>OX459114.1:126065822-129059613 GCA_949775065.1 Brachyopa scutellaris | reverse complement strand
ATTGTGATTCCACGGATCTTGGGAATAATTTAACCCCACTACTCATGAGATCCATTTGGAGTTTCGTATGAATCGAAAAAGGCTTCCCACGTCCTTTTGTGCTAGGTCACTGAGAAGATGTGTTGGGCTCTCTTCCTCTTCTTCGTCTCTACAACTTCTACAGAAATCATATGAAATGATGCAAGCGTAGTTGCATGCTTGCCTATAAGGCAGTGTCCTGTAATGACACCGATAGTCGGGCTAATGTGTAGTCTTTTAAGGGACAGAAGGTATTTGGAGCTGTTTAGAGCTAGTCTAGGCCAGAGCTTTTTGGTGACAAAGCAAGTAGTTCCACCTTCCCATCTAGCGTTGGTTTTATTGACTGTGTCAAGTTTGAGTGTTAGCTTGTAATTAGGGAGGGCCATACCTACATATATTCTTCTTATCGGGTAGAACAGGTATTGTTGTTCCTAGTTTAGGGAGCTCGTCTTTGCAATTCACTGGAATGTCTCTGTGCCCCGGCACCCAGCAAAGGTGAATACATATTAAACTGCCCAGAAGGACTTACGGGAATAGTGACCGTAAAGTATTTGTAAAAATTGGCCTTCGGCACAGTCTATGTTTTCGGTGAGTTATCTAGTTTTGTAGAGTGCACAGTGTAGTTACTTGACCACTGTGAGATGGTTTTGAGTCTTGTGATAACCGGTGGATTATTTGTAAATAAAACACTGATTTCCTTTATAGGTATATTACAACAAAATAGTAATTAACTTTATTTATGATAAGCTACCAAACCTATTCTAATTACATCAATCGATTCCTTTGATGTTTACACCTGCGCAGCTGGCCAACAACTGCACCCAGCAGGACCAGTGTGTGTCGGCTGATGTAAGGAGAGCTTTTAGAAGAGCAGGTGCTTATTCATCGACAGTTCACCACAAGTCTTATGGCAGCAGTGGCTGTCACTTGCTTACCAGTTCTGTCAAGGGTGGGAGATACAATAGGATTTCTAATGCTGCGGAGGGGTGTGATTGAGCTTAAATAAATAAATAAATTAGCTTTACCTGGCCTGTGGTTTCCCATTAATCATGTATGAAATTGATTGCTAATATTTTTAGACCGGCATATTTTATCAATTCGTTTCCCCAGCCAGACTTAGTAAATTTAAATTCAAAAAATAAAAGCAACGAGTACATTGAACCGGTCATAAAATGAGTAAAATATGGCACTACTACCTACCGGAACTGAAATCCTTCAACCACCCTACTTGCCTTTCAATTATTTTCCATAGTTTGTGTGGATTCTTCTATCCTTTGCACATTAACCGTGAAACAAAAGGGTTTACTTTTGGGGGTTTGTGTTTTTTCTTTTGCTGTTATTTTGTCATGCCAACCTCCATCAAAAAGTCCTTTATAGTCGGAGGAAAAAAAAAACATAAACTTAACCTATTTACCACAGGATATCTACTATCTCCATAATTAATATCCTCATCATTTCAGAAATTGAAATCAGCCGGCAGATGGGTGGAGAGTCCATCAACAATATAACCGTCATCTACCATTTTCTGGCTCTTCTTGGGCCTTTATTGTTGTAAGACCAAATTAAAAGCCATTCTCTATGCTAGTGATTTTTATGAAGATAGATACTGGGGTTGTTTAATGGAAACTATAAAGTTTTATCGTGGCACAGCCACTTCAGTACTCCATTACCTTTATATTGAGAATCTAAGAAAAAAAAAAACCCAACTCGAATGGGTTTCAATGATGTCCTTTAAGATTGTACTAATAGGCTTTCGCATAGACGGCGACATTTAAGATAATTAAAATTTGACTTCATGAACCATTCAACATTTAGCGGTATCTTTTGCAGTGGGTGACTGCTCTCTGGATGGATCACTTAAAAGTGCTGTATTGACGTTGAATGGGTTACACATATGTACATTAAGTTGTCTTCTGATTCCAAACTGAAAAATAAAATCCACCGCTTGGTATTTCTTGGATTTTGGATAGCGTTGTCCTTTTTTGAGATTCAAGCCATGATTTGTTTCAGAACGTTTAGTGATTAGATGCGGGCTGTAAATTTTCTGAAATCTTTTATAGTCCATGTGTTTTATTCTTGAAGTTGAGATCGATTGTAGAATTGTATGGTTAAAGACAAAAGAACCAAACTCTTAGTTTCTGAGATCGAGGAGTGCCTAGTTTCTACTACTGTTCACAGTCATGAATCCTTAAGATCCTTTCATCCCAGGTCTGTTTTAACAATGAATACAAATTATTGGGTTCATCGCAATCGCTGCAATATTAAAGTGGCGTAAGGCCCATTGTAGTTCCACCGCCAACTTACTTACTTACTTAGTTGGCGCTACAGCTCGAGGTGAACCGGGGCCTGCTTCTCGTAACCATTTGTGTGTGCCTGTTATATTTTTTTGCACGAATGGAAGAGACCTACAGTTTTTTGCCGACTCCGAACGGCGAGTTGAGAAGCTCAATCGTGACAAATGATACATACTCTTTGATGCTTGTCAGACAGTCGAAAGAGGTGGCACCGTGAAAAAAACTCTTTTAGGTGTTAGACTCGGCCAGGAGTTGAACCCGAGCAGCATTGCGTAGTAGTCCAACGCACTAACCACCACACCACACCACGGCGACCACAGGAAGAAATTCGTTGCGCTACTCTCTTCGGATTAACATATTTGGCTCATTTTTAAATATTCTATCGATAACGTAATTTGTGTCCCAAAATTCACGCAAGATCTGATTTTTACGCCATTTTCGGGCTAAGTTGCCAAAGAAAAAAAGTCAGCATGACAGCTGACAGGGATCCTGTTCCCGTACGAAGACTTTTGGGTTTTTTTTTTACAGACGAGAGTCAAAAATGTCCCCATGCTGCGAATTCGTTGGGCAGCTTAATGAAAACTGTCAAATCTGTCAAATGTCATACATTTTCCATTTTTTTGTTGTTCACTGCGTTTCTGTACTTTTTCACACTTTTACCTGTCTGTACGAGATTTTAGCCCCTACTCCTTGAAATTTGGAAATTTGTGAATTTTGGTACAGAAAGTATGGAAACAGACTTTATTAATGAACAACGCGTTTTCATTGCTGAGCAATATTTTAAAAATAATGAAGATTTGGGAGCTATACTTTCTAAACAAAATCATCTTCAACGATTAGGCTCATTTTCATCGTGATGGCTTTGTTAATCGTCAAAATTGTAAAAGGGGCTCAGAAAATACACGAATGCGTGTCACTGTTTTGTGCGGAGTACGGGCTGGAGGCTTCACCGGACCATTCCTCTTTGAAAATGCGTCTGGTCGGGCAATAGCAGTTAATGATGCTCGCTATTGCGATAAACCATTTTTTTGTGCCTGAAATGAAAGATATGGATATGGATGAAATGTGGTTTCAACAAGACGGTTCTTAATGCCATACAGCCTGAGAAAAAATTCAATTACCTACTGCATGAGTCATTTACTGGTCGTGTATTTTTTTTTTTGGTGATCAGAATTGACAGCGATTTAACACCGTTGGAATTGTTTCTTTGGGCTTTTTTGAAGTGTAAAGTTTATGCCAACAAGCCCACGACTGTGAGAACTATAAGTTCTTTACTATTTAAGACATGAAGTACCGCCATAAATGTGTGTTTTTTTTTGTAACCAATAGGACATGCGTTTTGGATCCAGTTTTATCCGGGAAAGTCCGGGATATTCATACTCGTTTACTATGTAGTTTCTTCAAAATATTTCTGGCAGACATAAATCTATCTACTCGTACCTAAAAGAACTTAAGTGCGGTTTATTCGGTTCAATACAACAGCTAAGCGTTCTGAACTGCAGAATCGTTTTCTGATCTCATTCCGAAAACTCTTTAGCTTCGTTAAAGTTTAAGGGTGTGTAGGTAAAGTCGGTAGTCTTTTTCAGAGATCTAAAATTGGTTCAACTAAAAAAAATACTTCTGACTTGTTAAACCTACGGGAGCTCTATCTTTGTTTACACTATTCGTTTCTAAAATCAAAAGTTACTATTTCACAACATTTTCGTCGGAAAGTAATTTGCAAGAAACATTTTAAAAACGAATGGATATTTACTTTTTATTTCTACTATGTGTCAATTTACACAGTTAAACGAGTATTTACGTTTTACTCAACGACAGCAGTATTATATCAAAACAGGATCCCCATTGTGATTGTGATGATTCCTGATTGGAGTAGGTACTAGTACGTTCACTCGAAACCAATTACTTTGGTTTAGACAAACATTTCTTAGTATACCGGAAAGCGTGAGAGAAACAGAAGAGGATGCTAACGATAGGATTCATTCCCTCAGCTTCTGCGGAAGTTATTTATTTTTATTTATAAATTACCAACCCTTCTCGTCATGGGCTCGCTAGAATGCCTCCTCTAGCATTTCTCTTAGTAAAAGTGTTTTTGAGTAGTTGATATTGTTTTGAACTGACCACTGTATGCATTTATTGAAGCAATTCAATGTTTCTGAATGTTTAATTTTTTCATCAGAGCGCCACTAGAAATATGTACTTTGCGAAATGCAAGGCGTAAAAACAAAACGTAAAAAACCCAAAAAAACTGAATAGATACACTAAACAGATGTTACTAGCAGAAGCAGAAGTAAGGATACCTACATACAAAAAATTACAATATTCGACAAAAGTAAACTTGCGCCTACAGGAAATGTAATGTAATGTAAATGTTTAAACCATTCGTTATATCGAACGTTATATGGAGCATTCGTTATACTGGACGTCCACTGTAGTCAGCATCTACCCTCAAAAACCTGTCAGATATTGAGCTGGGAGCTATTGGAGAAACTCGGTTTTGTAAGGAAAATTGACTATTTCGGTACAGGAAGTCAGTTTACGATGGGCTCTTTTGGTTTTTTTTTTTATCTTTTCAAAGCTCTCTTTGCATACACGTTGGAACTTATTGTTAATTTTGGGCTCTTCTCATATAACTATAAGTGCACAACAGTGGCATTTGAAATCACACGTCGTCTTAATATATAAAAGCACTCAATCAAAGATTTCCATATCGCCTTTTTCGTGACATTTGACGTATTACAGAGCTCACATTTTTGTTTGTTTTGAAAAAAAATATCTAACATTTCACCAACACTCATAGATAACAATTCTTGAGTGAAACCAATGGAATAAGAGATATGTACTTAACGGACAATATTGTCTACTAATGTAAACTCAGCGGCCGAATTACCGCATCCGTGTACGAGTGAGCGAGTAGGACTCGTTATCGAATGATCGAGTAAATTATATGTAAAATGATACTCGATAACAAGAGCGATAATGCCAAATTGTCACATTTCGATAACGAGTAACTCGTTAACGGATGCGGTGATTCGGCCACACGTAAAAGCTCGTTCCTGTACAAAATAGAAAGTAGCGGCCCGAGCTTAAAACCGTGTGGTGCTGCATTTTAAACTGATTTATTTTAGGCTAAATCACCACCTCGAATCCAAGCATTTCATGTAGCACATGTGGATTGTGCTCGCACCAATAACGGCAATTTTGTTTGTTAAGATAAGGCGTTTTTCATTTTTAGTTCAAAGCAAAGCTCTGAATAGAGCATGAGCGAATCGAGCTTGCTCTGAACTAAGTGTGCTCAGAGCGCGTCTGAGCAGTGAGCGCTCTGAGTTATTTTTGAAACACATTTGTGAGCACTTATCTGTCATATTATTATCAATCGTGGTTGGTTTTATGGTTTTAACCATTTTTTTTCGTCCACTCAAAACCTAAAATGAATTTATGTATAATTAAATTAATTACTAATATTAAATAATACAACTAGTGTCCCCGTGCGAGAACTCTCGCAAGAGAAAATCCAAACTTCCCATATGATTTCCATCTGTCAACTGTTTGAAATTCCGTGGAAATCATACGATAAGTATTTATTCAGTTAATTTTGGGTAGAGTATTTGTTTTGATCGGTTTTTTAATTTGTTAAAATTTATAAACGGAAAGTGCAACTCGTCAGTGCTCAAGAAAATTCTCTTTCTTTTGACACCTCATTTGATACGATTGGTTAAGTGTGAGAGCAGCAAATGGTACCTATACTACAGCAATCTTATTAATATATAAATCTAAATGTGACGCTCTTACCTGTCAACCTTACGATTAGATAAACACAAAAACTAATGCACACAATGGAGTAAAACTTCGTATTCCAGTTCATTAATATTCTGTGCCAATTATTGGCCGATTTTGAAATTAATTTATTCGCAATATTATTTAAAATCATGCAAGAATAAAAACACTCTAACTGTAAATTAATACAGCGAGGATGAGGGTTTGTAAGACTCTGATTTTATTTCCAATTTTTCTCTCCTTTTATACAAATTTCTTACTCTAAGTTTCAACTAATTTACTATACAATCTATTTAAGTTCAGTACGTCGAATGCGCACATCTGCTCCTTTAAAGGAGAATCTAACATGAAGGTTATTTTTATTTACTTATTGATAAGTGGACTGCGCACATCTGCTCCTCGAATAGGAGGATGTGTGCGGTCGGTCTAAAACTAAAAAGGTGTTCATGTATGAACACTAACAATGCCACTTTCTTGCGAAATGTCACTTATTCAAACTACAAATACTTGGAATGCACACTTGTGGATTGTATATATTGATAGACTGCAAACATTGGGGTGCGTTCGCACTGTCTTTGATTCTTCGAACAAAATGACAATGTATGTATTGTAAGTAACACTATATTTTTTAGACATGGGCGAAGCCGGGCGGAACAGTAGTAATATAATATATGATGATTATTAAATTGTACCTATTAACTTCTACGCTTTCGACAAAAAAGAAAATCGCCTATAGCCATTCATCCAAAAATTCGCCACGTTTGAGAAGATGATTTGGCTTCATAACTTGAGTCAATACGCCTTTATAAGGATGTAGGACCAATTCCTCAGTTGAAAGCCCCATCGGCTTAACGGCAACACTGGCAGCTGTAGCTGTGATATTTTCCTAACCTTGCGCCTTTCGTTGTCTTTTTGGTGGCTTATTGTCCTGTAAAGTGAACATTTTTTCCACTGTGCGGCGTCTCGAACTTTGGTAATATTTGTTTAATAATTTATAAACGGTCGAAAAGCGCAACGCTGCATGTTCAAACTACAAACTCTAGTAAATATTTTGATACCTGGGGCCTGTACCACAATGCTACAAGTCTACAAGTGTACAAGTCCCTGTACAAGTAAACTAGTCCTACAAGTGTAGATTATTTCTGTAACACAGAAAAATTCCGTACAAGTGTAGAAATCAGAAATTTCCCTCGACTTGTAGACATACAGTCTACAAGTGTAGAATTTTTGTTTCAAATATCAAAATATTTTCAAAACATCGTTGTAGCCATGTTTTCCAATATATTTCTGAATTTCATAGAATTTGTTTTTTTTTGTTGTTTGTTTGTTTGTTTAGCTATGGTTTTCTGAATATCTTTCAGTTTTATGAAAATGAGTGAGCAACGCAAATAAAATGGCAAAACAAAGTGTTGACAAAAAAATTCCGTATATAACGAAAATTCGAGAAAATAAAAGTATTCTTTTTGGCGCATTTTCTGAAATACTAACAAAGCAGAAAAAAAGTGCTACATGGAAAGAGATATTTATTTTAAGTAGCAGCCTTAGTCTTATTCCTCAAAATAAAGAATAAACATACATTTAATTTAATTAATTTCGTTTAATTAGTTAAAGAAATCCAAAAGTTGATGTTGTCTTCATTGAGCTTCTCGGGATGGTGCTGGGAAAACATTTGCAGTTACGGAATTTTCTTCTCTTTAAGCACTCTCGGCAGGCAGCATTTCAGATATATTAACTTCATTAATTTGGTTACGAGAAAGATAGCATAAAGAGGCGCAACACTTAAAAATATTTGCAGCAAATACAGGTTGGACTCACAAATGATTCAAACACGGGAATTTTTCTTTTAAGACCCCAAATGCACACTCAACAAAACGTCGTGTTCGTTTATGGGCCCTGTTGTACCGAACAATAGATGCGCTCCCAGAATTAGAAATTGAAGGCGGCATATGCCACGTTTTCAAGGGATATGCACTATCTTCTAAGATACTCTATAACCATTTTTGATAGTCGAAATTCTTTGCAAAACAAGTGGTCCTCAACTTCAATGTTTATCCTCTCTTTATAAATTTTTAGTCTATTTCCAACGTCACTATCACCTTCGGACTCTGAATCAATCAAAAAAGTACATTTTAGTTGTTAAGTTAATTATTAATTTATCAAACACAACTAGACAACTAGACACAACTTTTAATTTTAAATGTATGAAATAATGATGCCTTTTTTTTCCTACAAGTCTAAAATCGCCTGTAAGAATTTATCTCTCTACTCTATCAGTGAAGTTTCAATTTTTCCTACACTTGTAGCTTCCAGTAACAGAAACAGGGAAATCACTAAATTTCCCTACAAGTATATTTTCAATTACACTTGTAGAAGTGCCAGTTTACTTTATGCTACGTGTTACATAAATATTCTACACTTGTATAAATTCACTTGTACTACAAGTACTTGTAGTATTTTTAATTTTAATTTGGTATTTTTATTAATTTCATCTCATTTCTAGGAGATACCTACATACATACATGCCGACAAATCTCGATATTGTGAATAATCTTTAAATCGAAATATGTACATATATATTATAAGTTCTTATATAACTTAAAAGTTGTATATTTTAATTTGCTTGAATTTAAAAAAAAAAACACATTTCTTTTATTTCCAGGGGACCATTTTCTATTGTAAGGAGATGTATTCATCGAGAATCCACGCAGCAATTTGCGGTGAAAATAGTAGACGTTGCGAAATTTACTGCAAGTCCTGGATTGAGTACGGCTGGTATGTAATATTATTATAATTACCTATAAATAAAAAATTCTCCCCGCGGGCTAGTATTTAAGAAATTCCTCTTTGCAATTTTTTGTTGCGATTTTTTGCACTGCGTTGGTAATAAAAAACCAAACTCGAAGAAACTTTCTTTTTCTTTGGTCTTTGCTTTGAATGCGCAAAGTTTTCGCGAAAGAAAACTGCAGGCAGAGCTCTAAGAAGCAAACTATGTACTACCCATCGATCAATAAACGAATCCCTTTTCCTTCCAACCTTTCAAACGAAAATTTTCCTGTATTTCGTTAGAATCCTTTGAATTATGTTCGTGCATTAATACATTTTTGAAGGGTTATTTCTCTTAATTATATCACATCCTGCTGTGTTCTGGTTCATGAAGCGCTGATGTCTATTTACACAGCATCTCCCTTGGTTGAGGACGTGTCTGACCTCTTCTGCCATGAATGAATGCCATCTACTGCCGCTGGTGGATGTACTCGTATAATGGCATAGAATTAGTCGATTTTACCGCCGCGCCGACAGTAGTACAGTAGAATGGAATTTGTTCCCACTGCCACCGTTTCCCTAAGTCGTGTTTTGTCCAATTAGTAAGCCTCCCATCAATTGTTGTAATCCATTTCGAAATGAGTTGCTGCTTATACAAAAAAATATAAATGTGTACGGACTTTGTGTTATTTTGAAGTTTGAAGTCATATTATATGACTTTGCTTGTTTGTATGTGTTTTGTTGTTTTGGGGGATAAACACCAATAAGAAGAAAAGTTAACTACAATACGGTTATGGAAGGGAAAGGGTTTGAAGCAGCAACCTTTCATCCTGTGTATGAGTCATAAATATAATGTATATCCAAAGGACTGGGATCTTCGCAACTTAAGTTATGAGCGTACCGTTAAGCTACTTGTCTTCTCATTAAACACAAGATTTATGTTCGCTTATCCTGGTTAATGAAAGAAATGGAATGCAACTCGGACTACTCGTATTATTATTATTAATATGTTGTTTCTAAATAATGAGAGCATTAAAGAATTGGCCTCCCTCCCTGTTCATCGCGTTCGTTCTCTGACTTTTGTATAAAGAAACTTTTTTACTCTTAAAACTTAAATATTACAATAATCTTGAACATTTTTAGAGTAAAGGGAAAATGAGGGTGGTTTGAATCTACACTCTACGACAACTGGTTGAGACACTCCCCTGATTTGAATAGTTTTTTTTTTATTAATTTTCGTGGGGTTTGTCCCATTCAGTTTTAATAGCGTGTTTAAGGTCTCCTACTTTATTGAATTGTCGTTGTTGTCCGCCTTGGTAGCCAGCTCTGGAGAGATGTCCTACACATACTCAGTTATGTTGAGGTCTGGAGACAACGCTGGCCAATCAAGAACAGAAACTTTGTTACGCTTGAAGTACTCTTTTGCCTTCCGGGTTGTGTGGATTGCGGCATTATCCTGTTGCAGGATGTCATTTTTACTGAATTTTATTTGGTTACGATGCACGATCTCTTCGTCTTTAGGTGGTCTTCACTTTTCATCCTGCTATTTACGTGGCGGGTAAAAGTCTTATTTTGGTATGGTATTCCTGCCCAAATCAAGAGTCCTAAAAAAAAAAAATAAATAAATATTTGGCTTCAGCAGTCCTAGGTACAACCAAGCCTAGCTTCCCGCAGCCATTTGTGTGTGCGCGTTATATTTTTGCACGAATGGAAGGGACCTACAGTTTTCTGCCGACTCCGAACGGCGAGTTGGGAAGCTTTACATGACAAATGATACTCTTGAATGCTTGTCAGGCATTCGGAAGAGGTGGGCACTGTGAAAAACTTTTTAGGTGTTTGCGGCGGGATTCGAACCCAAGACCGCTGGCTCAGTAGTCCGACGCACTAACCACTTGCGCTACGGTGCCCACAAGTCCTAAAAACGTCTTAAAAATAGCTCGTCCTTCCTGAAATCATGAAAATAATGACGACATCCATCACGTCCGTTAAGGCATTTTCATCGGTGAAGATGACAGTTTTCCAATGCTTCTTGAGCGATTGAAGGCTTTTTTACAAGCTTTATATTAACTTCACTTTCTGTGAGGGCGAAATCTGTGAATCGATTTAACACCCACTTAATGCTTTCTTTAAAGATGTTTCGCTTCAGCTAACATACGCTGGCAAGTCCTTAGTTTTCTGTCTGCATTCGAAAATTGTGCTGATACCGCGATTTCCCTTGTTATTGCTTTAGAATTTGACGCTTTCCTTTTCGTCCGAATACCTATCTTTTTCCTTAATTTTCTGCATCATTTAAATACAGTGGACGCTTGATATAGGGAACAATCCAATATAGTGAACACACAATATTTTATACCGCCTATTCTAAATAGTGAACAAAAGAAATCTCGCTACAGTGAACCTATGTTTTTTTATTTTCTTTGAATCTTTCAGCATGCAAAAACACATCTAAAACTCATTAGTTCTATGCAGTCGGCAGTATCCATACAATCGTCCAAATTTACCGTTGGTTCTACTCATCGTGTTGTGCGAGAATCTTGCATGATTATGTATGCATATGGTACACAGTTTGTGGTTGTTTGTAGTGCAAATACAAAGTGCGTGTTGCTTATTTTGTTATTTTGTGAACGATCTTCTTTGTGACCATATCTCTTAAGCACAGCTACATGGAATGTATTATTTTTGTTGCTTTTTACGTTTTTTTACGGATGAGTTGTTTTTGTTAAAAATTAAATATTCTTTCTTATAATATATTAGCTTGTTTCTTAGTAATTGCAAAGAAAAATTGTAATTATATTCAATTTTCGATTAATTGTACGTAAAAACATACACATTTTGATGAAATTTGCTTCAAAGAGTCCACGCTCATTACAATGAACAATTTCGCTTCAGTGAACATTCCTGGTTTTTATTAGTTCACTATAACGAGCGTCTACTGTAGCTTGAAAGAACTGTACGACTCCGGCTCACAAGTTTTGCAATTTTGTCGACAGAATAGCCTTTTTTTTGAATATTTTGAATCTTTTAACATTTTAACATTTTTGCATCCAGACCACATTTCGAAATTCTTTTGCTTCCAAGAAGTGCTTAAATATTTTCATTTTAACCAATCACTAAAACTGACTAACAATTCACACTGCCAAAGGAATCCACAACTGGAATTCCAAAGTATTTATACCGTGTCTCAACCACTTGTCGTAGGTAATTACTGATAAATTGCAAATTTCAAGAAAATAAAAATAATAAAACGGCCAAGTGCGAGTCAGACTCGCGCTCAAAGGGTTCCGTCTTTCGTAGTCTTATTTTTATAATATGTATTCATGAAAATCAAAAGATCATAATGAAGAATAAAAAAAAAACGTCTAACTAAATTGGAAACAAATTTGTTTCTGATAGCTAAAAATAATGTGAAATTACAGCATATTTTACTGGGATGTTTCTAAATCAGGGGTTCTTAACCTTTTAACGATGAGGGACCATTTGATTAAATTTTTGTCTTGCCACGGATCACCAACTGTTTTGCGGTAATATAAGCTATTAACTTTGTTCAGTGAGAAGAAGGGTAGAGACAAATAGCACAGATTTGTGAAAAATCAAAGTTAGAAGAGAAAATAACAGCCATATCTTAGTTGTCAAAAATGACAACTTCATGGACGATTATTTTACTTACTGTTTTCCTAATTATGGCGTGTATTGGGGGCTTATATGTATAATAACTGACTGCCCCTTTTCCGATTGAATTTCGATTTCTACCATTTGGTAAAATAAAATCTCGCAAAATTTACTATATTTTTCTATTCCGACAACCTCACTGAAAACACAGCAGATCAGTTTCTGACAGAAATTTTTCTTACTGAACACAAAACCTTGTACATACTTTTCTGTATTATTATTCTGCCCAGAATAGACTTATTATAAAGTTGTTCTTTCTACGTATAAATAAAACACGTATGTATATAGTGGGCACCGTAGCGCAAGTGGTTAGTGCGTCGGACTACTGTGCCAGCTGTCTTGGGTTCGAATCCCGCCGCAAACACCTAAAATGTTTTTCACAGTTCCCACCTCTTCCGGATGCCTGACAAGCATTCAAGAGTATCTTTTGTCATGTAAAGCTTCCCAACTCGCCGTTCGGAGACGGCAGAAAACTGTAGGTCCCTTCCATTCGTGCAAAAATATAACGCGCACACACAAATGGCTGCGGGAAGCTAGGCTTGGTTGTACCTAGGACTGCTGAAGCCAAATATTTATTTATTTATATATATAGTATTCGAAATCAAGAGTATTTTTTACTGTCGAAAATTTTACAAAAAATCTCGAATTTTATTGTGATTTTTGTGATTGTTTACTGTTGACCAACTGCTGAATTCTTGCTTCAGTGCTATGCTACTTAAAGCCAAACGCATGTCGGCACTGGCATTCAAACGATTTGGATTTCTATTTTTAATGATCAAAAGCACCGAGAATCCCTGCTCGCATAAGTACAGTGGCTCACAGTGAAAATGGACCACCCCAAACTAAATACATTTTCTGAGAAAAATTCTAGGAAATCCATCGAAATTAATAGTGAAAATGGTTAACTTCAATTGACTGCTATATTCTTGTTTCAAAAGCAACGAACAATTTAAACATTTAATAATAAAAGCAACGAAAAAAGAGGAAATGAGGGAGAAGAGAACGAAATTCATCTCACAGTGAAAATGGCCCAGATAGCAAAAGCTTCTCAAATAACTATTTTTTAAACTTTTAGAACTGTAATTTTTTTTTATCTCTGTATTACTATTCCACATTAGAACGCAAACGCAAGTGTCAGAAGTCGTTGACGCCCATGTAATTTATTCGTTTAGTAAACTTTTGCAAAATGCGACCTCATAGAGTTACAAAAATCCAATAGAGCTACGAAAATGAATTATTAAGCATTTTATGAGTGGAAAACGCCAGAGAGAAATCTCTAAAATTGTAAAAATAGCTCGAGAAACAATAAAAAATATTATTAGAATGTCCAGAAACGATAATAGAGTTATAAACAAGCCAAAATCAGCCCCAAGAAGATGTTTTCTAATCATGATGAACGTTGGATTGTCAACTAATCCGAAGAAAATCCAATGCTGAGCGCACCAAAACTAAGAGATATGGTGGAAAAGCATTTAAAGATTAATTGCAATGCTGAAACTGTTCGGACATATCTAGGTAGATCTGGATCAAATGGTAGAATTGCAAGAAAGAAGCCATTCATTAGCCAGACGAACAAAGGGGTTCAGTTGGAATTTGCTCAGAACCACATAATGAACGACTTTTTGCTTTGGAAAAGCGTTTTAACTACGAATGAGAGCTAACATAACCATTTTGGATCAGATGGAAGGGTAAACGTTCGAAGAAAGCCGAATAAAGAGATGAATCCTAAGCATATGCGTACCACAGTTAAGTCGACAGTGGCCATCCTATGGTCTGGGGTGGAGCATCAGCATCTTGGGCTGGTAGCTTACATTTTATTGAAGAATGTGGATATATATCAATATTTAGATATTTGCAAAACAATTTAAAACAATATCCTGAAAATTAAAGATAGATTGATGGAATTAAATATACTTTTCAGCTCAATCAAGACAATAATCCGAAGCAACCGGCTGGAAGTATTAGGGACTAGATGTCGTACCATTGTCTAAGAGTGATCAAGACCCCACCGCAATCACCGTATTTTATTATAGTTGAACATTTATGGCAAAAAATTGGAAATTGAAATTCGAAAATATGAAATTTTTGATGAAAATTACCTTAAGAGAGTGTCATTGGAGGAATGGTGAAAATTAGTCCCGACTGTACCAACAATCTTGTAGAACTAGTTCCAAATCGTCTTAAATCAGTTACAAAACAAATAGTTTGCCCAAAACAGTACTAAATATTAAAATATTTACGCTTTTTTGACAAGTTTTAGAACTTAAATATTACTGGGCCATTTTCACTGTGAGATGAAATCTGATTTCTTATTTGTTTTTTCCTATTATTTTGATGTATTTGTAATTGAATGTTTAAAGTTTTTGGTGTTATGAAAGAAGAATATAAAAGTCAATTGAACCTGAACATTTTTAATTTTTATTTTTCTTGAGTTCGTGGAATTTTTCGATGAAGATAAGGTTGGTTCGAGGTGGGCCAGTTTCACTGTAAGCCACTGTATGTGCTTGAAAAAAAAGTAAGGTAATGTAAGGCAATTTTTCGAATATTAGGGAAAAAATTGCCTTTGGCTCCCAAAATCTTCATCTTTAATTCCTGTCTCGATTGCATCGTTACCTTACAATTTTCAATTCGCCGATCGTTGGAGCTGAAGGTTCAATTTATTTAGATGTGCAAAAATATGCTCTTAACAGCAAAATGTATTTGAAATTTGAAGTGATAGAACTGATCGTTAGTTAAGAAAAATTTTACTTTTTCTCTCCGTTCGTACAGCCTCGAATGTTTCCTTTGGAAAGCCCACGTACTTCGGTTCGAAAGCGTTTCCTGTTCAGAGTTCATATCAGAGCATAATTTTTTGAAGAGGCGAGTGTTAAGTGCCCTCCTTTTAATAAAGTTGACTACTTTTACAGTTGTTTTAAGGGTAATAACTAGAGACCGGATTATATGCATTTGCATATTTGCATATGCATTTGCATATTTGCATATGCATTTGCATATTTTGACCATTTTGACCGGTTGTTGCATATTTTTGCATATTATACTGAAAATCTAGTGATGATGCATATTTTCGCTACAAACCTACTTGGCGGCACTACGATTCACGCGGAAAAAGGTAGAGCAGACGTACATATAATCCAGTCTCTAGTTTGACAGTGTAAATAGACTCATGTCATCGACAAAAGTGTTTCTTAAGGCACCTGCTCGCATTAAAGCCTTTAAAGAAAAGTCGCCAAATGTGCCTTTACCTTCTGAACCAGAGATAACTCGATGGGAAACGTGGATTGAGGCTGTGCTGTTTTACAGTGAACATTTTGAGGACATAAAAGGCGTAATTACAGACTTCGATAGTACGGAGGCTGTAGCAGTTTGTAAATCCAATTAAGCGTTTAACAACCCCAGCATTTGCACTCTTTCTTCCCAATACCTGCGAGTATTAAAAAGCTCGAAACTCAGGGTATGGCGTTGATGGAATTTGTTGAAGATAAACACAATACGCCAAATGAACTCCGCATTGCCAGATATATTCCCCGCTAAACTTAAGGAGAAATTAAAAAAAAAAATTTGAGCAATAAACCAGGCTTTGAATCTTTGTGCCAAGTAAATAGTTTTATCAATGGGACGGGTGAACTTTTGGCAGAAACGATAAGTGCTAACCTAGCACCCCAATTCAAATACTGCCCAGTTACCTCAGTGGATGTGGAACGGTCCTTTTTCACTTACAAAAATATTTTCAGTGATCGAAGGCACAATATTACCACCGAACATTTGAAGCAATACCTGATTGATTTACGTTTATAAAATTAACAAATAAATTTAAGAACTGCTAATTACATTCGTTTTATAAACTATTAATTAGTATTTCTATTTCTGTTTATTAAAACTGTGCTGAATTAGAAATAAAAATCTTAAAACTTTTTTTTTTTTTAATGTTTTTAATGTTGTATATTTTAACACTTTTCATGCATATTTTAAGTATTTTTCATGTACATTTGCATGCATATTTCAGGGTTTTTATGTTGCATATAATCCGGTCTCTAGTAATAACAAAGCATTTCTGGAGCGTTTTGACAGCCAGTGCTTGACGATGAATAACGCAGTGCGTCGTTATGGCAAATGGATTATTTTCTTGAATCAAAGCTGCAAGACTAGATCGGGAACCGAGCATAGCAGGGAAACATCCGTTCAAAACCCACTCATCGGACATTTTTCACAAATTTGTGCTGTTATGCACTGCTTTTTTTTCATTGAACAGAGCTATAGTGAACTTGTAACCACCTGCCCGCACACAGTATAGAGTGCTTTTAGTGTTTAAAGAAAACCCAAGGAGTATTTTACTATTCTTTATCTCTGGACTAAAACAAAGTCGAACTGGACGAACCGAGCAAGATCCTCATCATACTCCACCGCGCCCGTGCATTACCGACGATTCATTTTCATTTATTCAATAATTTTAATCATTTTAGGATGACTTCGCGGACCACTTCGGTTGCTTTCGCGGACCACCAGTGGTCCATGAACTACCGGTTAAGAACCATTGTTCTAAATACATACATGTGTAACATAACATGTACATAATGTACATGCATTCAATTTTTTTGAAACGCTATAGTTTTCTTTAAGTATTTAGCTAATCATCTACAAAGTATGATTTTTTCATATTTTTGACTTCAATAGTTTCGAAGATGAGGCGGTGGTACTTTTGGTATGGTATTTTTTCACACATTTTTGGCAATAACTCCCAAGTTTCTAAAAACTTTACTTTACTTTACTTTTACTGATATGAGTATTGCACTTAGTTGGCTTACGTGCGTTGGTCGGCATGAACCCACTAACCAAACATAGCAGACGTCTGTTAGTTAGATTGACTCAGTTAGAAGTTTTGAACCCACAAACACAATTCTATGCACGCATATTATCTTCGAGATGCAATTTTCAAGTTCAATTAAGACTATAAATTATAGCTTTCTATTTATTCCGAGTGTATATATCGATAGCGATAATCGTTCATCAGAACACGTTCGAATATCATTTTAGTGTCTGGCACACAGGACATTGCGTCGCTCTTATCCCTGACGCCTTTTTCATAGTTATATAGATATTTTCAATTTTCATAAGTATATTACCGTAAAATAAACTTATTACATTGGATATAATAATTTGCTACAAAACCAATTCAGTGAAATTGTTGCTGCTGCTGCTGAATTGGAGTTCAAAGTTATCTTTTTAACGTTTACCCACAATGCCAAGGGTGAAGTAATTTTCTTAAAAGGTTTCCTGCTACACGCCTATGCGCTACGGATTTACTAAGTCCACATGCTCGTTTATAATCCTTACATTATGGTACTACATACGAGTGTAGTGGCCAATTTCACCTCGTGTTACATAAAAGGAAAGCTCACAAGGATTTCCACTTTAACAACCTTGTACCCCCATAAGCACGTCCGCATCGCATCCCTGTGTGAAATTATCACAGCCACAGACAAATTAAACCGGAGCTTATGTGTAATTTTCCTTTTGAAACTTTACATTCCCTTCAAAAAACCCAAGTAGCAATAACATATGAATACGCATGCCGGTATGTGTGTATACAATATTTGTGCTCTCAGTACTTATGATTATGATCCGAAATCGATATAAATCCCCATGGGTCTAATAATGTCTAAGTTATTGCACGTCTCTTTGAAGCATAGGAGCATTGCCTCCTGGAAGACGTTTAGAGATAAATCCTGGAGTCATAATTATCCTAAGTAAATTGGAGTGATATCTTTTGACATTTGTCCTAATGGACAAGGACAGTCTCTGTCTCTGTCTCTGTATTATTGTCAAGTTAAGAATTTAAAGCATTTTTAATTCGTTATCTCTAAAATGAAGAATTTATTTCCAGATCTGAAACGGGAAGCGACCATCTGCCACATGCTGAAACACCCACACATCGTTGAACTGCTGGAGACCTATAGCTCTGAGGGTATGCTGTACATGGTGTTTGAATTGTAAGTACTAGCATTTTGGAGATTATATTTCAATTGAGTTGGTATATTAAGCGCGCCTGACACAATCCCTTAACCGTAATCGATAGCAAGGACAGCTTCGTTTTTCATTTTTTTAACATTATACATAATATTCAAGGAACTTATTTTGACTCGTCGCTCCTTCCCCGCGGCATTATTCGAGTAGAAGCCAAAAAGTTATTCGGTGGGTAGGACCAGCGACATTGCCTTCCGAAAAGGCAAATTGGATTACAACTTTCAAAGTTATTATAACTCAACGTGCACTACGAGTATTTAAATTTATCTATTTTAATTTTGATGCCATTTCTTTTTTGATCTTTTTTTTGCCCGGATATGCCTGTCGGAAGTTTATAAAAAATGAAAAGGACGAAAGTTGGAAAATGAAATAAAGCAACGTGAAACAAAGTGAGCTCTTACGTGATCCTAGCATTTAGCGTAATCGTGTTTGATAGCGGATGTATTGCAGTCAGTGCTTTGGGAGTACAAGTGGAATACTATGGAGGAACGTTTCAGTTGGAATTTTGTGCGGGAGAGGATTAAATGTACTGACGCTATCGATTCGAGTTATTCTACCATTGTCGGAATGACAAATGTGTTCTTTGGAAAAGAACCTGCCGTGGAATATCGCTGTTTAATGCATTTGCAAAAGTTTTTTTTTTCAGTGTCGTTTACTACGCCGGTCTCAGAAAAACGCACAGCTGGGTGAATTCCAAACTCTTTCCGACCTGGATATTCTGCGGTAGACCACATTTTATTGAATGAAGATAGAAGCTATACGCTTTCTTGATTGATCCAGACTTTTATACCATTGACTGTATTTTATTCGGAAAGGTAATAAACAACTGGTGCAACACAAAAGCAGCTGTTTGGAATGGAAACTGATTGTCGGGGTAGTTCGCTTCAGAGGATATGAGTTAGACAAGATTGCAAGCAGATCGATATTTGCTCTTTATATCGAAGACATTGCTGAGTAGTTATGTATGTGTACCTCCAAAGGAGGAATATTTTCGCGGATGATGTTGTTCTATTACACAGTGAACCACTTTTTACGGGCCTTAAATTTGAGCATTGATCCTGAAAGTACTTACCAATAATAGAAAATCTGCATCATTCATTTTGCCAAATTGGCTGCCTAACGTATTTTATAGCCTCATGAATATTTTGGCTCAAACCAGTACTTTCTCATGGCTATATCTTTGTTAACTGTAGAGATATTTTTTTTTGTCTTCATAAAATTATAGGTATTGATTCGGAAAAAAAATGTACAAAACAACTGACCCAAAAAAAAACTGCATCAAAGGCCTCAAAATCGCAAAAATGTAAATTTTTTACCATTCTTTCACATTTTTCTACCTATAACTTTTTTGGCCTATAACTAGTACGTATTTGCACTAACACCATCAATTGAAAAAAAAATTAGCCCAAGCCTTTTCTTACATTTAGTTTACAAACAAAAAAAACGTATTTTCTATATAAAATGAATTGAAACATAATTGTAACAATATATTTGGTGGACAATGTGGCGTATACGTATTTTTTTTTCTTCTTTGTTTCATTCTCTAAAGGTTTTTCTTTCTCTGGGCATTTTTACGATTTTGAGGCCCTGGATGCAGTTTTTTTGAGTCAGTTTGTTTTGCGCTTTTTTTCTCCAAATCAATACCAATAATTTGCGGAGGACAGACAAAAAAAAATCCCTACGGTTAACCAAGATGTAGCCATGAGAAAGTGCTCAAAATAAGGTTTGAGCCAAAATATTCATGAGACTATAAAATACGTTTGGCAGCCAATCTGGCAAAACGAATGTTGCAGAGTTTCTAGTTTTGATACGTACTTTCAGGATCTATGCTCAAATCTTAGGCCCGAGACGATGACCTGAAAAATGGCACAATAGTGTTATCTAGTTCGCCGTAGACCCTAACAACTTGATTTGAACAAATCTAAAGTGATGATTTTCAGAATTGGTGTAAACAGGCAAATACAGTAAGGTGGGCATTAAATCGTGACGCTCTTGAGTAAGGCTAACTATTTACCCGACTTGGCAAAAGGAAGGGTTATGATTTTCACAGGCTGGGTTTGTATGTTTGTTTGTATGAAAGGATGTACTCCTAAACTATGGAACCAATTTCAACAAATGAGGTGTCGTTGGATTCGCGTTTTGATCCGGAGAGTGTCCTAAACTATATGACGTCACAGAAAAATTCAATATGGCGGACGCATCAAGCAATATGGCGGATTATCTTTTGTTTTTTATTTTCTTTTTTTTTACAACCGCCTTGATAGTGGTATCAAATGAAAGGGCTTGGCAATTAGAATACAATACGCTATGACGTCATTAAAAATTCAATATGGCGGACGCCACAAGATGGCGGACTACCTCCTTAATATGGGTATCAAATGAAAGGGCTTGACAAGTAGAATACGATAAGTGACATTTAAAATTATATAGCCGTAGTCGCCGGTTTTTTATTATTTCATAACCGCAGCATACATTCAGTATAAAATATCGGGTACTCGAAGCAGACCTAAAAATCAATACTTTTAATGGAGCACAATTTTGGGATTATATCTGCACCTAATTTTATGCTCCTGGTTGAAACAGGACTAGATCCACTATTTTTGAACAAACAAAAACTAGGTATTGAATACATTCTCATCGGTTTCAACACGCGAATCTGGAATCGAATGTGCGGAGTAGCTGGAAGGATGGGTTTAACGACGCGCTGTCGCATTTAGATACATGTACGTGCCAAAAATATATCGAGGAAGCGAGTCCCTCAATGTATAGGGAGATAAGCTATTTAAAGCAGTGTAGCTGTTTTAAGGTTCTTTTTTAGGGCTTGCTGACATAAGTTAAGGACTTCTAATAATCATAAAGGAAGAAGTTTTGAAATTAGACGTCCGAGGAACAAAGGACGCAAAAAAGGGATCATGTATGAGCTGTGGCGCCGTCCTGTTGGAACTAAAAGTTGTCCATGGCGTTATCAGTCAGAATTGGCTTAAAAAAAACGCTATCACGGCCCGATAACGCTCTTTATTGACGGTTACGGCTGCTTCAGCATCGCCTTCGAAGGAGAACGGTCCAATGATTCTTCCCGCACAATTTTCCTCGGGTGATGTCGGTCTTGATGACTGCCATTATCAAGATTGCCGATGGCGATACATTTTTTGTGTAAGCGCCTTATGGTATGGTCTGAAGGCGCTTCCCTCACTCGATATTTTGCACGATACCCACGTTGTGTTTTCATAATTGTGAACATGTTTTGAATGTAAAGCTGCACGATAACAGCGTGTTGTGGTGGCGTGTACTGTTCCAATTCGATTGGAATGACGCTTCGATAGCGAGCTGTCATAAGCCGATCTAAAAACAGATGTAGACCCGGTAGATTGAAATGGTTACATCTATTTCCCCTGTTTTACCAAAGAGAACCTTTTTAACTCGTACTGTTATATGCTTAAGCTGTCACTTTTAATGCCGGACGATAGAATTTGATATCCTTCCTGGTAATGCTTCAAATTAATATACAAATATATAAATACATATGAATCCGTTTAGTTTCCTTTCACATCCAAAATTTACTGCGGACAAGGAAGGCAGCTGATAAAAACAAACAAACAAAATATGTAGTCCCAACATTATTTCAAATTTTGCAGATTTTTTTTTCTTTTTTTGGAACTGATATACGGAAATTAAAAATATCCCATTAAGTTATTATGCTAATGACCGTGAAACTAACGGAATTTAAATCAGTGAATATTTACTCTACATATTTTAATTAAATATTCATGATATGATCTATAAATATTCTATTCGCTGCTGTCAACCTGTAGTGATGTAACATTAATTAAAACTACATCTATGTATATTGTATTTAATAATTAGTTTAGTGTTATCTAATGGAAAATTGTTTATATGATATCCGTATGTCATGTATCCTATCAATAAATAAGTACATATTTGTAAAATTAATTACTAAGTTGCCAACTTTCTATGCGGATGGGCGTATTGACCAACGAAATTAAAATCAGTAGGATGGGATTTATTTATGTTTTTTATTTTTTTTTTTAACTTGTTAGGTTAGGTATGTAGGTTTTGTATACTAAGAACTCGCCAACTCGACAAACTTAAGTAAATAAAAATAATAAAATAACGAAACTAATCACTTATCATTAACGGTATTTTGTTGCGTTGAGCTGAAAATTTCTGGCGCTTTCAAAATACGAAGTGACTCGAATGAAGTTTCTCCAAAACAGAGAACTTACAAGACTCAAAAAATCTCGACTTTTCTTGGAATTGATTTTAAAATAAAATATTTTTTGGTTATAAAAGCCATTCAGCGGGTCATTTCGTCAACAGTCTGAATTCCCTTAAGTTATTTGAACTTGAAACTTCGTCGAGCAGATATTATTAACCAACATCATAACGTCTTTGGAAGAGTAATAAAAAAGCCAACACACTACCTCAATAGTTCTACCGATTCAACAACTCTTACCGTGTAGGGTAAACTGTCCCACAGGACCAATTTGCGTTTGACTGGATGTATGTAGTTTTTAAACTATTGGTTTAATCTTTAAACGGTTTGAAGGTACTTATTATTTGCTTTATTCGATTTGTACTTCACTACATGCAGCTTAAGAAGGATCTTGGAAAGTAGTAAATTTTGAGTTTTTTCAAACGCACCTCAATTGGTTCACTGCGTTCTAAAGGGTGGACACAGTGAACCACCGGGTAGTTCACAGTGAACTTATAGTTTGTAAAGTATACTTGTTTTAAATAAAATAAAATAAAAAAAAAGTATTGCTGAGCGGAACTGAGCTGTACGTTTATAATAAATGTAGTAATTAATAAATTAAATAGAAACGAAAGCTGAAAAGGACGTATCTTTTTTTAATTTTTAAAATAATCGAGACCATTTACAAGTTATTTATTATTTCATAAGAAAAATAAAGAACAAAAACAAGTAATTGATAAAAATCAATTTTTATCTAACATAACTTTAAAAAAAAGTAAACAATACAAAAACATAAATAATAAAAACGACAAAAAATAATAACTACAATAAAAAATAACAAAACATTAACAAAATGGAAACATTAACAAGGACTTTCAATAACTTCAATAATATCACAAAAATAATAGTAAAAAATAATAAAAAAAAAAAAAAAAACACAAACCATTAACGAATGTTAAATGCTGATAGGCCGTTGCTAATTGAAAATACGGAATTCTGAAGCCTGTGAACCATGGTTCACTGTGTACGACTATGATCTGGTTCACTGTTGGACATAGTGACTTTTTGGAGAAAAATATTTTTATAAAAAAAAAAAAACTATTTCACATCACATTACCTTTTTTAAATGCAGCAAAAATAAAAAGCACGATTTCTAGTGCTTACCAGTAAAATTTACTTTTTCTTGAGCACAACCGACACTGACGAGCGCACTTCTTTAACGGCCAGGTAAATTCATAAAGGATTGAAACGCGGTTTATTTTCGCTTTACTTCATTTTTGGGGTTCCGTACCCATATGGTAATATGGAACCATTATAAGTTCGCTCTAACTCAAAAATGTCTGTCACGATAAAAACATAGAGAACCGTTCTTCCTAGAAACTTAAAATTTGGCACACTTATACATTACGGTGGTTTACATATATGAGACAGCTGCTCACTCAAAAATTTTGTGAAACAGCAGGGTGGGCAAAATGTGAACTCGAAAAAAAAAAATCTGAAAAATATATCATGTGGGGCATCATCCGAAAGGGCTCGAAACAAAGATTCCAAAACTATTTTGCTCAGTTTTTTCTGTTAGAAACTTTGGGAGTTATTGTCAAAAATATGTGAAAAATAACATACAAAAAGCACCAGAACTTTTTCTCGGAAACAACTTAAGTCAAAAATATGAAAAAATCATAGTTCGTAGGTGATTAACCATATTTTTGAAGAAAAATATAGCAGGTCTCCTAAGTTGTATAGTTTTTGAGAAATTCACGTCGAAAAATTCAATTTTATTTCGAAAAATTCAATTTCTCAACCGATTAACTCGTAAACTACTGGACCAATTTCACTGAAATTATCACTATTCGATTAACAATAATTTTGGAAAATGTAAGGCTGTCCAAAATTGTGCTGCCATACAAAAAAAAAAAAAATTAAAAAAAATTAATAAAAATACGGATTTTGCCAGGAAACGAACCTGAGACCCCTGAACTCAGCTACACACTCAGCCGCGTTCTTAATGTTTATCCAATTTCTCATAGTGAATAATATTAGTTATTATAAGTTTGTAAAGTGAATATAGAGGTGGGTCGTTTTCGTTTTTTGTGGTAACGAAACGAAACAGTTATTTAAACAAAATATATGTATGTAACTATGGAGTCTTAAAACTACGGAACCCTTTGAGCGCGAGTGTGACTCGCACTTGGCCGGTTTTTTCTCTTACGAGTAGATATTCTGTAAATTTAAAAGATTCACTGTGGGACATGAGCCACTGTGGGACAGTTTACCCTACTGGCATTTAATGGAGAATAAATAAAGACTTAACTGGATTCCATGTCTGGATTCTGAAACATGATAAAACGCAATAAATTTCACAATTGTTTTATTTTACGATATGATATTGCAGCTTTCAGGGAACAATTTACTTTGAATTCCGCATATTCAAAAGTCGCATAGTCGAAACAAATACAGTACATACTGCCTCGATAATGTATTGTGGACTGATTAAAACATGGGCACTACACAATTTAAGTGTTCGCATTTCTGGATACGAAAAATTTCGGTTTATATTAAGAATGATTTATTGAACAGAAAATCGAGGTAGTGTCTATAATAAATAAACAAATAAAAATTAAATAACAGTATGAAAAAGAACAAGAAACTTGTAGGGATAGTTAATTATGTACACCAAAACCCCGATTTGCGTCGTTAATTGGGACTGCAAAAATACGACGCAGATCGAAACGAAGCAAATCAAATTAGCGATTCCCATGTACTTTCACTACGTCATTTAGTTTAATTGGTACCAGAATAAAATATATCGTTAAAAATCCACATTTTTTATTACTTTTAATAGGTAATTAATATTTAATTTCATTGCACCAAAAATATTAATTCAAATAAGAGGAAAATAAATATTTCAGAAAATCATATAAGCTACATAGTTAAAAAATCAATAAATGCTACAGAAAATTTAACTGCAATATTATGGTATTATGTGGATATTTAATTCATTTTAAAGTTTCAATAGACATTCTTGTCGACTGAGTTGATTGTCATGTTAATTTTATTAAAAACTAGTTGAACCCATGCTCGCCTTGCTTCGCATTCTAAGGGCTTTCTTATGCATACAAATATGCAATTTCAGTGGGAGCGTAGAAACATCAAAGTATTTGTCTAAGTCCACAAAAGTGTTTAGTAAATTTTGTTGATTAACTGCGTTTTATCAAAAACGTTTCAATGTGTAACTTTCAGTCCCTAACTGCAGATTTCATAGTTCTCAAAAACCGCACCGCACCGTAGCCCGTCAACACTTCCGTCTCTACCCGAAGTCATTGCAAAATTGTAACTCTAGGTCGGGTGCCATTACTTTATTTAGGCGGGCTCAAGTTTCTTAGAAGAATAGTAGGTACACCCACTTTTAGTATTAATTTATGTGATGGCAGCGAAAGCGAGAGTTTAAAAATTCGACCAGATATCTGGTTGTTACTTCTTGGTCCACAACCCGGGTGATTGAAATACATTCTGCACTTTGACCATCAGCACGTGAAAATATCTCGCTGTTAATTGCTGGAGCTTAATCATTCCGAGGCAACAAAATAGCTCGCTCACAAAGCTAAGAATTCTTACGGTTTTTTTAGTTGTGATATATCATCTTAAACCTTGTGATAAATTTACTTTTCCATTTTCTTCCGGAAGCGTTCCTCCACCAATTTTAAATAACAAATCAGAGAAATGTTGTGCGTTCGGATGTGCCTCGTGGCACTACTGATAACGTTTGCCTAAAGTCTCGGCAAAATAGCACTGTAAACCAAACATCCCAGATGACTTCCACATAGCAAATAAATACATATGTGCATACATATATGAACCAAAATTAACTCTTAAAATAACAGAAATTCACTTTGGGTAGAATATTTGTTTTTGATCGTTTTTTTTTTAATTTATTAATAATTAAAATGCAATTCACTGCTCTAGAAAATTCTCTTTCTTTTGACACCTCATTTGTTAAGATTGGTTGAGCGTGAGAGCCGCAAATGGTGATATTGATTGTAGTACATTGAAGTACAAAGCATATGATCATGTTAGAGCGCGCACGTATACTCACATACACACTATTGCAACGATACCCACTGCTGCACGACTGCTGGCGGTGGTCTCCGCTGAAGGAAAATTGTGGGCGATGTTTTGAATAATTGTTTTGAACATTGCTCAGCTTCAGGATAACGCGGGAGGTTGTTTTATATCTCAAATGAATCAGCGACAGATTTACTAATTTCACCTATTTTTTTGATTTTCAATCCGATAAGCCATTATTGAGTTAGGGCTGTGTAATGATAATATTCCTCTCCGATATACAGTTATTTTGACTACTATGTAAGACCCAGTAGGCTGAGAAAAAAAATTACATAGCTTGTGATCATCCCGGGTGCTTAAGAAGCATTTAAAAAAAAAGTTTCATCGAAATCTGTCCGGCGGTTTTCACGCCATTAGGTAACCAACAGAAAAACCTCTACAGTTTTATAATATTTATTATTATTATAGATAGATTGGTCCATAGTTTGTTGAATTGTCACTGTCGTTTTTTCCAAGTACCTAAATTTCTTTGTAACCATTGATAGCGTCTGTCACAGATTTTTCCGACTTCTAGACTACGTTTCCATTGCCTGTGAACTAGTCAGAAAATATTTCTATTACCTGTGAAATAAGTTGGGGAATCCACTTTTTACCAAGAAAAAAAAATTAAATAAAAAAAAATAATAACAAAAAACAAAAAAAAAAAAAACGCAAACCGAAAACATACATATCGACGCAACTTCGAAACCACAACATTTTGTGAGCGACGCAAACTAAAATAAACCCGACGCTGCTTCGAAATCACGATGATTTTTAAACGACGCAAACTGAGGTGTGTGCACCGTAGCGCAAGTGGTTAGTGCGTCGGACTATTGAGCCAGCGGTCTTGGGTTCGAATCCCGCCGCAAACACCTAAAAGTTTTTCACAGTGCCCACCTCTTTCGAATGTCTGACAAGCATCAAAGAGTATCATTTGTCACGATTGAGCTTCTCAACTCGCCGTTCGGAGTCGGCAAAAAACTGAAGGTCCCTTCCATTCGTGCAAAAATATAACACGCACACACAAATGGCTGCGAGAAGCAGGCCCAGGTTCACATCGAGCTGTAGCGCCAACTAAGTAAGTAAACCGAGGTGTTGGTGTAATTTATTTGTCAGTTTTTAAAAAAAGATAAATATTCCTTAGTGCGTTCAAAATTAAAGCAATTAAAGCAAAGATCCTGAAGCTGGATCTTATAAAGCAGATAATGTCTAAACCATTTCCACCTAGCCGATTTGTTTTTTTTTTTTTTATTTTCACGTCGCTTGAGTTTTTCACCCAAGTTCCAATGCATAAGACGAAATTCAGTTAGAATGAGCACATGCATATGGTTTAATTTCCAATCAAGCCAACGCCCTGCGCACGAAGAATGTATGAATTACGCATAGTTGTAACACGTCATGCTCTCTTCTTATTGCTTTGCAACTTAATTAAGATTATTTTTTTTATTTTCCCCTTTCCCCCTTTTTCAAATTTTGGACTGAAATTTCTCGCGAAAAGGGGGATTCCCTACGAACTGGCAACACTGGATTATTATGGTAACAGAGTGAGAGCTTAAAAGAGGGACAGGTTTATGCAAGCTATTGCAACCAGATTGAGAGGCAAACGTCCTAATCAGAAAATAAAATTGGTTCAGCAGGTTTAAATTAGTTATACAGGCGCGTTTTTTTTTTTTTCAAATCTATATAGACTTCGAAAAAGCTCTCCAAGTAAAAATAGGACTGAGTAATTATCCAGGCTAAAGTTTTGTTGTATTTTACATTGAAAACATGTTGCGGAAACATGCTTAGCCTATATAGATTTAAAAAAAAATCACGCCAAATGTTATGTGACAGCATATACATATGTACATACGAGGGCGGTCCGATAAGTACTTAGCCTCACCGCCCGATGGTGCCAGTATCGCAAGAGAGATTAACTAGAGTACATTCTCTTAGACGGCTACTGTCAAAATTTCAGCCGAATCGGACTCGTAGTTTTGTTTTGACTACGTGTGGAAGCCAGCTTGTCCGCGAATTTTCGAATGAGGAGATCATCGCCGCCACGGAGGCCTACTTTGCAGACCTCGAGAAAACCAATTTTTTGGATGGGTTAAAGAAGTTGGAGCATCGCTGGATCAAGTGTATCGAGCTTAAAGAAGACTATGTTCAGAAATAAACCGCCACTTTTCCAAAATTTTTGTTTTTATTTTGTAGGCTAAGTACTTATCGGACCGCCCTCGTACATTACTTGTCTTTAAAATACCCACATACATTTATGCATGTATGTAGTAGGCATTTATGTATGCATATACATCAGAGATTTATATCCCCATGTGCACAAAGTACGAAAGCAAAAAGCAAATTAAATTATATCAGAGCTATTTTTTGTGATATAAAAAATACTCGCTTAATGATCTGCATTGTTAAAAATCGCCATAACCATAAGTTTTTAGCACAATATTGCCCAATATTTATACGAATGCAACTAATTGAATTGCGAATTGCGCACACCAACCTCAAAAAAAAAAAAAACCTGTGGCAGCTAAATGAAAAACGCAATTAAAATTAAATTTGTGTTTGTGAAGGTAAATGACTACATGAAGAGGAGAAAGGAATCACTATAGAGATATCTATTTTCAATATTCCATTAGTATTTTGGAGTTATTAAAAAAATGTCATTTATAAAGAAAGTCATGGGTCGGATGTGAACATGTCTCTCTTCTACCAAGAATAGAAAAGCTCTATGAAGATTATATCAAGAGATGGGACTCGTCGGTCGTCGTCGCTTATTTTCAGGAAATCATTAAAATTGGTATTTCGAGTATTTTCCTTTTATTTGACTTTGACAGTCATCCAATACGATTGTCTTTACTTGGAATTTGAGTCTTGCGAAAACATTAACATTATTTTGAAATATCAAAGGTATTTGAGTCGTTGAAAGGTGCACTCTTGAAAAAAACATTTTTTGATATAAAAAACTATTTTCGAAGATTGGTATGGATGCTGCTTGTCTGAATTGCATGATTGATTTCTCGAATGGAAAATAAATAAATCCTTCTTGACAAGCAGTTTCCATCCCAACTGAAACAACCAAAAAATGTACGGCAACATAAAAGCCACCAAATTGCAGCTGAGTATTCAGGTTTCAGGATATGTCCCTTCGGCTAACAGCTGTTACCCGCGGAAGTGAAAATTGGTTTTCCATCATTTATATTCATCAAAGTTTAAGTAATGGCAGAACTTCTGACAAGGATGCTTATACTTTATTATACATATATTATTTTTGTAATTTTACGCGGGTAATTTAAAAAAAAATTAATTTATTCCATAAGCTGATTTTCTTGTTTCGTTTTTTTTTTCTTGTTTTTCAGTATGGAAGGATCGGATTTGTGTTTTGAGGTCGTTCGAAGGGCAGTAGCAGGATTCGTTTACAGTGAAGCGGTGGCTTGGTAAGTTAACGCATATTTCTTTGGGGCTTATCCGATTGTACATAAGCATTCTCGTGTTTTAATTTATTTAGCCACTACATGCGCCAGATCCTTGAGGCACTCAGATATTGCCATGAAAACGATATTTTGCATCGCGATGTTAGGCCAGCATGTGCCCTGCTGGCTACGGCAGACAATTCAGCTCCGGTTAAATTGGGTGGTTTCGGGTCAGCTATACAACTGCCCGGAGGCAGGGATACCATAGAGACTCATGGTGAGTAACAACAAACTATACAGATACACAGATATATCTTAATGTGCTTTTGTAGATTGTAATTTATATTTGATGTTTTATTTTTATATTTCTTTAAATGTGATGTGTGCACCACCAGTTTATGGAATAATATTTTTAATAAATGTGCTTTTGTATACAACTTTTATTCTTTGTTAAATGTGAATGTTTCCGTCGATATTTTGAAGAATGTCACGCTCCTTAAGTGTTGTGATAAACATCCGTTTGATCTTCTATTAAGATGAAGGGGTGGTTTAATTTATTTTAAAATTTGAAAATTTCTTAGTATGCAAATAAAAAATAATGTCCTGCATAATATTAGTAATAAGGTCCTTGAAAAGTTTGTTTATGTCAGAAAAAAAGAAGAAACATAATTCGCCAATAATTTTAACATCACAAAAGTGTTAATAGACCCCACTTTGCACCCCCTAAACCGTGCTTCTATTATGACTTATGAACTTTGTCGCTCAACATGTTGTTTGGTAACGTGTGTGAGAGACACCAAGGTTGACCTTCATATACAGGGTGTTTCCAAGTTAAATATCAAGACTTTGGCAACTGATTCCTGGTTTTATTCTATCAAGGGTCTATCTCCAATTTTGACAACATTTATCGAGAATTTAAGAAAACACCTACTCATATAATACTAACTCAAATATGGAAATTAGGGTTGTGACGGGTATTCTAATAAATGAGCATACTTTAAAACCTTCGTTATGTCATACTTTATTTAAAAGACAAATTGCAAAATTATGATTTAGTTAGAAAATCGCACTAATTGCCAACTGTGGTCAAAAAAAATAGGTAAAAAATCATTTTTTCGCTTTTCACCTGCTGCGGTTTTTTCCAAGTATCATAAAATCTGTGAGTTTTTCAGCATACTTACTACAGATTTTTTTGTTTACAATTGTTACGTTCACAAGAAAAAAATAATAAAATGGTATCATTATTACGTATTTCTTGTAGAAAAGCGACCTGAAAGTCAAAAAAATGTATGGGCAAGATTAATGATATTGGCTTAAAAATAAAATATCTGGAAAGCAAAAAAAAGTTAAAAAGGGTGTTATTTCTTCTAAAATTAAAGCCCTAAAAGAAGGTTCTGTAGTAAGTATTAGCGGAGATATTTAAGTTAGTATGGGTCAAGATACACCAAAGTAGGTGTTTTTTTAAATTCTCGATAAATGATGTCCAAATTGGAGATTGCTGTAGAACGATTTTTTTCTAAGAATAAACCCAAGAATCAGTTGCCGAAGTCTTGACATTTAACTTGGAAACACCCTGTAGAATGTATTCTAAAAAATTTTCATTAATATTGTTACAGAGTATTTGTACGCGTACCAATAATTTTGTTGTGATTAACTGGTCGATAATCATGTACGAGTACATTGTCTTCTTTACAGAAAATTTGTTTACACAAGGCGGTACAAAAATATTAGTTGGATTTAAAATTTGAATAACTTTTTATTTGATTACCAAACAACTAGAAGAATCTTGAAGCTTAATACCTGATCTTTTTTATGAGGATACGAGGTTTTCGCAGAATTCCAATCTTTTGATGAAATTTTCCATCATTGTTTTGATAGAAAGAGACTGGGGATCATTGTCGTAAAGATTTTCTTCAGAAGAACAAGCCGAGCAACCAATCTCTCCAATTTTGTGAGACTACCATATTAGACCTGGGAACATTACAACCTACTCGAAGAATAGTCATCGCAACTTCGGCTGTATGGGCAGTAGCGCTGGCAGTAACGGGATAGGTTGTAACGAATGGAAGAAAGGCTGCGGATGGAGGGGTATGCAAAAAAAAAGTCCGAAGTAGAATTTGTAAGAAAATTCACAAACCCGAAACCAGGCTAGTGGTAAACAGGCAAAACCAAAAAAGTACGTTCACGCACCCTGTCACATCCATGTGCCCTTCGCAGCCTTCCCTCTCCTGCGCTACCCTTAGAACCCCAGACCACAGGACTCCTTGGGCCCGTCCGGGCAGCAGAGAGGAAAGGGTGTTCGATTCACTGGGGCTGGAGGCATGCTTGTTCCGCCATAGGCTAGCTCGCCGGAATGGGGGGGGTCCTTGCCACAGATCCTCGAACGGGGTTACGCTTTTCCATGCCAGAGGAAGATGGTGTTTCTCTAAAATACTTAAAAGGGAGACCCGAAAAGTGGTGTCGTCTCTTCAGCTTCTCATATTTCTTCTCGTTCTCCAACTGCCCTCAGTGGGTGGGGAGAGCAAAAGATGTCGCTAGCTCCCCCTTATGAAGATGTCCCACCCCCAGTATCACAAGGAGAACCAGCCGTGGATGTAAAATGTTCCCGGGCATTGCTTGTATACTCATCCTCATTGACCGTAACCAGAACCCAAATTTCTGCTAGGACGAGCGCCACCTATTCTTTCAGCGTGTCTATAATTAAACACAGTCACTTCTTGCCCAAAACGCTTGATATCATCTCTAGGCGAGGGCACTTCCTTCATTAAAAATTACTGAAAAATTCTCATTGCTTCCTTAAAATTGAGGAGTTCTACAGCTTGTAAGATTCGAAAAACAGCGAAAATGTGTGATCGTCCAGTGTACTATTATTCAACATTGGTATATCCATCTATGTATTTGAATTCCTGTCTGTATATATTATACATATATGTATATTCTGAAAAAACCAGGAAACTTCTACAAAAATATAGGAAATCGCTGTCAATACTGATAGGAGTGCTAACTGGCCACAACATGCTAAGATATCACACGAAAAAACTACGACTTAACAATGATGACATATGCAGAGGATGCGGTGATGAAGAGGCTCCTTTCCTCTGTCACTGCCCAAAACTCTGCCAACTTAGAAATAGAACCAAATCTTTCTTCGAACACATCGACGAGCTATCAAATCGAACACCTTCGGGTCTGCTTAAGTTTGCCAGAACGGACATCCGGATGGTTGAAACCTAAACACTGACACCATGGGTGGGAACACATAATGGGTACCACAATGAGTTCACATGAACTTAAGTGTGATAAGGATGTGCCCATTCTCGTCGGCCCGCTTACCTAACCGAAGCTAAAGTGTTCGCTAGTTTTATCTAAAAAATAAAAATTAATTTCTAAAATCCAGTTCATATTTTTGAACCACCCTGTAGTATACCATATGATTTTTTTTTATAGTTCCAGAGTGACTTCAACTGGGTTGATATTATATTATTCAAGTATGTTGGTAGTTATAAAGTGTTTGATAGTTCTTAAAGCTCGACATATAACCCGTTTATATGATAACTCAATGCGCATTGAATCGATGCGCATTTTTTTATTTTTTTTTTATTTTTATAATACACGCCCGCTAAAGGGGTTATGAATACCCTTAAAATGTCTTGCACAGCGCAGGCCAAGGGAAATTTAGGGAGGATGAAATAGGAGGGTCTTAAATGCTTGTAGATCGTAACGGGAGAGAAAAATCGTGTTTGGTAAAGCATTCCACATTCGTGTTGAGCGGTTAAAGAAAGTATCTCTATACTTTACTGTACGTCCGAAGTTGGGCTTAAGGGTAAACTGATGGGCATTGCTTGCGAGACGTGTGTTGCGAGAAAATTGTTGAAGGGGAGCATTGGTTCAATCCGCTCATATAAACACCACTTCGAACCGAATTGAAATATTCAATCCGCATTCGTTCATTCCGGTTTATAAACCACATTGAAAATTTGAAACCGAATTGAAATATCATATAAACACATTCAATTCGCATTGAAACATTTTACTCTATCGCGCTCTCATCATTCTCTTATCTGTCATCTAATGTCAGGCAATTCAATAGTGTCATTTTTAATTAATTAATTTTTATTTTATCAAACTGTCAGTTCAATCAGCTGTTTATTAAATTCTCTCAATTTTCTCACGTTTATTTTGGATTCGATTTTGAACAATTTCACGTAAACACCAACATTTCTATGCGGATTGAACCAATGCGCATCGATTCAATGCGCATTGAGTTATCATATAAACGGGGTAATAAACAGGAATGAGCGAATGCGGATTGAGTATTTCAATTCGGTTCGAAGTGGTGTTTATATGAGCGCATTGAGTTGTCATATAAACGGGGTAATAGTCTTGCTCCAGGTGGCAGGCAGGTTCTTCTCTTGTGTCCTTATTTTCTTATGTTCCTTGGAGTGTCTCAACGGTTAGATCAATTCAGATTCAGACACATATGTAGATAAGATAAATTTGTAACCCTGTCAAAACTGCATGAGGACAAATTGTGGCAAATGCGATTATTTGGAGTGGATTCGCCGCGTGCCTATAAGTAATTTCATACTTTGTTAATTATATGTATATCAATACTACTTATGTACGTGTGTCACAAACAATCCATGCAAACTACTCCAAATATATGAACACATTGTGTATATACATACATGTATTATTTATGATGACTACTGGCTAATGCAAAGGAAGCAAAACGAATCGGATTATGTACATAAGTAGGAATATCACATTACAATTTTGTGTGATGGCGTGTGGTCAAAACAATTTATTATTACTTGATTGCTCTGTTGAGTGTTTTTGATTACAAGGAGAATTATAAACATATCTATATGTATGTATGTGTGTATGTGAATGAAGTGCACTCCATTTTCTCCTGTGTGTGAAAGCCGTTGCGCAAAGGCGAGTCCTTGAGATGATCCAGAATTTTCAGTCTGAAGTCGCTGTCAAATTAAATAAAAATAAATATACATACCTATATGTTTTTTATTTGGTGAAACATTTTTGTTTATACATATATAAGGTCATTCATTTTGAATTGTAAATAAAACGTTAGTTTTTGAACTGCTATTTCTATTTCTCTTTGAATATAATGATAAGATATTCACATTAAAGCATAGTAGCGAGAGCGGGGTTAGAACAGAAGTAACAGGGCCAAGTTTTAATAGCTTATAAATACAGGGTTCCCCAGAAAATGAAGAGTCGCGTGAAAGAGGAAAATATTTGTCTTTTCCAAAGCAAACGACGTGTCTGTGGTATTGTGACAAACAAAACAACGGTGGATATAAGAGAAAGAACAGTTTATTAATGTGGTTGTCACTAAGCTGGTTCGGCTGCAACTGACTGTCATATTGTTCAGCGCTGTATGTAGACTAGATTATGTATTTCTATGTATTTCGTGAGGTAAAATAGTGGAGACGTTTTTGTGGTCGATCGATATAAAGTTAAGAATACCTTTTTGCTAAACTTATCTTTGTAGACAAACACGCAGCTAAAATTTAGCGTGAGCAGGATCTTGGGTTTAATTATGAAATCTGATAGCGGACCTTGCAGACTTTCGGCATAAATTCTGATCTCGTAAATAACGTTGAAGAATCATTTGGGGATTATTAGCATACACCTATTGCTTTACGTACAGATAACAATTCAACGGCGCACAGTGGTTTGAGAGGCGAAAAAAATCAAAATTTTTAAATTGTTTGAAACACTTAGTGGCTATGCATTCTTAAAGTATATAAGTTGGATAACACATTTCGATGAAATGGAGAAAAATTTACACTTATGGTAACAGTTGCGATAGCTTTAAAGTCGCTCCATTATGAAACCATTTTTTGTGCATATAGCGAAGTGCCTTGTACTCTAGTCAATATATGTTCCGCGACAAGTTGATATTCATTTTAAAATTTCAAATACGTTTTACAATATGTCTAAAGATTACGTAAACGTTATCGTAATTTTAATTTTCTTATTCTTCAAGCAGCTATGAATTTTTAAAATAAATGGTCTAAAAATCAATATGTGGGAAAGTTCAGTTGAGCAGAACAAACGTGCTCCACTCCCCTCCATTCGAATTTTTCACTTTAAATATTCCCTGGAGTCTTACCTAAACAACGGTACCATTTTCAGCTGCGTCAAGCTGCGTCCCCGCTTATAAGTTCAAAAATACCGTTGACAAATCAGCTCATTTTCAGTCTGTCGTTATATGGAGATGGGAACCTCACTATACCTCCCTTCAAAGCAATTTAATTTTTTCCTCATTTGATAGCTATTGTTTCAACTAGTTTGTGTGCTAATTAATTCATAGTAGAAATAATTTTAGTCTGTGACCGTGATTTTTTCATTTAAGTACATTTATGTAGTTTCGGAGATAAGCGCGGGGAATGGAGTTTTTCACACATTTTCGGCATAACTCCTAAAGTTTCTTACAGAAAAAAATAAGGAAAATATTTTTGAAATCTGTGCGTTTAGCCCTTTCGAATGATATCCAACATGTTATATTTTTTAGAATTTTTTTTTTGTTGAGCTCAAATTTTAGCCACCCTGTATAGTTGTTTCGCAATATTTTTCAGTGTTAAGTTGTCTCAAATATGTGGAACACCGTGATGTATGAGTGAGCTAAATTTCAAGTTTATAGGTAGAACGTTTCTTGATGTTTTTATCGTGACAGATATTTTAGATTTAGAGCGAATTTATAATGGTTCCGTGTTACCATTGGGTACGGAACCTTAAAAAATTATGAAAACACAAATATAGGTAAATACATTTCAATTTATTTTTATAAAAAATCAGTAATATTTATTCGTCAGATATTAGTTTTTAGCCAATTTTTAATGTATTTTTTTATTTAAAATTTTATTATATAAAATGTTAAATAGTAGTAAATAGTAGTTAAAAAATACAAACACTTTGGTGAAAAAATCATCAAAATTGGTCCAGTCCTTTAAGAGATATAGAATTATTTCGGCGCTTCCATACAACCTGAACCACTGTGCGGCGTGATATACCACGATCGTGATGGAGCTATGAAGTTTAAAGTGAGCCCCATCGTTGATTTCATTTTCCACATTTCAACGATAGGCTCTAATGATTAAAATGCGTTGTTTTCTTGTTTAACACTCCATAATTACAAATGCCAATTTGTTTATCCCTGAAAGAACCGCGGCAGTGCCAGATTTAAATTATAACCTCAAATTGAACCACCCTTTATAATCTATGTTATTTATTTTATTTATTTTTTCACTTATATAAAAAAAAATTCATAATTGTAAAGCAATCATATTCAAAAGCCCCTCGGGTGGAAAATAACAGAACACATGTTCCACCATCGGGTTGTAGTATCCTGAATAATTAGATACATTTTATTTACAAATTAACATCACTGTGTGTGTACAGCGGTGAGAGTGGTGCTGTCATTTCGCTTAACAACGCCATGACATGTTGTAGCAGTTTGTCTCAGCCCACAATGTTATTTGGTCGTTTTGTTTGTTTGTTCAGCGTATTCGAGCGTTTTCGAGTAAAAATAATCATTTTTTAAAGAAAATGAATACTACAATATTGAAAGATGTACAAAAATTTGTTTTTAGGTTAGGGGTGGTGGCGGCGCGGCGCGGTTAGAGTGTTTATCCATAGTGATGCCAAAACTCTCCACTCCAGAGTTGTTGCTGGCAGAGAAAATGAATTTGTCCTTTGAACATATTTAATGAGAATAAGGTGAAGTTTTATGGTTGCGACTTCTTCGAGTTCGTTGAAATACAATTTTCCCATTAGTCTCTGTATCTGCTTTTTGCCAGTGCAGGGCAAGCGCACAGTAAGTGCTCTAGTGTCTGCTTAATCTCCGGTTCATTGCAGTTTCTGAATATGTCCGTCGAGTCTAGTCCGTGTCCTGTGACAACGCTGAGTAGTAGATCGCATTCAGCTCGAGATACAGTCATGTTTGAAAATCATTTAGCTATTAAATCCGAAATTATCGAAGCACAAGATGTATGTATACCACGTATTTGTAAACTACAGTTTAATTAGTTTGCTATCTGTTCAGATGCAAAACTTTATGTATGTACTTCTAATGTTTGCCAAAAACAAAATTAGAATACCAAGGATATCCAAGTTTTTCGCAACGGCAAAGCGTGTCTTACCCGAAAAGGATGTTTGCTCTGAGAACATTTTCCAAAGTTAAGAATTTAGCAAAGAATAATTGCAGTTACTCTAAACTCGTTTAGTCTAAATTAAATAGAAATGCATGGAAACGAAGCAGGGAATCATATAAAAGTCAAGACATAAACGTACTCGTACATCAGAAGCGAAAACTGATTTTGAAGGGTTACTCGTATTCGTATTCTACCCTTTTCATTTGGTGAACGTGTTTCAGTCTGAGTCGCTGTCATGTTACCTGACTTGTATGATCGGGAGAAACAATATAAAACCAAAGAAAAAGTGTTAAGTAAAAGCAAATGGAGCAAGTGTAACCAAACCATTTACTTTATTATCCTTTCGAAACGTTCTTTCAACGCAACGCACTCGCACCACCTCCTTTGTGTCTTTCACCATCGTTGCTAGCGAACCCTTTTCTCTTCTTTTTTTTCGCGGGTATGTAAAAAGCCTTAAGCCTCTTCAGCGCCCGTCCTGCGACTGAATAATATGTTTTCATGAATCGCATAAATGACATTAAAGAACAGCGAATAACACTGTTTCCTCTTTCATATTTTATGTGACACGACTTCACTGAAAAAGTGATAACCGGAAGAAGAATGGTTCCCCCGCTGGCAAATGGTGACGACGATGATGTTGTCTGCTTTCAATGAGATCCTTCCTTACAGAGTATTAAAAAAATACTTAAAATGGGAAAAAATGGGGTCTTCTCTAAGTGTCTTTACTTCTATTAATTAAGTTTTTGTTGTTAATTTGCTTGTTAAACATTCTGTTACTTTCGTTCGTTGGGCGGCCGGCGCGGCGGGGGTTGTTTGTAATATTTTACGGATAATTCATTGCGTTGCGAGCTGTCTTTCACAATGTGTTTTCTGCATATGTATGTTATGTGTGCGAACTAAGATTGTAGTTTAGCTTTTACTGAACTTAATTATTTGCACAGGGTGTTCAAGAACGTCGACATTAACTTTCACAGGATCTTTTATGTAGGAGTATTAGTTTTAGCGCTATCATAAGACCGTATGAGTATATTGGGCTTAACAGTCAGCTCCCTTAGGAATGTAAACAATCTCCGCCAGTAAGCTGAGCCCTTCCTGACTTGTACCTGGAACACAGAGTATGGTGATTCTAGCCGGATGGCCTGTTTCTTTTAGACATGGATCTGCCAGTTTTGATGATATGGCTTTATTTGCTGCTTGGCTATTCTTTACAGTTCCGATATTTGTTTGGGTCAAGGGTGTAGCAAGAATCTTGAGTAGGCAATAGGATCTACGACGCTAAAAAGTCACGTAATTCCATGTGAACCCAAGACTATTTTTTTTTTTGCGAGCCGGTAATGCTGTAGACCTGCCTAAGACCGATTAGACGTTGACCAACCCGCTTTTCTTCTTGCTAGCGCGTCGGAGGCATTTTGATCCCTTTTACGAATAGCATCGATATTTTCTGCTAAAACAGCTTGTTCGAGGCCATCTTTTGGCATTTCTCATTTGGTGCCAGTCAGTTTAAAGTGTGATACAAGATGTCGAATGGTTTTCGAAGTTGTCTTAATATCTGACTGTCAATTGGCAGTGACCGTCTTCCACTAGTTTTCAGGGAAATCACGGCTTTTATGCCTCGACCTTGTGCGTAAAGAATGTAATTTTAAAAGTCATAAATGTATCTGACGTCATTACCAGTTGAGTTAACTTTGAGTACCAGCTCAATACGGTTGCTATGATTCTGTTAGTGTTCTAAGAACGACCCGGTGTGCGAGTAACAAGCTCTTGCGTACACGTTTACGGACATCCTGGCCGCATAATAATAATTTTAAAATCACTTAAATATTTCTCAGTAAGGATCAAAATGAATCTCAGGACTAGAAAAAAGTAATTGAATCCTAGGCAACTTCTGAAAACTATGGAGCAATAAATGCATGGCTGCTGTTGTATGTCTACAACAGCACGGGAAAGCCGTCCTGATTGTCCGCTAAATTGCTTTAAAAAATAATTTGCAATCTGTTGCAAGAACCACGATGATCCGGCGAGACATTAATTCATATCCTTTTAAACCTCGAAAATTTCAAAAGAAAATTCTTATTACTGCCGAAGGATTACCCTTCGGTCTGACAACCAGTACGAATGAGGTGTACTTTCGGACGAAAATTAACTCAATTTGGATGGACCAGATGTGCAGAGTTATTATTTCCATGAAATTCTTTTTTCTTTTTTGTTTATCCTAAAAAGAGAACAGGATGGGTGGTGATGTTTTGTGGGTCGTAGAGAGAGTGAAATTTGTGTTTCCTGAAGGTAGACTACGGATTGTTAAAAAAAACGAAAACAATTGTCGACGGGGTGTGTTATCTTTGACGGCATATTCTTTTATTTTCATATTTTCCGCAGGTGGTGCCAAGTGGTATTGAAAATAATTGAAAAGTGGGTACTTGGAAATTAACACAATGTAATATGTAAGCGCTTTTCTGAGTTGGCGTAGTAAAATAATAATAAATCATTTGTGCCATTTCACTATCCACTATCGAAATTCCCATGAAGTCACCAGATACTTGATGGAAAATGTTACTTGTAACTGCAATTGGTTCTCAAGAAAACCGATCGGCTTACTATGATAGCAGAACAGCCTTGTGCTTCCAGTTGGATGCTGTTTAATCAATCCCTACCTAATGGATATTTTCTTAATGAATGGAAGGTACATATCTACCATAGACCCAACTGATTACCAATCTTTGTGTTATTCCTAAACTTTTAGAAAGTCTTGTTAAAGATAAATTTATTTTTGAAATTGAACAACATATTAGTACCTTAATGTCTTCTAACTTCTAACTTAGTCGAATTTCAAACTTAAGGGGTTACATGGGTTTCCTCGGGTAAAAAACGGCTTATTTTTTACAATTTTTTTTTTTATATAAAAAATTAAATATTTCATTTAAACTTTCTACTGCCTTAAATATACACATTTGACAAAGAATTTCTGAAATTTTTGTAGAAAAATATTTAAAACTCTGCCACTGTGACGTCATTTCCGGTGACCCCTCGGAAGAAAGGTGCTTGCGCGTTGACAGCAGAACTCCTGACAGGATCAACTGAATTCGAAAACAAAAATACGTATTTTAATTAATACCTTAAACTAGAACTTGGACCTGGACGAAGGAAAAAACAAAAAAGTGATAATTGATTTTTTGGCAGATATTTTTACAAAAAATTTTATAAATTTCGGTAAAATTTTACTCTGCATTTTTTTTTTTTTAAATAGTTGCACTAAAAAAATCCTTCATCCAAGTCCTTGTCAATAATATCTCCAAGACTTGTGTAAAATTTCATCAAGATCGGTTCAGTAGTTTTCCGAGAACCGACTTTGAAAATACAGTTTGCTATAGGAGACTATTTCTGTAGGGAAATACAAGTTACTTCAGTAGGTATTGTGCGTCTTATTTTGGAATATGCTTGCGTTGTCTGGGGCTCTACCACTGTCCTAAATATATGTAGAATTGAAAGTTTTCAAAAGAAGTTCCAAAGAGATGCTCTTCGTCACCTGTTTCACAATAACGGCATTGAGATCAATCATTCTTATTATTCGAGATGTCTCTTACTTGGAATTCAAACTCTTGAAAAGAAAAGTGTATCACGTGATGTTTAATCGTGCTATTTTTGAATCTTTAAGACCGAAACCATTGTTGTTTGTGGGTCGTCATTGTTAATTAATTTCGTCTCTTGTATCGTGTCGAAAGTATCCACTTGCAATTGCGATGTCCTTTGAAATTACATATAGCAATACGCCTGTGTATCATTCTTTGAGCAGACTCTTGTCTAACATAATACTTAAACCTCAAAATTAAAGAATTTTCTTTAAATTAACTTGCGCTCAATTTTGAAATTTAAAGCGCATATCATCCAATTCGGACCAAAAAAATTCGGTGACAGTTACTGACTCGCCTCTTTAATTTCGAAATTATTTTATTGTATTCTGTTGTTTGGCGATGCTGCAGATTTGTTTACAGAGCGATTCCTAAAGGACGCCCACGCTGACATATGTTTAGATACATATTTTTTGTTTTGTCGAAGACTTAAGAATTCTTTTGTAGATATCATATTTGTTTTGCTCGACAGTTTAATTTGTCATTTGCACCAAACGGGAATTTATATGTATGTACATATGTACCTGTATATGAACGTTCTAGTGCTATGTAACCTCGTTCCAGCATCAACATATTTTTTTCAAAAGTGAATGAAGCTCAGTGTCATTGTTCCATTGTCTTGATTCTGTAAAGGACTTTTGATCTTTTTTCCTTATTTTTAATTTTTTGCCACGATTCGACTTACAAATGAATGTCGCAATGTTTCTGTAGCGACAAATCCCCTCAGCAAACGAACGTCAGAGCAAAGTAAAGATCTTAAATAATTTTCAATAAAAACGCTTCATCATTTCGTTGAAATTCCAGGAATCCTAGATTACATTAGGTATCATATTTCAAACACACCTGCTGAATAAAGGCATAGAGACGTTGCTCCTTACTCCTGTTTTAATTAGGCCACAACCATGACATTTTACCATAAATCAACATTTTTCTTTGTTTTGCGTTTTCTTTTTAAATTCAACGATACAAACAGAGAACTACAGTGTTACACTATAACAAAAAATTTTATTAATAAGAAAAGCGTACGCACAAACAAACTTTATTTAAGAAATAAAGAAAAAAACAAACATGTGTTTCTTTTCTTTCTTTTTTCTCCGTACACTCTTGTCGTCGTTGTCGTCGGCGTCGTCTTCGAATATGTTATGTATCCGCACACACACACATACACACCCAGAAATAGATATGGATGTCAAATGCATGATAATGACACCCCGTGGGAAGCTTTATTTAAAAACTGACGAGGAGGGTAAGCGCAGTATTTTTGCCCCCATATTGCCTTGTTTCACCTTTGTTATTCCTTCTTGTTTTTTTTTGTGTTTATTTAACTTTTATCGTATTGTTTCATGTAATTGTTTTTATTTTTTTCTTCTGTGTTTACATTCCATTTAGTACAGTAATTTATTTTATTTATTTTTTTGTAAAATTAAGCCCAAAAATATAAAACACACATATTCGGCTTACTTTAGAAATATCTCATCTCGATACAAACATGATTAATGCCAAATGCGAACGCACATATTGCTTAGACTCGTATCTCTGTAGAATATATCTTTAATCGTAATTTTCCTGCACACCTTTAGTACAATTTGGTCATTAAGCTTTAAATTTTGTATACATTTCGATATCACCTGTTGATTCTTTGATATGATCTGCCATTTACATTTTTAAAGAGAAAAATGTTTGCTTGGCACTCTGTCATCGTCACGTGTACATACAAATTTCCATGTATATTTAAGTTATCTTTAAATAGAAATATATTCATAACATATTTATTTAAAATGACTCCTATTTAAATTTAATTATCGTAGTTGGCTCTCAAATTTTAATTTTCTGAATAATGGTTAGAGGTAAATTGTTTTGTCGCCGGCCGTTTAACCTGGGGACCTGGTTAAATTGATAGCAATAAATCGTATCTAAGCCTTTTTTATGAGTTTTTGCATGAAAAATCGCTCAGGGAAACTTACGAAAATATCTCAAATTTAGGAAAATAAAAAAAAGCAATAAATTCAAATCAATTTTTGGCTAGCTGCAAGTCTGGTGTAATGTGATTTGTTCTGAATTTTTTTTACGATGAATTAGACGTTGTACTGCAATTCCTAGACAACAGTTGTGAGCAAAAATAATCGAAAATAGGCTTTTTAAAATAATTGCTCGTTTCGTTTGAAGGAATTTTAGAACCGAATAGACTTGCCAAGGAAACGAGATGATAAGCAATTGTAATTGAAAGTTGGAACGATGAAATTCACATTCAATTATCAGATTGTATTGGTTTGGCAAGAAAAAAATTTCGTTTTTACAAGAAGGTGATTCTCGGTAGTGTCAATGTTGTTTTTTTTTTCTTTTGACATTTGATAGCTGTCACTTTGAGCCTACTTTAGAAGCAAAACGAGCTTAATTTTGTTCACGCCTGTCAATTTTACAAATGGAGTGCAAAAACGAACATTTTCGACATACAGTCAAACCTCCTTAAGTCGAATTTTCTATTACTTGAACTGAAGTTTCGGAACTTAGAACCATGACTTCAGTTTTCCCACATTTTACACTCCATAAGACGACTCTCTGTAAGTCGAGTCCCTCTTTAAATCGAACCTTGTGACATGTTTCATCATGTTCCTTTCATAGAAAATCCTCTCCATATCTCGTACAAAAGAGATGAGAAGCAAAAGAAATTAAAATGCGTAATACTTCACATGAAATGCAATATAAAAATGTAAAGGGTTTTTCAATAAGAGCGCTACAAAAGTTTTTTTTTAAATAAAACAAAAACGGTTTAGGATATCAATGAAATTCTTTATTCCTGTAAAAGTACGTTCGATGCTATTATGTATGGAACTCGATTTCTTTTGCATGGCGACCACGGGCACGCTTGCAGAAGTCCAGACGCTGAGTCCAATTTTCGACGGTTTTCAAGCATAAATCGGCCGATACTGCTGCCATTTGACGTTCGATATTCGTACGAAGTTCATCAATCGTCGCTGGCTTGTTGGCATAGACCATAGACTTGACGTAGCCCCACAGGAAATAGTCTAACGGCGTCAAATCGCACGACCGAGGCGGCCAAGCGACTGGACCATTTCGTGAGATAACTCGTTCTCCAAACTTGGTTTCCAATAAATTGATTGTGACATTCGCTGTGTGGCTTGTGGCGCCGTCCTGTTGGAACCACATGTCCTCCAAGTCCATATCATCCAATTGGGGCCAAAAATATTCGGTTATCATTGAACGGTAGCGATTCCCATTCACAGTAACGTGCCGGTCTTGATCATCACGGAAGAAGTACGGCCCAATGACGCCGCCGGTCCATAAACCACACCAAACCGTAATTTTTTCGGGATGCAATGATGACTCATGGAGTACGTGTGGATTGCTGCCTGACCAATACCGCATATTTTGTTTATTGACGAAGCCATTCAGCCAGAAATGAGCCTCTTCGCTGAAGATGATTTTTCGATGAAAATCCGAATCATTTTCAAGTTGTTGCTCAGCCCAATTCACGAACATACGACGCTTCTGGTGGTCAAGCGGCTTCAGTTCTTGCGTCAATTTAATCTTGTAAGGATGTAGTTGTAGGCCAAGATCTTTTCGTAAAATTCGCCACAACAACGTCACAGAGATGCCCAACGCTTGAGAACGACGTGTGAGAGACACATTTGGGCTTTCTTCAACTGAAGCCTCAGCGGCAGCAATATTCTTGACACTACGGGCACTTCTTTGTCTCACTGGCACGGGAACATTTTGTACTGTGCCTGTGGATTCAAATTTTTCCACTAGTAGACGCTCAATTGTTGATCTGCTAGGACGATTATGACGACTATAAATTGGACGTAGCGCTCTTAACGTTGAGGCCACTGACTCCGAATTTCGGTAGTAAATTTTAATAATTTCGACTCGTTGTTGGCTCGTATATCTTTCCATCATGAAATGGCAAACTTTACTGAAGAGAAATGTCAAAAGAGCGGCAAGAAATATGGCGTCGTTTGCTGTCCCTGTCGCTCTACTTTTGTAGCGTTCCTGTTGAAAAACCCTGTACATATATATAGTAGGCACAGTTTTGTTTTTTGTTTTTTGTATATGTAATGAAATACGAAACATGCATAGTAGCTTCTACATTTTGCAATTGAGTCTGTTCGTGTCACTTTTATTATAACCTCAGAAGTTGGTCGTCGGTAATTTTTAACCACTTCGTTCAGAAAATTGTCGCCGCGCAAATTAAACACTTAAAATTTAAATAAAAAATGTTTGATTATTGACGAAATCTGATGAAGGAAGAGCGGCATTTAAAAGTATAGGATGTTTTCCGGATACCAGTGTAGGGACTTCTCAACTCATATACATACAAGAATTTCGACATGATTGAAGAATATTTTAAAAACATTATAAATAAACGTAAACTTCAAACAACAATTACCGATTTTTTCAAAGTCAAGGAATAATTATAAAGTTAAAGTCTAAATAAAGATCAATCAATAATAAACACATCTTTTAATTCAACTGAGCATGTGCACTCTGATTTCTGGGTGCTCCATAACTCGAACACTCCATAAATCGAACACATTATTTGATCCCGTGACGATTCGACTTATAGAGGTTCGACTGTATTTTGCTTTTTCTTTCCATAAAGACAAAAAAGCTGCTGAGTTTCACAAAAAGATATGTGAAGTTTACGTTGTTGATTGCTTAACAGAACGCACTTGTCAAAATTGCTTTAAGAAATTCCGTTCTGGAGATTTTTCACTCAAAGATGACCAATGTTCTGGTAGACCAATAATTGAAGTTGATGACCAAATCAAAGCCATAATTGAATCAGATCGTCATATGACTGTGCGAGAAATTGCAGAGAGGTTAAATGCATCACACACAACTATTGAAAATCACTTAAAACGTCTTGAACTCGTAAAAAAGCTCGATACTTGGATTCCACATGAATTGAAAGAGATTCACTTATAACAACTAATCAATATTTACGATATGCATCTGAAATGGGTCTTTTTTGAAGCGAATCATCACTGGTGATGAAAAGTGGATAGTTAACAACAACATCAATCGAAAAAGCGTGATGAACCAACTTAAACCACATCGAAGCCGAACTGCATCAATAGAAGCTTATGTTGTCAATTTGATCGGACTAAAAAGATCTTGTGTATTTTGAGCTGCTTCCAAAACCAAACGATCAATTTTAATGTTTACTGTCAACAACTAATGAAACTGGAGGAAGCAATCAAAGAAAAACTGGCAGAATTGTCAAATCGTAAGGAAATCGTATTCCACCATGACAACGCAAGACCACAGACATCTTAAGTAACTCGTGAAAAATTATTGAACCTTGGTCACATCCACCCTTCTGTCCCGATCTTGCACCATCAGATTTTTATTTGTTTCAAATTGTGCAAAAGTCTTTGAATGGCGAAATGATGATGACCTGCAATCGCATTTGGCCCAGCTATGTGCTAATAAGGGCCAGAAGTTCTATGAGCACGCAATCATGAAGTTGCCAGAAAAATGGCAGAAGGTCATCGAACAAAATGGAAAACATATATGTAATTGATTAAAGTTTATTGTTTGTATAGAAAGTTGTAAAAAAAGAGTTGTAAAAAAAGAGTTGTAAAAAAAGAGTTTCATTTCACACTACTTTCTCGCCAACCCAATACAATAATATAGTTAAATACAGTACGCCGTCGGTAAAAGCAACCCTCGTTAAACGCAATAACTCGATTAAAGCAACACCCAAATTTTTACCATTAGTGACTCAGTAATTGCAACTTTTCAAAAAAATGTGACTCAGTAAACGCAACTTTCCATCCATGATCTCTTATTTCGTTTTTAACTGTAACTGGGCAGTTATATCGAACAGGCGCCTATTTGCAACAATTTAGAAGCAGAAGAAATCGAGAGTGAAGAAGAAAGCGCAGGTGCAAGTGTAAGTCCTCCACGGCCAAAAATCAAAACGGGCCATGTTATCCAAGCATTTAGCATTTGTCTTCAATGGGCTGAGGAAAACTCGGTTTCACTAGAAAATACACTGACTCTTCAAAAACTGAGAGAGCTGGCCGTCGACAAGAATGTATCCTCCAAGAAAAATCAAACGAACATGTCCCAATTTTTTAAACGAACAAACGATAGCGAATGATTGAAGTCGAACTGCAAAGTTTAAAGTTTTAAGGTTAAGATTTAAAAAATTAGATACATATTTAATTGTTGAGTATTAGTTCAACTAGAGTTTATTTTTTATCAAAAAAATCTTTGAAACAACAAAACTAGGTAAATATTTAGGTTGCCTTTTCCTCTTATTGATTTAAATGTACAACAGACGGAATTACATACTTTCCAATTTCCATTTTTTTAACAATGCCATTTAAATATTTGCATCTTATCCAATAACACGTACCGACTAACAATCAATCATAATCCCATTGATGACAAAATAATCGAATTGCAAAACACGCTAGATCTTAATAGAGACAAACTGCGAATCAACCATTGACGAGATAACCTTAGCCTAAGTAATCCATAGCAGCTATAATGGAAATGCGTTACAAATAAAAACAAAACAAGAAATATGAAGCAATCGTGAGACGAATGATCGTAAAACAAAAGCAAAACAACTTTTGCGAAGTAAACAGAAATAATTGTGACCAAAACGAAATAACAGTGAGCGAAATAAAAAAGACGAAACAATAGGCACCCTAAAAACAGATGTTTTGTACATCCAAGAATATTACGGGAATTAGACGAAATATGATCGGACCATAAATCTACATCTACATCAGTATGTGTTGAGAAAGCAAGTCTTATTGCACATATCCTAAGTACAGGTATCAAGCAACTTGCAATGGGTTTATTTAACTTTAACACAGACCCTCACAGAAAGTGAAGTTAATATAAAGCTTGTAATATATGTTCATCTGTCAAATGATGGAAATCCCGTGGAAATCATACGGGAAGTGTTTATTAGTGTTCCGTCCGTACCAAAACGGAACACTAATGGAATCAGTTCGGTGTCTGTCTGTCTGTCTGTCTGTCACAGGCCTTTTTCTCAGAGACTACTTAACCTAGCCTATTGAAATTTGGAACAGTTGTAGCAATTAGTGGCCTAAACACAGACCAGAACTTAAAAAGCTGAATTTCGACTTTGGGGGGGTAGTTTCTTAACAAATTTTCACAAAACGTTACAACTTGCTGTCCCGAGCTTTTCCTCCGAAAATATCGCTCAGAAAAATATGAATAAAATCACAAACATTGAGAATAAAGTGTAGTTGGAAACATAATTCTCACGACTGCCCTACTTCAACCGTTTTTTTTTTAATTAATTTTTTAATTTCAACTACCCTAGTGTTTACATACCCAGAAAAATATCACAACGCCTAAAAGTAGATACGAGAGTAAAAATTGAATAATTGATGGCAAAAGTGTTATACCCGCAGCGAATTTTCGTGGCATATATTTTTACCGGATAACTATTGACCTAAGACTTAAACCAATGATACATAATATAACACATAAAGGAAGCTTGATGGTTTCCTATTATAATGTAGGTGTCTCTACTTTTACTATATTAGAAAAAATTTAATTTGTGTATATACAGCCACAGAGAGGGAGACAAATCGCAAAATACGCAGTTAATGCAATTGAACGAATAACGAAACGAAAAATTAAATCTGATGCACAAGCGTACATTTCTTGTAAATACATATCCATATGAACATATTATGTAGGTATATATGTATGTATGTATATACATGCTTTATTTGTTGTTTTTTTTTTTCTTTTACTTTGTGTGTGTATAACTATTCTTCTGAGCAGATGAGAAAGGACATCAGAGACATATGTACATATGTACATACATGCATATGTAGGTAATTTGTTCAACTTACTTGTTGGTATACATTTATGTAGGTACAAATTTGAATTTATTTTTCGCAAATTGTGCTCAATTTGTTTGTATTGAAATGTGCTGTGCACCATAAAACTATGTATGTAGGTACGCATTTACTTTCTTGTGTCTGCAGATAAACAAGTGCATATTTACATATATGTACCTATATACGTTTTTATGTTTGTACATATATGTGAGTATCGAGCAAAGTATCATTGTATCTTTAGTAGAAATCGTATCGTAAAGAAAGGGTTCATATAGATCTATCAACATAAATCTATGACATACATATGTATGTAGTTAAAAGAACTGATACAGTACGGAACACTTATTGCGCAAGTATAACTTGCACTTGACCGGATTATTTTTTTTTTGAAGTTCATTTTGGGTAGAGTATTTATTTTGATCGGTTTTTTTAATTTGTTCAAATGTATAAACTCAAAGTGCAATTCGTCAGTGCTCCAGGAAATTCTCTTTCTTTTGACGTCTCATTTGTTAAGATTGCTTAAGTATGAGAGCCGCAAATGGTACCTATACTACAGAAATAATATATATATACATATATAGTATACTAGCTGACCCATGCTCGCCTTGCTTCACCCACCTGCAACTTTTAAGAGAAAACAAATTGTTTTATTCTAATACATTTCTATAGCCTAGGTACAGCTGTTGCCCGCCCACCATTGCCCGTGTACTTTTTTAAAATTTGAATTTGCTTTTACAATCATATTTATCGTAGTAGGCATCCATAGAATGCTATTTCAGTAAATACGCAGAAATTCAAATGTGCCACATACACACACCATGACGTCACCCACTGCTGCATGGCTGTTGGCTTCGGTCTCCGCTGATGGAAAATAATTGTTGGCGATGATTTCATTAATTGTTTTAAGTTTTTAAAATAGTTATTTATTTATTTCTCAGCATGTGCGTAGAGTTAAGAAAAGATTAAGGTCTTAAAATTTACGTATATAAATACATATATTGACTTTATGCAAACGTTTTTTGTTTGCCAATTCGTTTAACTGCTTTAAATTTAGGAGTTAATATGTGGGTCAATCTCAAGAAAATAGGTATACAAAAATAAAAAAAATATATTTTCTTAAGAACAAACAACATTTAAACAATAAAAACATAGCCTAACTGGTTTTAACGAAAATAACGATTATTATTGAATTTATTTTACATTAATCGGTGCAGTATTTGCGGAGATCATCGGTAACAAAGTTTTTTGAAGTTACGTCTTTATATAATAGTAATGATAATACCCGTATATTGTTAATTCAATTTTGTTGTTTTTTTTTTTTTTTTTTTTTTTTAATTACTAAAAGGTATCTTGTTGTTTAATTAGGTCAAATCTCAACAAAATTAATATACTGCGAACAAATATGCTTGCTGAATTTATGGCCATACATCCAAAACAAATATGAATCACAATAAAATAAAATTTCTTTCATTCTTCAATCAACCGGAAAAACGTCAATTTATTTGAATTTTTCTAGTACAATTACTTTATTTTTATTCGATACATTAGGTATCGAGTGCCATCATCCCAATGAGGTTACTCGATCATTTAATGATGAGTCCTACTCACTCACTCGTTATCGAGTGCAGTAATTCGGCCCCAGAATTTTCGTTAATAAAAATGAAAATTAATTAAAATCGATAGAGCGAATATATTAGCGGTATTCACGCTTCGGTGTAATAAGTCTTGTAGAAGTTCAAAAGTATTAAATGCAAGATTATCTTTCAACACAATAATGAAATATCTTTCTTTAGATGGCGCTACACTTGTGTGTCTAGATGCAACCATTTGTGTGTGCGTGTATATTTTTGCACGAATGGAAGGGACCAACAGTTTTTTTTTTTGAAGCTTCTTGAAAAATTATACTCTTTGATTGCTAGTCAGACATTCGAAAGAGGTGGCACCGTGAAAAAACTTTTAGGTGTTTAATGGGATTGAACCCGGGGAGCATTGCGCAGTAACCCAACGCACTTACCACTACACCATGCTGCGCACAAAAATAAAATACACAATCTTTAATTTTGTTATACGTTTACACTTAAACAATACCCCAACCGTATTGTTCCTGAGAGTGTCCAGGCGTAACTTTGAGTGTATGATTTTGACAGCTGTCAAACGTTTTTGGTTCTCTCAATTAATGAAATTTTGACATAAGCTTCAGGGTTGCAACAAATACAAAAAAGTGCATTCACTTTTCACAAACATCGAAGCGTATTATGTTTCATAAATTGTTGGTCATTATTTTCGTAGTAGCTTTAGAAAGGAATGACAAAGTATTAGGCCGTTATATATATATAATTGCGGACCTACCGATCATTCCTAAAGTGATCGTTGTGGCGTGAAGTTGTGCAGAGAAATTGAAAAAAAAACGTTTTTTTTTAAAAAAAGAGTGCAGCTTAATCTTTTTAACGGTAAAAATTATTTTACGCTATTAGCTCATTGAGTTGACTTTTTTTCTTTCATAGAAAATGCTTTCACCAAAAAATTTAAAGGCAATTTTCGTTTTTCAATTAAAAAAAAAAACATGAACGCAGCCGCAGCCGCGGCGACTAGAGAAATTAACGGTGTAGTGAGAGAACTGTTCAAAACTGGTTTACCAAGTTCAGCAAGGGAGATTTTTCGCCTGAAAATTTGCCAAGGGGTAGACCAGAGAATATCATTAATCGTTCCTCAAACGCGGAGAAATGGAGACTATTTTTTGGAATAAACTATTTTAATTTTTGAAATAGCGTTTTTTAACTTTAAACATAAAAATCGGCAACTTCATATATAACGACCTGGGGCCTGTACCAGAAAACTACAAGTTAACAATTCTACAGGCACTTGTTACAAATGCAGATTTAACAAGTGACTATAATTTCTGTACCACAAACGAAAACCGCTCCACTTGTAAAATGTGCAAATTTCCCTTTCTTGTACAAGTCATTTGTACAAGTAATTCCGTGATGGCTAAACGTTGTGTAGGCAAATTAGCATAATTGGCAAGCAGAGCCTGCTATCGAGAATACAAAAGTATTGGAAATATACAGGATTATCATGTTAGTGATTTAGGCATGGATATTTTTCACTAAGTACGCCAAATGCACACTCTATCAAACGCCGTGTACGTTTATGCGCACTATTGTATGACCTCTCAGCAGAAGCACTTGATGAAGCTGTAGGTGGTAAAACCCAAGTTTTTAAAAGACAAACAGTTAAGCACTATCCCCTAAGATAACAGCATAAGGAAATGGCCTTCAGCCCCTTTTAATTTTTTAAAACAGGGTGGTGTTGCACAATATCCTTGCGTCATGGATACTTCCAGGCCAGTTGGCACTCACATAATAGAATGTGAGACTGCCATACCGTTTATAGAATGTTTCCCATGGCGATCGACAAACGATGGCTCATTGGTGGATGGCGCATCTATGTACATAAATATATTAATGAGAATTCCGTCAATTGTACCGCAAACTTCCGGCATGTATCGCTTTTCAAATAAATCGTTGAATAATGTTTTCAGACCAGCAGAAATGTAACTTCAACTACACAACGACAAACAGTTTTCTTACCAACGCCATGCATGTCACTGAGCTCCAGAACCAAGCCAATGTAGAGTTTTAAATGAGCAAAGTTGTGTTTCATCTTCATCACTCTAGTTTTTGTTTATTTACTTGTTTTGCCAAAATAAGACAAAAAAAAACATAGAACATACTTTAAAATATTCTGCACTCGGCGAACATAAATCTGCACTGACGAAAGTTAAAAATATTAATACTTATAATTCAGTTCAAACCTCCCTTTCCCACACTTGAATATACAAATGAAAATACAGTTTTCATTTCAAAATTGGTGCATCAATGAGACAAGAGTAATTTAAGATGTAAATACCGTCTTGAAACCTCTTAAAACCTGACTTGTTAGGACGTTACAATCCTCAATTCACACGTAAAATTTTTTCATTATGTAACAATTAATTGTTAAATTTTGTCTACACTTGTAGCTTTGTGGTACAGAAAGTAGGGAAATTGTTTATTTCCCAATTGTAAAGGTTCACTTGTACACTTGTTAATTGTCAAGTTTACTTGTAGCGTTCTGGTACAGAAACCATTGTTACTTGTTAAAATTCGCCTATTGTACAAGACTTGTAGTTTTCTGGTACAGGCCCCTGATACTTATCGGACAAAACGCATTCGGAACAGAAGCACCTGCTTTGGTCAGAATATTAACCCGGGGACTCCCAGGTTCCTATTTTTTGCTTTTTAAGTTAACCATTGCTGTATAATAGCGCTAAACAGCTTTAATTGACCTTAAATCTCAGTATTCCGCTGCGGGAGATACTTGCACTTTCTATGACTGGCTAATCTGAAGAGGAATAAGTCAAATATCTCCGTTTTTTTCAGAGCAGAGTATTTAGACTGCTTAACGTAATTTGGCAATTTACATGAGTCAGATAACAATCACGCAATCAAGTGTGACATAACATAAAGTGGAATGCGTGCAAGAGATTACATAGCTGCAACCCTTTAGATCTGGGTAAATACTTCTGTAACCACCTAAATAAGGTTTTGGCAGATATGATGCTGCTTTTCCAGAATTCCAAAGCACGAGTGTCCCATTCACTTACTACCAAACAAGCAAGTAACCACCTTAACAATCGGGCGAGATATGGTTTCGAAATGGCTCGGCTCACCCCACCACAATGGTTAATTGGATGTTCAAAGGACGTTTCTAAAACCACAAATTCGACATGTCGCTACCTAGCCTTCGGTATTCAAAACTAAAATATGGACACACACATTGAATTACATTTTTACATATCCATATGTACATAGCTTGTTCAGAGATGGTCAATTTATGCAGCTACTTTAAGGACACGTAACGACAAATGGAGTTTGTATGAATGTAGGCAATATCACCCTTGGAAGTATTCAACTGCATGTTTTATGCAGACAAGGCAAATAAACATGCGAGTACCTGTAGTTGAGAAATATTCCATGATTTTGTTATTTCAATCAAAATTTTTCTTTTCGCTCTCAAGTCCTTTTTACGTTTCTTAAGTGCGCACTTACTTTTATTCTGATATTTCTCGTTGACTGCACGAGTGAGAGTGGGTGTACGTATCTCGTATCTACAGATGTCAAAGTGCATGTTATAAAATTCATTGGACATTAAAAGGAAAATATTACTGAGATACGGCAGAAAATGTCCTGCCATATTTCCAGGCTAAATTATTATTAGTTTGTTCCCTCTCTAAGTTGGTATTTTATTAGCAAATTAAAAACATTTAATACATCTTCCTAGAGAACTTAGCTTAGTCGTTTTGTAGCCTTTAGCATTTGAGATTATGAGCTAGACACTTAAAACATTTTTCGACGATATTCATTAGGTGAAAATCTCTTGCCAAAGGTACAAGTTTAAGATATAATAATGTAATCTGTGAGCCCTACTGTAATGCTTTATGTTCCCTCTGGTTTTCATATCCAAAGAGTTTTAATGCAGCCCTTGCAGCCCTTGCAGCGCTGGCCGCAGCTAAACTCAATAAAACCGAATAAACCCCCACAAGAATTTGCTTTTTGTTTTTTGTAATATTTTGTTTTATTACTCATAAGAGAGAAGGGTGTTTGCAAAAGGTCCAGGTCACAGCACAGTGTTGGAGTAAATTGAAGTTTATTTGGTTAAGTTCTGTTCCCTCTTTAATCCGGTACAATGATAGAATTTGCGCGGTTCTTAACCTAGGACTTGATCCGATTTTATATATATGTAAGTGCATCACAGCTTCCCACTCTTTCAAACAATAATGAATTTAGACCCGCGGAGGACCGTTCAAAATCTGGTTTTAGGAGGAACAAAATTGTGGCAAAAGGCATCAATGTCACAAATGACATTTTGCATAATCTTTTTTCTTGGCGTCCTATTTAGAGCTTGGAAGATGATAGTTTCGCAAAAATTTGAATGAATTCATTCGAACCACAGAGCTGAAATGTATACTGTAATAAGACTGACACAAAGCAAATAAAGGCTCTGAATTCTCTGATATTGAATTCCACCTGATATCAGATATCACTTCCAAAAGAATTCTGGCCCAATCTCTCAGACTACGATAAGATCCGTCTCGACCATTCTGTATGCATAAGGTGGTAGGAAGTTGGGCATAATGACTATTTTTATCGCGGCACTTGATTCAGGAGCTAAAAGTTGCAGAAATAGGTTCAGTGGCGATTTTTGAAACGATTTTTAAAACCTAATGAATTAACCATTTCATGATCAGAGTATTCTTTAGATCCATTAAGTTTCCACAAAATGAGAAGAAAAGTGCGGTTCATATATACCTTATCTTTTGAAAAAGGGAATCAACCACTTTGCAATTGTGTCTTTTAATTTGGAGACTGACTTTCTGCGATCTAAAGGTCTATTGTGCCCCCTACAAGTCGCAGACGAAGGAACATCCCTCTCGTCACTATGCCTGTTGGAATTGGAACTGGTTAGAGAGAGCTTAGCACCTAGCCCAGGTGAGAATTGTATAATTAGGTCATAGCACCTCATTGGGTCATAGCACCTCATTGAGATTGGGTGCAATGAGTGGCAGATACTCTGCTGCAAGTTGGTATTTACCCAAACACTTGAACTTTTTCTTTGTAAATGCCCCATATTCCACCATGATGCATGTTGTCCCTTCAAGTTAAAGTTACCCAGAAGATTCTTCGTATGTCTTAGACCCTTTGTTTTTGTCCAGGACTTAGTTGTGTCGGTCTTCTTCAGTGTTCGGAGCTTCTCTTTTACTGTGTGTCCTCCTATGCCGCAAAAGATACAAGATACAGATACATACGCTACATATATCAATAGTGCAGTTTTCGGTTTTGAAGATGCTGATATAGCCCATAGCCCATGAGTTCGAATAGTTTAATTCTGTGCTCAAACTTGCCTGCACCCGTTCCTTCCTCAGTTCTGAAACCAGCCTTGTACCAATTAATGCTATGAGGACTCAGAGCGTAGATTTTAGATTCGTTCTTCTTACGGAGTTTGATGTGGAAGCCATCGTCTCTAGGTGAAGCTTATTGATAATTATGGCATGGTCCTTATGGCTAGTTCATTTGTCTTTCCTATTCCTTCTTTGGGGCTCGTTCTCTGTTATGCATGCCAGTATCCGCACTGTATCCAGTGTGTTTCTCATATGTAGTTGCCCGACTGGTTCTTTTTGCCAATGCTATTGCTCCGAAGGTGGTCATAGGACTCACCGTGGCAATATCTTCTATATATATAAAACGGTTCACTGACTGACGGACGGGCACCATAGCGCAAGTGGTTAGTGCGTCGGACTACTGTGCCAGCGGTCTTGGGTTCGAATCCCGCCGCAAACACCTAAAAGTTTTTTCACAGTGCCCACCTCTTTCGAATGTCTGACAAGCATCAAAGAGTATCATTTGTCACGATTGAGCTTCTCAACTCGTCGTTCGGAGTCGGCAAAAAACTGTAGGTTCATTCCATTCGTGCAAAAATTCGTTGCAAGAAGCAGGCCCAGGTTCACCTTGAGCTGTAGCGCCAACTAAGTAAGTACTGACTGACTGACAGACAACGCACAGACCAAACCGCTGGACCTAAACGGCTGACATTTGGTCAATACATTTGTACATTCCTATAATGACAAAGACATCCACTAAAAGAGGATTTTTTTTTGAAATTCCATCTCTACGAGTAATTGACTGAATTCGGAAAAATAAAATTCCTTAATTCTTTAATTCGAATTTTTGTCACTCAACCATTGCCATTGAGCGTGAGTCTGTTGAGAGAGGACTGTTTGTGTTGATATTGTGCTCTTTGACCTTGGCACTACAGCTGCATATTTTCCACTAAACAAAAAAACACTTTCACTCTTAAAGTGAATAACAAACTGAAGAAAAACAATTAAAGTCTTCTCTGTATTGCACACGATGAAACAAGAACGAACATTTCGTTATTTTTTCCGCGATGTCTAGACGTTTTGTTTAGTTTAGTGATCAACCGAAAATATGGATCGAAATCAATCTAGTATGTGATGGATTGGCCAATCTTTAAATTCGCGGCCAAGTTCCAAGATAGGCAGGTGGACAACATATAAAGGTTCTTTAAGGTACATTTGTATGCAATTTTTTTGGTGCCGCTACATACAAAGCTAATAACGGAGAAGGTTATCATCATATACATCGACAGTCAGGCCGGGCTCAGAGCACTAGACTCGTGTATCGTCAAATCGGCAATCGTAGTGGGATGTCGCTCTGTGCTCAGATCACTAAGCAGACACAACAGGGTAAAGCTCTGCTGGGTGCCTGGACGAACCGGCGTAGAGGGAAATGAACTTGCCGATGAGCTGACAAAGAAATGAGGGGCACTGCCTTTAACTGAGAAGGTCATGAACATAATAATGCCACCATGCGGCATTTGGGCATAGGCAAAGGGACATAGGCTATCCAAGGCTCTTTGGCCTACCATAGACCGTAAAAGAACCAAAGTAGTCCTTGTTTTGTTTTGATCGAAGTGCTTCGGTTTGGGTACCATCGTACGATGGTCCCAGGGGATCGCGATGGGCCCATTTGGTGCCCTCACCTACTGTTGTATATGGGATGATATAGGAAAACGCAAGATACTTTCTTTCTTTATAATGTCTGATCAAGTTGCTGATTGACTTCAGAAAGAGGAAGAGGAAAGTTCTTACAACTGTACAAGTAGGTAATAAGGTGGTAGAATTACATTTGTCAAATATCGATACACCATCGATAACATTGCATTATAATAGTGTTGCCACTTTACTATTTTAATCAAATTATACTTTAAGTATTTAACACCATCTTACAAGGGTGGCCAGTTAGACAGGTTTCACTGTACAGAAAATGAAACTTTCAAGTGAAGATAGGATTTGCGGTCAATGGGAAGTTTTATTGCTCAATGCTGCAAAGCCGAGCAGGAAACAGCTAGTACATCCATAAAAGAATTATGAGGTTGACAGGCCCATGACAATCCGGCTATGCGTTTACATGTCATGACTTTTTTGGGAAGTAAATACACTTAAATCTTAGCTACATGTGTCCAACATTTTGAAAAGAACCCCGTTCTTGTAAAGACTAGGTACAGGGAAAATACAGTCAAATCTCTCTTAGGCGGGCAGCCACGGGACCGGAGTTTTTGTCTAGTTATGAGAGCTGTCCGTTTATAAGAACGCATTTTGTAAGGGAAATTAGAAATTGGTTCCCCAAAAAGGTGTCCGTTAATGCGTTAAACAGGGTGTCCGCTAATGGGGATTTCACTGTATATCCAAATTTTAAGACATGTAACTTTTTTTATCAGTTTGACTTTCCAATATAAATTTCAAAGAAAGTATCGCATTATTTTCATTATTTTAGATTTAACATCGCCTTATGGCGTTTCTATCTTTGTTGCTTTATCACTCCTTGTCAACTATCATTGTACATTATACATTGACTGTAGTCTATAGCATGCAGTCTTTACCATTGCTGCAGCAAGATTTTTAATTAACAAAACCACATTATACCTGGCATCCGTTGCGTCGTATATCACATTGTTTTGTGTATACCCTTCAATTATGTTGATTATAGTGTTGTAGCTTGAAGCACCCAATCCATACAGTTTTCCCTTCACCCACTAGTGAGAGCTGCTTACCGAGTTACGTATTGTTTACGAGTAGTATAAGTGCATCCAGCCATCACTGTAAAAAAAACCAATTTTCATCTCATCTCTTGGAAAAAAAAGGCAACAAAAAATAATTGCTACAAAGTGCGAGAAAGAGACGGGAAGAGACAAAGGAAAAGACACAATAACCCTCTTATTTGTCCTAACAAAAGCCGATTATCCGTTATGGCTGTATGCAAATACAAGGAACTATCCATCGAAGGGAAAAATGCACTGAAAATCATCCCCATCCCCACCCTTACACACTTTTTCTTTTGCTATTCGGAGTCCTTGGATGCTTTGTCTTTGTTCCTTTTTTATGTGCTTTCTTTATTTAAACTTAATCCTTTCTTGGCATGTTTGTGGGCAGTAATCTGAATAACTTTCTGTGTGTGCAGGTCGTGTTGGATGTCCACATTACATGTCGCCGGAAGTAGTCTCTCGGCGGATCTATGGCAAAGGATGCGATGTGTGGGGTGCCGGAGTAATGCTGCATGTACTGCTGTCAGGACGGCTGCCATTCCTTGGATCTGGAAAACGGTTACAGGACTCCATTGCACGTGGAAGGATATCCGTAAGTTTTATATAAAAACGCACCGCAGGGGTTGGTTTTTATCTGCTCTCTTATTTCAGTTTGAGGCACCCGAATGGAACTCGATTTCTTCCACAGCCAAGGACCTGGTTATGAAAATGCTTGCCGCCAATTCACATCATAGACCATCGATAACAGAAGTCCTCGATCATCCATGGATGCGAGTAAGCAAACCTGTTTGTGTTCCTTCGTCCTTTCTTCAAATTACCTTTGTGTTTGGTTGTTTTGCATTTAGGATCGAGATAAGCTACAGAGACAGCATTTGGCCGATACTGTCGAAGAGCTGAAACGTTACAATGCCCGAAGAAAATTGAAAGGCGCTGTGCAAGCTATTGCTGGTGGTATTGCAATGGATCCCCTATTTGGCACTGACACCGACTCAAGTAAGTATTCATAGCAGGGAGAGGATGGGTGCGCGCCTTCTGTTCAATATCAATTTCATAGAAACCTTTTCCTCTCTGCCGTTTTGCTTGCTTACTTATCATCTGACAGGAAAAATACTGGAAATTAATTTCCTTCGTTTCGACGCAATTTTCATTTTCGGTCTTCTTCGTCCTCTCGAAGAGAGACATCCACACACAAAACAAACGGAAGCGCCTAACAAAGAGAAATCGAAAATGAAGTCCTTTTGAGGTTTGACTGTTTGCATCCGTACAGGAAAGCTTTGGATCCGGCAACTTAGTGCCGTGTATTTTTAATTGGATATTGAATTATTTAGATTTGCAAATTTTTTCCCTCCTGACCCTGTTACTTAGATATCGATTGTGGGTGTTTTTGTCATATGAGGTGAAAACGAACAACACGACTTCTTCGATTCTTGGAACATATTTTTGTGCCTTCCACCGACAATTCAAATGAAGCAAGGGTAGTCCTGCTGAACAAAGTCGGTACTACTATGTTTTGGTTTTGTCGGTTTTCTCGTACAACTTCTGAACGTGAGGGGATGCTGGCATCGTGATTTATAATTACCTACCTACTCTCCTCATTTCAAAATTGGCAAATTATAAGCCGGTTTTTCTTTCTTACTTTCAGTGCCTATTGGAGCGGCATCAGAAACCCTAAACGAATGGGCAGACGAAGAGGCTGGCCTCGAAGCTGTCCAACGAGTCATCGATTCTTTAGATGACATATACGCTCTGCAAGACACGTTTGTGGATCCTGAGGTGTTGAGAGAAATGTTGCGGGACAACAAACTTCATCAATTACTCCAGGTATGGGAAATCTGAAAAATGGCAGGAGAGTGTAATTACTAAAAGTGGTTTACTTGTATTTTTCTCATTACAGCTTTACGACCGAATTAGTTGCACAGTAATGTCACCATCTAGAGCACCACCTGGAGATGCTGTTGCACGGTGTCGTGATGCTATCGATGCAGTTTCATCATCGGTTGGACATAAATATGCAAGGGAAAAGGCGGATTTGATGCAATTGCTAGCGACTCCACACTTACAGGTATGCACAGAAACATAATGATAACAGACGTCCCCGTTTTGTTCCCATTTCCATCAAACAACCAATCCCTACGGAATAAGAAAAACCATAATATGTCGAGTGTAGGGCAATTTGTAAAAACGGAAATGGATCTCATATAGGCAAAAAATAACGAATCAAGAAGCAAAGTGGATGATTTATGACGTGAAGTTAAAATTATATTATTCCCGTGGGTGTTCATTTTATTCGAATATCCTCGAACATTGTGTCAGCAATAATTTGTATCTACAAGTAGTCTTAAAATATCTAGTATTAGATCATTAGCATTCTTTTGAAAGAGTCGTATTTTATTTCATTCCCACAATATGCAATAAACCATTCGACACCGTGTTTGTTGGGTTAAAAGCAATCAGTCACCACATGTGTGTGCCCATGTGACAGGGAATATTAGACTGTTATCATTGGTGTCGTATGGTATGTCTATAAAGAAATTACATACATTTTAAGTGTAACTGAAAACATAAAGGTTAACGAAAGCAGTAATAAAACGCCTAACCCCTCTGTGCGCACATTAATGTGACCCTTTTGCATTTTGGCAGAGCATTTATCTAGAAAAGAAAAAAAAGTGGATGATTTTTATTATAACGCATATTACCATGTTATGTTCGCTTTGGCAATAGGTACATACATATTTTGTGTCTAGCGGAAGTGATAAAAGCTTAAGAAGAAGAAGAAGCAGTCGAAAATGAAAAGGAGGGAAACTCGTTTTGAATTGAATGGCAATATAAATGGGAAGTTTTTGTTGTTGTTGGGAAATATGATGAGTTTTTGCTTGTTTCATTGAGAGGTTATTGTATAAACTCAAAGTGCCGAACTAATTTAGGACAGGCTGATTGGTTTTCGACACAAGCATTAAACAATCTAATCATATTTTTATCGTCGAGGACTTAGAGAATACTCCTGCATTCCAAATGATGTTCCATGGATAGACTCTGATCCATGAGTCCTATAGGTAGGGGATAGGACATTTTGTCGAATTTATCGTTTAATCGTCGTTAATCTAGCGTTGCCATCTGTGCGGGTTTTCCCGGACATGTAGTTTTTCGCCTATGCGGGCAACGTCCGGGATAGCTTTTTCTAAATTGTCCGTGTATTCGATTATTTATAATTTAAATATTTGACCCATATTTATAATCTATTAAGTAGTGTGTGTCCCAATCGTTCGTTAAATTGGTGTGAACGAAAAAAAAAAAAAATAGCATGACAGATGACAGCTGACAGGGTTTTTGGAGGGCTACATGAAAGAACAACTCGTTTCCATTGTTGAGCAATATTTTAGAAATAACGAAGATTTGGTTTCATACGAAATATGGTAGAAATAGTGATTTCACTTTATTAGAGATTAAACAAATTTAATTCAACAAGTATTCAAAACATCGAAGCAGTTTTCCAGAGCGTTCCGTTGAATTTGACATATCGAGAAAACTCTCTACAGCGTATTCCCACGAAAGATTTGCATCTTTATGTATACAAAGCGCCTACTGACCACGCTCAGCTAAGAGAGTTACAGAACAACAACAAGGGGATGCTGACTTTTCAAACAAAATCATCTTCAGCGACGAGGCTCATTTTAATCTTGATGACTTTGTTAATCGTCAAAAGTGTCGAATTTGTGACTCAGAAAATCCACGAGTGATTGTTGAGGGCCCGGATTTTCGGACTGAAGCATCATCGGACCGTTCTTTTTCAAAATGCGTCTGGTCAGGCAATAACAGTTAATAATGCTCGCTATCGCGATATGATAACCCAGTTTGTGCCAAAATGAGGTGGATGACATGTAGTCTCAACAAGACGCGTCTAGACAGTGCCGCATGCCATACAAGCCGAGCAACAATCCAATTACTTTATGAGTCATGAGTCTTGGTGATGTAATTTCCCCTTCTTGTGATCAGAATTGGTCGCCCAGATTATGCGATTCAACGCCGTTGGATTTTTTTTTTCTTTTTTTTAAAGGTTTGCTGAAGTCTAAGGTCAATGCCAACAAACCCGCGACCACCCGCGAACCAAATATAGAGTGGGAACTATAGGTTATACATGAAGTACCGCCATAAGTGTCTTTTTGTTTTGCGTTTCGGTCCTAGTTCTGTATTCTTTTCTGGATCCAATTGTGTCCCGGAAAGTCACGGATTTTCATGCTCGTTAACAAGTTTCTTCAAAATATTTATGGCAACCCTACGCTAATCCAATGCAAACATGGATGATTTTCCGTTGAACGGCTTAAAAACGACTTTGTTCCACTCAAATTTCATTGTTTTTCTTTTTCTTAGGGGAGATAACTAGTTATCTTCTACAAGGACCATCGGCGCGTGCCCATAGTAGTGTGTGGTTTTTACTCCCCAAACCACCTCCTTCCGGTAGAAATTTGTTTCATACTAAATTTAAGTTATGCCTTATCTTGCAAATTTCTTTTATGTATTACAAAGCTGTAAACTTTCCGGTGAAAGCTGCTGTTTATTCCGCCATTTTAACGCGGTTTATAATTATTGGAGTAAATCGGAAAATGTTAACGTATCCTAATAATCAAGAGTTATCTAAAGAAGCTGGAGATGACTTGGTAGTGAGCATACACCAACTGATCCCTAAGATTTGGTCAGATGAAGGTATGCCAGATGAATGGAATCTAAGCATCGTTTGCCCAGTCCACAAGAAAAGAGACCCCCTCAATAGCTCCAATTACAGAAGCATCAATCTCCTCAACATCGCATCGCCTACCAGATCCTATCTGCCATATTGTGTGAACGCCTGATTGGCCAGAAAAGTTCACCATAGACCAAATTTTCACACTAAGGTAGATCCTCAAATCTAAGCCCACCACCTGTTCATCGATGTCAAGGCGGCCTATGACAGCATCTGGAGAGGTGAACTGTATAGAGTCATGTCTTGTTTTGACATCCCTGCCGTACTATACGTCTGTGTAGGATGATGATGGATAAAGCTCGCTGCTCCGTCAAGGTCGGTAATGACCTCACCGAGGCCTTCGATGTCAAAAAAGGATTTAGACAAGGGACGCATTGTCATGCGACTTCTTCAACATCATACTTGAAAGAATTGTTCGAAGCTCACAAGCGAACACACGAGGAACGATCTTTCAAAAGTCCATTCAACTACTAACATACGCCGACCACATTGGTAGAACACAGGGAGCTGTCACTGGTGCATTTGTGAGTATAGAAATGGAAGCGACTAAAATGGGTTTAGCGGTAAACGAGGGAAAAATAAAGTATATGCTGTCAACAAAAAGGGACACTCAATTGAGTAGTAAAGCCCTTTGCCGATCAACTAAGGGATTTTATATATTATCATTCCAGCCTTGCTACATGTTGCTGTAGCATGGACTTTACCGAAAGCGGATAAAATACCTTGGTCGCTTCGAGAGAAAACTGGGAATGGTTCCTGATAAAAACTGAATTGGAACTCACACATTGAAAACAAAAGAAATAAAAGCCATGTGGGCCCAAAGGTCATACATTGAATGTATACAGTGATGATATGACCTATCATCACATACTCATCATTAGTATGGTGAAGCAAAACTAAAGGGAAATCCACCATCTCAAAGCTGCAAAAACTACAAGGACTAGACTGCAGACAGGGGAGACAAACTACACAGATCAAGTAAATCTTCTCTCCGAAATCCCAGAGCTTGACATGATCTGCGCGGTAGATGACCGCTTACTTAAAACTTTATGCTTCGGCAGGAGGCTCGAAACTGTGATTCCGATCCGCGAAGCATGAAACTATAAAAATCCTACCTCAAACCTAAAAGGTAACAAGTGGTATACTGATGGATCGAAGATGGACACCGGGTAGGTGCTGGAATATCAATACCAATGGGACAGAGTCCTAATGCATTTCAAGGTAAACCTAATGCCATTCAAGTGTGCCCCAATGTCATCCTCCACTCAGGGATAGTCAAACAGCTACAAAAGCACTAGGCTCAAACCTGATTGACTCCGAATCAGTAGTCAACTTCTTCAATATTCTCCAAGACATCTCCCATAGAAACAAAGTCCAACTTTGGTGAGTGCCCGGACACGACGGTATTGATGAAAACGAACAAGCTGACGAACTAGCGAGGGAAGGTTCGGCTGACTCCTTTATCGGCCCTGAGCCATTTTGCAAATTCAGCTAAAAACATAAAAATCAAAAGTTGGGAAAATGAAATGTGTATCTCCTATTGGAAAAATACTCAGGGTCTTCGTCAAGCTAAAAGAGTTATCAAACCCTTCCACCTACTCCCCAGTAGGGATGATATCAACAGATAGTGGGATTTCTAACACGGCACTGCCACCTTCGATATCACCTAAACAAAATAGCACACATTCAGAAAACTGAATGTCGTCTTAGCATGGAAGACGACGAAACTGCGGAGCACAGGGCCGGATTTAACAGTTTTGGCGCCTGGCGCAGGAAAAAAAATAAGCGCCCCAAAAGCAACTTAAAACATGTTTGATCTTTTCCACATCTCCCGAAGAGAGAGAGTAATTGACGCGTTGACTTCAACATAAAATTCAACCCTAAATCTTTCTTGATGGTCTAAAATTACCTCATTCCTATCCTCATAGGAAAACTGAACTACTTTTTTTCGGGACCGTTAAGTTGAAATTACTGGAAAAGGAACTTTAATTTCATTTGCTATAAGTCTCGCCTTATCTACAAATTCAAAAAAAAAACTTGTCATTAGTTCTTAGTTCGACTAAAAACTTTTTCATTGAACACAAAATTTCAACTGCAAGCTTAAGGCAAAAACTGCTTTGTGTCTTATATTGTGTACCAAATAACGACACAACAAATAAATTTAAATTCGCTTAGCTTACTACCAAGAGATTGTGGCATATTTTAGACTCTTTGATCATAATTTTCTGAAATTTCAACAAGAGCCTATAAACATCTCCCAAGTATAGTTTTAGTGGTTTTATTGCATCTATTCTGCTTAAGGCTGCGGTTATATAGCAAGCGTGTAATACAAGCGCTTGCTCGCGCTTTAAATTAAATGCATTTTATTGGAGCATGGTGGTTGGTAACAAATTTTTACAAGCGCGAGCAAGTGCGAGATAAAATGCTCTGATAATTTAAAACGCGAGCTAAGCGCTTGTATTACACGCTTGCTACATATATAACCGCAGCCTAAGAGTCAAACTACTAAGATGTTTTTTTTTCTAAAACGACCATCTGCCTACAGAACTTGAATAGAAAACATAGATACTCTCAAATTTATCGAAGAATGCAACTGCATCAGTAGCTCGCTTGCATACCACAATGTTTCCCTCTCATATTAGCACCATTATCATACCCTTGTCCTCTACAATTCACTAATAGAATATCCAAATCAGCAAGTTCATTCAAAACTAGGTCAGTTAAGCCAGAACCAGTTGTTTTTTTTCGCAACAATCCCAAAAAATATTCTCTAATTTTAAACTTTTACGTATTTTGGTCCACTATTCTAACTACTAAAGTTAATTGCTCCTTTCTACTTATGTATATCAAGCGTACAATCTACTATATTCGAAGCCAAGGAGAATCAAGGCATTAAATATATTACATACTAATTTTCAATATTTTTAAAAATGTGCTATCTACCACTTAAAGTGCTAATGTTCTGAATTGAATAATTTTTTTTGTTTTCGTAACCGCAGGTTGCAATTTTTTTATGTAGTCTTGTTTTGTTATCAATTAAATGTTAAATGCACAACATATAAGAAGGAAATGATTTTTTATTGGTTGAAAACACGACAATGCAAAAGGGATCCAAAAAAAAAAGCAAATGTGCTATCTTTCTGTCGCGATCTGTACATATATAATGTAACAATAAATTTTACTACGTATGAACTGAGTTTGACTCTCTTTCTCTTCAGTCAAATCGAACGTTTTGATATATTGAACAAGGTTGCGAAACCAAATTTGAAGTTCGCATCGTTTTAGGTAGGCGCATTGCCTTGGCGCAAAATTTGAATCCTGCTCCACAACTTCCGACATGTTTGATGATTTGTATGGATTTTGGTAGGCGCAAATGGAGCGGTATGATAAGACTGCTCCACAGAATGTTGGCAGTGAAAATTTCGTTTTTGGCAATGGGCTGAAAGGGTCGACTGGATATTTAATATGAAACAACAGAGCCTACTATGGTTGCAGCAGAGATAAATGTTTGTCTTTGGTTGTAGTTGGGTACAGATAAAAATTCTGCTAACTAGTCTGTTATACCAATTAGCAGCTATGGAGAGAAAGAGAATGAAATGTTGTGGGAACGGGAAGGGATAGAAAAAAAACATTATGTGCATATTTATATGGAAATTTGGTGATTTTAATGTGTGTGGACTTTTTTAAAGTACAGTGATTGAAATGTGTGTATTGTTATTTGAGAAGTACGGTGAGAAATATTAGTTTGTGAAGAATATAAATACATATTAGCAAACGAGTAGATCTGTTTTTTGGATAGTAATTTTTTTAGTTTTTACGCCTCTTGCTTTCTGGTGCCTGGCGCGGCTGCGCCACTCGCCCCTATGTAAGGTCCGGCCCTGGCGGAACATATTCCATGTGACTGCATGGCGCTTTGTTCTCTCAGGAGACAACATTTCCACAGAGAAATCCTAACTCCCTTGGGAATTCGTAAAGTCTAAACCAGTGAGATCCTCGACATCTACAAAAGATTTAAACCTCCTCTGGTTCCCTAAACTGACTTTGTGGTTCAGTAGATCTTTTAGGTCGCAGTGCCCTCTGCAACTGGCGGGTCAGAAGTCAGAGCCCAAAAAAAATCATCATGATGATGGAGTCCGAATTTCGAAATTGGGCGTCTTTTTGACTTTTCTCTTAAAGTGCCAGCTTCAAATACACACATGCATGTAAATAAGGTACCATTCTCTGCATGAAATGAGATTTAAAAGGTCCAAATATCGTATTGCAGTCACGTCCTTCAAATGTATAATTGAAATCTTGTTTTTCCCCGTACGTATGTACGTTCATCTTAAATTTATTCATTGATTCATTTACTGCCTAACCCCCATCCACCCCCCCAGTCTCCAGCAGTCAGTAAAAACCCCAATGATTTGTCTATAATGAAACGTTACACAGCTACCCCAGCCCATGATTGTAATTAACGTGGACCTGTCCTAATTTGAATATGTCATGCCGTTAATATTTAAGCCCTGAAACCTACCCTCAACTTTCGACTGCAAGGATATTCACAGTGGAGAATTAGAAAAGTCGAACAAAGGAGGGGTACGTTGTGGAAAAATGTGAATCTCCCCACACACTAAGTTCATCTATTCGCCACTAGTAGGGCGAAACGGCGCTAGTAGCACTCGATTTCCATAACCATTGCCCACAACCACCGCCACCACCCTGATGTGTATGTATGCCTATGCCTACACATCTTATGTAAACAAAAGCCATGTGCTGATGCTGTGTATTGATGAAGATGATGATGATGCAACACTTGTGTTGCCTGGCATATCCCTCTCCTCCTGTTGAAGACACTATTCATCCGGAGGGTGCAGATGCAGCTGTTTATAGTTGTATCCCAAAATAAATAGTCTAGTTCTTTGGATATCTGCAAGATGCCGCCCATTCCAGTTAAATACGAGCGAGCGGGGGTTGACGATTCACCTCAAAATACCAGCTGTTGGTGAAATTCCCGACCGACATTCATCGTCCTTGTCGTCGTCGAGTACGAGTACGACACGGTATAGCAAGAGAAGCCCGATGGGAAGTTAACAGAATCACGTGCTTGGTTTTAATAGAAAGTTGACTTTTGTAGCTATCCGCGCGGTATATACTTTTGTATAAAGATTCCCCAACTACATTATCTCGTGTGTTGTGCTAAAAAAAAAGGGATTAAAGGACATCCACACAAAGTGAAAGGAAACTGTTCTCGAAGTAGCCTCTTTATTCGGATCAAAACGATGACCTAGTTCGTGTTTGTTTATATTTGAGCTCCATTTTATTTTCAGAAAACCCGCCCGAGTTACTCCACTTCTATTGCGTTACACGATATGACAAGAAAAAAGGACGAAAAAACATTCGTAAAGTGTTGACAAATAGTTTAAGTTTTTTTTTCGGGAAGAAATGCTTTTACCAAGGAACAGTGCGCGCCATTTCGATAGTGTGTGAACGAAAAAGCGCGCTTCGTTGCATGGTTTGCTAACCCAAGGTGTCGATGGGTCGATGGGAAGGGATGTACGCGTCAGTGCCAATAGGGTGCCAAATAAACATTCCGCCGGCTGGCTGTCGCGTGGAAAAAACCTCCCCGGACGCGGATTTGCCGATTGATCAGTGGATTGGTGCGGAGACAGCAGAGCTCATTCCGCCGTATATCATACGCTACTACAACAACCTACATCAAAAGGTACGACTTTTAGGTATGAGAACGTGTCCTTGCTCTGGTGTTGACATCCTTGGAATAATAATCACTTTATATAGAATTCCTTCTCTATTCACATGCCATTTAGAATATTCATTTCCTATGGCTGTCCTTGACCTATGCCAGCAGCTGATTGCATTGTTGATGCTGGCTTCACACTTCCAATGGCAGGCAGAGGAGTTGCGTTCAAAAAGGATTCCTCTACAAATTGTCATTGAAAATTCTTTTTTTTTTTTTTTGCCTATTTGTATTTGTTGACCTGGTTGGCGTTAATTCACGATTCAGACGATTTCATATCCTTTTCCACGTATCCTTGGTCACATTTTCCCATATGCGCCATTCATTTCGATGAAAAATTAAAGCCAAGTGTGTTGACAATCAGACTAATGGATGTTTTGGCGCATTGTGCCGATAGCGCATTTGCAACAAGGCCAGCACAGCCCAAAAGAAGACTTGTGGTTGACCATTGTAAGGGTTGCCTTTGTATGAGTACGAGTATGTTTGTCGGACGAGAGGAAGAAATGGAATTGTGATTTCTTTAAAATTGAGATGGAATGTGTATTGAAATTGTGGTGTGCTAGTTTGAATTATGGTTGTGGTCGTATTGAGTAGCGGTGGGGGGTGATTGTGGGTGGGGGTTGCTTTCTTTTCTTTTCTGTGGTTTATGTTCCTTTGGGAGAAAAATTACATGATTGGTGAAAGTCCTTAAATTTTAATTGACTGTCAAACTGTTTTAAGAAATTTTAGGTTTTTAAAGCTACCAAGCATCACTGCTATGCATTTTTTCTTTATCCGAGGCTTAGCGCTTACGATTTTTGGGGTTTGGTTTGGATATTTTGTTAATGAAAGTTGAACACCGTGGGCACCGTAGCGCAAGTGGTTAGTGCGTCGGACTACTGTGCCAGCGGTCTTGGGTTCGAATCCCGCCGCAAACACCTAAAAGTTTTTCACAGTGCCCACCTCTTTCGAATGTCTGACAAGCATCAAAGAGTATCATTTGTCACGATTGAGCTTCTCAACTCGCCGTTCGGAGTCGGCAAAAAACTGAAGGTCCCTTCCATTCGTGCAAAAATATAACACGCACACACAAATGGCTGCGAGAAGCAGGCCCAGGTTCACCTCGAGCTGTAGCGCCAACTAAGTAAGTAAGAAAGTTGAAATTACTCTAAGTTGAGTGCAATTAAATGGTTTATTTGAAAGGTCGAAACCATTTTATTCCACTGTACAGCTGAACACGTTCTCACTGCGCCACGACGGCCAACAGGTATATTCGTAGCCAGAAAGTCAACTGCTTCATCAGACTTTTGGAAATATTTATATGGAAGTCCACCTGGCAGCTTTTTAACATGATATGCGGTCTCTTTATCCAACTATGTCCAGCGGCCAAACTTTGTAGACGTTAATTATTATAAGAATATTTATTTTTTCATGAGAAATGTGAGAATATCGTTACTGGATGCATTTTTCAAGCTGAAACATATCTGAAGATACCCATTTATCGGCAGAATTAGACAAAGCTGCAGAAAGTATTGCGATGGCCCTTAGTTTCTTTTGAAAACTTCAACGAAAATGACAGTTCCTGGTAAGCAGAACGACTAGTCTTTGGTTTTTTGAACATAGCTCTTAAAAAAAAAAAAAAAAAAAATTCCTCCAAAGCGCGCACGAATAAATTTTCTTTATCCAAAACACTAACCACATCCTATTGTTGACATCCTACAGCCCGCTTCTGTTGACATAACATAATGAAAGGACTGCGAAAACATAAGAGCAGAAGAACAGTTACAATGCAGGAAGGCAGCGGGAATCCCATAAAAACTCACAACGTAACATCGCTCTGTCCGGTTAATGGAGCTTCGCTTTCGGTATCCGGAAATTTTCAATGGATTTCCTTGTGTATTAAGAAAAATAGAAACTGTACTGAAAACGGATCCTTTGCATCTTTCTGTGTTAGATATAATCCAGTTGAACTCTAAATATGTACAATATTATGACTGAATTGAAAGAGAGTTGACTAAAGTCTAAAGCTATGTTCCGACGATTCCCAGATCTGACAATATTGTCAGGTCTACAAATGTGCTGACAATTAATAGCCGTGGGTAACTGTGATTAACATTCATCAATTGTCTATCGAACAAGCCTCTTTGGTGCTCTGAGTTTAGTACACCGGAAGTAATAATTGAATAATTGTTGGTACCTACTCCTGTGAAGGAACTTTTTTGAACACCCTGCAGCTCCGTGTGTGTTAAAGATAGACCCCCTTCAATAAAATGAACCAATGAATAAGTTCCCAAAATAAAATATTTCACTAAAATAATAACAAAAATATCTGACATATTATTATAATCATTAAATAATAACAAATAACTTTAAAACTAATTCACTTATTGATTCTTTCACGTACAAAATATACGTCTGCATTTTCTGAATGCCTGTCACCATCTGTTAGTGCTCCCAATGCAATCCATCCTTTCTACATCTGCCCGTGCTGCCAATGTAACCCAGTCAGTTAACACTTCTCTCGTTACATAATTTTATTTGTAGATGTCCCATATGAACTGAGCCTGCAAATGTCCGAAACGTCTGATAATGTCACAAAAAGTTGCTCACTTACTTACTTACTTACTTAGGTGGCGCTACAGTCCGGGGTGGACCAAGGCCTCAACCAACAACCTCTTCCAGTTAGCCCGGTCCTTAGCTAACCGCTTCCAGTTGCGCACTCCAAGTTGGTTGAGGTCTTGTTCTACTTGGTCGCGCCACCTTAGGCGAGGTCGTCCTCTGCTGCGCTGACCCTCCGGGTTAGAGTTGAATATTCTCCGAGCCGGAGCGCTGATGTCCATGCGCTCTACATGTCCTAGCCATCTTAAACGCCCAATGTGCAGTTTTTTGACCAGGCTGATGTCGCTGTACAGCTCGTACAGTTCGTCGTTGAATCTTCTCCTCCAAGACCCGTCAACGCAAACGGGACCGAATATCCTACGAAGGATTTTTCTCTCAAAGCGACCAAGGAGATCTTCATCCGCATTCGATAAAGTCCATGCTTCAGCTCCATATAGCAAGACTGGGATGATAAGGGTCTTATATAGAGTCTCCTTAGTCGATCGGGAAAGGACTTTACTGCTCAGTTGCCTTCTTAGCCCAAAGAAACAGCGGTTGGCAAGAGTAATCCTTCGTTTGATTTCCGACGAGATGTCATTTTTTGATGTTATGGCAGAGCCGAGGTAGACAAAGTCCTTTACTACCTCAAAGTTGTAGCTGTCTATTGTGACGTTCTGTCCAATTCGTCGATGTTGGTTGTCCCTTTTTGTTGACAGCATATACTTAGTTTTGCCCTCGTTTACCGCTAAACCCATTTTGGCCGCTTCCATTTCTATACTCGCAAACGCGCCGGTGACAGCTCGCTGTGTTCTACCAATGATGTCAATATCGTCGGCGTATGCAAGTAGTTGAACGGACTTTTGAAAGATCGTTCCTTGTGTGTTGGCTTGTGAGTTTCGAACAATTCTTTCAAGTATGATGTTGAAGAAGTCGCATGACAGCGCATCACCTTGTCTGGTGAGGTCATTACCGACCTTGATGGAGCAGCGAGCTTTCTCCATCGTCATCCTGCACAGACGGATGAGTTTGGCAGGGATGTCAAAACTAGACATGGCTCTATACAGTTCATCCCTCGAGATGCTGTCATAGGCGGCCTTGAAATCGATGAACAGGTGGTGGGTATCGATTTGGACTTCTTGGGTTTTTTCCAGGATCTGCCTGAGTGTGAAAATTTGGTCTATGGTGGACTTTCCTGGCCTGAAACCGCACTGATAGGGGCCAATCAGGTTGTTGACGAAAGGCTTCAAGCGTTCACACAATATGGCAGATAGGATCTTGTAGGCGATGTTCAGGAGACTGATGCCTCTGTAATTGGAGCAGTTGAGAGGGTCGCCTTTCTTATGAACCGGGCAAACGATGCTGAGATTCCATTCATCTGGCATACTTTCATCTGACCAAATCTTAGAGATGAGTTGGTGTATGCTCACTACCAAGTCATCTCCAGCTGCTTTAAATAACTCTGCGGGTAAACCGTCAGGTCCAGCAGCCTTGTTGGACTTAAGCTTGGATATTGCTATCCGCACTTCGTTTTGATCAGGTGGATGGGAGTTTTGGCTATCATCATCTAAGTTGAATGGTTCATTCTGCCTGACAGCGGAATTTTGGTCGTCATCGCCATTGTACAGTCTGCAGAAGTAGTCTTTCCAAATTCTCAGCACCGACTGTGTTTCTACTACGATGTTTCCATCCGCGTCTCTACAGGTTTCTGTACGGGATTTGTTTTGCTGGCACATTCTTTTTACCCTCTGGTAAAACTTCCGTACATTGTTCCTGGAGTAGCATCTCTCAATATCCTCGAGCGCACGCTTCTCGTGCTCTTTCTTTTTCCTTCTAAGAAGCCGATGTTCTTCCCGTCTCTTTTGCTCGTAGAGCATGCGAGCAGATCTAGTCCTTCTTTGCAGCGCCGCTTTATACGCTTGTTGTTTTTCCGCGTTAGCTAGTCTGCACTCTTCATCAAACCAGGGGTTTCGTGGTGGTGGTCGTGTGAAACCCAGCACATCATTCGCGGCACTTATGATGGCTTGCTGGCAGTGTTGCCACTGGTCTTCTGTACTAGCTGTTGCTGCGGTAGGACTCGTAGCAAGAGATCGGGATATGCGTTCTCTGTAGGCTCTGGCGGTGTCTTGCGATTGTAGCTTTTCGACATTGTACTTTCTCACAGTATTTCGTTGTTGTGGCGCTGTGGATATCCGCATTCGTACCTTGGCTACAACAAGGTAGTGGTCCGAGCCAATGTTGGCCGCCCGGAAGGTTCGGACATCCATAATACTGGAGGCATGTCTGGCAAGTTGCTCACACGATTCGTATATGCCTAACAATTTTTTGGCAGATAACGGGCTGGCAATAGTCTGACAATGATTTTTCTGACAATACTGTCAGACTAAAATTGTCAGTTCACACGGTCGTAAGACATTTGGGACAAATTTTTGACAATATTGTGTTTTACATTGAATATAATTGAACACGTTGTTCAATTCGTTGCTACATATTATTTTCTTTATTACGGATACTAAAAGTTAACATTCTGTTTCAACTGATAATAAAAAGACTAACTGTCCCGCCCGGCTTCGCCTGTGTCTAAAAAATATAGTGTTACTTACAATACATACATTGTCATTTAGTTCGAAGAATCAAAGACAGTGCGAACGCACCCAAGGTTTTGCAATCTACCAATACATACAATCCACAAGTGTGGATTGTAAGTATATGTAGTTGAAATAAGTGACATTTCGCAGGAAATTGGCATTTGTTAGAGTGTTTTTATTTTTCCATTAATTTAAATAATATTGCGAATAAATTAATTTAAAAATCGGCCAATAATAGGCACAGGATGTCAATGAACTGGAATACGAAGTTTTACTTAATTATGTGCATTAGTTTTTTTGTTTATCTAATCGTAAGATTGACAGGTAAGAACGTCACATTGAGATTTACATATTAGTATTATAACACTCTTTTTGTTCCATTCCGTTCGTTTATGAGAAACTTTCTATTCGAAATGAGTAAGAAAAAGTGTCCGCTTATCGGAGCTGTCTGCAAGTAGAGCTTTCACTGTATTTACTTTCCAACTTTGTACCTACATATTTGCAATTGAATTATCCTCTCCTACTATTAATGGAAGCCGGAATTGTTATGATAAATGTTTCCTGAAAGGTTCTAGAAGCATATAGAAATCTTGAAATTTCGTTGGGCACTACTTGTTCTACTATATGTATATATGTACATATTGTCAAAAAAAAATTATTTAGTTATTTTTCCTATAAAGTTACAATATGGTATTGCCTTCTGTGGTGGTGCCAATGACTAGGTCTGGCCAGACCTTTCGCACTTTCAAAACCATTTTTTTTTCTAATTAATTATGTAGCTATCATTACCAAATGTCCTGACTTTGTCAGCAATAGGCCTGGCCAGACCTTGTATGGAGAAACGTGTTTATTTCCTGTTTCATTCGGAAAAACGTTTTTTTACCTGCATATGTATGTCAGATAATTAGTTTTGTTAATGGCATCGTAAATGAATAAAATATATAATTTATTATTTTATTTAGAACATATGTATTTATTATCGTGCCCAAATATGTACATGAGTATTTATTACCTGGGTTTTCCCGCTAATTACTGATGTTTTTGGCATATATGTACATCCGGTCACTTGAGCATTTCCTATTTTTATTGTAAATCAGAAGCGAGAAGGTGATGCTGATTGACCAAGTATAGAGCCAGCGGGAGGACTGTTGTTGCTGACAACTCCTTTACAAGTTTTGAAGGAACTATTCAACAGAATAAGAAATGCTTCCGGACCATAGTCGCCTTTCGCCTAGCACAAGCTACTATCTTTGGGTCAGTTTCTAATGTGCCGAAAAAATATAAGGCAGTGATTTTACTGTCATCACTTCATTATAACACATAATTTGTTGAAGAAACAAGAAAGCCACAAGCTATTCTGTTATACACAAAGTAGACATAGACGCCATGGACCAAATGTTGGGAGAATATATGTACGTAGGTACATGCAAACAACAGGCGAAGCGATGGCCATTCGATTTTTTCTACAAAATGTTAGATGTCGCAGCATAAATAATGTGAGAGCCAACGAAACCAATGCACATCGACAATTTCTGCATTCTTCTATTGAGTAGTTAGTTATCCTCAGATCGAAAAGCAAGGATGAACAATCCAAAGATTATAGGAGTGTTTTCCGAAATGGTTTTCTCGAAATGGCTTCCAAACATTTTTTGGAGCACCATTACAACAAAGTATTCTAGAACCCAGTAGTAGCCAGACATCAACGGCCCAGAAAAAGTAGTGCAGAATTTGCAAAGTAAACGACCCAACGCAAAGGAAAATCAGATTTGTAGGCACTGCATGTGAAGAGCATATCTATTTACAACACAGTATTTTATTACAGAATTTCCTGACAAACAGGTGTTTTAGGGTGCATATAAATAGCAGTGCTTCTACATCACACCATTTGTATGCAGGTGTACCTCAAGGCTCCGTACTCGGTCCTGTGCTGTATAATTTATAAACATCGGATCTTCCACGATTACCGTCATGTGATTTAGCCATTTATGCTGATGACACAGCTATTTTTTCATCGCATGAATTTAGTCTCAACATTGAGACAAATCTACAAAATGCGGTTGAAATATTATCTGAATACTACAACAAGTGGAAGATAAAGATAAATGCTTATAAAGTGCAATCAATCTTTTTTACAAGAAAAAGAAAAAGTTGCTAACTTCCCAGCAATGCAATAAGCATAAACGGTGTAAGTGTTAACTGGAAAAGAACTGTTAAATATCTGGGAATGCATTTGGACCAAAAACTAACATTTAAAGAACATATTGTATATACAAAACAAAAAACGAGCATAGCCATAAAAATACTTTACCCATTCAGAACATGAACAGAAAGTCCCTGTTAAGTATTGAAAATAAAATCATTATTGTTAACCCATTTTGGCCCGGTACCAGTTCCTGTGGACATTTTTTCACGATATTTTCAAAAGTAGCTCATATGGACCCCATCAAACCAAAAATGTTAACAAAACATTTTTCTCTTTAACCGTTTACCTGTTATGACCAGGGTAGTTTACTACCCACTGGGCCAATAAGTATAAAAAAAAAATTATTTCAAGAAAATCAACATTGCATAAATTAAATAGCTAAGTTATAAGTAGTACGTAGGGATAAATAACTATGTACTTATATGTTTGTAGTATATTTTCCGAAGCATTTAGAATGCAAACTAGCTAATAATACACTTTATACAAATGAAAGACGCCTTGCTGTGACAGACTTTGCAGCGCTTTTGTCAGTACCATCGAAATATTGTATTATGCATGTGGATGGGCGATTGCGGTCTGCTCTCAAAAGCTCCTTAGGTACATGGTCTCTTAGCTCCAACTAAGATTCCCGATTTCGTGACCAAAACAAGCCATTTTCATGCATTGAGCTTCATGTTGGAAGATGTATTGACAGAAAGTGGTCTCCACTACTTATTACTGTGAATACCTCAATAATCGCCTACGGTGATTGATTAGCGGTCTTATTTTTGCACCCGATCTGTCGAACTTCTTCTTGTCTGATAAATGAATAAGTCGTTTGATTGATTCAAATATCGACATTGAAAGATTCTTCGCAATTGAAACTCAAAATGTATGCTGAATTGACCAGTACATACAATTTCCATGGAGGAAGTGTATGGTATTCATTGCGGAACAGTGTATCCAAGAATCTCTTCAATTCGTGCAGTTTGAATTGAAGCTGTGCATTATGTTGTGCCGCATATTGGTTATTAAATACTTTTATCATTTCGGTAATGCCATCAGTATGGAAAAGAGAAAACAACTGAGATGACGATTTACCACCTAACCTACGACAATGATAGGTTATAAAAGAGCGTTTTAGCATATTTTATACTTGCTTTAGCGGAGTATAATACCCAATAGCTGTGATATAGATTAAATTCTGGCTGCTTCAGCATCCACTTCCACGTTAAGAATACTCAAAGATACGTTATTCTGACAATGATTAAAAGGTGGCCCCAATCTGGTCTCCGACTCTGCCTCATGAGCATGTAAACCACCCTCCTCTAAATATTCTAGCTCCAAAGTCCCGCAGAAATCTATTAAAAGGAGTGCATTGTCGACTTTTGAAGGTACATACACAACATTTGCGTATTCCGTTCTGTGCACCTTATTGACCACATAATCTTTTTCATCAGGTGACTAAAGCAAGGCCATAATCTCCTCCATTTGCATTGTTGTTGTTTTAATCTATGATATGTACTAGTACACCATTTGTTATCTTGACTAAATACTGAATCTGGATGAATCACCTCGAAATGCGGAATAAATAAATAAACAAAAAACGGTCATTTCAAATTGTTTCAATGTTATACATGACTTGTCTTAAAATGAAAAAATTCTTACATATTGGCCCGTTGGGTAGAAAACTACCCATCAATTTTTGAACGTTGATCTGTAAGGTCTGATACACGGAACACATAAAGTAATGATACAAATGTTTAGTACTTTATATTTACGTCATAGAATAGACATTATATTTTATTGTTTATATATGTATTTATAATATTTTTTTTTTTTTTTTTTTGTAAATGCTTTTTTGAAGCCTACATTTTAGGCCCCAATCATAGTGTTAAAAGAGAGGGGTGGGGGGAAGATTGAAAAACAAAATGGTAACTAACACTACTAAAATTACATTTAAATAGAAACATTTTACAAACAGTCATTAGTCCTCTGGAGAAAAAATTATAAAAATCTGGGTAGAAAACTACCCACTCGGGCCAAAATGGGTTAAAGTCGTATTTCAATTCATCTTATTATATGGATGTCAAGTATGGGGTGATTGTGCAATATGTCACATTAAAAAACTACAAATATCACAAAACAAAATACTTAAAATGATGCTTAACCTACCTCCCTACCACTCCACTCTCGACCTGCACTGGCGGGCTAATGTTGAATTGATCTCCGAAAGAATTACGAGATTGGCTGATCGATTTTTAAGAAACTGCGAAACATCAGATAATCATCTTATAAACCAGCTTAATGCTTAAACATGTTTCTGTATTTTTCTACTAAAATAACGTTAATAGTCTTATATTTATTTATATATCTTTGTTTAATGTTTTATTTATTTACTTATTTATTTAATTTTGTAATTTATGTTGCTTATTATTTATTTATTTTCTGTTAAAGTTAAATTGTATATATTAATTTATTTATTTATTTATTTTAATAATGTAGATGTATATATTTATTTATTTATTTATTTATTTTTTGCCTTCTTATTTATTTTTACATAATTTATTTATTGTGTTTTTCGTATTACTTATTAATTTATTTATGCAAATGTACATATATATTTATATATGTAGGATCCCTTTTACGCGATTAAAATGAAACACAATACTTTTACGTTCTAGTATAAAATTCAATGTTTTATTGACTTCATTTATGGTTTTTATTTAATCTAATCGTTTGTTTGGTGGCGCGCACTACTGAACACTTTGAGAGTTTAATGACTTCTGATCTAGCTACTCTACTTCGCTGGCTGGTTTACATGATTCTTTTTATGTTTGAAAAATGGAAGGGGAAAGGTTATTCTCGTTTGTTCGTTACCGTTTTCGTTCGTTGCCGTTTTTGTTCATTGCCGTTTTTGTTCGTTGCCGTTTTACATAGTTTGTTCTGTATGTAATTTGTTATGTGGTCACATTATGTACTGCCTAACTGGTTGGTATAGCGTTTCGTTTTGTCGTGCGATTTTATAGTATGTCTATGTTATGTTTGGTCCTGAATCCCACATATATTAATTAATTAATTTATTTATTTGTTATGTATTATTATTACTAAATGATTTATTTATTGTTTTTGCATATTATTTATTTATTTATTTATTTGTTAATATATTTATTTTATTTATTTTACTACCTGTCTATGATTTATCTTTAAACATATGTACATACACATGTATGTACGTATCTTTGTATCTATATTTATTTCATTTTTTATAAATTCTTTTTTTTTTTTTTCTTTTTCTCTCAAATGGAAGGTTTTTTCGTGGTTTCCTTCTAAAAATTCAATTAAATTCAATTATATAAATCTTATTAAATTATTAGACAAAACTTCAGTAGAAAGATAAAACAATATCGATTCTCTGTGTAAATTGTGCGGACAACTCCAGTGTATACTTATTACGAAAATAAAATCTATCTATCTAAATGCCTTAAGTGTGTAAATCAACAAAATACTTTGTAATATCACTGTTATGTATAAAAACAACTTTTAACCACAAAAACAATAACTATAACGTGTCCAAGATAACAAAGAAAACTTAAATTATTTTATTGTATTCTAATAATTTCCATACAAAATGTATGAAGGACCAGCCAGACCTATTCCATTGATGGGAAGGTGGCAGAACATCCATTGACAGAAGGGTTAGTAATAAAGTACAACTTCTATTAATTATACAAAAATATATCCTACGTAAATTATCATGCTTGTTCATTTCGCTTTTCAAAAAAGAAACATTCGTATTTACATGTAAAGTAAAATATATTTGAAATATAATAAAAAAAAAGCAACAAAAAAAATAGTTATTAAATCACGATGTAAATCTGTCCTCCCCGAGGGAAGGTACATGTCATGTATAACTCAGTCGAATTAATTAACGCACCGTCGTCGTCCGGACCGACATTATTTTGGCTTCTGAGGGGTCTGCAAACAACATTACGAGGTTCGCAACTCTGGTTAATTAAAATTTAATATTTGCTGTAACATTTCCAAATCAATTTCATTCAACTAGCCCCACAGAGAAATTGCTGCTTTGATTGGGACAACGGATGGTGCTGCATGACTGGTGTACTCGTATTTCGAAACATAATTTTTTTTTGTTCCCGCGTACACAGCTGATACTTACAATAAACGTCCCGAATGGATATTTTCATTAAATAATTTATTTGTTTCTCAGTTTTTGTGATATTAGACGGATTTTTCTGCAATTGGGAAAATATGATTTGCGAGGATTGTGATTGGAAAAAATTTGAGTGCCATTTTATTTTCCAAAGTGTTCATAACCGAGTCTCAAATGTTTGAGAATTATTTGAAACTGTATGAAAGTCCAAAATTAATTTATCGATATTAAGTTTTATTTTTCAGTTCGCTTTCTGGTAGTTTTTCATAACCCAAGTTTTGGAATACCGAGTGTTGCCAGATTGGAATGTGATTATCAAATCATCTAAGCACCTGGTCACGCTGAGACATATTATACGGAATACATACTTTGAAAAACACCGACATTTTATCTTATGTATACTTTTTTGACACTATAGCCATACACTATACAAAGAGAGACAAGCCACTTCCCTAAATTCCCAATTCCACAAAACTGAGAGTGATGTGTGTAAAAACCTTGACTTACACTTAGGCACTCAGAAGCTATTTGCACACTCGATTAATGATTGATGGGTTTGTTTGTCATCTGTCCTCTGTAATCTATTACGATTGTAGTACCGCCAGTGAAATGCAAGTACAATCGTAATTCACTTATTTATTCGTTCGCATATCGAGGGAAATTGAGTGAAAAAGTTTGTCAAAGTAGGTGCAATAATGCCATTTCGACGCGGATGGATATATTCCGCACCACATGGGGAGTTTAGGACAGAATCGTTCTATCTGCCCCCATTTTTGAAATATGGCAGCTGAAACGGGGTTAAGCCATATTTCTAAATTCTGTATATAAAACAGTTCACTGACTGACTGGCAGACAACGCACAGATCAAACCGCTGGACCTAAAGAGCTGAAATTTGGACAGGACATTCCTATAGTGACACAGACATCCGATAAGAGAGGATTTTTTGAAATTCCATCAATAAGTGGGTGAATTCGGAAAAATCCTTTTTCCATACATATAGAACTGTGTGACAACGCACAGACCAAACCACGAGACCTAAAGAGCTGAAATTTAAACAGTACATTCGTAATTCTTATAATGACAGACGCCCGCTAAGGGAGGATTTGTTGAAATTCCATCTCTAAGTGGGTGAATTCGGATAAAATCCTTAATCCTTACATTCCCTACAAATAAAACAATGTGACTTACGGACAACGCACAGACCAAACCGCTGGACCTAAATTGCTGAAATTCGGACAGTAAATTCCTATAGTGACATAGACATTCGCTAAGAGCGGATTTTTTAAAATTCCATCAATAAGTGGGTGATTTTGGAAAAATCCTTTTTCCATACATATAGAACTGTGTGACTAACGGACAACGCACAGACCAAACCGCTGGACCTAAAGGGCTGACATTCGGACAGTACATTCCTATAATGACGTAGACGTTTTTTTAAAATTCCATCTCTAAGTGGGTGAATTCGGCACTCATCTCCAATACAATTGGTTTTACCTCAAGAGTGGCAGGGGGGCGAAGCAAGGCGAGCACGGGTCAGCTAGTATAAGATATTTTTTTTATTGAAGTAACTTAAGTTTTAAAGTAGATTTTTAGCGGCTTTGTTGTAACTTTTTAATATGAAATTGAAAACCCAACAATAAAAATAGACAAACACATTATTTATTTATGCTAAATTAAAAAAATTAATAAATAAAAATTATAGTCTTATTTTTGCTGTACTGAAAAATTACCAAAATAGATGCAAGCTACTTTAACTTATTGCCACAGAAATATGCAACGAAAGCGTACTTTGAAATGTTTCACCGACATCGTTGCGAGTTAAATCAGCAACCTTTCACTTAACAGCGGGAAACCATTTATACCACTTCAACCAGGGCTATTTACGTCAGAACTTAAATTAGATGAAAGGCATTAGACAAGCCAATTTTCAAAAGCATTATTTACTAGTATGGGCATTGGACTGGTTCACTTATGGGTTTATTTGTCAAGTATCCTTTTCCAGAGCTGAAGCTGAAGCCGATGGTGTTTTATGGCAAAGACATTAAATACTGCATTAGTGCTGCCTTCCGATGTTTCATGTTAAAAATTCAAACGAATTATCGCAAGACTGCGTTTGAGCTCAGATTTTAAATTCAATTGCCTGGCAATGTGGAATGACTTTCGAAGACAAACGCATGTCAGAGGTTATTGAAACGTGACGTTAGCATGTTGTAGTGGGCGACACTAGCGCAGCCTATTGTGAAAAAAAAGTAATAAATAAAAAAGAATTGCATTCGATTACATAAATTAAGAGACTAGTCTCGACAGACATATGCAGAACCCAGAGCAACTAGAGCATCCGTTGTGCGCTTGCTAGTATGAGACACAGATTTACTCGAAGATGTCCTAGGCATACCATGCTCTTAAAATAAGACAATTGGGTGAACTGGGATAGTCCAGATGACCATCTTAGTCCATTCACTCATGTCTGTTAAGCAGATGACGCTAGTACTGGAACTGAAGTTGGACGGGTCTTGGCCATCGCAACCAAGTATTCATATGCTTGGGTAATTTTGCGGTTACCAGCTGGATTTTGAATGCGCAATGTGACAGAAGTATTGGCATTTGTAGTGTTAGTCAAGCTGTACTCAAAGCGCTTGAAGCTCCCAATAATCATTCAAAAATTGTTCTAGTAAAGACCGAAAGCGATTTCCAAAAGATACCGTGTCTGTCTTATATGGGTTCCGGATCATACGAAAATATCGGACAACGAGACCGCTGATAAACTAGCGAATCTGGGCTTGGAATCTAATCCATTGAGTCCGGATAAAGAAATTCGACTATGGGTTGCTAAGGGGACAGAGTACAATGGACCGCATTTGTCAGAGTGCTCGGTATGTTAATCCAAGTAGAGGGGTAAACATCAGATTTTCTTTTATTGCTAAGATTGTTGTACATGTTCGACAAATTCAAAGTACATATAGCGAAATTATTGTTTATGAGATAATGTGAGAAGTCTGACTCAGATAAGAAAAAGTTCATGTTTGTTGGAAAGAAGTCGTTCTCTGATCCTTTTCCGAGTTTGTGCAATGAGTTCAATGATATCAAACAAATTTTAATGTGTCAATGAGAAATAGGTGCGTCGATTCACCTCTTTTCGTCCTTATTATTTGAGTGGCAATGCATTGTCAAATTTATTGTTCTGTGGAGCCAAATCAAGTGCATCCGATTGTTGACATCCAGGACAATGCGCACAGCATGATATTAATTAGTTCTTCTTAAGGTAGAAGTTCATAAAATCTTTTCTGGATGTAAACTGACGATGAAACCGCAGAGTCAGTGTCAGAGGTATTCTTTTGCAGAAAACACCCGCCACCCACCACCACGACTATGTCTTCCGGCTTTAGAACTCTTTTCTTTATGAACTATTCTCTCGCTTGCGGATAAGTTTATTAAATTTTTCTTTTTGTCTATTTGCAGGTATGACTTCAAAGAATTTTCATTTTTACAGCAGCAGGTGTTGTTCGCATTCGCACAAAGAGTTGGAAGAGATTTTTTGTCGAAGCGTCTGTGACTTTCACCACTCGGTACAGGTATGAGTTTTTTGTTTTTACCCTTTTAATAAGCATAAGGGTATGTTCTTGTGAGTATATCATCAAGCGAATGCGTTTAATATTCTATCAGCATTAAAGTGTTAAAGAATCTTTAAATAACCACAGACACGGGGGCGTGGTGTAGAAGCGTAAAAAGTTTATTTTCCTTGCAGTGTGCAATGCTGCGTTGAATACTTAACGTAATGAACAATCTGCCCTAGAGCTTCTTAACGAAATGGGTGTCCTTTGTTTTAGTAGTGTATTCGCATCAAGGAAGGACGAGAAAGGAAAGTTGTCGTCTCCGTTTCACTATGCAAAGGCAAATAAATGTTCAGTTCAGTTCGAAAGTATTCTCAACCGAATAGACGTGTTCATCCTTTTTTAAGCAAACAACTGAGGATGAGGACCATATGCTTTAAGTAAGTTTTGTTATGTCAACTTTGTTTTCTCCGAGTTTACTCTTATCAAAACAGAATCAAATCCAATTCATATTAATTATTTTGTAAGCAAATATATATGTTTTTATTTAACGCTTAAATAAATAATTAAATCAGTAATTTTATTTACGGAAATAATCGCTTTCAAATAACATCGAGGTATTATTTGGTGATTATTGTTGAATATGTTTCATAAATGCACATTAACCGTAACGTAATTTTAATCGGTGAAATTATTATTTACTAACCGTATCGCCGGAAGGTTTATGACAAATAAATCGAAGTTTATTGGTATTGTCAAAGGTGTCTCTGTATGAAGTGTAATTGCTTTTATATTGTGACGAGATAATTAAATTTATGTATGTATGTATGTATGTACATATATCGTTCTTTGGAAATTTTTGAGCACTACTCTATGATTCACAAATATACTATTTCTATGACACATGACACGAACAGCATTTAATTTTAATAGAATGGGAATTCATTGTTACGATTTATTTGTCGGTATTTAAAATGTTACAAATGGTTAGTTAAATGGTTTCTAGTATCCTTTTGTTGCAACAATAGCTACTGTGAGCGTCAAAAGTAAGTAAACACCTAAATTATTTCTCCAGTTACAGTTAGGTGCAAAAGTGATTCAATGTTGCCTGCTGAGTAACTTTTTTAATGTTACCTCCGAAATAAAAGCAATTTATTCAAAAACGCGAATATATTTTTTTTTGTTTCTTCATTAAATAATACTTATAACACAAATTAAAGAATTAAGTTTAATAGATATATTGAATTAATTTTTTTTACATTGAATCGGTTTTGCACCATTTTAAAAAGGAGTTTAATTGACTTAAGAAAAGGCCATTAATATTTTTTGCAGAGTCCCTTAGACTTCTTAATTGCCGCTATTCGGCATGGTACGCTTTCAGACAACTTTTCACAATAGCTTATAGGTATCTTTCGCCACTGTTCTTGAACCTTTTCCCAGAAAACGGGTAAGGGAGATGGTAGTGAGCTGCAGTCCTTGCTTAGTGCAGATTTGACGTTAGCCTAAAAATGTTCTATTAGGTTCAAGTCTGGACTTTGGATAGGCCAATTTAGAACCGAGAACGTGTACATTCGTGTACTTTTTTGGTTGTGTTTCGGGGCCCTATCATGCTGGAAAGTAGTTTGAGATGCAAGAACGGGCGTGAACTTTATTGAGTTTCCTAGTTCGTTCTTTAAAATATCTCTGTACATAATTAAGTCCATTATACCTTCGATTGGCCGCAATTCCCCTGAAACAACCCCACAGCATGATGGAACCACTACCGTGACTTTGCTTCAAACACTCACCGTCCCTTTTCCATACCCAAGACCTTCCATCGGTGCAGTAGCAGTTTATTTTGGTCTCGTCTGATCATATTCGCTTCCGACCAGTCTTCGTACTTCTTAGCACAGCTCAGTCTGGTTTTAACATTTTTTCTGGTGAGTGCTGGTTTAATCTTTTTTTTAACGGTCTTGTTATTTAACTTGTGCAGTGTGGGACTAGCCGTGCAACGGCTTATTTGTTTCCCGGTACTTCTCTGTATTAGTTTTGCTACCTCAGAAGCCGTCGAAACACTTCCATGTAAAATGTATTTGGCCAAAGAGCGCTCGTCCTGCTCGGAGAGTTTCTTGGGCTTACCTCCTGCAGAGCTCTTATTGCCCAGCTGAGCCTATTTTCTTAGGCAAACTACCGTTGCTTGACTAACACCCGTTTTTTTTAACACATAGCGTGATGAATTCCCGTCTTCCAGCTACTTTACGACCTGTTTTTTCAATGTCTCGGGGAGTGTTTTCATCTCTTTGCTCTGTATAAAGTATATTATGATTTGTATTAACCAAAACAAAATCTGTACGTTTTTGTAACCTTTAACTGAATTTAAATGGAACACAGAATAAAGATTTTAAACTTACGTTCTACAGAGACACGTCTGAGCTTGTACTTATTCAACTGCAACTATGCGTACCATCAGCCAAATATCTGGTGCAAAACTGAGTCAATGTAAAAACAACGGTACTCGAATACAAAAACAATAATGTTAAAAAATACATTTTGCCTCAACATAAACCAACTGTAAGCTTTTTAATAGCGGAGAAGATTTTCCTCAATAAAGCACCAGAAACAAAGAATTCGAAGAAAATTCATTAATTTTTAAACATTGAATCAGTTTTGCACCTAACTGTACATACATGTAATTTGAACAAAAAAATTAACAAAAATCAGATTCCAATGATACAAAATAAAAGCTTTATTCAATAGCAATAAAACACGAAAAACAAAATAAATCAAAACAAAATTAGTAAAAATTGCTCGAATACAATTTAACCATACTCCATATTTTACGCGTCAAAAGTAAGTTAACACTAGCAATTTCTTTAAGGAAATCATAAATTTCAAATATAAAAAACAAAACTGAAGATTTTGTTTAACCGCCTTTAGACTTTATAACTTCTTTAAGTCTTCGTGGTATGAAGATAACAAGTTCATTTGTAACATCGGAGATTATTTGGGACCATTCTTCAATTAAAGCCTTTTTTGGGTCATCGTTGGTTTCTGTGAATGTTCCTGTCCAAATTATTCCATAAATGTTCTATTGGGCTTAAGTCCGGTGATTGCGGAGGGTGATCAAGCTATTTTGGAGTCCTATTAAGCAACCATTCCTTAACGAGCCGCGGGGTACGCTAAGCATCATCGTCTTGCTTAAAGATGTAGTTCCTACATACGTAGCAGCGTTCACTATTGATGGTTGTCAAACAAATATTAAACAGTTAAGATTTATAAGCGTGGTCCTTTCGACCATAGTAATTCTATTCAAACAACAAAAGTCACAGGACAAATTATGGGCTCAACGAACCCATAACTCGATCTTTATCACTGCTTAATTTAACCCCTCATAAAGTCGACCTCCAAATGAATACAAGAGTGTATTCAAACAAATAGTATTTATTTTTTTTAATAATGTCAATACTTATTAGTTGCAGTCAACAGATTGTTGTATGTACATATCCATTGATGAAATAAATCCAGATGGTACAAAATCGACAATTGAAGCTTAAAAAATCTATCTTTTCCGCGCTCCCATTTGGTCGCGCGCCATGAGTATATAGAAAATCAATAAAACTGTACACACGATCGCCCGCGACCAAAAAAGCGTCGTGTGTACACTCAGGGCGCGCAGAAAAAGACGCTCGTTTGGCATTGGCCTTAGATTGTTACAATATGGTAGCAGTGAAACTGAAGGGGAGTATTTTTACTCAAAATTTAATACATTATTCGTACATGTTCAGTTCATTATTTGTTTCAGTAACTTAACATAAATTAAATAGGGTTGGGTTCACAATCCCGAAAACCAAAATCCCGAAAATCCAAAATCCCGAAAATCCAAAATCCCGAAAATCCAAAATCCCGAAAATCCACAATCCCGAAAATCCAAAATCCCGAAAATCCAAAATCCCGAAAACGGATTTGGATTTTCGGGATTTTGGTTTTCGGGATACTGTCCGACTTCCAATTAAATAATTTCATTAAAAATCAATATCCAACTAAATTAGTTGAAGTTACAATGATGATAAAATATAAAGCAATTTTTTTTCGCCAGTTCGAAGGCACAAGTGAACATTGCATTTTTCACATTAGTATCTTGTGGTTCCGTCTTTGACCTTACATCTAGATCTGTTAGGTACATTTACTGGCCAATGTTTGATGTGATCAAATGTTGAAAAGGTTGCTGGAATGCTGTCACGATTTAATGTCGATCTGAAGACCCATCCAATGCACGAGTTAGAGAACTCTGCTTTACCGTCGCATGATGGAAGACGTGGAACTGTCAAAAAAGGCAAGAGGTGCAAAAGGTCTGTCAAGAAAAAATAAGTGATCGCAAGAAGGTTGGTGCGCAAGCCAACCAAAAGCTGCTTTAAGAATAAACACCATTGTTATACGTGGTGCAAGTGGACAAGCAATTGTTGTAGTTGCCATTTAAATTTCTCCAATAAAACAAATAAAGGATATCATAAAATTCATTCATCGAACATAATTGATATTCTTTTGAGTTTGGAGAAGCCATGGGCATTGTGCCCGTGGTTCTAAGTGGAGATTTCAATGTCAACTTTGCGTCAAAAAAGGCGCACCCAGTCATTGAAATTTTAGACTTCAAATTTAAACTGAAAATGAACAATGATCCTATAGAATCAACGACAAAGTCAAATCAAATTTGCCCGAAACTTAGAAAACCTTCGTTCAAGAGTTTTCATTTCAAGTCATCACAAACCGATTGTATCATGTCTGGAAAATTAAGGAGTGGAAGAAAATTGAGATAAATAAAAAATAAATTTAAAGGCACTCATTGTCAATATTAAATAAATTCTACCGACCATCGACAGATAGATCTCCAACTTCTGCGACAGTGTACAGTGTACACGCAGAAAAATGCGTGGATTTTTTTAATAAACTTTCTTAGGTGCAAATGATTAATTTTTCTGGATGTAAGAGATGGCCACAGTCTGTAGCTCGTCGTAGATTAGGTGCATTATCAAATGAAGCCTTTCGGTGCCAAGCCATCAGCCAAGTTGTCTGTCTACATCCACATCCGTTTCTCAACCCAAATTTTTTTACATATTTCAAAAACATTTTACATGTTCAAAAAGTTGACCAGTTTATGTTGCAAACATTGAATGAAAGCACTTAACAGCAGGAAACTGTTAAGAAAACTGAAATTCGGATACACAAGAGGTACAAATTTGTTGAGCTTTACTTTTCCTTGAGTTACTTGAAACCCTGATTCCAACTTTTTCAAGGAAGTTGAAATTTTGCCCCAAATAAGCTCTGATTTCAAACTGAGAAAATCCAATTTAATTTATTCTCAGCCTTGATTGGTTGGCTACCTGGAACAGCCCACAGTTGCCAATACCTGTTTCTCCATCCACAATTGCAAATTTGAAAATTGAAACACACACCCTTTACAATAAACCCAAACCAAAGTTTTTCAATAGCTCGAAGGAACAAAGAGCTGAAACTACTCAGTACGAACACAATTCGAAAACCCCGGCCCCCGGTTAATGTGCCGAACCGAAAACAGATGAAATTCACGTTGAAATGTTCTTTTGTCTTCGGTTTGCGGTGAAGGATATTTCGCCCAGGCGGGGAGGTGAGACTGATTCAATGTAAAGTGCACGCATCAATGTTAATACCTCGAAGCGGTATATCAGTGGAAATCATATTTAATTCAAAAGTTATGTTTTCCGGGCGTCTATGCGGTTAATATTTAAACCTTACGAGTGCGTGTGTATGCACTCATGTCTGTGTACGGCTGCTAATGCTTTTCAGTACACGAAACAATGCCAGCAACGGCGGAAGTTTTGTTCAACAATTATTGGCACAGCTAAAAAGTTGAGCTTCCTTTTTCGGTTTTTAAATCAATTTGTCGAACAAAAAGGCTAAGAGCGAATAAAATTCTGCGAAATACCTCGCAAGGGGAGTTTAACCGGCTCATGCTTGAATCGTGGTTATAATTGCATCAGGAGTTCTTTTGTTGTTGTTTCCATAAATGTATCTATAATTGTATGCGACGAACATGTTTTTACGCTTTGGCTGCTGGCTGGAGGTGTTGTTGTCGCCGTGTTCTTTGTACTGAGAAGAAGTGATATTTTTTTCACAAATCCTAGATTAGCGGAGTATCGGCTTCTCCTGCAAATGAGCATAACAAGGGGCTCATCGGCAATAATATGCCCTGGGTGCTCTAGTATGGTGTGTCCGGAATCTGGACGTAATTATGCTATCGATTTACGATTTGCGAAGTTAAAGGGTAAGGCGCTATTGGAATTGTAGAACTTTAAACCCAAACCAATAAAGAAATTTATGAAGGGCCTTAAAGGATATCCTGTTTAATGAAACGGTCAGCAAAATAGACGCACCGGCTTTGAATATCGTATTGTTTCATATGGTTGATGAATCAATTAGGCTTTCATCAATTTATTTACTACAGTGAAACCCGGTTGTTTATTTTTTTATTTATTTTTTTTCATCTACGATCTTACAATCAACAGATTACGCTAAACAATATCTATAATCAATTTAAGAAGAAAACAACACATAGTTATTTTAAGATTGACAATGTGAATTTATATTAATTTCTGGACATACATAAATCAATCGTAATGGAACTACAGGAATTGTTAAACAGTTTGCAGCAATGAGAAACAGGTTCACACTGTCCAAAATTTGTAGAGTGTAATTCTCATTCTTAAGAATTTACTTGGTGCATTATAAAAACCACCCTCTTAAGTGCAATACCCGCATAGCATCCTCGGTTTTTTGAAACCCTAAAATAATAAACGAATGTTCTTGTTTAAATCCCCTTTAAAGTACATATCGCTCAAATACATTCCCCGTTGAAGTACTCATTGTTTCCCTTTGTTTCGTCTAAATTTGCATGAAATCTAATTTAATTTAAATACCCTTTCTAAAAATCACTAGAATCGAAACAAAACAAAAGGTAATAAACTTAATCTAGTACATAATGTGGTGAGTTCTAGTACTCAAGTTACAGACTTTGACGTTTGCTCTTGGCTGTCACTTTTCGATTGTTGGTTGTGAAGATCTTTCACCTTTTCGCGGACTTGTCTTGTTCGTGGACCAGCTAAGCGAGTTTTCGTAACTACATATCCCGGAAAGGTACCTAACGACATTAGACAATTCCGCTAGTACACTTATCCGGGTTTTAATGTAGTGGACATCTGCGTTCTTAAACGTTGTACTCTGTGTGATTGACATTTGTAAAAAATTGGGGAACTTCCCTAGGAGACATTCTTCAGAGAGTACTTTTCTCTACCTCACAAGGAAGCGCATATTAGAAAGTGGTAGACAAGTTTTTTTGAATGTGATTTTTAATGTCATCGCTTTCTTTAGTTTATTTCTCACAATCTACTCGTACTCATTGTAGATTGAACAGTTCGAAATTCTAGGCTCTATATTCCTTCGGAGGCTGTTAAAAATAGGCAATAGGCTGCAAGTCGTCTAGCATGAATGACTTAAGTGCCAGTAGCAGTATTGGGCCCTACTGTAAGCTGAAACTAGCGGCATCAACTCCCTTTATTTAACATCGATATCGGACAGGTCTCCTATGGTATCATAAACACAAGACTCGAATTAAACTCTGCACTGACGACTAGTAATAAGCCAGTAAGTCGATTTAGTAAGTCCAACGTCGGGCGCCATTATTACATATATAATTTTTTTCTTGCTTACACTTATTTTTCCTTGTAATGTAAACATATACACATGAAGATGCAAAGATACTTATCCGAGGTTGGAGCACAATCACGTGGACTTAAAAAAAAAAATCAATTACAGGCGCCTCCCCGTAATTTTTTTGCAGGCCCACCTAAATTACAATTTTGCCAAGTATGTATCAAAATAAATATACCCTACGGATGTCATAAATATACGCATTGGCCACAATGAACCAGGAAAATCTGTTATACGCTCTACCAGAGCTTACAATCCACAGCAAATGCAAAGCTTTCATTTGGAGTGAGGAGCTTTATTTACATCAAATCGACGACAAGATGGAAAACTACATCTTTATTCCATAATTTATCAGCTCCATCTCACCCGCCAGCCACTGTGCGCATGTCATCCCTCGAAAGTGCAAGCTATGAAGCATCCTAGTTCTCGCAGATTCCTGTAGGAAGTTGCTTTTTCTCTTTTCCTCCCGAAGTGAAATTAAACATTCTCTATTCCTCCCCACAGTTGCTATAGAAATACAAGCTTTATCCCCACCAATACCACCCTTAGCAACCCTGTACCCTGATGTATCCTTTACTGCAGCCATAGCGCTCGCTACTCGTACCATCATAAGCATAACTTCTCCAGCTTCCGTTCCGTTTCGCATGTCATCTGTCCTTGCACATTCTCAGTGTGTGGGCAATAATCAGCTATACCCGCACTTGTCTCCCTGTGTGTACATCACCGTTTTGGTTTCTCAATAATTCAACAAATATATGGACCAAATCTTGCCAGTACATCGCGAGCCCTTGACTTGGAAGGGTACACACCAGAACATCACAAGGATTACCGAGAGAGAGTACCTAACACAACACTGAAATCTAAAACTAAAAGAGAATCCATTGAAAAATAAAAGCAAAAAATCGGGCCACCATATTACAATGTAGTGGAAAGCAACAAATCCTTGTCCTCCTTAAAACAGGAACACACGTAAACCATACGGAATCCCTGTGTTTTTCTTTTCGTTTCTCATTTAATAAATGCCGCAGTAACTTCCTTTAATTGTGCACTGGTGTATGTGACTTATGAAACGATGAATCTAGTTGTGTTTTGTGTTAACAATAAATTCCTGGACGCGATAGCTTACTTAAGATGAATTTTCTTTCCCCAAACGCGCTTGTGTGTATAACACGCGACATACGTACTCGCACTCGTATCTACCTATAATAAATACTCCCAGGAAAAATCTCAGCCCGCAGTAACAAACATATTTTCATTTATTTTCCGAATTTATTTCGTCGCCTGTCAACATCACACACATACTTTGAACATCTCAATTTTCAACACTCACTGGAGAGTGGGATACCAGAAAACTTTTCTTTTTTTTTTCAAAAATAGAAAACAAACTCTCGGTGTGTCGTGTCCTCGCTGCAAGTAGAAAGGAACTTTGTGTTTGTGTTTAAAAATTGATAAATTTCCCTTGGATCGAGAATAGTGATGTTTATACAAGTACAAGTACAACACCTATAAAATATAAAAGAAGAAGACAAATCGCTTGGAGAGAAGTTTTTCTGCTGTAAGTGTGTATTGTGCTGGATTTATTAACAAAACAAAAAAAAAAAAAGATACTACGCCAACAATTTTATATCTCTGCATAAGGATCTGCATTAATTTTTAAAAAAAAACATTTTATTTGTTTTTTCCTGGAAATGGGGTGGTAATGACTCTTCTATGTCCTTATGTCCCCCCTTTTTCGGTTCGGTTCGCTGCTGATCAGAATTAGTAACAAGTTTAATCCTTGGAAATAATGTGGTTCGGAACTAAAAGTCAGAACTTTGTGGGCATACGTTTGCGGCAAACTTTTTGCATATATTTTATGGGCTTACGAGTTTTTGACTTTTAATAGGATTTTTTTTTTTTTCATTCTTGTAGTAAATTTTGTAATAGTGGGGATTTATTTAAAATTAACTTGAAGATGTTGAGCCTGTAATAAATTATTATTCATTTTGAATTTAAATTAAAATGTTAAATTTATGGTGTGATTTTATTTTATCCTAAATCAAAATAGAATAAAATTACGCTAATTTTATTTTTAAATAATTAGGAAATTAGGAAACTTTTCCTTAAAAAAATAAATAAAAAACCTTCATTTTGCGATGTTTCCAACTTCACAGCTTAAAGCATGTTTTAATTCAATTTTACATTGAAACAAATTATTACGATTATTTGACTCGTATTCTCAAGACTTAATTTCTTTTATGTAACCAGAAATACCTAGAATAAAAAAATTGTGACCTACATGCATATACTTTGTACATGCCAACTGAATTAAATTAAATCTGTGTTGTTGCCAAAAATAAAAAATAAAAATATCTGTCAATGTGATCAAATTTATGTGCAATGAGAGCTGTTCTTTCCTTTGTTACTCTTCGCATTTTCTGTTTGGCGAATTGAATCATGAACATACATACATTCAACAGCACTGCGAACGAAATTTTATATTCTTAATTTAAAACTTTTTATTTATTTTTCAAAGCAAACCACAGGGAGGATGATGTTATTCCTGATTCCTCTTTCATTGCAGAATTATCTTACACAAATGACTTTGAGCATTTACAAATCTTTGCTTAGCCCGGAGGACCTTTGGTATTTTTTGGAATGTCTGGAAAATACTCAATTTTTTTCAGGACAAACAGGAATTAATAGCACTGAACATGTGCTTAGGAATTTCGTATATTTCAGTCGTTCGAAAATGCGTTAGCCACGTTTATTTTACTTTAGTGCTGACGCCCACATTAGGTTTGCGTGTTTTTAATTTGGGTCATTTGAATATATACTCTCGGCACCATATGAATTCGAACAGACGTATGAACATATTTCAAAGACCAACTTTCACTTTCTACATTGCTCCTGTAGTCAGCGTAGGGAGGGAGGCATTTAATAGAACGCTCTATTTAATAGAATATGACAGCAGTTAAGAGCGTAAATATGTTACGTCTCCCTATGGGATCAGACCCTCTTTAAAGACATCAACTGTCACATGGCCACTAGAGATTACTTTTTAATTTTCGTAAAACTTATCATAAAGTTGGGATTTTATTGTATTTAAATGATTTTCTTCTCGTATTTCATAGTTGAGCCGAAACAGTGTTGCCAAGTATTTCGAGACGTGTTGATACTTTTCTGACAAATTTTACTAATAAAAATTTAATATTACTTTACTAGTAACTCAAAAGCCGTTAAGGACTCTTAAAGTAACTGCGTTCCATGTAAAATAGGAGCTGAGCTGTTTTAGTTTTGACTTTTATTATTATTAATATTATTTGTTTTATGTATACACTAGTGGTTACCCGGTGCGCTTCGCTACACCAATTGAGAACAGTGTTTATGTCATAAAATGTAATGAAATTTTTTCGAGTAACTTTTGGAGCACCGTACGATGTCATCTGGAAGCACAAATTGTATTTGCAGATGTTGTTGAAGAAGTGCTTGGAATTGAATACATATTGGAATATGTACGTAAATATAATTCTGGATCAATTTTTCTGACATTAAACAATAGTAATGACTCTGGTGGAGAATTAAATGCCGACAACTCTATTTGGATTTAAGTAAACTGTCCAAACAATAATATACAACTTTTTCGACCGAGTTTAACTCAAACATTTTTAAATTCATAATTATGTAATTGCTTAAACTTACACAATATATTTGTTATGAAGCCAGAAGTGCACGTTAATCAAAAGTTAGCTGTTAGCTGTCACCGTGCATTGCTGTAGGAGGTGATAATTTTGAAATTTTGATTTTGAGCGCCATCTATCGGAAAACTTGAAAACTTTTGATTTACAAACATTTCTCACTTCATAACAAATATATTCTGTACGTTTCAGCTCAATCGGATGGTTTTAAAATATTGGGGTTCCAGCGCCATCTATCGGAAAACTTGAAAACTTTTGATGTACGAACATTTCTCACTTCATAACAAATATATTGTGTAAGTTTCAGTTTGATCGTACGGTGAATTTAAAAATTGTTAAGTTCCAGCGCCATCTAGTTGAAAACTTGTAATTTTTTGATGTACGAACACTTCAAACATCAGAAAAAGTACAAAGTGTAAGTTTCAGCTCAACCGGATGGTTAGTTTATGAGTTCTGATGTATCAAACGAACAGCTAATTTTTATAAATAAAGCTTAATACTTACAGCGGCACTAGATAACGGCCAGTTATAAATGAAATTAACTTAATAAATACTATTTGCTGTTTCAATGATGGTTAGTAATTTATTAACTTTTTAAATGTTAGTTTCTGAAGTTGTAGGGCACCGTAGCGCAAGTGGTTAGTGCGATGGACTACCCAAACAAACCCAAAAAGTTTTTTACAGTGCCCACCTCTTCCGAATGCCTGACAAGCATTAAGGAGTATCATTTGTCATGTAAAGCTTCCCAACTCGCCGTTCGGAGACGGCAGAAAACTGTAGGTCCCTTCCATTCATGCAAAAATATAACGCGCACACACAAATGGTTGCGGGAAGCTAGGCTTGGTTCTACCTAGGACTGCTGAAGCCAAATATTATTATTATTATTAGTTTCTCAAGTAAAAGTTTTCCAGTTTTGAATATAGCTCTTGCAAGTGGATTGATTTTCTTACCTTTAAACTCTCGAATTAAACGATTTGTTTGATATACCATCGAACCCGTAAGAACCACATATACCCCATAACACCCTTCGTTTTTTATAAACTCACTATTGTCTAAAAAAATGTCTTCTCTCTCGTTTAACTATCTCCCCCGCTTATCCTTCGTATCAATACGAAATTAATATACTTTTTACTAACTCCGTATTGGCGTATCAATATACATTTTATAAAATCAACGGATTATATTTATTTCGTATGGAGACCATTTGAAGCAGAATTAAATTTCAAGAAGGTTCTCGAAATATTGTGGTCCTTTGGGCGAAATAAGTTTTATGTCGGCTCGATAATTATAAGGATACCTGGGTGCCCTCGAATTGATACGAAGATTAATTACTCATTGTTTTTCTTACTCTCATGATCATTCACCTGAAATGTTCCTCTTTGAAGTATATTTTTTTTAAATAACCAGAAAATATTTGACAATTCTGCTAATGCACTTATTCAAGTTTTACGTACGACTTTTTAAAATACAGATAAACCTCTTTTATCCGGAATGCTCGGGACCAACGGTGTTCCGGATAATAGATTTTTCCGGATATTGGAGGTGTGAATAAAATCGAGCTCCCAATTCAATTTTTTCACAAATGCTTACAATTTTTCTGGCCCGTTTCACATGGTTAAACTCTTAAATACATTTAAAGCGGGTGCACAGCATCCAATAAGAGGGTCTAACAAATCTGATGTCATTCTTGAGTGATGATGCAAGTCTACAGACTATTGGTTTTGTATGACACCGAAATCATTTTTCGTCCATCTCTACCTATCTACTGTCTGGTTTTTGAATGACGCTGAGTGTCACGCAGTAGCAAAAATGTTTGTGAGATAGTTTTTTTAGTGACACTTCCATCACGCAGTTGTGCACAGCATCATAGCTATCAGTCAAAACTGACACTCTTGTTGGATGGTGTGTACCAAATAAAAGCACACACCGTTAAGACGCAACTTGCAAAATAACAAAATATCTTCTGTAAATGGATATGGGTATTGGGTATGGGTACACAGACCGAACATATTTCCGTATATAAGAGGTCAAAATTAAAAACAAAAATGTTGTGAAAAATTACGGTTAATAGAGGTTGCCGGTTATTGGAGTTCCGGATAAAAGAGGTTTATCTGTATGTACTTCAGCTGTAACCATGAAAAGCATACTACATATTTACTTTTTAAAAACTGGTTACTAATGGCAAATTAAGTTGTCATGTTTTGCATTAAGAGAGGGCTAAATTTAAAACTGTTATTTGTATAGAATTTAGTTATTTAAAACTAACCAATGTGATAATGTACTGGTTATAGAAATGTAGGTTATCTATAATTCAAAACAAGAAAAATATCTTTTTGGAATGCTAGCACAGTAGTTTTCGACGTCATCGTAGAAGTAACGAGCATTCATAAATAAAAAAATATTGCTGCCAATTAGGCTGCCTTCCCAAAGCCTTCGATGTTCCAAGTTCGAAATATTTACCCACAAATTAAATTAAATTTTTGGAAGTCCACCTTTTATTAACAAACGACTTCTAATAGATTTACAAGACTAACTCAATATATGAAACTCTGTAATGTATAGAGCTAGACAACTGCTACTTATAAAATGTGCAACAAAGCGGAAACGGCTTCTAATCCCCTAGTACAGAGATGCTTCTAGAAAATAGTCTTGAGGAAGGCTTGAATTTTAAAATTACCTTGAACTTATACATATTTTACAGTAATCTAATAGTGCGGCCAAACTGAGGACGGATATTTGCGGATTTGGTTATTCAGTTAGATCAATTTGTAGCCACACTAGTAGTGCAGCCAATTAATAATAAATCCTTGTTATTCACCGACTAAAATGGTTTCTCCTTTAAAACTATGACTGGAAAAATAAACAGAGTCCCCAAACAACCACACACCAAAATGCCTCTTCTTCTTTAACAGCGCTTGTAGTGCAAATAATATTTATTTGTTTTTTTTTTGTACACCACAGCGTTAGTTACAGCAGTACATGCAAGGACTTTCCGTATTTGTAGTGGAACTTGATTAATATCATAAACGAGAAAACCAATTTCATTTAAATCTGTTAAGCTCTTCTAAAGTTACATGAACATAAAAGCTGGAATACGCAAAAAGGTTGAAGAATTCCCGCGGGGAGTACTCTCTATCAACAATTGTTATTTCTTTGTAATTTTTTGGATTAAGGACCTTCATAGAATTACATAAAGGAAATCTTGTGAGTTTCGGTGTGACGGTGACGGTGACAAGATGTTTGTCCGCCTAACATAGCTATGAGTGTTCAACGTTACATTCGATTGGTTGAATCTCCCAGCTTCAAGTTCCGCCGGAATACAATTGGTCCACTCTTTCCTGTTACCTTATTGGAAAGGGAAAAGCTGATTTCACTACCGATTTGTTATAACAGAGAAGAGGCCTGTTCCAAATACAAGAAAATAGACAATGTCACTGTGTTGTTGCAGGACATTATCTCTTTATCATTTTGATGCACTTAAATCTTTAAAGAAGAGTGTTCCCTTATTCAAGAAATAATCGCCGTAAGTACCCACAGACTTGTTAGCCCTTAAGACACTTAGCTCTGCAATCTTCCCCCTTATTCAACGGCGTCGCGTGTTGAGGAATGCTTCTATTTTCGGACATAAAACGAGTATAAAATCTCCACCTAAGTCCAAGTTCGGTGCAGATGGCCATGACCCTCCTACAGCCCTCTCGGGCATTTCTAATGTTCTCCCTGTTGGTGGTCAGTTGTTAGTATGAGAGTGACATTGAAAACGCTTCCCACAACGAGTATGACCTTTTACAGCCTAATCGCTTCAGTAATGCTGCTCTTGCAAAAGTTGTTCAAAGTAATCTTCGCCTCTCTTTTGATTTACTGATATTCTTTGAAATTGTTGAATTTTAAAACATAATGTTTTCCATAAAAACATCTCTCCCATATGCGCCTATCCCACGCAACTATTGCTCATTAAAAAAAATGGCCAGCCTTCTAATAAAGCGTTTCTACTCGTTTGAGAAGCCTCAATCGTTTTCTGCGTCATTGTTCTCTAACTTTTCATTTAAAAACCATCAGGAAATAAATATAAGCATTTTATCGTGTGTGTAACTGAAATGTTTTATTTAAACACAAAACAAAATAAAGATGGCTGCTTATTTATGGTAGAAGTTAAAGATGCGTGGTTGTTAAAATAATATCTGCTCTCCGTAAAGCAACGGTATTAGTAGACTTCATTTAACAGCATAAAATAAAGGATAAATAAATCATCTCCTGAGTGCAAATATTTTTCCTCAATATTGATATTGCAAAAAAAAACCGCTAAAATGCAAAATGGCAGTTAATCAGAAGAAAGCCATAATTTTTTTTATGTGACAGCGACTGGTTTTGTAGAGTTGTTAGCAATTTTTTCTTGACACCTTCGTCACAACGAGCGCGCCATAAAAACTTCAAACAATCTCTTTAAAATCATCCCGATTTAGCATCGGCCGCCCACAGAAAGATGGCGAAATTCATGACGCTGCTGCGCTGCATCGTTTATAGCGAACACTCCCTAAGCACTTGTCGTAGATTTTTTTTTGTGTCCTGGTTTTTTGTTTTTAATGGTTCATGAACACGCACAACTATGAGAGAGGGTGAGAGCTTCCTTGCTGCCGCCTAATGACACACTTTATGAGGTTGTTTATTACATCTCTCCGGGCTGGGGGGAAGAAAGGACGATATATCCTTTAAAGATTCGCTCGTAGGTTGCTGGCATCAAGAACAAAATTATGGATTAATGTTTACTTTGTTCGATGGTGTTTTGTTTTTTTGTAATAAACCGTGGGAGGATCTGTTTGCTCGAGTAAAAGTCATAATTTCATATTAAAGGGTCGGAAACACGTCGGATTAAGAAAACTCGTGGTTCTGTTGGAGTAGAAGAGCTTCAATGCCTAGAGTAGCCATTAGGACACTTTTTTTTTTGCTGCGTTAAAATACACAAAGTTGAAGGGATATCTTTTTGGTTGCTTGCTGGTAAAGAGCGCTTTCCAATTTTTTTTTTTTTTTTTTTTTTAGCTTTGAAGTAGATTATAATGGAAAATATGGCGTCGACATTTCAATTATGCAAATTTCAAGTTTTTATATTAATTTATTTTGGGCGAAATTATTTTTTATTAAGGAGGTTTTGAATCGAAAGGACAGAATCCAGAAGTGCTTGATGCCTAAAAAGAACCTTAACAAATGTGGGGATTAAGAAATTTAGCTGAGATAATTTTCCCCACCGTCACCATTTCAATTTGCATTTGTGTAATAATTTTCGGATAAATGCGGAACGCAATGGGTTTGAATCTATTTCGTCCCCAAATCCGCTTAAGTTTGTGTGCTTATTAAAAATCGCTTACGCTGCCAAACTGTAGCCGACGAGGTGAAGTCAAATCAAGTCGTTAAAATGATTTTGTTTTTGCTGGATAGGCAGGGATGCTCTTGGGTTAGGAATTAATAATCTCCTCGTTGGTGTAGAGTGGCTCCTGGAGGGAAAATATAATTACAGATCATGCATGCATTGCGAATACCTTTTGACTGACAGGTTTTTTTTTTTGGAAGAATCCTAGGATTCCGTTTCTTATCTATGAGTAATCAGCGCGTTTTGAAAAGCCATCTATGAAGTCTTCAAAATGTTGAGCCTAACATAGAAACAAGTATTTTTTCGGTCAAATATATCATTTTAAGTCTTCTTTCAAGTCAATACACTTTCCCCAGCTTAGGAAGCAGTAAAAGGTCGTGTGGGGCAGATCTGGTGAATATGGTGGGTAGTGAAGTGCAATTTCACCATGGTTTTGGTGTTCCATTTTTACCACAAACACTGACCTCGACTGACAAACGACACAGTACTCTTTCAAAGCATATACCATTGTAGTACCAGAATGCTTTTGACAAGTAACGCGAGACTACCCTTGTGTGTGGATCGATATATCAGCTTTGTGGCAGAAACAAAACCATGAAGTTTAATTGAACCTTGTGTCACTCGGAATGTATTATATGGTCGGAGGATATTTCTCAGTGCGTGTTGATGGTTTGTAATTAACACTGGAACATCAACCCTTTAGGTTGATACAAAGAAAAATTGTTGCCAGAAAAGTGGTGAGATAAGAATGGTAAATCAATGTACGGACAATATTTTTTAAATATGGCAGATTTAGCGTTAGCTTGGCCCAAAAGAAAAACTATGTAGCGTATTTGATCTAGACCAGTGGTTCTTAACCTTTAGAAGTGAGAGACCATTTTACTAAAATTTTGTCTTGCTACCGTCCACCAACTGTTTGGCGGAAATATAATAAAGTTATTAAATGTTTTCTATGAGAAAAAAGGCAAAGCAAAAGAGCAAAAATTTGTGAAAAATGCCTTATCAAGTTAGAAGAGAAAACTACAGCTATATGTTAGTTGTCAAAAATGACAACTTCATGGACGATTATTTTACTTACAGTTTTCCTAATTATGGTGGGTATTGGGAACCTTACAAAAACTCTACCTTTTTCCGATTGATTTTCGATTTCTTCCATTTGGGCTTAAATCTCTCAAAATTTTATGTATTTTTCTGTTCTGAGAACCTCACTGAACACAAAGCAGATCAGTTTCGGTCAGAAACGTTTCTAATCTCACAAATAAAAGTCTGGTGGCGTTATATCGGGTTATCTGGGTGGCCAGTCAAAATCGCCATTTTTCGATATGAGTCGCCCTGGGAACAATGGTCGCAATAAATTGATTGTTTATTTAGCTGTATGGCATGTGCATGTACCGCCGTCTTGTTGAAACCAGGAGCCACCCATGCCATTTTCACGAACAATAACAATCCGTTATAATGGCTTGATCACGCTCGCTATTGACGGTACATATTCGCGCGAACACCGCACCAAACTGTAACTTTTTGGTCGTAAAGTGGTTGTTCTTCAAATAATTCACGGTTTTCGATGGCATAGACCCGCCAGTTTTGCATATTCAACGAGAAATGTGCCTCGTCTGACATGATGATTTTTTGCCAAATGTCAAGTTCGTTTTCAGACATTTCGATGATCCATTTGGCGATGCGGATAATCAGCTGGGCTTAGGTTTTGTGCCATTTGAATTTTGTATGGAAACATATTAAAATCGTTACGAACAGTGTGACCATTACATTCTATCAAAAATATTCCACTTACTACGAAAAGTGGAATACATATTTATGTTCCACTTCAATAATTTTATATTTCACTTGGTACAGTACGACCTCAACAAAATCAACTACATAATACAAATTCGGACAGTTGATTTTATTGAGGTTGTTGCAATAATCGAGTCAAAAAATGTCGGTATCAAATGTGGAACAAAAAATGTAAAACCTTAGAATACTAAAGAAAAACATTTTGTCACACTAACAAAGTACAACTGATTATGTTATTCATTTAAAAAAAAGGGTTTATTTGTTAAGTTTTAATTGTTTTTTTAAACTGATCTCAGTCTTTTTGGATGCTATGTACGTGCATTTTTTTTTTCTTTTCCAGTGAACCTTTCTTATATACAGAAAAGAGAAAATATTCGATATCACGGTAGAGATTTGAAATGGACTACTACTATGTACGAGTATAGTGCAAAACGAACACCTGCACAGAAAAAAAGTCTGTTAGTGCACTACGGTTACTTCAGAAGCAAATAAACATAAAATAGTGTTGCTAGAGCTCAAAACTCCGTGAATTTTGTGACTTAGAAGTAATAAAATTAACTTCAATGAAGAATTTAATTCTAATTTATGGAGAATATTTTTTTATCTAAATATTCCTTTTGGAGAAAAAAATAGTCCACTTTTATATGCGCATAGTTTCCGGAAAAAATATTTTCTTTGCTCCACTATGGTCACACTGGTTACAATTTATGCGTCGGAGAGTGGTTCGAGGAATCTCGAATTCCTAAGAACGGCGATAGCTCGATGTCGTTAGAACATCGGAACGTCTTGTTCGTTGCCTGGATGCGTGGCTGGCTTTACTTAGACTACCGGAGCTCACACATTTTGCGTATCTATTAATGCCTTATAGTATTATCAACTGGAGCACTTTTAACTTTATCGTTTTTACGAAATGCACGTTTAGTTTTCACGGTTCAGAGCTTATTTTGAATGTAAAGGCCGCGGTCTTTCGGAAAGTACTGTTCCATGGTATAAATTTCCTTCGACTTACGCTTCCAACGCGGTATGTCATTAGTCGACCTGACAGCGCTGTCAAAATTAATAGGGTTCCGCCATGCTTCCACTTTGAGTGGCCTACCCTATACATAATAACGCGACTGTTTCAGTGCACGGGCAAAGCCGAGCGGGCAAGTTTTTATATAATCTTGTAATTTGCTTAATTTGTATAAAATCAAATTATTATATTCCTGCATTTATCGTTACTCGTTACTGTCATGGATATGCCAATGATTGTAAACTGTGATTTTATAAAAATACACTATAAGGCCAATGCCACACGAGCGTCTTTTTACGCGCTCCCCTTTGGTCGCGCGCCATAAGTACATTTATATAGAAAAGCAATAGAACTGTACACACGAGCGTCCCCGACTAAAAAGGCGTTCTGTGTACATTTTTCTTTACACTCAGGGCGCGTGACCAAACGGGAGCGCGGAAAAAGACGCTCGTGTGGCATTGGTCTAAGACTGCACAAAACTCAAATACGATTTTCATAGCTCGGTAAAGTTAAAGAAATTCGTTACCTTTTAATCTTTGCAAATCTGTTAATATATGTATGTACCTTACCTAAACAAATACGGTAGATTAATAAATAAATAAATGTAGTCCCTTATTTTGGGCGGACTTGAGCACTGTATATATTTCAATCTCCGCTGGTCGTTTTTAGAATTAATAATCCTGCCACGCGTTACCGTTCAATATGTCAGAATATCTACGAGTACATTGATTTATATTCGTGCTGGTATTTGTTTCACTTACATACACTCTCATACTTCTCCAACAAACATGACACATTTTGAAGAGGGTTCAAAATATGGAGCGTATTTCATCTGTTTAGCATAATATGTATTTCAATATTTTTTTTTCAAGTCAAATTTGTATCCTTTTCTTCCAGGAATACATTTTTTCGATACTAACCAAGTTCACTTGCACTCGTACGTTACACTGATTTGAATAAGGTTCCGTCCACTCTGCTGTGTAGCGCATTTCTTTACATTGAAACGACATAAATTGGGCACACTATGTGACCGTGTCTATGCAAATGCCAACACACACATCCATACAAATAGTCGTGTAAGTTTATTCTTTGACATCACATCCTGTCCTCGTTGTTGGCAGTACTTTCGAGTACTTCCATTATAAATGCATGTTCAATGGCAGCCAAGTACAACTAGAGTATCACTTATTCGAACACTGTCCTGAGGCTAAAAAAAATCCTCTTCCGATTTTAGCCAAGAGGTTTAATATAGACAGGCTTTTCGGGGCGATGACGCATTCATCAAATGAAGTGTTAACCGAACTGTCGCCATTTTCTATATAAAATCATTTTGCCCTACATGCAGCAGCATAAATATGTATAAGCAATGCCAAGGTCAGTTAAAAACGATTTCCCCATTCATTCATCACGCAGTTGCCAGCATAATCAAGGACTTCCTTAAATATTTCCCTGAGAGTTTTTTACATTCACAAGGCGATGTTTTTTTTTGTCCTTTTTGTAATGAGTTTGAGACTAAATTGAATGCAAGAATGTAGTGGTTTAATTGCACCCTTAAGAGCGTAATAACGTTTAGAACAGAACACGCGTTTGTCACTTGTGGCACTTGTTTTAATTTTTTTTTTGAATGCAAATGTCCTTGCCGTTGGCAATGAGGAGAGCGGGCATGTAAAATGTTTGTTCTTGACAATTTACACGGATAAAAATTAATAGAATAAAGATCAAGAGGCATAGCCGGATATTAAAAAATAAAAATACATAATACAATTTGCTGGTGCCCTGCTCAAACGGACCTTAAAAAGGATACTCGTATCAAACCACATTCCATACAAAGAAGAAACCCAAACTTACTTCGGAGACAAAACAAATAAAAGTGGGCAAAGCAAAATCCATGCAGGATGATGGTTCCTTTTATCCTTGCCATGCAAAAATGGCCACATTGTTGGCTCGTACATCCCTTGAATCAATACACGACCAAAAAGTTCATTTAGTTGGCTTTTACTCGTATACGAGTATTTCTCTCCCACTGAGACTATTCCTCATGTGTTTTTGTATCCTTTTCATATTTTTTTCTTTTTTTTTTGTAACTCATCCTGCTTTATGCTAACGACAAAAGTGTGCTTTACTTTTTTTTAGATTAAGGCTTTTTTCGTGTCTGTTTTTACTGTAGTTTCTAACGCTATTGCGAACGTGTGTTGGTGGCGTCGTGTACGGCGATAAGTACGTAAATTTGTATACTCTTTTGGTGTAAGTATGTATGTGTCTCGTTTCTCAGCGGCTTAAGTCAAAATATGGGCATCGTTATGTAGTTTTGCGCGCCCACATTGTGTCCCAGCTCGCCAGTGAGATAAAGAGTAAAGGTGCAAGGATACACTTAATTTAGGGCTTAATGTAAAAATTGAATGTACGGCTGCGGCCATGCAAGAGAAAATACTCATTTGGGCTTTTTTGATTCCAGGCGATGAGGAAAGGAGTTACATACTTTAATTCTTTATCCTTTTCTGTGTCAAAGCGGGAAAACGTATGCTCTGGGGAAGCAATACGAATGTTGTCCGTTATGCAAGACTAATTCGCAGATTAAAAAAAAAAAAAAACACATTTATGGAGGCCCATCAAAAAGAAATATGTTTTATCGACGATTTTTGATGCTAAGCGATTTTTCAACGAATTGAAATTGATAAGAGCAACGGAGTCCGAAATCATGAACAAGCTGAGCCTGTTGAAGGAAAAGCAGTTGGAAGCGACCAAGGATATCTTTATTCGTTTTCGATAAAGTCCATGTTTCAGCTCCATGTAGCAAGACTGGGATGATAAGGGTCTTATATCAAGTCTCCTTAGTCCATCGGGAAAGGACTTTACTACTCAATTGCTTTCTAAGCCCAAAGAAACAGCGGTTGGCAAGAGTAATCCTTCGTGTGATTTCCGACGAGACGTCATTTTTTGATGTTATGGCAGAGCCGAGGTAGACAAAGTCCTTTATTACCTCGAAGTTGTAGCTGTCTATTGTGACATTCGGTCCAATTCGTCGATGTTGGGTGTCCCGTTTTGTTGACAGCATATACAGTCGAACATCGATAGCTCGAACCATCACTTGCCACTAAAAAAATCGAGTTATCAAGACTTCGAGTTATCAAGTAAAATCCAAAATTGATATAAATATTATGTATTTATTTGCGAACATATATAACACAAAAAACGTACAGGAACATAATTATTATTTAAAGTAGTCTGTTATAGATGACTGAAGTGTGGATTTTTCATTTTGATTTTCAAAAAAAAAATTCAATGGAATCTAAACCATTAGGGTAACTTCGGGCATTATGGCGCACTTTTTTTGTTTCTCAAATAACTTCAACATGAAAACCTTTTTTATTAAAAATTAAAAACAGTTATAATATAGAACAAAATCAGAACAAAAGTGAGATACATAAATTTAATAATTGAATGATTTAGAGAAAGAAGAAGTTGAGTTAAAGATGTGTTACAAAAAACCATAATGCCCCATGCACAGGGCAATATGGCGCATCCTCTTGGGCAATATGACGTGATGCTGTACTCGCGGTTTGATTTGCCACAGCTATCACAAGTGTTTTTGAATGAAGTACACGAGTCGTGGGACCCCTGGCGACTTATTAAAATTTTGACTTGGCCTGTATTTGTCTGCCTGTTCAAAGCCCATATGGAATAGCTCTCTTTTGTTAGAAGCGAATCCATGCGCGTGCAGTTTTCTTACATGAGCCTCAATTTTCTGCTAGTTTTCTACTCCTAGGCATGTGGGAGTACCTAAAACATGCTTCCTGTGTTCATCGCTCTAGAGTCTTAGTATACATTTTTTTTTACATACTTTACATGCGAACTCCATAAGGGCGAGAGTGCGCCATAATGCACATAATGCCATAATGCCATATCGTCGTGTATATGAGAACACCGCACAACTGACATTCTGCAAATTGTTGAGGTTTCAATACAAAACACTTAATTTCGAAAATACTATTAAATACTAATTTTTAAAATGAATTAAATAAAAATGTCCATAAACTCAAGATTTTGTTGATGTGTTTTTTAGTTTACTTTTAATTCAAGTTATTTCTGTAGGAAACATTTTATTGTGCCTCCTGAATGATTTGCAAAATGTCAGATGTGCGGTGTTCTCATATACACGACGATATGCGAAAACTTAAAAAAAACGACAGATTTTCTTTTGCTGTTACTAATCAATGCCACCAAAGGAACACCAATATGATTCACTTCACTTCACTGTGTACACTGACCATGTGCGTTTTATACTTACGGAGCCACACGCAAGTGAAAAAGAGCCAAAAATATATGCAGATGGCAAAAGTGGAGTATTTTTTTGTTTATTATTTTTTTCACTTGTAAAAAAAATCGCAACAGCTTTACAACTTGACATGGCACTCCATCAAGGAAGACTTAAATTTTCTCATCGTTTGATTTTTTATAAGCAAATCAGAAATGTGGTATTTACAAGGTGCGCCATAATGCCCCCTGCGCCATAATGCCCGAAGTTGCCCTATACATAACTATACAGAATCGGTTGTTTTTTCATTTGTCTTTAAATATAAACGCAAAATGTTTAACGAATTTGCAACCAACTCGTTTGAAGGTGGTTAAATCAAATCGTCCTCCAAATCTTCCTCCATTACATCACTGTCGCTGTCATCGTTGTTGTCGAGCTGTGCAGATTCGGATTCACATCTGAATATCTCGACAATATCTCGACTATATTTTCAAAAATAAAAACTAAGCTTTGAGTTCATATCGACTAATATACCAACCTTGTAGTGTGTGTTCTAACCCCAAATAACAAGAAATTTGACAATATTCTTACTCACACATAACGAAATCACGATTTTTTACACGTATGTATGTATACCATGTCATAGGACATACAAGCACCGTGCCCCCGAAAGCGATGCATTATATGTAAAACGAAACAGCAAAAACACGCAGAATTTGGGTATTGCCCTTCAGAATTCGACTTATCGAAGGTGAGGTCAAATAATTTCTTCGAGTTATCGAAGTTCGACTTATCGAAGTTCGACTGTACTTTGTTTTGGCCTCGTTTATCGCTAAACCCATTTTAGCCGCTTCCATTTCTATACTCGCAAACGCACCGGTGACAGCTCGCTGTGTTCTACCAATTTGGTCGGCGTATGCAAGTAGTTGAACGGACTTTTAAAATATCGTTCGTTGAGTGTTAGCTTGCAATTAAGTTATTTAATTTTAAAACATACCATGAATTCGATAGCTGTAATGGATTGGAACTATCACGAATTATTCTGCGAGCCAATGCCAAATTATCCGCAAATGTCCTCTTCCGCATCGTCAAAAAATAAATCCACAGAATTCATATTTCTTAGTCTATATATTTAAATACATAATTCTCCCCTAAAAAGAGAACAAACACTTTACGAAATTTTCTTTGTTGACACTTGGTATTTGACATTTCAAATGTGCGTTGGAGTGCATTACATGCGATGGGTTCTTGTGTACATCGCATTCGACTTCGGGAATACCAATTCGAATGCAATACGACTCTCAATACGACTATGAATATGGGTCGACGTACGACATTAGGAATTGTGTTGACTTACACCTCCACTGATGTAAAAATGTCCCTTAAAAAATTATCTCGAAAAGATGACTTGGCCTGGTTTTTAATACGTTCATCCCTTCAGGTTTCTACTGTATTTATTTTATTCTCAATCCCCATCTTTCCATTTTCGTTGTACTTTTCCTTTTTCCATTTTGCCTTGAAAAATAAGCTCATTTCAATACTCATGCGATATATCATGCGAAAATTTATGCGCATATGTGTATGCCTAAATCGATCCACGATAGTCGTCGCATGTTCCCCTCTTCCTAATTCTAATTACTATCAAAGGAGCATTTAAGATGATTATTAATGAACCCGAAGATAATGTACACGCATATGTTGTTTACTTATCCGTGTTTTTTTTTCTCTGTAGGACATTTAAGGATATTCATGAAAATTGTTACATGTTATTACCGAATGGTTTATGGGGCGCGCTTAAATGCGCGGAATAAATTCGAATTAAAATTAATTAAACACCCTTTATCACAATTTGATACTCGTTAAAATTACCACAGACAAAATTTGCATTCATTAAACCGGATAAATCATGCGAAAACATTTTCCGCCAAGAAAAACACAAACGAAATTGAATGTTTTTCATCCGATAAATAGATATACACGTTGTTGTGGCAACAACAACAACAAAATCATTTAGAACCTGAACCGAGGCACTCCTTTTGCGTTGCAGTATATTTTATTACCTTAATTTTTATTTTAGAATATGCATTTCAATCGAAGGACTCCCTTTTTTATAGCTTTGTGCACACATACATACATACATATACATATAATATAACATTGCAATTACTCTTTATACTGGAAAGGGATTTTACAGCTGAGGTCGTTTCAAGGATTACTTTGAACCTATGTTGCTATATTTTCCGTGCAAAAGTATATGTATGTTCAAATGTATACGCATAAGGGTTTAGGCCGTAAAAGTAATGCATATTTTGTTGGGCATTTTAATATCAAATCGATTTTTGCATGGATTTGTGTTCGGTTCAGAGTGATGTTGGCCATTTTGTTTTATAAATACTGAGCTGAAAGATTGGACGGCTATTACGAAAATTTAGTCATGGATTTGTAGATGTGTGGGTGTACGTCCATAAAATGGTACATATTGAAAGGTTTTAATTATTACTAATCTTTTGAGTGTCTACATATATCTATATAGCGTTTGCACTTTTTGCATATTGTAATGACAATGTGAATTCATCGGAAGGATTATTGTATGGGGGTCTACCGAACTTTAATCCATCTTTGCAACAAAAATAATCTTGTGGTTTTGCACCTAAATACTATCTTTGTGTTGAGCTTTAGACCAAAACATGCTGCTCTTTCTACGAAAGTCCAATTTTAAAAGGACAACAATAAGGCTGCCGTAATATTTATGAATTAGTTTACGTTTCTTTTCACAAAAGTAAGTTGCTTATCTGGAAATAGCTGTAATGTAGCCATATTAGAGGAATTCGCCAGTAAAATCACATCCAGGATTGTTTTAGATTTAGACAAACAAATTCTCTTAACCACCGCGGCGTCGAGACATTATTCATGTTTGAGCTCATGTTACACTTGGAAAATGTCTAGTAGAGACGGCAACCGATAAGACATATCTTCTACTCTGCCATCTATGTCTGGATTTTCGGTTTGCCATCGATGTCTTGCCATGAGCACCATCACTTTGGTGGACATTTTTCAACTTCGTTCAAGTTTTCAAGAGGAGTGATATGAAATGGCAAAACATGAAATGCCCACAAAACAAAAATTCAAATTTTCTCCTCATTTTTTTTTTCGCCTTTCCATGATGCCAAGAATGCTGACTCGTGAAGACGCTGTGTAAAATGCATTGAGCTAATAAAGACCGTAAGGATATTGTTTGAACAAAGCAATGAGTCAGAACATCGGTCTGCACTGATTTCAAAAAAGCAATCGCAGCCTGTAATCTGTGATGTCGAAAAAAAAACCTTCAAGTGGGTATAAATCAGATGATAAGGATTCCGCATAATAAATCGTTATAGAGTTTTCCTGGGAGTTTCTTTCCGTGATTAGCGAAATCATGGAGAATACTTTGGATAAAGTTAGCACTTGGGCGGCGAGCTACGGCCTTGTTGTTAGTCCAAGCTAAACCGAAATGATACTTTTAACCACAAAAACCAAAGAGCAAACCTTTGATCTTCCCAAACTCAACGGACAAAAACTTTCACTTTCCAGTGCTAAGAATTTGGACATCGTTCTTGACTCTAAACTTAGCTGGAAGAAGAATATAGAACTGAGCGTCGAGAAAGTATGCATAGTTTTTTACGCCTGCAACAAAACCTTTGGCAAAAAATGGGGACTGGAGCCAAAGATGACACAATGGATGTATACAGCTGCAGTACGCCCAATTCTATATTTCAATATTCAATATTCAATACTAGCGATCCCCGTGGCCTGTCACAACCTAATAAACGACCCAATACCCAAACATAATATCCCCATTATTACGGATAGCCAAGCCGCAGTTAAAGCCATAAATTCAGCAATCACCTCATCGAAACTAGTAGATCGATGTCAGAAAATCTCAATCGCTTGTGCAACCAGGCTAGAGTCACGCTTCTCTGGGTTTCATGACATAGCGCCATTGAAGGGAACAAGAGAGTCGACAAACTTGCCAGGCGAGGGTCAGCCCTTAACAGCTCACTAGCGGAAAACGTATTCATATTCCTATATGTTCTGTTAAGGGCAATATACTCTGACTCTCACACTTCTTTAAAACTGTGTCATACTGTGTCATATCCAGAAAGATATGGCCAAGTTACAACAGCTCTAAAACAAACGAACAAAGAACACGCGTAAACATCGCTAGAGTAGTGACAGTTCATACAAAGCACTGGCCAATAGGGGACCATGCAGCCAAACTAGCGATTCCTCAAAACAATTTCTGCCGGAGCTGCAAAGATGAAAATGAAAAAGAGTCGCTTATTCACTTTCTGTGCAATCCAGCTCTAGTGAGAGCCAGCAACGCACATTGGGCAAACTCTTCTTCGACGACCTTATTTTTTTGTTCTCCCTCAAAGCCAAACTAGATGTGTTGTATTGTGCCATATGGAAAGTCGATTGGATATATAGTTCCACTAGCTGTCCCGCCCGGCTTCGCCCGCGCCCAAAAACAGTGTGAATAAGCAGCAGCATCATTTTTCTGTTATTTGGTTGTGCCACATGAAATGTTTGATTTAGTAGCAAGCATTTAAAAGCTAATAATACTTTCTATACATTTATCTCTAATCAAAATATGAGGCGTGAGCATCTACAACGCTCTTCCGACGTCAAACCTCAAATATTAGTTTTTAAGAATTTCTGAATTTTCAACGCAATGATATCTTTAAATGTTTTTATGGCCTATTGCTTGGTATCGGAAGACTGGTGGTTAAATGACTTCAGATTGACTGATATATCAGGACAGTACCGTTGGTGGGAAAGAATTTCCAATCCCAAAAGAAATAGTTTTTGTACTGTTACACGTGAGATATGGGGTTTGGCATTGCCATTTAATAGTATCGTACCATACCATTGCATGCACTTTTTTGTCGATTCCCTCAGAAAATTGTAAGGCGTTTATCGTTGCTCGTGGTTAATAAAATGAAAAGTCCATCAGACTGTCACCATAAACTTTTCTAGGTAAAGAGTGGAATTAGGGATGTGTTTTAGTTTCAAATATAAAATGTACATTCACAACCACTGCCTAGGTCCATACCCACTCCACTTTTCACCACAGGTTATTATCCTGCCTACCTTCTCCGCCTTGCAGTGGAGAATTTGATAAAACTCCTCACCATTCAACATGAAAGAAACATGTCCGTTAGATCCGGATGTTTTTTATTTGCTTTTTGGTTTCCCTAAATATAGAATTTGTTAATAACTCGATTTCAGCGACAGCTATTGGGTCCAGATTGTGTAGTTTTCTTTTCCAACATAAATTGTGAATATGAGTCATTTTGGTCAACTCATATGGAAGTTGTTAATAACTCGCTCCCTAGCGAGCGAGCGTATGTCCTTTCCCAGGTACCAGACTATCTCTGTACCGAATTTCATTATGATTGGTTCGGCGGTTTAGGCGTGAAAAGGTTTCGTTAATAACTTGACTCCAGCGCCTTCTAGCGAACGGGTTTTTCACCAATGTCCTTCCTCAGTTCCCAGACTATCTCTGTACCAAATTACATTACAATTGATTCAGCGGCTTAGGCGTGAAAAGGTAATAGACAGACAGACAGAGTAACTTTCGCATTTATGATATTAGTGTGATAGTACACAGTTCCTTCGAAAACCTTAAGCAAACTATCTGCTCGTTTACTAATTAGAACGTCCATTCAGTCTTCATGGGTCCTGGGACATAAACGCAATTGCCATGCGATATTGCGTTCCTATGTGGGGGGCAGCCAATTTTTGAATGCGTTTTCCTGAAATTTCCATATATAAACAATATAACGATAAACGTGGGGAGTTATTTAATATAAAGTTCACCTCTTTTCGCCACTCTCAACAAGTACGTGCAACCAAATCCGGCACGTTACTTCGTTTTTGGTCATAAAAAATATTTTAAGTTGTAATGAACACTTTCAGACACTTTCTGCAGCCATGGGTCACACTTAAATTAAATGCTTAAACTGATACGTACAATGCTGCGAATAAAATGTTTTATCGCCCAAGTAAATTACGAGGGACGTGAAGTAAAGTTGTCCGTAACCGAAGGACAAGAAACGACAAGGTCCTGCTGTGTGCAGCTATAAAACGCGCACATACTCGTAGTGCAATTTTTTTTTAAACATTCTCCGTTCTTCATGCAATTTAAAGCTTTAGTTTGCACGTCATTAGTAGATAAAACGAAAAATACAAATTTGCCAATTTAACACTGCTCCTTATCTACTTAAGTAGCTGTGTTTATACAACCGGTACAACGACCTTTTTATGGCATAAAAATAAACCCAACAAAGGGTTTACCTGAAATCTCGTAATACATTCGGGGGATTTGAAGACAAATTTGCCGAAGCATAGTTAATCCAGACCTCTGATTGATTTCGCAGAAAATGAATTTTCCGCCCCTGAGGTGGTTTATAGCTTTTAATGGATTTTCAATAAGGCAGCCAACGGGTGTGTGTATGGAATGTGCCATTGCCGTGGCTGTCTTTTGAGTTTATTTTGGAAATAAATTCAAATTAATTTTGAACTCAAACTTCGGATCCAAAATATTGCAAAGAAAAACCCTCCGACTGTATTTTTGGTGCTTCTTGGTTCTGAGCCCTTTTCCGGGCATTTCGTTCTCTTAGTGAGGTCTTGAAATCAAAGTCGATCAGAGTTCTGAAATCCCTAGTCTTAGCGAGAAGGTCATCCACTGGGATATGGTGTAGAATACCAAGGGGACTTTTTTTTATTTTATTTTGTATGAGCTTCTCTCGAGAAAGGGAATTCTAATGACACTGAAAGGGTGCTGAATGTAATGTAATAATTTTGTTCAGCAGGATTATCATCTCATCCCATTTGTATGTGACTTTAAAGGTGGGCAGGATGCGCCGCTTCTCTCCTGACAATTTGCATGCTCATTACCCTCGAAACCCTCGTGTCCTGGTATCCTGGCAACAGTGATAATGTTATCTTTATCCAGGTCTTCAGCGGGGTTAAACCAGTCCCTGACCAGTTCTGCTACTATCGAATGCGATCTTAGGGCCGTGAGGGCCGCTTGGCTTCCTGAGAGGATTACTACCACAAATTTCCTGGAGAACCGGATGCTTTTAAGCAATTAATCAGATATTTTGATTTGGTTTGGCAGGTTTGATATATCGGGGAGAGTGAGACACTGCAAGACTAGCCTAGACCTTTTTTACATATATGTGTCGAGGCGGAAATCTGAGCTACTGCTAGACTTACTTACTCAATGGGCTCCCGACCAGTTAAGAGTCTCTGCCTGAGAGACGGCAGCCTTCCACTCCCTTCGATCTCGGGCACGCTGCTTCCAGTTGTCTCGACCAAGCGCTTTGGGATCCGCGATAGCTTGATCCTTAAAATGGAGGTTCGGTCTTCCTTGTCGTCTCGAACCTGGGGACTGTGATTCGAAAACCCTCGTTGTTGTAGCATTGTTGTCCATTCGCTCGATGTGGTCGAGCCAGTGTAGTCGACGTGTTTTGGCTTTTTGGACTACATCCACATCTTGGTACAGCTTATAGAGTTCGCGGTTGTATCTTCTCCTCCATTCAGTCTCCTCGCATACGGGACCGAATATCCGACGAAGAATTTCTCTCTCGAAAGTCTTCAGAATCTCCTCTGCTTTCCTGCTTATCGTTCAGCACTCGGCTGCATATAGCAGGACTGGTAGGATCAATGTTTTGTAGAGCATGCATTTCGTCTTCCGAGTTAGGAGTTTTAAACCCATTTGTTTTGCTAAACCGAAGTCGCAGCGGTTTCCTAGGGTAAGTCTTCGTAGAATCTCCACTAAGGTGTCCTTCGTATAGTTGATATTTACTCCGAGGTAGGTAAACTCCTTGACCACATCGAAGTTACTGTTGCCAACAGTGACGTTTTGTCCTAGGCGGTGGACGTTTCTTTGTTTGTTGACATTATGTACTTGGTTTTGTCCTCATTCACTTCAAGGCCAACTCGTTTCGCCTGTTCTTCAATTGCTGTAAAAGCCTCTAACACGGTACGCTGGGAGCGACCGATGATGTCGATGTCGTTTGCGTATCCCAGCAGCTGAATGAATTTGTTAAAGATAGTGCCTTCCGTGGTCACACCTGCGCACTATCTGTTCCAGCACAAGATTGAAGAAGTCAGATGATAGCTCATCTCCTTGCCGAAATCCGGTGCATGTTTGGAATAGTTCGGAGGAATTATTTCCGAATCGCACGTTGCACCGCGTGCTTTCCACCGTCACGCAGCATAGCTGGATCAGTTTAACCGAGATCCCGGTGTGTCTCGACTTGAAACTCGTTGGTCTTTTCCTGCCTTAGTGTGAAAATTTGGTCGGTCGTCGATCTGCCGGACCGGAAGCCATACTGCTACGTGCCGATTAGTGTGCTGCAGAAAGGCTTCAGACGTTCACACAGTATGTTATGCTACTGCTGGACACACAATTATAAATTTTATAGAGTTGATAGGCTGGTATTGTGGCCTACGGTGCTTGTTGATTCTACTCAAGACGATAGAACGATGGTCCCTTATTTTTTTAGGTGGACATGTAACTATACATAGGTTTTGGTCGCTCGTTGGAATATCACTGGGACAAGTGCCTTTTCGTCCAGCATGGTTATCAGAAAAAATGCAATTGACTTGATATACATACAGTGAAATCTCTCTTAAGTGGACAACCACGGGACAGGACCAGAGTTGTTTGTCCGCTTATGAGAGCTGTCCGTTAATAACAACGCATTTTTTATGGGAAATTAGAAATTGGTTCTCCAAGAAGGTGCCCGCTAATATGAGTTGTCCGCTTAACAGGGTGTCCGCTAATGAGAGATTTCACTGTGGATGAGTACCCCCAACCCTCTGAAATTTGCGCTGTTTAGAGGATGTTTTTAGTTTGACATTCAAGTAATTTAGAGTATCTCATGCCGTTTGCAAGGAATCTCCATCATCGAACCAATGGTTATTGGTATTGCAATTGCTTTCCCAAAAATCGATCACCTGCTCCATACCTTCACATAGAGCAGGGAAGAAAAAAAATCTCACAATCTACATGCACCGCCAACCCTTGGCGTATAATAAATAACGTCCTAATGTGGCCACCCATCACAACACACCACATAACAACATCGGGCGTGGCGTGTTGGGTTTCTAATGCATCAGAGTCGACGTCTGATGTTCGCAATAATACTCAACATTCCGGAAGACACTCACAACAACAACAATCCGACATAAATAGCAACAACTTTGATTTCGACGACACAAGCAAAGTGAAACGGATTAACACCGCAATAAAATGGCGAAACTACCGATAGAAAACACAGATTCAGATACATTGAAGTTGTTATTATCAATGTGTTTGGTACCTCTAGATCTATTGCTGTCAAAATGCCTGTCAATCTGTTACCACGTAGTTTTCCGCATCAAACTGCCAACAAACATCCGCTGGAGGTAAACATTTTCTAAAATTATTTATTCATATTTCCGTCGGCAGTGAAAACAATTTCTACACAATCTGTAAACACACCAACGCAACGGGTTGTAGGTAGTACGAATACGAAAATATTTTCCCATAACGTGAAAACGAATAATTTCCAGTGGGAAACTACACAACACGACTGCACTTGCTCCTGCTATTTCCTTCTTCGAAATTCGAATTCACTGCGCATTCTATGTTATTTCCGTTATTTCAACTCAACGTCTGTTGTACATCTGAGAATACATGATGGGTGCAGACAATATGTTTCAAGGATACGCTCCTTACTGGGTGAGGTGCAGAGACACTCAAATGGAGGAGATTCACAGGAGCGAATGTATACATTTTTGATTCCATTGACACCCTTCTACGTTCTAAAACTTGTTATTTTTTCTTCTGTCAAGTGAGGCATAGAGTCCTCTAACAATGCATCAGGACAAAAGCGTGTGTGTGTTCACATCTATAGAAACAAACTTCACTTGAGATACGAGTGGTAGTGTCATCCTAGGTGCTACTACAGCAGATTGCAATTTATTTGTATAGAAATTAAGTCAATGCAAAATAAATAAACATATGTATGTACATGTGCATACATATAGAAATATTTTCATTATTTCATCGATAGTCGTACACGTTTCCAAACCCACAAGCGGTCAGCTTTAAGGATATTGAGTTCTTGAGGCCTTGAGTAGGAAGTCAAATCAGTAAAATTGTGACGTTTCCTATAATTGTATGATTATTTGAATTCAAGGATTCATGGATTTAATTAAAATAAAGCAGCTTAACTCTGTGCGTACAGATTAATCTGAAATAAGATACTTTCTCCAACTGGTGGCGAATGAAAAGTGTGTAATTGACTTCCTTTAACGGAGTTGTTCGAAAGTTGTTCTTTAATTTCCTTTCTTTTGGCTTTTTAACTTCGTTTTAGAAGTTTTGACATGTTTAAGCTGTTTCAAGTCGTCTCAAGTTGATCTTAGTAAAATTAAAAAAAAAAAAAAAACCAAAAGAATTGCAAATGTAAAAGATTAAAACTTTCCTGTATTCACATTCGAACAGAAGTTGTACATAAACATTTCCTTCTGGGAACCACCATACGTACCACCTAGAAACTTGGAGTGCGCTCGATTCCCATGCGATATCCGGTTTTCCTAGTTGCGAAGTGGTAGGAAGGTGAAAAGTAGCATTTCTGTTTCCGGAAACATTTTTAAGTGAGATTCACAATCATCTTTCCAGTCAGCTTTTAACCGCTTTTCGAAACCGCTTCTATACGGTTTTCTCTTTTTTACTTCATACGAAGTATAATTGCTTTTCTATTTTTTTTTTTTTTTTTTTTTGCCGAATTTCGAGCAACACAAGCAAATATAAAATAATATTTGTAACGCAACGGAAATCGCCATCATATGGCTTTCCTTTAATTTATTATCGTTGCAACCTTGCGGTTGGCTATGAGGAATGATACTTCCGGCTATCATCTACATATGTAGGTCACTATCAGTGGCGTTGCGTGGAGTATTTAGCTGGGGCGATTCGTGAAAATATTGAAATTAATTTTAATTTCAAATTCGATCGATCAATTAAAGAGAGAAATATGTATGTTTCTCTTGTATGTGCACAAATAAACCATTATTTCCCATTTATTTTTTCTTCTGAGCATAAACAAAATTACGGAACTGAATGAACTCTTTGTGCATTGACGAATACAACACATGAAGTGCTAGTGGGATTTAATCACTGCTGCGATGGAAACCTAACCCTTATGGCAAAGTTTCAGTTATTTGAGAGAAAATGTCTCCGAGCCTGCATGCCAAGTTCGAGTTCTGACTTTCGACACTATATCTCTAATCGAAGATCTTGTCCGAAATCATTTTGCACGATCAGCAAACGTTACTGAAAATGAACTTATTTCAGGTTTATTTTACTCTAACTCTACATATTTCAGAAGTACACTAGACAGTGGATATACATATATGTATACCACCTGAAGCATTTTTGTATCTGGATGCACATGGCTATTTACCAGATTTAACAAATGTACGTTACCTATCATCTACCATTGTGCTAGAAGGGCAACTGATAAACGATAGGGGATGCTTACCTGAGAAACTGCGTCAGCATTAGAGTTGGGCAAACTAGTTCACTTCACTGAAATAGCTCAGTAGCTCTCGTTCACTAAAAAGAACTAGTTCACCAATGTAGTTCAGTAACTCATTTAGCTCAGTAGTTATTTTAGCTCAGAATCAGCTTCAGAGTATATCTAATAATGAGTAGGGACACTCTTCCAACACATGCAACTGCTACTAGTACGAAGAAAAGCGTGAAAAATATCGCCCAAGTAGCGTAGTAGTAAAAGTAGCTCAGAAGGATTGATTTCAACCCTTACCTGCGATTGCATATAATGAAAAGAGTCGGCAATACTTTTCAGCAGCACCACAATATGCGGCTACCTACGTAAGATAAATTGCGTGTCGTTTTTGCCATAATGCTTTTTTAAAGGCGACCCGACTTGAACGTAGCCTGTCATCATAAGATATGGAGTGACCGAATTTGCTGCTGTGTATTTGGTTTAATTTATACATTTTTTCATTTGTTTTTTATTAAATAGGATTAGATATGGATCTCTCAAATATATATTTCAATGTCAAATATGAAAATTAACATTCGTACATTACAATGAATTCTCTAAAGCTCCTATTAGTCTTATATTAAACACTTTTCAGAAGCTACATTTAGCATAGCACAGCATAGCATCTTGTCACACTACTTGTGTAGTCACATTGGGGTGGGTTTTGTTTACATTTTTTATCCACGTATTTTAAAGGCGACTTGGCGACTTGGGTTTTTATCAGTTGAGCGAAAGACAGAAAACAGGAAAAGAAAGGGTGACGCGTTTATATACCCAAGTACATGCATGCGGCAAATAAGTAAATGGTTTTATGCTCAGGTATTAAAAAATAAAATCGCGATCTTTGTTTTCGGGATTTCCTATTATGAAAATGCACAGATGCGAAATTAGGTAGGTAGGTAGATAATGACTAGGAAAATACAGAGTAGATATGTTTTATTGAGAGTATGCTTATGACGGTAGAATAATCAATGTCGTTTTCTATTGGGCTCTTCAGATTTCGGATTTTTCGTGCTGAATAGAAATCAAACGAGATTGATCTGTTTTTCTGTATCTGCATTCGTGTGTCATTTGACATTTTGTTCGTAAAATTAAAAAAGGAAAAAAAAAAAAATAAATTTTAAATACACTTTCTTTATTATTTCTAAATTTTGTATGGTGTTTCTAATAATATTTGCGCTGATTGGTAGCATTTTTATGTGCTGAGTTTCAATTTCGTATAAAATGTTTTGGTGTTAGTGCATGCAGGTTTGAATCTCGAGTTGGAATCGAGATTCACGAAAACTCATCTCGAGCAAAAAAAAGATTTGTTTGCCCTTTGGAAAATGAAAAAAGTTATACTAGAGCGATAAAAATTGTTCGAGATGGAAAAAAAGTGCGTTTCTTTCCAACCCAAAACCACATAAGTTCAAATAAAAGCAATGTTAAAAAGTAAAGTAAAAGCTGTAGATCGTTTTTAAAAGTTTAAATTAAACCATGTATAATAGTTTTTTATAAGTACTTGGCCGTAGGAAAACTAAAATTCAAGTGTAAAATATTTTAGCGTACCGAACAATTGTGAGATTTAAGCAAAATTACAAAAAAATTAAATAATTGTGATTACATGTGTGCATACGAAAACTTTATCGTCCTTTTCATTTTTTGATTAGCGAAAGTTGTTCCACTGTTTTAAGAAACCACAATTTTAACATAAAAAAATTTCAAGGGATCAAAGAAGCATTTCTAAAAAAACATGTAGGTATTTCAAGTGTTGGAATTATTCGGGTAAACCTGATTTGGTAATTTAAAAAAAAATAGCTGATATAACAGAAGGTAAAAATGAAGATCGAGAGGCAAAAATGTATACAAATATTTTTTAACAATAATGTATTACAAATTCATTTTTTCGGATTTTGAACAGAACACCCTGTTTCAAATTCTGAAATAATTTTGCTTCTCTTCTAACAACACTTCTTATTACCGTCTATTTCTCCGTGTCTGTGTGACTGAAAATGGAACTGATAAGAAACACGTGGAGAGTGTCCCTACTCATTATTAGATATACTCTGATCAGCTTCACCGTTCACCTCTCACTTATCACCAACACCATCAGCTGAACTTATGAGTGAGTTGTGTCTGGGACACAATATACATTCATCTCATCTCTCATACTCATCCATAAGGTATACTTTATATCCAGAAAAAGACCAGTCAAACGTTCGTATATGTTCGTTTACAAGTTCGATTGAGAGGAAATACGAAATTAAGGGTGGAATATGAAATAAATGTGTGTATACCGAAGTCACAACACGCTGGAGGACGGTTGACTCGCTCGACCATGGAACTTAAAATTGTTTGAATTGGATCGATGCAACAATCCTTCGGGTTGCGCTTGCGAGCTGCGTGCGATATCTATTCACTACTACTGTACTACTACAACAACAAAGGATACGTTCCCAAACAATTCGTGTAGAAAAAATCCGGTTTTGTATTCTTCTGGTTCTGAAGTGGTGAGCCGTAGACGTAGTGAACTACTGAGCCGTCACCGTCATCTGTATTGTGTCTGTGTTTCACAACTCACTAGTACAGATACAGATCCAGATGAGAGGTGAGCCGTTGAACTACTGAACTAAAGAAATCTGAACTAGTTCATTTAGTTCAGCAAGGTGAGCCGATCTTTTGAATGGCTCCTTCATGAGTTACACAACTCTAGTCATCATACCTGAAAGAGATAAAAGCAATGATAAGAAATATAACATAGAAAAATACTGGTGGTTCGACCGGATTATGGCCAGCGTTTAGGTTAGATTAGCCTAGGTAAGGATAAGCCCTGACATGTGATTGTTTAGATTGCTGAGTATCTGGTTAAGCGGACGAATATCAGAATCGTTCGCTTGGACGGGGACCAGCGATCTTGAGATTAAACGTAATGGTATTGATCAATTCAGGTTATCTAAGTTTAGATTAAGTTAGCTTAGGTTAAGTTTATTGGAGTGAGTAAGATTTACATATGTAATTAGTCTTAAGTTTTTTTTTCCCTATTTTCAGGTGTATCCTCGTGCTCATAACTAAAAGGCGTGTTCTTTTTTGGAACTTACATATATGTATAGGCAAAGAAAATGTTCGCATAATAAAACGCTTCAAGTTCTCTTAATATAAATCTGGTAGCACTTGGCATACTGACATAGGTGACACTTCAGTTTTAGTGACATAAATGATACTTCAGTTGTTAAGTCAAATAAAACAAAAAAAAAAAGTTTTTCCAGCTGGACTATTTTGAAATTTAAAATTAATTTGGAAATTTGTATTTGAAAAAAAAATCAATTTAGCTTTCATTATTTACCTTTTGATATTAATATACAACAGAATAAGATTCTCTGCGCAAACCAATCTGGTTTCAGGAAAATGCACAGTTGTACAACCGCACCGATGATTTGCGAATAGCTTTAGATGAAAATCTAATAACATTTCTCACGCTACTAGACTTTTCCAAGGCCTTCGACACAGTCAATCACAGCATATTAATTAATAAACTCAAGATGTTTTATAGTTTTTCAAATTCAGCTGCAAAATTTATTCTCTCTTACCTTCAGGGAAGAAAGCAAGCAGTTTTCTACAATAATGCCTTTTCCGAATTCATTGAAATATTAGCAGGTGTTCCACAAGGTTCAATTCTTGGTCCTCTTCTCTTCATGCTTTTCGTTAATGATCTTCCCACAGTAATTAAACATTCATTAGCACACATGTATGCAGATGATGCTCAACTATACCTCAGCTGTAAGCCTGGGTTAATATCTGAATGTATACTCAAGTTGAACGAGGATCTTCGCAGGATTTGGGACTGGTCTCAGAAAAACTTTTTGAAACTGAATCCCATTAAATCGAAGTGCATGGTCATCAGCAGAACTGAATCAGATGTAAGCGGTTTTCCCACCGTATGCCTTGGAGATAATCCAATAGAGTATGTTGGCAAGGCTAAAAACCTTGGCATCTGGTTCAATTCTAAGTTAAGTTGGGATGATCATGTTACTTCGGTAATCGGTAAAATATATGGGTCTCTTAGAAATTTATCAGTTTCTCAAAGCTATACACCACTCAAAACTAGGCTCATGCTAGCTAAATCTCTCCTCGTACCAATCAAAGCTTATGGATGTGAAATCTGCTGCTGCATCAAAGCAAGTACCAAAAGAAGACTAAATGTTGCGTTTAACAATATTACTCGATATGTTTTTGCCTTAAAACGCTATGATCATATTTCTGCTTATGCCAAAAATATTCTTGGATGCTCATTAGACCAGTACCTGAACTTTTGCACCATTAAATGTCTTCACAGGATTATAACCCGCAAACAGCCTTCATATTTGTTCAATAAACTAGTTTTTGCGCAGTCTAATCGGGCCATAACTCTAGTTCTTCCACGGTATTACTATCTTTGCACTGAGCGTCAATTTTTCGTTCATGCCATTCGTATTTGGAATGCACTTCCTCTCAGAATGAGAAGATCTTGTTACGCGAACTCTTTTGAACTCACTCTCTTTAGGCATATGGCGGATAATTAGTTAAGTACATAATTGAATTATTTTAAAGTATGTAATAAGATTAATTTAAATACAAGCAAATTGTTGTTTTTCATTTGATTTTTTTTTTTAAAGCTTAAAACCTTTTGAACTGTTACTACTTCACATGTAATATTTATTACTTTGGTTTAGTTGTTGTTTTTGCTTACTTAATATTTTTTATTCGTGGAGATACTTACTGCTCTGATAACAAATATAAAAGTGAGTTTGCAACGGTTCTAATTTCGGTTTATTTTCTATTTTTCAATCGTGATGACAGAATAGAAAGTTGTTTCCTTTGGTTTTGTTCTTGTTTTTTGTTTCTTTTCTATTTTTACCCGGCTATGGCAAAGCCAACAAAACCCTGTACGGGAAGAGTGGACGAATAATAGTTACTCGGCATACAGACACTGCAGGCTTCGCGGACGGATCAAAAACTGTTAAAGATACGGGGACTGGTATGATTTGCATGAACACAGGGCTTAAAGTATCCTTAAGACTCCCGGATGCCTTCAGCCTCTTTCAGGCAGAAGTTGTAGCCATACTTGAGACTCCAGTCGTCCTGATAATGCAACGAATAGTCAGGAACTGCCGAATAATGCTAATGGCATTATGCAGAATCAGGTAAGACTATGTTGGGTGCCTGGTCTGTTTGTTGTAGAAAGCAACGAGTTTGCCGATAAGTTGACAAGGAAAGTAGGGAAAACTGCCGACTATGGCCAAAACTAACTGAAAAGTACGACACAATAGTAGCCCTGATCTCAATTTTTCTCAAAATCTTTTACGATTATTTTAATAAATGATTTTAAAAAAATAACTACAATGACATATTAATGTTCCTTATGCACTTCCGTGCAGCGGAGGTCTTTGTCCTTTTTTTTCTTTTGAAGACAACCTTTTCTGCCGAAATTAAGTGACTTTTTTGATAAAATTTTCCCGGAAATAATTTGGTGGCACTGATTTCATCGAGGCCTAACTAACCCGATAGCTATCCACGCTAAACGTATTCTATATATGTATGTTTGATTGTTATTGTAAGATATTTTACATTGAAAGCCTTTTTTTAAGTATATATAGGTTACAAATAGAACACGCCTAATGTGATGACTAGATTTCCAGTTTTAGGCTGATTCATCGAGAAAAACCTTTAATGGAAGTGCAGCTGATTAAGTCCACATAGCTTCTGCACCTTTTCTCAAAAATCTGAAAGGTTGGTTGTTGAGTCTAGCAACCCGAACATTCTATTGTTACTTATTTTGTATTAAGTCCACTTGATACGTATCTGTTTAGTTTGGAAATCGTTGTTCAACCGGCGAGTCTTACCCCACCCTCACTCACTGTTAGTATGTAATGTGTTCAAGAAGACAATATACTCAAAATAACCTCGTACCGTACATCATTCATAGTTTTCAAAATCCATTCAACTGTCATAAATGTGTATACAATTTCATTTCGAATCCTTTCTCGTGCGCTTCAACATTTCTGAAGTAAATTAGTCCAATTTTCCTGCAAATTCGATCATCAAGTATCATCCTGCTTCCAAATGGGATAGCTAGTCTTTGTATCTCTGTGAAGCGCGTACACACCATGTTATCTCAAAGCAACGTATATAATTTAACTGAGCACTCGTATTCGGGCAACCCGATCGTTTATTTTCAAAACAGCCAAAGGAGCCAAAAACTGCATTAAAATATCTGTCAAAAACGAAGTGGAAGTTGGAATGGGATTCCACCGCAACAGAGTATAAATACGTTTATCCTTGTGGAATAAATGTGTGGGTGGATGGAGATGGAGACTGATGTGTATTGTTCAACTCGACATTGTTATAATTTTTATTTAGAATGCTCATTCCCATCCATCCATTCCATGATACATGACGAGGCACTGTTGCGCTGTACTTTCAGTTTTTAACAAAAGCAAAATCGGTTCTGCTGGGAAAACACAATTTGAGAATGTGCGATGGGTGTGGTCTACCAACATGACATACGAGAATGCAATCCTTTTTGGGGAATATTATTTTGTTTTTACTATTGAAAAACGTAAAAAAGGTTTACGAGTATCTATACGAGTGCAACTTGGTCTGCAATTTGAACTTGATATTCCTACGTACGTGTGGATGTCTGTTGATTGGAATGTCAAGGTTCATATAAGTTTCAAAGCATTAAGTTTATTAGAAAACAGAAATCCATAAAATGATACAGATCATTTATTTGCTTACCATATCCACTGTATCTTTATCAGTGAAATTTTGAAGAAATACTCTGAAAAGGTTTACTTTGTTGAGGTTTGTTTCCGGTTTGTTCCTAAGCTAGGTTAGGTTAGGAAGGTCGTTTTCAGTGAATACAATTCCACCCAGATGCCGTAAGGGTCCATTATGAATACCCTATTTGTTTTTTTTTTTTTTTTTTTTTTATAATCTACACACGCTAAAGGGGATATGAATACACTTATAATGTTTACACACAGCGCGAGCACATGAAGGACGAGAACGAGAGACAGACAGATCGACGTAGTGGTGGGAAACTCAGATGATAGGTTTCAGTTTCAACTAACTCTATGGGTGGTGTCCAGGATAACTGGAGAGTTGTGTATTATTTTTGTACTTGCTTATGATTCACAGGAGTTTTTTCCAGATGTTTCTTATTATTATAATTTGTGCGATCAATTTCTTCAGCCACCCACCATCCTACTGCCAGTGTTATGCCTTCGCAGTAGGTTTCCATATTAACTTCTGAAACTGATCAGCTTATTTTTATTTCGTGAAAAATAAATGCTTCGAAGACATCTGTATTCGAACCGTGAACCTTCCGCATGACATGCGACGACGACTACCACTACGCCACGGCCACCCACATATGCATGTAGAAACATGCATTTAACAATACCATTTCGATCTATTATTAAATCTCATTAGGTCTGTAAGCGGTATCTTAGGTAGGTCATCCAGGCAGTTGAAGAACCGTGCCGATAGGCGCTTTCCTTTTAAAAAAATTATATAAAATGAAAAATTTTGCATTTTATATAAATTTTTGGGATTCTGTTTTCGTTTGAAAAATTTGCGCAAATTTTTCATTTTATATAATTTTTCGGGATTCCGTTTTCGGGATTTTGGCTTTTCGGGATTTTGGATTTCGGGATTGTGGATTTTCGGGATTTTGGATTTTCGGGATTTTGGTTTTCGGGATTGTAACCCCAGCCCCGGTGAGGCACTCCTTAACGTGCTTTGAGTTCCCGGAAGTGGTGATGTCCAGTGCTTTAAGTGTGGCATGGCTGTCCACGCAAATGGTGGTGTCCGTTGCGGGTAATTTCCTTGCTTGGACAATTTGTGTTGCTTTCTTAATAGCATATATCTCTGATTCGAGGACGCTGCAATAGCCGGCTAGTCGATAAGTCTGGTTTATGCAAAGTTCTTCCAAGAAGACACCTGCTCCTTCCTCTATTTTTAAGCCATCTAGAGATGGATATTCCCATGATGTTTTGTTGGAGTTGTTCCAGATCTGTTTGTCTGGTATAGAGAATTTGAAGTATCTGATGATTTCAAGCTGGGGTTTCTCGAAATCTGTGCAGGGCATGAGTCCTTTTTGATTGAAAATGTCCAGTATGTCTGTGTTTCCAGTTGCCATTCTCTCTTAATATGAGAGCTCCTTTGGCTGCCGAGGTTCTTATAGAGAGATCAATGGCTGGAAGGTGCAGCAGCGTTTCTAGACCAAGATGCGGAGTGGACTTGAGAACTAATAAGGTAATCATGAAGTAAGCTCGCTAAATTGGGAACAACAATACCTTCTCTACCAGACAAGAGGAATATAGGTATGCCCCTTGCTACTTACAATCTTTCACTAAGCTTGTCACAATCAATAAAACCAATGTTAGATGGTGGATCCACTTGACAGAAAATAAAATTAATCAAATACTCTACTAAATCAGATTCGGCTTCAAAAATCAACATCCATAATTTTTTATAAGTAAATTCATTAAAAAGCCTCTCTTTAGTTTCGAGTGTCGAAGTTGATTTGCTGCGTCCCTAAATTATCCTTAAAAATACACATTCATGTGATTGTTCCCTTCGAAAGTAGGGTTTCTCGTCATAAAAGTAATGACATTATTTAATAAGAAGTTATATGACTATGCCCCCATGGGATATGTTAAGTTTAATGTGTATCCACATCGTAGAGAATCTCAAAAAGCAGGCGTGGACGACAGAAAAACATCCTGACAAGATACCATCACCACAATAGAAATGTTGTGTTGTGTTGTGCCCTCGACCAGTTTGTCAATCTAAAGCGGCAGCAGCAGCAGCGGCACACTTTTTTTGTGCCCTATTCTCTGGCACAGCATTTTCTGGGCGTATCTAGGATCATTTGCATTTAAACATGACATCAGCTTAAACCCTGGCATCCTTTTAATGTAAACTTTTATCATATTTGTATCCCTCCCCTGTGACATATTTCGCCTTCGCATTCTTGAGGGAAATAAGTATTTATTTAAATTAGTCCTTGAAATGCCGTCTGATGAAAATAAATAGCACAATGATAGAACGAGACGGAAGAGTGTATGAGCAGGGGATGGAAAGCTTATCAGGGTGTAGGGTGTGTGTAAGTTGAGGCGTGCGACTGAGTTGTGTGGAATTGAAGTGAGAAAGTGTGCCGACGGAGGACAATAGCAATAATAATGGCAAGCGCGATATGTAAATAGAAAAGTACACTGTTTCTCAAGTGATAGTGAGTTTGTGAAATTGTTAATGTTATTTGAGTTCCATTTAAGTACGAGTTGGCTTGACTGTGGGCGGGTGAATAGGGGATGAAGAAATTATAAAAGATTATCGGGGTTTGGATGATGGGCCTAAACCTTCTAAATGCGAAATGTGAACGTTTACATGGGCTAAATAGTTAATTGCTACTTCATAGTTGAAGTCTATTGTTTTAAGGAAAGATAGTAAATGTATGTGGCAAACACATTTTTTAGGTCAATTTGTGGGAGGCATGTTGTGTTCTTATGTTCATTGTGTTGATGACTGATGCTGAAAAGACCAAATACTTCAACTGATCTGAAACTCGTTTAAAGACTCTACGCAATACGAATTTGGAAAAGGTTTCTTTCCTCAGTGTTCCCGAAAGACTCAAATTTGAAAAATGTTAAACTAACACACTGCGTCACTCCACTGTTCTAATACAGTTGGAATTCCGTAGCTCAAATTATTTTCTAACTCGAATTTTTCTAATACAAATATTTTTTTTTGCCAAACTTTCGGTAGACAATAAGTTGAATATTCAAACGGCGCGTTTGGAAGAAGTTCCTAATAACGAGCAGTGCTTGCTCAAACTGTTTACCTTGGGATTCGAAGTTACCGATGTTGCAAAGTATTTAGTACCCGTCTATTTTGACCTCTTTATCTTATTATACTCCACCACTTGGTTTCTCTCAACTCGGAAGATCCTAGAGCCTAGAGCCTGTAGCGTTCAAGTCACAAACCACCGCGCCGTAGCATAGTTCTGCCACTGAAAAGTAGATGGCAGGAATGATGACAGGATCTCATTCGGGATGTGTTAGGTGCGTAAAATGTAAAAATGAAAACTGTGAGTCAGTCGACAAGGAGATGTAAAACCTTCAACATTAAATAAAGAATTCATTATTATCATTAAGTGTAATACGGAGTTCTATTTCACAACATAAATATTGCGCAAAACACAATAAGCCTTTAGGATATTTAGAATTGAGATACTTAACGGGCAGCACATCTTTTGACTCTTCTGTATTCAGTAACCTGAGCAGAACATATCGGGATATTCCACTACACCGGTCTTAATAATAGCATTCGACTGCCGGGAATCTTTACTTCTTTTCCTTTTCATTTTCAATTATTATAAAGAGGAAAATTTTGTATGTAACAGGTAATCTCTGGAACTGCTGAATCGATTTCAAAAATTCTTTCACAAATAGAAAGCTACGCTATCCTGAAAGGCTATAGGCTATATTTTTTTTGTTTTAGGAAATATAAAAAAATAATTTTTTCTATCTATTTTATTGAGGTTGACCCATATAATCATTCCTAACATTAAAACAGTTATACGAATTGTAAATAAAAAAAATGGTTGTCATGTCTAAATATTTACGTAAATTTGAAGTCTTTAATATTTTATTTATTATACCTACAAGTTGAAAAATAAATGGAAAAAAAAAACTTATCAGAAAACATGGGGTATTCACGCTTCGGTTTATGTGATCTTGTAAACGTGCAAAAGTGTAAAAGTGTAAAATTTTCTCACAATTCGACAACAAAATACATCAGCTGTCATTTTTTTTAAACTTACACTTTTACACTTTAGCAATACTCCAACCCTATTGTAAATTAGAGTGTAAATTTTAAGTGTACATTTCTGACAGCTTGTCAAATGTATTGGTTTCTCGTAATTAATTAAATGCCTTTAAATAAAAAGAAGTGTGTTATAAGAAACTTTTGGAAGAGGGATTTAGTGCTGAATTGAAAGAAAAAAAAACTAAATTTGGAAAAAGAAAAAATGCAGAAGGAATTTGAATTTAAAGAAGAGTTTGAATTAAATCAGCTATAGGTGGAAAATGAAATATGATGAAACCGAAATATAAAAACTGATTCTAAAAAATTAAAATCTACGACGAGACGACGTTATGATTGCTTGACATTACTTCGTTATTGAACTTTGAATGACGAATTTATCTCGAAAGGCGAGATGATAGCGATTCTCGCCTCGTTATCTCGCGATATTGTGAATCAGGCACCAGTTTCTATATTTGGAACGATCTTGACTCTGCTTTACCAATGGTTAAAAATCTATTTTCTCAATGAATAGCGGTGTCAAACTGGATCATAGGCTTAATTTGTTTTCTTTGAGTGTTACCAGATATCGAGATTTCTTTCATATTTTAACATGATTAGTTTTAACTTTTATCATACACATGACTTCGGCTACATGTTTATAGACACAGAAAAAGCTCACTTAAATAACTGTAACCCTGTATCCTGGACAGCGTTGTTGCGTTCTGAACTTTTCATTCCCCGGTTCTTTATTGCATTGCCTTTGAAAATTTGCTCAACGATAAGTACAAATGGACTTATGCAGAGATATGTTGGCCAGTCATCTATGTACTCGGTTGTCAATTTTAGTAATAACCATTCGAACGTTTTGTTTTTTTCAATTTGTTTTTTTCAGATGCCCCATACTCGACTCCTTCTTATTTATCTCCTCCTTTGGAAAAAACACACGCACACAAATTAACTGTAAACAAATAGAACAAATTTAAAACAATAATATAAAAAACAAATGTTAACTTAAAATCTAAAATAGAAAAATATTTTTTAAATTAAAAAAAAGATAAGAAAAAGAAACGAAACAACAATTTCACAAAATATAACAACAAATTTATTTAAATTGAAAAAAAAAAAACTAAAAAAAAACTCTTAAATAATATATTAAAAATAAACAATTTTTGCTGTTATTGCTAGAATAGTCGTTGTTGTTGGTGTTGTTGTTGTTGTTGTAATATAACTGTTATTTTTTATAATCACCCAGAGGTATATTTATGTAAATAAGAAAGAAATAAGCAAAACCTGCAAATGCAATAACATAACTTAGATTAATAATAATTTTTTTAGTTCAAATTTTGGTGTTAAATTCTGTGATCGAAAACTCCAATTCAAATAAAAAAAAAATATATATATATAAAAACCCCCCGTAAAGTAAGAAAGAGTGTTACCAGATTCGCACAACTGCACAACTACAGGAAAACTAATAAGAAACATAAAAATATCAATAAAATGTGTTTATTCAAAGTTAACAACGATCAATTCATGTGGTGTTACAGCGCAGATGACACATCATCATCCAAATAGTCGGAGAGACGCAACACACCTTGAAGCGTAATTCCTAAGCCCCCGAGGCCAATACTGAGACGTTCTCGATTTAAGAAAATTCGATTCGATTCGATACTCGATATTCGATAGCATCACCAGCAGCATCACCATAGTTCCGCTGAAGAGATAACTAATTAGCTAAAAAAATTTATTCAAGACAATCATCTCCGCCACCACCTCACAGATTACAATGCTCTGGTAGCCAAGACAGCTTTGCCGTGGACCACTACTACGGCGGCGGGGGACAATTGAGCAGCATCGGTGGCAGTGGAGGTCAATGGTCGGGCATACCGAATTGCGGAGGTCCAATGTGTCATCATGGACCAGGTCCGGGCGGTCCACCAGCAGTCCCGCCACCACCTCCGCCACAATCCATGCTGGCCGGTGGTGTAGGTGGTGGCGGTCATTTAGGTTCACATATTGGCATTGGTGGCGGTGGTATTGGCCATTGTGGCGTAGGCGGCGCCGGTCCACCACCACTGCCATCGGTGCCGCCGCCGCCATCCCTGTGTAATCCTTGTAGTTCAAATAGTTTTAATTCAGTGCCAATGCCGGGACCGTCGTCGTCGCGCTGGGGTACTAGGCCTACGTGCCCCGTTCACAGCCCCTTTCGAGTACGAGTGCCTAATGGTTCGATTTGTTCAGGACATCAGGTAAATACTAATATTCACTAAAAAATAAGTTTTCTCTTCCATACAAACTGCATGAATATAAAAGTGGTCCCCACATACGAGTAATACATAAGTATGTATATTCCTTTTTATTTACGACAACGTAAGTGCAGAAATATTGAATGATGGTGTTTACGAGGATACGAGTGATGTGGAACAGTTATTGTAATGTACACTTGGGAGTCGTATATTGTTTCCATCTGCTATGTTCTGGTATTCCTTTGTGCATTTCGTATTTATCACCGTTGTTAATATTGAACACATGATGTACTTGGAAATAAAATTGCATTAGGCCTTAATCTGTAATAAAACTTCATGAACTGAAACACGAAAGGACCAAACGAGTATCATATGTATATACGAAAATATTTTATCACGCTATAATAAAGGACGAAGGAAATTATTTTGATACACACTCGCAATAGGACTTAAGGCCAAATGTAATCCCACAGGTTGAGAGAAAGTCAATTACTTTTTTCTTTTAATGGCAACGTGGAAAATATTGTACGCATGTCACAAGGAAGTTGTAGGAAAAAGTTTAAAATAATTGGCGAAACGATTAAGTCTAGGAAACTGGTAATACGTAAATATAGTGTGGCGCAAAAGTATGCTACAGTGTTGTGCAAAACATTACAGATTTTTTTTAACTTTTTTTTTATTATTATCATAACTTTATTGATACATAAATAAAATTACATTCTCAATAATAAAACAAGTAGAGCGTTAGTTACCAGGGCTTTCGGCCATTTTAAAAAATTGTCTTTGATGAATTCTAGGGAACAGGGAGACACTTCGTAAAAATTGTTTGATATAACAAAAAATACTTATTGCATCAGTTAACAAATAAAGAGACAAAAACAAATTCTTGTGGCAATAATTGTTTATGATTTATCAAAAAAGTTAACCCAAGCCTGTGCAAAACATACCGAATTTCCCAAAGCACCGTATTTTGTTGCTCTTTAACCCGTATGTGACCAGCTTCTTTTTTTGTTGTTATAAACTTTTTTTTTAAATATTTTCCAGTGTTTGGGTACTTAAATAAATGATTGTAGTATGAGAAACAAAATTATTACTTTTAGTTTTGGAGTTATGGACCGCCCGAAAATGGGGCGATAAGCTCAAGAAGACACCGGTTATAATTTAGAATTTATTTCACACATTTTTTCAGAATAGTGGCGTTCATTAAGTCTTATGAAGTATTCGCACGAGATTCATCACCACTGACCTTCCGACTACTAAGTCCGGAGCAGTATTGCCAGTAGCAACACCTTGGTACGGCTCAGTCGGCATGAGGTACCTACCCAAGCCGGGTATACATACATAAACATTTGATTCCAAAGCGAATTGGCTTGCCATGCTGTGTTTTTTTGTGCCGTATTATAGACTCGTCTATGCTTATATCTGGGTATTTTGGCAAGTAACGCATCCACGTTTTATTGAGTTTTTACCACAAAGGTTGATTTTTGTAAATTGATCCACGGGTTGCATTACACTGAGTTGCCAGATGTCAAAAATTTGGGAAAAGTCACTCTAAAACAATATTTAAACGATGCAAATGCCCCAATTATGCAAAAAATACAGTAAATTATAAACTGAAAACAGTGCGCCAGACCGTGCTCACCGCCCTCGAATTGAGCATATACATTTTATTGCACAAACATTGTTCAATAAGAAAAAAAACCGGCCAAGTGCGAGTCAGACTCGCGCTCAAAGGGTTCCGTAGTTTTAAAACTACATAGTTTTATTTTGTTTAATTAACTGTTTCGTTTCGTTAACACAATAAACTTAAAAGACCCACCTCTATATTCACTTTACCAACTTATAATAAGTAATATTACTCACTGTGAGAAATTCGATAAACATTAAGAACGCGGCTGAGCGTGTAGCGCATCCATTAACCTTTTTTGCGCTGTACTACTGAGTTCAGGGGTCCCAGGTTCGTTTCCTGGCAAAATCCGTATTTTTATTTATTTATTTTTTATTTTTTTGTATAGCAGCACCGTTTTGGATAGCTTTTAATTTTCTCAAAATTATTGTTAATAGAATAGTGGTAATTTCTTCAAAATTGGTCCAGTAGTTTACGAGTTAATCGGTTGAGAAATTGAATTTTTCGACATAAAATTGAATTTTTCGACGTGAATTTCTCAAAAACTATACAACTTACGAGATTCGCTAAGTTATCTTTAAAAATATAGTTAATTATCTACCAACTGTGATTTTTTCATATTTCTGACAGTAGTTTCCGAAAAAACCGTAGGGGGCTTCTTTTATGATATTTATCACATAGTTTTGGCAATAACTCCCAAAGTTTCTAACAGAAAAAATTAATAAAAACATTTTTGGAATCTTTGTTTCGAGCCCTTTCGAATGATCTCCCACATGATATATTTTTCAGAAATTTTTTTTTTAGGTTACATTTTACCCACCCTGTATAGTTGGTTCACAACATTTTTGAGTAATATGTTGTCCATGTATGTAGACCACCGTAATGTATAAGTGTGCCAAATTTCAAGTATCTAGGAACAACGGTTCTTGATGTTTTTATCGTGACAGACTATTTTGAGTTAGAGCGAACCGTATTACCATATGGGTACGGAACCCTAATAAAAACAAGAATTTTTTCAAAAGATGAATATAATTTCTTACTTTTGTTTTAAGGACTTTGAACCTTTTTATTTTTTGCACACTTCACCAAATAAAAACTCACTGACTATGTAACGAGTCATTTTAGTAACTGGTCCAATAAGTGTTGCCATACTTATAATTTTTCAAAATAATACTAATACAGAAAGAAAATCACACTTCTGTATTTTATTTAATTCATATTAGGGCGCTTGAAAAATGGAGAGGTGAGCGCATATGGGTTAACTTGCAGTTTTGACTGTCACTTGCATTGAATTTTAGACAAAAGAAACGTGAAAAAGTCATGAGAAATTGACCAAAAATAATTAAAGTAGGTTAGTTGAAGAACAAGTTGCCGCGGACTTCAGAGCAGGACTAAAACAAAAAATGTTTAGCCGAAAAGCAAAAAGTGGCATTATTGAAATATTTCAGAGTGGAAAACCGATTGAAACCATTCATTCTGAAGTACTTCCACGAAAAAAAAACAGCCCGAACCGACCGAAAGTAGCTGACTTGTGTTCTTTTCGACCAACAACCAATAAAAAAGCCTGCACTCAGTGCCTCTCATGGGGTTTTGTACAGTGACTTCGTCGATGGTTTTAGACATTTCATTCCATATTTTGTAAAAATATTTGATGTCTTTAGCCACTCCTCCTTTTTTCAGTTCACGTTTCATAAGGGCTCAATATCGTTCAATTGGTCTTAGCATGGGAGTGTTTGGGTGATTGCAGTCCTTGGGAACAAATTGCAAACCATTTTTTAAAGTCTGTCCTGCGTAATGGGATGTTGCCAAATCTGGCCCAAACAGTTGTACAGCTCCTCTATAAAGTCCAATAAAGGGTAAAATTCGTTTCTGCAAACACTCCTTAATGTAAACGGTAGCGTTGATTGATCCATTTGTAACAAAAGTGTCTGCTTTCAATCTGCATGAGCATATTGCATGCCACACCATATATTTTGCTGCAAATTTTTCGGTCTTAAATTTTTATTCGCGGTGTAAAATTTTTTGTCTGGCAATGCCAGTTGTTTGGAATCCACTTTGCAGTATGCTTCGTCATCCATTAAAATACAATCGAAATATGGCAAACAATGCTGATACAATTTACTCGCTCTTGTTATTGCTACACCCTGTTGCTATTCAGACCTCTTCGGAGCTTTTTGGGGCACAAATATCTTCAGCCCTGCATCAGTTTTGTATTTTTGGACAGTCGATGCTGAAACTCCCAACTTAACCGCCATATCTCTCATTGAGGTGTTAGGGTATTTCTTAAACTCCTTTAGGATGTTCTTTCGAATTTCCGGGAATTGTGGGCTTCTTGGACGGCTAGGTCAGGCTACGCGTTTGACACTTAAACGCTGCTCAAATGTATTGATGACATCATACACCGTTGATTTCGGCATTTTAATTGCTTTGCCACTTGATTCCGCGTTAAATGTTTATTTTTCTCGTAAAAGGACAAAATAACTGCCCTGCTATCCAATTCGTTTAGGCTTATTTTTAATAACCGCAATTCTATCGATCAACCAGGGGCTTTCATCACGTAATTTCACCGACGTTTGGCGACCACACGACAGTACCAAACGACGTCGATGCTTCCCGAAACACTACCAGTCTCGTGTCGTCCATCACCTTCGTCTTTTTCCAGTTTGACAACCACAGAAAGCAACGTTTATAAGCGATTTGACATTTGCTGATGAAGTCATAATTTGACATTTGTGGTTTGGCGGCATTTTCATATTTCATATTTATTATTAATTAATATTACGATCATTTACAATAGAGTTATGAATGAAAAATGACAGTAGACAGGAAGGAGACTATGCATTGTCACTTTAAATTCGTTTCTTGGAAATTATATTCGTTATTTTACTAATGAAATTCGTATTTTTGCCTTAGAAACCGAATTCAATTTCCAAAAAAAAGAATTTAAATTGAAAACGCACCGAAATTGCATTAAACACAGGAGGACGACACCTAAATAGCTATCGAGCTATCACGTTCGCCGAGACGATTGTACTTGACAAATTTTCTTGTTAAGTGAAGTCGATCGGTCGATTGGACGATCGGTCGATTCTTATGTCAACGTGAAGTCTCGCTATCGTTAACGATGGCGAAAACGATGACGACTGGCTTACGTAATGAGGGTCCAGGACTTTAAAATAAATGTGATGACTACGGGAAGTTGTGATCAAAAGATAGCGGTACTGGGATGTCATATGTATTTCAGTATTGTCACGGGGAATGCAGTCAATCGATATGGGGGATTTTAACAAGAATATTACTTTACAAACTAAGGGTTTCCAAAAATCGATGATGTTATGCGGGTTTTGCACTTAAGAGGGTGGTTCTTAACAGGGTTTTTATTGTAATTAATTTGTATCATGAAAAAGGTATTCTTATTTCATTTCTGTTTTTGTTTTTCATAATTTGATATTAACCCGTTTTTGGCCAGTGCAAGAAATTCTGTATCCTTGGACCTGATTTTCTCAAATACATACTATTTTGATGCAAGTATCATATTTTGATAAGACAAATTTTTATAAATCTTGTAATTTGTGTGTTTTGGACGCACCATTGGCTGAAAACAATATCAAAATGTATGGAAACATTTTTTTTTTTTTTTTTTTTCAATATATAAGAAATTTTTTTAATTTAAAGTTTAAAAGTTAGCTAGTAGGTACATAAAAAGAAAAAAATAAGAAACTTTACACATTTTTGTGGCACTCTGCAGAACATTTTCAATGCAGTCGTACAACATCGCTTATTGAGCATATGTTGCATTTGAAATATATAGGTATGGCTCTTGCATTGCCGGCATCGTCTTCTTATGTTGCAACCAAGTTTTTCGATGCTGTGAGGTTGTGCAGTACGGGCAGTTCATTTCCAAAATTTGAAAGTAGTGGGACAGCAGCATTATCATTCCATTTGACTCCTATGACTTTATTATTCTTGCCGAAATTATAAGCAAAAGTACACTCATTTTCATTCAACATTGCGTTGTCTTCGTGATCTTCACTGTCGCTTAGCCCTACTGTTTCATCTGGTGGTAAGATTACAACATCATAACAACTTCGCCATGATCTAAGCCTTCTAATAAGGCCCGGATTTCCTCCATGGTTTTGCAATTTTTTTTTGCCCTGCCAAAGTATTTTATATTGTTATTAGCCAATGGTGCGAAAACGCACCATCAGACATTTTTTCCAAAATTTGCATACTACTGCAATTCTCAGTCTACTTACATTTAAATAAATGTTTTCTTTTATAAATACACTTTCTAAAACGATACTACAATTCTTTTTATTGTTCTTTAAAAAAAAACTACCGCCTCACTTTGTTGCAATTGATTTTGAGACTCAAATGTTTGACAGGAAAAGTTGGAAAATGTCATATATTTTTATTAATTTAACGGAATCGCCTACTAGAATAGTTGCAGAAAATGTTCAAAAGACATGTGAACAAAATAACGTTTATTACAATAATTACTTTGTAGCTATTTAGTGGGGGAAAAAGTTAGGTTGCGAAAACGCACCAATGGCTAAAAACGGGTTAAAAATGAGAACTCCGTCTAAATATGTAAATGAGTGTAGAACAATACACTTACCAGTAAAAGGCAAATGCATATCCTGATGCAAAGCACTTACGTGCAGATTGAACGTGCCAGGATTCAATAGAACTCAAAGAGTAATTTCAAAATGTTAAATATAAAAATGAAGCATTACTTATGTATATTAAAATTGAAATTGCAAGGCACATAAAACTCCGTCTTCTATGTTACAGTATACACCCAAACGGTTTTCTTACATATATTCTGGGCTGCAGTCGCGACATATCCAAAGATGCCAGGACGTATGACGATTTATGTTCTACGTATATGCGCACTAAATCCATTTTTTCATTTACTGAAATGTAAAAGGAGAAATTTGGTACATTTTTCAACTAAAAACAGACAATGAGAGAGCAGCAAGATAAAGTGCTGCATTTTCGTTGCCTCATTCTCGTCGTCCTTTTTCTTATTTTTTTTTTTTTTTTTTTTTTTGTCTAGTTCTTGAAAAAAGGTTTGATTGTTAATATGATGTTCATATGTTGCCATGACATTTTTTTTACTGCTACATCTGGAAACAAATGGAGTAACGCAATGCATATATTTTTGAAATGGTAGATGGCTTAGCTTGAATAAAGGCACAATAATAAGGGTCAAGGCTTTAAGAGTGTCGGAGAAGTGTGACGAAAACATTAGAGCGCATCCTTTTTTACTGGTCGGTAAATTAGATCATTAAAAATTCGTTGCTCATGTCGGCCCGAACCATACATTCCACGTGTGTAGCTCGCCAAATGTTTGGTAAAAAGAACACAAATTGTTTCAATAAATGGTGTTAAAGCGTGCAGAGTGCCATGGTTAAATGGCAGCTTTGACAGGACATAAACGTCACAAATTGACATCGCTGTCCTTTCAAATACAATTGGCTGTCAGAATTCAGGCTTGATTATTATTATTCATAGAAAAATTAAAAACATTAAAATAAATAGTAGGTTGCGTGGTGGTCACCGTGGTGTAGTGGTAAGTGCGTTGGACTACTACGCAATGCTGCTCGGGTTCAATCCCAGCAAACACTTTAAAAAGTTTTTTCACGGTGCCGCCTCCTTCGAATGTCAGCTTAATTTGGTAGTTTATGCGTGTTTTGGGGATGCACTGCTCAAATCCATCCTGTAGAGTTGCTGCCTGGCTCTTGCTAGTGGCGGACATTCACTCAGAAAGTGAGATATGCTTTCTTTCGCAGACGCACTCTCGCAGTTGCGACAGAGTGAATTGCATGGAATACCTGCCCCGATTGGCCAGTTACCCGTACTCTACGCTACGATTCTGGCGATCTCAACTCGTGATCTGTTGATTAGGTCTAGAGATCTATTTTTGTTGTAAACGGGCCAAGTTTTCCTTGAAATGGCAAAGTTGTTGAGGGTTATCCATTTAGAATTGGCTTTTAAGAAAGTGTGCTGGAGGATTATGCCCTTTACCCAGTACTAACGGAAGATTCAACGGAATATACTGTTTTATTTGTTTGAAGTAGTCTTCGATCACCCATACCTCGATCAGAATTGGAAGATCTAGATAGCGTTCAGTGAAGTTCCATTTTCCTCTAAATTTTGACACTTGACGTTTGTGCCCAGTTTCCGCCATGAACAATTCTGCCTTTATCCCATTGCATTTTGCCACACATTTACCAAGCCATCGCTCCAATTAAAAGCCGTCGTTTATAAATTAGTTTAAAAAATTTAAGTAAAATAAAACTGAATTCTAGTTTGACAATCGTTTTACATACCAACCTTCAAATTGGCAATAAAGTAAACAAGATTGTAGAACACATCTAAATCACTGAGTTGAGCACAGCAAACATTAGCACGTAGGTTCAACTGACGAAACGCTATGCAATATGACTTCGTGTCTTAAATACTTCCTATCAAGTCCACAAGAGTGTTCGGCTCACTTATGTTAAATCAAGTTATGTCATCACGAACGCATCCAAAATATCTGATTTTTTTTTTCCGCCGAAGGCTTGACCCTACGAATGTATAAACACATGCCATTTAACAGATCAATTGTAGGCAGTTGCTGGTGCTACAAAAAGTAAAGAGAATCCATTCCATTCTCAAATTGGATTTCAATTTAAAATTAGAAAGCCAAGAAGAGGCTACCTGTTCTAAAACAGAGTCCATATCCCTGTCATTCTAAATCATCCTTAATCGAATCAAAATTTGGTCCACCCTACAACTAAGAGTCGAACTATTTTCGAAAACAAAAAATAAATATTATTTTCATTACTGCATCGGAAGTCAAGCGAGAATTCCAATATAATATATTTCACCAAAGGACTAAAGAAAAAAAAAATCCAACAATAGAAACAAAATACGGAGACCGAAAAAGTTAACTACCATCCACCAGAGTGTTTAACTTTCCAGTCACGACTTCCTCCGGATGAGATATCAACCTATCTGTTGATTTCTTTCCGTTGGGTGATGTTGACATCTTTTAGTGCCCTTTAGGTAGACAATAATGAAAGAGGATTAAGTAAAAAGACCAGCAAGCTCAACACTATACACAGCGTGGATCCAAAAACGGACTTCGACAACAGCCATAAAATTTAATTTCGTTCCTTCTCGTTGTCGGAATTAAGAATGGGTCTGGTAGTGGATTCGATTTTTTTGGGCAGCTGAGGCGACAAATACAAATAAAAAAGCGGTAGGATCAGCCTTATCCAATAATGCGTTTAAAAATAACATCGTTAAAAAAAGGAAAGCAAAAGGTGACTCCTCTGCTAATGGGACTTACAAGTAGTAACCCGAGTAAGACAACATTTGCACAAGTCTTAAGAGTTAATTTAAAAAAAAGTATTTGTATTTGTTTTTAATGTTTATTGCTAACAACAAAACTTTGTCCTGCAATTTAATTGATAGAAGAATTAACTGCACAATAGGGCCGCACTTAACTTTCTCATCTCATCTTATATAGAGTAATCTGAGGCTTTGTCATTACGCGTTTTCTGATCCAGGGAGGTTTTGCACTGATGGGTTTTTATTGCGAAATGTTAACTCAATTCCTGGGTAATCGGTTACAGATATCCAAATGCGATAATATATTCTTCTAGCTGTTACCCGCCCGACGGCGAGCGTTGCCCGTGCACTTAAACAGTCGCGTTACTTATAAGTAGTAAGGAAGTGGGAGGAAGCAATCACTGCTCTTATAATGGCAAGTCAGATGGACTCAATGGAATTTGGGGAATCAAAACGTCTTTGACTTTGTATTTTCCTATCAAATACTTGCATCGGTGTCGTTGTTTATTAGCTTGTTCACTACAAGTCTGGTACCGGTGCTAAAATTTTTAATTGTAGAGTGTGTGTGCTTTCTGCCATATCAATTGAATTCACAAATTCGGTAGGATAATTCACCACGTCGCTTCGCGTCATCTTGCTCGTTCGCTCAACCAATCATGATTGTTGTGTTACTGTGCTATGTTTGGGAACTAGACTGGCCTAGACTAGATCTTAACCGCTCCAAATACCTTCTGTCGCTAAAAGGACTACATATAAGCTTGACCATCGGTCTGATTACAGGACACTCCCTTGTAGGCAAGCATGCAAAAGTAGTTTAATAACACTGTGTGACATTTTTCAGGTCATCGTCTCGGGCCTAAGATTTGAACATGGATCCTGAAAGTACTTATCAAAACTAGAAACTCGGCATCTTTCATTTTGCCCAAATAACAGCATCCAGAGCCTCAAAATCGTAGAAATGCCTAGAGAAAGAAAAAGCGTCAGAAAAAAAAAATTACGTATACGCCACATTGTCCAGAAATATATTGTAACAATTATTTTTCATTTCAGTTTACATAGAAAATACGTTTTTTTTTTGTTTGTCAACTAAATGTAAGAAAAGGCTTGGGCTGTTTTTTTTAATAGATACGTATACGAGTTATGGGCCAAAAATTGTCGAAAAATGTGAAAAAAAATGGTAAAAAATGGGCATTTTAGCACGATTTTGAGGCCTAGGATGCAGTTTTTTTGGGTTGGTTTGTTTTGCACTTTTTTTCTTCTAATCAATATCTACATATAACTTTGCTGAAGACAAAAAAAATCCCTTTTTTTTCGGAATTTTGGCTTTTCGGGATTTTGGATTTTTGGGATATTGGATTTTTGGGATATTGGATTTTTGGGTTTTTTAGTTTTCGGGATTTTGGATTGTGACCCCAACCCCATTTAATACTAAAAGTTAACTTAATGTAAATTATGGTAGATTAAAACAATTTTTTTTACATTGAAAGGTAATATACGATCAAGCCGAACTGTTTTAAAAAAGAAACCCAGCTCGTTGGCAAGGTAATATACGATCAAGCCGAACTGTTTTAAAAAGAAACCCAGCTCGTTGGCTGTGCCACTTTTCTATGAAACTTCATTTTGACTATTGTCTTCCCCCACATAACAGTCCCAAAAAGTATCATGAGTATTGCCTTCACTCATTTTATTTATGCGGCCGTTGAACATCCGACTATCCGGCTTCATGACATGCCGAATATTCGATTTCCGGTTTCCGTCCAAATTACTATCCGATACATCTCTAGTAAATATCGCCAAGATCCTTGGTATCACAATGGGCCTCTATAGTAGTATTTCTACGTCTCTACACAAATTTACACGCGGTTAGTTCATCGGCAGCAGTAGATTGAAGAATAACAGGCAATGTTTGTCGAAAATCACCTGCTAGCAATATCATGGCACCACCAAATAGTTCTTCATTTCCCCGTAGATCTTGCAATGCTCTATCCAATGCTTCCAGTGGTTTTTGGTGAGCAGTACACTCATCGCATACCATTAGTTTGGCCGTTTGGATGATTGTAAAACTTTTACCATTCCAGATGTCTTAGGCATGTTGCGTGTAGGGTTGTGGGTCAACTGCATATTCAATGGCAGTTTTAGTGCAAATCCATCCAATAAAGTGGCAGCAACTCCAAAAGGAGCACGTGCCGATGCTATTTTATTTTGCGATCGAATAGCTGCAAAAAGAAATGAAATCCAAAATGTACAGGAGCATCTAAAAATCATATTTCACCACATTCGCCGTTAACAACTTATATCATCGAATCGTAGACATGTTTTTCTTGATCATTCAATTTTGAACTCACATGCATGTACATACAGACATACATACAACATACATATTCTATTGTCATTCAATAGAAATTCGTGTATGTATTTCCAAAATTCGTCCATTTCGAACAGCACCACACAAACCAAACCATGCTAAGATCCTTCCACACAGTAAAGTCGTTCGGGGCAAGAGTGCGCATTTTGGACTTCGGGTTTAAATTCTAAAAAAACTTACAACAGATAACAAACAAAAGTGCCTATTATTTGGTAGCTCTATATTTTAGGAACAAAATTATACAAAAATATTTTATACTTTTTTTAATGTTTCATATGTTTTGATCAAAAAACCAAAGTAAGTCAAGTTGTGCACTCTTGCCCCAAAGTCAGGGTAAGAATGCGCAGAGGTATAGGTAAGAGTGCGCACCCAGTTTAAGTCACAGTTTTCGTAGTTTAAATGGCTTGAAACTGTGCTTTCACTCAAACCAAGTTCTACGGCGGCGTTTTATCACGACTGTGATATGCTCGTTGCATCTTTCGACAGAAGGTAATAGCCCAAACATTTTTATTATTATAAAAAATTAAATACTGGGTAAGAAAGCACTGCGCACTCTTACCCACAGAACGACTGCGCACTCTTTTCCTAGACGCTACTTTTTTTTTCATTGTATTGAAAATCTAAAAACGAATAGTATTATCCACTAAAATTGTATCCTAAATTAAACACACATATACACTGTTTATGCCTACGTACTACTTATAGGGTATCGAGTGTCCTCGCTTTCCTGACACCCTTTTTATATTAACTTTTTTTTTTTAACAAAATCCGGCTTTTTTTTTCCTTGATGATTTTCTTTGTACTGTTAAATGGAAAATTTTCGTAGAAGTTGTTCATGATTGGCGGTTAGTGAAGCACAGATTTTCTCATTTAGCGATTGCTGCTAATTCTTTCACAGATGGAGAAAATGGCACTGCGTACTCTTACCCGCTGCGCACTCTTACCCCAAATGACTCTATAAAGAACTTCTACACCTCTAACATGTTTTTCTGGGTTCGACATTGTTTGGAAGTCACGAGATTATTTGTCGTACGCAGTCAGATGAGGACATATGTACGTATATTCCTAGTCCAATATCGTTACTTCTATGCTGAAAATGTAACGAATGAGTGCAAGTAGCAAAAAGTATTCGCGAATACAGGACAATTCTGATTTATTCCGAAACTATAAGTAGGTACCACTGATAAATGTTCAGATTTTTAAAGGAAATCCTCAAATACTCCAATTACAAGAAACTGCTGTCAGAAAAGCTATGAAACTAAAAATTGATTTCCCATAATGCAAGTCATGAGCAGAGCACGCCAAAAAATCCTTAATTTGGGAATAATTTGGTCACTTAACGTCTTCAGTGTACGAGTATCTATTAATTTGAAGATAGCTACATGTTAAATAAAACTACATCATTGTGTCAGTTAAAACTCAAAAGAAAAATTAAAACAATCCACCAGAACGCCATTGGCAGAGAGGCAGGGTAACTTCAAAATTAAAACACTCCGCAGAGTCACTCGTTTCTGCTGTTTTTTAGTGTTTTCACTTGCCATTAATTTCCTACAGAGGAGCAGCATTAATTACGCACTCTACACTCTGCGACAGTCTCAATGATGACACATGTACGTCGGTCGGTTTCGTTTTATTATATGACTTGAGGCACTTTCGACAAAAGATGAAAATTAAACTTCAGAAAGATGGCGCGCGGTTGATGTTATCAAATTCATATCTTCTGAGTGCATGAGCGAAGAATATTCAATTCACGACAAGAGAAATTAGTACCACCAATATCGAGTGGTGGTTTGAAGTGAGAAGATGTCAAGACAAGTCAAGTCCTCGTATAGATACCACGAAGGAACACAAAAGTTGTGCTTCTCGTATTACTTCCTGTCTCCTTCAATTCTCCCATCAATCAACAACGAGTACATGTTTACACACACACGTCAAACATTTTTTTTATTTTCTATTTGAGTGATATGAAACTGAAGGTCGTTGGGTGGTTGAAAGGAACACACGCTTCAATCTCTAGCGGCAACGTTTTTAAGATTCGCCCATGGGAAAAGGAAATACATTTTTTTTTTAACAAGATAATTAGTTAAGCAAAAAAGAATGGCAAGAAAAGTTTCACAAGAACAACGTGCCTGGCATCCTAATGAGGTAATTTTCTCCAAACAGAATATCCTTCAAAAGTGCACATAATTATAAGCAGGCAACAACGCCATAAACAGCAATAAAATCACATTTCAAGACGACAAACTAGATTAAAAATGAATTAGATTTGCGCTGCCTCCTGTACTCCTCCTCTTCTTACAGGAAAGAAAAAGGAAAAAAAAGGAAGGTTGGAGTCGGTATTCACCCCCACGTAACTGGTGCGTACAAAAATGCCAATGAAATTGCGGTTCTCATGTGAGCCCCCTTTTGCCTTCCCTCTTTGTTTACTGATTCGCATTAGAAGGATGAAAAAAAGGACTTCTACGTGTTGTCCTTGATACGCACAGTAATTTCTTTAGCCTACGAGTGCGGCGCAATTATAGTGTCGACTGAATATGTTATTATACGTCCAAAAGGGCCGGCACTGTTGTATCCCAAGCCCCCTCCCTACCTCTAAGATATTGATTTGGCAAAGATTTGAAGCAAAGCGGTTCTGAAATGTATGAAAAAAGGTCCTTGAGGGTGTGTCTGATGGGAGCACAAAATGAAATATGTGGTGATTGAAGAAATCTGGTTTTTGGTAAGCCCGCCTTACTGTCCAGACTGCAATGAAAATTTAATGCGAAAGTGACACATCATTTGTTAAATTTGAACGATAGCTCTCATGATCCCAGACACGTTGCTTACATTCAATTCCCTTAGCCAAGCTTTGTGGCAACTGTTAAATGTTTCTGTACACATGATTAGCATTTTTGCATTTTTTTGCCACCTGTTGTACTCGTTTATCGCATGCCGCAGGATAAGTGTTTTTTAAATAAATTACGAAATTGGCCTCATACATATATCACTGGGTTTAACCGTTTTATGGTGCGTTTTATGCGGCCAACGCTAGTGCCGGATATTGTCCGGATGCGTATGTGTTACCAAACCGCAAACATTTCAACAGTCTTACGAACCGCAGTGGGGGCTGGTTATATGCCTGGTCTAAATAAATAATAAGTAACAAACTTTTTTTCCAATTTAAATTTGCTTAAAATCTGCGGCGAGTGTGTGAGGTCGAATTACCGCATTGGGTTAATGGCCTCACGTATTGAATTGATATTTTAAATGATGCTAGTACTCGTAAAATTCTACAATAAAGAATTTAAATCGACCAACAGATGGCACTCGACGGAGGTTCGACTTTGCACTGATGCGCTGCTGCTTTAAGTCATTCAAAATTAGCATACTGCTTTTATTGAGTCGGTTCATTTCTTTATGTTTTGGGCAGAAAAACGTTTCACTCATCAAACGAAATGATATCTCAACAATACCTTATTTAAATATGGAATGATGTTTACATAATTGTTAGTCATTTTTATTGTTCCGTAGCCAAAAACGGAACACTAATGTCAGTTCGGTGTCTGTCTGTCTGTCTGTCTATTTGACGTAGACTATTAAAATTTGGAACAGTTGTAGCAATTACAGGCCCAAGCAAAGACCTGAATTCAAAAAGTTGAATTCCGGCAAAAATGGGGTTTTAAAAAAAAAAACCCACATTGTGTGGGATGTCAATGAAAGCTCGTTAAAGCACTAATTACAAAAAGTATGAACATATTTTTGTGTTACTTTTTTTCTTAACCGTTTTTCAGAACAACGTTAAAAAAATTGCTGTCCCCCTACCTTATCTCCAAAAATATCGCTCAGAAAAATCTGAATAAAATCACAAACATTGAGGATAAGGTGTAGATTGAACCAAAATTATCAGGACTGCATTACGTTCGACAGTTTACAATTACTACTACCCAACTGTTTACTACTACCGAACTGTTTACATATTCAGAAGTAACCCTATCACAATCACATAAAAGCGGATACGTATAGGGAAATGTGTAAAAGTGAGATTAAAAATTTAATGGTTGATCCTTGAAATATGCACCAAAAATTAACATTGAGCTTATACTTAAACCATTGGCGCAAATTCATAGTCAGCCCATGAACAGTGCCTATAGACGAGTTTAGTTACAGCGTTATTCGTAATTCATAAACACATTTTTGCCTTGTATTAGTTAATATCGACTTTGGTGTGTTTTTGTAAAGTGATTTGAACGATCAAACCCAAACATCAAAATATTATATGAAAAATCTAAAACCGACTCTAATTGGCTCATTTTAAGTTTCGAGCCGGCTTTAAGATTAAAGTCGACTATGAATAGCAAAAGTACATTTTTGGTTATGTAGTGAACAAATTGTTTTAAAGTCGGCTTTATCTGACTATGAATTTGCGCCATAAATTAATCTTGATTTTTTTGTATACATTTCCCTACTCTTATTACATTGGGAAAGATTGAATTTGGATACATACACAGGCACGCATTTAATACAATTCAACGAATAACAAGACGAAGCATGGAATCTGATGCACATGCGTACGTATCTTCTATACTTCATTTGTTGTTTTTTTGTTTCATAAATCTATCAAGTATCAACATAAATCTATTACATATGTATGTATGTACTCATGTACAAAATAACTGATAGTTCGGAACACTTTTTGCGTAAGTACGACTTGCACTTGACCGGATTTTTTAGGATTTCATGGGATTTTAAAAAAAAAAATGTTCTCTAAATCAAAATTCTTGTAATTAAAACACAAATGGTTTACCAAAAGCTGCGTCAGAACTTTGAAATGTCACAGAAGCAACACTGATTGAACGATCATCATAGATACTCGATTATTTGAATTTGTTGTCAAAATTGCTGTTGGCCAGACGTTTCGGTGACGATTTACATATTTCGAGAAATGCTAATGTCAACTTTTTTCTATTGGGATATCTCTGGTCTACAAAAATAATCCACGAAAGATGCCCGACCTTAAACAGAACATCCAATGCGCCATTGAAAATTTACCAGGCGATATGTGTGAAAAAGTATTCGGAAATTGGCTCTCGAGAATACATCCAACCATACAAAGCGGGGCGATATTATTTTGAAAACACAATGCCGTCATTGCTTAAACCTCACATGGGCGACAATTTTTGCCCCTTAATCAGTTTTTTTTTGTTTTTTTTTTTTTTTAAACGTTTCTTTTATTTCACTTAAACTCTAACAGATTTTGTTTGTTTAAATAAACTTAAAATAACAATAATTATACTAAGCTTTTTTGTAAATGACCTTATTGGTTCTCATTACTTACTTTATTTATTTTAAGCTAACTTACGTCTACGGTGTATTTTTTTGTGTATATTTTTTTTTGTTTTCAACAATTTCCTCGGTTTTATTTTTATTCCCTTCCTCTTTCTATGGGCTCTATGGTCTACAAAAACAAAATTCTTACTTCCTGCCTTCCTTTTAATTGTTCTTTGTTGTTTTTTGAATAAATTTTGTAAATTATATTTTTTGCGCACCTGGAAAATAACCAGGGAAATCCCCCATTAGTACGATTTACATTGGAAAATTAAATTTTATGTGAATTGAGCGAATTTCCTTATCAAATTTGTTTGACAATCATATTCAGTCAGTACACTTGTGAATTTCATTTGTGTGAAAATGGATCAAAATAAAATTTAAATTTCTTTCAAGTGTGGGCATTATCCATGTAAAGTATTAACACATCACATGCAATTAGATAGGTAGATTTAGGGTGTGCAATTTGATACATGATATGATTTTTCTTCAAAATTGGCACACGAAGTACAACAACAATACTTGAAATCGATTCTTGATACACTTCATTCTGATGATGAAGAAGATACAGTCTTTAACAAAAGGAGGTGTGGATGTGATTAATCAAATGCTTGGTCAAAACACAACTTAGATGAAAACAAACCGCTCTATTTTACAACATCATGGACATGCACACATATTCATATGTAGCTGAAGCTGACTTAATCTTCTGGTCCAATAATACGATTGTCTAATACAGTCGAGCCAACACAGAGAGTTTCTTGAAGAGTTGAGAAAGCATTTTTGTACGCCTACAATGTAAAAAAATGTAAACACATCGGTATATACATGTGTGCATATATATCTATATGTTTATATATATACTTACAAACTCGTAGGCATGTATGTATGTATGTATGTAGCTATGTTTTCCTAAAAAAAAGTAGAACTATAGGACAAATTCAGAATTTTTTCATACAAAAGTTCAAATATTAACCTGGGTTAATAAGGTTCGTTTGCTACAATTTGACGAAAAATCAGTCGAAAAACTGTCAAAATTTATTTTTTTCTATATTTTTCGAAAAATATCAAATATTTAGTCACTGAGTCTGAATGAAAAGACATTTAGTTCAAAAATATCCAAGATATGATATAATGAAAGTGCCCATATTAACCCCGGTTAATAAAGAACGTGTGAGGGTTAAACAATGTTCAAACTTGCGCAATCGTTTCAACAGACTATCAACTCATTTTACTCGTTTTCAACTGAACTTACTTTAATGGAAACTCAACACAGTTGGCTGTATTTTTAAGTGAACTTAGAAAACTGTGTTACCATAAATAATTCAAATAGGTTACAGAGGGCTCCTATATTTTTTATTACAATCTAAATCAAACCCCACTGTTCCAATTTAATCATCCTTATAAATTTTATTAAAACTTTCCAACACTTTTATACCAAGTCTCCAGTTGGTTGCGGCGCTAATGCCCATCAACGAATTCCATAAAGTTTTGCCTAAAATACTACTTTGCCAGAAAAATACACAAGAAAGCAATCAGTGTAATATATGATGGACCCCCTTTACATAATAACCACAATGGATTTCTCAACACATACACACGTATAAATCTTCCTTCAAGATGGCAGAGGCCAAACAAAGAATGCCATTATAAAGGATAATCGACGTAATTCAATCCGAATAACCAATGCGTTCGTCCATTACTAAAAGAAAATTCGAGGGCGGCTGAATATGTTGTAACTTTTTATCTATCCTGCTCCACGTTGAGGTAAACAAGGAACGGAGCACACATACACACAGAGCCAGAAGAGGAGAGAATGTATGTAGATATTTTTTCCTATTTTTCTTTTTTGCGGTTTGTTTGAATGATAAATGGAAATTCTCTGTCGTGCGCATACGCTTACATTAAAGATTAATGGATCGCATTTTACAAGCTTAAGTTAAAAATTTACCCAGAATTTAGCCGCTTACTTTTGTGATATTGTGTGCACCTTTTGGGGACCCCGGAATAAAACTCTTAAATAAGGTAGCACGCAGTTGGCCGTGAACAAATGGCAGTCGGATGGTAGGTAATATTTTTTAAAAACTCCTTAAGTTTGTGTAGTGTACCTTGAATGCCTGCCTATTTCATATTTAATTCGCATATTAGGCCATAAAAGTCTTCTTCCTTCCCAGATAATGGCAAAATCCTTGTGATAAATTACTACCTATGTTCATATATAACAGCACTGTAGTATAATGGGCATTAATTGAAACAAGAATAAAAAAAAAAAAAAACGGGAGAAGAGAAAAGTTTGTGGAAAGTTTGAGGTTGGTTCATTCCCAGGGAACTGAGACGCCCACGCAAGAACAAACAGAGAAAAAGTTTGCTCTACACACATTAGACCAATATGTGCTCTTTTGTTCATGTCCAAGCCTTTTTTGTTTGGTTTCTATTATTTAATTAATTAATTTCCCCTGATAGTGAGTATATTGTATGAACTTTGGAAACTAAGGCTAACATGAAATTGAAAATGAGTTTAAAAGTCACATTTGTAGTACACCCGCTGGGATGGGTGGGTTTGCTTTAACTTTTGTAGAAATCCTGCACTTTTTCCGTACAATTTTATTCAATTGGTCTGCAGGATAATGGCATCCATATTCCTCGCGCAGAACAATGAACAAAAAATTCGTCCATATGCCATTCGTACCTCGATTGTGCATCGGTAATGCAGTGTAAGGTACATAGTTCGATAGTGATTTTGATAATACAGTGCATTACAAAAAAAAATAATTTTGCATATTGTCTAATGTAACTCAAACGTAAATTTTCAGTTTTCTTGGAATGAATAATGATCTTTTATGATTAGTTTTGTGACAAAATATTGCCAACCCACACCAACTTGGGGAAAACGCTTCAATGGCTTAAATGCTGGTAAAAACCAGGAATGGTAATTAATTTGCTGAAAAAACTCAAATTTCGCCTGTGAAAAAGTGTAAACTCAGAGCTTTGTTCGATGACAGGCTTAATTGTAAAGCGTAGCTTGGTTTTTAAAAAAACAGTGAAACTATTCTGGAGTAATAATAAACAGATTTTTGTTTTACGAATTTTTTAAAGTTCTAAATATGCCACATGGGAAACAATTGCCATATGGCAACACGGTCTCTATGAAAGTTTCTTTTTTGTTTCAAATTTGTTTCTAACTTCGAGATGTATCTGTTCAAGCATTTGATGCTAAAAAAAATTGTATTGTATCTGCTCTCAGTGCGCATTCAACTCTCGTGCAAGAAAATTCTTCTAACTGAAATCGATTTTTTTTATCAGCAAACCATTTTTATAATTTATTGTTTATTTAGATAATCATCAAATTAAAAATAATCATTAATTAACATTTTTGATGTCATTGACAACTTGACATCGTTTTTGTGTTTTTAGGGCATCGCTTCCAAAAACCACTTTAGAACTAAAATTTAACAAAAATTCTTTTCCATCCTTATTAGTATCAGCAGCCTCTGTGGCAATAAAAAAAAAAAAATCATTGCTAACCCTTAAAACAAAAAACATGTACCAATGAAATAAATTGCTCTCAAGGTGTTATAGTGAAGAATTTTCTACATGCAGCGATTGAAAATGACGGAACAAACAAGCGATCTGGAAGACCAACAAAATTTTCGCCGAAGTTCTACGTGAAATGTCCAAAACAGGAGTTTCTTTATCTCAAATGGTTCGAAGTTTTAATTTGGACTGCGATTCTACAGCCTCAAACAACTTGAAGTATCGAAAGTGCTTGTGCAAACCATCACTCAAACAGCGACATAAGAAAGCACGCATTGAATTCGCCGAAACACACCTCCAACATAGTGAAATGTGATCTAACTGATGTTTTGTGATGAGAATTGAACCTGGATGGCACCGACGCCTTCAAGTACTTTTGGCATGATCTCAGGATAGAAAGGGAAATCATGTCACGCAGAACCTTAGAAGGAGAAGGAGTTATAGAGTTTGGGGGGCGTTCATTGAAAATCTGAAAATAGAAATTGTTTTTATTTCTGGAGAAATTGACGCCAAAATGTACCAAGATATGTTAGAAGAGCATCTTCTTTCCTTAATAACTCTAACAAAGGACGAATATGTCATATTTCAACAAGACAATGCTCATATCCATACAGCACGAACAGCAACAACATAGTTTTAAGAGCATGAAATTAAACTTTTACAGTAGTCAGCTTTACGTCCAGGCATTAACCTTATTAAGAACCTGTAGAAGTGTAGAGGATCCTGGCAAGGGAAGTTCACGATCAGGAAAAACCAGAAATTCAAAACGTAGAACAACTTACAAAAAGAGTCACGACGCGTGCTTTGGGTCATAATCATAAACAAAGCTAGAACTATAGCGTATGCCTACCTTAGTAGCCGTTGCTCGCAAATTGTTTTTGGGAATGTTAACCCGTTTCGGCCCAAATGGCATACATTTTTTTTTACTGTTTTCAATAATCGCTTGCTTTTTAGTGAGTCAATCAACCAAAGCTTTCTAAGAAACATATTCTATCGTAATTTTTTCTGCCCTTTCCGAATCCGGGGACAGAATTGTTCTATCCGCCGCCATTTTTGAAATTTGGCGGCTGAAAGCAGAAGAAATGTGGAATTTCAATTGTTTTTTTCTAATCTGGTGGCATAATCGATTTTTCTAAAAGATATGACCGATAAAGTAAGGAAATTCAATATGGCGGATTTTATATTTAAGAACTTAAGGCTATACCTAGCCTCCTCCAAACAAATCGGCTTCCAGCAGACCCAAATATATTGAATTTTGACTCGTAAAATCACCGTGTTCCAGAGCTCTAAAGGCTGACGGACAGAGCTCTAAAGGCTGACGGGCATTAATTTGGGCATATTCCAGGTGTTTCTTTATGTTTCTTGCAGACATAAAGGGGCCTTAGAATGGCTGACAGCTCAAAATTGATCATCTGACTACGGAATACGGAAATAGGTCCGTTCGCGTACTTTTTGCACTAAATATGGGTTTTCTGTCAAATCTCGAAGAGTGGGGGTAAAATTCTCTCAAAGACAGAAAAATCACGAACAAATCGAACGCATTAAGCACCAACAAATGAAGAATGTATGTGATTTGACAGATTTCATAATACACCCCAAAGAAATTCCTTGGACTAAAATTCGTAGCATGGGGAAATTTCTTACTCTCTCGTGAGCACTCTCTTCTACGAAAAACTACGAAATTTTGCGTACTCGAGCGGGTTTTCGTTGTTTTTCGTTATTTTTCGTGGATTTTCGTTTTTTTGGGAGGGTACGCGAACGGACCTAATATGTATATTTTGACGAGTTGACGGTGGTAGAATATAAGTCGGGTTGAATTTGGTTTCATAATAACTTACTTTGACTTTCGTTTTTGTAGACAAAAACTAGGTCAATGCGGAATTCGCTACAATGGCCAAACATACGTGCGGAATATTTATTTCCTTAACTAGGACTGACAGGAGGTTACTTTAAAGTAGCTTGACCTGACCTACAGCTGTTGTTTTCTTTTATTTATTGTTTTTTTTTTTTTTTTTTATATACATATATTGAACCACGGTAGCAAAAAAAAGGAATTAGTTATCTCCCTTTTAAACACATATGGCATCCTACCATTTCATTGTCTCCATGTTTCCGGGATATATATGTTACATATATGCACGTATGCACGTCGTTAGGTTTTCTGATTAAAAATTCATGAATTCCTTTTTGCCTTCTTTCACGAAGGTTTGGGTCTTTTTCGCTTTTTTAATTAAGTTACAAAGAATTACATCGTAGTATAGGTACATCCTTGTCTAAATCACTGTCATATTATAGCTCCCCACCTCAATGCCTATCCCAGACTTAACTTTTCCATTATTCCACGCTATCTTAACCTATTGTAAAATAAACTACGAAATGTTGCGTAAAGCATTCTTTCAGCTTCTACTGTATAATTAAAAAGCGGAATTAATTTCCTACAATGTGCTTGTAACTTTTATTAGAGAACACCAACACCATCCCCATTTTGTCATAAAGGAATCAGGGATTGCACCAGTGACGAGAGTTGTACTCGTACCATTTCTTTCGACTGTGATGGTTTTAAGAGGGTGGAAATTATTAAATGATTCTTTTAACGGCACTATTTCGCTATGCAATTATAAAGCAGCGCAATGGCCATATAACATTTTATCGTAATGGAACGTTAATAATGCATTAAACTTGGCAAAAGCGAAGGAAATGTGAGGCACTTTCAAGAAATTAAAAAGAATGTTTTCATTAAAAAAAATTGTAATGTCGTTAGCTAGTACTTCCGTGTTGCACCTGTGGTCAGAGAATTCAATATTTTCGCAGGAACTTGTCAGTTGTAGGTGGTAGTCGATAGTAGGGCAAGCTACGAGGCCATCCCTTTTAATAAGTGGAAAGGCATACATACGTAGGGACTAACAAAAGTTCGATTAGTTCATCTTCTATAATCTATAAATATTATAAAACTGTAGAGGTTTTTTTGTTGGTTACCTAATGGCGTGAAAACCGCTAGACAGATTTCGATGAAACTTTTTTTGAAATGCTTCTTAAGTACCGGGAGTGATCACAAGCTACGTAATTTTTTGCTCAGCCTACTGGGTCTTACATAGTAGTCAAAATAACTGTATATCGGAGAGGAATATTATCATTTAACAGCCCTAACTCAATAATGGCTTATCGGATTGAAAATCAAAAAAACAGGTGAAATTAGTAAATCTGTCGCTGATTCATTTGAGATATAAAACATCCTCCTGCATTATCCTGAAGCTAAGCAATGTTCAAAACAATTATTCAAAACATCGCCCACAATTTTCCTTCAGCGGAGACCACCGCCAGCAGTCGTGCAGCAGTGGGTATCGTTGCAATAGTGTGTGTGTGAGTATATGTGCGCGCTCTAACATGATCATATGCTTTGTACTTCAATGTGCTACAATCATTATCACCATTTGCGGCTCTCACACTCAACCAATCTTAACAAATGAGGAGTCAAAAGAAAGAGAATTTTCTAGAGCAGTGAATTACATTTTCAGTTTATAAATATTATTAATAGATTAAAAGAAAAAAATGATCAAAAACAAATATTCTACCCAAAGTGAACTTCTGTTGTTTTAAGAGTTAATTTTGGTTCATCTTCTTATATGTATGTATGCACATATGTATTTGCTATGTGGAAGTCATCTGGGATGTTTGGTTTACAGTGCTATTTTGCCGAGACTTTAGGCAAACGTTATCAGTAGTGCCACGAGGCACTTCCGAACGCACAACATTTCTCTGATTTGTTATTTAAAATTGGTGGAGGAACGCTTCCGGAAGAAAATGGAAAAGTAAATTTATCACAAGGTTTAAGATGATATATCACAACTAAAAAAACCGTAAGAATTCTTAGCTTTGTGAGCGAGCTATTTTGTTGCCTCGGAATGATTAAGCTCCAGAAATTAACAGCGAGATATTTTCACCTGCTGATGGTCACAGTGCAGAATGTATTTCAATCACCCGAGTTGTGGACCAAGAAGTAACAACCAGATATCTGGTCGAATTTTTAAACTCTCGCTTTCGCTGCCATCACATAAACTCAAACTAAAAGTAGGTGTACCTACTATTCTTCTAAGAAATTTGAGCCCGCCTAAATAATATAATGGCACCCGACCTAGAGTTACAATTTTGCAATGACATCTGGTAGAGCGGAACTGTTGACGGGCTACGGTGCGGTGCGGCTTTTGAGAACTATGAAATCTGCAGTTAGGAGCTGAAAGTTACACATTGAAACGTTTTTGATAAAACGCTGTTAATCAACAAAATTTACTAAACAATTTTGTGGACTTAGACAAATACTTTGATGTTTCTACGCTCCCACTGAAATTGCATTTTTGTATGCATAAGAAAACCCTTAGAATGCGAAGCAAGGCGAGTATGGGTTCAACTAGTTGAATAATAAAACACAAAAATAATTTTAACTTTAGATAATTTATTAATCTTCATCTTTTTTTATTTTCTCCACATAATTCCAACTTCCGATTCTTCAGCCAATAGATCAATCTTTCAAAACTGCTTTCAAAATCCTCTTTTTGGAGCTTTTCGATTGCGACATTGAATACATATAATCTCTTCATTAGATGTGAAGATTTGTCTCCTCAAATCTTTTTTTTATTTTCGAAAACAGCCAAAAATCACACGGCTCTCGATCTGGAGAATAAGGTCCTGGGCGAATTTCATTGTTGCCCGAAAGCGCAAGCGTCATGGTAAATTTCGAAAAACTTGTGCTAAGCAAGTTCCAGTATATACTATTTAGCAGTGACTGTCTGACCAGTTTTAAGCGAGATGATGGCGACCATTTTCGCCCTGGTGAACTACATCGACATTCTCACTGATTTTTGTGGTTTGGCCTTTACTGGAAGATTTGCACCTCCTGGGCTCCATACCATGGACTGCCGTTTGGTTTCCGGCTCGTACTTGTTAAACCAAGACTCATCACCTGTAACGATCTTATTGAAGAAGTTTGACACTCCATTTTCAAACTTATCCAGGAAATATTGAGCAAACCAAACACTCCAAAAGTGCTGCATTTCTCAGTCTTTCTATATTTATATTTTACCAAAAAAAAAATTACTTTCTATTTCCGACATATGCATGGAAAGGATAAACATATAAAATCATAAAAAAGTCTAGAATGAAAAATTTTGTACGCTCTCTTCAATAAATGTTAAAATTTTGTACTGTTTTTTCGACATTTTTCACCCTCAAAAAGAAGTTAATTTAAATGAAATCTTTTAAACTTTAGGTTTATCCTTCCGGCCTCACAAAATTTCAGCCAAATCGATCAATAACTTTTTAAGTTACAGCACGAGCAGTTTTTGAAAATACGGATTCGAGATAATCGCGATTAAAGTTTCACTTTACCATATGCAGATACATACTACATGCGGTCGACTATATGTGCGATAACTCTATTTAATATTTTAATTTTTTCTCGGGTCAATATACTCTCAATTCATTATATTTTCGAAATATGAAAGAAAAAAAATCGTTTTTTTAAATTTCTAAAGGGATTGCCTCCCTTAAGGTGTTGGATTGAAATACGTATCGAAGAGAATAAAATAATACTTTTTTTTCTAATCTATATAAACGAATAGAACGCTAGTAAAGCGCTTTCAAATGACTTCTGATTGTTGGAAAACAGGTGGTGGCAAGTTATATACATAAATAACTAACAGCTTGACTAATAGACCTCCTTAATGTCATGTTTCTGAGGAAAACTCCTTTTCGTTCTTCAGAATATCTATCATTGTATCTGGATTTTCAATAAAGGCATTTTTTTGTGTTATGTAGATTTTCGACAGTAAAAAGTTTACTTTGGTTATGAGCGATCGAAAAGGGTTAGCAAATATTTTTACCCTCCTTACTGCTCCAAGGATGTCGCAATTTAAACCCCTCTGCAGGGTAGGAGATGATAACGGAATCAAAAACTGAGCATCCGAGACAGAGGCAAGTTTCGCAAGTTTAGCGTTTTTTTTTTTTTTTTTTGTTTACTTTTTATATTACATTATAGCGTCATACACCAAGGCTATATACTCTGCAAGTATGTACGTACAGATGTATATATGCACATAATATGTATGTATTTGCGGCAATAAAACTTTCATGTTGAAAAGCGATATTTTATCACATTCCTGTAGCAATATTTCGGCACGTGGTGTAGAAGTTTTATTGGGAATCAAGTGAAATATTTCGATGGCAGGATGCTCAAAGACGTAGGGATGTGGTGTACTATGACATATGAGTTCTCTTAATGGAGGATGTACAATCCAAAATGTTTCGTTTTGTCTGCCATCAAGGCCACTACCACAACATCGGAACCTCATCATTGTCGGAAAATGACATGCTTTTGTGTGAGCTATTGCTATACATACGGGTGGTACATACATTAGATGTGTATACGTTCATTTAACAGAAATTAAGTAATTCATTTGGAAATTACTAATTGCTCATTGCCACAATGTGAGTTGCCAGATGAAAATTACTAATTGTTTCGGTTTTAGATTAATTCTTGAAATTATGTTAAAAATGACTAAAGCGACATTTTAGATTTTTGGACAATGAGTTTTATTTAAAAAAAAAAAAGATAACCTAAATACCTACACGAGTTGAACATAATGTAATTGTGACTTTTCGCTGTTCAATTAAAATTAAAATAAAGTTGATTTAGCTTCACTTCGGGCAACGTGATTTTTATTTGATATTTCAAAAGGTGGGAGGCAGCAATCATTTTGTCGATACCAATTTTTGTTGGTTTTAACAGGAATCTATAAATAATTAGCGTGTAGGAAGATGAACATTAAGGTTGAAGTTTTCGGTATTCTTGTCAACTGGAATGTAATTCCAATGAATTATGATAGTTGTTGCAGTTTATTTTTTTACATATATGTACCTAGGAATTTCCAGGGACTTGCTCAAGCTATTTGGTAAATTGATTTTACACTCAGTTTTTTGGCTTTAAAATAAAGGTGGGAGGTCGTTAATAAAAATAGTGAACACCAGCAAAGATTTCTTTAAAGGAGGATACACTATTATTGGTAGCTACAGCTTGCTTTCTCTCAGATGGATATGAGTGTAAAACTCTCTTAGTTTAGAGACAAGTTGTGCTCGAATACTTGTATCGAAGGCCTTAGAAAAATCCAATAGGACAGGGTCGCTTTCCATAGATATTCGCAAGTCATTAGTAACTTTTAATAGCGCAGATAGGCAACTATGCTTTTGCCTGAAACCAAATTGATTTTGACATAGAAGACTATTGTAGTCAAAATAATTTGACATCCGCTGGCGAATCAACTTCTCCATGACCTTTGAAAAAAAAAAAAACCAAGTATGGATATACATAGGTCTAAAGTATGGTGGTGAAAGTGTTGTTTCCTTCTTTTTCAGAATTGGAATTATCTTGGCACTTTTCCAGACAAGAGGAAAAGAGCATGTCATAAAAATGGTGTTAAAAATATGTGTCGGAACGGGAAGAATGTGTGGCAAAATCATTTTAAAAAAAAGGGGATGAATTCTGTCAAGACTAGCGTTGCCAAACGTCCCGGGTAAACCGGAACGTCCTTGATTTTAGAAATAATTTCGATTGTCCCGCCGGGACAGCTTTTGTCTCGAGTTGCGAACAAATATTAAACACAAATAATTTGAGACTTAATATGAAATCATTTTGTTTAATGAATTTTTTTTATCGCGTATTCTTTTAAAGTAAATATGTGTATGACAGTGTCCTATAATGAGTCTTTTTAGGGACAGCAGGTATTAGGCTTACATCCTGCCTGTCTGGAAGCAAGGCAGGTAGTTCCACCTTCCCATGTAGCATTGGTTTTACTGATTATGTCAAGTAAGAGTAAAACCTTTAAGTAGCGAGGGGCATACCTATATTCTTCTTATCGCATAGAGCAGTGAGCGTAGAGTAGTGAACTCGTCGGCTTTACAATACGCTGGAATGCCTCTGTGCCTCGGCACTTAGCAAATGTGAATATTAAACTTACTAGCCATCTCTATAAGAGAGTTTGAGGTGGTATTGGAAGTGATTGAGACTGATTCCAGAGATTTCAAGACCGCCTGGCTATCCGAGAGGATTCTAATATCGTTAGTGGATATTGCATTCCTCTTGATCCAGGACAGTGCTTCCACAATCGCCATAATCTCCGCTTGAAACAGGCTACAGTGACCAGGGAGGCGAAAGGAGAGATTTAGCTTAAATTGCTTGTTATAGAAGAAGGACCTATCGGGAATAATGACCTTAAAGATTGGGCTTCGTATAGTCTATGCTTTTGGGAAGAGTTAAGTGATCTAGTATAGTGGAGTGACCAGTGTTGTTACTTGACCACTATGAGATGGTTTTGAGTCTTATAGCAGCACTGGCTGCCATTTGCTTACCGGTTATATCAAGGGGTATGAGTTAAAGTAGGATATCTAATGCTGCGGACAGTGTTGATCTTAGGGCTCCACTAATACACACACGCTAATCTTTTTATATTCCCCAGGCGGTCGCGATGTATAGTTTTGTCTATGGCGGTCCACCAGACAACTACGCCATTCAACAGAATCGGTCTGACAACAGACACATAGAGCCAATGGGTTATACGGGGTTGAAGTCCCCATTTGCTGCCAATGGTTTTCTTGCAAGAATAGAGGGCTTTGGTAGCTTTCCTCACTTTTTCCTGGATATTCAGCTTTCCGCTTAGTTTTTTTTTTTTGTCCAGGATGAGACCTAGATACTTTGCTTTGTCGGCGAAGAATAGTTTGGTACCGTATAAAGAAGGGGGTCTATCTGAGGAATTTTGGACTTCCTAGTGAAAAGAACCATTTCCGTTTCTGAGTTGTAACCCCCAATCCACATTTTTCGGTCCATTTCGAGAGCTTGTTTAGAAAAAAAATATATATAAATACAAAAATATATATTATTGATATCTTATATCTTGAGTTTTTATTTTGTCCCGGGAGAAATTTTAAAATCCCGGGTTTTTCCATATTTTTGCCATTTGTCCCGTCGAGCTGCAAAAAAAATGTGGCAACCCTAGCTCAAGACCCACGGATTTAGATTTAACACTTAATATAGCTTGAACAACATCCATTTGATCTACCCTCTGAAATTCAAAAAGATTGCTAGTTCGTGATCCAGAGGCTTTAGAATAAGCTCATCGTTGAGTTTATTGAGATCAATATTGTCACGATCAATGTTGTTTTTACGGCCAATTCCAACTCCAACATTAATAAATTCATTTAAAATTTTTAAAATGTTCTCTTTTCATTTCTGGTATTCGTCTCAGAATTTCCAATTTTTGATAAAAGGTCTCGCCGAGCATTTTAATGATTTTACCCGTCGACATAGAAACAGTGAAATGGGGTATTTTATTCTTCAGAGTCTCATCACCGTGGTTGACAGAAAACCGCTATATGTATTTGTTTATCCACACCGACGATATTGACTTTTTTTAATACCTCACTCAACTCAGAAAGAGGTCGATTTCAAAAATAGGTTTGAGTTAGAATTGATGTTGTTTTTAATTTCGAGTGGATTTTTGTTTTTTAATTGAGGTCTATAGATACTTGTTGTATATGCCATAATAATTTTGTTCTTATCTACGACAACTACTTGAGAATTTTAGAGAAGAAACAGTTGTAGAAATGAAGCTAAGTAGATTTAAAAACACCTCTCTCTACCGAGTAGAAAATACGCTTTGCTATGTTTTACTTTTTTTTCTTGTTTAATGTAATAAAACACAACAAAGTCATAAGAAGAAACATTTTCCTAAGAAAAGCCATATAATTTCATTAACAAATCCCTTGACGTTGACGCAGGTACTTGTACATCAAAAATAATTTTCCAACGTCACCTTTTTACGTACAACTTAATGATGAATATTTCAAAGTTTTTCCAAACAACAAAAATAGAAGTGAAAACTTTTTGGGAGAAGCTGCTGCACTGATGCATATGACATCGGTGGAACACATCGCCCAAACCAACAATACTAAAGCATAACTGTGGCATGGGCATCCCTTTCTTGGTTGCAGTTTATCCTTCAACGCAACAATCATATTTTCTGGCTAAGGGATGCTTTTTGCTTGCTTCCCCTCACCGCCGCTATGGTTTTTTGTTCCCTTTTATATGTACGAGTATATGAAGCCCACACAATGGAAGAAAGTAAAGCATTCCAAGTTTCGCCAAATAGAAAATACCAACAACACATAATGGCAAAGGAGCCTTAATGCATTTCGAAATGTTAATCTTCATGTGTCATGTGTTCGAGTGTGTGTATTCACACCTACATGTGTACGTAAATATTTTGCCAGAAATAATGCGCTATTATGAGTGGTTTCGTTCGTTAACGGTAGGGAAATACGTATATGTGGGCATAACTTGAAACCCACGCACATGGATTGTTCTCGGGTGCATTTTGAAAACACCCGATATTTTGTTTGGGCGGTTTTTTTTTAACAAAAAAAAAATAAATATTACCAGAGGAGGGTTTATTGCACTTGCATTCTGTGCAAAATTATTATTAATTAATATTTTTTGTTACTGGCGGAATTGTGCCCTCATCGCCGTGACGTAAGAGGCCGGCAACCCTTACACATCACATTGAGTATTATGAGAGTCTGTCAAAAGCAGGATACTAACCGCGCGCGGGCCAGTTGCCAGGAATTGATTTTCGCTAATTAAAATTGTATGAAATATGATGGTTTTGGTGTAGATAAATACATACACCCGTGTGGTTTTAAGTGATTCGTAAGCGCGATAGACTTCAGCCTGTCAAATGATTATCAGAACTCGTTTGTTTTCCTATTTGATTATTGTAACTTTACTTACTTAGTTGGCGCTACAGCTCGACGTGAACCTGGGCCTGCTTCTCGCAACCAATTGTGTGTGCGTGTTGTATTTTTGCACGAATGGAAGGGACCTACAGTTTTTTGCCGACTTCGAACGGCGAGTTGAGAAGCTCAATCGAGACAAATGATACTCTTTGATGCTTGTCAGACATTCGAAAGAGGTGGGCACTGTGAAAAATGTTTAGGTGTTTGCGGCGGAATTCGAACCCAAGACCGCTGGCTCAGTAGTCCGACGCACTAACCACTTGCGTTACGGTGCCCATTATTGTAACTTTACACTTGTAAATTGTAGGTAGTGTACAAGTAGTGTACCAGTGCGGGAAATCCCTAAAATCGTTTACGGATTACAAGTAAAATGGCTACCTACTGGCACCTAGTGGCAAAAAGTAAAAGCTACTTCTACATAGTGATCGTGAATGAAATGGCTACCTACTGACACCTTGTGGCAAAAAGTTAAAGCTACTTTTCGTGATCGTGATCCTGATAAATATTAAGATTAAATGTGAACAATTGGTTAATATGCAATATGAGAGTGCAGTTCGTCACTGCTCCAGAACATTATTTTTCTTTTGACACCTCATTTGTTAATATTCGTTGAAACATTTTTTATTTTTTACGTAATAACTTTACTCGTTTGTACTTCTTCACAAGTTTTATTACTGATGAACAATATTCAGTTGATAAGCTTTCGATCATTAAAATAAGTGCAGAGAGGTATAATCACAATCTTACCCGTCGGCTATTATACATGAATGGCTCTTACATTGTGCAAACCGAAAGGCCAACATACGTTGGAATGACCACATACTCGAAATCTCGGAAAACGCCGGGAAATGCTGATGTAAAGAATTCTTCTCTCCTTCTGATCTAGCCATAGTTTATATTATAAGGCCTGTATTCGCCTCAAGCTCGATTACAATGCTCATATCTGGTTGTGTGCTCCAAAAACATCACTGCCCTTGATCGATAGAATACATAAACGCGTTATAAAACTTATGGGGGATAGAAACATCACTAAGTCAATGGACTCCCTCGAACAGCGTCGTAATGTTTCTTGTCTTTCCCTGTTTTATCGCTTTTCCACAAACAGTGCTTCAGCGGAATAGCCAGTGGCATTCCTCCCCTTCAACCATTTTCTCGCAACACACGTCTCGGAAGAAATGCTCATTGTTAACCCTTACACCGCGTCTCCATGAGACATATTTCTGTCAAAACTATGTACATCTTGACTAGAAACAGGTTTTTTTTGTTTTCCTTCGCTGGGCAAATTATGTCAGGACATTTCACGCTACAAGATTTCGTTGAGAAAGAAACAACGCTCAGTTCTCGCTTTAAACGCAATGAAATACTCTACGGAAATACCATAGAATGAAAATCTACCTACCCAACAAGCATGTTCACTCTATAGAAGTACAAAAGAATGAAAATCTACCTACCTAAGCAGCTCAGCGCTGTATCTTCACTCTACCGAAATTCCAACCGAATGAAAATCTACCTGCCAAACGGTCATATGTCAAAGAAAAATGTGGTTTTCAGTTCGCCGAGAAGACAAAACTAAAATGCTGACATCGCGGACATGATTTTGAACATGTCTGCAAATTAGGGGTCTCCACGAGACATTTGTATTGTATGTCAAGTCGAAGAACTTGTCTTGAAAAATGTCTCGTGGAGCCCAACTACGGACATACAGTAAAATAAAGAAATACCCTCTCATCACGATTTACAAACATCCAAGACCAATGCGCATCGGTATGTCCTCTTTCATCCTCCCTAATTTTCCCTATGGCCCGCGCTGTGCAAAGCATTTTAAGGGAAGCGGGTACCTCAAAGACTATCATCCACCTGAGAATATCTTGACAAACAACGCTTTCGAAACTATTCGAAGACTACCTTACCGCTGATAGGATCCTCAAGAAACCTTCGGAATTCGTTTCACTTGAAGATGTCATGATGGAATATTAGGAGAAATAAAACTTTTCGATCAAACTGAATGAATGACTTAATACAGTCCCGCAATCACCAAAATTTTACCGAAAATAACTCTCAATCGATTTCGAAAACATCTGAAAGGACTCTGTGCAATGAACCAGTCTTTATATGCGTCAAACAAAAATCTAGAGCACTGTTTCCCTCCGAAATCGGTTAACAATCCATTCCCAATTGACAATTGCATCAAGGACAGCAAAAATTCGCTGTAACAGTGACTCGACATCTTAGAGTCTTTACCCTTATCGTGCCAAACGTCAATGGTCATGTTAAGAGTGGTGTCTGATTAAATTTCTGTGGTAAACGATAATTGGAAGTTCTCACGAGTGGTATTTGTATGACACATGAAAGAAGATGCGTCAGTTCAGCAGAAGAAAAGTGCAAACAATTGTCTTCGTATCTGCGTTGCTAGACGTACATACATATATTTAACGTAACTCTTTGTCTTCTGCTTCTGGCCAGTACTTTTGGAACAGATTCGTAAACCGCCGCAGGTCTAAAAATATTACTCGTAGGTTCTAATTAATCAAAAGCGTACCTTGTTGTTTGCATCACTTATTCATTTACGTTGATTGGGGTCACTTATGTGGTTAGGATTTTGATTTAAAACTCATCTGGGGTTGAACCAATAGAAATCCCATATTTATGTTTTTTCTTCTGTAGAGTCGAAGGCTATCAAAAACTATCTAGTATCCCAACCTGATCCAGGAAAAGGTTCCCTTAATCTGGTTATATCTACAAAACACTGACCGAGTAGGACTTCGGACCAAACGTGGATTCAGACCCTAAGAAAGCCTATTCGCTGGTTGGTTGGTTTGTGAGGGCGACGAAAGATTTCTCCTCTTCACGTAGGTCTCGAATCGGCCCGTTTTATTCCCTTCTAGAAACTGTGCTGAGAATGAAAAGTATTGGGGTTTGTGTGAGTGAAAGTGGTTTGTGCAGTACAAGCCGGACAATCGCAGAGTAAGTGTTTGATGCTTTCGTCCTCTTCTTCACAACCCGGGTAGGTGCTGTGCTGCAATAGTCCCAGTCGGTTTGCATGTTTGTTCAAGTTGATGTGTCCCGTGTAAAGGCCAATCATCAGTTTTATTTGTGCTCTGCCTAAGTTCAACACTTTCCTTGCACGCTGTGGGTTTGGATTCCACATTTGTGAGTGGCGTCTTGCAAAAGACTGGGTATAAGCAGTTTTCACTGTGACATTTTCCACCCCTGCTCTTGGCAGTTCATTCGCCCTCTCGTTCCTCGGTATGTGGTTGTGGCCAGGTTGCAATGGAGTTGAGTTTTTCTTTGCATTCCTTCACTAATTTAGAATTGGTTAGTGGGTTTGAAAGTGCTTTAAGTGCGACTTGACTGTCCGAGTAGATGTGAACGAGAGTATCTCTGGTGTTGGCATTGACGAGTTCGTCTACCTACCGAGGGTTCTAAATGAATGGATATATTTATCGTAGGATCTGGACAGTGTATACACGAGCTGCCGATTCTCCTTTAATGAGTGATCCATCCGTGTATATTACTATGCCTCCTACTTCGGCAAACACTGTGTCATGTTGCCATTTTTTACGGTTAGGGAATTCGACAGCATAGTCGGTTTTGAAAATGTACCATATTCTTTCTCTATGAGATCACTTGGGTTGCGGACAAGTCCAGAAGATTCTGAAACCTCTTTCCAGATGGCGCTGTGTCCCGTGAGTCCCTCGACTTTAAAGTGACCCAGGGTCCCAGACTTCGCAATTATTGCTTTACATATTGGGTTCCCGATTAATTTTGGGTAGAGTGTCGTATAAATTCTGTCTGTCCCGAAAAATAAAATAAAAATGCCAAATTTGCATGCGTTTGATGTCGGAGCGTTTTCGACGAATGTGACTCACGTGATGTATTGAATCAAATGAAAAATCATATAGGAATTGTAAATCATTATTTTGCATATATTTTTCTGTACCAGCTTTGACATTTTCGGTAAGTAGCACAGGCAATAAATCCTTTTCGAACCGTCGCGTCGCGTCGTTACATTTCCTAATGATATACAAATTTCAATACTTCTGCGATATGAATATGAAAAATCGTTATTTATTTTCCAGACAATTTTCCATTACCCTCGAAGCTATAAATCCCTTTTTTTCTTTTACGAGAATTTAAAGTGTAGATACAGTTTTGTTCTGCAGCCAGCAACAGTGGGGAGTGTGTCGTAAAATGTGACTTACAATGCAATACGAATATCTATGTAGATAAATAAATAACCAACTCTTTCATAGCACAGCCAGACTAAAGGGACAAATATATTAGTAAGTCAACGGGCGTTTACTCCACCTGTAGTGGGAAATAAGTGCACTTTCATAAGGTGAATTGGGAATTAATTTTATTTCATTCCGTGAGCGTGTAGAAGACATTTGAAAGTATAAGATACTTCCTAGCTCCACCATACCCGGTCGGAATGCAACGACATTTTCCTGTTATTCCTCTGGGGGTTAGACATTTGAATGGGTAACCTTTGCCTGGTAATACGAAGTCGGTATCTCATCGGTCCTGAGAGACATTGACAAGATTGTGAAGATACCTTTTACACCACTTTACACTTAAGAGGTGGAATCACTTCCTAGGGGAGGTTTACGCCTAGAACTCAATTCCTTTCATATAAAGAAGTCTCGACTAGCCGTTTTTTATGCATAAAACGAGTTTCGCTTTTGACAATTACAACACGTAACGAGTCTGAGTATGATTCTTGACTATTAGAATGAGAAGTGAAATTAAATTTATTACGGCAATTATTAAAAGAATATATAAATTTAATTTATGGCATTGAGAAGCCGAGTGAAAGGAATATTCAAACAAATTTATGTAAAAAAGGTATAATTTTACAAAATGTTTTCCATTATAGAACGAGCATATCCATGTATGCACAACAAGTGTCCTTAAGACACGCAGGAAGCTATTCGCAGCTATGACACTTACTCGCAAGAAAGTGTGATGATAAAAATATAAATAATTAATTCCATGAAAGATGACTGTACAAATAAGCAATTAAAACCGAATGGGCATAGATATTATGCGGCACGGCGGTGGCAGTGAATTTTAATTAATTACAAAAAAAAACAGTGCTTGCCAGAAATGTTTTTTTTTATATCCATGGATTCTTTGACATTCAAAACACTCTTGATGTGGTGGATGAGGTGGATGTGGTCATGATCTTCACTTCACCCTATACACAAGTTATTCATATATGTATAGGGTGTTTTTTTTTTTAGTGGCTTGTTTCTTTTCGAATTGGCAACACTTTTTCCAGCGACACAGCTAGTGCCCAGTTTGTCATTTCACCATGAAAGGGCTTACACCAGAATAACGATTGCAAACTTATTTCGAAAATCGCAGACTTACCGTGCGCTATTTTATTCAGCAATGAGGCTCGTCAGCATGCCAAATTGCGGCTCTTGGAGTGAAGAAAATCTATAAGTCATTATTGAGACGCTGTTACATCTAAACAATCAGACATATTTCTGGAAAAATTATGCTGGCCAGAACATAATATAGATCCATGTTACTGGCTGTTTCGTTCTCCAATTGAATAGCATTAAGTGTGGAAGAGTAGTGGTTTCGGCTCAACATGCCACACAGTTCGCGCCACAATCAATTTATTAAAGGAAACATAATTTCGCGTGATTGACCTGTGAATTGGCATCTAAGATCGTATGACTTAACAGGTTTAGGTGATTTTCTTTCATTTTATTCGAGCCAGCCGCGACACCCATATGCCGGCAATCATATTTAACCTTCGGATCAATTCGAGGGCACCCGGGTATCATTTCGATTATCGAATCAATATAAAACTTTGTTCCACTTATAACCACATAGCCAGAACCTTCTTGAAATGTAATTCTGCTTCAAATGGCCTGCTCCATCCGAAATAAATATAATCCGTTAATTTGATAAAATTTATTTTTCAACGCTAATACGAAGTTAATAAAAAGTAAATTAATTTCGTATTGATACGAATGTTAAACATGAATGGTATACAATTACAGTCAACTTCCCCTTAGTCGAATCGCCATAAGCCAAAAAAAATTTCTTCGAGTAAAGGGGATTTCGATATATTTTGCGTGTAAGTACATATTTTATTTGGTCATGCCACAATGCTTTCGAAAAACAATTTGAGAAAGAGACAAATTCGAGTTACAGGAACTTTGATTTAGGGGAAGCTGACTGTACCTTTCCAATTAAGCCAATATCACGTTTTTTTATGTTTTTTATATTATTTTAAAGTTCTTAACCAATTTTTTCCAATTGAAGTTTTACATCTGTCCTTTTTAGGACATCCAGTAATTAATTGCGCATACATGCATCATTTCACAATAACAATACCAAAATAAGATCATTATCTTGATACTTCTGTTTGGGTTTGGTTATATGAAATTTAAAAGAAGAAATGTTTGCGGTTAATCGTTGTTGCAGGTCTACGGGTCTGGGTCTCTTGAGTCGTATTCTCGTTATGATTTCCTGGTCGGGTAAAGCTTGTAGGTAATTGTTGATATTCGTCGACAACTTTCTTATGTGTTGTGTGCTTATATTTTTTTTTATTTCTTCGTTGATTGAAGATATGTGGGCACCGTAGCGCAAGTGGTTAGTGCGTCGGACTACTGAGCCAGCGGTCTTGGGTTCGAATCCCGCCGCAAACACCTAAAAGTTTTTCACAGTTTCCACCTCTTTCGAATGTCTGACAAGTATCAAAGAGTATCATTTGTCACGATTGAGCTTCTCAACTCGCCGTTCGGAGTCGGCAAAAAACTGTAGGTGCAAAAATATAGCACGTACACACAAATGGTTGCGAGAAGCAGGCCCAGGTTCACCTCGAGCTGTAGCGTCAACTAAGTAAGTAAGTGATTGAAGGTATGCCAAGGTCAGGATGTATACTGTCATTAGATATGTACCAGGGAGCATCTATAATTGCCGAACGAGCTAATGGCTACATTTGATGTACTTGCGGGCCCCATATTTGAATTCCGTATGTTCAGATTGGTTTTATTAAGGTATTTTTTTTATAATCTACACACGCTAAAGGGGGGGGCTTATAATGTTTACACACAGCGAGAGCACATGAAGAAATGAAGAACAAGAACGAAAGACAGACAGATAGATCGGCGTAGTGATAGGAAACTCAGATGTTAGGTTTCAACGAACTCTATGGGTGGTGTCCAGGATAACTGGAGAGTTGTGTATTATTGAAAGCTATGCCATTGTTTATGATTTACAGAAGTTTTTTTCAGATGTTTCCTATTATAGTTTGTGCCATCAATTTCTTCAGCCTTCGTCGTTTCGGCGACATCTGGATTTGCACCGCGAGCCTTCAGCGTGACAAGCTAGGACGACTACCACTATGCCACGGCCACCCGGCGATGGTCTGGTATATTAACAGCTAGTTTTCTGCTGATAGTTTTGAACTTTTTTTTCAGGACCCAATATATGTATGTAGTTGTCTAAATTTGATCTTTTTTTGGTTTCGTTCTTGCATTATGTGATGTTTCCATGTGTTCCGAGGTATTTCGCATGACTGTCAATAAGAATTTGCTTATTGTATAAATAAATGGGTTGAGGGCTTCTTTGGTAGTATAAATGACTTTTATTATTTTATCGTCGTTGACTTGAATTAACCAGTCCGCTGTTATATCCTGTCGAATGTTGGTAGCCGTTTGAAGGCAATTATGGGAGGAAAGACTCTGCAAATGTTGATACCAAAGTGTTTAGATTTCTTGGTTTTGGTATGTTAGCTGTATATAAAAGGTATAATATCGGTACTAAAACACTTCTTTGCGGAAATCTTGCGTATTTTTTTGCATAAGTCGCGTTTAAATAAATCTTAATACGAAGGTAGTAGTAGTAGTAGTCTAACAGCATTCGCTTTATGCCAAACGCTATCGAATGCTTTAGCAACGTACAGCCACACAATATCTTCGCTCATCCAGGTCGTTAAAGATCTTATTTGTTAACTCTATAAACTTGTTGAATTGTTGAATATTGTTTTCGAAATCCAAATTGGTGGTCGGTGATAAGGCTTTTTTTGCTCTATGGCTATTTCTATACGGTCAAGAAGCAGTTTTTCCAATACCTTCGAGATAATTGGAAGTAAACTTATTGGTCTGTACGATGATGATCTTTTATCGTCCTTTTTTTTTTGTTTTTTAAATATGTATATATTCAAGAAAAAACACATTTTGTAAGCCTACACTTTTAAGTGTATATGGTTTTGGTATGGGGGTTATCTCTGATATTTTCGAAACTTTTGGGAAGTGGTTTAGTCTAAGAATGGCATTAAAAATACTCCTTAGGTATTATATTTGTATCTCAAAATTTTAAGTTGGTCCAAGCAATCTGTTGCAAGCATTTGAAAATCCTCCATGATTCGGCTGAACTAATTTTTTTTTTTTTTACTAAAATCGGTATTTCAACTGATTTTTACAAACAAAAATTGAGAGCTTAACAGAGGCATTCAAAGTCTGACCAGTTTCGTTGAATTTCAAAATAATTGGTGGAATTGAGGTCCCAAGTAGCTCGCAGAAAGTTTGTCGAACAAAGTAAGAAACTACCCATACTTGAACGCTAGATTTGACGTAGCACAAACGTCACAGAATGACAGAGAAGCACTGACAAACATAAACATAACCTCATGCTCATACAGATACATATGCGCATGAAATATTTTGAAATCAACTTTTAACCGAGGAGCAAGTTATGAAGACCAATTTTTAGGATCATTACCTTTACCACATTTCAAAAGTAAAAGCTGTATCGCATAGCAATTGACTGGAAAATACTAACGAGTTTTATCTGATTTAAACTCGTATGTCCTTGACTTCTGCTTGGCAGTAGCTTTTCAAGAAAAAAAAAATCGAAAATTGTTTGAATAAGATTAAACAGAATAAAGAATAATAATTGAAATCAAATTTTGAATGAACAATTTCTAATATAATGATTTCTCTTTGGAACAAAAGGAACACAATTTGAACGCTTTTGCTGTACATACTGTAACATGAAATTCCTGATTGGTTTTCCATGCTAGTTGCAGTTCGGAGTGAAAGCAGACAAACATCATTTATGAAAAATCTAAAATTATTCAGAAAAGGAAAACTTTTCGTGGGAATTTCAATGTGCACCCGCAAACTATAAAACGATGTTCTAAGCCGCGAAATAACCCCCTTTCTTCCAAAGAAAATGTCGTAAAACAAGCGGATTTTCGGAACTCAATCCTTTTCACTGAGAAAGACGAGCCGAAATTTCATGTTTTCGATGTCGGTCGGATAGCGTTTTGTTCGGAACTACTCTTCATTGCCAACGCGACAGTAAATATGACGGAAGCAGTGTAATTGTCTGGAGTGCATTTGAAATAGCTTTTTGTGGAGAGGAATAAGAGTAAAGTAGATTTACTTAACATTCTAAAACAAACAGCCGGTAATGGATTTCGGTTCGTTCACAACAATGCTTTGCTCGTAGCATTTTACAACCGTCCAAATGAACATATTCGGGGGTACATACATAAACCAAAAACATCCAAACGGGTGGATAAATAAACCACTGAATGTTACTAAAACTTTAGTTTTATCTCCAAGCAAACGACTGAAAGCTGTCATTGGGACTAGAGGACACAAAGTACATACAGACATAAAAAAAAATGTATACAGTCGAACCCGAATAATATCACATCGCTTAGAAGCACAAATCGCTTTATATCACAAAATGTTTAAGCCAGATGACTTTTTTACATAATTCGTATTGGAATTAAACCTCTTTATAGCATCTCGTTTAATATCACAACCCGCATAGAGTCATCCAAAAATAAGCCTGACAAAATAATTTCTTAGTAAATTTTTCCGCTTAATATCACAGATTATTATAGAAAATGCAATTGCCACACATTTTGGCTTGGAAGCATAATTTTATGTGCTTGTGTAGTCAAAGCTAATTACGTAACTACAACTACATCCTCATCTTTTGTGCTTATTATAGTCCGTTTCAAAAAGTGTTGCCGTTTCTCCTGTAATGTTTCCTGTTCCCAGAAAATTTTTAGACCATTTCCCCTGTTAGTTTCCTGGGTTTTTGATTAGCACTACGAAAATCTACGAAAAGTTACGAAAACCCGTTCTTTTACGCAAAAATTGTGTACTTTTTCGTAAAATAGAGTGTTAGAAATCTCCCCAGGCTGCGAATTTTAGCACAAAGAATTTCTTTGGGCAGATTACATCAAAACTGTCAATGCTGTTGTGACCGTCAAATCACATATTATGTATTTTGCATTTTTTGTTGTTCAAGGCGTTTGTTTAATTTTTCGTACTTCTCCTATATTTGAGAGAATTTAACCCCCATTATCAATCCTAGGGAAAAATTGATAATGACCATTCATGTAAAACGAAAATAAACGAGGTAATTCAATAAACAAAAATTCCCCCGCAAGTTCAAGATGGCGGATGACGCAACAGGGTTGGAATTCCGAAAACCGAAATGTAGACTGCCAGTGAGTCCCCAACGATTTCCGAAGGAAAATTGCTGCGCGGGATTTTTTCCGTGTCAGCCCCTCTTTTGATCTAATTCGACTGGACTAATTTTACTAAAAAAAACTCGTATTTTAGAGGTTTTTGGACGAAATTTTAAATCTCCTGTTACTTTGGTAAGTCCAACAGAAGATCTCCTGTTTTTTTTCATATTTTCGCGATGGCAACACTGGCTCTCAAATCATGGTGAACTTTTGTCCACATGTTATCTCTTTTCCACGCGCAGGCTTTTTCTCTTCCAGTAAACCCTACTTCGCAAAAGAAGAAAACATCCGTACAAAAGTCCACCGTGATTAGAAACGTCTATACCTAGGTACTTGAGCTTCACCTTACATTCTCTGTGTATTTTTTTCTTAAGACTGTCACTTATTGGATTCTTGTTTTCAATATCGAATTCAAAAAGGTTTTTTTGCTCTCTGAATAAAAAATGTTTAGATTTAGCCTTATTCTAATCAGAAATCAGCAGGGTGAACTTGTGTGCCTCATATACTGTTAAAAATTTAGTTATATTTTCTTTTCCCGATAAGAGCACAGCGCGCTTATGGTCACAAAGTTTGGCTGCCCGGTTAATGTGACTATATCCGAGTTCGACTGTATTTCAATTGAGTGAAGGTGATATTTCATTTGATTGGAACTTTGATTCAAATCCACGTCATCCACGTCACTCATAAATATCAAGTCGGCAATTCTAAGTGACAATGCCTCATCCCCATTTTCCAAATAAATTAATATCAGTTATGGGATTGTTGGCGGTGACAATGTATACATTGTTCTCAGCTTTCTGGAATGCGACTTGCTTCTTGCGACTATGAATTTATTTGATCCCATGTCTAACAATGACACATCACTCACAATGGCATGAGGACATATTTCTCTGCGCCTATACGCACGCACTGCAATCAATGAAACAATCACAAAGAAAAATGTACTCGTATCATTAGATGGATGGGCTTTCATTTGTCTCCGTGAACAAAGCAGTACGTATTGCTACAGATTCATAAGGGCTGCAAGATTTTAATTTACTAATCCTTTTCTGCTGAAACTTTAAAGACCTTTAATTCTCCACGAAATATCCGCCCTCCATCATATGAAGAGTAATGTGGCGGTTGTACCCGGCCTCCTCATAATTTCATTGACATGACTTTTATCCATCAATCAAATTCGTTTTTTTTTTTTTTGTGTCAACTGGTTGCGTATGCGATAATCATTATTATTTTACTTTAACGCAGAGTAGATAGATACAAGTCCATTACAACCAACCAAACGCTGTCATCCTTGTAGTTTTCGTTGGACTTCCTTCGAAGTGATTTTGAAAATCAACCTTTTAAGGACGCCCCCTTCCAAACCACTACATCGCTCCAATGGAATGGCAATCATTTATTATATAAATCGCCAGGTTTCAAAGATACTTGTGTTCCACAGGACATATATTTGCAATGCTAATCAGATGAAGAGCGGGAGTGCCTTGGAAGTAATTTAATAGTAGAACATGTTTCTATTAAACTAAGCTCTGTCAAATACACCTTGTAATGGTTGGGCCGAAATTTATGAACGCGGATGCTGTTGAAAAAAACAATAAATTTACGCGTAATTCCAGCAAACGCTTTTGGTACCGCTTTTGTTAGCACTTTAGGAACTAATTAATTTAGCTTTCGAATCGATTTAGGGCGCTAGTTGTACATCACTGCGCTTCATATTAATGACCATATCCGATAAGCAACACCTGGGATTGATTGAGTTGATGTTCGAAGGTTTGCTGGTTGGATGGTAAGTGTGAGAGCGATTAGTCTTTCCAGTTGACTAATCATCGTCCTTCGTTGCTCTGTACAGATAATGGGCTTATCCATGATTACTAACATTAGATTTGTCAGTGATAGAGGGGGTGGTGGGCGGGTGAACAATCAACATCTATTGGAATCGGAAAGCGCAATTAATGCCAAAAGCATTAAGCATTTGTTGAACACAATATTCTTTCATTTTTCTCAAGAGATACACAAGTATCTAGATGTGCGTACTCCTTGGAGGCGATATATGGTCAGTCGTTAACATAAAATCGCAGAGAATTAATCAGATATTACATGAATACGTAATTTTCTTAAGATTAATGTGGAGCACGATGTTTCTCTTCAAACATTTGTTTATTATAATGCTATTTTTTTTTCCTTTTTTTGTTTTATGTATATACTCTAGAAGTTGATAACGGTAATCGAAATATCAAGCGTATGACATGTTAATGTTATTGCTTTTCATATTTTTATGCATAGTATAAAATAAAGGCCTTGGTGGGCGTCTGTCTGTCTGTTTGTTCTGGCTAATCTTAAGGATAATAGGGCGGTTTTCACTATTCTAAAGAGAAAGTGTCGAGGAAGATTTGAGCTTGGTGAAGTCAGCTTAATATTCAAATTAAATTATTTTTCATTTTCACTGCGGTATTCTACTGAATATTGAGCAGAACGAAGTGTAAATAGTTAAACGGAAAATGATGTCATTTAGTCAACAACTTCGTTGGAGTTTTGCAATCAAGGCTTTTAAAACTCACCGCATTTAAACTACATTCATTCTAAGTAAAATTGTGGCAGAAAAGTTTTGTTCTGATAGTTGAAATTAATAAAAACACAAATTCTGTTTTCAAGTCAACGATTTAGGTCGGTCAAAAAAATAGCAGTATGCATAACAATTTGGAAAATGTGGGTAATTGAATAAAATTTTGAATGAAATGATTATAAAAAAAACTAAATATTTTGTAGAAGACCTAGGGTTTCCGGACGTCCCCCTTTTTCATACCAAAATGCTCTTTGTCCACCCTATACAAACATCGTCCCCCTTATTAACCCATTTTGGCGCGAGTGGGTAGTTTTCTACCCAGATTTTTATAATTTTTTCTCCAGAGGATTAATGACTGTTTGTTAAATGTTTCTATTTAAATGTAATTTTAGTAGTGTTAGTTACCATTTTGTTTTTCATTCTTCCCCCCACCCCTCTCTTTTAACACTATGATTGGTGCCTAAAATGTAGGCTTCAGAAAAGCATTTACAAAAAATAAAAAAAATATTATAAATATATAAACAATAAAATATAATGTCTATTCTATGACGTCAATATAAAGTACTAAACATTTGTATCATTACTTTATGTGTTCCGTGTATCAGACCTGACAGATAAACGTTCAAAAATTGATGGCTAGTTTTCTACCCAACGGGCCAATATGTAAGAATTTTTTTCATTTTAAGACAAGTCATGTATAACATTGAAACAATTTGAAATTACCGTTTTTTGTTTATTTATTTGTTCCGCATTTCGAGGTGATTCATCCGGATTCAGTATTTAGTCAAGATAATAAATGGTGTACTAGTAGATATCATAGATTAAAACAACAACAATGCAAATGGAGGAGATTATGGCCTTGCTTTAGTCACCTGATGAAGAAGATTATGTGGTCAATAAGGTGCACAGAACGGAATACGCAAATGTTGTGTATGTACCTTCAAAAGTCGACAATGCACTCCTTTTAATAGATTTCTGCGGAACTTTGGAGCTAGAATATTTAGAGGAGGGTGGTTTACATGCTCATGAGGCAGAGTCGGAGACCAGATTGGGGCCACCTTTTAATCATTGTCAGAATAACGTATCTTTGAGTATTCTTAACGTGGAAGTGGATGCTGAAGCAGCCAGAATTTAATCTATATCACAGCTATTGGGTATTATACTCCGCTAAAGCAAGTATAAAATATGCTTAAACGCTCTTTTATAACCTATCATTGTCGTAGGTTAGGTGGTAAATCGTCATCTCAGTTGTTTTCTCTTTTCCATACTGATGGCATTACCGAAATGATAAAAGTATTTAATAACCAATATGCGGCACAACATAATGCACAGCTTCAATTCAAACTGCACGAATTGAAGAGATTCTTGGATACACTGTTCCGCAATGAATACCATACACTTCCTCCATGGAAATTGTATGTACTTGTCAATTCAGCATACATTTTGAGTTTCAATTGCGAAGAATCTTTCAATGTCGATATTTGAATCAATCAAATGACTTATTCATTTATCAGACAACACGAAGTTCGATCGGATACATTTGCCAAAATAAGACGGCTCATCAATCACCGTAGGCGATTATTGAGGTATTCACAGTAAAAAGTAGTGGTGACCACTTTTTGTCAACACATCTTCCAACATGATGCTCAATGCATGAGAATTGCTTGTTTTGGTCACGAAATCGGGAAATGTCAAGCCACAATTGGAGCTAAGGAGGTTTTGAGAGCAGACCGCAATCGCCCATCCACATGCATAATACAATATTTCGATGGTAGCATTAGTGACAAAAGCGCTGCAAAATTCGTCACAGTAAGGCGCCCTTTATTTGTATAAAGTGTATTATTAGCTAGTTTGCGTTCTAAATGCTTCGGAAAATATATTACAAACATATAAGTATTTACCCCTACGTACTACTTATAACTTAGCTATTTAATTTATGCAATGTTGATGTTCTTGAAATATTTTTTTTTTCTATACTTATTGGCCCAGTGGGTAGTAAACTACCCAGGTCATAACAGGTAAACGGTTAAAGAGAAAAATGTTTTGTTAACATTTTTCGTTTGATGGGGTCCATATGAGCTACTTTTGAAAATATCGTGAAAAAATGTCCACAGGAACTGGTCCCGGGCCAAAATGGGTTAAGTAAAATTAGAAAATAGAAAACAATCCATTTAAAACTGTAAACACATCCATTTGAAGTTCAAAATCCTTTCAAAGCTGAACGCACCCACTCAATGAACTACATATTATTACTTCACGCGTAAAAGTTTTTCTTCATCTGGCAGTTTATGATTTGTGCTGCTATCTGTCCTTTGTCAGTTTTTGTTTACAAATTATTTACAAATTATTTTCGTTTGCGTTTAATAGTACCTTGTAAGAGGGGGTGTTTTACTCCTTTGCAACGCAATACTAGGTCCAGGAAACCGTACGCTAGTATTGGTCACCACTCGTAAAACGTCTCTTCCTCCACACAAAACTAATCTCCGACTAGTTGTAAGAGGGGTCTCGCAATACTAGGTCCAGGAAACCGTACGCTAGTATTGGTCAACTCTTTCCTTAGTCTGAAAATTGAAAGAGTTCCAAGTCTGAAAATTTAAAGAGTTCCAAATATTCAATTGAATGCAAAAAGACTTAAGGCCCCGACCCATAGAATCCGTCAATGCCGCTGCGCTTAACGTTGACGCTGACGTTGGCGCATGACGGAAAGATCCGTCCCATAGAATCCGTCGCATACCAGTGCTGAGGGGATGACAGCCGATGACATTTTGCTATTGCTGAAAACAGAGCTATCGTTTCGGTAATTTTTTGGGTGCTTAATTTTTGATAACACATATGAGAAAAATTATGAAAATGGTAAATTGTTTGGAATCAGAAACAAAATTATCTGAAGCTCACTAGTTTCCATTTTTTTTTCTTTTTTTGAATTTTTCAGTGTATGTTCCTATTGATTGCCGGCTGGTTTTTCAATCCAAACATAATTTTATCATGGCCCTTGGAGTTTTCTTACTAATTTCTTACCAATAGAGTTCTATTATTTGGTATAAGGACCTGACATTGCAATCACTTTTTTATCTCGAGCAGTTTTTATCGCTCCAGTACAATTATCATTTTCCAACCGACTAAAAAAGCACTTTTTTTTGCTCGAGATAAATTTTTTGTAAATTTCGGATTGAACTAGAGATTTACACCTACTTGCAGTAATATCAAAACATTTTATACGAAATTAAAACGCAGTACATCAAAATGCTATTAATTAACACAAATATTATCAGAAAAACTTAGAAAAAACAAAGAAAAAAAGTGTATTTAAAATTGTATTTATTATTTTTCTTTTTTTATTTATTTCCTTTTACGAAAAAAAAGGCCAAATGACACATACAATTGCAGAAAAACAGATCAATCTCATCTGTTTTCTATTCATCACGAAAAATCTGAGATCTGAAAACAAACTCTGCAAAGCCCAAACAAAAACGACATAAGGCAAGTGTAGTACGGACTGCAGATGGGTATACAGAACAACTATTGTAGTACGACCGACAACACTGGCTGCAAGTGTTTTCTTTTCAAGCTGATGTCAGCTGATTGTCAACATCGATGACAGTTTCTCTTTATTTCTCTATGCTTCTACCAATTAAAATGCATACTCTCAATTTGTGAATGCATGAACTATAATATGTGAAGGTGTGCACTTCAATGGTTGAATGTGTGAACACCCAACGCACAGCGCAGAGAAAAAAGTAGAAAGTAAACCTACTTTCTGCGTCTGCGTTTTTATGTGCGTTGGTTATGGGCCACCTTCCATAAGAATGCGTGTATTCTATCGGGATGTCCGTTAAAACGGATGAATAAACACACAACGGATTCTATGGGTCGGGGCCTTTAGTTTCAACTTTCAATCGTGTTATTTCATTTTTTTTTTTATTAGGATACTATATAGATATTTTTGTAGCAACGAACTGTGAATTATTAAAAAATATTGAAATAAGTAATACAAAAATGTTTATATTATTTTGTTGATTTCAGGGTATAGTATGTAGAGCAGGTTACTACAGTATGTGTTACAAGTCACTCTGCTACAACCTAAAATTTCTGAAAAAGCGAATAAAAAAGAAAGTGTGCATATAATCAGTGCTGGGAAAAGCATTTCGAGTGGTTAACAAAGAAGGTCCTGAATATGCGACATGTTTAATTTGATTTAACTTTTCTACTTCACTTTTTTTACGCTGGTGTTATATATTTCAAAAACATAGTTTGTCTCGCTATGTCCCCCTTTTCGTCATTTTCAATCTGGTAACCCTAAGAAGACCCCTTATTCTTTATTACAGCTCCACAGCGCCGCTTCATGGAATCGACCAAAGACTGACATCTCTGTAATGACACAACTTCCCTAGCAGCCTTTACCACGGCCCAAATTTGATAATTATTTCTGGGCTTCTAAGCTGCTTTTTGATATCTGCCCAAAGGTTCTCTATTAGATTGAGGTCAGGCGATTTTTGTTTTCGTCATAAAATAAGATTTCATCACAGTTTATTTAAAATTTACAAAAATCTTATACATTTTTGAAACCACAATAACCATGCATTCCTCTCTTTTTATTTCAGGTAAGCAAAACGAACATAAAATGTACCGGCAACATGTAAGCGTCTTGTGTTTATTATGTACTTTAACAAATTTTTAGATCATTTTTCCTTTTTGTAGAACAGTTGTATATTGCGCAAATGTTTGGGATCTAAAGCTTTGCGATATCGAATTTTTAGGTAGTTGCCGTCTTTGATATGAAAATATTGTCAAATCAGCTCATAGCTATTTTATTGATAAAAATGAAATCATTTATAATTTAAAGAATTGACATAAAGTATATTGCGCAAATGTCTGGGATCTAAAGCTTTGCGATATCGAATTTTTAGGTAGTTGCCGTCTTCGATATGAAAATATTGTCAAATCAGCTCTCAGCTATTTTATTGATAAAAAATTCATTGCATAGGAAATGTGTTGACCTGAACGAGGCCAAACGAGCATGCAAATTATAATATTTAAAAATACATTTCTTTGTTTGAATAAAGTCAAGTAGAATACATATGTACACCGCTGGACAAAATAATAGGTTTGCGTATTGTTTTTTTTTTTTTTTTTTTTTAATATTTCGGTTTGAGGCTTAAGTCAGAAATTTATTTCAATAAAGTTTGTCTTAAAAATCATAGAAGATAAGAAATATAGTAGGTACCTACAAAAACTTAAATTATAGTCCACATATTGGTTTCATTCTAAAAAATTACGATTCAGCCTAGATAAAATAATAACTGTGTTCTGGAATAAAACAAAATTTTCTACTTCAATTTTATTCTGTATACCAATTAATTATAATCTTGCACATAAGAAGCTTGTTTATTATTAGATTGTTCTTTATTAGAGCCTGAATCCTTCTAGGCATAGATATTATGATCTTTTGGCACGTCTCGATGGGTATCTATTTGGTACCAAATGTCTTGAACATTTTGCACATATTTCGGTTTTGCTTGTTGATACGCCCGTTGATAGTCGTCTCTTCAATTCACCCCATAAATTCTCCATGGGGTTGAGATCGGGCGACTAACTTGGTCATGTTTAATTGACGATATCAAATGGGTCCCTTTTCGCTAGTATGACAATCTTTTCATCGTGAGTTTTTGTCGTCGATCTAGATTCTAGATCTTCTTCGCATTTCAAAACCATTCGCATTTTCGTGTATTGTTTTCGAAATGAATCGAATATTATCGTGTTCGAACAGCGAGTTAATAGTTCATACATCTTTTTTATATATAAAACTAAATCGGGTTAGTTACACCATTTATAACTCAAGAACGGCTGGACCAATTTTTATGATCTTTGATTTGTTGGATGTGTCTCCGCACCGAATAGCAGAATAACCATTAAAACATCGGGAAAATGCTTGAAAAAAAATGGAGGAAGAAAATTCATGTTCTAATATGTTTTTAGAACGTGAACGTGAATACGATCGAGATGCATTGAACCAATCAGTTCGAATGAATGTACCACTGTTGAACCCCCAACAGAAAGAAGTGTACAATACTTTAATGATAGCGGCCACATTGCAAGAAGGATGCCTAACAGCACATTCAGTGTTAAAATTGCCATCAAGCCTTCATCCGACTGAAAACCCAACATGCACCCAACAAAGTGGGTGGCCGTGGCGTAGTGGTAGCCGTCGTCGCTTGTCATGCGAAAGGTTCACGGTTCGAATCCAGATGTTTTCGAAGCATTTATTTCTCACGAAATAAAAATAAGTTGATCAGTTTCAGAAGTTAATATCGAAACCTACTGCGAAGGCATAACACTGGCAGTAGGATGTTGAATATGGCCGAAGAAATTGATCGCACAAACTATAATAATAAAAAACATCTGGAAAAAACTCCTATGAATCATAAGCAAGTACAAAAATTATACACAACTCTCCAGTTATCCTGGACACCAGCCATAGAGTTAGTTGAAATTGAAACCTATCATCTGAGTTTCCTACCACTACGTCGATCTGTCTGTCTCTCGTTCTCGTCCTTCATGTGCTTGCGCTGTGTGTAAAGATTAAAAGGGTATTCATATCCCCTTTAGCGTGTGTAGATTATAAAAAAAAAAAAAAAAAAAAATGCAACATTGCGAAACAGTCAGCAATGGCCAAAGTTTTGGTAACATGTAAAATCGTCATCTGGGATGAATGCACAGTGGCGCACAAACGCGCACTATGAAAGATCTGCGCAATCAAGATGTTTTGGAGACGCAATGATTCTACTGTCTGGCGATTTCAGTCAAACGCTACCTATCATTCCAAGATCAAATTATCGACTCTGTAGAGTTATGTGAAGAAACTTCAGCTGACGACAAAAATGCGAGTTGCACTGCTAAACGATCCATTAATTTTACCTTACTTAATACAAAACAAAAAAAAACTGAATTGAATACAGCTAATAACCTGACACAACATTTATTGATTTTGAGGCGGTACGATGTTCGCCGGGTCAGCTAGCATGCTCAGTCTACAGTTTCAATTTACTCAATTTACACAACTATGGCAGTTGCAATAGAAGAGGTTGTTGCACTTTCCGAGCGAACATCTCTAAGCAGAAATACGTGCAGATACTATAATGTTTAAAGGAATTGAATTGAAAGGACCTGCTAAATAGCGAACCTAAGGAAAACAAAAAACTAAAAACCATATGATACATAGAGAAACGTGCGGGATAAATTTCTTGGAAAGTATTGTAGCACTTTAAAGGCTCAAAAAGCATAAATATTAGCGTATTTTTTACACTGTATTTTTTTTTTTTAATACAATACCACCTCGAGAATGTGAACTAATGAAAACATGGATATTTCGTGCTTTTTGAATTGATCTGCACCTCGTGATTGTAAAGTTAAGGAAAGGGAACAAAAACATAGTTATTCACCGATATTCATATAATTTAATTAGTTTTATTGTATAAAAACGCACCACAATCACAAACAAAAAAAAAAATTGGTAAACTATCATTGCGTATTAACGCCGGAGAACTAAAGAAAAAGAAAACTGAATTAAGAAGGAAGCATCAATGCATCAATGAAAAATATCTCACTCGGAACTCGGAACGCACCAACTAAAGAGGGCTGATTCGAGTATCAAGAATTGGACTAAAGTTCTGTTCCTTTTTCTGATTTACATTTTTGGATAATTTACATTTTCAAGGTTCAAGGTTATAGAGGTAGTACTGTACGAATCTAAATATGCGTTATTAATGTAGATCTCTATAGATCTGTTACAATTTACAATACCGTTTAGCGTCTTTTTTATTTATCGAATACGTGAAAGTCATTTAAAATCCCCTCAAGTCCTGCTGTCAGTCAAATTTAAATGAAATCGCTTACTTTTTCTTTACAGAAACAACATATTTATAAATGAAAGAATAAATTATACATATTTAGTCCTTCTCACCTGAAGTTAACCTAACTTTATTTATTGCGGCATTTTTCTCGAATTATGTAAATATGTACGTGTATACATAGCTGCTGGGAGTTCCAAGTCTCATTGGTGTGCCTAAATCCTATCGGTCTTATCAAAAATAAAATCCCATTGGTGTTGGTGTAGTTCCTTCCGAGTGCTTAAGGCATCGTTCTTTTAATTTACTCGCATACACGAGTATTCGTGCCCGTACCATTGAAATAAAAGGTTTCCTCTGAGATGTGTTCATTTGTTAATGTAATGATTTCTGTATCCTTTTTTTTTTGTACCCCAAATAGAAGATTCGCTAGAAATGCCTATGGAAATGGATTCGTTTTTTTTTTCGTTCAGAAAAGGAACTGCAATCTACTTCCCCGAGGAGGTTTTTCCTTCTTTCCAATTCCAAAAAAAAAAGACCCGATGAGGAGAAAAGCATAAGAACCACATCACAAACATGAAATACCTTTGCGCAAAGGGGTGGAAAAAGAAAGCAAAAATAGGAATACGAAAGGATAATAATGTGGCACGAAGTGCTTATCAGTTCACATACACTTTAGTGTAAGTCGTTCTCGCTGGCACATTCGATCAGAGACAATAGGTTTAAGTGGAAATGCTTTTTTCCTCTTTTTTTTTATAATATGGGCTTGCCCAATGTGCATGGAACGAAGGTGTAGATTTAGCAAAAAAAAAAAATTAAAGACAGAAACATCAAAAATAAAGAAAGCCACACATACATACGTACATATTTATGTATCCTTAAAGAGTGAGGAATTACAGTACCCATACTTCCCTTATCGGAACTTTATGATATTGGGTATCCTGCGTGTGCTTTTGGCAGTAACAACCTCTATTATCGTGTCTCTACACACCGACACCCATGGCAAATGAAATTTAGCCAGAAAAACCAAAAGGATAATATTGTATAAACGAGAGATTTTGTCAGTTGATTAAATTTCTCTTTCAGGACGAAATATTCTGCCTCTCTCTGATATCTGTCGTATGTTATACAGTGTATCTAATTTTTTAACCATTTGCCGAACATGGCCGACAACATACTCGTACATGTGTGTGTGTGTGTGTGTGTGGGTATGTCCGACGAAATTGAGAAAAGGACATAATGGGAAATCAATCCATATTGTGATTCGGTCGAGCGAGAAAAAGCTGTCATTCGTGATGATTTGCGGAAAATGTATTTTAACAAGTTCTATGCTGTTGCATATTATACTCGTACTAAGCTCGTTGGTATGCTCGGATCGAATTGCTTTCAGTCTTGTAAGTTGCTATATTGGCTCTGCTTTTTGTTCGTCTCATTGATTATATTATAAATTCTACATATTGATCCAATCTTTTGAAAACATATTCCAGAATATTATGTTTTCCATCCAAATGCACATATGTACGTACGTACGAGTAGATTTATATTATGTTCATGAATAGTCTATGCAACCAATCCTTTAGAAACCTAGAATAATAACCCATTCCGAAATACATTGGGAGAAGTTCGAGGATATTTGTGACATAAAACTTCTATAACGGAGGCAAGTTCATGACGGAGTGTATTTGTGATTGATTGGCGAAGTTCAAACGTTCTTTTTCTTGTCAGTGAACCCTTTTAGTTTTGTAATGGAACGAAAAAGCGATATCAAACAAACTTGAACCGGAAGATACAGATGACGATAGAATTTTTCAAGAATACTGATATCATTGTTCTTAGTTTAAAGCTGGCTAGAGATCATATTTATATTCATATTCATATTCATATTTATTATTAATATATTAAGGGTGTACAGCAAGACCTAGTCTTTTATAGTACAAACATGATTTGAAAAGTAATTAACAAATGGACAATCAAAATATAAACTTGAGATTAAACAAAGCAAGGAAATAAATTAATAAATAAATAAATAAATAATAAACAAATAAATAATAACTAAGAAAACAAAAGGAAAAAAGTAGAGCTAGAGAAAAAATGGAATTAAAGCTATTTCTACAGTGAGAAGTATTTGAAAATTTCAGTCTTGAATTTGAAGCTGTTCTGTATTCTTTTTATATTTGTGGGTAAAGAATTCCATAACCTGACAGAATGAATAAAAAAGAGACGCGATGAATTAAGATACTTGTGAGAAAGTGGGTTGATATTAAATGTTCTTAGCGAGCGTGCGAATTCTAATTTTGTAAAAAGATCTCATAAAAAGGTCATATCTCCTTAGCCCATGTATGTATCTTACTGAGTCATTGAATGCAACTTGTAGCTTGTGCTGCGATAAAGAATCAAGACTACTGTAGACCACTTCGGAGTAAGAGATTATAGGGAGAATCATTGTCAACACCAATTTACGACGCATTTCAGGAGGAGTGAAACTTGCAGTAAACCACAGCTTTCTCAGGCAACCATAAATACGACCCACAACGGTGTTAATATGGTCATAGCATGATAAGTCTCTGTTTATTTTGAAGCCTAAGCTAGTAACCGAGTCAGCATAAATAAGTTTTGAGTTCCCAAGAAATATACCAGGCAAATTAAATTCAATTTTTTTCTTAAATATTGGAATTATCTGTGACTTAGTGGGATTTAAGACCAGCCCATTTGACTCAGACCAGAGACGAAGCAATGACAAATCATTATTAAATTTTGATGCTAGGTGATTCAAATCGCTTAAGGGCGTAGATAGACAGATTTGGACATCATCAGCATATAAGTATGTGGTGACAAATTTGCAAACAGACGGAAGATCATTTATGAAAACACAGAATAAAATTGGACCAAGTATTGAGCCCTGAGGTATACCCAGACTGACAGTCTTAACCTCAGAATGCTTATTTTCTACCACAACCTTTTGTTCACTATCGCTGAGATCAAAATGAATATTAAACTAACTTAACTTAATAAGTCTCGAATAGTGCAGGGAATGTTTACTTTCTCAGGATTTGGCTGCTCTCTTTGGTTTACTGCTAAAAACAGGTCCGGTAATTCTAACTAGAGACTCCTTTGTAAGCGAAAAGTCTACAGTTCATAGAGAACTCATAAAATAAATGTCAAACTTATGTATGCGCGTATATATCTAAAGAATTGTCATGACATTTTATTAGAAACTAGCTGTCCCGCCCGGCTTCGCCCGTGTACTAAAACAGTCGTGTTACTTATTAGGTAAAACGCTGCTCTTGCAATGTGGTTTTGTATAGAAATAACGATTGCCAAATCCGACATTTTAATTTTTAATTTTAACTCCCATACGTTGTTTAACCTTTTCCCGTATGTTACGCGATGAGTTTGTGTTAAATCTTAATCTTAACCTGATTAATGATTTACTGGAGTAAAGGAGTGTACAGAAACATACTTCCGCTTTCACAATATAATTTTATGCAGAATATATTTTTATTTAAGTACTAACAATTAATGATCCGGTGAACTTCGTACCACCTAAAATTAATTTGATTGTAACTATTCATAACCGATTATGAATCCCGATCAACGTTCCAACTCCAATTCATTGAAATTGGCAATATTGGCACTGTGTACCTGCGGTTTGAGTTTCGTTTGGTTATTAAATGAAACTCGTTAATTAAATGGCTTTAAATCTTTTATATAAAAATGAATGTATGTTTATTTGTTTGTTTGTTTGTCTTTTAAAGACTCGAAAACTACCCAACCGATTTTGGTAAACATTTCAGAGTACGTTTTCCTTAATACATGTAGAATACAACACAGCATCAGTGCGATTTCTCAACAACTGGTGGTTTTGGTAACTGTCATACAAAATTTGGTAATTTCAGGTGAAATGTGAATATAAATAATTTTGGTCAATTAATGTAGACAGACAGACAAATTGATAGACAGTCAGAAAGATAGACAGAAACGGGCAGACAGAGAGACAGATTCATAGACAGTCAGATAGATAAAGGCAGACAGACAGACAGACAGATAGATGGATTGTCAGACATACAGACAAATAGACAGACATACATACAAACAGAAAGACAGACAGATAGATAGATAGACAGATGGACAGACAGACAGATAGATAGATATATAGACAAACAAAAAGATAGACAGACAGATAGACAGATGGACAGACATATAGATGGACAGACAGATAGATATTGTTAACAGATAATAGAACAGCTTATCAAAATTGTAATTACATTTTTTTTAGTTTTAAATGACTTTTATTTCAACGGTATCTACGTATATATAAAAACAAAATTAAAAAAAATTCAAAGTTCCCATACAAAACCCAAATTTAAGTTTTTGTAGATTCCGGCTTTTCCTTGGAGTTATTCTGAATTTTCTTTCCTCATAGACCATCCCTGAATCAAGTTAAATAAAACAAATAAAGAATCATCCGAATCGGTCGAGCCGTTCTCGAGTTTTAGCGAGACTAACGCACAGCAATTGATTTTTATATACATATATAATAATATATACAAGAAGAGAAGAAGATAAAAAAAATTGGGCTCTGTTTGTTATCACGCAATGTTTATTTGAAGGCGTGAAATTGATGACATTAAGAAAAAAGTTTATCGGTCAAATAACCACATCCTGAGTTCATGCACATTTCTGCTTGTTTTACGGCATTTTGAATTGTTGTTCGCAATATATCTGCCTCCAAATTGGTGATTTCTTCTTCAATGTTGGTTTTTGAGTCTTGCAAGGTTTGTAGTTTGTTGTGGCAAATGCGAGATTTAAAAAGCCCCAGGGAAGAAATCTGACGCCGTCAGATCTGGCGATCTAACCGGCCAGTTCAAATCGCCAAAACGGAAATTGGTGATTCAGCTGTGTGAGTGGTTGCTCCGTCCTGCTGGAACCAACAATGCTCAACACCTTACTCAGCAACAAAACTCTTTTAACATCTGTCTGTAGCGTCTCGTCGATGTTTGTGGACTCTCTCGGACGTCCTCACAGCAGTGATATTTTCGGTCGAACGAACAATACGGGGCCGATCACCTCTTGCGACTTCTCTAATGGACTCAGTGTTTACACAAGACTCTCAGCCAAACACAAACATGTTGCAGGACGGCGAGGAAAACGATTACGAAATTCACGCTGCGTTAAAACAAAGTTTTATTTATTAAATAAGCGGTAACAATAATTGCGCGTTTTTTAGGTGTGTATCGCTCCATTGCTTGTCGTAAACTAAAGCGTGGTACACATTATCGATCAAAGCTGACAACCAAAACGGATGTCATTTTTGATCGAAGAGTCTCGCGTACACACTATAGCTTTTATTTGACATTTAAATCATCATACCTTTGTTTGGTTTTCGAATGACGAAATTTGCATACATAAAGGGTGATTTTTTAAGAGGTTGAGAACTTTTTTTAAAAAAAAAACACAAAAAATTCGAAAAAATGAATGAAATATTTATTTGAATCGATAGTTTGAACCTTGCAATTTAAATGTTTAAAGATAATTTCATGCAAATGTTGACCGCGGCTGCGTCTCAGGTAGCCCATCCGCTGAGTCCAATTTTGGCATACTCTTTCACACATATCGGCCGGTATCTCACGAATGAATGCATGGATGTTGGCTTCCAGTGCGTCAATCGAAGCGGGCTTGTCCCTACAGACATTAGCCTTGACATACCCCCACAAAAAATAATCTAATGGTGTCAAATCGCACGATCTAGGCGGCCAATTGACCGGCCCGAAACGTGAAATTAACTGTTCACCAAACTCGCCTCGCAATTGCGCCATTGTTTCGCGTGCTGTGGCATGTGGCACCGTCTTGTTGAAACCACATATCATGCAAGTCAAGAACTTCCATTTCGGGCAAAAAAAAGTTTGTTATCATCGCTCGGTAGCGTTCACCATTGACAGTAACGCTGCGATTCGCATCATCTTTGAAGAAATATGGCCCAATAATGCCGCCGGCCCATAAACCGCACCAAACAGTGGCTTTTTCGGGATGCATTGGTAGCTGTTGCAATGCTTCTGGCTGATCTTCACTCCAAATGCGGCAATTTTGCTTATTTACGTACCCATTCAACCAAAAATGAGCCTCATCGCTGAACACAATTTTTCGATAAAAAAGCGGATCCTCACATTTCGAACCGAGCACGAATTTTGATAGTAAAATTCAATAATTTGCAAGCGTTGTTCATTTGTAAGACGATCCATGGTTAAATTGCAAACCAAACTGAAGCTGTTTGACAGTGACACAAGGTACTAAACACACGTCAGCTGTCAAAACCAGTGTTGCCAAAACCAAACCAGCTAAAAAATCACCCTTTACAATCGAGCGAAAACAAAGATGGCCGCTGATCGTCAGTCAGTAGCAAAAATGTTTGCACCTCATCAGTTTTGATCGACAAACCATCAAGCAGTTGTCCACACTTTCAGTTTTGATGGACGTCAACCAAAACTGTCAGTATGAAAAATCACACTTCTCAATACAATGCATGTATCAAAAAAGCTGAGGTTTGCGAGAGGGCATTTTTCGTGGCCCCCCGAGAAGTGGAGGAAGAAAATTGTGTACTGATGAGAACAAGATTGTTCTGTATGGCGAAAAGGGATCTCGGCAGTATGTCAGGCGTCAGCCCAATATAAAATATGATCCTAGATTGACAACAGAAACTATAAAATTTGGTGGATGATAGTATCAGTCCAATATATTGGCTTAAAGGTATAATGGACCAGCACTCATGCGTTAATATAGAGCAGAACATAATGTTGCCATATGCCGAGGACGGCATGCTACTAAAATTTTCCTGCAGGAGAACGACCCGAAAGACACTACCTGAACAGCTAAGCAATGGTTTCGGGACAATGGGATTGAGTTCATGGAGTCGCCTGCTCAATTTCCTTTTTTATTTTTGGTTAATGCTATATCTTGAGTGGCACTGCTATTATTTTGCTCGCACTTCGTTTACTCACATTAAATACCTTTCAAAATAATGGGACAGTCTTCAAGTGCTTTCTGTGCTTTATTTGATTGATAATATTTTCTAAACGATTGGCAGCACAGGTCCGTTGTCTTTCTATTCAAATATTAATAAAAGTGAATAAAATAAATGTTAAAAAATGTAAAAAGACTTTTATTTAATATATTGAAATAAAAACCAGGGTGCCCTGGCGCCCAGGGTAGGAAAAGTCCACTCCAAATATGGGTAGGGTTCTCGGGTTAAAGACCTAATAATATGCTTAGCAGACTGTAAAATATGCAACATACACTTGCTATGTTCCACATTAATTAAAAAAGGCTCCTCAAAGTGCCATTATTTGCATTTCGTAAATATCTGATTGAATCTAAAAAGCATCAGTAGGTATCCAGGTTTTTGAACGTACTAAGTTTGCAGCTTGATTTTTGATACAAAAAAAAACGCCACATTGTCGTTGACTACGCCGCGCCGCGTCGCTGGACCTTAAAGCTGTATGTGGGAAATTTAAAGTACATTCTGATGTAAGTGAGGTAGACGCTAAGTCGTACATAGCTCGTCCATTTAAAGAATCAGGGTTCAGCATTAACTACAATTTCAGAAGATCTACTTGACCTTTTAATCGTTTTTCCAAATCTACTACTCCTTCCGCTCGGTACACAATCTAGTTCAGTTTCTTCTCACAGCAAAATTCTAAAAAAAAATAAATAGAAGCGTGTTAGCACTGAGCATCGAAAGCAATTTATTTTTTCTTTTACACTGCCAAAGTACTTAGCTTCGCATCTATGAGCACTGGTTTATATAATTTACTTCAGCTTCTTAAGTGGCTTGAATGCTTCCACAATTAGAGCAAATTTATTTGAACTAAGTCGACATTTTTTAAATTGCCGCTAACTTAAACGCCGGGATACTAAATTCCGATTACGACTGTTTTACTAAATATTCCTGAACACTTTCTGACTTCTAGCTCAGAAATAAAACTATAACTGCTTCCGTAGACTTATGTTTCAGAGAAAAGAAAAACCAATGTGCTTTGAAATGTTTTCACATTTTGCACTCAAAGAAATGCTGACACGGAATGCATTAAGCTGCCACTTGTAAGTAATGGATAACTGTCGAAAAGTTACCGAGAGTGATTGATGAGTCCTTTAAGTCATTTTGAAAGTGACAAGACTGATAACATTCAAGATTAATGCATTGAATAGGACAACCACAAAAAATGCATAAATATTACTCTAGAGGTGGTTTTTTTCCCGGAAGGAGGTACTTTTTGTGCGCTCTACGGATGGATATGAATGGCAAAAATTGAAAATGATACCCGTTCAAGTTTTTTTCTTTGAAGATAAATCAGACTGATGCAATTTTACTGTACATAATATTTGTATATGTATACTAGCTGACCCGTGCTCGCCTTGCTTCGCCCACCTGCAACTTGGGAAAACAAATTATTATTTTCTTCTTATAGTATAGGTATGTAATGTATAGTTGATGCCCGTGCACTTTTTTAAAATTTGAATTTGGTTTTACAAACCTATTACAGTTGTCATGTAGAACACCAAAATATTCGCTTTCGAACATCCAATGCACAGTTCATAATTTCGTTCAGAATACAGAACACCTAATTCGACTTTTGGTGGTTGAATTCACTAAAAGTGGAATGCAGAACAGGGCGGTATATCTTTAATTTTCAATTTTCATGGAACGCAAGTGCTCCAATAGAATTAAAGTCAAATAGAAATAAAATCTATTGACGGTATTGCGGAATTCGATTCGTAATAGAATTAATTTCGAATAGAAATAAAATCTATTACCGGCGTATTGCGAGTCTCTATTGCTATGGATATTTTTCTATTTGATAGAAATGACAATTCTATCAGAAAATTACGGTAGAATTATATTTGAAATTTCTTTGTTCGGTTAAATGGAAAACAACAAAAATAAGTAAGTAATAGATATATTGAATTTGATATAAAAATCGATTTTAGTATGTAATTTTATTAATTTTTATACAAAATAGAAGACAATTTACAAACAAGCGCCAGATGGATAAAATTAGTGTGCCATCTTATTTTAAAATGCGTTCCGTCGATGCAACCGATAATGCCAGGAAATTCAGTTTTCTCGTAAAAGAACAATTTAGGTTCCTCTTCTTCCTCCTGTGAGTAGTGAAACTTAATCCACTTAAGACAAACATGTCCTTCAACTTTATCTATGAGCTCGCCTAGGACAATTGAAACTGTTGACTGACCAAGTGCGAGGTTGTAGTCATTACCAACACAGTCAATCTAAAGTTCCTTCTAAACCTAAATAAAACAACTACAGTGGAAGTCGCTTATAACGACGGTGAAGGGACCGAGCAAATGTGGTCGTTATAACCGGCGGTCGTTATATCCGACTGCCCTCCAAAAGTATTCAGAGAAAACTTAAAAACATTCACAGACAAAATTAATTTATTTCATTTTTAAATTATGAAGGACATTATACAGAGTTCATAAATAAATTAAATTTTTATTTTTTTTTTTAAGTTTTACAAAATAAATCACTCCAAATTCGTGTGCTATTCGCTATTTTTTCACCTGACTCCAAAAGGAAGAAAATCGCTGCCTTTTCGCCTACAGAAAAGTTCCTAAGTTTTCTAGAACTAATGGCTGCATAAGAAAATACAAACAGTAACCTCCTTACTAATATCCTACTTTTTAATGACAATGCGTGAACTCAAATAAATACACAAAACACTAGAACTAACATCAGCTATCCTGGCGATAATAACAAAAAAAAAAACACTAAAAAATTGCGTAAAATCACTATAATGAAGAAGAAATATACAGATTAACGTACATACCATACATATGCATATACGTGTATGGGTATGTAATTTTTTGTAAATTTTCTCTCACTTCGTCGTTATAAGCAGGGCTGCCGTTTTGAAAATTCGAATGGGAGTATTTTAGACGTTTACAGGGGAGTATTTCGTGTCTGAGGGGAGTACAAAAAAGAAACGATACAAATCCAATATTAAAAGCAACCATTAGCCTGTTGAAACTCTAAAACTTAATTATTTTATTTGGACTGCAGGCTCAAGCTATTTTTCTAAAAAGTTCCCTTTTTTTAATAAATAGCAAAGCGACAGAAAAACAAAATTTTTGATGAATGATGATTTAATGAACCCCAAAGACATTAAAAATGTAAGCATTAAAATAACCAAGTTTTGGGTTTTACCTATCAAATTGAAACTCAGTACTTCGTACAACCTCCTCGGCTCTACATAACTTCGAAAATTCTATTATGCATGGAATTTATCAAGCTCTACAGAACTTCTCCATTGATCTCGATTCATGCCTGGGCTATTTGTGTTTTTAGCTCTTTCACATTCCAGTACTGCCTCTCATATACATTTTTCAAGTCATGATCCCCCACATGTTTTCGATTGGTTTCAGATCAGGACTACATAATGGCCACGGCAAACATCTTATTCTGCTGACTTCCAACTATTCGCGGACTATTTTTGCCGCTTGAATTGTATTGTTGGAAAAATAAAGTTTTCACCCGCCGGAATTTTTCCAAATTCGTCTTAAGCATATTCGAGCATCTTTCTGTATTTCACACCATTCATTTTGAGTGGTAGTCATATCAAATTGATTTTTCCATGATACCCAAAGGGATCCCAAACCATTGCACTTCCACCTCCGGAGTGCCGGGTCATTTTCACTGCTTTTTCATCTCGCAAATGATGCCAATAAAACCTTAAACCATCGGGACAGTTTGCTTCAACAGTTGCTGCACTCTTCTAACAGTTACGGGAAGTTCCAACTCGCGCCTTACCTGACCGGCATTCGGCATGTTCCACCTGAATTTGCGTGAAATAGCTTGGTCGACCGGATCTAGATGAGAGAGCAGAGCCATCATTTTTACCCAAATTGAGGAAATTACACACGATGGAAACAGATCGTCCTACCTTCGATGGAACTGACCGCTTTTCATGCTCTCTTTGTATAGCAATAACTGCCCATCCTTCCAGGGTCAAATAGGTTCCGCGGGGCACGACTAGGTTAGATTGGGTTAGGTTGTCGGGAGTTCTGATGCTAAGCCATCACAAAACACGAGGCACCATAATGGGACCATCGTATGATGGTACCTAAACCAAAACTTTTCCCTTTTTCCCTTTTTAAATTTTATTGTACTAAGTTTGGCCAGTCTCTTCTAGTGTGTTAAAGAAGTCATTCCCTAAAAAATTCTCTAGAGAGCGAGCAATAGCCTGCCAACCACAAAGAATGTGTTCAATATCCTCCGATATACATACTTATGTCATATACCTATGGGGCATGGCTAAATAGAGGTTGAATAATTATTATCATTTCGAATTACTAGGAGTGTGAGTCATCTGTGAAATTACCTTTAAAATATTTTAAACATAAAAATACTTATCAATCATCTGAAATATTGTAAGGTAAACACAATGTTTTTATACTGAAGTATTTCACCTCTTGTGCATGGCTTCTTTAGTTAGTAGTTCAGTCTGTATATCAAACTGAACATTTTGATAATGTCTGTCTTTATACTTATAGCGGCCACTGTATTTCATTATCGTGTTAGTACTATTCAATAAAGACAAACGTACTCAAAGTACTACTTGTTTTAAAAAAAAAATGGAAATATTTAATAGGGGAGTACAATCAGGACGAGGGGAGCACGGGAGTACAGTGCTTGAGAGAGTAGTACGAATACTCCCTTAGTACTCACTTCGGCAGCCCTGGTTATAAGCGACGAAATCGATTCTTTCTCTTCGAAAATTGGTCGTTATATACGACGACGTTATATCCGGCGGTAGAATAGCTTAAAATATGAAGAAACCAACCAACTGAAAGGAAAATGGTCGTTATAAGCGACTGGTCGTAATAAGCGAGGTCGTTATAAGCGACTTCCACTGTACCTATAAAAAATTACTTTTTTTTAGGGGAAATGTATTTCCTTACATATTTTCGTTCATGTCCAGCGGATTAGAATGCACTCGTTAATTTTTTCTGTTTCGAAGAGTTGAAAAAACTGCAGCACTTACTCGAGCCTCGTCTAATTCGTCCTTAAAAATATCAAACCAAATAACACTAATTTTTGAATGAAACCAACAATTCTTTGCAAGACAATAAACAAAACTGAATTTAATTTGACATTTGAGTTCAAAGTTCACCGATAGCTTTTCATTTTCTATTTCGAAATTCGGGTCTATTTAACCAATTCTATTGCGTTACGCGATACCACGAATTTGTTTAATAGAATGGAATAAAGTCGAATAGACTTTTTGCGAATAGACTCTCGCAATAAGCCCCTAAATACATTTTTAGAAAGAATACATATGTACAGTAGTATATCGATAATGTGAATTACCGACAATGTGAATTTCTCTAAAATGGGAATCGGCAAAACGTGTTTTTTTGAAACGTAGCTAGCAAAGTCAAATTTTACACGCAAAACAAATACAACAACCAGCTGCCTACAACTCTTGATTTTATCCCCAGCCAAAGCAGCTGGCTAGGAATTTTACGACTACTCATCGTCAGGTGGCGCTGAAAGTGATTTGTAGAACATTTGACAGACTGCCGTGTGCCTACGAAAATTATACATATATCAAATATGTACTAATGATAATGATGTTTCACAAACATAATCAACTTTAATATGACTTCATACCACTTTTTGTAAATTATCTAATGAATAAATTACCGAAATTAATTGTTTTCACAACAAATAACAAAAAACCGATTTGGTGGAATGCCGAATTTTTTTGACAGTTCACACTTAACAGTTGACCGAAATCACACACACCAACTTGGAGGTAAGTCAGCTGGGTTTGGCTGGCTGGGAATCGTTTTAATAAACGACTGGCTAGCTACGTTTAAAAAAACACGGCTATTGTCATCTCTATAATGTGAACTTCCAAAATGTGAATTTTTTGTAAAAGATTTTATAGTTCTCTTGTTTCGCTCGCTCGTTTTGCGTGCGATATTAGGGACTGAATAACTGTTATTTGTCCTTAACCCTTAACGGCCCAATTTTTTATTTTCTAATGAAATAAATTACTTGAAGATAACATAGCATCTAAAGTGATTCTGCGTACTTAATATTGTATTTCGTTGCGTTGTTTACCTGTGGGGGCGGATATTGTGGTATATATCAAATTCGATCAAACGGGCACTAGGGCTACATTTTGAGCTTAAATACGAGATGTAAGGTATATTACGAAAGAAAAAATATTGTGAAAATGCAAACATAGTATTCAGTATATTTTTGAAACCGGATTCATAAAATGTATTCAAATAACATTTTAAAGTAATTTCTGGTCTTTGTCGAATCTGCTTATGTGACACGACCAACTTTCAAATTGTTGGTATTATTTGAATTTTAACATGAAATTGCATATTCTTAGGCACATTTATATTGAAGAAACTTGTTTTAAATATGATACAATGGCCAATTATGATAAAATATGAAGTTTTTCGAATTTACAGGATTTTTTAGTAATATGTATCAAATTTGATACGTTGGGCCGTTAAGGGTTAAGTTGTAAATGCAGCTGCACGCTGCAGGCTATAGAGAGACAACAACTGCCATTTGTGTAGGTATGGTCGTATGGATCTTATATGATCAGTTCGTGGTTATATTTTTTCTGTTAGTTGTGTCTTGTGTGGTTCGTGTTTCTTTTTTCGTTTTGTTTATTAAATAAGCTCAATTGGTACATTGCAAACAAAAATTGCATCGATTTGTATCGATTAAAGATAAGTGCAAAATTTTACGCGAACTAGATGCTGGACATCCTGGATTTCCATTAGCTGAAAAGTATGATGTGTCAAAGTAAACAATTACAGGAATAAAATTAAATTCGAAGAAGCTATTGGACCATTTCAAACAAACCGAAATCCGAAATGGAAAATGCATTGTTCGAGTGGCTAAAAAAGCAACGAGAACTACGTTCCAGTTTGAACAGATTTACTCTGCCGAAAAGCACACCAATAGCAGCAAACCAAATGAAGCTAGTCAAGGTTGAGTGTACAAATTTTAGCAAAGGCATGGTGTAAGAACATTAAAAAATCAGTTTAGTACGTACTGGAAAAAAAATTCCATTAATGTGAATCCCTCTAAAATCCGAAAACGCCTTGTTTTAATTAGTTCACATTATCGAGGAACTACTGTATTTGGTTCCATTTTTCACGAGAATTTGCACACCTACACTCAGAAAAAAAAGTTGTAATCACAACAATTTTATACTTTGTCACAAGAATAAACGTTGGTTAAAATCTGCTCAACAACCGAAATTGTTAATTCTAGAATTCTCGGTCTTAGTTACTGCATAAGAATAAAATTTCTTACATTTAAGAACTTACGTTGTTGTGCGAAATGAGATCTTGTTAAAAAGAATTAACAATAAAATACTTGCATCAAGAATAAAGAATTGTTAAGAATTTAAAAACGTAAATTCTTGCCTAGAGACACATTTTTTTTTTGCAGAAATTGTGAATAAGGTACTTACGCTGAATATGCAAATGCTTAATAAGAATCAGAAATGTAAATTGTTGCTTTAAGGAAACGAATGTTAGCCTGGAATCAAAAATACTTACTGAGACTGAAAATCAAGAGAAAAAATTCAAAAATGACCACATTCGTTTTAATGATTTTATTTTAAGAATACCCAAATATTCAGATTTTTTACATACTTATGTGTACATGCGTATTTGCAAAACCAAATTAACTTTAATAATCATAATTACTCTTCGGACGATATTCGGCACTCCACCAATGCAACTTTACTTAAGTTTACAAAAATGTCTAAGTTTCCACTATCAATATTGTATATTTGACTGGCTTTTTCATTATTTATCTGCATTTTTAAATTGAAGAAATCTTAATTTTTTTTTAATTCACTTACTTATTGAACTTCACTCACGAAAGATTCACAACGCAATGTAAGAAAACGCAAAGAAAAGTAGTTATCATTTCCGACGATAAGAATAATTCATTCTTAAGTCGACAACAAATTGTTGCGCGAGGATATGATTTGTTGAGAATTCAAGAATTTATTTTGTTGCCTAAAGAATTAATTGTTGATTTGATAATATAATTCCTAAACAACATATTGTGAAGAAACGTTCTTTTCCACCAAGAATTTTTTTTTGATGCAACTATTTTAATTGTTAAAAGTCAACAGTTTCAAATATTTGGATGGAGAACAAATTGTTAGGCTAAACATTTTCCGCAGTTATTGTCAAACAACAATGTATTTCTTTTGCCTAAGTATGAAACTTTTATGGAAAGAATTTTTATTCTTGAAAATTTAAAAATTTTGATTGTTGTTTCAAAAATAACATTTTTGATTCGAGTATCCAATCTCAAATAGAAATACAGTGGTGGTCCAATGCCGTAATATCGAACACATTTTCCTTGTACGAAACATTAAATAAATGTACAAATACTGTTTCTAATTCATAACAATTTATTTAATTTATTCATTAAGTCAACAAACAAGTTAAAAAGTAGAAAAATAAGTAAAAGAAACTAAAACAAAATTAATTTATTTCCTTTTCTTTTCCAAAAAGCAATCGCCAATAAGGACATGCCTTTGCAAACGTTCAACGCAGAAATTTGTAGCTATTTCCCGTAGACTTATTAGAACAACGTTGGAAGTTATGAAAAACAGTGAACAAGTTTTGCAGAACTTCCAATGTTGTTCTATTTGGCTCAGTTAATACACTCTCAACTGCCTCGAATGGGTTGATACGCTTATCTTCTTGAAGAAACATTTCAGTATTGTTCCAAGATTCCAAATCCTCCGCTAAGCTTAACTAAGCGAATGGTTGGATCAAGGAGCTTACCTTCGGCTTCGGTTGCATGTACAACACCCAAATGCTTTCATCGACCGTTTCCTAAACATTATTGTATTTCTTAGGTAAATTTGTCTCGTTCTATTTTTTAAAGCATGTACACAGATATTGTAGCAACATTCGTTACATCGAATATCATTTTTTTGGTTCGTTCGCTATATAGAGCCGATAATGCACTTGAAAAAAGTGTACGTTATATCGATCATTCGTTATATCGGCATTCGTTATACTGGACCACCACTGTATTCAAAAACAAAATACTTGAGAAAACACTATTCTTTTTAATCTAACAATTTTTCGCTTTTGATAATGTGTCAACACTTACAAATATTTGTCTTGAGCATGAGATTTTTGATACAACAACTTCAAACCAAATATTCTAAAAATACATTTGTTGCCATAAGAACTAGTATTTATTGGCAACAATTTTCAGCTTACAATTTGTTAACAATTGAAAATTCTTGTTTCAACAATGTTTTTTTTTCTGAGTGTAGTCACGCAATTTTCCTTTTCTGATTCGTTTTACACAAAATGAAGGTCGACCACCATCTCCCATGACTGCTTCACCGAACGACATGAAATGCTGACTTTTTTGTGGCCGCATCCTTTCTGACGTGGGTTAGCGGTGTTTCACAACTCTGACAAATGTTAAAAACGTGAAGTACGCATGTTGGAACAGAAAAACTTTTTATGTGCAGGTAAAGAATTCTTTCAAAGAACAATCACCCTGGGAGCACCAAATGTCGGTGTCTTAAACTTCTGTTCAACTCCTCCCTACATACATATGAGTTTTGGCTTCTTTGACAAATTACATCCTAGCGTTAAAAGGGCTACGCATTATACGTAATTCAATAAGTTAAAACAAAAAGCATTTAAAATTCTTCTCCGAATCGTCTTCGAAACCTAATTTGGAATACGCGAAACGTACTCGTCAAATTTGATCCCGCTGCTATTGGTTTGCTAATTAAATTCGGTTATTGACACATCGAATAAAAAATAACATGTTGCGGAACGACCACGTGTACGGGAACCGAGAACCGGTCTTCGTTCACTCTCGCGTTACAGCGCAGCGCCAGCATGTTGAAGTGGTTGATGTTATTAAAATTGTGTCGCCGCGGCCGTCTTAATCGTTTTCATTGTACGACGCGTAATACCCTCTTGTGTGCACACAATTGCGTTATATAATCCTATTAATAAATACGGTTTTATTAAAAGATTTTATTACGGCAAAATCGAAGGGAAAACCGCTTTAACGAACTTCCACTCGCCCCATAACCGCACACAATTATCGCATCGTATCTTGAAAATCCAATGCGGCCGGTGCTGTCGGTCCGTATAACAGAAACTTCGTTTCCGATAAGGCACAGAGTAACATATGAGGTGGAATAAATCTGTCCGCCCGCACTTGCTCTGCCACACTTCCCAAACTTAATGACTTCTTTATGCCCTCTTTGGCAAGCGTTGTTGTTTTTTTTTTTTTTTATTGTAGCCTTTTGTAGATTTATTTCCCTTTTCAGTTACTGCTCTCCTTTTATTTATGTGTATTATGGGATTTTACATCAAATGTGACACAGGTTTATTTCCATGGTAATAGAAGCGAAGGAGGCTGAAGGCTGGTGGCTGGCGGCTAGAGGGCCTCGCAACGCTACACAACATAAATATTATGTTGTATCTGCTACGAAAACAGAAAATAATAAAAAGGAACAAGTTTCAGTTTAGGAAGAGCCTCTGTGTTTCCAGTACGTTGACATTGAATGCCTTGTGTATTTTATTCACCCCAGTCCACTTGGATTGCGGCCCACATTCGGACATGCGAATAGGCATCTTCATACGAGTATGTTGTACGTATGTGTGAGCAAATGATGAATATGGCACAGGATTCGGATTTGGATTCCAATTCAGATTCAGCTTAACAATTCATGCGTGAGGGTTGTATATGAGTCTGAAATGGGCACACAACTTACATATGTGCACTTCTAGGGCTTGTGAAATTTAAAAAAATGGAACAAAAATTAAGAAAAAAAAAACTGTTATTCTCCTTTAAACTCATAAATTATTGTGTAGTCCTTTTTTCTCTCTCTTTGATACAATATTTCTGGAGCGCATGTAATGCTTTTGCAAAAAAGCAACAACGCGTACAAGGATCAGAAATTGATGGCATCTTTTTACCGTAACTCAAAGTTGATCGTAAAAGTGGGATAAAAACGATTTCTGCATATGTGGATTTACTACATGTATTCGTTTTCGTTTGCTTCTTATTCACTCCGCTGTTTACTGTAGATCGACGGGAAGCTGCTTTACCCTACTTATGGATGTGTACATATAGTTAAGCAGTCATGAAAAGAAATATAAATTGCCTAAGTGAATTCTCTCACTTCTTAAGGGACATCATTTTTTTTCCCCTCTCAAAAAGGAGTAACGAAACTGTAATAGGATTATTACTATTGCCTGTGTATGGGCACGGGAATAAGTATGCAAGAAGAAAAGTATCTTATGAGGCTTTTACGGTCGAGTACATAATTCCTTTGACTGCTCATAGTGGAGAAGTATTTGACTATTAGAATGTTTTTTTTTTTTTTTCACTTTTTTTTTAAATCGTTTTATTGCTGTGAATAAAATAGCAGATGAAAAAGCCTTTTTAATACATTCCCTCTGATCTTTGGCTTCGGATTTAATGCATTTAAACCTATGCCATACGTTTCTCTTCTAATATGTGTAGAGAATAATACAAAACAACATAAAATTAATGTAGTGAGTGAATTCAAGGATATGGTGACGAAGGTACATCTTGTAAAAAAACGTGCCCTTATCTTAGGAACTGTGAAAACTTTAATCTTATCCATATTAGTCTACGGCTGTGACATTTGTTAGTTGCAACTTTTCAAGCAAAAGAAATCTGAATGTTGTCTTCGATTCGATATATCTATGGACTTAGTAGATACAATGAAGTCTTGTACCCAAGCACACTCTCACTAAAGACTAACTACAGTCGAACTTCGATAACTCGAATATTTGATAACTGTTGTTGTTAACTAATGGAGGAAACTGGCCTAGGTCATCATTCCTCGAGCCGCCCAATATAAATGTGTGATGTTGGAGCTCTGCTTTCTAGCGTCGTCGAAGGCTGGGCATCTGGTTAGGTGTTCTTCGTCCTGTGCTTCGTTTCTATTGCATAGTGTGCAGACGTCTGATTCTTTGATGCCAATCTTTTTCAGGTGTGTTGCTAGGCAATTGTGTGCGGTTTTTAATCGTAAAAGTGCTACTGCCTCTTTCTGAGGTTCTTGAGCCAAGTTAGGATAGAGAAACTAGCGATGTTTTCGTATCTCTTTCCTTCCATTGTTCTGCGTTCTCTATGAAATTCTTTGTTTGAGAGCGAGGTTTTTATTCTGTGCAATCTGTTTAATATTGTGATGGATTCTGGGTTTCTGTTGATAATGTTGGCTCCTTTTTTTGACTAGGGCGTCTGCAGCTTCGTTTCCTAGGAGATTATCATGTGCCGGCACCCACTGGAAATTTACACGATGTCCTTTCTGCTGAAGCAAGGTAAATAGTCGTCTGATATTTCTTGCGATTAGCGTTTCTGTTTTGCTGTTGTAACTGATAAGTGATTGTAGAGCAGATTTTGAGTCCGATAATATTGCGATGTTTTTCGTTCGTTCGTTTCTGTGAAGTAGTTGCGATAATGCACATTCGATGGCTGCAAGTTCTCCTTCGAATACCGTTGGGTTTGCTGGAAGTGCGAAGTAATGGCTGAAATGTTCGCATTTGATAACTCTTAAGCTAGTATCAGACGATTGGTGTAAATACATAAATTTCATTTATGTATGGCATATACAAATTCTACAAAAATTCGTACAGAGAAATGATTTATGTATGCCAGAAATATTTGTGGTTCAGACGATTTGTATATTTTATCACAACGTTACAAATTTCATTTGTCTATCACCATACACCAATACGGCATACATAAATTAATTTGTGTTTACTGATTTGGGGGTTCAGACGATTTATGTATTTCTACAAAAATGGAATTTATGTTCATATTTCTGCAAGTGCCAGATTTTTTTTTTTTTATATAATCTACACACGCTAAAGGGGATATGAATACCCTTCTAATGTTTACACACCGCGCGAGCACATGAAAGACAAGAACTAGAGACAGACAGATCGACCTAGTGATAGGAAACTCAGATATTAGGTTTCAATTAACTCTATGGGTGGTGCCCAGGATAACTGGAGAGTTGTGTATTAAAGTTATACCATTGCTTATGATTCACAGAAGTTTTATTGGTTTTAATTCAATGGTGTGTTGACGTACATAATATTAAAAAATTAAATTAAATGCTATGTTGAAAAAAAAACGTGTCGCGATTATTTTAGCCGCGTATTAAGTCGATAGTGAAGAGTAAGACGAAATCCAACAAAACGTCGTCGAGTTGCCACGCAAACGCCGTACTTGTTGGGGAAAAAATTGGCTTGGCCACCGCGAGGCGGAGGGCTTCTGCACAAAATTACTCGTAGAATTGCGTGCCGAAGAGCCGCAATTGCATCGCAATTTTGTCCAAATATTAATTTCCATAATTTGCTGGCTTTGGTAACGCCCGCCGTACATCCAGAAAGCCGATACAGTTATGCGTGCCAGCATTCCGGCATCTATGTGGCTGATCTTGACGCTACGCTTTCTAGCCTCTGGCGACAGTTTCCGCTCGCTCCAGTATCTATTCCGCATTCCGCAGAATATCATCTCCACCATTATTGCGAAAGTGCTTGATGCAATCTAGTGCGAACTGCAAGATCCCAATAGCGAACTTACACATTACCACAGCCATACTTTAAGACCTTCCCATGCTAATCATCGCTTCCTTTTGGCATTATATCATGCATTATTTTAATATTAAACATCGCGATGTCATGAACGGTAATGCCATCGTTGCCAGGTTATTCAAAAGTATGGTTAGAATTTATTATTTTAAAATAGATGCCATTATGAACTCGCTACCTTGGCAAGGCTTAAACACAGCACTTAAAAAGGTCATTCCCTGATAAGCGAAGCGCTAATGCATTGAATCTCAAGCTTTAAAAGTTGTTTGAATTTTAAAACAAGAGCCATCGATTCCTAGGCATGATTTTGGAAAGGCACTGCATTCTCCAAGATTTTCATCATGAAATCGCCAAAGATTCCATACCGGGATATTGAATATTCAGCTGAACTCTCAAAACCATTTATGTATACGCACAAAATTCGTGTATGCATCAATTTTCAGAATACACTAACGTTTTGACATACATAAATGGTACATAAATGTACACGAATAGTCAAAAATTAATTTATGTACCCGATCAGACGATTTGTATATGTTATCAAATTCGATTTTTGTATGCTATACATACCTAAATGATACAGAAATCGTTTATGTATGCCATTTATGATCATCAAATTTGTGATTCAGACGATTTGAGTATTTTTATATCAAATTTATACATAAATATTTATGTATACACCAATCGTCTGATCTAAGCTTAACATGTAATTTTTATTTGATAACTCGAACTTCTATAACTCGAATGTCTTGACAACTCGAAGAAATTATTTGGCGTCACCTTCGATAAGTCGAATTCTGAAGGGGGATTCCCAAATTATGCGTGTTTTTACATGTTCGTTTTACATATAATGCATCGCTTTCGGGGCACTGTGTATGTATGGCCTATGACCTAGTATACACAAGTGTAAAAAATCGTGATTTCGTTATGTGTGAGTAAACATATTGTCAAATTTCTTGTTAGTAGGGGTTAGAACACACACTACAAGGTTGGTACATTGGTCGATACGAACTCAAAGCTTAGTTTTTTTGTCGAGATATTGTCGAGATATTCAGATGTGAATGTGAGTCCGAATCTGCACAGCTCGACAACAACGATGACAGCGACAGTGATGAATGGAGGACGATTTGATTCAACCACCTTCAAACGAGTTGGTTGCAAATTCGTTAAGCATTTTGGGTTTATATTTAAAGACAAATGAAAAAACAACCGATTTTGTATACCTATAATTTGAAAATCAAAATAAAAAATCCGCACTTCAGTCATTAGGCATTAGTCAAATTCTACATTAAAATCGCAAAACGTGATGTAAAGCTGCATTTTTGGTATGTTATTTGGACCCCTTAGGGAGGTGTAAAACTACAAAGAACCAACCAAATAGGGCTGGAACAGTAACCAGAAGGGACCGCTACCCGACTGAATAGACTTAGAAACTTTTTAAGTTTTTTTTTTTCACATAATGCCCACAATTTCGTGTTAGGTTAGGCTTATATTTTAAAACTTGTAGTATTGCAATTTTTGTTTTTTTACGATTGCAAGAAAACTATAAGGCTTACTGACCCCGGTTTGCGCTTAAATGCAAGGTAATTATACATATGTGCTAAAATTTTATTTCTCACAATTTTTCTCCAAGCATGAGCGGTTCTGCCGATATTCGGCTGAAAGCATAAGCAAGACTCAATATTACAATATTTTTGAAAAATAAAACACTTTTTGAAACCTCATATCTCAACATACGTAGCTGCGGGTGGGCTTAAATTGTCTCAAATTTAACCATCTCAAAATGATGGTGTCAACTATTGTCAAAAAAACCCATAGTTTTTGAAACAAACTGCAAAAACTGAAAAAAGTCCGAAAATATTGCAGTTTTTCACCTGTTGCGCAGGTAGCACAACTTTTTTTTGCTTGCAAAACGTAGTCTTACACCTCCCTAAGGGGTCCAAATAACATACCAAAAATGCAGCTTCACATCACGTTTTGCGATTTTTTGCCTTTTTTTGTAAGATTTGACTGACCTACATGTATAATAGACTATTTTAAATAATAATTATATGTTATATATGTTCGCAAAAAAATACATATTTATATCAATTTTGTAGTTTACTTGATAACTCGAATTTTTTTTGTGGCAAGTCACGGTTCGAGTTATCGAAGTTCGACTGTAGTTGGTATTAGTACACTGGTCCCTCGCTTTGCGCGGGGGTTAGGGGAATGAAAAGTCTCGCGCAATGCGAAATCGCGCAAAGCGAAGTATGAATTTAATTTAATTTAGAGGGTTGCGTTCATGAAAAATGAAATGTTAGCGCCGCGCAAATCGAATTTTGGTAGACAAATGCATTTCGCGCAAAGGTGAAACCGCGCAAAAAGAAGTCGCGCAAAGCGAGGGACCAGTGTATTTTGAAATCCTGTTAAGCCACTAGCTTTTGTAAAAAAAATAATAATAAAAAACCTGTCAATATTGGCCAAGGGTAATTTTGATGGACTTTGTTCCATATTTTCGGTTTCTTCAGTTTGTGATTAACTTCAAAGGTTAAATTGATTTTTTTTTTTGGAAATGGAAAACCAGCCAATAAAGCACAGCAGTTGACCACCTGTATAAGTTGGCAACGAGTTCTTGCACCTCAAGTGGCCAACTTACCAATGTTTCACTGTACGTATCTGCTTTTCTCACAATTTCTAGTTAATTTTTTCATCTAGCATTTTTCACACCTCAGCTCAGATTAGGGTGGAGCTGCTGACTAAATTGTTTAAAAGTTTTCAGCCCATAGCTGGCTCGGACTGCTAACCTTTTAATTTAATTAATGTGAGAGTCTTTTCAATTTTGGAGAACCAGGATGACATTCGAGCGTTCATTGGGAAGATGGATTAAATCTATTGGACATCCGACATGATAAACCAGATTAAGAAAGCAAAAAGAAAACTTTCGCTGATGACCCGATTTCGACTTAAATGGTGTATCTGGTACTGGGGTGAAATCGGCTAACGCGATAATTGACTGTCGCTTTTTTGATTGTCGTTTTTGATTATCAACTATTCTTTGCTCTGTGTAAATCGATCGCAAAAAATTGTTGATTTATTGGCATCACTTCTAAGTCTGTCAAGAATTAAATGTCATTTTCGAATTGTATTGTTTCGAATTTGAAAGCTAAATTCAACAAAATTTGTTTACAGTACAGTATACATAATTTATATCTCAAAACACTTAATAATATTAAAAATAATAACAATTTTGTTTTTTGTAGGTCTAATTCAACAAAACAACAAATCGCGATTCTTTCCGAATTCATGGAGGAACTTATTTTGTTAAACGAAAGGTTTTCAAAAATCTAAAATATTATGATTACTAAGAAATAGTTTTAAAGTATATCCATACAGATTCGTACATACAAAGGTTCAAGGTAGTTCCAACATATTCGCACTATTTCGTAGATTTGTTCTTATCAGTCGGACATTTTTATAACTATTTTCACTCCTCACTCTCCTCGTCCTCGCGTATTGGAAAAGTGCAAATGATGTAAACATTACACTTGAACTAATTTGCTTTATAGAATATACATACATATGTCAATCCTCAAAACACACGTTTTTTTTTCTTAATATATTAACCAATTTGAAGTCGACCGCACCAAAATCCTTATTGAAAATGAAATAAATGTATGAAAACGACACCTAAATAGCTGTCACCTAAAATCAACGCAAAAAAACCATTGTCGATTTGATAATCACCTAACACAGAGCAAAAGTGTCGATTTTGATTATCAACCAGCGCTGCCGAAGGTGATACTATAGTATCCTTTTGATACTATTTCAGAGCTGGTGATACTGTGATACCCAAAGCTTAATAATGATACTCTCAATCAAAAACAAAAATAAAATGTGTTTTTTTTTGCACAATCCTACTTCAATAAATAAATTGCACATCCCTAATCTGGAACTACACAAGTACATTTTCTTCGCTCTTTTGCCTTTGTGTATTTGCTTCTTACACTCTAAATTCGCAGCGCTTTGCTTCTTTACCAAAATGGGAAGACGCCATGAGTCAACTTAATCAAAGCGACAAAGCACATGGCTTTGCTTGCATCGCTTGGAGAAAGAAATAGACAATTATTTGATGTATCGGAAAAGAGAGCAAAAACATGGTTGGAAATAATAAAGCTGACGGTATCTTTGCCGTGCTCTATTGGAACTTCTGTTATACAGCCCATAAACGTAGATAATATCCGCGTATTCTTGGTTTGTAAAAGATGCCATTTCAAACACCGTTTCTAAACAACTGTTGCGTAATCTCGGCCTCAAAAATTAAACTGATGAATTGAATTTTGTTTTCTAATCGCTGCAGATTTTCCCAAGCATCAAAAAATTTGTGGGTTTTTCAGCATACTTAACTTATTATAGATTTTTTTTTACAATTATTATGTTCATGAGAAAAAAATAATAAAACGGTATTACGCATTTTTTGTAGAAAAGCATCGGCAAGATAAATGAAACTGACATAAAAAGAAAATATCTGCAAAGCCAAAGAAGGTACCTACATATCAATTTTATATAAACGCAGTTTCTGTAGTAAGTAATAGCGGAGATATTTGTATTAGCATGGGTCAAGGTACACCAAATGATTTCCACATTGGAGAGATAGACTCTTGTTGTAGAACGATTTTTTTCTTATTTTATACCCAAAATAATTTCCCAAAGTATTGACATTTAACTTGGAAACACCCTGTATATATTTAAAAATAAAACGAAAATGTGTGTATTATTTTATGATACCCTTCGGTTGAAAATGATACCCAAAAATTTCCAATTCTGATACTCTTGAAAATTGCAAAACGACAGCACTGTTGTCAACTATCAACTATCGCGTTAGCCGATTCCACCCCTGCATTCTGAGCTTAAAACGATTCAATCCAACTGCAATAAAAACATATTATGTACTGTATATATGAAAAGATAAGAAACAGCGATACTTTTACACCTAAACAACAACAAAAAAAACCTTTGTACTCGTACATACATATATATAGGTAAACAATAAACAATCGACTGTTCACAGTTCACATTAAACTTATATAGAGATCCCCCATTTTTCGTAGTCCCGATTTGCATAATTTCATTTAATGTTGTTTCAAATTTACGACCGCCCGCCCCTCGATATAGGTTTTTTCCCCTCGATTTTTGGCATAATTCATTGGAATCCCTAAATTAAAAGTAATGTTTAGAACACGAAACGCCAATTAACGTAAAGTAACTATAGAGGGTATGTAACGATGGCCGGCCTTCTGACTATTAAAGCCAAAATTTGCCCGGAGGTCTGTAAACGTTCAAAAAATGAAAATATATTTTTATTATTTTTTTTTTTGTAAGCAGTCGATTTATGTACGTCGTCATTTCACGGAACTCATTTCGACGTAAATCAGAGGATCCCCTTCTTTTGTGTTCTTATTTTTATTGCTGCCCTACAAAATACGAGTCAATTTTAAATCTTGTACGTACCTATGTAACAGGCGATCCTTTTTTTAACAGCTTTTGAATATTTTTTAATAAGATAATTCCTATAGTAATCTGTCATTGATGTGCCTAGGGCTTCCTCAGATCACCAGCTTACAACGAAAAAAAAAAACAAACTAAATTTAGCATGGTTCCGATAACCCTACTGCTGCCTGTGTACGTTCTATTGACTATAACTCGAAAGCCCCAAAAGAGAATAATACTTGCAATCTGTTCTGCAAAACTGTGAACTTAGTGTGTTCATTCTCAATGATGTGGACTTGCAGTATTACAGGATATTTTGCCTTGCCTACGTACGTGGAGTAAACCGTACTCAATCTTAAACTACTGCAAAAATTATTTCTCTACGCTTTCATTGTACCAATCTGGCAAATATATAATACTTGCTCAACTCTAATCAACTTTTCTGACTGCATTTGAGACTCCACCATGTCGTGTGAACATATTCGCTTCCCACATCAACCGAAACCGAAATACCATCGCATTAGGCAGAAGATTCATAAAATGCCGGTGGATGACCTGTCTACGAATTTAAATGGTTTCCTGACCCACAATTCGATAGTGCAGCGTGTTCTCTTCACTCCGAAACAGACGTGTTTAACTTCCAGATGCAAATTCAATTTTCACGTGTTAAATCAAAAACTGACAGCGTTTATCGATGGAATTCCACCATCAGCACGAAAACAGGTGGGAAATTGCTATTTTCTCTCATGTCTCCCCAATCCCCGTGTCTCGGTCGACGGGAATACATACCGACGATTTCACTGCGGTGGGGATTAAATGTTTATTTATTTTATTTCTACTCGAATCTCATCCCTCGTTTGTACCCGAAGCTCTGTATATTAGCATTTTTAAAATTCTGTATCAGTTTCAATAAGGAGCGTGTACTGGTGTCGTGCAAACTTTCACTTAAAAAGTTGGTCGCTTGAAACTGGCCTTAACCTTGTAATCAACGGTTTTCAATTAAACCAGAGTTTCCTGGTCGTTTTTTTTTCGACGTATTAAAATCTACTGAATTTTGTTGGGATATTTGTTATTTCCTTTTTTTGTTAAGAATGTTTTTTTTTTCAAATTTTAGTAAATCTTACAACTTTTTAGTAAATTAACTTTTTACTATTATTTCACTATTTTCTTAAAATGTACTAGATTTGCCAACTATCCGAAGTTGAGTCTTAATCCGCTCGCGTAAACCTCATACTCACCTCGACAGATTTAAATGAAACCAGTATTTCCGGGAATTTATTTTTTCGACGTACATATTAAAATCTACTACATTTTGTTGGGATATTTGTTTTTCCCTTTATTTTGTTTGGGTTTTTTTTTTAATTTTACAGCTGTTTAGTAAATTAACTTTTTTTAGTATATCAATATTTTCTAAAAATGTAGTAGATCTGCCAATATTCAAAGTTGTGTCTTATTCCGCTCGCGTAAACCTCATACTCTCCTCGACGGATTTAAATTAAACCAGAGTTTTCGGGATGTTTTTTTCGACGTATTGGAATCTACTACATTTTGTTGAGATATTTGTTATTCCTTTTTTTTTTGTTAAGAATATTTTTTTCAAATGTTAGTAAATTTTACAACTGTTTAGTAAATTAACTTTTTCAATGTTTTCTAAGAAAGTAGTAGATCTGCCAATATTCGAAGCTGTGTCACGTTGAAAAATCCTTCAAGTCAAGTCCTCCTGTCAAGTCAAGTCTTAAAAATTAAAAATCCCGCAATCCCCAATCTGCACTAAGAAACGGCTTAGATGAGCCAGAACATGCGATTCGGTCGTGGACTTTATATGTTTCGGTTCGGTTTCCATGTTTGCCATCACATCGTTTCATTCTTTGCGCATTCTGTTTGTTTAGACTGATTTCCCAGAGAAAGGGAAGTGTACATACGTAGGTTGGTTGGCACGAATATACCCGCACCCCCACATAAGCAATTAAGCAGACAGGAATACTCGTACCTTGCCTTGTATCTGCTCACAGCGCGGCGCATAAGGTACCTGTATCCGCAAAAGGAAAAGGTAAAGATAATGTGTCATATACTTGAACGCCGTACGCTGAAGTGATTTTAAGTTGGCAACTGGGGTTGTGACATAAATTCTAGAGAAACGTTTTGTGAATCATTGGTTACGCGCCCTGGCAACCTTTAACGATTTTTACTCCCCGCCATGACAGGACGCCCCGTTGGGGTTTCTTTTAGACTTTTTTCTCCTTCCCATCTACCACCCTCTCTATTTTCTTTATAAGCTATTTATATGTAGATACATTGATACATATTCTCGTATCTGTGCAGATGTCGCTGGTAGTTGCTAGGTAAATTTGTACCGATGAGTGGCGGCATCGCTAAGGGACGAAGTTCTTCGTTTTTCCTCTTTTTTTCAGAAAACTTTTGCCATTGAATCAGTTTATATTTATTTCAGTTATGTGTTATACGAGTATTTGTTGGCATAAAAAAGGATCGTTTTACCAGCTCCAGGGTGGAGTGGGCACTAGATAGATGGACTGTTTGCAATGCTGAGTTGGAAAAGTATCGCTGGAAGTTGTTAAGAAAATTGGTAATGAAAAAATGTCTTTCTACATGTATAGGTATCTATTTAAATTTATCGTTGGCGGATGTTACAAAAGATTTGGAGGGACGAAGAAGGAAGTTTCTTTGCAATGAATTTGGACATTTTGTGCTGCAAATAAATGCTAATTTGGTTGAAATTGGTCGGCGGAAGACAACACTAAGTTACAACTTTGCTGCCTTTAACTTAAAGTCAATCTTTGGTTTCGTATACATATACCCTGGTTCATATTTTCTCTTTTCTATGCGCAACCTTTTGTGAAAATGGTCACAGCTCTTGCAATTCTTTACCTCTGTAGCGTAGACTACAGCCTTAAGGAGTCCCTGGCAGGAAACACCCCAAAAAGAAATATGGATACGACTGATTTCCAAAAGCAACTCTGCATTTAGTATTCCGCTTTTGTGATCCTCGTTGACAACTATCGCAGATTAGATCCGAATTAATTGTTGCTTAATTTTTGCTAAAGCCCTCCAGCGTTCGCGATGACTTAAACCTTTAAGAAGATTAAACCAGCATTCTTTTCTTCAAGAACCGAATCCCGCCGCAGTTTTTCACAGTGCCCACCTCTTCCGAATGCCTGGCAAGCGTTCAAGAGTATCATTTGTCATGTAAAGCTTCCCAACTCGCCGTTCAGAGTCGGCAGAAAACTGTAGGTCCCTTCCATTCGTGCAAAAATATAACGCGCAAAAATATAACGTTGCGGGAAGTAAGGCTTGGTTCTACCTAGGACTGCTGAAGCCAAATATTTATTTTTTTATTGTTGCTAAATCACCGTCGAAATTTGTTGCCTTCCGGACTACATCTACGTCCTTCCTTTCAAGTAGTATGATTTATCCAAGCCATGAAAATCTATGAAATTCCTAAGTATTTCCGGACTTTCTGCAACCTGCTTGTTCATCGGGGATAGTTTTTTCGCTGATTGAGCTAATGCAGCCCAACGTTCGAAGAGCTTAGGCCACTGATAAAAAGGTCATTGAGCTGTAGTAGCTCGTAAATGACCATTCTTCGGAACTGCAACTATGATCTACAGTGCCCGCCAAAAGTCAGTTGAAATCACCATGCAAGACACAAAATGGGTGATAGAGGTGGAAAAGTAACTCATTAGTTCAACTAAACAGAAAACTAAAATAAAATTGATTCGGTTTAAATAAAAAAAAATATCTTTTGAAAGTCCTTAATGTGACTCGCCAAAATTCAGTTTAAATTAAGGTTATTGGTGCTTCTTTCTAACTCTCACAGCTTTTTGGAAACTCAATATTTCGTATGTCCGCCTGTGTTTTTCAAAACAGCCTCAATGCGTTTTGGCATTGATTTCACCAACTTCTGCAACACAGTATTCGGTAAACTTCATCAGATTTCCAAACTGTTTTGCTTTTTCTACAAGTTTTTCGCATTCTTCTGTCGATCTCATCCCATAAATGCTCAATGGGATTGAGATCCGGTGACATGACGGGCCAATCTTACAAATTTATTCCTTTTGCGCTAAAATAATTCTGAGTTTCGTGTTTCGTTTTTGTGATCATTGTCTTGTTGAAATACAAATGATCCACTCAATCCCATTGAAGCAGCAGAATCTCCCAAGTTGCTTTCCAGAATGCCACAGTAAATCACTGCATTCTTTCTGCCATCAATAATATGCAAGTTTCCCACGCCAAACCAAGAAAAATACCCCCACACCATAACACCGCTACTACCATGTCTTACTGTTGGTGGAGATATCCTCTACTGTTAGGGGTTGCCTTCTTTAGAACGCCAAACAGTTTGCCTTCGACGGTTTTCAAATATCTCAATCTTAGACTCGTCGCTAAAAACTACTTTTTTCCAAAATTCCAGCGGTCGGTTTGGATATTTTTGAGCACATTCTAGGCGGCGATTTTTGTGAACCTTGGTTAGCAACGGCAGCATGACCTTCTAGCTTGGCATCATGGAGACGGCTTCATGGTGGTTTGAGAAGTCGTTCCTTAAATTCCGCTTGCAGAGTTGCACCTTAAGTCAGTCATCTCTAATTGACCTTACTCTGGGACTTCCAGATCGGGGTTTAATTATAATTTGTTTGACTCCTTCGGTGCTACTTTGAAAGAGTCTTCTGACAGCACTGTAATTTTTAAGCTTTTAATGTTTGAAAACCTCAGTTGATTTTGTCAAGATTAACATGTATGGTTTTCTATATAAACTGAAATAAAATAAGAGTGTTGATGTCAATCCGAATCCATTTACCGAAGTTTTTAGACCGATTTTGATATTTATTGGAATATTCGTAGTTATCGCGAGATATCGTATTCAAAATCAGTAAAAATGATGCACGTTGGCCATTATTTGAGGCGTAAGACTATGTTGGGTGCCTGGTCACTCCGGGATAGATGGCAACGAGTTTGCTGACGTGTTGGTTGGCCGAGGCTTTGCTATATTAAATCAAAGGTTAAGGATTACGAGAAGAGCTGACCATACATGGTCTAACATTGTAGGACATAGGGTTTCCAAAGCAGTAAGTAAGTAAGTAAGTAAGTGTTCATTTATTTGCATTTCAATATAAACATGGATTACAAAATATGAATTTAAAAGCTATGGCTTAGCCGTCAGCCTGGTTGGCAAATTTATAAATATAAATTAAATTTAATTTTCTATAAATAAAAGAAAGAGCTCACGATTCAAACGTATTCTGCAATTAATAACATTCTATACTTGTAAACGGATATTAAAAAAATGCTTAGGGTTTTCCAGTCGCACTCGTTTAGAAGTTGGATAGTTTCCGGCATAGTTAATGACTGTTTATCGAAGAAAATAAGCCTTTGCGGTCTGAATATTGGGCATATACTTATGATATGAAAGCAGTCTTCTTTCGATTTCAGGTTGCAGAGCGTACAGAATTGGTTGAAGCTTCCATTGTAAGGGCTACGCATCCCGAATAGAGTCTCGTTTTTCTGAATAATGCGGTAGAATTGATACTTTAAATTACGTAAGTTATTCATATCAATATGTAGCATTTCACCACACGTGTTACCAATAGTTTATCATCTTTGATACCACCAGTCCTTATTCCTCAACTCATACAGAAGCAGTTTTTCGAAAGTCTGGATTCTTCGTAATGGTTGCAAATCTTGATTATGAAGCCAAAGCACTTTGGCCAGCGCTGGACCGAAAAAGGACCAGTGAAATCCTTAGACTTAGCAGGGCACAAATGAGTGGGAATATTATCCGGGTATTGTCTTATGGACAAAAACGCCAAGAGGCTCGGACTTTTAAGCACGGATATTTGCCGATATTGTAATGATCTAGTTGTAGCAGAGGATATCACACATGTTTTGTGTAAATGCACGTAGTCGCTGGAACATTTTGGGCTCCTACTTCTTTAGCAACCTAGAGGAGGTAAGATGAATCAACCGTTGCAGAGTAATAAAATGCTTTGAGGAAATTGTGGCGGCTTAGACGCCATCTTTGGATGGATTTTTAGGGGGTCGCGATGGTCCCACTCTTGGGATGGCTTAGCCTCTCAACCTCTCTCTACCTAACCTAACCTAAACTACCGGAGTCGACTCCTAATCAGTTCCTCGTGGGAATAAAATAAAATCCGCTCCTGGATTGACACGAGTTCGCCGCAATCGTCTATTCCAGAAAGAACTTTATATTTATAGTCACTATTTTAGTTTCATCTCACTCCCTTGAGTGGGCATTGTCGAACTTTTACTACAGAACCTATAAAAAAAAAGCCAAAAAGAATGAGGAATCGCATGTACTGCCCACAATCGCCCAGAAGACTATTCTATTGTTTTGATTAACAATATCCATCAATAGCCATTTGGTCATTGTGTAAGAATACCTCAATCAATCAATAAAGTCCCAAAAACATTGCTCGAAAACGACCAATAAGAGCATGTATCATTTTTATGTATCCCCACCGCCCACTCCTCATCAAAGTCAATTCGGTTAGTGGAATGACCCCAAATCGATCATAATTCAAAAACTCCTAATTGTTGCACAAGTTCGAAAACATATTTTTCAAACTTTATTGATTTAATTATTGCCTGTCATATTCTACATATACATATGTACCTACGAGTATACTCGTATTACCTTCCTCGAAAGCGGCAATAGACGCAAACAAGAAAAGCGCAGAAAGAAAGTGCTCATACTCTTTACCGTGTTCGGAAAATGTTGTGGAAACAATTAGATCAATTATTATTTTCCTCCTTTGAAAAACTCGCAAAAGTTCACCGTCAGGATCACAGCAGATTAATGGCAGCGCGTGTTCTTGCTTTTCGTATCATGCGTGTAGCTGTGGGTGGGAGTGCTACCGCTGCGCTGGGGTGAACAAATATTTCCTAATTAATTCGAATCGTCTGCGAGCGTGGAATGGTGGGAGTGTTCGATTTTATTTTCAAAAGGGTGTTCAGGCGTAGAAAAACTCTTTTGCATGTGACGAAGGAAACGGTTTGAATGTGTAATGCCTACCAATGGCAGATGTGTGAAATTGTTTAGGGACGAAACGAAACGTTTTGTGGTTGTTGGCCAAGTTTATAAGGATAGGAGCGTGTTTTTGAAAATTGTGTTTTTCTGAAGTCATAAAAATGCAAAACGTACGTAATACAACCCTTGTAAACTTTGAATTACAATGATAATTTTTGGTACAGAAATGTGTACCCAAAAGGGGGTGAAGCGGTGGGAGGAAGTGAAAAACTTTGTAAAGTCTTCGTTCTACTTGGCCTACTAGAGCGAATGACACATCAGTGACAAAGCTGTTTCCTTTTTTTTTGCTACTTGCAATTTGTGATGACTCATCTGTTTAATAAGAAACCGTTTGCAATTTATTTTATTATTTTTTGCAATAGACATTCTGTCACAGTGCTTTTCTCAAGGACTCAAGTAGAAATAAAGGGATTTTGAGGATATTTTCTCGTTAAGTTTTGACATATTGGGGGTGGTGCGGTTTTCGAATGTCTTTCAGATACCAAAATACATATGTAACATACATGTATCAATAGCAGGTATTCGAAATGTGTATGCATGCTACCGTTAACATAAAAAAAAACAATAACCATTTTTGGCACCTGGCTTTTTACCCAAAGGTACTCCTATCGCTGACGAAATCCCATTTGCATTGAGCAAATCCCATTGATGGGTGAAATGATCAAATGATTTTATTATGTCCATACCCAGGGGACAGCGTTTTCAATCCGATTGCAGGACCGACTGTTGGACAAATAAATGGACTTTCTTATGTCGTGTAACAAAACATGCAAAAATTCACAGCCTGTCGCCTCCCTTGAAAGTGATTGAAAATGAAAAACTGAGCCCGGATGCTTTTGTTTTCCAATTCCAATCAGATTTCAATTTAACCCCTATTTTCTATTGAAGGACATGAAAGGCTCATTAATCAATCGAACACCCCTGCCTAGTTGTTGTGAGAATGAGAACTATACTCAGCAAGAATCTATCGATTTTAAATTGGAACAAGGGTTCGGTATTATTTTAAATTCGCTTCTATTCGATTTTCTATTCTGTGTTTCAAATTGTTTAACTGATTTCGTTGTACCCGCTCTGAAAAAAAAAATATGAATTTGTAACCATGGCAACCCTGGTTAATAGCATTTTGTAGTGAATTTGGCTCCGTATTATCAACCAAAACATGAAAGTTTTTCTCGTGTTCGGTTTCCTATGCAACCATGCTTACTTCAGGGACTGGTTAGATTGTTTTGCTCTGTTTGAATTGTGAATTCAATTCTCAATACAATGAGGTATTTTGTAAAATTTTTCTGCAACATAAACCTTTCAACTTCAGCGTTTTCCACTACCTTGACATAGGGTGTGAAACGTATCAACATAAGAACCCACTTGATATACCTACCATATTCTGTTTGAAATCTTTAAAATGTTTTTTTTTCTTGAAAAGGTAATTTTCCAGTTGAGCATTGTAACTCCCTCGCTATCTTATTTTTTTTTAGAAACTTGAAGCGAAAGAATATCAATATGTCACTGCAGTTGCTCACATAAACGAACAAAAACTAGGGGACCATGAGTGTCCGCTTATGGGAGCGTCAAGTCAAAGTGTGTGTTTCAATAAATGCAAACTTAATGTCGATTTTGAATTTTTTGATAATTTTTTAATACATACAGTGAAAGCTCTACTTGCCAAAGTGGACCAATTTCTAATTTCCTATACAAAAAGGCGTATGGGCATAGGCGTTCTCATAAACGGACAGCTTTCATAACCGGACTGAACCAATTCAATTTTTTTTTTATAATTCACACACGCTAAAGGGGCAATGAATACCCTTATAATGTTTACACAGACCGCGAGCGATCAAGAACTAGCTGGCCCCCGTCAAGAACGACGAACATTTTTACATAGCTTAATAGGCAGTGGCGGCCGTGGCCACATTATGGGGACTTCCTTTAATACTATGTAGGTATAGATTTTACTGCCCGTTGAATTTGGAGAATGGGAAGCGTTTCACTTTTCGTCTGATTCAGGCAAATTTGCCCTGCCGCGGCTAAATAAGTTTTGCTTCAAAAAACTGTAGGTCCCTTCCATTCGCGGAAAAAAGTAACACGCACACACAAATGGTTGCGAAAAGCTAGGCTTGGTTCTTTATAAAACTGCTGACGCCGTATATTAATTTATTAATATATTAATTTTTATGTGACAAACACAAATTGCCGAAAAATACCAATTTCTGTCTATGACAATCAAGCGGAAAATAACACATAACATATGTACATAAATATCTATACTTTACACACAAACCTATTAAAAAAAATGCAACGCAATTTATAAATGCAAGTAGTTGTTAGATAACACGTTCGCGGACAAGACAGCATATGCAGTCAATAGTTGAGGAAATTAGCGGGCATGACAATTTTAGGTATATTAGGCGGGATATCCTGACAAGAAATACAGTATACGTACTTCCATATTCCGGCATATTTATACAAAATTCGCACAAAATGATACAAAACATCTCTCAAAATCCCGGATACATGCTTGTGTCAACCGAAAAGCATGTGCCCGCGAACGTGATAATAACGCAAAGGCATACTCCACAGTTTACTTTTTTGTTTCGTATCTTTGCAAACTGTAAAGAAGAGGAGAATGAAACTAAAACAAAATAAAGCATGCAAAAACTTTTCTATACGTAGATGTGTTTTGTCCATTTAAGAGAGAGAGAGAGCGACATTCGATCGTGGTTACGAAAATTGGTGTCCGTGTCCGGTTATGGGAGAATATTTTATATGAAATAGTGTATTTGTTTGCGTTCTTTGAAATCTGTCCGGTTATAAGAGGTGTCCGGTTATGAGAGGTGTCCGTAAGGAGAGAGTACACTGTATTTCCTTCGCGTGATTTAAAGCAACGGCCGCACCGTATAAACGCGTTTGAATTCTTAGAATGAGCTATATCCCAGAGTTGAATTGGGAAAATCGAAAGCAAGAAAAAGACAACAAAAGCACCATCATCCGTTGGACCCAAAACATTACGATACTCTTCTCTTTCTGACATTTCCTTCTTGTGCAAATCATGTTTTCGTTGTATGCGCCGCAGATTTTGAATTTTAAAACAATAAAAAGATAATTCATTCAAAACTCAATCAATCGTATGTACTTTCAACCCCTTAATTTGTTGTGGCTTAGTAAATATTTTCGAAAATTTTCAACCTGCTCCCATTTCGTTGCACTTCCGAATAATTTTGAACTTGTTCCTCATATGAAGTTTCAATCAAATCCGCCCAGCTGCTAAGGCTCCAGTCCGAGATACAGACGGGCGGAAAGACAGATGGACAGAATTGCGAGACCTTTACAATAAAAACAAAAATAAATCGAAACCAAAAAGTTGGACCACTGTTCTCTCTACGAACAGCATTTCAGGAATATTTTTGAACTGTAATACCTGCTGTGTGAGAAAAGGATAAGCATATAAAATACAGTCTCACTGTCAAGTATTGTGAGCGTAAGTTAAGAGCGCTATCAAATTGAACGCGCACGTGTTAACAGAATGAACGTTACTGCTTTACTATATACCTAGTATGCCAAGAACGAGAGGTAGACGGTTCGACTAGATAGGCATCTCAGTCAGGTGTTAAGTTTCAACTAACTCTATAACTGGAAAGAGAGTGTCGTTGCTTATAATTCACAGAAATTTTTTCAGATGCTTCTTATTATTCATTGTTTGTGTGATCAATTTCTTCAGCAGTATCGCCATTCTATTGCCAGTAGCTTTCTGACATTTACTTCTGAAAATGATAAAGTCAGTTTTTTGTGACACATCTAGATTTGAACCGCGAACCTTCATCGTGACATGCGACGTCTAGTACCACTACCATGCCACAGCCACCCACAATTGCGCTTACGTCATCCTCTCCCCCTTCAGAATAGAAACGCTGTATCTATTATATAACGGTAATGGAGTGACCAAATTTGCGGTATTGTTGCTATAAGAGATCCTTATCCACAGCAATTATTACACTTAAAGTAATAGGATTTTCGAATCAGACCAATGCCCTAAGCGTACGTTTCACTTTCTGTATTGTACATTTCAAGTGTTGTCTGTCACCTTTCACAGAAAACACACTACTCTCCCGGAAATAACAACTACACATATGGATGTCCTTATTAAAGATTACGTATACGACAACGACTACAAAAAAAAAATGAAAAAAAGATAAATGCCGCTTCCCGTTGACAAACGCCAAGAGACAAAAATAGAAAAATAGAAGCACAAAGGCGATGTGATGTTTCTTTGGTAACATGAAACGCAATTATTTGAAAATCCCATTTGTCTGGGCCAAATTGTCGTTTCATTTGTGTCTGCAAAAGCACACGGAGTGGAGCGATGATTAAAGGCGAAAGAATCCCTCACACTCACAGCGAGTGTGAGTGGTGTATGCTCTCAAGGAGTGGGGGTCGTATTCTTATAATTACACATCTGCTCCTCCGCTACAGAGTCTTACTGAATTTCATTATGCACATCGCACATGTGCTGTGCCCAAGCACCCGTACTCGTTCGTCCTCGTACATGCATGTGTGAAAATCAATGTGGCGCTGTTTTTTTTTTTCAGTTGGAGACCGTCGTCCTTAAAAAAAAATTAATCGGTTGAAAGGGGACGATGTTAATGGATTATAAAACATGCGGGTTCTTCGTATTTCTTACATATTTACATGTCATTTTGACGTTAGGCAACAAAAGCTACGCGAAATAAGCAGCGCTGGCAACAGGAGTCAACTTGGAAACTTTGACACATTTTTTTTTTAAGTACATAGTATTAATGCCTACACGGTCACACTTAAAAATTCTTTAACGTACATACATATGTACATACATATGTACATAAGAAGAAGGATGCGAAAAATGACAAATGAAACACTGTGACCATTTGACGTTTTCATTAGAACCCTTAACATTTTTGAACTTTGCTTTGCCTTTCTCGGTTTCTATTTATTTAGTTTTCTGGTCTTGTCGACTATTATTTAACTGTAGAATTTTCTGATTAATTACTATACACTTTGTTGGAGTCTTTGGTAATTGTGGGAAAGTTATTTTCTCTGTGATTTGTGCCCTGTCCCGTAGGGTTTCATTTGTAAAGGTAGACTGATTAATTCGTAGAGACACGGAGAGATGGGATTTGCTACAACTATTGTAATTTGTAAATGCACATTCGGGATGAAGGAAATCAGAATAAGTAATTTTTTTTTTTCTCTTTACAATCCTTGGAATCGTTGGCTGGTTACTTAGGTACTATGACCCGTCCGTCGTTGGGCATTCACTCCATTGCAAATTAGTTTGCTTTTATAGTGGCAGCCAATCTCTTGGGGGGATTTTCCAAGTGGTTTGGGTATATGTACATACAATTGTCGTCCGTTGACAAAATCTGTGTAATGGCGATGAAAAGTGACAATGTACATACTACTCCCATAGAATAGAATCCATTTACAAAAAGGTAGTTAAGATTTTGGAATGCAAGAATGTCAAAGAAAAAACTACGCAAAGCGGGCAGATTGTATTTTTCATTCTTTTTTATTTCAAATGAGATTCGCTTAACTTCTGGGATTTTGTGTTCATTGTTTTCAGTAAAATTGGCAGGAAATTTTCATCTAATTGTTAAAGTTTAGGTTTCCGTTGGGCCGTGTTTTTTGTTATAAACAACAAGGAATGTCGTTTTATCGCACGATTTTGACTGCCTGTTGACATCACCAGAACGTAAAAAAAAGCGACCCGGGAACATTTTACAAAAAGAAGCCAACGTTGCACCCGATGTGGGACAAGCTGTTTCGTCTTGTTGGAACCACAAGTCTTAGGTAAGGTAAGGTAAGCGGGCTGACGAGAATGAAAACACTAAGGATCGTGTGAGCCCATTGTAGTGCCCATTATGTGTTCCCACCCGTGGTATCAGTGGCTTGGTTCGAACCATCCGGACGTCCTAGCAAACTTAAGCAGACCCTGATGGTGATCGGTCAGATTGTTCGTCGATATGTTCAAAGAAAAAGTTGCCCAGGGTTCTGTTTCTAGGTTGCCAGAGGTGTTTCATAAGGCTCTTCATCACCGCATCCCGTGCATATGTCATCATCGTTAAGTCTTAATATTTTCGTGTGATATCTTAACATGTTGTGGCCAGTTAGCACTCCTATCAGTATTGATAGCGATTTCCTATCTTTTTGCAAAAGTTTTCTGGTTTTTCCTTGGTAACCACAAGTCTTCCACATCAATATTTTCGATTTCCATCCAGATATACTCGGTAATCGTGCGCCTATAGGCTTGCTGTCTAAGTCCGTCCTTCATCACGCCGCTTGCAAAACAGTCCCTTTTTGGGCATGTAATAGTGTCTTGTGTTTGTGTGATTCGCAATGAGAATTTTCTTCGGCCCATATGCGGCAATTTTGATTATTGACATACCCAGAGATGAAGATATTTTTTTGAAAAATCTACATTACCTTGCTGCAGCTCTAACACCCAATCTGCGTAAATTCATTGCAGTTCTTGGTCTCTGGGCTTCAGTTTTTGTGTAAATAGAATTAATATGGGTGTAGGTGTAGGTCGCGGGTTAAAATGCCATAAGACAAACCATAGATACGGATCGACAATTCCGGGTCTTCAGCCACACTTTCCCTAACAGTGTGAAATAACGATCCATTTTGTAAATGTGTTATTGCAGACCTTTGACCCTTGAACAACATGTCCTTATTGTAACAAGAAGAGTATCGTTTTCTACCGCCGCCGTTGGAATTGCCTACTAGATGGCGATGCTAGATGAAAATAGCACAGGAACATAGGCAGTCAATCAAAGAAAAGAAAAAAGATGTGTAGGAAAGAGAATAAAGAGATAATAGATAAGTAGATAAAAGTGACTTGTGAGTTGTGCGTTTGGTTTAATTCTTAACATTATTGACAGCTGCTTGATTTACAGTGCTGCCAACAAAGGATGCTCGAATGGGATAACGTTTTATGTTATGTGAACCTGCTCTGAAAAAAACCTTATCAGTTCAAAATAATCAAAAATATCTAAAACAGTAAAACCTCTCTAATTGGGACACCGACACGGGGCCAATTTGTTTGTCCCGATTCGGAGGCGTCCCATTTAGAGAGTGTTGTGCTTAAGATTTTTACAACGAAAATTCAATAACGGAGTTTGTAAGAAATGCGAAGATTCTTTCCCTTCAATTTCATTTGATGCAGCTGCGAAGCTTACATCCGAAACTTACTTGTAATTCATAACTGTCCCGATAAGAGAAATCACATTTGTTTTTTTTGTTTTTTTTTTGAGTCTAGTGTCTCAATTGAGAGGTTCAATTCGAATTGTCCCAATTAGAGAAGTCACATTTTTTGACTTTTTTAATAGAATGTCCCAATTCGGAAATTTGGCTCAATTATAGGGGTTCTAGGAAAGTTGAATTGAGTGTTCCGATCGGGAGGAGTCACGATTTGAGTGTCCCGATTTAAGATGGTATATTGTATGAAAACTCTTAAGGTTGGCAAATATGTTGTCCCGACTACGGAGTGTCCCAACTACGATGTTTTACTGATTAGAAATTGCTCTTCCTACTTTGATCCGTGATCGTGTGTGTGGCGACCTGCCGATTAATGAACATACTACTCTTCTACGTAAAAGCTCTCCTAATATAAGCAGACACACACTGGACCTGCTGGGGGCAGTCGTTGGCCAGCCGCGCAGGTGTAATCATCTTAGAAATCCGATTGTTGTATTAAGAATAGTTTTGATTGCTAATAATAATTACAGTAAATAAAGTTAATTGTTATTTTATTGTATTACCGGTATCTAAATGATATCAGTGTTTTATTTACAACTAATCCACCGGTTATCACAGTGCGTATGTATGTTTATTTATGTATTCGATACGTCATTTAAAATCTTCTTGAACTGAGTGCCAAAAAAGCGATAATTCCAAAAATAATATCCACTATCAAAAGAGATACACCGCGCCTTAGTTTAACACCCAGTGGCCTATTTCACTAAATACAAATCAAAATCAGAACTTTATACTTGTATATCGAAACTAAAAATTTGTTTTTTATTTTTTTAATTTGTTAAATAAAATTTTAACTTTTGGTGAAACGATATCACTATTGGACGCAGGCATCAATCAATTATTGCCAATTAAACGAATTTCAATAGAACTGTGTACATCCACCATTTTGGGGTGTGTTGTGTACCGCTCACCATTTTGAATTTTCGTATTGTCGCCTAAGCCCATTTCACTCATCGTTTAATACCGTATTCCCGATCCAACTGTTTATAGGCTACGCTGCCACAAATTCGAGTTAGTGCATTCATTTGGGTAAATTACTCACCAGCAAAAGACTCAATATTAGCATAAACAATTCAATTTTCAGGATGTTTTCCGCTGCCACATTAAATGCGATAAATAATTAAATTAAAATGTTTTATAAACTGTCTGCAATATTTTCCATTTATTTTTTTCAAAAATTAAATCCGCCTCAACGTCAATTTTAAATACTTGTATTTTATAACACCGCCGTGCCAGTATAAGCTGCTTTAAAAAAATAATGCAAACTGGCTATCGTGCCCGGACTTCCTGCGGGAGAATGCCCGACAATAAGCCAATAATGGACATTTAAATTTAAATTTTGATCAGAATTTTTAAGTTGAATTATCACCCACAACGTCGGTCGATCCCAAAAGCTTGGGACGAGTACTCATTTTCTTTCCTTTTTGTATCTGCCCTTCTACCTACGCACATCTTCTGATAGCTCTTTATAGAAAAGTTCTCTTCGGTAATTTACTGCTTCGCTTTGATTTACCCTCAAATACTTATTTAGGAATGCCAGGTGAAATTTTAAGTATTCAATAGCAGTTCACTTTGATGCTTTGGGGTACATGTGGCAGGAAAGGAGATTAAAATTCAGAGAACGAATCAAGGATGCTAGGAATGAGTGCTGAGGCTTGGATATGTTCGCAGAACTTATTGGAATGTCGAATATTCGATTTCCTCAGGACTGTGGATAGTCCATGTTGTTCTTAATAAACTGGCCAGCACTTTGAGTTTAATACGATCAGGCAGGCAAGGCGCGTCTTTTCCTTGGTTTAGATACACGCATTGGAAAACAATAACAAACGACTCCGTATGGTTCGTGCCATGAACACTAAATGGATGTGTACGAGTTTTTGTTTTAATTCTTAGAGACTATACATACTCGTAGAATGTTAAAGCGATGGTAATGTTGGCTTAAAAAAAAACACAGTGGTTTGGGGATTGTTTCAGAATTGCTACGAGCACGTTCTTGTTGATTAAAATCTTTAATATTTAAGAGGCTTTAAAGACACGAATTTTGCACTTCGAGTAACGATACGATACGTTAGAGTAGGCCCTTTCGCATAACACCAGGAGACGGTTCATTGTGCTGCCCTTTTTTGATACCGAGAACCGTCCAGGAGGTTGACAAACTCAGTATTTTTCTAAATACATTAAACGCTCCCTTAGGCGGACAGTAACGGAGACAAAATTTGTGACCGCCTAAGGGAGCATCCGTCCGTTATTAAAAATAAACACTGCAACTTTACAATTAACAAAACCATCAGAACAAAGATTGGGGATCCTCGCAAATTACCTTTGTCGCAACTGCATGGATAAGACGGAAGAAGAATCGCAACGTGCTTCTATATTTAGTATTTGTTTTTGTTAGCCTTCCCAGAAATTTAATTAGACGAAGAATCTGGGTATTTACAAAAGCAGCAGAGCTGTTCATACATATTGGTATACATTCGTTCATACATATACAGAGAGTAGTTGGCTACACACATGATATTTTTGTCCGTCTAATGGAATTAAATTAAATAATTTCTATTAGGTATGCGTATCCCCGTCCAATTAAGGGAGCGGTGTCCGTTTAAAGGAACGTAATGTATGCAATCTGAAACATAAAAGCTTCATTAGGAAAATTTGTCTGTCTAAGGGATCGGTCCATCTAAGGGAGCTGTCTGTAATGTTAGATTTCCAAGCCACATTCTTACGCAAATTTGCCGAGATTCATCCTTTGATACATATATTTAACTGAATTTAGCAACGAGAACCAATGTTGGACAAATCAGTCAGCAAAATACAGAAACGAATGGGTCCTAATGTGGAACCCTACAGCACTTCTGAAAATAAATTCTTTTGCGGGCTACCCCGTATCTACATTGAATAATATCACTGCTGATTGTCTTTCCGACATTTTCAGAATAGAAACTCTTTTTTTCCGTCCGTAATGAATAAATTAAAGACTTCTAGGTTGGTTTATAATAAATATTAATATACAGAAATAAATCGAGAAAATGTAAATAACTCCAACAGCAGGCGGTTCCTCGTAATTCATCACACAAAAATCTGGGAACAGTACTATAAATTATTTCGTCTTAATTTGTGTCCCAACTCAACTCGAGCACCTACACAATATTTCACAGGGTACAAGTCCTTGCTAGCAGCATGAGTCCCTTAATCCAACAACAAACGAATGAGCAAAATACGTACTGTGATGATTTATAACGATTTTAAAGTAACGAAATTAATGATATTCCCAGGGAGGAATCTCCATCTTTTGGAAAATGATCTATCATCACCTTAATTCTTGTAAGACTGAAGGACCTTCGTGCACCTTTTCGAGGCGAAGATTTTGTCTTCTTCCTGGTGTCCCATCATCGCAGTGCCAGCAACAATTAATCTCTTTCTAATTCATCATGCACAAAGGGGAGCAGCAACCTGACTAAATGTGCGGTCGTTTTTATTAATTTGCGGTTGGCTCATTGGCTGGTAGCGAAACAATTTCGGGCAGGAACTGGCACTGGCTTCACTTCGAAGTTATTTCCTCACAAAAGCTCGTAAGCCAGACAACAAAAGGAAGCAGCAGCAAAAAGAGCATAAAAGGTGGGCGATTATTAAAATTGCGCTCCTGCAATCCTTTTGTGGTTAAGGTTTTGTTTCGTTTCGTTTGGTTTGACGAAAGTCAAAATTAATTTACGTTGATGGTTATCGAAGCGAAACACGTCATCGTGTTTTGTTTGTCGTTGAGAAGATCCTTGCGGTAGTCGTCTTAAAATTAATCAGCCGAAGAAACATAATTAGAAACGAAGTTCTGTATAAGCAAATGTTATCTAAGTCGGAGGCCGAGCATTTAATTCCATTTTTATTGATCGATGTATCCACTTACGTTTTTCTAATTGAGGATTTATTGATTCTACGTGAGGTGCATCAAGAATTTGTGATAAATTCCTTTCAATTAAATGAGGGAAACAACTCCCACGAGAAATTATTTATTTAATGAAGGATGCTATACGCGCATTGCGACTTTAAAGGCGCAGGTTGTGTGAGTCGATAGCCTACAGTTGTTACTCTGTAAAAGTGTAAATGGTCAAAATAAAATCGACAATGATATCCAAAAATGAAATCAATATTCGCAAATGTTTGAGTGGAAGTTGTTTCTTTGATGGATAAACCTATTGGAAGGACTCTCTGCACGTGACTTGCGAACGTGAATCTTTGTCAATTTCACTCGGATACAGAATTCCGAATTCATTTGAACCAAATCTACGAGTTTGTGAACGCAATCCTAAGTCTTCTCCCCCAATGTGCAGGTCGAATTCGACCCTTCGTATTAAATGAGGACATTGAATTTCTGTATTCTCCACTAGCTAATGATATATCCTGCAGTGTTGTGCGGTTGGTCCGTTGTTACAATGTATTCAACACTCTTATCACCTGCAGAGTAATATACATTTGGATCTATTGGCACAAAAGTCGATTTAATTGCACAGATTCGTGATTCAAAGTCGATTCCATTTTTGTAGAAGAAGCTTGTTTTTTTTGACAGCTTCGCAGGACCAAGACCTTGAATGAATGAATGCCATATTTTGCGATGGTTCTACATTTGCTTTTTTCAGTCCCGAATACAACCAAATAAGCAATCGGATATAGGATAATTTTGTTGTCCGATCGTCCGTTAAGACCCTTTTATCTATCTGGAAGTATTTAAATTGGGCTTCTGACTCAGCTCAAAAAAGTTATTTCTAGCAACCAAGGGGACTAGCTCATCAAAACATTCACATATAATTTTATTATTTAGCACGAAGGGAGGTCTGATAGCACAAGTAAATGAAAAAAATCTGAAAATCATTAACTGCCCGAACACAATGGAAAGTAGCAGCAGCACGTTTGAAAGTTGAAGTTGGCTCAACTTTGCGTCTCAGCATACAGTTATGGTCCACTGCTTCAATGGTTCCGATCATACCTAAGTTGTTGGAAGCAATATGTTGCTATAGGTGACTATTTCTCCAAGAAAATACAAGTTACTTCTGAGGTTCCAGAAGGAAGCCATCTTGGTCCATTTTTGTTTTTAATTTTTATTAATGCTCTTCCCAATTTACTTAAGCATTGTTTTTGTCTCATGTACGCTGAGAATCGTCAAATTTTTCGCGGAAATCGCTACATTAAATGATTGTTTGCTATTACAGAGCGATTTAAACTTCTTTTCTGAGTGGTGCAGATTAAGCGATTGCTAAATATTGACAAGTGCGCTTGCATGAACTATAACAGAACGTTTCAAAATATCATTCCTCATAACACGCTTAATAATGCCTACATAAGAGTTGTCGATGGGTTCAAAGATCTTGGTGTAATTTTTGATGTCAAATTAACTTTTCATTTACACATAAATTATATCGTCGCTAGAGCGAATTCTCTACTAGGGTTTATCAAAAGGAACTCCTCAGATTTCAAAGATGTGTAAGGATCTTAAGTCATTATTTTGCAGTATTGTCCGTCCTATTCTGGAATATGCTTGTGTTGTCTGGGGCTCTACCACTGTCCTAAACATACGCAGAATTGAAAGTGTTCAAAAGAAGTTCTTAAGATATGCTCTTCGTCACCTGTTTCAGACTAACGGTACTGAGATTCGCCACTCTTATCATTCGAAATGTCTCTTACTTGGAATACAAACTCTTGAATCTATGAAAAAAGTGTATGACGTTTATTCGTGATATTTTATGTGCAACTGTCTATAGTGAGAATTTGCTTAGTCTTTTGTATTTGTATGCCCCTTCTGTATCTTTGAGACCGAGACCATTGTTGTTTGTAGGTCGTCATTATATATTGTATGGTCAACGTGAACCTAGTTCTTGGTGTACCAAATTGTTTAATATGTATTGTACAGAATTGGATATATCTTTGCCCAGAAATATTTTTAAAAATATGTTAATTTCATCTGTAAATCAATTAATTTTTTAAATTATTTAAACAAATTATATTTATAATACCTTGAATGTATATTCTTTTCAATATCTGTTGATTATTAAATCGTAGATTGATAAATAAATAAATAAAGGTGGTCGCCGTGGCCTAGTGGTTAGTGCGCTGGAGTACTACGCATGCTGCCCGGGTTCAATCCCAGCCCGGGTCCAACACCTAAAAAAGTTTTTTACGGTGTCACCTCTTTCGAATGTCTGACAAGATTCTCAACTCGCTGTTTTGAGTCGGAAAAAAACAGTAGGTCCCTTCCATTCGTGCAAAAATATAACACGCACACGCAAATTTGTTGCAAGCAGCAGACCCAGGTTTACCCCGAGCTGTAGCGTCACCTGAAGTCAGTAAGTATGTGGAGTTATTACGTTACTTACTTAGTTGGCGCTACAGCTCGAGGTGAACCTGGGCCTGCTTCTCGCAACCATTTGTGTGTGCGTGTTATATTTTTGTGCACGAATGGAAGGGACCTACAGTTTTTTGCCGACTCCGAACGGCGAGTTGAGAAGCTCAATCGTGACTTTGATGCTTGTCAGACATTCGAAAGAGGTGGGCACTGTGAAAAACTTTAAGGTGTTTGCGGCGGGACTCGAACCCAAGACCGCTGGCTCAGTTGTACGACGCACTAACCACTTGCGCTACAGTGCCCACGGAGTTATTACGTTACCAACCTAATTATTTTAAGCTCTAATATAATGTAAACGGTACGGAACCCTTGTCCTTCTATATATTTTATATAACATGCAAGAAGGCAAATGGTCACATCTATGATGTTGAGCTTGCTGATTTTCAGTTAAAGAAATCAAGCTTGAAAATGTGGCATAAACCTCCTTAAATGGCGATATATAGCACGCACAATAGCATTATCAATGCAGAGGCTGATAGATCATCCAAGGTTGAAAATACTACTTTGAGAAATTTCTCTCACGCTAAACTGACACATGACACTGTCACACCTATTTAGAGTCCAAACAAACCACCAGAGCTATACGCCATGCAGATAATTTAACGCCATCTATGAAAATCGGACATGAACTTATACAATCATTCGATAAAATAAATCTTTAAACAGTTCCTGAGTGAAAGTTCTATATGATGAAATGATAAATGATATCCAATCTCAGTTCCGTTGCTCTGGAAAAACGGTCAGTTTTTTAATCGTACATACTAAGTGACTTAATTGCTTTGAACTTCAAAGACCTGATAAGAGATTATTAAACTGATTAGTCCTTCAAATTAAAAACAATGCGCTCCTAACTGGTTTTTTCTATTTTGATAAATTGTTAGCTAGCACCATAGATACTCGTAATTCATCAATCCCTTTAGATAAACTAATCTATCCCCAAGGACCTTTTCCAGTGAGAAACTGATGTCAAAAATTACCATCCGAAACAAATTAATTCCGCTGAATATTTTATAACTGTTTTCGCCATTATACATGTGTACATATAAGAGTGTGCCCTTCCAATGTGCCACATTTCGATGAGAACCTTCCCAATATCAAGCCACGTGCACATGCATACATGTTTCGTTTAACGAAAACCCTTCGAACACAATAAAACTGCTTTGCCAATTAGTATCCACATCTACGCCATTAGTCAAGTTATTTCTTTATGCTTCGTTTATTAGGTTTACTTCCACCCCCACCGCATATGTACAACGTAAATCTGGCTAAAAGCGAATTGCTGTGCACCCCCTCTCACCGCCTAGGCCACCTACTTTCACGGAATCACATTGTTGTATACCCCAGGGGACGGATAGATTAGGTTTGGGGCAGATGCCAACGAAGCAGCCTTGAAACCACAGTTAGATAGATAATTGTTTTTATTGCAATTCCTGCTGTCATTCGAGTTGGCATATATTTATCTGCAATGGCTAACAGGACTGTAATATAATATGTCACTTTAACCACCCCACCCGTATGGCGTATCTGCTTCATAAATTAATGCCCATATACACTGGGAGCATTAAAGTTTTATCATTCTTTTCGGATGCTAGGAAGAAAGTCGATTTAATTACGCCAGGAAAAAAAGGGAGCATAACTCTTGTAAACCGATCAATTTAATATTTCAAAGGTCCTCCCGGTGGAAGTGCCGCTTTTCTTATTATATTCGGAACAAGCTTTCGAGTAAGTGGAAGTAGAAGTGGAAGTGGAAAGGAATAAAAATTCCATGTCGCCGTGAAATTTCATTGAATATTCACTCTGAAGTAAATATTATACGCTACGCTGACAGACAACAGTGGTGAGATTATATTTTTATCAGTATATCGGCATATCCGGGAAGAATGTAGAATTTTCCCGAATTCCATTTTTGAACGGCGCGGCGGGCGTATTTGTTAAGGGAATTTATAGGACGTAAATATTTCTGCGCTTTTATTGGGGAATTCCGAAATATGTAATAAGAAATATATTGGTTCCATCTTTGATTTTAAAATTCGAGTCGATAAAATATTGCATTTGTTTTGATAAGTTTTTTATTAAATTTAATTTATTATTATTTTGCCAGTTAACTTGGGTCTGTGTGGTCGGTGTGCCTAACTCACAACTGTCACATGCACGATTTGTTTGGGCTTCAAAAACAAAGTTTAAAGTAAAAAGTTTTGCACTGGTATTTAATCGCATTTCCGGATGACCAATAGGGTTGGGCTGGGACTGGGATGACCCGAAAAATTTAAAAGTTGTATTTTTTCAACAGGGGTCGAAATTATTGTGTAGGTGTAAAGCAGCACAGGTATGATACTCCTTTCTTTTCCTTTCAACTTTTTTAACTGAAAGTGGCACTATGGGGCGGATATACATATGTATGTATGTATACCTATGCTGCAAACAAAGAGGAACTTTGATGGTTAAGAAGCTTAAATGAAAACAAGGTTATGTAGGTAGGTAGAAGTAATGATTTCGGTACGAACGTAGTGTCGTAGTGTGGAGTTAAAGAAAAAGGATCAGTTCTCCAATCATTTATGTGTACTCTTTAAGTTCATAGAAGAAGTGCTGGCTACCTGGCTCTCGCTAGAGCAAGACATTTGCACAAAGAATAAATAAGGCAATCTCTCTGATTTTCGTCCTTGCGATATCTACGAGCGTGTTTCATTTGTTTTGGACCTGCTATAGTTTGTGACGCACTTTGTCAGACTGGTATACCTAAGGCTCTTAGAAGTGTGAGTAGATTACCCTTAACAACACCTACAGGAATGTGAACACTTTTCGCTAGTGAGCTCTTATTAGCTGACTCTCGTCTTGCTAGCTCATTGCCTAGCTCGTTCCCTTCTACAGCACTATGTTCTGGAATATAAAATAAGAGCAATGAAACCAAAAATTCTCTGACATAATTAGAAATCTTTGAAAAATTTAAATGCATCCCATCGGTTGTCCTACTGAATGAAACATAACTTTGTTTTCTGTGAAACAACAAAAGACGCCACGCCACCCACCACTCGATTCTAGTGGTAGCCCCAAACACGACTCTCAATCCGAACCTAATCCTATGCCGCAATTTACGAAGAGGCCCATATGGAAATACCTAAAGGTGAAATAAGAACTAGAATGGATAGTTTTGTTTTTTTTTTTTGTTTAAACTATCGAATTTGCTATTAGAAAATATTATATAGCATATTTTTATGTTTTTCAGATAAGGTTAAATATTTTGCTCAAAATTTCAAGTTCCGTGATTTTTAAACGTGATTTACGTAAACTTCGGTAGAATTTGAGGACACTGCGCTATCTGTATGTATGTAAATCAAGCAGCTGCGAAATACTCATAATAAACACATTTCAGATATGGAGCGTTTAATTACCTCTCAAGGAATTAAAATTGCCCAATTGTTCTACAGAAATATACACGATGTATCGAACTTTACGGAAAGATTTGGGTAGGTAGTTAGTTATTCAAGTACCTTGCAAAGTTAACAATTCATTTTTATTTATTTATGTGAATACTGCAATCGTTCTGGAACCTTTCTTACTCGGCTGGATCGACGAAGATTGACCTCGTTATTTTGCGTGGCTATATTGGGCGTAGGTAAATTTTGCTCTCAAATTTCGTTCGAAGACCTTTCCTCGCTCTGTATCTCAGTTGGAACAGTTTGTTCAGCCCTCGGCGACAGATCAGTTACAGTTGACGATTTTTCATCTGATATAGGGAATCGTGCGTCCCCTAACCTCCGTTCTTCGTCAATTAATGCACTCTCTTTAGATGGTCCAGATATGAGATGTCATATCTGTGCAATTATTTTTAATTTTACTTGTGATGTAAAAAGCTAAGATCAAACTTGTTGAACACGTGTAGATATCCCATCCTCGTCGCCAACTGTTGTAACGAGATGTGAAGTGAAAGTCGGCTATTTGCTGACTAATGGCTTCTCTTTATTTTAATGCTAATGACAGTTTGAGATTTGTCACTTATGACTACGTGCATCGAAAAGAATGCGTAGATCGTTTGAACCAAGTCAAATTTATATTTAAGGTTTATATTCAATGAAACATAAATAAATCAACTAACAATTAATAATTAAAGTATTATCCGTTATTTTCTATCACTTTTTGCCATTGTTCTTCAAGTTTATAGATTCCATCTCGGTACCACTGCCGATCCTTGGAAGCAAAGAATTTTGTAAGAGATTCACGTATTTCTTTTTTCCTCGCAACCAGTGCTCCCATGATCAAAAAAGATAGTAATCACTCGGTGCCATGTCTGGGATGTACGGAGGATGATCCAGATGCTCCCAAACGAAGTTTTCAATCTTTTCAAGCATTTCTCCTGATTATCTGTGAGGCCTGGCGTTATCGTCGAGAAAAATCACTGGAATTCGTCGGTTTTGAATCAATCAATAGACTAACCTGCATCGTGCAGTATTTTGTCAATTTATGTATGGCTGCAGTCGAAATCCTCGGGCAGCATGCGCGTAGTCATTGATGGATGCTCCTCAACAGCGTTGACGACAGCGTATAGATCGACTTCTCGAGGGCGACCAGATTGTCTTCAATTGACAAATTTGCGCTTTTAAACTTGAAGTACAATTTAAAAGCAGTTCTTCGTGCGATAGTTTCAGGTCCCTTAGCTCTATTGATGTTTTCGCTGGCCACCATTTACGGAGTGACCCAGCTCATATTCGTATTTGAGTAGTTTTCGAATAACGCCTCGATTTCCGTTTGGGATGAAAATAACCTTGAATATAAAATTAGTGTGGAAACTTAGTTGCCAACCTAATATATCGTTCAACGCTGTTTTATGCCAACTCGAGATTAGTTAAAAGAAAAACAGAACTTCACACAGTGCCTGTGACTTGGTAAAATTGCGTTAACAGTTGATATAGACAACGCTTTTATGCAGATTTTCATGCATCTCGATGATCGAGATAGTCACCGGTGAAATTTGGCCTAAAATTTCATTGCAGTTTTCTGCCATAATAGTTTTTTCAATCATATGGCCCTCTTCCAATTATTCAATGCCCAAAGGAATGCCTCCAAACTCGCGTCTTAACTTAACCTCAGAGGGAAACTACTCAATAAGCCTCAACCACTAAACGTTTCAAAAATTAACATCTTCTCCGTGATTGCATATTCATTAATAAAATCCACCTTAATAATAATACTAAGCAAAACGAGGTTAAATTGTATCGAAATAAATGTGCATATTCATCTTAGTAGTATTAATAAAAATAATAATAATAATATTAATATAAAGCAATCACCTTCTAACCGAAAGAAAACCGTAGAAAAAAGAAAACGCTTAAATTCAATTTTAATGGTCGACAGCCTCTCAAGAGATATTCAAATTAAATTCATGAAACGACTTTAAACGAAAAAAAAAGAAAAAAAAAAATGCTGAAAACAACACTCCCATCGCCGCCATTTTATCTATCGAGTCCCACTTGGGTCGGGGTATCTGATGTTTAACGATGGCGTTATAACGCACCCTACCGAACATTTTCTTTTGTGTGCAACAAAAGAGAAGAGAAAACGAAAAAGGAAGAAAACCAAAACGAGAAATAAATAAAATGAGTATTTCAGCAGCCACCTACAGAAGACCTTTTTTCAAGTTAACCCTGGAACACTGCTCGCAACGACACGGTTAGGACATTTTAGCAGCGCAATTTATTAGATGCTCATAGCAATAGCACTCCCTTTTGTGGAGCCGACAGCCACAGCAGAAGTAACCGATTTTTAAGTGTATTCCATCACTTAGACGACGTCTCCGTGGAGATATTGTCCAAAGTGTTGTGAACATAGAACATATCGTATTTCAAGGGACAGGAGGGGGGGCGAAGTTCGAGGAATTAAGCCGATATAAAAACCACCCGCATGTGTACCCGCACCAGGCAAATAGATATACCTATAATATATCCGCAATTATTTCGTCCTGCAGATCCTCTCATTCATTCGTAGACGCATTAAAGTATTCAGCAACAGAAACGAGCAGGTCTGTGATAATTGATTGTGACGGGTTTTTCGTGCCCTAATTGAATCCACAATGGAATATTTGCAGTCACCTCTGACACTTGATGGTGTGCCACAATATACAATTGGAAACGATGCTTAAATGTGCTGCCAGGTTACATGTCGAAACTTTTTGTTTTGTTGCTCGATTTGTTTGTTTTAGCTCTGCCAGCGAGCAGGAAACTTTTCCATTATGAACCGAGGAAACTGTTTTTCAACCATCAACGAGTATAAATATTATATTTGGAGCGAATGCACCTGACTGTTCTGAGTTGGAGTAACACTAAACGAAAACTTTTGAAATTACTAGTCCCGTGAGAGTTGTTTTCATCGCCATGTTGAAAAAAAAAAAAAAAAACAATACAATACTCTCCTTAAAGCATGGAACTTGGACTTATGAATATGCTGCACCTGATGTCATTAAATTGTGCAGTAAAAATCAGGACGTGTGTGCATATGAAGGCTCCACCACGATGGGATATTTGTTTAGAAATACCGACACTATTAAAAAGTTTTTGATCTATACTTAGTTTGGGATCTAGGAGGGACTGAACTTCACTCAAAAACGAGAGCACTGGTCACTAGGGAACTGAACCCAATTTACGTTGATAGGTCCTTGTTTTTCCAAGCACTCAAATGAGGTACGGGGCATCCTTTTATAGCGCCTCGTCGCAGAAGACAAAAGTTCATCCACTAATAAAGATGCTTTCAAACATATTTTAACTAACCCGTTTTTATAAGTTCGCTCTTACTCAAAAATGACTGCTACGATAAAAATATCAAGAACCATTCTTCCTAGAATCCTGAAATTTGGCACATTTATACATTCCGGTGTTCAACATATTTGAGACACGGGCGGGAAAAATGTAAACTCGAAAAAAAATTCTGAAAAATATAATAGAGTAACTTCGGGTATTGTGGTATATGCGGGTAATGTGATACAGGCAGTTTTCTCGAAAGTTAAGCTCACTTTGATAACTCTTTTTGCATCAGCAGTTAGCGATTGCAGTAAGAGGAACATGCGCTTTTACTTAATTTAAAAACCACCCATGGTTTCGCTTAATTGTTCAAAATTTGTTATCGTGTGTTTTCGAGTTTTTTTTTTTTTCAGTAAAACAAAAAGTGATTGTGTGCAGTGAAAAATTCTGTTTTAAGCCAGGCGGTCAGTTATTTGAAAAAGCAATAATTCATTTAAGTAGAATAACTGCAAGTTTTATTTTGGAACTTAATTTTATGTTTTTTTTTTTTATATATTGTATTTTTGTAAAAATATTCAATTTCGGCTAATGTGATACACTAGCCATGGTACAGTGGTACAGTATTTCACATTACCCGTCTTAAAACTTTTTACCTAAAATATATTTTTTTGTGATTTTGTTGCACTATTAATTTACCAAAAAAGGTAAAATTCGAAAGTGGGACCCAAACGATATGAAGTGCCGTGTATCACATTAGAAAACTAAATATATCACATTTGACTACCCATGTATACCACATTACCCATCATCTTTTTAAGCAATCACTTTTCGGGTCATGTCACTTTTATACGAATATTATGTTTTTAAAATATGTGAATGTTAAAACATAAGCAGGATATAGTAGCTAATACTTTGTTTTTTATAAATCGACAGATTACTTTGCTCGATACAGTGATAAAGGTAATATGTATACCACAATACCCGAAGTTACTCTATGCGTGATATCATTCTAAAGGCAAAGATTCCAAAAATATTTTTCTAAACCTTTTTCGTTAGAAACTTTGGCCAAATTATTGCCAAAAAAGTGTGCAAAAAATACCATACCAAAAAGAACACCCCCTCATTTCCGAAACTACTTAAGTCAAAATTATGAAAAAATCATAGTTTGTAGATGATAAGCTATATATTTAAAGAAAACTATAGCGAATCTCAGAAGTTGTATAGTTTTTGAGAAATTCACGTCGACAAATTCAATTTCTCAACCAATTAACTCGTAAACTACTGGACCGCGAGTCCGACTCGCACTTGACCGGTTTTTTTAATTTGTAATTTGTAATTTATTTACTTTATTTAAGAAAATTATTAACAGAAGATATTAAAAATAAATAAATAAATAAAAATCTGGTAACAGCAGCTTCAGGTGTTCCTCATGGAAGCTATTTAGGGCCGTTGCTATTTTTTTTTTTTTTTTTTTGTGTGCTAGTGTACGTGGCTAGCATGTATTTTCAATTTTTTCAATTTATTTATTTCATTTATCATACACGTAGATATATACTAATCCATTGTTGTGCAGAAATTATACAGCGGAATAGTTTAAAGTAGTTTTATTTTAAGTCAAGAAACAAAAAATAGGAAAAGGAAAATAAGAAGAGAAGCCCTAGTGCTCTAATCATAATGTTAGCTTACTCTTAAAAACAATCGATAATACATTAGTTCTCAAGTACTCAAATGCTGTCTTAACCGTCTCTTGAAGTCACCGACACCTTGACATCTCCTTCTATTGGCTGGAAGTGAGTTCCAAAGTCGCACCGCATATACAAAAACCGTTTTTTGGTTGTGCTATATTTAAAGGTGGGCACGATGAAAGCTCGACTTCTTTCGGAAGTTGCGAACTGAAGTCTATGAAAAAGGTACTCCGGCATTCTGTTCTCTTTGAGCTTAAACAAAAAGGCTAGGACATTAAGATCCAAATATTTTTGGAACTCCAGACCAAGGAAGTCTCTTGCATATCCGAAGATATGATCATACTAACGTACGTTATAAACAAATCTCACAGCACTATTGAAAGCCACTCTTAATTTACGTGAATTTAGACTGTTCACATCGCAAAAGACAGGATGTGCATATAGCAGGATAGGCAGGATTAAAGTTTTCACCAATGTAGCTTTCACTCTGGTTGGGAGACAATGTCAGGATTGGTAGCGTGCGCGTAAACCACCATAAACCTTGCCTACAGTTATTGTAATGTGATCGTCCCAGGTAAGAAATTGGTTGAAGTACACTCCTAAATTTTCAACCCTCGGAGAGTACTGTAGGAGAACACCATTTATTTCGATAGGGGGAAGGCAGGATGTGTCTAATTTTGTACGGCTTATAACGATAACTTGGCTCTTTTCAGTATTAAGTTTAAGTTGGTTAGTATAAGCCCAGTGAACAACGAATTTTAAATCTTCGTTAATGCGCACGGTAGCATCTTCAATCATGCCAAGGGGGTAGCTGAAAATATTTGGACATCGTCTGCGTACATTTGAACTTTACAATTGCTTAAAATTGATGGTATGTCGTTGTTAAAAAGAGAGAAGAGTAAACGTCCTATAATAGATCCCTATTTGTTCTCTATGTGAATGCAATCCCTCAGCTTTTCAAAAAGTGTGAATGTCTATCATTTGCAGATGAGGAAAGAGCTGTCCTTGGTCTTACTGAAGGATATTGTCTCAAATAGAATTAATTGCAGTGAACTTCTTTTTAGTATACCATTATATGCCTATGCTTGGAGTTATTTTTACCTCCGGCACATTGAACTAATTATAGATTGTCTGAACCGATAACTCGGTGCATCTATTTATTCAATTCGGTCGATAATAACCTGGACTTAAGCTCAAATCGGGACTGCTTTAAACGAAATACTCTTGATTTCACAGTTTTATGGCGTATACATAATGTTCGTATCTCATTTTCGTTGAAAGACAGGATAGCCCTGTGAAAATTCGGCCTTTTACAGGATTTTTTTCCCGAAAAACAGGATAAAAGCAGGATACATTTTTATTAGTGAAAACATTTTCAAATACAAGGTGGCTGATGAAACATGCTACCAAAAGAAAATGTAATAACTTTTTGTCTGTATTATCGATCGGTTCCAATTCCTTTTTACACATTGGCATTTAGATTTAAGGAAAATAGACGATTGGGACAATAAGACTTGGATTTGGATAGTGCGTCGCTATCGTGCTTAGTTAGTCCAAAGACAGCTTAGGCGGACGTTTGGTGGTATTCCTCCAAGCGGATGCACTGTGATGAGGCCAGTCAACTCTTTTGCTGAGCCTCGGACAGTCACAAAGGTCTTATCGCCGAAATTATTCAGTTAGAACACAGGATACGATTGCTGCTGTAGCTGTTGCCCACATAAACCAATCCTAGCGTTTTGACTTTTGACCCTTATCTGCTCAAATGTGAATAAGCAATCACTGCAGACAATTCCACATAAAGATTTGAGCGTATATTTCCGAACAAAGTTCAAATAATAAGCAAATTGAACACAGCAGACCTCCCGATTCGCTGGGAATTTTGCCAGAAGATCATTCGAATGATGGAAGAGGACAACAACATGTTAAACCTCATTTCTATGTCTAATGAGGCCCGTTTTGATTTATTCGGTAATATAAACAATCAAGATTGTCGAAAATGGAGTCACTCTAACCCGAAGATACTTCATTGTTCGGAACTGCATCCAGCTCGAGTCACAGAGTGGCGTGCATGGTCTCCTCACTTGGCTGGGGTTTGTAGCGTTATTGCTTCAAATAATAATTGAAGCAATTCCCGCTGCAACCCTACAGACAGTAATGAACAACCTTTTGTCACCGAGCGCAGAGGCCATTTAAAATCAGTAATTTTCAAAAACCATTAAAATAACTAAAAATTTAAAATAAACTAAAAATAAATAACTTAGGTACATATATGAATTGAAAAAAAAATTATCACCCTGTATTTATAAATATTGAACAGAATGAACAAAATAATGAATTGGCTAAAATCTGAGACCATTTCATTCGTCTGCTTCGACATCCGACATCCGAGTCCTCTTCAATTTGCTCGATTCCATCTTCGGTGCGCACAGTGTATGTCTCTTTCGAAGAAATTTGTTAGAGCACATCAGTCTGATTTTTTATGAACTCGTAAAACTCCAGACACGTGAAAACAGGATTAAAGCAGGAGTTTTACAGGAATTTAGTCGTAGACGCAGGATTGCGAATTTCGCAGGATTTGGGCTGGAAAAACAGGAGTATCCTGCGAAACGCAGGACATATACGATGCTTACGTATACGGCAAAAGTTTTTTTTTTTTTGTTGCGTCATAATTGTATGTGGGTGCATTAAATGCACCACTTCTAACTGAGGACGTAAAGTCTAGTCTATGGGAATGATAGTCCTTGATCTTATTTACTTTTAGAATATTCGGGCAAGTCAATGATCTGAAATCCAGGTATTTTTGTGGGTCCATTCCGAAAAATTCCCTAGCGCGGCCAGGAATATGATCTCTGCGACTCAAATTGTAAGCAAACCATACAGTACTATTAATTGCGACTTAAAACTTCCTCGAGCTGTTGCTATCTAGGTCACAGAACACTGGATGGGCATATGATAGTATTGGTAACAGCAGTGACCTTACTAACATCACATTTATGGGAGATAATTTCCAGCTCGTAGAAATCCATATACCTGCCACCCCACAGTGGTTCCACCGTAGGCCAAAAGTCGAAAAATTCATTGTAAAAGTTTTCATCCAAAACCATTTAAGCTAGCTGAGAGCAACCCAAAGTTAATATAAGTGAAAAAAAAATGATCCGTTAAGTCAAAATCGTTTGATTTTCATCTCCAAAGCCCATCGCATTTGAGTTTTAATGCTCTGCAAGTAAGCGTCACAGGATTTTCTTTTTTTCATCTACTTTCGTCGATGCAACTAATTTTTTTTAGAATGGGTCTACTAGTACAAGGTAAGACTTCCGTTCTGTATTTTTCTTTTGGTATGATATGTGTAACTGTACAAGTGGTGGCACTATGAAAGTGGGGGGATACAAATTCAAATAAAATTGCATTCTGTGTTTTGTGTAAACTTTTAACTGTTTTCCCCCTAAGACCCCCCGACATGTTATATATTGCCACAAAGGTTAATTTCTGTACTTTTTAATCAGCTGCGGAAATTTGCGGGTTCAGATTTAATTGAGCTATAAGTGACCATACCCCTCATTATTTTTATTTCAGGTGCTATCACTAAATGTTTTTTTACTAGAATGTTGTGTTTTTGCGATTTTTACAAAAATTGGTTAAAGAAAATTCAAAAAATCTGTGTTTGAAGACCAATATCTTAAAAATTAAAACACGGATGGTAATTTATTTTCAACTGTGATAGACACTAATAAATTATATATGAAACGAGCCTACTTTGGTTGCTCTAAGTTTAATACGCTCGAAGTTATAATTGAATAACTGTTGGTACCTTTTTCCCTGGAGGATATTTTTTAAACAGCCTGTAGCTCAGTAAATGTTCAAGATAAACCCCCACTCCCGTACTACTTTTTTCATATCAATAAGCAATGAATCAGATCCCAAAACTTATGTATTCTAAACCGGATCACCCTGTATACCGTACCGCACCGCACCGCACCGTTATCTCGAAAACGTGACTTGATAGAGCAAAACGGATTGCAGATTCGGAATCAGCTCCCCCAAATTACTCTAATATGAATTGGTTTTGCTTATTTTTCAATGAGCAAGTAGTTATGGCCGCCCTTGTTCGAGAGTGGAACAACTGTGCACCCGCTTATATCTACTTAACCTTTCTTCAGGGACTATTTAAGTCACATCTAGAAATGGAAAGATGGTAACCATGCTGTAATGCCCAAAAGTAACCAACAAAATTCATCATTAAAGAGCGCGCCTGAGGTTGAAAAAGGAGGATGGAGCTTCGAACGCAGAAAGGCACTGAGTTATATCAACGAACCGGATGGCGGTGTACATATAGAGCCTAAAATATCGTATTGTATCTGCCTGTACTTCACTGTTTTCCGAGGACAACTAAACTGTGACCAGCCAGTCATATTCCAAGTTCCAAAACATTGCTGACAGCATCCTTGTTCAAACGAAGTAAATCCTTCACGTTCGCTTCGAGTTTTTGCGGCATTTCGCTTTTAAAATACGAGTTCGCAGTTGAATTCCACAAACAACATGTCAGGTTTTAATTCAGCTGTCACCCTTCAATCAAATAGACTCGCAGGGATCCACACCATCTTCCCATTTCCATCACAAAATGGAACTCTTAATTCGAATTATTTTCTACGTTCTCATCATCCCGCAATCGCAATCATACACATACACACTTATACTGCCTCAGCTTTCCCTAATCATCTTAAGCCTGGCATCAGCATAGACGAAGCGATTCACATCTTGTACGTTGGGGTTGCCTGGCAAAGTCCAACCACACCCAGCCCCCCATTCCCACGTGAAATGGGGAACAGCAGAGCAGAAGGCCTGCACAGAGCAGATAGTGATCACTCACACAACGACGACGTACGTAATAGCACAGTGTTTACAATGTTTTGACTTAACAGCAAACAAGGACCTAGGTCGAGGAAAATGCAAATCAGTGTTTGTCTTTAATTTATATTTTGATGACGGAAGTGCATTTTGAAGGTTGAGCCACGACCACGCACAGAGGCCGCTTTATCTATGTTTGCTCCACCATACGCAAATAACATAATTAATACAATTAATCTTCAATCACGTTAACGATCACATTTGTCCCAAAAAAAAAAAAACGGAAAAGTCTAAACAAAGCACGACCACGAAACCACATCCATGTACGAGTATGGAGTTCGGCCCCATCCACGTATTAATGGCATCCTGGTCCTGGAGTCTTTTAAATTGCTGTTTGCCGAGCACTCGCAAGGACTTTGATCTATTTTCGTGTTGCTGTGTGTGTGCGTCCTCCGCAATGAGTTCACACTCCATCTATTCTGCTTCCTACTGAGATTTTTCGGGGCACATGGTGGACTGATGAAATTGTTTCGCCGGATTGCGGGGCTCTGCACATACAAGGGCGCGAAAATTGTAAAAGTACGAGTATTTAGCCATGTGAGGAGGGGAGGGGTGGAGAAGTTTTTTTTTCTTTTTTTTTCTACCCTCGCATATGTGTATGTGTGCACTTGATGCTGGGATGAAAAAAGTTGAAACAATCACGGAAAGAAAAACTAACGAACGCACACAACGAGAGTGAAGGATGCATGGGGCGTTACCCTCAGCGCCTGCCATCATGGAAAATCAATAATGAATTGGTCTACTCGACCTATTTCGTTAGGAATATTTCAGGATTCAGTCTGGAGCTGTGGTGTAACAGCAATTCGTGCTCTTTTTTCTCATCCTTGAATCACAATTCGTTAGATTCGTTCAATTTGTTGCTGAACACTTAACTAACACACATGTGAGTGCTGCTGGCCCCCCGTAATCCTTGACAACACGATTTCGGGGGTGAGGGTGCTAAAGAAATTTATTAAACCTGCCACGCGTACAGGGTAGATAACGAACAACAATAGGATTTGTCGAATATTCGCTGAAATTGCACTGATTGCTTGAGTTTAGCTCCCTTTTATCTCATTACGGAAAGGATTCTTAATTTAAATATCTAGCTAACACAGAGGTGGCTTGTAGCATGGCTTCAGTGACATTGAGTGAGACAAACTGCGGCGTGCGTTGAGGGTCGGGTGGCACTAGTTGCTGTTGTTTAGGCATAAAAGTGTTACAGTCATCCGCTTATCCTTGGAATTCGCTAGATTTTCCAATTTGCGAAAGAATTTATTTAAATTGTTTTTTTTTTTACTCACGTTGTTTTTTAATTAAATAAAACGGGTTAAGGCTCTATTTGTAGGTACGTACCTACTATGTGTCACCAATAAACCTAAAATCACATGTTTATATCTGTAGGATACGAGGGTAAAATAAGATGTGGGAAATCAAAAACTTATTTTCACCTGTTTTACACGAAATGATTTAATCGAAAAATTATAGGATTCCGGGTAAAACAGTCTATTTAACTACATCGACATATGTACATGTATCACACTAATCACACTAATATTATAAATGCGAAAGTAACTCTGTCTGTCTGTCTGTTACCTTTTCACGTCTAAGCCGCTGAACCAATTATAATGTAATTTGGCATAGGGATAGTCTGAGGCCTGGGAAAGGACATAGGCAATCAAACTGCCCGCTAGGTGGCGCTGGAGTCAAGTTGTTAACAATCTACATATAATAATTGACCAAAATAACTGATATTCACAACTGACGTTGGTATAGTGCCTAAAGTGAAAACTACAAAATCTGGGTCGGATAGGTGGCGCTGGAGTAGAGTTATTAACAAATTAAATATTTAGGGAAACAAAAACAAACAAAAAAATCTGAATCTAACGGACATGTTTCTTTCATGTTGAGTGGTAAGGAGTTTTATCAAATTTTCAACTGGAAGACGGAGAAGGTAGGTTCTAATTAAAGAATTGTTGCACCGAATAATAACCTGTGGTGGAAAGTGGAATATGTATGGACCTAAGCCGTGGTTGTATGTAAATACGATGGTGGAAAAAATAATAGGTGTGACAAAAGTTCCAACTTCGCTCATACCAAGTTGTCGCAACTTAATATACCGTTGTCTTTTAAAAGCGGTTGTCTTTTAAAAGCGCATTGGCGATCATTACAATCAGAAGTGCAATGCTTAACCGGTGGAAAATAAAATAGGTGTGTTTATTACAATGATAATTAATATAATATCGTTCTGAGATGATTACAAAATATTGACAGTAAATTTATTTTATTTCTTTTTTTCCTTTTCTTACAAGCCATATTTTTATCTTTTACTAACAATTTTCGAGGAAATAATAAGCCAAAGCGGACGTTGCACCGATTTAGAGAAGGGCTTGATCCGTAAGCTTCGCGCGAAAGGAAAAACGTATAAAGCTATTGCGAATCTACTGAGCTGCTCTCAAAATATGGTGGATAATGTCCTGAAACAACAAAAGTCAAAAGAAACAAGGGCAAAAAAGAAAAACGTCTAAAAACGAGACCGTCAGGTTGTGAGGATGGCAAAGAAAGACCCGTTTATTACCTTTACAAAATTAAAAAAGAAATTCCATTTGAATGTCACAACCAGAACAGTTAAGAATAGGTTAATAGGTTATAATTTTGGATCCTGAGCCGTACAGAAAGCACCATTCATTTCCAAGAAAAATATTAAAAGAACAAAAGAATTTATTTATTTATATATTTATTTATTTCATCAATAAGCTTAAGCTAACAGATTACGAATTAAAAGTATAAGTAAAAAAAAATAACAATATATAAAAGAATATAAAAATAAAACAGCAAAATAGCAGATAACAAAACAGAAAATAAATAAATAATATCTTGACTAGCTAGAAAGTAACCAGAACAGAATGCATTTGAAACGCTCTCTTGAGATTTGAAAATCTATATGACTACTGATTAAATTAAATGATCTCAGAGATCTAGATATTGGTTCATTTCGACCATAGTTTGTTCTATGCCCTGTTTCATAAAAAATATGACGATCCCTTAAAACCCTCACAGGAGCATAAATTGGTAACATAGATAGAAGACTAGGACTGTTAACACGGGAACAAAAGACGTCTCTCACAAACATAATATCGTGTGCCTGCCTTCTAGCACTAATTTGCAGCCGACCAATTGCAAACATTTAAAGAACATGGTCTTGAAATTTTCAAAAATATTTTATGGAGCAAAAAATTTAAGGTTTATTTGTTTGGGGCGGATAGTAAATACTATAATAAAGAATACTTAAATGAAGAATTTAACCCTAGATTCATAAAAAAATCAACAAACATGGTGGGTGGAATATAATGGTGTGGGGCCATTATTTTGGATAAATGATACGATAACGCAAGAAAAATATATCTTAATTTTAGAAACCACTATGCTGCTTTATGCAGAGGGTCATCTGTCATTGCTATGAAGCTTCCAACAAGATTATGACCCCAAGTATACCTCAAAAAATACAAAGTCATGGTCCCAAGAAAAGCAAATCACTGTCCTCGATTGATTAGCATAGCCTGTTTTAAATCCAATCGAGAACTTGTGGAGTATGTAAAAAAAACTGCTGACTAACAAAAAAGCTTCAGATAAAAAAGAATTATAGAAACAAGCCCCAAGCTGTCTTGGGAAAGCATTGCCGTAGAAAAATGTCAAAAATGTGTGGAGTCCTTGCCTCGTCGATATCAAAAGGCATTGAAAGATAAAGGGTACTTCACTTAATACTAGTAAAACCAAAAATATTTCAATATTTCTGATTTATTTCTTGAAAAAAAAATTCATTGTCCTTAAAAAAATACACCTATTATTTTTTCCACTAGTTTAAGTTAAATTTCAATAATTCCTTTTTTAAAATGAATTTAAAGAAAATAATTTTTATGTTTAAATATCACTTACGTTGTTATGATGTTTCATTAAAAACATGTTATGACGAATGTTTCATTAAAAAAAAAACCAATAAAAAAAAATTCGACCAATAAATTGAAAAGCTGAAAATAATGAGCTTAAAGTAGAAATTAGGATTCGATGGATTAAATAAAGAAAAAAAAAAGTATTAAGTTTGAGATCAATCCCAAAAAAAAAAAAAAAAATGTTGATCGGAATCTTTTGAAAACGCACACAAAACCTTCTAAGACTAATTTATCTTGATAAGTCCCTCACACTCACTAGACACCACCATTGTATTGCACCAAATTGAATTTAAATACATATGAATGGGACGAACCAAATGAATTATGCTTAGCATTCAGATAGCGTACAACGATGATTTGTGGGTTGAAATTATTCAAATTTGTTAAATTCTGAAGTTCTAAGCGTAAATCTTTACAATTCAATTCGGTGGCAAACGAAGAAGTTTCCAAATCTAATTTCCGATTAAGTGGGAGTGTATTTGGATTCAACTGCGAAAGCGTAGATTTGGGTATGATACCCGAACAATAAGTAGAAAGATTCGAAAAACCAAATAAAGGAAAGAATTTCCTAAGCTTTTAGATGTGAAGGTAGTACTTTCCATAACGAGCACCTAAAAATGAACATGAAAAAATAGCGCATGTACATTTCTGGCATGATTTGAATGAATACCTTTTTTTGAAAGCCAACAGCGTTTGACCTAAATTACATAAATTGTTAATTTATCATGTGACTCTTGGACAATGTAACACGTCACTTTACCTAAACAATTTGTTGCCAAAGCGTGGAACAGAAGGGACCCTTCATGGAACTAACAATGGCATTCCGTATCCGTAGATACATTTCACAAAAAAAAAATACCACCTAATATCAAACACATCGCATATCTATTTGAATATTTATATGAAAAAAACTGCGCCGCGCCGTTTAGTTTTCACTTCAAACTGAAAGTTCGACATCAGTGTTCAGCTTCAGCCAATCAATCAAATTTGCATATTTTCATTAAATACAAAAAAAATTCCCAAAAACACTTGAACCAAAATCTGTATCTGTATCTCACGGTGGGAGGGAATCAAACGAATTCAATTATGCTAATTGGAGGAATTACGAGTATGTCCGTTCAGGACTAAAGAATAAAAAAAATTTCAATATCAAAGTTTCTAACAGAGAAATGTAATCTTCCCTTTGCCATCACTCGCAGCACATTATGCCAACTAAAGGGAAAAAATCTCCGCCATAATCTGAGGTTACAGCGCGCGGTAACAAATTATTCTATACGCTCGTATGCATGTGTGTATGTGTTTTCTAATTAGGATAATTGCTCCTTTGATTCGCCTGAATGCTGAATCCTTAATGATCATCGCCGTCCGTTCACTGGAAAAACACAATCGTTTACCTTTGGAAAAGATGTTACATTCGAGATGTGAAAACACCGATAAGGGAAAACCACCGGAAGACAAACACATGTCAGAGAGATGGACTGGATGCGGCCAAAGAAACCGCTTGCTTTTGAAAATACGACGAGCATCCTTAACTATTTGCATCGACACCCCTAAATGGTTTACCAGGAAGTTCATATTTTGCAAGAGGTTTGTTCGCATCGGTGCTGATCGCATACAAATGAGAGAAAACCCAGTCAGTGGAGCGTATGTATGTTATTTGTAATTTGAAGTGGGGCCTGTGAACGGGTCTTCCTATTGGTCTACACGTATACCGCTCTGCGAGTGCTGTTAATAATGTATTATTCGTGTTTACTTGGGGTCCCTTGTCGACAACGTCTGAAATATTTATTTTGGGGAGTCTTTCACATTCCTGAGCAGTGAGCACGTAATGTTCGAGAGGAGAGAGCCCCACCCAAAAAAGATAATAATTCGCCGTTGTTTTCCTGTTATTTTAACGTCCTTTTTTTATTTTGATGTACGAGTATGTATACCTTGATATCGGTCGGGAGCATGTTACTTCCACTCATTGATTCCTCCGTATAAAAATAAAAATGGAGAATAATTGAAGGATGCCGCAATCAATGTCGCAATTTAATTTAATTCGCAATATTCCGGTAATGAGGATTACAATAGATGTGAATTGTGAATGTGATTGCATTCTGGAAATGTTTGCCCATTGTGCATGCAGTGAATGAGAAAAGGACGCGTTATCTCGAATTTTATGAAGCAAATTTTATTATTTCCTTTTTTTCCTTCTTTTTATGTGATTGTTAAATTAAATAATTTAATAAAATTTCATTACTGGGACATAGTCGTACAGAAAATGTTGTGTTTTGAATCAATGTTAACTGTAAGACTGTGTCTTTGTTTTGAAATAAATTCAACAGCAGAAATTGAAAAGTGTTTTACAATTATTATTGTTCTTAAAGAGTAACTACTGTTTAACGGCTGAAAAACGTGCTAGTAATAAGCATACAAATTTTTAATTTTTGTAAATAATTCCGAAACTAAAGGTAAAACAAATTAAATTTATATATGTACGTTTTAGGCTCTTATTTTGTATTAGAAAGAAAAGATTGAGTTATAAGCTTCTGTTTTTAATATGTATAATACAAAACACTAAAAATTGTGTTGGAAAAAGTACTATGCACGCCGCTTAATATTTATAATCACGGTTAATGTTATCATTCGCTTAATATTATCACTTTGACACAGTCCCAAACAATTATATACAATTGCACGGGATAAATTTCGTTTTTTGTAATCAACACATTGGTGATTGTTATCATTTTTTATTCATTTTTGTCGTATTTTCCCCTTGGAGATTCACAACCAGAATGATTGTATGTCAACAGTATTTGTGTGTCTCAATACAACACACACTGGTCGCCGGCTTTGCGCAGTGGGTTAGGGTAATGAAAATTTTCGCGCAATGCAAAATCGGGCAAAGCGAAACCGCGCAAAGCGAAGTGTGAATTTCATGTAATTTAGGGTGTTGCGTTCCTGCAAAATGAAATGTAAGCATTTATTAAAGCCGAATCGAATTTTGGTAGACAAATCCATTTTGCGCAAAAGTGAAACGGCGCAAAAAGAAGGAAACGACGCAACGTACATATGTATGTATGTGCGCAAGTGGTGACATGTGCGCAAGCGGTGACAAAAGGGTTTCCTTGCATTTCTGTTCTTTGTACAGTTTATTTCAAACAGAGCAAATGGGAATTTGCACGACGCACACTGGAACCTCTTCACACAAAGCAGTGCTCAAAATACCGATTTTCATTTTTGCGAATTCCAAAAAAAAGAAAATGCGAAACTAATGCTAACTGTATTGCACGTGTCATACGTAAGTATTAAGTTCTTGCTTGGTCTAAGCACTATGGTACGGTAAAGTTGACACCGCACCGTAGCGCAAGTGGTTAGTGCGTCGGACTACTGAGCCAGCGGTCTTGGGTTCGAATCCCGCCGCAAACACCTAAAAGTTTTTCACAGTGCCCACCTCTTTCGAATGTCTGACAAGCATCGAAGAGTATCATTTGTCACGATTGAGCTTCTCAACTCGCCGTTCGGAGTCCGCAAAAAACTGCAGGTCCCTTCCATTCGTGCAAAAATATAACGCGCACACACAAATGGTTGCGAGAAGCAGGCCCAGGTTCACCTCGAGCTGTAGCGCCAACTAAGTAAGTTGACACGTAGTACTTGTTTTCGCTTTACTTAATCGATAGTTGAGAATTCGCGCTTCGTTTTTTTAATTTTTAAAGGTGAAATTTGGTTGAATAAAAAAAAATACCAATATTTCATTTGTTGATCACGGTATGTAGATAATGTTTTAATTTTTTATTTTTGTGTCGATAGTTCTATTTAATATATATGTACATATATAGTGAGTGAATTTCTTTCGCTTTCGTTCCCATATAACAAAATGTTTGGAACGGTTTTTTTTTTCGATTTGCGCAAAGCGCTTTTAAATCTATTTATACAGTATGAAAATATAAATCTTTGTTGTTATAAATCCGAAGAGAAAAGTGAAAGCGAGTTGCGCGATTTTAAGGTAACGCTGTTTAAGTTTCCAATTAATCTGAAAAAATGCACTGTTTGTTTACATAAAATGCATCACTCATTTTCTAAAAAACGTGTGAAAATTATATATTTATTCGTACTATGTGTATATGTATATAATATATACATATGTATATATATATCTCCTTTTGGTCCTTCTTCAGGTAAATTTTTAAGTTTTTTAAGTTTCAACAAGATACATAATTTTGAGCACTGCTTTGTATGCAGAGATCCCAGTTTGCGGCGGCGGTATTGTTTCTGTATGCATGTATTAAATCTTATTTTTTGTTAAATACATACGTCTGCCTAACTATAAAATACACTTTTTATTAGTCTAATTTTTAGTTCCCCTTTCCCTTCTACATCGGTTATTGTTACCAATTTAACCAGGTCCCAAAATGATCACATTAAGCGGCGTGCACTGTATAAATAATTTGCATTTTTTATAACCTGTCGGTATAAAAGTAATTTTAAATGAAATGAAAAAGCTACAATTGGTTACGCGAAATAATATTTGGTTTTAATAGTTAATTTGTTCTCCATTTGATTTAATCACATCGAGAAGACGATGAGCCATACTATCAACAAGATTGTTAACCGTGTCGATATGGTTATATCATTCCAACATGCTGTGATTCTCTGCTTCAATTCAGCTGCAGTGCTAATTTCTGGTGTTTCCTTATCATAGATATTTTGTGCAAGAATCGCCTAAGGATTCTCTATGGGGTTTTAGCCCGGACTCAGCGCAGGCCAGTCTAGTAATTGAATGCCAAAGTCACGAAACCAATCCGTAGTAGATCCTGCAGCATGGATAGGGGCATTATCCTGCTAAAAGATGATGGCTTGATCTTCAGCAAGTGTCTGAAATGGCAAGAGGTAATTTTACAGAATATTTCAACAGTCAAAGACTTTAAGTCTTCAACTCAAAAATGCGATTTCCGATTTTAGGTTGACTTTGAATGCTCCTAAAATAATTGCAGATCCGCCACCCCCCGCTCTCCTTGAAAGAATTTTATTACCGCCACCGTCTAAATTGAATTTGTTCTCATCACTTCAAATCATGTTAGTCCATATTTCTGGATTTTGGATGCACCGTTCTTCAAATGAGAGACGAGCCGTTTTGTGTATACTGCTTTCAGTGGTGACTGTAGTTGAATTTTTTTTTTTGTATTTTAAATGATCGGCACTTGCTAACCACATCTAGAACATTTCTCTCAGAACCAGTCTTTTCGTTCCCTCTTTAATTTTTTTATGACTGCCGGATCTTTTCTTGCTCCCATAATTTTCAACACCAGTTGCCGTGGCCGTGGTGGTTAGTGCGCTGGACTACTACGCTAAAACTACGACTACCTAAAAATAAAAAAAAGTTTTTCACGGTTTCCACCTCTTTCGAATGTCTGACAAGCAATCACAAAGTATCATATGTTTGAGCTTCTCAATTCGCCGTTCGGAGTCGGCAAAAAACTGTAGGTCCCTTCCATTCGTGCAAAAATATATCACGCACACATAAATGGTTGCGAGAAGCAGGCCCAGGTGCACCCCAAGCTGTAGCGCCACCTAAACCCATTAAGGACCGGAAAATTTGAACGTTGGAATTTTATGCTGAAATTTTCAGGATCATCTTACTTAATACTCAGAAGCATTGCTGCAAAAAATAAAAAAATTCTATCGAGTAGTTTTCTCTCTGCTTGCCGTGTGGTCACTAAATTTTTGTTTGTTTCTTTTGTTTGAAAATGTTAAGTATTTAGGTAGATATTAAGAGCAGTAAATATTCCAAAGTAAGTTTAGCTAATCAAAGCTAAGTATAAAAGCTAAATTTAATAAGTTTCAAATAGTAGTTTCAGTAGTAGCAGATTTAGTTCAGTGAGTCCTAATACGTCGTTTTGAATGTAATTCTTGAGATCTAACTGGGGCAAAGAAACACTGTAATTTCAACGCCACAGCGTTATCCAAATATTGTACCCATAATGGCCATCGCCACTTTTACCTCTGATACCGATAAACTAATTAGAGATTCTATTATCGTGTAAATGTAAATTGTGTCCTCCCATGTATCGGTTGTTACTGTTGAATATGTGGCTATGGAACCAATCTTTTTTCTCTGCCCTAACGTTGCACATTTATCATTGGCTTATATCTACGTTAGTGGAGCTATGCGAACCACCCCAACGCGGCTCTTGAAACCATGTTGAACATGCTTCCGTTAGACATTTACGGTGGGGATGTTACGTCACTTCGACTAAAAGAAACCTCACAATGGGAATTTTCTAACTTAGGGCACGCCAGAATACTTCAATTAATAATATTAATATAGGATCCACGGAATATATATTTCCGCTCCTAGATTTTAATATCAAACAAAAGTCTATGTAATACCTGCCTTAGTGACAAATCCTTACTGGAGATCTACACGAATGGATCTAAGACATTAAGACATGTGATGGCGTGGCAGCGGGTGTCCTCTCAAGCCAGCTCAGCCTGAACTTATATCTAAGACTTCTAAATCATTGTAGTATCTTCCAGGCGCAGGTGATGGCTATTCGTGAAGCCGCTGAGTGGTTATCAATGAAGTCAATGTACAAATGCGATGTTTGTCATTTACACTGATCCATTAAAGCACTCGAATCACCAATTATAAGATTAAAATTGGTTAAGCACTTTCACACATTTCTGAGCGAGATATGTAGCAGATGCATGCTTAATTGCTCACCCTGTACTGGGTTCTTGGTCATAGAGTAATCGCACGCAATTGTCAAGCAAACGAATTACCCAGAAAAGGTACAAAACAGGAATTCAACCATATTAACTGAACCCCAATATAATACATATAGCCACTATCCGAAGAAATAGGCGAATTGGAATTGGAACCTCGTTTCTATCGATTTTACAAATAATCAGAGGTCTCAGACAAGTGGAAAACACCTACACTTGATTACGAGGATTTTCAACAGTCTAAAACAAATGCGAAACTGTATATAAGTCGCGCCAAGCAATAAAACATCAAAATGTACAAAAAGTACTATGGGTCCACCACACGCCATTTTTCGCCGACACCTAGCGGTAGGTAGAGTTACCTGTGGGGCCCGCAAATATTATCAAAAGCATATTTGGACTTTTGCCAACATATGCCATAATAAATAATTTAATTATTATTTTAATTTTTATTTTTAGTTTTTAAATTAAAAAAATGCTTTTTATGGACACTTTTTCTACCTGTACAGGTGTACCAATATACAGGTGAGAAATGTCCAAAACATATATTTTTGTATTGCCAAGATATCAAAACTAATTATAAGTCCAACAATTATTCAAATATTATTTTTTTAATATTTTTTAGTTTTTGGTCAAAGTTAGCCGTGTGGTAGTACAAATAACACACGGCGACCATCCTAATTTCTCCTCGATATCTTTCTGTGAAAATCGTGCCTCTTTAAGACCCAAAATACGTTGCTGTTTAATAGCACTAAGATGACGTCCTCGTGTCATAATAAACTGTTGTTTTTTAAATAAACATTTATTTCCTTAGATAATACATTTATAGCTGGATGACTGATTGAAAAATTGTTTTCCTTGGTATTTTTGAAGTTGAGGGTTTTCCGGTTGTCGAATGAATGAATTTGTTCATAAAAATTAATCGCAAATGTACAAAACCGACTTCTATCCGCTGAGGTCATAAGCATAACAAAACAAAATGGACTCTGTCAGATGTTCCCCCTATGAATCACAATCCACTGGACTGGAAAACATTTTGTAATTATTTTTATTTTTTGTTTGCGTTTCTAAATATAAATCATTTCAAAATATTTTGTTTATAATTATCAGTGAGCACATTATTTTCTCATTTTCAAATATATTTACGTTTGCATCTACGGTTATACACTTGTGCGGAAGTAGTACCTACACAACTATGCAATTCAGAGCATTGAAAGCAAATTGTCTGTCTATCGCAAAACTGACACAGAAGGGTTTGTTTTCGAATGAAGTAAAGATACTACCCTATCCGCAAAGAAAACAACAAATTTCAACCTACCGATAGTTATAAATTAGTTTTTGGCGTTTCTTTTATTGCGGATATGTAGCAGAAGCACACTGATGCCAAGCAATGTTTCCCGTGATAAATCTCTATCGAGAACAAAATGGATGTCCTTGAGTAGCTTCTCAAAGAGGAGTTTGAGTTTTTCGGTCTGATCACTCCTGATTGTAATGTTACCTAACCCACAGTCAGATAGCATTAGGGAGATTTCGTTTTCTTATGTATGTACTTACGAGTATATGGTAGCATTATATCAAAGTCCTCATAAGTAGAAAAGCTTGTGAAAAAACGACTTGAATGCGCTCATGAGAATAAGGATTGCGGTTGTTTAAAGGGTGTTTCTACAGAGTCCCCTTTTTGGACATCGAATTCGATGTAATCCTTATGTACATATACGATCAGCACCAATAACGAGCATCGTAGCTTCACTGAGTCAAAAGTAATATTGCCTGAAGGTTTCCAGATTGACCTCGTAATACGTAAAACAGTCCGGAATGCAAAAATATGTTGAGGTTATCGAAAATGGACCAAAACAAAAGTGCAGAGGTTATTCAAGGAGAAATTCTGAATAAGATTGATCCATAAATAACTGTTTGGACTGTCAGAGGACATTCACCCCAAGCTGGACTTCATTGTTGGGTTCCATGGAAGGGGCTACTGATCACTTGAATTCGCACGGTTGCACTCATCTTGAACAACAGCAGAGTGAAAATTCATTCTATGCAGTGAAGAGATTCAACTTAAAAACATCGATTCTGACGGAAGACGTTTTGTAGAAGGAAGCGAATTTGATTTTTAATACTCTTCACCTGTTGTCAAACTTATTGATGGATCAATCAGCGTCTGGGAATGCCTTTCATGGAATGGTGTTGTACGAATCTATCCGAATGATGGCATCTTGACACTGAAAAGATATGTTGAGATATTGAAAAATGTGATTGGGGCAGACCAAAATTTAGCCTTTATATGGAAGTTTTAGCAGGATAACGATCCAAAATACACGGCAAAGGTCACAAACTTTTTTTTAAGAAAATTCCATCAATGTTTAGGATTGGGTATCGGCAAGTGCTCATATGTACTCGTATATTCCTTTTGCGTGCTTTTAAGCGCCGCGCCGTATGTACTGAGTTTGAATTCATAGAATAAGCTATAACGCAGAATTGAATTGGGAGAAATGAAAGCAAGAAAAAGACAACAACAGCACCATCATCCGTTAGGCCCACCGCATTACCATGTTCTTTTTTTCGACATTTCCTTCTGGTGCAAATCATGCAGATTTTGAATTTGAAAACGATAGAAATTTAATTCAATCCAAACTCAATCAATCTTTTGTATCCACTTTCAGCCCCATTATTGGCTGCAGCTAAATAAATATTTTGAAAATTTCGTTGCATTTTTGAATAATTTGTTCCTCAAATTAATTTATAAGATTGTTTTCTTTTTTGACTTAACCTAATTCATATGCACATGCATCCACTTCCATACCGAATTGTATTGCAAGAGGAGCAAAACATGCAAGGCGTATATGAAGGTACCTGCATATGTATGTATGTACATGCGAACATGCTGACGCTCTTATCACATTACATCGTAGTTCTTATTGCTATTTCACTTTTAAACAGTTACTAAATGAAAATCGGTAATACCGATCGACTGAGCAATATCCAAAAAATACTTAATTTTAGAAAATCAATTAAAAAGTCAAGTACCGTTGTACAACTTTTTAGGCAAAAACTTGGTATGACATTTGATAGCTTACTTAAATATGAAATTTTAACAAAATCGTTGGAGCCGTTTTCGAGAAAATCCGCTTTTTATGAAATCGGTCCCAAATGAAGTATAGGTACCTTAATTTTTGGGGCTAGAATGAAAATTCCAAATTGGCCTCATGGTATAGTCCCACAGACCTCAGATATGAAGTTTCAAGCAAATCCGCCCAGCCGTTTAAGCTCCAGTCCGAGATACAGCCGTGTTTACAGAATGAGCGTTACTGCTTTATTATAAAGTATTAGTGATGAGCAAAAAATTACTACCGGTGAATTATTCACCGTGAATGAAAAATAACGGTCGCAGTCTGTTAACGACTTGGAAATAAACAGTGAATCACTAAAACGTGAATAGTTTCACGGCACAGTTTGAAATTCCCAAATAACGATGTCACAACAAAAGTCGCGGTCGTGAGTATGAACGTGAGGTGCGAGGCAGTGAATGATACGTATAACAAAGCAGAACGCGGTGAACGATGTTGTGTATACTATACTGAATAATGCTGCCTTGCGCACACAAACATGTATGTATAGTGTGTTATGTATATTGTTCGCTGGGTTGCATTGAGAATTTCCGTTGAAAAAAGGGATGAAGGTTGAAATTTGTAGCGGTTCTTAGAATTTGAGTGCGCTAGTTTAGTTTTGTGCATTCGAATATGGGATTATAAGGAAATGTACACGCATTTGTTTTTTTGGTGTTTAGGACTACGCAACGCATTCAAGAAAAAAAAAAGAAGACTTTTAAGATGCCGCCAATAACAAAGCGAAGAAAAATTTGTTTTTTGTGGAAATTCTTTGAATTAGACGAAAGTTTCGCAAAATTAAATTTGTGCAATTTGAAAAGGCACATGGAAATCAAGCATCCGTTAATATTAGTAAGTAGGTATATTTTTGAACTATTGCGTCGAAGTGTTTTTAACGGCACTGATAAGGATAGAATACATGCAAACGTATGTACATGCATATTTACACATTACATAGTCAATAATTCATTGTATGTAGGTACCTATGTAGTTTTATAGTAGTTTATGTAGTTTCATAGTCGCATCGTCGTGAATTCACATTCACGGGTTATATTCACAGTGAATAAAATATCACGTTCACAGTTATACCTGTGAATATAAATTCACGACTTAGCCCAACTCTATAAAGTATGATTGCTCTAGTTTTTTTTTTTTTTTTTTTGTAATGTAAATTTATTTCTAAAATAATTGCACCTTCCGATCTTTCGATGCTCCATACTTAATTAGCCTCAAATGCTAGAAATGTTAGGTCTCGCAATCGCTGACTGGACATTGACATTAGGTGGATAGCTCCATTTTGCGATTATGCACAGAAATATGCAAAAAGATTTAACAGTGTGCCCTTTTACCTGCGTTCGTGTCGGCTTCTGCATTTCTGCTGTTTCCAATTTTGGCTGATTTGCGATTTTCGCTTAAAACTCCTCGGCATACTTTAGTGTTTTCAATGTACGTATTCATTTAGCTAAAATTACGGAACGGCAAACAATTACACCGATTGCACAAAGAAAAGCTTAATTAACCAGGCCAGGTCAGCTTGACACTTCGCTCATTTTGACATTTGACATTTCATTTCCGTACTTACTGCTCACCCCTAAGGCCTGATCACTTGACACTCTGTGATTTGTATTGAAGTTTGAAAGACTCATGTCATAATAACTTTTAAGAAATATTTTCCGTTATAATTCTTTGGTGTAAATAAGCTTTCAGCTATAAAATTACCCATAATACAGTTAAATCTGGACGTGCAAGAATATTTTTTCCTGGACATGCGCAATTGATCTTTGGACATGCGTAGCCGTACCACGCCATACTGTGGATACGGGGCTGTGTGTTTAAGGATTAAATGATTATATTTTTTTTGTTGGACGTACGAGTACGAGTATGTAGAGCTCTAACCGCAAGTTTCTCGGAAGCCAGTTGTGAATGTCACTTACGTAAAATCTGTCGAATGGTAGATATAGTAAATACGAAATTGTCAGCTTGGAGGTACCTTGTAGTTTACATACCATATGTAGGTATCTCAAGCAAAAGTCGTATTTGGGTAGAAAGTTGATAGATACATACGTACTCATAGTTACTAATTAAATTTGATTTCATCATGCTGTCACTTGAATTGTTATTACATACATTTTCACTTTTATTGATATTTCTTAATTTAGTTCCAAGAACTGCAACTACAAAAATATTAAATTATTGAAACAATTTTAATATTTTTTATTACTCATCACTTTTCTTTCGTTACGCATACAAACAGACAAACATACTCGTATTCGTATGTACATAAACCCACACGTGTAGTGTTTGTCAGTTTTACCACCAAATGGAGCCAAACACCAGCAGACACATGGCATATTGAAATCCTTTTGACATCCTCATTCATGGCGGCCTTCATCCTTCGCGGTCTAATAAAGCCCTGACAATTCCGGAAATAATGAGCACAAACAAACTGTCAAATTTCTCCGAAATGGAAGCACAAAAGAAAATCCATTTAATGGCAGCAGTCTTCGTCGTCGTCGTCCTCCTCCTCGTCGTCTCTTAATAAAATTCCCTGCTGCCAAAGGAAGCGAACGGATGTGAAAGGAACTGTAAGTTTTTCGATAAAGCGAAATCAACAACGTCGATTCGCGCAAATCTGGGGAACATTAACGAAACACGAAAGGGGGAGAGAATGTGATTCTCGAGAATATCGCATTGCTTTGTGCTTAATTGCTTTTTAAAGCATCGCATCATTATCCTTGGCGGGAGTAGTATAGGATAAAATGAGTAAATAACGCTAGGTATGTATTATGGATTCCACAGGGTGTTCTTAACAATGTTTGATCTAGGCGTAGGCTTTATTATTGCATGTAACCAGGTGTGCCACTGCCACATCAAAATGTTAATCTCTCGGTGGGTGAGAAGGTGAGAAGGCGTCCTTTTTGGTGGATTAAATCTTGCATGTATAAAGAGCTTTACAGGTGATTTTCATTTTACTCCTTCAAGGATGAGTTTCGCATTTATTTATGCGGAAAAGTTGAACACACATATTCAAATTTTATACCGTCTGCAGGCGGTAATATAACATCAGCGAGTCCCATATTTTAATTTAGTGTTACTGGTTACTGAAACTGTGGTCTCATGTGCTCGTAACGAGGGCGATAAATATTTTTACTTCTAAACATAGTTTTATTATAGTTTAATAGTGCTATAAACGCGTTTATATTAAAATTTTGCGGATACTTTGAGGGGTGTGTCAGACTCAGACTCATGAGTTCGAGTAAAGATTACGAGTACATTCGAGGCGAGGAGAAGTTTATTTTACCGTTTAAGTATTAAATTTAATAAATTGTTGTAATGGGTTTTATATTAATTCGGAGACCGCAACCTCAGGTTGTGCGGCTTATTCGTTAATGAGCTCTTTTCGCATTTAATGATTTCACAGCGATCATTCACAGTATGCATTTAAAAGCATATAAGGTTTAACGTTTTTATATTAACATACATATCTTATATTTTTAATGTAAAATGTTTTCATTTGAAATATAAATCTTTATTATTTAACATTTTAATATGATTTCGGTCATATGAGCAACGCGACTAGCAATTACAATCCAATCCTGTCGGTCAAATTTTTGACGAATTTTTCGAGTACTACTTGGGAAATTCAATTAATTATTTTTTAAAAAAAACTACTGCAACCATTGTAAGGGCAAGGCTCGACCATATATGAGACACCACCACATCAAATAAATTAGACGTCCGACTTGTTGTTGGCGTTGATGTCGTCTCATCGACTAGAGGTAAATTGCAAATTGCTTCCTGACTCCAATGATAGAAGCTGCGGAGCTGAGGAAAAAAAGCGAATCGACCCAACAGCTACATAACATACATTGCTACTGCCCCAAACTCTAACAACGACGCACATTTGCATGCAAAAAGTGGACAAAACTATTTTGTCTGAATGGTCTGAATCAGGGCTGCCGTTTAAATTTTTTGCTTGGGAGTATAATTCGATCCATTTGAGTAGTACCCCGCAGTACTCTGGGCTGAGGTTTCCATTATGAACATTGCGGTAAAAATTGTTTGAAATTCTGTATAAATGTGCTTGCGAAGAAACTTATTTTACTGTTTTTTTAAGTTTTTGATTTTCAGTTGAGGAAATAGCACCGCAGAGCCCGGGTACTCCTTCAAAATCATTTTTCATTCAAGATCAATTATCATTTTTTGCTATTTTGAGGTTAGAATTGAAAAAAAAGAAAGTTTATTTCCTCGCAAAAAGATATTATATTTGTGCTATTTAGACCATAGATTATGTTACTTTAGGATACTCGCTTGCAGTAGGTGCAATTTCACCCAGAGGCCATAAAGGTCCATTGTGATTGTTGTGGATGTTGGAGCACACATTTGCGAAAACCACATCGATCTTATAACGAATCTTTTTAGGTTTTGTCAGCAGTATCTTAGCAAGGTCGATCAGGCAGTCGAAGAACCGTGTTGTCATACAAGACAGGCGCAGGCCGTTCTTGGGGAGCCGGGCAGTGACATAGAAGGCGTGGTCATCCTGGTCCATGCAGCTTCTACAGAAGTTATTTTTAAGGATACCGTATCCGCTGGCCATGTTTCCTATTGTAATGTCTGGTTAAAACACACCTTTAGACCAGATATAGACAAAAAAAAAATTATCGCAATTTTATAATGGAAAAATCTAATGGCAGCTGGAATATACGGGTACGGGTTTGTTTTTTAATTGTTTACAATAGCAATTACTATTAGCATTAGCATTTACTATTTTATTACAATGTTATTTGAATTTGCATTAGAAGTTCAATTTTGTACTTTGAGCAGTATAATCTAATTTTAGGCAGAACGGAGTACGGGATAGTAAAATAGTAGTATAATACTGCTATTGGAGTACTTTCGGCAGCACTGGGTCTGATCTATGTAATTGATGTCGTTTTTGAGGCATTTCTCTTCATTTTTTTAAATAAAAAAAAATTAATTAAATTCGTACCAAACGTGATATTTTTAGTTTAAATTCTTTTAGTTTGTCCTTTGCACAATACGCTCTACTTTGTAAATATTGATCTTAGTAGTCCAATTTCGGATTTATATCGTTTCCTATACCTACTCTGTTGCATTAGTTCACATAAATGTTTACTGGATAAAACTCCCAAGCACTATACAAACGTTGCACAACGTCTGAGTGCTTTTTACACGAAAGTGAAAAACTCATTGACCCACAGTACTGTAAGGAGCACGTAGGAGCAACCAATTTTTGTTGCATTGACTTAAGGAATATTTAAAATCTATATATATAAAAATGAATTGGTGTCTGTTTGTATCAACATAACTCGGCTGAACATCTTCCGATTTGCATGGGAATTTTTTTGTTGGATTCGTATTGAACCAGGTAACACCACAACGGAGCCGAAATTTTGAAAATCTGGACCCGATAGGTGGCGCTGAAGTCGATTTATTAACAAAATCTATATAAATGGACCAAAATTACTCATATTCACAATATATGTTGGTGTAGTGCCAAAAGAGAAAAGAACTATATTTGGACCCGATAGATGGCGCTGGAGTCGAGTTATTAACAAAATCTATATAAATGGACCAAAATTACTCATATTCACAAAATATGTTGGTGTAGTGCCAAAAGAGAAAACTACTATATCTGGACCCGATAGGTGGCGCTGGAGTCGAGTTATTAACAAAATCTATATAAATGGACAAAAATTACTTATATTCACAAAATATGTTGGTGTAGTGCCAAAAGAGAAAACTACTATATCTGGACCCGATAGGTGGCGCTGGAGTCAAGTTATTAACAAAATCTATATAAATGGACAAAAATTACTCATATTCACAATATATGATAGACAGACAGTCAGATAGATAGACAGATAGACAGAGAGACATATAGACAGACAGTTAGATAGAAAGATAGACAGACAGATATGGAGATAGACAGATAGATAGATAGATAGACAGACAGGCAGGCAGATAGACAGATAGACAGATATACAGACAGACAGATAGACAGATAGATAGATAGACAGACAGACAGAGAGACAGACAGATAGATAGACAGACAGACAGACAGACAGACACACAGACAGACAGACAGACAGATGGACAGACAGACAAACAGGTACACAGACAGACATATAGACAGACAGATATACAGATAGATAGATAGACAGATGGATGGACAGGTAGACAGACAGACAGACAGATGGACAGACAGGCAGACAGGTACACAGACAGACAGATAGACAGACAGGTACACAGACAGATAGATAGACAGACAGATAGAAAGACAGATAGATAGACAGACAGGCAGATAGATAGACAGACAGATAGACAGACAGACAGATAGACAGATAGATAGACAGACAGATAGGTACACAGACAGACAGATAGACAGACAGGTTCACAAAAAGACATACAGACAGATAGATAGAGATGGCGACATTAGTCCATTTGACACTTGAATTAAAGAATGGTGTACAAAACCAACTGATTTTGCATTGAAGTAGTGATTTCCAATGTTTAATTTTGCTTAATTTTACCTTAGCACTAATTTATAAGAAGTATATTCTTAATGTGTATCCATTCATTGAATAAATAAACATTGCGTAAGTTGACAGGTGTGCTTTTTGCTTCATCATTTCACAAAAAAACTAAATATACTAGACGGAAGCGGCAACTCATAAACGCACACTTTGGAACTTCTATGCATACCTACTAGATGTATGTACATTACATACTACATAGGTACATGGGTACATAGAATTTTGTCAAATTTTCTGTATAAATAGGTGGGCGGTGGGACGAGAGATCATTCACTAAATCAGTTGAAATTAAAACGTTAAACCGAGAAGAGACTGTTTGTGTACACGGGCGAAGCCGGGCGGATCAGCTAGTAACTTATAAACTTCAATTCATTACACAATAACAGTCTATACTAAAACAATATCATTAAAACTTGAAAAATAACTTAAAATATATGCGGCGTCAGCAGTCATATACATACAGAACCAAGCCTAGCTTCTCGCAACCATTTGTGTGTGCGTGTTATTTTTTTCCACGAAATGGAAGGGACCTACAGTTTTCTGCCGAATCCGAACGGCGAGATGAGAAGCTCCTCACGACAAATGATACTCTTTGATTGCTTGTCAGACATTCGAAAGAGATGGTACCGTGAAAAAACTTTTAGGTATTTTGCTGGGATTGCACCCGGGCAAGCATGCGTAGTAGTCCAACGCACTATATGTATAATAACTTAAAAAAATATTATGTTTTGATACAATAGTTCTTAGCCTGTATTGTAACAAAAAACACCGCCTCATATTTACAAAATTCAGCTGCAATTGTAAATACATACCTGAAGCATAATTCTCCGTTTAAATTTTTTAAGCTTTTTATCACAACACTTCAATATCACTTATAGAATGACACAAACTTACCAAAGTAGCACGCATTAAAATAAAAATGCGGTAGACGCAAATGTTAACTTTGACCTCATTTTATCAGAACACACGATCGACAAAAAGAAAAACAAGTGAAGCATGTTGACTCCTGTGTATTTAGCACCCGCTATACCAAGCATTTAGTTGTCAATTTTACTTTTTAGAAAATCGACTTTTAGCCAGGTTTTTGAACAAAAAAAACCTATGTGCGACGCCTGCGAAATGCAGGCCATAGATTCTTTGCGTACATCGCAGAACTCGGAATTTGAAAGATATCGAATCTTCTCAGATTCACCAAGAGCACAAACTGGCTTACGAGTTTGTAAAAAAGAGGATTTACCCCGAGACTAAGAGGGGATTCACAATGGACCTTCGGGTCTCCGTGGGGAAATGATTGCTCAAACAATCACACACCCTTCTAAACCTAACCTAACCTAACCTAACCTAACCCGACCACCTCCGAAAGATCAACTGAAACCGACAGCGGCCAAAGCGGTGGATGGTGACCGCCGCCACTGCTAGGGTTGATTCCTTTTAGAATCTCGAATGTTTATAGAGGCCCATAGCTAAAGTACAGTGATTTTTATTAAAAAAAATTATTTTCCAGTTCATGTGCAAACTGTAACGCATTAAAGAAAAAAAAAATATTTTTTTAAAAAAAGTTGTATAGTCATATGCCCACTGTACTCAAATGAGTACAGTAAAAAAAAAATTCACATTAATGACGAAAAAACTAAATAAATTTTAATTTTTCCATTTGAACTTTGAAATGATAAATAGTTTAACTAAAAATCAAAGTAAAAGGTTCCAAGTGGGTGTACTCAATTGAGACAGCGGGCATTAATGGGTTAAAATTCGTTTAAACCTGATTCAAACCAACGGTGAATAATATGGCCGTAAGAATTTTTTTTTTTTGGCGACAAAGGTTACAAAAATTCAAAATGAAAGCAACACACGTGTTTGACTTGCTATTATTACACAGTGTAACAAAAATTTGTTTACGTTATTTTTTTGCTAGTTCCTTCTTTCTTATGATATGTCAAGCACATTTTGAGTATTAATTCGTTCTAACTGTTAGCTTTACGGTAACGGCATTGCGAAATGTGTTAACGGAGATGCAAGCAGAGCAAGCTGCTTATCATTCGACCTCTGCAAGTGAATATGAATAGTCTTAAGTTGAGAAAATAAATAAAAATGTTTCATTTAATTATGGAACAGTCGTGCTGACACTGAAAACTATCGTACGAAAAGATGGCCGCTAGGAAAAATCTTTATACTTCATCTGATGCAAAAAAAAACGTGAAGTTCCACCTATTGGTAGATTCAGGAAAAGTACTTATGCCCCTGCTTCAAATCAAAGGAACGTAATGCTTGGACAGCATTCAGGGAAATAAAAGGAGGAAATATAAAAATATAAAATTATGTAGAACTAGTAGAAAACTTATTGGACAGATTTAATATATTAGGATGCAGGATGTCGCTTAAACTATATGTTCTTCACTCTCATTTAGTTTTTTTTTAGTGAAAACGTGGGGAGCATTAGTAAAGAACATGCTGAGACGTTTCCTTAAGACATCGCTTCAATGGAGGGCCGGTACCAGGGCAAATTGGATGCCAATATGATGGGCGACTACGTCTGGCACCTGAAAAGGGGCAATTCCAAAGATCACAGTAGGAAAACAAGAAAATCTCTGCACTTCTAAATGCATATGGAAAAGCCAATATTTTTTTTGTTCGGATACATGATAGGTTATTCAAATTTGAAGCAAAATTTTGAATTAAGTTTTATTTTATATACATATATATTTTTTTTTTTAATTACAAAAGTGCATAAATGCTCAAAAATGCCAACTTTTCGTTAAAATTCTGAAGCAATAACTAACACTTAAAAGTAACTTTTGGCATTTTTAAAATGAGCTGACATATACCAAGCATAAACAATCCAAAAATGTACATAAACAAACATTTTTTGAAATTTTGTTACACAGTGTTATTTAATTATTCTCCATTGATTTACTATTTCACCTAAGAGACACGATCCGCACATCCAATCCAATATTACCAAAAAGAGAAAGAAATAAAATTAAATCCACGAGACATTGGAATTCAATTTTAACATCATACCGCGAATTTTCAGACGGTGTTAGCGCAGTTATCAATAAGTATCAACGGAAAAAAAGCAGAAGTTTAGTACATAAACATTTTTTATCTTTAGCGGACTCTAATTTTTTTAGTTTCTGCACGAACAGCAACGCAGATATGTTTTCCTTTTGACGTAATTTCGGGTCCGATAAGGGAGAAACTTGGTCCATTTTAATTTGAATTCCACCAGAGGGTTGCGCTGGCAATTTCCGTTAACCTAATACCACTTCGACCTCTTTCTATTCTCCGCTTAAATTGATTTTAATATCTAGTACATTTTTTTTATTTTGTTGTGTTTGCGGAATCATCAAGGTTGGTGAGATTAAAAATTTGCTTTTAAACCCTGGGAAGATTATTTTATTTGCAATACATGCAAAGGGCAGTACTCTAGTAGCGATTATCGCAGACTTTCTTACTTATTGTTATCTAAAAAGGAGGAAAAAAAAGGAGGTTAAAAACTGCTGCTGCTGCTGTGGTGTTTAATGTTTCGGGGAAAATTCGTTGTATATAATGATTTTGAGCTTATGTAGCTTCTAGGGAATGGTGGACGAATGGAAACCACAGCTTTACCGCCACCTTTTGCCAGATACTGCTCTTTTGTGTAATAATGAATATTCAAAAAAAAAATATTAAATTTCCAAAATTTGGGTGATGTCCATACAAAACAAAAACAAATACAATTCTAAAGAATCGAGTTATTCGAAAACTTGTTGACAGGGAAGAAACTTTTCTCCTAATTTTGTTTTCGAGTGATTTCGCTTGAACCACAAATATTACAAGTACCCAACTTCCCACCGCTTTAGAGTTACCTACCTATCTGAAAACCTAAAACACTAAGACCCAACACGTGATATTTGAACCCAATACCCACGTCTTTTAAACTCAGTTGTGCTACCACCCCGACTCCACATAGCCTGTGCAATTTATTGAAAAACTTAAAAGGGGATCCGAACTTGAGAAAGTTTGCCGAAGAATTCAATATCTGTTGACACTATTAAAAGCATTCTTTAAATCGATAAGATTGTATGAGGAGCTAATCTAGCAGAGGGATATTGCAACAAATTCTATAATTCACTTGAAATGGTTGAAAATTGGTTGTAAAACATGCCTCACCCCTGTGAAGTGGTGTTTTTGTTGCCATCAAAGTTTTATTACCAACTGGTGCCCACAAAATACCGAACGACAATGTTTGAGATCCCCTTTGTTTCTGAACGAGTTGAAATTATAGATTCTCGGGAACTGTACGATACCATCTGTGTAGAGGGGTGCCTATAGATTCATTCCGTCGAGTATTAATGAATAGACGGATGCTTTTGTTTGGTTATTGTAGTAATGGTCGTGGGCTTGATGCTTCCTTCAACAAGTATGTAAAGACGATTAGCAGGCCTTGTTTTAGTTTGCCCAGCTTTGACTCTGGTTTTTCTAAAAGACTTTTTGTATTGTCCAAGAAACAGGTATTTCGTCTGTCGAGACTGGAGCAATCAGCAGTTGAAGCAGGAAAAACGTTTGTAACTCAAGTCGCCTTGCCGAAATATGGACTTCCAACCCGCCAAATGCGCCTATTGAGTATGTCGAATCCGTTAAAAATCTTGAAATTACTTTCAAGACTTGCTTAACGGGCTCCAGACCCATGGAGGATATGTGCCTTATTTTTTCACACATTTTTCTGACACAGGTTTATTTCACCTCGACCCTATCGGCTAGAACGTTACTGTCCATTCGCTGGCTTCAGCCAAGCCAGTAAAGTCGACGTATTGGGTTGTCAAGAAAGTAGTTTCGGTTTTTTAGTGTGAAATAAAACTCTTTTTGGGGTTTCTGTTATAAGATCGCTTCAACTTTAAATTGCCTGTCACGATTAAAACATAAAGAACCGTTCCAGCTAGAAACTTAAAATTTGGCACACCTATAGATTCCGGTGGACCACATATTTGAGATGACTTATTACTCAAAAATATTGTAAAACAAGTATACAGGGTGGGCAAAATGTAAAATCGAAAAAAAATTCTGAAAAATATATCATGTGAGATATCATTCGCAAGGGCTAGAAGCAAAGATTCCAAAAATATATTTCTCAACTTCTTCCGTAAGAAAGTATCCCCACCTTATCTCCGAAACTACTGAAGTCAAAGATATGAAAAAATCATAGTTTGTAGTATATATTTAAAGAAAACTATAGCGAATCTCATAATTTGGATAGTTTTTGAGAAATTCATGTCGAAAAAGTCAATTTCTCAACCGATTAACTACTGCATCGATTTTAATGAAACTATAGCTTTCGATCAATAATTCCTTAGGCAGTTTTATAGATATTCCAAAGCTGCACTATAATATAAAAAAAATTATGCGACTGTATCCAACAGTCCCGAGCTATGTGTAAACATCACGCGGATGGGGTGTAGAGCTCCACTTTATTTAAGAAAGTCTATGTTCGATAAAATTCAAGCCAATCGCATATGTATATACTCATCGAATCCACTCCATTCGCAGCAGTCGACGTCAGGAAACGAACCTGGGACCCCTAAACTCAGTAGTACTGCGCCAAAAGTAGGAAAACCGACGCGCTACACACTCAACCGCCACGGTTATAAAAACTGTTCATTCAAGTTCTTACATAAATAATATCAGCTTGTAGGTATGTTCTCTGTTCTGTCATCTCATCACGAATAAGAAAAATAGAAAAGCAAAAAAAAAAAAACAACAAAACAAAAAAAAACCGCCTATCTATCTTATTTATAAATATAATTAAATCGCTAGCGCAAGAACTTGTGATTCCTCCTGAGAGTTTATTTCTGCCCCGATTTCAATGATTCTAACACTGATTGAACGCTTCATCAGTATAAATAATTTTGGAAAAAAGCATATGAATGAAGTTATTATGGAAAAACATTATTTCAACGTAACTAAGTACATTCACCAATGAGGTGTCCAAAGGAAATAATGTCTTGGAACAATGACGAAATGCACTCTAATTTTATAAATATAAACAATTTGTTTACACTTAATCTTAATATTTATCAGGATCTTTTCACGAAAATTAGCTCTTATTTTTTGAAACAAGGTGCCACTAGGACACTAGAGGGCAGTAGGTAGCCATTTTATTCGCAAATAGGTTGTAGGTTTTCTACATGCGAGATTGTTAATAATATTTATAAACTAAAAATCCAAATCACTGCTCTAGAAAATCATCTTTCTTTTGACACCTCATTTGTTAAGATGGTGATTTGCATGTGCATTATGATCATGATAGAGCGCGCACATATACTCAAACACACGCTATTGCAACGATACCCACTGCTGCCCGACTGCTGGCAGTGGTCTCCACTGAAAGCTCTGCTTCAGGACAACGCAGGATGATGTTTTATATCTCAAATGAATCAGGGACAAATTTATTTCACCCATTTTTTTGTTTTTCAATCCGATAAGCCATTATTGAGTTAGGGCTGTATAACTATAATTTTCCCTCCCAAAATGCAGTATTTTCACTATTTTCTTAAAACCATGCCATTTTCCGGAATGAAAAGTGTGTACATAAAAGTTGACCAGGAACATAAGCAATCACTATGTCCATATTTCATCGCGCTGCTATGAAATTTGAGTAACAAATTTCGTAACCGTTCGGAATTCCGTCCCCGAAATCTCGGAATTTCTCCCCAAAATCACGGAATTACTCCACTAGAAATTTTGCTAACGCGCGCTTAAATGTTTACACATCAAAAATAAATATATAAATATGAAAAAAAAAATCGTGGTTTTGCTGAGACTCGAACCTCCAATCTCAGTGGTCCTGCGCATGCTTCTGCAGTGATTTAGGAAACTAGAACACAGCCTACAAATCTGTTCCAAGAAATGTAATGCAGGTACATATCATAAAACATCCAACATTCTTTGATATCATAAAAATAAGACTACGGAACCCTTTGAGTCCGAGTCTGACTCGCACTTGTTCGGTTTTTTTTTTATACAAACAAAAACTTTAAACAATAATATATTTTCCATTTTGTTCGATGACCCTCTGCCATCATTCTGGCAACTTCATGATTCCGTGCTCATAGAACTTCTGGCCCTTATTAGCACAAAAAAGTGGTCCTGATAATGCAACGAATAGTCAGGAACTGCCGAATAATGCTAAGTGCATTATGCAGAACCAGGCAAGACTATGTTGGGTGCCTGGTCAGTCTGTTGTACAAAGAAAGTAGGGGAACTGCCGACTATGGGCAAAACTAACTGAGAAGTGCGACACAAGATAAAATTAATCGATGATGTTGAGAGTATAGTAGCCCTGCTCTCGATTTTTCTCAAAATCTTTTATTTTACTAAATGATTTTAAAAAATAACTTCAAAGACATATTAATGTTCCTTATGCACTTCCGTACAGCGGAGGTCTTTGTCGGTTTTTTAATTTGTCTAAAATTTATAAAGTGAAAATGCAATTCGTCACTGCTCCAGGAAATTCTCTTTCTTTTGACACCTCATTTGTTAAGATTGGCTAAGTGTGGGAGCCGCAAATGGTACCTACTACAGAAATAAGTTTCAGTAAGTCCTCTAAATTTAGTTGCTGATATCAATTCGGATTTAGAACTGCTCAGAACATGGTTTGCTGTGCACAAACTAATGATCAATTCCAAAAGAAAAATAATGTTTTTCAGTCTGGCAGCGCAAAATTCGTTTGAAGCCGAAGTTTTCTTTCATGCACCTGAGTGCCAAAGGTTTAAGTTGAGCTGCTTCTGCAGCACCAGCCCTTCCGATAAAACATTTAGTAACAATCTAAACTGCGGCGAAATGTGTTTTAGATAGATAGATAGATATTTATTTCGTGTATAATTTACATATGGTTTGTTACCGCACATTTTACAATACAGAGATTTGATAGGCTTATCTTTCTTCTGAAACATTATTTGATGATTAGATATACAGTTGACACGGAGAAAATATAAATTATTCTGAAGGAAAATACGAAAAAAAACCTTCAATTTAAATTAAAAAAAAAAAAAAATAATAACACAAAAAAAAAAGTAAGAACAATGTAGCTACATTATAATTTGTATGTACAAAAATATGACATAGGTACATATGTGCATACATGTAAATAAATAAATAAATAAATAAATACATAAATAAATAAATAAATACAAACAAACAATATAAATAAATAAATATATAATAAATAATAAATAAATAATAAATAAATAATAAATATATAATAAATAGGTAAATAATAAATAATAAATATGTAATAAGTAAATAAATAAATTATAAATAAATAAATGATAAATAAATATATAATAAGTGAATAAATAAATAAATAAATAAATAAATAAACAATATGAATTACAATGTATAAATAGATAAATAACAAATAAGTAAACACAAAAATAATACATTAGTTAGCTTAAAAGTAGATATCACAGTTGGAAAATAAGTTTATTATAGTGTTCTTAGTGTTCATTTAGTTCATTTATGAGCGGATTATCAGCAAAACTACAGCGGTCTAAGAAACGCGAATTAAGTTTTTCAATTCTATGGAGGATCAATTCAACATTCGCTTTATGGTGAATATCCATGGTGGAGTGATGCCAAGGAAAATTTAGCATCAATTTTAATAATTTGTTTTGCGATATTTGCAATTTATTTATGTGGCACTTTACACAATTTCCAAAATGTGTTTTCATATTGAATGTGTGAAAGAATTTCAATACCTGGGGCTTATTATTGACTCTAAATTGAGTTTTTTCAAGCACATCGATAACTTGAAGCAATATTTTCGCGCAACGCTTACGAGTTTTTTCTATCTGAGGAATGTCTGCTCAACAAACCTTCTTAAAATAATTTATTATGGAATTTTTCATTCCAAACTACAATATGGTATAACTTGTTGGGGAGGAGCATATTTTAACAAGATACAACCACTTCTAGTCTTGCAGAAATATATTGTGGGAAAAATCGCTTACATCCAAGTTTTCCGTTGTTCTACGATTTGAAAATTCTTTCGGTTCGGCATTTATACTGTTTTAAAGTTCTAAGGTCTTTTTTCTTTGGATCTGGTAACATGAATACTAGAGTTCTTCTAAATTATAATATTCGCGGTAATCACTTGCATCTTGTAGCTGTTCCTAGTTTCCGAACCACAGCTTATAAGCAGTTTTATACAATTACGTCGTGCCGTCTCTTTAACAAGCTTCCTTTTTGGATAAGGACTCTTACTCCTATTAATAAATTTATGAATCACGTAAGGCATTGGCTTCTAGCCCATGATGTTAATAGTTTGGAATCCGTCTTCAGTTCCCGATCGAGAATTTTTGATATTTTGGTGTTTCGTTGATGAATTTTTGTTCTCTAATTTGCAATATTCTAATGTTCTCTTTTTCAATGACAAAATGTATTATATTTGTTTTTACTTAAGGATCAATCTCTTTTTTTTTTTAATTTTGAAATTGTGAAATAACATAACTTCAAAGGGTCACCCCACCCATTTATTTTCTTTCTTTTTATTTAGTTCTTTGAAGGGGCTTTCAATACTATTTCTGTTAAGAAATATATAAAGTCTCTAAATTTTCTCTAGTTGTAATTATTAATTGTATAACTTTATTTAGTAAATTTTGAAGTACTGTATATGTATTACTAGTGAAAATAAAATTCTTACTTACTTACTTACTTACTTAAAAATAATATACATACATATATGAGATTTTAGTTTTCCATGCTTAAACTTAAGCCAACTTAGAAACTTGACATAAATACATATCAAATTTGTAACATACTATCCCTTAAACGAGCAGGAGCCACTGTTTATAATAAAAGTTGGCATTGGGTTCTTTAATCCGGACAATCCTCAGGACCAGAGACACTAGTTGGAAGATGCTACTTATTTCTTTATTTGTTTACCATCACAAATCACGCGCCAAAGGATATCAAAACTCGAATCTTGAGTTCACTACGTATTTTTAAACGAAAAAAACCACCATACCAAAGTTCATTCCAATATTCCTTGTTTGTCTATTTTTGTGACCGCTGTTCTGCACCCTGCCACTAGATTTGTTTTTTAAGTATTTTCTCCTTCAAGTAAACAAACTGAATTTTTATAAACTTTACAACATGCGAAAGCAAAAGAAAGTGCTAAAAAACGTTTATTGTGTACGCGTATACCGCGGAGAAGAAAATTGGACGCGAAAGCACATGGGAGTACTCCACGCAATGCAAAGTGGAAATGGGATCTGGGAGGAAGATATGAGTACCAGTGTGAGATACAAAGATGTCGATGGTGGTGGAGAAGAAAATCTAAATAAACTCAGAATAACGCAAAAAAATTAATTTTCCATATCGGAGGGGGTCGCGTATTTTTTTTTTCCTTTTTCCAACTCCAAATGCAAAGCGAGAATGGCAGGTGGCATTCTTTGGAGGATGTTTTGTAATAAATGGACTTTAGTGTACGTGGGGTGCGAATATGCTGAAGATGGCGAAGTAAATGTTCCTTTCCGCTTTATTTCTATTTTTTTTTTTTTTTTTGGTTTTTTGTTTTCATTTTAACTTAAATGGATGTATTTAATTTTCTTCTGCGTGGGAGCGTGTCGTACTCGATTTAAGATTTGCGTACTCACTCGTTTAAGGGGTAAGTATTGGTTTTGTGAGAAATTGTTACCTCACATTTTTGTTGCAACTTGGAAATGGGATACAAAGTATTTCAGTTAAAAACAAATGCAAAAATTACGCGGTTGTATTTTGCTAAGGCAGGCGAGTTGTATCCGAGCAAAGGTACATTCGGACATTTTGTATATATGTGAAGGGTTTTTCAATAAGAGCGCTACAAAAGTTTTTTTAAATAAAACAAAAACGGTTTTGGATATCAACGAAATTCTTTATTCCTGTGAAAGTACGTTCGATGCCATTATGTATGGATTTCGATTTCTTTTGCATGGCCACCACGGGCACGCTTGCAGAAGTCCAGACGCTGAACCCAATTTTCGACGGTTTTCAAGCATAAATCGGCCGATACTGCTGCAATTTCACGTTCGATATTCGTACGAAGTTCATCAATCGTCGCTGGCTTGTTGGCATAGACCATAGACTTGACGTAGCCCCACAGGAAATAGTCTAACGGCGTCAAATCGCACGACCGAGGCGGCCAAGCGACTGGACCATTTCGTGAGATAACTCGTTCTCCAAACTTGGTTTCCAATAAATTGATTGTGACATTCGCTGTGTGGCTTGTGGCGCCGTCCTGTTGGAACCACATGTCCTCCAAGTCCATATCATCCAATTGGGGCCAAAAATATTCGGTTATCATTGAACGGTAGCGATTCCCATTCACAGTAACGTGCCGGTCTTGATCATCACGGAAGAAGTACGGCCCAATGACGCCGCCGGCCCATAAACCACACCAAACCGTAATTTTTTCGGGATGCAATGATGACTCATGGAGTACGTGCGGATTGCTGCCTGACCAATACCGCATATTTTGTTTATTGAGGAAGCCATTCAGCCAGAAATGAGCCTCATCGCTGAAGATGATTTTTCGATGAAAATCCGAATCATTTTTAAGTTGTTGCTCAGCCCAATTCACGAACATACGACGCTTCTGGTGGTCAAGCGGCTTCAGTTCTTGCGTCAATTTAATCTTGTAAGGATGTAGGCCAAGATCTTTTCGCAAAATTCGCTACAACGACGTCACAGAGATGCCCAACGCTTGAGAACGACGTGTGAGAGACACATTTGGGCTTTCTTCAACTGAAGCCTCAGCGGCAGCAATATTCTCGACACTACGGGCACTTCTTTGTCTCACTGGCACGGGAACATTTTGTACTGTGCCTGTGGATTAAAATTTTTTCACTAGACGCTCAATTGTTGATCTGCTAGGACGATTATGACGACCATAAATTGGACGTAGCGCTCTTAACGTTGAGTCCACTGACTTCGAATTTCGGTAGTAAATTTTAATAATTTCGACTCGTTGTTGGCTCGTATATCTTTCCATCATGAAATGGCAAACCTTACTGAAGAGAAATGTCAAAAGAGCGGCAAGAAATATGGCGTCGTTTGCTGTCCCTGTCGCTGTACTAGATTTTAGGCAGTTTTAAACAATTCTGAGGCGTATTTTGTAGTAGAAGTCAAGTTTGAATAGACAAAGAAAATATTTTCTTAAAGCAAGGTTCACCAGTTTCTGTGGATCACAATCGAAGGTAGCACAATTCGGCCGGATGCAGACAAGTTCCTAGCTTTTGATATTATTTTATTCATGGTTCTGTAATTTTTTATTGATTTTTTTATGAATTTAATAGAAAAATAGATTTTTCGTCTTCGGTTGTGACGTAAATTGACTTAAAAACCCTGGAAGTACGTATTTATTTTGTACATTATACACATGCTCCAAGTCATCCATCGGCGGACGAGCTTGCTAAGGACACAGAAGATGGTCGAATTTGGTTAATGTTTATGCCACCCAACGTTACGCCGTTAATATAACCTATGGACCAAAACGCCATCCGCCTAACAAAGCTCCATTACCGCAATAGCTTGCTGAGTGACATTATGCGTTCAAGCTTTTGAAGTCCACACATCACTACTGCGCTAAAAGAATTGAAACTCTTTGATGCAATTGTCCTTCTGGACCGAGCATGTAATAAACTCTCAAGTCTAATGTTTCAAAAATGTTGGGGAAGTATTTTGATTACTGACTCAGGAGATGAGGAAGATGAAATGCCACTTTCATTATTATGATGAGAAGTGTTGGCAATGTAGAGTACCGTAACCCACTTTATTTCTTTAAATCAGTTTTGAAATTAATTCGCATCTTTTTCGCTCAGCACCGTGCACCATCACAGACCATATAACGAACGAAAAATATAATGAACGCGTTATATAAATATCATTCGTAAAGGGGCTGCCACACCATTTGTGGGCCCTGAACCCTTCTGCGGCAAAGGGGAACACACGATAAAAGAGGAGCTCCGATCACTGGAGAAGACAAACAGGGCTAAGTCCTGGACAAAAACTCAGGGTCTAAGACAAGCAAAGAAACTGCTCGGTAATTACAACCTGAAGAGATTCGAAGCTTGCATCAGCCTTGACAAAAACAAACACCGCATCCTGACTGCGTTTCTTACGGGGCATTCTAAACTCAGGGGACATCTCAGGAAGCTAGGTCTATCATATGAAGACTCATGCTGATTTTGCGATGAGTCCAGTGAAACTTTAGAACACATTCTGGTGGAATGTGGGGCATTAACCCAGAAAAGATTAAATTCCTTGGGTAAATACCAAATTACAGCAGAGGATCTACAACTCATAGCACCCAATCTCCTACTGCGATTTCTTAGGGAAATTGGTTCTGGATGAAGTCCTGTGACCTGTGGAATTCTCACCTGGGCTAGGTGTGAGCGAAGCTCTCTCTTACCGATTCCAATAGCCATAATGACGAGAGGGATGTTCCTTCGTCTAGGACTTGTAGGGGGTACAATAGATCTTAGGGTCGCGGTGCATCTCACCCTTCAATAACAATTATAATATATCATTTGTTATACTGGACGTCCACTGTACTTCCTTTGGTCAATTAGTATCCAAAAAATTAGTATCCAAAAAAATAGAAAAGGAAAACATAAATTTTCTAATCATTTAAAAACTTTTTATTATACAATCTTTTTAAAATGGCACAAATTGAATCAATTTTGAGAGGATAAAAAGTCATTTATGTACCGTTTTGTTGTACAGACAAGAGCATTCGTTGTATAGAGTAGAAAAATTCTTCATTATATTCGTTATTAAGAGATAATGGACTTCAAATGGTGGTTCGTTATACTGAACGTTCGTTATATCAGCATTCATCATACTGGACGTCTGTCTAGGTATATTCCTTTCACTTGATTTCGGATTTTCTCGTTTTTATTGGGAACGTCTTACCTTGTCAGTGGTTGGTACAGGAAGAAATGGGAGTGGGATCCATCTGTCAATTGGCGTAAAAAACAAAACTTGACGATGATTTTTCAATCAATGACACATTTTAGTTTAAATTTTCTTGGAGTTTGCACGAATTTGTCCAGAGTATTACGAGCGAGTGGTTGCGACCATGTCGCGCACTTAATTTCATCATGCAGTTCTTTACTTAAAGGTATTTATCTGGAGGAGTTTCTTCTTCTTCTTCTTTTTTATTCCGGTCTTATCCTCTATTCTGAGCACGTTATCAGATTTTGCTTTTCCTTTGGCCTTTATTGCGTAAGATATTCGTTTTTTTTCATTGATAGTGGAAGTAATAATCGCTGTGTCTTTTTTTCGTCCTTGTTTAATGAATTTTGTCTTTGGTTCAGTGGAAACATAACCGTGGTCTTAAAAAATATTATTTTCTTCTTCTTTTGTTTGTTTGTTCATTTGTGTGTGGAGAATGTAATTTTGTATTTTGTTATTAGAAGATTTTACGTTTACTTGTAGTAGGTACTTAACCTGATAATTTATGTGTGTTTGTGTTGATCTAATTATGAGAGCTTGCATGGTTTGTTTGTTCGTTTTTTTACTAACGGTTTTTATATAGGGTGCTCCAGCAGGTGGTAGATTGAATTTTTCTATCGTTTCAGAATATGTACTTTGAAGCGGTTTCTTGTTTTTTGTTTTGCTTTAGTAACATGATTTCGAAATCAGATTTTTTATGAAATTTGCACCATTATAAACTATGCGATATTTTCAAGTTGAGTTCTTTTCGGATCACGCTTTTTTCGGTGTCCAGTGATTGCTGTTCTTTGGAGGACCTTAAAAGCTTTCATTTTGTTTCGTCATCATAAACCTCTTATTCTGTTGTTTTTATTTTACCGATAAAACAATATAACGACAGCCGTAACCGGCTTAGTAAAAGCACTTTAATATAATTTTACCATTTTACGTGTTCATATAATTGATATGTTCAAAACATATGAATGCATGTACACCTTACAATGTCTTGTTTAGGTATGCGTGGAGGATATTATTCTAAACCTCATTCCCATTGAAATCGGCTCCAAAAGTAGCTTAGTTGAAAGTGAAAGTCCCTATAACGAATTCGCTGATAAGGACTATACATTCCCTGCGCTTGGTTTGCTTTTTTATTTTCTTTACAAGTCAACAGTCAATTATAATGTCGCCGGATAAAACGGTACTTTTCAGTGTGTAATTTATCGCTGTGCTCGTTTCAATTGAAAAAATGGGGGAAACGAAAGACAAAATATATTCTAATGTCTAGACTTCTACACATTGCCCCAAGGACATTTGATCTTGGGGTATTTTACATTTGTTTCCTTTTTCAACAATTATCTCCATCGCAGTTTGTTGAATTTGAGCGTTAATGCGCTCGTATTTATTGTCTTAGCTTTATTTAACTAAGTTTCGTCAATGTTTGTTAAACGATTACTCTCAAAACGTCTCCGAAAAACGAGTTGAAGAACCCCTCAAGACAAATGATAGTTTTAAATAACTGTCGGACATTTGAAAGAAGTTACACTGAAATAAAAAAAAGCGTTTTGACGTTAGCACTTACTACTGAACTTCTAGAATTCAATATCAAATAAATATAAGACTAATATTCCCAGGCGACAGGAATGGGTAGGAAATATCTGTCTAAATGGCAAATCTGCATTGAAGATCTGCGCGGATGGATCCAAGACATGTGATGGTATAGGAGCAAGTATCTTTTCGGGCCAGCTCAGCCTGAACCTGTCCTTAAGACTTCCAGACCACTGTAGTGTCTTCCAGGCGGAGGTGATGGCTATTCCAGAGCCCGCTGAGTGGCTGTCGATGAAATCGATGCACAATCGGGACATTTTCATTTACACCGATAGCCAATCATCTATAAAAGCATTCGAATCACCAATTATAAGATCAAAATTGGTTACGCACTGCTGCGCATTCATTATTCTCTAATTTGAGAAAAACATACGCATTGGTTGCAAAGTTTTGTTTTTATTAGGTATACTAGCTGTCCCGTGTACTAAAACAGTTTCGTTAACTATCAGGCCAAACGCAATTTTCTTTTTGCCTAAGCCTAAGCAATACGAAAAATACGAAAAACAAAAACAAAAAAAGAATCATGAAAATCGACCCAGCGGTTATCGAGTTATAACGTCATCGAGTTTCACGCCAAAGGAATTATATATTTACAAGTATAGAAGATATGCAGTTTCTTTGTATCCCTGTTTCGTATGTTTCCGCATACATATAAAGAAACTTAACTTATACCCAACCTCGCATCTTCTAATATGAATTGGAACAAAACGTCCAAAAAACTGGAAATGTCGCACAATTTTTACAAAAACAATTCCCATTGAAAGTTTTTGGTCGATATTTCCTTTTTATAACTTGGGTGATATTGAGTTTTGGGCGTTAGGCAAAGTTTTTTTTATTTCCATCTTCTTGTTTATATTTGGGCGTTAGAAATTTTTTTGGGCGTTCTTGCCTAGCGCCATAAAAAACGACTGTCGAAACGGTGACCTAAGTAACTTTAGAACATTTATCAAATAAGACTAGTACTTACCTGGATTTTGATGACTTAAGTCTTAAAGACCACCTAATTATTTACTACCTCTACTTCTTTTGTTTCGCAGAAACATATGTCAAGAAAAAACAACCAATGTTGTTTAACGGCTTATTACTGTTAATACCAATCAAAAGAGAGAAAAAAATTACTTGTACCCATTCAAAATCCTAAATGATATTTTTTGACTTAAGGGGTTACATGGGTTTCATTGGGTAGAAAACGGTTTACTTTTAGCAATTCTTTGTTTATATATAAAAAGAAATATTGCATTCAAACTTTTTACTGCCCTAAATATAAACATTTGACAAAGAATTTCTGAAATTTTTGTAGAAAAATATTTAAAACTCTGCCACTGTGACGTCATTTCCGGTGACCCCTCGGAAAAAATGTGCTTGCGCGTTGACAGCTGAACTCATGACAGGATCAACCGAAGTCAAAAAAAAAAAATAATAAGTATTTTAGCTAATACTGATTTTTTGGCAGACATTTTTACAAAAAAAATCAAAATTTCGGTAAAATCTGCTCTACATTTAGATTCTAAAAATAGTTAAATTAAACAAAAATAAAAATCCTTCGTCCAAGTCCTTGTCAATAATATCGGTTCAGTAGTTTTCGAGAAAAAAAAAATCGATTTTTTAAATCCGTGAAACCCATGTAACCCCTTACGCCTTTAATACCTGACACCAGATATATAAGAAATAAATAATAAATAAAGGTTAAACTCTCGTGCTTCCTCTGGCGGCCTTTTGAAATCATTTCAAGCAATTTCGGAATACTCCTTCATGAAACTTATCATTTTTTTAAACTGATCTCTGTTCGTAATTTGTTTCCTTAAAATATAGAAAGAAAGAAAATAAATGCAAACAAATCACTAATATTTACATTTTGCACAGCTAGCGTTCTTTAGAGAACAGTTAATGACATTTATGCACACAACAACCAAATCCGCACTGACATAGTTGCGGTTGTCAAATGTATGGGAAGATTATATCCTTTCGTTTTGAATAATCAAGGAGTCATTGACATTACCGACAAGTTAGTACGGTCGAACGGTTTCAATGATAGTAAATTTTGAATTTCGGTGGAACATTCCCGCCCACCGACGGGTTCTAGAATAGGGGTGAAAGAAACCGTTTAACATGTCCTGCACAATTTCTAAAATATACGTATGATACCATAACAAAAACTCTAAGAACTTGAGTTCTGTGCTGCATCATTCCTTAACTGAAATAACTACCAACGAATGTATAAGCGAAGCTCCTTGAATTTCAGATAGAATGTTAACAGAACAATGAAAACAAAATCCGTACTTGAAAGCCATGGAGAATAACGAATACCTGTCTGTCAACTGTTGCTATAACTTACTCTGCTTTGCGTTTCTGACAATCAATGCCAACGCATTTCCAACACCACCACACCAGTATTATATTATTAACGGTTTACGGAAAAGGCTAAAGCAAATAACAATACTCGAACATAATAACCAGCATCTGTGTGAAGTGAAATACAAACTTTTGAAGGCCGTCCGTTGAAATGCTCGTTAATCTAATAACTTTTCATTAACTGGTGTAAAGTCAAATAAATGTCACTCGCGTCCAGCACTAGATTTCAAGTACGCCAGCAAACTTTGTTCAGTTTTTTATTGTCTTCATGGAAACGAATCTCATTGATGATATTCCTTTGGAATAGGAGAGCAATGTTGATTTAATTAAGCCTCTTACTTCTTTTCTTAACAAGTAGTCCGTAAAGCGAATTTAATTTAAAAAAAAAAAAAGTAGTAGAACTTGCCAGGTATTCTTATCCTTGGAAACGGTCTTTTGTCAAGAAACTTTTTGATCGTATCTACGAATAATACATATCTTTTAAAAGTCCAAACTAATTGAAAGAGTGTAACATTCGTTGCTTTAAGCATACTCGTAGTGATTTCATTTATCGATAAACTCCGTTTGTGTTGGCAAGGCACATACTACAAATTGACGTTGAGAAGCGATCATAATTTTTAATAACATCTTATAATAAAGCAAAGCGTGTTTCCATTTTTTTTTACTTCAGAATTTTACATCTAATATTTATCTATTCATAGAATGTAAAGTGATGAATGTTGATAGCTGACAGCTGATGATTGATAGTTTAATTATTTGACGGCATTAGAAAGCACATGAGAGACATTTGTGTACATTATTTAAAAAAATATTCATAAATATTTGGGACCAACATTTTTACTTCATTGTTGGTTTTTCAATATTTATAACTATTATACATGCAAAGTGTGTGTTCTTAAATGATCAAAAAACAACTAACCAATGTACTCTTACTCTTATACAAAACGAAAGAGACAAACAAGTACGGATATTTATTTATAACTAGAATCGCCTGTGGTCGAAATTCGACCAATTGTGCGAGAGAAACGCGATAAGTCGATAAGTTCGATAAGTCAAACTTCGATAACTCGAATGAAATTGGTTCGCTGAAATGTACATGTACACATAGACCAAAAAGTCTCCGTACAGGTATCACTTCTTACTTCTCAACTCATAAAAACATCAAAGCACAGTGATTTAAGATAAAAGTTTCACCCTAATTTGAGAAAATACATCTCACGAAATAGTTAGTTAACAAAGAAACAATATAACAACATACAAAAAAAATAATTAATTAAATTCAGTGCTTGAATAAAGCCAAAAAAGTCTCGTACAGTGGTTAATTTTCTTAAAAATATAAGTAAATATGAAAAAAAAATTACAAATTAATACGTAGTTGGTCGGTTTATATTATGGATGTCGTCTTTTAATTGGTTTCACATGGAATGAACCAGCTTGGATGTGATGTCTTGGTCATTTTTTGTCCATTCATAGATGAAAACTGTTTTGGCTGATTTTTATTGCTTATAGAATACTGGCATCTTTTATTTTAAGTAATTCCACAAGTGCTCGATGGGGTTCAAATCAGGTGACTGCGATGGGTGTTTCAGCTTCCTTTGAACATTGTCAAGTAACCAATCTCTTACCAAACCTGAGGTGTGTTTGGGGGTCATTGTCTGGTTGGAAACAGAAAATTGTTGCCAGACCTTGATTTAGCTGTGCTTAAATGTAGATTTTCTCCGAGTATATTTAAAATTGCACATTTATCCACTCAGCAATCGACGAAAACGAGATTTCCCATGCCGGAGGAGGCCATGCAACCCCAGACCATTTCGTATCCACATCCGTATTTTACTGTGGGCGCTAACTGCTTGATATCCATTTGAGTGTTGGGCTTTTTCCACACCATACGACAACCATCTGATCCAAAAATGTTAAATTAATTGTCATAGCTGCATATAATCATGTCTCAAAATGAATTATCCCTGTTAATTGTCTTAATAGCGTACTGCAATTTGGCTTACTAGTTCTATTTCCTGATGAATGGTTTCCTGCTGCTGACCCGACCATTAAAACCATTTCGTTTCAATCCATTTCTTAACAATTCTTATTATCTATTCACTAACATTAAGTTCATCACTTGTTCGAAGAACCTTGTTTACTACCCTCATAGTTTTTTTTTTTTTTTTTTTTATTTCATTTATCATACACGTAGATATATATAAATCCATTGTTGTGCAGAGATTATACAGCGGAATAATTTAAAGTAGTTTTATTTTAAGTCAAGAATCAAAAATAGGAAAAGAAAATAAGAAGAGAATCCCTAGTGCCCTAATCATAATGTTAGCTTACTCTTAAAAACAATCCATAATCCATACGCTCTCAAGTACTCAAATGCTGTCTTAACCGTCTCTTGAAGTCACCGACACCTTGACATCTCCTTATATTGGCCGGAAGCGAGTTCCAAAGTCGCACCGCATAAACAAAAAACTGTTTTTTGGTTGTGCTATATTTAAAGGTGGGCACGATGAAAGCTCGACTTCTTTCGGAAGTTGCGAACTGAAGTCTATGAAAAAGGTACTCCGGAATTCTGTTCTCTTTGAGCTTAAATAAAAACGTTAGGACATTAAGATCCAAATATTTTTGGAACTCCAGACCAAGGAAGTCTCTTGCATATCCGGAGATATGATCATACCAACGTACGTTATAAACAAATCTCACAGCACTATTGAAAGCCACTCTTAATTTACGTGAATTTAGACTGCTCACATCGCAAAAGACCGGATGTGCATAAAGCAGGATTGGCAGGATTAAAGTTTTCACCAATGTAGCTTTCACTCTGGTTGGGAGACAATGTCCGGATTGGTACAGTGCGCGTAAACCACCATAAACCTTGCCTACAGTTATTGTAATGTGTGTAATGTGTGTGTGTAATGTGTAATGTCCCAGGTAAGAAATTGGTTGAAGTGCACTCCTAGATTTTTAACCCTTGGAGAGTACTGAAGAAGAACACCATTTATTTCGATAGGGGGAAGGCAGGACGTGTCTAATTTTGTACGGCTTATAACGATAGCTTGGCTCTTTTCAGTATTAAGTTTAAGTTGGTTAGTATGAGCCCAGTGAACAACAGATTTTAAATCTTCGTTAATGCGCACGGTAGCGTCTTCAATCATTCCAAGGGGGTAGCTGAGAAATAGTTGGACATCGTCTGCGTACATTTGAACTTTACAATTGCTTAAAATTGATGGTATGTCGTTGTTAAAAAGAGAGAAGAGTAAAGGTCCCATAATAGATCCCTGAGGGACACCGGCCTTTGATTCAAGAAAGTCCGATATTCTACCGTTAAAGGACACTGCATGAGTGCGATTCGTAAGGTAGCTTCTTATAAGCTTAATGGCAGTTACGTCAAAGTTGAAATAGTGTTTGAGTTTAAGCAAAAGAAGTTCGTGCGGAACGGAGTCAAAGGCCTTCGAGAAGTCGAGCAGAACCAGCGAGGTTAAATCATCGCGATCCATCGCAGAGCGAAACTCGTCAACCAGACTCAACAGTACAGTGGTGCAACTATGTTGTTGTCTGAACCCTGATTGAAATGGTGAAAGGAGTTGAAATCGGTTCAAGTATGTGTATATTTGGAAGCTCATTAGCTTCTCAAACACTTTAGAGATGAAAGGGAGTATAGAAATGGGGCGATATTCCTTTTCTTTGGCGACCGTGCCTTTTAAAACAGGAATTATTTTCGAAGCCTTCCAGGATTTCGGATACGTAGAGTAGGACAGAGCGATAATGATTTTTAGAAATTTTGGATGCATAAAATCCAATCCAATGGCTTCTGATTTGACTGCTAAGACAGCTTTTAGAACGTCCGGTGGATAGACTCTACTAAACGCAAAATTATGAGGCGTATCGGGAGTCAACAATAGGTTTAAGGCTGTTTCTTCGACTTCACCTGCATGCTGACAGCCTGGGATGGTCGATGCAGCAGAAAATTTGGCATTAAGGATACTGACGTCAATTTCACTATCGTTTGAAGTCGGGTCCCTGCCAATGCCCAACTCTTTAACATTTTTCCAGGCTTTTTTCGTATTTAACCCAGTTTTGAATTTAGAGGCAAAAAACTTCGATTTCGATAATCTGATTTCCTGCTTGACACAGTTTCTCAACCGTTTAGTTCTCTTCTTAAGCGATGGTAAATTTTTCTAAGTCGTCCAGGATCTTGGTTTATTTGTTATAGTTTTGTTTTTTTTTTTTTTGTAATAAATGGATGACATATTGCACCGAAGAACCCATTTTGTTAACAATATTTAAGTTTTAGCTAGAGATTTACCTTTTTCCTTTAGATAAACCATATTTTTTAGTTGCAATAAAAATTTCGTTATTTTTTTCCTCCATATTAAAAAGAACTCACTTTTTTAACCAAAAATGGGAAGAATACAATTGATCGTTTCCGAAAAGCAACTTTCAGTATGACTTATAATACAGAAAACACCGTAAGACCCTTGGAACGGTAGCTGTACGGAGACTTTTTGGTTCTGCAGAAACGGCCGTCCAGGACGTTTGCGTCCATAAACTTCAAGTTATAATGTGAAAGTAAATGAAATTTGGTAGAAATAAAGAAGAAAAGATTCTCTTTCATAGAAATGTTTCTTTTTTTTATTTATTCATTGTATTTGGATCTCATTGAAGCATTTATTTTGGGCATGTGCCGCTGTACGGAGACTTTTTGGGCTCTGTGTAATTTGTATATTTTGATAACTCGAACTTCTATTATTCGAATGTTTCGATAACATCGCTCCCCGTTTGTTTAAATTTCTTCCATATACTATTAGATGTGAGAGAGTGAAAAATGTATTTCTAAACGATATTAAAAAATGGATACTCTCCTTAGATTATTCAGCCTTGAATAGTTTTTTCACTAATTAATATTGATCATTGTTGAAGTGTATACCTTACCTGGTCATTATACGTATTCATTCTTGTCATTTAAAATATTTTTATTTCTGTATTTTAAAAACATTGCTCTTTCGTTCTTTTTTGTAACTCCCCACACACTTTTTATAAAATTTGCATAGTACATTCGACACTTGTCATTTGGACAATAGGTTGTACTTAACTAATTCATAGCCAGTACTATATCACATTGAATTTGTAAATCAATTTTGTACACTAACATGAAATAAAGCATTTAATTAATAATAAAATAATAATAATAATATAAAACAGTAGGCAATTGCAGGTACGTTTGCAAAACAAAGAATTATTGAACAAGTGCAGTGGTGGGGTCGTCGATTTAGCCCCAACCTTTGACTGTAATAATTCTTTATTTTGCATGGTTTTTTTATCATTTTTGTCTGACTAAAAATGGCTGTTACTACAACTTCTGTTAATCATACGTGAAAAGTTGTTCTACATTTTTTAGAGAATTGGCCAAAGATAAAAGTAATATCAAAAAAAAATTGTTTTATTAAGTAAAGGCTATAATGCATTTTAAGTAAAACATTGGAACAACAAATTTTCATAATTTTAAGCTTAAGGAGCCATTACTTTTTTGTGCCTACATAAAATTACAAAAAGTCTTCAACAATTTGGATGCGCTACTGATTGCCTCTCCAAACTGTACAAAACTGATTTTGTGGCTGGCATAGTCCAGAAGTTATAGGTATCAGTTAAAGTAGTTGTACCACCAACTGTAACTTGGAGGGGGGTGAAAATAGACCCCCCCTGCTTTTTGTTCGCAGGAACTTCAGGAATCTCCAGTTAAATGATTATACCTCTTAGCTGGTATATTCATGTTTCCAAGTATGGTGGTTTTTTAACTGGTTTCGAATTGGTTTACATCATCCCCAAGTTCATCACTGACCATGGGTTTGCTTAGTGCAGATATGTAAATGTATACGTTATGTATGTAGATTTATTTGAGTCATCATTGCATTCCATCATCTAGTTCAAAGTCTGTCACCGTCTCTGTCATGAAAAAAGGAATGCTGTGTAGGGTAGTAACGATCGGAAATAAAGTGACCATCATGTTTTACTTCCCTCTTTCTTCCACTTAAATCGTTTTCAGAAAATGTCAGTATGGGAATTGCAATTGCTTACGCTTATCTCGTATAAACAGTGGTTTGTTGAGACTATTTTTGTAACAACATAGTTAAACGAAGTCTTGCAGTACTGCAGGAACAAACTCGTCAAAATTTGGATTCTAACCGGGATGGCACATATACGTACACACGTTTAAGAAATAATCTTTCTATATTTAAAATTTCGAATGTTCCTTAAATATTGAGGCAATTTATTCAAAGCTGTGGGCTGCCTTTTACCATATTTGTTGTTGTATCGAGGTACCTGTAACAATCTCTGGGGACGTCTTCTGTTGTTGACCTCCCGGTCGATCGGCCTTTTGAATCGGATATCGTCATAACACTCAACAATTTGGGTCATCTTGATAATATACTGGACTGGTATCGCTATATAAATCGTTCTTCAACAGGAAATTTTCTATAGTTTATAATTTTCAGCGCCACATTTTGTAGTTTTTGAAGCTTCTTCATATGAGAAGTTAGTATACCATACAAGGGCTATTTGAAAAGTTTTCGGCCTGACCAATAGAACATTGAAAATTTGATAACTTTTTTTTATTCCTTTTCTACATATTCTCCTCTGATTTCAATATACTTATTCCATCTATGTTCCAGGGCTTCTATACCTTTTTTATAAGCCGATTCCCCCAACTCCTCAAAAAACCACTCAGTTTCAGCTATCACCTCTTTGTTGGTTGTAAATTTTCATCCAGCCAAGTGCTTTTTTCAATTGGGGAACAGGTAATAGTCTGATGATGCCAAATCAGGCGAATAAGGTGGGTGGTTCAGTATTCCAAATCGGAGTTCATGGAGTTTGAATTTTTGTTATTCGGTCAAAAAACGCGGCACCCATCTTGCTGACATTTTTGTTTCATTCCTAATTTGTCAGTTAAAATATGGAACACCCGCTCAGTTGAGATCCCTATAGTGTCACTATTTTCTGCACTTTTAAGCTTCCATTTTATGAATTTTATCGATGTTCTCTGAAGTGGGGGATGTCGACGGCCTACCGCTCCTCGGATCATCTTCGGCGCTTTGTCTGTCCTGTTTAAACAAAGCTTACCATGGAATACGAATGCGGAGATTCCCCCAATATGCTATCAAAGACTTCTTTCATTTGACTTGGCGTCATATTCTTTTTGACAAAATATTTAATCACGGCTCTGATTTCAGCTTTCTCCATATTTTTAAATATTTACAAGCAGAGTCGTTCAAACAAAAAATCGCAGAAAAATAACTGTGTGATCAACTACAACGAAACTTGACACACAACTATCTTAAATATTAAGCTATTGAAGGAATATAAATTTCTTTCCATATTATCACTCAATCTAGGTTAGGCCGAGAACTTTTCAAACAGCCCAGAGGGAATTTTTTCGATGTGCGTGTTCAAGAAAAAATGACTATCGACAACGATAGCTAGATATTTTTAGGTTTTTACAAAATTGCAGATGGTGTGCTTCTTTTAAAAAGACGATGAAGCTCATTTGTATAGACTATAGAGTATGAAGAGGAAAAAACCCAGTTGAGATCCTTGAGGTACCCCGTCTTGTACCTGATTTTGTACACTATAAACATCCTTGACTTTCACACAGAACTTTTCGCTACTCAGATGGTCATTAGGCCAATAAGCCATTACTCCTCGAATACAAATACGGTTTAAGGCTTGTTGTAGTTTTGTGTGGTTTAAGGTATCGAACGCGTTGCTGAAGTCCATACAAAATAGTACCAGTGCGTATGGTGGCTTTTATTTAAACTTTCATTAACGCAGTAAGCAAATTCGCCTAGTAGAGTAGCGGTGCTTTTTTTCTTCTGGATACCATATTAATTTTGGAAACCATTGCGATTTTTTTTTGTTACTGTCCATGCTAAAATTATTGATATAGACGGTCAATGAATTGACATACATATGTACACATTTACGAGTATATGTATGTTATGGAGGAAAATATGGATTTCCACTTCGGACGATTTCTATTTACTTTTTTTTTCTTACATTTAGTCTATTCCAAGCTTTTATTATGTTCCCATCAGTTTGTTCATCCATTGGATGCACGCTTCATGTCATTGAAAGTTTGTGAGAACCCTCCACTTCCAGAAAATTAAGTTCACTTCCCCATTGATAGTAATCCTAATTATTTTATGAATGTACCCGTAACTGTCGTCAAGTAGAAGAATTTCAATTTGCACAATAATCATGCAAATAGGTTTATTATTGAATTTCTTAAAGGCTTTCAATATTGAGTCGATCAAATTATCTTCTCGATCCAGTTGCTTCATCCGATTGTCAACGGAAGTCAATGGGAGAAAGGATATTATCGGGAATTATGACATAAATGATTGCAAACTTATTAGCCAAAGTTGGCTTTTTTTCTTCTATTTTCGTTCATCTTCCGCAGAAGTTAGGCTTATCTTTGTTTTCCCTTCGATGATAAGCAGCAAGGGATGTTAACTGTGTACATATCTTCTGTCTATCCTCGGGGGGATAAAAGTATTCCACTGAATCGATAAGTATATGCACACAAAGTTAAAGAGAGGAGGCATCTATTGCGTGGTTGGAATTTCAAGGATTTCGTCTGGGCCAGAGGGTTTACAAATATCCAATGTTTAGGAACTGTTTATACTCTGCAACGGCAAAACTTTATGACAACAAGTATCTAAAACAACATTTTATTAAGTGAATTCAAGTAGCGAATGGTTCACTGTTCGTTATTTTATGTTCGCACTTAAAATAGCACTGGTCCTAATGTACACAGTTCCTATTAAATCAAATTGAAGGTACGCATACGGAACACGCAAAAGTTTGTTTACTTGAAATGTATCCGATTGCAGAATATTATTAGTCGTTATAAAGCACGAGCCCAATAAAAAATGTTATATTGCCGAACAGTTGAATTAGTTGTAGTCGATTTTATAAGGCTTTATAGACATATTTTCTTTTATGGTTAAAAGTCCTGACGGATGCAAAAAAATATTGCTCGGGTACCCAGCTCTTTTATTGCTGCCATTGGAAAAGGTGATATCATCACGTGGTATTGCTTTTATTATAGTCTCACGGGCGATGACTGTCATTTGGAAAGCACTGGGATACCCGGTAAGTCCAACGATTCGGAATATTATATCCGAGCATACACCGATGTCCGATTGGTGGTCACACATGGAACACCCATACCCTAAAGATGTGATGGTGAGAGGTGTAGGCTCAAATTTCATCATCTTCTTCTTTAAACTACACAGTCCATTGTGGACGCTGGCGTCATCCAGATTCTGCTTCCATCGTGTCCGGTACAAGACGATTGCCCTTTAGTTGAACATCGCTGAGTACATTTTCAAGCCATCTTTTTCGTTTAACAGCTTGAGTTCTATGTCCTTCGGGTTTAATACATTGTGTGTTAAAGCAGGTCTCTAAGTGACATGGAGCCTTTCTTCTAGTTTATCCAATAAGCCGCTTTACTTAGTGCCTTGCAGTATATACTCAGATTTTGTGGAAACTTCCCAGACATGGAAACGTTGTCCACTTGACATACATATGCATGCCTGTATGAAGGCAAGGGTCAAGAAATCGTTATTTATATAATAAAATCTTTAATGAAAGCATCTTCAGGTTTAGGATTCAAATTCGTAGATTCAGGACTCAATATTAGTTCTACAGCCCAGTGGGCACAACGAGATCAGGGCTTGACTTGTTACATTATCCTATCTACCCAATGCCGTAGCTAGGGGGTATCACTAGTGTTACTTGCCTTACCCACACACTATTGCCCGATTACGCAGTGTATGCAACGTGCTGGATCAGTTAAGTGTAGGATTGAAGCAGAAGTATGGTGTTAAAAACAAAAACCCTTCCTTTCCTCGATCTGCATCCTGATGAAACAGATACACAACTGATGTCGCTACTTGCATAAAATGAGAATTACAATTCGCAATTCTTTGGGGTCAAATTGAACCTTTTTTTGATGGCACGGACCTCAGGACCCGCCTTTTTGAAAATCATCGAAAATTGACCCTTTTCGAAAAAATAGGACCCTTTTGGACCCTTTCTGTAATTTTGGTAACAACTGACACTTTCAACCGAAAACCCCTTCACCTCTTTAAGCAGATATCGCCATCGATAGCAATCTCACTTTTGCACTTACCCGATTTCTATCTATGTACATATTTATGTGTGTGCTACCAAAGCCAAATAATGTAAATTTCCACTGTCAACAGACACATTTAAATAGTGCGTTTCGTTTCTCATACTTCATTGCATTTGCATTTTTCGTTAATGAACAAATTTTTTTATTTGAACAAATTATTTGTTTTTTTTTATTTTGCTATAATGAATTTTTTTAAGAAACTTAAATATAAATAAAAAGAACTAGTAAAATAATACTAATCGTATACCTGAAATTTATATGGGACACCTTTTTTTACCAGGTACCCCTTTTAGGGCCCTTTCCGGAATTTTTCAGACGTAACCCTGTGCACATTGCCAGACAAAATTTTTTGTTGTTTAGTAAGGTTTTCTGTAATGTATTTTGGGGTTTATTATTATTTTAGTACACTGACGGCAAGTCACCAAACTCGGTGTCTTAAGTTAAACCACTATGTTATTTAAGTGGATTTTATTGTTAAACCTTCACTGTGAAAACGTATTTCGTGTTGATCTTGAGTTTTTCCTTGGAACAACACTTAAGCTCGCACTGTGATAACGGGCATAACAAGCGTTTCTGAACGTTTCCGAAGATCTAGGCCCCTTAAAATAACTCTCTGGCTTGGACTTGCAAAGACTCAAAAGGCATCACAACTAGTAACGCTTTTTGATTGATTTATGTCCATTAAGAAAAGAAACTGCAGCAGTTATTACGTTCGTGACTATGAACTTCAAGAGCATGAACTTCAAAGAGGTCAAAGTATCGATTCACATTTTTCTTCATAAAGAAGTTTTGACGAGTCGCCGGTAGTGGCCAAAGCCAAAGGAGAGCAAATTCCTGCTAAAAGAAAAATAAACATGACATATTGCTGGCCAACTCCGCCATAAAATGTTTGCCAACATTCCTATAAGTTTCGTAGACTAGCCTTTGGCTTTCTTTGAACGATATAATCCTAAGGGCATGTTAAAATGCTTTATCGTTCCTTTACTCAACTAACTGTTTCTGCCCGAATAACGTTGTCATTCATTAATTAGTACCTACCCCAAACGGATTATACTAGTATCTACCGCATACAATTAACTGGCCGAACACAATAACGAAGCTGTAGTGGAAGTTGGAAGCACTGTCAAAGTTAAAATTCACCTCAACCCTATAGCGCAAACACAATGCGAAGCTGCTGCTGTAGTAAGGAATGTACGGTGAAGCGCAAAGTTCAGCCAACTTCAACTTTCTACTTCCACTACAGCTTCACCATAGTGTTCGGCCAGTAACTTTCACCAACGACGCAGTCAAGTGCTGTGTCTTCTCATTTTTTTTTTTTCATCACCTACGCCATCTAGTAGTGAAAATATAAAGTTCAAATAAACACTTTCTCATACATTTCTTCTCTTTTCTCATTTCAGGTATGTGATGAAGCAACTTTTCGTTTGCAAGTAAGTTACTGTGGAATTGCTTTCAGGTTTGAGGATTGAATAAAAGCGCTAAGCTTTCCTTTCCCATAAAATGCATAATCTTCCAAGTCTGTTGTCCTAAAAGCACAGACAATAGATTTATTGTCTGTACTAAAAGTAGCGACCCATTTCACAAACCTAACGTATCGAATAGGCAGCTTTCATTACAAAAGCTCAGGATATTTAATTGATGTGTATCGTTTGCCTTCGCAATTCCTCGAATCGGTTATTTTGCGGTTTTATCAAAGTTTTCAACCATAGTGTCGGATATTTTTTTTATCCGGTCATCTGCGCAGAGAGAAGAATCCTTTTTAACTTGGTTTGAAGAAGCACCTTAGGAATTTTCTCAATTCAGTTCTTCCAGAAATCTATTCGGAGCAGGAAGTCGCGTTCGCGTAACGAAACGAAACATAATTCTGGCGGGAACCGCGAATCCTTTTGAAGTACCAACTTGTTGTGGACGACTAAAAACTTAAGGGGCTTAAAGATGCCGCGATTGTCCTTCGAATTTGAATTTCAAAATATTCGCCGCCTCTGGTGATTCGATTAGGGTCGATGTCGGTTCAATGTGTGACTTCTTGTTCGGAACATTACCCGTCAGAAATGAAGTGTGAATATCGTTTCGAAAGGATACGCGACATACGGTAGTGCAAGCCTTCGCAAGGAATGTTGAGAAGGAAAAAAACGCGTTTTGTAAATAGTATACGATAATGTTGTTGTATGTGCTCATAGTCGTATCTGCGTTTAGTTGAAAGGTGAAAAGTTACAATCATTCTACGACTATTACCCGACAGACTGTGTGTGAAATAGTCGACCATATTAATCTTAAATTAGAATCAGAGTTTGCCTTACTCCGCACAAGCACACATGTGAATAGAAATGAGCCTCAAAATTCAGGGATGGTCTGAAGTGTATTCATTGATGCTTTGTCAACAGCATCGGAGTTGACCATCGGTGGTGTTGTGGTCGGGGAAGACATCTTCTTGGCTTCTATCGGGCGAGATCAAATTACGGATAATCCTGCCTAGTTTCTTTTATGAGATTCAATTTAGACACTCAATTTGTTTAATTGCTTCTATGCTTTGGGTTTTTGTGGACTTGGATAGTGCAAAGGAAGACATCAAAGCAGGAATTAGTTTCAAACGGAGTTGGCTTCTGTTAGCTTCGACAAAAATTAATTAGAAACGCAAACAGAAAGAGAAGGATATCAGTGTTTTCCTGGAACTGCGTTTTAATGCATTTTGGGATTTTGTCCTCCCAGTAAGGTTGTCATGTTAATTAATAGAACTTAGTTCGGTTTCAATTTTATCTGAAAGTTGAAATGCAAACATTTTCCTTTTCCCATCGACCGCTGTCACAGAGAAAAATTAAATATCAGTATTTCCAATATATCCAGCTCGGTAATTTGAAATGTTTTAATTTTCTTTGTTTTGTTTTTCCTTACATTCTACTTCCGCTGTTGACTGACTCTGTACGATGCCGTTGACAACTTAAAACATTAGGGAAAGTTGCACGAGTATTTATGATCTAAAGTCAACCGTTACTGAAGTTTAGATTAAATTAAAAACGTAATCGGAAGTAGGAATTCGTTTTGTCATAAATAAGAAGGAATTTTTCTTTTGTATTTGCGCTTATTGAATTTATTTATTTTCTGGCAATGGAGGTAATAGCGTTTTTTTTATGTCCTTCAATATGTTTAAGCAAGGGAATGCTTTCCTAATCAGCTGAGCTATAAGCTGTATTTTGTCTTTCCTAGCATTGTCCTGCCAACGTCCGTGAATGTCAACATGTTATTGGGCGCATTCAAGATCTTAGTTGACTAGATATGCAGCCAATTCCACGGCCTCTGATTGGTCGAGAGCCCGAAAATTGACAGAACAGCTAGTCAATTTTTTTGAGGTCGGGGACTGGATTCTTAATCAAGAAAATCTTGACTAGCCCACTAACTTACCGCCAAAAACAGCTGATTGGTTGGTGTGGTTATACTGTGTGGCTGTTGTTTGCTTGTTACAAAAATGAAAATCCAAGTAAATTATGAAGGAGTATTTTTATTTTTTCTATTTTTTATGCAGTTCATATACTGTTGGATTATGTAGAACAATCGACGAACTCAGCAAATCGTTCACAGCAAAAAATGCAACTTGGCCTATGAAATAACTAATTTACATTCCGAACACATGTGTTACACATGTTACTTGCATAAAATGTCATCCTCTAATTCGTGCATTCATATTTCAAAGTTTGTTTTTGCTCTTCTTTTCTTTAAAAAACAGATTTGTTGTGCTGCAATACCAATTCTCCAAACAATTCCAAGCGAAAATAGAAAGTAGATGACGTTTTTGACATCTGAACTGTCAACTAGATATGTAGTCAATTTTGGCATTCAGGATCTTAGATTGACTGCATATCTAGTCAACTAAGATCTTGAATGCCCCCATTGTTATTTGCAACGTCCGTCCATGACAGTTTATCTGAAGGATCTCAGCTTGATGGATAGAATTGCTTACATATATGTACATACAGTAGTGGAAGTTCGATTATGTACAGTGCCCACCGAAAAGCCGAAATTCCATTAAAAACACCTGGGTGGCAACTCGAGATCCAAATCACGTTCGAAGCATCTGTGGACATTCCATGCCATAAACCGTTCCCTTACAAGAGCTTTCTCTTTCTTCGCTAGTGAGCTAACTAGAGTTGGGCAAACTAGTTCACTCCACTGAAGTAGTTCAGTAGCTCTCGTTCACTAAAAAGAACTAGTTCACCAATGTAGTTCAGTAACTCATTTAGCTCAGTAGTTCTTTTAGTTCAGACTCAGCTTCACCATTCACCTCTCACTTACACAGTACACAGACACAATATACGTTCATCTCATTTCTCATACTCATCCATAAGGTATAGTTTATATCCAGAAATAGACCAGTCAGTCGTTCGTATATGTTCCCTTAGAAGTTTAGAAGATTGAGAGGAAATACGAAATTAAGGGTGGAATATAAAAAAAATGTGTGTATACCAAAGACACAACACACTGGAGTACGGTTGACTCGCACGACCATGCAACTCAAAATGGTTTCAATTGGATCGATGCAACAATCCTTTGGGTTGCGCTTGCGAGTTTTATCTCTCTCTCATACAGTAGTGAATTGTATTATACCTACTACTGTACTACTACAACTACAAAGGATACGTTCCCAAAGAATTCGTGTAAAAAAATCCGTAGACGTAGTGAACTACTGAGCCGTCACCGTCATCTGTATTGTGTTTGTGTTTCACAACTCACTAGTTCAGATACAGATTCAGATGAGAGGTGAGCCGTTGAACTACTGAACTAAACATATCTGAACTAGTTCATTTAGTTCACCAAAGTGAGCCGATCTTTTGAACGGCTCCTTCAGGAGTTACACAACTCTAGAGCTAACTGGATTTTGTTGAGAAGGTCAATTGTGGTGGAAGTTTGATTTTGTGCAGTTTTTTTTTCTCTACGTCTACGGCAACATCACAAATCGCGTGGTTACCAAGAAATTATAACGCTTCTTTGTACAGCGATGTGCTAGATGTCAATGTATACTCACTCCGAAGAGTCGCTTTTAGAAAATTTCATATTCCAACAGGATAACGCGCCATTCCACAACGCAAGGTCCGTAGAAAAATGGTTTTCGCAAAACAATATCGAGGTAATGAAGTGAGATTCTTGGAAGTAAGGTTTACTCAAATGGCAGACAGTTCCACCATGTCAATCAGCCAAGCCATCCGGGAGGTTTGGTCGCCAAGCAGCCATGTTGAGCTTAAAAGCCTTACCATATCAATGCCAAACCGCCTTACAGATGTGCTGAAAAAAAAAAGAAGACCCCACTCGTTATTAAGATTTTTTTTTATTGTTTTTCAAACAATTTCAGCCTTATTTAAAAAAAAAAAAAACTGAAAACCTTCACGTGTTCATAATCGAATTTCCTATAATTTTTCATAGTTTTTAAATTGTTTCCTCAGCTGTTTTCTTAAACTATTATTTTGCAAAAAGAATTGTGTGCTGCATTTGTTTTATTTATTACAACGCTGCTTTTATGTACATACAGTAAAACTTGCGAATAGTGGAATCTGCGAATAAAAGAATCTTGCGAAACCTGGATAGTGGACTTTTTTGATGCCAATTTTGATTTTCTTCATACAAACTTACTCTTATATAGTGGAAACCTGCGAAATCTGAATACTGGAAAATTTTTCAATGAATTTTGTTTCTTTCCCATACAAATTCACTCTTCAATAGCAGAATCAAGATATGAATGCGCCAAAATTCATTCAAATTTTGTCCGCTTCGTTTCTTTTTCCGAGAATTTTGACATTTCAACTGTTTCTTTTCGTGTGTGTCTCATTCTACTAGCGGCTTCATTTAGCAAGTACACATTCTGAACTCCGATATAAAAATTTATCGAAAAATAGTAAAAGAAATTAGGTTGCCGATAGTGGAAAAACTTGCGAATAGTAGAAATGTTGCGAATAGTAGAAAAAAAATGTGCACCGAAGCATTCCACTATTCACAGGTTTTACTGTACATTCAAAATTTTGAATGAATATTTTTTATTTTCTTCGAAAAAAAAAACATTGTTGTTCATAGCCAAAGTTCCACCAGAAATGCACTATTTATGTAGGTACATATGTATGTACATTTGTATATGTATATGTAGAACAAACTAACAAACCTCAGACGGTCCTTAAATTATTTGTTTTAGAGTCAATAGGCTGTGCCTGCCTTTTCGGCATTAATATTTTGTTAGTAATAGTTAGCAGTGATTAAGTTACTCTGTGTTTATAAATTTTGAGCTGAAATGTTTAATAAGAGCGCTCGATCTTAAAATCAATCAAAAATACTTTACTTAGCCACACCTCATGGCTAACATTTTTTTTTAAACATTCAAAATCTTCATTTACATTCAAGTAGAAGAACATCCGTGGGCACCGTAGCGCAAGTGGTTAGTGTGTCGGACTACTGAGCCAGCGGTCTTGGGTTCGAATCCCGCCGCAAACACCTAAAAGTTTTTCACCTCTTTCGAATGTCTGACAAGCATCAAAGAGTATCATTTGTCACGATTGAGCTTCTCAACTCGCCGTTCGGAGTCGGCAAAAAACTGTAGGTCCCTTCCATTCGTGCAAAAATATAGCACGCACACACAAATGGTTGCGAGAAGCAGGCCCAGGTTCACCTCGAGCTGTAGCGCCAACTAAGTAAGAAGAACATCCTTCGAAATGCCCGCGCGGTTTCGTTTGTAGAGAGTGCCAATTTTTGATGACACTTTCATATAATGTCTTTCATGCAGGAAGTCAACAATAGCTTTGGGTGACGTTGTTCTCTAGATCGTGTATTGTTGCTAGTTTATTGGTAGATAGGTGTCGCCGTGGCCGTGATGATAAGTGCGTTGGAATACTACGCATGCTGCCCGGGTTCAATCCCAGCAAAAACACCTAAAAGTTTTTTTCACGGTACCACCTCTTTCGAATGTCTGACAAGCAATCAAAGAGTTCCGATCGAGATTTTCGACGCATGGGTATGCACTGCAACTGCATACCTTTTACCTCGAATTGCACTCTTGTTTGAAAGTAAATTGCGGAAGTTTTATGCACCAATTTCTATAACAAATGCGAAATTTCGTATGCGTTGTTAAAATATATAAAATTCTATGACTAAATTGGGACGATAGAAACGTCACAGAATGCAATGTCACCATCGACTGTCAATGCTGAGGCCGATTTTGTCTTTGAGCCGTTTTTGACACTAAAAAACTTTTTTCGAAAATGTTCTATAATTGATCCTTTTTAAAAATAAAGAATCAAGTCTGCAAAGAAATATGCAATTACCGAAGAAAATAAAAGTCCGTAGAATATATTTTTTTGTTTATGCAGCTTTATTTTTTTTCCGACTCTCTTATTTGAAACTTTATAAAATTCATTAATGGCAACCTTGGCTTTGGCGCAGCAAAACAATTACAAATGTCAGTTTGAAAGCACAACCTCCAGCGCAATATCTTTTTTGGGGCAATGTTTCCTTATACATTTCACTGTTTAGTAATATAAATGAATGCCCACCTGCAGTTAAAGTTAATGACCAAATTTACAAAATCATCACATTAAAAACTTGTTAAAGCCCACCGCCTTCGCTTTAAACGAAAATAGTCCCGAGAGTAGTTAACAAAAGGGTTACCTCGGTCATTACCGAAATCTTAAGTTTGTGTTCCACTCACACCATCTTAATGTCCACTAATACATTTAATACCTTAAATACTTCATCAACTTAGGGCTCGCGGATTGTTCGTAGCATGGGGCTTTAAAAAAGTGGAAATAAAATGTGTGGGGGTAGTAAATGAATTTATTTTATAGTGTTCCGGGCTTAGACAAGAACTATTGAACATTATACCAATTGGACAATGCATAAGGTGCGGTTATATATTATAATTATAATATTATATCTTCTTAACCAACAGTTCGAGAAAAACAAATAGTACCTCAAATGAAAAGTCATTTATTAAGCTAGGAAGTTATATTAAAATGTCTTTGCTGTGCAAAAAATTTCAGGCGTTTTTGCTGCAATATGGTTCCATTTAATCAACATTGAATTCAAATAGTTGACAATTCCTGCATTCCTCCTCAATTTAAATTAAACCTCTTCGGACCTGGGGTGCACATATCGCACTAATAATACAATACTGTTGCAACTCAAAATATGACTTTTTGCTGAATTAGCGAAAAACTGATTAATAACTTCCTGTTATACAGTCAATCAATCATGAACAATGACTCATAGTGCAATCTCTTGTTTTGTTTCTTGGACTATTCTAACAAAAGTCTTATTGACGCGTAGCGAATTGGATTATACGTTTGAATATGATGTGATCTCAATTTTTTTTTTTTGATATTTTGAGTTACAACAGTTTTGTATTATTAGTGCGATATGTATGTGTGCTTCCGGAAAAGAATTTTCATATTTTATTTATTTAATTCAAAGAGAAACTTTTTACAGGAACGCACTCGAAATAAACTTTTTATGCTTTAAAAAATGCTCTTTTCACTTCGGGACTACTTCGCGCTAGATTTGATCTCTAAGTTTCAAGAAATCGAAAAAAAAGGAAACCGGAAAAAAAAATCTTCCTTCGCGAAAAGGATAAATTAGTTAAGCATTGTTTTTTTTTTGCTTTCTTTCTTTCTTTTGTTTACACAACTTAATATACAATTGTTTTTTCTTCAAAATAAACAAGCAATGTAAATAAAAAACGAATTTATTTGTTAGATATAGACCCAATGTATAGTATATGATACCCCCCTTTTCTCGGAAACCACCCACCCCACTTTTTTTAAGTTTGAAATTTACTCTCAGATAAGCCCTATGAGTGACCATAAGTAACATCAAACACATGGTCATTCTGGATATAGCTTGGGTCTCAAGAGGTTAACAATTGCCCGAAGCTGGGGCAGTTTGGTGCATTCATGCTTTTGGGTACAACATTAACATTGTTGCTATTGTACCACTTCATGGCAGCTCTAGAGTAATGACAATTGCCTAAGTCAGGCCAAAATATTATATGGTGTTGACGTATGAAAAACAGAAGTCGTGCTCTTGAGGCCAGAACTGCAGATCGCCTACCAAATCACCTTATTAGCAAATTTATCCACTTGAATATATGTATTTAAATTTTGAAAGGACATTACCACGACTCGTAAATGTTTGCCCTGGTTTTGCTGTTTAAAGTCAAGTTTAACATACGTTTCATCGTCCATTACTAAGCATCCTTTGAGTTTGGTTAAAAGTTTGTCATAAAGAATCCTAGTTCGTTTTTCCGCTACTAAATTTTGTTTGCCAGACCGGTTGGGGTATTTTATTGCTTGATATGATTTAAACCCTGCTTTTAAACGTACATATACGCCTTGCTGTGCTCTTGCTTGTATTGAACTCTTTTGCTCAATTTTGTGGGTGGCCGTGGCGTAGTGGTAGTCGTCGTCGCTTGTCATGCGGAAGGTTCACGGTTCGAATCCAGATGTCTTCGAAGCATTTATTTCTCACGAAATAAAAATAAGTTGATCAGTTTCAGAAGTTAATATCGAAACCTACTGCGAAGGCATAACACTGGCAGTAGGGTGTTGGATATGGCTAAAGAAGTTGATCGCCCAAACTATAATAAGAAACATCTGGAAAAAACTCCTGTGAATCATAAGCAAGTACAAAAATAATACACAACTCTCCAGTTATCCTGGACACCACCCATAGAGTTAGTTGAAACTGAAACCTATCATCTGAGTTTCCTACCACTACGTCGATATGTCTGTCTCTCGTTCTCGTCCTTCATGTGCTCGCGCTGTGTGTAAACATTATAAGGGTATTCATTATTCATATCCTCTTTAGCGTGTGTAGATTATAAAAAAAAAAAAAATAAAAAATCATTGTCCGATAGGATCGTGTTTCACAGAACTCATTACCTTTGAGACCAGTTCTGATTTTGATTTTTGCATCCCGTTTTCTTGCAATCTGTTTTAGCTCTTTCGATACTGATTGTTTCTTTATACCGTTATAGAACACTGCACACATAAGTTTTCGGTTATTTCAACATTTTTGCGATCTTTGACCCCGACCAAAATAGGAACAGCAACACCTTTTCTACCCGATAAGAAACATATAGGTATGACACTCGCTACTTACAGGCTTACACACAAACTTGACACAGTCAAAAACCAACGCTAGATGGGAAGGTGGAACTCCCTGCCTTGCCGTTGCCACTAAACAGATCTGGCCTAGGTTAGATCTAAACCGCTCTAGATACCTTTTGTCACTAAAAAGACTACATATAATTATTAATTACCATCGGTGTAGTTACAGGACACTACCTTATAGGCAAACACGCAACTAGAATTGGCATCATCTCAAATGACTTCTGCAGAAGCTGCAGAGACGTTGAAGAGGAGAAAAGTCCAACGCATCTCCTCTGTCCATGCCCAGCTCTTTCTCGTAGTAGAAAACTACACCTAGAAGAATACTTCTGAGATGATCTTAGTGATCTAGCACAGAAGGACGTAGGAAGCCTTTTTCGCTTTATATTTACAAAGCTCCAAATGGTTCTCATGAGTAACGAGGTAAATCTCCAAGATCCTTGGTATCACAATAGGCCAGTACTTGTTACTGGCAACTACTGCTACCTAACCTAACCTTGACCCCAACCAAGAAGGCATTCAAGATATTTGTTCACTATTATTTTGCATCTTTCAACTTCCATTGCGCGAGTTACGTTTTCGGATTTCACGAACGATTAAACAATACACAACCAACAAGTGTTGAATGTAAATTTATTTATTCATACATTTAACACTTAACTTAATTTACAATTTTAATAAACGAACATAGAACGATAAATTTACAGAAGACGGAGCTTTTGACGACAAGAGATCCACAACACGTTACGACAAAATAAAGACTAATTACCAACTCGACATTTTACTTAGAACAGAAATCAAAAACAACAAGAACTAACAGTTTTACATAAATCACAAACAACAAAAAAGAAACAGCTTAACATAGCATCAGCTTTGACTTGTTACGATGTTGCTGCTGGTCCAGAATGTAGGTATGTACATGTCTGTGTACATATATTGGTCCAGCACGTAACTCGCGCATAAGCACTAATACATGCTCAACCAAAGCAAAAAATGCACCAATAAAAGTTAAGCTTAACTGAAAAATCTATATCACAATAGTGCGCAAATTATCACTAGGGGTGCTGCAATAACCATCAAATAGCGTACAGATTTTGCGTGAGCCGCACTTAACATATGTTTGTCTAAAAGTCAGAACGTTATTAGCCAGGGGGATAATCCAAATTGCACTCCGATCCGAAAAGCAATCGCTTCCGACTATCACTCGAACAGGACTCACATTGAAAGATGTTTCGCATACATTCACCTTTCTTTCATAAATTTGTTTTTTAAGTGATTTAAAAATTTTAATTTTAAAAATGCAGAGAAAGAGTATTTAAAAGTGTTATAAAAAAAATTAAAAAAAAAAAACTGCATTGAGGTTGGAAAGCAAAAAAACCACTCGTCGAAATCAGAGTAAAACTACGAAGCGACGGTAACTATGCGTCCTGGCCACTTTCACTTCAATAAAACTCATCGAACTTTAGGATTATCCATTGTACATGTACTCTGTCATGCACTCCTGTGGCCAGAAGCAGCAACCTAAAAAAAGACGTGAGCAAAATAATGAAAATTTTCAAACCGCTACCAAACTCAACAGGGTACAACGTATTTGTTGTTCATATCTGCAGAAAGTTTTCGACGGAATGATATATGTAAGTAGAAAGCATTGCCAAAACTATTTTCTTCCTTTTTATAAAATACATACATACATTTGTATAATAATAAAATTTATATGATCCAAAGGGAACATGATATACATATATATTTAAAGTTCGTTCGATTTGTAGTTTTTTTTTTTTTATTGTTTTATCAGAGTATTTTAAATTATGTATTTTAGTTGAAAAATGTTAACAAAATTTCAAAACTCCATTCTTTTTTTGTGGTTGGTATAAAAAGTTAAAGTTGGGTATGCGGTGCTGTGGTGTATGGTAATCGTACTCTTCTGGATAAATCTGTATTCAGTGTGCAAAGTTAATACTAATTTCATTTGAGGCCACAGCCATGGTACTGCAGGGCCATAGTTTAAAAAATAACTTCTTTATACTCACTCGTGTTTCGAGTGTGCGGTTGGTAATATGTGCACATTATAAAGTACCTACTTATTCCATGTGTAGGCATTCACCACTCAGTTTCATTTCATGTATTTTCGAATGTTCTTGATAATGTGAGCGTTAAAAATAATGTGGTGAGATTCGAAAGGAATATACATATGTACGTTTTCTCATTTCGAAACAGCGGAACTTATATTTTATTCGTTACTCTCATTGTCCCTCAACACTGGCAGGCTTATCGCAATGGGGAGCCTGTTATTTACTCGTTCGTGAAATGTGTGTGTTAATAAATTCATTTTTCAGGCAAGTCATTTATTTTCTTTTATGGTGCTCCGGACCTGTTGGTCCGTGTTTTATGTCTGCCAGTTACGTGGTTGTAACTTGCTCACCAATAATTGCCACAGAGTGTCAAAACTTTTCACGAAGATTGCATTTGGTATAACTAAAAAGAAGAAAACATATTCTTTGAGTTACAAGTTAACTAGATTCAATAAATATTTTTTCACGACTCCATGATACGTCGCCCCTTTTATCATTACATACATATGTATAAGGTAGCTACAGAAACACTTTCGTTTCAGTGCAATTCAATCTTTGGCTGTCGTAACTTAGCATTGAATTAAACTCTTCAGAATCTAAACTCGTAGATTCTTGACTGTCAAAGTTAAAAGTTAAATTGAATGTTGATGCATGTTTTCTAGTCCATTTACATTGAGCATTTTTAATATTACTTAATAAGCTTTTTGGAGAATATTGATACAATTTCGAATATTTTTATAGGTTCAATACATCTCCCAGCTTATGATATCTTTCAGGGCATACAAGTCTATGGATTCCCCTCCAAGTCCTGGTCCCGAACATATTCCATTTGATGTTGTAAAGAAACTCTCCATTTATTCTTCTCTGTATCCTTTTTAATCTTTCTTTGTCACCTGGTGTGTTGCTAGATGAATGGAAACCTTCATTTATTATTGAGCTGGGCCCAAGGAGAAAGTCGTAACTTATCGTGGTATAACCAAACTTGTTCAGCTCCTTGAATCGATAATTATTAAAGGTGAACAATTTTCTTAGAACCAACATGGATTTGTATCTGGAAGCTCAATTTCAACAAATCCTAATTTGTTTATAAAATATCTTTTTGAATCTATGGAATCAGGATACCAAGTTGATGTTGTTTTAACGCATTTTGTTAAGGCGTTTGAGCCATCATGTCATGACATAAATCTCCTGTTGCCTATGTAACACATTCCACTCAATCTAAAATCATCAAAGTTGTATCTGGTATCCCAGAAGATAGTTAAAGAGGTCCCCTGCTTTTTAATATTTTCATTAATGAAATCACATTGCTCTTAGGAGTTTCTTGCCAATTGTCGTAAGTTTTGATGATTGTCAAATTGAGATTTGGCGACGTATATGATTTAATAGAAATCTCAAGATTCCTTCACTGTTTCAAATTAAAAAAATAATAATAATAAAACTCTTTGCCAGAGCGTTTTTTTTTTCATGAAAGTCAAACATTTTAAAGTAAACTGCAAGTACGGTCCTAATAATAGTTAAATACCTACACAAATTTGACTAACCCTCCGATGAAGACGACTAGATAGAACAGCTTCGTGATGAAGTTGGCACTGCCAGTCCAATGTTACCCCTCATCAGGCTAAGACCGATGCTGCCTATTTTATGTTCAAAAATAACACGAAATGGCACAAAGATCCACGAGTAGTCGCATTCGTCCTCATAACATTCTCGATTACACCGAAAGCAAGCCAGGGCCACTGAAGAACATGATTCATAGTCCATTTATAATCTATAATTCTCTAATTATCGATAATATGACGCACATCATCCTATGAGAATCGAATCACAAAGCGAAGCAACCAATAGCTACATCGAATGAAACAAATCGAACTAAGTAAATCAAACAACAAGCTTGTAAAGGAACTACGAAGCCCACCACATGCTCCACTATATCTATGCATATATGTATACAAATATGGTGGTTGTGTGATTCGAAGTCCTACAACCCCCTCAAGGGTGTGTTTTATGGTTGAAAGATACCAGATCAGGAGCGCGAGATCAATCAGGGCCAAAACGTCGTATTACGATTGGCTGAAACAACCGGCCGAACTATTTATGCTGACAATTATACATCTCAGCTCTCGGTATGTGCAAATTTTTCACCGTCATCCGTCACGTGTAACCAAACTTAGTATGAGTGCGTCCTCTGTATATGATTCTCTTAGTATTAGTGAATTCTCGGTTTATCCGCCATCATACACAAACGTACGTTTACACATCCAATTTCACGAGTACTTGGTACTCAAGCCTTTTTTGTTCCTATTTTTCTCTACAATATGCATTTACCCACTTTGTACAACCATAAAATAACAAACAAAACTATTAGGGCATCTGCATAGTGATAATAATGCAGTACCTACATTTCTTGAAAAATTGTACACAGATGCCTCTGGGTCCCCAGAGACCTTTAAGCTTGTATAACGATATCGGGGCTGTCGCTGAGCGGAGGGTTAAAATGTATAACACAGGTAGAATAAGTTACCCGTTACCGCCCTGTTCTGCATTCCCATTTTTAGTGAATTAAACCACCCAAAGTGGAATTAGGTGCTCTGTATTCCGAACGAAATTATGAATTGTGGATTGTATGATCGAAAGTGAATATTTTGGTGTTCTACATTTCACTCGAAATTTTTTAAAAAAAATCTCAAATAATTTTTAAATGATTTAACAGCTGATTTTGACATTTCAAACAAATAAATTCGAAGTGGATTCCAAAAATTCGAATTCACTCGGAATGCAGTACACTGAATTCCATTTCGAGTAAATTCCAAATTCGATTTCAATCCACTTCCACTTCCACTCGAAATGCAGAACAGGGCGGTTAGATTTAAACATTTCAATTTATGGATTTTTTTTCCACGAATTAAATAAGTATTTCAGAGACTCCAGCTCAAACTTATGTACATAATACGCAATCCATTTATGTTTCACTAAAACTTCTTCGACTGTGCTTAAACCTTATTCACCATTTCGTATACGTCAGCGACATCTTTGGTTATGAGAGTTCAACGTATGTAACGTATGTACACACAAATATATGGTTTGAAAGTCCTGTGTGCACGTTTTTCAAGTAGGAATTGTGGCCCTAGTTTTGAACGGACTTTAATTCGGTTTCCAAGAGATTGCAACAGATAAGTAAAGATTTCTTGTTTCATGTTTTAACCCAGCGCTCGAGGCACAACATATACTCACACAACTTTGTAGAAACTGACAGTTTTTGGCAGTCTATACTTTTCATTTCTGTTGAATTCTGTAATTGTAAGAATTATCATTTTTTTCTAAACTAAATCACAAACTTTTGTCAGTCGCCTGGAGGCAGGCACTTTCCTTCGAAGGAATTTTATTTGCAAAGCGTTTAAAATGTATGCAGTGACAGACCGGCTCGAACAAAATGTTAGTTTCATTGCATACGAGAATGTATATAATACTTCTGTGTACATATGTATGTATGTATGTCATTCTTTTTAAGTACCGTGTCATGTTTACTCACTGTGTTCCTTTAAATCCTCTGTTATTACTCAGTTTTTGTCTTTATCCTTTTTAATAGTTTTTCTGTTGTGTCCCCTTTATCCATTTGTCTAATTAGTTCCGAAGTGAGTTGCTTAATCTTTTTTTTATTTCGTTAAATGTTCTGCTTTCATTTTTAAACTGCTTCCCTCAGAGTAAATCAAGTCCCAATGGGGTAAAGTGACTGGAAAGGGTTTAGGGGAGAATCAAAGATTATAGAGATGATTGCTACTGTCGACAATTTCTTGGGTCGTTAATTGTTGGGTTTTCGAAAGATAATTTCGTCTGGTTGGTCAGTTTTATGAATACGAGAATTAACAAAGTTTAATTTTGTCATAAAGCTGTTGAGTTACATGCTTTGCTTCTGAACAAAAATAGAATAGGTGACATTCCTTCCTATTTCGATAAAACGAAATCAATTTTAAATTTACACAAAGAGAAAAATATGGTCTTTAATTTCACGTCTTAAAAGGAATATACACTGTGACATAAACACAGAATTGCCTGCCGAATCAACCAAAAAAGGGAGGAAATCTGTCAAGAAAATTGAATAGCGTCTCCCTTCCCCAAGAAAACTCATTCGACCAAAAAGGGTCGCACTCGTAATTCAACGTAAGAAACAATCTCTTCAGCACTCAAAACAGAGCGAGAGAGAGAGAGAGAGAGAGTTTTTTTTTTTTGTAAAAAAAAAGATACTTTTAGATACTGTTCTATCTATATCCCTATAGAATTACTAGTACTTTGTATCTATTCGATTACACCAAAGAAAAGATATTCTTTTGCCAGACATATGAACTGGAAAACTACCTCTGAACCGACAGGGTTTTGAGTTTGTCGACCGCAAAATCCCTATTCGTGTCTCTTTAATTAGGGTTTTCTCTTTTTTTCTGTCCCAGTGCACTTCTAACATCGATTTTTATGGCACTTATCCGAAAGGAAAAATTAATTTAATCTCACGCAACGTGACTTGCGTTTGAATTTAATCTTTTAACGCAATTTACGCATATCTGCCACAGCCGCACAGCGTACCTCAAATAATAATCAAACAATTATCGAGCGAATGATTTAAATTGGATGTATTATTACGTAATAAAAAGTCAAATACTCTCTGTGATATGTAATTATGCAAATGAGATATTTTTGATTTGCAAACGGACGCATGGCAGTACAACGAGACATTTTATTTGAAAACTTTGGCATGTTGTGTAACAAATTGGATTAAATCAAATGAAAAGTCATTTTAACGAACAAATAAAAATCTACGTCCAAATTATCTGTTTTGATGTTTGACAAGTACTAACTGCTACCACCTACGAAGAAACCAACAAAGTTGTGTAAACCTTTATAGCTGTAGTGGGCGGAAACTTCTATTTTTAATATGCGAATATCTCTTTATCTGTAATTTTAGACTCGGCCTTGAGCTGTGAAGTTCGCGAAAAGTGTACGTCTGTTGCTTTCTATGCCCTGTCATTTCCATTGAAAATTGAAAAAATGTTTAAGACTCACAAATATGTCCGATTCGAAAATAAAATATAATTTGTACCCTATATACAGTGGACGTACAATATCACGAATTATGTAATGCACATCCTTTCGTAAAATCGAGGAATTCGTTAAATCGACGATCGTTTTATCTAACTAATAATCCCACCAATGTATTTATTTCATTTAATTTATTTATTTATTCAATTAACGATTTGAAATCCGCAGAACAAGCTTAAATCTCGAATCTAGATAGTGCTAGCGAACACGGCGCCCAAAACTGATTTTTTGATTGAAATAATTTCGAGCATTCACGATTCGACCCGACATTAATTTTTTTTTTTATTTTTATTTATTTATTTATTTGGCACCAAAGATTACACTTTCATAGACGGAAGCAAACAACAAAAATACAAAAATTTATAAATATACATGTATATGAAAAATCAAAGTTAAAAACAGGGCAAACAATTATGACTGAAGACCATCAAGTAATATTCTTTTTATTGATGAAATCGATAGGTTAAAGTCAATTAAATGGACATTTACATTATACGAAATCATCAATCCATTCATTGAGGAAGAACGACCGTAGTTTGTACAAGAGTGTGCTACTCTAAAGAATCTAGAGCTTCGAAGATTGAGTGAAGGAACGTTTAAGTTGAGAAAGTCAAGAATTTCTGTAGACTCAATCTCACCTATTAAAACCCTATGAATAAAAACAACTCGTGCCACCGTTCTCCTCACCTCCAGTGATTCTAAATTAATTAATTTTAACCTGGATAAATAAGGAGGTAAGTTATATGAGTTCTGCCAAGGAAGTCTCCTAAGAGCGAACCTAAGGAATCCTTTTTGAATTGATTCAATTCTAGATATATGAACTCTATAATATGGATACCAGACTAATATGGAGCGCACAAATGCAACATATAACGATTTAAAGACATACACGTTAGAAAACTCACAAGCATAGCGCCTAAACATTCCCCATTTTCTGTTCGCCTTGTTTGTGATGCAATCAACGTGATTGTTGAAAGAAAGCTTTGATCGATCATTCGCGATCTATAACAGATGACGAATTTCAATTATTGATTGAATGATACATTTTTCGAATTGGATTGAATTCAATATCCTTTACTTACACGGAATGTAAACAGGTTGAGGAAATCACATGCCAAGTCAATTTAATGCTCTGTGGTAGACAACGTTCAACAACAAAACTTGTCCGGCACGTAAATAAACAAAAATTAAGGCTTTCCAACACGCGAACATGCCACATATAATTGGTCCTGCACGAATTCGTGACGTATAATTACTAAAAGTACAATGTCGAAGGATTCAAATTATCTTCCTCGAAGCAATTTCATCTGATTCGCAAATGTACTGAAAACATTCGAAACGTTGAATGTTTTCGATAAACTCACTGGAATCACTAAAATTTCCACTTCAATCACCAACAATTATTAAAATCAGGCTGAACTTCACTTGAATGAGATGACGTAATCGTTCACGAATGCTTTTGGCAGAATTTGCATATTAAAAATCTGTTAATTCTTGAGTTGTTATTCTTCTCGGTCGAACGTTTTGATTTCAACTGATTTGGTGAAAGATTTTCTATCCTATCTATTTATACAGAAAATTTTAAAAAATTCTATGCATATCTAGTATGCAAAGGGTTTCTAAAGTGGGCTGACAGTGCCATCTCTTATTGATCTTGCAAACAAAAAATAATTCCATACGAATGTGAGGGCAATGTTGTTGCATGTAATGTGTAAAAATGTGTTTTCCCGATTAAAAATTTTCGGAATTTGAAGCTCTGGCAATTATTTTCACGATCAAAATGAAAAAAAGAAAGTTCTCCATACGAAAGTACGGAAAATTCATTTTCCAAATTTCCCTTTAAAAAGTTACGATTTTCTCGCCGTAAAAAGTTTCCTTGGGCGGATATGAACACGGCAAAACAAAGACAGCTCAAATCTATATCTTTACATACATAAATCGATGTTACAATAAAACATTTAAAACATGAAAACACTTAGATATGGGTTCACACTGAATTTGTAGTATGAACCAATTCATAAATAAGTGGCATCCACTCTTAGCGATCTACTAGATGCGTAAAGATCAATTAACTCCGGAAAATCTATGGTACAACAGATAATACCACGAATGAACATAACACTATACATCTTACGTCGAACTCCAAGAGTCTGCATTCCTAGCAGCACGCATCTACTTTTGTAATTAAGAATAACATTCCCGTTTACTCAAAACTTTGTTAAAGCGCAACTCAAGAAGTTTTTCTGAACTCTCTCAATTCTGTCCGATAGTTTTATAGTACTCGGATTCAATTCTATACAACAGTTCTCTAGTATAGGACGGACTTATGAACAAAATAAAGCTTTTAAAGGTGTATGGATCTTTAAAATCCATGGTATTTCTTTTAATAAATCCCAAAACCGAGTTAGCTAACATATAGAGATAATATAAAAAGCAACTACATGCTACATGCAAAAGTAAGTTTTTTATCAAAAATTACGCAAAGGTCTTTAACGTCACTTACTCTGCAAAGATTTGCATTACCTATGCTATAATTAAAAATAATAGGGCTTAAGTAGCGACTAAATTTTAAATGCGTACATTTATTGAAATTAAGTTGTAGATCATTTAAATCGCACCAACGGTAAAAGCTTGTTAAACCTTTCTGAAAAGCAAGACAATCATTCCAATTTTTAATTCATTTAAATACTTTTATATCGTTCGCATACATGAGACAATAAGACAATTTAAGAATAGAAGGAAAGTCATAGATGAATAGAAGAAACAAAGGAGGGCCTAAATGGCTACCTTCTGGCACACCATATACGGAATTAATTGGTCTCGAGTGCAAATCGCCAATCTTGACTATTTGCTTCCTTTGCGTCAAGTAAGACTTGAACCAATTCAGATTGGACCCATCAAAGCCATGAGCCTCCAGTTTCTTTATCTGTGGATCATGTGGTTAACTCTGCTAAAAGCTTTTACAAAATCGGTGTAAGCCATATCCATTTAGCTTTAAAACACTGATCAAAAAAAAACAGGTCAAGTTCGTACTTGTAGATCGACCATTGAAAAATTCATGTTTGGAAAGTTGAAGTGAAGCTTTTAACTAAGTTGAAACGTTGTTCCCTGACAAGACAAGAGAAATCAATTCACATAAATATGTGAATATGGATAAATGCACAAAAGTGACAAACTATTTTGTTTTTAACCAGAAATTGTAAAGCACTCGTTAAACCGAGCATACATTTTTTGCATCATTCTTAATATACATATGTATTATGTACATATATCCATCAATGGGAAAAAAATGCGATTCTTTGTATTGGAAATTCGTTAAGCCGGACGTCCACTGTAGTTTTGAATTTAAAATTACAAATCAAATTATTTCCTTCTTTGGATGGGGAGTTCGTTTTTCCATTCATGCGTTCAAATACGAGTATCTTAACCCAGATTAGTGAAATGCGTATCCATAGATGAAAGAGGCTAAGGGAGCATGTTTTGTATTCGAATACATTATGTATACACTCTTGAAATAATATTTTCTTATTATTGGTGATCCAGAGGTGCTTTTAAGGGAATAACTAGCAACTTATGATGGTGTTTCCACGGGAGTTTCTGAATAATGAAGAGGTTATTGGAAGTAATGCTACACTCGCTACAGGTATCGTATTTCAGATATACCCGTAAGTGGGAAATAGTGGTTACATATATCGGTTTCAAATGAAAACTGTTGAGCACAGTAGGAGTGCTTATAGTTCTCTCGTTGGGATCTGCTATCTTTTGGGGTGCTCTACCTTTAATTCCGTTAATTTCGTTACTGAATGTGATGGCTGATAACCCGACTTAGAAAATTAATTTGTGTACGAATTCTATTCTTGGAATTGACATCCTTTTATCAGTTGTCATACGGAAAGTAGCTTTCAATATTCCTCTACATAACAATTGTTTGGATCATATTCCTTTGATAGGTTATTTGAAACATATGTTTATGCAACTTGTAAGCACACGTGCAATGCAAAGTAGGCCACATATCGACTATAGTGCCATAAATCTCTGCTGAAAAATTAACTACATACAAATCTTCATTCCATTTTCATAGTTTTTCAGGAGGGCAAAAAAAAACGTCCAAAAACATTATTAAAAAAGCCTCTAACTATTAACTCCGAAGCAAGGGCTTTCTATAAGCGAAATTTTATCTTATTTTTTCTTAGCCACATTTCAAAACTATATTTTAAAAAATCAGCGATATATAAGGCGGAGACCTTTCGCGTGTTGGCTCTTCAATAAATCTTGAGTTGAGATAAGATATTTTATGGAGTATCGATTGCAGTTCTTAATCGACTTAAGATGAAGTGCAAATGTCAGTGGATTGTTTAGTGAAATCTTATATCGACATAAGATGTTTAAGCTTTTCAGGATATGCCAAACACCGAAAACACTTTATTTCTGCCTGCGGTATTAATTTCTACAGCCGCAAATCATATCCTTTTATTGTATAATCAATAGTCGTATGCCTAAAAACTAGTAAATGCTTTTACTAGACAATTTTTTAGTAAGTAGTTAATTTTCGTATGCATACAATTTAAGTAAATGCTGGAGAACGAGTATTTACTAGAGGACATATTATTTGGTAGATACGGATGAATTTCACTAGCAAATATTTATATGGTATGCAAAAAACAAATGCTTATTTTTTTCTAGTATATTCTGACGTGACTATTTTAAGTTTTTAAATAGCAACTTGGAAATTTTCTAGCAAATAACCAAGAATGATTAGAGTCGTGAGTCTTATTTTGAAGTAGGTCGCCAAATTTACCGAAATGGCTACACTTTTACGTATTAACTCCGAAAAATTGTATAAGAATCGAAGGGCTAACGACTCTAATTCTAAAAAGCTTTACTGTTTTGACAAGGAAAACGTCAGTAAAGTGAACACTTTATTGGTAACCAATTACTACATACTACATACATACATGTATATATGATTTAAATCGATCGAAAGAATTGTTTCATAAAATCATATATTCATTCAAACTGAAACAAGATGAGAAGCAGATGAGGATCTTTTCAAGATAGGTACGCTGAAGATCCTGGATCCTGGAAATAATAAAAAATTGCACAGCTTCGGACCTTTCCCTGTTAATTGACGGTTGCTGTGACTTATTCATATGTACGGTATGCTCTTTTAAAATTCGCACAAATTGCATTCGACTAGTAGGAGAAGCTTCGCTTAATAGTAGTCAAACTTCCCTATAGCGAATCCGCACGGGACCAGAAAATCACTTCGTTATATAGAAAATTCGTTATACAGAAATTAGGAATTATTTTTTTTATCAATTTTTATTAATAGTAATCAGTAATTTTAGTTTGGATTACACTCTTCCATTTTTCTTCCTCAACAAAATCTTCTAATACATTTAGAGATTCAAACACATTAGTCGGTACGTTACTCCTCATCGCCAGAAAGGTTCATAATACGACAATTGATGAAGAAATTCGTCCCAATGTAGGTAACACTTTATCAGCATCCGCCAATTCTTCTTCACCGGTCAACTTCTGCGGACTCCCCTAATTATGTCTTACTTTTTTCTCGGTACAAAGGTTTATTAATGTGCAAAACAGAAAATTATTTGAAAAATTCTTTATATGGAGACGAAAACGCATGAGAGTTCGATTTCCAGCTACAAAATTTGTTCGTTGTAGAGAAAAATTCGCTGTATGGAAATTCGTTATAAGGAGATCAAAACACACTACAAGTAAAGGGTTTTCCAATAAGAGGTATTATTTTGATATTCAAAGAAAAATGCCATTTTTTGAGATAAATGATCGGATGTTTATTTCATAATAAAGAGGAAGGTATGCCGTTAATAATGAAAAACAACATCAGCCAAATGGCCACCACGAGCACGCATACAGGACCATATCCTTTTCATGAAATTTTCCATAAGCCTCACGAATTTTATCTTTGAGGTCTTGAATCGACGCTGGGCTGCTGGCGTAGACCTTATCTTTCACGTGGCCCCAAAGGAAGAAGTTGCAAGGTGTTAAATCACAAGATCTCGGTGGCCAATTGTGATCACCTCTTCGAGAGATAACACGGTCCGGAAACTTTTCCCGTAAAAGATCAATGGTTTCGTTGCTTGTGTGGCACGTAGCGCCGTCTTGTTGAAAGTAAACGTTGTCCAGATCAATACCATCCAACTCCGACCATAAAAAATCATTAATCATCTCTCGATAGCGCAATCCATTCACCGTAACTGTTGATCCAACCTCATTTTCGAAAAAGTAAGGTCCAATGACCCCGCCGGACCATAAACCGCACCAAACAGTCACACGTTGAGGATGGAGAGGCTTCTCAACAATAACTCTTGGGTTTTCCGAGCCCCAGATGCGACAATTTTGCTTGTTGACGTAGCCACCGAGGTGGAAATGGGCCTCATCAGTCAAGATGATTTTTCGAAGGAATTCCAGATCATTTTCATGCATTTCAAGGACCCAATCAGCAAAGACACGACGTTCTTGATGATCGGCCGGCTTGAGTTCTTGTGTTAACTGAACTTTATAAGCCTTATGACCCAAGTCTTTATGCAAAATACGGTGTAATGACGTTTGTGGAATGCCCAATACCAAAGAACGACGAGGAATGGACAAACCTGGGTTTTCTTCAACACTTTGGGCTACAGCAGCAATATTCTCAGTTGTTCTTGAGCGACGTGCACGGGTTTTATTCTTCACATCACTAACTTGTCCCAACAGCTCGACTTTTTCCACCAATTTCTGTATTGCGGTCCGACAAGGTGCTTCACGACGACCAAAAAATGCTTTAGTTTTGCGAACTGTGACTGCAAGATTTTCACCATTTTTGTAGTGAATTTTAATAATTTCAATGCGTTGTTGAAGCGTGTATCGTTCCATTTTTAGTAATGGCGTAGTTTCTACTTGTCAAATGTCAAAGAATAAAAGCTTTACAAGTGACAGCTACCGAAATAGCGGGCCATTCACAATAACACCTCTCATTGGAAAACCCTATAGAACGAAAAAGCTGCGTACTTGAAAAAAAATCGTAATAGGGAGAGTTATAGGGAAGTTCGACTGTATATAATACCAATATTCATGGACTGGTAGTATTTACTTGAATGAATCCAGTATTTGCGACAAGTATATTTGCTAGCAAGTCAGAACTTATTTTTATGCATACCAAATCTAGTAAATAAAGGGTGATTTTTTAGCTGGTTTGGTTTTGGCAACACTGGTTTTGACAGCTGACGTGTGTTTAGTACCTTGTGTCACTGTCAAACAGCTTCAGTTTGGTTTGCAATTTAACCATGGATCGTCTTACAAATGAACAACGCTTGCAAATTATTGAATTTTACTATCAAAATTCGTGCTCGGTTCGAAATGTTCATCGCGCGCTGCTTCCATTTTATGATCGGCATTCTCGACCTTCTGAGCAGTCTATTCGGAAGATTGTGACCAAATTTCGCACCAAATTTACTTTGTTGGACATTAAACCACCAACACGTTTACGTACTGTGCGTAGTGAAGAAAATATTGCGGCCGTATCAGCTAGTGTGACAGAAGACCGCGAAATGTCGATTCGGCGCCGTTCCCAGCAGTTAGGCCTTTGTTACAGCACTTTTTTTTGCCCGAAATGGAAGTTCTTGACTTGCATGATATGTGGTTTCAACAAGACGGTGCCACATGCCACACAGCACGCGAAACAATGGCGCAATTGCGAGGCGAGTTTGGTGAACAGTTAATTTCACGTTTCGGGCCGGTCAATTGGCCGCCTAGATCGTGCGATTTGACACCATTAGATTATTTTTTGTGGGGGTATGTCAAGGCTAATGTCTATAGGGACAAGCCCGCTTCGATTGACGCACTGGAAGCCAACATCCATGCATTCATTCGTGAGATACCGGCCGATATGTGTGAAAGAGTATGCCAAAATTGGACTCAGCGGATGGGCTACCTGAGACGCAGCCGCCGTCAACATTTGCATGAAATTATCTTTAAAGGTTCAAACTATCGATTCAAATAAATATTTCATTCATTTTTTCGAATTTTTTGTGTTTTTTTTTAAAAAAAAGTTCTCAACCTCTTAAAAAATCACCCTTTACTTTAAATATCCCCTTCTACTAGTGGTACTAGTACTCACTTCGACCTTTTACTACTAGTATGTACTTAAGTTTTATGCATACGGTCCAATGTTTAGAACAAACGTGTAAATATTTAATGTCAATTCGTCGAACGAGTATTGAAAAAGCTTGCATTTTCTGCTGCTGTACGCTTTGGCAATAAAATTAGGATACATTTAAATTTTAAATAATTTAATCTATGCTTACAATTATTATTTAATTTTTTCGAAATTCCGGGACTATCCCGGGATTAACATATATAAATCCCGAAATGCCAGGATTGAAAATAGTTCCCGGGATTGCAATCTCTATACCCACATCACCTACTAATGTGGACTTAAGATAATTTAGCAAATGCCAATACGCATTTTTATCGACTTAAGATGATTTTGTTTTTTCTGTAACTCGAGATACAAGTTAGATACAAGGACGAGGATTAGATACAACTACGCGTATTGAATTGGCGAATCTAATGCACTAAACTGTTGAAAATTTACTTAAGTCGACTTAAGATAGTTTACCCTTTCAGCAAAGAAATACTCCTAAAGTTTGTTGCGATGGGGGAAGATGCTGACTTAGTGTTTTGTCACCACGGTAATCCGTACAAAGTCCTTTCAGGATTTTACCCTAAATGACGTCTAAATAATAGGAATTGGACATGTTTGGTGAGCTAATGCATTGTTAATTTATCGCCATATTTGTTCAGAAAGTGTCCCTATCGTATTTCAGATTCCATCCCTAAATAAGCGTGGGTGTCTAAAGTATCAAATGTATATTTTCCACTAAACGAGATACGAGTTTGTACGATTTGAATGCCGTTCCCTTATGCAACACGTTTTATCAGTTACTATTTTAATCCTTTTTCACGTTACAAAAAATAAAAGGAAATTCAATGACCACTGGAATCAGTTAAGGAAATCAATGCCCTGCGGTGTTTTAATTAATGCATTTCTCTGTTATCAAGATACTCGTCTCTTTTATATTCACAACACACGACGTAAGAATTAAGGAATTTAAAGGATTTCCGTTGTCCATAAACAAAACTCTATTAATCACTTTATACAGTTTGAAAAGAAAATTGTACCCAAATCATGCAGCGGTGAAAGGATACCTCGACGAATCTTAAAGATATCCTGTCAACTAAGTATAAAAGAAGAAAACTTTTTCTTCTAGGTGTGGGTCGGTGAAAACAGTGGGAACTTCAACTTAGTTCCTTCGGTAACGACTTGAGGGCAGGAAAATAGTTGCCAGTAAAGGACAAACTTGTCCAATGATAATAAATTCTTTATTTTTTTTTTTCTTTGTTTACTAAGAAATCAACATCATCAAGAAGGGATATGGAGTGGAATTCGCACCAAGTAAACAAGTGAACTTTCTTTTAATTGAGATACAACACTGTTAATGCGAAGAGTAAATATCATACCAGCAACAGTATCATCAATCGGACGAACTACGAGTATCTATCTATGAACTCGTATGTACTTAGAGTTCAAGAAAAGTTAACTTTTTTTGCCTCCCGGTTGAGATGGTTGGGATTTTTTTTTTTTTTTTTTGTTCAATACAAATTATAAAATATTTGCCCTTGCCATAACGGAAACTCGCCAGAAACACAATTACAGGCAATCAAGATAAAAGGAAACAAATTGCTTATGTCAAAATGACATAATTGTGACTGCAAAGTTTTTAATGACTACAAAGAGGGGATTCTCAAGTGAATCTGAATGGAGTTTGACTTTGAATGATTTCGACAGTTTTGGGTTACTTATCAAAGTATCTCAAAAGAATTGCGTATGCGTATGGTGGATTTTGATTCAGTTTGTGATTGATTTTCTATAGTTGAAATGCAAAGGTTTTTTTTTAATTTGTATCTTTCATTTAGATACGCACGTTTCTTTTTAAATTGACTCGCTTTTAAAGAATTTTTTTAAAAGCATGTTTCAGTATGTTTCCGTAACTGGTTGGGCTACGGGTTCATTCTCCTAAAATAAAATAGAGAAGAAAGTTTTCACTCAAGAGTTTGATATGTTTAACAAACAGAGATGTTAGAGAATGTTGAAAATTTGAAACATGTTTCCACTTGTGAAGTTTAAATTAGTCAAAATGAATTCATTTTGTTGTAGATGCACATACTTGTACGGGTATTTCGTGAACATTTTTTTATTCATTTGTTATTTGTGTTGAACAAATTATACTTCATACATACATACATATGTATGCTATTGTGTAACGTTAACCACATCTTAGCGCGAGTTATATTCTTACATATAAGGTTGAAAAAAAAGACGCCAACTTATCATCAGACAACCAATGTTTTTATTAAACGATCAAACCTAATCTGCTCTTAACAGCAAATTTCAAAAAGAAAGCTACCATACCTCAAATGGTTTACATAATTTATATGTACATTATACATAATAGCGATAAACGAGGGTAAACGAGGGCAAAACTAAGTATATGCTGTCAACAAAAAGGGACATCCAACATCGACGAATTGGACAGAACGTCACAATAGACAGCTACAACTTTGAGGTAGTAAAGGACTTTGTCTACCTCGGCTCTGCCATAACATCAAAAAATGACATCTCGTCGGAAATCAAACGAAGGATTACTCTTGCCAACCGCTGTTTCTTTGGGCTAAGAAGGCAATTGAGCAGTAAAGTCCTATATAAGACCCTTATCATCCCAGTCTTGCTATATGGAGCTGAAGCATGGACTTTATCGAAAGCGGATGAAGATCTCCTTGGTCGCTTTGAGAGAAAAATCTTTCGTAGGATATTCGGTCCCATTTGCGTTGACGGGTTTTGGAGGAGAAGATTCAACGACGAACTGTACGAGCTGTACAGCGACATCAGCCTGGTCAAAAAACTGCACATTGGGCGTTTAAGATGGCTAGGACATGTAGAGCGCATGGACATCAGCGCTCCGGCTCGGAGAATATTCAACTCTAACCCGGAGGGTCAGCGCTGCAGAGGACGACCTCGCCTAAAGTGGCGCGACCAAGTAGAACGAGACCTCAACCAACTTGGAGTGCGCAACTGGAAGCGGTTAGCTAAGGACCGGGCTAACTGGAAGAGGTTGTTGGTTGAGGCCTTGGTCCACCCCGGACTGTAGCGCCACCTAAGTAAGTAAGTTATACATAATAGAAAAAATGAGATCATATATGTACATTGCATAGCAACTTGATGCTCTGCGTTAGCTTGGTACATGTTTTTTTTATAATGTGCCGCTGCACAAGTCAAGCCGAGATGTTGGTGGTGAATTATGTTCTTCTCATGCAGAGTCTGTAACTCGCCGCTACCCAAGATGTTGTTGTAGGATTTATTGTTCTGGAGCAGAGAGCAGAGTATGTTATTTAACTCGCCGTTTCTCTAGCCAAGTCGAAATGTTGTTTTGTTGGTGTGATGCTTTTGGTTCAGAACTTCAGAGGAGATTATATAACTCGCAGTTAGATTAAGAAATGATAAGAACTCTTAGATTAAGAGGCAAATAATTGCCTTATGTCTTAGACCAGGCTCTGACAAAGAAAGGCGTACCCATGTCAAACACTGTCAAAAAAGTAACTTTTGTGTTCGTTTTAGAGCTGAAAGTTCAGTATTCAAAGCAATCGTCTTTTTTTTTTTATAATCTACACACGCGTAAGGGGATATGAATGACCTTATAATGTTTACACACAGCGCGAGCACATCAAGGACGAGAACGAGAGACAGACAGATCGACGTAGTGGTAGGAAACTCAGATGATAGGTTTTAATTTCAACTAACTCTATGGGTGGTGTCCAGGATAACTGGAGAGTTGTGTATTATTTTTGTACTTGCTTATGATTCACAGGAGTTTTTTCCAGATGTTTCTTATTATAGTTTGTGCGATCAATTTTTTCAGCCATACCCACCATCCTACTGCCAATGTTATGCCTTCGCAGTTTCGATATTAACTTCTGAAACTGATCAACTAATTTTTATTTCGTGAGAAATAAATGCTTCGAAGACATCTGGATTCGAACCGTGAACCTTCCGCAGGATAAGCGAAGACGACTACCACTACGCCACGGCCACCCACAGTACTGGAATAAATTTAACATTGACATTGGCGATTTAAATATAGAAGAGGTTGACGTGGAAGAGGCACTTAGTAATCTTAAAACTAATATTATAGAGGGTCCTGACAAAGTTTCTCCTATTTTATTAAAGTACTGTGCAAAGTCCTTGTCTATGCCGCTCTGCCACATATTCAGGAAATCAATTGCTTGTGGAAAAATCCATGATGTTTGAAAAATTTCACACATTGTTCCTACACATGCGTCTGGTCCTAAACAAAATGTCTGTAACTATCGTCCAATTTGTAAGATTTATTCCATTCCTAAATTGTTTAAAAATATCGTTTCTAGTAAAATTGTTTTTCTTATTAACAATGTAATATCGGACCATCAACATGGATTTACATAGGGAAGGTCTATCATACTTCAACGAATCTTGTACTTTTTTGCAACTATGCCGTGAATCATTTCGAACTTGGTAGGCAAACTGATGTTATTGTTACTAACTTTGCAAAAGCTTTCGATACCTTACCCTTATTCAGAAACTATCGTCTATATCTATAGGATTCCATTCTATCCTGCTTAATTGGTTAAAGTCCTATACTTAGTTGGTAAGGTCCAATATGTTAATATCGATAATTGTCTTATGGTTCCTATTAGAGTAGCATTTGGTGTTCCTCAAGGGAGTCACATTGGGCCATCATTACTTCTGTTGTTAATCAACGATCTACAGGCATCTGAGTGCCGATGATCTTAAATTATTTCGCTCCATTAAATCAGAATCTGATTTCGAATTATTACACCAAGATGTGGCCGCAATCAATGAATGGTGTGAACGGGATCAGTTCAGATCTAATGTTCCTATTATATATCAATATCTTATAAATCCAATCGAGAGTGTTCAAAGAACTTTCAAGCGGTTTATGATAGAACAGCTCAATTGGCGTATTGACATGCCAGCTTATAAAGGGTGATTTTTTAGCTGGTTTGGTTTTGGCAACACTGGTTTTGACAGCTGACGTGTGTTTAGTACCTTGTGTCACTGTCAAACAGCTTCAGTTTGGTTTGCAATTTAACCATGGATCGTCTTACAAATGAACAACGCTTGCAAATTATTGAATTTTACTATCAAAATTCGTGCTCGGTTCGAAATGTTCATCGCGCGCTGCTTCCATTTTATGATCGGCATTCTCGACCTTCTGAGCAGTCTATTCGGAAGATTGTGACCAAATTTCGCACCAAATTTACTTTGTTGGACATTAAACCACCAACACGTTTACGTACTGTGCGTAGTGAAGAAAATATTGCGGCCGTATCAGCTAGTGTGACAGAAGACCGCGAAATGTCGATTCGGCGCCGTTCCCAGCAGTTAGGCCTTTGTTACAGCACTACGTGGAAAATGTTGCGGAAGGATTTGGGCGTAAATCCTTTTAAGATACAGCTGGTGCAAGAACTAAAGCCAGCCGACCTACCACAACGCCGAATTTTTGGTGAATGGGCTCTTGGAAAGCTGGTGAACAGTTAATTTCACGTTTCGGGCCGGTCAATTGGCCGCCTAGATCGTGCGATTTGACACCATTAGATTATTTTTTGTGGGGGTATGTCAAGGCTAATGTCTATAGGCACAAGCCCGCTTCGATTGACGCACTGGAAGCCAACATCCATGCATTCATTCGTGAGATACCGGCCGATATGTGTGAAAGAGTATGCCAAAATTGGACTCAGCGGATGGGCTACCTGAGACGCAGCCGCGGTCAACATTTGCATGAAATTATCTTTAAACATTAAATTGCAAGGTTCAAACTATCGATTGAAATAAATATTTCATTCATTTTTTCGAATTTTTTGTGTTTTTTTTTTAAAAAAAGTTCTCAACCTCTTAAAAAATCACCCTTTAGTTCCAGCTGTTTGTTAAGAATTATCAGTAGTCTTGAATGTCGTTGTAAGTACTATTCTATCATGTTCGTAAGATACTTGATTCCACTTTCGTGAAAATAATAATAGGTCTAGTTACGCACTTTATGAACCAATATTGCTAGATGCATCAGAGACGTCAATTCTATGATAAGGTCTATGGACTTATTTATGGATTGTTTCAGAGCAATTTTTAAAGACAAACTTCTAGACAAACACTAGAATCATCTTTTTTTATTATTATATCTTCAATAACTGTAATCTTTCTTCATTTAACCCTCATCCTGTATTTTGGGCAAATTTTGCCCAAACGCATTTTGAGACTTGAAAAACTCGCGCGATTTCTATAATATGTATGCTACCAAATGTAACAAATGTAATTCAGTTATCTGTAAAAAAACATTCATTTACGGAAATAAATTGTAAAAAGTGTAAACAATGCAATAAAATTGTGCTAAGAACAATTCACCCAAAACACTGAATATGTAATTTTTTTTTTTTACAGGATGAGGTTTATAATCTAACTAATGAAGTAAATAAATAAATAAAAAAAATTCAAGGTTTTGAATGTTTTTTTTTTTTAAATATCCTTGAAGACAGCAAGTCTTAAATACTTATGTATACAAATGTTTGTATAAATGATAAAAAAAAAATCACTGAAAAATAATGAACCTCTACAATTCATTTCCTGGTTCTGCTAACTTTTTGGAGCGATTTAGAATCTGTTTAAACTCAATTTGCAAAATTTAGTATAGAATGCGCAGAGTTTGGCCACCAGGCAAGCTTATACATGTCTCGGAGACGAGCACCAATTATTTTTTTTCCAAAATATTTATTTTTCCAATTATGTTTGTAACTCCTCTTTAAGTGGGTTTATATTTTTAGTCACCCCAGTAAGAATGCTGACATTCTTGGAACCCGAAAACGTAAACATGTTTTGTTTCGTTATTTTTTCTTAAATAATAAAGTATGATGAAATGTCGTTAGATGTAGGTACGTGGTTAAAAATATTGCGCACTTAATCATTAATTTTTGTTGTACACTGCTGAATCGTAAATTTTTGGTAACCGAGTATTTAATTACTTTTGGCGACACAAAGAAACGGTTATTCTAACTTCTTTACTCACTTTTCATACAGTTGATTTGTTATTTCCAAGTTGGCAATATTTTAAGATAAATTCATACATATGAATGTTACATTTTTGTTTGACGTTTAATTCAATTGGGCAACGGTCTAAGGTAGATAAAAACCTACCTTACATGGGTTTCCTCGAGTAAAAAACGGATTATTTTTAACAATTTTTTTTTATATAAAAAATGAGATATTTCATTCAAACTTTTTACTACCTTAAATATACACATTTTATAAAGAATTTCTGAAATTTGTGTAGAAAAATATTTAAAACTCTGCCACTGTGACGTCATTTCCGGTGACCCCTCGGAATAAAGGTGCTTGCGCGTTGACAGCAGAACTCATGACAGGATCAACTGAAGTCAAAACAAAAAAATACGTGTTTTAGTTAATACCTTAAGGTAGAAGACGAAGGAAAAAAACAAACAAGTGAAAATTGGATTTTTGGTAGACATTTTTACAAAAAATTTAAAAATTTCGGTAAAATTTGCTCTACATTTCTTTTTTAAAAATAGTTCCATTTAATAAAAATAAAAGTTCTTCGTCCTAGTCCTTGTCAATAATATCTCGAAGACGTGTGTAAAATTTCATCAAGATCGGTTCAGTAGTTTTTGAGAGATCTTGACAACCGACTTCGAAAATACAGTTTCGAGAAAAACGCGTTTTCAATTTTAAGTGACAATAAAACTGCTTTGAGCGCGCCAGTTCCCAAGTGTTCTATCTCCGAAACTATTTCTCCGATCGACTTGAAAATTTAGGACAATATTCTGGACATGTTGTAAAATTTAATAAGACAATAAAAAAAATTCAATTTTTGAAATCCGTGAAACCCATGTAACCCCTTAACAGGAATCTGTACATCTACATACATATACAAATTTTAACGTTTTTAAAATGTGTGAGAGGTGTGTGGACGGAGGACCCTTTGGACGGATGTGTGAAAGACGTTTTGGGGTTAGGACCTCTCAGGACGAGTAAGGGGGTTGGTATAAATCTTACTGGACTCAAAATCAGAGATGATAGGACTGGGAAACTTGATTCGTGTTTGTGTTTTATTAAGAAAGTCTGATCCCGGATGACAGCCGAAAATGGCACTCCCTTCGAAGTTCGAGTTTTTTCTGAGACACCCTTATTTTAACGGCAATTCTTATGCGTCAATTGTTTTTTTTTTCTAAAATCTAAAGGGTGTCCCAAAATTCACGACAGATTTGAATGTTTTGCCATTAGTACGGTAAAGTGTTGCCAACGTAAAAAATAGCGCGTGCCAGCTGACAGTTCAGGCTTATTAAAAACTAGCTGATGTACCCGCTTCGCTGCGCATACAAAAATATTCTCTTTGTTCCTTAAAAGTTGGCATAAATGGTTAGGTTATGGTTAGGTTAGGTTATGGGGTGGCGGCTTAGCCTCACATAGACCAGTGTTGATCCATAGTGATACCACAACTCCTCAGAGTAATCAGTTAATTTCTGTTGCTTTGTTTAAACAAAATGAGTTTGTCTGTTGAGCAAATTTAATAAGAAGGTGAAGTTTTATGTCTGCCATTTCTACGAGTGACTTGAAATAGAATTTTCCCATTAGTCTGTGCCTTCTTTTTGCCAATGCAGGACAAGCGCACAGGAGGTGCTCTAATGTTTCTACCACACCCGGTTCATTGCAGTTTCTGCATATGTCCGACGAGACTAGTTTGAGCCTACGAGCGTGATAACCTATAAGGCAATGTCCTGTGATGACGCCTAGTAGTAAATTGCATTCCACTCTTGATAGCGAGAGGATGTATTTGGATCTATGGCTACTGCAGTGCGGCCAGAATATTTTCGTTATTCTGCAAGAAGTGGATTGATTCCACTTATTGTCAGCTGTGCTTTGTAGTTTAGCATAAATACTTGCTTCACAATTTGCTAAGCACCAAATGACTGAATGAATTGCTTGAATAAAGGATTTTCCATAGACTATTAAAGAAAAAAGTGACGCAGGTGGGTTAGCAATTTCTTCCAATCTAACTTCTCCGCTTTCTTAAATATTACAGCACGTTCCTACCGCCAAAACGTCAAAACATAATACATACATAACTGTATCTATTTCAAGCCCTGCGTCTACTTATCATACACGCACTTATACTACACGCATGTATCGCATACACGCATACCCGCTGCCGCTGGTGCATTGACGGTGGCATGGCAATGGTCTCCACTGATCGTTCTCGCGAAAGCATACAAACAATATTTCTTTATGTTATTTCTTTTCTCACAGAAAATGTACAAAGAAGATATATGTATCAAAACCTTTATTGTGAAATAATCTAAACAAATATGTTAATTTTATTTTAATACGTTATTTAAGAACTATGATAGAGCGAGATAAATGCCCAAAAGTAAAATATAAACTTTTCTTTTTCTCATTTAGAAGTGTTTTATTAAAATATATTGATTTTTTTTGATCCATTTTATAGATTTAATCCAACCAGAATCGATTGCAAAAAACCGCATTCAAATCCGTTCAGTAGTTCTTTTGTTTTTACGGCACATACATACATACTTTTTTTTAGACTTCATTTTATAAAAGTAGTGAAGTGATGGAGTGCTACGCGAAAGGGCAACGCCTTTTCATTGTTGAGCAATATTTTAAAAACTAGGAAGGTTTGGCTAGTTTGCAATTTTCGCTAGGGCTCATTTTCTTGATGGCATTGCTGATCGTGAAAAATGTTGAATATACAAAATCCACGAGTGATTGTTGAGAAACAAATACATCCATAACCCGTCACTGTTTGGTGCGGATTTTGTGTTGGAGGCATCATCTGAGCATGCGGCTGATCAGGCAATAACAGTTAATGGTGTTCGCTATCGCGACTTGATAATCCAGTTTTTTGTTAAATTGAACTTAAAATTTATTTATTTATTTTATTTAATTAAATAATTTTTAAAAAATAATATTTTATGGGATAAGCTATAAAATAAAATTTTATAAATAATAAATATTATTTTAAATATTGTATGTTTAGAAGTATCAATTTTTACTAAGTTTGTTATAAATTAATTTTTATACTACAAGATATGGATGGGGAAGACATGTGGTTCCAACAAGACGGTGCCACATCAGTGTTGCCAGTTCGTGGGGAATTCCCCGTTTCGTGGGGGATTTCAGTCCAAAATTTGATGAAAGGGGAAAAGGGGACTCTACTCCCTTCGAGAACAAAATGTGGGGAAAACAAAAATAGAATGTCAATAACTCTTAATTGAGTAACAAAGCAATAACAAAAGAGAATAACGTGTTAATAGCAATGCGTAAACGTAACTCACACGCATGCCTTCCTCGTGCGCAGGTAGCTATATCTGGGTCTGCTTACATTTTAAATGCACTTAGGAACATTTCTTTTTTTTGATATTTGAGTATACAAATAATATACATAATTAAACATCCCTACCATTCTCTCGTTCATTTTCATAAGTTCGGTAATTTTTATTTATTTTTCAATAAAGAGATTTTGCAATGCTAGAATTAAATTTGTTCTAGTCTGTTTTTTATTATGTTTAACGCACCGAAAAACTACGCGTACTGAAAAGTTTTGTAGTTTTCCGTAAAACAGAGCGCTGCGAATTTTATCACAAGGAATTTCTTAGGGCAATATGAAAATTGTCAAATTTTTAAAATCACATACATTTTTCAATATTTGCCGCAAAAAGGATGCGAACGGACCCTATCGCTTTATGAAAATTTATTGTGGGGAATCCATGGGGAATGCCAATGCCAGCACAAAGAAAGGATAAAAAGGGGAATTTTTAGGTCCGTGATGGGGAATTCCACTTAAAGTGGCTGGCAACACTGTGCCACATGCCATTGCCATACAGCCCGAAAAACAATTAATTTACTGCATAAGTAATTGTTTGGTCATATAATTTCCGGCTTTGGTGGTCAAAATTGGCCGCCCAGATCATGCGATTTAACGCCGTTGGACCAACGGTAATGAAACATTTCGACAAAAGAGTGCGTACATACATATGTATGTTCTGCCAGCAAAGCCGTGGAAGCCATTTATCTGATATTCTATTCTTTACATAATCCCATACCTATATACAATATACAGTACAATATACACCTTTGTTTTCTATAAAAATGACTTCTTGCGTGGATTTTGGGGCATCCATTATTTTTGCAGTTTTCCTGTGATAAAACAAAATTCTTTAATCTTAATTCTTGAAAATACATTAAAAACAAAAGTTCCTATTCGCTATTCCTCGTTGGCAGGTTACGCTAAATTCTATTTATTTATTTTAATTCAACAAGCTATACATACATACATATGTCTGTACAAATGTGTGCATACAAAAGTATAATTGGTGATTCTACGAATACTTTGAGCACAGGGCACCAAGATATGTGTATGTATTTATGTACCTACTCATACAATTCATAGACAGACAATTGCATAGAATTCTGTTTCATACTTCGTCCTTTCGGCAGTCCTTCAGTATTTTATTTTAAAATGATTTTTTTTTAATTAAATAGAAAATGGTAATTTTATTTCTCTAAATCCACTCGCATAGATTCCATAAAATTTAAAAAAACGAAAACGCACAATACTCATCACATTTTCTTAAGTCCTTAGCAGATCCAATTTAAACATAGAACGCCATTTGTTTGCCGAATCCGTTTAGTGTCCATGCAAATCTCTTACTCGAAAGCTACATTTAGTTTCGTTATCCTCTATCCTCTGGCCTATTATCCAGCCACTAATCCATTCGCATTACCACAGAACCCCGGTCGAAGGCTACAAATCTCATTACAAAGTGCGAGGGCACATCGGATCCTTCCAGCAGTTGGACAGCGTGTAATAATGCCCGATTACAGATAAATACTTTTAATAATGAGAGCTATAAATAAACGTTTAACGTCATATGTGCAATGTCTCTGCCTTTTGTTCAAGGACAATGCTACTTACGTTCACTTTCCAATTGAATTCGCAATAAATTGTCCTTCAATCGGCAATTACTTGCAGGATGTTGCTGTAGATCCGATGGCCGTCCACCGAGAGAAGGAATAAATCACTGTCACAAGAAATTGAAGTGGCTTCCTGCAATCCTTGCAGTTTTCTTCTTCTCCTGCTGCTGCACTGGTGACAAACTAACATTTGACTTGTCGTGCGTTTTATGACAAAACAATCATCATACCCGTAGGAGGTGTTGCTGGGAAGATGCAACGAGTAACATTTTGTGACCCAGACTCGACGAAAATAAATCCTGTGCCTTTGCTCCTCATGCATATGCATAAATTCAAGGAATATCTGTGTCTGTTAAACATCTATCATTATGTGGTTCTCTTTGAGGCTTTGGATTTCATCCTGAACTGTGTACACATCATTATACGAGTATCTATGCAATTTATTATAAATAACACAGAGCGGAGGGTGGTTCCCCATCCTCATCTAAAGCAATTCGTTTGCATTAGAAATTGGATCGTCCTCTTTTCGCACATGAGTCTCAAGTAGCTTCGACTGTGATTACTGATAGTTTTAATACCTCTCTGGTGTGTTTTCATTCTCATTATGTGAAAAGGATGTCAGTATTTACATACATATGTATAATATATACTTGTATCTGTATACATTTAATATCATACTCAGATTAATGCCAACATAACATGCGGTGCTAAGATTCAAACATAATCTACTCGGCTGTTGTCCTTTGAGATGCTCGTACAAATGGCTACATACATATGTATATATGCATGTGTGTGGCCATGATTAAGGAAATGACATTCGCAGCCAGGTTTGATGGTAGGAGTAAATCCCATAAACACTGATTGGAAGCACTTGACATCCTCTTGACATCAGATACCATCCACAAGTTCCGCTGCTGCTCTTTCAGAGGACTTTATGTGTTTTGCCTTCGGTATAGTTGAAATTTCCTTTTGTTCGATATACCATATGTACATGTGTATGTGTATATAAGTATAAGTAAAACACAAAATTTGTCACATACATATATGTAGGTACCCGCAATCTTTTGTATTCCTTTACAATTCATGGCATCACTCGCATCCGAATAATCATTTATCAATATTGCCATCCTAGCTACATATACTCCTACATATGCGGATGCCATATCCAATCAGCTATCGGATGTCATGTACTTTTAACTTGTAAAATCATATCGCGAGTCACATCATGTGTATGTTCGAATAAGTGGAATTCGGTTTGATGCCGACGCAAACCCATTAAACGACATTGACAGGATATTATGATTTATCATGTGACTTTTATCTAACTGAATGCTATTTCGGTTGAACAAAGGTGACATTGCTGTTTGCCATGAGTAATGCGTTTTTTTATGTAGACACATTTCCGCAGAGCATTGGAATCCCTTCCTCCAGGACTCTCTAGACGTTCATTCTTATGCATGTGACATCGTTTGCCTAATGTTACCTAATTTGCGGTCTCTCTATTTACAGCACTAATTTGGTATTAAAATACGCCCGAGTCATACTCAGATCCAAGTTACTACCAAGAACTTTGTTCGAAATGACAATTTAAACAGAAGGATATGGAAGACGTCATTACGCCAGGAAATGTCTTCTGTAATGTAAGTTGGTGCATTTCAATCGGCTTTTGGCATTCGGCATGTCACTGTGGGAAAATTATTTCCTTGTTGGTATAGAACATTGAGTCTGGTTGGGCGACACTTAGTCCTTGTTTAGTGTCTTTATTGCCAATTAGAACTTCTCATAACAATGACAGTGAAATTTAATTAAATGAAAGATTAAATACATATGTTTCTCTAACGCAATAGAATAGTGTGCTTATTTAAACATGTCTATTGGTTCATTGCACCCGTGAAAATGCTCATCAAATAAAACATGCCATTTAGTATTTCCTGAGTGGATACGGAAGCATTCTTTATCGATATTTGTTCAATAAGTCAGAAAAGTAAACAGGATGAATACCAATTAATAAATCACTGGCTCTATAAGATGTCTCACAGGTCCAGCTAAGCTTGAAGATTACATACCTGGTAAATTTACAACTTCTTGGAAGCGGAAAAATATAAAATAATTAATATTTTCCCACAAAGTGATTTGCGTTAAAGTTGTTTTGCTTTAATTTAAAGTGTATTTTAATCGAAATCTCTAGAATGTTACTAAGAGCAACCGCGGTGGAAGTCCTTTGCTTTGTGGCATCAGTTAGCTGCGCTAAACAAGATGTTCTCGAACTATGTATGTTCTATGCAGTATGGTGTGGCCACGTAAAAGACTGAGACCCGCTAACCTTGTTCGCGGCGACTACCAACCGACACCTTTAGCCGATCGGTCGATTGTACCGAAGTTAGTTAGGAATCTTGTAATAAGTTCTCCGTCAGTGGATAACCCACACTTAAGATCTTCCGCAGCGGAGAAGTATCATAAAATTATAATGGTGCACGTGAAGCAATTGGCATTACTAAGTATATGCGCGCTCAAGTTGGGCCATCGTCCAAGGATTTCGACTTTAGAAGAACTCGATAAATTCTTGATCTGACAGTCCGGAGTAACAAAATGTTTGATTTCGTGTCACAGGTTTTTAATTTGGATAGAATTATGTACGTCATCGGCAATGTTCAGACTGCCCGATGATGGTATGAATACTTACTGCTATAGAGTCATTTGGGGTAAGAGTGCGCAGCGCATAAGATTACGCAGTGCCATTTTCTCCATCTGTGAAAGAATTAGCAGCAATCACTAAATGAGAAAATGTGTGCTTCACTTACCGCCAATGATGAACAACTTCTACGAAAATTTTCCGATTAACAGTACAAAGAAAATCAACAAGGAAAAAAAATCCGGATTTTGTTAAAAAAAAGGTTAATTTTTAAAAGTGTGTCAGCAAAGCGTGGAAACTCGATACCCCATAAGTAGTATGTGAGCATAAACAGTGTATATGTGTGTTTGATTTAGGATACAATTTTAGTGGATAATATTATTCGTTCCTAGATTTTCAATACAATGAAAAAAAGTAGCGTCTAGGGAAAGAGTGCGCAGTGCTTTCTTACCAAGAATTTAATTTTTTACAATCTCAACAATTTTTGGGCTATTATCTTCTGTCGTAAGATGGAATGAGCACATCATAGTCGTATGTGGTAGGTCGTAGCTCGTAGCTAAACTATCTTTCTGTTTTTGTTTTTCCAGAAAAATGCCTCGTATCCACCAAAAACAAACGGAAAGGAAATTGATAACCCAAAAGAAAATCTGCGAGGCTAGGGAGCTGATTTAAAATGGAAGCAGCCCATGAAACGCTGCCGAAGAACTTGGTTTGAGCAAAAGCGCAGTTTCAAACAATTTCAACTACGAAAACTGTGACTTAAACTGGTTGCGCACTCTTACCCATACCTCTGCGCACTCTTACCCTGCCTTCGGGGCAAGAGTGCCAACTTGACTTACTTTGGTTTTTTGATCAAAACATATGAATCATTAAAAAAAATATAAAATATTCTGTATAACTTTGTTCCTAAAATATAGAGCTACCAAATAATAGGTTCTTTTGTTTGTTAACTGTTGTAAATTTTTCAGAATTTAAGCCCGAAGTCCATAATGCACACTCTTGCAACGAACGACTATACAAAAGGTTCCGTTCCGACCAGATACGCCAACAAGGCTGGGTATTTGCACTTTTAACATTTAACAAATGATTTTTCCTAAGCAAGCTTATATGAAGCTTCTTCGGTTTGAACTGATCTCATTAAAAAGATGCACGGTCATAAAACTATCCCGAGAATAGTTTTGTCGGTTTTAACATAATCATGTTCTTATTTTCACTTTATCAAGCCTAGTTAACAGAAAAAGTACCAGAAGAGAATACATATTTAGAACCCCGCAAACTATGACATACTTATATGTAAGAATCTGCACAGCTTCTGCAGCATCCCCAAATGATTTATGTTACAATTTGAGCTTGTGTACATATCCAATTCCTAAGTAATGAATTTTTAGTTTAATACAAAAAAGGAAATGTATATATTGATTTTTTACAAAACGAAGTTTTTCGGTACTTTTCAGACATCAAGTGTGAATTACATTCCCATCGTGTATTTACATCATTTCAGTTCGTTTCGATTTATTTATGAAGCAGCTGTGTAACGATTTCAATCCGGAAATTAAAAATAAATTTCACTACAACACCCCGGCCAACATTATGGCACCAAAATTCCTTTCCATTTGTTATTTAAAATAGTGAAAAGCGTACGCGTATTGTACGCTCTTAAATCTTAATTATGCATTTCCACATATCCGGCCACAAGTTAAAAACTTCAATTTGCATTCAGACTTTTTTTCGCGAGCCTATGTAGGATTGTGGGATGTCATATACGTTGGAACGAATATGCCTGGAACTTTATTGACCAAAATTCAAAACTTTCAGATAAAATCCGCATGCAGGCAGACAAACTAACCAAATCAACAACCGAATGGAAAATAATCAAAACATTCCGATTTAATTGAATGTCTGTCTGATAGAGCATTCAAAATGTATTTGCACTTATTTTGCTGTGGATGGTTTATTTAAATACGGATACGAGAAAACAACTGGCGCCTGTTGATATTACGTTTATTTAATTTATCTTTCACGATGTGCGTGTGTACATTTATGTCCTCTGGGATAGTACTCGTATTATTGACAAATAAATAGTTGAGAGGTGTTTGAATTTAATACACACCAGCATTATGTAGGTACTAGGTACCTAACCGCCTAAGGAAGGAAGGAAATAGTTTTGTTTGTCCATGTGGAAGTTCATTCTAGAGTGTAGATAAAGAGGGATGATGCTGTTATTCGTTGTCTATTGATGTGACAGATAAGCATAGCAGGACATTAGAGCAGATTTAAACTCCTTTAAGGCAGAGGTTCTGAGCTAAACAAATAAAGCTCTGGAGTAATAGAGAGGCAACTGTATTCGATTCGACTTCAGACACGATTTTCGGTCTTAGCCTTCAATACAATAGCACGGCTATCAGTACATTTATAATAATAATATTTGGCTTCAGCAGTCCTAGGTAGAACCAAGCCTAGCTTCCCGCAACCATTTGTGTGTGCGCGTTATATTTTTGCACGAATGGAGGGGACCTACACAGCGTTGCCAGGTCGCGGGATTTTTCCCCGTTTTCGGGGATTTTCAACCCAAAGGGGGAAATGGGGAAAAAGATTTCAAAACAGGGAAAATGAACTGCATTAAAAAATGTTTCCATTCATTGACATTTTCAATAAATAAATACTATTAAGTAAAGCAATAGATTGAAAATATCATAGGAATACAGTACGTAATGCAAACAATCACAATCACATAATCTCACATTTGGCTGAAGGTTGCCCACAGCGCATTTGGCACTGACTTCAACCCTTTCTGTATATTTGACAAATGATATCATGTTTCATTTAAGAATGTGCATTACTATTTGCTCCCTTAAAGTATTTTTAAACTAAAATGTAGTGACTAATGCATTTCCTCTTAAGTTTTTAATTTTTTGTTTTTTATTCTAAGTTTTATATTTTGTTCCTTTTATACCCATAGAAAGAACCATTATTGAATGAAGTATGTATGTATGTACATATGTACATATTTTTTTCAGTTATTTTATATACTGTAAGTGCTATTACTCTGTTATGTTCTTAAAACAAAATTAGACTGTATAAAAGTAGTGTTTTATTGACAAGTTAACAAGATCGAAAGTTAATGGAAAACGGGGAAAATGAAACGGTGAATCGAGGAAAAAAAATGTTGTTCATGCAAAAAAAAAAAGGGAATTTGTTTTACCAAAACCTGGCTGGACCTACAGTTTTCTGCCGTCTGCGAACGGCGAGTTGGGAAGCTTTACATGACAAATGATACTCTTGAACAGCGCCTCCTATATGTGAAACAGGCCGTAATGCTCCGGGAAAATGTCAAATGCCACGTGCACCTCTTGGCTTACAGAAAATATAAACAAATGTACTGCGGAAGCCAAGAGAATTTCTTGATTGAATTATGCCACATTTGCTGAATGAAAAGTTAATAGAAATGACTTGCAAATACTATAATTTGCAATGAAATAAAGTGGTTTAGGTGTTAATATAGAAGTTAAATGCATTATTTTAAAGAATGTGCTGTATTTCCGGAATGAATTTTCTCGAAAAATATACACAACAATGGAAGCCAAGAGCAATTTTTGATTTAATTATTGCACAAACCTTAAATAAAATATGCCTAAATGTGTTTTGATATATTTATATTTCGCAACTACACAAATTTGCTCACATTATCACATAAATTATTTCCTCGATATTTGAAAGAACGTTTACGAATTTGTATGGTAAATAATTTAGTGAGTGGGGTCTATTTTGCGGCATATTGCAAGTTGGTTCACATATGTACACGTATGCACGGTAAAGCAATATATGCCATAAATCCACTTTTCAGGAAAACTGTCCTAGTAAGCACTTATAAACCGCAATCTTGTAGGTGAAGAAAATGATGCATACTTACTTATTGTATGTGCCACTGAAAAGAAAGGCCACCTTCTAGAATGTATTTCCTATTCAAACATTTTAGGACGACCGAGAAGAAAACACATTAAGTAGAAAATAAAAGACATGACTTGTATTTCAAATAGATATATATGTATGTACATATGTACATAAGGATTTATTTCAATATTTTTTTATTATTAACAATTACGAGATACAAGGTATACATAATATTTATATGGACTAAAATATACATACTTAAGTTACACAGATATTTATATCTTACAAAAGATTTTTATTATTTATTTTTTATATAAATGCTTATATACATATATATGTATATATATGCTTATTAAAAAAATATTCTGTTTTTTTTCGATAATTGTAGGTACATAATGTATGTTAACTATAAAAACTACATTTTTAAAGATCTAAACATTACATAATTATTTGGTTCACTTTAATTATGACAATTTGTATATAAATTACAAGAAGTGCAATGAATAAATTACAAAGTCAAGAATTTACAAAATGAAGATATAATATTAACATTTCAATACATTATTTAAGAAATACAGACAATTCTAGAATATTTTTTATAGCGGTATACATAATAATAACTTATTATAATACATAATATTCACTTCAACGATATGCACATTAGATATGTACACTGACTTTTAAAAAAGCTAAAAAACGCGAATCAGAAAATATTACTTATAGGAATAGACGAAATTAATATTGGAACACATATAATTCGCGCACTTTATTCGGAAAATTGAAAATGTAGAGAACACAAAGGAACTATGCCATGCTGATGGCAGCCATTATAACCCCAAGCGTATATGGGAAATACTTTGTTATGAAAAAAAAGACATAAAACGAAAATATTTGTTTATATATTTTTAGCACTTCATGTGCGCTCAATATTTAAGAATATTTTAAAACCACTATCACTATTTTCGCTTATTCACAGCACTGTTAATTTTTACATTCTTTTTCCCGAAAGAATAGTTTTACCGATTTTTCCATACGAAATGACGTTTGGCAGCCGAAATTGTAAGCCAAGAGCTCCACATGTAGTTTTGTAGCATTACGGCCTGTTTCACATATAGGAGGCGCTGTCTTGAATGCTTGTCAGGCATTCGGAAGAGGTGGGCACTGTGAAAAACTAGTAGTCCGACGCACTAACCCCTTGCGCTACGGTGCCCACATTTAAGGACACACAAAAGTCCGTTTTTGAATAACGTAAGTGCTGGACGAGAAAGCGTTTACCAAACTTGCATAAATATCCAACGATTGGCTTTGAGACTGATTAATGATGGGCACTTCGTTTGCCACTGAAAGGCTTACAGAGGAATTTCTAAAAATTACGGAATTCGGAACCCTAATTTTTTTCAAAAGCTTCTATGTGAATTCAAAACCGACATCGAGTATCGTCCATCCATAGTCCATGCCGGACGTCTCCCCAATTTTATTTATGTACGAGTAAATGACTTCGAATGTCAAAAAGTTAAGATTCATGCATACATACATAGATTTATTAATAAATCATTAATGATAGCATTGGCGGTGACCGTGATTTACTTGTGTTTCACGCACAGATACAGAGCTTGCGTTAGAGGCATAGTATATCCAGCAGCCTGATAGTACAATGTGTTCATGCTAATTGAGTTGACGGGTGGTTGATGGATGAGTTTTAGAACTAGGATCTGGAAAGAGGGATGTACATACAAAAATGAAGTTGACAAGTAAACTCGCTGGTCTGATGGCGAAGTGGTCATCAGAGCCTGTTCAACCGACTGAATTGAATTGTATGATTTATCTAAAGTATGGTAGCTTTATTTATTGGTAGTAGAAGTCTTTACTTCGGCATGCTAGAATCATGGGTTTGCCTACAACTGATATGAGCGTAAAATGTCACAGTACACAGTCACTATGTAAAACGACACTCGAAGCAGTGGCCTTTGCGAAATTTCTGTGTACAATGAAGAAGTATGTGAGACTGCATACTCTTAATACTCTCCAATATCCTTACTATAATAAAAATGTAACTTTTTTTTGACTGCAAAGACTTTGTTCCCATTTGTCTTAAAAACTACTGCCAGAAATTAAATCCGGTTTTCACAGTTGGATTGCAAAATGTCTGGAATACAGGCATAGGATATTATTTTTCGTTATCTGCTATCCAGAAGCGGAAATCTAAGCTGATATCTGGGCAGAGATTATTTTTATGAATACCTTCAAGCTCCTAGCTTTAGAATGCCTTGGCCGATGGGAATGGAATTTATTTTATTCAATTTTCAATTTTGTACAAACATTTTAAGATATAAATCATCTTCCTACGTTATACAGAAGTTAAACAATAAGCATTAAATTAAAATTAACGATCAATTAAAAATGACATACGATTCAAGAAAAGCTTAGATCGTTGGATTTTACCAACGACCAATGGAGATAATTTCGTGTGTGCACAGGTTTTTTTTCTGTGTTGTTTTTTTTTTTATTTTGGAACCGTTTGAATGCACATAACGCAGAAACCAATGGACGGATTTTGATGAAACTTGACATAGTGATTGCTTTTGTTCTCGGTCAACATTGTTTAGAATTTTTTATCCCTCAAAATGATCTGGTTTTAGCAAAATATTGAAAAACACTGCATATCTGTAACGAAAATTATAATTGTTCAGCCCTAGCTCAGTAGTAGCTTATCGGATTGAAAAACAAAAAAATAGGTGAATTTAGTAAATTTTCCACTGATTCATTTGAGGTATAAATCATCCTTCTGCGTTATACTGGAGCTAGAACGATTATTCCTTTTTGCGAGTACGGGTCAGCTAGTTTTCTCTAAGACCCATGACTCATAAGCCATGAGAATTGGACTGATGGTTATGTACACTTATCAGATAAAAAAACGAGATACAAACCAATTATTTTCGTAAATGATAGAAGTTTAGTGTTTAATTTGGATCGCACGTTTAAAGATGTTTGTTCTAGCCCTTTCGAAGGCATATATGTACTACTTACTTACTTACTTACTTAGGTGGCGCTAAAGTACGGGGTGGGCCAAGGCCTCAACCAACAACCTCTCGATGTTGATGTCGCTGTACGGCTCGTATAGTTCGTGGTTGAATCTTCTGCCCCAAAACCCGTCAACGCAAACGGGACCAAATATCTTAAGGAGGATTTTTTTCTCGAAGCAACCAAGGATGTCTTCATCCACTTTCGATAAAGTCCATGCTTCAGCTCCATATAGCAAGACTAGGATGTTAAGGGTCTTCTATAGAGTATCCTTAGTCGATCGGGAAAGGGCCACGCTTCCAATTGCCTTCTTAGCCCAAAGAAACAGCGATTGGCAAGAGTAATCCTTTGCTTGATTTCCGATGAGATGTAATTTTTTGATCTTATAGCAGAACACTACATTGTGACGTTCTGTCCAATTCGTCGATGTTTGAGTATTCCTTTTCGTTGACAGCATATACTTTGTTTTGCCCTCGTTTACCGCTAAACCCATTTTAGCCGCTTCCATTTCCATAATCGCGAACGTACCGGTGACAGCTCGCTGTGTTCTACCAATGTTGTCAATGTCGTCGGCGTATGCAAGTGTGTTGGTTTATGAGTTTCGAACAATTATTTCAAATATGATGTTGGAAAAGTCGCATGACAGTGTGTCACCTTATCTGAATAATTTTTTGACATCGACGGTCTCGGTTAAGTCATTACCGACCTTGATGGAGCAGCGAGCTTTCTCCGTCGTCATCCTGCACAGACGAATGAATTTGGCAGGGATTTCAAAACTGGACATGTCTCTATTCAGTCCATCTCTCTAGGTGCTGTCATAGCCGGCCTTGAAATCGATGAACAGGTGGTGGGTATCGATTTGGACTTCTTAGGTTTTTTTCCAGGATCTGTCTAGGTGTGAAAATTTATGGTCTATCTATGGTGAACGTTCCTGGTCTGAAACTGCACTCATAGGTGCCAACCAGGTTGTTGATGAAAGGTTTCAGGCCTTTACACAATATGGCAGATAAGATCTTGTCGATGATGTTGAGAAGACTGATGCCTCGTAATTGGAGCAGTTGAGGTGGTCTCCTTTCTTATGGCATATTTTTATTTATATTTTATTTTAAATTTTGCCGTCCTGTATATTTTTCCCAAACATTTTAATGTAAGAAGCATTGAAATATATGTGGCCGAACAAAATGTATAACTATGCGGAATTTAACGTTTCTATGTCGAATAGTTTTTGAGATAAATGCCTGTAACAAACATTTTTGAGCAATCCTATATGTTTTCGTATTTCCAATTGGTTACGGAATTCTAAAATCAAATAATTCCATTCTATAACACCTTGATCATCAATGGCACCTAAGCAAATAACAGTCAGTCGCACTTCCTTATTCCCGACCTAAATCCATATCTTGAGAAATCTCCGAATGGATTGCATAAATATCAAACTCTTATGCCAAATTTTGATTTACGGAAAACGTACAGAACGTGATCACAATCGAATGGATTCGAAACGTGTCTTCTCCTCCTCCACGAAGTGGAGGCATCAAAATCGTTTGCTATTGACAGCCAGATAGCTATTGAAATACACATTGAATGGTGAAACGCACCGGATACGTGCTTCGACGCCACATGTGTTAGAGAATATTTGAAAGTGTTCGACACTTCTTTCTACTCACTGAGTGGATTTTAGAATTGGAAAAATAAAAACAAAATCGTATACATTTGCTCTTTATTCCCTTATTCACTGTACAATGATATTTCGAAAATGTTCAAATGTTGCTTAATACCCTGCATTGGCGTGTTCCTCTCTAATGAAAATCAATGTACCATTGGAATTAGAATTGGAACACTTCTTGAGAGGGAAATTTAATTTTACTGCCGCCATTTTGCAGATGTTTAAATCAATAGACAAGAAAATCACTTCTATTAAGTCATTACAGCGGGCGCCATTAAGTCATAATGGAATTGTTGGCATTTAGACGAGATACTAGCATTTATTTCAATGTTCTTTTGAATGTACATACATATTTTGAAGGTACACACTGTTATTCAACCGCACTGCTCTGGAATGTTACCAAAAATATTATGACTGCATTGGGGGAAGTGGTAGAGTAGTTGAGATGGTCTCTTTGACCAACACATAAACGGAAAGCCTTTGGCTCTTCGCAATACCTAAAGGACCATAAAAACAAACGAAACGTTAGAATTCTACTGCGTCAATAAAAGGACCAAGACTTTTCTGATAGTATCTTGGTGTAGAGCACCAGCCGCAGGGAACAAATTATTTGTTGTGCTGAACTATCTGCATATTAAAAAAAGCAATAAATACAAAGTTTTGGAAAACTTTAAAGCCTATTGGAAAAAAGGATCACGAAATTTGCATTGGCATTCCTTTTTGTGTGAAGAACAATAGACGTGTTCGTATTTTCGGATAAAACTGTGAAATGTCCGTGTGTGATTGGGAGGGAACCCTAAAAAAAGGAAGATACGTATGTGCGTCTTCCCTTCCCACTATCAGATCTGTGTCGTGTTGTGCTTAATACAAGCAGAGATTTGCCATGGCAAAGTATACATCAACAGGCTCATCGCTTAGTGTTGGTGTTAGTGGTTAAGCCTACAATTCAACGCAGACACAGACTTCAAAGAAACAAAAAAATAGGTATGTAATAACAAAAAATATACATTATCAATATGTAACATATGTGCAATACATTTTTTTTTTTTGTGTAATCTTGTTAAGATTAAAGTCAAGAATGTTTAAATTTAAATTAAAGATGGGGGATCCCACAAATGTTTTATCCAAAACAGGCTAACAGTCAGGTACATTAATCAGACCTGACCGTCCGTCTTTGAGCGAAGGTTTCATCAATGCAAATATGGAGGGAGGTTAAAAGGATTAATGTGAAACGCTGCACTGCTTCAATACGAGTATTGAGATTTCTATAAAAAGGTGTCCATACTTGTAAAGCATATTCGAGGTGAGGGCGGAAAAGACTATTAAAAAGTGAGCGAGTGACATTAGGGTTTTGAAATCCATTACACCACATTTTAACGAAACCTAACCTCGAGTTCGATTTATGTGATTTATATGCTCTGTGAAATCCAGCTTATGGCTAAAATAAAGACCGAGGTCCTTAAGACATTGAACATAGTCGGTACCCGTTTCCTAGAAAATGTCAAGAATTGACACTGGACTTGACATGATATGAGGTTAGATCCAGCCCACGAAACAAATAATGGGGAGAAAATCTATCGCCTCGAGTTTGTAAATAGTTATATCATGAGAAAGCTGATCAAAGGCTTTGGAAAACTCTGTGTAGACACAGTCTATCACTTTCTAAGGTATTGGAGCAGTTACGAGACAATGTTAACAGGTTCTTGCCAGTAGACCTGTTTCTGGCGACTCCATACTGTTTTCTACAAAGTATATTCCGCCAAAAAAAAGTTAGACTATCACACACCTCTTGTATTCAGAACTATTTAAAAACAGGTTTCTGTTTTTATTTTAATATTTCATTTGTTGTCGTGCCTCCACAGGGTCTCGATAATTGTTAACATTAACCCATTTAACATTATATTTTGGCCACCACAATTCGCAGTGGACATTACATAATTCGTAGTTATTTCGTTGCAATTTCGCTAATTCAAATTAAATGGAAATATTAACCACGAATTATCTTTCATGCATGCCTTTGCAATGTGTGTGTATGCCATAAATCGGCGCATCGTTTTATACAGTGTTGGCCAAAACTAAAGCATAATATTATCCTGATTTTGAGAAAAACTGCGTACAATTTATAAAATGTATAAGTATTTTATTTTAATTATTTTAATTAACTAAAAATATTATTTTTACTTTTAACGTATTAAAAAAACAATCAGAGTTCATAAGACAAAACTAAAGCATATTTTCGATTTAACGAATAAAAATTTGATGGTGTAACTTTTTTTTGTATTATTGCGGTACAGTGACGAGGGAGTCAATAAGATGATCAATTATGTGCATGGGCATGGGCATGTTTGCCCAGGCATTTGGAATCTCTTCAAAAATGAAGTCTTAGTTATGACATTTCTTACAATCAATACTCTGATCTACAATCTCCCATAAATTCCCTATGGGATTGAGATCAGGTAATTGTGGTAGCAACTTCATAACAGTATAATATGGTTTTCTTCAAACCAGTCTGGCACAAGTTAAACGCTATGCTTAGGATCGTTATATGTTGGAAGATCCATTGTAACGGCATAATCTCCTCAGAATGAGAAGGCTCTCTGAAATTACGCCAAAAAATGTTTTGGAAAAAGAGCCAAAATAATAATTGTGGCGAAAAGTTTTTGGAAAAAACGCCAAAAACCAAAAAGGAAAATTCGCCAGAATACAAAAGCCAAAAAGTAAAATGGAAATTACGCCAGAAAAAGATTCCCTTTTTTGGTTTAATTTCCAAATTTGGTTTGGAAATAAGACCAGAAAAAAGGGGTTGCGCCGCCGCGCCCACCGCCGGTTGCCGCTGAGTGCGGCCGCGTGCCGTCGCGCTGCCAAATGTACTTTAGAATTTGGACACCTTTATATTATATTATACTGATCACGCGTGAACTACAGTTAGTATAGGTAAAAGCAAGTGAATTACAGTAATTTTGCTACAACAATGCTCTATATTCTCTCTATTTTGCGACAAAACAACATGCACAATGAGTAAACACATGAATTTCACGAGTACCTGGTACTCCGCATATTTTTTTTTTCTAATTTGAAAAAAAAGCCAACCACTTTTTTGGGGTTTTTTCCATTTTCAATTTGGAATGTTCTGGCGTTTTTCCCAAACAATTTTTTTTTGGGTTTTTTTCATATTTCATAAAAGGAAAAAATGTCTAAAAAAGTAAGTCTAAGTAAGCCGGAGATCTGGCCCTTCGGCCAAAATCCATCAGATTCCTTTAATTTAAACTTGGACTGATCGGAGTAGAATACCCTGCTCCGTTTCGTTGTAGTCCAGTTAAGATGGGCGTTTGCAAACTCCAGTTTTGAAAGTCGATTTTTTCAAGAAATAAATGGCTTTTTGATTGCTAGCTCGATATAATGAAAGTCCACTATCAACCGCTCTTCGCCAGATCATCCTACTTGAGATATGTAACTTAGCTCGTTTTTACATTTTTTGATGATATGAAACTGTCTTTTTTTTATAAGCCTGATGGTTCTGTTATCTTCGCGACTGGTGGTTTTTGGGGGTCTACCACCACTATGAATTGCTTGAACATTCCCCCGAACATGGGCAATCGGCTAAGTATGCGGGAAATCACCAAATTTCTTGGCCATTAATGTTACTGTATCGCCGTTATTAAAATCAGACACAATTTTTTTTTCTCTTTTTAATGTGGACCACTTATTGGGCGCCATTTTATTTCTATCTTACTTCAAATTATTCTGACCGATCTACAACGCCGATGATGCACAACAACTTTTTTCCATTTATAAGATCATGTTTACAATAAGCAAACGGTTATATTGTAGCATGTTGTAAGCAAACGGTAGTTTTTCTTGATAAAGCGTGCAGGTGCTTTAGTTTTGTCCTGGTGGTTTATTATGCACTCTGATATTAATTGTTGTTTTTTGAATATGTCAACAGTAAAACAATTTTATTTTTGAAAATACCGTGCTTTAGTTTTGGCCAACACTATACAATCACTTGGTATGTTTGTTGCACATGGCACTTCAACAATTTCTGAATTTACACAGCCACTTAATTAAATTGTTGAGATTCGAAGTAACTGTTTTGACCAGCTATGCCTATTGCAGTGCAGGTGTTGTGGATACATGCTACTTACTGTAATTTAGGTCATTATGCTTGTTGGGACAAACATTCATCATTGCTGGTTGCTATTGGCTGTCACTTTATGCGCTCTGAAATGGAGGACTTTTGATATTTATTTGGCAAATTAAATTCTTATTATTTTACAAAAATACATATGTAGGTACATAAATGTGTTTTGATTTTTTACCCGAGAAGTTTTCATGTGGAAATATATTCCCAATTCCGAAACCATTGCTCATTGTTAGTGTTCACTTTGTACAGTCAAATTTGAACTTCGTCGTTTTACAAGCACATACAAGTGTCAAAGTTTAAAAGCATGATTTATAGTATTTTCGTCCACTTTTTTTATTTTATTGACGGAATTCAATTCAAAAAGGGATGAAATTATGTTTTTGTGAGCGGAGATTTTAACAGAATCAGTGTTGCCAGTGGGCAATGGGCAATTGACCATTTTGTCGTGTTGTTTTTTTTTCTTCTAAATTTCTCTCGCGCTGTAAGGGTTTTGGCTACCCTTATATTGTAACACACAAACGAGCATATGCAAACCTGGTAGACAGATAGACAGAAATTTAAGGATATATTTGGGCATTTGGACAGATGTAGTTGAATCAATTGGCATGTGTTTCAAAACATGATATGCATTTTGTTCATAGGTTTATTATTTCTGGATGGTTCGAGTTTAGAATTTGTATTGTCAGTCAAACAATGTTTAGCTTGGAGTGTTCATTCTGTCTAATACAGAGTTGTATTCTCTCACACTTGATTACCTGAAATTCCAGCAATCCATCCAAGTCCATGTGAAATGTAATAGCATAGTTGGCCCGGCGGCAAACGTTGTTCTGCCCCTCCCTATATGTCGAGCGATGAGTTTGATTCCTTACTTACATTTAGTGTCTTAGTTAGAATTAAGAAAATATGAATTTGATCTTACATTGATGGATGAATTAGTAAAGTAGATGAATGTACAAAAACACGCTTCTGATTTCATAAATAAATATTGATTGAATTTGCTGATATACAGGGTGTCCTAGTCATCTTTATTGATAATGGATAAGAATTAAATGTAATTAAATTATTAAGTCCAAACAATATTTTTGTTTTAAATTATAGTAATGAATTTAAATTCAATGTACAGTGCACGAAATAAGTATAGTGTACAAAAGAACTTGATCTCTTTTTTAGCATTTCAATAACTTTCTTTGATTTTAAATTGCTAGTTAGGTTTATATATGCATGAAGCATGAGTAAACGTAAAAAACTCATTTCTGACTTTGATGCTTTGTTCATGTACCGTTATCTGGCATTTTCTTGAAATTTTTTCTGGGGTAGAACGAAATAAATATAGCGTACAAAGAGTTTGTCTGCCGTCATAGAAGGGTATTTTGCGGATATTTTTTTAAAATTGCTAAAAAGTTTTCAGCCGTAAGTGATGCTATTAATTATATAATAAGTCCTTTATTAAGGTGAATATATAATCAATTTTAGGACGACATTCTTTATAATGCCACGAGGACTAACATTGACTGTTGAAGAACGCGCTCAAATAACTGCATATAGAGATAGGGGAAAAACAAATAAGGGAAATTGCTGTAAAATTAGGCTGAAATAAAAAGACCATTTGCAGTTTTCTAAAAGATAGCGAAAATTACGGCAAAAGAAGACGATCTGGCCGGCCACCGATGATTAACAGCAGGGACATCCAGGCAATAAAACGTTTTTCAGTCCATCAAAACACTAGTCCATCTCAAATAACAAGTTCCTCGCTTAAACTTTTCATCCAAAATGGTTGCTTCAATAACATTTTCGTTGATCCGTTTGATTACCAAGAATCTACCATTGCATAACCTGGGTGGGTTTAAAATACGAAGCTAAATTATCGGACAACCAATCTTTTAGTGAATTTAAAAGTTCAGTTGGATAATTTACTGCCTCATTTCGTGTCCATTGATTTGAACATCAGTTCAATTGACAACGACTGTTGTATCTGAAAATTAATTTCGTCAACATTAACATTTCTCGCTCCTTAAATCGCACGTTCACTGATCCAATTATGGTTCAAGTAATTACTCAGTTTGGCCGGGAAGACATTATCAATTAATACATGTGTTAAATTAACTAAATTAACGATAGTGCAGAGATTGTTAATATAGAAATTGTTAATAATTTGACTACAGCGCCACCTACCGGGTTCATATTTTGTAATTTTCTCTTTTGGCACTAAACCAACAGATTGAACTTGAGTCATTTTGGTCAATAAAAACAGAGATTAGCGTGTACAAACACAGTGATACGTGATTTTTATACAATAAGATTTATCCTAAAACTTTTATTTCTCATTATTCTCTTCATTGTCAAATCTATCAAATACTCGCAATAAATATAACGTCAGAGTAAGGACATTTTCACAGCATTAGGGAGCATCTGAATAACTACCCCGAGAGCAGGGTCGTGAGAGCCTTCTCAAACCGAGAGTTGATGCTAAAATACTACACTTCCATTCGTGCGAACACGCACAAAATGAAGAAATAAAAAACAACGGTTCTGTTCTGTCTGTTCCGTCAATTATTTCTTTCGTCTTCTTTTCCATAAAATGTTTTTCAATATTTACATCTCACATTCACGGCGTGTGTACCTAAAAGCAACTCCTAAAAGAAAATTCCAATACATCAACTATACCGCCTCGAGGTCATATAAATTATTAAGTATATGTTATGTCAAATTTAATTGATTTATATAACAGACGTTGCTTTTCTCATTCTTCCGACATTCTACAGTATTTACATACATTAACCAAATCAGCTGTTATCGAAGAAGGGTGCACGTCTTCCAACACAATGAACCCTGCTCGTATTCGTATCTATCACGTTCACCTTCGTGTACTTTTCATTTGCGAATATGCTTTTTAAAAAGGATGCCGAAATGTTTCATTCATATAAGTTTATTCAATTGCTGATCAAATACATCACTCCTCATAATAGGAATCAGAAATTGAAGATGACATTCCATGATAGAATAGCGGCTACGAAATATCAAATTTATTCAGTGCCCGCAAAATATTGAGATGACAAAAAAAAAGCTCGTGTATGCTCAAGTATGCTTATTCCATTTTCAGTAAATCATTTTAAAAAGGGAAGATAAAAAAAGGAAAAAGTTTGAAAAGAAAATATTTCCCCCATTGTGTGTGGTATCTTATACAAGTATTTGGTGTTTATATCATCACCCCTTCGGCTCCCGCAGGAACGTCACTTAGGGACGGATAACTCAGTTTGGAGGAGTTTTTTCGTCCTGGAAAAGAATCTTCAAACTTTGAAATTCGAAGGAGTAGTGCGAGTATGCGTTGCATTAAAAGTAACTTCCTTTTTACGGATGTGACGGAGATGCTTTTTTAGAGTGGAAATACTAATCCCAAGACGTTTGCTTCTTACCTTGGAACACGAAAATATTTGCACTTTCTCGTTATTTCATCCTTAGTACACAGAAAAGGAGATAAATCATCATTAACTTCCGACGCAAGTTGGAAGCGGACGAACAATTAAATGGAAAATACAATTGTTGTCGAAATTTGAAAGAACTGAACGGAGTGACGTGTGTCCAAAACTTGACTATGACTTTGGCTTTTGAATAGGAAATTTGCTGTATAAAGTGGTCTGGTCTTGCCACACAAAAAATTAATAAGAAAATAAATTGCGACGAAAACAAGGAGAGAGTGAGTGAAGTGCTACTTTTTTTTCGTTTAATGTAATGACACAAGTGAATGTAATTTGTAAAATTAACAATTTTTATTTTTTGATCTAATTTATCCCCGCACCAGTTGTTAGCAAAGTTATGTTTAAGCAAACAAAACCTCTTCAGATCGCAGTATTCGATTAGGCTCATTCCAACCTATGTATCACCCCGTCCAATTATGATATTGTACTCGAAAGCCAGGCCCAAGTCACCAAGGCGGTCAATGAACCTGGAAAGCCAAATACATATGAATCGTGCTTTTTAAGAGCTGTTCCATAGACTTAACATTACTTTAGATAGCGCTACGCGCTGTGTGTGCGTATTATATTTTTGCACGAATGAAAGGGACCTACATTTGATGGCTTGTCAGACATTCGAAAAAGGTGGCAGGTGAAAAAACTTTTAGGTGTTTGCTGGGATTGAACCCGGACAGCATTGCGTAGTAGTCCCACGCACTTACCACTACACAATTCCATAGACTCCTTTTTGATAATTCCTTGAATTTAATGTGAGATGGCGCTTCAATCGCAAAAGTGATTCTATTCACAAAAAATATTTCAGCCGAGCTGTCAAATAGGACGTTTTTAATACCCCTTGAAAGCTGAGTGAGTTTTTGTAAAAATTTGTATTTCTAGTGTTCTTTTATTTTTGTGGTGAAATAAACCATAATACGCTTTAAGTCTTTACTTTTACAAGTTCTTGTGATTCAGAGTATCATCCAAAAAAAGTCACAACGAGAAATATCGTCGTGTACAAGTTCGCGAAGTATCTAAAATTGTTTACATTTCAAATAAAAAAACAAAGACAAAACAGTGAATTTCTCGAAAAGACTGCACGTTACAGTGAGGTAGCACATTTTCAAATTAAAATAGAAAAAGTGTTTTGTACATTTGTTATAATGAATGAAAATGAAATTGAAAGAAAACATTAAAGTAATTCAATTGATTTTACGGTAAAATAATAAATAAATGTATGTGTGTATATGAATTTTTGCAAATATATGCATGTATAGCGTGTATAGCTTTTAAGTTAATTCATAAACATATGTATGTAAGTTTTGTTAAGTTAAGGCAAATGTATGTACATATGAATAAAAATATTTACAAAATAAGATTAAGGGTTAGTGTCTGCTGACACATTTCATACAGGTGTTACAGTGTGCATTTCTTGATGATGAAACCAGTTTTCCAAGTCACAACCAATTCTCTAGATTGCACTCTAAGCTCGCATTACAAAGGCTGTAAACATGGACTTTAGCATCAAATCTTCCGTGTTTTCTTTTATAAAGCCAAGCAACGAATTAGATTTGGCAACTACATAAGTATGGCTTATGAATGTTATAAGCTGTGAGCGTATAATGACTTTAAGAATATCTTTGCCAAATAGGAAAAAAAATAGGGGTTTCAGATGACTGCCTTGCAGAACTCCGGACTACTCCACATATAACTTAAACCAAAATAAGATATAAGTACCAAATCCTTCATTTTGTAATTTTAGTTTTTGATCGACTTGGACAATGGCCAATGTAGATACACATGTATTTGGAACATCCTCTAAACATATTCCTATACTAGCTGCCTAGCCAGGCTTCGCCCGCTTTAAAAAAAGATCGTGTTGTGTTGTGTTACTTACAGTTCATCATTTTTAAGCGAAGTAAGAAAATTCCTTTTTAGTATGGATAGTTCGACGGTTAAATTTTTTTTTTTTTGAGCATAACTTTATAATTTGTAATCTTTGTTTTTTAATTGTTATCATTGTTTTTTAATTGTAATGATTACATTTTTAATTATCTAATTTTGTATATTATCTATTAATTTCAATAATCACTTTTGTCATTGATGAATTGAATTGTTTTTATTTGTAACTAAATTTCGATGTACCCCACATAACATAAAATAATTTATTAAATTTATTTGAAATGTCATTCGCCTCTAGTCACCAAAGTGCTACAGAATGATGTCCATTTAAAAAAACCGGCCAAGTGCGAGTCAGACTCGCGCTCAAAGGGTTTCGTAGTTTTAAAACTACATAGTTATATTTTGATTAAATAACTGTTTCGTTTCGTTAACACAATAAACTTAAACAACCCACCTCTATACTCACTTTACCAACTTATAATAACTAATATTGCTCACTGTGAGAAATTCGATAAACATTAAGAACGCGGCTGAGTGTATAGCGCATCCATTAACATTTTTTGCGCTGTACTACTGAGTTCAGGGGTCCCAGGTTTGTTTCCTGGCGAAATCTTTTTATTTATTTTTTTTTTTTATTTTCTTGTATAGCAGCACAGCTTTGGATAGCGTTTAATTTTCTCAAATTTTTTGTTAATAGAATGGTGGTAATTTCTTCAAAATTGGTCCAGTAGTTTACGAGTTAATCGGTTGAGAAATTGAATTTTTCGACATAAAATTGAATTTTTCGACGTGAATTTCTCAAAAACTATACAACTTACGAGATTCGCTAAGTTATCTTGAAAAATATAGTTAATTATCTACCAATTGTGATTTTTTCATATTTCTGACTTCAGTAGTTTCCGAGAAAACCGTAGGGGGCTTTTTTATGATATTTTACACACAGTTTTGGCAATAACTTCCAAAGTTTCTAACAGCAAAAATTAAGAAAAATATTTTTGGATTCTTTGTTTCGAGCCCTTTCGAATGATGTCGCACATGATATATTTTTCAGAAGTTATTTTTTTTAGATTATATTTTACCCACCCTGTATAGTTGTTTCACAACATTTTTGAGTAATATGTTGTCCATGTATGTGGACCACCGTAATGTATAAGTGTGCCAAATTTCAAGTTTCTAGGAAGAACGGTTCTTGATGTTTTTATCGTGACAGGCATTTTTGAGTTAGTGCGAACTTATAATTGTTCCGTATTACCATATGGCTACGGAACCCTAAAAAAAATCAAAATAAAAAAAAATCATTTAGTTCGAAGAATCAGAAGCAGTATTTTTGTCTCTTTCTTCACTCGGTGACGGTGCTCGATGAATGAACATTGCCAACAGTGCAAAAATATGGATTCGATGCTAGGTGTGTTTTGAAACTTTGAGTTTTAAAGGGTAGGTGGCGCTACTTAAAACATTTTTGTTTATTTTCGATTCCTTCAAAGTAATTGGTTAGACGGCTACTAAACGATCATTTTTCCCACACAGAGTGTTTTGATTGTAGGTGGAATAAGTTCTTCTACATACTTTTGTTTGGATACAATTCATCACTAAGTAATTAGGTAGGAAAACACACCGGATGTTAAGTAACAGGTGTATGAAGTTTTACTTCATTGTGTTTATTAGTTTTTGTTTTTATACAGGCGGAAGTTTGACAGGTATAAGCGTGACATTGCGAGTTATATATTGATGCCCGATTACGTTAATTGAAAACTAGGTACTAATCAAACTCCTTGTTTTCTATCGAGCTCAGGTTTCTACGTTTCAAAGTAACCTAAAAGGGTTTTCAGTGACAAGATTCGCGAATATAAAGTCTGTCTATTTTTCTTTTATTCTCTTCTCTTTTATCCGTGAAATTGGATGGTTTTTTTGTGTTCTTGTTGACGTTTGAAATTCATTAACGAACCACTGTTTCGTGAGACCAATCGCTTGGAATGATTTAGGTCCATACAGATAGCTGCTCTCTTCACCTAACTTGAAAAATACAACAGAAATCTGTCAATCAATATTTTTCTCCAAAATAGAAAATGGGAATTAATCTAATGTCAGTCCCTGTTCAAGAAGTGCCATCTCTTTACCTTTGATCTGACAAGATACGAGGATGTACTCTAAACCGGATTTTCTTTTAAGTTTCCTATATTTATGCACAGAGAAACCCAATTTATTTTTTAAAAAAAAAGGCAATTGTGACTTCTGTGATGATGTAGCCGCTTACTTAATTAAAATATGAAAAATTTAGAATATCGTTTCAAAATAGCCCTTTCGAGAACAGATCCCTTCATGACATTACTCGTATGTTCCATTAAATTTTGTAGCAATTTTTTCCTTACAATACAGATTCTTTATTTAGCACAAATCCACAGGGGATACGGAAGTGACTACTGGAATAACGTAAGCTCATTATTGCCACTCATTTTCGCATATGGCATTTCTGGTTAATTTTTTGGGGGGAAACCCCAAAAATCCATAAGACTTGCTACCCCGGTCAGTACATGTTCGTACGAGTGTATTAGTTTGTCGAAAGAACGATTAAAGAAATTGATTACATACCGTGAGCAGCGTATTCTCAGCCCACAAGCTGTGTATCCTAAATCAAGGATTAAATTAGATAATTTCTTAATTAAGATTTCTTATTACTAAAGCATGAGGGTTAGGGAAACAAGGGCGGGGAAACGCCATTTGGAAAACCACGGTGAACCATATGCTGACGAGTATGATAAATGAAAGGATTACCGGATTCAAAACTCCCAGTAGTAATAATCATATTAATGTCGACAATAAAAACAAAGGACATTCTCTTGATACTCGGAGGTATAATCTCCTGATCAAGGGACAGAATAAACTCAACATAACTACTTACATTATGAGATTAGCATGTACGCATGAGCGTACAGTGTTGTGTTCATTTAGCAGCCAGGAGGTACCATTGGAATGGGAAAAGTGGCAACATTCAGACTATTACATCCTGCAAGCCCACGATTTACGTTGTTACCTATGGTAGCTTGAGTTATGATGTTTATGTCTTGCTGGTGCGTTGTCATGGAGAGCTCTTCTTTTCGGGTAGATATGGAACTGGAGTGATAGTTATAGCCTTCTTTGAATTATTAGCTTGAGTTACCGGGCTGTGCTTTCTCCAGATTGCATTTTGACCAGTGAGGTTTGAGTTCTACCTTTCGTTATTGGATGTGAATGAATGGCTCAATGCGAAAACAGGTAAGTAAACTCCTATTGCCTGAGCAAATATTTCATTGCTCATTGCATCACGTTTCTTTTCATAGTAAAACGTAGATACGAAGTTAATCCCTATCCACGAAAGCAGTATCCGGTTTCCTTTAAAGTTATTCAATAAATTTCCACCTATACGAGACTATAAAAATAGCACTGCAACCCACATACATTTTTTTTTCTCTACTCAGTACCACCGAATGGGATACCTTTCAGGTGAATGCACTACAGTACTACACCGATAATGTGAACTAATTGAAGCATGGGCAGTTCCCATTTTCGATGGTTTACATTTCTAATCACAAAAAGGTCCGTTGTACCTCATGTACATATTTTGAAATGATCTGTTACTTGATTATTTAAAAGTAAAAGAAAGGACACAAACGCATAGATATTTAACGGTGTAGATATAAGTACATGAATTATTTTACTGTATAAAAATACGACGCATTCACCAAAAAAATTAAGAGAAACTCTTCAATTTATCAGTGCGCATTGAAATAAACTTAATTGTTACTGAACACGCACCCTTAATAAACACATACCCTGACAACACATCCTAACTAAGGATAACCAATGAGCGCGCAGCTTTTATTTAAACCGAACTCCGACAAATGAACGCGCAGCTTCTATAGAGGGATAATTTTAGCTGTCATTACGAAGAAGACATAAGCGAGTAAAGGCAGTAAAATTAAAAGTGTCCCGATTTTGATCTGAAATTTTGAATTTTAATTTAACTTTGTATCTTTCTCTTCCAAGTATCTTTTCTTTAAATTCAAGTGTTAACTAATAAACAATAAATATCAGTTTAAAGTCATCTATAAATCTGCCTATATGCTTATTTGTTTACTGGAATTCGCTTTGGGAATTAACATTAATATTGGACTTATTAATGTTGCAAAAAGGAATTCGCATATTCGAGTATCATGGTTTTGAGTTCACATTTTAGAGTGTGTAATGCACACACTTTTTCTGATTCACATTTTAGGATAATTCACATTCTCAAGGTTCCCATTATCGAGATAGTACTGTATTTTAAAAAGTTTCACTTGCAACTTAAGCAATTAAATACCAGTATCGGTTGATTACTAAGTACTGGAATATCTTCAACATACATATCCCCAAATGCTTGCGGAAAGCCATTAAGGATTATGTTTGTTTCGTGTACTTAAGTACTTACTTAGGTGGCTCTACAGGCTGTGGTGAACAAACTTCCAGTGTGTAACTAGGTTTTTGGTTGAGGCCCTCTTCCGAATACCCTCCGGGCCGGGGCGTTGATGTCCATTCGCTCTATGTCCAATGCGCAATTTCTGAACCAGGTCGATGCCACTACACAGCTCGTCAACACAAACAGGACAGAATATCTAATGAAGGATTTTCTCTGAAAGCGACCAAGGATAAAGTTTCAGCTTCATACAGCAAAACTAGGATCGTAAGGATCTTATTCAGAGTCTCGTTAGTTAATCGGTGTAGTAGCCAGTGAAACACGTCTCTACTGCCTGGTGTCTGTCAGCCGAGTGCTCCTAGCTATTTATTAAAACATAAATTTTTCAAGCATACATTCTAAAATAGTGTTGCCAGATCAGATACTCCAATCGGGAGTATGTTCTATTACTCAGTTGCCTTCTTAGCCCAAAGAAACTGTGATTGGCAAGAGTAATCCTTCGGTTAATCTCCGATGAGTTCAATTTTTTGATATAATAGCCGACGTAGACAAAGTCGTTTCTTACCTCCAAACTGTAGCTGTCTAAACAGATGATATTGCTGCTACCCAGTACTGTGAAGCAACAAACAGTATTTGGGAATACTATTGAAAAACGAGCACGGATATACTATATTTTTTTTTTTTTTATAATTCAAGCGCGCTAAAGAGGTTATGAATACCCTTAAAATGTCTTGCACAGCGCGGGCCAAGGGAAATTTAGGGAGGATGAAAGAGGAGATACCGATACGCATTGGTCTTAAATGCTTGTAGATCGTAACGGGAGGGAAAAATCGTGTTTGGTAAAGCATTCCACATTCGTGTTGAGCGGTTAAAGAAAGTATCTCTTTATTTTACTGTACGTCCGAAGTTGGGCTTAAGGGTAAACTGATAGGCATTCCTTGCGAGACGTGTGTTGCAGGTTAAGTTGTGAATTCAATCTGGCATTTTATTTACAAAAGATGATTTTTGTTATCGCAGAGTAAAACTTGGAATAATTAGCGTGAATTTTAAGAAAAGTCTACCATTTGCAAGTGTTAGTGAATATTATTGTAGCTGCACTGGGGTAGGTGTCAACGACGAAGAAGATGCACTTGTAAACGCGTTTACACCTATCCCCTCTAAATTATTTTCTTAGCTATCAACTTTCAACTTTTTTCTATCTGATCCGTACCTACAACGAAAATTTGTTTTCTTAGCGGCACGCAATAAGAGTAGGTATAGAAATGGCAACAAAAAAAGGTTGGACGATCGCTGAAAGTTTTGAAGACGCGCTAAAACTTTTTAACAACTACGCAGTGTTCAAGGGATGACTATATTCTTCTTTTGTGTGATAACTGTACGAGTCGTGTATCCAATGATGCTATAAATTATGCGTGAAAGAACGGAATAATAATACTGTAATTTCTACCACACAGCAGTCATCGCCTACAACCCCTTGATTATGTATCTGCCTTGAAAATTTCTTTCCAAGATAGTTTGACAAGCAAACCCGAAACTGCAGTCAGGACTAATAATATCTTATAACGCATTTTCTGCTCGAAATATTAACACTGTTTTTAAAAACTCTGGAAAATGGCACTGTTTCATGAACAGTGTCCGAATCACTTCCTGGTCCAGAAATTCAACCTGGGACATCTCCATCTGCATCCATATCCATATACGCCTTCGACGCCGATTTAAGCAATTTTGTTGTTCTTCAATCATTCTTCAATAATAAGAAAATTATTAAAAGCGCACTGTTTTTACGTACCCCCATACGAATTTAACTTTTTTTACACCTAACCCATAAACGATATTACTTTATTTTTCAACGATCAAAATTATTATATTGTCACTGACATTTTTCCACATAATCAATGCAAAATGAAGGCCAATAGTTCAAAGTTATGTTCTTTTCGAAACATCATGATATTGAAGCCCTCAATGAATGAATTTTCGTTTACACCATCCCCTACATACATATGTATGTAAGTGTGTTGAAAATGTTCTTGAAAACCTAGTTTTTTTAAATAAAATTAACACAATAAAAATATTTTGGGAATCCCGCCAGAAACGTTTTTATTTTCCTATTTTATTGCATATTTAAAACAGTACGCAAGTAAAGCAAGTAATAAAGATCATAAATTTCCAATTCGCTGTATGGCATGAGATTCCATTTTTGAGTAATCAGTGCCTATGTCCTTGTAAATAAGTCGTAAACTTTGTCCAGCCAGCCCCCTTCTTTATTGTTTACAGTTTAAATATGCGAAAGGCTTCGCCTCCCTGTGTAATCAAAATATGAAGATGGCTGTAAGCTGTAATTTCAAATGTATGCGACTGGAGGACAATTTATGTATAAAAATGACGTAAAATACGGATGAAATCCTTTCATAGATATTATTCTTAATAATTTGAAATATCGTTTGCTGCTTCCCGTTCCCTCCCTTTTTGTTTCTGTCCGAGGTTTCTTTTATTTTTGCAATTTATGTCGCAAGCATTTTAATTCAGGTCGTAAAATGTCTCCCCCTGTCGTATCCGATTGTCCTTTGTGCTGTTTTACGTGAAAAATGGACGACGTAGTGGTACGACGACACTTTAAAAAAAAGTGTTCCGAGAATCCCCTCAGAGCAAATTAAATAACAATGCAGAAAAACCTTTATAAGGATATTAGTGATACATGTCGGTGTTCACGAGTATAAGGAAGGGAGGAAATGTTTGACGCAAGAATCATGTTGTAATGAGAGCTTTTTATGAGGTCCAGCAATAATATTACGTAGAAGGTCCTGCTACTTTATCTGACGACCATTTAACAAAGTTCAAAGCAATTATAAAACAGATTTTAAATAAGGTTGTCCTTCATCGGCACATTTTTGTCGACGGCAGCGTGTTGGTTGGAAATAATTACTTTGTAATAGATTTTTAAAGATAAATTTGTACTATGTGTGTGTAAGCATCTGTGTAAACATTTTTATTTAAGGCTTCCCTTCACCGCATTTGGATGCGTTGTATAAAAAATAGCCACCCCCCTGCGGTGCTTCGGTCATTTGGTCTCATTTATCATCCAAAAAAATCCGCAAAGAACTCGTGACTATTTACGATGATGACAAAATTGGCGTGACCAAGACAATTTTATCCTAGTCCTTAAGACCAGTAAGCTGAGATTTTTTGAAGATAAAATAATAAAGCGGAAAATACTTTCCTCTTGTGTTTTTATTTACCACCTGTTTGGCGGTTATCCGGACTAAGACTAACGTCACGATATATGTACGTGCGTATTATGCCAAATTCTGAGCCTTAACCAGGATTTCTGGTTTCAAATTATATTAAAAAAGAATAAGTAGAAATATTTCGTGAAGGCTGCAATATAGTACCTACTACGATCAAAAGCACAGGGTGCGTAAAAAGTAACTAACATCCATATTGCGAGTGTCAAAAACTATACGACAAACGCTACTTATCAAAAAAGTTTGAGTAGATGGTATTGCGAATGGCAATTACAAATATCCATTTATCCAAATCCAAATGAATTCTACATATTAATAAACAAAAATTATGATGAATTGTCAAAGAGAAATGTCAAAAAGTGTTTTCAATTCACAGCAGTCAATTACATTCACAATAATCAAAACCTTTATCGATTGAGTTGCACAATACCGACCATTTAATTGATTGATAAATTTATCAATGATTGTCAATTGATTGATAATTGACAATTGCAATAGAAGAGTGCTCACCAGAACTTGTGAGCAATTTTTTCACAGCTTTTATTCTTCTGTCAGTAATATATGTTTATTATTTTAAATTCTTATCCAAATTGCCGATTTTAATATGATATTTAGAATTGGATGTCTAACCTACGCCTATCACTACGTCGATCTGTCTGTCTCTCGTTCTTGTTCTTCATGTGCTCGCGGTGTGTATAAGCATTATAAGATTACTAGCTGTAACCCGCGCATACTTAAAAACGGATCTTCTCTGATTTCCAATTTTCCTGGAAATTTTCCGAGATTTACTTCCATAGTGTCCTTCCTTGGGCCAATACAAATCCATCAAGCCCAAAATCGCGAAAGTCGAACTATCCGTCCTTGAGTTATGAGTGCACAAGCACACACGAACGGCAGTCTCTTATATACATACTAGCTGACCCGGCGAACTTCGTTCCGCCCAAATTTGTTAATGTGATATATATATGATATATATATGTGAAATAATAATGCTGCATCATGTAATTCGATGAATTAAAATTGTTTATTCAAAAGGTCTATTAAAAACAATGGAAATAACTGAAGTGTAAAAATATCGATGTGTTTCAATCAAACCTTTTTCACTGAAGTGCTTTATGGTACACAACATTTTTCTCGTGTTGTATTCTCGGGTGCGTACACGTACTATTGATTGTCATAGCGAAAGCAAGACGCACGGGAAATTTAAAACCTTTAAATACGAATGGCAAATCATTTGGAATAAGCGGAATCCGCGGAATGAGAACATTTTCGCCTTTGAATTTTCCCCTCAAAGTCGTCGCTTGAATGATATTTGATTTAAGATTATTCACAATCAAACGTGTTCCGTTACAAAGTTTTGACGCATTGAGGTTGCGCACCAAAATTATAACAGAGCCGACTTTCAATTTCAAATTGTATTGCGGCAACCCCGGAGCATCCAAAGAATTCAAAAATTCCGTCGGATAGTTGGCGACTTCGTTTTGGTCCATCACGGAGTCGACAGATTTGTATGAATGTAACTCACCGGCGACTTGATTTTGAATGACGAAATTCAAATGATCGACATCTTTGTTCTTCGCATCCAAAATCACTCGTGCACTCAGCCAATCATGGTTAACATAATTTTCATTGATATTCCGGAAAACATTTGTGATGAACTCCTCCGGCGTCATTGTAAAGTTGCAAAAATTCAGTGGAAATTCAATCAGGCCGGTGCCAAATCGACTGGAATCACACATTGTTAAAACATAGTTAATAACATTTATTTTATCTTACACCTGTATCATTCCGCAATAGCAAGATGATCAACCACCTGGCGGTTTTTCTAATCATCAACATAATGTCAAAGTCATGTGTCAGATGTCATACTGCGCAATGGCAAGTGGATCAACCACGCCGCCTGGCAGTTTTTCGAGTCATCAACAAATGTCAAAGTCGATGTGCGGAAAAAAAATTACTTAAAACCGTACCTTCACGGACTTCAAAAAAAAATTTATGGAAAATCGATTTTTCTGAATTTTCAAATTTTCTGGAATTTTCCACCACAGTGTCCTTCCTTGGGCCAATACGAATCCATCAAGCCCAAAATCATGAAAATAGAACGATCCGTTGTCGAGTTATACTTGCACACACGGACGTCAGTCTATTTTATATATATAGATATAGATGTGAAAGATTCACAGCTTAAGTTTGATTTAGTTTTCTTTTTTAAGTACATGGAATATTATTTTTGTTGGTGTTAACGTTTTTTTACGGATGAGTTGTTTTTGTTAAAAATAAAATATTCTTTCTTATAAGTATTGTCTTGTTTTTTTTGTAATTGCAAAGAAAAGTTGTAATTATATTCTATTTTGGATTAATTATACGTAAAAACATACATTTTGATGAAATTTGCTTCAAGGTGTCCACGCTCATTACAATGAACAATCTCGCTCCAGTGAACAGGTCTGGTTTTTATTAGTTCACTATATCGAGCGTCTACTGTATTTACTAAAAAATATTTTTTTTTTTTGCAACACCCTGTATAGTTCATCGTTCAAGTTGAAGTCGTGCGAATGTATAATTCCAATTTCCAACTCATTTAATTATAATATTGTTATAAAGTCAAAGGTTCTATTCACAGTAGTATTATGTATGATGTACATATATATACAGGGTTTAACCATGAGAATAGTAAATAAAAAATTATTTCGTTGGAATGATTTTCATTTCTTCATTGAATAATGTTTATTGATCGATATCAATTATGTGTAAAAGATAATATCCGCCATATGTGTGAATATGAATGAATATTCGCGGCTGAACGGCCTATAAGAACACGCACTGGTGATTTCACATCTGCTACCACATTCAAAATTGTACGCTCAGTTGGTCAATTTTAAACACAAAAAAAAACACGTAATGCCCGATATGCACTTTTTTAACCGCCATTTTCATAATTAGGATGAATAATTTTAACACGATGTGCCACCTAGAATATATCCATGACTTAAATTGTTCATGACTATATAGATGGCAGTTGTTAATATGAAACTAAGAACCCTCTTTGTTTTCATGATAAGCTACAATTTTATATTCATTAACCGATGAGTATAAAAATAACTAGTTTGTGAACTACAGCAATCTGAGTCTCCTTTGGACCAAAGGATATTGCGCCATTTGGATTCAGGTCAGCTGTAATATTCCACTGCAAAAAGCAACATTTAGCAAAGTTGATCTTCAAAAGCACCGGTACTTTCCTTGCCGTTCATACTTTAAGGTTGTTTTCAATAAGCATCCTGGTGTCGACGTCCGGGCTAAAATCTTTTTTCAATGCGCTGGATGAAGCAAATGTTTCCACCTTTGAATATAGCGCAATATCTTAGGGGCAGAAATTTTAGACATGGGAGTTTCTTTCTTGACGTTTTCCACCTTTCTTTTGGAACACTCAATAATTTCTCGGTATGGCATACCCTTATTCCGGAGATCATTGACCAGCTTCCACTCCCCAGCGCTAAAATGATGTGTTTGACCCATTTTTAATAACTACTTCCTATTAAAATCATAAGCTTCCGTGAAAACAAACTCTAATCTTACCTATTGGGTTCAAAAAAGTAAAACTAAAAACAATCAATTATTCATTTTAACCGTTGTTCTTATAGGTCACAGGTGTCCCTATTTTTCACAGCCAAACCCGTCCGCACTGCGCAAAACTAACGAAACAATTGAATATTTTGGTATAGAGAACTGCACTACGTTTTGTAAACAGCAAAGCTTAAGATACTTCGCTCAACGTTGAGAGAAATGGTAATATGCCTTTGAAACATTGCCGTAGAAGTGTCTCTTTTATTTTGCACATGACTGTAGGTCGTCAAAACACACAATTTATTTTGCCTAACACCATAACTACGACTTAATTTGAATATAACTTGACAAGCTGTCCATTAGAGTAAAAGAGGTCCAAACATACATCTGCACACATTTTATAGCACAAATCATTCCCTGTTATGAGTATCTGCGGATTATATGGTCCGATCGCACACGAATAAAATATTAGCTTTCCAAAGGATTACTGTTGTTTATATTTGTTCGCTGCTACTAAACAACTCAGCTGTTTTGTTTACTGCTTTGACACCTCATATTTTACCACACCCTTATCAACCAAATATGGAAATTCTCATACTCGTCCCCTAAGAATGCACTTCCATATTTATGGGATGATAGTCCCACCTAAGTAATGTGTCCTCTTTGTCAACCGCTTTATTCGTATTCGTATTTCATCTCGAATTTTGTTCTCGTCCATTGTTACTAGTGTGAGTTCGTATTGTATTTAAAAAGAACTAGAAAAATTTCGGGAAAAGGATACGAGAGGACAGAAAATGTTTTATTTTTCAGTAACAGGACCAAATAAGTTGCGATCCTGGTTTTGTAGGAAATTGTTGCTCACCCTTGGACACAAACTACAAGAGAATATCCAAATTGGTTAATTGATTAAAAACTCAGACATGTTTCTAAAATTTGTCCTTTCCTTCCTTCAAGTGAGAATGCACCATGGAATGTTGGCCAACGGCCAAAATGTTTTTTAATTGTGCACGAGTATCACACGGTTCAGTTCCTGTGAAAATAATAAAATCGTAGTGCTGGTGTTCCGTGCCCTGCATTATTTTCAGGAGAAATGAAAATACACTATGCTGTACGGTATGCACTTTCATTTTCATTTTTCACTTGTAAGCCATTCGGAATTTATAAATTTAACCCAACAACTTAAGAAGCGAAAAACCTATTGTGTACTTTTATTTCTGACTCTGAGTGTATTCGACTTTATGTTCACTTTTTTTTTTGAATGGTAGCTTGTGCTTTAAATGCCAAAACACAGATGTGTCCAAGGGTATTTTCAGGCAAATTATTTGTGCAAATAACGGCTATTGTCTACTGTAAAAGAAAAAATCTCTCAAGTGGAATTTCACACCATTCACCATGACAAACGCCAAAATAAGCGTTCCGAGGTAATCTTATTAAATGCTTTGCTGAACAGGATATCGCATAGACAGGGTGTAAAAAAAAAGGAAAGAAATCGTATTTAAATTTTAAATGACACTGAAAATGACACGCTAAGTTATTTGACAGGGTAAATCTGGTTCACTATAAAACTGGCTTGCAAATTTGGTTAACGACTTTCGAATTAGATTAAAGTGGATTCACTTTAGCATCAAAATTTACGACAGACAAAAAACAGGGCGCGGCGAAATTTACTGCATGTACTACGTCTGTTTATGTACTTATTTATATGATTTTTAAAATTTGGAACTTTTCATAATGAAAACTTGGGAAGGAATAAAATAGTTGAAAAGGCAAACAATTGTAAACGCCTTACAAGCATACAAAATCGTAAGAGCTACTCCAACCGTAGGGATAATTTTTTCTACTGTGAAACATTTTTCACAATTTTAGATCTATTGGACATGTGAAACCTCCAAATTTGAAACGGGTTTAATAAAGTGTAACAGATATTGGTCAAATCATCGACCAGCAGCTTTCAGACCGAACAAATTTTGAACAGAAATTTTCATGTTTATCACAACAAAAATCAGTCAGTATATGTTAAAAACTAAAGCTGAACTCTATGTTTTGGTGGCACCAAAATTTGGCGTAGCATATAACCGCTGCAGAGTGATATAAACTTTGGAAGTATGCCCTCTATCAAAAACTGGAATAGAGTTCAACTGGGCGATTAGGTCTGAGTACAACATACTTCTTGCTAAACTTAAAGTACTGTCCAATGTTCAACTTATATACAGTAGAATCCGCTTAAGACGCTCACGCTTCAGACGCTATCCCGCTTTTAACGCTCTTTTTCTCCGGTCCCTTCATTTTGATTAGAATTTGTATGAAAAATAATCCGGTTAATATACGCTCTATTTCCCGCTTAATACGCTCACACAGCTAAACAATCCCTTCGTAAAATTTGTATTTTCTTGTTTACGAATGCTTTTCCCAGAAAAACCATTCGGTGCATTGGGATATACGGCGGCGCCGATGACAACCGCCGTTCTTATAGGGATTTTTTTGTTTTTCGCAAAGAAACCATATGAAGCGTGTCATTTTTGTGGTCGTTACTTTCGACAGTTTTATTTCATTTCTTGTATGTATTTCTTGTGCACATACAGGTAGTGTCTATGCAATAGAATTTGATTGCGTTCAATGGTTAGTATACAAGGGATGGAAGGAAAGCTAGCATAATACATATTTCAAACTGTTTTTATAAAATAACCCTTTTTTGAACTGGATGTATTTTTTTAGTTTTTCCCGCTTAGTACGCTATTTTCTGTCGGTCCCTTGAAGAGCGTCTTAAGCGGATTCTACTGTATTTCGATACATTCACCAGTCTTGGTTTTAAACTTAATCGCTCCTTTTCAGCTTGCAATCATATTAATTATACTGTTGGATGGTTTTACGGTATATTACTTAAACTCTGGCTGTTCTCCAATTTAATTCCTATTGATATTAAACTTAGAATCGTAAAATCGTCGCTTGTACCCCTTATTTACGTATATTATGATTTAGTCGTTTTTTGTAAGCCCAATTCCCAGTTCATAACAACATAACACATAGTAAAGTACCATCATATTTGTTTAAAAAACTCCAATTTTGCACAGTTACGCAGAACTCTCAATCTTATAACCCCCATATCCGACTCGTTGTACTCGTCGCGCCTTTTCTTTGTTCATGCCTCAAGATTCTGGAACTCTCTCCGTTACTCGATAAAACAAATAACTGGGATCGCAAAATTTGAAGCTGCTATTTTTCAACATTTCTCTTAAAGCAAATACATTGATTACCCTAATATCCTTAACTCTCCCTCCCTTCCTCAATCACGTCTTTTTTATTCTTATTTTTATTTTCATGTACTTTATTTCAATATTTATATTTGTATATTTAATTTATTAGATTAAGTCAATTTCTGTTTAAAATTAATGTTAATACCATTGGATTTGTATTTTTGTTATGCATATGTACTGTACATATGTACTTGTATTTCCGTCAAATAAACTGGTCACTAACCAAGCACTCCAATCACAGTATCCACAACTACTTCAAAGACTCCAATTGCCGTGACATAATCAGCCTGGTTTTAAGGGAACGATATGTACGACTTAACCTAAATGTCAGAGCTTTTAGGAACGATGCATTCGTGCAGATGGTTTATGCTTGATATGCAACATTGACGCCATTGCAAACACATTTAAAGCATACAGGAGACAATTTCTCGGGAGTGATGAACTCGACTGGGCTCAGCTCCTCAGAATTCTAAACGGGCAAAGCTATACCCATTTATAGAAGTTTCTGAAACTTAAATACCGTGCTATATTTGCCTTAACCTGGCAGGAAACTTTTAAAATTGTCAAACAATTAATTCTTGAATACTATATTTTTGTAACGATAATTATTTTTGAGGAAATAAAAAATATCTACTAATAAATGTGTTACTCAAACAATAAAGTGGAAATGCACCTCACTTAGAGATGAAACAACCAAGAGATGAACTTGGCAATAATGTGATTTCAGCAGTATGGCCCAATGACCTAAACATCAACAATAGCAATCAGCTTTCCATCATCGACCAAAAATATAACTTCATGATTGATTATTGAGACTCGCTGGAAAGGGCGTAGCCTTATTTCACCGGAGTATTTTTATCATAGGTCTGTTCCCATACTTTCTGGACTAAAATTTATAGATTCTCCAATTTCAAGGAGTAGGGGTAAAAATATGTCAGAAAGAGGGGAAAGTGTGCAGAAGTACAGGAACGCAATAACAACATTTGGAGTTTCATAAAGCTGCCCAAAGAAATTTCTTGGGCTTAATTCGGCAGCATGGGGAAATTTCTTACTCTCTTGTTAGCGCTCTCTTCTGTCGAAAACTAGGAAAAATCTTCGTACTGGAACAGGATTTGACCGATTCTCGAAGTTTTGCACTGTTTTGGACAGGACGGGAACAGACTCATATATGGATGTAAAGAGACGCGTTTTATTCAAAAAAGTTTGACAGCTGGCCTCGAAACAGACAGAATATCTTAATTTTTGATTCTGACTGGTGCCACCAACGATAAATTAATACACAGGGAAGCATTGCTATTTTAAAGCGTTGTTTGTAATGTCTAAAAGGCCATTCTGTGGCAAAGCTAATCTTAACAATTTGGTTATTGCAGTCAATTGCAAAGATAGGTTAGGCTGGGAAGGGTGACAATAATTTCCACTTAGAGAACCGAAGATGCATTGTGATATTCTGCATACATTCTCATAGTTTGGAAATGAATCCTCTTTTTATACCAACTCATATGCTCTTGATGAATCCTAGAAGATCCGATATCTTTGAGTTTTTGGACTTTATGTTTTTGAAGAATCTTTTGCCTGGGGTTCTGGTAAGGCGGGGCAATAATATGGAAGATGTTGGACGATTCTCTTTCCTCTACGTCTTCGCAGCTTCTGCGATCTATTAAGATCTAGTTTCTAAAATGAGATGAGGTACAGTCCACCTTACGTTAGTCTCTTACTCTCTTCTTCAATTATTAATCGTAGGCAGTATAGAGGTGTCAGCTTCACGGTTGCCAAAGCCCGATCCTGTTATGGCCAGTTCGTTCACCTTTTCGTTCCCTTATTGCTATGTCCGGGTTCCCAGCATAGTCTAACTTTGTGGCAGCTTCTAGATTTAGTCCATTGCGGCCTTTTGATTTCAGAGCCGGTTGGCTATCCACCAGAATGATTATCTCCAACGAAGTGAGGTTGCTATCTTTTATGTAACATATTATATAGTTGCTTATTCAATTGCAAGTACTGCATGTATCCGGTAGCCTGAAAGATTCTGGTTTGTTCAGAGTACAAACCTGTTTCAGTCTTGAGCCTAAGACTGCAAAGCCACCAAGTATCTCAAGTAATAATAAGACTCTTTTGGGGTAAATACGGATACAACGCCACTATCACATAAGCACTATGACTTTCACCAAGGATCCAAAGGGCAGTACTTCCTCATTTAGATTCTGATGTTATGAGAACGAGCATGACTCCATCTCTTCCCTAATTTAATTTCCACATTTCATTAAAGCGTCATAAATATTCAATCAGGACATTTAGGACACAAAGCGTAGAATATACCACCACTCGGATGAACGAAATTTCTTAAAACTATATCAAATCAGTGTTCAGATCACTCCTCGGTTAAAGACAGACAACAAGCATCATGTACGTGTCTTATTCCACGGACACGCACCCACCTGGCAGCCGAAATTGTATTTGTCAAAATAACAAACATTATATACACAAACATAAATGATAAACGATTCCATATAATTAAAGGAACAACCATTTCGAGCCGTGTTGCTCCTGTAACCGAAAAGACTCATTATTATTCAGGGTTAAGCCCGGTTGGCGCCTCCTTTCCTACCCCACAAAAACATCTGTGCGTGTTATTATTAAGTTAATTGCTTTGTTCTCTGTCTTTTGTGTAGACCCTGCACTGCCTGTTTTGGAGATTCCCTATTCAAGTACTGAATTTGAATTTGCAACAAAAACTTTAATAATACTCGTATGACTGCTGTTCTAGCGGTAAAAACAATTTTAATGTTGTTTTTTTTATTTGAGAAATGAAAATGTGTTTCCACCTTCCCAAGAAACCACTTTCGACTTGCCGGATAGTAAAATGGCAGTATTTCTTCATATCTGTTTGCGGAGAAATTAATGCAAAATTCATGCAAATTTCCCGGCTTTCCCTACCTTATTTGAGTATCCTGGGAGCATCTTTCAACACGAAGAAAATACTGCCACCCTTTTCAATGTTATTCGTTCAAACCCTTGTTTTTTTTTATATCGCAGATCTGCAATAAATCCCTCTTTTTTGCTTTACAAACACTCGAAACCTTTCAAGGATTCCAGTTGCTCTCTCAATTAATTCAAGTCCTTAGGTACACACTTCATTGTATAATTAAGTGCAAAGAAAAAAGGGAATCATTGCAAAAGCCGACTGTGCAGGGTCAACGTGCAAGTGCATTGCAAGCAGGCAGACTTTTAGCAACGTTCACGCTTCGTAATCATTTTGCATACACTCGTGTTCAACTATGACCCTGATTCAAGGACTTGGCGTCGAATGTATATCTGCACCTGATATCACCAATGGCAAAGTCAATTTCCTGCTCCACTTCCCACGTATACGATGGAATTAATTAAAAAAGGATTGGAAAAAAAACCCTCGTTCATGTCGATTAGTTAGTACCTACAGTGAAATTGAATGATGCCACGCAACAGAGGGAAAATCTGCCAAACAGATAAATATAAATCGACACACCTTTGTAATCCTTTTTACAACGACTTGGAACTAAGAAGTCTGTGGGTGTTAAGCCGATTTCTTGTAATCGAATAAGGATTAAAAAGTAAGTGGCAAGAGAAGGATTAAACTGCTCCTGTTGGATGCTCTTCTGTGGAAGTGAAAGTCTAAGACAAATGATGCACACTTCGCTGAGTAATCATTTTCATTAGCTTTTTTTTCGTTAGGTGAAACTGCTTTCCGGAAGGAGCATGATAGTTGGTATCCATTAATGATGATTAACGAGTGGTCCACCATAGTTTATAAATGAATGACTGCGTAAATAATTAGAAGTCATTTTGCCAACTACATACTCGAGTAATTTGGTGAGACACAGATTAGTTGGTTTCCAGGGATAATCCAATGAAAAAGGATCAGTGGAACCCATGAAGTTTTATTTATGTTTTTATGGATTTTCAATAATAGGGAAGAAATACAAGAGGGACGTTTTTACGTTGTGCGTATATTTTTGTTCTCTGATTTATAAACCAAAAGATCAAACGATCGTGGCGATTACCTGCGTGCGCCAATAGTCCCCCAGTTGAACGTGAAGTCACTCGGCCACAATGATTTAAGTCCGTGACTCTCTATTAGCTTATGTTAGTCTTCCAAAAATATAAGATTTCTAGACCTCTGCATTTGTTGCAGGAATGCTTTTCTTACTTCGTCGAATCATTTCCCAGCGAGCTAGTTTATCATGCATTCGAGTAAGTGTATTACAGACTCAAACCTGATTGACTCCAAATGAGTCCTGAACTGCTGCAATACTCTCCAAGACCTCTCCCATAGAAACAAAGTCAAACTTTGGTGGGTGCCTGGACACCAAGGTCGTGATGGAAACGAAAAAGCTGACTAACTGGCTAGGAAAGGCTCGACTGACTCCTTTGCCGGCCCTGAGCCATTTTGCAACATTCTTAATTCAGCTATAAACTTAAAAATCAAAAGTTAGGAAAACAACAAGAAAATACGCAGGGTCTTCGTCAGGCTAAAAGAGCAATTAATGGAATGATAGAAATGATATCAAGAGATTAGTGAGATTTCTAACAGGGCATTGCCATCTTCGATACTACCTCAAAAAAAAATTGGTCTCATTCATGGAAGACGACGAAAATGTGGAACATATGCTATGCGACTGCATGGCACTCTATGCCCTCAAAAGACAACATCCTAACTCCCAGAGAAATTTTTAAAGTCTCCAAACCAGTAAGGTCTTCAATTTCATCGAAAAAATTGAACCTCTGCTGTTTCCCTAAACTGACTATGCGGTATGAAAGATATTTAAGTTCGCAGTGGCCGTCGCCAGTTCCTTTATAATAATGGTAAAAGATTTTGAGAAAAATCGAGAGCAGGGCTATTCTCTCAACATCATCGTTTCATTTTATTTTGTGTCGTACTTTTCAGTTAGTTTTTCCCGTAGTCAGCAGTTCCCCTTCTTTCCTTGCCAACCCATCGGCAAACTCGTTGGCTTCTACAACAGACTGACCAGACGGGGTTCGGACCCCTGAAATAAAATTTGGGAGTAGATTAAGAAAAAAGCGGAGCAAAACCAAAATTTGCGGAGTAGATTAATAAATACATAAAAAAGCTTTGCAAAACAAAAGCAAAGGAGACAGAAGGCGTGTTTTTTTTTTTTGTAACCTTCTGACACTTCAGTTGTAGTATTTATTTTTCTTGGATAGCACTAGTCTACAATATTTTGTAACAAGGATAAGACACATCATTTCTGGTAGATTATTAGACACTGAATCTAAATCTGGCAACAGAATTGCTCTAGGAGGTCAGAATTTTGAGATATACCAATCTCAAAGTGCTTAAAACACGGTTTTTGGCGATATTTGAAGTAATTTTTTGACAACAACAATTTTTTATAGTTATTTTTAACTAAAGCATCCTTTAGTACCACTCTTTCCCTTTCAATACCATTTTAGTTTGTTTCGCTACAAGGATTTTTTCTCAAGGTTGGTCCATATCCACCTAGAAGCTTGAATGTATTCTGACGTTCCAGCAAAATGCAGGCGATTGTTGACAAACGCTACCTGTCATTCCACGATCAACGGCAGTCGATGGATTCAATGCATTATGTGAAGAAGCTGCGGTTGACGACGAATATGCGAGTTGCGTTGCAAAATGATCCGTCTGCCGAGATTTTCTCCAATCAATTTTTGTGGATTGGCAATGGAGAAATACCAGTCAACGTTTTCACCGGATTGATTTTATTCCCGCCGAATTTCTGCCATTTAGCAACGACGAACAAGAAGAACTCATTACGAATGTGTTCCCAAACATCGTCCAGAATTATGTGAACCACGATTGGTTAAGTGCACGTGCGACAACGGTGGGCAACGACAAATCAGAATGTCGATGATTTAAATTTCGTAATTCAAAATTGCTAGACAATTACATTCGTTCAAACCAGTCGATTGTATGTGACTAATCTGGACGAAGCAACCAAACCAATTATTATCCAACGGAATTTCTGAATTCATTGGCTTTGCCAGGATTCTCACCACATAATTTACGACTGGAGGTTGGATCTATTATCATCAGGCCCCGGAGCTACAATTAACCGAAACTGTGCAATGAAACAAGATTTGTCATTTTCGGTTGGAATCGTGAATGCTCGAAATTATTTCAATCAAAAAATCAATTTTGGGCGGGACGAAGCTCACCGGGTCTGCTAGTTTTAAATAATTAAAACATTTGGCTCTTTCCTCACATATGTATGCTACGCTACTACCACCTTACGATTTCCTTAAACGCATCTTGGATTGCAACCTTAAACCAGCCTGAAGCTTAAAATCAAACTGACTTGCAATTTTTTCTAGCTCTTCACCAATTCATATTTTAACGGTAATATATCTGAAACTCTTGTAACCAAACTAACGGTGTGCAATGCTGTGTCATTTACAAATTTCTAAGAAAGAACCACATTCATAGAACGGAGCCCAATTTCAAAACATAGTGCGGGCGGTAATTTTCCAAATGACATCTATGGTGTAACAGAAGGTGAACCTTTTATTGTTATTGTAATGGAGACCATAATCAATTTGATGTGAAACAATTTACTAAATTGATATTCACTTGATTTGACCAAGCAAGTAATATTGCTCCAAGTGATCGAAATTCATCGGCTATCAATTTAATATACCAAAGATAATCGACTGTCCTTGCCATGTGCTCCCTTAAACGGTCTAAACATGGCCAGAGTAATGAACTGCCTTCAAACCCAACCATATTCTGTGAGACAAAAAAAAGGAAAAAGCCATTTTGTTGGTGGCTCACTTGGGATTTTGATTAAATGGAAAAGCAAAAAAGTTACGTAATGATTTATAAGTTCCTTTGCAATTGATCAATTGGTCCTTTGTGGTCCTTTCGCAGACCCGAAGTAAAAAAAAAATCACCCAAATCTTCTGTTCTCTTTTAAAATTAAATTAATGCCTAATTGTGTGGTTTGAGGTTTCGTATACAAATGCTGAGGACACACATTTCTGCATGAATAAGCTCCATTGTGCTGCAGACGAAGAAGCAATTAAGATGTGAAGAATATGACCCGAGTTGGCAATCTGAAAGCTGCAGTTTTCCTTAGAAAAAACTTAAGTCATTATCATGGGTGAAGGACCACTGCAACTTCCACTGAAATCCTTTCAAAAAGAAACCTGTTGGAAGATATGTATGTGTATGTCGTTTCTATGGAGTTCATTGTTAACATTTACCCCTCTACATAAATGCAAATGACATCGCAGGATAGTGCACATTTCTAACGAGTATCTCATATTCGATCCTTTATATTTCCGCTCATATCTTATCTGTCAGATGTTCCAAGTTTCTAGTGGCAAAACTCCTCTTCACGCTCGAGATGTTCACGAATCTCACTCGATTTTCGTATACCCCCTAGTTCCTGGTAACTAGAAAATTATTTGCTTGTGCCTTCTAAGAATCAAAAGGCTGACGTTAACAGGGCTATGAACAGGTCCCCATCAAATGGCATTCGCTTGAAAGTGATATGATGTAGGGAACTCATAATTAGCGGCACTCGAGTGTGTTTGTAGGTACTCCTTTCAACTCATATACTTACATATGTACAAATAAATATTAATTGCGTGAATTTCCCGACGTTATAATTACGTTAAATTAAATAAAACACACACTTGTACTCATGCATATTATCCAGGTTCTGGTATGCGCACAGGATAAACTTAATGTGCCGGGAAAGTACTCGAGGAAAGGACACGTCCTTGTGTTATTTTTCCGTACTCTTAAACAAAAACAATAGCGTCATGATTTATTTAATAATAATAATTTCTCAAAAACAGCAGTAAACATCAGATACACTTCGGCTTAAACTTTTTCATTAAAAAGGTGTACCTACCGTATTTTGAGGGTACGGGTACACTTGTCAAATTAATTAGATCGCTTTCAAACTCATGTGGGTAGTGCTTATCCTTATGAGCGCCGGTCTGTTTGAAAAGGGAGGTTGCAAAAATGTTTTGTAAGGAAAGTGCCAACTTCAGGTACGTAATAAACGTATGTGGGGTGTGTTTTTTTGAAACACCGAACAATGATGCAGGTAAAGTTGGCTCAACAAATATTTAACAAAAGTTATTTACTTGTTAATTACACACAAGCTGTACAGAGTAATGTACTCTAAAACTCTCTTGATCGTGTGTACTAAAAATAATGCAGTTATTAAAATATTAATAAAAATTAAAAAAGGCAGTAAAAGGCAGTAAAATTAATTAAAAAAAAAGGAAATCAAAATCACTTCTTCGTGAAATCCGCATAATAGAGCTAAAAACTTATTGTGAGTACCTACCGTTCTTGTACCATTAGGAACATATGAATAAATAGGAAGCTTTTAAGTAAACTTAGATGAAAAAAGAACCAGTTAAGCAACGAGGAGATAAGCACATACAAACAAATTGCGAATTTAGTAACCCAACACCACAGGTAGGATACATACTGTTATGGACATTCGAATAAAGACACCTAGGTGGTAATTTTGTTATGACATACATACTACGTTCTTTTTGGAAAATTGAGCAAAAATATTTGAAATGTGAACACTACTACTACGCAATCCCAGGAAAACACCTAAAAAGTTTTTTCATGGTGCCACCTCTTTCGAATGTCTGACAAGCAATCAAAAAGTATCATTTGTCACGATTGAGCTTCTCAATTCGCCGTTCGGACTCGGTAAAAAACTGTAGGTCTTCCATTCGTGCAAAGATGTAACCCACATACACAAATGGTTGCGAGAAGCATCAGGCCCTGGTTCACCCCGAGCTGTAGCGCCACCTAAAGAAAGAATTTGAAGTTCGATTTTAGCCGTGTTTTATTATGCTGATCTAATCCGGATCTGATCACGGGCATAATTAATTAAACTGGATAATATTACACACCTTTTTAGCCCGAAGTTGCCGTTTTATAACACTGGTTCTTAGCGCAGACACACACAAGCAAAGTTCACAAACGAAATTGCAACCTATTGAGAAATAGCCGAACTAATTTTTGGATCACGAAAATAGATCCAAATGAAAAGCAAGATCTCGTATTGTTATTGTAATGCATACACACCAATGATCCAATGTGAATCATGGGTGATAATAGCCATATTTTACTATCACCGATGATCCATATAGATCATTGGTTTGTATGCGTTACAACAACAATACGAGATCAATTTCTGTGATCCAAAAATTAGTTCGGCTATTTCTCACAAAGAGTGCATCTTTCACTGGTAAATGTTGCTTTAACTATCGATAATTGTGAAGGGTACCATGCTGTCAGATTAGAATAAGAAATAATTATTGACAACCCAAATAAATATTATTATGTTCGAATAAATTAATATTCTGCTCATAATCATAAGTTAGCGATGTAATAGTAAAACTATAGCTACAAAATATTATTCTCATTTGGTATCTGTTAATCAAAATTAACAATTTCCTCCTTAAAAATAAATCAAGCTCATAAAACTTTTATTTAAAAGAAAAAATTCATTCGCATGGCAGCATAGTGCTAATTGTCAAAAGTAGCTTAGCTTGTACAAGCACCACAGCACAGAACTTAACCTTTTCGTTGATCTGGACTGTTTTATTTTCATTGCGTGATCCATATAGATCATAAGTGATAACAAAACACGGCAATAAAACGCGTGGGTTTCAAGAATAATATATTAATCATTTTGCTTTTGTTTTACTATTTACGTGTTTAAATCGCTGCACAGTAGAGGAAAAAGCCGTTATTTTGTCTTTGAAGAATGAAGGCGTCATTTCGCAAAATTGCGCAGAAAATTTACCGATCAAAGAAGATAATGAAGAAAATGCTCTAAAAACACCAATTGCTAAGAAAAAAATAGGCCAACCTAGGAAAACCACTCCACATGAAGACCGTAAACAAAATAGCTCATCTATCCAGATCCGGGGACATTAAATCTGAGCTGGGACTAGAGATTTTATCACGAACTATTCGCAAAAGGCTGGTAGAAAAAAATGTACACGGAAGTATAGCAAGGGCGGTACCTTTACTTTTTACTGCGAAGAAATAATATTCGTATGAAATTCGCAAAAGGTCGCCTCAATCGGAGCCAGTCCAGAAGGAATTAAAAAAATGGCGAAACGTATTGTGGACTGACGAAACAAAAATTTTTTTGTTCGGGAGGGACGGCAGGCAAAACGTTCGAAGGTTCAGCAGCAGTTCAAGCCATAGTACACTATGAAAACAGTGAAGCATGGCGTATGATGTATTCAGTTATGGAGGTCATTTTCTTGAGGCTTTCATAATCATCAAACTTGAGAGTGATGAGTTAGGTTATGGCTTTTTTCAACCAAAATAAGCCATATACTATATACGTATGGAGCAATCCTGCTCTGTTATTACAGCTCATCAATTATATCCAGCTGTTGGATTCTATTGTTCTGCATTCCCTTGCTATACTGCTTCTGTCCAGTGTTACCAGACAAATTGACTAAAATTCACCTCTTTTTATGCAAAATCTTAGCAAATAACCCGTATTGTTGTTTGTGCTCTTGTTGGCAGCGACGAGGGTCGTTTGTATACACCGAACATTGGAAAACAAGAACTCATCCTCCAGATAATATGGTCTGCTTTTACATTGTTGTTGCTATGGGAAATGGGTTCTTTTCATGTCATACTGTGAATATGAATTTTAAAGTAATTGATGTCGATCCAAAAGTTAACTGTTTTCGTTACAGAGAAAAATAACTTTTAGGTCAATTAACCACAGTGAATATTCGAACTTCAAAAAAAAAAATACCTTTTTATAAGAAAAACATTATAAAACGACATATTATGTATGTATGTGTAGTATGATTAAAATTCGGGATATTGTTTTTTTTTTTGGCGAATATTAAGATAAATTAGTTAGCTTAGGACTAAAGATGGAAACTTGGTAACTTAATGGTTCGTTAATACATTATGTCCTTATGTATGTTATGTACCCAATGTAGTCAAGTCATAAATACTTGTAGGTACACAAATTGCTGTAAAACTTCGAATGATTATTTAGGAAATAATATTTAAACAGTTTATGCGCAATGGCCGCCATTTGCATTTCTGCTGGTTTTGAGTCGCTATTACCCCAGCATGCACCCCGTAAATTGGAAAATTGTACACTGCAAGGATCAAGGACTTAATTTTAATCCAAAAGTCTGCACTTCCTAACGGTCAATCGTTTGCTGCTATAAAGTCCGACACAATGTTTTGCAGCCACAGAAGGCTTGTTGGAAAGTCGACTAGTGGTTTGAAAAAGATTATTGATTAAGTCTTTTTTATACTGCGACTCCCTTTACAGGCTGTAATTTTTTTCCGACGCCCTACTAAAAGAAGATACCTGCGTGTAGCTCTAGCAAATATTAAGATTACTTTATATATTATTTATTTAAAGAAAACTCCAAGGAATATAGAATCTTAATTATTGTTATTTATTAGAAAATATTAAAGTGCAATCAATGAGAAAGATGAGTTTGCTTTTCTAAGCATTACTTCTTCAATCGGGGCTGAAGTTTTGAAATCCCTACTCTCATTTCTTTTTCTAAATTGATTTGTAGCCTGTATTTCGAATTGATTACTACAACTGCAAAAAAGCGAGTTTTACACAAGTATGATGTAGCAGACGGTAAAGGATCTTCAAAGCTGTAGTACTGAGAGAAGGATATTCTTGAGATACCTTGGTCCAAAATTTAAATAGTTTGTCTTTGCCAAAACGTAGTTTAAGGCTGGTATCACAAGATAGTTCTAGCAGTTGTTCTTTCTCGACTATGTGGTAGAAAGTCGTATTGAACAAGATTCTCTGGAAAATATTTATCAATATGGGTGGGCACCGTAGCGCAAGTGGTTAGTGCGTCGGACTACTGTGCCAGCGGTCTTGGGTTCGAATCCCGCCGCAAACACCTAAAAGTTTTTCACAGTGCCCACCTCTTTCGAATGTCTGACAAGCATCAAAGAGTATCATTTGTCACGATTGAGCTTCTCAACTCGCCGTTCGGAGTCGGCAAAAAACTGTAGGTCCCTTCCATTCGTGCAAGAATATAACACGCACACACAAATGGTTGCGAGAAGCAGGCCCAGGTTCACCTCGAGCTGTAGCGCCAACTAAGTAATATGGGTGCTCAAGGTCGATAAATGATGAAATAATATCAATTGCAAACTTAAACTCAGATCTTGAAAAGATTTTTCTTGCAGGAAGCCTTGTAAAACAGGAAAACAGTCGGTACTTTCTTTCTACTCTTCTATTTTTTTCCGTCTCGCGACGCCCTCAGGATAGTGCTGCGCCGCCCCAGGGCGTCGCGACGCACAGTTAGGGAAACCCTGGATTAAGTGCTTACAGAACATCCGTTGGGTAGATTTTTGCCGATTGTTTTACTTCCTTCGTATAAAATTGAAAGTTTTAACGCTATTGCGCCTTTTTGATACCACAGCTCAAAGTAACCTGATTACCATAATCTGTGTACAGGAAGTAGGTAGGGTTTAAATCCATCCTCTGGAGTTGAGGAACTTTGTAAGGTTACAGAATTTTATGGCAGTAATTTCTGAAACGTCGTTAAAGAAATAGTTGCCTACAGTGTGCGCTGTCTGGCTCTAGCTAGTCCCGGGCATTCACAGAGAAAATGAAAATGATTTGCCTCCGCATTTTCATTCTTGCAACGTTGGAAGTGGGTGTTAAAAGGGATACCTAACCTCAAAGCGTGAGTGCCGATTTGCCCAGTGACCTGTACTGATTGCTACAATTCTGGCGGTCCAGCTCTCGATCTGTTGATCAGGCCGCGTGGTCTATTTTTGTTATGAACGGGTCACGTCTTTCTGGATATGGCACAGTTATGGAAGTTCCTCCAGCTGGAGTTGGCTTCAACTAGAAAGCGTTGGAAAATTTGCCATTGATGAGTCCCAAAAGAGATTGTACTACCACCCCAATGGAGTCAGCAAGGGTTGAACCAGGTCTGGCGAGCTCATCGGCTCTTTCATTTCCCTCTATGTTGCTGTGGCTGGGAACCCCGTAGAGAGTGATTTTAAACCAATTGCTTGCACGGGTAGGTTAACTTTACTTATTCAACGATTCATCCAAAATGTTTTATCCAATAATTGAGTGCGTCGGACTACTGTGCCAGGTCTTGGGTTCGAATCCCGCCGCAAACACCTAAAAAGTTTTTCACAGTGCCCACCTCTTTCGAATGTCTGACAAGCATCAAAGAGTATCATTTGTCACGATTGAGCTTCTCAACTCGCCGTTCGGAGTCGGCAAAAAACTGTAGGTCCCTTCCATTCGTGCAAAAATATAACGCACACACACAAATGGTTACGAGCAGCAGGCCCAGGTTCACTTCGAGCTGTAGCGCCAACTAAGTAAGTAAGAATTGAGTGAACGCAACTTCTGTGGCATTTATATCAATTGTAGAAGGATGTCGCTCTATTCTTAAAGCACTAAGCAGACACAACAGGGTCAACCTATGCTGGGTGCTTGGACACTCTGGCGTAGAGGGAAATTTGTTGAACCGACTTATCTGATTATTATTTGTAATTTATTTAAAAGTGGACGTTACAAACGTGTGTGGAGTTGTCTGTCCGACCGTGGATTTGCCTGTTTGCTTGAAAGAGAAGACAAACCACCTTTTGAATCTAGTAACTTCGTAATCAAAGATACCTTACGACAATGTTCTTAATTGATCCTCATTTATTTATTTTTGAAGTGAAACTTCTTTAGCCGCGGTAGGTCAAATTTGCCTGAATCAGACGAAAAAGTGAAACGCTTCCCCTTCTCCGACTTCAAAAGTGAAATAAAATACTCATACATATCGAGCAAAAAAATATCAAAAGTAGAAGCAAGCGAAGAGAACAACAACAAAACAAGGGAAGAAAATAAAATTCTTATTTGCAAATAACAACAAAACAAGCCAAGAAAATAAAATTCTTATTTTCAACCATGCAACCTTGCATGGTGGCAAGCATTTGGCCATCGCACACGAGATGATTTTTGCGGACAGAAAATCGGTTTTGTTGGCGAAGAGACTGAGGTCTGCGGTAAGAAATGACAGAAAATATTCTTCGGAGTTTGTACGAAAAATACCACCACAGTGAAAAGGGGTTTATGGATACAATTTCTTCTGCGGGTAAAAATGTGTTCATACAAAAATTTTATATGAGATGTGACTTCTTTTGGGTTTGTATATTCCTAAAGATATGAAGAATAAATAACGTCTTGTGCAATGCACATTGCAATACAGGATCTACATATTTCGTTCTGTGTACAAAATGGAAAACACCTCGATTTTGATGAAATGTTTATATGACGTGGAGGGTATTTTTTCGAGTATCTTTATGCATCGATGCAAAAGTGATGTCCACTTTGTCCATAATTATCTTTATTCCGTTCGACGAATGGTGTTGCTCTCAAATCAGGAGGTGGTAACCCTACGGGGATTGCTCTCCGATTTGCGTCGATTTGTCATACAACAACGGCCGGTAATCCAGTGAGTGTTTATAACAGGGACAGATGTATGCAAGCTATTGAAACTAGAGTTGGGCAAACTAGTTCACTTCACTGAAGTAGTTCAGTAGCTCTCGTTCACTAAAAAGAACTAGTTCACCAATGTAGTTAACTCAGTAGTTCTTTTAGTTCAGAATCAGCTTCGCCCTTCACTTCTCACCTACCACCATCAGCTGAACTTATGAGTGATTTGTGTCTGTGACACAACATACATACATTCATCTCATCCATAAGGTATAGTTTATATCCAGAAATAGACCAGTCAAACGTTTGTATATGTTCGTTTACAAGTTCGATTGAGAAGAAATACGAAATTAAGGGTGGAATATGAAAAAAATTTGTGTATACCGAAGTCACAACACACTGGAGGACGGTTGACTCGCTCGACCATGGAACTTAAAATTGTTTGAATTGGATCGATGCAACAATCCTTCGGGTTGCGCTTGCGAGCTGCGTGCGATATCGATGTATCTATCTGTGGCTTTATCTCTCTCTCATATGGTAGTGAACAGGGTTGTCGCGAGCAAAATTCAAAAAGCGTCAAAAAAGGGAGTCCAGAAGCAAAAAAGGGGTCCCGCTTATATTTGTATGAAAAAATGCAATTTTTCGAAAAACTGTATGTTATGCTGCACTTAAAATAAAATAAATATTGAGAAAAAAATAACAAAGACAAAAAAAGCATGTATGCAGAACGAGTTTTTGGGAAGGAAATTCTGATTAACAAAAATACTTTGTTGATTTCATCACTAGTTGAACAAAATGGGTGTCTTTAAAGAGCGAAGTGCTATGTTTTATAAGTAAAAGAGACATTAAATGAAAATAAATTGAAATAAGGGTCCCTTATTTTCAAAATGCGTCAAAATCGAATTTTTTTTGAAAAGTGGGGTCCCGGGTCCCAACGCCGAAAAAGCGTCAAAATGACGCAAAAGGGTCCCAAACGGCAACGCTGGTAGTGAATGGTATACCTACTACTGTACTACTACAACTACAAAGGATACGTTCAACGTTCCCAAAGAATTCGTGTAGAAAAAATCCGGTTTTGTATGGACATATTTATCATTCTTCTGGTTCTGAAGTGGTGAACCGTAGATGTAGTGAACTACTGAGCCGTCACCGTCACCGTCATCTGTATTGTGTTTGTGTTTCACAACTCACTAGTTCAGATACAGATCCAGATGAGAGGTGAGCCCTTGAAGTACTGAACTAAAGATATCGGAACTAGTTCATTTAGTTCAGCCGATCTTTTGAACGGCTCCTTCATGGGTAACACAACTCTAATTGAAACAATACTGAGAGGGAAATATCCTATCTTCGCTGTACTGACAACTTTTGTGGACCAGAGTATAGAACCTAAGAAGTTTCACTTCTTACGCGCGAAATTCTCACGCACTTTTTTTTATTAAGACCACTGTGAATTAAATAGATAACATTAATTTTCGTTTTGACTCTTTATATTTCGCCAGCTCTTCTCGCGTAATTTTCCTGTAGAGCGTAGAATGTACATTCCAACTTTAAATTGATGAAATAATTTAATATGATGATTGCTTTAAGTCATAAAATTAAAATCCTTTCACCCCGTCCAAGTTGGAGATGTTATCGCATAGCATAAAATGAGATAAAACTTTTAGCTTTTGTTTTGCGCACGGATTTTTTTTTCCACTGAGTTAAGCAGCTGCGGAAAATTATTGGCTAAATACCCTGAAAGTTTTCTTTTTTTTTTTTTGAGAACATCTTTATGTTAAACTGCTAAGGAAAAACAATGGAACTACCTCTATCCGTCAGTTTACACGAATCACGTTCAACTTTAATGGAAGGCGTCCTGCCCTGCGAATTGTTTATTTGCGTTTAAATGTAGATGGCGTCTTTTTTTTACCAACGACCGCGGCGATATCTCATTAAAATTGTATATACGCGAAAAGAATGAGTGCAGTATAAAAAATAAGGGTAACAGTGAACATACTTATGTACATATTTATTTTTATGAATATGTGTGGTGGTGTGGAGCAGGTGGTGTTGCGAGTGTTAAGTTTGGGTTTTTTTCTTTATCTTGGGTCACCTCCTTTCCGCCACCAAGTTGCCTAGAGCCATATCGCCATATTCCACAGAGTGGAGAGTCCGCAAAACAACGAAAGAAAGTTTATTATTTATTCACAAGTTGCCAGGATAGCACATTTATTGACCACATTTTCTGTTCTTTTTGTACTCGCTTTGCCAGGTATTGTTGTAAGGAAGCGAACGGGACGCAGCACGGTGAACTCAAAAAGTGCTCGCATACTATATCTGTACGGGTGTCATAATTGTTGCTGAAAGAATTTAATGGCTCTTGAGTATCGTACAATGCGGCGAATATTTGTGAAAGCCAAGTTTCGACAATCACAGCGTTGTGTAGGGAATATGGAAGCTTGAATATAAAATTATATTGTATTCCTGAGACAGTTCCATTAGATGCACATTTAAGAGTGAAATTAATTTGGTCCAAAGAACAACGTCGGTATAATTTAAAGCCACTTCTTAAGGTTTTGATCAGAGTTTATGACACATCTTGGAATATTATTTAAGTCATTGGCAAGTGAAATCGACAGTCGTTAATTTGAGTCAAATTTTGCCAACAAATTTGTAAATTTTACTTCTTATTTCATAAGTGAGAATTTAAGGTACCTACCGTTACATGGTTTATTCAATTTTGAAAAAGCTTAATAGCCGGGAAAAATCGAAGTGGGTTGAAATGTTTTTATTGTTATTTCGTTTTAAGATTGAATTACTTTTAAATAGCAAGACCATTTTAAAAACTTATATGTACGAAACCATGTTTTTTCATTTGAGAACAATGTTAAGTTACTGGAAAAGGAAACTGGTTTTTATAGTCAGACAATGACTTTTATTTATTAAGGACTTTTTTCATTATGTTAGGTTATGTAAGTATGAGGCTGAGCCATCACAAAATACTAGGCACCATAGTGGGCCCATCGCGCTTCAGTTTGGCCCGCGTCTTTCAATTTATCAAAATGTGACTCCCTAAGCCTTTTTGCGCGAACGAGCAATGGCATGACATTCACAAAGGATCGACATCCTCCGCTGAACCCAAGTCGTTGGAGTATCTGCATTATCCGTTTTAGAATGTCCCATTCTTTTGGCATGCATGCAAGTGAGGTTAAATTAGCTTTTCAGCAGCGATACTATACACCATGATGCGTTGGTCACTCCGCTGAATTATTTGAGGTTTGGATTTGCCCTGAAGCCATTTCATTTAACATTAATGCTTCCAAACAGAAACGGTTTGTTCCCCGGTAAGTAGTTGCTGGACGAATGGAATCTGGTTAAATAAAAAAATATTCGAAAATTGTCGCAAGAAAAAAATAAAAAAATATTGCCAAGTAAATGCGCTTATTACTTTGGGTCCACACGAAGTTGGGCCTGTGCCACGCCAAGTAAACGCTGTCAAAACTACATACATATGTATAAGATACTTATCGCGCTGTTCTACATTCCACTTTTAGTGAATTCAACCACTAATGACTTGTGGATTGTATGTTCGAAAGTGAATATACATATTGGTGTTCTACATTCCACTCGAAGTGACAACTGTAAATTGTGTTCTGCATTCCGTTCGTTTTTTTTTTAGTGAATTGAAATAAACTTGAGTTTCTTGAAGTGAATCGAATTCATACACCGCGCCGTTATAAAGTGAATTAAGGGCTAGAGAGTATTCTTTCGAATGACATGGAAGAAAATCAAGATTTTGCGAAGCGCTTTGTTTAAAGGGACAGTGCGTATATGTATGTGCTAAGAATTTTTTATTTTTTCCATCTGCGTGCTTTGCAATTTAGTCCACTTGTTTAACATCTCACCGAGAACTTTGCTGACTGTGGATCTACCGAGGCCAAGATTAAAATCCTTTTCCACTGACCTTTGATAATATCCTTCAGCCTCGCGGTTTTCACCATTCATATAAAAAAAAAATAGAATCCATTTTGAAAGATTTTTTTTGTAAATTGTTACATAGCTTATTCACAAGCTTATTTCACAAAACAAAAACAAGGAACTGAAAATCTGAAATAATTTTGAAATGATTTTACAGATGATTTTGACACTTGAAGCAAATAAATTCAAAGTGGATTCCAAAAATTCGAATTCACTCGGAATGCAGAACCCTGAAATCCATTTCGATTGAATTCCAAATTAGATTTCAAACCATTTTCACTCGAAATGCGGAACAGGGCGGTAAAATAGAATTTAAAGTGTAACGTGGATCAAGTTACTTTTGAGGCATCTGCCGTACTTCCTACTGTCTGAGAAAAATATTTTTGAAAGCACCTGTCTTTAGGATCCTCTCTCGGATTTGACATTTACATGTTTTTTTTTTTTTTTCAAATATTTTACTGGTGATACAGCTACGCAGTAAATATTCCAGTAAATGGTGTCCTTAGGTTCTCGATCACTCAAATGGATTATTATGTATCTTGCTGTTTATCATTGAAGAGCTGATTTGATTTTAGAGTTTCCGGGAGTAGGCGAAGATCTCTTATTTCATATTCAGTGTGCCTATCTATTTATTATGCTACTCGTATAGCTATTTTAGGATTTATTTGGGACATGCTCTTAGCGCATTTCGACTCAGAATAAACTGTTTGTTTCACGGAGGGATTTCTAAAGTTTGTACTCAGAATTGGACTGTGATTGAAGGCTGCCCTTTCTTCCAATGTTTCTACGGTCTTTAGTTTTAAAACACTCTTTTAAACTAACTTTAAAAAGGTCACATCAATCAGTTACGTCTTCACATCTTGATATTAACCTTTTTTTGTCAAAATACAAAAACAGACATTAACAATTGATAACTAATTTTATGCGTTTACTCTCGTTTCAGGCTCTTTTGCACACGCATGACGTTGTCGCAAGAGAGGTATATGGTGAGGAGGCTTTACGGGTAACTCCCCCACCACTAGCGCCCTTTATCAATGGTGATGACATCGACAATGTTGACACTGGCGAACAGCAGCATGTGACCAGAGTACGTTTGGTGCAGTTCCAGAAAAACACCGATGAACCAATGGTAAGTGTCCCCCATACACATTTATCTGGAACAGCACTAGCTAATCATAAGCTTCGATGATTTATTTTATCTACACACTCGTACACATACTAAAATCGATAGTTTGTGCTTCCTTCCTTCCTTTCACAGGGTATAACTCTAAAAATGAACGAAGACGGACGCTGTATTGTAGCTAGGATAATGCATGGCGGTATGATACATCGCCAGGCAACTTTGCATGTGGGCGATGAGATTCGGGAAATTAATGGCCAACCAGTACAACACCAATCTGTTGGCCAATTACAACGAATGCTGGTGAGTATCGAGTGATGTAGTTTTTTTTTTTTTGAAAACTGCTTTGACTTTCATTTAAGTTTAATTCGAAATGTTTTACCAATAAGTTGGCCTTTGTCATGTGTCTCCTGTTTTTGTGATTAACATTTGCAGTGCAGATGTGTGCCTTCCCATGGGTTTCCATTCGTCTTCAAGAAATGTACTTTTGAAACTTTTTCGAGTTCTGAGAAGGAAAACTTTGCGGAGATAACTTGCAATAGTTTTGGCTTTCATTTTGTTTCGTATTTCTCCGAGAAACTGGAATCCTTAGCAACTATAATTGTTTGCCTTTAACCTGATCAATGCTTGTGTTTCATAACTTATTGTTAACAAAATAAACAGTATTTTCCGCTAAGAGGATAATTGATTATTATTGTCCAATGTAAAAGTTTTGTAATTTATTGACTTTTTTGTTTGTGCAGGAGTGGCTTAGTCTAGGATATAATGCAGTAGGTGTGCGTTAAATGTAAAAACACAAACAAGACTATGCAGGATTGACTTTCGATTAGTTCTCCAATGAAGCACTGGATACATCTGCATAGGGCGTCAAATCGCTTAGGGGTAGGAACACTTTGTAGCTGCCGGTGAACTTTATTTTTTTTAGGTTATTGCCTTCTTGTTTCAGTAACTTTTCTAAGTGAACTTTAGTTCTACGAATCGTTTTTTTTTTTTTAGAATAATACCCACACTTCATGTCTACTCTTCTTTCCACTGATTTTTACCGTAGTTCAGTAAGGCCATCTAGTCTCTTCGAAAAGAGATACGTCGATCTATTAGAAACAGTTTTGAATACCTTTTATGATTGTGTGATCATTGCCAAAGCGAAATATGCCACTAATTAGCACCAAAATCGATATAATACTGTATTGTGGCACTTCGCTTTGAATCAATGAACTTGCATTGATTTTAAAAGATTTGACTATTTATTTCTTGTATCAACTGTATAGCACTTTAGAATGCCTGACAAGCAATCAAAGAGTATCATTTGTCGAGAGCTTCTCAACTCGCCGGCCGTTCGGAGTCGGCAAAAAACTGTGGACCCCTTCCATTCGTGCAAAAATATAACACGCACACACGAATGGTTGCGAGATTAGGCCCTGGTTCACCTCGAACTGTAGCGCCACCTAAAGATAGAGATAAGATTTCTAGATAAGTTCTGATCGCCGGTACTAAGTTGAATTCTTTAAGAAAATGCTTACCAGTACCAGCACACTTAGGCCTATAGAGGCCCATTGTGGTACCAAGGATCTTGAGGATATTTAACCCCGCTACTCATGAGAACCATTTGGAGTTTTATACACAGCGAAAAAGGCTTCCCACGTCTTATTGTGCTGCTAGGTCACTAAGCTCGTCGAAGAAGTATTCTGTTCTCCTATGTGTAGTTTTCTTACACGAGAAAGAGCATGAACAGGGGAGATGTGTTGGGCTCTCCTCCTCTTCTTTGTCTCTGCAACTCCTATAGAAGTCATTTGTAATGATGCCAAGCCGAGTTGCATGCTTGCCTTTAAGGCAGTGTCCTATAATGACACCGAAAGTCATACTTAGATGTAGTTTTTTTTTAGGAACATAATGTAGTTAGAGCGTCTTAAATCTAGTTTAGGCCAGATCTGTCTGTTGGCAAGGCAGGTAGTTCCACCTTCCCATCTACGATTGGTTTTTTTTACTGTTTCAAGTCTGAGTATAGCTTATAAGTAGCGAAAGGCATATCTCTATTGTTCTTATCGCGTAGAATAGGTATTGTTGTTCCTAGTTTAGGGAGCTCGTCAGCTTTACAGTTCCTTGGAATTACGCTGTGCCCCGGCACCCAGCAAAGGTGAATATTAAACTGCTAAGCCTCTGTTCAAGATATGAACGGCAGTTGGAGGTGGTCTAAGAAGTGGATGAGGATGATTTCAGAGATTCCGAGAAGATGCTAATATCGTTAGTGGATCTTACATTCCTCTTGATCTAAAACAGTGCTTCGCCATAATCTCCGCAGGGCACATGTCGACATCCTAGTTAGCGTATTGACAAGTCATTGTGCAAAAGGAAAACACGCCAGCAAGCTGGGAATCCACGCTAATGACATCTTTTACAGCTGCATGGATAAGGAGGAGGAATCCCCCTCACACCTCCTATGCAGCTGCCCAGCACTCTCCTCCTTAAGAAAAAAGATTCTAGGAGAACATTTCTTCATAGACCTACAAGATATTTCCACAATTCTCAAAAATGAGTCCAAGAGCACCACGAGAATCGGCTCATATGGGAACACTATGGACCTACTTTGGTCTTCCTACCGAATGCGGTGGGATAGGTTAGTGTTTCCTATTTAAACAATACATAGAAATGTATTATAATACAATGAAATTATTTTTTAGGAACAAGGATTGGTGCTTTGAACAGCTCTACGTCTAATATTGACTTTTGACAGCCCGTCAAATGAAGTGTTAAAAAACTGTAGTTTCTTCATTGCTTAAGTTTTTAATTTAATATTTTAAAACGAATTCACATGGTCCTGTGGGTTTCGTGACCATTCCCATACTTTCAAATTGTTTTGCTGATACCTAAGCTTTCAAAATGAATAAGTCCACCAGATTCAAGTCTCGCGAAATTAGAGGCCACTGCTGCGAATAAATTAACTGCGGAACGTGACCATGTAAGAATTATTGGGTCAGGCAAGCTTTGTGACGCGGTACTAAGTATTGCACAAGGGATCATCGCATCATTTAGGATTCGTGGTCGGTACACCTTCTGATTCACTTTAACGCCCAAACCATCACGGAAACATTCCCTTATTAACGAAACGACTTGCTGATTTTCTAAATTATTGTTAGACTATAACTATAGCTTTACTATTTCTTCTGAATTACATTTCGAATACTTCGCTACATAGAACGATAAGCTGTAAACACTGTCAATACCATAAAATATGAATCAGCTGTTATCGTTGTAAAGTTGGTAACACTTCATTTGACGGACACGAGTATATGCAGTTTAGATAGGTAGATCATGGCTGGACCTTAGAAGTCGACAATTGCAATTTGTAAAATTAAACAAAAGTGCAATGCGAATTTGTTTGCTTTCGAAACGAAAACGGTCATATGTACATACTACTTTAGTTCAAAAAACTGGAAAAATAAAAATCCTTGCCATCCTGGAATTCACTCAAATGTGTACAGTCCAGTTGAGCCCCCTTCTGCTTCAGTGCCTGCGTTGAGTTGTTTTTGCAAAAAGAAACTACTCGCACCTTTGTGCCATTCAAATGATTACTCTACGGCTTTTCCAAAATTCCAAAACCCGTCTAAATTCAGCTGACTTTGTGACAGACTTTTTCCGCATATTAGCATGGACGCCAATTCCATCCCACTGCTTCGCTAGTTTTACCTATGTGCGTGTATGTTGTACCAGCGCAAGGGTTGAAATAAATCTGATTACCGGGCAAAACCTTCGGTTGTTGTGATACTAACTCAAAGCATATTTCGCACAGTCGGTATTTTCCCGATTTGTCAACAGCCATCAGCCAACCATTGCCCACCACCCACCCTTCTTGTTGTTTACGGCAAAAATTTAGTGCCAATGTGAAATCCTTTTTCGGTATTCCAAAAATTCTGCCATTTGTATTTTAGTCTGCCAACAAATGGGTGCCGAATTATAAGTCAGCAAATCACACCATTGTCGCTCCCTTGTGAAACCCTGAATTCCAGACAAATTACGTAAAATTCGATGAAGTAGAATTATGCCTTCATTTAATCAATGTCGCGTGGGTACATTGTGTTTGGAATTTATTATTTCTTTTGGGATACATTACTGCGTACAAAGAGCAATAAAATTAACATGCCAACAAATTTTAAAGAAAAAAATTCCACTGAGCATTAAAGAATTGCTACGATAAATTTCACCACCCCCTCGTCCTTGATTGTTTTTAAATGTTTTTCTACTCGTACTATTCCAGAGCGGGAATTTATTGACATCGCCCTTAAGTGGTCACATTTCTTCGAAACAAATAAACAAATTTGCCTAGTTGATGATTCCTTTCGCCAAATGGACATCTGGGAGTTCGTCCTTTCTCGGTGCAGTGTGAATAACAATCACATAAATTTAATAAATTTTTAATCAAATAAAATTTTATCCCTGAAGTTTGTTAATTTCATAGAACTGTTAGGATTAGGGAGAGTGGTCATGGGTTTATTAATTAATCCACTGCCCCACAATGTGCGACTTGAATGGTTTGCAGCGACTTTTTGCCGTTTCGAAGTTTTCAAGTATTGTGAGCTTTATTAAAATTTGTCTAAGTCATGGTGTGATCATTCTAACAATAAGACGTGGCACCGCTTAAGTGCCAATTGTTGTTACGTAATACTCATTACGTTATAAATACTTCTTAGCGGACATATAGAATTTAAAAATATTATATTCACGTTGACATAAGCTCAATTGATGGATGGTTAACAGCTTTCGCCAGACGTCTAAGAAGTGATGTAGTTGCACATTAAGATTATAAGAATCCGCTGAGTTTGTACAAAGTACAATTAGAATAGGCTAAGTAACTTAAAATTAAAAAGTAAAGAAAATGTAGCTTAAAAAAGATTAATTGTGATGAATGGCCAAATGAGTAAGAAGATGTTTTCTGAAGTGCTTTGTGTTTCTCATCCTTATCAGTTCCATCGAAAGGGAGTTCCACAAATGAGTGGCTAGGAACTGACGTTCTGATGTTAAGCAGGAGTACCTTGGTTGGATTAATACAAATGTTCGCTGTGATAATGGGAACCTTAGCTTATTGTAAAGGTAGTCTGGTTTGGCATAGGACGAAGAATGGTCTTATCTACCAAGGTTATACGGTTGTGCAGAACATATCGGATTTTTTCTTTAATTTTCTTTTGTAAATTCTAGTGAATAGGAGGAATATACTACGAAAAATTGTTTGATAATACAAAAAACTCATTGCATTAGTACTGCTGTGATAATTTTTAATGTTCTATCAAATAATTTAACTCAGCTCTATTTCATGCCTCTGCAAAATATACAATTTATACAGAGTTTCGATATTGTTTTATCTTTCTACTGAAGTATTATCTAATAATTTAACAAAACTTATGTAATTGAATTTAATTGAATTTTTAGAAGGAAACTACGAAAAAACATTTCATTTGAGAGAACAAAAAAAAACCATTTAAAAATTTAAATAAATATAGATACATATGTACGTGTATGTATACAAATAAATTATAGGCAGGTAATAAAATAAATAAAATAAATATATTAACAAATAAATAAATAAATAATATTTAGCAAATAAAAAGATAAATAAATAAATATATACAAATTAACTTTAACAGAAAATAAATTAATTAATATATAAATAAATAATAGGCAAAATAAATAACAAAATTAAATAGATAAGTAAATATGTACATAAAATATTAGACAAAGATATATAAAAAAAAATAAGACTATTAACGTTATTTAAGTAGAAAAATAGAGAGGTGTATAGGTACACGAAGGTTGAAGAAGACGGAGCAAGCTAAAGAATTTGGCCACGACAATGTTTTATCAAAAGTAATTCCGAGATTTCGGAAGAACTCAGCATATTCCTTGTTTGAGTCCCCTAGCTGCAGCTGATGAAAAGGAGTCAAAGCTATGTTATTCCGATAAAGGCCCCGACCCATAGAATACGTCGACGTCATTGCGTTGTACGTTTATGTTGAAGTTGACGTATTGCCGAATAGAGCAGTCCCATAGAATCCATCACATTTCTACGTGTTTTTTTTTTTTTTTTTTTTTTTTTCAGATATTTCAGATATTTATTTTATTACGCAGGCCAGCATAGATTCGGCCAATGACATAATTTACATGGTCAGTAGGGGAGAGTGATCGGTTTAGTTTGAACCCAAGATTAGTCACAACATTTTCAAATTTAAGTTGTCTATTATTTAAGAACACTAGTGGTAGTTCGTCCGTATCGCATTGTTTTTTGGAAATTAGTATCATCTGAGATTTGTCTGGATTCAGATTAAGCCCATTACACTGTGACCAGTTGTATATTCTGGACAGATCCTCATTTAATCTAATTATTAGATCCTCAACCAGGCCAATTGGTCGTGACAAGTAAATTTGGGCATCATTGGCGTAAAGATGAATAGATACATTAGCGCATACTTTAGGCAGGTCATTTATAAATAGACAAAATAAAATTGGCCCCAATATTGATCCTTGTGGCACTCCAGCTACTAATGTACCAAGTTGAGAGGATCTGCCATCATGTACGACCCTCTGGTACCGATTACCCAAGTAATTACCCATCAGGCGCACCGATCTTTCGCTAAAACCAAAATACAGTCTGAGTTTCTGACACAATACTCTATGATCCACTCTATCAAAAGCCTTGGAGAAGTCAAGCAAACAGAGTACCGTTAAATAATCCATATAAAAGCTTATTCTAATATCATCCAGAATTTTGATCATAGCTGTAGAGCAGCTATGATGTGCTTGAAAACCAGATTGAACTGGGGATAACAAGCAATGGTGATTTAGGTAACTTGAGATTTGGTTTGCAAGGAGTTTCTCCAAGACTTTTGACAGACACGGTAAAATACTGATTGGGCGAAAGTCTAATGCCGATAAGGGGTCAGACTTTTTTGGAACAGGGATAACTTTGGCCAATTTCCAGTTGTCTGGAAAAGAAGAGGTCGTGATACAATAATTGATAATATGTGTGAGAGAGCTCAAGATGTGGGGTAAAATCATCTTCACAAAGCGAATGGGTACTCCATCTTCACCTACAGCATTTGATTTTATAGAGCGAATGGTATTAACGATATCTATTTCCGAGACAACTTCAAAGTCAAAATCAAACTCAAAAAACTGCTGATTATCAGGAATGAAATGTGGGTTGTTTATAGCACCAGAAAGAAAAGCGTTATTTAGATCGTTAATATCAAGTGTACTACGAGTATCGACAGCGGCATTTTTCCCAACACCAATTAAACGTAGATTACTCCAAAGTTTTTTTGGGGTTTGGTCAGTACTTAGTTTGGATAGAAAATATCTTTTTTTAGCTCTTCGCGTTATAAAGGTTGCATGATTACGTGCCCGACAAAATATTTCCCAATTAACACTAGTTGGTCTTTGCTTCCACCTCGAGTATAACTTTTTACGAGCTTTAAGCGCATTTCGAACCTCGCATGTGAACCAAGGGCATTTTCTGTTTCGTATTGCAACTGTCTTTAATGGAACATGCCTATTAAAAAGGTCAAATAATAGATATTGCAAATGATTGACTTTATCATTCAAATTTGAGGCATAATAGCAATCACGCCATGGTAGTCGGCATGCATCTAACTGCAGGGCATGGTTGTTCACAGAAGAAAAATCTCTGAACTGAAACGACGATGGTAATTGAGAGCGAGAAAAGTGAACATTGTACGTACAAAAAATCAAGTCATGATCAGATACCCCTTCCAAGGACAGCTGATCATGGAGTAAAACATTGTGAGGGTTGGACACCATAAGCACGTCGAGAAGACTGGGAGAAGCATTTGAGGCAAAGCGCGTAGCATAAGAGTTCACAATCGACAAACCAGAGGCAGCAGCAGAATCTAAAAGTAGGCGACTTTTGTTATCGGGTTTCAAAAGATCAATATTGAGATCACCACAAATAACAATATGTTCATATAGAGCAGTAATCTCCTGGATTGCAGAAAACAGTGGCTCTAAAGAGTAACAACGTTTCGGATTATAAGCAACGCCAAGAAAACATTTTGTGTTGCCATCGTTAACATTCAGCAAAAGATATTCGATTGCACTTCCTACAGATTTCTTAACCTCTTTGCAATTGAGAGCAGTACTACAGTACACCGCAACTCCTCCACCAGATGTAGTAGTAATCCTATTGTTATGAAATAGTTTATACCCCGGGATTTCGTATAATAGGTCCACGATATCATCATTTTCTGGGTCAGACCTTAGCCAAGTTTCAGTGATACATATAATATCGACCGAAGAATTCAGGAAAATATCTCTTATGTAGTCTAATTTGGTAAGATTTAGACTACGAGCATTTAGATAGCAGATTTTAAACCCCACGCGTGTTCTAGACAAAATATTAACCATAGTCCGCACTGCGAATCCATCTTCATTAACATCAACAGACGTTGAGAGATTATTTAAAGACATCATTGCAGAATAAGACAAAAACAAAAAATGGAAGCGCAATGTAAACAGTCAACAAGTATTCTTGACAATTAATATAGTAACAACAACAACTAGACGAAATAAACAGAATATAAGTAAAAGTATTAAGTGAGAGGACAGGATACAAGAAAAAGAATAGATAGTAAGAAAAACCATAGATGAACATAATGCTAAAATATAAAATACTAGATTGCTTAGTGAATAAATAAATACGTATGCATGATGAGTGCTCCAAATCCAGATCAGTGGTAATGGCAGCGGATAAAGTTGAGTGTACAGGCAAGGAGAGTTCTCAAGAGAGTTTCGTTGTTGATAGAATTTTCATTTCGGTGTCGTCTTTACTCTTCTTAACATAAACCAAGCCATTGCGTGTTCTTGCAGAAAAGAGTAAACCCTCTCTACGAAGTCGAAGAGCGTGTGAACTATTTTCTGGCGTTAGACTCTCAATAATGTAGATGCGTGCGTTGGTGGTGGCGTTGTTGACATCAGACATCTGAGAGATGTTTTCTAGCTGTGCAAGTGTTAAGCCTCTCGCTGCTCGAAAAGCAGCTAGAAATGCACTTTGCTCAGTGTGCGAAGAGAGTCTGATAAGCAGCGGATCATCGGTGGACTTGGTTTTTAAGCGAAAGGCGTCAAAGTGTGGTGAAATGTTGTGATTTAACTTCTCAGCGATTATTTTTACCAAATCAATGGGATTTTCGTTTGATTTTCGTGGTATCCCACGTACAATCACATCACAAAGCCGTTCTTTTCGTTGGAGGTCCGCTAATTCCTCTTTTAATCTCCGATTGTCGTCTCGAAGCTCTGAGATGTCGCTCTCAAATTGCTGCACTTTGTTGTCAAGAGAGGTAATGACATCGCTAATTCTCTTGTAAAAATTGCATTCAAATTCTGACAGCAACGACTTAAATTTTTGAATCAAACTATCCTCCAGTTCCCGAAATTGATCGGACAAGGGTGTTTTTTTGTCCAGACGTTTAGTCGATTGCAGTTGGGACTTCGATTGGTGTATGTTTGCGGGCGATTTGTCTGGAGTAGATATAGATGTAGAGGCCACTGCAGATTTCTCCTTGAGCGATTGTAGACGTGTGGCCATAGTGCACTTATTAAGTAATTAGACACAGAGATGAAAAGAATTTAATTATCGTTCTTTGAAGAAAAACCACTTTGAATAACAAAATGATAAACGTATTCTCTTGAGTACTATGATTTTAAACTTTTTTTTTTATATAAATGCGGTTAAATATAACTTTAGGATTCAGGAGCGAGTTAAAAACACGTCTATTCACTTGACATTGTCTATGACTATGTTTGAAATGTCAAACAATTGTCAACGGCGATGACAGTTTCTCTACATTCTCTCTATGCTTCCACCACACCAATGACAGTGCATACTCTCAATTTGTGAATGCGTGAACTTCCTTATGTGAATGTGTGAACTTAAATGCGTGAATGTGTGTACTTTCAACGGATCGATGGATGTAAAAAGTAGAAAGTAAACCTACTTTATCCGTCGAAGTTCATACATCCGTTGGTTATGAGTCATCTCCCATAACAATGTGTGTATTCTATCCTTAGATTTACTGGACATGGCATTTTCACGCAGTTATTTCCACTAAAAAATTTCACCGTGGATCATATTTTATTTATTTTTTCACGCTGAATCGAATGGTGAAGTCTGTTTGTAGGAGCAACGCAAAAGAAGCTACAGCCCACAGAATATCCACTTTCGGTTTTATTTAGTTTTGTATGAAATAATATTTTGTACGAATTGTAATAATTTTTAACTGTAATAAGCGCTGATCAATTGTCTTTGAAACAAGCCTACTTTGGTTGCTCTAAGTTTAATACACTAGAAGTTATGATTGAATAACTGTTGGTACCTCTTTCTCCGAAGAAACTTTTTTAAACACCCTATATCTCAGTGGGTGTTCACCCCCCTCTCCAATACGATCTTTTTCATAACATGAACCAATGAATCAGATCCCAAAATATCTGTATCCCAAATCGGACCACCCTGTATACAGGCACTGCCTATGGTTGGATTTTACTATGGGAGGCAATTGTTCAAACATGAATAGCGGGCGGAGTAGGATTAAGTAGGATATAATTCTTTCGCATATCTTTCACTAAATACCTAAGATAAACACCTGTGAAGTCCGTTTTTCGGAACAACTTTTTTGTACGGGTTGAATTTCCCGAAAATACTGTCAAAAAAGACGTTAGTTCAAACCAAAAATAACATGCCTTGGATACTAAGGAACATAGAATGTTTCTATTTCCTGACATTATTTACTACTAAACTATGTAAAATGACAATTTTAAAAAAAAAGACTCAAACATTCTTCCCGACTTGATTATATTGCGATAAACGAAACCCAATTTATCACATATTTTCGTTAAAATGCAGATTTTTATACCCGTTTTTGAGGTTGTTATTTGAAAAAACGATTGGAAAAACGAGACCGTGGGCGCCAAAATTTAATTGACATGTCCACCAGTGTCTATATTACAGCTGTATATACTTTGCAATGCCGTGCTAGATACATGCAATTTCGACCCATGTCGCAATTTTTACACCATTCGTCCCACTGTGCGTCCGTTAAAAATGACAGAGCAACGGATCGACGGATTCTATAGGTCATAGCCTTTAGCCTGAGCCTAGTTAAGGATATTACGGAGATCTTTTAAATGCCGTTGATTTTAACAATTTAGTAGGACATTGTATAAATAATTGCATATCATCTGCATACATGTGAACGCTGCAGTGTTATACAATACATATTAGGGGCTCGTTTCCATATATTGATAAATGCCAGCTGAACAATGTGACTTTACAAGAAAACAACTTTCGTATGCTTACTGCATACATATTTCCTTTATATAGTACCTACACAGTTTTTCATCAGTGAACAGAATTCTCATGAGACTATTTCTCGAAAATCAACGGTGTAGGTTTTATTTTAATTGGAATGTAAATTGTATCTTTTATAAGCACTAACACTGAGTCCCCAATTTTGTTTAATGATTTTTCCAAGAAACGGTCTGAGTTCTAACAGTATAAGAAATTCACTTTAAGTAGCGCTACAGCTCGAGGTGGACCTGGGCCTGCTTCTCGCAACCATTTGTGTGTTGAGGCTCTTATTCATATTCTACGACCCGTAGATAAACTGCTGCAGTGACTTTCGATTCTAAAGAGGCCATTCTACCTTCTCCATCTCAGAGAAGCATCCTCAGCCCATCACACGCATTTCTGGCGGCATCCATAAGAGGTATTCAGAGCTCAGTCTTTCTTTTGGTTCTCTTCGGGCAAGAATCCTCCCATTTCCGACAAGCAGCTTAAACTTGGATTCGTCGGAAAAGCTAACATTGTTCCACATGTCTTGAACCCAACTTCGTATGTTTCCCACCCCAAATTAATGGTTTTACTCTGACTCTTATCCGAAAATCCGGCTTCAATACTGACTTGCGTGGTTAAAAAAGTGGAAATGTGAAATTAGCAGCTTCTAAGTCCAGCTTTTATGAGCCTTTTTCTCACTGAGCCTGCTGAAATTATTTTTCGTGTAGCTCGAACTGATGCCGACGGCTTTGGAGCACAATAAAATCATTTTCCACTGGGGTCGTCTTTTTGGCCACGGTGTTTGGATGGATTGGATTTGCGCTCGGAACTGATTTTCCCCATTTTCTATTTTTTTAATTACTTTGGTTCATCTTGGACGGCTATCACGAGCTAAATGCACCTCTAATTCATAATTACATTAACTTTTGTGGACTAATTGAACGACATTTTGCTACCTAGTGCGAAAAACATCGTAGCTCTGATAAACGCCAAGAACTGCAATCCGAAAGAGTAGGAAAAGGTTTGAGCAACATTTTTGGAAATACGCTGTATAATCTAACTGTATATAAAAACTGTAATGAGTTCCGCCATTAAATATCTTCTAATCACAACTCATTACTGCACTCAACTTGTTCATAAATGACTTATGAGATACGAGAACCTTAGCATAGAGTATTTGCTCACCTACAGCATTTATGAAAAGAAAAAGGAAACTTTGCCCAAACATTAAACGTAATAATTATTCAGCAGACGTTACAACTTCAAACGCAGGTACGCCATCGTCCCCGCATAAAATCTTATATTAAAGGACAACAGGACCCAAAACAGATTTATGATTAACTTATCCAACACAGCAGCATAAGTTTGAAAAATAAAAAAATTCTCCCATTCATTTGACTGGAATTATTGTGCCCTTTTTGCTTCATCCTTTCGCATTTGCTGACAGGTCTGTATGACCCCACGTCACTCTACTTTGTTTTCAATTTATTTAAAAAAAAAAACTTGTACTTCCTTTTGCGTACCCGAGGTGTTTCTTCTCTTTCTGCCATTTCACGATCTGTACGCCATCTGTAGGTATGGTTATATTAAATCGATTGTATTCAATTCAATCAAATTAATTTTTGAATATTGCTTTTTATTCACCATGAACATGACGTTATGTAATTTTATATTTTCTCTCATTAAATAAACATTTACATACATATAAAAAAAATGCATCTATTATTTTTTGTTTTCTTTTTTACTTCGATTGCAGCGCGAAGCTCGTGGTTCTGTTACCTTTAAAATAGTTCCTTCGTACAGGAGTGCTCCGCCACCTTGTGAGGTAAGTGTTTCACAAATACACTTTTTTATTATTTAATTATATTAAAGTTATCTCACTTGAAATTTAATTTGAGCACGTTATCGATTGCGCTTTTCGATTTTTTTTTTTTCTCTTTTTTTTTGTTTTTATTAAAAATTGAACAAAACAAAGGGTAAATGGAGTTTGTATTGTAATTGAGAGTAATTGAACATTTGATGGAATAAATGAAACTGCAGCCTTGCCGGAAGAGAGGGAATGACGGCGGCTATAGACTTTTCATTATAAACTGAAACTGAATGTACTCGAATATTGCATTTTGGCGGCGATATTTGCAAAGAATGTTCAAATACACACGACAGCATATTGCTTAAAAGATAATATTTTATTTGGTGCCTTGCCTATAGATATTTACTGTACCACGGGAGCAGGATTATTGGTTGTTTTTATTTATTTAACTGCTTGATTACTTTCTCCGCTTATGGGCATTGGAACCACCAATGTTTGCAATTCAGTGCGATGCACCAATTGGAATCGGAAGTGAATAATAGTTTAAACGTTGCATATATCCGATTATACATTTTACAGCTGCGAAAGATTTCAACTTTGAAAAATGTATCATATTCCATTTACACATTATTCCATGTACAATTAAAGATAGCCCTAGATATAGACATGTAAGGACATGTCGTAGCTACATGAAATTATTTACATAAATAGGTACATATTTAATGAAGATATGTACATATTTGGAAACAGAATTGAAAAAATGAACTTTATACATTTAAGAGCACGTTTTTTACTACCATCGCTATAAATAGTCTTAAGACTTAAATCTGGCCCATTTTCTTCGCTATAACCAATTTTCATCGTTGTTACCGGTTGCAAATTACTTTGAGTTAAACGGAGTTCTGTCGGGACTTATCGTTTTATCCGGTTCATCGCTATATCAGGTATTGTTATTACCGATTTCTACTGTATACAGTACTACCTCGCTAATTCGAACATCCGGTAATTCGAATGCTCCACTAATTCGAACACCTATTTTTTTACATAAGGTATCTTGTAATTCGAATACTTGCGGAAATTGGTATTCTGTAATTTGAATATTTTCCGTCGTTTCTGTGCTGAGTGCTCTTACAGTTACAGATTTAAAACTATTTTCCTAGAAATATTAGAGAAACACTTTTACGATCAAGACATGTACGTCGTGAGGTGGAAACATTGACGGTTTTCGTGCAGTTAGCATTTCTCTGTCAACTGGCTTTGCCAATGGTTTGTTATTTTAATAAATTACGCTTTTAGTAACATTTATCATTTTTGTCAGACAACTATGAAACGTCCTCAAAAGCATCACAAGTTTTTGTATTTTACTACTTAAAACCCCTTAACACTGCTATTTCATCCGAAATATTAGCTACGAAAAAAAGTATCCAGTAATTCGAACACATCCGTGGTTCGAATTGGGGTAGATCTCTAATAGTTCGAATTACCGAGGTAGTACTGTATTTAAATTATTATTATGTCGAAAACGTACAAAAAAAATTGTTACCCTGCCGGAGACAAGCTTTCATCTTGTGTGTTAAGATAGAACTAGAACTTAAAATTACTCAAAGAGAACTGGTTTTTACATATGCACACATGCACGCATATAGATAAGGTTATGGAGAGTCTTTTAACATAAAAATGTATTATTCGGCTTCTCTAACCACAAATACGTAGAATGAATTTTAATTAAACATAAGGTTAAATTTTTAAGACCAGTTTCAGTTGTTGTTCTTTTTACTAATTTGGAATTAAATTTTCCTTTCAAAACCTAGTTCACCTTTATATTGTTTATTCAAAATTTACCTGGAAATATGCAAGGATAACATTTCACTTGGATTTTAAATGCGGTATATTTACTCGTCGATGGAATTTAAAATAGCGGCGCGACGTTGCCACTTGAAAGATTGGAAATTTCGAAATACTCGTACAGTACGACCTCGATAAAAGCAACTACGAATTTAATAACCGAGTGAAAAAAAATCGAGAGCTTTAAAAGTGCAATAACAAGCATTAAGTTTAACCTTCATCTCACCCTCAAAAAAAATTACGTTGTCTACCCTTGTGTGTAGTTTTCTACACATATGGGATTTAAGTGTGTTTTCCATAAATTTGATTTTTTTTTTTTGGTTAAAATCAACCAAACAAATTGTCTTTATAATTTTATTCTAAAGAAGCAAGTGAAAATAAATTCAAATTAGTTTTCTTGAATGCATTTTATACAAACATTTGTTGGTTTTTACAATCAGCTTTTGTGCAAAAACAACAAATTGGCTCATATAATATATTATTTTTGGTGGAATTTTCTTCATTGTAAATGTGACATCTTGTACTGCCTTTGATTTGTAGTAGAACGCGTCATGATCGTTTTGATGGATTTAATGAAGATGATGAAGATAATGCAGAAGTATACTCTAAAGATTGTGCTGGTAAACTTTCTCCTGAAACTTTTGCAAGCAAAGATGCTGATAATGCCGGTCTTCTTCTTCTAGCTGCCATATGTGGTTTTGCAAGTGAATTCTTAGTTCACTTTCCTTCGTATTGCTATTTTTTGTGTTGATTGCCAATTCAAGCTCACTTCCTTGAAAATAATTACTGTATTCATATCAGAAATATCAACAAAAATATTGACTTGAAATTTGAAATGGCAGTGTATATGAACAATCCTTTTGTCTAATTGTAATACTCTGTTATTCATTTTTCATCAGATCTAATTCCAACAGAATTATAAGCATTGTACTTTGCAATACAGTACATTTGTTTTTTTTTTTTCAATGTACGGAACAAGTGCTATGTTGTCAGTGTTGTGCTTGCAACATATTCGAAACGTTTAGTTTGAAAACCTTACCGTATTTAGCTTGTGAATACACATAAGAATCTTTCAAAGTCATTCTTTCAATATGTGGTAGGAAGAAAAATAAAGAAGCATCTTTGATATTCAGGACGAAGAGAAATCATATTTTCATTCCGAATCTTCTAGTTTGATGCCCAACTGGTTGGTGTTCCCACGCAATCCCATCTTTCGAAACAAGCAATGTATCCATATTTTCACCATCAACAACTGATGTATGTTTCATTTGATTTACTCGCTACCTTTGTAACATCAGAATCTCTATCATCTCAATATACATAGTAAGTAATCTTTATCATAGACATGTTCTTCTGGCACAAATTGGTCATCAATGTCTCCAAAAATATCACTATCATCACCATCACTTTCATTCAAACATGCTTCCATTTCCAACTATCTTGGTCCCGACATAGTTCTTTTTTATTTAAGGTAGACAACGTTATTTTAGCAATAACAACCGTCATGAACATTTTTTTCATGGGGAAAAACGTTTTTTTGTTGTAATATAAGGTTGTTAACAAAGTCAGAAAATTCCAGAAGTTATCAATTAGTGGTTTTTGAAAAAGGTAAGAAAAGAGGTTGTTTTTGTGTAGTTTTCTACACAAGGATGAGATGAAGGTTAATACTGGCACGATTTTTCATCTGTTAAATATTGATGAAAAAATTCCATTTACCGAGTCATTGTTTTTTATTTTAGATTAACAGCTACTTAGTCAACAACAGTAAGAATTTGAGTGTTGGTTCTATTAAGTATTTGCAATTATCTAGGGTTACTCTTGTAGAAAGAAAACAGAACAGTTTGATCTGTTTAAGTGTCTCTTACCACGAGACGTATTAATTAGGGATATTCCCTTGATTTCTAGAACGCTACCATTTAATTAAAGATATTTGATCAATTCCCAGGCCTTACACTTAAATAAAACTCAAAAAATGTCTTCTTCATGTTACGATTCAAACTTTCAGGCTGTACACTGTTTGGAATTTGTCCTTAAAAGTCACGATTTTGAAATTTTTAAATTATTTACTTTTTAAAAGGCAAATAAGCAGTCCTAAAAAATATCCTTAAAGGTATCTATATCTATAGATGACAGTGTGTACCTACCTACCGATATGCAGATAGTTAATTTGACTTTCCGTTTTTCACAAAAAGGTCAAAATTTCATGAACTTTTTCTACAGAACTAAATGTAAAGTGCTGCTTCTAAATTGAAGTGTTTATGTATACATACAAGTTCCAATAGAATGGCAATTATGGTACAGAACTTCTGGCAAAGAGAACATAGGAACTTTTCCGCAACTTAGGATATGATAACCCACCTAACCACATTCCTTGTACGAGTAAGTTTCGAACTTATAGATGGCTCTCCCTGCGACCTTTCAGAAGAACTTTATGCACGACGAGATCTTTCGAAATACTTTAACCATGTATACATCGAAGCATTTATTAGGAAGACGGAGTTTATACATATGTACGTACATGGCTCTTTTACCAACAGGTCGTAGTACGATTTCAAATGCAAACTATCTGTATTCCAATACTTTTCAGATTAAACGGAATGTGACCATATGCCATCATCTATTTAAATATTTTTTTCGTTGCATATTTTGATGTCTCTGCTGGTTTGTCCATTGCAAGCAGGACATCCTTTAGACACCCACGACCTACCTTCTTTAGCAAACTTCTTAACACATTAGACAAAACAAAATGTAATACAATATAACTTGCTAATAAGGCGATTTATTTAATCTAATGTAAGGTAAGGAAATTTGTTTTATCCTGGAAGGGTTTCTAAAGAAAGATTTCTTACTCATTTCACATCAGCTGATTTGACATACGAGTGGAAAGATGGCGATGGCTTGGCGTTCAGAAAAGCCAAGAGGAAGAGGTATATGGGCAACATACACAAAAGTATTATTCGAATGTTTGGGTCGATTTTTCATTAACATTAATAAAATGCACACATTCTCGTCTATAATCTAAGTGAATAGTACATTTCGAGTAATCTTCCTATATTCTGTGTTCTGACCTCAGTCTGATTACACATATGTACGTACAGTACACATGTACAAAAAAAGCCAACGTGCGAAATATTTTTGGATCGATAGTTTTCATATATGTAGGAGAATGTTCGTTTCGTATACTAGTGAGCCACGTCCGAAACGATAATAACTTTCTGGTCATGTAGAAACAACAATCTTGGGAACGTTTGTACGAGTATATTGAGGATATTTTAAGTGGCAATTGAAATTGGCCCACAAAGTGTTTCTGTTCACTTCGGCAAATATAAGTGACCAGCAGATTTGTGACCTTTGGGCATTGATTTTTGGTAATTTCAATTCGACACGGTTGAATGGTGGTGGTGGTGATTACATGGGTGTGATGTGCTCTTGGGTAATTTTTTGGATAAATGTATTTTTTAAACCCAGAAATGAGCAAATAAATGCCGTTTAAGCTTGAATGACCTTTTTCCTTGAATTTCTATTGGGAAACACGACTTTTATTTACTCGTAACCATTTATTGCTTCCCAAGCAACAGCATCTCCGATAAACTTCGTTGTTAGCTTATGTAATCGTTGATGTTTAAAACAACACACAATGGATGTACGAGAGTGGACCAGTTCTGTGTTTTTTGTATTGAATTTAATTTTCAACATCATCTCATTTAACCTCGAAAAACTTCTTGCTTCTGGTTTCATAAACGATTTCCTCAAAGTATTCCCAAAAAAATGTTTACTCGATCTTTTCATTCATTGAAAACCTCTGTTTTCCTAAATGTTTTCTTTAAATGTTTTTACACAGAGTGAGATTGGTAGTAGTTCAAAGCCATGATTATTGAATTTAGCTATGCTTTGATGAGAAATTTGAGTGCAAGCATTGTCCTGGTAAAAAAATACTTTGTTCCTCAACAATTCTGGATGCTTTTTCATTTTTTCATCTTGCAGCTGACCCAAAACTACTGCGTTTATTTTCAGACCCTTGATAATGTTATCAACCATGATGATGATGGATCCAAGACAGGTGATGGTATAGGAGCGGGTATCTATTCAGACCAGTTCAGCCTGAACTTGCCCTTAAGACTCTCGGACATGTAGTGTCGATGCAGAATCAGGACATTTTCATTTACACCCGTAGCCAATCAGCTATCAAAGCACTCGAATCACCAATTAAAAGATCAAAAATGGTAAGACACTGCCGCGCATCTCTAAACGAGATATCGAGCAGGTGCATGCTCACGCTGTGCTGCGTTCCTGATTGTAGTAGCCAGTGAAACACGTCTCTATCTACTGCCTGGTCTCTGTCAGTCGAGTGCTCCCAGTTATGTATTTAATGAAACATCAATTGTTCAAACTTATAGCATACAATAGTGTTTTTTTGGTAAACGCTGGATTTTTAAACATAACTTTACTTAAACATGTGTATGCAATGAAACTTTACAATTGAGAATTCAAATTAGGACAGGCTGCCATCTTTTCAAACCACCGTTGAATAACCTTTGATTCAAGTGTGTCCTAGTTGACGTCCTAGCAACTTATTTGGTTTTCTATTCAACCGATTACCCCTTATACGAGTCCTTAACCAGAGCACCAATTACTTCCTATTGCCATCAACAACCCTCTTCCAACCCCACAATCGGTGATGGTGGAGGCGGCTATAACTTATGGCCTTATTACGTACTCATCGTACCTACTTAATAATATTTTTCAAAGCGTTCTATATTAATGTTAACACTCTTCATAAACTAAGTAATATGGCATATTTATGAGGGCATCGTGTTAAATTAGATGCGTTTGGGTTTTTGTTTTAATATGCTAACACATTTTCGAGGAAGAGTAAGGTCCTTTTTTCATAATTTTGGTCTTGCACAATGGTTTTACTTTTACATCCTTTAGTCGACGACTGCCCCTACTTTGATTCATGTATGTACGAATATGTATGCTTGCTTGCCACTCTGGTCGACTTGGATTGTGCTAATAAATTTTATCATTTTTTGACCATGAGTGGGGTGGGGTGAAATAAAAATTGATTATTTCTTCCTTTTGTGAAAGCCATATGCATGAATAAATACAAAGGATTAAATTGATAATAAATTCGTAAAGCTTGCTGAAAAAATGATTATGCATTGCACCAACCTAAGCCCGTCATAGATACGAATACATTTTTTTCCGGTATAAATAAAAATCGGTTCCGCTATTAACAAACGCTTGAAATTGAATCGACCCTGCTTTTGATTGTAGGCAATCAAATTTTTAGTATCTACTCTCATTTCAAATTGGTCTTACGACGATGTGTCATATTTTTACGGTTTCATTAATCCTTCGTGCGAAGATGTGCACGGATGGCGGGTTCCTACTTGCAAATGGAAATGTTTTGCGCCGTCAGTATAACTTTGGGACAAGTTTATGGCCAAATTACTTATGGAGTGCTAACACATTAATAAAATATACGCAATATCTTGAGAGTTTATGAGGCCAATTGTGAATTTATGGCTCAATTCTTGATAAAGGGCCACAATATGTTTGTGGTCACACAAGAGTTTTAGTTTTGGAGGGGACCGTAAATCTGAAATATGTGTTTTATATTTCAGGCACATAATTGTTTTATTGCCCTCTTTCAGTACTTCTAAAAGTAGTTTAATAATGAATGTTATCGGAATTATAATGGGTTGTGCTCGGGCGATGCATTCTAATGCAATTGGGCCTAAAATGACTTCAGAACAAATTGTATTTGACAGATGTTATCGTTCCCTGCATCAACTGCATTGCTATGGATGCAAAACAGGAACAATTCCAATAGTCTTAGTAGAAAATAAGACAGACAAAGACAATTAAGTTCATTTAAAAGAAAACTACACGCATAAGATACTTGCTAAGATTTTTTTGACAATCCGTGCTCTGTTCGCTAAACGTTTCGCAAACCTTCTCGAACAGTGCTTAAAGTCACAACTACACAGTATGCATCGGATGTTCGCTAACTGGGCCCTTGAAGAGTTTGTAAAGGATCCCAGTTTAAGTTGAACAAATCAAAATCAAGGACGACGTGCATTTTTGTCTGAATGGTTTTGGTGCACAATTCTCGGATCTGTAACAATATACCTCCTTGAAAATCAAATATGTGCTAGTTGCAAGTTCATCCATCTTTGGTAGAGTCATGTTCATGCTTTTGTATCGTATAGCTGTTTTGGGAATCGGATCCTGTCTCCCTGGAAACATTTAGTTCCCAATTGCCTTCTTAATCCAAAGAAGCTGTGATTTTATGCTGCTGTCATTGCTAGAATGTATAGCAGATCAGGACTTTCTCAAAATGGTTACTGAAACTCGTTTACTGTTTTTAATCCTTCTATCGAAATGGAAGTATGTGTCGTGTTCTTTCGTAACAGAGCAGTGGGCGTTTCTCATCGTCAACCTGCGCAGCCGGACGAGTTTAGGAGGAATGCCCAAATCCGACACGAGTCTGTTTAACTTGTTTCTATATCTATAGGGTGACCAGTTACCAATGATACTTTTTCCTATTGCTATGTTTTAGCAGCTGTCAAAGTTGCCAATGATGTCCAGCTGTCAAATAATTCAGTTAGGTTTGTCATTTCATCATGCATTGTTTCACGGTTGCCGAACGTGCGGAAATTATAAAAAAAAATATTATCGAAATCCCGGCTCAGTTGTAAATACGCGACGTAATGTCGTCGTAAGGTCGGTAATCATCATGGCTTTAGTGTGCAGGCAATTCGTCGCACCGTTGCAAAGTTTGAGCATCAGCACACTCTTTTGGACCTTAAGTCAGACAGAGATTGGTGCGAAATGGATAAAACATAGCCGCCATAGCGGCCAGTATCGAAGAAGACCCAGAAATGTCTATTCGGCGCCGATCACCTGAATCGGGCATCGCCAGAGAGTCAACCCGGTTTAATTTGCGATTAGATTTAGATTGGGAACCGTAGCGCAAGTGGTTAGTGCGTCGGACTACTGAGCCGGCGGTTTGGGTTCGAATCCCGCCGCAAACACCTAAAAGTTTTTCACAGTGCCCACCTCTTTCGAATGTCTGACAAGCATCAAAGAGTATCATTTGTCACGATTGAGCTTCTCAACTCGCCGTTCGGAGTCGGCAAAAAACTGTAGGTTCCTTCCATTTGTGCAAAAAATATAACACGCACACACAAATGGTTGCGAGGAGCAGGCCCAGGTTCACCTCGAGCTGTAGCGCCAACTAAGTAAGTAAGTAGATTTAGATTTTTGGAGATCCGGATATTGGCGACTGGGTCATCTCACGGCGAGCGTTCAGCAATTGGCCGTCGCGATCATGCGACTTGACACCACTCGATTATTTTCTTTGGGCCTCACGTCCTTAGTCTACGCTCACAGACCACTTTGAACAAGCTCGAGTCCAACATGCGAGACGCTATTGCCGGAATAACGCGGTACATATTGGACCGTGTCATCAAACATTGGACCGACCACTTGAAGCATTGCCAGCGAAGCTTAGGCGGCCATTTAAATGATGTGCTATACCACACATAATAGCATGAATGAAGCTTCAAAATAAGTCCAGAATCAATTTTATATCTCACACTGTTGCTGTTTTATTTAAATTTGTTTCCCTATCGTTCTTATCTGGTCACCCTATATAAATACTTAAGGATTATGTTTTTTTTTCGGCATCTGTCGTGCATATTATGCAAATTGGTGGACTTACCTGGTTATTGTGGTTTATTGAAGGTCTATCTATATACAGCTGACCCGTAGTACATTTCTTAGGACTTTATTTCAGTATTGTTGGTGCCCAAAGCATAGATTTTTGAGTTTTCTGATTCTATGGAGACTGTTTTAACTCAAAACTGCAACAACCAAACAGCTTTTAAAATGTAAAATAATGCCTCTGCCTTGATCATGCCATTTCTTGGCCTTGCTTGGTCTTTCGTAAGCAATGTGTAAATAAGAGAACCAGGTTCAGAGTAATGTTAAATTTCTAATTTAACTCAAAACACACATCCAGATACATATATGTACTTATGTAATGTTAAGTGGGTTTTGAATTTGAATATACGAGTATTTTTATTTGATTAATGAATTTTAACAAAACTAGAAGAATATTGTAGCTTAATCTTTGCTATTTTATATGAGGCTTCTTTTGATGAAATTGATGTTTCTTAATGGTCCTCATGAGGTCGGCAAGAGACTGGAGATTATTCTCGTAAACGCAGTAGCGCGCGCTGTCCTGTTGAAACCCCATACGGTCACGCGATGCAACGTGTATAAACATTGCTCTTTGCTTGTCTCCATTTACCGTTGCCGGATAACTATTTGCGTTTTCCAGGAAATAGGGCCGCATGACCCTCTCTGCCGATATATCCGACTTGTGTGGTCTCTGGCCATCAGTTGCTCATTAAATTGAAATTTATATGGAAAATAATGCAATTTTTAAAATTGTTTTCAAGGATGTCGGAGAGAAGTTTAGCTGGGCATAGCGCTCCCTGATCGATGTCGGACGGTGTTAGTTAACAGATGCATGTACGCGGCTTATATTGTCTTGGAAACGTCCAGACGCAGGTGTTTCAGTTTGTCTATGACTTAACACATGGCAAAAAAAACCTGCCAAAAAATGGGCAAAAAAAACTTACTCTTTAAAATTATTGAGAATTTAGCGTTGTGCTCTTACAATTGAGAAATTGTACCAAATGTAAGATTCGACAGCGAAAGTTCTTTGTGGGATCGTTCAGCGCACCATTATTCAAAATCGGAATATTTAATCTAAGAGGGAAAAAATATTGCTTCGTTCCAAAGTTATGACTTTTAAATTCTACTTAATATTTCTGGGCTACCCACCCTGTACAATACATGAGTCTTACCTACAAGCATGGCGTATAGAGCAAAGAAAGGAAAACCTTAGTCCTTTTTACAACATTTGATTTACTGTATACTAAATTATTTATACACATAAACATTTCCAACGGTACGAAGTAAAAAAAGGGTAATGAATCCTTGTCCAAAATAAACCACCAAAGTGTCAGCACTCTCATAAACACACACACAAGCCTTTGTAAAATGTGAAAACCCTTATTTGTTATGGAATATGGGTCCCACATGACTTAAGTGAGTTTTACGTTTTCTCAATTCATTATCGTTCGTATACCCGTATCTATGCATGGCAAATTTTTAGATATTTAATGTTTTTATTTGCTTTCGTTTTTCTTGTTTGAATTTGTAACAATTGTGTTTTTAAGAATTAATTCAAATCATTTCATCCACAAATTTTAAAAAATATGCAGCTGTTCAGGATTAGACCTTCTCCAGTTCTAGTAAGTATTTTTATCACTCTCTTTAGTAACATGAATCTATTATATTTTGCGGTTGAAAAAATATCCTTAGTAATTAATTAGGTGGTCTGTAGTTTGCCCAAAGGACATTTAACATTCTGACCACGTTTCAGTACACACACAATCATGTAAAAAATTCATTTCGGTGTCCAACAAATGAGGATTAATTTGTCATCCTTTTTTGTTGATTTATTTTTAAGGATGTTTTAGTATATTTACATGTGTATAAATGATTTTTGTTTTGATAATCGTTTAGATTGCTGTTTGTCTTCTTTTTTTTTATATATTTCACATGTGTAAGTTGCGTATGAGTATTAAGTACCTAACCTTGAAAATGTAGTCTCCCACATGACGTTAAACAATTTATATTAGCGTAGAATATATTAAAAAGAAAAAATAGTACTCACACAATTGTCAGTCTCGAAATTGAGTATAAAGACCCTCTGGTGTCTCAACTGAGTATGAATCTTAAAAACAATAATTAAAGACAGTCGTTGAAATTAAAGAACGAAAGATTTCATCTTAAATGTTCCAAAAAGACCATCAAAGTTGATAAAATAAAAACGAAGTTTGTAAACAGAAAACATAAACAGATAGACTTGGAAAGATATAGTATTTATGAAAGTTGATGAATTCTACTGAATTCTGTTTTTGAAACCCCAACAAAAGAGAAAAACAATAAATTCTGAATCGAAATTAAACGAAGATGCTACATCCTCATTCAATCAACATTATTACTGCCAACTGAGATTTTTATTTTTTTAACCAATATTCAACCGTTCAGAGTAACTAAGGACTGTCTACGAAAAACAGTGCAGATTTTTTGGTGTGGTCATTTAGTGGATTTAGTATAGAAGATTGAGAAAATAAATTAAACTAAAATCTCATACTCGTACATAAGAGTTAGAGCATTGCTGCAAAAAGTGCTTGCTTGTTTCCTAAAAGGAAATGCTGCTAAAACTCAACCAAGTCTTGACAGTTGTTCACCATAGCTAAATAGTTAACTGGCCCGAAGGACAGCCCGGCCACAAGAGGGGGGGTCCAGATGCAGCTGATCAAGTGATCTGGTTCAAAACATGGTAAATGCATTTTACCCAAAGAAAATTGTATGAATTTAAAATTCTGAAATTTTAAAATGTTCTAGATATTTATTTTTTCTTTTGGTGGCGCTTGCCTTTTTTGCTGACTCCGAACGGCGAGTTGAGAAGATAGATAGATAGATAGATAGATAGATAGATATATTTTATTTATTTCTTATACATTAATAAAGTACATTTAGAGTTCTTATAGAACAGAAAAACAAATAGAAAAAATATATAAGAAAGGTTGGTGGCATTCAGTATTTAAATGAAAAATAGAGTTGAAAGCCACTTCAAACCGGCTAAACAATATATATAAATTTATGGGTGGGGTGACCCTTAAGAATTCAAAGTGAGCAAATTAAGAAAAACTTAAGACTAAACTGGTAACATTGCAAGAAAAATAATCAATAATAAATTAAATCGAAATATAATTAACAAAATAAAAACCAATCGAGAAACTAAAATTTAAGAAGCTCATCGTAACAAACGATACTCTTGAGGATGTGGCACTGTAAAAAAAAACTTTTAGGTGTTTGCTGGGATTGAACCCGGGCAGCATGCGTAGTAGTCTAACACACGAACCACTACGCCGCAATGCCAAAATGCTCCAGATCGCTCTGAAAATATAAAATAGACCAGATCAAGGCACCTCCCTATCACAAGAATTTTCCGATCAAAACAGTCAAGAGCAACTCATCCACTCTTGACAAAGACCATGACTATCTCTCTCTATCTCTTATAAAGTGTCATTTAAGTAATTCGAAAGTATTTAAGACTTCCAGAATCCAGACGACTGTAGTTTCTTTCAGGCAGAGGTTCTGGCGGTACAGAGAGCGGCGTAGCTGTCAGTGACGAAGCTGATATGTGATAGTGATATCACCATCTACAGCTACAGTCAGGCTACACTCAGACCATTACAATCGTATATCGTTAAATCGGCAATTGTGGAAGGTTATCGCTCTGCGCTCAAGACCCTAAGCAGACATAACAGAACACTCTGGTGTAGAAGGAAATGAACTCGGTGAAGGGGGCACTGCCTATAACCGCACCACTTAGCTTAGCACCACTATCATGTGACATCAGGGCGAAAAAAAAACCATTATTATTATGGCGGACAATAGATAGTCAAGAATAGAGGGACATAGGGTGTCACACGCTCTTTGGCCGGCCTTAGACCACAAAAGGACCAAAGTAATACTTGGACTAAATAGAGTTAAGAACTTCAACATGAATGCTTTCCGGACACTGTCTCCTGAAATAGCATGCCAAAAGCATGGGACATTCTAGATACCTCCTGCAACGACTTGGGTTTAGCGGAGGATGTCGAATATATCCTTTATGAATATCATGTCATTGCTTATTCGAGCAAAAAAGTTTAGGGAGTTACTATTTTCTTACATTGGAAGAGGCGGGCCAAAATCATATTTTAAAATTTTGCAGTGAAATCAAATGTTTAGACGGAAATGTTTCAGTGTTTTGTGATGGCTCAGCCTAATAATCCCGTTGTAACCTAACCTAACCTAATTCGAAGGAGGGCTTTGCTATTCAGAATCAGAAAGCATACTTAGCCCAAAGAAACAGCGATTGGCGAAAGTTTTTCTTCTTATTTTTCTTCTAGACAAAGTCCCTATCTTCCTCAAAGTTCAAAATGAAACCGCTTATTGAAAAACCATACAAGGGGTGATTGACCTGTTTTTTTTAAATTTTAAAAATAAACACATAAAATTAATTTGGATGGTAGAAACGTTATTATTGCCTGAAAGAACAGTGTCTGACATTTACTTTTTAAATATTACTTCCTGTAAATGTTGCCCTCAAATACGCCGTACATGGTCCAATTTTGGATCACTGCTTCCAGCGTTGCGACCGGTATTTGCCGAATTACGCGAGTAATGTTGGCTTCCAAATCCTGGATCGTAGGTGGCTTATCGGCGAGGACTTTTGACTTCACATAACCCCAAAGAAGAAAGTCTAAAGGTGTGATACCACACGATCTAGGTGCCCAGTTTACAGGTCCGAAACGCGAAATTAGCTGCCCACCAAAGTTGTTTCTCAATTTAAGCGTAAATTCAAGTCATTCTTGAATGAGTTGGATTTTGTAAACCCTTAAACCAAGATCCTCTTTTAAAATTCGCCAAGTGGTCGAATACGATCAGCCCATATATTGAGATCGGCGTCGAAGCGATTGCTCACGATCTTCAGCCGCACTCGCCGCCACAGCCGCAATGTTCTCCTCACTACGGACTGTATGTGATCTATTCAGTCGCGTATTATCCAATAAAGTACACTCAGACTCGAATTTGCGGATGGTAAAGGCAATAACGGACTCGGAAGGTCAATGATGCACACAATACATATGTTGCTCGAAGTGCACGAAAAACATTTTTTCACAGAAATCTGATTTTCATAATACAACTTAATAATTTGGAGACATTTGTTGAGGTGTGAGCCTTTCCCTGATGATTTGTCAAACAATACTGAATAAGAATAACACGACACCATGAGGCCAGTTACGCGTGATCTGTAAAAAAAAAAACCTATTGAAAAAAAACAAGTCTAAATGAAACCCTTTATATGGAAGTGGTCTACTTGCGGAAAATATAATAAAATATTTTTCCGGCTTTACAAAAAAAAACTAAAGAAAGATAAACATTACGTATACCTGGTCATCGAACACTTTTGAACAGCACACTGTTTCTGTTGTACTACAACAGTAAATATCTGCAACATAAATAGAGAGCTCATATAAATAACCAATAGCCACAACAATTAAGTACCTACTGTAGAATGTTATATGTAGTGGTGTGGTGGGCAATTGCCATCCATTCACGGTTGAACGTGTAAATAATGCAAATTAAGTTTCGGGATGTGCTGTAATTATCTGGCGATTTTACCTAAAGTATCAAACTGCCTGTCATGTTGATGCGCTCTGTGGCAATTTGTTGAACCAATTGTGGCGGAAATGTTTGTTTTTGTACGTGAAAAGGATAATAATCGATTGGACGAAATATACTCGTACGAACAACTGCCGTAATGTAATCAACTTCCTGAATTTCCTTTTATTGCGTTTAATATCGTTCTATTCGGAAATCAATTTGTTGCTATCATTTTGGTGCAGTATACGTAAAACTTGTACTCGTACATTGTACAGAAACCGATAACCATTGGAGATTGGAGAAACAATGAAAATGGAATTTGGCAATATAGAGAAGGAAACACAGTTATGTGCGGAAAAGGAACAAATGTTTCGGTATTCATTATCGAATTTAAATAGAGATTCTTTCGTCCCGGATTGTGTTATTAGATGGGATTATGTAGTGTAATTTCGTTTTGTGCCGATTGATGAATTTCGCACATCTCTTGGGCTATAGTATGGAGGAAGCAGTTCTATGGTATTATTTACGCTAATATTGCCACTGAAGACAAAGGAATGTTTTTTAGGAAACCAATGCGATGTGAAATTTTGATTTAATCTATACTCGCATACGCAATCCCTAGAATCTCCAAATAATCAAATCATCAGCAAAAAAAATCTAATTTGATAGGAGATGATTTCTTATCTCTTCACCAAATGATGATCACATTCCTGTACTGTAATTGGAGTTCCAAGAATAAAAAAAAATTCCGTATCTACGCCTTTTTTATATCAATTTTTCCCAAAAAAAAAAACTTAAAACCGGGACCAAACAAAATCAAACTTGTAAGTTTGGCATTAAATTTCAATTTGTAAATTTTAACATTATAACGAACAGAAATGGAGGATATACATTATACATATGTATATTAAATAATTTTTGAACTTGAAAAACACTCCACACTGAACGTGCCTTTCTTTTCTCCCTGCAAGGATAATGGACTTTTAAGTGGCTCCAATAGTTTATAAATAACTAATTACTGGTGGTCGCCGTGGCCATGGTGGTTAGTGCGTTGGACTACTACGCATGCTGCTCGGGTTCAATCCCAGCCCGGGTTTAACACCTAAGAAAGTTTTTCACGGTTGCCACGTCTTTCGAATGTCTGACAAGCAATCAAAGAGTATCATTTGTCATGAGAAGCTTCTCAACACGCCGTTCGGATTCGGCAAAAAACTGTAGGTCCATTCTATTTGTGGAAAAAGTAACACGCACACACAAATGGTTGCGAAAAGCTAGGCTCGGTTCTGTATAGGACTGCCGATGCTGACGCCGTATATTTATTTTTATTTTATATAATTACTGTTGACGGTTTTTCTTAATTTAAAATCTTCAAATCACGGTTTTTTTTCATTTAATCTATGCAATAGGACTTTCTAAATTATAAGAAAGAATGATCTTGGAGATTTCAATTCATTTTTAAGTTGTTTTTAAATGCCAGTACTCGTTGCAGTTCTCAAAGCTCTGGCTGGCGCATTGTTGACTGCTATCGACTGCATTCGGATTTAGCTGTCAGTTTTTTAAAAGAATTCAGAAATTTAATTTGAAGTCATAAATAGCTTTGTCTACAGCAAACGGTATGAATACAAATATTCATATGTATGTAGAAGAGCCTACATAGTACATACTCGCTGCTGTTTCATAACATATGTATGTGGAAGAGCTATGTACAATGTAAATACTCGCTGTTCACTCAGTAATATACGTGTACTGATGACTAGAAAAAAAAACCGATTCAATGTATCGTTAATATTTATTACTCTTAATGTTGCCCAAAAGGTGTGGTCGTCATCACTGCTGCAAGGGAAGTGAACGAACAATGGTGAAAAAAAATGGCAGAATACCGTGACAAAATAGCCAACCAATAGAAGTTGTTTGGAGTTGGCTTTGTGCGATCTACATATGCAAGGAGAGAACATTATACTAGTTGATGCGATGTTCTTTTTGTTGTACTAGAAATATTCTAATGGCCAATAGATTGCATTAACACTCTCTGCTGTTAAAGTGACGCGAAACCTTATCTAAGTACTCGGCAAATCTACTTGCGTTCTTTTATCGGATGTCAAAGTCCAATTTTACTATGTAATAGATGTGCAATTAGAAACTCGGGTTTCTTGTCAAATTCAACTTTATTGAAATTGGAAACTTATGCAAATATTAATAATCGAAATATTCGGTAGATGATAGAAACTTGGTGGTTTCGAAACAAAATAGTCATTTTCGCACTTCTTCAACTTTCGTAAAGCACCTGTTTTTCAAATAAGACGACATCCATATGAATAAGTGGTAAACAGAATTAGCCAAGTCTGAAGAATACTGGACAACTTCTCGGTCTAAGGAGAAGATTAGCTCCTGGGTTGGTTTTGCTGTAGGTGGACGAGCATTGTCATGCAGCAACATCACTTTGCGCCTTCCTTTTATTCTATAGCATCACTTAATTTGTTCAATTGGGCCTGATAGCGTTCAACTGTAACAGTTTGACCAGGTTCTCGTAGTAAATGACTCTTTTCCAATCCCACCAGACATGGAGTAATACTTTCTTGGCATGAATTTTCGGTTTTGCAACTGATGTTGCTAGCTGTCCTGGATCAACGCATGCTTTTCTGCGTTTAGGATTGTCGATCAAAATCCACTTTTCATCACCCGTAATGATTTTGTGCAAAAAATTATTTTTGTTGTATCAACAAAGCAAATTCATGCAGATGTCACAACTCTTCGTTTTTTGTTTTCTTCCGTTAGTTCCCATTGAAAGAGGGAATTCTGTCTGTATCTTTCCCATTAGATAAAATCGAAGTGATATTGCTTGGTGAGAAACTCCTAACTGTTCTGCAAGCTCTTCTTGAGTTTGACATGGATTTTCATCCAGTAAAACTTGAAGTTGTTCGTCGTCAATTTTTTTTTTACTGCACCTGGCTATGGAACGTCCTCAAGGCTAAAATTTCCTTCACGTTATCTTGCAAACCTCTTTTATACGTTTGAATGACTCGAGTCAAATTGATCAATTCCATAGCTTAAGCATAATTTTTTTTGCTTTGCAAGCAAAATAAAACGCAGTGACGTAAATGTTGCTAATCGACGTTGATCTCTTACACAACTGATGCACACGAAATGACAGCTTGTCTTCAGAGCCGAGTTTCTACTTGCACACCTATTACCTAAAAAACTTTCGAAATGTGTCCCAAAACGTCACGACTCACGAATTTTAAATAAAATCTCAAATTCTGAGTTCCAAAGTCTTCCAAAACATAAATAAAAGTATTTCTACCCTCAAGGAAATATATCTTAATATTTACGTATAGTATCTATATATGAGCATACATTACAATGCAACAGAGCTTTCAAGTATCAACCACTTGCCATAACCCAATTTTGACTGCAAATACATAATATGGTCACTTAGCCTACTCACCTGGCATTTATAACAATTGCATTGCATTTGCCTGGTAAAAAAAAGAATACGATGATCTATTTCAAAATAATGTCAAGCAATTTAAACACAAACTTCTTCGAAAGCTTTTATCAAACACATGGTTCCCAAAAGTCGATTGACTAAATTGCTTTACGTCAATTGCCTTCCGAGTCAAAGGCGTATTCATTTCCATACCATCGCCAGAAAATGAAAAACAGGAATCTGCCTTTTCAGTAGGACAAGAACCTTTGCAAAGAACGTCCACCAATTTCTTAGTGGTAATAACTGAATTTATCTTCAAATAAATCCCAAATGAACTACTCCGAAGGAGCGACCCTTTTTAAAAGTGATTCCTTCGGGAAATCGCTACAGATAGCAAATACATACATAAGTAAACTTGGAAGCAAAAAATTGTGAAAGAAACCCTTTGCCACTTCATATTGAATATTGAGCTAGAAAAGCATCACGCCCAGGGCGAATAAAAAATTTACGTAAATTTATGTATATTGGGGTAGCTCCCGGGTGAGGGTGACTGTTTTCCTCCACCACCTATGGCGGCAGTGGGAAACACTTTGTAATGGAATGTGGACATAGAAAGACGTTTTATTTTATTCTATACATCTGAGCATAGATTAATAATTTTTTATTTTTTTTTTTTCTTTCTATTTTTCTCTACTAATCCATTAATTTGGTCGAACAGATTTTTGTACGAGCACAATTCGACTATAATCCTTTGGATGATGAGCTTATACCCTGTGCTCAAGCTGGGATTTCTTTCCAGACTGGTGATATTTTACAAGTAAGTAGACTGTAATATTCGGGAATGAAGTACAAATGAAAACAAAATCCCCGTTTGATAGATAATTAGCAAGGATGACCGACATTGGTGGCAAGCTAGACTGGATACGGCTGGTGGATCGGCTGGGCTGATTCCTTCGACAGAGCTGCAGGAGTGGCGGATTTCTGCTGAGACTTCAGATAAAACCAAGCAGGAGCAAGGCAAGTATAAGAAAAAGTTCAAAATCAAAAACATATCATCGAATCGGTTCAAGTTATTTCTGTATCATAATTTTTCTCATATGTCTGTATTGTAATGCGTTTTGGTGCGCTAATCATATTATAATGTATATGTACCTATCTCTATATATTTTTTGTTTAATTATGTGTATGTTAGTGTTGATGATTCAAATTGGTTTATTTTTTTTTTTTTTAATAATTTTGAACCTGAAGGAGCTTATTTTGGATTCATAAAGCCAACCAGACCTGCAAGTAAATACTCGGTTCGATACCCTCTTCGGTCACCCTCTTAGCTATTTGTTAGATAAGAAACTGGTGATAATCTTTGCCACTGTAGTTTTAAAAAGTTGCCATTCTATGAAAATATTCCTGCAGATGATAGTTAAAAGTCTGCTGTTTTTACAGGGTAAATGGCCGATCGTGGCTATTTTATTTACCTTATACCAAACTCACTAGGAATTTAAATTTCTTGTGTGAATAACAAACGAGTACATATACTTATGTGGGTACATATCCTGCACTGTAGTAGTTGACAACATTGAATTAAAGAAGTTCATGCTGAATATCAAGAAATTGGAATGCATACCATGCTTAATCAAAACTCTATCAAATATTTGTAACCTAGAAAAGCGAAATAACAACTGTTCGCAGCTCTTTTATCTACTCTTAGCATTTTCTTACCGTAGTTGTATTTGTACAAAAAGCATTTCGTATTCCTTCCGTAGAATTGTTGACAGTGTAAAGCAAACATTTACAATTCGTATCCATTAGGTTGTCTGTATGTACTTTGCAGATAACTCTTTCGTTGGTGCTTTTGTATAGTGGTTCAAAACTCGTTCCCTTTAAAAAGCGGTCAAGTTTTCGCAAAACTACTGTTTGTAAAATGTGTAATTCTCTTCTGCTGCACCTTATTAATTGTTATGTTATCTCGGATTGTAACTCGTGATGGCTCCATCTAAAATACATGGATCCTTTGTTGAAACATTCTTACATATAACTTTATATATGTTTCTGGTAGCAATTTGTTATTGAAGCTGCTTCTACCTTAGCTGCATTTGCAGCAAAACGTTATCACGAATAAATTAAATAAACAAAACATTTACCTGTTCCCAAATAACCCTTATACACGTTACGAGTATGTTATCAAAATTATTTCTAGATAACCTCAACTTTAGCCATGTTCTTCCATAGAACGTTTTCCATTAGACCCACACAAATCGGATTATAATTAGGCAACGAAAACCCGAAGCTACAAACGTATTTTTCAGATTTGACTGAAATTTGGTATACAAAAGGGTTTTTTTTAAGTAGCAGATAAACGAAGATAACAATTTATATTGTAGTGCTTTAAATATTCGGGCACCAAATTAAATTTAGTTTTGTTATCTTTTAGGAAAATTGCAAAGATATTTTTATAAATCAGTGAATAATTTTTTTTAATTGCTAAAATGACTACTAAAAAAAGGAAACTAAGAGATATACATACATATGTACATACAGTGTCGACGAAATAAATAGCACAGTCTTAGAAAATGCGTTTAATACACCTTAGTTCATATAACTTTTTTTGAATAAGCAATTAGACTGTGGGACTGCACTCTTTGAATTTCTTTACCGTATCAAAATAAACGTCATTTTGTAAAAGTTGGTTAACTTAGACTAGACAATTTAAATAGCACACCTTTATGTCTTTCGAAGTTTCATATAACTTAACCACCAATTATGATTGAGATACTTTTTGGTACATTAAGATTTTGTTCCTTAAATTAACTTAACATAAATTACATAAATTTCGCACACAAAAGTGTAGAATATAACGCAAAAAACGTTTAACCGAAGGCTCCAGGGAACATGTACTGGGCTCGAAGAATAACGAGCTTTTGAATTAAGAATAGTGCTAAAATTGGAGTGTTCAAGAAAAAAAGTGATGAATACTGTCCACCACTGCCAAAAAACAGGGTTGGGCCAAATTAAAATTTATAAAAACCGGCAACGACCGGCAACCAATGTTTCCACCGAATTGCTAGACTTTAGTGTCAAGGCGTAATGTATCTTGTCGGACACAGTTCGCCAGAGAATATGCAAATAAAGAACCCAGCTAGTGGAAAAGTGTTATTTGGACCGACGAATCCAAGTTTAATAACTCGGCGGAAAAAAAATACGTAAGACGCGGCACTAACCAGGAATACTTAAAACACCCTGAAGACGTTGAAACATGGTAGTGGTAGCATCATTGTATGAGGTGCTCTAACATGGTACGAAGTGTGACCCATACATCATATTGAGCGTATTGTGGACCAAACTTAATACAAGGAAATCTTGAGCAGTGTTGTACTTCCGTATGTAGAAGAGGATATACCGCTGAAATGGAGGTTTAGCACGCCAATGACTCGAAAACAAACTGCTAAATCTGTGAAGCAACGGTTAGTAGCCCTAAATATTAATGTTGTTGTTGGTCGGCACAGTACCTCTGATATCAATTCGATTGCGATTTTGTGGAATGACGTGGACAACAAAATTGACAGATCTACGGCTACAAATTTGGGCCAATTTATGGATAGAAGGTAGAGAGCCTGGAATGTGATACATTTAGAAAGTTGTCAAACCTAAATATCGGTATTAAGACTTGGGCGTGTTGCCGTTATTAAAACCAGGGCCTGCTTCTCGCAACCATTTGTGTGCGTGTGTTATATTTTTGCATGAATGGAAGGAACCTACAGTTTTTTGCCGACTCCGAACGGTGAGTTCTAAGTAATATGTAGTATTGTAAAGAAAATATTCTCAAAATTTTCTAAAAAGCTGTAAGGCTAAATACAATTTTATAATTAATTTAATGAATTGGACCAAAGTGTGCTATTTATTTTTCCGCTTTAAACTGTATGTTAAGAATATGTATTATATTTTTTTTACTTAAGGAAACCTGTGTTATTTGTTTTATACTTGTCAATATTACTTACATAAATTCCATGAACATAATTAATAGTTAAATACGCAAATTTTATAAATGAAAAAATATCAACCTACATAATATGCTATTTATTCTGTCGCCACGTATGTATGTAAATATAATATATAGCGGTTTACAAATTAAAAAAAAAATATTCAACTGGATCTCTTTGCGTAGTACCCAATTAGGCTCAAATTAATTTTATGTTGATACGCAGTTCTCAAACAAACGCAAATCTTATACCGAAAAAAAACTCTGCCCATCGTTGCTTCTATAAAATCAAACTCTTTGATCCACGGTGAAACCAATTTAATTATATTGCCTGTCTATGTTTTTAAAACCTCTCCGAAAAGTTTATTGATGTGTCCTAGAGTGTCATTGGCATAACGAATAGCTTCTGCGATTGAAGAATGTATTTGCTTCATTGTTGATTTCGTGGTAATATTATGGATTTATCTATCCAATGTTTCACCCGGCATTTCACAAGTAATTTATGGGCTGTTATTGAGTTTGAAATTGAGTTTATAACCTGCTTCTTCTGTTCTTCTGTTTTAGACCTGCTGGGGTACACTCCCCATTGTCTAAATTATGCATTAAGTTGTTCATTTGTCCCGATGCGGTTGCCAGTTACATTACTGATTGACAGGTGAAGATGCTTTCAGGATCTTCCAAAATCAGGCTTTAATTACAAATCAGCAGATGCGATCTTTATCTAAATAATATGTCTTTCAAATTAAAAAAAAAAATTCAAATTAACTCTCGTAAATGCTCTTGAGGGTTTTTTTTTTATTTTTACCTACTCCCCTTTCAATTTTATTGGTTGTTATTATGTATTCGATTTTATTTAATTTAAAATGTCTGTGGTACTGTTATGTATGTATGTATGTATTCATGTATGTACGTTACTCATTCATTCATACCATAATAATAATTTTTCATAGTTAAAAACTAAAGTATGTTAACTAATAATAATTTTAAAAACAAATTAATTTTTATATATACTTATATAACGTGTGATATTTATTTTGTGTGTTGGTTTGTTTGTTGTGTGGCCGCTAACAATATTAAAAAAAAAAAACCAAAATCAAATCTTTGATTAAAAAATGAATTTAATAACAAAAACAAAAAATGTAAAATACAAATGAAAACAGGGGAAGCTGGACCTGGATGTTCGGCACATGCCGACGGATGTGATGGATCGACAGGTATCTTAACAAAAAAAAAAAAGAAACATTAAAACTCGAACCCCCCAAGCAATCATTAAACAGTTTCTTTTATTTTTATTACATTTATACCCAATAGTTTGTATACAGTTTTTTTTATTACTTTACACTCACTTACACACCGTTTAAGTCACACTAACAAATTTCTTCTCTCACGCATCCGCTACAGTTTATATTTTCACCGATATTTACAACATCCTTCCACCCGATAAATTCACCAAAAACCTACTTCATTTTAGAAATCGTATTATCCCTTATCGCGCTTTCCCTTTTTTGTAATTACATAATGCAATAGAAATTTTGTTACGAAAAGAAAACTTGATCACAACTTTTGCTTTTTTTAATATATTTCATTAATATAAATGTACATGTACTTCTGTGTCTCTGTATCCCGCCCCCCAACAGTAACACGGTTCAATATTAACTTGATCATTATGAATGTTTATAGGCGTTAAGTGCATTTAATATTCATCGAACACTCAGGATAAAAAGAGGAATTACTGGGGTGCTTTTGTGGATCATAAACACCTGATCAACGAGCACGAGTGTTGATGACAAAGTGCTCAAACGAGGATTATAGCACACACATATTAGTATACGTGTATTTGTAAATCCATATTTACATTTTTTTTTCGCTGCGATAATGAACGTTAAAGGAGGAGCTATAAATTCATTTAAGTACCGCCAGGATTACGCCTGGAAAAAATATGGAATATCACAGATAGCACTTGGAAGGTTAAATGCTGTCGGATAGCATAAATTTGGCGTATTAAAACGTGCAACGTGTTTCCATTGGGCTCCAAATTGTATTTCCAAAATTTATTTGCCATCTGTTTGAACCATAGCTTTTCAGATGGCGGGAAAGTTTTTTTTTTTGAAAATGAAGATTTTTCTTTACTTGGAACTCTTTGATTGGTAGGACTCCGTCAGGACATTGACCGTTCAACTTGCCATTTCTGCCGCTTAATTAGTGTCATTTAAGTTATGAAGTTACATATGTACATGCACTTCAGTCTAACAGATCTATTGGGCCCACTTTTGGAGAAAGCCGATGTTACAATATTTCTACCAGTCCATTGGTTCTTAATCATTTTAATATTTGAACTGGGTTCAGTGCTGGTAGCTCCGCGCTGTCAATGGAATATGCACCCAAGTAATTCTTCTCTTGTCGAAAAAATGTTTCAAATTTTCCTAGTAAGTCATCATTCGGTTATATTTGACTTGTATGAAAGACCCACAGGTTAGTCTATCTTCGGAAACGAACCTTGAAACGTTAGCAAATGAGACAGTTCTCAAGTTTGACGGTTGTATAGTGTTGGAAACGCTGTCTTTTTTGAGCGATTTATCAAAATAGAGTGCTAAACGTCCAACTTATTCACCACTTATACTAGTCTGCCTTAAACATATTGTAATCTCCTAGGCGGGATAGATTAGGTAAGGTTGAGAGGTATTGAGAGGCATCAAAGTGGCATCTAAACCGCCACAATTTCCCCAAAGCATTTAATTACACTGCTTTCCTCCTCCAGTTTACTAAAAAATAAGGAGCCTAAAATGTTCCTGCGGCTACGTGCTATGCTTTGACATTCGCACAGAATATGTGTGATATCCTCTGCTACACCTAGATCATTACAGTATCTGCAAATATCCGTGTCTTTGAGTCCGAGCCCCTTTGCGTGTTTGACCAGAAGGCAAAGCCCGGATAATATTCCTCTAACTATACTCTCTTGTGCGCTGCTAAGTGTAATGATTTCACTGATCCTTTTACGGTCCAGAGCTGGCCTAAGTGCCTTGTGAACTCTATGTCCTACAATGTCGTACCATTTTTCTATCAGCCCTTCTTCTAATAATCCCCTTAACCTTTGATTTAATGCAGCAAATTGGTGGAGCTACCTCCAACGTCTCGGGCAGCGGCAGTTTCTTCCCTTTCCTTGCCAATTCATCGGCAAACTCGTTGCCTTCCATCCCGGATCGAAGCGGGATTCTAACACGGATTTTATATGGATCTTAGAGATAAAAGATGCTTTAAAAGCTGGTGCACCATGTATAGAATTTGACGGGTATACTTTTTGGCTTAGCAACGTTTTACGTATTTACATACATTCCAATCCTATGGCCAGAACAATGGTTGCTTAGCACTCGTTAGCGGATACGCCTACCATCACTTTTGAAACAATAATTTACGTGATGTAACTACCGTTCATGCATATAGCAGGCTTTTAGTCAAACAATTTGTAATAGGCCCTCCCCACTATGTACTCCCGGATGACTCAAAATCCGCGAAAATTCACAAATTTATCATCATAACTTTGCATTAGTTCTTCTCTATGCTTTTTCGTTTCACTCAAAACTTTAGTTTTTAAAACTTTAGGATCCAACCCACCTCTCCTGGATTATCTTAAAAGGGACATAATTATGAAGTGTAAATTGCGGATGCACACACGAACTATGCGAAATCTCGTTCTCTACGAGATGTGTAAAAAAAACTTTCACTCAGCATTTTCCTGCTTTCTACAGGATATTTTTTTATTTTTATTTTTTTAATGACGCTGGACTTAATAAAAATGTCTCCCGTTACAAAAAAAAAAAAAGAAATCTGGTGTGGAAATGAGAGCAGAGTTGAGGACGCCTTATTCAGCTTTCACATTTACCATAACTCCTGGTTGCAGATTACGGCTCCGAGTACGAGTTTCATTGGTGGATATCCTTCACTTACCTTGTATTACCTCTGTACCTGTGTGAATCGCAGTCATAATAAATTTTCAAGTATACTCGTGAATCGGTTATTTTCTTTTATTCGCATTTGGTAGGTACGTGACATATGAGATGTTTTCGTAACCGTTAAATGTTTATAAAAAGGGCAAATAAATTTTCGTTAAATGCACTTTCGATGAACAATGACCGTCATAGTAGAAATGGTAATTTGAATAAGAACCTCTGGGTGGAATTGCATTTACTTTACGTTCATATATACATACATATACATATGTATATCTTAAACATTTTACGAAATCTGCCAGTGCCTTAATTTTTCATAGCTCTTTAAATAATAGCACTTGATCGGGGACATTTAATAAAAAGAACTACATGTGAGGTATTGCCAAAATATCGATTAAAGTTGAATGAGCTTTTGTTTACAGGAGGCGATCCGAGTGAATTACGTTGCTCTCCACTACGTAAATTTCTAATCAATGTAGGTACTCTGTATGTATGTGCATAACCTCTCCTCAATCAGCCATCAAAACTAAGATGCTAATTGGCTGGTGCAATCTGTTGAAAGCGTAAACAAACCGCCATTTTTTTTATTCTTATTCGATTTTGAGTGGCGGCCGTGGCCGTGGTGGTTAGTGCGTTGGACTACTACGCATATGGTTGCTCGGGTTCAATCCCAGCCCGGGTCTAACACCTAAGAAAGTTTTTCACGGTTGCTATGTGATTGGGTGTATGATTTTAAACATAATGAACATAAATTGAAAAGTGGCGGTAAATCCTGTGGGGAGTGGGAAAATTGCAGAAAAGTAACCAAACGGAATTGAACCACATTGTGGGTAGGTAAATCATCAATTTGTTTTTGTTTTCCACTTAAAATGAAAATTATGACATTTAACAATCTGTCAGATGGCTGGTTTGACAGCGATGTTACACTCACCCAAAGGAAAAGTTGGTGTATAAAATCACAACTTTCTTAATTTAGGGGCAATTTTTGACACTCATATTGCTATCTTTTTTGCGATTTGTTTCGATTTTTTTGGGTTAACAAACAGGAATGTGATTTAATGAAATTTTGTGAAATTTTACGAAAAATCACTAGTTACCAAACAGACCTAATGTATATCTGGCAGCACTGGGGCAGTGACAGAAATGAAACTTCAGTTGTAGTATTTATTTTTCTTTGTCTTATTTAAAGAAAAGAAATTTGCGTTAAGGAATTGTTCAATTTAGCATTTATTTTGGTTTATTTACCTTTTTTCCTTGGAAGACATCTTGTCATTTGGGACATTTTGTATTACACTTTTCGATAAATGCAATTTGGAAGCACAGGTATTATCGCAGCTTAACTCCTAATAGCCAACAGCTATCCAGGCTTAACTAATTCTATATAGGTTTATTATTATTGTATTTTACATTAAAACATGATTTTAAAGCTACATAATATAGGTTACAAAAAAAAACACGCCTAGTATATACACGTAATACTTGAAAACTTGAAAAAAAAGTCAATAGAAAACGGTGTTCTGGTCAGATCCCACCAGTGGCAGTCATACTATAACAGTTTTCCATATGTGCTAAAAATACAGCACCCGTACCGTAGCGTCAGTCAAATATCCGTTCAAATTCTATACACTTCAAAATGATCCCAACAACTCTTTTTCTCGTCTTTAACTCATTATTTCTCCACATACACACCTCATTCAATATTGACAAAACCATATTTCACAAGTAGCAATTAACTAATTTTAGTACGTATCATTACCCGAGAATATTAATCGCTTCAATGGCAATAATAACTCACCTAACCACAAATCCATTTAGATTCAGTAGCAACTTAACGACGAAGTTAATTTTGACAGCTCATCCATTAAGTGTTGCTAACGGTGTTCTGACACAACCATAGCAGAATTGCATAATATTCATATTTGTTATCGAATGAGAGAAATGAACTAATTTTCCATCTCACTTAATCCAATCAATTCCTGTCCATGAAAATACTCGTACAAAGTCCAACCAAGAAATTCCGGGATTGCTCCTCGGGTGACAAAAGAACAAATAAATCGATTTGAAATTTTAATTAAAGCAGGGGATTCGCGTTAAATTTTACAGCTTAACGCTGCTTTGATTCCAAACGTACACTTGATTGCGCTTTATTTAATTTCGTCCTCGTTTGAGGGTGTGATAAGTGATACTCACTGCACAAAAATTGCATTCACTTCTTCCTCTTCCTGTGTAGTGGTAGGGGACGGATTTCCTTACAAACAACCACCGACCGTTCAACTTCAACCAAGTATAAAGTTGTGCCATATGTCAACCGTCTCCCCGTGGTGGTGGTCCTTTAATTTAGAAGCATGTTACAAATTGTCCTGTTGACTTTGTTGCGCTATCTGCGTCCCTAGTTATTGGCGGCAATGAAAAGGGGCATCTTGCTCCAAAATTAATGCGCAGTCAAGTTTAGCCGATGTTATCGCAGTCCATTTACAAAACGAAAACCAAGTAAATCCTTGCGTTAGCGGTATACATACATAACATACATACATACTTACGAGCCGCTGGCAAGGAATCCAACCGAAATTATTGTGTGTGTGAGAGAGGACATTTGGCACGAATGACACTACAGGGCTGTATTTTATTTTATTTTTTATTTGTTGTTGTATCCCACTTAGCCTAATTATTTGTGTCCGTGGAAAAAAAAAGCGAAACTTTTGGCTACCAATCGAGTTTTAATAGGAAAAGTATAGCAATTCTTTTACGGTTCCTGCGTCATATGTTGCAACACTGATAATGGATAAACGATTTAATGTCCTTAGCAGCTCGTTTCCCCCCCACCACCCCCCAAACATAAATTAATCATTTCAATGTTAGAATAACCACCCCAAGTCAAGTTTCACCGGTCCATCACTCATCTTACTTAGCATGCCTAGCTACATAACTTAATTTTAAAGTAAAAACATTTGTAACATCATTTATTATAACTCTTGTTATTGGCATGATGGCCTGATGTCATGCTTACGTTTCATCAGATGGGAAGAGTTTTGGATAAATATGCAAACTAAAAAAAATACCTACACAGGTAGTGAACGTTTGGTTATGGTTTAAAAAATTATTTTAGAATTTGCTGCACTTGGCTTCTTGTATCCGTAGTGTATACTGTGTTAATTAAATGTAAACTGTTTTCATTTGCAGATGTTTTTTACTTGACCTATTTTTTTGGTTTTAGTTCCATTCACATGAAAGAAGTTTGAAAATGTTTTTTCTTTGATTTTTTTTTTATAGTGAACTGCTCGATTTTCGGGCGGAAAAAAAAGCAATGCCGGGACAAGTACTTGGCCAAACATAACGCTGTATTCGATAATTTGGATTTGGTGACATATGAGGAGGTTGTTAAAGTGCCAGGTGAGGAAGAGTACTTCTTTAGAATTTCTATTTATGAACATACTCGATTTCTTATTTCAGTAGGTGATCCCAACTTTCAGCGGAAAACATTAGTATTATTAGGCGCACATGGTGTTGGTCGCCGTCATATCAAAAACACTCTTATAGCTAAGTACCCAGATAAATATGCTTATCCAATACCACGTAAGTTGAAAAATCATTTGTTTTAAAGATTTTTTGTTGATTTGAAATATTTGTAGATACAACGAGACCTCCACGACCTGACGAGGAAAATGGTCGAAGCTACTATTTCGTTTCACACGACGAAATGATGGCCGACATTGCTGCTAATGAGTATCTCGAATATGGTAAGAAATTTTTTTGTCGCAAAAAGGAGAGAAATCACGCATTTGACGCCTGTTTCAAAAATTGGTAACCTGGACACCGAATCTAGTTTAACCAGGCTTATTTGTAATCAAATTCCTATCAGTATGGTTACACGCCCAAATGTGTTTCCTGGATGGAGCATTAGACGTCTGTCATTATGTCGACGTTCGTTGTCTTGAATGAATTAATGAATAAGGGTAATGCTCGAGGTAGATGTTTTATATCCAACCTACTGAAGATAGTTGAGTTGTAGTAAACTCGAGAGTTAACACCATTTTTATGGTGTGCTTCTTAATTTTTACTTCAGGTGGCGCTACAGCTCGGGGTGAACCTAGGCCTGCTTCTCGCAACCATTTGTGTGTTTTTTTTGCCGACTTCGAACGGCGAGTTGAAAAGCTCATTGACAAATGATACTCTTTGAATGCTTCTCGGACATTCAAAAGAGATGGCACCGTAAAAAAAAACTTTTAGGTGTTGTATCCCGGCTGGGATTGAACCCGGACAGCATCGCGTAGTAGTCCAACGCACTTACCACTACACTACGGTGCTTACAGTGCTTCTTAACAGTTCGTTATTTACTGGAATAGTGCCTGGCAGCTATCAATTAGGTGATGCAGGGTTGCCTCCTAATCATTGCAGGATATGTTTTCTTTCAATCTTGCGATGTTTCATTAGCTAACTCTGAGGAATCGTTTATTTATCCACATGTTCATCAAATGTGTTCAATTCCTTTCCCACACTAGCTAAGTTGTGATTCGTAATGAGCTGAGCATCCTTATATTCGCTTGACCTGAAATAATTACAATATCTTTTTTCCTAAACTTTTTTTTGTTAATATTGCTTGGTGAAAATCTTCAAAAGACACTCGGTAGTTCATCGGCACCAAGCGAGTGGGATTCTTAGCGCACTACAAAGGTTGTAATATATACTTTCCCATAGTTTTTAGCACATGAGGATTTATTCTTCTCAATCTCCGAATAGTCTCTGACATTTAAGACGGTCTCCATCTCGGACTTGATGTGATTTTCGAGACACTGGTTATGTGAAAGAGCGTGCTTTCTAACCACTTCTGCAACCATGTCTATTTGTAGGTCTGCATCGTGACCTATTTCTTATGTACCAAGTGGCATTTATTATTCCTTTGGACTTTGGACTTTGTTTTGGAATTTTTGTATGGTTTCTGTATTTGTCTTCTTTGTACAGGCCCATAATTGGAGGCCATACGTCCACACAGGCTTCAGTTCTTGCTTATATAGCATTATTTTGTTCTGGATATATATGTCCGAGTTTCTTCCCAGTAACCAGTACTTACATTTTTCTATATTTCAAGTTAAGTTCTTCTCTTTTCTTTTTGATGTGCTCTCTCCATTTTAACTTCGCGTCCAAAGTCATTCCAAGGTAAGGTGCAACTAACGAATTTTGGAACATTGTTAAACTTTTTATTTGTAAAGTTTATATGAGTTGATTTTGTATCATTGTTTGATACGCCATTGCTGTGTCTAAACTCTAAAGTCTTACTTTGTTGAATGCATTTTGCCAGATTTCTGTGACATTAACAATGCATTTATCAGGCACCAATATTTCAATGTCATCTGCAAAGGTAGCCCTGAAAGCATTGTCATCTACCGGAGTATTCCTGGTGTATTACAATGGCAAGGTAAGTCCTAAGGCACTGCCTTGTGAAACACCGGCGTCGGTTTTCTTCAGTCCCGAATATTTTTGTTCGTATCGTACTCTAAAGAGTCGATCTGAAATGTATGATTTCAATATGATATAAATTACACCCGTCTGGTTCGCTTTCCAATAACACACACACTTTATTTCTATTAAAATTGACATTTCTCTTTCAAGTACATATTTGACATAAGATAGTATGGTATACGTTCAGTAGGTTAATTGTAACATTATGACAGTCACCTCTTAGTAATTTTGTTCAACTTACCATGCAATATGGTATATACATATGGTTTGGTTTTGGTAACACTGGTTTTGACAGCTGACGTGTGTTTAGTACCTTGTGTCACTGTCAAACAGCTTCAGTTTGGTTTGCAATTTAACCATGGATCGTCTTACAAATGAACAACGCTTGCAAATTATTGAATTTTACTATCAAAATTCGTGCTCGGTTCGAAATGTTCATCGCGCGCTGCTTCCATTTTATGATCGGCATTCTCGACCTTCTGAGCAGTCTATTCGGAAGATTGTGACCAAATTTCGCACCAAATTTACTTTGTTGGACATTAAACCACCAACACGTTTACGTACTGTGCGTAGTGAAGAAAATATTGCGGCCGTATCAGCTAGTGTGACAGAAGACCGCGAAATGTCGATTCGGCGCCGTTCCCAGCAGTTAGGAGCGATGATAACAAACTTTTTTTTGCCCGAAATGGAAGTTCTTGACTTGCATGATATGTGGTTTCAACAAGACGGTGCCACATGCCACACAGCATGCGAAACAATGGCGCAATTGCGAGGCGAGTTTGGTGAACAGTTAATTTCACGTTTCGGGCCGGTCAATTGGCCGCCTAGATCGTGCGATTTGACACCATTAGATTATTTTTTGTGGGGGTATGTCAAGGCTAATGTCTATAGGGACAAGCCCGCTTCGATTGACGCACTGGAAGCCAACATCCATGCATTCATTCGTGAGATACCGGCCGATATGTGTGAAAGAGTATGTCAAAATTGGACTCAGCGGATGGGCTACCTGAGACGCAGCCGCGGTCAACATTTGCATGAAATTATCTTTAAACATTAAATTGCAAGGTTCAAACTATCGATTCAAATAAATATTTCATTCATTTTTTCGAATTTTTTGTGTTTTTTTTTAAAAAAAAGTTCTCAACCTCTTAAAAAATCACCCTTTATATGTTTATATTTAAATGTTTTCAATTTATAAATTTGTAGAATGTAAATCAAGGTAAATTAGTTAATTCATTTATATCATATCGTTACATAGTTAATTTAAACATAGAATAGGATTTGTTATAATTCATTAAATACATTTTATATTAAATCTAAGGACTCTACGTTGTAAGTTGTTCTCGGTGTTTTTTTTTTTAATTTTTTTTTTTTTTTTTTTTTTTTTTTTTTTTTTTTTTAATTCATTACATAATACAATCGTTTTTTGTGTTTTACAAAATTTGTACTTCAGTTTCGTTAATTTATTTTAATAGAATTTCTTAGACAAGTTTATTTTTTTTTAACATATTAAAATTTTTATCGTATCCAAAACGATCTGGTTTTTTAATAATTCTTAGTGGTTTAATTCTGGTCTGGTTTGAAATCAATGTGGTTTCCCTAGCAATCGGTACAATATTAGATGTAGATGGTACTTCGATGTTGGGCTCTAGAGCTGCTTCGACGGTCTTGCTATTCTGTTCCTGAGTGGTTTCGTTTGCAATTTGTTTATTTTGGCTAAGATCATAATCATGCGGAATGATATCCTGTTTCGGCGGTATGATACCTGAGCCAATTCTATGAATTTGGTTTATATGACGCTTCCATATGCGACCATCGTCCAGCTTCACCATATAATGCAATTTTCCAAAGACTTCCGATACGGTACCAAACTGATATTTTTCTTCATTATTACTAAAATCTCGTACTGACACTCGATCGCCAAGGAATAATTTTCGCACGTTTGCCTCAAATATCTCGGCTTTTATTCTTTCCGTTTCCTTTGGAATCATCAAATCCATGCGGGAACGCACTTGTCTGTTGAACATCAAAAATGAAGGAGATTCACCTGTTGTTGCATGTGGTGTTCGTCGGTAGTTTAACAATATTTTACATAACTCCTTTTCAATATCCGAGCGGTGGCAATTTATAGTTTTCAGCTTATTTTTGAATGTTTGAACATTTCGTTCCACCTGCCCATTTGTGGCTGGATGGTATGGCGCACTTCTTTTATGTATTATGCCATTCATTTTCAAGAAGTGTTGAAACTTTTCTGATGTGAACTGAGTTCCATTATCGCTCACAATTATTTCAGGAATGCCGAACCTTGAAAATATTTCCTGGCATTTTTCAATCGTAATTTCGCTGGTAATCTTTGGGATTACGTAAATCTCAGGCCACTTGGTGTAGGCGTCGACAAGTATAAAGAAATATTTTCCCAGAAAGGGTCCGGCGAAATCGACGTGAACTCGTTCAAAAGGGCTCTTTGCGGATTCCCAGACATGCGTCGGAACTTTTTTTGGACTGGGCCTTGTTTTTTGACATTGTAGGCAGTTTTTTGATACATTTTCGATGTCCGAGTCCAGCTTAGGCCACCAGCAGTAACTCCTTGCAAGTGATTTCATCCGAGAGACGCCGAAGTGAGCAGTATGAAGCTCTCCTAATACTAGCTTCCTCAACTCCTTTGGAATATAGACTCGTAGTCCACGAAGCAAGCAGTTCTGCTGTAGAGTAAACTCCATTTGATCGATATTGAAACGCTTTTCCGGACTCACATTAATACCCAATCGCTATGCTTCCACAAGTTCTCTGACTTCTTCTTCTTTTTCTGTCGCCTTTTGCAATTGTTGGACAGACACTGGCAATACTTCGATTGCATTTATTTCGAGTACTTCCACTTCTTCCATCTTGGAAGTGCATTCTGCCAGTGGTAATCTAGACAAAGCGTCTGCGTTGGAGTGGTCACTCGATTTTCGGTAACGTATTTCATAATCGAATGACTGTAAGAAAATAGCGTAGTGCTGCATTCGCGTTGCCGATAAAGTTGGTAATCCCTTTCCAGGCGCTAGAATTTGTGTAAGGGGTTTGTTATCAGTTATCAAGATAAACTTCCTGGCATATACATATTGGTAAAATTTCCGAATACCGAAAATAATAGCATATGCTTCTCGATCAATTTGTGTATATCGCTGCTGTACAGGTGATAAAGTTTGTGAAGCAAACTGAATAGGCTTTTCACTACCGTCGGGATAAATATGGCTTAATACAGCACCTACACCAACTGGACTAGCGTCGGTCGCTAAAACCAGAGGTAATTTTGGATCATAGTGAACCAGATAAGTTTCCTGCTTTATTTTATTTTTTACCGTCGTAAATGCTGCGTTACATTTGTTATTCCAAACGAATGGGACCTTGTCTTTCAACAAGTTATTTAGCGGATATAGTATGGTACTCAAATTTTCGAAAAACCGCCCGTAATAATTTACAAGCCCTATAAACGCGCGTATTTCATCCTTGTTTTGTGGAACTGACATTTTTGTTATGGCATCGATCTTATTTTGAACTTTGTGTATGCCAGCGCTGTCGATTTTGTATCCACAATATTCAATTTCTTTTGCCATGAATTCACATTTTTCGAAATTAACCCTCATGTTGTAAACATTTAGACGCGACAAAACTTGTTCCAACCGATGGAAATGGAGTTCATCATCCGGAGCCGTAATTTTGATGTCATCGAGAAATACCGAGACTCCAGCGATGTCCTTTAAGATCTGTTCAATTTCGCGTTGCCACTTCGCAGGACCTGATGCAATGCCATACATGAGTCTCGTAGGTTGGTAGAGACCACGGTGCGTACTCAATGTGAGAATTTCTCGGTCATCTGGATGAACTTCCATCTGTAGATAAGCCTTACTTAAATCTATTTTTGAAAATTTGTCACCACCTGCCATTGTTGCAAATAATTCCTCAATGGTGGGCAGCGGATGTTCCTCTACTACTATGCGAGGATTGGCTGTGATTTTATAATCGCCGCATAATCGCACCTTTCCTCCTTGTTTTCGGACGGGTACAATAGGTGTAGCCCACCTAGATGAATCAACTTTTTGGATAATACCACTTTTTTCCAACTCGTCGAGCTCTTTTTCAACCGCCTCACGTAGAGCAAAAGGAATCTTCTTAGCTTTCACGAAAATTGGTTGAGCATTTTCTTGTATACGTATGCGAGCCTGAACGTTTTTTATTTTACCCATAGATTTGCCGAAAACTGCAGCGTATTTAGTTTTTAGGTACTCAATTTTATTAAATACATTTTTATTTTTTATGGACGAAACTACTTCCATATTATTGGGCGAGTTAAGGATTTTGTTCCAGTCCAAATGTATTTTATGTAACCACTCACGGCCTAAAAGCGGCTTACGTTTGGATTCGACTACATATAACTTAAGCTTGTCGAAATGTTCATGAACACCAGAACTAACATTCACGAAGAAGCAGCCCAGAACTGGAATCTCCGTACCACAATAGCTGACTAATTTAGTGTCAGCCGGAAGTAATTTAATTTTAGGGAAATATGTATTTTTATCTAAGCAATTAATTATTGTTACTGGAGAACCACTATCGATTTCAAAACCTACAATTATATTATTTAATTTGAGATCAATAAATAGCTTATTTTTAGAACTACAATAATTGCTTTCTAAACTAAAAATTTCTTCTACTGAACTCTCCGAATCGCATGCACTCCTTTCATTAACAGTATCATCGATGTAATTTGTGTCTTGCCTTCTGCTTTGTGCTTTGAAGCAGACTGCACGTAAGTGACCCTTGGCATGACAGAAACTACATATAGCATTCTTATGACGACACTTATCAGCTTTGTGCTCTTGATTACCACAGCGATAACAGTAGTTACTTTTTTTAGGTTTGGTGTTACGTTTCCCATCGTATTTTGCATACTTGTTTTTATGTTGGCTTACCTTAGACTTGGATTTTTGTTGAATGAAACTAACCGACTGTGCTGCATCTTTCTGTTGCTGAATTTCCGCGCCGCCTTTAGCAGACAGTTCCATTGATTTTGCTGTAGTTAAAGCGTTCTCCAGGGTTAAATTTGCCGTCTCCAGTAAGCGATTTTGTATGCGGGGACTTCGCAATCCGAAAACAAATTGGTTTCGTAGGGCCGTATTTAAGTATGTGCTGAAATTGCAATGTAGTGCCAATTTTCGGAGCGCTATGCAAAATTCTTCAACAGTCTCGTTGTTGGCCTGCTTTCGCAAATGAAATCTATAATTTTCTAGGATCTCCAACGGCGCTGGATCATATACTTCGGTTAATAAGGTTATTATATCGTTGTAAGCTTTATCCTTGGGTTTAATTGGAGCCAATTTGTCCGAAAGAAGGTCGAAGGTTTCCTGCCCCATGTAATGAAGAAGCAAATGTGTTTTTTTACTATCGTCGGGGGCAGCAATCTCCATTGCGCCTTCAAATCTTTCGACCCATCGAGACCATTGCGTTTTGGTTTTGTCGAATTTTTCGTAGATAGAGTAGTCCGACATATTGTATGTAACTTTGTATAATGTATGTAAGTTTGTTTGATGTAAAACAAAACGTGGTCGGACTTTGTGGTTATGTGCGAAGGGGTGCAAATTTGTTAATTGTAATTGTAATTTTGTTGTGTAGGTTCTTTCTAATTTTGCGTTTGTTTTTTTTTTCGTTCGTAATCACAATAAATATATTATTTTTATTTTTTTTTATAATATGTTTAAATTGCAAAAATACGTTTAGTTTTTATAAAATTAAAGCATCCTCGTCGCCACTGATATAAATTACACCCGTCTGGTTCGCTTTCCAATAACACACACACTTTATTTCTATTAAAATTGACATTTCTCTTTCAAGTACATATTTGACATAAGATAGTATGGTATACGTTCAGTAGGTTAATTGTAACATTATGACACAATATTTCGTAGTACTCTCTAGGTCCGTCCCTGTGCATTTTGTACTCAAGTCCCTCAAGTCAAACCTTGTCGAAGGCTTGAGCAATATCTTAAAATAGAGCCGAGCACACTTGTTTTTCTTTCAGTGCCTTTTCCACTATATCTGTAATTCGATGCACTTGGTCTATCGTGAAATGTTCATTTCTAAATGCAAACTGAAAATTTGGAATAAGTCTTCTCTGTTCTATAATTTTACTTAACCTCTTCAGAAGTAATTTTTCGAAAACTTTTGCCATAATTGGTATTTTTAGATTGCATAAACTTCTGCTTGAATGATGTTCAATGCTTTTGCTTCTTAGACAAAATACGCCTATTTCAGTATCATCAGCTTATCGGTGTACCATTTAAGCATGTGTGCTTACTCCTCTACTTATGGTGCAACAATATCTTTGCATAATTCAAAGAACGTAAACGAATTCAAACCCATATGAAGCAGATTCATCGCCATGTTTCAATAGCAAATGTTTCTGTAAATTCATTGAGTATTTATGTACATTAATACTCGTACATATTCGTTCATTCGTCGTCCCATCATCGTTACGATATCTAAGAAATTCACCAAACAAGACAAAACAAAGTTCACTTGCGTTATAAAAACAAAACGAGAACAACCATGAACGCTATTGTTAACATTTAAAAAATAAACAAAACCGCACATTCTTCTCAATAAATAATGCTCGCTACTTAAGTAAAGCACAGTCCCTTGTTTTATAACCTGCTGCTATTCCTCATTCGCAAAGACATAAACCTCAAATAAGAGACATACCCCTCGTACCTTTTCTGCTTTCGGTTGTCCTGCATTTAACGTGATTTGAATTTTAACGGGTAAATGAAAATCGTGACCTAAATATTGCATCCGTCATTACACATTTTGTATTCCGCTTTTCAACAGGCACTCATGAGGACGCAATGTACGGCACTAAATTGGATACAATACGACGTATTCACACGGATGGCAAAATGGCTATATTGGATGTGGAACCGCAAGCCCTTAAAATCCTACGAACTGCAGAATTCACTCCGTACGTTGTGTTTATAGCTGCTCCGTCATTGCAGAATATCGCAGATGTAAGTTGGAATTTTAAATTTGTTTATCCCCACGTACATATATTAACATTTTTTATTTGTCACAACCCACGCAGTATGATGGAAGCCTCGAACGATTAGCCAAGGAATCAGATATGTTACGTCAAGCATATGGTCACTTTTTTGACTTGACAATAGTCAATAACGACATTGGCGAGACAATAGCAACGCTGGAGAACGCGATCGATCGAGTGCATACCACACCACAATGGGTACCCGTGTCCTGGCTGTACTGACAAGACAGTGAGCTAGAATGTCCGGACTGTTTGGAGAGATGCGATTGTGGATGTGAATTGGACGACTTGCCAAATAATCTTAATTAGTTGAGTCGTAGCTTTTCAAGAAAAGACTCTTATTTCTTATTTATTTTTATGTTCATACTTCACAGAAAGAGATTGCGTTTCTTCAAGGGCTTTAAATACTTGTATTAGGAGAATTGATCATTTTCGTTTGTTTTTGTTTTAATAGAAAAAACTTGTTACACTAAATTATATTTGGAATAACTTCACTCGAGCCCTAAAAAGAAAAACTATTTTTTCACAACGCCCAAAGATATAATTTTATATAAGCAAAGGACAATGCAAACTCATTTCCGAAGAACAATCGCACTTTTATTCTTCAACCAAAAAAAAAAAAAAAAACTAAAACGCAATAACTTGAAAAAAGAAAATTAGAGTTTAATCATAGAGTGAGCACACGTATTACCTAAAATAAGTAAAAACCACAAAATCACATTATAGACTTTGGAGTAGATTTTGGAAAATAATATATTTAAAATAATATTAAACAACTAATTACTCAGGATGAATTCCGAAAAAAAAAACAAACAAATCGCATTGAACGTATTCAAAGTTCGACTCATGCACAGTAACTATTCATCATTCCAGGTCTAAAATAGATTTTATTTCTTTATATTTTATTTTATTTTTACCAATTTGCATAATAAGTAGCAAATCAAAGCATCCAAACATTCCATACCAAGGGTTAGAAATTGAGGCGTGGCATGAACTACATTTAAATGTATAATTATAAAAAAAAAAACACAATGCGCAAACCATTCTACATGAATTAAAAGAAATTAAAAACAAAAACACAAAAAATTAATTAATATGTAATAATAAATTGAAAGTAAACATTCCCGAGCACAAATCAGCCCCAAAACCCATGGGGTTGCATGAATGTTGTTTGAGCTAGGGGCGGTGCGTGAAAATTAATGATGAATGAAAACTCAAACCAATGTTAACATTAAATTTAAAAATAATTAAATATTTAAGATAATACATTTTTAATAAAAAGAAGAAAAAAAACAAAACAAAGGTAAAGCAAAAAAGTATATTGAATTTAAACAGGATGAGGGGATAAATAAATTTAACCAATTAAAAAAGAAAATAACATTTAATAGAGAATTAAACAAATAGGAAAATTAAACGAATTATTAAAGAAAATTTAAATCAGTTTTTGAAAATATAATAAAGACAAAAAAAAGATAAATATATAGAAATATATGTATATAGGTACATATATATATGTATATGTATTCTGATTCCATCAAGCCAAACGTGTTATGAATTATACCAAATCCTCCCAATCCGTTACCTATGCAGTTATAGATTTATATATATATATGATTATTATTTTTTTAGAATATAGTTGAGTATTTATTAACTGCCGGAAACATATATTTGAAACGATTACATACTTTTTTTTTATAATTTGAAATGATATATTGCCATTGTATTTCTGACCCACGTCCGATTTAAAGTTTTATTTGGTGCCTCACGCGACCTTCGAATATTGTAACCAGCAACGACGCAAATGTCATTGGTATTGAAATACGCTTCGACAGCACGTTGTCCACTGCTTAGTAGCCCGTCCGTGTGACCGACTAATCTAACTCAACCCCCTAACCGTTTCTGCGTTTGTAGAGTAAATTCACAAACGTCAAATATTTGTGCAGTGATTCAGCACCACTGCTTTTTTGCCATGCTAATGTTTTACATAGCTATTTGTTTGCGTTGATGTGTATGACATACAAGTAACAATCCATAGCATAAAATACGAAAGGCAATGGAGAAAGTTCAGCCGCTTCATTATTGCCATTTCCAGGCAACAAATGAGAGCAAAAATTTCGTTGCTCTCTTTGTGCACATTTTCTTGTCCACCGTGATTTGGAATGGACTATCACGAATTTTCTCTATACTTGTTTGTTTGATTTCTGCGCATCAATTTACGCAACTTCGCAATAATGAGCAGTTGACATTGAAAGTGATGTCAATTGTTTGCGTTAATAAAAATTTGGCAGGGTTGATTGAATATCGTCAATGCTGTGATGCGTTTCTGAATTTACCCTTAGAAATATTGTTATTTGAGCAAGTACGTGAAATACCATAAGACGAATAATCACCACAGATGGCAAGAAATACGATGTGCAACTCGTTAATCGTTCCAATATCCTTTTTAAAGATTTTCTTTTACATTTTGTATTATTTCGTTCCAATTACATTATAATGCAAGTATTTCCCGCCATTTGTCGCATTTAATGAATAATAAAAATCAATTAAAAATAATAAAAATCAAAAAATTTGAAATTATGAATATTTTCCAAAACTGTTTGAAGAAAAACATCTCATTTTAAATAGTTTCGTTACGACGATATTTCGATGCCTGGAATTCCATTTTCAAATATAATCTCGTGTTCTCGTAGTCATATCAATTAAAGTACTTCGCTGTGGCAATCCTTGGCAAGAAACTAATCAAACACGAGAGCTTTAACAGTGATCTGAACACTGACTTCTATCATCACAATACCTTTAAAATGAAAAACATACACAGAATCATCTTCAATCAAAAAAAAAATAAATAAAAACATGTCAGAGCAACCAACCAAAAATTATAACCAAACAATGAAAAGACGACAAAAGATTATAATATACTCTTCAATTATTGAGCTTACTAAAGAAAAGATTTAAAACAAAGGAAATTTCGAACGAAAATATATAATTAAAGTTTAAAATGAAACAAAATAACAAACGCAAATGAAATAAATACACATCTATGGTTTCAAAACATTATAAACAAACTAATATTATTATATATAGATAACTTCTAATAAAAAAAAACAGAATACGTTGCATACTTGTTTTCATTGTAATACCATTTCTTGTTATTTTATTTGTATTTCTATTTTTCAAATATAAAAAAAGGCACGAGACTACTATTGATCAAATTGTTTAAGAAAACATTCCATTTCTTCACCTATGTCAATTCCAAATAATCAACAAACTAAGCAAATGCGAACAAAACAAATATTGTGGCCAAATTTTGGATTAAAAAATATTACCACCCATTTCATTTGAAAGTATCAAAAACAAAATTCTATAAGAATTCAAATCACATTGATCCACAATAAAATATTAAAACAATTTTACACATATTATGTATAGTAAAGGAATGTGTTTTTGATGAAAAGTTAATTTAATTTAATTAAAAAAAAACACAAGCCATATATACTATATTTAAAAACAAGAAAACAATATTTTTATAACTCAAAATGTCTGTCAAATAAAAATATATTGCACTCAAGAGCTTATTTACGATTTAAAACAAAATGTGAACTATGAGTATCTATTGTTTATTTTAAATGTTAATTTTTTGATTTATATATTTTTTTTTGTTATATTTAGTTTAGTTTTACAACAAAAACAAAACACACTTGATGCATGTGTGTAGTAAACTATTGTCTTCTTATTATTACCTTTACTTTTAAAGGAGATAACATATGTATTAACGAAAAAAAGGAAGTTAAAACCCCAAAACACAAATTGTATATGTATAAATATATACATTTGAAACAATAGACAGTTAAACATTTCAGAAATATATTAAATAATCAACACTGGTGCAAAAAACAAACATAACAGCGTTAAACAAAAATAAAAGAAAGTATATCGCAAGAAAAAAAATAAATAAGTAATAAAGTTTTCAATAAGAAAAAAAAAACAGAAATCAACAAAACAATAGTTTAGAAAAAACACAAAAAATTTAACAAATATATTTCGATTTATAATAATCAGTATTTAAACATGGAAAACCGATGAAGCGAAATTGAGAACATAAAAAAACAATGGAAAAATATATGAACAGTATATATTTAGATTGAAGAGAAAAATGAAATAAAAATTAACAAAAAAATAAATTACTTTCTTATTATTTACTTGTGTAGGGTAAACGAGATCGATGCATTCAGCTTCTTTCTTGTCAGAAATAAAATGGTTCAGTGGATTTTCTTATTCCAAAAACTAGAATTTCCATTGGCTAACAAAATACAGAACAGGGCTCTGCGCTTAATTGAGACCACAATCCATCATATACACCCCTATCGTGGAATCCTCCGGATCGGAGATTCCCTTTACTTGTTCGATTCACGATTTAACGATTTAACGATTTAACGATTTTTATTGAACAAAATATATATACAATTGTCTCAATATAAACTTACAGCTATAAGATACATTGATAATACAAATTTGTTGGCACACTGGGGGCCTAACCTTACACATTGACTTAAAATAAAAAATATAATTATATATTATACATGTAAACTTAAAATTAAAAGTTGGTTGACTTAGATATCCTCGGGGTGTTCCGTCCCGGTTGTTAGTGGCGAGTTTGGTGTGGGTTGTGAGGGTGGTTGGCGTTTAGCCACGGCGGTGGGCTGACCCTGTGTCAGCGTAGAGTACAACTGCTTCCTCGTTGTCGATTGGGGCGATGTCTTCATCCAAGGTGTCCAGGGCGCTGAGGTACCACGGCTGGGGTAGTCGTTTGTGGGTTGTCATCCTTCTTATTAGCTGGTTCGGGTGGTTGGCTGCGCTTCCTACTAGCTTCTTAGCCAAAAGTAGTAGGTACTTGTTCGATTCACTTTTACTTTAGCTTGGTATCGTAAAATCCGCCGGATAAGTTTCCTTTCCGAGCGACGTGAATGTCGAAAAGGAAGTGTCTCTGTCAGCACAGAGAATTTGTGTTTTGAAATTGTCTCTTGGTTTTTGCAATAAAATTATTAAAATTAGCTCTATTTCTGGATTCGTCGGATGAACGATAAGGATTATCTTCAGAAAGAAAAATACGGGCATGCGTAGGAGGAGCTGTAGCTACCGGATAAGACGTATTTTTAAATACACATATACACAAATATCTTTTAAATTTATTAAAAAATCATTTAATCTTGCAGGTTTAAAAAAAATTATCAATAAATCGAATTTTTCATAATATTGGGCAAATGGATCTAACTCGGAAGTGGGAACTCGTTTTCAAATTCTCCCAAAGTGAAATTAGCAGCATTTTTTCTAAGGGAAATCACCAACATTACTGTACATTGAATTGGAACAAATAAATACAATACATGGTGTTGGAAAATAATCATATTTACTGTGTTAAAGCACTAAATGATCAATATTAGTCTTGTATATATTTGGTGCAAAATAAACCTTTTATAAAATCTGTTAATTTTAATTATCAAGTTATCAAGTAAACAAATCAACAATAAGAGATCCGCAACGTTTGAGCTGCGGATGAGAAATGTCGTATTTTGTATGGATAGATTCGATTTGAACATTTTCCACGATACCGTGAAACTCATTCACATTTTCGACAAGGTGAATTCAACTATACCGATTTTGTTAACAATTCTTCACCAGATTTATAATGACCTGTAGTTTTCCAGGAAATATGTGCATAGACATAAGCTCACTGTTAAACGATCCGGGTACTGCTTGCTTCACCTTGAGTCTTGAGACATTTTGCGATTTATAACTGTTTAAGTAGTTCAGAGGATATGCCGCCGTCCTGCATTTTGCGCTACATTTATCGCATTTAACAAAAAATTAGCTTAAAGCATATTTTCGTAACAATAAATAAGGACCTACCTATGTCATAGGTACAAAGATGCATCTTCAATCTTATGTGCGTAATCAGCACCCACAAAGACTGTAGTGCACAGGGCTCTTTTCGTTTGTTAAAAAATACGACGTATCGTATGTATGTATGTACATATTCGTTATCGACTAACCTGGATATCTTTACAATTATAGCCTTTTCATGGTTTTTGAAAGAATGACGAATCGCCAGAAAACGTTGGTGAACACTTGTAGAACAATTATTCGACGGCAATTCACAACCCAAGCTGAGAGAGAATATTCTAAGAATACGCCAGTTCGTTAACAAAAAAAAAGCTGAAAACGAATAATTCTCGAATGGATATTACTGGCTCTGGTATAAAACATTAAAGACTAAAAAATAATCTCGTTGTCATAGCGAGACTATTTGGTAATCAAATCTACATTTAATTTTGCAATATTTAACTTTTTCAATGTTTAATCCGTTGCAACATCTCTGACCTACAGAAGTGTTGTACCCAGCGAGTAGGTACTCGTATAGTTTGCATTCACAAAATTCTAAGAAATTTAAAATTCTAAAAAGATATTTTCAATGCATAATCTGCAGAATTTAAGTTTGCAATTCAATGACGAAGCAGAACACGGTAGTAGGAGCTTAAACAAAAAACAAGTTACACAGCATTTTCTTCCATACAGAAGACATCTAAATTTGTACATATGTTTGTATGTTTGTATACTTATCTACAGGGTGTATACTTAAATCTAAATTTTTTTCGACAAACCTAAGAGGTAGGAGGGTTTTCTTAAATATTGTTCAGTGGATTTATTTAACTTATAAGGTCGGGAAGTAGAAGTCAGATAAGAAGTCATCCACGAATAGCTCAATTGGATTAAGCGTTGGTGGCCAAAGCAACCAAACTATGAACAAAATATCATCGTGTCTCTATAATTCCCAACAAAAATCTCTTCGCTGCATTTTAAGGTATTCACCCTTACCTTCATAATTGCTGTAAATAACCGCAACTACCCAACGGGAAATGAAAGCATACAATCATGCATGCTGAAGCGATTCCTTGGAAGGTTAGAAGGCATGACTCTCCGTATCCTCTTCCATATCCTTTTTACATTAGTAGGTCCGCAGAGGGAAGCAATCTACACACTTTTAAAAAGATTTTTTCGGAAGCACATCTCAGTGATTGCTTCTCAATGCATCACTTATACATCGCATAGAATGTTTTCCTAAAAAATCATTGCTTCCAAATACCTTCTCGGAGGAGCGCTTCCCAAATTTCCCGCTGGGTATGGGTGAGTGCCTTTTTCAGTGTATTGTGTATTGTGTATTGTACCTTCGTACTCAACTTTTAACTCAAGAAACGTGTTAACTTTAGGAACCCTAGGAAAGCAAACTGGTCAAAGAACTAGGGTAGAGCTCGATTTTAGTGATGACTCTGCAGGAATTGAGAGGGTGGTGAATCATCTCAGTAATTTCTTTACCAAGGCTTTCGAGGATGCAAGCTCGGTTAGCAAAACGCCTAAAAGAATTCAACCAAAATGCTGGAGTAAGGGGGTCGATGCAAAGGGACTTTAGCGCGCGTGTATTAAAAAAAAAAAAAAAAAGGAAGTTAGGAAACGATATAAAAGGGTGAAACTATTACGTGAAGAAAATTCGGTTTACGAATATCTAGAGGCTAAAAGAAAATCGCGGAAGCAATTCTGCGAAAAGATCGAAGGGACTGGATCTAGGCTAAGAAAGTTGCTTTCAAAAGAAGCAAATGATCCTTACATTATCAGGAAACGTTATGGCACATGGGCTGAGAACAGGTTAGAAGTACTAGAAACGTTGGTAGAAACTCAATTTCGATGGTATTATACCCCCGGAGATGAAGAGTCAACTTGCCATATGGTGACGATTTTCCAACAATAACTGAGGAAAGAATCAACGAGGATGGGCCATTTGGTCCTTCGCTCCATACCCGCCCGCCCGGACGGCATTATACCCATAATGCAACTAAAAGCTCCGAATATAGCCAGGGAGAGGCTTATAGACATTTCCAAGCTCTTCCTGAAATTAAGGAGGTGAAGGTAAAGGTAGTCTTCATTCCCAAAGCCGGCAAACATGGGCACACTGCAGCGAAGGATTTGAGACCCATTAGTCTTTCATCGTTTTTGTAAAAGACGTTTGAGAGGCTTCTGGATGTTTATATTCATGATAAGTGATGCGTAACCCGCCACGCTTACTTGAAAGGCACATGAGTAGAAATTGCTGAACACAAGGTGGTAGGAAAGATTGAAGATAGTTTGCATCACAAAGAATATGCCCTAGTGGCTTTCTTAGATATAGGAGGTACATTCATCAATTTAGAGGGGAAATACATTAAAAATCCAATGGATAGCTTTAATGTAGACCAAGCAATATGTTGCTGGCTGCACAAAATGCTAGGCACAAGAACTATTAAATCCACTCTAGAGCACAGCACAGTAAGGAAAGTAATTAGCAGAGACACTCCTCAAGAAGGAGTCGTATCACCCCTATTGTAGATGCTGGTCCAGAATGATGTCCTTAATAAACTGCGCTCTGGTGGAATCAGCGTCACCGCTTACGCTGATGACGTGGTTATTATAGTTCAAGGAAAATTTAATATAATACTGAGTGAAATCATGGAAGCCGCGTTGACAACCATCAGCAAATGGGCATGGAGGTGCGCACTTATAGCGTCAACCCCACCAAAACGGAACTAGTTCTTTTTACCCGAAGTACAAGATACCAGCGTTCAAGCTCCCCACTGCTCTGTCTATCAGATCATGTAAAGTATCTTGGTATTATTCTAGACAGAAAGCATAATTGGAATCTAAATTCACAGGATAGAATCAGAAAGGCGTACAATAAGCTCTTCATCTGCAGGAAGAACTTGATGGCTCAAGCTGACAATGATGCACTAGCTCTACGCAATTATCGTCAAATGGGGCACTTGACTGGTGGAAGATAGCTCTCAAGAGAAGCATATTAGGAAGATTAGCAGCAGTTCAGAGAACAGCCGATGTTGCCATAACGAGAGCCTTACGCGCAACACCTACAGCGGCGGTACTGGATACTTCTCTGTATCTTATGCCACTCGATCTGCATACAATGCACCTGGCAAACAAAAGTGCGATCAGACTAACTAACTTAGGCTTCTTCAGAAATGGAAGCTATGGTCATTGCACTGTACTGAGGAAATTTAAAATTGCCACCATTTTTTAGGATATCATTTGACTCTGGACGCCCTCTAGCAATCTTAAGTTTCATGGTTGACCAGATATTCTCAATTGGATTGACGGTTGGGCTATAAGGAGGCAAGCTTAGCACATCAATATTGTTTTCTCCGAAGTACCTACTTTTTAACCTAAGAAAAAAAATAATTTGGTTTTTATTCATAGAAATTGTAGCTTATTTTAAAGCTACACATTAATCCTTCATTTCAAAATCAAAAACAAGTTCATATTTACAATTTTAGCTATATGGCAAAGAGCATTGTCCAGTTGGAAAATGAACCCGCAGGTGTTACCTGAAAGGTGTAGCGCGGAGGGCCCTAATTCATATTCTTGAGCCTGTAAAACTGCTGCTGTGAGTTTCGATTCTAAAGAGGCCATTCAACCTTTTCCATCTTCAAAGAAGCATCCGCAGACCATCACATCTTCAGCCGTGGGGGCCCCCACAGATTAGGAATGGCGCCTGTTACTTAACACATACAATTTGTACCGAACACTTAATAAAAGATAAAAAAAAATTACACACAAACCAAAATTGTGTTGTTTTTCCACTCTCCGGCATACCGGGGCGTGGGTGTCTTCCCGTAATTTTTGCCCCAAAATTCACAGATTCTCAAACTTTAAGGAGCGGGGGAAAAATTTTTCAGGGAGAAGTAAAAGTGTGAAAAAGTACTGGAACATATTTAAGAACAAAAATGGAAAAAATTAATTTCTAGGGCTAAAATTTGCAGCATGTAGAAATTTCTTACTCTCTCGTTACGTTTTTTTTTGTGAGACGCTGTTGGTCTAGCATTAAAATTACAAAGATGATTTGAAAGCCAACTACAAAGTTGTGTTTAGAGATGGAAAGACCATATTATTGACAAATTGGCCTCAGAAAAAGCCTGAAAAGAAAGCTTTACGAGATTTTACAATACCCAAATGAACGAACTCGTATTGTATTGTTTCCCATACATAGTAGTAAGTTGGAACTAATTTTATGCTTAAATGTATACATAATTTAAATTAAACTTTCAAAGTGTTAAAATGGATTTCCTAAAAAATAAGTTTTGGGGGGCGCAACATTCAAATCTTGCCAGTGGCGCTCATGACCCTAGCTACGACATTGATGATAGCTTCTGAACATAAATAACAAAGTACAACTCTTCAAATCCACCACTTTAACTTGAATCAAAATTTAATTTAAAGGTACATAAATAGAATATTTATGTATTGAAGACCTAATCCATTGCATAGTTGAAGCAACGCTAATTGTTTTTTTTTTTAAGCTCCAGTTTGGTTTGATTTTGCTATGCCTTTGTGAAGCAGTTCAATCACTGAAGATACATTTTCAGCTTTGTAATGCTACTTACGAATGAAAAACGAAGCATATAATATAATAAGCTCGTTAATTGTTGTATTTATAATTATTAATATGTACAAATGTATGTAGGTACATATATGTATCTCTCAAGCCGGTTGTACTTGTATCACCAATTCGTTCAAACTGAAAGTGGAACACATAATCAGTCAGCGAGCTTGTACATTGTACTCAAGTTTTCAGCAAATTAGTGTTTTGAAGATTGTTACCTATTTAAGTTTGGTTTTGTGATTTTATTGCATCAAAATAAAACCCGGAAATCCCAATCATCACCAGTCGCATAGAAATAATTTCCAAAGGTTATTGGCAATGAAAATAGCGGCATCTACTTTTCTAGTCGCAAGCGTTTTTCCCACAACCCCACAACTCAATGTAGTTTCTGTTAAGCTGAATTGGTTGCAAAATTTTTTAGACTTCATTATAAAAATGGTTCAAACCAGTTGAAACCCTTTTTAACTACCTTAAACACAACAGCCCGGGTCCAACACCTAAAAAAAAAGTTTTTCACGGTTGCTACTTCTTTCGAATGTCTGACAAGCAATCAAAGAGTATCATTTTTCAATGAGCTTCTCAATTCGCCGTTCGGAGTCGGCAAAAAACTGTAGATCCCTTCCATGCGTGCAAAAATATAACACGCACACACAAATGGTTGCGAGAAGCAGGCCCAGGTTCGAAACAGGTGAAACAAGTTAGCGTTAAATTAAATGAGGAAAAAATCAAGTACAGTGAAACCTGTCTAGTTGGCCACCTGACGAAGTTAGCCCATATTTAACTGCACCAAAAAAATTGTATACAGATATTTCTCAAAATACCTTTATATGTTGTTGGTTGTCCACCACCTGTCCACCGAATTTTCATACTGTATCTCATCTCTCATATTAAATAACCTGCGGAAGTTGGCCAAGGGTACTTTGATTATACTGACGCACCCAATCGATACAATTTTTGGTCACCCTGTCCACGATTTGCGGATGTATGCCGGCGATAGCTTGAGGCTTCCAAATGATCCAAAGTTTGTGGATTGTCGGCATAGATATATTTATAACAAATGTATTATTATAATGTGTGTATGAATATATATTGATTTTATATGTCTCAATAACGTTAGTTTCTAAACTTGTCGGCATAGACTTGTGCTTTGGCGTATGTAACTCCAAAGAAAATACTCTAGAGACGACAAATCACATGACCGCGGCGGCTAAATTACAAAACCTCGTCGTGAGATGATCCAAGCGCCAAACGTATATCCTTCAGCAAATCGAGCGTAGCATTAGCTTTATGACACGTAGCGCCATCTTGTTGAAACAACTTCTCTCAAGATTTTCTCAAATTCTAGACAAAAAATTCAAGTAACATGGCTCTATTGCGTCGCCATTGACGGCGAAGAAACCAAATCCTATGACGCACCATACAGATGTAACGGCATTTCACGTAACACTTGTGGGTTGTTTTCGCACGGCAATTTTGTTTGTAAACGAAGCGATTTAAGGGTTTAATCAGCAAACACCCGATATAATCCGCGATCGTTTGGCTTCAGCTCTCGAGTCAAGTGACTTTGTAAGAATGTAGAACCAAATCCTTACGCAATATTCTCCAAGTCGACGTCTGAGGGAGTCCCAATTGTTGCGATCGCCGTGAAATCAGCATATTTGGATCATCGGCTATACTGGCCCCAGCTTCGCCCCCCGTACTACAATTGTACTTTTTGGGTACAAATTTTGGAACTGAGTACCGTCCTACTTTTCTGGTGAGACGCACTACTATTTTATTCTGTTTTTTTTTTTATTCCGACTATTTGTGTATGTTCTTCGAACGTATGGTTTTTTTTAAAGTACATGACTACATTCCTACCATATGCCATACGTGAAATAAATTTCACCACATCGCGCTTCCGTCTTATTTTACACTCAAATAAGTTTCGGTTTCAGTTTCAGTCGCATTTTAATTATACTTATATGTTCGCCACATTTTTTTACAATTTTCCATCAAATATAAATAAATTAATAAAACAATTATGGCAATAAAGGATATATTTTTTAGAAAATAGAAAAGGTGAAATTACTAATTAACTTAATTTTGTTTTTTACTTCCCTGGTGATGTCTTGAAATCTGTGCCGCTAATAATAATGTATAATTTAAAGTTAACCGAATTTTATTTACCAGTGTTATGTATAAAAACCAAAAATCGTTAGAAAAACCCAAAATCATTAGAAAACTAATTGTGAATACGATTTGTTGGATCATTAGAGGCAATTTTATAATCTTGAAAACCCCTTTTTGGAACATTTGTTATTTGCGAATGATGGGCGAGAAAAACTTTTGAGTAAAATAAATTATTTTATTGCTTAATTATCTTTAACTTAGTATAATCCTAATATTTTGTGTTGGGCCTTCTTTGACCTTTATTACTACGATTTATTGACTCTAGTAAATTTTGGAACTTTACGATGCAGGTATCGATACTTGACGTTCCCTGGCTACTTTAAGTTTCATTATAGACCAGATAATCGCTGAGTGCTGATTTATTATTTCTGGTGGACAGCCACCATGATCAAAAAGTTCCCGGAATAACCACCGCGCTCCCATCGGTCCGATTTGAGTTCTGTCTTCTTTCTTTTTGTTAAGTTGGTACATCTGTTGTTGATATGCCCTTATAATGTTAGCGTCATAGCTTGACATTTGCAAAAGTTACGTAACCAAGAGTACATCTATCTCTGTGTGTGTTGGCGATTTTTTACAATTTTAGAAATGGATTTAAATTTGCAACAACGAATTTTGCGTAAAAAAACGGATTTAATGGTGCGCGAACGTTGGAAATGTTGGAAGAGTGTTTCGGCAACAATTCTCTAAAGAAAACGGTCGTTTACCAGTGGCACGAGCGGTTCAAAAGTGGTCGTGAGTCAATCGAAGATGATGAACGCAGTGGCAGATCATCGACATCGAAAACCGACGAAAACATTGATAAAGTAAAAGAAATGTTGGTCAATAACCGCAAATTATCCATCAGAGAGATAGCGGAGGACTTGAACATTGCCTATGGACCCGTCCAACACATTTTGGTTAATGATTTGGGTTTCCGTCGTGTAGCAGCAAAGTTGGTGCCAAAAGACCTCAATTTCATGCAAAAAAGAGACCGTGTTGACGACATTATTCGTAATTTTTTGACGAAAAATGCGACAAATACCATCCAACAGCCACCGAATTCACCTGATTTGGCTCGTTGTGACTTCTTTCTGTTCAATCGAGTTAAAAAGCCATTACGGGGAACGCGTTTCAGCAGCCGATAGGAAGTAATGGAAAAATCGCTGATGAATAAACTTGTATTTTTAATTTTCTGAACAAATTCCGGGAACTTTTTGATCAAGGTGGTATACTTAATAAGATCCAAAGAACGGCCGGCATCATCTGCGTACAGGAGCTATGCAAACCACCCCCACCGCTACTCTTGAAACAAAGTTAAATATGCTTCCGTTGGACATTTATGGTGGAGACAGCAAAAACGGCGTTGCGACTTAAAGAAACCTCACAGTGGGATTCTTCTAACTTAGCCAAGCAGCTATAAAAGCGAATCACAAATTATAAGATCAAAATTGATTAGGGCACTGCCGCGCATCTCTAAACGAGATATCGAGCAGATGCGTGCTCACCCTGTGCTGAGTTCCTGGCCATAGTGAAGCAGACGAACTAGCCAGCAAAGGTACAAAACTGGTGAATTTTATGACAGAAAGTGAACCCCATGTACCAATAGAAACAATAAGACACAAAATCTCTACGCAAGCACATGAAAGATGGCGTAACCTTGATACGCATACCCACGCCAGGCAGACTTGGCTTCAACTAAATCGACATCCTAATTGGGGTATTGACAGGTCATTGTGCAATAGGCAGACATGCCAGCAGGTTGAGAATCCTCGCCAATGACTTCTGTCACAGCTGCATAGGAGAAGGAGGAGGAGGAATCCCCCTGGCACCTCCTATGCAGCTGCTCAGCACTCCCCTCGTTAAGAAAAAAAAAAATATGGAAATTTATCCGATTCTCAAAATGGTTCCAAGAGTACCAATAAGAATAAAAATGTGGCAACACAATGGACTTCTTTGCTCTAAGTGAATCCTACCGAATACGGGGATAGCCACCAAACCAATGTAACATAGACTAAACATGTTTCAGGAACTTGAACCAGACAGGCCTAATAAAATTCTCTACATACATATATGTATGTAATGTACGTATATATACATACATATGTATGTAGTTCTGTCTGCGCCATAAGAAGATTGATGAATCTTTATAGTCGCTTCCTGGACTTCATCTATTCATATTTCAGATACATAATTTAATACGCTTGACGGTCATCACTACTGTTTTATTGTTTGAAACGTAGGCAAGTGATTAATGTTAGATGGGCACCATTAACTTAGCTTTGTTTTGCTACGTTAAACACATGTTCAAATTCGTTTTGGTAATCGTTCTGCCATTTTAAAATAGTTAAACCATTATTTAATAATAATATTAAATGTCAAAAGCTTACTTAGAGTCTATTGTACGTACGTACAAGGACAACCAAAAAATGCCCCGTGTTGGAGATAAAATAAGATAAAATCCATTGCATTCAATTAATGCATACATACATATGCACATTACATGCCTACATAAATACATTTATTCTCATTTAACATGACAAATAAAGAAAACATAACTAAACCTATTAACCCATGTAATCAAGCGTTGCCCGCTGCATACACTTCCGACTTCCGAGATTGTCCTGCATTCTACCTATATACATACCATATGTACATACATAAGAGATGGTATGCGGTATGCACACGCATTTGCATCTCTTATTATGTTATGCTCATACAAATTATCGTGTGAATACGTACAATTTAGACAATAGATACGAGCGCTCAAAGGGATGTGCATGTGCAACTAAGAAAGGGCAGATTATTATTATCAATGAGCATACATAGGGAGACCGATGATTAACCCAAATGGACAACATCCTCAGATTACTTTTGTTAATTTTTTTTTTTTCAGTCATGTTCATAGTTCAGCAGCAGCCAGAATAACTAGGAACAGCTGCCGGGCTTAAAAGAAAGGAGAAGTCACCGGAAGGGTTTGAAGATAATTCTTTAATCGCATCCCATTAAGCCAATTATTTGTAAATACATACATCTTAAACGAAAAAAGATGGCAATGAGAATGTTTCTTTCTTTAAAAAAAAATAATAAAAAAAAATTAATTGAATACAAATTCCAATAACGTAAACGAGTTTTCGGAGGCAATGACAAAGGCAATTGGCCTCAGTTTTCTTGTTTTGTGGCACTCAACAGTTGGCCGGGGTTCCATCTTCATGAACGTGAGCTTCTACTTCCAATATGTGTTGCTACGACCGACCAATATTCTACAACGAAGAAGATGTACGTACAAGCCAAAAGGACAAATGTCAACACAAAAAAATTAAACAAGCACCAGTAAAACGATTTTGTTTTTATTTTACCGAATTCCAACATCAGGGAACTGCCGGCTTTAAGAAAATCTGCTAGGTAATTGATGTTGCGTAAGATTTGTGTTCCCATTCGTACAGGGTGGTGTTATAGTTTCTTTAGCTTAAATTTTGGTTGGAAGCTACTTTGCTTTTACTTCACTTTAGGTGACGCTACAGCTCGGAGTGTACCTAGGCCTGCTTCTCGCAACGATTAGTGTGTACGTGTTATATTTTTGCACGAATGGAAGGGACCTACCATATTTTGCCAACTCCGAACGGCGAGTTGAGAAGCTCATTGACAAATGATACTTGTCATTGATTGATTGCTTGTCAGACATTCGATACAGGTGGTACCGTGAAAAAAACATTTTATGTGTTGGACCCGGGCTGGGATTGAACCCGGGCAGCATTGCGTAGTAGTCCAACGCACTGACTGCTACACCACGGTGCTCACTGCACTGCCACCTTCTAAAATATGCAGCTAAGTGCATGCCATTGGACGTATGACCAAGTTATTGGAGTCACGAAAAGCCCATTGTTTTGGCCGTTTTTGTTGGCAGTCGGACAGGATCCGAATCACTTTCGGGATTTTGGATTTTCGGGATTGTGGATTTTCGGGATTTTGGATTTTTGGGATTTTGGATTTTCGGGATTTTGGTTTTCGGGATTGTGATATATATAGATATTTTTGACTTAGAAGAAGACATACATAAATCAGATGAGGTTCTTGAACTTCGTGAAGAACTAACTCCAAAGAGTCGTTATTCTTCTATCAGTGAGAGCAGGACATGCACCTGTGTGAATGTGTCTCAACAATAACGGCTATGAATTTAATTTTGCCTACTTCATTTAAAACTGAGAATTTTCTGGTATAATTCATACTGAAGATCCGCTGACGTTACGCGAAATATCCAACAACTGCACACTGTTCTAACTTACTATAATAACATTTTAAAAAAAAAAACAAAACTGTCCCAAAAAATGTCTGAGTCATTGTAGTATTGAGTGAATAAACTTGGCTTCACGACCGCAAACACAAAGCTATTTAAACATAAAAACTATCGCATCATTGTTCCCAGATGGCAATTCAGCTATTTGGCAGGTTTCTCGTGATTATCAACATGTTGCTGGTGGTAAAAAATTTGTTTTTGTTTTTTCTTCGCTTACAGTGCAGCGCAGCTCAAACAAAACACTCACTCATGTGCTGCGGAGCGAACGCGTTCATTTTCTTACTTCCAGAATCCAGACTGACCGCAACAGTCAATTGACCGGTAGGTAGATAGTCGTACGGCGGTAACATATCGGTGAAGTTGTTTTTTGGATCGAAGGTGCGAATGTTGTTGCATGTTTTTTTTTTAATTAGGTTTGTTACTTTTTCTATCGTGCAATTAGGTACTTCCTACACCGCAATTAAAATTATCGATAACGAATCTGGAAAATGTTGTAAGAAAAAATACATCTGTGCGCAACCGTGACAACTCGATGTTGGCTTTTGCTGTTTATCTATTATTATCTATGTGTTGAACCAATCAAGTTTATTTGTGAAATTTATGTACAAATGTTTTGAAAATAATCCAAAAGCCTGTGAATTCAGTTTTGTTGCCGTGTACAAGTTGAAGTTTTTCATAAATAAATAAGAAAATAATTACTATCAGAAAAATGGGAATTTTCCCACTTCAGCGGCCAACATAAAGTGGGAGTCTCTGGGAAGAGAATAAATTCGCAGAGTGGTGGATAACATTCGAATTTTAGACGGGCCGTCATCATATTCTACTGCTGTTGTCATTCAAGAGTAAGTGACATTTCATGTTTTGGTTTATCTAATAGAAATAATTCTGCAACAGTGTAACGCTTTAAAAAAGATTGAATCTAGTACCTTGTATGTACATTGTTTAAAATCAATGTAAGGCAAATAAATCGTTTCAAAAATATAATTATAATTTTAAAATTTGGATAATCCCATTCAGAAGGTAGGAAAATGAAAAGCAAAACAGGAATTTACACAAACTACACTTTTTTTTTAATTAGGTCTTTATATCAACTGCATCTGTTTACTTGAACAAATTAAAAAAATAAAAAATAATTAAAAATACAGATAAATTGCATTTGTAGGTACATACATATACCTATGTACATGTATTTTGTGTTCGAAGCGTGAAGGGTTCAGTTAATACAGTATTATACTATACTATCTATAATCTCAACCTAGGGGTCACGAATCTAGAGTACGGCCTGTCGCGAAGATATATGTACTTAAAGATAGTACATAATGTTTTTAAAGTATAAGCCTTTTAATAATACATACTATTATGTACAATTATAAATTCCTGTGTTTAGTCTTTGCATTTTTACAAAAACAAAACAAATAAGTATGAAGTGGTAAAAGTGTATGTTATCTTTGAAATTCACTTCTCTAAACCACCGCAACTGAAGACAGTGTTGTCGTTTACTCGTATTTTTTTGTAATTTATTATATGTGTATGTATGTACAGGGTGGGGCGGAAGTAGCTATCACCATTTTTTATGTTTCGAATTTTGGAATGGAATGCGGTTCAAAATGTGCCATTTTATTGGAAACAAGAAGATGCTTTGTTTTTTTTTTTTTGTGTGTGTTTCGGGGTTTATAAGGCCAGGGATCCTGATGTGCAAAAAAAATAATATTTTTTATATGAGTACCTTCTTGATACTAAGAGTCAAGCCCAGGCGTATTGAATAAAATGAAAATAATTCCATGTAAATAGTTAATGAAAGGAAGAAAAAGAAAGAATTGATAGATAGCGAGAAGGAAAGAAAGAAAAGGGAAAATAAGAAAAAAAGTTTTTTTGCAAGCTTTTCCCTGTAACTTCCCCCAATAATCTTTGAATAATAGACTAAGAATACGAATATTGTTAATTCAAGATTAAATATTAATTTTAAAGTGTCAGTGCTCTGGACAAAAAGATCATCTAACTTTTGTGGCAATAATGCCAATCCATTAGATACCCGGGGTTGTTGAAATAGTCTTTCATGAAAATTTTGTGGGATTTGTAATCCGCAGGTAGGGATTTCAATCCCGAAGCTAATTTTTAATCCCAGGATTGCGGGTTTTGGAAAAATGAATCCCGGGATCCCAGAGTATCCCAGGATTGGACAGAATATTTTTTTTGTAAAAAAAAATAAAAGAAATCAAAGCAAAAATCGGCACACGGCAAGGGTATAAATAATTGATAAATAAATAAATAAATAAATAAATAATTGCTAAGAAACAAACAAATTTTTACACTCCATAACAAATTTAAAGATGATCATTTTTAATAAAGAAATAAATAAAAAATACCTCTAGGGGTTAACAAAATCAAAAAAAAAAAAATCTAATTTCAAAGTCAAAAAAAAAAATAGTAAAAAAATGTATGGACATATTTATACATTATACCCCTATTACGGTTAGCGAATCGAACGTTCGACTCGAGGCGAACTCCCAGCCGAATTTCTGCTGTCGAGGTATTACGGTTGGCGAACGTTTTCATTCGAGTAAAGAATTCAGGGCTATCTGAGGAAAAACTTTATATATCAGCTGTTAAGTGTCAGAAAGCAGATTTTTTTTGATAGTTTGTGAAATAAACTGCAATTTAATTCCAGTTAGGAGTTTAAATTAATTTTGGTGGTTAAAGAAAATAAATGAAATAATGATTTTTGATGATTTGTCCCAGCATTTAACCTCTCTATAAGAACGTTAAGTTACTTTCGCAGTTTTAGAGTTCATTCAAACGCTGGCCGCATCTATGTACATATGATCGGCACAGCACTGGACTGTGTAAGGCAAAGCAAGAGCAAGTAGAAAAAGCGATTATCCAACCCCCAAATTCTTCAACGACGCCTTATTATTAGAAGCACTTGGATTTCCAAAAAGATGTTACACCATCATAAATATTGTACTAAATGTTAGTATTTATTTAAATAAAAAAAAGAAATACATTGTTCAATAATTGTTTGGCAAATACATATGTATGTATACGTGTATTTAATGTATCAGAAGTAATGCCTAATGTAGCAATAAGATCTTTGGTTTCCATTGTTGGTTCTGTCTTAAAAGAAAATTCTCCAATTGATGACTTAAAGGCTTCTTTCCAGATGTTGACCACGTCTTTCAAGTATCTTTTTCTTATTCACAATTTTTTGGAGAATGTCTTCTTTTTTGTTAAATTTTTGCACAGGTCAACTCGACCGACTGCCTCCATTAACTCAACCAGATTTTCAAATTGGCGAGGATTGGTTTTACATTTTTCTTCCATTCATTACACTGTCGCACTACGTAGTCACCAGAAAATTTCATTCGACCGATTTTGACAGAAGAAATTGATTTCTAGTCGAACGTTCGCCAAACTTCTAACGTTTGAGTCCAATGTTATCTTAGCGAGTCGCTAACCCTAATACGAAATAGAGTTGCGCAAAACAGTTCCAACGGCGGAACGAACCTGGAACGATTCTTTTTCTCATCGGAACTAGTTCCCGGAACTAGTTCCTGGAACGATTAAGTTCCATAATTAAGTTCGGAACTATGGAAAGTTCTTGACCCAGAACCAGTAAGCAAAATTAAAAAACTTTAAGTATTATTTATTTGAAAAAATATCAGACAAATAATTATAAAAAAAAGATAACAAAAAATACATTTCAATGTGGAGAAAAAAGCAGAAATAATTTTGTTTTGATCATGTAAAAACACAACATGCAACTCAACTCAAAATCTATTTCAAATCAAAAAAACCAAACGCAAATTTAAAATTACCATTTAGGTATCAACAATCCAATTTTTACTTCCACTAGCCAAGAGAAGAATACAAGACATTCAAATAAAAATACTCTTTCCTACGGAACTACAAAAAAAAGAACTATGGAGTATGGAACTAAGTGAACTACGAATACGAACATAATACGCACGGAACTACGAAGAAAAGAACTGGAACTAACATGTCCATGGAACTATCAGCTCCAATCATGTCCAAAACATGTCCATGGAACTATCATGTCAGGCACGCTGTTGAATCCGATTCTGTAAATAAAATCAGCTTTCAATCCCGGAAATCCCGGGATCGTTTAAGAGCAAAAATCGTCCGGGATCCCGGGATCCCGGGATTGATTTCCCTATCCGCAGGACATCAAAAAGGAATGAATAATTTACTTACATATATACATAATTTACCTACATTAAAAAAAACCCGATTTGAAATTCGTTACAGTAAAGTGTTTAATGTCTTTGCAAATGTAATGGATTTAGAATACGGTTTTTTACGTCTTAGAAAAACCCGGCAAAAGGATACCGTATTTAGACCTTAACAATGATAGACTCCTGTTAGAACAAGAGACACCGCAACCTGTTTGAAGTTAGCTAAGCTAATATTTACATAAATGGTATATGTTTATACCGGTTCAAGTAAAGAAAATCCTAAAATGTTACCATGTTGTATTGCATAACAAGTCCCCAAAGCAACAGACCAAAATTCCAATTAACACATTCACATCACACTGCCGCATGCCTTGACATCAAAGATTCGTAAAAGCTATTGGAGTATAAAAGTTGTGTAGGAAAGATTAAACGTTCTATAATGTTTTAAAACGATAAGTCATTATGTATTTCAATTTTTCGAGCTTCCTGTTTCTTAAAAAAGTTAGAAAAGTCACGACTAGAGAGAGACGTAACCCAGAAAATGGGGTAGGGATGGAAAAAGATTGCGAGGAAGTCTTTTGAGTTGGATATTTCATGACAGGTCTGTTTAACTCTCGTACTGATTGAGTCATTCAATCGTCGTATGAAACGAAAGTTAATTAAGATTATACATTTCTATTTAACGTTTTAATATTTAAAATTGGGGTTTTATTAAGATCATCAAATAAATTTTGTACATAACTTTTCTGCAACGATGTCGACTTTCTGCCAAATCAGAAAATGTTGTTATTTGTTTGCCTATTTAAATAAACGCGTTAATCGAATAAAAAACAAACAACTTATTTCAGTTCTAAATATTTATTTCAGAATAGCATAAACAGAATTTTCGAATTAGTCATAGACGCACAAACTTGTCAGTGGCGGCAGATGTTTGTTTCGGACGAGGTGCATTTATAGTGATTCAGAAGTGCAATTGATATAAAACAAATGTGTTTAGGATTTAATTGTCACTCACTATATACAAATGTTGCTTTTTCAAAGTGAGAATTCTTTAATACAGACTCAAATCTGATAAAAGAAGCACGATGTGCATAAGATGACGACTTTAGGACCTTTAAAGGGATTCTCTTGTAAATTTTCAGTTTTGCTTTAAATTAAAAAAAAAAAAATTTATTTTACTAAAGCACATGAACACCGTGGTGTAGTAGTTAATGCGTTGGACTACTACGAAATGCTTTCGAATGTCTGACAAAAATTCAAAGAGTATCATTTGTCAAGATGAGCTCCTCAACTCGCCGTTCGGAGACGCACACACAAATGGTTGAAAGGGTAGTCCCTAATTCACCCCGAACTGCAGCGCCGCCTAAAGAAAGAAAGAAGAAAGCTATGTAACAAAGCATAAAAAGCCATTCTCTACCCTGATCTGAGCGGTTCGGTAAGCGAACGTTCTACTTCAAACAAAAAAAAAAAACTAAAATTATTATTAACATTTGTATTAACAACATGTTGTATTTTATGCTTTATGAAAGCGGCAAATATCTCCGCCATAGATGAAAGTGTGACTGAAAACCCAGATGAGTCCATTTCGAGATGACCACGGGAATTGGGCCTAGAATTTTGGTCTACATGCCTATAAGATCCAGCAGACCACGCACAACGCTCTTTTTGGTTAACTCAACTTGACCCAATCACCAGTGGACTTCTTTTATGTAAACTCAACAATTAGGAAATAATATCCCAGTTGACCACTGATCCAAGCCCAAGTAAAAATGCCTTCATCCGCTTTGCAAAAGATTTGTTTTACTTTTTTTTATCCAGCGTCAGACATGCACATGCAGCACTGTATCTTACTTAAGAGTACTTTAGGTGGCGCTACAGCTCGGGATGAGCCTGGGCCTGCTTCTCGCAACCATTTGTGTGTGCGTGTTATATTTTTGCACGAATGGTATGGTAGAAATAAAACAAAATCTTCTCAAAGAGACAGTCCTATCCATTCAACATTCAAAAAACTGGATACATATTATTTCATTGACTTCTTCACCCCATTCCCAGATCTTTTGGTGATGAGCAAACACGCATTTATCACCTTTTAACACTTTTCGATGGTTGGCTACGTTGGTGGATACAATTCTTCAGGGTCATTGTCTTCGTAATATTACTTGTTATTCAAACACAGTATAAAGACAATTGCTTCATTATACGTAAAGCCAAGTTATTTTTGTTGCAACTGTGTAGATTGTTGGAAAACTTGATTTGGTAAACAAGTACTCGTGCATACACAAGTACAGACGTGACATTTGACTTTCAAAACGTAGGTTAAGAATCACAGGTTAGTTTTTGCTTTCCAGCTGAATACCAAATGAGTTATGTATACGTATGTGGGTATGCACTGAATAGAACCTCATTATAGCGTCTCAAGAAATCAAGAGACCGTAAAATAATCAATTTGTCAAAAAGCATTTGTGAACAATAAAAAAAGCTAATAGCGTGAAGAAAATTACTGCAATTTCCTCTAAGCTGGGATATTTTTTATAACACAATCCATTAGTATCTTTGAATTCATAGTTAACCGCATTTCACATTACATAACTTTGACTTACATTTGTACACCTAAGACAAGAACAGAAAAATGCAAATTGAGTTGCCATAACCTAAATAAGTGCAGTTTTCTGTTTTTTAAATAAAGGTTTTTTTTTTCTAAGGTTAGAATGAAAAAAGCTCCTAAAATTGGTCCGCCTTAGGAAACCATAGACGTAAAAATCAAGTAAACAAATGAGGATTTAAAATTAATTAAAAATAAAGGAGAAGGTCCAAGTCACTTTTTGGACCATCTTGTTTAAATTTATTTATTTATTTATTATTGAAGGGTCGCCGTGGCCGTGGTGGTTAGTGCGTTGGACTAAAATATAACACGCACACTAAAATGGTTGCGAGAAGCAGGCCCCGGTTCACCTCGAGCTGTAGCGCCAACTTAGTAAGTATTATTGAAGGGTGAGAAGTGAGATACACCGCGAAATTAGTATATATTGTGCTCCCTACAAGTCCTAGACGAAGGAACATCCTTCTCAGCACTATTCCTATTGGAGTTGGTTAGAGAGAGCTTCGGTCACACTTAGCCCAGGTGAGAATTCCATAGGTCACAGCCCAGCACCTCATCCTGACCAATTTCCCACTGAAATCGCAGGAGATGGGGTGGTATGAGTGGTAGATCCTTTGCTGCAATTTGGTGACTACCCAAGCTGGATGGGGTTAATGCCCCACATTCCACCAGTATGTGTTCTAGCGTTTCACTGGGCTCATTGCAAAATCTGCATTTTGTTTAAATGCTCAGCGGTAAAAAAAATTCGCATTTTTGTACTCGTAGATTTGTGTAAATTGGGTAGCTAAAAAATCATTGGACATAATTATCGTCCCAAAAACATGAAATTTTATGTGCGTGTTATATTTTTGCACGAATGGAAGGGACCTGTAGTTTTTTGCCGACTAGTATCTTTTAATGTGCCGCTATTTAAATTAATCTTATTAATAAAACGATGTCACTAGCTATTCTCTTTTACGCTAATATTATACGTTAGTAAAGCTTTATAAATATTTTTAATAATTTATTTAAGTACATTATGTATGTAAGAATAGAGAAACATTCAAATGCATGAGTCATAGGTTAGGTTAAATGGTTCGTACGGGGTCCCAAAGGAAACCATTTCGTCATTTTGGATATCCTATTGTACATTTCTTTTCCAATTAACTTCTGTTCCCGTATGCATGCAATTAATACCCATTTTATACCATCAAAAAGGGGTGCTCGCTGATCTGAAACATGTCATTTCCGGAATGCTTACTAAAAAAAACGGTCTTTGATACCTCCGCTGTGAAATTATTTAGAGCCAATATGTAAATTGATAGTTTTTAGTTGAAAACTCATCTACCTTAACACATGGTCACATAAGGTCGCAGTCGCCGGGCACAGTGGCGTAGTTACAGTTTGCGCAGTGATTCATGTACATAATTGATTAGTCAGCAGTTTTATAGATTCCGCTTCTATAAATGTGTAGAATTTAATAGTATTTTTTTTTAAATTATTATTTAGCACAACTACGCTAATTGCGCAAATGACACAGGACTCCCGCGATTCCCTAAATACAATCTTTATCGATAATATCGGTTTGATTGTTAATTAGAATACATTAATTAAAACAAAAAATTGAATTGAATTGAAAAAAAAAAAATAGTCATCTTATTAGTTAGGTGCAAGTTAGTTACAAAACGGTTCTAAACATTAAATCTGCTAAAACAGAAGAGCAGTTGTAATTCATTTACTGCATCACAGGCAATAACAAATTTGGTGTCCAATGTTTAACACTAAGTTTATTCGTCTTACAGTCGCAATTCAAGTAAAAATGTTTTAAACATTGGGTACAATAGTCTTAAATAAATTATGTAGGCTATAGGCCAGACCATTTCATTTAATGGAATTCAAATAATATGCATAAGGCTAAGCATACATCAGATTCGAAGTCGTACGACTTACGTACGATCGTGGTCGTTCAACTATAGCGCGCACATTGGTCGCGTTCGGTTTTATCCAAGTACAGCGCAGTTGAATTTAATGCACATATCTGTAACATTTTATTTTAAAAATGGATTTGTTATTTTGGTACATTCACTTTTGGTGAGTAGAAGAAGGCACACACGGAGAAAGGAATGGGTTAAAGAGATTTACACAAAAATGAGAAGAATTTGGCTAATTTCATCATATTTGGGAGTACTAACAAACGGACGGCAACTGATTTAACAGCTATTTTAGAATAACTCAATAAAAATTTGATCATATTTTAAATCACGTGAAGCCTTGACCTATTAACTCAAGTAATTTCAAGTCGGAAACTGATTGGTCGCTCACTCTAGTCGTTGTAGTTGCACGATTCAGTCGCATACAATGTTAGTGCTTATTTTACTTTGCTTTCATTGGGATTCGTAGTCGTGAGACAACGTACAGATACAATTTACAGTCGCAAAACTTCACATCCAATTTCTGTGACGTGTCTAACTTCACTTTTCGATTACTCAAAACGATTCGATGCACTTGCTTGACGATTTTCGCACTCGCAGGCGCTTTTGGCCTTCCAGGGCAAGGTGCGTCTTCGGAGCTTGAACCACCCATTTTAAATTCACTAAACCACCAATAAACTGTTGTTCTCGAAGCAGCAGATGCGGGAGTAAATAAATAAAAAAAAAAACAAATAAGTTTTTCCCATCAAAAAACAATGTTTGATCAAGATGCGATACTTCTGTTTTTCCATTACATATTTCTATTACGGCCAAAGAAGCGTCACTCAAACGACTGTAGCTTGCAAACGAATGGATGGAATGTCTTGAAACTTCATACATAAACTAGTGACCGATGAGCCTCTCGCAATGAATCATAATCATTAGTCGAGTTCCACTTACGAATCCCTCAGAGATTCTCCTTTGCTGCCTCAGCAGAGATTTTTCTATAAGTGGAACAACATTCTCCGCAGAGGAGAAATTTATCTGTCAAAATTAGTACTCTTCTTCAGTAACATAGTTTTTCAGATTCATTTACTTGAATTAAATATGCAGAAATGAAAAACATGACAATTTTCTCACTTCACATCATTTAGAATTATGGAATCCTTTCATGAAATGCATAAAAATCTCCATTTCCTCAGTTGAAGAATCGTGTTCCACTTACGGATCGCTCGGAGATGTCGGAGGGATTCGTAAGTGGAACTCGACTATTTTCTGGTGGCGCCACCTATTAAGGTAATAAAAAATTCAGTCCAATTAGTATGTCACTTAGAGCTACTAAATATTATCTCTGTCACTCTTCTGCATATCCGACAGTACGAATACAATACAAAATGTCTCAACGCCAATTCTTCTATTTTTCTTAGAGTTAATTTTGACGTTTCGTTAGTTTTGAAAAATGTTTTATGTTAGCTGTTTGAGGAGCGAGGAAATGTCATTGATCTAGGGTAACTTCGGGCATTATGGCGCATCTTGTAAATACCACATTTCCGATTTGCTTTTAGAAAATCAAACGATGAGAAAACTTGAGTCTTCCTTGATAGAGGGCCATGTCAAGTTGGAAAACTGTTGCGATTTTTTTTACAATTGAAAAAAATAATAAGCAAAAAAATACTCCACATTTGTCATCTGCATATATTTTTGGTTATTTTTCATTGGCGTGTGGCTCGGTAAGTATAAAACGCACGGGGATAGTGTTCACTGTGAACTGAATTGAATCATATTGGTTTTCCATTGGTTCAATCCGCTCATATAAACATCACTTCGAACCGCATTGAAATACTCAATCCATTCCTGTTTATAAACCGCATTGAAAATTTGAAACCGAATTGAAATATCATATAAACACTTTCAAATCGCATTGAAACATTTTACTCTCTCGCGCTCTCATCATTCTCTTATCTGTCATCTAATGTCAGGCAATTCAATAGTGTAGTTGTAGTTTTTAATTGATTAATTTATATTTTGTCAAACTGTCAGCTCAATCAGCTGTTTATTAAACTCTCTCAATTTTCTCACGTTTATTTTGGATTCGGTTTTGATTAATTTCATGTAAACACCAAGATTTCTATGCGGATTGAACCAATGTGCATCGATTCAATGCGCATTGAGTTAACATATAAACGGGGTTATTGATTAGTAACAGTAAAAGAAAATCCGGCGTTTTTTTTTAAGTTTTGTGCAAATACGTCTACGGCGCACTTGCCGTAGGGGCATTATGGCGCACTTTCGCCCTTATGGAGTTCGCATGTATAGTATGTAAAAAAAAATGTATACTAAGACTCTAGAGTCTAGAGTCTAGAACGATGACGACAGTGGTCCCACGACTCGTGTACTTCATTCAAAAACATTTGTGATAGCTGTGACAAATCAAACCGCGAGTACAGCCTCACGCAATATTGCGCAAGAAGATGCGCCATATTGCCCTATGCATAGGGCATTATGGTTTTTTGTGAGCCATTTTTAACCTAACTTTTTCTGTGTTTAAATCATTGAATTACTAAATTTATTTAACTTACCTTTGTTCTGATTTTCTTATATATTATAACTGTTTTTGATTTTTAATAAAAAAGCTTTTCATGTTGAAGCTATTTGAGAAACAAAAAAAGTGCGCCATAATACCCGAAGTTACCCTATGACTTTGGGGCTTGCAAATAACTCTTCTTCAGCCTACTTGTATATTTTTCGATCCTGTCCATATTTATTCAGAAAAAGAGCAACAAAACATCAGCTATCGTTGAGTGGATGGAGAGATAAATGGGACATCAGTTAAAATTAAGATTCATTCGATCCGTGCACCAGGTTTTACTGTATATCCATTGCAAAGAAAAGAAACAAGACGCCCACATCCCACACCAGAATAAATTTAGCGAACTTAACAGAATTTCTTTCCTGATTCTTTCAATACAACAACAAAGTTAGTAAGAAAGACTCCAAAGGAAGAATGTGTACGCTTACTGTAGTACAAGTCAAATCGAAATCAAGGTATCAGGTGGATAGTAAAAAAAATTGTCTTCTATTTACAAGTACATATGTATGCAGCGCAGTTTCCTCTGGAAAAATTATAACATTCGACTAAGTTTACTCGTGTAACCTACAATCAAACGAAATATTCAAAGTGAGACGTCGGCCTAATAACTCTAACAATTTATATTTTTTTTATTCTTTAATGCTCGTACATTAATACATATGTATGTATATGTTCATTCATATATCATATCATCTATGTATCTATGGCAAAATAGGGTGACAGAAACAGTGCACAGTGAACTCTAACTTCGGTCGTTGTACGTGTTCAGCAAGTTTTTGCTCGCTTTACGGATGTTTTCTTAGTATTTGCGCGGTGAGAAGGCGCAAGTGGAAGCAGTGCCACTGAATTGTGCATTGCAAAACTTTTGGCGGCTGTATTAAATGTCAACCAGTTTCGGGATTGTTTTCCACAGAAGGGTGTACGGATACGAATAAGTGCAACCGAAAGTTCAATGTGTATGTACACATACGAGTTTTTTATATGCTTTACGTTGCAGCAATAAGACTCGTAGTTAACGTAGTAACTGAAAGCTGAGAGCGAGCAAGTAAAATTGATATGAAGCATCTAACGTGTTTTTTATTTAATGTTCTTGAATCTAAGGCTGAAGGTGTGAGCGACCTGCAAACAAATTTATTTTATTTTTACATCGCAAAAGGAAAATTCGAACAAGGTTCAGAGAAGAGCTCATAAGGCTTTGAAAGTAAATGTTTACATTTCTGTGGCCAAAAGGAAAAACAACATAAGTCGACTTATGTCAAAAATGAGTTTTGTACACCAACGGATGCGCAACATTAGATTCAATTTGCCATATTTTTCTCTTATTTTTATCTCTACTGGTTGCTCAGTTATAGACCAGCAAAAAACAACATTAGTAATTTTCCCGTATAATATGCATAAGTAAAGATTTTCCGTAAGCTTTTGACATATGTTCTTATGCTCCAATAGTTACTGAAACTAACGCAACCATAAATAATTGTAGAAAAATATTTTTTTTCCCCATCTTTATTTCTGTATCCACAACTTTCTTATACGATGCATATTTTTTTTCTAAGCTAACATCAAAACTACCAATTGCTCTCCTGAAAAGTTGTAAAAAACGATTTATGCTGTTTTGCCTTTTTGCCACAGATTTAAGAAAATTTACAACATTACATTTCATAAAATCACGATAATTTTCATAAGGCTGCAAATGTTGATGGAACTGTTTTTTTTTTTTTGCTATGACGTTAATGAAAAGAAGCTTATGTTTATAATAACTTTCCTTTTTGTATGAAAAAGTTCTACGGCGTTAAATCGCATGATATGCTATTAAAAAGTTTGCATATTTTCACATTGATTTAATCGATTTTTTGAAGTTTGGATCTGCCCCTCATTTGCACCAAAATGTAATAAATTTGCTTCCATATTTTGATTTATGAATAATAAAATACATGGAAGTTATTTATTTAGTATATTTCGAACTAGCAATCAGTACTTGGATAGTTAAACAATAAATAAAAAAAAGAAAAACAGTGATCATTCATTGAGAAAACTAAAAGGCAGTACCGGACCTGCCGCCTTTTTGCACCAAACGCACGAGAGTGGCAGATACATATTTTGCTATAACGCGCGTATTTTTAGTCGCAACTGGCTCGGTTATGCACCAAAAGATTGTTTTTTTTTGTTTATTTGTTTTTTGTTCCTTTTGATGCAAGGTCGTCCATTGCAACAACATCTACAGCCACCTATTGCTGGCTTTACAGCAGGTTGTTGCAAATATCATCTGTGATGTATAAAAAGAGTAAGAAAGCAATGTTATAAAAAAAATTTTAAATTTTAAAGTAATAAATAAAGTAATAATAATAAAATAAAAAATAATAAAGTTTTATAGTTCCTACCTGTATTCTGTAATATACGCGTGTTGATGCAATTGCAGTTGTATGTCAACCAATGTGTGCAGGCAAGTTTGAACCTGTCAATAAACTACATGCCTGGATAACCCTCCTTAGTTCTTACACATACTTGTTTGAAATAAAGGGTGCTTCTTAAGGAGTTAGGGGCAGTCACAAATATCAAAAAATCGATATTTCAATCGCATATACTCTTAGTATAGCATCTTGGAAATATTCTCTGTAAGCTTCAAGTCGATCCGAACCAAATTGACTGAGTTAGAAGTTAGAACCAATCGAGCCCCGCCTCGTCGAGCTTTCCGCGGAGTCTAGGATTGTAATTATCAGTTCGCCAGTTGCTCTTGTACTGTCGAAACGTTCGGAGGAGAATTTTCATAATTTTTCATAATCTTTCATCGAATATGGAATACCGAAATGTAACTAGAGAGCAGCGTGAGATAACTGGTGTAATGCGATTGTCTCGAAACCATGTTTTTGAAATCGGTGTACCAAATTACTCGAGAGCCAATCGACCGATTAACCTTGAACATGACAGAGTTCTTCTATATAAAAGAACTGATCGAATCGGTCGATGATTTTTTTTTAACATAAGAAACTGTCTGTTTTGTAAACATATTATGGGCGAATGTTTGACAAAAATCGGACCTCTTAGTTTGACTGGCCGCCATTTTGCCATAATAAACTTTATTTTTTAAAAATGTATCGATTAAACAGAAGATTAACTATTATCTTCTTGATTTTTTGATCTCAGATAACCCATTCACGAACACGATTGTACACCGCCACTGTTCTTTGTCCAATTTGAGGTTACTTTTTTCGAGCGGTGTGACCGTGTGTCATGAGTTGGTTGTACTAGTGAATTCAGAGAGCAGAAAATATTTGAGAGCTATAAAATTGCTTAAGATCGCTCCGCTCTCGATGAGCCTCGCTTCGCCTTTTCGCAATAAGACAACAAGTCACCTGGTCCAGAGGCCAATCACCGAAAGATAACGCCAATGATCTTGTAGCTTTCATACCTACCAGCTCGGATGTATGGCGAGGGCGAACAGAGCCCTTATTGCTCCGAGCGTTGACGGATCTACAAATTCTAATCCTTTTGCATATTTCAGTTTAAAGCGGCAAAATTCTAAGTATGTACGAGTACGGTTTCATTAAAAGAAACAGTAAGGATTTTAGGGATCCCTACGTCCTACTATCCCTACATTCATCTCTCGTTAGATCACTCCTGGAGTATGCAGATGTTATTTGGAATCCTGGATTCAAAGACGATTCACAAAATATATATTTCAGCAAATGCGATGGGGTTTTTGTCCCGATTACAAAGCTAGATGTCAATTGCTTGGAATAAAATCGCTAGAATCCAGACGTACTATCCATGGTGTAATGATGGTGAGGGATTTATTGTGTTACCACATAAAGAGTCCATTGCTTCTTGCGTTGGTACCAATTTATGTACCCGCTAGGTCTCTTAGAGCGAGATTCTACTTTTTTCAAAAATCACACAGAACAAATTATGGCTATAATGAACCCTTATCAAGATCTGTTAGGTATTTTAATGAAGTGTCCTTAAATTTTGTACTTATTTTTATTAGCTGTAATATTGCTCAGATTGACGGTTAGTTGCGAACCGAAGACTGATTTCAATGTTATATTTGTATAATTTAGTAGCGTTGTTAAATATTAATTAAGCCTAGTAATAAAATGTCACAACATAAATGTTCAAAAGAGCGAGGAAAATTACAGCTCGGTTTGACAGTTATATAAGTTCTATCTGAATTAACAAAAAACAGCGCTCTTGTTTAATCATTCCTAATTTGGGAAAGTGTATATGCAAGTCCTGTTGTCTATAATCGCCATTTTATTGCGAATATTGCCATATTAAAATTAGTAAACCTCGTTCGGATTAACGGTATGTCGGTTCTACCTGTTTTTCCTCGCAAAATGTTAACCAATTTTAATAATTCTTTGAATTGAACGTGGGCGGCTATGGTTCGGAACCAGTTTTTTATTTTTTTTTCTCTTGAATGGATTTTAGTTTTTTTTTTCATTCCCTTTCATGGATTCTGCATTGGTAATGATTGTTCGCCCATAGCTGACCTGACAGCCGTTGCCTATTGTCATAATGTGGCCTGTCATTGGCCGCATTGGTTATAGTGGGATGCTGTATACGGCTTCGATATGGAACGTACATACATAATAAATTTATAACTATCAACGAAAATATGAGTTCTAGCTTTATATGCTCCTATTTATCACAGTTTCGATGACGTCTGCGGCGTCTTAGATTCAATGTCAATTATTATTGACCTTTTCAAGCAAATGAATTATGAAGTATCTATTGCATTGAACACTCAAAAGTTCAATAGATTCTCGTTTATTAATTACGGATTCTATTCTGCTGCTATTGGTTGTGATTTAATTTATACTTCTAGAAATGTGTTTTATCGAGATAATTTGTTTCCCCCCTAAGTTTTTTTTTTTTTTTTTTGTTTCAACAAAACTGGTTGGTTTTGGGTGAACAGTGGAACACCGAACATCTGTCATATAGAAAAAACTGGGCATGTTATGTAATACTCCTATGCTAAGGTTGGTAGGTACTTGCTACACTTGACTTATGTCATTTTTTTTTCAATTGCTGATACTTTATTAATTTTCTGAACATGAATTCAAGTTAATTTTTAATAGAACAATTTAATTGTTCAATATATTTAATTATTAAGCTAAACCTAAAGACATACTAATTATTGTTGTTTCTCCTATCAATATTAATCTTATGCTGGTTGCTCGTATTTTCTACGATTGAAAAATGAAGGTCCAACTAGCAATTAGCTCGCGAATGTAAATTAAACGAAAATGACAAAAGCATAGTTGAGCAATCATGTCAACATTTATTGTCATAGAGTTCAAGGATCATCTGTGAGACACTCGTATCTATTATACAGATGAGGGTAGTCTGCTGCATATGGAGTCTACCAACTACCAACTCAATGTTAAAAAAAAATTAATAAATATGTATACTCGCACTGGTATGACGTGTGGCAAAGCATATATCGACGAGTTTACGGAAGAACTAAATTTGAAAGAAAAACTCGTTTGCGAAGCGAAATAACGAGACGGTTATCTCATATTGGTACAAAAGCAACGTATCTGCGTTCTTAAAATAGATTTATTATCACATTTGCGCTTTAAAGTAATATGAATAATGAGATAAGTCAAAGTTAAACAATATTTACAATATGTGTACAGTCAAACTAAGTAAAAATTGATTTTTTTATGTTAAAGAGTTTGATTGATAATAGACTTCCGCAAACGTGCCTACTGTTTTAGTTAAAAGAAGATTATCATTTCACCGTGGCTAGGTAGGGTAAGTGTGCTGTCACTTGTAAATATTTTTAAAAAAAAGTGGCAGATTGGACACAAAAATGTGGTAGACTTAAAAAAATTGTGGTGGACTTAAAAAAAATCGTGGAAGATTTGATAACATTGACATTAGTACATAATGTATGTACACAATGTATCGGGTCTATAACTTAATTCGTGCTTTTTTTTTTTAAATTTGAACGTTTATTTAAGAAAAACATGTACAATAATATTATTCAAAGTATTGCCCATCTGAAGCTATGACTTCTTCCCATCTTTCTGGCAATTTGTGGATCCCATCCCAAAACAACTGCGCCGGCTTGGCAGCCAAGAATGAATCAAGCCAATTTTTGATATTCTGCTCTGATGTGAACCGTATTTCAGTGAGGGCGTTCTGCATCGACCGGAACAAATGGTAGTCAGAAGGGGCAAGGTCTGGGCTATAAGGCGGGTGGGGTAAAACTTCCCATCCACTGTTTTCCAAATATGTAGTTCTTAACCGGAATAGCAACGTGGGGCCGAGCGTTGTCATGATGGAAAATTATTGCCTCATGTCTGGTCGCATATTCCGGGCGTTTTTCGGCTACTGCTCTCTTCAAACGGATTACTTGTGTTCGGTAGCGTTGCCCATTGATGGTTTCACCCGGTTCTAGCAGCTTATAATACAGCAATGGAATAATACAAGTTACGCCATCTCTTAGCAAACCGCACGAATTAAGTTATAGACCCAATATATTAATCAAATGATGTGTGGATTAGGAAGCCGGAAAGGGTTTCCACACAAATAAGTGAACAATTCATTGAAAGTGAGTATGTTTTACATTTGTGAAACAGATTGGAAACAATATACACATATTTTCCAAAGGAACGGAGTTGAATTGATTGGTACAAATGGGCAGAACAGTATTTAAAAATGTGGTAGAATTTTTACGTTCCGTGGTAGATGTGGTAGATTTGAAAAACGCGTGGTTGATCTACCACAGTTGTGACAAAGTGACAACACTCTTTGGCAATCTACATTATGATTGATTCAGTCGTTAAGTCGTGAAAAGGTAACAAACAGACAGATAGACAGGGTTACTTTCGCATTTAGAATATATGTAAGTGTGATTATATAGTGTGAATTTGAGACAAATCGGTCCATAAATAAGAATTTTGGAAAAAATCGACCACAAAAACGATCCGAAGCACCACACGAACATATGGTGTGAATATAAGGTGGGCTGCTAACAATAGTAAAATAAAAAAAGGGAATACAAGAAAATTGACCTATGTACATGTATATAAAAAAAAAGTTACACATAGTCGAGTTACTTAAAGCCAGAACTACATCGGAACAAAAGTGATAAAAAGTAGAAGTGTGCACACACTGAAAGCTCACTCAATTTCAACTGACCAACAGCGCCATTAACGGATGAAATTATTATTTGTTTGACATTTGAAAGCTCCAGGAAATGTATTTCTCCGCAACCATGCACATTTATTCGTTAATAGTGGATGAATAATAAAAAGGAAAATTGGTTTCAAGCCTAAAATTCTAAAAAAATGTACGGGAATAATAAAATCGGTATTTGCTTTCGTGAATATACGTCTAAAATCATATTTTAGTTTCATCGGAAATCAGCTGGTATGCAAAAAAGTGAAGAAGCGCCTTCTATTGTCGAGCATTTTATACAAAATCCAATTATAACTACTGGAATTGGTTTAAGTATTTGGTTGGAAGAACTACTGGAAAGCTTTTGTGCAACATCAACGGTGAGTTTTATTTATTTGAGAGGAAATGATACAGATTTGCCTGCGATGGAGGAGTACAACATATTGTTTTGACTTCGTTGTACTTTTTATCACTTTTGTTCCGATGTAGCTCTGGCTTTACATGGCAGATAATTGATCTGATAATCTGGTCAACGGACTTTGCAAATGCACTGAGAACATTAAAAACATTGAAGGTTTTCGATAAACTCACCAGAATCACTGAAATTCCACTTCAATCACCGGCAAAATCACAAAACATGAGCGACTGAACAATCATCAAAATCACAATGAACTTACTTGATTGAGATGAAGTGATCGTTCTCGAATGATTTTGGCACAATTTGAATATTGAAAATCTGACAATTCTTTAGTAATTTAAATATGTAGATATCTTGAGTTATTATTTTTTTCGGTTGAACGTTTTTCATTTGTTTTAGTGAATGATTTTCCGTTCCACCTATTTATACAGGAAATTTAACAAAATTCGATGTATCTTCTATGCATAGAACTTCCAAAGTGATTTCGTGCGCTTCCGTCTAGCATAGTTAGTCTATGGTAAAATGATGAAGCAAAAAGGACACCTGTCAAATTGCGTAATGCGCATTTCTTATTGATCTTGCAAACAAAAAATCATTGCATACCAATGTTGTGGCATGTGAATGTGTGGGAAAAGGGTCTTTTTCTCTTAACAATTTTCCAAATTTGAAGCTCTAGCAATTATTTTCACTTTCAAAATTAAAAAAATTATTTTCCGGGAAACTTTTCCCAAATTTGAATTTTTGTAACCATTTGAACTGTAATATTAAGAACAAAATGAAAAAAAAAACAAAACTCCGCTACAAAATGTACGGAAATCGATTTTTCCGAATTTTCCTTTAAAATTTTCTCGCCGTAAAAAGTTTTCCTGTGCGGAGACGAACACAACAAAAAAAAGATAGCTCAAGTCGGACGATGGGTTCTCGAGCGGACTTACTGTATGCCATTTTTGTGTGTGTACATATGTATAGATATAACATATGTTAGAGTAAGATTAAACCTTTTTTCCAGGTATAGATTTTTAAGTCTTTAGTCAACGACTAAAATAAAATAATTCTAATTCATGAATATTTTTGAAAAGAAATGGCACTAGGGGACAAAAAGCAGAACCGGTTTTGGAACTTTAATGGTCTCGATCCATATGTCGACACAGTCATCAATGTATTCATAAAAGTCTCACTACGCATCCACTCTGATACTTTTCCTAAAAACCAATTTTTGGAACACTACTGAAAATATTTGCAGTAATCAAATACATATGTATATGGAAAATTAACCAAAATTGGCTGAAGTTCTCCACTACCAATCATCAAAGCTCTGTTGTAATGTTTTCTCTACTGTCGGCAGAGTCGAAAAAGTTATAGATACATATACATTTTATGTATGTACCCCATCGCAAGCTCTGGTGCGAGTAAAACAATAAAAGTAAAGATGCGTGCATTTTGGACAAAGAACCGTTTCTGTGTCCTGTTTATTTCAGGATTATTATTTTGTACCCACTCAAACAAAAAAGTGCGAGTCAGATTATCATTAAAAAAATCATAAGGAAGAATGTTTTATATTTCGGCTGATAAATTTAAAGATGCCACAGCCATACATCTGTGTGCTCTTTTAGATTGTAGGCCGAATACATGCTGCATTATTCATTTCATTATTATTCATATCCGGTTCATTGTTTTCTATTAATATTTTTATGAGATTAATATAATGTATGTATTTCACTTTTTTGTTATTAATTAGAGAGCCAATTGCAAAAAACGAAACCATCATAAGTAAATATGAATAAAATAAAAGTCACACCAAAAACTGCATCATAGTCCGCATCGAAAAACGTAAACCAGGTGTAACTCATCTTCTTCAACGAACAGCTGACTTGAATAATTTACTTGATTTTATTCGAAATAATTGCTTTTCATTATAATGCTATCGTGATGCAAATTAAATTGGAGAAATTATTTACGCTAATTAAAACGTATACATACTTGTGTACGTATGTACGACATACGAGTATGTACATTTGTGTGTATGTAAAATAAAGAATTGTAAAATAAATTTTATAAAATAATGATTAGCTAATGATATAAAAAAATATGATTGAATAAATTGCCGTCTGTCAAGAATTGAGTTCCTTATAATATAAATATAAGGTGTTTATTTTTAGAGGTTTGTTTTTCAAATTGGCAACACTTTTTCCAGCGAAAACCACAGCTGGTGTTCAGGTTGCCATTTAACCATGAATAGGCTTACTCCAATACAACGCTTAAAAAATGTGCTTTATTTCGAAAACCGTGGCTTAGCTCACGAAACTTACCTTTTGGTTGATGAGCTACATCAACAAGCAAGATTGCCGCATTTGGAGAGAAAAATATCCACAATTAATTTTTAAGATGTTGTTACATCCAGAGAAGTCACTATTTGTTCTGCCTTTTGCTCCATATTTCTACAAAAAGTATGCTGGCCAGAACATAACAGTCAATAGAGAATTAGTTCTCCAATTGAATAGCATTCATATGGAAGAGCTGTGGTTTCAACAATACGGCACAACATGCCACACAGCGTGTTCCACAATGGACCTTTGAATTGACCTCCAAGATCGTGTGATTTAACACCTCTGGATAATTTTCCGTGATGATGTGTCATGTCGCTAGTCTACGACAATGAAACAGAAACGATGGACGACTTCACCACGTTATTGCTCCAACTGCTCGAATAAGTGATCGAAAATTGGACTTTCAAATTACGCTGTGCTGTATGTGCCACGCACATAAATATGTCCAAAATCAGTTTTGATGTTGAAATATATGTATATGCATATATACATGTATATGTATATGTATATAATAATATTTCCTACGACGCGACAGCCTGATTAAATCATGTTTGTAACAAAACTGCAAAATATTTAAGCTCTAATAAACTCAGATATGCACTGCACATCTTCCATTAGTGGACATTTAGTAATAAATCAAAAATTGTTAATCCAGGACCAGACTAAGTATTTCCAATAGGACTATTAACAAGTTAAGTGAATAGTAGATAACAATTGTTGACAGTTGCTTATATTTTAACCCTGGAAGTACATGTTTATTTTTTTAACGTAAAGGATATGCTTCGTCGAATCGACGACGGCATTATTCAAAGTAGTTTTACAAATGACATATGCAACAAAAACATTGAAAATCGATTGTAATTAGTTATTTAGTTCATTGAGCATAAGGAAAAGCAACAATGGACATTTTTTCTTATAATATTCACTTAAAAAATTAATTTTGAAATCTTCATGTTATTTGGCATATTTTACAAAACGCGAAAATGCGTCGTCGATTCGACGAAGCATGTACTTCCAGGGTTAAACTAAAGTTATATCAGCCTATTAATATCAATTGTGTTAGCGTTTAAGTAGATTATAAAAATATGTTACCGTTAAATTGAGTGTCACCAAAGTAATTATTCAATCATTTCACTCTGGCAATGCTGATCGTGATATGTATTAATTTTGAAGTGATTTCCAGTCCCACTCTAAGAGTTCCCAAAGATTGCGCAACTCAGGAATCATCTCAGCATCTGATATGGTGCTCCTTTTAATTTTGTAAATACGCAGAGCTAAAACTTCACGCTTTTTCATTCATTCATCACTTACATAAAAATAATACAAAAATCAATCCAATTTTCCATATAATAAGCCTATAACCTATTCAACGGGCTTATGATGGCCTTTAAACAAACCATAGAGGAAAACAACCGCTGCCAACCTCCTGTCTTTATGTATGTACGTCCATACATACATATGTGTGCATGAGTACAAGTATTACCTTCATTGAATTTCCAAATTTACACTTTTGAACATGGTGCTCAAAAAAACAACAAACAAAAAAAACCGTCATAGCCATCATCCATAACAATTCACTCGATTTTTTTTTTAATTCTGTTGTGGTACAAATTGCCACACAATTACCCCGCCCGCACTGTTATGAAGGGTGCTACACCGTAACGGCCGTCGAAACTCGAAACTCAATATGCAGACACTCATTGCATACGAAATGTACGAGCACAACTACGACTGGTGTGGTGATGGTCATGAAGATCAACATTACCGCTGTAAACTGGAACAGTTTTCGACATCAGTGTGCCTAGAATGTCAAAGTTTGCACACGGCCGTATCTGAAGCGTTATCAGATCACCCTTTTACACCTTCGCTGATAGGTTAAGATACGAGTATCTATGTCAGGCAAAAATAAACCAATCAACGAATTCCGAGCTCAGCGTGAAAAGTAGTAGCTATTGGACAGAAGACGACCAAAAGAAGCAAACAAACAACAAAGAAAGGAATGATAAGTCAAGGTGAGCAGGTTTGCATACAATTGGCAGTAATTATGAACGGAGGAGATCATCGAACGCTCATCGCGGGTAGTAAGATTGGCAAGGCTTGTGTTTTCTTTCATTTCCCTCTCCATTCAACGTGAAAAGTGTATAAACAGAAACACACGACTTTACAACGACTGAAAAGACGTATTGGCTGAATTACCGCTTTGGATATTGTGCTGCCGCAACACGTTGCGGAACATGTATCTAAACTCAAGATGAAGATTTCAACATAACATACACACACAGCATGTTGTCAATTGTTGTGTCTCTTGTCCGACCCCCACTGTCTCACCGGAATTGAGTGAATTTTGTGGCGATGTCTAAGACGATCTTGAACTTGAAGCTATGATTACAGTTTTCTTTGCATACATTCATACCTATATACGATATATACATATGTATGTATCTAAGAGTACGTACTGAAAAGTACGTAAACAAATAAAATAAATCAAATAATAAATGATTGATGAATAGTAATTGATGAGATGCTTATTGAGAGGGCTATCAATGGGATGTATGTATCGCTTCCTTGTTGGCCGTCTTCTAAGAAAACAAAGTACGAGAACATATTTGTAATAAAAAACACAGATAAGCTGTATTTACAATTAAAAGAATTATGCAATTAGTATAAGTGGGCGTTCAAAAAAGTTAGTCGAGAAGAGTATTGTGGCTGAGGTCATTCTATTACATGTTTGTATAACCTCTTTGTTGTTTTATGGTCTTTTTTTATATGCAATCTTAATCAGGGTATATGTACATAATGCATACTCGTATAGATATGTACGTCGTACATTTCAACACGGAAGGCACTATCTTCGGCCATAGGTCTTAGTTTCGTTTGGTGGCATTGACACAATCGCACGTTTCCTGCATGGCGTTGTTGAGTCATTTTCCACTAGTAATATCAGAATAGCAGTTGTTCAGTGCAATAGTATTGTATGGCTTAAGAAAGAATAACTTATTAAACAGTACGTCCGAGGTTGGGCCTGAAGCTCAAGACTCGTATTGCAGGAAAACGGTTGATTGAGCGGATTCGCTGAGGAGTGTCACGATTGACCCCAAATAAAAATCTCTAATAACGAAATCTCGCTTTTTTTTTAAATTAATCCCGAATAACTAATTCTCGTATTATAAAAATCATTATAGTCTTGTGTAATGTACAATGTACATATGTACATAGTATTTAATAAATGCAATTATGTTTTTCAGTTTGGAGTAGCTAATATAGATCTAGAATCTAGCGAAATAAAATATTTATTAATTCACGCAAATCATCATATATGTACATACATATATTATTTCTGTAGTATAGGTACCATTTGTGGCTCTCACACTTAACCAATCTTAACAAATGAGGTGTCAAAAGAAAGAGAATTTCCTGGAGCACTGACGAATTGCACTTTCAATTGATAAATTTTAACAAATTAAAAAAATCGATCAAAACAAATATTTTACCCAAAATGAACTCCCAAAAGAATAAACACTTCCCGTATGATTTCCTGGGAAGTGTTTGATGTTTTAGGAGTTAATTCCTTTTGGTTGATATATATTTGCAATATGGAATTCATATGGGAAATATTTGTTAACAGATGGAAATCATATTTGGATGTGGGGGGTTGGTTTTTCTCTTGCGAGGGTTCTCGCACGGGCACACTAGTAAATATTTTATTTCAATGCGAGATTCTAGTTTTCGAGATTTTGATTTGCGAGATTTCGATAGTGCGAGTTTTCAATATACGGGATTTTGTAATTGCGAGATTCCGATAAAACCCGATTTGCTGAGGCACTGTTTGTGGAACAAACTATACCTCAGTCAATGAACAAAGGTATGTAATTCCAAGACTTCTCGGATGTTTGGATCCCCTATTATTGTAGTTTTATCAAAAGATTTTAGATTCTATCTAGCAGATTCAGTGTTTCTCTTGGAGCACCTGAGCATAATACTCAAAATCGATGCGAATGTACCTCCACCTTATAAATGGTAGCTAGATTAGAAGAGGTTAAGTATTTCTGGCATAGTTTGAGAAAGCTCAAAACATTCATATGTATGTGGTCATTTTAACGGAGGCTATCATTTCGGTTTCGACACTGCAAGTGTGTCATTTACTTTAACGACAGAAGACTGCATTGGGCCTTTGAAGTATTGAATTTCACTCTATGGTTGATACCACTGCATTTTACTATTATCGTGCCAAAATTGGAATTTAATACACAGCCATTATACAGCTGAAGAAGAGATGCATTAATCTAAAAATTAATATGTAAAGCTGCAGCTGATAGTAAAACTGAAAATCTACTTGACCTTAACTATGAAGACGTATTTGTTTATTTATATATTTATTTATTTATTAATCTACTAGGTACAAAATATCCTTAACAGATCTTAACATAAATAAAATTACTATACATCATTATCATTACTTCATTACTATTATATAAAGACGTAACTTCAAAAAACTTTGTCCCGAATGATCTCCGCAAATACTGCACCGATTAACGTGAAATAAATTCTATAATAATCGTTATTTTCATTAAAAGTTAGGCTATATTTCTTTTGTTTAAATATTGTTTGTTCTTAAGAAAATGTAATTTTTTTAAATTTGTATACCCATTTTTTTGAGATTGTTCCACATATTAACTCCTAACTTTAAACCAGTTAAACGAATTGGCAAAACAAAAGTGTTTGCATAAAGTCAATACATATACGCAAATTTTAAGATCTTAATATTTTCTTAACTCTACGTACATGCTGAGAAATAAATAAATAACTATTTTAAAAACATAAAACAATTCATGAAATCATTTCCATCACTGGAAACCGAAGCCAACAGCCATGCAGCAGTGGGTGACGTCATGGTGTGTGTATGTGGCATATTTGAATTTCTGCGTATTTACTGAAATAGCATTCTATTATTGTACCCCCCTACTACGATAAATATGATTGTTAAAGCAAATACAAATTTTAAAAAAGTGCACGGGCAATGGCGGGCGGGCAACAGCTGTACCTAATACCTATACTAGGTATAGAAATGTATCAGAAGAAAACAATTGGTTTTCTCTTAAAAGTTGCAGGTGGGCGAAGCAAGGCGAGCACGGGTCAGCTTCAGCTATCTCTATGTACATATAAAACAGTTCACTGATTGATTGACAGACAACGCACAGACCAAACCAATGGACCTAAAGGGGTGAAATTTGGAGAGGATTTTTTGTAATCCCACCTCTAAGTGGGTGAATTCGGAAAAATAACTCGGCACTCATCTCTAGTACAATTTGTTTTGACTGAACAGCGGCAGGGGCGGCGAAGCAACGCGAGCACGGGTCAGCTAGTGTATACATAAAAATAGAGAAACATTTCAAAAATTGAATTACATAAATTTGGCTCTTAAAATTTGAACAGCATTTTGCTTAAAACAATCACGTCTTGAGCTTACATCCAAGTGACCGGCAACAGAATTAAATAAATGAATGCATCGAGTTATTGGCTCGGCCAGCCCAGAGTTGGTCCTATGCAGTGGAAGATAAAATAAAGGCCTTTCTCTTAAAACTCTTAAAGGCGCGTAGAACGGCAAGGAAAAAAGCAGTTCAGCACACTGTATTCTATTTGAAACTATGCCATTCAAAAACACTAAGGACTGCAATTTCCTTCTGACAAACGATTTCTGGACCCGCGTTCAATACGGGATGAATGAACTTCATAGTAGGGGTCCCAGATTACGCAGCAGTACTCTGTTTAAACCCAGATACCATGTTAAGTAATTGGATCTAAATATGATTCTTGTGGATTGTATGATTATAGATTGTAATGAGTATAAAGAACACATGTTATATGAATGTATGCACTTCAATTAGGAAGGGAATAGTAAAATTTCAGTTGAAATCGCATTAAATTTACTTACTATGGAGGATAAAATAAAATGTAAAATGTCCCTAAATTAAGCTCCAAAATCAACTTTAAAATTCATCATTAAAATTATCTGCTTTGTTTAGGTTGTCAAATGAGAAATGTCAAAGATCACCCGGAAAAAATCTCAAAATTTGCATTCCTGCTTTCGTTACTTCATTCCCCTCTCGTTTCTATGCCCCTCCCCCTATCTGTCAAAAAGACGAAAGACGAAACGAACGAAAAAAAGAGTCGTGTAATCAGCGTCATACTCTGCCCCAGACTTGCGCTGCATACATCAGTATGGACTCGGCCACTGCTACGAATACTTTATAATTTCATGCTAATGCGCAACCTTTTTATAAGGTAAGCATTTTTTCCATGTGGTACTGATCGCACTCTTCGCCTTAACTAGCTTATCTTTAAAGTGTGTTTCCATGCTTGATATTGTTTCCCCAAGATATTTGTATGTTCTTACTCTTTCGATGGTTTATCCGTTATAATACCACTTCTTGTTTCTGCAGTTCCTTCCCGAACCTTTTTTGAATACCATCGCCCTAAATTTGAGCAGATTCACCGTAAGATTTCATAGCTGGCAGTAGCCTTGGAGTCGATTTGTCATGAGCTGGAGGAAATCGAGAGCATACGCAAACAGTAACACATCATTATCAAACAGAAGTGCTTTGACCGTAATTCCTGCAAACCTTATTCCTCCCAGTAGGAAGTCGATAAGATCGTTGATGAACAGCGCGAAGAAAAAGGGGCTTAACCTGCACCCTTGTTTGAGTCCCATTGTAGTGTTAAACCAATTTTTGTGCTATGAATGTTCCAGCAATGTGTAGTAGAATATCCACTGCGAAATCCTGCTTGAAATTCGCTCAGCAGCTTGTTGGTACCAATCTATTGTGACAATAAATTACACCCATACCTCGCTATACGGCCGCTCGTTATACGACATTTCGCTATAACGACCTCTCTTTTTAATTACTCTGTTTCGGCTCTACGGCCAATATTTTTCATTATAACGGCCAAAAAAACCAAATTCCCTCAAATGTTCCTACAATGTTCTTACTTTACGCTGCTAATCGACAGTTGACACCAAGAAATTGGTGTAAGGCATCAATTTTTGGTTACTCTTTTGAAGATTTTGAACCAATCTAATGGATTTTGTATGATACGGCATTTCGCTTTACGGCCTGAACTTCTGGAACGTATCTAGGCCGTTAACCGAGTTATGAGTGTATTAAGAAGAGTTGCTAACATTTTATATGATGAATTCAGAAAAGAAATTCCACGATAGTTGACTGGATCGAAAATGTTTCCTTTTTTATAAAAAGGGACGTCTACTGTATAGTCTTCAATAATACCGTTGGGTATTTCCCCCAATCGAAGACGATTTCTACAACACAGTCTGTGTGCTCAAATTTCCCCACACTCTAATGAATGCTAGAATAAATTTAGATTTGAATATTCTAAGTCTGGCCTTAGCATCTTGCACGATTAAGTTAGAAAAAGAAATGCCAAAACTGCTTCAGTTTTTTTTTAAATATATTCATACATTCATACAATTTTATAACTTAAGATCAGACCTTGATGCAACGAAAACACCTGATTTCGGCACACGTTTTGGGACCTGAGTCACCTTTGGAAGTCGAAGCGAATGACTTCGTTTTGGTATGAAATGAGCACATACATAAATACATACATATATATACATATGTGTGTATGGACGAGTGGGTAGGTGTTGAAAATAAAAATACCGAAATAAAAAAATATAAAAACAACCCTTCTAATAATTAGTTTAGTCAATTAAATTATTTCCTTAATAATTTAACATTTTAAGAATTCTAATGCTCGCATATTTTAAAGAACAACTTTTTAAAATTAAAATAAATACATATTGTGTACATATGTACAGACATAATGTATACCTGCAGTGGCGATCTGAATTAATTTAAAAAATAAAATAACTCTTAAAACGAGTTCCTGACAAATTATTTTAATATACAAATGTCACTTTTTTGTTTGCAACTGTGAGAATATACAGTGGTGAAAACTAATTAGGAACAATTGGAAAAATAAATATTCAGCCTTATTTTGAAATCCTGTTCCTTCGAAATAATTGTCATTATTCATACGTTTGCATTTTTGAATTTAAGTTTATTTCATGATATCCTTCGTTAATGCACTTTATTCCTTCGAATGTCAAAATACGAAAAAATCATTCGAAGGAATACACAATCGAACGAATCGACTATTCATTCGAATCTCAAAATAAGGCTAATTGTTTAAAAAAAAACGAATATGTACATTCATGAGTTTCTTTAAATTTGTTTTTAATGTCAAGTATGAACGGTGATCAAAGAACTAGATCCGACATATGCCAATAAGACTTTACATCACGAAGCTAGACTATATTTTTTATTTTTTTTTTTTAAAAGGATACTGACCCGCCAGTTGCGGAGGGCACCGCGACCTAGAGGATCTATTGTACCACAGAGTCAGTTTAAGGGAACCAGGAGAGGCTCAATTCTTTTGATGAATTTGAGGATCTCACTGGTGGAGACTGTGCGAAGTTCCGTGGGAGTTAGGATTTCTCTGTGGAAATGTTGTCTCCGGAGGGCACAAAGTGCCATGCAGTCACATAGAATATGTTCCGCAGTTTCATCGTCTTCCATACAAAGACGACATTCAGTTTCCTGAATAAGACCTATTTTGTTTAGGTGACATCGAAGATGGCAATGCCCTGATAGAAATCCCACTAATCTGATATCATTTCTACTGAGGAGTAGGTTGTTTCTGGATTTATTTTGGAAGGGTAAGATGGCTCTTTTAGCCTGACGAGGACCCTGGGTATTTTCCCAATACGAGATACACATGTTGTGTTCACAACTTTTGGTTTTTAAGTTAATAGCTAAATTTGGAATGTTGCAAAACGGCTCAGGGCCGATGAAGGATTCAGTCGAACCTTTCCTAGCCAGTTCGTCAGCTTTTTCGTTTCCATCAATACCCTCATGTCCAGGCACCCACCAAAGTTTGACTTTGTTTGTGTGGGAGAGGTCTTGGAGAGTATTGAAGCAGTTCAGTACTGATTTGGAGTCAATCAGGTTAGAGCCTAGCGCTTTAATGGCTGCTTGACTATCCGTGAGTATATGGATGAGGACACATTTTATTCCCGATTTAAGGATGACGTTGGCGCACACTTGAATGGCATGAATTTCCGCTTGAAATACACTGGGAAATTGTCCCATTGGTATTGATATTCTAGTGTTTGGTTCAAAAATACCAGCACCCACCCCGGTGTCTATCTTTGATCCATCCGTATACCACTTGTTACCTTTAAGGTCTGAAGTAGGGTTTTTATAGTTCCATGCTTCACGGTTTTGGGATCACTGAATCGAACCTCCTGCCGAAGCATAAAGTTTTTGGTAAGCGGTCATTTACCGCGCAGATCATGTCAAGCTCTGGGATTTCGGAGAGAAGATTCATCTGATCTGTGTGATCTATATGATTTATCTCCCCGTTTGTAGTAGTCTGACAGTGCTGCTAATTGCCAACCTTTTTATGAAAAGGTGGAGTGGCGTTAGGCCAATGAGCGCTTCTATAGAGGCAAGCCAGTCTTTGTAGTTTCGAAGCTGTGAAATAGTGGATTTTTCTTTGGTCTTGTTCCACCATACTACTGATGAGTAAGTGATGATAGGTCGTATCATCATTGTATATATCCAATGTGTGACCTTTGGAGTTTGGAGTTATTCCCCAGGTCTTACCGTATAAACGACGACAGGCCCACATGGCTTTTGTTGCTTTGGTAATCTTGTTTTTAACATGTAAGTTCCAATTTAGTTTTTTATCAAGAACCATACCCAGATATTTTACTTCATCGGAGTACTAAATTGCGATGTTGTTGAGGGAAATCTGGTCTAGAACCAGATTTCTTTTACGGGTAAAAGGGACAAGAGTAGCTTTACTGGGGTTAATTGAGAGATTCTCTTTAGCGCACCAGTCATTAACTATCTTGAGAGCTGTTTGCATCGTGTTGCAGACGTCTTTAGCATTTTTTCCTTTTATGGTGATAACTAGGTCATCGGCATAACCAATTGTATGGTGGCCAAGGTTACTGAGTTTGTCGAGTAAGTCAACAATGACGAGAGACTACAGTAGGGGTGAGATTACACCTCCTTGTGGACAGCCTTTAACGGCTAGACTATATAAAGCAAGCGTGGACGGCCAGATTTTTAAGGTCAGAGACTTAATAATTTGTGTGACCAAAAGATGTTGAAATGTTGAACAACGTAAAAGATATGCAACGAATGTCGGAATAAAACTTAGTTTTCTTACCTATAGTAAATTATAATATGTACATATCACTTTGTTAATGTCCCATAATTTATTGTTTCTACTACATATGTACGTATGTACATAGTTTTATTTTGTTAAAAACAAATTTTTTTTATATGCAAAAAACACCAATAAACTGGTTTGTTAATTTGTGCATACTGTAATTATTTTTCCACAACTCTTAACATCTTCTTTGACCCTTGTGTCTACACCAGTACACCCGGGTGTGCTTGCTGTGTAAGAGTGTATCATAACCTGTACTTCTTCATATTTCTGCCCGCTGCTGTAGGGTTCAGTAATTCTCGGCTAGTATATTTGGAAAATATTGCGCATGTATACCTATGTTTACCCGGGTGTGCCGTGTGTAGACAAGACGAACTTTTATTAGGTGTAGACACAAGGGTTAAGTTATCAAACTGATTTCAAAGCAATTAATTTTTTAGTTATATCTTACAAACATAGATCTCTTCTTTTTCTACTATCTGCTAACAAGTCTTTAATTATTCAGACCACGTCTTTATTAGTTTCCGATGATACTTAAAACTTATTCAATATCCGTTGAATATTTTTAAGCACGTGCCCGTGGTAACAAAGTTAAGTCTGCATAAAAGTGATCAGCCACCACGTTCGTTTGAATAACAAACACATTCCAGATACCGCAATGACATTAAAAAAATAGAATCATTATGAAACTTATTAAAATTCAAAGTGAATCTAACCGTTTTCATTTTCAATTCTGATCTAATGAATAATCATTCGAGTTGAAATTTGAAATAAACTTTTGTGGTTCGATTGAGATGCATCCTATTTCGTTACATATTACATAAATATTAAGTTATATCTAAGTTTTTGCACAATCATTATTCATTTAAATATTAAAAGTCACATACTTAAAACTGGTTTTCTATTTCTAGGTGACGTGCTTTGGCCTTCAACCTACTTAAATGAGCAATGAACCAAGCTCATGGCTTTATTTGGCTCCTGGCACTCTTTTTGCTGGCTGGTGACCTCTGTTTCGGTGGCAGTCACGAGTCACAGTTAAGAATTGGCAACGCTATCAACCTATTCGTACGCTATGGCTATTTGAGTATATCAATGAAAGTCATTTCATACAATGACACCGAACGGTGGCTCTTCAAAGAGCCCACAAATACTATTTATAAGGTGAATATAAAAAACGCATTTTTAGAAAAACCGATCCTCTATTTTGTATTTGCTTACAGAATTTGAATTCCCTAACCGAGACGCGAGAGGAAAACTTGCCAGGCATATTCCATGGTGATTTCCACATGGAGTTCTGTGACAATCGCCGTCAACTGTACCAGGCTTACTTTCGCGATTTTACAATCGAACGACTAGATAAGCCATGGGAAGCATTCACTGGCGGATGGCATGCAGAGATTGCTGCCCGGAAGTTGGGAATCAACGCTTCATTCGTGCGTGGGGATTATTCCTACGTCTTGGTCAGAGTTGTACGATTTCGTGAGACTGGCAAACTGAAGGCTAGCATTCCACCGAATCAACCACTGGAAACAAAAGTCGCGAATAGAGTTGAATCGTTAAAGACTGGAAATCTGACAGCTGCGGTAAAATTTATGGAAGCACTTGGAACTCACTATATTAATTCATATACTACTGGGAATTCACTTTATCAGGTTAGGAAAAGAAAGAAATAGAAAACCTCATGCTTTTAAACTGCAAAAGCGTAGAACCTACTTTAACAAATTCTCTACTGTTGATTGAATAATAGTTTTGTTGTTTATATAATTTCAGGTTTTTGTTTATAACCGAAAAACCTATCAAATGATCAAAGATCGTCTCAAAACAAAAGGAATAAGCGGCCTTTCCAAACTGGATTTATACAATTATTTTGCTCCATGGTATGCAGAGCATTTGGGGCAAATACGAACTGCAAGCGGTAACACAACGGTAGAAAGATGGGCTCGAACAAAACTGCAATATGAATATTATGTCTTTAAGTATGTGACGCTGCTGAAACTTCATGGAAACGGAACGTTACTACGATCATTGAATACACTGCTCGGTAACGAGGCTATTCTTCAGCTAGAACTTAAATCTCTGAATGTTATCTTCACGGATACAGAGAAACAAAAATGGTTTCGGGAAGTCCTAGATAACTACCTGAAGCTTTGGGAAGTAAATATGGGTCAGAGTAGACGATAGTAGTAGTAGATTTCATAACTTCTTCCTCCTGAAGTGTGTCAAATTCCAAAGTTCCTAAGGAATTACATAGTGTGTACATATCAATAAGTACAGTAAATTATAAGAAATTTAAGAAAACCTGTGATAGTGTAACTAAATTGTAGTACATAGTCGCTTAGTTCAAAGAAACTAATTGTAGATTTAAGAGAAACTTTATTTGTAATTGCATTTTGTCTTATGATTGATTCTATCTACATATATGTATGTACATATGTCTACATAGATTGTGAAAAATTAATAAATTAAATACAGCTGGAAAATGTTTTCAGGAATTTATCTTTTATAGCGTTTATTACATTCGGGTGGCAGATGCTGTTTAAAAGAGCTTCATGTATTGGATCGATTTTCGAAGAGCCGGGTGGTTCTATGACGACATAACGCTTTGTTTTGGCATGCATGAGATTGTCAAATTCGATTGGCGGTAGGGAATTCAGGACACTTACATCGTACTGCAATTTTCCAATGAGCTCATTTACATCCGATTCAGACAAGTATTGGTAGGGATATTTTTTACATTGAGTGGTGTTCCTTTTTTCTAATAAAAAACGAAGAATCCCGAAAATCTCGTCACTGGATGTGATGAACTCCAGCTGCAAGAAAAAAAAGAATGAATATAAATTTCTGTTTAGTTTTTATTCGCGCGATTCTGATTGGTTAAGACAAATATTATTATAGTTAAAAGCAGTTGTTTGGCGTTTAAAACATACCTTCGACTTTTGCACATAGGCCGACCTAACATTGCAATCTTTCAGTTTTCTGTTCTCTTCGATGCAAGGAGGAGCACTAGGCTGATTTGCGACGTTGACTGATGCATTGTATCGATTTTGTCACCTATCATGACAAAGTTAAGTTCTCGAAGGAAATTTAGAATTTGTTGTACATATTGGGTGGGACAGGATGTGTTCAATAGTTTTGTGTCCTTAAAGCATAGTCAGCAGATCTAAGGTTCACTCCTGATTTCCTTATTTAAGTTGGTATTTTAAAGAATAATAACTATACTATGTTCCACAAAAATTGTCAGTACAGGGAAGATAGGACATTTGCATAAACCTGTCCCTCTTTTAAGCTCTCGCTGAGTTACCGTAGTATGCATGACTTATTTACTTACTTAGGTGGCGCTACAGTCCGAAATGGACCAAGGCCTCAACCAACAACGTCTTCCAGTTAGCCCGGTCCTTAGCTAACCGCCTCCAGTTGCGCACTTCAAGTTGGTTGAGGTCTGGTTCTACTTGTGCGCGCCACCTTAAACGAGATCGTCCCCTGTTGCGCTGACCCTCCTGGTTAGAATCGAATATTCGCCAAGCCATATGTCATAGCCGATGTCCATACGCTCTACATATCCTAGCCATCTTAAACGCCCAATGTGCAGTTTTTTTGTTTTTTTTTTCCGAGGGTAGGTGAAAATCTTCCATAGACACTTTGAGAATAGCAAGCGCGTGCTCATAGTAGTGTCAGATTCTTACTGACCAAAAACACCACCCTTCGATATAAATTTGTGAGGTACTGCAACTAAGTTATACTACTTATCAAGCAATTTTTCTATCACGAAATATAAACGTTTGGCAGGTTACTTTCCAATGAAAAATCCTGCATGTTCCGCAATTTAGACGCGGTTAATCCTTATCTCGCCAAGTCGAAAGGTTTTGTTCTTTGTAGTCGGCGCAATAAATTGCTCTCATCCAAAATAAGTAGGACTGTATTATTGACATGTCCGATTAGTCGGTTTCTATGTTTTCGCGCGAAGCTTCTAGTTTCAGCTTCGATTGTCGGAATTCCGACATCCCTGTGGATATCGTTGTTTCTAGCATACCACGGTGCTTGGACAATTTCTCTTAGCACTTTATTTTGAAAGGCCTGTAAAATATTGGCATTTGTTTTCTTGGTACAACCCCAAAGTTGTATACCGTAGGTCCACACCGGCTTAAGCACTTGCTTGTATAAAAGCAGTTTGTTCTCGGTACTGAGGTGGGAATGTTTCCCGATCAACCAGTACATTTCTCTATATTTGATTTCTAATTCTTTACGTTTCATTTTCACGTGCGAATTCCACTTCAGCTTTGCGTCGAGTGTCATTCCCAGGTATTTGGCCTCATTTGCAAAGGGTATTCGGGCCAAATTTATAAAAATTGGCAAGTCATTCATTTTCCTATAAGTGAAATCCACGTGAACAGATTTAGTTCCGTTAAGGGCGATCCGCCAGTCCCTCGTCCATTCATTTACTTTATTCAATGCGTTTTGCAGTTTGGCAGTCGTTTCCTCGATTGTTTTACCTACTGCTAGGATAGCGGTGTCGTCGGCAAACGTAGCAAGGATAGTGCCATCTTCTTTCGGTATATCACGAGTATGTTTTTTGACCAGGTTGATGTCGCTGTACAGCTCGTACAGTTCGTGGTTGAATATTCTCCTCCAGAACCCGTCAACGCAAACGGGACCGAATATCGTACGAAGGATTTTTCTCTCGAAGCGACCAAGGATATCTTCATCCGCTTTCGATAAAGTCCATGCTTCAGCTCCATATAGCAAGACTGGGATGATAAGGGTCTTATATAGAGTCTCCTTAGTCGATCGAGAAAGGACTTTACTACTCAATTGCCTTCTTAGCCCAAAGAAACAGCGGTTGGCAAGATTAATCCTTCGTTTGATTTCCGACGAGATGTCATTTTTTGAAGTCATGGCAGAGCCGAGGTAGACAAAGTCCTTTACTACCTCGAAGTTGTAGCTGTCTATGGTGACGTTCTGTCCAAGTCGTCGATGTTGGGTGTCCCTTTCTGTTGACAGCATATATTTTGTTTTGCCCTCGTTTACCGCTAAACCCATTATAGCCGCTTCCATTTCTATACTCGCGAACGCACCGGTGACAGCTCGCTGTGTTCTACCAATGATGTCAAAATCGTCGGCGTATGCAAGTAGTTGAACGGACTTTTGAAAGATCGTTCCTTGTGTGTTGGCTTGTGAGTTACGAACAATTCTTTCAAGTATGATGTTGAAGAAGTCGCATGACAGCGCGTCACCTTGTCTGAATCCTTTTTTGACATCGAAGGTCTCGGTGAGGTCATTACTGACCTTGATGGAGCAGCGAGCTTTCTCCATCGCCATCCTGCACAGACGGATGAGTTTGGCAGGGATGTCAAAACTAGACATGGCTCTATACAGTTCATCCCTCCATATGCTGTCATAGGCGGCCTTGAAATCGATGAACAGGTGGTGGGTATCGACTTGGACTTCTTGGGTTTTTTCCAGGATCTGCCTGAGTGTGAAAATTTGGTCTATGGTGGACTTTCCTGGCCTGAAACCGCACTGATAGGGGCCAATCAGGTTGTTGACGAAAGGCTTCAGGCGTTCACACAGTATGGCAGACAGAATCTTGTAGGCGATATTGAGGAGACTGATGCCTCTGTAATTGGAGCAGTTGAGGGGGTCTCCTTTCTTGTGGACCGGGCAGACGATGCTGAGATTCCATTCATCTGGCATACTTTCATCTGACCAAACCTTGGAGATGAGTTGGTGTATGTTCACTACCAAGCCATCTCCAGCTGCTTTAAATAGCTCTGCGGGTAGACCGTCAGGTCCAGCAGCCTGGTTGGACTTTAGCTTGGATATTGCTATCCGCACTTCGTTTTGATCAGGTGGATGGGGGTTTTGGCTATCATCATCTAAATTGAACGGTACGTTCTGCCTAACAGCGGAGTATTGGTCTTCATCGCCATTATACAGTCTGCAGAAGTAGTCTTTCCATATTCTCAGCACCGACTGTGTTTCCACTACGATATTTCCATCCGCGTCTCTACAGGTTTCTGTACGGGATTTGTTTTGCTGGCACATTCTTTTTACCCTCTGGTAAAACTTCCGTACATTTTTTTTTTTTTTTTTTTTTTTATAATCTACACACGCTAAAGGGGATATGAATACCCTTTTAATGTTAACACACAGCGCGAGCACATGAAGGACGAGAACGAGAGACATACAGATCGACGTAGTGGTAGGAAACTCAGATGATAGGTTTCAATTTCAACTAACTCTACGGGTGGTGTCCAGGATAACTGGAGTTGTGTATTATTTTTGTACTTGCTTATGATTCACAGGAGTTTTTTCCAGATGTTTCTTATTATAGTTTGGGCGATCAATTTCTTCAGCCATATCCAACATCCTACTGCCAGTGTTATGCCTTCGCAGTAGGTTTCGATATTAACTTCTGAAACTGATCAACTTATTTTTATTTCGTGAGAAATAAATGCTTCGAAGACATCTGGATTCGAACCGTGAACCTTCCGCATGACAAGCGACGACGACTACCACTACGCCACGGCCACCCACAACATTGTTCCTGGAGTAGCATCTCTCAATATCCTCGAGTGCACGCTTCTCGTGCTCTTTCTTTTTCCTTCTTAGAAGCCGATGTTCTTCCCGTCTCTTCTGCTCATAGAGCATGCGAGCAGATCTAGTCCTTCTTTGCAGAGCCGCTTTATACGCTTGTAGTTTTTCCGCGTTAGCTAGTCTGCACTCTTCATCAAACCAGGGGTTTCGTGGTGGTGGTCGTGTGAAACCCAGCACATCATTCGCGGCACTTATGATGGCTTGCTGGCAGTGTTGCCACTTTTCTTCTGTACTAGCTGTTGCTGCGGTAGGACTCGTAGCGAGAGATTGGGATATGCGTTCTCTGCGGTGTCTTGCGATTGTAGCTTTTCGACATTATACTTTCTCACAGTATTTCGTTGTTGTGACCAATGTTGGCCGTCCGGAAGGTTCGGACATCCAGGATACTGGAGGCGTGTCGGGTGTCGATCGCAATGTGGTCGATTTGGTTGATGGTTAGTCGATCCGAAAACCGCCATGTCCCCTTATGGATATTGAGATGAGGAAACCGAGTGCTTGCTATACTGACACTTCGCCCCGCAGCAACATCAATTAGCCTTAGTCCGTTTTCGGACGTTGTGTCGTGTAGGCTGTGCCTTCCAACCGTTCTACCAAAGATGTTCTCTCTTCCTATCTTGGCGTTAAAATCGCCCAATACGATTTTAACGTCATGCTTAGTGCATTGCTCAAAGGTTTTGTCGAGGAGCTCGTAGAAACTATCTTTGGTAGCGTCGTATTTTTCCTCTGTGGGGGCGTGAGCACGCATAACCCCCAACCTGGAGGGCCAAATCCTTATATACCCCTAGGACAAGGGGCCGGGTCCACCGGTGTCAGTAACCCACTACGGGGGTGTGAGCGCTGCCGTTGGCCCAATAGGGGCTCATCCGCCACCAACTCTTTTCCACGACCCTGACTAGTACGTGGAAATCCTTATCGACCTGAGCTCCGAATATGTCGAAGTAGCTCAGATAAGGTTTTGTTTCCATTCTGGAAATTTAACGCCACCGTTGGTTCCATCTATGGAATTCGTCCGCTGACGCGTATTATAGTGCTGCTATTTTCGCTTGGTCAGCACTCGCGCTTATAAGTTTAGCAAGTCGTGCCCGGGTAGGCAGCGACCAGTACCCGATGGCTACCACTTGGAGGTAAAATAAGCACAATCGATGTGTAGCAACAGTTACAACACTGGGCTTTGCCAAGTTAAAACCAGTCAGTGCCTACCCTATTTCTACAACATCCAGTCAGCTTTTGGTTTTAGCCATCGCAAAATCTGAATAAAATCAACAGTAAACTAATCTAAACACTCGTTCGATTATTGACTAACCTTTGAAATTTAAAACAAAGGCTGAGTTCCAAAATGTCATTCTAGACAGGGGATTTAAGTCATGCACACCCAGCAAAGAAACATTTGTCAATGAAAATAATAGACATAAACGTCTTAAGTTCGCAGAGGAGTATCTACGACAAAAAATCTCCAGACTGCTGGATTCTGGCACAAGGTTATATTCTCGGGCGAGTCAAAACACAACATTTTTGGCTCCAATTGCCGCTTGAGATAAAAGATAAAAATATATTGTTTATATTTTCCTTTACAGCTGTACGCAGACTTTTGTGGAGTGAATTCGATGACTTTTTTCTGCTTTGGTTAGTTTCTTCTTAAATAAATAATAAAATAATTCAAATTTTGTTCGTAATGAATGCCTAGTATATTGTTCTATTGAAATACATTCAATTTAAAAATGTAATATTTTCCGGTTGTGAATAACATCGTTGTTACTCAGAGTTTCATCGCTGTACGCAGACTGCTGTGGAACACTGCAGGTGTTTCTAATTAAATGGCCACGCAAAAAACACATTTTTGTACATTTCCCACGATAAGATATGACGGGGAATCAACTACAAATGCATTATTTTTTGACAAGCAGTGATCCCTTTGCCCTAAAACAAAAAAATTACCATTATGTTAACAGAAAATAATTTGCGCCTATTGGAATATGCAGAGTCAGGGTGTTTCTAATTAGTTGGCCACAGCTGTATACAGATTTTAGTGATGATGATGATGAGAGATCGGAAACAATTAGGTCAATGCGATACTAGCTCCTTTTTCTGCGCTCCTATTTGCCTGCGCACCATGGGTATGTACATATGTATACAGAAAACCACACAGGAACGCCTTTGGTCGCTCGTGTATACAGTTCTATTGGTTTTCTATATAGTACTCATGACGCGCGAATGAAAAACTCAACTAATAGTCACATTGGCAGGTGGACAGTTTTTCAAAAATTAAACTTGTTACGAATCGCTACTTTTATAATAAAATTCTAGCTTCGGAAAATGTGATCTATACCTGATTTGGGTTAAGAATGTACTGTTTTTTCCCCTTAGATTCCCCGTGTACACTTTTCTCGACAATATACTTGACTATGCACTCTTGAATCTGAGCGTCAATATCAATTTCCTAAAATTTTAAATTAAAATCAGTTTTAATAACAAGCAAAACTTAACTACATACCAACGGAATCCATGCATTTACACTTAAAGACGTACCCAGGCTTTCGACATAGTGCCACCAATGCCTAGGAACAATAAGAACATCTCCTTCTCCAAGAATACATTCAAATGCATTTTGTCTTGCAACTATAACGTCCAAATGCTTTAATATTCTTAACACAATTAAATAATTTTACCTGATAGGGATTCAAGATTTTTTGGTGAGAAAAAGTTTTCAGAACAATAAATGCTGCTTTCCTCATATGGTATCCGGATAGGAGTTAGCTTCGTCTCTGGAGGGAATAAAAGCCAATGTTTTCTAAGTGAATGAGAGTTTATTTCGGGTTTCAACGACAATTCCCGTACCAACCTGCCGTACACCTGGACAACTATGTTACATCCATAAGTATCAAAGTGGCATGGAGTATTGGCCCCCTTAGAGCTTAGCCAAAGCGATGCATCTTTGGATGCCTCTGGAAACCCGAAACAGCTTAAGTCAATATCATATCGGCACTCTAATGGTATTTCTTCAACTCGATGGTAGTTAAAAGCAACCCAGTGTTCTTCGTCTTTTGAATGTACATCGATGAAATCTGTGAGAGTCATTTCAGTCTTTGAACGATGACGCTCCCACTGGGGGAAGTCACCAAACTTTATTGGCATTTTCTCAAACTCTGGTCTTCCATTGTCCGATAATGCATCAAACTTATTACACCACTCGTCTATGGGACAGTCAAAGGATTTCCAATTCGGGCAAAACTTTCGCAACACTATCGGCTTTCGGGTGTTTAAAATTATATCACGCAAAACAGAACTTTGCGCCAAATCCATTGTAATACCATTAATTTAAGATTATAAAATTGCTGAAGCTTGAACTGAATTCAAAACCAATAACTCAAAACTCAAAACAAAATGTCAAATTAACTAAGCCATAACAAATAGCTGTCATTTATAACGTTACGTTTTAATCCCGTTTGGCGCTGGTTGCGGATAGGAGAAAGGTAGCAAAAAAAAAACGATTTAGTTCAGGCACTGACACATACCTTTAAATGTTATATATCGCGTTTAGCATTTAATCCTTTGATGTGCCTCCGATTCGTAAACTTCAACTGCATGACGATGATAACGGTCAAGAATTCGAAAATGTTTTGACACGTCCGTCAACAATTCGAAAATCCTTTGCCACTGCAAAACATCGTGCAGGAAAGCTTTCGATTTCATTTTAATGCGCTTGCGTCACAGCACAGCAAATGATCATCGCAACTTTGACGTCATCGTCGTGCAATTTTTTACTTTTAAAAACATTTTTATTAATCCATTTTCAATATTTTCGTACATACTAGACAAAAATACTTAAATCGAGTTTCAAATTAATAAACTGCCTTAATCTAGCTTACTGGACCTTAGGGGGCACTCTAAGCTTAACTCTGTAGTTACAAACTATTGCCTTTCGGCGTTAACCTAATTATGTTACGACTACGCTAATCTAACAAGAACATCCCAAGAAAAGTTTGGAAACTTGGGTTCCATATAAATTTTTTTATTATTTCCTTAAAAGTACAACAAACTTAACCTACCTTAAATAACCTAAGCTAACTGTAATCAGGGTGGTAAGCGCTCGTTGCATAGTGCCTCGAGTGGTCACCATCCTTATTACATCCTCGGGCGCTTTTCCATCGCCATTACGACACCCTCTCGCGGCACCGAGATCTAAGCGAGCCCGCAGAGTCGGTAACCTCTCGGAGACGATGCATCGTCATAGCGGGCCCGGCTACTCCGCGAAGACCCCCTAGCTGATCTTAACCTACATAACTAACCTAACTTAAAAGCTAGGATGTTACAAAAGTAACGCACCGACCTGGCAGAGAGCGTCATCGACCCCGTCCTCCTCAATAAGCCACCAAAATTCGGCGTATTGCTTTTCAATATCCTCTTTATCCCGGTTCGCAATTGCGGTGCTAAAACGGAGAAGCTCATGAGCATTGGCGTCATACGATCGTCGTGCAATTGACGTTTATGAAATCACCCTATGTCCGCTCTCAGTCTCCAAAGCAAAGAACAATAGGTCTGATCTTATATTATATTAAAAAATAATTAATAAATTTTGTTTTTCCTGCATAATCTCGTATATTATGTAGGTATGTATACTGTTCGTTCAACGAAAATTAATCTGACCAGCATGGCATGTATGTGTATAAACAATCAACCACAAAGAGTTAATCCAAATTAAATACCATAATTTCTGGAAAAAGAACCCCAGCCCCAGTAGAACAGCAATGTGAGCACCATGTTGAGTAGGTAGTTTGTTGGACTACTACGCAATGCTGCCCGGGTTCAATCCCAGGCCAGGACCAAAACCTAAAAAAAAAGGTGTGTAAACATTAAAAGGGTATTCATATCCCCTTTAGCGTGTGTAGATTATAAAAAAAAAAAAATGTCTGACAAGCAATCAAAGAGTATCATTTGTCAGTGAGCTTCTCAACTTGAATAGCTTAAAATATTGGGTGCAGGAAAATAAATCCCCAGGAACTAAGTCCACTGAGGGACTAAGTTCTCACTTGATGAACACTAAATCCACTTTAGTGAAGTGGACTTCGTTCCTATGCAACGTCGGTACGAACTCCACTTTCTTATGGGAACTTAGTACACACTAAAAAATGTGAAGCGGGAACTAACTTTCAACAATATTATTTAACAATGAAATATGTATGGAGGGGAATGCTGCCCCCCTGCAACCCCGCTGCTTGTTCGCTGTTGGATTGGCGGTGGATGCGAGGTTGGATATATGCAAAGTTTCTTTGTATCAAACTTCACTGTTTATGCACAAAACTTTGCGACCGATGTTACCTCAAAATACCTGACTTCTTATTTTACTTCTTCTTGGTAAAAGGAGTAATTTATATTGCATTTAAAGGGAATTGAAACCACGCAGTTTTTTTGGAACTTAATTCCCACAGTGCTTGGGAACGAAGTCCACTTCACTAAAGTGGATTTAGTTCCCCTCAAGTGAGAACTAAGTCCCTCAGTGGACTTAGTTCCTGGGGACTTATTTCTCTGCACCTAAATATTGAATAGCTTACAGCATTCACTTTACCCATCCATATTACACATGTACACGTATTGCATTTCGTAATAAAATGGCGAAAAGCAAGCTTTTCAAATCTTCTCTGAAGCATTCACATCGCATTCGTGATTAGCAGAAGCTCGAGGTTGAACTACATACTCGGCTTGCCTAGTCGTCAAATGGATCCTTGAAACATCGATTTAATCAGCCTTATTGTGAGTTTCACCCGAACAGCATTCCGCCCGAAAATCATTTTCCCTCTATTGTGAGTTTCGCCCAAAATTTCTTTCGGGCGAAATAAAACACTGACAGCTGAATTTTCCCCTTGTTTTTAGTAGGCGAAAAAGAGAACAACAAGGCGGAAATTGTAATTAGTTTGTTTATTTTAATGCTAGAATAGTAGAAATTGATATTTTTTGAATCTGAACAAAACGAAGTAACATTTAATTTAGGCGAAACTCACAATAGCTTTTAAAATTCCAGGCGAAAAAAAATATTTCGGGTGAAATATTTTCCGGTTGAAACTCACAATAAGACTGAATCACAGCGATATAAGACGAGATTAGCCCAGTTCATCTTTGAGCGCGAGGAAAAACAAAGGTGTGCATTTTTGATTAGTAGCGCTTGTCTATTTCCTTGCTTGTAACTCCGCATCATTGCATTCCAGCGAATTAATCAAACTTTGATGTACACATCTTTACTTAAAACTCGAGTCAGACGCCAATTAAGATAAATTAAAAAAATACAATTTTAAAGTTCAATTATAAAAGCATTTATTTTAATTTTTTTTTTTTTCAAATTTATTTTCTACAACTTTTACCAAGTTCACCAACATAAAAAAAGGAAACAAAAAATCTACACATCAGCAGTAAAACTACTCCATTCGAAAGGTTGAGCTTTTTCTGTGAGACTTCCAATTGGCTGATGGCTATAAGCCGCGCAGGTTAGATGATGAAATAATTAGGTATAAGGTGGTTTTACTTTAGTCCAAGTCTTTTCAAACATACGAGAAGTGTAATGTATAACAAAGATGTCGTCTACTGAAGGAGGTAATGTGTTGGGGTGATAGGATAGGAAAAATTAGTTGAAACTGCATGGTTATATTACAAATCTTACTTTAAATGCGTAAAACAGAGGTACTTCAATTTGAAACATAAAACCCCTTCAAAGATAAATAGTGCAGACTGATAAAAGATGTGATGAAGATGATATTTTAATGATGGCACTTTTGCTGTTGATTCCCTCGCCGCCGTCAAAATGTACTCTCCCTCGCCGCAGTCAAAACTGGTCCGCAACCAAGCCGCTCAGCACCAATCCGCAACCCATGTCCCTCGCCGCAGTCAATACTGTAAGTACCGCACCCAGTTCCCCCGCCGCAGTCAATACTAGAAAATTCCCACGCCGCCGTCGCAATGCTCCCACGCTGCAGTCATTACATGGATTTCCCTCGCCGCCGTCACACCAATCCCACGCCGCAGTCAATGTTAATGATTCCCACGCCGCAGTCATTGCAATTGAATCCCACGCCGCCGTCAGATCTATTTATCAGCTTCATGATGATTATTTAAACCGCAAAAGTGAAATAGGACTATCTATGTATGTGTACACATGGTGAATCAACGGTAATAGATTTTGTCACAAAAGCAGATGAAGAAAGTATGGGATGTCTCGATGCCCGAGCTGTTCCACATGTACGAACAAGTCAACAAATTCAGGACGACTTCTAGGACTGTCTCACACACCATGGCGCACATTGGATCCATTGGAAGAAGAATGTATTATGTCTTCGACACGATGGCGAAAATCTTAGCAAAACTCGTTAGTCAGATGACGTCAGCTCGCTACTGATGTTGGATCAAATTGAAAACTGTCGCACGAGACGCTGAAAAACAGTTTTGCTTTATGAATGTTAAAAAATTGGTATTTACCGCCGCAGCAGGTTTGCACATGTCTCAAAGAATACGTCCGAAGTATACTTCCATGATGCAAGATTTTTGAAGAGAACACAGTCCAAGTCGCAAATGCGAGAAACAAAGCGTTGTCGGTTTTTGTTGAATGACAGAACTCGAAACAGAGCGCGATGTGTAATAGTGACCCCGTCATATATAGGTAGATGTTGACCTACATATTTCAGATTGTACTGGATTGGATGTAAGGAACAAAGCGTCAGAGGCCCATTTTCGATTGCTTTTTGTTGAATTCCTACTTTAATAGACGAACCATAGCGGCAGAGTTTGTGATTGCTGTGTACAAGAGCACCCGGTCATATTGCAAACTGAAAATACGAAGGTTTTTTGTTCCAAAGTATCAAAGATATTACCAGCCACAGGCAAAAGATGTCTTCAAATTCAGGGTTTGCAATAGCGAGAACTCCCCAAGCGCCAGATTTAAGATGTACCAAGTTCTTTCCACGTAATTTTAAAGAAGTAGGATGATGTTGATTAGAGCTAGTCTTCGATGTCTCCAAAATGTAAACTGCCCAAGACTTGTATCATGTCTGATATGCGAGATGACAGTACACATCTGTACACCAGTTGAAGCGGTATCTCCCCATCGATTTTAATGAAATTCAACTGGAATATACGAAGAGTTTTTCGACCATAAACAATTACAAATTACCGAGGTGAGCAGGCGATTGTGTACAAGATCGTCTACGTATCAAGGTACATAATTGATAGTTGTGTACTTCGAGAACTGGAAAATATCTTATCAACCCAGATATTGTTGGATATAATACGGTCACTATGTGATGATGTTTTGGTAGGTATTTACGAGATGACAGTACACATCTGTACACCAGTTGAAGCGGTATCTCCCCATCGATTTTAATGAAATTCAACTGGAATATACGAAGAGTTTTTCGACCAAGATAAACAATTACAAATTACCCAGGTGAGCAGGCGATTGTGTACGAGATCGTCTACGTGTCAAGGTACATAATTGATAGTTGTGTACTTCGAGAACTGGAAAATATCTTATCAACCCAGATATTGTTGGATATAATACGGTCACTATGTGATGATGTTTTGGTAGGTCTTTGCGAGGTGACAGTTCACATCTGTACACCAGTTGAAGCGGTATCTCTCCATCGATTTTAATGAAATTCAACTGGAATATACGAAGAGTTTTTCGACCAGAATAAACAATTACAAATTACCCAGGTGAGAAGGCGATTGTGTACGAGATCGTCTACGTGTCAAGGTACATAATATCTTATCAACCCAGATATTGTTGGAGATAATACGGTCACTAAGTGATGAGTCTTTCACATACTGAAAAATATTGATCAGTCATTAAAATACACCAAGTGTTACCGCTTGTAGATTCGGTTTTCGTGTGGGCACATCTTTATGGGGCAGCATAATGATAACTCATCAGCTCCAATAATTAAGGCGCTCATCAAGTGTGGTCTCTAGTGGTCTTCTGGTAACCAGCGCATATGGTATTGTATATTGGTTGCTGATTAACTGAAAGGATACGAAGACTTTCCAACGAAATATTGCTCTGAAGATATACCAGTTCTAAGATTTGGCCATCGAAAGTTTTGTGTGAAATTCCTGATTCGTGATCATCAGTGCTCCTACAGAAGATGGACTCCTATCCTCCACTCTCCTACTGTGCCGCGTGTTGATTGTTGTAACCCATACTTAAGAAACGAAATCTTCCAGATTAAAACACCCCTACGTGAAGCTTCCTTCCCTTTCACAGATATGGACGGACGACATCTCTCTATGGAATGGACCCCTTCACTCAGCAGTGTATTCTATCTCTGGAAATATCGTCTCTAGTTCTACTTCTTATGTATTAACGAGAATATTGATAACATGTCAAATATCGTTACGAAACGTAATTTTTTACAAATATTTTCAAGACTCGCGCTAGTGTCCACACTTACATACACCAAAAAAAAAAATTTCTATTTAATATAATAGTAGTTGAAAATCAAACATTAAATAGTCGAGTCATTCTGATTAAAGAAAGCATATTAAGCACATTTAAGGAAAAGACAAGTAGAATTATTAAAAGCTCTGAATTCGACTAAATATCTAATAATAATTGCAATATTATGTTATTAACTTATTACAAAAGGCATATCTGGGTATCAATAACATTGCCACCAAAAAATTACAAAACTTTTCATTCTTGTATTATACAAAAGTTCATTTACAAAACAAATTAAATGTTTCTTTTAATAATTTTAATAAGAAAATAGAACATGTAGGTATATTAATTGCATTCACCAATATTGCACATAAATAAAATAGGTACGTTTGTGCTTCGTTTTTGAAACATAGATTACGCGTGGACACTGCGAGCTTTAGGCGTTTTTTTTTTTTGTACATAAATGTATTTAATTTTTTTTATAATATAACTTCCCATACAGAGGATATCAAAATAATGATATAAAAACAATTTGAACTGGAATAATGAACAGAATTAGAATAAAATGTAGATTCATTATCACTTACAGTCAGGTGATAGAAATTAACAAATACACACAAAGAACACTGGGCCGGAGAATAATTGTTTTGTAGTTTGGATTCCCTTTAATTTATCTGCAGCAAAGCGTGTGTGTTCGTGTATTCTATGCTCGGTATCATTCAGTTCAGGAAAGGTCGCCTCACTCACTACAAAAATAGAAATTTCGCCATGCAGAGGAAAAATCGCAAAAGAAAATTCCACTTATCTTAGAATATTTGTTTAAATTTTTGTTGCAGAATTTTCACGTGTTTCCCTGTGTCGCCGATTAATGATTTCTCTCATTTCGCTTTTATCACTACAAAATAAAATTAATTGGCAAACATATTCCATTGAACTTACACCAAACACGAATGCAAGCAAATGCAAATATACGGCTAGGTGAGAACTACTTTTTTTTTAGATTAGTTTTAATGGGATGCTAATCTCGCTCTAAAATCAGTCAGTTTCTACGGTTGCCTTAAATCCTGTAACATGCCGGTCTTGTTATGCTCGTTTTCTAAAAATATATGTATGCAGTTAAAATTGAAAGGGGTAGGAAAAGAAAAGAAACTGGGGGAGGGAGTAGTCTCCTTTTTATCCGCGTGCTCTTCATCTATACGAAATGTAATTGTTTAAGTTTTATCACATATTATCAAGACTTACAAATAGAAGTTTTGTTTATTAATAAGTTCCTTAGTGATTGGTTCCCTTTAATAGCTACAAAAAAAAAATTAAAAATCCTACAGAAAAAAACTAATGTAAAATAGAAATAGAAAAAAAAATTGATTCATTTAAGCAGCTAACAATCAATACCAGGCTATATACATGCTCTCATCGTTTAACAACACTGTCAAGCTTTCCCTTAACCAAAAGAGCGTTACACGGAAGGCTACAGAGCAATTGTTGGCATCTATACGACTGTCTGTCTGCAATGATTTGGGGGCTATAAAAGCAAAAACTTTATAGTTATGACAACACCGAATTCGATGTTGTAGTGGATACAAAAAAAAATAGCAATAACTACTATGTACTACTTCTTTAGTTCGGTTGGCTGATGGCCTACACGAGCACCGCAGAGCTTCTGTTTTCAGTTTGGCTTCGAGCCATCACCGGTTAACTATAAAAGCGAGATTTTTAAAGGTTATGACAACACCTAACGGTGCTGTATATAAAATACACAAAAATTTGCAAATTAAATATTCAAAATAAAACTGTTACGCGCGTCTGCAGGGTTCTGGATTCGAATTTTTAACTCATGAATTACCGCTGTGCTTCAGTTTGTTCTCTCATTTAAGTAGGCGACTTTTTGGCACCGAGCCTTTACCGGTTAAAGCACTATAAAAGCGAAAATTTATAAAATTATGACGAACACCTTTGTGGTGCTGTATTTGAAAAAAAAAATTAAGATATTAATAACCGTTATAGAAATAAACTCCTGGCTCTCTACAGATGACATACGAACAACTAGGCAGGAAGTTTCTTCGTGAATGCCAAGCAGCTATGCTCCTTTCTTTTTTGTGCCTAAAATGTAATGATTAGATGCAAAACGTATTTCCATCTTACTGGACTGTGGGTTGGTCTGTCTGGGTGGTGAGCTTTTTCCTTCGATGTGCGCCATCTTCGTTGTTAAATAATTCCCTGCATTCGATTGCGTACGCCAAATTTCTAGCAAAGGGGTTATTTCCTTAAATGCCTATTATGTATGTACATTTGTTTTGCAATACGAATGAACATTTGTTTACATGACTATCAGTATACATAATGTGGGTAACAATTTTCTTTACAGATAACATGGTATGGAAATAAAGGATGCGGCACTATTCTCTCGAATATTATAACATCAGTTGTAACCAAGAATTCTTCATAGGGGTTTTCACAAAAAATCTGGAAAAAATTATTTTGGCCATATATCGCTCATACCAAAACACAGAAGTTAGAAAGAGAAACAAATTTAAGCAAACTTCTTCATAGGAGTATCCAAAAGCCCCGACGAAAACGATTTTCACTTCGAACCGAGCGCATCGAGTCCCTTTTTTGCGCATGTTGACCGCACCCTATTCTCACAATTCATATGCAAAAGCAAAGTGTCAGCACATTCCAATTTCACCCATTTTCTAGCCTCTATCTTGCGCACTGATGCTGCGTTGCATGTAGCACATAATGATGTATAGTTGCGGCAGGGGGTGGAAGAACGTTGGGAGTTGCATGTTGTACCAATTGATTGGAGAGCTTTATAAGCTTAATGTGTAGATAGTTTTTTTTTCTTTTGTTTTTTTGTGCGCTGTAAGATAAAATTCCATTTTTTAGGGAAAATTCACAATGGTAGGTAATGGTAAAAAAAAAATGAAAAAAATAGGTCTTGTTTTTTAAACTATTTTGAAAATAGTATGCAATCTATATTTAATTTCTTTTTATAAAAAAAAAATTCACAAAATAGATTCAATATGAATCATAATCTAGTTTCACATTGGAGGTGACACAACCAATGTGACAAAAGCTTGATAAATAAGAAGAGCTTTCTGCTGAAGGCTTTTGAGCAGAAAGCTTTTTTTAACTATCACAGTTACAATTAAACGGTATACAATTACAAACCAATCATCATTGAATTTACTAACTTTTTCTGTGTGTATTGCCACGACGACACTAGCCAAGCCATCAATAAGCCCGGTCCGGTCGAGAAAGCAGTTGCCTCATTCTCTTCATCTTCACACAATTGGTTACTGCAAATGGAAAACCATCATAGTACAAACGAAATCACAAGTAACATTAACATTAAAATTATTTCTATGCATGTAAAAAAAATTGTTTCTAAAGTCACGCGACGGCTTTGTTCTCAGCTGGCAGCAACTCGACACGACTGACTACTCATGTTTCGCATGAATTCATCCAAGCTGCTGATCTCGTATTTCCACAAGTCGGAAACTTCTTTTCTTCGCTTTTCCTCTTCTTCGATTTTAGACTGATGGGCCAGTTCTTTGCTGGTGGTTTCCATGGACCAATAGTTTTCACCTGCACATTTATTACTTTTTTCCAATAGCTTGGATTGCAATTCGGACCAACGGTTAAACCGTTCTTGTTGCTTTTGGCGGAGCTCTTTCTCGGCGCTTCTGAGAGCCGTTGCCAGAATCGCACACACGCGTAGCTCTCCACCGCCACATTGGCGTAGTTTGCGCTTCATTTGGATTTTTTTAATCCGAAAGTCCTTAACCCAATCACCAAGGGTCTTTTGATTTCTGGCATAATCCGCCGCTGCACCAGTCATGTTTTGAAAATTATTTTAAACCAAAAAAAAAAGTTGCTACTAAACGCAAAGGAAACTGGGTTTGTTTCTCTTATTTTTCGTAGCCAAAACACACCTGCTTTATTTTTATTGCTATTCCTTCCTTTGATATTTTTTCTTTACACACTTCTTTTCCAATAGCACTTTTAAACTTTAAACCAATAAAAATAATAAAGCACCCAACCAACTACGTACAAACGAATAGAATGACAACTGTTTCCCGAATGTGCCGAGAAACCGTTTTTGCGTTGTATTTATACTGTTTCCCCCACCTTTGCTGTGTAGTCCTCCGCCAGTAAGTAGGAAGTATCACCAGAGTATATCCTTTCCCACGGAATTGATTACATCCAGCTGTGTGCACAAGGATGCGCCAGAGGTATATACCAGGCAAATTATAATGTTCGTCAGATGAGAAAGTCATTAAATTGATATGTACTCGAAGGAAAGCAGTCACACTACCACTGCGCATCGTTTTACCGTGTATGTTAAATGCCACAAAGGCAAAATTACTAGAAAATGGCGCACACAAAAGCAGTAAATATGTATATAGTAAACCTTATATACCTACAATTGTATGGATATTTTATTTATTGCAGCAATGCAGATTGTACCACACAACACATGCGCATACACAAACCCAGGTAGATATTTTCTCTACCTACGTTCTAATTATTTTATGATTTGCGTCGAGAAAAATTGATATAAAAAAATGCATTGTTACTATCAAGCATCTATCCTTATGTAGGTATTCATGTACATACGTTTGTATTAATTCAATATACGTACTTGACCTTTGTTTTCTTGCTGTGAATTGGGGTTACTTATGACTTTGACAATGAATAAGAAATGTTCCATTAGTTAGTTAGTTAATTGTTCTTTATTTCAGCTAAGTTTATATCAAAAATTCATTTAATGTTAAACAGATCTATTCATTTGAACATTTAAAAGATAACTTTTTTAAAATTTCGTCTGTTTGGAAATCTTCTTTCTTATGATTAGAGTAGACTCTCGATAATGTGAACAATTGAAAACCAATGAAATTCACGTTTGCGGGAGAGCGAAGGTCAAATTTCAATAAAAGAATAGGGCAATCCCACTGTAGATTTTCATTTTAAAACGTCTTATCTTTAACATAATGAAAAATACCTAATACGTTTTTACTATTACATCTTCTTATATCTAAAATATAAATTCTTCGGGATGAAGCTCGATGACGTTATAACTCGATAACCGCCGGGCCAATTTTCATAATTTTTTTGTTTTGTTCGTATTGCTGTATATCAGGTTTATGAAGAAATCTGGACCCACTAGGTGGCGCTAGAGTCAAGTTATTAACAAAATCTATATTAATTGACCAAAATGACTCATATTCACAATATATGTTGGTATAGTGCCAAAAGAGAGAACTACAAAATCTGGACCCGATAGGTGGCGCTGGAGTCGAGTTATTAACAAATTCTATATGAAGGGAAAAAAACAAAAAAATCCGGACCTAACAGACATGTTTCTTTCATGTTGAATGGTAACGAATTTTATCAAATTCTCAACTGCAAGACGGAAAAGGTAGGCTCCAATTGAATAATTTTGCACCGGATAATCACCTGTTGTAAAAAGTGGAGCATGTATGGACCTAGGTAGTGGTTGGATGTATGCAAACCTAAAATACATCCACATTTCCACACTATACCTAGGAAAGTTTATGGTGACGATGGACTTTTCATTGCATTAACCACGAGAAACGATAAACGCCATACATTTTTCTAAGGAAATTGACATAAGTGGTGCATGCAATAGCATGGTACGATACTTTTACATGGCAGTGCTAAACCCTAAACCTCACGTGTAACAGTACAAAAGCTCTTATATTCGGGATAGAAAATTCTTCCCCATCCTTTGTACTGTTTCAGTTCGTCTGAAGACATTTACCCATAAAATCCTTTGAAGGCATCATTGCATTAAAAATTAAGAAATTCTTAAAAAAAATGAATAGCTACTTGACGTCGCGTCGGAAGAGCATTTAGACGCCAACGCCTCATATTTTGAATAATGAGAGATGTATGAAAAAGTATTACAGTGGATTCCGCTTATTTGGGACACTTCGGTCCAGACCGATTTTGTCCCAATTAAGCAGCTGTCCCAATAATGCGACAGTTATTCAAATTTGTGGTGAATCTCCACTAGGATTCACGAAGGGTGGGATGTCGTCTCCTAACTACGACAGTGGCCTCTGTCGTCAAGTAGTCAAATAAACTGAAAGGTTCTAAAAGGACTTTTACTGGCAGTTGCAGTTATTTCTTACATTCAAATCGACAACCAAGGGCAGCGGAGGTTTATTGATATTCAATAACGATAAAGTGAAAATGTATAAAAAAAATACAATTTAAAAACAAATGAACTAATAAATAAACTGTTATACCTTTTTTTTAAGTGGATAATCTTTTATTTTGTCATTGACAGTAAAAATTATGTAAAAACCAGGTCAACATATTTTTTTTATAAAAAAAAAGTAATTCATATGAGCAATATCGTATAAAAACAAGTAAAATTGATAGTTTGAATAATGTTGATTGGTGAAATTTTTATCTTTATATTTTCCATTTACAAATGACGAGCTTTGTTGTTCAATCATGTATACACAAATTAGATATAATTTACAAACAAAAGCATTAACATGGAAAATAATTATAAGTTATGGTTTTTATGTTGTTATTTTTTTATTTAAAACTGGGAAAACAGTTTGGTAATTTTAGTTATAATAAAATCTGATCGAATGAAATTCAAGGGAAATTTTTCAATTCTAGTGGGAAATTAATGAAAAATAGCACTAAAAAAATCCCATTTAATCCAATCGACACAGCAAAAAGCTAAAATTTTATCCACCTCTGGTAGAAACGTCAAATATTAGCCAGTGGATAAAAATTTAACGCAATTGGCACACCGCCTTAGTGGAGATTCGACGAAGAATTACCCTAGGAAACCGCTGCTACTTCAAAAATGGGTTCAAAACTCCTAACTCGGAAGACGAAATGCATGCTCTACAAAACATTGATCCTGCCAGTTCTGCTGTATGGAGCCGAGTGTTGGACGATAAACAGGAAAGCATATCAGATTTTGAATACTTTCGAGAGAAAAATTGTTCGTCGGGTATTCGGTCCCGTTTGCGAGGAGGGCGAATAGAGAAGAAAATATAACCGCGAACTCTATGAGCTGTACCAAGATGTGGATGTAGTCCGAAAAGCCAAAACACGTCGACTACACTGGCTCGGCCACATCGAGCGAATGGAAAACAATGCTCCAGCAAAGAGGATCTACGAATCACAGTTCACAGCCCCCAGGTTCGAGACAACAACGAAGACCGAACCTCCGCACCAAGCTACCGCGGATGCCAGTGCGGTTGGTCTAGACAACTGGAAGCAGCGTGCACGGAATCGAAGAGAGCGGAAGGCTGCCGTGTCTCAGGCAGAGACTCTTCACTGGTCGGGAGCCCGTTAAGTTAGTAAGTAAAATACATTTACACTGACAAACACAATAATACATAATTTAGATGTAGATTCTATCTAACACATAGTTCATCTTTCCTCTTATTGCTATCAAAATCACTATGTCGAAGCACGCAAATAATAAACCTTTTTGTGGTCACTAGTTGAACTCCCTGGTATCACATAGTTAGGGCTTTTCTCTTTTGATTATTAACGCATTCAAATTCCTAGAACCCAGATGATGCATATCTAAGTCATAAACTATAATCTCTTTATAAAATCCTAACAAAAAAAACGAGTCAAGAATAAAATTAAAGTATATATAAGTGTTACCAACACACCACTTCGACTTTTTATTGTAAACTCAGTTGGTCTCCGAATGCTGCCGCATTACTCATAAAATAGCTCTGTGTACTGTCAATTTCATTTCTATTTAAAATACACCTTAAACACGCTCATTTCATTTCAAATCTGACAGAAGAAGAAAACGGCAGCAACGGCAGACCAAAGTGAGTAAATTAAAAATTATAATAATTTATGAATTCTAAAACGTTTCTTTTTTTTTAAAAATAAAGTTTTTTAAAACATTCTCCAAGTGGAACAAAACAGATGTTTCATTTTTCATTTGGATGCTACAATAAGTTGGAAACCCGACCAACATTTCTTTAAAAAATTTGTTGGCAAGCGTTGCTGATTTCAGAAGAGTCCCTGGAAACTTCCACAACTGCGCATTACTCATTTTCAACGCGGATGCAACGAGCAATAATGAGTCAAGCAACAAGTGGTACTGGGGTTGAAGATCCAACCAAGGGAAGTTGCCGAATATGTAAAAAGGAAGATACTATGCGAATGGTTCAGTGCGACAGATGTGATGGGTGGTTTCACTTCGAGTGCGTCCATGTCGACGACGAGATTTCAAAGCAGGACTTTATTTGCGACATGTGTTCCGCTTCAACATCGACAGCAAAACAGAACAAACAGCGATCTACAGCGACAGACGGCGGTAACTTTCAGTCACCAAATGGGGTGACCTCGCAAGAAGGACAAAAGGTACGTACAGAAAATTTGTCTAATTCATCAAATACAAATATGTGCGGCGCCTCCAAACAACGACGTAGTATGAAATTAGAACTAATGCGTCTGGAGGAAGAAAGAAAAATAAACATGCAATACTTAGAGCAAAAGTATTCGGCTATGCAAATGTATAAGGATTCCGATGAATCCGACGAAGATATTGAGATTGATTTGGGGGAGCAGCAGCTTCAGCGAGGCATACATTGGGCGGATGGCAATGGTTCCACGCTGGGTAAGGTAGGCAAGGGTGAAAAAGGTGCTAGGGTTAGTTACGGTTGTCACGAAAACGTACAGGGCATTCAGACAAATAAATTACCAACGTCATTAAATATGAGCGGAGTGCAATCAGGGTCAACTGCTCGAACATTAAATGCAGATCAGGCTTGTGCGCGTCAGGTCGTTCCAAGAGAGCTTCCAGTTTTTAGTGGCAAACCAGAGGAATGGCCACTTTTCGTAAGTAGTTTTGAAAATTCAACAAGACTGTGTGGATTCAGTAATGATGAGAATCTACTTCGGCTACAACATGCACTGAAAGGAAAGGCTCTTGAATATGTAGGTAGTAGACTTATGATACCGGCACTAGTACCTGAGATAATTTCTACTTTGCGTATGGTATTTGGAAGGCCAGAACACATTATATATAATTTACTGGCAAAGCTACGTGCGTCACCAGGTGTAAATGCAAACAAGTTAGAAACTCTGGTGAACTTTTCTTTGGAAGTAAAAAATATTACAGCTACTATGGAGGCAGCTGAACTTGAAGCACATTTAAATAATCCTTTGCTTATTCAAGAGCTTCTCGAGAAACTTCCAGCACAGATGCGGCTCAGTTGGGCGATTTTTGCCCAAACAGTTCATGTTAAGAATTTAACAACTTTCAGTAATTGGCTATTTGAACTAGCGGAAGCTGCAAGTAGTGTGATCTCTATCCCGATTACCAAATCTAGTCAACCAGACTTTGAGAAACGTAAAACACATCGTGTCGGTTTTCACAAAGAGGAGGGACAGTCCACGAGAAAAAGAATGGATCACAAGAGCACAGAGGCACTAAGGTGCTTTGCATGCTATGAAGCACATTTAATAGTAAAATGCGAAAAGTTTAAAGGGTTAGAATATGGCGAAAAGTGGAACGTGGTGCACAAGAACAAACTATGCCGCACATGTTTAAAGCGTCACGAGGCCAACTATTGTCCAGATCGCAAAGAATGTGGAATCAATCACTGCACCGCTAAGCACCATCCTCTACTCCACAAATCCCATATCAACAATGATAAAGACAAGCCAGATGTAGTCGCAGTACACCATGTAGAGACCTCCAAAGTATTATACCGAATTGTACCAATTACTGTTCATGGAAAGAAATCATCCATCGATGTATATGCGTTTCTCGACGACGGGTCTGGTCCCACTCTTATCGAGAAAGATATCCTTGCGCAATTAGAAATTCAGGGCTCAAAGTCAGATCTGTGTCTAAAATGGACTGATGGGTCAGTACGTGTAGAGAAGAGTTCGGATAGTCTTGATTTAAAAATATCGCCTAAAGGTAACATCGGAAAAATATATTCATTACGAAACGTGCGGTCAGTAAGTGCACTTGATCTACCTTCGCAGACACTAATGGTATCGGAACTTACTGAAAGATATAAACATCTCAAAGGTCTTCCAGTGGAGTCATATCGAAATGTTGTCCCGAAAGTGATCATTGGTATAAACAACAAAAGCGTAGCCATGCCATTAAAATTCCGAGAAGGAAAGGTAGATGAACCTGCGGCTACTAAAACGCGCCTAGGCTGGACAATATACGGTGAACTGGATCGAGACGCCACAGGAACAAAAGGAAATACGAGTGAGGTCCATAGGCAATTACATGTATGTGAATGCGATGACGATGTGGCTCTGCAGCACCTAATGACAGAGAATATGAGAATTGAAAACGAACTGTCGGGTGCACAGCCAAAGGATAAGTTGGATGCAAGTGAAAATAAAAAACTACGAGAGCACGTAAGGCGAGATGGTGATTGTTTTGTTGCAAGATTGCTGTGGAACTCAAGCAATATAACTATGCCCGACAACTATACAATGGCTATCCGAAGACTAAGCTGTTTCGAAAAGAAGTTAAATAAGGACCCAAATTTAAAGATACTGGTCAACGACCATATTAAAAGCATGGAAATTAAGGGCTATATTCGCAAGTTAAGTGCTGCTGAGATAAATACAGATTTCCCGCGAAAATGGTACCTGCCGATATTTACAGTCAGGAATCCAAACAAACCACATAAGATAAGAGTGGTATGGGATGCCGCCGCGGAATGCAATGGCATATCCCTAAATGGATGCCTTGAGAAGGGCCCAGATCTGCTGACATCGTTAACTGGAGTCCTATTCAATTTTCGAATAGGAAAAATAGGAATATGCGGCGATATTTGTGAAATGTTTCACAGGGTAGCCATCGATGAAGAGGACCAGCAATCACAGCGTTTTATGTGGCGAGACGGGGATTCCAGTCGGCCTCCGGATATCTTCGTGCTTAGAGTTATGAGTTTTGGTGCAACTTGCTCACCGTCGCTTGCACAGTTTGTTAAAAACGAAAACGCCAATGAGTGTATAAAGGACTATCCAAGAGCAGTCAAATCTATTGTCGAGAGGCATTATGTAGACGATATGCTAGACAGTATAAATTCCGTTCAAGAGGCTATTGAGCTTGCAAAGGGTGTCAGAGAAGTCCACAAGCGCGCGAATTTTCATATTCGAAACTGGTTATCAAATTCTATCGAGGTCACCAATGCTCTAGGAGAAATAGGTACTGCGGATAAGTTTTGCCGGGCAGGAAAAGTAGTAGAACAAATCGTAGAAGCAGACAAGGTATTAGGACTGTGGTGGCAAACAGCTAGTGACACATTCACATTCAATTTAAAATTTACAAAGGCCAGTCAGGAAATTCTGCGCGGAGAAAAATTACCGACCAAGAGGGAGCTTCTTAGACTGCTCATGTCCATTTTTGATCCATTAGGATTTCTATCATTTTTTACAATTTATATGAAAATATTGCTCCAAGATGTCTGGCGCAGTGCAATAGGTTGGGACGAAACCATACCGGATGACTTGGCAACTGCATGGAAAAGATGGCTGTCATTTCTCAAGAGAGTGCAAGATGTTCAGGTGCCAAGATGCTACTTTGGCCTATCCGTTAGCAACGAGAGTAAGATGGAATTACATGTATTCGTGGACGCCAGCGAGACCGCATATGCCGCAGTAGCGTACTTGAGAATCCTAAGCGCGAAAGGAATAGAGGTGTCCCTGGTGTGCTCGAAAACGAAGGTGGCCCCATTACGTCCTATCTCTATACCTCGCATGGAACTTCTCGCCGCAGTCATGGGCGCCCGCCTCGGAAATACAGTCATCAAAGCCCACGATTTCAAGATTGAAACAACCATGTATTGGTCGGACTCAAAAACCGTTTTGTTGTGGTTACGTTCCGATCCAAGAAGCTACAAGCAGTTCGTCATGCTACGCATAGGTGAAATTCAAGAAACGACGGAAATAGCGAATTGGTACTATGTCCCAACGAAGCAGAACGTAGCAGATTTAGGCACTAAGTGGAGCCAACAACCAGACTTCGATCCAAGCGGGCCATGGTTTACGGGGCCCGCATTTTTGAAACAAAAAATAGACCGATGGCCCAAGTATCAAATAAACTTCGAAAGCAAATGTGACATAGAACTACGACAATCTTCGGAGCCGCAGCAATTAGCAGTTCAAGTCCATGAACCAATGCCTGTTGTATGTTACAATCGTTTCTCTAGATGGGAACGTCTGCTAAGATGTCTAGCGTATGTTAAGCGTTTTATAACATGTCTGAAAACAACAAAAACCGTAAAAAAGGCTTCAAAGATCGATCCAAGAATAAGTAACATAACTAACTTCACTGCTGACGAATTGCTCTGGAGTCAAGAGTTTTTACTTCGCCTTGCCCAAACCCAAACCTTTAGCCATGAGACCTGCCTGTTGCTAAAGAATCCTGATTGCCTGCTCCCCAAATCAAGTCCACTACGTTGTATGTCGCCCTTTATTGACAAAAATAAGATAATTAAAATGCGAGGTCGCCTTGAGAACGCCAAGGTGATAGGTGACGCAACTAAGAACCCTATCCTTTTACCGAAAGATCATTATATTACGAGGCTGCTGGTAGATTGGTACCATCGCAAGTTTAAGCATGTTAACCACGAATCAGTAATCAACGAGATCTTTCAGAGGTACCACATTCCAAAAGTACGATCACTTCTCAGAACTGTTCGCAGTAACTGCCAGCTATGTAAAATCCGAAGAGCACATCCTAATCCACCAGAGATGGGACCTCTACCAGAAGCGCGTTTGTCGGCTTATACAAGACCTTTTTCGTACGTTGGGCTTGACTTTTTTGGCCCATTTTTGGTCACAGTCGGGAGACGCCAGGAAAAGCGATACGGTGTCGTCTTCACATGCCTAACATGCCGTGCTGTTCATATAGAGGTGGCACATAGCTTATCAACGGATTCGTGTGTGATGGTAATTCGGAACTTCATCGGTCGTAGAGGGACACCGCTTCATATCTTCAGCGACAATGGCACCAACCTAAGAGGGGCAGAAAAGGAGCTTCGAGAAGCCCACCAAATGATCGATTTTAACGCAATCCAAGCTAAATTTACAAGTCCGGACAGCAAGTGGACCTTTATCCCTCCTGCTAGTCCTCATATGGGGGGTGCCTGGGAACGTATGGTTCGTTCAATAAAAACCGTATTGTACCAAATCATCACACGCGACACCAAACTGACCGACGAGACGCTTTGTAATGTGCTGGTGGAGGTCGAAAGTATAATTAATAATCGACCACTGACCTATCTATCCTTGGACACCGCCGAAGAGGAAGCTCTAACTCCTAACCACTATCTTTTGGGCTCATCATCCGGCTGTAAGCCTACAGGCAAATTCGAAGACACCGACAAATACGCAAGAATGTCATGGCGTCATTCGCAGCTCCTCGCTGACAAGTTCTGGAAGAGATGGGTGGCTGAAGTCTTGCCAACGTTAACTCGGCGAACATCGTGGTTCCAGAAAATTAAGCCCATTGAAGTTGGGGATGTGGTAATTATCGTCGACCCTAATCTGCCCCGGCATTGTTGGCCGAAAGGAGTTGTGACGAGCACGAACGAAGCAAAGGACGGACAAGTAAGGAGCGCAACCGTACGTACCATACATGGTGAATATCTCCGGCCAGCTACCAAGATTGCTGTCTTAGATGTGAAAAAAGATGGTGGCAGTGTTGTTCAATAGTGTAAGGTATGCACTTACGATGATCGTGATACCGGGGGGGAGAATGTTACCAACACACCACTTCGACTTTTTATTGTAAACTCAGTTGGTCTCCGAATGCTGCCGCATTACTCATAAAATAGCTCTGTGTACTGTCAATTTCATTTCTATTTAAAATACACCTTAAACACGCTCATTTCATTTCAAATCTGACAGAAGAAGAAAACGGCAGCAACGGCAGACCAAAGTGAGTAAATTAAAAATTATAATAATTTATGAATTCTAAAACGTTTCTTTTTTTTTTAAAAATAAAGTTTTTTAAAACATTCTCCAAGTGGAACAAAACAGATGTTTCATTTTTCATTTGGATGCTACAATAAGTTGGAAACCCGACCAACAATAAGTATATATAATTACACTACGCCAAGGTTTTTTTCAGACATTTTCTTTAAAAGCGTAAAATTAAATTAAGCCTATATAGGTACCTACTTATTCCAACAAAAATCTATTTTTTTCCTATGCACAATTCAAACATGTATCTACATGCATTATGTACATACAATGAATGTACATGTTCATTCATCATTATACATAAATACATACATTGCCATGCCTATATTTAGGAAAACACTAGGGATAAGGAACTAATACCAAACCCTCCTTGTGTACATACATACTCGTATGTATGTGTGTACCTTTCAATTACTCATTTCGCTTTAATATGGATTTATAATAGTTTGTCAAATTTTCTATTACATACTTAATTGTTTTGCTCCATTTTTGTGACGTACATACGTAGTAACCTATTAGCTGTTCTTTCACACAGAGATTGGTGTTATATATTCTGTTCCGTCATTATATACATAGTAAACTTATTAAATCGTGTAATATAATAGATTTGGACAAAAATTTACGAGACGCATGTCAAATCTTTGTGATCGCCCAGATGTGATATTTCTTATTTTCTACATGTACTTACATTTGCTATCTTTAGGTACATATATGTATAACAAGAGAAAAGAATAATGAATATGCTCCTTTGTATATGTATGTAGGTACATGCCTTGAAAAATTATACCGTGGGAACCATTTCCTGCATATCTCGTTTTCCTTCTTTTAACTCTTTCAGTCACAGTTTCATATAGATGAGTTTAAGAATAAAACAATTGGATAATATACAGTAGAATCCGCTTAAGACGCTCACGCTTAAGACGCTATCCCGCTTTTAACGCTCTTTTTCTCCGGTCCCTTCATTTTGATAAGAATTCGTATGAAAAAAAATCCGGTTAATACGCTCTATTTCCCGCTTAATATGCTCACACAGCTAAACGATACACATAGTAAAATTTGTATTTTCTTGTTTTTTAAATGTTTATCCAAAGAAAACCATTCGGTGGTGCATTGGGATATACGGCGGCTCCGACGGCCACCGCCGATCTTATAGTTTTTGTTTTTCGAAAACAAACCATATGAAGCGTGTCGTTATTGTGGTCGTTACTTTTATCAGTTATGTTTCATTTCTTGTGTGCGCCTTACGTACATGCAGGTGGTGTGAGTGTATTAGAATTTGATTGCGTACAATGGTTAGTACAAGGGATAAAAGGGAAACTAGCATAATACATGTATAATTTCAACTCTTTTTATAAAATAACCATATTTTTATCTGGATGTAATTTTTTAGTTTTTTACGCTTAATACGCTATCCCGCTTAAGACGCTATTTTCTGTCGGTCCCTGGAAGAGCGTCTTAAGCGGATTCTACTGTATAAGGCTTTATTAATCTAAAAAAAAGTTGAAAAAAACGAATACCGCATAAGGCTTCAGAGGAATAGGGTCGTTAGTTTACTAACCACCTTGCGGTGGGCAAGAAAATAATGATGCCAAAGGTTAGCAGTGAAAATGTAATACATAACTTCATTTTTATGACAATCTATAAAACATGTTTTATCTTTGCGAATACAATACGTACTGAACTTTTTTTAGTGCTACATTTTGCAAATCTTCGTGATGTAGAGCGATCTACATGATGCATTTTACTTTCCAGGCGTAATTCTTTTAGAGCATACGGCCAAAGCGCCAAAGTTTCACAACATAATGCCAACGGTAACTTAAAAATGCAGAAAAGTTAAGCTATTTGTCAATAGCTGTGTTTTTTTGAGACGTAGCTAGCCAGTAGTTGCTAGCAAAGTCAAATTTCACTCGTAAAACAAATACAACAACCAGCTGGCTACAACTCTTGATTTTATCCGCAGCCAAAAGCAGCTGGCCAGGAATTTTACGTCTACTCATCGTCAGGGGGCGCTGAAAGCGATTTGTAGAACATTTGACAGACTGCCGTGTACGAAAATTATATAATTTCAATTACTAAATGATGTTTCACTGAAATAATCCACTATATTATGATTTCATATTGCTTTATGTAAATTATCTATTGAATAAAATACCGAACTTAATTGTTTTCACAACAAATAACAAAAAATCGATTTGGTTGAATGCCGAATACTTTGACAGTTCACACTTAACAGCTGATCGAAATCACACGCATATGACCGAAATCACACACACCAACTTAGAGGTAAGTCAGCTGGGTTCGGCTGGCTGGGAATCGTTTTAATGAACGACTGGCTAGCTACGTTTAAAAAAAAACACGCCTAATAAATGGCATTTAACCCTTTCGCACCTGTTGGGACACAAATGTCCCACTCAATGTTCGCATAATCCCATACCGTATTTTAACAATTTCGAACGGTTTATTTTCAAATTTATTGACAACGTGCCAATATTACCGTGTTCATTCTCGTTTATAAGGTTGTAGTGTTTAGATGTTTTTCTATAAGTCATTAAAGAAAGGGTTAATTGAACAATTTTTTTTTGTAATTTATAAGCATACAAAGTAAAAAACAAGTTATTATTGGTTCTGGTGTATACATTAGAGTAATTGTAAGTGAAGATTCTCTTTGTACTTTGCGTTTTATTGCCCTTTTTATGCGCTGGGACACATATGTCCCATCTGGTCTATTAGGTGGGACATATACGTCCCATTGGGCAATTGCTATTTGATTTCGCAATATCTGTATTATTTCGAAAAATATATTTGTTTTGCCAGTTACCATAAATAAAATTTACGTACTATGTAATGATTTTCTAACCATGTTATGGTCCCCTATTCGCTGAAAAAGAATATAAAAAATAAATATATAAAATAGAAAAAAAATATACTTATCTTACCTTGTTCCTGGTTTCTGTCATTGTGAAATGTGGTATGGCCGTAAACGTCAGTGTCATTTCATGGTTATAGCATATTTGTTCCCATTTGTTCCCTGCGAGGGAAAATTATGCGTCTCCACTAAGGACATTTTTCTCTGCGTTAAAAGAGAAAATAAAAGGGGAAGAAGTACCTAGCCATGTATTTAAATAGCGGCAAACGGTCTTCCACTATGTACAAAAATTGCAGCTAATCACACCACCGACTGCAAGAAAGGAAGATTATTTGCAAGTTAACCATAGACCCCAGTGCACGTACGAGGTGCTATAATATTGGGTTAAATTAAAAATAACTACCTATAGTGAAGTAAAACCTATAAAGTCCTATAGAGGCAGTGCTAATTTTATAGTGATAAATGTGTTATATTGGGGTAAGTGAGATTTTCCTTTTTTTATGAGATCAAATAATTAACCCAGGGTATACCATTAGGCGACTCATCAAAAAATTATTCAATTTGGCGGTCACCGACAAATTACAGTCGTGGCCGCCCAAGTTTTTTTGTTGAAAGAGACTCACCTCGCCGTTTATTTTAAATATATGTACAGGATATGTTAATTTCATATTCACATATACCTCTACGATGAAATCTGGTCTCTCATCTCCATCAAGTAAAAAGGGAAAGAATCACCAGGAGAAAGCACCCTCTGTACCCAAAAACATGCTATGATGTGGCCAAAATTATATAAATTACATATATGTACATGATTGTATACATCTATATACGAAAATCTGAACTCGCAATGCAATGCTATGAATAGGAGATCAAAGTACACTTACCTTGTTGTGAAATAAATTACACATATAATACATAGTACATCATACATATTTTGGTCAACTTAAATTAATTATACCTAGTCCTTTCTTTTTTTTTGTTCATTTATTAAACCTTGCCTTTTTCGTGCATATTTCACATATGTATACATTTCTTTTTATATTTAAATTTTTTTTTATTTTAAGTTAGTGATAGTTTTTTTGTTTTTTTTTTACCCTTTTTGTTATGGTGTCAATTTAATTTAGTAACAATAATTGATTATCATTGTAAAAGGGCTATTCTCGCCAGTCCCATTCTTTGTCGCGATATTTCGCACTGCCAAAGACATCACCACTAAATAGAGCTCTCTTTAGGTAGGAAAGTCGGGGTAGAAATTTTTTTGTGTGTGGTAACTGGGATCAGATTGCGAACAGTCACACTTAGCTTAAGCGGAGGCGGAGAAATTCACCTTAGTTGATGAGTAAATTTAAATTAAATATTTATTAAGATCGTTTTGTTTTAATTTCTTTAATTCTATTGTCTGATTTTCATTGTCAAATTACATTTAAAGTTCCACATGTATTGTTGTAATTTCTTTAATATTATTAAGTTGTTTTTCATTGTCATAGCATAATTAAAATTCCTATTCAAAAGTTTAATAAAAATCTGTTTAAGCTCACGCCACTGAATGGAATCATGGTTGTTTGTTTCCTTTCCTTTGAAAGTTTAATGGCTTGAATCTTATGGATTGCTAAGGCAATATTTCAGGGGGTGCGGTAGGGCGGTCTATGATCCATTCGGCAGGAATGGTCTGAGGCTTCGGCAGAATCCGCTATATCGGGGAAGTCCAAAAACCCGCCATCGGACTTCATGGTCGGGAGGGCATGGCAATCGCTGCGACAACATCAGCAGCGCCCTACAGTGTGGTGGACGTCCGTCCGCTTTAGGTGGAAGAAAAAAAAGGTAAGTAAATGGTAGTTTCTTTTGGCATGATATATGTTTCTTTGTAGTAGGTTTGGTTGAGTGCGGGGGCAAGAACCACGCCAATTCCGGCGAGCGAAGTCGAGCATCGCGAGCATGCCACGTCCCTCGCACTCAACTGTCTTTCCCTTTCTCTTTCCTTTCCCCTTCTTATCCTAACATCCTGTCCACACTCCAATTACCTGTCAAATTTGAATTCCAACGTCCTATCCGCTCCAAACACCTCCCCTAAGGCCTATTACAAGATGGCGCCCAACGTCCTGTTTGTGTATGTCCTTCGTCCGTTAAAGTATTGTCCACAAGTGTTCTTGTTGCCACCACCAAAATATTCGTATGTCTTCATTTGGAGCGTCTCCGCTTACCATTTTTGAATTGCGACGAATTTAATTGGTGGTGACAACAAAAACAATTGGAACCTGTTTTGTCCTAGTCTTCTTCTCTCTTTTTTTTCTTTTCAATGTTAATTTTACTTTTCTATCAAAAAATTCAAATTTCATTTCTATAGTATCGTCTAAAATATTATATGGAACTAGTGACCTTGTCTGATGTTGTGTTGTCAAGTCACGTAGCACTAGTCCATCCTTAGTCAGTAGCCTTCTTAAGTGTGTTATTGATTAGACAGCTCCAAGTCTTCCATCAGAAGTCGTCAAAGGCTAGAATGGAATTGCGGGAGCATGAAGAGAAATAACAGTTTTTGTCATCGTACTTACGTGTTTAGTCATTCCACCACACCAAGGGATCCAGAATTCGTCCGTCCGCAGTCAAAATAACCCGGATGTTGCTGAAGGATCAGACCAGATGCTTTCGTCAACAAATAAGCCGCCGATGACAGACGCCCGAAACACCCCCACGCCTATATGAAAACAAAACAAACTTAAAAGAAAAAGAAAAAAATACTATTATATTGAGACATAATTCCATACAAATAAAAACATACACCACATATCTATCATCTTTTGATTTATTTATTTATACTCTTGATTCGATTTTCTTTTACAATTTTGGTTTACATTCTTTTGTGCTCTTCTGTGGTTCATAGTTTTTCTCTTTAGGTATTAACATATATATAACATTTTTGTTTCACTTTTGTGTTTCTTCATACTATTTAATTACATATTAGGTTTTAGGTGTTAGGTTTACTTGCGTTTTCTTAGGTACATATTTATTTCTTTATTAAAAATTTTTTTATGTTTCTAGGTTTTCTAAAATACATTACGTTTTAAGTTTACATAGATATATTTTCTTAAATCACATATTTCTTAGATTTCTTACACCTATTCTAGACTAAACGATATTTCGTTATAGGCTTAGTTAATCTTAGTTTAATTTAGTAACTATATTACGAGATATCCCCTCTTCTTACGTCAGTTCGTTCGTCCAATTTCTTTCTCCTTTCTGCTGATACTATGAATTCAGCTGAAAAGGAATTAAGAAATCAGAAGATTAGAAGAGAAACATTATTTGATAGGAATAGGAATTTCACTTACCCCGTAGCAAATACAGCGGATACCACGACAATGCCGTCTGGCAGGCGCAGTCCACCGAAAACCAGGAGCCAGGGGAAACAAACGATTCCACCCACCAACTACAACTTTCCTCCAGTTCCTGAAAGACCAATACTGGGGAATCAGTCTATTAGCTCGGCCGATTCCATTTCAGCCCCATTATTCAGCAGTCTCAGCATGGCGGGGGCAGCTTCATTCGAAGCACAAAGTGCTGCAGCTAGAGTCCCACGAGAAAGAGAAAACACAAATAAAGAGGCAAATAGAACAGAAAATTTACAAGCAGGCAACAAAACAAACGACCTGAAGGCATACATTAATTTGGCAGTAGTAAACGCTTTCTCTTCATACACAGACTCTCTTAAGGATGAAATCTCAGACAATTTAAAACAAGAAATGAAAAATAGTTTACTAGATTTCATGAAGGAAATCAACTTAGCTACTCACCAAATCAGGCCTGAACTGACAAATCCGATACACAGTACAGGTGCAGTCAGAAAGCAGCCACCAAACTCTCAGCAAAACAATTTTTCGCAAGCAAACCCAGGACGAACACCAAATGAAAATGTTTATACTGAAAACATAAATAATGAGGTTGATAGGTCAAATAATGGGGTACCAAAGGTAAACACATACCACAATAAACGAGTATCTCATCATCAGGTAAGAGACACTCATAGGACACACCAGACCAGTCCACGCCATAGTGCTCCACCTATTAATCTCCATGCAGGTATCCGAGGTTCTATAAAAGTAGATAAGTGGGGCATTAATTTCGATGGTAATCCAGAAAAACTTACCGTCGAAGATTTTATATTCCGGCTAGAGACTCTCCAAAGTCAGTACGACTGCACATGGTCGGAAATCCTAAGGGATTTCCATCTGCTCCTCTCAGGTACCGCGTATGAGTGGTATTGGCAGTTCCAAAAGAACTACTACCGCCCAGATTGGCCAACACTACGCGAATCCCTGATGCGTCAGTTCCGCAACAGCAAATCAGATTTCGAAATAATGCGAGACATCATGGATCGCAGACAAGGTACCTGGGAGTCGAGCGATGAATTTTTCGCGGCGATTGCGAAGCTGCGGTCACAGCTCAGAATTCCAATTCCTGAAATGGAGATGGTTAGAATATTAAAAAGGAATTTAAATGAGAAGATAGGTAGGCTGGTATACCCAATGGCCATATTTACCTTGGATCAACTTAGGTACGCGTGCAAGGATAGTGAAAGCATGTTCCCACGCAGAGAGGAGCCAAAACACCATAGGCCACCTGCAAAATACCAGGTAAATGAGTTGAGGTATGATACTGAAGATTTTTACTCACCTGAGGAAAATGTAGACGCGATGCAGTATACAGGCGGTCGAGCGCGACAACCACCCAAACAGTCCGATCAAAAGAACTTGATTTGTTGGAACTGCCGACGAGAAGGCCACTCATTTATGGACTGTCCATCGCAAAATCGCAATATATTTTGCTACAGATGCGGTCAAGAGGGGGTGATAACACCCAAATGTCGACGTTGTTGTCCGGAAAACCGGACGATGAACGCGAAATCGTCGGGGGAGTCGCGTTCGACCCAAACCCCCGAACAATAGAAGTCAGTGAACAAGGTTCACAAACTGAAGAAGGTGAAGACCACCATTCAATCCCAACGGTAAATGGGCCAATTAAATTATTAGTTCGAGATAAGAATTTAGACTTAGGAATTAGTAGAAAGAGAGTGGCTATTAAGCCACTCCACATTAGAATAAGAGAGTATTATTTAGCTAGAGATAGGATATTTAGAGATAAGGGGTTAATTTCAAATAGGATAAAGAAAGCAAGGAATAGATACAGGATAAGAAAAGAAATAAGAAGAAGTATTGCTTCAACAATCCTGGATACTGTTGCTGACCCAAGACCATATGCGAAAATCGAAATCGCAGGTAAAGAAGTTCTTGGTCTTTTAGACAGTGGGGCCAGCATCAGTATCCTAGGAAAGAACTGCAAAAGTTTAATAAATATTTTAAACTTGCCCATACAGCCATACAATTCAGGAGTTAAAACAGCTGATGGCGCAAACCAATCCATCATAGGAAGAGTAAAAGCTCCAGTCACGTATAAAAATATGGAGCACGATATCACGTTCTACCTGGTACCTAATTTGGACCAGGAGATATACTTAGGAGTTGACTTCTGGAAGGTATTTGAGATTGCACCTAAAATAATAAGTTCGGTTTCAATTCAGGATGCTACGGGTGACTCAAATACTCATCGACTTTCTTTTCAACAGCAGTCCGAGCTGGAAGCAGTCCAGCATAGATTTCTTTGCTATACTCAGCACGGTCTCGGAAAGACGGAGCTGGAAGAGCACGTCATCGATACGGGAGACGCGGCCCCAGTTAAGCAGCGTCACTACCCTGTTTCTCCAGCGGTGCAGGCCCTTCTTTATGAAGAAGTAGACCGGATGATTAGCCTTGGCGTTGTGGAGGAGAGTGAGAGTCCCTGGTGTTCACCGGTTGTTTTGATTCGGAAGCCAGGCAAAAACCGTCTTTGCCTGGACTCGCGAAAGGTGAACGCCCTCACGAAAAAAGATGCGTATCCTCTCCCCCACATCGACGGACTTCTCAGCCGGCTACAGGACACGTACTACATTAGTAGCGTAGACCTAAAAGATGCCTTTTGGCAAATACCGCTGGATAAGCAGAGTAGGGAGAAAACTGCGTTTACAGTGCCGGGGAGACCCTTGTACCAGTTCACCGTCATGCCCTTTGGGCTGTGTAATGCTGCTCAAAGGATGTGTCGGCTAATGGACAAGGTTATCCCATCACGGCTAAAAGACCGCGTCTTCGTGTATCTAGATGACCTGCTCATCGTGGCTCCGGACTTCCGAACCCACATTACCCTGCTGGATGAAGTAGCTAAGTGTTTGCGCAAGGCGAATCTCACCATCAACTTGAACAAATCCAAATTTTGCTTCAAGGAGTTGAAATATTTGGGGTTCATAGTTGGTGGTGGGATGCTCAAAACGGATCCAGCCAAGGTTGCTGCGATCACGGACTTTCCAGTCCCAAAGACACCCAGACAGGTCCGCAGACTGCTTGGTCTAGCAGGGTGGTACAGGAGATTCATCAAAGATTTCTCCAGTCTGACTGCTCCCATCACGGACACGCTGAAGAAGAGAAAAGAAAAATTTGAGATGTCGGAAGAAGCACTTGTAGCATTCCAGGGCCTCAAAACGGCTTTGACAACCGCGCCGGTACTTACACACCCAGACTTTACGAAGCGGTTCTTCATACAATGCGACGCTTCAGAGTCTGGGATAGGTGCAGTCCTCTTCCAGAAGAATGACGATGAAGAAGAATTTCCGATTTCATACTTTTCACAGAAATTGAACAGTTGTCAAAAAAATTATAGCGTGACCGAGAAAGAGTGCATGGCAGCGGTAATGGCAGTGCAAAAGTTCAGGCCCTATGTCGAAGGAATGGCTTTCACAGTCATCACCGACCATTCCAGCCTGCGTTGGCTGATGGGTCTTAAAGACCTGAACGGCAGATTGGCACGGTGGAGCCTAAAGCTACAAGCCTTTAACTTCGACATAGAGCACCGCAAAGGCTCACTCAACGTAGTACCAGACACTCTTTCTCGAGTCTATGTCGACAGTCTAAACACCGAAAACGTTGCACCATTGGTCGATCTTGACTCAGACGAGTTCAGCTCTCTTGAGTACAAAAACCTGATCGAAACGATCAACAACCATGGGGATGAACTGCCCGACCTAAAAATAGTCGACGAATATGTCTACAAACGCGCACTACCTCCAATGGGAGATGATTCCATGGTTGAACACAGGTGGAAACTTTGGATCCCATCTGGGTTAACGAATGATATTATCTCCCGTGCGCACAATCCCCCTCAGGCAGCTCATGGTGGTATAAGTAAAACGCTGCAACGTATAAAAGAACACTTTTATTGGCCAAACATGACTGTTCAAATAAAAAAGTATGTGTCTCAATGTGTTATCTGTAAACAGTGTAAGTCCACTAATCAGATTTCACGTCCACCTATATGTACTAGTTATTGCTCCGATCGTCCTTTTCAAAAAATTTATGTTGATTTTTTGGGTCCATACCCAAGAACAAAGTCCGGCAATGCCTATGTATTTGTAGTCCTTGACCATTTGTCTAAATTTGTCCTATTCAAAGCGCTAAGAAATGCTAATACTAGTAGCGTGATTAAATTCCTCGTACAGGACGTTTTTAATATGTTCGGAGTGCCCCAAATCATACACTCGGACAACGGCAAACAATTTGTGTCGAAAGATTTCCAAACACTTTTGGAAAAGTATGGAATTCGTCACTTTAAAACGGCTAACTATTCTCCTCAATCCAATGCGTCGGAGAGGGTGAACAGAACATTGCTAGCTGCTATACGCACTTATCTCAAGGACGACCAGAGAGAATGGGATCTCCACCTTAGCGACATCGCTTGTGCCGTAAGAAGTTCCGTTCATGCTTCCATAGGTGTGTCACCATACTTCGCGCTGTTCGGAACTAATATGATGACACACGGTAGTAGTTACGAACTGGCAAAGCGATTGAACGCGGTGGACGATAGCGAGCTTCTCATCCTCTCCCGACAGACCCGACTGCAGAGCATAAGAGACAAAGTAAAGAAACTAATACTACAGGCAAACGAGAAATCGGCAAAAACATATAACGTGCGGTCACGAAATGTACGTTTTCTACCAGGGCAAGAGGTGTACAGAAGGAATTTCATCCTTAGCGACACTTCCAAATACCTTTCGTCTAAACTATGCCCAAAGTACATAAAATGCCGTGTAGTAAAGATGATTGGAAACAGTATGTATGAACTAGAAAATCTAAATGGCAAAAGGATAGGAGTCTTCCACGCGAAAGACATAAAACAATAATGAAATACACCTGTGATACACACCTAGGTTCATACACTCTCTTCTTCTGTGATATTCCGTGTCCACATCTGATAGTTAAGATTATGTATGTAGGTATTCTTATCTTATGTATTATTTATTGATTCATATAGCCTATTTATTATTTATAATTTAGTTATTTATTTATTTATAGGTATAGTTTATTTATTTACATAATTATTTATATATTTATCTATTTATCAAGAGTTTATTTATTTATTTATATCTAGCTTAAGTATTTATTTATTTACATATTTATTTACAGTTTATTTATTTATTTATAGAGTTTATTTATTTATTTATTTAGAGTTTATTTATCTATAGCTTATTTATTTATTTAGTTATAGAATTAATTTATTTATATAGTTTATTTATTTATTTATAGAGTTTATTTATGTATCCTTGCATGTACACATCTTGTCTTTAATGTAAGGTATCTTTATTTATCGATTTGTTCATCTTTGTTTACAGGTGATGTTTCTTTATTTATTGCGTTAAGTATTCTAGCTGTTAAAGATTTATTTATTCATTTATCTATTCACTTGTTTGTTTGCCTATTGAGTTATTTATTATGTTTTTTTTAGGTATTCGTTCAAGTATAATTGCATGCCAACTCACTTGCTAGGATTTTCTGAATGCCAGGTCATTGAACTCTGCAACAATAGTAGACCGTCACGCATTTATCTGAAAACGTAAATACAAATGAGCAAAAATATGTATGCATGATATGCAAATCACTCACCTGGTCGTTTTCACTCCATGTAACACCAGCAACACAATTGTTAACATTCCTAAAGGGAAAGATCAAGCATTAATAAACAGGCAAATCTGTAAGGTTTCATGTATAACGATAGATCACATATGTATGAGTATGTAGGCGTGCACACGGAAATTATCATTAAACGAACAATTTACACTTACCTGAAAAAGCGGAGATGCTGCTCCAATACAAATCATTTTAATTCCAGAGATCTGATCCAATATAGGTGGGAATACACACGTCGGTTGGTGAAATAGTGTACCTGAAATGTGTTAAAGTCTATTAAGAAATATTATTGAGATTGCATTTATGTTTTTACTGATTGAGTTGAGGTTAGGTGTAGGGAGACTTACCTGCACTTAATGTAAACAAAGAGTTGCCCGGCTTGTTTAGGGTGGGTTCTTCACCACGTCTGCCCCAACATACTTCCAAGCGACTGGTGACCTTTCACCGATCACATAGTCAGCAGACTTTCTCCATGCTCGGAGTTTTGTTATGGTCCCCTATTCGCTGAAAAAGAATATAAAAAATAAATATATAAAATAGAAAAAAAATATACTTATCTTACCTTGTTCCTGGTTTCTGTCATTGTGAAATGTGGTATGGCCGTAAACGTCAGTGTCATTTCATGGTTATAGCATATTTGTTCCCATTTGTTCCCTGCGAGGGAAAATTATGCGTCTCCACTAAGGACATTTTTCTCTGCGTTAAAAGAGAAAATAAAAGGGGAAGAAGTACCTAGCCATGTATTTAAATAGCGGCAAACGGTCTTCCACTATGTACAAAAATTGCAGCTAATCACACCACCGACTGCAAGAAAGGAAGATTATTTGCAAGTTAACCATAGACCCCAGTGCACGTACGAGGTGCTATAATATTGGGTTAAATTAAAAATAACTACCTATAGTGAAGTAAAACCTATAAAGTCCTATAGAGGCAGTGCTAATTTTATAGTGATAAATGTGTTATATTGGGGTAAGTGAGATTTTCCTTTTTTTATGAGATCAAATAATTAACCCAGGGTATACCATTAGGCGACTCATCAAAAAATTATTCAATTTGGCGGTCACCGACAAATTACAGTCGTGGCCGCCCAAGTTTTTTTGTTGAAAGAGACTCACCTCGCCGTTTATTTTAAATATATGTACAGGATATGTTAATTTCATATTCACATATACCTCTACGATGAAATCTGGTCTCTCATCTCCATCAAGTAAAAAGGGAAAGAATCACCAGGAGAAAGCACCCTCTGTACCCAAAAACATGCTATGATGTGGCCAAAATTATATAAATTACATATATGTACATGATTGTATACATCTATATACGAAAATCTGAACTCGCAATGCAATGCTATGAATAGGAGATCAAAGTACACTTACCTTGTTGTGAAATAAATTACACATATAATACATAGTACATCATACATATTTTGGTCAACTTAAATTAATTATACCTAGTCCTTTCTTTTTTTTTGTTCATTTATTAAACCTTGCCTTTTTCGTGCATATTTCACATATGTATACATTTCTTTTTATATTTAAATTTTTTTTTATTTTAAGTTAGTGATAGTTTTTTTGTTTTTTTTTTACCCTTTTTGTTATGGTGTCAATTTAATTTAGTAACAATAATTGATTATCATTGTAAAAGGGCTATTCTCGCCAGTCCCATTCTTTGTCGCGATATTTCGCACTGCCAAAGACATCACCACTAAATAGAGCTCTCTTTAGGTAGGAAAGTCGGGGTAGAAATTTTTTTGTGTGTGGTAACTGGGATCAGATTGCGAACAGTCACACTTAGCTTAAGCGGAGGCGGAGAAATTCACCTTAGTTGATGAGTAAATTTAAATTAAATATTTATTAAGATCGTTTTGTTTTAATTTCTTTAATTCTATTGTCTGATTTTCATTGTCAAATTACATTTAAAGTTCCACATGTATTGTTGTAATTTCTTTAATATTATTAAGTTGTTTTTCATTGTCATAGCATAATTAAAATTCCTATTCAAAAGTTTAATAAAAATCTGTTTAAGCTCACGCCACTGAATGGAATCATGGTTGTTTGTTTCCTTTCCTTTGAAAGTTTAATGGCTTGAATCTTATGGATTGCTAAGGCAATATTTCAGGGGGTGCGGTAGGGCGGTCTATGATCCATTCGGCAGGAATGGTCTGAGGCTTCGGCAGAATCCGCTATATCGGGGAAGTCCAAAAACCCGCCATCGGACTTCATGGTCGGGAGGGCATGGCAATCGCTGCGACAACATCAGCAGCGCCCTACAGTGTGGTGGACGTCCGTCCGCTTTAGGTGGAAGAAAAAAAAGGTAAGTAAATGGTAGTTTCTTTTGGCATGATATATGTTTCTTTGTAGTAGGTTTGGTTGAGTGCGGGGGCAAGAACCACGCCAATTCCGGCGAGCGAAGTCGAGCATCGCGAGCATGCCACGTCCCTCGCACTCAACTGTCTTTCCCTTTCTCTTTCCTTTCCCCTTCTTATCCTAACATCCTGTCCACACTCCAATTACCTGTCAAATTTGAATTCCAACGTCCTATCCGCTCCAAACACCTCCCCTAAGGCCTATTACAACCATGTCTTACATCTTTCTTCTTAGGTATGTAACAATATGAATTGATAAAATAAATTTCGAGCCGAAAGCCCTCGCAGCTAGAGCTCTCTCGATTTTAGATGTATTTATTTTGTAATTTACTTACACATAAATAAAGTTATAATAATAATAATAATAAATTTGTTTAAAAATGTGTTATTTTATATTTATTAATAATAACCTAATGGGACGTACATGTCCCACCCACAAAACCGGATGGGACACATATGTCCCGGTACTCCCAGCGCCCCCTAAGGACAATTTTGTAAACTTTTTGATAGAAAATATGGTAAAGGCAAGTCATTTGAACAGATCAACATTAAATTATTGATGTAAGTAAGATGTAAGACTGCATTCCGGGTCGAAAGGGTTAAGCATGTTTTAATGGACTGGGAATAGGTGGTTAGTAAACTAACCACCCAATCTGAAAGAGTTAAAATGTATACGACAAAAAGTGAACATGGGAAGGGGAATGATAAAAGAAAAAAATCTTCATGTACAAGTATATGATCTGTTGAACAGTGGAATTGAAAGATGTAACTGAACAAACTTGAAATTGACTGGTTGGGTTGCTCTGCGTGAAGAAAAAACAACAGAAGTACCTAAGTCGTCAATAGGCCTGATAGCCCAGTCGAATTAGAATTTGATACGGAAAAAATTCCGCACAACAATTTTCCTTCGGAAATAGTTGCGGGGCTCACTGGCAGTCTACATATTTTCGGTTTTCGGGATTCCAACCCTGTTGCATCATCCGCCATCTTGAATTTGAGGGTGAATTTTTGTTGATTGAATAACTCGTTTATTTTAAATTTTCCACGAAAAATGGTCATTACCAAAGTTGTTTGGAATTAGATTTCCTACAATTTTGGTCCTTATCAATTTTTCCCTAGGATCGATTTTTTCGATTTTTCGATTTGGACCCGAAAAGAGGTGGGGTGAATTTTTGTTTATTGCATAACCATAACTCGTTTATTTTTAATTTTACATGGTTTTCACCGAAGTTGTACTGTATACCTGGAAATAAAAAAATAAAATAAAACCAGTTCTAGGGAATTTTTCCCGTGTCAGCCCCTCTTTTGATCTAACATAACTAGGTATATGATTAAAAATTGTATGCGTACCGTGGTTACGGGCAGATTATTGTATTCGACGGTTGCCGGTAAAATAGAACAGCCTAAAGCTTCTACTAGCAGACCCAATGAATGACTGATGCCATCCAAATAGTAGAAACAAAATACCTCATAGGGCTTAGTTAAAGAGATAGGAATGATTGTATTTATATTTTATTTACTTTTTCGACGAAAGCAAATTAACATTTATAGCCTAACTTTATTCCCAATTTTTGGTAAGGTGCACATATTCTCCATCCGGACTAGGGTAGTTATCAATCGGTGGAGTGGATACTGGTCCTTTAATGCTTATCGGGACTAGCTGAACATCCAGTTGGATTGCTTCATTGTACAGTTCTTCTGATTCTTTACGTAACTCGTCCAAGGCTTTCATCTGAAACTGCAAAACACGATCAATTACTTGAAAATCTGCGACTTTTTGGTCGTGCTTATATCGCGCCCATTGCTTGTTAAGTGAAACTCTCTGCTCTAAAACTTCCGGATCGATCTTAATCGCTCGCATTCGTTGGCTAAACAAGTGAAAATCTGTAGTCATACAAAATAAACACTAGCAAAGAAATAACCTTTTTTCATCGATTAGTTCTATTGGAACCTCTAGCTCTTCTACTGGTTTCAGTTGCCTGGCATTCTTCTCCAGTCGCCGGATTTGTTTCTCGATCTTCTTTTTCTTTCGGTCTTCACGTTGTTTGATAACTTGTGGATCTATTTTCTTCTTCTTTTTTAGGGGTTCTGCACAAAGCACCGAAGTTGAGTGAATATATTGAACAGTCGTTGTATTCACCAAACGACTGTTTTTAAGAACTTCTCTTACCGGAAGCCTATGATTTTATCAACAAATCTATTAATATGGTTTCTTGAAGTGATTATAGTCAAAAATTACCTTCGAAATAAATTTACGAAGCTCATTTTGAATCCCAAAATTAACCTAATGTTGACCTGTCAAAGTTGTGTTGGGATGACATTTACATAACTTGACAGTAGTTGTACAAGATTAATAGAGCGAGTTCAGATTGTTCGGCATTTATAAAAATTATAAATTTTTACCAAGCGATAATGCCTTCAATTAGTGTCTACCTCGCGGTTCATTAAAAATCTCAACAAATATAATATTGAGCGAGGTAGTTAAGCAATGCAGAATCCTATTCGCAACCTCAATTCTTTACTTTATATAGCCACACAAATCGTAGGCCAGGTATAACAAAATAATAGGTGTGTAGTTCGCATGAAAAAATTAGTATAGTAGCTTAGTGTAGACATGGCAGCACTGGACACGGTTACTTAAATGATACTTCAGTTGTAGTATTTATTTTTCTTTGGCTAATTAAGAAAAGGAAATTTGTATTAAGAAATGTTTACCTTTCCTTTGAAGTTATCTTCGCTGCCGACTTGTCATTTTTGACATTTCGATCAAATTTGCCGATAGTAGTTTGGAAGCACAGGTTTTAAGCGGCTCAACTCATAATACCCGATATGGCCGTATGCCAATTTCGTTAAAAGATTATCCTCTGGCTAATTTTTGACGTTTGTACCAGAGGTGGATAAAATATTAGGCGTGTTTTTTTTTTTAATCTATATAGGCTTAGCGGAAAATGAGAAATAAAACGCTAACGTTTGACAGTTTCACATCGGCATTGTTCTCATTGAAAGTAAGGCTGGTAGTTGTCAGGCGCTCATTAATAAGTTGGTGGATAGAATTTTTTTTCGTCAAATTTAATTCAATTAAATAGTAAAATAAGGAACATTTTCACGTGATCCATTATAATTTTCTTTTCCTTGTCGGATAAATTCGTATTTCTTTCCTTTCTACCCATTTTAAAATGAACAGAAATTATTTAAATTTGAAATGACAGCAGAGTTCGGTTGGTAGCTACCGGCCTTCATATTTCTCCTTCACTTTCATGTCATATTTCACATTTCGATAAAATTTTCGATAACTATCGACGAAAAAAAGTTTGATAGCACATTTTTCTATCCAGGCTAGGCACCTAAGACTGGATAATTATCCAGATTTCGTAAGCCTATATAGGCTTAGTTGTTAGTGTAATTAACATGGAAAACATTTTCTAAGCCTATACAGTTTTGAAAAAAAACACGCCTATTATCTTCTTGCTATGTCGATTGGTTTAAATGGGATTTTTTTTTGTACTATTTTTCATTAATTTCTCACTAGAATTGAAAATGTTCACTTTCATTTTGTTCACATAAAGCTACGCGCAGACGATATGTTCACTGAACAAATTTGTGAGCATATCTGAGTAAAATTTTGTCCCAAACGTGAACAAATCGTGTGCCCACCATATTTTTGTGTTCATACGTATGTTCACGAAGCATATGCTCGCATTTGAACACCTCGTGAACAAACGTATGCTCATGTCGCGTTCATATCGTCTGCACACTCTTTTGGGACCATATGAACACTATTGTGCAAATTCAGACATTTGAACACAGATATGTTCACGTTGTACCATTTGAACACTTTGGAAGTTTCAACTATGAGCGTATGCCAAATGTATGCTTACTTTGCAGTAGATTTGTTATTGTTTTTGTTTGCAATTTGATATTTTAAAGTTGCGTAGCCACAAATTCCTATTTAAATTCGTTGAATGATTGACGTTTTCCGATTTTAATTCATTTTTGTAATACCCCGTCCCCACGAGACATTTCACAAGACAAGTTCTTCGACTTGACATATAAATGTCTCGTGGAGACCCCTCATTTCATTCATTGGTTTTCATTTTTCATTTTATGATATTTCCGTAGAGTATTTCACCGCTGTTAAAGCAAGAAATGCACGTTGTTTCTTTCTCGATGACATCTTGTAGAATGAAATGTCTTGACATGATTTTCCCAGCGAATGAAAACAAGAGAAAAACCATGTTTCTAGTCAAGATGTAGTTTTCCATCTCGCTTCCGACGTTCGATCCAATTTTTTCTCCGAAAATCCGATTTGATAATAATTCTCGGTGGAAGATGCATGTTCTTTTCTCAAAGCATTTCATTTCTCATACATTTTTTCATTATTTTTCGACCGTCGGAGGGTTCACATCACAAAAAAAAAAAATTCTCTGTGCAGGACGGAACACGGAGGTTGTGTGTTCTGTTTTCAAAGCGTTTCCCTCAACTCATTTTTGTGTGTAGCCGCGGGGAACTTTTCAATGCCTATTATGCCATTGACGGTGTAGCCACCGTCTTTCATTTTATTTACTATTTGGTTTGCCCAATTTGATCACAAAAAAAAAATACCAAACTTACCTATTTTTAGCAAACTGTTATACTGAAGTGTGCAAAACACGATCAATTACTTGAAAATCTGCGACTTTTTGGTCGTGCTTATATCGCGCCCATTGCTGTTCTTTTCTCAAAGCATTTCATTTCTCATACATTTTTTCATTATTTTTCGACCGTCGGAGGGTTCACATCACAAAAAAAAAAAATTCTCTGTGCAGGACGGAACACGGAGGTTGTGTGTTCTGTTTTCAAAGCGTTTCCCTCAACTCATTTTTGTGTGTAGCCGCGGGGAACTTTTCAATGCCTATTATGCCATTGACGGTGTAGCCACCGTCTTTCATTTTATTTACTATTTGGTTTGCCCAATTTGATCACAAAAAAAAAATACCAAACTTACCTATTTTTAGCAAACTGTTATACTGAAGTGTGACTAAGCCCTAATTACATCTGCATCCAATCGTGTCGGCTGTCACAATATACAAAACTTTTTATTTATAGAATTGCATTTCTTAATTAATCAAAAATGAGATTATTTCTATAAGTAGTTTATATAATTAGTAATGGGGTATAAAGGTAACGCATCTTACAGCGCCTAGTAAACAAATAAAAATGCTGTCCAGAAAGAGCAAAGACAAATCACTGAAGGAAGGCGTTGTTGGTAAATATGTAAAAAAGGACACACCACCCGAAATTCCAGGTACATAATATGAAAATTAAATATAAATAAATACTAATTAATTTCCATATGTAACCTCACAAAATTTAAGTGATAAATGTTTGGTCATTCGATGAAAATAAAAACAAAGGAAAAAATCGTCGCAATAGCCAGACGTTGTCCCATCGAACAGACAAAGATAAATTTGGCAGCACGAAGAATATTGTGAAAACGTCTGGTTTGGGATATTTTGGAAAGTTTACACCAAGTCTGTCATCACACAATTTAACCCGCCGCTGTGCTAGTTCTTCGCCAAATTGTGAATCCAGCTCGTACAATGAGTACTCAATTCACGATTCACATCAGCACGATGTGTACCATGCACGTCGGGCTCAGTCACAGCTACCATCAAGGCAGCAGCAACAATACTTGCCTGGCACACTTTCTTTCTCCAGTAGCAACCTAAGTAATAGCAACTATGTAAACATCGACCAAATCGATCGGATGCGTCAACCATCCGAAAACCCATACAGTAATTCCTCATCATCGTACAATGGTGGTCTTGGTAGCGGTCGCGGTGGCCAGATAGAAAATTTCCATCGAAATTACTCAGTAAATCAGAACCACGCCCATACGTATGATGCACGTTACAAAGGCGACCGGGAAGACTTGATAGCTATACAGAAGTACGCTAATGCCATTCGTAATCGTCATAACATGTCGCCCAGGCCTCAATCTCCACCAATGTCGCAGCAGCGGCAGCAGCATTCTCAGATGAGTCTCACTATACCCTCGGGTAATTATAATTCGGAGAACTTTCCGATCTACGAAAATCACTATCAAACTTCAAACAACGCCGTTGTGGGTAATAGCGTCATTGCTGCTGCTGGTGGTGCCGGACCACCTGGACCGAATACGGGTGCAGTTGGAGGGATAATCCAGCGGTCTGAATCGCCTATATACAGTAATACTAATTCGAATCTTCTGTCGGCCTATGATGTACAGAGTAATGCGAGGTATGTTTTATTTTAAGTTATGTGTATATGCGAGCACCGTGGCGTAGTGTTTAGTGCTTTGAACTACTACGAACGCTGTCCCGGGCTCAATTTTAGCTGAAAGCACTGAAAGAGTATCATTTGTCGAGATGAGCTTCTCTCAACTCGCAGCTCGGAGTCCGCAAAAAACTATAGGGACCTATAGTCCACTCATGCGAAAATATAACAACCACATACAAATGGTTGTTCACCCCGAAGTGTAGCGCTACCTAAACGGAAGGAAAAGAAAGTCTATGCGGTCCAGCAGACTGCAAGGTGGTTATGGTTTTCTCTTTTCACTTCCTGCTGGATTACGACCTCGCACCTGTCTGCTTTATTGTCAGTTTAATAATGAACGAACGATTCTGTAGTAGGTCGATAACAAAAAGAAAAAAAATAATTTTATAATTTGCTAGGTATGGTGCCAACAGTTCAATGCAATCGCTGTACTCAAACATGCAAAACGAGAATGCAGCTGCTGCTGCACCAATAGGATATCAGCGTTTGGGTCAGAACGTCGCCTTAGTGCAAGCGAAAATTCCTATGTATCCATCACTAAATAGTTACGAAGCTGTCAAATTTACAGAGCATATAGTGCACAATCCCTCTTCACATCAAATGATTCAGAGGGTGCCTTCACAGCAGTCTATCGATGAAGAGCTCCCTCTTCCCCCGGGCTGGGCTACCCAGTACACACTGCATGGCAGAAAATACTACATAGATCACAACGCCCACACCACCCATTGGTCGCATCCACTAGAGCGGGAGGGCTTGCCAGTCGGCTGGCGTAGAGTTGTTTCAAAAGTTCACGGTGTATACTATGAAAAGTAGGTCAATGAAGAAACTATTGTATCAGTGTAAACTAAACGCTTAATTTTTAGTCAACTAACCGGACAAACACAACTTAATCATCCTTGCCTTACGTCCTATTATGTGTACACAACTTCTGCCGAACCGCCGAAGGCAATTCATCCTGAGCCGCAACCCACCCAATACAACCCCCACAATGCTCTTGTGCCAGCAAATCCGTATCTCCTGGAAGAGATACCCAAATGGCTAATTGTGTACTCAGAAGGTCAGAGTATTTCTGAGAATTATGATAATAATACTGACTTTTTTTTTATTATTTTAGCTGATTCTTCCAAAGATCATATGCTTCAGTTCAATATGTTTAGTCTGCAGGAGCTTGAAAGTTATGATGGTATGCTGGTGCGTCTGTTTAAGCAAGAATTGGGAACTATTGTCGGATTCTATGAACGATACAGGTGAGAAAAATTATGGTTTTTAACGGACCTAAACAAACGTGAATTTCAGACGCGCTCTGATTCTGCAAAAGAATCGTAGAGCAGAAGAGGACCGGATTTTGAATGAATTTCATGAAGCAAATGAAGGTAAACAACGGCTGGAATATCATCAATGATCCGACATTTATTATTCTCGCTGCAGCACCGTTGCAAGCCTTTGTATTTATTTAAAGACCTCAATCATCACTGAATATTAATCAATAGACTGTCATTGTTTTTGTTTTAAGTATGATTGCATTTGGTTCTTATTTTGTATTAATTCATTGTCATTAAAGATGCATGTATTTATTTTTTTACCACTATAAAAGAATGAGATGTGCTATAAATCCTATAACCTATTACATTACCGCTTGTTTCGCCTGTAAAAGAATCCAGTGCCTTGTAATTAACGATTTGTCAGTCTCCTTTGAACGCATAAGATAAACAGCGTTAACAAATTTGATTTTGTATTTACAATAAATCATAACTATACATATTCACTTAAGAATTCTATTTTTATTCTTCCGGTTTGACATTGATGAAGTCGACTTCCTCCACTTTCCTAAAACCTGAGAAGCGTACAATCTTTCCCTTTTCCAAATTCATAGTTTTTGAAAATTGTTGAGCTAGGTGGCAATCAATTTAGTATTGCTGACAACTTGATGTAAAATATATGTTACCTGGAGACAAGGCAAGTTCCTCTTCCGTCCTCAGGCCATGGTATTTGCCCCAGTCGGCTTTACCTTTGTAGACCATATAGCACACAAACCCAAATGCTTGCCAAGCTAATACAACATACCCAAGACTCAAACGACGCTTCCAAAGTTCAGCATTTGTTTGTTCGATCGGGTTGGTGTGTCGCCTTACGAATTTACGAAGCCATTTCATTTGAAGCATCGTTTTGGTATTATATAAATATCAGAAATTTGCACTTAGTAAATATATTTTTGTTCTCTTGGATTTGAATGCGGCTGAACATCTGTTTTATGGATAAATGACAGCTGACACTGACGTTTTAAGAGACTCATTTTAACAACTGACATCAAATGCAAATTTTAAGCGTTCAAAGCTGCATATTTTAAGTACAGTAGTGAGCAACACAGTGTTTATAATCGGGCAACTCCGAATAAAAAAAATACATGTACGGTCAACACACGTATAAAGTGGAAGATAGACTGCTGGTAATGATACCATGGTATAGCAATACTATGTTCTATACCACATGTCTGTCACTACAATACCACGTATGGATTCAAAAATAATTATTTCATCCGATAACGATACTTGCACCGATATTTTTTATTTTGTTGTGATTATTGTCTTGAAAATGCAAACTCAAAGTATAATACCTAATGCGAAAATTAGGGTGTACTACGAAATGCAGTCTGTCAGGGGTTGTGGTATTCACTATACCATGGTATCAATAGGTCTGTTTGGTAATTCACGAATTCGTACGAATGCATAAGTTCTTACGAATTTCCTGTCTTGTGAGGGGAAAATGAGAGAGTAAAAAATTCCCCACCTTACGAATTCCTACACTGTATTCTTCTTTGGGTAAGGTTGAACAACACTGTCAAACCTCATTTTAGTGGAAAACAAAAACAAATTTCCTTTGGCTGAGAGGATGTTCCCCCACTTTTCAAATTATTTATGATATGACAGCGATGTTGGGCATTACATAGAAAAGATACTAAACAGACCTAATACCAGCAGTCTGTCCCCACGCGGTAGTTAGGTTCTCAAGAAACGGCGCATTTGAATGTGTTAAAGTTTGCGCGTTAGAAAATACCGAAAATCGCGTTATAGCGAAACCGCATTGTAGAAGTACCACACTAGAGAGCTTGCCGCAATTTGTTATAGCGAATTCGCGTTGTGAAAATAGCGCGTTAAAAAGGGTTTATTGTACATATTTGCAACGCGTTAAACATCCCATGTGTAAATAAATTCCAATGATCATTTAGTAGGCTAGTCTTATACAAATATTTACGTAAACGTTAAGCTTTCGCTTCGCCATATATTCGTCGTTGTTAACTTTTTTTTATAAAAGTCTTATAGGAACAATGTTGAATTTTTTGAAGGATACATTTTCTTTATAGGATATATGTATAGGCCTCGCTTCTACTTTACGTATAATTAATGTCGATTTCGATTGGGCAAAAAAATGACTTTTTTATCACGAGCAATTTTTAGCACTCTAGTACAATTTTCATTTTCCAACCGGCCAAAAAAGCAATTTTTTTTGCTCTAGATCAATTTTCGTGAATTTTGGATTGAACTCGAGATTTACACCTACTTGCACTAACCTCAAAACATTTTATACGAAATGTCGATGCTGTACATCAAAATATTATCAATCAACAAAAATATGTCAGTAACTGGGTACAATATTTAGAAAATATAAAGAAAGTGTTTTAAAGTTGTATTTATTATTTTTCTTTTTTTTTTATTTATTTCCTTTTACGAACAAGATGACACACTAATACAATTGCAGAAACACAGATCAATCTCATTTGTTTTCCATTCAGCACGAAATATCTGAAATCTGAGAGCAAAATCTGAAAAGCCCAATCGAGAACGACATAAAAAATAACAGTATACATTTTTTTTTTGTTCACCTTAAAAAAACTGATCAATATTTTTTATAGTTTGCTGAAGGCACTTTTGAGAAATGTAAAGAACCACCTACATGCAAAATGTTGCATTAGGGCTGAACATACTCTTTAGAAACTAGACACGAAAAGTCAATTTTTGTATGCATCAACATCTGAGCTTAGAAAACCTTCAGTTGTTCTTTTATTTATTTTAATCGGTTTTCCAATGAAATTCAGTCCGCATGAATATAAGTCCATCTGAGTCAACATCGTTAAGTGGTCACAGCTCTAACGAAAATCGAGATAACATCAGGCCTGTTACTGAAAGGACACCTCTGATGGATGGTCACATTGGAGAATCAAGCCTACGGCGCAACAGTGCTGATCGCCCAGAACGTTCAGGTGAACGATATATGAAGAAGAAACGTGATCGTGGTGCGCATGAGGGAAACTATGGGGTAATTTAAAATGTAAGTCCTTAAGTTTCCGTAAATAATCACATGCATCTTGAAGGCATTAGGGGAAGTGCCACCGGTTGCAGTTCAAGAACCAAGACAGAGAAGCGTTCGTGACAGGGGCAATGATCCATCAGGTTCTGGTGGTAATCCAAATGAAGTGCCAGAAGAAGAGGAGGATGAAGGTCTAAAGTATGGAGCTCAGCACGTCATCAAACTCTTTGTTCCAGTTTCTTGTTGTATGCTCGTAGTAGTGGCCACCATCAACGCTGTCAGCTTTTATTCTACAACAGATGTTTACTTGTAATATATTCTTTATCTTTATCTCTTGAAATCCTTTTCATAATAATTGTGTTTCGCAGATTGTACACACCATTCCATGAATTATCACCGGATCCGGGGACTAAGTTTTGGAATGCCATCGCCAATTCATTGATTCTCATGGTAGTAATAGTGTTCATGACTGTTTTACTAATTGTTTTGTACAAGAGACGTTGCTACAAGATAATTCATGGGTGGTTGATTCTATCCAGTTTCATGCTGCTGTTCATTTTCAGTTATTTGTACTTGGAGTGAGTACGAGGTCGACTATATCTGTTTCTTGCTAACGTTTATTGAATTTATAGGGAGCTTCTACGAGCTTATAACATTCCAATGGACTATCCAACAGCTATTTTAATTATGTGGAACTTCGGCGTTGCCGGCATGATGTCGATTCATTGGCAAGGACCACTCCGTCTACAGCAAGCCTATCTAATCTTTGTGGCTGCACTTATGGCTTTGGTTTTCATTAAATACCTGCCAGAGTGGACAGCTTGGGCTGTTCTCGCTGCGATTTCTATTTGGGGTGAGTAATTTTTAACCGAAAGTTGTATCCCAATTTATGAGTACCTACGTATGTTTTGAATAGATTTGGTTGCGGTACTGACTCCGAAAGGCCCACTGAGAATACTTGTTGAAACTGCTCAGGAGCGTAACGAGCAAATTTTCCCAGCACTCATTTATTCGTGTAAGTATTTTGAAATGCATTACATTTGATGGCCGTAAGGTGCAATCCCATTTTGTATCCATTTGTGTTTTTAGTCTGTTTATAATTCATTGTTGTTTATAAATTAAATTACAGGTTCTTAAAAGGCATAAGTTCGCCTTCTGTGCAAATATGTAGTCAATATAACCTTTCGTAATTTTTGATTTTTTTTTCTAGCAACTGTACTATACTCCTATATGGGTACAAATCATCCCAACGAAGGTTTTAATCCTCGACCAAATACAATCACAGTAAGCACCAGCCAAAGCGATTCAGCTGGTTCCTCAACCCGACGGTCAGGTAATACGAGTAGTGAACAGGCAACAACAAGTCCTGAAGGTACGCCTCTAGTGACTTTTAGTTCTGGCATAAATGGTATATACTAACTTTACACTTTATTTTTTGGTTTGATCTAATTTATTGTTCACACGCGCTTAAGTCTTTAGTTGATTAATTATTTCTATTACTTGCTTGGGGGATTTTGTCTTTCTAATTTGGAACATTTTTGCACTTGGGGTCGAAGGCTTCAGTCACATAAGGACTGGATTAAAAAAAAAGCAATTACAACCAAGTGATTTTTCCAGCGTTGCCCAGGTTCAATCCCAGCCCGGGTCCAACACCTAGAAGTTTTTTCATGGTTCCACCTCTTTCGAATGTCTGACAAGCAATCAAAGAGTATTATTTGTCAATGAGCTTCTCAACTCAGAATAACTCCTGGACGCCACCTAAATAGTTTCTTGAAACCCCCTGATGTTTCATTCCAGTACGCCGATCCTTCTGTGTCTCTGCCTTGTCCACCATCTACTCGCGCTATGTGGTACATCATAAGGTTTGTAGTATTTCACATTCCACTACATACGCCCCATATTATGAATACGATCTACACACATCCTTTCCTACTCCTTCGCAGCAATATAGAACGCATTCACAATACACTACGTAGTCCCATTCATGCACTTGCATCCCAACGGGAATTCCTTTAAAATTGCAGACGCAAGCGAAAGGGAAACCCATAATAATATGATGCACTCTACATGGATCACGCCGACAATTCCTCGTACATCGGCCGGACAAACTACTTGTTTATAATCACCCCTATCATTAAATCCGCCGGGGGGAATGATTCACGAAAGTTCGAAAATCTGTATCATTGAATCCGTTCGAAGGGAATCGTCCACTTATCGGTAATGTGAACAAGTTTTAACTTGATCATTGAAAACGAACCGCTCGAATCTCTTCATACAAAGTTTGACGTTTCAGATCCGCGAGAGAATCGACAATCGTTGCGGATCAGGGTGCTTTTGCTGTGGGATTGGCTAGCATTTTTTTTTTTTACTGCCAAGAACTTTGAACGTTGAAAGTGAAGAAACAAACAAATAAATTCAGAAATAGTGCGGCGTAACATCCACCATTAAATCGATCTTATTTTTGGGAAAAACCAAACAGGATAGAATGCAGTGCAATGCAATGCAAACGGGACAGAATTCCAATTTTCTCTGGTGTTGTCACAAATCGGGAAGGATAAGTGTGTATAAATGTTCAAGGCTGGACTCGACGCGTATCGTCAAAAGTCGCCAAAGTTATGTAAAGGGAATCAAGTTGTATAACTCCGCTTTTCAAGATCAGCCCCAAGAGTAGTTTGAAGATGCAGGATCTAGAATAGGCGGCAGTAGTTCAAAAGAATGGTATTGGCACAGAGTTGACCTGGTCACTGCCAAAAACAAACAAATGATGAACTAACTTCAGGCATACGTAGAATACACAGATCTCTACACAAAACATGCGACCAAAACAAGGACATTTTAATTGAAATAAATGTAAATACATACTAAAAACGTTGAACTTTATAAATAAAATGAATGAAACACGACATTGGAATTCAATATATTGCAAAGTAAAAGCTTAAAGTACATATATCCAAAAAAGTATTTATTTATAATTTTTTATTCCTTAAGGTTTTTGTTTTCACACCACAATTGCCTTCTCAATTGTCAAATCAGAAAACAGCTGATTTCGAAAACATTAAAAGGTATGTAGATAAAGTAGTGTATCCGGCGGATTAAATGATCACGACGGTAGGTGAATGTGAACCGAATGAGTGAAGGGAATCTCAGATCCGTCGGATTTAATGATAGGGGTGAATATTGCATAGGAACTATCCAATAATCGATGTGGTGAATGTGTACTTGGCTAGGAAAACTGGGTGGATCGTGTGTGATATTGCATATACTCGATGAAAATTTTAAAGTATAAAAAGGAGTGGTTGAAAGGGTCAGGCAGAGAGTTTAAGATATGCAATTTTGTAGAAAAGGTCACAGCCACAGGGCTTAGGGACCTAAGTATAAAGAAATCTCTTTTATTTTTATTTTTTCACCGCGTCGTCATCGCACTCGTACCCAAAACAATTGGAAAGCACGGTGCCAGAGAACGATATAACAAGTGCGAACGAATTAAGGAAAAAAATTGCATCTAAAACCTGCTCCACATAGAGTTCAAACACATTGCAAAACTCTGGAAAAGTTGGCACGCTTCCTGTTGACACCCTATGTCCGCGAAGGGTCAGATGAATTAACTAACTAACCAAAATATCAAACTATTAATCCAACCCTTACGTGATTAGGGGCTGTATAAGCAGAGCAAATCTGTTTTAAAGAAACAAACTGCATATAAGCTACTTAAAGATCATAAAACTAAAACGCACCACATTCAATGAATTTTCTATATAATCTAATTTATTTTAATTCAACTACAATTTCACTGTTAATATATAATAGTAGACGCAGACGTAGGTTTTACAGAAGAATGGACGACAAATATAGATCAGAGAATTGCACGAAGACAAATTGAAGTACAAGCTAGCAATGGCGGAAACTCGAGCCGTTCGACGGAATACCGCACAGTTACTCATCCAGCTACAGTTCCATGTGAAAATGGGGAAGAAGAGCGTAAGTCTTATCCATTTAAGTCAAATCAATTTATTGAAAATCTTTTTATTTAAGGTGGTATCAAACTTGGACTGGGAGACTTCATTTTTTATTCCGTGCTGGTAGGAAAAGCTTCCAGCTATGGTGATTGGACAACTACTATCGCATGCTTTGTTGCGATTCTTATAGGACTGTGTTTGACGCTGCTACTCCTGGCAATATGGCGAAAGGCGTTGCCTGCTCTTCCGATCTCAATTACATTTGGACTGATATTCTGCTTTGCAACAAGTGCTGTCGTTAAACCATTTATGGAGTGTTTGTCGGCCGATCAAGTTTTTATTTAATTTTATTGTTTAATAATCTTTAAACCGTGTGTATTGTAAGTTCATTGGAAATGAACTGAACTTTTATAGAACTTATTTAAACATGTTAATGCAGTCGCTGCTTTTATTTAGAATGTTTGATAGAAACCTGGAAGGTTTATAAAATCCAATAAAAACCTACCAGCCTATCATTCTACATAAAAACAGGACGCAATACTCAATTTATACTAACCCCTAAGAATAACTGCTTCTTATTTTAAAAGACAACAATTGGTATTTAAACTTAATTAAATAGACTAATTGACTTCGTGTCCAAATGATTCTATGTAATAATAATAAACATTTGAATGCCACTTAACTTGAATTTTGACAGTTTTGATTGGCATAATAATTGCAGGCCTACAAATATATGCCATCAGTTTAAAGAAGAAACCTATGTAATGAACTTTACCCAGAAGTAAGTTTCTTTGAGGCCTGCCAACATGAATTTCGCTTTGATTTTTATCAATCTTTTCCTCTTTCACAATGTAAGAGCTTTGCTTAGTTTTTCAATTTGTACAAATAAAGTAGAGATTGCTACAGGTGCGTTAAGATCAGAAAGATGTGATTAAAAATATTGTTTTACATACATTATATGTATTGCAGGTCTTTCAGAAACGATTAATGGTTTGCATCCGTTGCAGTTAACAATTTTAATAGATACCGCAGAATACGATTTCGAAGAGATTGACGATTTCATTAATCTTATCCACAAGCGATACTTTAAGACTGTCATTTTCTACGATGTTGAAGAATATTTAAATTTTATAGAGAACAGTATTCGTGGGTCTCTTGAAAGTGTTAGCTTGATTTTTGGTAAGCCGTATGAACTGACTAAGATTATTTACAAAAGGAAACTTGCACATCGGTTGAGTTTGTTTATTTTTTATTGGGGAGCCAAGCGGCCACCAAGGAATATGCAGTTCGAAGAGCCAATAAGAGTGGTTGTAATAACACGGCCAAGGGAAAAAGCGTAAGATAAACTTTAAGCATTTAAATATTCAACATAACTATTTTACCAAATGCACTAAATGTTCTTTCTTGACCGTTTCTTCTGATATTTGTTACGGTAGTGATTTTTATTTGCGTTTGTGGACTTCGGTGCAGAGATTAACGTTTCTAATGTCTAATCGAATTTTCATTTAATGTCACAAATAGATTTCGGATTTACTATAATCAGGATAAACCGACAGAAGTAGGCGCTTTACAGCTCGTTAATTGGTATGACCCGGAAAGCCTTGGACTACATCGTACACCACTACTAAGATCGTCAGGGCATGTTTATTCGAATTTAGCTGGAAGAGTGCTTCGTGTTCCCGTTTTTCATGTATTTTTTTTTTAAACAGCAATATTCAAATGTCGCGCAATGAGTAATTTGAATTATTTTTCAGTCTCCACCTTGGTTCTGGGTGAATTATGCAAATGATACAAACAACGATTGGGGGTATGATACGGCTTTAGTCTCAGATGGGACAGTTGACTACAAAGAGGTCAATGTTACAGGCGGCAGAGATCATCGTTTACTTACCTTATTGGCTACCAGTATGAATTTTAACTTTGTGTATATTGACACACCTGGTAGAACGCAAGGTTCTTTAATGATGGATGACGAGATTAATACCTCGTTCACTGGTGGCATAGGGCTATTGCAGGAAAGGGTACTGTAGAAAAGTTTAAATATTACATGTACAGAACTAACCTCTTTTTTAGAAAGCACACTTGCTTTTAGGCGACGTCAGTCTTAGCTGGGAGCGAAGGAAAGCCGTGGAGTTTTCATTTTTCACTCTAGCGGATTCTGGCGCCTTTGTTACTCATGCACCACGACGATTAAACGAGGCAGTAGCAATCCTGAGACCTTTCAAAAGAGACGTGTGGCCCTACCTCATCCTTACTCTGACGCTATCGGGTCCAATGTTATATCTGGTTATTGCTATACCCCATATGATGTCATTTCAGAAAAATAAACTCAATGGACTGTTTTTCTATGCTGAGTATTTAAATGAAATTACTCCAGTTATTTCGGCTAAAAGAGTTACTGCTGGTGATGTGCACGTTGAAAGTGAAACAAAAATGCCAAAGCATTTACTCAACCGTTGCATTTGGTTTACTGTTCAGTTATTTTTAAAGCAATGTAAATACATCTTTATCTATGTATATATGTAGGTACATCCCCACTAATTTTATAAAAACAAAAATTTAAAGCATGTTCCCAGCCATATGACGGTTATAGAGCTAAATTTCTGATGATAGTCTTCTGGATTTCGGCTACTTATGTCCTTGCCGACGTTTATTCAGCGCAATTGACTTCTCAGTTTGCTAGACCAGCTCATGAGCAGCCGATAAATAATTTACAAAAATTACAGAGGGCAATTCTTAACGATGGTTACCGACTGTATGTGGAGAAGGATAGTTCCTCTCTGGAAATGTTACAGGTAAACGCGGCCTTCGCGAATAAAGAAGTAACACATTTTGAATAGTACCGCTCAACAGAATGGAACTGAGATATTTCGAAACTTGTATGCGTTGATGAAGAAGCAAATGGACAATGAAGGCTTTTTGATTGACTCAGTTGAGGCTGGGATCAAGCTAATTGCAGATGGTCTGGAGAACAAGGTGGTTTTGGGCGGTCGTGAGACTTTATACTTTAACATGAAGCATTTTGGTACACGTTATATAATACTTGCTGTTTCCGGACTTACATTTTTATATATTTTAGGATCAAAAACATTTCAGCTTAGCCAAAAGCTGTATACTCGGTACTCAGGAGTCGCTGTTCAACTGGGCTGTCCATTCCTCGATAGTCTCAATAAAGTGTAATTATTACAAAGCTCGTGCTTTGCCTACCTAATAATTGACTCTTTAGATTAATGCGGCTTTTTGAAGGCGGAATTCTTGACAAAATGACAAATGCCGAGTATGAAGCGCTGTCTCGTTTGGTTGATATAAACTTAGATGGATCAACAACGGACAAGTTTGAGCAACAAGAGGGTGCTGGCAGTAGTTTAGAGTCAAATAAAGATAACAAGAAAGAGACGAATAACAGCTTGGAAAACATCATACAACCAATAAACTTGAGAATGCTCCAGGGAGCGTTTTTTGCACTTCTCTTCGGATATCTACTTGCTGGTAATAAGATTATTTGAGAAATGTGTTAAGTAAAAATAATAAATATTACTGCTTAAGGCCTGATATTCATTTTTGAAAATGTCTTTGGCCGAAGACAAATTTCTCTGTTGCAAGCGCAACGCAAACGAATGAAGTTGAACATAAAAACCAAAAAATACTGGAGGAGGTACTTCGCAAATAAGTTACCGTTCTTTGGTAATAAAAACTAAATGGAGCAAATAAACCAAAAAATCTTATTTTTTAGAATGGTTTAGCTATGCGAAAGTTTTGTCCCAACGTTACACAAGTTGAATAAACAAACCTTTCCAATTCAAAACGATGATATTTATTTGATATGTTGAAATGTAGTTTTTGCTTTATTACAGGTACTTTCCATGGACATTTTTGACGCAGCTTCGGTTAGTGATTTTTTAACCGCAAGATCTTTTAAATCTATTTTTCTCTAGTAATAGAGGAGTTTAAGGGTAAACAATGAACGCCTTTTATATTAACATTATATTAAAATAAATAAGGCACTCCTCTCGTTGGAATACCCAATTTTATGGACATGGTAACAGATTTCTATGAATTCATCGTATGAATGATTTGTGCACGGAAGTATGAGTAGGTAAGTATACGTTAATTTTTGGTTCAACGAACATTTGGGCATAACCATTCGTATTTGGTATTATGTAAGCGTTGATAAAACATGGATCCATCACTACAGTCCAGAAACCGAAGATCGCTCGAACCAATTTATGATAGAAGGCCAAAGAATCATTGGCCAGTTTTACGGGCATAATCTTCATCGACTTCCTTTTTCCTATTTCCAAAAATAATAAGAAATAGCCCGTAGTCCACTCTCTCGCAGATTCACAACAATTCTCGCTTAACCAGGAGAAAAACACTTTTTTTTAACAATCGTTTATCACACATAGTTATATTATATAAAAAAAAAAAAAAAATCCAATGTGAAAAAGAATTTTGCATAAATTGCTTTTAAGCCATCGCTCGCCTTAAGAAAATGTTCTAAAGAAGATAAGATATTAGTAGAATTGAATGGAAATAAAATGTGTACTCACTTTGATTCCAGGTATATTCTGCGTTAGCTGCAACCCCAAACTTCGAAGCAGGACCACTGGGCTAAATGTAGTTGAATACATTCGCTGAAGTCCGTGAACTCCAATCATGAGGGGAACATTCGCGATCAAACTGCTTTGTTCGTATTGTAGCAAATGCTGTTTAGTTCCAATTTCAGCTCCTGCATACACAGCTTCCGACACTGCTTTAATGAGATGCTTAACATCGCTGAAACCTAAATTGACTCCTTGGCCCGCCAGTGGATGAATTCTGTGTGCTGCATCTCTGAGAATACAGACCATTTGAATGTGCTGCACACACTTCACTCAAAAAATAACAAACCCAATGAGAGCTACCCCGGTTGAGACATACGAAGAGGCATGTAGGAAGCCCAATGGAAAACAGGCTCGTGAGTTGCCTACAACACTCTTTACTTTCGGTGGATATTGGCGGTTTGATAAGTTATCACGACCCATCAGAGAATTAAGCGTATCCAATGCGTTTATGACGATATTACTTTTCGGAAAGTCCTTCCACTGTGTATTTATAATTTTATGATGTATTTACATAATGTATGATATAAAAAGAAAATAAATACTTACAAAAGCTTCATTTAGTGCGTCTACAAACTCATCTGGTGGCATTGACGCCAGTCTTTTGGCTTCATTGGGTGTTGTACTCCAAACCAGCGAGCTCATCGTATCGTTCAATGGTAGAAATGCAACTGGGCCTGTGGGTATAAAGCGTTGCCAAGCAACTGAATTATCTCCTGGCTAAAAGAGTAAGTATAGTTAATCATGAGGGAAATCATTGATATGGAGTGTTAAAAATTACATCGACCAACTCCAGCGTCGCCACAAGTCCTGTTCGTTCATAATCAATGGAGAACACATCGACACCCATTTGTTTTCGGACAAGTGAATTCGCACCATCTGCACCGATCTATAAATAAAGAAATTCTTTTATTACATATGTATGTATTTTAATTAAAGTGATCATTATTATAATCGTGTAAAATAAAGAGAAGATCCAAACTGCTCGTATGTCTCTGTATGACTTGAACTGCTTAGTCAGAAAACATCTACTTTTTTTTTAAAATGGTTGTTAAAGTTAATGGAAATGCAACTGTACACCCTCTTTAAACATTTCTGACCTTTTTGTGGTTACATATACATACAGTGGCGAGCAAAATAATAGCAGTGCTACCTTGAAAGCAACATTTTCCTTAATATTTTTTTTGAATTAATATTTTTTGTGACTTTTGCTGTAATATTATACTTATCAACAATATGTTGTTCACATGACGTCATATTGCAATGGTAAATCCTCACTTCTGCTTTAAAATATCAATTAGTAGTGCATCTCATACTTTTTGAGACGAGCAAAATAATAGCAGTGCTTATTAGATTTCGGTATACAAATTTTGTTTTTACTTGATTTTGGAATCTAACTTATAGAAAAGTAAGATAAAAGTTCCTTCTTTTTATTTTTAATCAAATTGTAGTAAAACCGATTAATTTTTTCGATAAAAGTAGGTCGTGGACTACACTGCACACCAGAGAGGTGCGGGCTAATTAAATTGCTTATAAAAGATGGGAAAACGTACAAACAAATTCTGGAACTTCTGGGTGTAACGCTTAAATGATAAGAAATGCTGTAAAATATAAAATGAAGGTTAAAACTCGCGGCCGGAACAAAATTTTGCATCCTTCAATGGTGAAACGTGTTGTAAGGCACTCTGGGATACATCTTTCTGCAGCAGCTACCCAGATTGTGGGTGTGCTTAACTTAACATGTGGTATTCACACTTTTAGAGGACGGATGAGGGAACAGTTTTTTAGTGCTCGAAGTCCACGAAAAGTCCCACCTCTCAAGAAAATGGATGTATCAAAAAGGCTGAGGTTTGCGAAAAAGCATTAGTCTTGCCCCGCTGAGAAGTGGAGCAATATAAGGTGTACTGATGAGACCAAAACCTTCCTGTATAGCGGAAACGTATCTCAGCAGTAGGCATCCACCCAATACAAAATATGATCCTTGATTCACAACAAAAACTAAAAAACTCGGTGGATCTAATATCATGATTTGGGGATGCTTTTCATACTATGGTATTGGTCCCATATACTGGCATAAAAGTATAATGGACCAGCACTCATACGTTGATATATTGTAAAACATCATGATGTCATGTGCCGAAGGCGAAATGTTACTAAAATGGGTTTTCTAGCAGGGCAACGACCCGAAAGGCAGGACGTGAACAGTTAAACAATGGTGTCAGGATATATTGATTGAGTTCATGGAGTGGCTTGCTCAATATCCCGATCTCCATTCTATTGAAAATTTATAGGCCTGTATAAAAGAGATATGTACTGCACAAAAAAAAACAAAAAATAACGAGTTGTGAGGGGTAGTTCAGCAGTCTTGGAAATCAATATCATCCGAAAGGTGCCAGCATCTTGTAGACTCTGTAAAACGGTTTTACGCAGCTTTAATAAGTAATTAAGGGCATACTACTAAGGACTGGTATATCCTTAATAACACCTCATACTAATTTATGTAAATTAAGTATTTTCTTTTTACTTTTTTGATAAAGTAAGCTAGCGAAGAAAGAGCACTGCTATTTTTTTGCTCGCCGTTTTTTGAAGTTCCTTTCGATAAAATGCATTTATGTTAATTTATTTTAATTAAATCAAAAACTAATAATGTAGATATTATAAGAAAATAACGCAGTTTATATTATTGGTAAATTTTTTTAAAAAATATTGCTTAATTTGTTGTATTTTTAAATGAATGCAACTTCTTTAGTGGCACTGCTATTTTTTTGCTCGCAGCTGTACATATATGTACATGCACCGCTATTTCAATCATAAGGTATCCATAATTTGATTTTGCCAAACATTTTCTTGATTACAATACATAATTTAGGATTTAGAATCCACTTAAGTGGAATATTTCAGTTGTATGTTGTGTTTGGATCAGTATACGAATGATCCGCACTTTCCGTTCGAAGGGAAATACAACGGGTTATGATCATAAAAGATCGAATTTGTTGAGTAACTTCTTTGCCTCTGATAGGCTTCTACGTGAACCGGATTACTTTCAACATGAAATTCAAAATTCTCAATTTTCTAAGGCTATCTTCTTTAAATCGGTTTTCATTGTTATTGCACTTAATATTTTATTACTTTTAGTTATATTTTACAGCCATCTTCTAATCTGAATTTGTTTACTGTAGACTTCAATAAACAAATAAATTTCGAAAAGTTCGATAGAGATCATCACAATTGATATCCTCCAAACGATGTCGGTGTCGGTGCATTTAATACCTAAAGCCCTGAAGTTGCTTTCAAATCCAAAAAGAAGATTTAACAAAATAATAAGAAAATAGGAAATTCATTGAATAAGTTCGATAGACACGTCACCAAATATTCATGGACATAGAGAAATATTCGAAGTATGTATGTACATATGGATGTGTGATATTATTATAATCTTCACATTCTAAAATTCATTGATAATTATTCCCTCAAAGAGATGATGGCACTCTTCACAAGTACATACATACACATATATGCGAAGCTCCAGTTTAAGAAAATAAAGAAAATAAAAATACACTTATGTGAATATGTATACAGATTTGTATGTTTCTTCAAGGCGTCGAAAAATCTTGAAATTAAATTGCAAACTTTGTTAATAGAGAGAATAAGAATATATCTCCCATCCCATCATTCTGTTTTGATTCTTTTTTTAATCTCCAGAGAACAGCCAGCGCCTACCTATGCAGACATTTGTAGTAATTGGCCGAACCGAACGATCAGTTTCAGTTTCAGTTGGACTTTTCATTTGAACGCGAATGTTTACGAGTTGATATTTTAAATCAGTATTTAAAAACAATTGAGTGCAAGCAATTTGTTTGATGTTGGAATAAATTGGTTTTATTCCTTTTAATATTTTATATTATTTGCTGTTTTGAAAAAACTAAATTTTATTTAAATGAACCAGTGCCAAGAAAATATAAAATTAAGATTCCCCGTTTTAAATTCTTAATATAAACATTTTCAGTTTTACTAGATCATTTGACTATTTTGAGTGCACGCCTGTTTATTTTACCGAATTGCGAGTTTGATTTCAATTTCAAATCGATTGATACGAACATTTTGTTTTCAATGCATTAAATTAGTTTTATACTCGTTTCTTATTACGAAAAGTTGCCTGAGAAGATGACACTTTTCAATAAAAAAAACTACCTAAAACCCCCTGCTTCAAAAGCATGCACAATTTACTTGAAAATGTATCTATAGGTGCAAAAAATAAAATAAAAAATTAGCATACTCACTACACACTTTCTATGGCTTCAAAAAGCGTTAATTGTGTATAGCGAGACCTGTCAGACAGCTACCCTACCTACCTGCCTATGCACACACTCTCCATTGTTTTGTCTTAGAGAAATAAAATAGCATTCAGAAATAGATCATGATTCTTTTCAAGAGAAGGTGATAAATGCCTCTAATAAGCGTATAATCCAAGATGCTTTTGTTTACATTCGCTCGTGGCTCGTGATTTGTGGCATAAACATTTGAAATTCAAATGGAATAACACTTTTAAATTAAAATATTTAGAAATATTAAAACGGATTAATAAAGATTCGATCTTCAGGTGTCAGGCTGTAACGTCAACGTACAATTTGGTACTGGAATTGGCAAATTCTAGACGGTAAAACCACTCGGAAGTGCGCATACTGACCAATCTAAGGAAACACCATGGAGAATGTTCGATTTTCAATCATAGTAAGTTTACACACAAAAAAAAAAAAATTGCCATCCTTTGTTTATTTACATAGTCGTACGAGTATGTTTTTGTATATTCAGCAAAAGTGTTCGCAGAAAGTGAACGCGAGGGCACATTGTTAGGATTTGGGAAATCTTAGCAGAAGCATGAGCAATGGTTTGACCCACCAAAAATGTGTAATTCATTTGCGTTGTTTTTGCGATAAAACTTGGGGTGGTATTTAAAAAAAAAAAACGAATTGTGTACTTAAACGTACTAACCTTTGAACTAAAATTGTTAGTCTGTCTCTCATTTTTGGAGTGAATATTAATGAAAATGGGTTATAATGTTATTTATATATTTCTTTGCTATTACGTTTAAGAAAGCCTAACAAAGAGTTAAACTTTGCAATAACATAATAATGCAAAAAGAAATTTAACTTACATACGATGAAGTCTTAGATCATTTATAAAATGTGTTATTGTAAAAAAAAGTTGTATAGCTTGTATTTGGTGAGCCAAAAAATCAAAAATCCATTTTGAGATACTCGTATTAAGTTCCAAAACATGATTTCACCATTCCGACAATCTGGCGTATTAGTATTGCCGCCATATAAATTTTATTATGATTACTTTAGTCAGATGATAATTAGGTAAAATCATTTTGAATTCGATAAATGAAAAACTAAACATGAATATCATAAAAAATTCCAATTTTTAAGTGCAGCAATAAGTAACTTTTTTGATTTGAAAATTCATTTTCCAGGAAAATGATTTGAATTGGAGCTCAGAAAAAGAGCCGACAGACTTGTACGACAAACGGAGTATATCCAGTGAGAGCGACAGTGACATTTTTAGTAATGACACTTTGGAGATTCATTCATGGCAACAACGTAGTCATATCGTTTGGGATCGCAAAGAGATTGAAGAGACTCTGAACCGACAATCTCCGAACTCTAACAGTATTCTCACAATGGTTAAATCTGGAGAATTTTATGGTACTTACAAATTGAACAATTTGGTACAAATAATTTGAATCTTACTTCATTGTAGAACTTATTTCCGGCTCAAATGACGTCAATTTAGCTTTGCTTTATTCAGCTTTATATGGTTTAGTCGAAAGTATCATCACTTTGTTGAATACTTTTCTGGCAAATCCAAATAGTCAGGATACTAAGGGTAGAACGCCGCTACATTTTGCCTGCTCCAATGGTAATTCGCAAATAGCAAAACTCCTATTGGATCGAGGAGCTGATCCCAATTGCTGGGACCTAAAAAAGGAGGTAACACCTTTACACTGTGCAGCGAGGTAATTATTACAATGTGCTTCATAACTATACATATTCTACATTCTTAGATCTCTTAGTGTTGCCAGTGTTGATTGCATATTACTATTGCTGCGAAGAAGGGCGCACATAAATATTGGAATCGAAAAACGTTCTGCTTTACACTTTGCCATTGATAGAAATGCCGTTGAATGTGTGGAGACTTTTTTGAAATACGGCGCTAATCCAAATACGCCGCAGGTTTATACCGAAACTCCCTTACATACAGCGTGCGCACTGGGTAATAAAAAGTGCGTCGAACTTTTGCTAGCCCACGGAGCTGATGTACGGCCGCAGTTTGGAGAAGGGAAACTTACAGCTTTACATTTAGGTACTATAAATAAACAATTAAAAAAGCAAACATATATTTGAATTAAGAACTTTGTAGCTGCTGAAAACGATTACGTAGATTGTGTGCGCCTTCTCTTGGAAAATGGCGCCGATGTGAACTGCCGAAATGCAGGCTACCAGACCCCATTACATTTGGCCTGTCTATCACAATCAGTGGAAACTGTGGAATTGCTTATAAAATATGGAGCAAATGTAAATGCCCATTACAGAGATGGTCGTACGGCATTACATGCTGCTATTGTTAAGCAATCGAGATGCCTAGATTGTTGTATAGCACTTTTAAAAGCTGGTGCGGATGTAAATAAAGCGGACAACTATGGATACACGCCGCTGCATATAGCTGCTCTAAATGAGTTTAGCCATTGTGTTTACACATTCATTGGTAAGATTTATTTAACAAAACATAAAAAAACAAGAACATATATTTCAAAACACCTTAACCAAACAGCACTCATATATTAACCAAAAAAAGTAGATTACGAATAGGTATCTATGCAGTAAAGCTAATAAAATTAAATTAAAACTTCTAGGTATTAAAAGATACGCTATTACATTGTAAATATATGTATAGAAAGTAAAATCAAACATATAAATACATACATATCTAATAGATCGCAATAAGATATTACTCAATTTGTGTCATTGCTTGTTTGCTACACTTGTCTTTTTTTTAGATAACAAAGATCAATCAGCTGCTGTTAAATTAACAACCAACTAACTTTCTTTTCAAATTAAGTAAACGGCCATTAACGACAAGAGATTTCAATTAAAAACTCTTTAACTAAACAATATTGTTTTGAATGTTTATTGAAAAAGAAAAAATGTTTAAATGATAATATAAGCATTGGAAATACTTTGATGTAGATCGCTATTTCAGGTTCAAGTTCGTCGTAATTTGCGAGTAAGGCTGGGCTCTTTCATACTAACAGTTTTTCTTGGCCTGAGCGACTTTGTACTTAAACTTGATGTGTTTGATTCATAGTCAGAACACGAGATCTCTGAACCACCACTAATATTTTCTTTATAATTGTCTCGGTTTCTTATTGATTTGCTTCGTTTAATTGTCATCTCCCTTAATTTTTTCTTCTTCGTAGTTCGATTCAATGGCTCAGCAGTTTCAATTTTTACAGAAGATTCCCTTTTGTGCATTAATAATGTACGCGAACTGTTTAAATCCATGCTCATACTCTCTGTATTGTGATAAATTTCACTGAGCGGATTTCTTTTGTTTTCAAATTTCTTGATTGTTAACTGCGCGATTTTATTCATACTAATTTTCTCCACTAAAACGCGCATTTCTTTGATCTCAAAAGTGGGATTAGCATACTTATTCGGATGATATGGCGTGCTGCATGGAGCATCTAATAAATTGTTGATGGTGTCGTCGGTTAAAGTTTCATTTCGTGTTTCAACTCTGCTACTAAAATCTTCGATAATCGTACTCATCATACTGTTGGCAGAATTATTGTTATCCTCAGTTGAAATCTTCATATCTATAATTCATTATTTGTATTTATTATATTTTTCCAATCAATCGACTTTCGAGTACAATAATTACCTGAAGTATTCTGTGAGTTGTTCTCGTAATTAGTTATCTCAGGGCACTGGACCGGAGATTGACTTTTTCGATCGTATCTTTGTACGATGATCTTTGGAATGGGTGTCTTTAAATTTGTATCAACCAATATATTTTTTGTTGGAGAAAAAACCGGTGGGGAAGAGGTTCGACTTTTCAGACGATCGGCGATTGTTACGCTGTCAACGGATCGCCGATGAGACTCCAAGCTCATTTGGCTTGGCAAATGTGGTTGTGTTATCCTTTCCGGGTATATTAACGCCATGGTCTCTAGATATTTATTTTCTATTGTAGACGCAATGGAGTCTTTTAGTCGTTGAAATTCCTCGCGCTGTTCGAATAATTGTCGGTTTAAAAACGTAACTTCATGCTTCATTTTGGTAAGCGCGCTACGCAGTTCTTGATTATTTAACGATAATTCTCGGTTTATTATTCGATATGTGTCCATTTTCTATTCTATTAAAACGTTTTAAATATTTTCCGAAGACAAATTTAATGTAAACAGATTTTACAATTCAGCGTCAAAGCTCAAACTTCAAGTGAAACGTCAACTCCAACGGTTATTACGTCAGTGATGTGCCTCATATGTATGCTTTTATGGATGTGCCAACTCATGACCAACAGACACGTTACATTTTATGTTGTCCTTTTTATAAAACAAATGGCACAAATTCATAGTCAGCCCATGAATAATGCCTATAGCCGACAGAAAATGAAAAGCCGGCTATAACTTTTCGTTATTCATAAACACATTTTTGCCGGTATATTACATAGTTAGTAGGCGTAACTTAAAACTGAGAAAAAGAATGCCCGTCAGTGACTTGGCACGACTATTGTAATTGCCGTTTGACAGTTTCACATAGGCAGTGTTTTCATTGAAAGTAAGGCCGGTAGTTACCAAGCGCTCATAAATCGCTTTTAAGTTTAAATTTTTGGCGCTCTTTCGAGGATGTCAGTGACATTAGGTCTGTTCCCGTACTGTTGCAAACAGCCGAACAGAGCAGCTAGTCAACTTTTTTTGAGGTCGGGGACTGGATTTTAGTCAAGAAAATCTGGACTAAACGTCAAAATGAGCTGACTGATTGGTTTGGTTATACTACGTGGCTGTTGTTTGCTCGTTACATAAATGAGAATCCAAGTAAATTATGAAGGAGTATTTTTTTATTTTTTTATTTTCAATGCAGTTCATATACTGTTGGATCATGTAGAACAATCGACAAACTCAGCAAATCGTTCACAGCAAATAATGCCACTTGGCCTATGAAATAACTAATTTACATTCATGTGTATCTAGTGTTATTTACATAAAATCTAAGTTGTAAGTTTGTTTTTGGTCTTTTTTTATTTAAAAAATAGATTTGTTGTACTATACAATCACAATTCTCCAAACAATTCCAAGCGAAAATAGAAAGTAAATGACGTTTGAACTGATTACACGACTTTTTTCGTTCGTTTCGTCTTTCGTCTTTTTGACAAATACGTACTATAGTGATTACATGGTTCTTAACAATTGGTGGATACGTGCATACGTGATTCTGACATTTATTGAAATTCACATTATATTTAGGAAGGGAATAGTAAAATTTCAGTTTGAATCGCATTAAATTTACTTATTATGGTATAGAGGATAATAATTGCGTGTTTACTAGCAAATGTAAAATGTCCCTTAATTTAGCTCCGAAATCAACTTTAAAATTCATCATTAAAATTTTCTGCTTTGTTTTGATTGTCAAACGAGAAATGTCAAAGATCAACCGGAAAAAGTCTCAGAATTTTCATTCCTGCGCTCGTTACTTCATTACCCTCTCGTTGTGCCCCTCCCCCTATCTGTCAAAAAGACGAAAGACGAAACGAAGAAAAAAAGTCGTGTAATCAGCGTCAAAAAGAGCATTGACGATTCCAGAATATCTAGATATTTAGTGACTAAAATCATGAATGCCCCCAATGTAAATATTAGGTCTGTTCCTTTACTTTCTGCTCCAAAAATAGTAAATTATTATTCAATAATTCAAGAAGTGGGGGTAAAATTCTCTCAGAGTTAGGCAAAATTACGAAGAAGTAAAGGAACACGTTTACTACAAAAGTAGCAACAAACGAAATGTCAAAAACACATGTGAAGCAAAAGTAAACAGAGTGTTGTTGTACGATTTTGGATTTAACAGAAAAGTCCACCCCTGATGATTTTCCAGAACCAATACAGTATGCAATATATTGCGAAATACAAATTTCAACATTCAGAACGTTCAACTTTCATCTATGTTCCTTTTCTCTCCATTTTTTTACTTTTTGAATTAAAATAAAAAAATGCAAATAATTCAAACAAGTGAAACAGCTGACTTTGACAGATAGTTCAATTTCTACTGGAAGAAATTTGTGCAGTAAGAAATAGTAAGATTTTTTAGTGAGAGGCAATTTTTACTCTCTCGTTGCCTCTCTCTTTTACTACTTTTTTGCGTAAAGGAACGCGAATTATCTAAAACCAGTAAGAATCAGTAAGAATCAATAACAATTTTCAAGTAAAGGAACAGACCTATTGAGTTTGTTCGTTTGAATCACTTTTCAAAAACATACCAAAGTCGATACTAACTAATACACTGGTAAAAATATGTTTATGAATAACGAAAGGTTATAGCCGGCTTTTTTATTTAGTGCGGGCTGTAACTAGTCGGCTATAGGCACTATTCATGGGTTGACTATGAATTTGCGCCAATATGTCAATAGAAGTCTTATGTGTTTAATTTTCTTTCAGAAAATGGTGCCGATATTACTGCTAGAACTGACGGAAACGTTTCAGCTTTATCATTTATAGTGCGGCGAACTCCAGATGTTATACCCAAGCTAATAACTAAGCTGGATTCTTCAATAAAAGTGAACGATCATGAGATAGGAGATGTAGATTGTGAAATTAAATTGGATTTTAGACTTTTGGTTCCTTCGCCAACTTTAGAAAGAGGGGAAACCGAACTACTCATGTCATTCATTGAAGTTGGACAAAAACGAGTTCTAATGCATCCTCTTTGCGAGACGTTTTTATTTCTAAAATGGAGACGAATACGAAAATTTTTCCTAATGAGTCTGTTCTATCACTCTGTGTACGTGTTAATGTTTACTTTGTATGTGATTGGGGTGTACATTAGGAACTGTGAGAAGGATTCCACCTGTCGAGCAGCGAGTTACATCTCACCGATTGGATACTTTGTGGTGACTTTGAATTTACTCCTATTGGCTAAGGAACTTTTTCAGGTAACTTAGCAAATCAAAAATGTCACGTACGCGTAAGTATTTACTGATTCCCCTAGATGGCACACGGATTGAGGGGCTATGCAAAGTATTGGGAGAATTGGCTACAGTGGACTATAATTTTTGGAGTGTTTTTGTGCGTGGTAAATATAAAATGAATGGCTGCTTAAAATATGACTGTTATATAAGTTTACTTTAGACACCAGAACTTCTAATTGCTAGTGATCTGTTTACGGTGCCCGAGTGGCAGCACCATGTCGCTGCAATTGTTGTCTTTCTTGTGTGGTTGGAACTGATGATGTTAGTTGGAAGATTCCCAATTTTTGGACTCTATGTTCAAATGTTTACAAAGGGTTAGTTGCTCATTTTTTAATACACCAACACATATTTTTACTTTCATTTCCAGTTGCTGTAAACTTTATAAAGTTTCTCTTGGCCTATTGTTGCTTATTAATTGCGTTCGGTTTGAGTTTCTGTGTCCTGTTTACAGATTATCCCGCTTTTATGAACATAGCGTGGTAGAGAGTTTAAATATTTTAATTAACTTGAAATACATATGTATGCATGTGTTTAAAATTAGGTCAATTCTCAAATCGATAACAATGATGTCTGGGGAATTGGAATTTGAGGATATTTTCTATGGAGATGTACCTATAAAATATCCTGTCACTGCACACATTCTCTTTCTGTCATTCGTGTTGTTAGTTACTGTGATTTTAGCCAATCTAATGGTTGGCCTTGCGGTGAACGATATACAAGTTAGTGCTTTTTATGTAAATATTATGAATTCATATAGTAACATTTTCTTTTAAAAACAACCAGGGTCTACAAGTCTCAGCAAGTTTGGACAGATTAATCCGTCAAGCAGAACTGGTATCCCGCCTCGAAAGTTTGTTCTTTTCTCGGCTGCTTCGGAACTCTCCAAAACGTCTTCTAGCCCTATGCAAAAGAAGCGCATTACTTCGAACTTCTAGAAATCAATTACAATTCGTCATACGACCAAATGATCCACGCGACAAGCAATTACCAGAAGAACTAAAGATAAGCATTTATAAGCTAGTTGCAGAGCGTAGAGATCGAAACCAAAGTGTAAGGCAACAGAAATACGACACAAATTGTTGCTTTTTCAACAAAACCCTAGCAAGCCATGGGTTGGAAAAATGCAAAAAGACTGAAAACTCATCTATATTGCGGCCACGATCAGTAGCAAATGTTCCAAATCAAATTCAGATGAGGCAAAATTCAGATGTAACGGGGAACTCAAAACCAAATCCCAGCAGTATAACTCCAGACACTAGGCAAGATATGCAAGCTATTAAGGCGCAACTAAGGGATTTGTCAAATAAATTGGATACGTTTGCCGATGGAGTTGAAAAAAAGTTAAATTCTGTCGGTGAGGAGCTAGCTCGCATAAAAATGAATTTAGAACAGAAAACTCAATTTTATTTTTAATGTTGATTAATGTTAATATAGTAACAGAAGAATATAGTAACATAATAAGATAAATTTGAACTGAGACTGTTTTTAACTTTGGCTTCATGATTTCTGATTACAGTTAAACATTGGGTCTATGAAAATCCGTCATCGAATCTGAGAAGTGGCAGCACTTACCAAATGTTTTGCAACGTGTTCCACATGGGGGTATAATTTGAAACTAGCACACTAAGGTGTTTGGCAAAAAAGGAGGGGCCCATAAATATGTCAGACAATCGACTGCATTTGTTTTGCTATGGAAAAGGAGGGAATGCCGCGGATTACTTACAGGTGGACGGCTGCTAAACCGTCTTATCTTGTTGTGTCCTGGGCACCAGGCGATATTCACTGAACTAATTTAGAAGTCTTAACTTCAAGACTTCTTCTGCAGACTGTTTAATGGCGATTAAGACAAAAGCATTTTTTACTCAGTAATCAAGTTACACAAGGACTTAAGTATTCTACGGCAATGGTTCGCTAAGCATCTATCTTCCATTCTAGCTCTTGCACAAAATTATCGCTACCTATCCATACGTGTGGCAAAAACAACTTCAATGAGGATTTAGTGTGTAGCTCAAGCTGCTTTAAAATAGAAGGTGTTGATAGCTATAAATATCTAGGCATATTAATAGACAAAAATCTGACTTTTAAATCGCACGTGGAGGACTTAAAGCAATAAATGTTAGCTGTAACTCGGAAAATGTATCTTTTAAGAGAACACTGTTCAAAAAAAAAGTTGCGAATGTTTTACTATGGGTTAGTGCACTCAAAACTCCAGTACGGTATTGCAAGTTGGGGTGGAACTTACAATAGCACAATTGAAGCTCTATTTTTATCCCAAAAACATATAGTAAGAATAATTTGTAGGCAAGGTCGATTAGCTCATAGTTGGCCACTGTTCCGGGTCCTAAGAATACCTCCAATAAAACATCTGTATTATTTTCAAAGTTCTTAAAGTTTTTTCTTCATGCGAAGCGGATACAGCGCTATTCTAAGATGTTCAAATATATACAGCTTACGAATAAATGGCATGTTAATATCTAATATTTCAATTTCAAAAAAAAACTCACTGTTCAAAATTTTACACTACGGCAGCCCCTGGGCTCTTTAATAAATTACCAATCGAAATCAGACAAATAGTTCAACCGACTCTATTTCTCAAAGAACTAAGAAATTTCCTTTTTAGTATGGATAGTTCAGCAGTCAAAGCTTTTGTTGACTCAAATCTCTAATACACAAACATTTTTATAGAAATGCTTTTTATTTTAAAAAATTATTTTGTTCTTATTTTGGTGTAAGTCTCATTAATTATTATTATTATTGCTATTATTTGTTTAAAAATTGTTGTTTCATTTTTATAACTGATTTTACCCGACATTCTTAAACATGTAATATTTATTGAAGGATCATTCGCCTCTAGTTCCTTATGAACTACAGAATAATGCCCATTATTTTATTTGTTTCTTAATTATTAAATAACTTGTACCTATATTATAATATGTAAATGTAAATAAATAAAATATTAATAAAAAAAAAAAAAAAAAAAAAAAAAAAAGACCGGCAAAGTCCACCATAGACCAAATTTTCACACTTAGGCAGATCCTGATCCTGTTTCTTAATTATTAAATAACTTGTACCTATATTATAATATGTAAATGTAAATAAATAAAATATTAATAAAAAAAAAAATGTTCTGGAGGAGAACATTCAACCACGAACTGTACGAGTTGTACAGCGACATCCTGGTAAAAAAACTGCACATTGGACGTTTAAGATGGATAGGCCATGTAGAGCGTATGGACATCAACGCTCCGGCTCGGAGAATATTCGATTCTAACCCGGAGGGTCAGCGGAACAGGGGACGACCTGGCCTAAGGTGGCGGGCACAAGTAGAACAAGACCTCGACCAACTTGAAGTGCGCAACTGGAGGCGGTTAGCTAAGGACCGGGCTAAATCAAAATATTATAATTTTCTATAATATATAACGATAGGTTCGATATATACTAAACATATGTATAGCACACGAGTAAATTAGCCAAATCTAGTAAGATTGCTCAGTTTATCAAATTAAACGTAAAAACATGTATGTAAAATACAGAAAGAAAAAAAAAACACAAACACTTACCAGTAAATCACAACTCATACTCTCGCCATTTTTCAAACCAACAATATTTTTTGGCATTCCATTGCTTCGAAGTTCAACATTTGCAATTACCGACTGATTAAGTACGGTAACATTTTGTGCTGATTTCAGCTCATTGTATATAGCGTCCAGCATTAAATCGTTTTCAATAATACAAGCCACATTGTCAGAGAAATCATTGTGGTTGAATGTAATCATCGCATCAGAACTTGCGTCCCAAACCTTTGAATAAATGTTTTTAAGCTTTGAAATCAAAATTTCGATGTTTTTTTTACCTGCATCTGTTTAACGGCCTTAAACCGCGTCGAAGAAATTTTTTCCCAGGCACCGATTGATTTGAACAATTCAATTGAACCATGGTTTATAGCCGATACACGATTACCATACTGACCGCCAGAAAATCCTTTGAATGGCGGAGCACCCTCAAGGAGAAGAACTTTCTTTTCAGAGAGAACTTTATTTTTCGCTACAAAATTTTCAGAATAAATTAGAGCTATATGAATAAAAACTAAATAAAAATATTACACATTCCACATGCTAAGGCTGTTCCAACTAGTCCTCCGCCGGCAATGATTATATCGTAGTGCTTTGGCGTTTCCGGTTTCTTCGCATCAGTTGCATTTTGTTGGTCCTGAGTTAAATTTCTACATGACCAAATTGTTGATTTTAATGGTAATGAGCTGAGTGCAAATCTTTTTGTTGAAAATCGTACTAAAACTGACATAGTTTTCGATATGAATTACGAAATTAAATATCTATCTATTCGATGACTGCAAAAAACAAAAATAAACAGAGGCTAAAGTAAAACAGCTGATTTATAAATTTAGTTGTCAAATAATTGTCATGATGATGAAGAGTACAGTTGTTCTTTTTACTGCTGAGGGTGACATCTAGCGACCGGAAGACTTTAACAAATTATTCAGTACAGTCACAGTTACAATTTTAACGCAGAAATATATCAGTTTGCCGTGCTCATGCGACAAATAAAAATCTGCAGAAAGGTGGCAGTTTAAAAAGAATAAAATGGATCAAACCCTAGGTTCGGTTAGGTCGACGGGTGCTGTTGGGTCCATGGTGTCCATATTTTGTTATCCTGGCAAACCTGAAATAAGAAGAAATGTCGCTTATATACAGCCCACCAGATATAAATATGAATTTCTACACCTTATTCTTCTTTCGACGAAGGTACGACAATCATACAGCAGGTCTTGAACAGGTTCCATTTTCTTCCTCGTCCTTGCAGCTTTTATAAAAGTCCAGCTCTGACCAGCTAAGAGAAGGCGTGAGCTTCATTTGACTGAGATTATGTTGGCTTAACGTCAGTAGACTTCTTCATAAATTACCTGGTATACATAATATTCAACACTAACTCTTTCATTCAAATTTCATCTGCTCTTTCAGTTCCTTGGATAGCCATACGCAGCAGATTTCTTATTTACGTGTCAGTCCAGTCAAAGGCCAGTCGGTGTTATCCTGTTTGTTATTAGTTTTCTTTCAGGACTATATGGAGGTATGATCATGCTTCTAATGAAAACATTTGTGCTTCTTTCAGAATAAGTGCAGCTTTGACCGATATTTTTTATTTTTATTTTACTATACGTACATAATGTATATCTACTTGATTGTCACTGTGCTGCCAATTACGCTGTTTCTAAGGGCGAATTCAAGTCGACCGCTTTGAATGGGGCTCACATTAATGATAATTGATGCAAATCCGGAACCTCATTTGAATCTCACCTGCCAATTTCAATTATTTAAAAAAAATATAAAAGACCATCCCGTCTTCTATTTTCCATCCATTTTCAGTACGAACTCAAAACGCATTTGCTCAAAAATGTCTGAACCTGTACTGAGTAAAAAACCTTCAAACAGTGAGGAGTTGGAACCAGAAACAGAAACATTTTTTGACTCAAAACTCTTCCGGTGGATTACACTTGGCTTGTACCTGTGTGGAGTCAGTGGCATGGGAATGTGTTTATCATTGTACTACTTATTTTTTTTTGACACTACAATGCCTGAAATCTATCTGCGTTTTCCTGTAACGATAAGGGACGCAGGAGCAAATTAATTAAAAATTAAAATAAAAAATCATAACAGTAAGTTTATTATTCTTAGGAAATCTATTTTGTTATACTTATGTACTCGTATTTGTGACTTTTTTGGACAAAAAATTTTTATTTTTATTTCCTTCTTCTACTTTAAAAAAGGGACATCCGGCATTTTCCATTCCCATATGAACAAGTAATACAAGTTCAATATGAAACCGTGTCGCGCAACATCGCAAATATACAAATCTAAATTTATAGATTTAAATAACTTGAACTTAAAAAAATGGAATAGTATCCACGGCAGTTAATTTAATTTTGTTTTCGATCTTCTGCAACAAAATCCAAAATCAATTTTCTATGAACAATAATATCACTGACATTATGAGAGTGTATATAAGCTAAACAATTGTCATTCACAAGTGACTTTGCTTCAATATTTTCTGGATAATTTTTAAAAATTCATTATTTTTAAATCCCCATTTGATTTTCTGTCTCCACAACGGTGACTGCTGGAATAGAAATCTTTAAAAGAAAAATACTCCGATTATGTATAGGTAAACATTTGGAAACCAGAACTAAAAAAAAATTCTAATACCTACATCTATAGGGAATCTAATGTCACTCCTTTATCCAACTACACTTAACACCCTAGCACTCATGAAAAGATTCATTGAAAAATCCCCAACCTAGATAACTGTTTCTGTTTCTTAGTGGGTGGCCGTGGCGTAGTGGTAGTCGTCGTCGGTTGTCATGCAAAAGGTTCACGGTTCGAATCCAGATGTCTTCGAAGCATTTATTTCTCACAAAATAAAAATAAGTTGATCAGTTTCAGAAGTATAATATCGAAACCTACTGCGAAGGCATAACACTGGCAGTAGGATGTTGAATATGGCTGAAGATATCGCACAAACCAAAATAATAAGAAACATCTGGAAAAAACTCCTGTGAATCATAAGCAAGTACAAAAATAATACACAACTTTCCAGTTATCCTGGACACCACCCATAGAGTTAGTTGAAATTGAAACCTATCATCTGAGCTTCCTAGCACTACGTCGATCTGTCTGTCTCTCGTTCTCGTCTTTCATGTGCTCGCGCTGTGTGTAACATTAAAAGGGTATTCATATCCCCTTTAGCGTGTGTAGATTATAAAAAAAAAAAAAAAACTCACTGGTTAGGGGAACCGAAACCTCACAATTTGGGATCAGCTGGATCGACAGCGCATACCCCTCCCCTTGGGGGATTTCTTTCATCGATGTGAATCCATCACCCGATGGACCACTTGTATTCTTTTAAAGGTTAACTATTCCCGGTCATAACAGGGGTTAGTATCATTGTCTCCTTATCAAAAACTCCAAATTATCAAAAATAAAAAAAAGTTCAGATACCCTTTTCTTTTGTCTGGCTTTACACTTTAATTTAATTATGTTTATTTCAAATATTGACAAGCTTTGGAGGACAAAACTATTAACATACACTCGAACATACATAAGTAAATTATAAGTAGCATCACAAACGTTTTTCGCAACTGTCCACATTATCTTGCCATTATAGATTCTAACTCACTTTGAAATATCTCGATAATGGTTGTGGGAACCGTTTGTGTTTTAACTAGTTTTTGATATCACATGGGCGAAAAACTAAAACACATATTTCACATTACCTAAATGGTTAAATTAAAGTATTAATTTATTGCAGGTACAGAACTTGAAAATTAGCTATGTATTTTAAAATGTTTGATTTAACTCGGTCGAAAAAGTTGGATATTATTGTTTGGACCGTTTTCTTAAATCTAAATTGTGTTTCCGGCATTTAATCCGTCACCAGAGTCATTACTATTTTTAATGTCAGGAAAATATATTCAAAATGATATTAACATACATATGTTTATATATTAAAGAAACGAAATTTAAATTCTTTTAAATATATTAAGGTTACACATCCGAATGCAAGCACTTCTTGAACAACATTCGCAAATACAATTCGTACTTCCAGTTTGGTGCACCAAAAGTCACTCGGAAGAATTTCATGACATTTTATGACATAAACATTATTCTCAATGGGTGCAGCGAAGCGCACTGGGTAACCATGAGTTGGTAATAAAATGATTGCCCAATGATAATAGGGAAACCAAAGAAAATCGCATTTATTACTTAAATGTACATACATACATTACATACACATGTACTCATAAATAGCTTGTAGAACAAGAAAGCAAATAAACTAATTAGTTCTATCGAATCAATGTTTAAGCCATAATCCATATTTACATAAAAAAAAAACAAGCAGGAAAAAAATCAGTATATTCCAAGGAGTCACCAAAGCGTGTTTAGTACATTTCTGTGTTAAAAACAAAAAAAACAACTAAAACAAAAACAAAAAAACTGTTTCAAAAATTAAAAACCGGGAGAACTATTTTGTACCAATACAAAAAAAAAAAAAATATGTCAACTTCTGTAAACGTTGATGTCGAAGCTGGAACAGGATTTTTAACCAATGGAAAAACAAAAGAACAAGATACAAGATCGATGGTGTTTACGAACAGTAGCTCATTTCGTGATTCAAAGTTGTTTCGACTGTTCACAGTGTTTTTGTATGTGTTTATGGTCAGTGGCTTGGGCCTAATGTTATCCCTGTATCACTTTTTTGTATGGGACTCAACCATGCCACCTGTGGCAAAAGTTCCGGGCCATCAGATTTATTGATTTTACATTCTTTTTTTTTCATTTCAATTTCAATCAATATGTTTAAATAATTTTTGTACATGTATTTTTATAAGAGCTTATTCATATTCTTTACCTATCGAGGTGGTCAAATGTAAAACAAAAGTAAAATGAAAATGGAGTCCCTTTGCTGACCACTTTCAAAAAGTTAATTTTATTCGAATCGAATAATAAATTAAAAAAAACATACGCACATATGTATATTCAATGAATATCTACATTAGGTATGTTTTTTGGAATTGGAATTCTCAATCGAAATTCGATCACGACTCTATATTTTATTGGGGTGCACAAATTCATAAAAATAAACGTTAGGATCTGTTTTTTTTATCGAACCGTCAACTTGTTCGTTTGCCATATTTCGCTTCTGGTACATCCGCCACCAGCGGAACCTTCCAGGCCAAAAACCATGTTTAAGCTTTATTTAGGAATACAGACTTGTTGTTGTTTAAAATTATTAAGGTAAGTACATATGTACATATGTGCATATATGTATTTGCAATTTGGTTTTTACGTAGCAAAATTGTGTGCTGTTATTTATTTTTGAACAAGTGTTGTATTGAAAAGCTAAAAGGAATTTAATTAGTGACTCCCCCCCCCCCCCCCCCTGAATCCGCGCCTGAATGAGAGAGACGAAGGTTATGTTCCAATTTGTTAATAAAGGCGGAGATTTTCGCCCAGTTAATACTACAAAAGGGTTCCGGTCCTGAGAATTTGGCAGTTGAACCTGAACGGACTAGCTCATCCGCAATCTCATTTCCTGCAATTCCTCTGTGACTAGGCAGCCACCAAAGTTTGACGTAGTTGTGAGTGGCTAGGGATTGCACTTTACCAGCCCTGAGTCTAAAGAGTAGGAGCTCAAAGCTTCGAATGCGACTTGGCTGTCTGAGAAGATATTTATGTTAGCGCCCTGGATGCCTCTCTGTAGATTGATTAAGACACAGATCTCAATGGCATGGACCTCGGCTTGAAACACGCTGAGAAATGTTGCAAGTGGCACGGAGATTCTAGTATTGGGCCCAAAGATCCCAGCACCAACACTAGAGGCCATTTTCGATCTATCTTCTCTTCATTTTTTTTTTTTTTTTTTTTTTTTTTTTTTTTTTTGCCGAGGGTAGGTGAAAATCTTCCATAGACACTATGAGAATAGCAAGCGCGTGCTCATAGTAGTGTCAGATTCTTACTGACCAAAAACACCACCCTTCGATATAAATTTGTTAGATACTGCAACTAAGTTATACTACTTATCAAGCAATTTTTCTATCACGAAATATAAACGTTTGGCAGGTTACTTTCCAATGAAAGATCCTGCATGTTCCACAATTTAGACGCGGTTAATCCTTATCTCGCCAAGTCGAAAGGTTTTGTTCTTTGTAGTCGGCGCAATAAATTGCTCTCATCCAAAATAAGTAGGACTGTATTATTAACATGTCCGATTAGTCGGTTTCTATGTTTTCGCGCGAAGCTTCTACTTTCAGCTTGTCGGAATTCCGAGATCCCTGTGGATATCGTCGTTTCTAGCATACCACGGTGCTTGGACAATTTCTCTTAGCACTTTATTTTGAAAGGTTTGTAAAATATTGGCATTTGTTTTCTTGGTACAACCCCAAAGTTGTATACCGTAGGTCCACACCGGCTTTAGCACTTGCTTGTATAAAAGCAGTTTGTTCTCGGTACTGAGGTGGGAATGTTTTCCGATCAACCAGTACATTTCTCTATATTTGATATCTAGTTCTTTACGTTTCATTTTCACGTGCGAATTCCACTTCAACCTTGCGTCGAGTGTCATTCCCAGGTATTTGGCTTCATTTGCAAAGGGTATTCGGGCCAAATTTATAAAAATGGGCAAGTCATTAATTTTCCTATAAGTGAAATTCACGTGAACAGATTTAGTTCCGTTAAGGGCGATCCGCCAGTCCTTCGTCCATTCATTTACTTTATTTAATGCGTTTTGCAGTTTGGCAGTCGTTTCCTCGATTGTTTTACCTACCGCTAGGATAGCGGTGTCGTCGGCAAACGTAGCAAGAATAGTGCCATCTTCTTTCGGTATATCACGAGTATATAACAGATAGAGAAGCGGCCCCAGAACGCTTCCTTGCGGTACGCCGGCCAAAATTTCTTTGAGCTCGGAGTATTCATTTCCATTTCTAACACGGAAGAGTCTATTCCCGAGATATGAATTCAAAATCTCGTATAGGTTTGCGGGAAGTACTTGTCGTAGTTTGCATTTCAAGCCATCGTGCCACACCTTATCAAAGGCTTGCGAGACGTCAAGGAATACGGTTGAGCATATCTTTTTTTCTTCTAGTGCTTTTTCGATTACGTTAGTAATTCTATGCACCTGGTCAATCGTCGAATGCTTACTTCTGAACCCAAACTGGTGGTCAGGTATTAGATTATTTGCTTCTATAACCGGTTGGAGACGCCTTAGTAATATCCTCTCGAAAATTTTGGATATGACTGGAAGAAGCGATATTGGTCTGTATGATTTTACTTCATATGACGGTTTTCCTGGTTTTAAAACCATTATGACTTCCGCAACTTTCCATTGGCTCGGCACGTGTTTTAATCTGAGTGCAGCATTTATAATATGGAGAAGCTTAATTAATGCTTTTCTAGGTAAGGCTTTGAGAATTTCTCCGGTAATCAAATCATAACCAGGAGCTTTCTTAGGTTTTAGTTTCGCGATCTCACGTTCGAGTTCTCTAAGCGTCGCAGATCTGCGCGTTAAATCGTCAGATGGTGGAACTACCATCCTTGTGATGTTGATGTTGTCATGAACCACTTGACCAACGTTCGGTTTAAAGGTTTCTTCCAAATGGGCGGCAAAAATATCCGCTTTTTCTTTATCTTCCCTTGCCCATTCATTTTGATTTATTTTAAGTGGCGGCGCGGGGATTTTGGGCCTTTTGGTGCCTTTTACGGCTTTCCAAAGGGAATAATTGGAATCTTTTTTCGCGGTTAAACTCTCAAGGTAAGAGCCTATCGCACGATTTTTAAAATCCTTAATGCTATTCTTTAACAAATTGCAGAGACGATTCAGATATGCTTTATGCTGTGGAGTACGACTCTGTTGCCATGTTTTACGCGCTTTTCTTTTTTCCCTGATTAATTCTTTTATTTCAGAAGGATATCGTAGACCGTATTTGTCCGGCGTTTTTCTTGGATTGGGCGTATTATTCCAAGAGGCGAGCTGTACTATCTGAATGAAGCGATCGACTTCAACCTCAAGTTCATAGGGTGTCGTAAGCGGTACGCTCAGTTCAACATTTACTTCGATCTCGTTCCTAAAGCCTTCCCAGTTAGTTGTTCTACCGGTTAATTTCGCTGGCTCTCGGTTATATACTAGTTTTTCGCTCAATGTCAAAATAACTGGGGAATGATCAGACGACAGATCAAAGCTCTCTTGAACTTTTATGTGGTTGTTAGATATTCCTTTCACAACGAAGAAATCGATCAGGTCAGGTATTTTCAAAGTATCAGCTGGCCAGTAAGTCGGTTTGCCCGTCGAATGAAAATCACAACTGTACTCCATACCTGCCCCATAGAGCATTCTACCTTTTTGCGAGGTGTATCTAGAGCCCCAAAACGTATGTTTCGCGTTAAAATCGCCGCCAATAATGAAATTAGGTTTCAGCGATTTAAATAAGTTAGTAAAATCACTTTTTTCAAGCGCGGAACGCGGTGGACAGTAGATAGATGAGATTTTAATAGTACGCTGACTATTTTTAACTCGAATTGTGCACAGTTGCAGAGTTTCAAGCTCTATCTTTAGGTCTTCGCATTGTTCAATGCAGTCTTTAATAAACAAGGAAGATCCGCCTCTCGCTTTGCCCGAAGGGTGACAAGCGTGGTAATCAGTATAGCCTTTTATTTTTAAATGCGATTCCTTTTTCACGTGAGTTTCAGAAATCAAGCAAATGTCAATATCTTTTTCTCGCATGAATATTTCCAATTCGTCAAGTTTTTGCAAAAGTCCGTTTGCATTCCAAGTACATATTTTTAACATTCTTTTTTCATTCATATTCTAGGTGAAGTACGCGTTTTCCGTGAATAACTCTCGAGCTTAACCAACCTATCGAGAATAATTTTATTTATTTTGCTTTGCTCTTCAAGTTTCGCGAGAATAATTGAGAAAACTTGAGAAGCAGGGTCCGTCGGGATTTCGAGGTTTTCTGATTTTTCGGATGCTGCAGCCTGGGCGTAGGTCTGCACTCCTGCTGTCCGAGGGCTATTATTTATTTATTTTAAGACCAGAAGTCGAGGGCTTTTCTGTTATTACCACCTTCTTCCGCTCTGAACCCGGTGGTTTTTGTTTGTTTACGTTCTCCTGACCGATCTTACCATTTGCCTTAGTTAGCGGTTTTATTATTTTATTCTGAGGCTTATGGAGTGTATCTCTTCGTTTTTGCAACTCCTTGGCTACTTCACAGCCTCTATAATTTGCCGGGTGCTTTCCCTTACAATTAGCACAGATTGCAGAGGCTTGCTTGTTTACTCGACAGTCTTGGGAGAGGTGATTTCCGGCGCATTTCACACACCGTGGTTCTTTTTTGCAATACGTTTGCGTATGATTGAATCCTTGGCAACGTTTGCACTGCGGAATTATTTTTAAATTTCTACGCATGGGCTCGATTTTGACCACGATATTCAATATGGTTTTTATTCGATAAATATCGTCGATACTATCAGCTTTATCGAATGTTAGCATAAAAAGCGGAAGTCCACGCCTTACCAAGATGTCCTTATCTATTTCGGATTGTTGCTTCTCCTTCTTGATGATATTAACGGCATCAAGAATTTTAAAGCCCTTGTCTTGAAGGTCGCTCATAATCTCTTCTTTTGTGCACGAGGGGTGAAGTCCCCTTGCTACAACACGATGTGGCCTTTCTGACTTGATTTCGAAAGTATACCACTGAATCTTATCGATATTAAGTTTCTGGGACAGTGCGCGATAGTCGTCATGGTCATCGACGTTAATCTTCCACGCATTATTCCTCAAAGATGTGACCTTAAATTTCGATGTTATCGTTCCTTTAAGGAGGCTATGCAACTTATTATATTCCGTTATCCCGACGATGTTTATTGGTGGCGGTAAACGAAATTGCGTTTTACGTTGATTTTCTTGCAGTTCTTTACGCTTTTCTTCGTTTAAGGGCACGACTTCGGGCGAAGAACCGGCTCTCCGTTTTTTAGTAGGTCTTTTCTTAGGGACCCGATTCGTTTCGCGTGCTAGCTCTTCTTCATCGGTGTGGTACTCCCGACTATCTAATAGTGCTGGAGCACATTCGCGCTCTTTCTGCGAGTGTGTGTTCTTTAGAACCTTATTCTCTTCTTTTAATAGATCTATCTCTTTCTTAAGATCTTGATAGAGTAGATCCATTTCGTTAAGCTTTATTCGGAGTACTTTATTTTCTTCCTCAAAGCTTTTATATTTCGCTAAGTCCTGATTTTCGCGCTGCGGCGCTCCCGGCGGACTTTTTTTCCCGGAGTTATTCGATCTTGATGGAGGAGATCGAGATACCCTTGCACTTCTTGTGAAAGGGTCATTGGATTGCAATAAATGGCTCTCCCCAGAATCCGTAGAGCCGACCTCCGAAGAGGGTGGATTTTCCAGTAAAGCTGGACTGCCACCTGGGGTAATTAATCTTTTTGTTTTGTCCATTGCATTTTTGTATACACTATACACTCGGTATACGGAGATTGGATTTTAGTCGCCTCTTACGACAGGCATGCCTACCTCGGGTACATTCTATCCCCTACCCGAAGGGTAGGATACCCACTTGTGGGTAGCCTTTTATTGCCGCCACCGCCACCGATATATCTCCTGAAGTGGATTTTCTGATATGAATTTTCAGCATGGCCCTTATCCAGCTGTTGGTTGATTCTTCGATCCCTTTTTGGCTAATAGCTCTTGAAATGACAAGAAAAGCACAGAGAGCGATATCCTTGCTGCGATGGACCCCCTCTATCTTATTGACAATATTATGGAGAGCATCCTCCGTTGATTTGCCTTTTCTGTACGCGTATTGACTCGACTACAGGGGAGAAGACCTATCTAACATACCTCTAATGTGGATGTTCAGTAGCTTTTCCATAGCCTTTAGAAGAAATGAGGTCAGACTAATAGGACGGTAGGATTCACTAGTCTTATTTCCGGTCCTTGGAATAAATACTATAATTAAACCTACATCCAATAGGGTGGGATGTAGCACCAATTGTAGCTGGCTCTAAATAAAGAGACAAGTGGAGGCAGTACTTTTTGGAGAAGTACTGGAAATATGACATCTCCACCTGGAGCTTTAAAAGGTTTGAATGAGCCTATCGTCCATTTAACCTTAGCTGGGCTAAATAACCTGCCAGATAGACTGTTTAATCTACTCTCGACAGTGACCATACGATCTGTCGAGAGAATAGAATTGGTGGTTAAACTATTATATGGACAAACCGGGAACGTGGAGCTGAAGCAGGCATTAAAGGAATTCTATTCGGTTCGTTGTGAAGGTATATACCATCAGCTTTCTTAAGTAACCCTAGACTATTTGTGTGATACAGGAAATGTACCCATTTCAATTCATCACCTTCCCCCTAATTAGGTGTCATGTGTGACAGTAGTAAAATCGATGTTCTTTATAACCTTGGGCTTGGACTAAGTGAACAGAAATACAAAACCAAAAACAATAGAACTTAGTGAATGCTATTGCATATTCATACAAGTACATACGTACATATGTTGGCGAAAAGAAACCACTAAACCACCGCAAAAACGCTTAATGCTTTTTGTGTATGTTATTTTCCCTTATTTTTTTATCTTCGTATTTCATTATGGAAAAACAGACAAACTGAAACCGTTCAAAGTCTGCTAAAAAAATATTTGTAAATTCCAGTTCAGTCGAAACTACTAGAGTCGATACACACAACATTATAATTGCTCTGTATTCGTACTACATCAGGGATACATTTTTGGAATAGTTATCAAAATATAAACACTTGTGTTTGTTTTCTAATAATGGCTGACGAAGCTAATAAGGATAAACAATCAGATGAAATAATTCCGCAGAAAAAAGGTGGTTTCTTCGAATCGAAAACGTTTAGACTCCTGACGTTGGCCATATATTTGGGCGGACTAAGCGGGCTAGGGATGACGCTGGCCTTTTACCATTTGTTTCTGTGGGATTCAAAAATGCCCCCAATACCAGAGATTAAGCCGCATCACCATGTTGGGTAGAGTGCTGGTGCTGCGTGGTAAGTTTCTGATTTGCGCGCAATACGAAGGTCGAGTTTAAGTTAACAGCCATTTATCTAACGGTAATGGGGGATTAATTTAAGCTAAGCCAGCGAAAAACTGAGTGAACTCTTAATTGGATTCGCAATTAAAAGAATTGGAATTCAGATTGAATTGTGACATCTGCCAGTATTAACTTTGATTCGAAGTCAATCGGTGGACGTTATTCGGTAAAAAATAAATTGTCGAAATGCCAAAGCAAAGTTTGAAATTTGCTCAAATAATTGAAACAGCTGAAATTGATTTGGCCGCTTTGAGAGAACCAGAAGAGGTTGCATTACCTCAACCGCATTATTCCGAAAGATATTTGCGATGTTTTCTGCTCTTTATATATTTGATTGCTCTCTCGGGTCTGGGAGTGGCATTATCATTTTATTATATATTCTTTTGGGATTCCAAGATGCCACCTGTGTACAAACCATTCATAAAGAAGCATTTATAAACTCATTAAGTTTTACTGAAAACTATTGTTTAGTTGCATTTGGTGTTAACGATAGTGCTGTGCTACAAGTCTGTGACTCGAACCCTGCGTGTATTAAGGAAAGTTTAAACACACATAACTTCTTTATTCTGTAAAACAAATTACATTACATAAAAAGTGGATATTAAAAAAAGTCGCGACTTTGAAAATTTGTTTGCTAGAAATGTAACACGCGTCTGCCTCCTAATATTTATGTAAATAAATATGTCGATAAAGCAGTAATTTACCCTTAATTGCTCCAATATTATTTTTGTGTAAAAGTGTATCCAAATTAATTAACAAATTTTAAAAAAGCGTTATCTCTTATTGTTACATTCACAGCCCAAAAATATGTGTTTATGTGCCTGTTTTATTTTTATTTTTTTTATTGTTGCTTGGAAGGTTTTATTTTATTGTTAAACAGTACTTTTATTTAATATACCTAAACTATTAAGTTCAATTTCTAACGTTAATATATAAGTACAGTGAAACTTGTGTATAGTGGAATCGTTAAATAAAAGAATCTTGTCCATTTTTATTATCTTCATACCCATGCAAATTTATTCTTCAATGGCAGAATCGAGAAATGAATGAACCAAAAGTCATTAACAATTTGTCGGCTTCGTTTCCGGAAATTTTGACATTTCAATTGTTTCTTTGCGTGTGTGTCTCATTCTACTAGCGGCTACATTCAACAAGTACACATGCTGAATTCCGATATCAAAATTAATCGAAAAATAATAAAAGATATTAGGTTTCGATTGTGGAAGAAATTGCTTATAGTAGAAATGTTGCGAGTAGTAGAAAAAAAAGTGCATCGAAGCATTCCACTGTTCGCAAGTTTTACTCTAATTTTTGGTAATTTCACATTTCTTTTTATTTGACTTTAAAAACTTGTTCTCTGATCTACAACCTAGCATAGATTCTCTATGGGTTTGAGATCAGGTAATTGTGCTAGCCACTTCATAACAGTAATATGGTTTCCCAAAAACCAGTCTTTCATAAGTTTAGCGCTTTGCTAAGGATAGTTGTCATTAGCGAACGGATTTTGTGGACTTTGCTTTTATTTCCCTTTTTTACTCATACTGCCTTTTTAATCCCTACTTTTTGGTGCTATTTGTCAACATTGTTGTGCACTTTCTTCTTAACAATGCGATTTGTCCTTGCTCACACAAAAGAGATTTTAGTATCTGCACGTACAAGAGCAGGTGTTTCTCTCGTGTGAACATGAACACAAGTCAGTAAGTAACTAAGTAATTAAGTTTACACTAGTCCGCATAAAAAATGTCCATTCTCACCAATACAACCCTAAATATATTTTTGTATAAAAATATACATGCGTTTCTTCTTGTGTCGTAGGTGCAATCTCAGGCATTCGTCGCAGTTTTATTTACAAACTTTTCATCTGACAAAAACCGTAGACATCTGTGAAGTATTTTTTCGTAAGTGTGCGCCATTTCATCTTGCCATACCTTAGTGCTAATCTGTTGAAAATTGAGTGTTCTAAAATGCGTGCTATTCCCAAAATATTTTGTTGCTTGTCATTGAATGTTAAAATGCCCAAGACCAGTGAAAAGATTCAAGCCAATTGCAAAATTTTGTGGTGATATGGGAATAACATTTTTGTTCGCTCCGAAAGAGCATATATCTCAGAGTTTTCAAATAATAGGTAAATCCTAGCAGGTATATTTTAATTTGAACATTTGATCTTAGTGCAATGCGAAATATTTAGGAAGGCCTATTGAAGAGTTGTTAAATCAGAACTTCAAAATGTTTGTGGTTATACAGGTGGGCCTCACTTAACACGGGTTACGTTACTGAAAAATATCGTGTTAAACAAAATCGTGCTAAACGAAACAATAATCCATAATCTCAAAAAAAAAACCAAAAATATTTTTTTTTTTACTTTTTAGATTTTATTTAAAACTCTTATTAATTCATACAATGTTGTTCTTTTTGTTGAAGAAATCTGTAATTTTTGCTTGATTGGTAGAAAGCTTTTTGTACGCTTCCTTATAAGGTGACATGCATAATGCTAACTATCTTTCAAATTTCAGTCGCCTTTCAATTGAAGGATCTGCATTTAAAAAGAGCAACTCCAAGCTTACTGCGAGGCCTATTCCATATGTTAAGTCACAATCACCTATGTTATTAAATCTTCTAAAAATGCTGTACCTGCAGTCCTAATGAACAGAAGACTGTAACATAACTGAGCAATTTATTCTCAATCATCTATCATCGTGTTGGCACAGTTAATATGGGAAGCCCCTATATTCTTAGAAACACAGCAGGTGTATATAAGTATGCATAAGGCATAACGTGTATGCATGTATGTACATATTAACAAAAATTGTATGTTCTACGTGTATGCGCATGTGCATAGTTGCAACAACTTATCGAGAAAAAAAATGGTTGCAAATACCGTGTAAGACAAGGCTTCGGACCGTGTTAAACGAAAATATGTCGCAAAAAGTGAACCGTGTTAAAACGAGGCTGTGCTATAAGAAGTTCGTGTTAAGAGAGGCCCACCTGTACCTACAGTGTTATTACAGTGTTAATGATATGAAATGCATAAAAACCTTTATTATTTTTGCCTTTTTTGTGGTAAGTTATTGCCTTTTTTTTAGCTTTTTTTGGTCAACAAAATCTGTTCACACCGAGCTGTAGCGCCACCTAAGTAAGTAAGTGAACCTGGGATCTAGTCGTTTGCCTTTCGCCAACCGAGCTGTCCATCAGATTCCTTTAAATCATACTTGGACTCATCAAAGTAGAGCACCCTTTTCCATTTCGTTGCAGTTCAGTTAAGATGTGCCTTTGCAAGATCCAGTTCTGCAAGTCGATTTTTTCGAAAATAAATGGCCTTTTGATTGCTCGATATGATGAAAGTCCCCTATCAAGCGTTCTTCGCCGGATAGTCCTACTTGAGACATCTAAGCTTAGCTCGTTTTAGTAGCTATTAATGTTAATGTATCGCCGTTATTAAAATCAGACACGTTTTTTTTTTTTTGCAACGAGGAATACTTATTGGGCGCCATTTTATTACTGCTATCTTATTTCAAATTATACTGACCGATCTACAACGCCGATGTATCGTTGCAATTTTAGTACCTACCTACATATATGATCAAGAACAATGATGCATAATGACTTTTATTTCCATTTATAAAGCGGCACATACACGATCCAATCGTTGTACGACCGCGAGTTGTACCAATATCGGTACAACCGTAGCATACAACGGTACATGTAACCGCAGGTTTTCGATTCAAAGCGTTCGACCGTGCGATACAAATCGTTCACAACACATACAAATTGTTTAGAACCGTTGAACAAGGATTGTATCGTGAATTTCCAGCTTAAGATCATGTTTACAAAAAAAAACCTTATACATATTGCAAGCAAAACGGTAATTTTTCTTGATAAAGTTTTGTCCAGTTGATTTTTTATGAACTGTGATATTATTTGTTGTTTTTTGAATATATATGTTAAAAGTTTGGTTGTAAACTAATAACTAATATCTTTTGTATAAAAAATCATTGAAATAAAAAAATCACTATACGTTTTTCCAATTTTATTCAGTTTTTTCCATGGCAGGATAAGATCGTGCTTTAGTTTTGGCCAACACTGTACATACATTCATATGTACATATGTTTGTATATGAGAACGTTCTCGTGTTTATTTATTCGAGTACTTTGCTGCATCTTGCACTTTATAAAAGTATGTAGACCTAGACTCCGTACAGTATGTAAATAAATAATGACTTTTTACAATTCCGGAAATAAGTGGAATGCAACGAACGATATTCATTCATCACGTCTTCTGTTAATAATTTATTCATCGTTTACACTCTTTTTGCCGAAATCGTAAAATATTTTCCGAATCGGCATGCACATGGAGCACAAATATAAGCAGTCAAGTTCAAATATTTTTCTTTTCCTTTTGTTTTCTGAAAATCGATTGTTTTCCTGTTTTTTTTTTAGCACAAATCCAATTTGTGAAGAAATTTATTCTTGACCGCCAGTTTGAATGCTTGAGTGAAGCCCTAGGAATGGGTAGATTTTTCAGTACACCGCGCACTAGACTCAAAACCGAATTGAAAAACATTGTGACGACGACGACGGTTGGTTTGTATCCGTGCCCTAATTTAACTTTAAAGATTTTCTGCGAACTGCAAATGAAGGGCGATAAGGCTGGCAGAATGTGTGTGGGTTGGCCACAGAGTGTACGAGCATTTATGATACATCATTTTTGGAAGGTCTCGTGCATTTGATACTGGAAGATATCATTAACTCAAGAACATTTAATTAAAATCTGATTGGTTAAAGACGCATTTTGTAGAAGAGCCTAAAAGAATCAACCTTCTCATTTGAGATCCTTGTCTAGTACAAAGTATATTTGGTAAAACTAACACCACCAACAACTAAGGCCTAAGTGAGGAACCAACTAAGCTATTGGGTGTTCGAGCGCGTCCGAACCTTCATCCTACACTTTGTTCAATGTTGGGAATATAATTCATGTTTATATGTGATAACAAACATACGATACGAGTACATATACGAATGGACGTACCTACAGTGAAATCTCCCATTACGGGCAGCTCCCTTAGATGGACAAACCAAGCTTTAATGTTTCAGATTGCATACATTTTACGTTCCCTTAACTAGACACCCCCTTGATCGGACGCGGACACGCATATCTGTCAGAAATTATTTATTATTTAATTAAATTAGACGGACAAAAGCAAAAAAAATTCCTCCGTAGCTTCACACCGAGTTTCGATTTTGATTTCAATTTGAAAGAAACATACATAATGTAGGTACTTGTTCACAGTCGCAACAGATGCAAACGAAAAGACAAAATACAACACAAATAACGCACACATTTAGTACAGTACGGTACATTCATGTGTGGTATATGGCTAAGGTGACCATACATCCCGCTTTGGGTGGGACGGTCCCGCTTTCGAGCTATGTATGTGTCCCGCTGTCCCCAAAGAAACGCAAATGTCCCGCTTCAGTCATTCTGTCAGGAACATCACTAGCTAGCTCCTTGGAACTTTCAAAAATGTACATAATATGTACGTATATTCAAAATTTCGGAAGCCAAGGGGCTATTATGTTCCAAGTCAAGAATGTGTACCTACAATATGGCTTTGGAACAAAAAATTACATTATTTGCTATTCCAATTAAGAAAAATGTAGTACCTGTGTTCAAAGTAATTTGCACAAGACTGTAATAATAATTTCATTATTACATACAGTTGTCCCGTCGCGTCGGCGTCGGCTTGGCTTGGACGCTACGCAACTCGAGACACATAATGTACCTTTTTGTTTTCATTTTGATTTATTTATTTATTTTATTATATTTATTTTAAATTTCTTTTTTTTTTCTTGTAGCATAACTTTTTAAGATTTCAAATGCCAAATTTAATTGTTCACCCCACTATGAACTATGAATATTTTTTTATGAACACTAGGCACTTATAGTAAAGTTATAAAAAATGTTTGGTTATTGAGAATAATGAATAAAATTGAATTGAATTGAAATTTAAATTTTTTACGTATTAGCTAAGTTTATTTGAAATGCCTAAATGCAAGTGCACGTTCAATAATAACTTACGAATCAAGTATCCGTTCATAAAACAGAGAAGTGTTCCCACAGATGTCACGTATGAAAAGTATTGGACTTATTCCAGTGTTGCGCATGGTGGTGCTAGTGATATTGAGCTGCATGGCGCTGCCGCTTTAAATCAAACGATGCTCAGTTTTTTAAAAAAAAAAAAACAGATTCACCGTCTTCCAAGGATTTTGAAGTTACTGCGGCGGAGGGTGCCTGGGCTTATCAAAATGTGCAGGAAAATTATAGTTTTTGTTCAAATATATTTGGCTTCAGCAGTCCTAGGTAGAACCAAGCCTAGCTTCCCACAACCATTTGTGTATGCGCGTTATATTTTTGCACGAATGGAAGGGACCTACAATTTTCTGCCGTCTCCGAACGGCGAGTTGGGAAGCTTTACATGACAAATGATACTCTTGAATGCTTGTCGGGCAATTCGGAAGAGGTGGGCACTGTGAAAAACATTTTAGGTATTTTCGGCGGGATTCGAACCCAAGACCGCTGGCACAGTAGTCCGACGCACTAACCACTTGCGCTACGGTGCCCTACAAATGATTGTGCCAATAGTTTAATACAGGCACATTTAGATGTGCTTGTACGACATCTGAAGCTATTGTTGTGAATGTGTTGGCGCCTATGGCAACATATTATGAAATAAAAGACCACTCTCGTAAAGCTTATTGCAGATTTGTTCAAAACCAGCCCAACAAACTGGTTAAGATTAGTTCTATATTCACTTTCTAATTTTAAAAAAATAAACAGCGAAACATTATTTCCATATTTTTTTTATTATATGTAAGTAATTCCTTATTAAAATTAAAATGTATAGGCGTCCCGCTCTGAGCGTAAGAAATTGTGGTCACCTTATGTGTGACGTATTTTATACAGCTCTGCTGTATCTTGTACATACATGTAGATACCCAAACTCTTTGTCCCATTTAATGTTGCGAGTATTCCCAACGTTTGTTCTGTTCTGTCTTCGTTTTTTTGTTTTGTTAATTTAATCGTTTCAAATAAAGTTGCAGTGTTTCTTTTATGTTTTAATAAATAACGATTATTTATTTAAAAAAAAAAATGTGTTCATTCCTTGAACAGACAACTCCCTTAGGAGGACAAAAATATTGTCACCGTCACTGTGCGCCTAACGGAGCTTTCACTGTGCATCCAAACAAATGTATATCTACATATGACAGTGGTTCTCAAAAATGTAAAGGGCCGTGGCGCCTTTGGCTCTCCCTTGATGCCGTATAGATCGCGTGTCATTTTGAGGTTTTATTTAACTCAGATATAAGCCCTGTCCTGGCATCTTTCATCGTCTTACATATGTATGTAATGTGCATATGTACCTATATAAAGCCAAGTTTCGCGTAGGCAACACCAACGCTCCATCAGTGAATGTAACTTTCGATGAAAAATAAAATGTACTCTCTTTAAGGAGTAACTACACACAATTCGCATCCGCATTAGCTATGAGCTTCAATCAGGTCCAGAATTGGGATAAAAAAGATTAAGCACCTTATCTGTGCATCTTTAATAACTGCTTAACCTACATTTTTTTCCCAGCAAATAGCAGCAATTACCTTTGGGCAAACAAACAAACAAATGTGCATACATACATACATATGTAAGGTATTATTTATTTATACTTAAACTCTTTTTTTACAGCCACACACATATTTTTTTTCCTTTCGATTTCCAAAAGAGGTCATCAATTCGAAGTCAAATCATTAAAGGATTTCAAATATTAACATTCCCCTAGAAAATGTATTCACTATATACCCACATCTGCATATATGGTTGAAATGTACATATGTATGTACATACATATGTAGGGATATATTCCGGAGCTCTAAATTTATTCACACATCCATATAAAATGGGTTCAGCCCGACTGAGTTTACAAAAAGTTTGACACGAAGCACTCGGGCAATTCCACCTTGAAAGCTTTTTATACATACAAACAGAAATCTCTAAATTGCATGATGTCCCAGTGACCCGATTTTCGGTCACTAACCTGAATCCTTTTTGCACACAATTGTTGTAGAAATATCGATTTACAAAGGCAGCAGCAGCAGCAGGACGTTTTCGAAAGAGGGAGTGTGTGCACATACACACAGTTTAAAACACACTGCTCTTATGAGTGTATCGCCATCGCGCCCCATTCCTGCTCACTCTACATTCCACTGGAAAGCTATTTTTCAGTTAAATCTTGAATACATTGATTCTCAATTCATAGGTGCTGGTGCAGTTGCATTCGGAGCACAGAACGCGTACGCGACGGATAATTATCTGAGATTATATTTTAAAAATCATAGTCGATGCATTAGCTTAACACATTTATCTCGCTATACAAACGTACACACACTCAGAACATATCAGTTCAAAAAGTTCAAATTTTACCAATCCTCGTAGTAAGATGATTTCGAAATTAGGCTCACTAGAAGAAAAAATTAAACTCCCACCGACCGAAACAATTAGCAGATTCTATCAGCAACCGCAAAATAATCGAAAAGCGATTAGGATACTCACGGTGGCCGTTTATGTGTTTTGTGTATCGTTAGCTGCGATAATGTTGTCCCTTTACTACGTGTTTATTTGGGATCCCAGCATTCGACCGTTTGTCACCAAAGCGGCTAATTGTGGTAAGTCAGGATTTCAAATCTATTAAGCTGCTCAAAACTTTCTGCTTTTTTGAATGTGTGTGAAGTGTGGCATTTAGGATTTGCTTTATTATTTATTTTATTGATCTAATTATGTGTAGCTAATTTGTTCTTAATAGTTGCATTTCTTTTTTTGCAACAGTTCGCGGCATTGTACTATACTTTCCTAGAGCATTACTTGTGTTGTTGTATATTAGTATAAAAAGTAACTGTTAACTACAACAACAACATCCACATGTATACAAAGTTATCAAAAATAAACAATTTTAACTTAAGTATCAATTCTTTTATCAAATTAGTGTTACTACCTTCACGGTAATACATTTGGCTCATTATGTTAATTATTACAACGCTGTGCTTTACCTTGTCAAAGCTTCTTCCTTTGCACCTTTATTGGACTTGAATTTATTTTTGATTAGAGTTCACGATCTCGCAATTAAACAAAGCTCTTGACAGTTTGGAGTGTTTGCATCAGCGTTCTGTGATTGATTTTGTAGTGCTGTGTGTGGGGTAACGAATTGTCAATAGAAATATTTGCATTTTACATAGTTCTGAAAAACGTAAGAACCTTTCTGTAGAGGAAAAGGCAGCAATTATCTTCCGTTTGAAGTCTGGTGAAAAAATATGTATGTATGTATGTATGCACAGGAGTTTGGCGTGAATTTTTTGATAAACTTTAAGATGAAATAAAATTAATTTGTCCATGAACTTATGTACAGTGAAATCACTTATTAGCGGACAACCTGTTTAGCGCACCACTCGCATTAACAGACACCTTATTGGAGAACCAATTTGTAATTTCCCATACAAAATGCGTTTTTATAAACGGAAAGCTGTACATAATTTCAAAATAAATTGAATTAATTTTGTCTGTGAAAGTTTTGAATATTTCTCTACTTATGCAGAGCAGTCGGATATAACTGCCGCCGGTCGTTATGAGCGACTTCCACTGCACAAAAAATCTTAATGAAACCACTAATTAGCTGATGATATGTAGGTACATACATATATGATATGACTAATATTTCCTTTTTTATAAATTTCATATGCTAAAGGGGATATGAATACCCTTATATATGTAGGGCACATGAAGAACAAGAACGAGAGACAGACAGATCGGCGTATTGATAGGAAACTCAGATGTTTTAGGTTTCAACTAACTCTATGGGTGGTGTCCAGGATAACTGGAGAGCTGTGTTTTATTGAAAATGATGCCAAGTTACGGTTATCATTCACAGAAGTTTTTTTTCCAGATATGACTAGTATTGCAAAAATTAGACTCTGTATGCGGTAGGACCAGGTGCAAACCCTTAACACATCTCAGATTAACCCTCGTCGTTTTGAAGTCATTTATTGTTGAATTTTCGTGACTTTCTTGACTTCAAAGTAAGAAGAATAAAATACATACCCGTAGTTTTTACACCTTTCCATTTCACTTTGACCCCTTTTTTCTCAAACTGTGTACTGAGAAAGGATATTCTTACCTACTTAAAAAAAAATATTGAAAAAATAAACAAAAAAATAAATACAGGCTGGTGTCTTAACATTGTGCTCCCTTACTCTGTTAATGATTGGAATGAGCCGCTATTGTGCATACCTATTAGCAAGTAGTTATGGAAGTGTACTTTGTGCCATTAGTCAGATGGAGAATTTCACTGCACTTCTTGTAAAATTCAACAAAATGTCGAAACTAGTGTTTTTTTGTGTGGACAATAAAATAAATACGGACTAATTTCCATAACAAAATATATTGAAATTTTTTTTTTTTAAATGAAATTTATGGCAAGTAGTTATTCACTTTGTACCTGGTCGCGTGACATTATTTTTTTTATTTTTGCTGCACATATCTTTGGCATAGAGTTAACCAACTTTTGGCACATGGGCAACGGAATATACTCCCACGCTGCCTTCACCTCCTACCAAAGTTCGTTTCTATTTCTGGGTCTTCTTCTAGCTACAACATCCTTTACTTGTTTCCATAATTTTTTCAATGGATTAAGGTCCGATGACTGGGACGGCCAACGCAGAACTTTTATTCACTATGCAGAAGTCCAGGTTATTGTCGCTTTAGCTGTATGTTTTGGATAGTTATCCGCCTGTCAATTCCAAATTATAGGAAGATTTTTTTTTAATCTACCTTCATCGCTACCCCCTCTGTTAAATGAATGACACCGACTCTGTACCTAGAAACTCTGCCGAAACCAAAATACTCCCACCACCATGTTTCAGGGTCTTTTTTATGTAGCGGGGATCATATCCAGAGATAGGAAGACATCTTACAAAACGCCTATAATCAGACCCAAACAAATAAGATTGCATTCGTCCGTCCAAAATATTTTTTCTCCATTTTTTCTGGCCGTCAAAGCCAGGCCAATTTCGGTGGTGAATAGCGAAATCTATCCTGTTTCTCAAGTGCCTCTTGTTGAGAAGTGGTACCTTCCTGGGCAATTTGACTGACAGCTTGCATTCTACCAACGTTCTCCTTATTGTCATTACAGAAACTTTTGGATTTGGTTTTCTCAAAATGGCATCAGACGATACGAATGGATTGTTCCTGGCTGCAAAAACAATTATTCGGTCCATTCTAAAATTGAAGCTTTATTTAGAATATGGGACAAAAGTGATCTTTATGTATCACTTAACCAATTTTAACTGAAATCCGATTTGGAAAAAGCCGATAAATATATCTGTTGGATTGGAAACGGAAATGTATTTATTTTATTGTCCACACGAAAACACACTACTCGTGGCACTTTGTTGAATTTCACAATAAGTACAAGGAACTTAACCATGTGACTAACGGTACAAAGTACACTTCTGTAACTAATTGTCAATGGATATGCAGAACAGCGGCTAAATCCAGTCATTGACAGAATGAGTGAACACAATGTTAATACTCCAGCCTGTATTTATTTTTTTGTCCATAAGTGTAGATAAAAAATTATTTTTAAAAACAAGCTTTAATGAACTAAAAAGTAGCGCCCCAAGCTTTAATTAATAGTCACATATTGGTGACTCAGGAAAAAAATTATTTTTTACTTTTTAGTTTATTAAAGCTTGTTTTTAAAAATTATTTTTCATCTATATACATATTTATTTTCTACTTTTTAGTATCTGAATTTTATTAAAAATATACGTCGGTACGTATGCACCATATATTGGCTATGTGGGTTTAATATGAGAAAGTTTACTCAGAATGTTTGAGATTCCACTCGTCAAACCCTTCCATTTGATACCCATGTTATGGGGGTTGTGAAGAAAAAAGTAATCCGCCATCTTATGGCATCCACCACATTAAGAATCACGTCACTTAACTTATCATATTCTACTTGTCAAATCCTTTCATTTGATGCCCATATTAAGGAAGTCGTGAAGATAACGGTAATCCACCATCTTGAGGCATCCGCCATATTAGTTTTATAAGATCATAAGATATACTATACTGAGTTGTCGGCGCACATGCAAAATTTCAGCATAATCGGATATTTGGAAGTAGGTGTAAAATGGATTCCCAGATTTGGCCCTCTTACTTAAGGCTACAGCTCGGTGTGAACCTGGGCCTGCTTCTCGCAACCATTTGTGTGTGCGTGTTATATTTTTGCACGAATGGAAGGGACCTACAGTTTTTTGCCGACTCCGAACGGCGAATTGAGATGCTCACTAACAAATGATACTCTTTGATTGCTTGTCAGACATTCGAAAGAGGTGGCAACCGTGAAAAACATTTTTAGGTTTTGGACCCGGGCTGGGATTGAACCCGAGCAGCATGCGTAGTAGTCCAACGCACTAACCACCACGGCCACGGCGACCACACAGAAATTAAAAAAGCGTCCGCCATATTGGACTAACAATGTCATCGCATATACTATATTGAGGGATTTGGCCCTCACAGAAATTGAAAAGTTAAAAAAGCGTCCGCCATATTGAATTTACGTCATCAAATAACCGATATTGTATTGTCTCCGGACTTATACACTTGTGCAAAATTTCATGATGATCGGATATCTAGAAGTGGGTGTAAAATCGATTTCCAGATTCATACATATACAACATACCTTCTACGTGTAGACAAGTTTTTCATTTTAAATCTTACAAGTATTTTCATATTTATTCAAATATTCACAATTACAAATTTTCGGTACTACCTGAATGGGCTTAGGAATCTGTATGGGGCTAGGAAAAATTATTTTATACTTTTACTTACTTAACAGGCTCCCGACCCGTGAAGAGTCTCTGCCTGAAACACGGCAGCCTTCCACTCTCTTCGAATCCGTGCAAGCTTCCAGTTGTCTAGACCAAGCTCACTGGCATCTGCGGTAACTTGGTCCTTAAACCTGAGGTTCGGTCTTCCTTGTTGTCTCGAACCTGGGGGCTGTGATTCGTAGATCCTCTTTGCTGGAGCATTGTTTTCCATTCGCTCGATGTGGACGAGCCAGTGTAGTCGAATTGTTTTGGCTTTTCGGACTACATCCACATCTTGGTACAGCTCATAGAGTTCGCGGTTATATTTTCTTCTCTATTCGCCCTCCTCGCATACGGGACCGAATATCCGACGAAGAATTTTTCTCTCGAAAGTATTCAAAATCTGATATGCTTTCCTGTTTATCGTCCAACACTCGGAGTTTTGAACCCATTTGTTTCACCAAACCGAAGTAGCAGCGTCGAATCCCCACTAAGGTCACTAAGGTGTCATTTGTGGTGTTGATGTTTACTCCGAGGTAAGTAAAGTCCTTATCCACTTCGAAGTTACTGTTGCCAACAGTGACGTTTTGTCTTAGGTAGTGGACGATGAATGCTATCAAATGCGGCTTTGAAGTTTGACTTTTTAGTCCGTCTTTAAAACGTATTAAGTTGGCCAGTTGGTTAATATTGCATTGTCATCCAGTTCTAAGCTATGTTTAAAGTTTCAAGTCTCTAGATCATCGGGAAGTTAGTGTAAAATCAATTGCAAAATGTGTACCGACTATTAGGACAGACAAGAAAGCGACCTAATAAAAACGTCGTAAAATAGAATAATTCCAAATGAATACCTACCTAGGTACCTAGGTACCTATGTATATACATATTTGAATGTATGCATATTCTTAGTTCCTTGAATGAATATTGAGACAAATATGAACACAAATTAAAAATTAATTGAGACATAGGTAACGGCTGATTAACTCGTAAAATAAAATATAATACAACTGTGCGTTTCATTCCTCTATTTTGCTTTCAAAACCAATGTGGACATAGAGATCGAATATGTTCCCAATTTATCAAATTTGACTGTAATACTGCGATTGCAATTTTATGAAGGATTAGTACATACATATTTACATATATGAAATGGTATTTATTTTATAAATAATGACCAATATGCATATTTTTCTCATTGCAGACAAAATAGTTATTCCTGAACAAATTGCAATACAACTTCTAAACTCATCGGAAATATCGGCAGAACAGTTTTATACAAATTTACACGAATATTATCAAAGTCATCGCAATCAGTACCTGTGGAATAAGGATTCAACACAAGAGAAATTACTTAGTACAGCTCTAAATGAACTTCCTAGACAAGATGAAGCCGCACGAATAGAAGCCACACCCAGTTCTACATATCACAACGTAGAAAACCAAAACGATGCAAAAGAAGCCGCTCTTCTGGAATTGCTGTCGACCTCAACATCATCACGACACATCCACAGTGCCACAGCGCCACCAATCAATGAGAAACCCAGCAATTACGACGACGAAGATTACTCTGAAGATGACTCCACTCTGAATGTGGAATCAAGCGGATTCTTCCCCTTCAATTACGAATACAACAATCGGAGAAAGTTGGATGCGGATTAGTACGGACCGATTTATGTTATTTTCTAAAAATGAATCAAGTATTACTTGGGAACCACAGGGCTGTTTGTCTTAATGCTATAAACAAACTTCATTGCATATTGAAATTATTCACAATCGTTCACTTTATTTAGTCGATTTATAACGCTTTCCCATTGTATATACCTTTATTATATATTAATATAATCCACGACAAATTAATGTATGTAATTCACATTCTTCATTTCAAAAACATAATGGACAATATTTACAAAATGGCTAACGATGCATAACAAGCGGCCAATTAATGTAGAACCTTTTCTTGTTAATAGGAAGAGCGAACTTTTTATAGCGACTTTATAAGATTAGTGTCTTTGCAATGTGGTTTTGTTTATAGCATTAAGAAGTTTATTTTTTGATTCATTTAATTTGGTACGATAAAACCTAAAAGCATTAATGCACATGAAGCTTAAATTAGTTGATCGGCATCGTTTGAATATTAAATGTTAGAATTAAATCCCGAAGCGTATGTAGACAATTTATAGATGTATAAAAGAAACAATAAAAAACCTGTGTGCTAGGAGATGTAAAAGAGATGATTTATAATAAAGAAATAAATTTGTAGACTCATTCGTACGTGAGAATAAAAAGAAAAAAAGTAATAATGTAAAAATAAAACTAAACAAATAAAACGAGAAACGAAAACTTTATTTATGGTTTTTAATACTTCTCCTTCATTGGTTAGCGCTCAAGTCCAGGGCGGACTTTGGGCCCAACTATCAAGGCTGTCAATTTACTTAAAGCGAGTGAATCGCTTTGGCTCTCTGGGGGTAAATTTGAAGCCTTTCTGATCCGGAGCTCTATATGCAGCTAGTAAAGTTTGTTATTTTATCTTCTATCACACCCTCCACTACCACACTACGTCATCATCATCATCATCATGCAGCCTCTCTTGTCCAAAGTCGGACGTAGGCCTCTTCTTAGTTTCCACTCTGTCCTGTCTTGTGCTGTGCGGATCCAGTTGTCTGCTGGTGTTCGCTTAATATCGTCAATCTAGCGTGATGGTGGTCTTCCTCTATGTCTCAGGTCCTCTCTTTGTCTCGATTTCTTCGTTTGTAACCCGGTCTCTCCTGCTTATTCACAGCATCGCTCGTTGTGCTACTTCCAGTTTGTTGATGGTATATCTTATTAGGGTTAAGGTCTCCGCTTCATATGTGATAACCGGCTGTTAACATTGGTCGAATACTTTTATTTTCAGACGCATGGCTTTGTCGCTCTTTAATACGTTTTTCCTTTTACCAAAGGCTGCCCACCTTGTCCGATGCGGCGTTTGATTTCCCGGGTTTGGTTGTCTCTCTTAGGTACTCTCCGTCAACTTTGAAACCCTTTTTTTTCCCATTACAGGTTCTTGAAGGCGTACTCTAGGGCCGCTGTAACAAGCTTTGGTGACACGGTATCTCCTTGTCGAATTCCTCTCTACTCGATACATTTTAAGTTTTTTCGTGCAGAATGGCACATCCTGTGGCCGTATCGTATATATGTTGTAGAAGTCGAAAAAATCTTCCGTCTATTCTACATTGCTTTAATGCTTCTATAATACAAGGTATTTTCACAGCGTCGAAAGCTTTTTGGATTCTACGAAAGTTAGTACCAGAGGCCTGTTATATTCGATGGATTTTTCGATTACTGTCTTTATTGCATGTAGATGGTCGTTCGTACTAAGGCCGCTTCTAAATCCAGCTTGTTCACGTGTTTGGTATTGGTCAAGTTCTCGTTCCATTGTTCTGGTAATGATCTTTATTAACAGTTTGTAGAAGTGTGAGAGGAAGCGATATATCCCTTTTTTACGCTACGTAAGTTTCTTGATTACTTATGTTGCATTGAGTTGGATCTCTTGATAGCGGGTGATTGTGTTATTTATGTTCGCGTATCCCATTCAGTATTGAGTAATTATTTTGTCCTGTTTTTGGAGCAGTTGGATGAGTAAATTGCCATTTTTAGGGCGTATAACTTTTGCTTTTTCAGAAGAACGTTTTAATCGACTTAAAATGCGCTGGCGTCCGGTACAATTTTCCAATAGAAGGGAAGTTGTGTTAAAAGAAACAGTCTATACAAATTTAAATAACTTTTATCTATATTTACAAATAAAAAAAAAAACTATCAATGTACATACATATGTACTATTCGCCAGCCATAAAAACATGAGTTGACTTATTCGCCCGCAGCAACTTTCCGGCTCTTTCTGTGCCGATAATCGCGGATACCTGCAGCATGTCATACTTGCTATACAACACTGTCACGCTCATAGATGTCTCCAGGCCATCACGTGAATTTTGATTGCTTTCTTGCATTAGATTTATTAATTCCGGATATAAATTTGGCCAACATGGCGGCTGATAGAAAATCAAATGACGAATGCCCTTAATCCGTGTGCGCCTAAAGAAATGTGCGCGCTCTGAATAAAGGAGAAAATGTGCAGCACTGTGAAAGAACATGTCACGAGCACGAGCGATTTTCGCATCCTTTGTGTATTCGCAAATCTGAACGAAATTTATTGTCTCCGATTTAAAGTAATTCCTTAGGCGAACAAAGTCAAAGTAACTAGGCACATATACCATGCAATGTGCCATGGACGGGCCTTTGAACTGCGGTAGAATTTCATTTGTGAAATATTTAAATCGTTTTTCAAACGAGCATTCAATCGAATCCACATCTACTTTTTGAAATATCTGAGGTATCTGAACGAACACATTACGAATTGAGCCATGTACAATAGGATTAACTACTCGAACTTTCCCTCGGTAATTACTACACTTGTTTATTGCTCGGAATTCGGGCATTTCATGTGAGGTACAAAGGAGTGTTTGTCTGTAGAATCGGCTAAGACCATTTAAACACCATGGGCGAACTCGTGAAAAATCTGTATCACGTACAGATTGTGGCTGCAAGTGCATGTGATCAAGAACATGCAACAAATGATCCCAGTTTTGAGCTAAAAACAACTCGGCCTGATCGAGAATAAGCACTTCAATAGAAGTCAGAAAATCGTAGTCTCTCTCGGTATCACCAGCGGCCCCGACAATCATTCTCAAACCCAGTGGTGAGGCTATTAATATGTCTGACGAATAGAACTCAGTGTAAAGTTTTATGCACTTTTTCGTTAGAGATATTCCGATGCGAAAATTATCATCCGTATTACCGGCAAACGTTTTTTCATAGTCCTCGGGCTTTGGATTTGTTTTGGGAAAACGTAACGTATCTCCCGTATACTCCTCCATAAACCGTTTGTAATTAATTACTGTCCCGTCCGTTTTCGATTCGTCTGTAAAATACAAAGAGCGTATTTATGTTTAAGAAAAAACATGCTTTCTTAAATGCTTACCTGACTTATCTCCATAGAGCAGGTCGACTAAAATGTTTACAACTCTAAAAGCCGAATCACGAAATGGCAAAACGATAAGAATTTTCGGCCTGACCAGCCCTTGATCTCGATACGAATCAGGTAGTATGGTCGATGCCTTTTTATTCTCTGCAGCGGCTTTAAGTTTTGCATTGTGATGTAGTATTTTTGCACGGGTTTTAAGCATATGGTTCAGTATATGGAGGCAGTAAACGAAACGAATTTCTTCAGCATTTTCTAAAGATCTCTCTGGAAATGAGAAGTCTTGATAGTTTGAAATAATAGAAAGGATTTCTATTTGTAAAGATGTAAGCGGTTTTTTTGAATTCGGTTTTAGAAACGCTTTATTTGCCTTCGGAATGTTTTTAGCCAGTTGCTGTTTAATGCTAAACTTCTCCAATTCAGAGTCATGCACATCCAGTAACTGAGGTTCACTACCCTCACTTGCATAGGATTCTTCATCGATCAGGATTTTCTTCTTTTTCTGAAGTGGGTCACTTTGTTCAGTGATATTTTCTCTTCCTGATTTTGATATTTCTATTTGCAGCCGCCCCAATGTAGGCCAAACTAACTCTGATTTTTTTGTAGGACAGGGTTTGGACAAAAGATTATCTACATGTTGTTGAGACAGTTCATAATCGAAATGTGTGGCAAACTGATCAGCAAGCTCTAATCCTTGAGTAGGTTTTCTTTGTTCTACTTCTTCATCAATGTCAGCTTCTTGTTCTTCTTCTCCCTCTTCCTCTACATCCTCTGCATCGTCATCTGTCTTCTCTTCATCTGAAGTATTACTTTCTCCTTCGACATCTTCAGCTGAATCTTCTTGAAGTTCTTCAAGATCGTCAGTTTCTTCAGAAGCATATTCATCTTCCTCCAACTTATCGTTGGAATCATCTAAGGTATCTTCGTCTTCTTCAGATGAACTCTCGATAACTCTATTTGCTTTTCCTACAATAAATAGTAGGTATCAAGTTTTACTGTAATTTAAACGTTTATATACGCAGGAAACAGTAAATCGCCTTAAAGACCTTCATTTATTACAAGAGCGAGTCGGGCCTGGAGCAATAAGTGCTACATACCAATGCACTTTGATATTGAACATACAATAATAGGTCTGTTCCCGTACTGTCCTAAACAGCCGAAAACAGCCGAAAACTACACCTCTTTTGTCAAAACCTATGAAAAATCTTCGTACGGGAACAGGATTTGACTGTTTTCGACTGATTTCGGCTGTTCTGCACAAGTACGGGAACAGACCTAATAAAGTACCTGGGTACATATTTGAAAAATATTTTACTGAAATTTGTGAGCAGTTAGCAATTTATCTGTACTTAATTTCTTCGAAATACCTAACTTTACAATGTTGTCTATTTTTTTTAGATAATTGCAACCGTTGATACACATGCCAGTTAATCTTTGAAAATTGTTATGAAAGTTTATTGAAAAGAATAGGAAGTAGTACCTACGAAAAGCCTTAAGCGGATTATGTACCTACCATTTGTATCAAATGTGGACAGTAGAATTTCAAATGCATTTTCTTCATCGAAATGTTCCTCCTCCTCATTTTTATTCTCTTCCATTGGCGCAATTACTTGTTTTTTATATTTATCTTCAACAATCTTCTGTCGCCTCTGGAACTCTTCGGCTTCTTTGCTTCTTTGTATAAAGCGGAAATTTTTACTGCGTTTATTTGTTGATGAAACATTGCTAGAAGCTGGCTTAGTTTTTTTGAAATTTGGCTTAGAAAACTTCTTGCCCTTATTTCGGGAATAGTTTTTCTTAGTCCTAGGCATTTTCAAAAAAAAATATTAATTTGCAAAAGAACAACTTTTGTGGACGACGTGTGACATATGAAAATTGTCAACAAAACTTATCTGTCAATTTCCACGTGCGAAATTTAAGAATAAAATGGAAGTGTTTAAAGACACCTTTTTGTTTATTTCCTTCAAATTTTAAAACAACATTTGCTATGACGGCTTTTAAGCGTTGAAATTCTGGGCCCTCTTGGTTACCTACTTTGGCAAACGAATATAATTTCCAAAAAACGAATTTAAAGTGAAAATGCATATACAGTGGAAGTCGCTTATAACGACCTCACTTATTACTACCAGTCGCTTATAACGACCATTTTCCTTTAAGTTGGTTGGTTTCTTTATATTTTAAGCTATTCTACCGTCGGATATAACGTCGTCGTATATAACGACCAATTTTCGAGAAGAGAGAATCGATTTCGTCGCTTATAGCGTCGAAGTGAGAAAATTCAGAAAAAAACATAACCATTCACGTACATGCATATGTATGTATGTGTGTACGTCAATCCGAATATCTCTTGTTCGTTCCAGTGATTTTACACAATTTTTGCGCCGCCGATGATGGTCGTTCTACATTCTGCAGCTGTGCATCTGTTGCATATTATTATTATCGCCAGGATAGCTGATCTTGGTTCTAGAGTTTTGTGTATTTATTTGAGTTAATGCATTATCATTAAAAAGCTTGCATTTTACATAGTGATTATAGTAGGATATTAGTTAGGAGTTTATTGATTTTATTTTCTTATAGCCATGGGTTCTAGAAAACGTAGGAATTTTTTTGTAGCGGAAAATACAGCGATTTTGTTCCATTTGGAGTCAGGTGAAAAAAGCGAATAGCACACGAGTTTGGAGTGATTTATTTTGTTAAACTGTACATGCCCTTCATGATTTCAGAATAAAATGAATTAATTTTGCCTGTGAATGTTTTTAAGTTTTCTCTGAATATTTATGGAGGGCAGTCGGATATAATGACCGCCGGTTATAACGACCACATTTGCTCAGTCCCTTCACCGTCGTTATAAGCGACTTCCACTGTAGTCTCCTTTCTGTCTATTGTAATTTTTCATTTAAAAAAATTAAATATAATTTAAAGATTTCATTACTCTATTATAAATGATCTTAATAGTAATTAATAATAAATATGAAATATGAAAATGCCGCAAAACCACAAATGTCAAATTATGACTTCATCAGCAAATGTCAAATCGCTTATAAATGTTGTTTTCTGTGGTTCTCAAAGTGGAAAAAGACGAAAGTGATTAATAGTTCGCGTACTTTTTGCACTAAATATGGGTTTTCTGTCAAATCTCGAAGACTTTGGGTAAAATTCTCTCAAAGACAGAAAAATCACGAAAAAGTAATCGAACGCATTACGCACCAACAAATGAAGAATGTATGTGATTTGACAGATTTGACAGATTTCATAATACACCCCAAAGAAATTCACTGGACTAAAATTCGTAGCATGGGAAAATTTCTTACTCTCTCGTGAACACTCTCTTCTACGAAAAACTCCGAAATTTTTGCGTACGCGTTTTCGTTTTCACACTGGCAAGGCTATCCACACCCACAGGCTGGCAATCTTTCATGACTATGGATATCCAGGGCGCTCATCACGTAATTTTGTTAAAGTCGTTGAATTTCAATTTATAATTCAGTAATGCGTATGCACCTTTAACTTTGTCTCTGCAGATGCACTCTGTATCTTATTAGTTTTCTGTTCTTTTATAATATATTTTTATCTCGCTTTTTTGTTTGTTCTCGATGATATCTTTTTAAATAAAACACAACGTCTTTTGAATTCTTAAAATAAAGAGCGTCTTTCTTTTACTTAAATAAATATAATAGGTTATGGGACCAGACACGATTCTTAAATAAGGATAAAATGGATTTAGGTAAACACATCAAACCTTTGACTGGAGAAGCAGATTGGCCGGTTTGGAAACGCAAAATTCGAGATTTGCTGGATTATCATGAAGGCGCATTGGACGTAATTGATAACAAGTTATTGTAAATGATCTTAATATAAGATTTGATATTAAGATCATTTACAATAGACTAATGAAATCTTTAAGTTATATTTAATTTTTTTTTAATGAAAAATGACAGTAGGCAGAAAGGAGACTACGCATTTTCACTTTAAATTCATTTTTTGAAAACTAAATTCGTTATTTTACAAATGAAATTCATATTTTTGCCAAAGAAACTAAATTAAATTTCCAAAAAAACGAATTTAAATTGAAAACACACCGAAATTGCATTAAACACAGGAGGACGACAGCTAAATAGCTATCCTGCTATCATGCTCGCGAGGCGAGGCGATTGTACTTGACAGATTTTCGTGTTACGTGAAATCTCGTGAAGACGATCGGTCGCTCGTCGTTTGAACGACCGGCTTTAAACGTGTGTATTTTAATTTCGCTGCACGGTAAAATCTGCACATGTATTTCCAGCAATACTCTATTATTTTATTAAAACTTTTGAGCAAAAATTCGAAATATGAAATAGTCACTTTATTCATAAAAGATTTTAATGTTTCATAGGAAAATTGATATAGTAGGTATGTACAGTCGAACCCGGATATAATCACATCAACCGGGCAGCCAAACTTTGTGACTATAAGCGGGTTGTGCTCTTATCGGGAAAAGAAAATATAACTAAATTTTCAACAGTATATGAGACGAGACATAAATTCATCCTGCTGATTTCTGATTAGAATAAGTCTAATAAATCTAAACAATTTTTATTCAGAGATGTGCTTATGTTGAGCTTACCATGCCATGTCGTATAATAGTCCACTTTTGTCAGGTTCGTCGAAAAAAATATTGTTGCGTTGCAAACAACCCATTTGCATTCTATAAAATTGTCTGGATTTTCACTCAATTTTTAAAAAGAGGTTCCTTTAGCCATTTCTTCCTAAACTTTTGTTCATACTTTGTCTTTTTCCCTGAATTCAACTTGAAATGGGATTAGATACAAATTAACAATAAATACATAATACATTTATGTGCTTATGTTGAGAGTACATAGCCAAAAAAAAACTAAAATGACGGAAATTAGCAACGGCTAACTTTACATCATTCAAATTGTGAAATAAATAAATCGCGCAATTTTTGCGCCAAATATCGAAGTGGGGGTGAAATTCTCTCAAATATAGGAAAATTACGAAAAATTAAACGAACGCATTGGACAACAAAAAATGCAAAATGTATGCGATTTGACAGTTTTCATGTAATCTGCCGAAAGAAATTTCTTGTGCTTAAGTTCGCAGCCTGAGGACATTTCTTAAGCCCCATTTAGATGATCAGTTTCCGTTGAAATGTTTGCGTAAACAAACGGGTTTTCGTAAATTTTTGTAGATTTCCCTAGTTTTGGGAGCGTACGCGAACGGACCTACTGTCATTGTAGACTTGTAGTGCCAACGGTTTACACCGTAGATTATTTGTTGCTATTTTTTTTTATATTGGTGTTCTATTTCGAATTTCGTTTTTAATAAAGACAAAATAAACCAACAGACTAAATGGTCTTAAAAAATTTCTGGGAACGTGAAACAGTAGATTTTACTTTTTCGGAGCTATAGGTATAACAGAAAAAACGGCAACACTGTTTGAAATGGACTATAATAAGCTCAAAAGATGCGGATGAAGTTGTAGTTACGTGTTTCATCTCTATTATGTATTAGCTTTGTCTACACAAGCACATAAACTTATACTTCCAAGCCAATATGTGTAGCAAGTAGAAACTGCATTTTCCATAATAATGCGTGATATAAAGCGGAAAAATTTACTAAGAAATTATTTTTTCGGGCTCATTTTTGAATGACTGTATGCGGGCTGTGATATTAAACGAGATGCTATAAAGAGGTTTAATGCCAATACGAATTATGTAAAAAAGACATCTGGCTTAAACATTTTGTGATACAAAGCGATTTGTGCTTCTAAGCGATGTGATATTATTCGGGTTCGACTGTACCTATATTTTATTTTATAAAAATATGCGGTACCTATACTAATCCTTTAGTGTAAACGCGTTTTCGCCGCCATCCAAAATCATATTCGATTTCGCTGTGTTTTTATTTGACACGTTTATACCGTTGGACCAACTTTCAGAAAAAAAATAGCTAACAAAAATGGTTTTGCTAGACAATTTGTCGGTAAGATTTGCAAATTTAATTTAAACATAAATTAATAGAATTGCTTTTAATTCAATCACTGACTTATACTTACTTTTAGTTTACTAATCGCCTCGAAAAGCTTGCAGTTGCTGCTAAAAATGATTCCTCTTTCACGGTAACTTTTAAACGATGTAAGTGCCACGATTTCCAAAACAATTAAACCAATACGTACATTTAGTTATTTGTTTTTTTGTTAATTTTATAGTTGACGGTCATAATAAACCAGTGCCTCGTGAAGGAAAGCCTCCACTGCCCGAACCTGATGAGTACAAGTGTTTAATTAGAGCACAAACCAAATCGAAAAAGGTATTTTTTCCATTTTTAAGACACGAATTCTTGTGTTCCACAGAACACTAATTCCATCCCAATTACAATATGAATTCCACTCTTAAAGAACATTATTTGGCTTGTCGACGATAGATTTTGAATATGTTGCAGAATGCATGCTACGCAGAGTTTTACCTTTACGGTCTTTAATTATTATGTACCACTATAAACTTGGAAGTTGAGATGCGCCTTTTTAATCTATTTTGAGAGCGAATTTCTCTATGCCCTATAGCTATGCCTAACATGGCAGTGTTTTTGAAGCGAAAAATATTGAATTCTGCATCCACAGAGCTTCGGAAATCCTGGATTGCTGCTGTGTTTTCCAATTACAATATTTGATTTTTCCTCAATCACAAATGGTGATCGTCTATTTAACTGACTTTTATTTTCCTTTTTTCATTACTGTTGGGGATTAGGTGTTATACGAATATCAATATAATTAAATGACTTCCTAATTCTTTTAGATATCTACGGTAGTTAAACAGGAAGATGTTCCTAAAATGATGTCGATGTATGCGCAATTTATGAGAAGCAACATGGATGGTCTGAAGCGAGTGAAAAAGATTAAAAGCAAAGCGAAGGCAGCGAAAGGCTAATGTCGTTCATATTATTAAAACCGGAATTGAAAACGTAAAAATAGCAAAACTATTTAGGTTTTCTATATTGTTTAAATAAGTAGCTCTTACTTTTTCAAATGTACATTAGTTGGAACTATCAAAGTTTTGCAATTGTAAGCGATGAAAAGTAAATCGATTAAAGTGCATTTTAATGATTGTTCAGTTTGAATTAAGTGCGTTTACTATTTTTTTCGCTCTTGGCTGTTTTTGAATCACCAACTATTGAGTTCCAGGGCAGTCGGAAGACATTGTCAGTCAGTGCGCGAATATTACAAATAAATTTATAAGATTGTTAACCCAGGATCTTGAAAATCCTTTCACGAAGCAAAGGTACGTATGTATAATCACAGTGTAGACGACCCGACATAATTATCTGAGTCGTGAACAAATCTACTTCAAACTCATAATAAGGATTCTAAGACGACACGACTAAGGGAACAACAAAAGTCGTTTCCGACAAACGTGTTTCCACTTCATTCAATGTCTCTTTTTATCTCTTTTCTAAAATATATTGTGTTGAAAAACTTGCTTCAAAATCCAGAAATACGATTCAGATTAAGGATCAGACAGTTTGTAATAAAATTTTCAATATTTTTTTAAGAATGAAGGTGATAAAATATTGTTTGTACAAGGTTCATTATTTTCTTTTAATACTAAACAAAATCCTCATCATCTTCGGAACTGTGATGAATCATTAAAATACGTTTTCTCTTTGCCGATTGTTTGAGTTCCTGTCCAGCAATCATTTTAGCTTTGCGCTTAGCTCGGCTTCGCACTTTTAGAATCTCTTCTGCACGTTCTAGTGGGCAAATAGACTGATCAATATCAGATCCTCCTTCATCACTAACCACGAAAGAATCATTCATATATGAACCGTCGTCCTCGGGTACTCGCTGTGAAAAGATCTTTGATGCATCATTGAATTGACGTCGTGCCGGAATTTTAAAAGCTCCTCTTGAATTTCCCCTAGGGCTTCTATTAAAACGCAAGACTTAATAACAAAATAGTACAATATTTCGTGGCATATGTTTACCTGACTGACTGCAAATATACTTCAGTCATATTAACTAAATTATTCTCCGCATCATCATCATGGACGATAACTGAATCTACCATGTAACAGCCTATGGTGTCATCGAATTCATCTTCTGTCGCAGAACCGCTTACTGCAGCTTCATCATCAACGAAGTTGTTACTGCGCTTCCGAGATATGCGCGATTTTTTTACTGATCTACGAACGAACTAAATTGGACAAGAATTAAAATAGAAAACCCTTTAATCGATATTAATTAATGTCTGTACTTTCTGTGTTTCTTGATGTTGGTTATTATCGCTGCTATCGGAATCGGTTTTGATGATTCTTCTCTTTGATCTAATGTTTGACGCCACGTGTATAATACTGTCATCCGGTTGACCAGGAGTAGGATTTGTTGAGTTTGATTGCGATGGTTTTCCATATTTCAAGCGAACCTCTCTCCAAGTAAGCGTCTTCTTCGTAAGAAGACATGGCGATACTTCTGGGAGTGTAGGAATGCCTTGTTTTTTTGGAGAATTCTCTTTGTCTTTGGCTTCCACATTTTGCACTGAAAGTTCTTCAAAAATATCTGGTGAAGCTTGGGTGTTGGGAACGAATATTTGTGTCAAGTCGTCAACGATATCATCACTAAAATTTTCAGAAAAATTATCAAAGTCGATGTCTGCTAATTCAGGATGAACCATGACTCGCAAATCGCTTTTCATATACTTTGAATTTGGGCAATTGGTGGTTTCATGTTCAGAGTTTGAGCTATCTGGAAGTTTGGCCACAGGAGTAGTGGCCATCCTATCTGGAGTCGAATAATTTGAGAGCAGTCTAGTCTTAAATTTCGGTGTCAAACTTGTCACATCATTTACCGAAATCGCAGTGCGAGTTGTCGTTTTTCTGTCAGCAGAAAGTCTAGTTACATCTGAAGCAGGATTTTCCGAGTAACTGCCGACATTTCGTCCACTTTCAAGACAAAATTTCTGATTGGCTGCACTACTATTCTCGATTTGTGTAATGAACTGACTATTAGCCGCTATTATAGCGTCAAATTGATCGTCGAAAAAGCTCATGTGGTGGTCCTTATCTTCAGAACATGACTTCTTAGAATCCTTTACAGGAAAGATACATTTTATTGCTTCCCTCGTTTCATCATTTTTCTGGCTTCTTTGTGTCGTCGCTGCACATTTAGAGACTGTTTTTACAATGGGAGTCTCGTTGAAATTCAATAGCGACTTTTCTGGAATACCCTTACGTAACGGTGTTGATTCTAGCGATACTCCTACAAATATAACGTCATCATCGTAATTCTCATTTTTTGTTTCATTGGGCCCAGGATCTGCAGCATGACTTGGTATGACGGAAGAGTTTCGTTCGCAAATATGGGAAATATCATCCACCCATTGACTCATGTACTTTGAATCACTCACACAATCATTAGAATAATCGGGCATAGATTCTTCCAACCCAACTGTTGAGTGGTCCATCTCATCGATTTCATCATCGTATACCATAGAGTGCTGCGCAATATCCGTTAAACATTCATTGGATGGAAAATGGTTAGCAATTTGTTCATACTTTTTCATTAGAAAGTCGAAATTGTCATTGAAAACTTCAATGTTGCGTACAGCGCCAAATATAAAGCTGTATTTCTCCATTAAACTGGAAAAGCGAATAACTTTAGAAATATCACGTTTACTTTTCACCTGAAGGGCAATGTTTTCCTTGGAACCGTAAATCTTCAATATTTGAAAGTACGCCCGTACAGCAAGCCGATCTTCAGCGGAAATTCCCCTAAGTGGTAATCTATTTTCATCTATTCCTTTCTTCCAAAGGTCCTGTAGTCGAGCCCATACGCTAACCAACAGATCGGGACTAAAATCGAGTAAAAACTGCAAACTTTGTTTACAAAGTCTGTTGGAAGTTAGCGCCTTCTGTGCATCCGCTGGCAATCCTTTTAAACTGCTCCTTAAATACTTGACAATCTTTCTTCTTTTTTTGTCATTAATGTCAATAAACTTTGGAGGAGAAAGGCCAACTGGTTCGTTTTCATCTAGTATTGCGGTTGCCTTTGGATTTGATACACTAGCTTTATTCTCCGAGTCTGAAAATATGGATTTCTCTTCATCGTTTAAGTTAACTGTTTGCTTGAAAAAATGCCTTAGATCCCGTCGTTGTACAAGTTTCGGCAATTGTTCCTTCGATGTCGGTTTATCTTTCGATTTTATTTTGGGTTCAGCTAGTGTTGGCTGAATGAAGGTTTTTCTACATTTTGGGTTGAACTCTGTTGGAACCATTCTAGGAGCTTGTTTATAAAATACCGAAGCGAATTCTCCACCACGAGAAATGCTTTTATTTAACTTCTTTCTTTCAGAGAGCACCTCTTTAAGAACAGTATGTTCTTTTCCTTCCGTCGCAAGAAGCAATACTTTCCCTGCCTTTTTGCGCCCGGTTCGCCCAATCCTTTGAATAAATCTTGTTGGGTTTGTAGTGTTTATATCGAAGCATACGATCAAGTCTACTTCACCTACATCTATGCCTTCTTCGGCGACCGATGTAGCAATAAGCGCGTTACTCTCGCCACTGCGAAATTCATTCATAGCTTTTATTTGTTGCTTCTGAGTTACAGCTCGAATAGAACCTGTACCACCCTGTCCTAGAAAAATTGTAAGTATTTAGGAGACACTTAGTAGTAGTTACCTAAAACTTACCCACAAATACCCTCGGGCGAATCAGTGGTCTATGCTGAAGAAGTAAACGATGCATCAACACCACTGATTCTCGATACTCGCAAAAGATTATCACACGAGCTTCCTTATTGCTCTTTAAAGTAAGAAATACAATTAAACTCAAGCTCTACACTGATAAAGTTCGAAAAACTTACCTCAAAATGTGCCAACACGTTTTCCCTCGCGATTTCAAACTTTGGATGCCCGAAATCTATATTCGTGGGTATTGGAGCGATTTCTCCATTCACCATACATTCATCACTGAATGCGAACGGATTGGGACCAATCTCTTCACGAATCCTCGCTATTAAACGGCGTAGGTCGGGTCGCCTTAGCACTACAAACTTTGCGCCACCATCTTGGGTTTCATCGAAATTGTTAAGAAACACCCTAAGCCCATGGCGTTCTAGAAGTTCTATTGCGTGATACATACTGATGCAAATGCTGAAGTCCGAACATAAATCTTTTTGCATTGGTGTTCGATTGTGCGGTAGTGTTTCCCGAAACCTTTTTTGCTCCATCACCAGCCAGTTACGGCTGATGCTACCTGGTCTTCCAGATATAAGCCTATTCTCAATTAAATTTCGTATATGAGAATCGGCAATCGTTAGGAGCTCATCACGTATTTCACTGAGTTTTGGCCCAAGTTCCACAACCACTGTTTTCATGAGTCTCTTATGAACATAAGAGACTACATCAACAGAATCCTCAGTGCGAATCTCCAAAGTTGATATAAAAAGATTACGTATTATTTCTCCAACATCGTCTTTTCGACGACCAGGGGTAGCGGAGAGTGCCAGTATTCTAAAATACTTGTTCTTACTCCAAATATAACTGACTACATCTGTATAAGCGTAGCGCCCCTTGGCCCTGTGCGCTTCGTCGACTACAATCAGCTTAACAGCATGAAAGGGAAAGTTAAGTTCGGTATCCATGATATCAGACTGCACTGACTGTGGAGTGGCGAAAAAAACCCGCTTTGATTGCCACAACTGAGCACGGCTGGCTTTATTCAATTTACCAGTAATCTCAACGGAATCCTCCTTTGGGATCCCCACAATTTTACAACACGCATCGATTTGCTGAGCGACTAGAGGACGGGTTGGGGCCATAAAAATAACCTTACCCATTGGATACCATCTATATATGTTGTACATGACCACTGCTGCTATAAATGTTTTACCCAAGCCTGTGGGCAGGACTACCAGCGTATTGTGGAATAACGCGTTTTGGACAATATTGTATTGGTAAGCGCGTTCTGGAAAGTTAGATGGATAAATCCATGTATCCCCTACGTTATTGTCAAATCCCACATATTTCTGATCACATCGCAGCGAAGAAGTATTAAGATTAACGTCATCATTCACAAGGAGGAGATGGTTATCATCGTCATCATCTAACTGACTCCATGAACTCGAAGTGGCTGTGGCCATAGTTGAGACGTTGTCACTGGATTTCTCGTTATTCATATTAATATACACAAATCTGGTGAGACCGACAAAATAGCATATTTTTAAAGATTTTTATTTTAAGGGGTTTCCAAAATCAAAAAAAAAAACATTTATTTATTTACGTAGGTACGTTTTGTACTTATTTTCATTTCAAGCCCATCAAGGCGGTCAAACTGTCAACTTTCCGTCATTTGTAGTAGCTGTCATTTTTCTGAGAGGATGTGCATATCAAGCCCTAACCACAAATTAGGTCTGTTTGGTGTGTCGATAGTTTTTGCAATAGGTCTGTTTGGTAACATGCTAGTTTTCGAAAGTTCTACGTAAACTACATAGAATCTGACAGTTTCATGGCTCTCAATTTTTTTTTATCTTATTTGGCTCTCTCTTTGCGATGAATTATCTGCAAGACCAATTCCTCGGGGTGGGCCGAGCCAACTATGAACACAAAATGACAAACGAAATTTGGTTTTCACTTCCTTGTCAAGTGCTTTTTAGAAAAAATACAATGAAAATTAAGAGAAAAAAAGACAAAGAAGCTGCTGCATGTTTGGAAATAGAAAAATTATTCAATTAATTAATTTTTAATTCAAAAAACGACGAAATAGCAAAATGCTGACGAAAACAAAAAAATAGCGCACCCCCCCTTCCTTCGATGCGCATCCTGATGAAACAGATACACAAAACACAACTGAAGTCGCCAGCGCAGTGAGCAGCGATAGCATAGCAGTAGCATCATCTCCCCCTCCACTTGCATAAAATGAGAGTCGCAATGCCAGCCGCATAACCAGATAAAACATTTCGTTGTTTACGTAGGTTTTCTGTACTGTATTTGGAGGTTAATATTATTTTGATACACTTACGGCAACAATTTACTCTCTGGATCGATACTTAAAGCTAGAACCCCACTTGTCTCGTGTGGTGTGTCGCTGTGTGGTGTGTCGTGACGCTAGCTGTGCACACTTATCTCGTGTGGTGTGTTGTGACGGCAGCACACGTAGATTTCATTCTATTTAGATATTTAAGAAACGACGTTTTTTTTATTTTTCCATTGAAAAAAAAAAACACCTAAAAAAGCGGCCGTGGTCATATACATATAATGTATGGGCTGATTTCTAGAGTAGGTGAATTTTTATATACATATTTTCACAACATTTTTCGAGTTTCTTAAAGGCATTAAGAAATACTTCGTAAAAAAATTTAATCGATTTTGGCTCCAAATTTAAGTAACAAAAACTCTGGTGATATTCAGACAGACGGACGAACACGGCTCAATCGATTCTATTAGTGGTGCTGATAATTTATTTAGCAAAATCCGTAATTTAGCGGAACTATTTAGTTTAACGCCTGTTCCGATTTTTTTTCGAACTGCTATGACGCGACACAAGCCCAACCACACTTCTCTCGTGTGTTGTGACGCGCCATAGCTCATCTCTGGTGCAAATCGAAAAACGAGTGAAGGCGTCACGACACGCCACAGAGCGACACACCACACGAGACAAGTATGTTTCTAGCCATAAAAAAATACATGAAAGCCATAGCGTCACAACACACAGCGACACACCACACGAGACAAGTGTGGTTCTAGCTTAACGCGGTCTTTTTCTTTGCGTAGTTACATCGATTCTGTCAAACCAGCTATTCTGACAATTGTGAAATGTCATAATCTTCATTGTAAGTGGAAAACAAAAACAAATTTGGAGGTTTTACGAAAACGTGTTTGTTTACTTTGCTTACGAATTTTCCACTGTTGAGAGGATTTACCCCCACTTTTCAAATTATTTTATTATTTGAGAGTGAGTTAAGATTTACAAAGAAAAGATACCAAACATACCTAATAGGTCTGTTTGGTAACCCACGTAATTGTTCACATTTGTAAGATTCTTACAAATTTCGTGTTTGTTAACCCAAAATATTCGTAAAAGAGAGAGCCAAATGACAGTTCAAAAAATTTCCCCTCCTGGCCGGGTCTAACGCCTAAAAGAGTTTTTTCACGGTACCAACTCTTTCGAATGCCTGACAAGCATCAAAGAGTATCATTTGTCACGATTAAGCTTCTCAACTCGCCGTTCGGAGTCGGCAAAAAACTGTAGGTCCCTTCCATTCGTGCAAAAATATAACACGCACACACAAATGGTTGCGAGAAGCAGGCCCCGGTTCACCTCGAGCTGTAGCGCTAACTAAGTAAGTAAGTTTCATCGATTCTATCAAACCAGCTATTCTGACAATTGTGAAATGTCATAATCTTCATTGTTAGTGGAAAACAAAAACAAATTTGGAGGTTTTACGAAAACGTGTTTGCTTACTTTGCTTACGAATTTTCCACTGCTGAGAGGATTCACCCCCACTTTTCAAATTATTTTATTATTTGAGAGAGAGTTAAGATTTACATAGAAAAGATACCTACCAAACAGACCTACTAAACAGTTGGGTGGGTATGAGAATCTCAACGCCAAAAATAATAATAATAAAAGTGCATAATAGAAAACAGAAAAGGTCTGTTTGGTATCTTTTTTCTGTGTAAGACTTAACTCGCCGTCAAATAATAAATAATTTGAGAAGTGGGGGAAATCTTCTTAACCAGCGGAAATTAGTTTTTGTTTTCTACCAACTGAAGATTATGACATTTCACAATTGTCAGATGGCTGGTCTGACAGAGTTGTTCAAACATACGCGAAGAAAAAGACTAAGATTAAGTATGAAAAGCACACAATTTCTTAAATAACTCACGTTTGAATTTAGATAAATTAAAACGAATTGTCAATTTTGACAGGTTTGACCAGATTTGTTTCAACGCGTTAGGTAACTTTCTTGCAAGTATTGCACTCGCAGTCTTGCGGACAGGATTTTGGATTACCAAACACGAAATTCGGAAGAATCTTACGAACGTGTACGAATTAGTGGGTTACCAAACAGACTTATTTGTACTGTAGGTGCATTAGGTCTGTTTGGTGTGTCTTTTTCGCGTAAGTGATTGATATCTGTCAAATAGTAGAATCCTCTCAATGAGAGAGATATCCTCTCCCAGAGAAAAACTTGAACAAAAGACACCAAACGCTTTTGAAACGAAACCTGTCGATTTGTTTTTGTTTTCCACTACAATGAAGATTATGACATTTCTCAAACTGTCAGATGGCCTGGTTTGACAGAGTTCAACAGTCCACTCCGAGGAAAAGGTCTTGCAGATACTTGCAGATAATTCATCGCAAAGAGCGAGCCAAATGAGAGTAAAAAAAATTGAGAGCCATGCAACTGTCATGATTCTATGAAAGTTAACATAGTATTGCAGAAACTATCGACACACCAAACAGACCTATTTATATGCTGCTATGTTGTTTGACCTGAACTGCGAGCTTTTCTTTGCACTAATCAAACGCATCCATTTATCTGACAGCTTAGCGTTTTCAAATTAAAAAAAAATATGCTAGTGACAAAAGCAAAAGTCTTCATATATCGGTGATTTACTAAACCGAAACTAACGAAGGCAGTTGTGTTATGTTTCTTTTATATAAAAACTGGATATTTTAACCTTTGTTTGTATACAAATAGTAGTTAATTTGTGGCTATAATGGCATTCCATTGGTGTGATAATGTTCACACAACATCCTTCACTCCCAGAGACTATCAAGTTGAACTTCTTGCATCAGCGACTGAACAGAACACTATGCTATGTCTTGGACACAAGTCTTCCAAGGAATTTATAGCTTTAAAACTACTTCAAGAAAAGGCTAAGGAACTGCGACACGATCCCCTTAAAGTGAGCATTTATCTTAGTAGGCTATCAGGAGAATCTGCATACAACTTAATATATCATCTGACTGACCTTAAAGTGTACAACGAATCGAAGAAAAACGATAAGAGCAAACCGCTTGTGCAATTAGGGGAAGCACAAGTTTTGATTCTACAACCAAGTACTTGTCTTCTTGCTTTAAGAAAAGGTGATATCAGTCTGAATAATGTGAACCTTATTATACTGGAAGATTGTCATGAAATTCAGGAACAAAGTGAAATGTTCACCATATTCAGAGAGTTCTATAGCAATCTTGAAAGTAGGCCAAAAGTACTCGCATTGGCTGGTCCTTTGCATAGTGCGGGTTGTGCACCCGAAGACCTTAATGCCATGCTCGAAATTCTCGAAAAAAAGGTTGCGTGTAGAGCTGAAACAGCAAGTGATATTGTGACTGTATTAAGGTGAACTTATAGTAAGGTGAAATTATAATTGATAGCGTTTCTAATTTTATTGTTTACAGATATTGTACAAAGCCTACTGAATTTATTTTGCAATGCGCACCACCTCATCGGGATAAGTTGACAACGATTTTAGAAGAAGTTGTTTGCACTAGGAAGGCATTTCTAAATGATCACAGGTATGATCCTTCAGAAATATACAGCGATGAATTTTTGGAAGAACTTAAAGGTATGTATAAAGGAAATAATCATATTAAAACTTTTATTGATTTTCTTTATTGTACTGTAACTTATGTGGAAATTTTTGGCATCGATACAATTTTCCTTTTATCCTTTTCTTACCTAAACCATATGTATAGTTGTGATCCGATCATCCGCTAGTCGAAACCGTAATGAACTCGTAAGAGAAATCTAAGTTCATGCAAATTGAAAGCAATTACGAACATACATACAGTTTATGTACATACACGTACATATATGTAAATATGTAGAAGTTTGTGCATGCAACATCTCAATCACTCGGATCTACATATATTGTGTGTGGATTATTTTGAACAAACGTGCCTTTTTGCTAACGATATTAAAATGCTTACCTCCACATAGATACATACCTACAGAGGTAGATATAATATTATAGGGATAGGCGAATGTAATTGATATTATAGTATGCGATTTCCATGTCTGCCGATACAGCACTAATGAAAACAAAATGAGCTGTTGCCACAGAAAATTACTCACACAAAGAGAGAGAGAGGTATCGTCTTTATTATTATTATTACTTATTTAGTTTGCACTACAGCCCGAGGTGAACCTGGGCCTGCTTCTCGCAACCATTTGTGTGTGCGTGTTATATTTTTGCACGAATGGGAGGGCTCCGAGAAAAAAGGCCGCGTGAATTGAGGCCGCGATCAAAAAATGAAACTAGACCGCGCGGTCTAAATTCATCAGACGATATGAATTTAGGCCGCGATCAAGGCTACATTGCATCAAACAAACGTAATATAAATTCAGGAAAGTAGCCAGCTGCTAAATCGAATTCGCAAACTTTTTATGAAAGTTTCCTAATAAACTCTTTGCGGCCCTAATGAAAACGTAGTATAAGCATGTTAAGAATTGTATTCAAATCCTTTTGCAGCTCGCTGCCACAATAAACGTTTACTCTTTAGTCATAAAGGGATCACTAGCAACAAGATTGTAGATGAACTGGTCATATACAAATGTACATATCTTCCAATCTCATTTTATTGGTACTGATATCTTTTCTGGCCCACCCACAAGCAGTTTAAAAATAGCGCTCAATAGCTGGGAACAGCAACATTAGCTCTGCTACTCCTCGTACTCTCCTCTTAAATACTGTCTTTTTAAATAGACAAACGTAATGCAAAATTCTTACCTGGCGTCCTAACTGTTCATTGTTCTCTAAAAAACCATCTCCAAAAAATAAGCATTAGAAAATCTGAAACTGAAATCTGAAAATCTGAGAAGGCAGGCTCTTGAACACGACTTAACACGACCAGTGCAAACTTCCCGCTATTGCTCGTACCAGATTAAATCACTTACAGTTAGAGTTCAAGCTTTAAGTATAGCTTTAAGTTTTCTAAAAAAATTTCACCTTTTTGAAAAGACAACATATTAAAAATGAACTAGATCTTAGTATATAAAAACGTTTGTGTATGTACGTCCGACTTTCACGGCTGAACCACTAAAGCTATCCACCTTATATTCACACCTTATGTTCGTGTGGTGTTCCGGATGGTTTTTTTTTTATCTTAGAGCCCCATAGGTGGGTTTTTTTTTATCATATTTGTCTGACAAAAAATCGCTTTTACTATAACTTCTGTTAATTGTACGTGGAAAAGTTATTTTACATAATTTTTAGAGAATTAGTTAAAGATAAACGTTTTGAAAAAAAAATAAAGAAAAAATTATTAAGCAAAAGTTTTGAGAAAAATGCATTTTAAGTTAAAAAGTAGAGCAACAAAGTTTAAGGAGCTATAGCTTTTTTGTGGCAGCCACAAAATTAAACAGATCTTAGACACTTTTTATGCGCTACTAAATTACCTCTTGAAGAAATACAAAATTGTTCTTGTGGATATAATAGTACAAAAGTTATATCATTTAAAGTGGTTATACCTCCAAATCGAAGGTGCCCCACTTTGAGGGGCTATAACTTGGAGGGGGTGAAAATAGACCCCCCCTGCCGTACGATTTTATGTTCGCTAGAACTTCGGGAATCTCCAGTTAACGGATTATACCTCTTAATTGAGACACCCTGTATATAAAAACGGTTGTGCGTATGTACGTCCGACTTTCACGGCTGAACCACTAAAGCTATCCACCTTATATTCAAACCATATGTTCGTGTGGCTAACCGGATGGTTTTTTTTTATGTTAGAGCCCCCTAGTCGCTTTTTCAAATTTCAAAATTCTTATTTATGGACCGATTTGGCTCAAATTCACACCATATAATATCTAAATAAAAAAAAAAGTCGTTGGTAAAATTTGGACCCGATATGTGGCGCTGGCAGATAGATAGATCGATAGATATACAGACAGACGGACAGATAGACAGATAGATAGATAGATAGGCAGACAGATAGATAGATAGATAGATACACAGACAGATAGATAGATCGATAGATAAATAGGCAGACAGACAGACAGACAGACAGACATAGACAGACAGGCAGATAGGCAGACAGATAGGTAAATAGATAGATAGACAAAACACACAGGCAGATAGACAGACAGATAGGTAAATAGATAGATAAATAGATAGATAGACAGACAGACAGGCAGATAGACAGACAGACAAGCAGAAAGACAGACAGACAGATAGACAGACAGATAGGTAGATAGATAGACAGACAGACAGATAGACATTTCATTTTGATTTTTGTTCATTAATGAAAATAATTCATTTTGAGTATTTATTTCACCTTAATAAAAAAGTAAATTTAATTTAGCTTGTAAGTTGACATAACATTATTTTATTAATTTTGAGGCGATACGAAGTTCGCCGGGTCAGCTAGTTTTACTATATAAAAAGTATGTGAGATACAAAACTGATTATTTCATATATTTCTTTACAGGTATTCCGGACCCAAAAACAGAACCAATACATTTTCTAGATATTTATTTAGAAGCCCTTCATGAAATGGGACCTTGGTGTGCAGATCGAGTGGCTCTTAGTTTGATCCATCAGATAGAAAAGCAAAAAATTAAGACTCCATATGAACGGCATTACCTGCTGCTTTGCCTTGTCATAACGGCCCTCCTCGAAATTCATACATTGTGTGAACAAACATTTCAAAAGGTAAACTCTGACAAGGAGAGAGTGGAGCAGTACTCTAGTCCCAAGGTTGTGAGACTTCTCGAAGTTCTCAGACTTTTTAAACCTGAAGAACCTGTTAGTGAAAATGAACAGCTAGGCAATATTACAAAAGAAATCGAGAAACTGAACTTCCACAAACTGAAACAAAATCTAGAGAACACATTTCATACCGTCGAGAATTTGAGTAAATCCATTTCAAAAGACATTATAGAAAATCTAGATCCGCTCCTAAAACCAACAACTGCAAGTTATCAAACTAATCATATAATTTACAACGAAAATCATCAGCGGAACGGCCTGGTGAATTCATTAAAAAATCGCCGAAATCAGAATAATCGCCATAAAAAACGGCCATTCACTAGAAGGCACAATCGAGATGCGTCTGGTGACTCGGATGCATTGTGCGGTATTATTTTCTGCAACAGCAAGTATACGGCAAAAGTTCTGTTCGATTTGCTCGCGGAAATCAGCCGCTTTGATGCGCAACTTAAATTTCTCAAGTGTCAGTATACCACAGATCGAGTGGCCGATCCTATTGTAGAACCCAAGGAGGCTGAGGTAGAGCACCGACGACAGGAGGAAGTATTGAAACGATTCAGAATACATGACTGCAACCTCTTGATAGGCACCTCAGTTCTAGAAGAGGGCATCGATTTACCAAAGTGCAATCTAGTAGTTCGATGGAACCCACCGACCACGTATCGTAGCTATGTTCAGTGCAAAGGAAGAGCTCGAGCCGCACAAGCCTATCATATAATATTAGTTGCACCTACTTTTACCAAAGAACGGTATAAATGTACAACAGAGTCCCTGAGTGACAAATCTCACCGAGTCATTTGCACCGAATCCGCAGAAAGTGCCGAAAACTATGTAAACGCAAAAGAACTTACTAACGGTGATATATTGGATAATATATCGAAACCACTACCAAAGACCATTATCATTGAACATGCCTCGGGAGCTTCTGTGAAAATTCTTAATCCCGAAGTAATAGCTCGTTCGCTAGCCGCAAGCGTGGTTAAGCTCAAAAGTAGTGAAATATCCACTCGAATTTCTGATATATCATTTGAAACCACAAATAAAATTCAGCCAGATTTAAAAGAAGAAGACCCGAATGTGTCGGCTGAGTCGAACAATTCAACGGAGAGTAGTTCTGAAAGAAAGAAATCAAAAATGAAAGACTTTGAAAATTGCTTTGAAATGATTCCTTTATGTGATGTTATTAATTCTAATGTCAAATTAAACAATAATCCGGTGAAAGAAGACTTAATTGAAGAAGAACTCTTACAATCACCAGAAAATGAAGAAACAGAGGAGGAATATAAGTGTGCGGTCGATGAGAGTGAGGTGGAATTGGAAAACGAAGAACTATGTGAGAGTGCGATTCAAGAGATGGAGAATGCAACAAACGAAATGGTTGACCGCCTAGCTCAGTATCGTGAAATTGAGAAAGTGAGTTAATGTAATATTTATAAATTTGTATTGTATTGTATTTTATTTCGTTTGTAAACATTTATAATACGTCATCGCACAATTTACAGATATATACAGATATTTAATATTAAAATAATAATATTTTTCTTCTGAAGCATTCTATGTAAGATTAATAGAAAAGATATAAATTGCAGTTTTTGAGGAAAAAAAAACGAGAAAAAACCTCAATTTAAGCCTGGTACGCGTACCAATATATAAATATGTATTTATAAATAAATGCTTAATAAATACATAAATAGATAGATTTATAAGTAAATAATATATATATTAATAAATAAATAAATAAATAAATAAATAAATAAATAAATGAATAAATAAATAAATAAATAAATAAATAAATTAATAAATAAATAAATATATTAATAAATAAGTAAATAAATAATAAATTTGAACAAATATTAATGACTAGATTTCAAAATTTAAATTCAACATAAAGTACATATGTACATTGTACATATAAAGTAAATGAAAAAATATATAACAAAAAATTAACATAAATTAAGTAAATTAACAAACAAAAATTATGTACATATGTAGTTTTAAGTCTTTGCCTGACAGAGCTGAGTATCTCTCGTTTATACACACATGCATATATACCATCGCTGGTTCTGAAAAATACTCATATACTGGTGAGCTCCATGAAGTGAGCAAATGCACTCAGCTTGCTGGCAGCTTTTTCATATACAAATGCTCATGAAAAATATAAACAATTGCACTAGTTCAGATGTTCATCGCCTCAATTGTATTCTCTGGTCTGTCACCCCAAAATTATGGATTTTTTTCAATAATTTCTGGAGTAGTCACCTCTTTCGGGCATTCATTGCGTTTGAATTCAGCCTTCCATCTTTTGTGGTTGTACTGTTCATATCGGAGGTACTTTATCAACATGAACAGAATCCAGTTCGGCTTTAATTTCATCCTTCGCCTTCTCTTTTATGTGCAAGAAATGCCCTCGTATAATGCCATTCTAGTTTTGAAGTTACTGGCTCTCAATCTTAGTTTACTTTACTAAGAGGTGGCACCTTGAAAAAACTTTTAGGTGTTGGATCCGGGCTGGGATTGAACCCGGGTAGAATTGCGTAGTAGTCCAACTACACCACGATGCCCACAATCTCAATCTACGTATTACTTTTTTATATTTGTATTTAATCTGCATTCATTTCTCACCCAGATGCTTCTAGAAAAATGTGCCAACACCGAGCCGAGTGAAGAGGAACATCAGGAAGCAGATAAATTCACGAATTGTATAATGGCGTACAAGCCTTTGCCCGAGTTGCTTACAGGTACTACGGTAGATTTGTCATCATCAATTGCGCTTATCAATAAATACTGTGCTAAGCTGCCCAGTGATACATTCACCAAGCTCACTCCTTTGTCAAGATGTGCAAAGACAATGCGTTGCGGAAAAGATGTCTATCAATACACACTACGTCTTCCAATTAATTCCCCTTTGAAATATGATATAGTCGTAAGTTGGATGTACATAGAAAAACTTTTATGTATAGTTTTTAAAATTTTTTATTTTTTTTATACAAGGGCATGCCAATGTCAACGAAAATTCTTGCACGTCGAATGGTGGCTCTTCAAGCCTGTAAGGAGTTACATCTCTGCGGAGAGCTCGACAATACCCTGCAACCAATTGGAAAAGAAGGTTTTAAGGCGTTCGAGTCTGATTGGGAGGATTTCGAATTGGAAACAATCGACGAACAAATTGTTACTGAGAATACAGAACCGCGACCGGGAACAACCAAACGAAGACAGTACTATTACAAACGTGTAAGACTAGAACTGTTCACTCCTAAATACATTAATTTACATTTTACATTTCCAGATTGCGTCGGAATTTTCAAACTGTCGCCCTACGGCCGGAGCCGAATCGTATTTATACTACATAAACCTTACACTCCAGTGTCCCATTCCAGAGGAGCAAAACACACGTGGTCGAAAAATCTACCCCCCTGAAGAAGCTCTACAAGGATTCGGAATACTGACTCTAAAAAAGATTCCAAAGGTTAGCGCCTTTCCTATTTTCACACGCTCTGGAGAAGTGAAAGTTTCCATCGACTTGTCCAAAAAGCGAGTAGTCCTGACCGAAGACCAAGTAGATAGAATAAATACATTTGTCAACTACACCTTCAGTAATGTGCTGCGCTTGCAAAAGTTCCTCATGCTCTTTGATGTGGATTCGACAGAAAATTGCGTATTTATTGTGCCCACAATTAAGACGAAAAAGAGTGGAGTCATCATCGATTGGGACTTTCTAGAAGTCATAGCGAGAGATTGCAACATGATGCCAAAAATAATTCCCGATGAAATGAGACAGAATCAAGAATTTGATGCTAACAAGTTCAAAGATGCAGTGGTGATGCCATGGTACAGGAACCAGGATCAGCCGCAATATTTCTACGTTGCTGAAATTTGTCCTCATCTCACGCCTTTGAGTTGTTTTCCAGGCGAAAACTATAACACCTTTAAACATTATTACTTTATAAAGTACGGCATAACTATTCAAAATGTTAACCAGCCTCTCTTGGATGTCGATCATACAAGTGCGCGGTTGAATTTCCTAACTCCCCGCTATGTGAATAGAAAAGGAGTAGCTTTGCCTACTAGCTCAGAGGAGACAAAACGGGCGAAGCGAGAAAACTTGGAACAAAAACAAATTTTGGTACCAGAGCTATGTACGATTCATCCATTTCCCGCTTCCCTGTGGAGAACAGCTGTCTGCTTGCCATGCATTTTATATCGCGTTAATGGGCTGCTGCTGGCCGATGAGATTCGGAAAAAGGTGTCCTATGACATCGGCTTAGGGTGTATGGAAATTGAAAGAGATGAGTTTGATTGGCCAATTTTAGATTTCGGCTGGAGCTTAGCTGAAGTATTAAAAAAGAATAAGGAGTCTAAGACTGACACAATACCGGTAGAAGAAATAAGAACTGAGGTAAAGACCATTCCTCCAGTTGCAGTGGAGATAAAGAAGGTGGTCGATGTCTTGAAAGAGGAGGAAATTAAGGCAGTTTTAGAAGAACCGGTAAAAGTAGAGAAAGTTGAAAAGGTTGAGAAGTCAGCAAATGAGATCGTTTTAGAGGGAGAAGAAAAATTAAAGGTGAGTAACGAACAAATTTCAAAGAAGTTTGTGAAGTTATTTATCTAAATTAAATTGTAATTGTAATTGAAACGAAAACCACCCTTATGCCAGACTTCCTTGTTTGTCATCATATCTCTTAAAATTTATATTCCAGGCAGACACATTTATTGAAATAGGAACTTGGTCTAACGACATGGCCAACAGTATGAGTGAGGAGGACACTGACATGGAAGATGAAGAATTCTGTTCGGAATTTCTTCCGCCAAATGTGAGCTTTTGCAAAACTGAATACGGTAAGTATTTTGAGGTACATTAATGTGTTCAATTCATTGAAAAAATAAATGTATGTAGACATAATCGCATCAGATAAACCCACTCGTTACGGATCACCGACATTTTGGGATGTTGAAGATTCGATGACCAATAAACTGAACCGTAAAAAAAACTCAAGCTTCATGTATGGGTCGGATGATTCGTTCAATTCCAACTACGATTACGATGATGAAATCTTATCAAGTAGTGCGGATGAGAACGACGGTCCACTACGCATCGAGTTCACATCTGATAATGTGGCAGAAGCAATAGAGACTGAGGATGAAATACTTAAACGAGAAAAACAGTTGTCCATTATCCAAGACACCATTGCCAATGAACGTGATTACCAAGTAACCAAAAACCTACAAGTGGGATATAACTTTGATGGTGTCGATACAAACATTGAATCCGAATTGAAATCGTCAGAGGAAGCATTTTTACTATCAACCGATAAGCTTAAAAAGGAAATTCATTCATCGGGCATGTTGGTTCGATGCAATCAAGTTTTGACGTTGCCCAAAAAGCAGCCTGTTTCCGAAGAAAGGTATTCGAAGAGCTTCGCAAATATCAAGGCACTGTTCCCATATATGGATGAAGACTCGCTAATAAGTTACATTGCCTTGAAGCAAAAGGACTTGAAAGAACTGCAATTGTCTATCAGCGATGTGGAAAATCTGAATAAAATGTATTTACAAGGAAATATGACGGAGAAATATTTCGTGGATGGAAATGGCGATCAGTTTGATAATTTCAACGATAGTTGTGGTCCGTTCATTGGAGAAAAGAAGGAAGTTTTTGTGAGCTTTGATCAAAATACATATAAAAATAAGTGCCAATCTTCTCGCGTTTCAATGGCCATTAAACCACCTGATTTGAAGGAAACAGACTTTAGTTTTGACCATCAGCCGCAACTAGATGGGCATCCTGGGCCAAGTCCAAGTATCATTCTACAGGCGCTAACAATGTCCAATGCAAATGATGGTATTAATCTTGAACGGCTAGAGACAATTGGTGATTCATTTCTCAAATATGCCATAACCACGTATTTGTATATCACGTATGAAAATGTACACGAAGGAAAATTAAGTCATCTGCGATCGAAGCAAGTCGCCAATTTGAACCTCTATCGATTGGGACGAAAGAAAATGCTTGGTGAATGTATGATAGCAACTAAATTTGAGCCACATGATAATTGGTTACCGCCTTGCTATTATGTACCTAGAGAACTGGAGAAAACACTAATTAAAGCTAGGGTACAGTAAACATACGCTTAGATTTCTCTGTAATTTTGAATATAAATTTTGAATTTTAGATTCCACCACATCATTGGAAATTGGCTGATTTGCCGAACATCAAACAGCTGAGTAGTGAAGAACTCTGCGAACTTGTCCGGAAAAAGGCGGAGAAGTTGGGCCACATTTATGAAGTATGTTTTCTTATTTAATTTTTAAGTATTTGTGATATTCAAATCACTTGGCGGGGCTTTTCATTTCGTGTGTAGAAATGTACGATAGTTGTGTGGTATTATGGTTAGCGAATGTATCATTCGCCTGTGAAACAACTGATGCAACAACAAAAAACTAATTAAATGACAGTTGCGAGCATGATACCTCGATACGGGTGATTTGCAAAAGAGTTCGCTTCATATCGAACGTTCGATTCGCTAACCATAATAGGGGTATAAATGTTGTTTACTGTGGTTCTCAAAGTTGAAAAAAAACGAGGGTGATGGACGACACTAGACTGGTAGTGTTTCGTGAAGCATCGTTTCGACGACGTCGTTTGGTACTGTCGTGTTGTCGCCGATCGTCGGTGAAATTACGTGATGAGAGCCCAGGATCACGATTTATGATCTGAAAAGTAGCTTTTACATTTTGTCACAAGGTGCCACTACGTGCCAACAGGTAGTCACTTCATTCGTTAACCGTAAACGGTTATAGGGTTTTCTACATGCAAGATTTCTCGCACTGGTACAGTAGTACATGTTTATAGCGTTAGCGTTTGCACACTCGCTATAGTAAATGCACATATGTATTTTCAATTCTTTTAGGATGATCTACAAAATGAATTTCCACAATACAATCCGACTGACTGCCTGACACCCGATAGCGGTGATGGTGGTGATTTTGAATTTACATCTCTAATTCCTTACAACTTAGTTACTCAGCATAGTATACCAGGTGAGTACGAATGTGTGTATTGAAAAAAAAGCATTATTAAGTTTTTAATGTACATCTAGATAAATCGGTTGCTGATTGCGTTGAGGCCCTTATAGGAGCGTATTTAATCGAATGCGGTCCAAGGGGTGCACTGCTTTTTATGGCATGGCTTGGAATACGCGTTCTGCCTATTATAAAAAAAAATTACGATCCAAGTACTCCTCGAATCCCTGGCAGTACTCGCCCTTTTAAAGACAGTGATGACTGCATAGTGTACGGATCATGGTCAGCGCCGAAATCCCCACTATTAGAATTTGCTCCAAATCCAAGAGCACAACTTGACTCACTCCTCGATGGTTATACGGAGTTCGAAGCGGCGATAGGATATAGCTTTAACGATCGCTCGTATCTTCTACAAGCGATGACACACGCTAGTTATTCTCCAAATCGTTTGACCGATTGTTATCAGCGTCTTGAATTTTTAGGTGATGCGGTGTTAGACTATCTAATAACTAGGCATTTGTATGAGGACCCTCGACAGCATTCGCCTGGAGCGTTGACTGATTTGCGATCAGCATTAGTGAATAATACGATTTTTGCTTCTTTAGCTGTTCGCCATGGTTTCCACAAGTACTTTAGACATCTTTCGCCGGGATTAAATGAAGTTATTGATAGATTTGTACGAATTCAGCATGAAAATGGGCACAGCATAAGCGAAGAGGTAGGGAGGTGCGAGTGTTTAAAACGGGTTCTTTGTTTTCCAAATTGTGATGTGGAAAGACCCCTTTTTAAACATGAGTGATCTTCGAATGATTTATTTAAGTTATATTATTCTATTTTTCGCATTTAGTATTATTTGTTGTCTGAGGAAGAATGTGATGACGCTGAGGATGTGGAAGTACCAAAAGCCCTAGGTGATGTATTCGAATCCATCGCTGGGGCTATCTTTCTTGACTCCAGCATGTCGTTAGACACTGTTTGGAAAATTTATAGCAATATGATGAAGCCAGAGATTGAACAATTCAGTAATTCAGTGCCCAAATCTCCGATTAGAGAGTTGCTGGAGTTGGAACCGGAAACTGCCAAGTTTGGGTAAGTAACGGTGTCTTCAGAGTTCAGAGTTTTCTAATTTACTTTGTTCTTTTTTCACTCACAGTAAACCAGAAAAACTAGCTGATGGAAGGCGCGTCAGAGTAACAGTCGAGGTATTTTGTAAAGGAACCTTTCGTGGTATTGGTCGAAATTATCGAATTGCGAAATGTACTGCTGCAAAATGTGCATTACGCCAACTTAAAAAACAAGGACACATATCGAAAAAACATTAACAGAAATATCTGTGTTATTATTTTGCTGAAATTCTGTGTAAAATATTTAATCATTTTTTTCTCCAGTTATTCTTAGCAAAATGTTTCTTGTTTTATATTTATAGTCCAGTATTTTCGATTAAGGTCAAAAATATTTATCTAAAGAAAAACAAATAAATCTTATAAAAAGCAATACCTCTGCAATAGGGAGTGATCAAAATGCTAGTATTATGTTGGAAATAATGTAAAAGTAAAAATAAAACAGATCATACATTAGCTTTTCACGATAGCTTAATTATTATTATGGCTGTATGTAGTTTTTTATGTTATGATTTTGACAAATAGGATTTTAAGATACATATTTAAGGGCCAGCAATATTATGTCGATGTAATGATGTACGACTGTCTGCCCGGTCGCAGATCTTCCGTTTGTCTGTCTGTGTTACAAGTCATGGACGCTAAATTTATAAGTTACTATGTAGGAGTTCTCTAGAGCCCGAAGAAGCGCACAATAATTAATTTTTCCAATACGCCGTGTAATCTTATTTGGGTGACGAATTGAAAGTGTTGTTGTTTTTCTGCACATTTTATACGCCCTGTTTTTGAAAGAGTTCTCTCAACAAAATGTTTTACGAAGCTATTTACTGTGATGGTTAAGCCTTACTTCAAAGATCATAATAATAATAATTCGTGAATATTGTTAATGGCGTTAGAAAAGTCCATCTAGGGATACATTTTTAAAATCAATTCTAGAAAATATTCGTTTAAGATGTCATCATATTGCAGAATTAAAATGACATAGTGCTGCAACACTACTTTTTTGGGACTTTGACAAAAGAAGAAGGATAGGGAATCACATGATCTGTTCTTATTTTTTTTCTTTGTTTACGTAATGTTAAGGTTAACTAAATAGAATTTTGCTAGGAACAAATTCCAATTAGGTATATATTCATTTTTTACTTATATTACTTTAGAATTAGCCAAATAAATAAATTATGCAAATTTTTCATTACACAATTACACATGTGTACATGTTTTCTTTATGTATACAGCTATGTATGTACAGTTCTGGGTAAAAAAAAAATAAGAAAAAATTATTTTGACAACTGTTTTACCTCATTTATTCTCATGTGGTATCTTACATCGCTTAGTCATGTACCAAACATCACTCAACAGATACGAATGAAATCAAAAGGGAGCTATTCAAGTTGGGCCATAATGTGACAAATATCCATAACGTTCTCCAACGAGGAACCAAAAGACCTCTACCGATCTTTACACTAGAGATTGAAAACCTAGAAAACAATAAAGACATACATATATAACATAGAACAATAATTATGTACTTTAACGCAGTATAAGTGGTCGCCGTGGCCGTGGTGGTTAGTACGTTGGACTACCACGAAATGCTGCCCGGGTTCAACTTCTGGCCGGGTCTAACACCTAAAAGAGTTTTTTCACGGTGCCACCTCTTTTGAATGTCTGACAAGCATCAAAAAGTATAATTTGTCACGATTGATCTTCTCAACTCGCCGTTCGGAGTCGGCAAAAAACTGTAGGTCCCTTCCATATACTCAGTAATACGCAGTAATACTCACATAGACCAAAAGTTAACTTGGAAGCAACATACATATACTCACAAAACGTAATCAAATTAAGGACAAATTCAAACAACTATTTTGGCTGCTGGGAAGAAACTCGGTTCTATCTATAGACAACAAACTGCTCATTTAAAAGACGATTACTAAACCAGTATGGACATACGGACTTCAACTGTGGGAAACAGCGAGTAAATCAAACACACACGTCATCCAAAGACAGCAATCAAAAATATAAAGAACGACAATAGACGCTCCATGGTATATTTTCAATCAGGACATCCATAAACACCTCAAATTATCGACAGTATTGGAAGAAATAAGCACAAAACACCAAATCCGGTTATTAATCCACGATAACATTTAAGTCTACTCTATCCCGCTACAAGAAATAACCCGAAAAAGAAGACTGAAGCGCCTTAGACCATCAGACCTAACTCGTAAAGAAAACAAAAAAAGAAACAGTTTTTGAAAGCACAACACATATTTACTTTTTTAATCAGTTAATTCCTTAATTCACATTTTAAAAAAAATCCGATATCAAAAGACGAATATTTACTTCAATGGTGCCGAAATATCGAAGAAATTAAAATCTTGACCGAAGCTTTTTTAAAAGGAATAAAATTATCAAAGACGCAAAAGCTCTCTGCCACTTTATTCTCGATTTGGTATTACTAGCGACATCTTGCAGCATAACCGTATTACTGTATTGGCGCTACTATAGGAATGTATATATGTACAAAGATTTTACTGCCCTAATGCGACATAAAAAGTTTCACTTCAATAACGATATCAGAAGATGGAAACATTTAGAAGAGGCCTACGTTGAACTTTGGACATGACTTGCCTATTGATGGTGATGATAATTAATTAAAGATATTTTTTTAAACTTAAATCCTTAAATTAAGAACAAAAATCTTATGCACAGAAAGAGTAACACAAAGGGGGTTTTATACTCAAGTTATTTCACAACATTATCGTAATGATCTTAATTTTTTGCACAAGACTATATGTATGTATATAAAAAAATAGAACAATAATTGCCGAATTGTGAGTGGCTATGGCGTAGTGGTAGTCGTGGTCGCTTGGTTCTAGTGTATTGGTTTTTTTTTTCAGACAGCCTTTTATCATTACATTGGTTTCAGTTCGTCTATCATACTGAAATAACACATCAAGAAGTAGAGACTGCAATTGAGAATACGATGAACGACAAAGCACCAGGAATTTACCGCATCTCGTTGTACAGGGACTGTTAATCGGAATTTCTAGCAGCACTGCGATAAGAGTTGAACAGATTATTTAAAACTGCAGATACCAGCATAATGTATACCTTTCAGCTTATGAAAAGCAATACTTTTCCCGTTGTACAAAAAAGGAGACAATGACGCACCAGCAAACTACAAAGGTACAGATACATCAGTGCAGCTGTTTTCAACAGTGCTCTATAACCGTTTTATAAACAAAGTAAAAAGATACTAAGCTTGTTTTCGAAAAAATCACTCCATTGTGGATCAAATATTTGTCCTCATCAATATCGCCGAAACGTATAAGCGGAATCAAAAGAAATTATTTGCGCCTGCTCGATAGGTTTGTAGAGGTACGTTTGATTGCATGCAGGGTCGGTGCTGGCACGATAGTTCCCTCTTTGGCTCGTGGTATGTATTTTGACCGCCTTTGGCCCACTAATAAAAAAATCATGCCAGTCTTGTGTCATATTGTTTTGAATCTGCCCTACTCCGACAACTCAGCAGCAAGCTCAGATGAGGTTTTCCTCCGAGTTATAAGCGAAGATCGTATTAAAAGTCAGTCCTCCTCTTTACTATATACCTACGGTCTTGGTGCACTGCATCCGTGTTTATATATTTGATTTTAGTAAATATGTATGTAAGTGTGTAAGCGCTTACCCTTCATATCCGGCGGAAGCTGCTTGTCAGCACTTCCATTTTAAACTCGTATTAATTCCTTACAAAGCGATTCCTTTAGAAGGTCATATTTATCTAGACATCAGCTGCAACATTTTTCTTTATATATTACATTCTGTCGACGTATGATCATTCTTGAAGTGATTCTTATGGGAAATAGATGTTTTTCCATTTTTAAAGAAAAAGTGTATTCAAGAAAAAGTGTATTGAATAAATTTTTTTTTGTTGAGACTATTTCTTAAAATAAAACTTATATAAAATGTTGAAAAACAAAAACTTGTTTTATTAAAACTTGAACTATAGGAATGCTTCTTGCTTCATATGTGCTTTAACGGCAGCGTAGAGTCAGCGTTTTCCATGGCCTTCTTCCGAAGCACGTTAGCAGCGCTTCATACTGATGTTGGCGTAAGTGCTTTCCATTGCCTTCTTCTGAAGCATGTAAGCAGCGCTTCATACTGAAGTTAGCACAATCGCTTTCCATTGCCTTCTTTTGAAGCACGTTAGTAGCATACGGATCTTTCCGTCAGCGCTTACTTTTGCGGACATCGTATAATAAAAACGAAATGGAGGGTCGTATAGTCAGTAAGCGCTTCGAGTTTCTTTTAATGCGCTTACAAAGTCCTTCTGAACTGCTTTTTTCCCGCATATGTATGTACATACAATCAACTAACTAAAAATGGGAACACTGTGGAAACCTGAGCTTAATATTGATAATTTGTTCAAGAGCAACAAACGCACCTTCACGGAATTAAAATGTTCATAAAAAAATACGGAAAACAAGACGGTGGTTACATATTTGTAAAAGAGATGGTTTTTCTCTTCGACTTTTTAATTTTCTTTTTTCTATACGAGTATGTAGTACAGTGGTCCCCAACTCAGTGAGGCTCGCGGCCCACTCAGCTGATTTCTAAAATGACCACGGCCCCCAAATGTTAAAATATAAGTTGGTTTTTTTTGTTTTTTTTTCAAATCATATTTTTTATTTTGAGGACGATTTTTGAGCACGCATTGATTTCACAAGACCATGAGTCCATGAATTCGTGATTCAATTGAGCTCAATGCTAGTCGCATGTAATTTCCGCAGTCTAAGCGATTTCGTTGCTTATTTTTAATCAGCAACATGGGCACCGTAGCGCAAGTGGTTAGTGCGTCGGACTACAGAGCCAGCGGTCTTGGGTTCGAATCCCGCCGCAAACACCTAAAAGTTTTTCACAGTGCCCACCTTTTTCGAATGTCTGACAAGCATCAAAGAGTATCATTTGTCACGATTGAGCTTCTCAACTCGCCGTTCGGAGTCGGCAAAAAACTGTAGGTCCCTTCCATTCGTGCAAAAATATAACACGCACACACAAATGGTTGCGAGAAGCAGGCCCAGGTTCACCGCGAGCTGTAGCGCCAACTAAGTAAGTAAGTAACATGGCCGAAAAGCCTTGTTCACAAAGATGTGTTGTGGAAAACATTACGAGATATTGCAATGCCTTTTTTGAAAGATTAGAATATGTTTTCGCTTTTTTTCACCAAAATTCTTTGAGGCTGATTCTAGACTCAAAACATTTTTCGCAGCTGCGATCATTCTGAAGTTCGATTAGCTCTTCTTTACATACTTACATCGGGATCTTCAATCACTTTCACAATGAAACGATTCCGAATCTTTTGGCGAACATGTGTAGTGGAAAACATGTGTAGTTTTTTATTTCAACCTTTGCGATCCATAATTGAATTTTGCAGATGAAAGGCTGCTTTCCAAAATTCAAACCAAATGCGCACTATGACATTTTGGAATGTTACGTGATACGCACAAAGTTGTTTGTTCTGTAAATAGGAAACAATATGTAACAAATTCGTTTCAACTCATATAATTAATCATTTTCTAAACAATTGTGGTACTGAAGACAACCGAACGTTCACGAAATATATTTTAAAGCTAAAGCAAAATGCAAGAGAGAGCAACTAACTGACTGTTTTCTACTAAAACGTGAAAGTTCACGATGCGCTGGTTGCTTTTGTTTGCGCAGTGTATATATAATACATTCACGATGAATTTCGGAACGTTATGCGTTGCATCATTATTTTAAGTTTGCATTTCGGAATGGTTGCTGATGCGCAAAGAAGACAATAGGCGTGTTTTTCTTTTCAAATCTATATAGGCTAAACATGTTTCCGCAACATGTTTCCAATGTAAAATACAACAAAACCTTAGCCTGGATAATTATTATTTATCTTATTTTTGTATGGAGAGCTTTTTCGAAGTCTATATTTGAAAAAAAAACCCACCTAACGCATTTTTTTTTTTTTTTTTTTTTTTTATAATCTATTATAATAGGCGTGTTTTTTTTTAAGCCTATATAGAATAAACATGTTTCAGCAACATGTTTTCAATATAAAATACAACAAAACCTTAGCCTGGATAATTATCGAGGCTAAGGTTTTGTTGTATTATGTATTGAAATTTTTATTTTTATTCTATGTAGGCTAAAAAAAAACAACACGCCTAATGTTTACACACAGCGCGAGCACATGAAGAACGAGAACGAGAGACAGACAGAATCGACGTAGTGGTAGGAAACTCAGATGATAGGTTTCAATTTCAACTGACCCTATGGGTGGTGTCCAGGATAACTGGAGAGTTGTGTATTAATTTTGTACTTGCTTATGATTCACAGGGGTTTTTGTCTTCAAAAATTAAAATATTTGCCGAATCCTTTAATTTTTTATAGCCGGATCCTTGTAGTTGAAGGTTAAGTTGACTTAAATGTCCAAAAATATCAACAAGATATGCCAGTTGCAATTGAACTTCTGGAGCAGAGAATTTCTCCAACAGTACAGTCATTTTTATATCCTGCAAAAACATTTCAACTTCCTCCTTCCGTATCCATTTCATTGCATAATCTTTTGAAAATGCGTGTGTTGAGTGCACTCACTGCACTTTTTACTACATTGACCAATTTAATTGTTACTTTTAATGTAGAATTCAAAGTTGCTGGGAGAGTCTTTGATGATAGAGCTTTTTGGTGTATTACGCAATGAGTTGTCCCAATTTCTGTGATTTTTTGCCATATTACTTTCTGCAAGAAGATTGAAAGTAGAGCTGACAGTGTGGGAGTATCAAATCGTGTCTTGTGGAAGACAGATCTGTCTCAACTGCAACTTCAGTGATTCACCGTAGTTCACATTACCTGAATAGTTTACCGTTTCTATGCCAAATACCAAATGATATATTCCCCACCACTGGGGGTCCGCGGACCACGTTCGTATGTATTGTATAAGTTTTCGGTTGTTGAGAAATCCAGTTCAACGATTTGTTTGCTAACATAAAAACTAAAGCATACAGTTTAAGAGGTGAAAGAATTTTGTGCTATAATAAGCCCTATCATGCCCGTTCGGTTTTATACGAATCGGCTGAAAATCAGTTCCGAGCGGATACGAGTTAAGTTTCGAAATTTTCTCCGAACGGATGCGTCGGTAAATCGGAATATGTATGAAACTAAATTACCAAAATATACGGCCTTTTCCTATAACCCGCTCTAGAAAAATGACAGCGGTGGGATTCGAACCCACGCCCTTTCGGACTGGTGCCTAAAACCAGCGCCTTAGACCGCTCGGCCACGCTGCCGCTGATTTTAATTTACGCCATGCACGTACCACACTAGTTCAATTGCAAATACATATGTACATTGTACAATGTACATGTTTGTATATAGTATATACACATATAATTCATTTAATTACTATTTTTCAAATAATAGAAGAATGTTAAGCGTTTTGAAGAATAAAAAGTCCTGAAGGACGGAAATCGGATGCGACGTTCCAAATCGTATCTGCGACGCAGTTTATGGCATTAGGCTGAAATAACATTGGGTTCATAAATTTATTTTGTTACAAAGAAATATAAAGTGTTAAAATTCATAAGTTTACTTATTATTATACTCGTATGTAACTACATAAAGAGCGAAGATAAAAATAAGCCACTATTTCAACAAAAAACGTTCTAACTAATGGTAAAAGTTCCCCTATATTTTCTTATAGGGTAATGCTGGTTTGTGACTGGTATTACCCTCTTCAAATGACTTGCCAGTCCAACCCCAAAAATACTAATACAATTTCTTTAGTCATCACTAAAAACTTAATTAAGCTCTAAAAAATCTAACCGGCGCATTGGATGTACTAACATATTTGTAATAATTAGTGATTACAACATACATATCCATCCGTATAAGCTATTACAAACTTATCTTTAAAGCAAAACACGACTCAACACTTTGGCGGCTGCCATATACACTGCGAGAGATGTAGTATGGTGGCGCTTCGTTAATTACGCTAACTCAGACGTATGCTCGAGTACAATACTCTTATTTTTATTGAAAAAGTTCCAGGAAGTTAGGTATTCGACAGTGACCGGTATTGCCCACTGACCGCCACTCCCCCATCTTACCCTAAATGGCGCCCGTAGCGTGACTGTGGCCCTGTGTTGATTTCAGTTGACATTTGAATTGAATCGTGTATGGGCTGCTTTATGTACATACAGTTTGTATGTTATGTACTATGTATGTAAATACATACATACATACACGGCTGAAAAAAATAAATAGCGTGTGACTATTTTAACGATTTAACGATTTTTATTGAACAAAATATATATACAATTGTCTTAATTTAAACTTACAGCTATAAGATACATTGGTAATACAAATTTGTTGGCACACTGGGGGCCTAACCTTATACACTGACTTAAAATAAAAAATATAATTGTATATTATACATGTAAACTTAAAATTAAAAGTCGGTTGACTTAGATATCCTCGGGGTGTTCCGTCCCGGTTGTTAGTGGCGAGTTTGGTGTGGGTTGTGAGGGGGGTTGGCGTTTAGCCACGGCGGTGGGCTGACCCTGTGTCAGCGTAGAATACAACTGCTTCCTCGTTGTCGATTGGGGTGATGTCTTCATCCAGGGTGTCCAGGGCGCTGAGGTACCACGGCTGGGGTAGTCGCTGTTGGGTTGTCATCCTTCTTATTAGCTGGTTCGGGTGGCTGGCTGCGCTTCCTACTAACTTCTTAGCCAAAAGTAGTAGGTACTTGTCGATTGGTATTATCTTTGCTTCTGAGTACAGATGGTCATTCCTGCAGTATTTTTGACGCTGTCGGTCGAAGAATAGTCCGGTGCAGATCCTCAGTATCTTCCTTTCAAAAACTTGGAGTTGTCTCATGGCTGTCTTCGAGATGGAGAACCAGACGGGAAAGCTGTATCCGATGACTGGTCTCAGGAGTTGCTTGTACATCAAGGTCTTGGTTTGTTGGCTAAGTCCGGTTCTTTTCTTCATCAGTGGGTGGAGACGATGGAAGGCCCAGTTGGCTTTCTTTAGGACGTTCCTTGCGTGAGGGTTGAACCTTAACAGCTCGTGAAAGTGGATCCCCAGATACTTCACGCTCCGTTTGGTTGTCAGTGTTGATCCATCTGGGAGTTTCAGGGTAATGCTTCTGCACTTCGCTGCTCGTCGGCTGCGTCCTGAGGTGGTCGTTGGTCTCCTGAAGCAGATGAGTTCCGATTTTGATAAATAGCGTGTGCATGTTGAGTATTGCTTATATCCTGTGTAGCGATGGAACGAAGGTGTATTTTCTCTGTGAGAAACGTTGGTTGACCTAAGAAAAAGGAATATATGACCCTATACTAACACACACACAGAAAATATCACAAAGTTACTATGGAGAAGTCAAGCCCCCGATCTCAATCAAAATAAATAAAACTAAAAGCAAAAAGAATAAATCTAAACTATGAAAAGGAATGAATAAGTCAGTTATACGCATAGGAGATCATAGCTAACCATTTAAAAACTTTTAATTATATTAACATTTTAAAATTATACAAATTGATCCAATTTTGAGAGGAAAAAAGTCATTTATGTACCGTTATTTGCGCAGACAAGAGCATTTGTTATATAGAGTAGTAAAATTCTTCATTATATTCGTTATTTAGAGATATCAATAGATTCATTATACTGGACATTCGTTATATCGTCGTTCGTTATACTGGACGTCCAGTGTATTTATTTATGGTTATAAATAATGGCTAAAGTATTTAAATAATGAATAATAGTACCTATATTAATAATTTGGTTTTATTGCAGATGTGCCTGAGGTCGCCTAATTCCAAACACCTCAAGTGTTTCCCAACATATTCGAAGTCGCCAAAAACGCCGCGAAATGCCTAGGTTTCCTTCAACGATGTAAGAAATCATTCACCTCTTCTGATCTAGCTACAATTTAAATATAAGGCGCATATTCGCCCCAAGCTCGAGCTCGAGCTCATATCTGGTCGGGTGCTCTAAAAACATCACTGCACCTGATCGATAGAATACAAAAACGCGCGATAAAACTTTTAGGGGATAGAAACATCACTGAGTCAATTGACTCCCTCGAACACCGTCGTACTCGTAATGTTTCTTGTCTTACTTCTACCACAAAGAGTGCTCCAGCGTAATAGCCAGTTGCATTCCTCCCTTTCAACAATTTTCTCGCAACACACGTCTCGCAAAGGAATGCCCATCAGTTTACCCTTAATCCCAACTGCGGACGTATAGTAAAATATAGAGATTCTTTATTTAACTCGTGCTTTAGCAAACACGATTTTTCCCTCCCGTTACTCTACAAACAAGAATTATTAAAAAAAAAATCGAAGTGATAAGGCTTTTTTCATTATTTTTTATTTTTTTTTTATAAATAATTCGTTGCAGCTACTAAATTAATGTAAATTGTAGGGAAATCATTTTGAGATCCTGTTGTACAAATATTTAATATAATATGTATCACATCCGTATCGTACGTCCAACGGCTTACAGAAATCAATTCATTTGCAAACCTACATAATGTACATACATATTATGTTTTATTTTGTTCAAGCCAAATCGTAAAAGATCAATTTGAAATTATGTCAGACATGAATTTTTATGATAGGTTTCTTATTTGTTGTTGTTTTAAAAGCTGTCATAGTGAGATAAATAAGCATTTTATGTTTTGTATTTAAAACACACACAAAAAAGCATAGCTATTTCGCACAGCATTGTTGGTATACATAACATACATAATGGATATGTACATTCATACATTCATGAAAAAAGCTTAATTTGTTTATTCCCGACATTCAAGTTTGTCAACAATTTATCTACTACTACTTACTTCAAGAAAAATGCGAAAGATGATTGGCAAGAAACAATGCAAAAAACTAAGTTGACAGCGGTGGGATTCGAACCCACGCCCTTTCGGACTGGTGCCTAAAACCAGCGCCTTAGACCGCTCGGCCACGCTGCCTTCTTTGTACCCCTCGCGAAAGTTTTTACATAAACCTAGAAACACTCATCTTTCTTTATTAATATTTTTTTTCATATTTTGTCATATAAAATAATAAAAATAATGCGACTATTATCAATAACAAATCGTTTTGTGCTCGATCAAAAACAGAGACAAAAAAAAAACATTGAAAGACAAGGTAAACCTGTTCCTTAGTTTACCTGAGTGGTAGTTCACTTTTAATCTCCAAGCGACCTACCATGCAAAATGGCAACCGCACCGGTGACTGAACACTGAATCTTAATCTATCCCTCACTATTTGAAGCTGCTTTGCTTCGGTTAAATTTTTTTTCTTACCAAGTTGGCATTTATACCAGTTGAAGGTCAGTTAGTATCGGTTACGTAGGTTTGCAAGCCCGAACTGGTTGGTTTGGTTGAAATATGTTTCAGATACTTTGTTTATGGGGGAGGGGGAGGCGCTCTTTCACGGCTTTGTTTCTTGTGTCGCTTTATAAATTTTTTGGTGTACTTATTCGCATACATATTTACGTGAATGTTATCATATTTTAATGAAAGTACAAACATGCGTTTTTTTCTTCAAATTCTCTAGGACTTGTCTTCTTAATTTTGTAAGACCTATTAATACAATGAAAGAAAAGCAAAATTATTTAGATAAGGCTGAGTATAATAATGTATTTTATCTAAAGTCTTGTTGAAACTCACAGAGATTCAGGTACGTTATATTGCAGATGTACAAGTACATACCATACATTCAATATTGTAGTTGTTGGCTCGAAAGGATTTCGGATTTTCGGATTATAGAAAGGAAAAATAGGGCTTTATTTTTATGAAATTCAATGCGTCAACTGGATTTTAACTTCCTAAAGCGGAACATATTTTACTTGCCAAACGTTTAATTTTTTTTCTCAAGAGATGCAGCATCTTATTTCTATATCTAATACAATACCTCAAAAGCTTGGCTCCGAACGAACTTGAATTATTAAAACGCGTTTCGGATCTTAAAAATATTATCAGTTCTTAACTCATTCAACACTAACTTCAAAGTTATAGAATGATAATTAATTTATTCTTATTACTTTATATTTCTGAATCTAAAATTCTTATTGTAACCTATTAATATTAATTGATAACATTTTTATTGTAAACTATATTGATAATGAATAAAATAAATAAATACTACATACCTACTACAATAGAGAGTAACAGTAGAGAGTGACATATTTCCAGGACATCACATAAGCTTATTCTGTCGTCTTGACCCAGTAGTCAGCCTTTTAGCGCAAATCTTTATTTGCAAGACTTTTATAAAATAAAAGTAAAACAAAAAAATAATAATTTTTAAAATAAATTACGCTTTAAACTTTTACGTAAAAATATAAGAAAAACAAAATTCGTTCCCCCTTAATTATAATATAATAAATAAAATGTAAAAATGAGTCATTTTCGCCCATGCTCAGCCGGAAAAATTCAGTAGTGCGTTCAGGACCCTGTAGTCAGCCCCTACAACGCGAGCTGAAGTTACTTATTGCAATACATTGCAAACAAAGCATATACAATATACATACAATATGTAAATTAAAGGTTTTGGACTTTCTCATACTACATCCTTCCACGAAATTGGTGCACTTATGTAAGTCGAAACCATAACGCATATTCGTCGCATCCTTTGTTTTTTCGGTCGCTGTGTTTGGTGTTACTAATTAAGTATCCAAATTTGAAACATAAGGGAAGGCTCTTTTGTTGGTTGGTATGTCATATTCCCGACCAGTTTTTCGTAAAAGGTCTGAACTTTTCCTATAGCTACTATTTCGTGAGTAAGTCTTTCAGTGGGAGTATTTGAGAATCGGCCTTCTAAATTATTTTTACCTAATCAGATTTCAAAGTTGATATTAATCTAAATAACAAATTAATAATAATAAATAAAGGAGTTTCTTTAGTAACAAAACCTCTTTAGTTATTCAACATTCGCTTGAAATAGCAATACTGCAATACTACAAATATTATCGGATTAATTATTATTATCAGATTTGAAAGAAATTTTGAAAGTGGCCGACTACAGGGTAAAATGCTAAAAATACCTATTTTAAATATCAGTGTTATATAATTCAGCATTGCCGAATTGACTTGCATAACCAATTTTTAAAAACAGTACACCTCCGATTATCCGTCCGCCACCGGACCAACATCTTGACGGATAGTCACAAAGATGGTTAATCGAGATTGAAAAAAAAACTTCAAAACTCAATGTGAATTTCATTTTTTTCTGAAGTTTTATTGAACATTAAAATTAATTGAAAAGAAATTGAAAGTGTGCGCAAAGAATCGATATGATTGTTGACAAAAACAAAAAGAAATTTTGAATTCTGTGTGTGACGGTTCACCGGAGTGGCGGTTAATCGGGTGACGGATAATCGGAGGTGTACTGTATATTGGCCAAAATCACGAAAATACCAGATTAATACTGCTAATAACTTAACCAAGCTTAACAAATGAGGTGTCAAAAGAAAGAGAATTTCCTGGAGCACTGACGAATTGGACTTTCAATTTATAAATTTTAACAAATTAAAAAACCGATAAAAATAAATATTTTACCCAAAATGAACTTCCAAAAGAATAAACACTTCCCGTATGATTTCCATGGAATTCCCATCAGTTGACAGATGGAAATCACATGGGAAGTTTGGATTTTGTGGGATGGATTTTCTCTTGCGAGAGTTCCCGCACGGGCACACTAGTCGTGCCTATACATATTTGTTTTCCTTATCAGTCGGTATTTGTAGGTTTTTTCCCCACTATTTCTCCATTCACCCCGTACTAATTATTTTTTTATAAATACAGATAGTAAGTTCTTAGGTATTGTGGTTTTTGAATGACAGACAGTTTAAGACAGTTTATTTTTCTTTTATATACTATGTAGAGATATTTAATAATCACAGTGCACATATATATATTACATGTATTACGTGTACTGTGTATAGTAATTGAATAAATTTAAAGAAAATATTTTTAAATAATTCATCATGCTGCAAATAAAAAGAAAGTTATATACTATTCAGGAAATTAAGAATTATTTACCAACAAAAATTGACTCTGACCACACTGTACAAAACAGATGGCAAATGACAACCGTACGCATATGTAACTTTTGTTGACGTTTCGCAAGAGTATGTGGTGTGAGTCAGTGGTGGCATTCAAGATCTTAGTTGACTAGATTTGCAGTCAATTTCACGGCCTCTGATTGGTCGAGAGCCCGAAAATTGACAGAACAGCTAGTCAATTTTTTTGAGGTCGGGGACTGGATTTTTAGTGAAGAAAATCTTGACTAGCCCACTAACAACCGCCAACAACAGCTGACTGGTTGGTGTGGTTATACTGTGTGGCTGTTGTTTGCTTGTTACAAGAATACAAATCCAAGTAAATTATGAAGGAGTATTTTTATTTTTTCTATTTTTTATGCAATTCATATACTGTTGGATTATGTAGAACAATCGACGAACTCAGCAAATCGTTCACAGCAAAAAATGCAACTTGGTCTATGAAATAACTAATTTACATTCCGAACACATGTGTTACACATGTTACTTGCATAAAATGTCATCCCCTAATTCGTGCATTCTTATTTCTAAGTTTGTTTTTGCTCTTCTTTTCTTTAAAAAAACAGATTTGTTGTGCTGCAATAACAATTCTCCAAACAATCCCAAGCGAAAATAGAAAGTAGATGACGTTTTTGACATCTGAACTGTCAACTAGATATGCAGTCAATTTTGGCATTCAAGATCTTAGTTTGACTGCAAATCTAGTCAACTAAGATCTTGAATGCCCCCAGTCTTTTAAAATCGAAGAGGAACAGACAAGTTGGCGAAAAATGTGACGTGTATAAAGAAATATAAAAAAAAAACAATAGTGAAAAATCGAACTATTACTCGGGATCAAATATAAGCGCCTGAAATAAACTCTGCGGTTTATTAGTAATCCACCAATGTGACTGTGTTTCGTGCAGTGTCTCAGAACTCTAAGGCGAGGCCCATTGTTGATAGAAATTCAAATGGATTTTCTTGATCGACCAGAAATCGAGCAGTACCGCTTTTATATTAACTTCAACTCTATATATTCCGCAATTAAACCACTACCATAGGCTAGGCAACCGAAAAAAAAACCACTTTCACTCGCTCAGGGACGACAAGCAACGAAGTCAAGATATCAAAAAGTAGGTAAAAACATGTCTACAGTGGAAGTGGAGCTCACTTCTTAGCACAGCAGTCATAACGTTTCTGTTAGTCTAGATTTGGAGTCGTCAGCGTGTGGTTGTTTGCTGAAGTTTGCAGATTGGCTGAAGACCTCTTGTTTTTTTGCTGTTGTAATCGGTTGAAAGCCAGTTATATAAATTGTGAAAAAAGAAACAAAAACAGGAAATAATAAAAAAAAAAAAACAAACAAATTGGAATCATGACAACATTCGATGATTTACATGAACGTTTAACCAATGTTGGTCAAGAGCATCTTCTTAAATTCTGGAGTGAATTATCACAACACGAGCAGAAGCAGTTGGTTGCCGACATAGAAGAGTTACAGCTGAATGAACTAAAACAATACTTTGATCGTTGTACAGCTTCTTTGAGTGAGAATGGAATCAAATTGGACGATCGGATTCAACCGATTCCCGTCTCAAAATTAGTCAGCATAGATCGCACGCCAAATGACGTGCTTGATGAATACCGCAACGAGGGATATCGACAGATCAGTAAAGGGCATGTCGGCGTAATACTAATGGCCGGTGGGCAAGGTAAGTGGCATCGTTATGAGTAAACACTTCAAATGTAATCCACTGCGGTCGATGAACTATGCTGCTTACGATTACTAATAAACCCCCCCCCCCCCACCCCCATTGCATTCCCATTGTTTTGAATGTGAATTTCTGGAGAAAAAGTTAATGTGATTTTCTTCACTCGCGCATTAAATATGCAGATCACGAAATTTAATTTAACGGACTTATTTCTTTTCTAAATTCCATTTGAAGCATGCAATCAAACACAAAATTACAATAAGAAAAACCAAGTGAATTTTGTTCATATGTCTTTAAATTATAAAAACCGAACAGAGCGAATAGAGATAATTCTTTTAACATGATGATCACCAATGTCTAACTTATGTCGCATGTTTTGATTTTGCCTGAATTCCAAAACGCAGTTCTGCCGCAGTACTGCAATGTCAAGCGTTTCAAATCGTCTGTATAGCAGTGATGCAATGTACCTATCGCGTTCCAAAATGCATCATAAAAGCAACCACTGCGCAAACGAAAGCAAACAACGCATCATACTATATTTTGTTGTGATTTGACAATTTTTTTATTCCGCCAACCAAAACAAATATAAAAAAAAACATCATGTTTACTTTAAGCTTAGTTATTTGTAATTTGGATATTTTCTTGAAAATTTTCCACAAAAAATGGACAGAATTTCTGCGGCACTTTTATTGATGAAATGAAATGATTCAAAAAGTAAACATTTTTAATGCATTGTGATCCATCGCAAAATGAAAGCATCGTAACATCGCATAGCAAGCACTCATGCATTCCCGATGCCCATTTTTTTTTATGTTTTGGAACTCAGCCATCTTATCAAATCAGGTTACTTTTTTCTTTTAAAAAATGTTATGAATTATTGGCCAAGGTCAGCATTCAACTACTTTTAGGAAAGGCCACAACGAAAGACTAGTGATTAGTTTATTGCTGTTAACCCCCTTTACATAGCCACATGGTTTATTAACGTAGCATTGATCTTAAATCGTTCAAACAAGTTTGCTCTATCGCAATATTGCTTTGTCTAGTGCTAGTGCACATCGCATATTCTGGCAGACGGCTTTTGTAATGCTGTAAACAATTTGAAAAATTGTATATGATATATAAAAAAATTATAATAAATCTTTAAGCTAATCTAAATCTAATCTTATCTGGTGCGCATCGCACTTGATAGTGAATTTGTCGCCCAAAATAATGGCAGAGTTTTTCAGCGTTAAACAAAGTCTAGTAAAGTAAATATTTTATTCTTTGACTACTCAGAGTTGTCATCGTGACGATAACGAGATTATGGTGCAATGGGAAATGGTTTGGTTAAATACGCACTTGATTTTTAATTCGATAATATTGTATAGTATCAAACGCACTGTGAGTTTTGCAAGAAATTATTCACCGCTGGAGGATGATATCGGCAGAAATCGTTTCTACTTATCAGATCCAGTGCAATTCAGGAGTTAAAGGGAAATCATTTCATACTGATCATGATTTGGGCATTGTACAACAAGTTCACGGGTATTTTACTGATATTTTCGCTACACCATGATATTCCTCTGTTTCTAAATTTATCTCTTGCGCCCTTGTTCTGAATTTCGAGTGAAAGTGGATTGAAATCGAAGTTGGAATTCACTCGAAATAGAAATTAATGTTCTGCATTCCAAAAGAATTCGAATTTTTGGAATCCACTTCATTTGTTTGAAATGTCAAAATCAGCTGTAAAATCATTTCAAAGTTATATGAGATTTCAGTTCCTGGGTTTTGTTTTGTGAGTGAATTAAGAAATAAAAAAAAATTATTTTATTAAAAACGGATTCAATTTTGTTTTATGGTGAAAATCGCGAGGCTGAAGGATGTTGAGCTTGGCGTTGGTAGATCCACAGTTAGCAAATTTCTCGGCGAGATGGTAAACATTTTAAAATAGATAATAGTTGTGTTCGAAGAGGACTTAACTGCAAAGTACGCAGATGGAAGAAGCAAAGATGTTATTTTTGGAGAAATAAAGGATTCGGGGTATTATACATTGCTTGGATGGTTCAAACATTAACCTTCACCACTTGAAAAAATGAATAAAAATGTTTTAGTTTGTTAATAAAAAATGTTAACTACATCTTATCTTTTTCCATCTAGTCGTTGGAAGACCTTCACTCTTCAACCGTTGTACTAAGTCGCTCCACAAATCCATCGTATGCGCTTCGTCCCCTTTAACTAAATCCTTCGCAAAATCTTCATTTTCTCCCATGTAATTCAAGAGAATTTTCTCTTGCCTCTGATTTTTGTGTTTTCCCCTATTAAACAAATCAATTATTTTAATACACTAATGGAAATACTTATTTTTAATTCACTTTTTTTTTTAAATGATTCTGATCATGAAATAAATTGATTACGAACACGAACAGAACACGAATTTAGAGTTGTCATTTCGAATGGAGTGTAGAACACAAAAATATTCACTTTCGAACATACAATCCACAGTTCATAATTTCATTCGGAATACCAGAATTCCATTTCGGTGATTGAATTTACTAAAAGTGGAATGCAGAACAGGGTGGTGAGAAAAAAACCTCGTAGCGAAACAAATTAAAATGGGATTGAAAGGTAAAGAGTAGTACTAAAGAATGCTTTAGTAAAAAAATGACTATAAAAAGTTGCTGTTCTCAAAAAATTACTTCAAATATCGCTAAAACAAACGTGTTTTTATACCATAGTTCTCAAGATGGTATTGGCGAAAATAGTTTTCCATTGCTCAAAAAATATGCTATTCTTTCAAGAATTGAACGTGGTGTAAGAATTTATTTTCGTGCAAAAATATAACTTGGTTTATATGTACAATGCAATTCTAAGATCCCTTCGACATTATTTTCGGAACTCTTTCAAATTTACTTAAGTTCGTGAATAGCATATGGTGAGTCCCAAATAAATATTCTAAATATTGCTTGTCTAACGAGGAGTAGATAACACTGAGGCTATGTATATCATCGAAAGTCATTACTATTAGGTACTATTATTAATATTGTCAAACATTATACCAAGATCTTTCACTTCACTCAAATCTTATTGAGTATTTAAAATTGTTTCCTAAACAGCGTAACATAACATTCAACTATGTTTAGTATTGTAGAAGGCTTAGGTCAATATTTTTTCTATTTTCTGCCTCAAACCGATTTTGAATAAGGAATTATTAAAGATATGTTCATTCATTAAGGAACTTGTAAGACTGGTTGAATTTTTAAAATGATACAAAATGGAGGATTCTATTTAACTAACAATACCGCTATAAACACTTTGAATGGTTTTTATTTGTTGATTTCAGGACCATACATACTGTCTATGCATACATTTTCTCTACATAAGCGTGTATATTCAAGAACCAAGATTGACTTCACTTTTTCTAAACATTTTTATTTTATCGTTCCTCTTCTTCTTATTAGAACAAACCTAGAAATTACAAAATCTAATATTCAAATTTGTGTATAAATGAAGCACACTAATACTCGAACAAGTAGGTGTGTTTGTGAATGCCTCTTTGCCTTTTAAAATCAAAAATTAACATTTCAAGTGGTGATCGTTTATCACGTCGCAAGATAAAGTGGTAATCATTGCAGACTCTTCAGCCTTGTAAAGCACACACGATTTCCGGTGTAAACCTCGACGCCTCTATGACGAAGTGTTACATCGATTATCGTTTACAATTTACTCGTAGCTCTGGAAATTTCATAAGCAAAAAAATCACAACAAACGAGTTTTAGCAAACGAGTCTTAGATTACGGTAGCGAAACTGTTAAAGTTTCGGGTGAACTTAAGCTAATATTTGTAACCTTAACATTGATAATGAATATCATTTGAAAAAGCTGATAAGAAATATTCTAATTTATGACTAACTCAACCTCAAGTGGAAATCTAAAAAAATCGCAAATTGGTCCTAGTGAAAACTTTTCCATTTGATTTTCGCATTTGAGGTCGCCTTCCACTTGTGCGCCCCAACTACGGTGTCGTCTTTCTCCTGTCCGCGCTGATGTCCATGCACATCTTGACCGTTGTATTCGCTGCTTTTTGACAAGGTCATAGCGTGTATCATCGTTGAATCTTCTTTTGTACCCTTCATGCTCCGTACAAGAACAATTTTTCTTTTAACATAGAATTGGACTTTCATCTCCTTTTGATATGAGCTATGCCTCTGCGCAAAAAGCCCTCGATAAAAGTAACCTTCTATAAATGTAAAACCTCGAAGAAAGCAGCACCTGAATTCTTACCATTCTTGACTCAGTAATTGCAACTTTTCACAAAAGAGTGACTTGGTAAACGCAACTCTCCATGATTCCTTTGGTCAAGCCATCTTCGGCTGATTCGAAAAGCTTGACCGACAGGCTATCTGCTGCAGTAACCTTGTTGGACTTAACCTGTCTGCACTTTATGTTGGTCAGGTGGACGTAGGTTTTCATTATTATTGTTGGTATATTTAGGTACTTTGATATTACTAGCGGATGGTAACACTATCGAAAGCGTATCGTTGAGGGAATTGTTAAATGATAAGATAATGTGACGATGTTTTCTCATTAATTTTAGAACTTCTCTTATCAGCCGTTCCATGCAACTTTTATTTTTACATTGAAAAGAAAAACAGAAAAGCATGCAGTAGATAGAACTTAAAAAACATGTTTTAATCAGTCATTGAGTGCACCTCTGGAGAGAGAAAATTTAGAATTACAATATCTGTATGTACCAGAAACGAATGAAAGTTAATTGAATGAATAAGTTGTAAATGGGTAACATGCACAGCCTTGATGAGATTCGCTTAGCTTAAGGATTTTACTGCAGAGTAAAACTGTAGAACATTGCTTTTCCATTCCATCATCCAACAAGGCTCCGGCACTATGATGAAAGCTGATGCTCCCATGCTACTGTCCTCATGGTTACGAGAGTAGTGTTTTGTAGTTCTTGCTAATGTTGGCTGGCATCCCCTTGTGGTGCTCATCCACATTTTCTTTTAAATTATCAGTACTTCTGCGGTCTTAGCATCCGCATGCATTTTTCATCTTTGCTGCAGGGGACCGAACCAATTTATCTATGAAGGACTTCTTACCTACGACTTTCCTTTTAAGACCATTCACCAATTATTCATTTAAGGTTTTTACTACATAGTTTCTATTTTTATTATTACTATTCTTTAATGCTATTGTTTTTTTTTCCATAGGAACACGTCTGGGCTTTGCTCACCCTAAGGGCATGTACGATGTCGAGCTTCAATCACGTAAAACTTTGTTCCGTATTCAAGCGGAACGCATCTTGAAATTGGAACAATTGGCCTTCGAGTATACAGGCCAATGTGGTCGAATTACCTGGTACATTATGACATCAGAGCACACAATCAAAGCAACGCTCGATTACTTTGTTTCGAACAACTATTTCGGTTTGAAACGAGAAAATGTAATTCTCTTCGAGCAAGGTTCGCTGCCGTGCTTTGAATACGATGGAAAGATAATTCTCGACCAAAAGTACCGAGTTGCTCGTGCCCCCGATGGTAATGGTGGAATCTACAGAGCAATGAAAAACCGTGGAATCTTGAAAGACATGAACTCCCGAGGCATACAGTACCTGCATGCTCACAGCGTGGATAATATTTTAATTAAAGTGGCTGATCCTTTGTTCATTGGCTTCTGTGTGAACGAAAACGCCGATTGTGCGGCCAAGGTTGTAGAGAAATCACACCCAAACGAACCTGTGGGCGTTGTGTGCATGGTCGATGGCAAGTATCAGGTCGTAGAGTACAGTGAGATCTCGGCAAAAACCGCCGAAATGCGCAACTCTGACGGTCGGCTTACTTTTAGCGCTGGAAATATTTGCAACCACTTCTTCACGGCTGGATTCCTAAACAAAGTTGGTCACACGTTCGAGTCGGAGCTAAAGCTTCACGTGGCGAAGAAAAAGATTCCATTTGTCGATAATTCCGGAAAACGGATAACACCCGAAAAGCCCAATGGCATTAAGATTGAGAAGTTCGTCTTCGATGTGTTTGAATTTGCTCAGAAATTCGTTGCCATGGAAGTGCCTCGGGATGAAGAGTTTAGTGCACTTAAGAATGCCGATAGTGCTGGAAAAGATTGCCCCTCGACGGCTAGGGATGACCTCTATCGACTGCACAAGAAATATATAGAAGCTGCCGGTGGAATTGTGCATGGTGATAAATGCGAGATCTCTCCTTTCCTTAGCTACGCTGGAGAAAACTTGGAGAAGTTAGTGAAGGGAAAGTCATTTACAGCTCCTGTTTACCTACGCAGCAATATGGACTCGATGAACGGTCACCTGTAGAAAAATATTAACAGTAAACATTCAGACTTCATACACGGGCTTACATATATAAAACAAAAAAAAATGTAGTCGTGTGTATTTGTATATCCGTTTTAGAACAGTAGGCTTAGCGTTAAGATTGGCAAGTGAGCCAGAATTCCCGGATTTGCCAATGTAGTATTCATATTCATAAATTATTAATGCTCTTTTATTTTTTTATTTACTGTGCATTTTGTTATGTGTTTGTATATTTTATTTTTTAAATTTAAATGTTGAAAAATGTATTTGTGGAACAAAAAACCTTTTTTTTTGTATAGATTATTTAAAACGGAAATCAATCAAACTTGAAATATTTTTTTGCTGTATCTTTTTCTTGTTAATTACATTTTTATTTGTAATTTGTTTTTATTCCGCTTTTAAATTAAAAACAAATATTAGGTCGTTACATATGAAATTGGCGAATTACCGATCATTCTTAAAGTGATCGTTGTGGCGTGAAGTTGTGCAGAGAAATTGAAAAAAAGTTTTTTTTTAAGAAAAGTCTGCAGCTTAATCTTTCTAACGGTTCTCGTCCTTCATGTTCTCGCGCTGTGTGTAAACCGTAAAAATTATTTTACGCTATTAGCTCATTGAGTTGACTTTTTTTCTTAGATAGAAAACGCTTTCACCAACAAATTTTCATTTTCAATTTTCGTTTTTCAATCAAAAAAAAAAAAACATGAACGCAGCCGCAGCGACTAGAGAAATTAACCGTGCTTTTGGTTTGGGTACGTGTAGTAAGAAAACTGTTCGAAATTGGTTTAACAAGTTCAGCAGGGAAGATTTTTCGCTTGAAAATTTGCCAAGGGGTAGACCAGAGAATGTCATTAATCCTTCCTTAAACGCGGAGAAACAATCACGACCGAGTCGAACTGTAGAAAAATCGATATAATGCACAACAAATTGCCCCAAAAACAGTCGTCACTCGTAAATAGGCATGGTCCCATACTGCTGCATGACAACGCAAAACCACATACCGCACAGTCGACGTTGCTGAAGCTGGAGGAGTTGGGTTATAAAGTTTTGCTTCAACCGCGTTACTCACCCGATTTGGGCAATCACCTCCAAAAGATACAGTTCATAAGCCCAGATGCCATAAAACAGGACTTCAAGGACTTATTAGCCCGAAAAGATAAGGACTTTTTCAAAAGAGGCAATTTTGCATTGGTGGAACGTTGGAAAAATGTCACAGATATAAATGGAGATTATTTTTTGGAATAAACTATTTTAATTTTTGAAATAGCGTTTTTTAACTTTCCACATAAAAATCGGCAACTTCATATGTAACGACCTAATATTAACTGCGATTTTATTTTTTAATGAAAAAAGACTGGATCTTCCTCTAATAGATATGTATATTATTATGTACACATATTTCTTATAATTTAACTATAAATTCTTTTAGATATAAAAAATCCTACATATCATGTCCCGTCAAACATTAAATTATATTGCATCCGCGTCGTTTCTTGCTTGCGGTAACACTTAAGATGACCGACTGATAAATGAAAGGTCTTTAAGTAAATTTTTTATTGTTTTTGTTTCGTCTTATGTAAAAAAATTCTACATTCACCTATATAACCGTATATATATAACAAGTATTGCCTGTTACGCTCAGTAGCTAAATAATATTTCACCCCAACTATGAAAGTCGCATTTGCGAGTCGCATACGATCATAGTCGTATTTTGTAATAGCAAATACATTACAAAATACGAGTATGCTCGTATGCGACTCGCAAATACGACTTTCATAATTAGGGTGATTGTTTTGATTAATTTGAATAATTTGATTCACTCTGTATTTGTCGTTGTACTTATTAAAATACTTGTAGCCAAACCCGAAGAGGAAGTAGCTTTCAAATGGGATATGTTTATGATTCAAAACACTCCGCTTAGTATGAGATTTTTAAAATAATCCCAAACATGTAGACTTAGTGTAAGAGGATATTTTCCTTTTAGTTTCAATATCTTATTTTGGTGTATGGGTCTTTCAACAACATTCTGTTAAAATAAGGGGTTGTATCATTTATGTACATACTCACTCGTTCCTATGTATGTATCTACGTGGTTTTATTCTAGAACTACCATAGGTTCATATCGTTTTGTTTGTTAAACTTGTATTTAAATAAAATATATATATAAATTAAAAGAAAATAACGATTACATAAAAGCGTATGTATGTATTTTATTTTATTTTATCGCTCGGTAGGTATGACGTATGACTAAATGTTTATGTAACGTTAGGGGTAAATCGCGAATGAGAAGAGGTATACGAGAAATCCGACCTATCACGTGACTCCTACGGTAGAGTGGAGAAACGTAAGCGGAGTAGAGGTATATACCAGCCTCATCGAACATTACTGGCAGACACAACTTCTGGTGCTATTGAGCTTAGAGAAGACTTGGATACAATACCCAGTGGAGACTTCAATGTCAACTTTGCATCACAAGCATTTAAATTCAAAATGAACTATAATCCTTCAGGCATGTCAAAGATAAGGCCCACGGGCCATGACTGGCTCCCAGGACAATCAATTGCGACCCGCGACTTCATCACTAAACTATGTATATAACAGCTAATTCACACAATTTTTAAAAAATCTTGATAAACAATATTCAGATATTCTCTACTTTACAGAAGTTCGGTGGCTTAGTTACGTCTATGGCTCAAAAAGACAAACCGATAGGGAACACAGTGATGAATGTTGGCTTGACCATATGTTCTTAGTAGATATGACGAAACAGTTGTATAATTCGACCGTTAAACTTGAAGAAAAAAATGTAATCATTACGCAACTATGTTCACTCAAGTGTTCAAGCTTTTGAAATGAAATTGATGTTGTGGGAGTCACAGCTGTAAAAACAAAGCATTGGCCATTTCTATACCATTCGTTTGATCAGTACAATGCATATAATAAGCAGATTTTTCTAAGCGTTAGCTTGATCTTATTCCTGAATTTGAGATGCGTTTCGCAGATTCGTTATTTACATTTGTATTTTAATTTTTTAATCTGCCCCTCTCACACTCGAGACAAAAATTTGGCACTTACAGAGTTTGAGTGATACCCCTGATAGACGACAAATCAGGGATGACTATCGATGCTGTATTTTACCGAAATTTAGAAAACGTTCGCGAGCTTTCATTTTATATTTCAGTCACTCCCTATGTCCCTATAGAATGGAATGAACTGGCGGAAATTGAGTTATGTAAAAAAGAATTTAAAAGGTACTGCTTTTTACATAGAGGAGAGCGGGCACCTTTGAACGCGGGGCAGCTTTGATCATTGCTATTAACAACACAATAGATATTTTAAAGTTCAAACCAAAATTTTCAAATGGCGATACCCTCATCTTAAATCGTCAACACTTTTCGGGGGTTTCCTCAGTCGTCGTGTGCCAGGTGCCAGTGTGCAGAATTTGTAAGGGTGTTAGAAATGTTTGGTAAGGATCTCTGTTTGTGTGTAGTATTTATTGGAGGCACCGTTCCATTTGGAATAAGAATAAGGTAAGCTTTTTGATAAATATGTTATATAATTTGTTATGCTGAATTTTGTATCGCTACGCATGTTGGGACAGGTTTGAATAAAACAAGCGGCGCACTTTTGAACACGTTCAAAGGTGCATACCTTCTCTTTTTGTTTGATTTCATTTCTGAAGGTAGTAATGGTGCGCAGCCACAAAAAAAAAAGAACTTCCGATCTTAACGAAAATGACTTCTAGAGCGCCGTTCTAGCGGTTACTCAACGCTCCAGGAGCTTTAAGATCGGCAAGATGTTTAAATTTGATCTTATTTATAAAAAAAATCATTTGTTTATTTAAAATGGTTTTTATTGAAATACAAATATTTGATTCGTTAAAAACAAACGCGCAGCCTATAATTTGCTGTCATAAACCATTAAAATAGCTACAGTTCCAAAGTGCCTTAGACCAGTTCAAAGCTGTCCCAATGGGAGGTTCATTTGCATACTAAGACTTATTTTTAAGAAAAAATTAAATAAACTATAAGGCTCTATGATTTTACACAAATGTTGGTTTAAATTGAACAGTAATTTCACTTCTCAAAGTGTGAATAACTTAAAGACCAATAATTCAAATCCATTGATATTAAGAGGCCTTTAAAGGAAAAAGTGTTCAAAGGTGCCCCCTTCTCCCCTAGACCTTATTCCACAGTTATCATCATTGACATTCACAAATACATTACAAAATAGGAGTATGGTCGTATGCGACTCACAAATACGACTTTCAGAATTGGGGTGAATATTAAATGGATTTTGCCGACCATCAACAGATGAATCTCCAACTAATGAGACAGTTTGCACGCAAAAATATGACTTACAATTTAATAAAAATAATAAAATACAATTTACAAAATAATAAAAAATAAAAATAATTTGTTCATCTTGTTCTCTTGTCATTATTATAATTCAACAATTTGAAAGTATAATTATTCTTGCATATACATAAGTACATACGTCCATTCACTTATGCCTTTTTGTCGCCCGTAGTTTATACACACGATCTTTTTTTACCTGTCATGATTACGACTTCGTTATCACCTCTATTGACGGAAATTAATTATGATTGGAATTCAATGTTTGTCTTTAAGTTGTTTGTTCACTTTTGAACAAACAAGCAACAGCACTTTTCAAGTATGTGTTCAGATTAAATGTTTTTTCTTTTGTAAAAACATTGTGCACTCTTGTTAGAATAAATGTGTATGCAAGTGTTTATATAATTGATTTCATTTAATATGAAAAATTAGATTTCATTTAATATTAAAATAATAAAAAGTCAGTCCTTTGAAAATCAATATGCTTTCAAATGAAAATAGTTCTAGTGGCCTAGGTCGTAAAGTATATTTTATCCCGCTAGGTTGCGCTGAAGTCAAGTTATTAACAACGTCTATAGTTATGGACCAAAAATGCTCATATTCACAATATACATTATGTTGGCTCGGTGATAAAAGAGAAAATTATAAAATCTGGACCCGATAGGTGTTTAATAATAGCTACATTAATATACAAAACAAAAAGAAAATGTAAGATATAAATATATACAAACAACAAGTAGATCTAAGTAGGTACATTTAAAACATAAATTTTAAAGGTATCTCGAGTGCAATTTCTAAAAAAGTCTAACCTAGTACAAACTGAATTAGCTTCCCTGATGCAACGAGAAACCGGTTCATTATGACCATAATTTGATCTATGCATATGCTCATAAAAAAGGGCATGATCTCTAGAAAAATAGCTAGGAAAACGAATAGATATATTAGTGCGAGAAGTTGAGGACATTATATGATAATTGATAAGCAAGTAAATCTCTAATGAACATTATCGCGAAATAAGTACGTCGATTTAACAGAATCTGTATATCATACATCATCATGGAAAAGATACCGATTTGAAAGTAATAGCTGTTTTCCGTTGGCGAAATCAGTGTAAAATGAAACCGTGTGAACTTTCAAATACAAATGTGTGTACAGACATTTATATGCAGAATCGAATGACATTTCTAATTTTTTTTTTATAAAAGGTGGAGATGAGCCCTTTTGATAGTAATAGACACAATTCTATATCCAAGATATTTGACGTGCTCCATGTATGGAATAGTGACACCATTAACAGCAAGAGAAGGAACATCAGATAAGGGGCTTTCACTTCTGGAGCATACCTACAATACCCAAGGATTTGACAGGATTTAATTTTAGAATATTTAACTCATACCACAACTGAATACGCGACAAATCTTCATTTGCTCTAGACATACAATCCTCAATCAAACCTGGTTTTTTGGACAGGTAAATAATTAACAATCACATCATCTGCGTAAAGGTGAACATGACAGTTCTCTAGCGTATCAGGAATGTCATTAATTAAAAATAGAGAAAATAAATCTCAAATTAAAATTAACCAAATTGAAATAATCTATTAAAAGATTAGATAAAAGCCGTATAAGGCCTAACTTTTACAAAATGAATCCAAAATTGAACCTGTCTTCGTAAAAGCCAACACAAAATATGAACCATAATTAATTTGCAAAGATCTATTCCAACTTTTAAAAGAGAAACAAAAAAAAAAAAACCACAGCCTACGTATGATTATATTTGAAAAAAGTGATTATCCCAATTAATTTGCACAGTACTGTACCCGTCGCATTTCATTGGAATTCCGAATTACTGCCCGACGAGCTATATTTAAACATCATGCAAAATTCAATTTTTCATTTTATTAAAGAAAATATTCATTGTATACAAGTTAGGTAGCTTACATATCTGGTGGCAATAAGATTTAGGATCATATTGGAACGCGTTCAGGTCGACACAAATTTTTGACATATAAGCCAATAGATGCAAATGGCATTTTGTTTTTTCAGTGGAAACATTTGGTGGAAAAGTTCGATACATTTTGCTATCTACAGAGACCCATCGCTAATATACTTCAAAAAAAAATTGCGGTGGAGGCGCAAGTGTTTGTGGATTGGATCATGCCAAGTGCAGGTGGATTCTCTTATCAAACTTCCAGTCCAGTGCAATTCAACCAAGTTTTGATTAGGTAATCAGTGAAGTCTTTTAAATAGGCGAAGTTGCATAAACTGTTGATTATTATTTCCCAACTATCAGCGAGATATCAGAACTGAAATATGTCTACAGAAACATTCGTTGCAACTGGTAGTGCCTCCCATCTATACAATCAGGTCAGTCTATTAATTAGAAACTCATATCTTTGAAGAGCACCAGCACAGGCGATATAACCCGTTAAATGGTCTGTGGATATTAGTGTGTCCACATCGTATGAAGCGACCATGGTCAGGCCAAAAGGAATCCCATGAAAAGAATGAGCTGCCAGAATTCGATGCAACCAATCCGCTATGTCCTGGAGTAACACGACCCAATGGAACCGTAAGTGTGCTCTTTTTTCACCATGAATAATTACGTATTATTTTATTAGAAAAACCCTGACTATGATTCGACGTTTGTTTTTACAAATGATTTCCCTGCACTACTGGAAGGTATTCCGGATCCACCACAAAGTAGTGATCCTCTGTTTCAGGTGGCCTCAGCACATGGAACTTGTAGAGTGATGTGTTTTCACCCGAAATCGAATACGACTCTGCCACTGATGAGTACCATGGAAATTACCGCAGTTATCCAAGAGTAAATAAGTTGGCTATTTTGCTTTTAAATCAAAATCTTAATATGTATTCATAGATGGATCAATCAGTTCAATGATCTTCAGCAGAAGTACACGTGGGTTCAAATATTCGAAAATAAAGGATCCGCGATGGGGTGTTCAAATCCACATCCTCATTGCCAAATTTGGGCATGTTCTTTTTTTCCATCCGAACCGCTGATCAAAGACAAACACTTAAGAATGTACTTCGAAGAATATAAGCGTGCTCTACTAGATGATTACGTAGAAAAGGAACTTGTTAAACAGGAACGCATTGTAGTGAAGAATTCGGATTGGTTGGTTATTGTACCTTATTGGGCTTCTTGGCCTTTCGAGACAATGGTGATTTCACGTAATAAAAACAAACGTATTAACGATCTAACAGCGAGTCAAATCGATAATTTAGCTTTGACTATTAAAGAGCTAACTACAAAATACGATAATTTGTTTGGATGCTCTTTTCCTTACTCGATGGGGTGGCATGGAGCTCCAACTGGTGATGAGATAGGAAAGGATACGGCCCATTGGACGTTGCACGCCACTTATTATCCTCCACTGTTGCGGTCTGCAACAATCCGAAAGTTTATGGTCGGTTTTGAACTGTTGTGCCAGGCTCAACGTGACCTAACGCCTGAGCAAGCTGCGCAAAGGTTATGTGAAATCGATGGCAAAACGCATTATTTACAGTAACTCGTGAAATGTAAATCCAGGTTAATATATCGTACATGTGTACTTATGTAAATAAAATAAAGAACAACCAATGTCCTCTACATGTGTTTAAGATTGTTTTTAGCAGCTTCTTATTCATATTTTATCAAGTCAAAGGAATTGGGTCATGTTAGTGAGTCCACATAGCTTCTGGTGATATGTTCGTGGGGTTGGTTGGGTGTTTCACACCATTCTCTAGTCAATATAAGGGCTGGTAATGAATGGGTGGCAGTAGTGACTAGAGACTACTTGATTGGTTTGGTTATCTCGTTGGTTGAAGTCTGATGTTGGAAGTATTGAGGTTCAGTGGAGGTTTAGTTGTTTTTTTTTGACAGGGGTGCTGTGATAGGTCAAATTTCATTTTCGAGTGAACGTGGTCCTCATGTGATATAAGGTACCCAGTGATCACTCGCATTGCAGCGATCTGGCATGCTGGGAGGTTTTTCCAGTGTCGCTTAATCGTGGTGTCTTATCAATGGGGCGGTGTAGCTCAAAACAACGATCTATTGATTTGAAGGTGATAAGAAGTGTTTCATTGTCTTCGCCAACGAACTACCACAGAAAATGTGATAAAACGCCGTCGCTTCATTATCCAGCATTAAAACCTAACAATCGAAATGTACGTAATGTAATGTAATGAAGTGTAAGTGAAAACAATGATTTTATGATTTTGATTTGTATAGTAAACTCAACTAATTTTCACATGTAATTTCTCACTCTTTTTTTTTAATTAATGTACAATTATATATAATATAATTAATTTAAAAATTAACCATCCAATTGCATAGGCAAATACATTGTATAATATTATTACGTGTATAATGTCTTTTATCAACTTTGAAAACTCTGTTTTAGACTGGCACATCGAACATTAAGAGCTAAACACTACATACAGCCTTACTACTCAAATACAATATCAGGATTAAACAATTCAACAATAATATGTCTTAGTCGAAGTCGACACAATACAGAAGCGTTCGTTCGACCAATGCAATAACATCAAATGCAGCACACTTGGAAATATGTTAAAGTAGGAATAAGAAAGAAAACAGTAGCAGGATATTCTCAAAGTTTACATGAAATTTACGTATACTTCTTCATGAGGGCGCGACTTTCTAGGGACTGCATCTCTTTGAGGAGTAGAGCAATATTGTATCGCAATCGATGAAACATAGCTACAGGAAATTCCAGTGTTCTATAGTCCCCATTTGGAGATTGAAAATGGATTATTATTGTTGGTTGGGATAATTGAATGATCCCACTAGAAAAAAAACGGAAGTTATGCATGGGGATATTAGGTGTGCAAACCTATAACGTACCAATCTCCCAATGAAATATTAATCCGCCAGTGCAAACGTTTCGGTGGCGATCGAAGACACTTCACTTCGTAAAAGTTCTTCGTCAATGAGTCCCGGTGATTGTGCAGAACTTTGCTTATATCATCAATGCATTCTTCAGTGAATCTGTAAATTGTGAGTTATGGATTTAGTTTTATTACAAATTTATATTTCAATACTCACTTCAACTCCCTGAGACACTGCCGCAGTTCATCGTCTTTGACACTCCCCTTCGGCGTCCGAAGAAATATTTGCATTATCTGTAATATCGCTGCAAATAGTTCACAAAAGTTCTCGGGAATTTCACAACCAGAATGTGTTAACTTGGTTAAAGCCAGATCCAAGACTTCTGGTGAACATTTGCGACTTTCTATATAGTGCACAGAAACTTGGATGAGAACTCGTAATACTGGCTTAGATAGTTGGGGAACATATTTCATGTAGGGTTTCACGGTTTTAAGCATTGTATACTTGAAGTTGGACGACATTTTTTTGCTTTTGGATTTAGTTCTATTATAAATAACAGCTGGTAAACTAGTGACTATACTAAAGCAGATTTGTTGATGATAAAAATCTCCAAGTTACAGAAAGGCAAAACAAAAACAACTGGATACAGCGCACTTGAGTTTGACAGCCTCACAATAAAATGAAGGGTCTCGGTTTTATTTACCTACAAAGCGGCATAAATGGGTTTGAACTTTCAACTATATTTTACCCGAAAACCTGTCGAAAGAGGATTCGTTTTATATAAATTTAAAGTTTTTGTTTTTAGATCTGTTTCAACTGTTATCCAATTATACTATTCTGAATAGATACAAGAGATGTGTGATGTGTGCGATTTACTTGAACAGCTGACTAATTTTTTCCTGTCTCGCCTGAACTGTTTAATTCGACAATGACGTCTCACTAACAGGGTGAGAGGTAAAAATTGATTTACATATTTAGTAATTCTGTATGCGAGTTGGTGTATTTAATCAAGGGTACCTAGCCGAGTTTCAAAGAAGTAATTTCTTTGACCATGTTCCAGTCAATCGCCACATTTCTTCCTCTCATTGATGTAAACTCAAATTATTGAGTAAATTTCTTAAATCTCTAGTAAGCATTCACATTCACGAAAAACTATGAAATGTTTGCTACTCGAACAGGATTTCGTAAAAAAAATATCTTTTGGGAAAGTACGCGAACAATTCTCTAAAATATGATTCTTTCAGAACGCATGCATATCGTATTAAAAATAGTAGCAACAGCGAAGCGATACTAGATTGTCGTCTTCGATTCAGATTTTGCTCTCAGATTTCAGATTTTACGTGCTCAATGGAAAACAAACGAGATTAATGCCTGAAACAGATGTGCAGATAATCTGCACGCGGCGCCGCGTCCATATCTGCTAAATTCTGCACATGTAGCGTAACGACTACAAATTAACATATTTATTTATATATTTATTTGTCACCAAAGATTACAACTTTCATAGACAGACGAACACCCAAAAATTCAAAAATTTATAAATATACATGTATATGAAAAATAAAGGTTAAAAACAGGGCAAACAATTATGACTGAAGACCATCAAGTAATGTTCTTTTTATTCATGAAATCGATAGGTTAAAGTCAATTAAATGGACATTTACATTATACGATATCATTAATCCATTAATTGAGGAAGAACGCCAGTAGCTTGTACGAGAGTGGGCTACTCTAAAGAATCTAGAGCTTCGAAGATTGACTGAGGGAACGTTTAAGTTGAGAAGGTCAAGAATTTCTATAGACTCAATCTCACCTCTTAAAACTCTATGAATAAAAACAACTCATGCCACCGTTCTCCTAACCTCCAGTGATTCTAAATTAATTATTTTTAACCTGGATAAATAAGGAGGTAAGTGATATGAGTTCTGCCAAGAAAGTCCCCTAAGAGCGAACCTAAGGAATCTTTTTTGAATTGATTCAATTCTAGATATATGAACTCTATAATATGGATATCAGACAATTGAGGCGTATTCTAATATGGAGCGCACAAATGCAACATATAACGATTTAAAGACATACCTACACGTTAGAAAACTCACAAGCATAGCGCCTAAGCATTTCCCATGTTCTGTTCGCCTTGTTTGTGATGCAATCAACGTGATTGTTGAAAGATAGCTTAGTATCTAATAACACACCCAAATCTTTGATTACATTAACACGAGGAATGACTCTAACATCAAAAGAATATGTATTCATGAGAGGAGATCTACAACGAGAAAAGGTAATGACGGAACATTTACTAACAGATTTAATTTTTGAAGATGAGAGTTTAAGAGGTGAAAACAATGCTGCTCACTGCCCGACAAAATCTTGAAGTCATCTGCAAACATTAAGGCTTGGTACACACATGCGATTGCAGTCGCATGACTATTCAGTCGCAAAAAATAGAACACATAGCTTTCAATGTAAGTGCGCTCACATGAAACCTACCAATCGCCACGTATCATGTGCGCGCACTTACATTGAAAGCTATGTGTTCTATTTTTTGCGACTGAATAGTCGTGCGACTGCAATCGCATGTGTACACCGAGCCTAACAAGGAGCATTCCGGGAGAAATTTTACAATATCATTTACAAACAAGATAAAAAGAAGGGGTCTGATATTACTGCCTTGGGGAACTCCAGAAGTGACAGAAATTTTGTCAGAAATATTGTTACGAAACTTTACATGTTGGAATCAATTGCTAAGAAGAAGATAGGAAAACCCAGTCTCATAAGTTTGTATAGCAAAATTGTATGGTCAACTCGATCAAAAGCTTTGCTAAAACTCGTATAAATAGCATCAACCTGGTTACCTTTAGCAATTTCTGAAATCACAAAATTTGTGAACAATATAAGATTAGTTACAGTCGACCTTTTTTTTACAAAACCATGTTGATTATTGCAAATAAGGGATTTGCAAAAGAAGTTTAATCTTTCAGTGACTAGCGAATCAAATTATTTAGGTAGAGAAGATTGCTAACATCTATACATATAATAAAACTGTAGATCAAAATCTGTTTGTTCGCGCATCACGTTAGAACTACTGGACGGATTCTAGTGAAACATTGACATAGTGATTGCTTATGTTCTTGGACCATATCATTTATACCCTTTATCCCGGAAAATAGCATGGTTTTAAGAAAATATTGAAAAAACTGCATATTTGAAAGGAAAATTATAATCATTCAGCCCTAACTCAGTAATGGCTTATCGGATTGAAAAACAAAAAAACAGGTGAATTTAGTAAATTCTCCACTGATTCATTTGAGGTATAAAACATCATTCAGCGTTGTCCTGAAGCTGAGCAATGTTCAAAACAATTATTCAAAGCATCGCCTACAATTTTCTTTCAGCGGAGACCATTGCCAGCAGCCGTTCAGCAGTGGGTATCGTTACAATAGTGTGTGTGCGCGCTCTGACTCTGAGCGCCAACTAAGTAAGTAAGGTTAAGCGTGTACACTTTCCCATCAGCGTCCGCTTCGCGATGACGATAAATAAGGCACAGGGACAAACACTGTGTACCGCGGGCGTGGACCTCACGACCACCGGCTGCTTCTCACACGGTCAATTATACGTGCTTCTTTCCTATGTCAGCGAAAGTAAAAATGTATTTGTTTATGCATGTTATGTTTATGTTTGTAAAAAAAAAATTTTTCCATAATAAAATATAGCAATTACCAATTATTTATAGTAGATGATGTTTTATAACATTTTAGACTAGGGGCTGAAACACATTGAAACGACATTGATAAAATGCAATTAATCAAAAATATTTATTACAAAATTTTCTGGACTTGTACAAATACTTTGATATCTCTTCGCTCCCACTGAATGCGAAGCAAGGCGGGCACGGGTTCAGGTAGTTCATTAATTAAATTGTTTGTTATTGTGGAATCTTTAGCATAGGCCCGCAGAATAATTTGTGATCGTACCAGTCTATTAAAGCTTCCGATTTCCTGGTATATTAGGAAGTTAAAGAAGATATTTTCTTAACACTTCAGCTTTGAAGAATCATTTAGAATTTCTAAAAAAAATCATTTAAAACGCTCTTGAGGATTTGCAAATTAGAAAAAAGTTGCAGATGGGCGAAGCGAGGCGAGTAGGGGTCAGCTAGTATACCTCTATAATTATTATAATTCTCAATTTTAGTTTTCCTACCAGACTTAAAAATAGGAACTATAAAAGAGGTCACTTTTTTTCTTAGAATTAATAAAATTCCAAAATTTATCTGGTCTACATTTGAGGCTATTCTGGATATAATTTAAATACACAAAATACGCGTGGTAGAGAGCAGATTTAAATTCAGATTTAAGCCTTTTAAACACAAGGTAGTCTTCATCCGCCAAACTAGAACGACTTTCCCTAGAAGCACGATTTTTAAGAGTTTTTAGTTTACGAATAATTTCATTGTCCCAGAGACAGGAATCAATTACATTTTTGACGCGAACTACAGGGACAAATTTAAAAATAACAGAATTAATGACCTCGTAAAATTTGGAGCGAATTTCATCGATTTCTATCGAAAGACATGGACCCACCAGTCATAATTGTTAAGCTCTTCACAAATATTACTATAATTAGCATTTTTGAAGTCGAATCTAAAGGAATCACAAATAAGAATATCATTGAAATTGAATAAACAAAAAAGGTTTAAATAAGGATGATACAAATCTTCCGGAACGATAGGAGTAAGATCGCTGGATACAAACGTTTCGTCACTGTTACTAGTGAAGATGAGGTCCAAAGTACGATCCATGTTGTTTTTAACTTTTTCACCTGGAGTTGACCAAGTGAATGGAGCGTATCCACTATCTCAGCTCCAAGTGTAGACAAAGATGTATCTGGATTGAGATACGTACAATCAGCATCCCCCTATGTCCAGTTAATGTTGGGTTGACTAAAATCACCTAGGATGTATATTAAATGCGTGGAAGATAAAATACTCACAATGAAGCGATTTGCATCTATATACCTAGCTAAAACATCTGATCGGGCACTAGGTGGAATGTAAACACAAACAATGTATAGTTTGGCGGAAGATGTGAGATGAAAATAGCTGCAGCAAATTTCAATATCTTCATAATCGTTGAGCTCAAGAACATTCGCGTTATAATTGTTTTTAATGGCACACCACCAAAGCGTTTGAAAATACTATTAGCCACTGAACGATCACAGCGGTTTAGGTACATCAAAGTTGGAAGGAAAAATGACGGTATCACTGAAACTCTCATCTAATCCAGTCTCCGTAAGCACAATAATATCATAAGAACAGGCATACATACTCATCAAGAATTTAGTACACTTGGTTTTTAGTCCCCTTACGTTTTGGTAGAAGAGGGCAACTTCTTTAAGTTTTTTGAAGAAGAAGATCTTGAATGAGGTCTGTTAGTAAACATCTTAACAAGTATGTCATTCGGCCAGAAATCTGGATCTAAAAGTATTTCACCCATTGATGATGCAACAAGTAATTTAAAAGAACCAGAGATGCGACCAGGCACATTGGCACCCTTAAGGAAATGTTGACTTTGATTGGCCATAACTTTGTTGTTTGTTGAGTTATGACAAACATTTTTATATTAGCGCATTATTTAAAAAAAGTTTTGCTAGTTAATATTATTTAATATTTAACGTGTGAGTAAAAATATATACTATGAAATCGAAATAAAAATATGCTTACCAAAAACTACAATAATGCCTAAAGTAAATGTGCAGGTAATCTGCGTACATATCTGCATTTGAAATGGATGTGCAGAGTTTTTTGACAATTCTCCCATTGAGTTGGCTGGCGCAAGCAAACAAATGTCAGATGGAAACAAAATAATGCGGAAAAATTAGAAATAGTAACTTAATGCAGCGCTGTGCCGCATGCAGAATTCACATGTAATCGCTCCCATATAAACGTGTGTATTCTAATTTAGCTGCATGCTAAATTCTGCACATGTATTTCCAGCATTATTGGCACCCCGATATAACTATTGGCACCCAAAAAAAAGTATAATTATTGGCACCTTTGAAAAGCAAAATAACAGAATTTTGTTGATTTACGGTATGATATTGCAATAAGGTTTCGTTATCATCATATGATTTTTTGTCATATTATTAAAACTGAAATCAAGAACGGTTGAAAGCTACAATGAACTTGCAAAAACTGTTTAAATACATTTTATTTCATATATTCATATTTTTACCCGCTAAGCACTTCGTAGATTCAGTAGAGGTTCTGAGCTTCCACCATATAAGTCACGATGTCTACCGCTTGATCTAAGCACTCTCCTTGTCAGAAGGAAAATGCAGTCCTTAGTGTTTTTGAATGACATAGTTTCAAATAGAATTCGAGTACAGTGTGCTGAACTGCTTTTTTCCTTGGACTTGTAAGGACTAAGGGATATTAAGAAAATCCTTGTTGAATGATGGGGTGCCAATAGTTGGGTCAAAAATTTCTGGTGCCAATAGTTGTAGTCGTTACGCTATTTCTAGCAATAATCTGTTTTTCTGCAATTGTATTAAGCTAGGATTACACGATTGACGCAAAAGCGTAAATCTAGCGTCAATAGATTTACGCCCGATTGATGTAGTTTTGATAGAAGCGTAAATAGTTGTTTCCCCCCATTTACACGATTGACTTAAAAGCGTAAATTTTTAAAAAAAAAGGGTCAACCGTCAACCGTACAATCGGACCGTTTACACGATTGACTCTTTTTTAATTCAATCGAATTGACTATTGGTTGACGCTCGCTGTCATTAGTGCCAAATGAATTAAATAAATTTATATATTTATTTCTTCGATAAGAATCTTAACAAAAATGACGTCACAAAGTGGAAAAAAAAACAGCAGCTGCTTTGTTTGTGTTTGCAGCATTTTACACTGGTCCGTGGCTTTGCGCGGGGGTTACGGGAATGAAAAGTCTCGTGAAATACGAAATCGCGCAAAGCGAAGTATGAATTTCATGTATTTAGGGTGTTGGATTCCTGAAAGATGAAGCACCATATTTCAGCGCAAAAGTGAAACTGGGCAAAAAGAAGTCGAGCAAAGCGAGAGACCAGTGTAGTTATAAGCAGCAATCGGAAAAGAAGGCAGCAGAAAATTCTTGCGTTGTACGAAGTGCCTGGATGTTTGAATGGCTGAAAAACCGGCCAATATGTGCAGCACACAACAGTTTGTTGAAGGAATTCCGTGATATCGAGAATCAGAGACATTTGTTTTAAAACTTTCTGCGGATGAATGAAACTACTCCCAATGAATTGTTGCATATGGTAACACCGCTAATTCAGAAACAAGACACAAATATGAGAAGGTCAATTTACGCATCTTGGCGTTTGGCCGTAACTTTGAGATTTTTAGCTACTGGCGACAGCTTCAAATTGCTCTCAATACTGTTTCGAATGGCACCATGTACAATATCAACTTTAGTACCTACCAGAAGTCTGCGAAGCAATATATTCATCATCTTCAGACGGCCATGAAATTGCAACTTTGGGCTTTGATTTGGAATTCGATTTTTTTTCTTTCTGTTCTGTTGTTTCTTGAACTGTTGTTTCATTGTCTTGCATCATCACACCAGAAAATTGAATACATAATATCGTCGAATAATTCCTCACTCATCATGTTCAAAAACACTAGAAAATAAATATTTTAAAAAAAAACTACATGTTATTTGAAACGAAAATAAACGAGATATGTCAATTTGCCTGCGAAATTTATCCAATAAAGCCTGTTGTTGACGCTCGAGTCGTGCATATATCCGACCTCTCATCTACTCCCATTCCAACAGCGACCAGGCAGGGGGGTTGCATTGGGGCACCATGCCCCCCATACATATTTCACTGTTTATGTACAAAACCTTGCAACCGATGTTACCTGATAAATATCTAATTTTTAAATTGAACCTTTAGTTTTTGAGCATAATAGTATAAAATTCGACAAAAAAAAAGGAACACAAATACCGTAAAAATGAAATAAGGCCAAATTGGCTTTATTTCGTTTTGAAGAAGGAACCACGCCTATTATTCTATCTAGGTTACAAAAAAAATCACGCCTTTTATTTCACTAGGATTACAAAATACTAGTGTGCCCATGCGAGAACTCACACAAGAGAAAATCCAACCCCTAAAATCCAAACTTCCCATCCAACATCCAAATTTGAAACATTATTTTGGTTGATATAGGTATTTCTCCACTACCACTTGCATCAATAGCAAATATATCAACCAAAATGATTTCATTTCTATCAGTTGACAGATGGAAATAATACGTGAAGTATTCATTCTTTTGGGAGTTCATTTTGGGTAGAATATTTGTTTTGATTTGTTTTCTAATTTGTTGGAATTTATAAAGTAAAAGTGCAATTCTTCACTGTTCCAGGAAATTATCTTTCTTTTGACACCTGATTTTTTAAGATTGGTTAAGAGAGAGAGCCGCAAATGGTACCTATAACTGCAGAAATAATACGTATATATACATACATATGTGTATATGTATATATGATGATAATAAAAAAATAGAACAAATTTGAAATTTTTGTCATAAGTTATGTAGAACAACCATTCGGTGGGGCAAACATTTTGTTTATAGTTGGTGACCACAACCAAGACCAGCAGATGAGTTCAATGCCTCAAAGCCTAACATCGTTGGTATTATGTAAAAAAAATTACTTTAACTGGCAGCATTCAGAACAAATCTTGGATATAGGAAACAGAAAAGTATCACAAAAAATATATGTAGATATTACATTTCCATAAAATTGGTGTGTCATCGTGTCTTGGGAACAACCATTAAGTTCAGTTTATAAATAAAAATATATATTGACTCTTGAAATTTTTACAATTTTTTTTTTCTCATTAAATGGATATTTTTCCTACTGCACTCCCTCCTCCTGCTTTCCACTACATACTTCCTTTCTATCGTTATATAAGTAACGCGACTGTTTTTGTGCGCGGGACAGCTGGTAAAGAATAAATAAGCACCTAACTAGATCTTATCTATATTTGTTCGTGATAGCTAAAGATATAATACTTGGGTGTAAGCACGCATGTAACAAGAACTGTTTAAAGATGCTTAGATACACCTACATTTCCAGTTGGTAAAATATGCAATTATTTTCATAAAAACAGGTCATTTGGAAAATATATCTGTACTTCGTAAATAATTTCATAATTTGTCAACACATTATCTACCGTCTGTAACATAATACTGGATTGCATACAGTACGACCTTTGCCAATACAAGAAGCATACGCCATTAAGTGAGGAATCAAGCTCTGCTCATTAATTCCACTAAACAAATGCGCATAAGGACCGCTTGCGAAAATTCCAACATCATCTCCGGCATGCGTACCCATATCCGCCTTTATATAACTTGGGTATATGAAATCTAAAATAACTCCATTAGTAAACAAGTTGCGTCCAGTATTCATCACTACTCACCCTCATTGTACAATCCATCAAGATCGATTCTTTTGCCATTCTCGTCTAGATACTGGTTAGGACCCACTGCATAGCTTAGCGTGGAATATTTCAAACCATTTATATCAACGTCGTACTCGTTGAGTTTGGTGATGTCGTTGCCACGACCTGGATAGCCAGATATGGACATTGTGTGTGCATGATCGGATGTGACCACAATTAAAGTTTCTTCGGAGTTCGTGATTTCTAGAGCTTTGGCCACAGCTTTTTCGAATTCGAGAGTCTCGGACAGAGCTAATTTAGCTGTTGTAGCATGGTGACCATGATCAATGCGCCCACCCTCGATGAACAGAAAGTAACCGGTTTCATTCTTTTCCACCACTCGAATAGCTGCCTCAGTCATTTCGGCTAAAGTAGGCTGCTGGACCTTGTCGGAGTGCAGATAGTATTCCATATGTGAGTAACCAAAAAGCCCTAGCAAATGATCCGTTTGAGAATAATCAGTGTACAGAAGTGCAGCTCTATTGTCCACATAAACTCCCCATTGATTGTTCGCCTGCCACTGCCGAATCAAATTTTTACCGTCCTTCCTCTGACCGTAAGCACCGGTAATATCACGAGATGTCTCTGGAATCATCTTTCCACGGCCACCTCCAAGAATGACGTTGAAGTTTTTCCCCGGTTCCTTCGTGATCAATTGGTTGGCAATATCTGCACAATTTGTTGGATCTTCACCACTAGATAGAATGTCATTATCAGACTCCCATTCCCTGTTGGCTACGTGAGCGTATGCTCCCGATGGACTGGCATTTGTCACCGTAGTCGTAGTCACGATACCAGTGGCTTTACCCGCATCCTGAGCCCATTTCGCAATCGATTCTACGTGATAAGCTTTGTTGTTACTGGCCGAGCAATTGTTATAGTTTACATGTGCATTCACCCCTATCATCAGCATGTTGGTCTTGACTCCGCATAAGTAAGCCGTTGCGGTACAGGCCGAATCGGGTACCTGACCATTCGCACAATAGGTCTGAAAAAACAAAATTATGTCATCGCTGAAGATTTGGACCACTACGTCTAGAGGTTACCTTACTCAATCCAGAATACGGGAAATTTTCGAAGCTCAGCGTTTCCTCTTCACCAGTATGGCCTTGGAGTTGGCCTTTGAAAATTCTTGATGCTGTGAGCGTGGGAATGGACATCCCATCGCCCAGGAATAGAATGATATTTTTTGCTTTATTTTTGTTAACTACCCGGTTTACCTTCTCCAATACACCAGCTTGAGCTCGCTGAATCCAAAAGCTCGTATCCATCTCTTCGGGTGGAGTGTATTTCCCTTCGGCAATTCTTTCTTTGGTTATGCGATTTCCGAGCAGCGCTTCTGGACTGTGATACTGTTCACCTGTAACTGATCGAAATAATTAATTTGATACTCTTTCTAATCCATTACATCATTTACTTGCTCCCAGCGAAACCGTCATGCCTCCAACCAAAAGGAGGGAAAGCGTCACGAAAGTACCAGCCATTTCAATCGGTTCTGATCACCTTGAGGTTACACTAGAGACTGTCTATAGAGACGTTGAAATTTATCTTATATACCCAAATATAAGTACAGAAACAAAAGATGGTAAAACTAAATTTAAGTTGACTTCTCATTTAGTTTATGATCCTTATCAGCTAAAATATACTAGTCATTTAATTTCAGAATTTAAACAAACGGGTATTATGTATTTCGGTGATAATGATGAGAAGTTTACTTTTACTTACGCGGCGACTTATTGGATAATTAAGGAAATATGTACGTGGCATGGGTGTATCGTGCTTCTCACGAGACGAATTGTGATTGGGTGTCACGTCGTCCGCAATTAATTGTTTAGAAATATGATACAATTAATTAAAAAAAAAGAAGAAATTTATCTCTTTGTTAATTTTCAAGGTGAACGGATTCAAAATTTAGAAATGGAAATGTACGAGTATTGTAAACTTGTCACTTGACTTCTAGATACTATAAGCCAGCGTAGGACCTTCATTAATTTCACTGGTATTACTTTAGGGCTGACATTGTGTCGCCTTATGTTCGCATTGTGTATCGTGTTTACTTTCAGGCGATGAAATATGTATGTATGTACGTACCTACATGTGTACATACATATGTATGTACATATTTTAGGTGTCTACTAAGCGACACCCTTTTGCTACCTTAGATAACTTAGTATACATAAATTCATGACACTGTCTCTGTCGCTTAGTAAGCTGCATTGGTTCAAGTTCACAATTTGACCAATTAACACTGATCACGAAATAATTACAAACTAGTGTACTGGTGCGATGAATCTCGCATGTAGAAACCGTAAGTATAGGTAATAATGTTTTTTTCGTAATAACTTTACTCGTATGGGTTTTTTCAAAAGTGTATTGATGAACATAGTACAGGTGATGAGCTTTCGATCAGTGTATGAATCATTATAATCGGTGCAGAAATAAACTCTCAGGAGGAATCACAAGCTCTTGCGCTAGCGATTTAAATATAATGATAAACTAAACGCACATTTTTTTAGATCAAGAAAAGCTGTTTTGAATTTTGAATTGCTGTGGGATCGGTGGGCTCCGTTTGGTTAATAAGATCCAATGGGCTCAACCACCAACTTCGCAGGCTCGAAACGCTTTTGTACGGTATACTTGGCAACAACTAAAGCTCTAATCAATAAGTATGAACATGATCTTCGAGTTTCTCGTTGAAGAAATGTCCCGACGCTCAGACAAAGCCAAACTTTTAATTAAGAAGGATATATGTAAACTATCTTGTAGGTTTTTTCTCTGATCTTTTACGATACCACCTAAATAACACTTAAACCTTTCCTGCCCACATCCCACCAGTATAATGTACCCTGGGGTTTCACTGGATTCATTGCTAAATCTACATGAGTCCTTAACTGAGATATCCCTTGAGTTTACAGCGGCCCGTTAATAATGCAGTCGGAATGCAGAGTTTGTTTTTTTCCAAGGCTAATGCCTTCACGTTTTAGCCGCCCTTTAATTTAAACGAAAGGTATTGTGGTAGAAATTGTGGCTTCGGTAAAACGTGAAAGGAAACCCAAATAGCTCAATGATACCACAACCTCAGGTGATCCATATTCAAATGTATATATGCCACTTTGTAGAGTTTAGGAAGAGGATTAGTTCTCCAATCCTTTTATCGGATATCTCTTTAAAGTCGCCGAAGGAGAAAAGTTTGCCCAGTGAACGTTTCCTAACTCTCGCTAGTGCCGGACATTTGCACAGAAAGTGAATAAGCGACTCTTTTTCATTATCATCGTTGCAACTTCGGCAGAAATTGTTGTGAGGGATCGCTAGTTTGGCTGCCTAATCCCCTATTGGTCAGTGCCCAGTACTGAATATCACTACTTTTGCGATTGTAATTTGGCCATATCTTTCTGGATATGACACATCGCCTATATGTATTAGAACACATCCGCTAATGAGCTGGTAAGGACTGACTCTCGCCTTGCTATTTCATCGGCTCTCTAGTTCCTCTCGATGGCACTATGTGGAAGGAGTAACCTTAAAACTAAATCCTTAGTTCGCTGGTGCTTTCCATTCCTATGAACGTTGCGGTGATGTTTTCAATTTTCTCAACCTTTTATTTCAGTATACATACATATGACAAAAATGTAGTTATGAAACACGAATGTGGGCACCGTAGCGCAAGTGGTTAGTGCGTCGGACTACTGTGCCAGCGGTCTTGGGTTCGAATCCCGCCGCAAACACCTAAAAGTTTTTCACAGTGCCCACCTCTTTCGAATGTCTGACAAGCATCAAAGAGTATCATTTGTCACGATTGAGCTTCTCAACTCGCCGTTCGGAGTCAGCAAAAAACTGTAGGTCCCTTCCATTCGTGCAAAAATATAACACGCACACACAAATGGTTGCGAGAAGCAGGCCCAGGTTCACCTCGAGCTGTAGCGCCAACTAAGTAAGAAACACGAATTTTGATCTGTAGTACTCGTAAAATCGACGAAAAATAATTTTGTTTGTGTTTATTGTTAATGTGTTTATTCTTAATGTGCTCAATTCGACTTCAAACCTTGAAGTTTGTGCTCATGTCTAAGTTGCTGTTGATGTTGCTATGTTTCTACCACTAGCCTTGGGGCTGGATCTTGTCCTTAAGAAAAGAACAAGAAGGTCGTACACTATATACGATGGAGGCGTTCAGCCAACCGTTATTCCGTCAAACGTTCCCTCATAACCAAATAGCTGATGTCGGAAAACGCAGCAAAAAGGGCACATTTTTCTTTGACGAATAGAGGTGGCCACTTGATTGATGTTGTATTCAAAAACTTGTCCAAATAAATGGTAAAGGACCAAATTAAATAAAAATACCTCATGTATGGAAATCGATTTTTTCTTTTAAAGTTATTCAATATTCACACACCGACATAAAAGATGGCGCACCCTGTATGTATGAACATAAGGTAATTTTATGTCGTATCGATACCAGTGATGGAAAATGGGTTACAATTGTAACTTTTTGGATACAATCAGAAATCAAAGTTACAGAGTTACAATTGATAAGAAAAAGTTACAATTTTCCAAATACAAAAAATCTTTAAAAAAAAAAAGTACCAATTTCAAAGTTTTGGACTGAGATTAGCCTTATTCAAAATGAATGTGGTAATTTTATGTTAAACATACATACAGAACCTTGTACCCTGTGCATGACGAGTAGATAAACAACACAGTAACTCGGCATATAGACTCTGCAGTCTTCACGGACGGGTCAAAAACTGCAAGAGGCACAGGGTCTGGTATCTACTGTGTGGAACCAGATCTAAAGGCGCCCTTAAGACTCCCGGATACGTGCAGCGTTTTTCAGGCAGAAGTTCTAGCCGTATACTTAGAGCTGCAGAGCTTCTGAATATGAAACGAATATTCGGTAAGGACAGCCAGGCTGCGCTTAAGGCGCTAGAATCGTGCACTATTAAATCGTAACTAGTCAGGAGCTGCCGCGGAATGCTCAGGGCATTATGTGCGTAGAACCGGGTAGGACTATGTTGGGTGCCGGGTCACTCCAGGATAGAAGGCAACGAGTTTGCCGATGAGTTGGGAAGAGTGGGAACTGCCTCTACCCGAAGCGTTGGAATTAGCTCCCCCACTTTGCTGCATCAAATCAAAGGTAAAGGATATAATTACGAGAAGGGCTGACCATAGATGGTCTAACATTTCAGGACACCGGGTTCCCAAGGCACTTTGGCCAGCGCTGGACAGTAAAAGGACCAGCGAAATCCTTAGACTTAGCAGGGCAGAAATAAGTACAGTTGTAGGAATATTATCCGGGCGTTGCCTTCTAGGCAAACACGTCAAGAGGCTCGGACTCTTAGGCACGGATATTTGCAGATATTGTAATGAGCTAGGTTTAGCAGAGGATATCATACATATTCTGTGTGAATGCCAGGGCATAGCACGTAGTCGCAGGAACATTTTAGACAGGTACTTCTTTAGCAACCTGGAGGTGGTAGGCCGAATCAACCATAGACTCGTTCTAAAATTTTGCAGGGTAATAAAATGCTTTGAGGAAATTGTGACGGTTTAGGTGCCATCCTTGGATGGATTCTTAGGGAAAGCGATGGGCCCACTCTGGTGCTTAGTGTTTGAGGATGGCACAGTCTCTCAGCCCCGCAAACGTTCCACTTAGATCAATACAGATCCTTTGTGATGCCCATGAGTTCTTTTATATGCGGGCATGTATTGTGGGCAGAATCCTGAGCCAATCTAAAGCATGGATGCATTCATATTAAACGTTCTGCTAGATCTAAGTCTAGGTTAGGTCGTAGTGGCTGCCAGTAACGAGTACCAGCACACTCAGATCTATGGAGGGCCATTGTGATACTAAGGATCTTGGAGATATTTAACCCCGCTACTCGTGAGAACCATTGTATCTTTTTCACTAGTTCGGAGATTCTGGGTGCAATTTCACCAGTGCAAGTCTCATGTCAGATGAATCGTCAAATCTGTTTCTCTGCTTGAGAGCTGAAAATCCTTGCTCGCATAAATAAGTAGTTGAAAAGCGCACCAAACACGGAATAGTAATGTTTTGCAGTGTCCTGTAATGACACCGATAGCGGTACTTACATATAGGTAGTCTTTTTAGGAACAGAAGGTAGTTTTTTTTTTTAAAGGTACTGACCAGCTACCCATGCAGAGACGACATTCAGTTTCCTGAATAAGACTATTTTGTTTATGTAATATTGAGGATGAAGATGATAATGCCCACTAATCTCTTGATATCTTGATATCATTTCTACTGAGGAGTAGGTTTTTTTTATGGATTTATTTTGGAGGGGTTTAGTGGCTCTTTTAGCCTGACGAAGATCCTGGGTACACATATTATTTTCGCAACTTTTGATTTCAATGTTTATAGCTGAATTTGAAGTGTTACAAAACGGTTCAGGGCCGATAAAGGATTCAGTCGAGCCTTTCCTAGCTTCCATCAATACCCTCATGCCTGGGTACCCACCAAAGTTTGACTTTGTTTCTATGGGAGAGGTCTTGGGGTGTATTGAAGCAGCTCAGGACTGGTTTAGAGTCAATCAGGATTGAGCATTGCGCTTTTATAGCTGCTTGACTATCCGTGAGTATATGGATGAGGACACAGTAGGTAGTTAGAATGTATTAGATCTAGTCTTGGCCAGATCTGTCTGCTGGCAAGGCAGGTGGTTCCACCTTTCCGTCTAACATTGGTTTTATTGGCTGTGTCAAGTTTTAGAGTTGGCTTGTAAAAAGCGAGGTTATACCTACATAAATGTATATTCTTCTTATCGGGTAGAATAGGTGTTGTTGTTCGTAGTTTAGCGAGCTCGTAAGCTTTACATGTGCACCGGCACATTTCTGCCTTAACTAGCTCAAGCGTTTAGTGGTGATTATTATACAAAAAAATATTACATTTATATTGATTGTCTTTAGTAAATGAAATAAATAAATAATCTGCAATACTGCTTCAGATTGAACTCAAATGAAGCGCACCCTATACGAAGTACTCGTATTCCTGCGAATAATAACTTACATGTACATAAATATATACATATACATAAGTATGTAATGTACATGAACGAATGAGCTCGTACTTACATACATATGTATATATGTATATCATCAACCAGTCAAAGCTGTCATCAGTTAACCCAATCTGAAAGCTATATTTGACTTGTATAGTGTCTTTAAGCATACAAGGGATGAGTATAGATATATAAATATATTCAGCTGTGCTTCAGCTGTGAGTTCACTGAAAGTTCGAAAACTATAAATATTTTTATTACGCTCAAAGCATTCGCAAGTAGATTAAGTATTAAGACGCATTCTATCGGTGCACTTGTGACTTACGTAATTGAGATGGGGTTTTTTTTATACGAGCAGCATCAAAACAGAAGTTGGTGGAAAAAAAAAACCAAATATGTTGAAGAAACTTTAAAACCCAACTGACCTTGGACAAACCATAGAAAGCTTCAAGGAAACCATTTACCCTTGAGTTATACTCTCATAGGTATATCTATAGATTAATAGGTTAAAGTACCATCTTCTCCAAGTGCTTTTAAATGAACTTTAGCCTGAACGGGCATCGATTTTTTTCGCTTTTCTGTTTGACTAACTCACAAAACACAGTGGAACCAATTTCAATTGAGCATGACGGTAATTTCTCCTTAAACTTTTTTGCTGGCGCTTTCCCGAAGCTTTCAATTAAGAAGATAGCCAATGGCAAAATCGGCCCGTATGCCGCAGGCTTCTCAGTTTAATCCAATTGTTTGTGGATCGGGTTGGGTTTTTGCAGTTTTTGGGGTCAGCGTACCTGTTATGCAGGAAATGGGTGGACGTAGTTCTGAAATAATTTACGTCACGCGAAATAATACATATACATACAAAAAAAACTACTGTAAACACAACACACACACACAACAGAATATTGTTGGAAGGCACCTGCATACATACCTATGTATGTATGCACATCAATGTTGAGTTAAATTGAAAAGTTTCCGCAATCTTTTTTGGGTTAATCGACTTTAGTCTTCTGTAAAAGTTAGCAGCCTTCCGTTTCGTTGGTGGATGAGTTTTTGAGATATGAAAAAAACGTTTCTTATTAATTGCAAGCCCAACTGAGGTAGTACCTACAAACATCTCTACAAAGTTATAAATTTAAGATCCTGTTCAATGAAATATGTATGTAGATGTATATGTCATACCCTTTTATTTGATACCCGTATTAAGGAAGTCGTGAAGATAACGGTAACCCGCCATCTTGGGATGTCCGCCGTATTGAATGTTTCTATGATGTCATATAACCTAGGATACTCTCCGGGTCAATTGGAATCCAACGACACTCTATTTGTTGAAATCGTTTGAGTAGTTTAGGGTTTAGGCTGTAGCGGTAGCGCTATCCACTTTCTTTTTCCCGCTCACTATCATCGCTTATCCGTCCGAATGCGTCCCCCACCCCGAGCGCTTACTCACCTCTGTGAATATTTTCGATTACCCTTGTCTATTATTGTCGTTTGCCATTGTCAATAAACAGGTGGGCTGTTTTTTTAAATAATTTTATTTTTTTATACCCCTTTAAATTCCCCCTCTGTGAATACATATTTTCGTTTCATTTGAGTTTAATTTTACTGCCCTACCGCAACATAAGAAGTTTCACTTCAAAACAGAAACGCGATTGAATTTTTCAGCCAGTTGCCAACCTGCTCTGAACAATATGTGATCCAACAAAATCACCGAAATCCATTCCCCAACATAGCCGGATCAACGGCCAAAAACATCTGAATGTTATATTAGTAAGGGTACCAGCCACAAGCCGACTCCAAACCGGTTACATGATTGTAGAAACAAATATAAATAGGTCGCACTGACAACTGTCATTCTTTGATAACTTATGTTCATGTACTTTTGCGGTTGTTTAGTTCGGTGTTTTATTAATGCTAGCACAATGAGCGCAAAACCAAAAGTGAAACAAAAAAACCAATGACAAATCAGCTGATTTAATGTTTTGACAGCCCTTTTTTCTTGCACTGAAGAAATATAATGTAAGTACCTACCTAAGGCGAATCCATTGGTGAGCCAGTTTCCACAACGAACACAGTGCAGCAAAATTAGTGTGAATGCAGTGCGCACTAGGGCAACGAGTGTTTTTAGGTTAGGTTTAGTTCTTACAGTTTTAAGAATAATAAAAGACCGGTAGAATATCCAAGTTTCCAAACTTTTCTTGGAATTAAATATAGCTTATTCGTAGTATAGTTACTTTAATGCCGAAAGGCAATAATTTGTAGTAATAAAGTTAAGTGGTCGCTGTGGCCGTGGTGGTTAGTGCGTTGGACTACTACGCATACTGCCCGGGTTCAATCCCAGCAAAAAGTCGGCAAAAAACTGTAGGTCCCTTCCATTTCGTGAAAAAAATAACACGCACACACAAATGGTTGCGAGAAGCTAGGCTTGGTTCTGTATGGGACTGCTGACGCCGTGTATTTATTTTATTTATTTAAAGACTACACACGCTATCATTTTTGAAATTACATTTCTATACTGTCATTTCCAATAATTTCATTCTATACTCTGTTCAATTTATATTTTCAGTACCTACAGAGAAGATAGGATGTTTGCCTCTCAGTCTGGTTGCAATAGCTTGCATAAACCTGCCCCTCTTTTAAGCTCTGACTGGGTTATACTATAGGGTAGGCTATACTATACCATAAATCCAGAAATGACATTTCTTCCAAAATATTCTCAATTTTTCTTGTTCAATGTTGAGTTTATCGTTTTTAGGTGCGGACGTTCGATTTTTAAACTAAAAATGAATGATAAAGAAATTGCTTGTGTATGTCCGTCCCAAAGAACGCTTTGACTTCTATAACAATTAATAAATTCCTCCAAAAATTGAATGATGAAATTTGGCTACACATTATCATTTAAATGCGTAATTTTCCGTTATTTCTAAAAATATCTACCCTCATTATTCTCGCCATCATTCCAATTGAAAATTTTCATTCCCAGCTACACACTTTTATTTTGACATTATTCCGGCAGGAATTTCATTTCGAAAATGATAGTGAGTAGCCTACTTAGGACCAGTAAGCTAGAACAGGTAAGTTTTTGTTAGTTTTTAAACTAGATTTCAGCATTTTTTATATTGAAAAGGAAGTAATAAAAATGTATTTAAAAGTAAAAAAGGGCGCCTTAGGACGGACACCGGACAAACCTATTAGGTCTGTTCCCGTACCTGTCCAAAAATGTGAAAAACAACGAAAATCTACGAAAATCAGTCAAATCCTGTTCCCGTACAAAGATTTTTCGTAGTTTTTCACAGAAGAGAGAGAGAGAGCTAACAAGAGAGTAAGAAATATCCCCATGCGAATTTTAGCCCATGCTGCGAATTTTAGCCCAGTCAGATGTAAAAAAAAAATAATTATACGGCGTCAGCAGTCCTATACAGAACCAAGCCGAACTTCTCGCAACCATTTGTGTATGCGTGTTATAATATTTTTTCCACGAACTGGAAGGGACCTACAGTTTTTTGCCGACTCCGAACGGCGAGTTGTTAAGCTACTTACTTACTTAGTTGGCGCTACAGCTCGAGGTGAACCTGGGCCTGCTTCTCGCAACCATTTGTGTGTGCGTGTTATATTTTTGCACGAATGGAAGGGACCTACAGTTTTTTGCCGACTCCGAACGGCGAGTTGAGAAGCTCAATCGTGACAAATGATACTCTTTGATGCTTGTCAGACATTCGAAAGAGGTGGGCACTGTGAAAAACTTTTAGGTGTTTGCGGCGGGATTCGAACCCAAGACCGCTTGCACAGTAGTCCGACGCACTAACCACTTGCGCTACGGTGCCCACTTCTCTTCGGTGTTAAGCTTCTCATGATAAATGATACTCTTTGATTGCTTGTCAGACATTTGAAAGAGGTGACACCGTGAAAAACTATCAGGTGTTTTTGCTGGGATTGAGCCCGGGCAGCATGCGTAGTAGTCCAACGCAGTAACCACCACGGCCACGGCGACCACAAATGTCATACATTTTCCATTTTTTGTTGCTCAATGCGTTTCTGTACTTTTGCACACCTTTCCTTCTCTCTGAGAGATTTTTACCTCCATTCCGTGAAATTTGAAAATCTATGAGTTTTGGTGCAGAAAGTACGGGAACAGACCTATTATGCTATGATGAGAGCTCTAAAACGTCAAACAAGTATTTGGTTGTGTACCAGCATCCCAAATAAACAGAGTGGTGCTCATACCTTAGTTTGACGTTTCTGCATTTATCACTTATTGTTTTCAAAGGCAAATTTATAACTGGCTTATCAAGCCCTCGTGCTCGTATCAATGAACCTCTATCTCGCATTTTGTTAGAACAGAATCGACACGAGTACCTTTGAATAGACACACTTGCAAACGAGTGACTCAATGCGCACGATTAAAACTCGCACCTCGCACGTGAATGTAACTAAGCTTTTGTTTGCGTCACTCTGCGTCAACGTTATAAAATCAATTTTACGTAGAACACGTAAAAGCTGGCTATGTAACTTCTCTGTCATTGCCCATTGGGATGCAAAATTTCTTTCAAGGGCATCATCATTCGGTATCTAGCCTAAATGTGAAGCTGCATCATAAAGATATCGTTTGGCTTATGTTTATGACTCTAAAATTATTTTATATACCAGAATTAAGCTATATGACCGAACTTGTTAAAAAATTTAGTGCTCTTAGCAATGTCAGCATATTTAACAGACAGCTTAACGTAAATTTGATAAGATTTCTTTATATAAACGTGTTTAATAAATCGTGCTCCTCAGAGATTGGAACCAGCAGAAAGGGGCAGCACTCTAATCGAGATGGTCTCATATCCGTTGGTGCTTTTCGTGCTTTCAAGCCTCGTGGGTTCCTCTTTGCGTAGGTTTTTTTATTGTACCAAAAAATAACAATATCGTTATAATTTCATTTTCAAACAGAGGACATCTATCACCCGTCCGATGTTCTTCTTGGAACACAGAAATCGCGATCCTCAATCTCAGGAATGGCCACCGGAAAGTACACCCCACCAGAGGAGATGGATACCAGTTTTTGGTTTAACAAGGCTCAGAACTCTGTAAAGCAAAAAATGAACAGCAAATTCAATACGAAAGTAGCAAAGAATATCATCTTTTTCCTGGGAGATGGCATGTCTATTTCAACTCTTACATCGGCTAGGATACTTAAGGGACAGCGCAAGGGCAACACTGGTGAGGAGGAAACCCTGAATTTTGAGAGTTTTCCATTTTCCGGCTTGAGCAAGGTAAGTTAATTGTGCAGTTACCTGGTGTTGCCAAAGTAATTAAGTACCTGCACTTGTAGACCTATTGTACAAATGGTCAAGTGGCAGATTCAGCTTGTACTTCGACAGCTTACTTGTGTGGTGTGAAGGCTAACATTATGACGTTGGGCGTGAATGCACATGCCACTTACAACGATTGCGCTACGAGCAATGACGTGACCAATCATGTGGAGTCCATCGTCACTTGGGCGCAAAGAGCAGGAAAAGCGACCGGGATAGTAACCACAACCACTGTTTCTCATGCCAGTCCATCGGGTGGATACGCTCATGTGGCCAACAGGATGTGGGAATCGGATAACGATGTGACGTTGTACGGTGCGGACGCATCAAACTGTGTTGATATTGCCACTCAGTTGATTACCAAAGATCCTGGTAAAAATTTCAATGTCATCATGGGAGGGGGACGTGGAAAAATGTTGCCTAAAACTATTGCCGACATATCGGGTAAAAATGGAGAACGAAATGATGGGAAAAATTTAATACAGCAGTGGAAAACGAATAACCCAAATGGAGTCTATGTGGACAATACGAGTGCGTTACTGAGAACTAATTTCACAAAGACCGATCGATTGCTTGGTCTATTTGGTTACTCGAACTTGGACTTTAATTATTTGGCCGATCACACAAAACAGCCAAGTCTTGCGGAGATGACAGAGGCTGCCATCAATGTGGTAAAGAAAAACGAGAATGGTTACTTTTTGTTCATTGAGGGCGGGCTCGTTGATTACGGACATCACGCGACAATTCCTAAATTGGCTTTGGACGAAGCATTGGAACTCGACAAGGCCATTGGTTTGGCTAGGAACCTAACTAGCCTTGAAGATACTTTAATTGTTATTTCATCCGATCATGCGCATACTATGACCATTGCCGGATATCCTGGACGCGGTAATAATATTCTGAACATAAACAAAAACGATGTGGGCTCCGACGGGGTGCCATACCTCACTCTCAACTATGCCATCGGTCCGAATACTTATCGAGACGCAACTGGTAAACGACTTGATTTAACCGGACAGATAGATGATTGTAAGTATTTATTGTTATTTAAAATTTAAAAAATTTAGTTCGAATTTATTATTGTAGTATTTATGAATCCGAGTAACATCGAGGCTACTATGGGTACGCATGCTGGTGATGATGTTGGCATTTTCGCTAGTGGACCACAGTCGCACCTTTTCACTGGTGTGATGGAACAGAATATGATTCCCCACCTGATGGCATACTCAGCATGTATCGGAAATGGTGCTACAGTTTGTGATCCTGATATAAGATGTGAATAAAAATCAAATTAACAGCTAATGAGTGTGGTTTAATGAATAAAAGGGGTCAATTTCAAAATGTAAGCCTCAGCAAGTTAAAAATGATCCGTAAGTGGAACACGCCTAATGCGTTGTTGTTCTTGGTATTTGTTGTTATTACTACGTCATGCAATTTTGCTGTGGTCTTCCATCATACTTCATATATGTAGCTATTCATCAATAAGACAAATAAACTCGAATAGTTTCTCCAATTAGGTACATAATCCTATAATCACATATCTTCAAAGTACGAGTGCGTATTTCCAAACGACATTCTTTTCCGACATTATTAAATTCCCTTTACAATTTAATTCAGTTAATTCACAAAAATAATAAAAGTACTGCGAAAGTCTTAAACACTTTACTTTAAACAATAAAAAAAAAATAAAAAAGGGATGACAATTGGGGCATGTAAATTTATTGTCTAAGTCAGAGGTGACCAACCTTTTCAGCAGGCGGGCCAAATTTCAGGAAAAATATTTTCTGCCGGGCCACGCACCAAGTTTATTTTTGGTTAATTAAAGTCACCAAGCAAGCGTGCTACATGTCCGAGAGCATCGTCGTTTTCTAGTAGATGAGATAGTGGTCAAACTTTTGCCTGGTTTAATGTACTAATAGCCCAGTCGAATTAGATCAAAAGAGGGGCTGACAAGGAAAACATTTTTAAATTGTCCCTAGGAGCGATATTTTTCGATATAGACCCGAAACGAGGTGGGGGATTTTTGTAACATTTTTGCGCCGATCACGCCAACACAAGCTTTGAAAGCTTGGTTACGAATATGGAAATAATAATTTTCGGCACATAATATACATTGTTAGTTATTGTAATCTCTAAACACTGAAGCAAATAAATTGAATTAATACGTTATAACTCTCACGTGTCTTAATTTATTGAGAATTTTTAATCATTAAAAAAGTCTAAAAAAAAGGTTTTTTTTTTTAACCCTTATTCTCCTACCGTCCTCATATGAGGACGCAAATGGAGTGTATGGCAAATTCTCGTAAACTATAACTGTGGTTTGCTCCGAATAGCTAGTTAGTGCAAGGGAATACTGCTTTAGCTGAAGAAATACATTTAGCTCATAAAGTTCATACGGGTTGCACACAGAATCAGGTTGAAAAGTGGTAATTATGAAAAGTGCAATTGTGTCACTTATTTTCAACCATATCACATTCTGTAAATTCCATTTATTCCTGTTTTGAAAGCTGTGAAATATATAAACTATTTCATTTTGTTATAAAACCTTTGTTCTTTACAAATGCAATTGAATTTTTAAAATTACTTTTGTTGTTTGCATATATAAGCCCCTAGTGACACCCACTAACACCCTATTTATCTATCTCATTAAAAATTTTGACTTAGTTTCATATTTGTTGGTCCATAAAGAGATACAGTGGCGTGTTTCAATACTTTTGTATAAGTATTTCGTTACTTCGGAGAATAAGGGTTTAACGTAAAATGTGTCCCGCCCTAGTCACCAATTAATCTGGTCAATTTGGCTACACCATCTAATATTTCGTATGAAATCCATCGAGGAACAGTCGAAATTTTTTTTGTTATATTCCATTCGCCTATCAATTTCCTCCACTCAGCATTACGATCTTCAATATTTATTAATGGAAAAATGTATAGTGCATGTGAGAAGTGTGAGTGGTAGGAATATGATATGGTAAAATTTCCAACATTTTAAAAAGTGGTAGAAACACCACTTGAGTGATAGAAGTCCCAACACTGCTTGGTACGCACGCAATTTCCGCTTTGTCAACTGTACAAAACCCAAACCATAACACTGCCGTCTCCATTTTCGACTTAGTTTTACCACCTCCTTCATTCTTTATCGTGTTGATACAGCCGTTGTGTCCATCGAGATAAAAATTGTTTTCAACAGCAAAAACATAAACCTTCTTTCCAGGACATGCATTTTTTGGCAAAATTCAACCATTGCTTTTAGAGAACTCCAGCTTTTTTACTGGTTTTCTAAAGTCCCTGTTTTTGTCAGAGCTTAAAATTGGCTGTACGAGATAAAATTAAAATATCTCCGTTGACTTTGCAATGTTTTTATAAGAACTTCGTATAAAAAGTGCTTTCTTAAACAGACTTATTTGAAATGACTCATTACCTACCTTTAAATGGATGTTAATAATAGAAAGGGAGACGGACGGTTCATATTTGAGCAAAATCATTACTTATTTTGAAATAAATATTGGAAATAAAGGCTTACAACATAAAAATGTAAAGTGTTTTTATAAGAAGTTCGATCAGTGTACATATGATATGTACGCATATTTATAGGTTCATCCATACATAAAAGTATACCTACATTTATATACTCACAAAAAATCTCCATTTCAGCGGTTATTTATGACAAATTAGAGATAGCAAAGTAGGCATGATGATTCCCATTTGCGGGTTAGGTTATACAGATATAAGTGCAAAATTGTGTAGGGTTTTATGAGTTATATTATTGTACGCTTTTGTAATGTTGCCAAATAAACCGTTAATTGAGTCGTAAAATAAGCACACACGTGTAAGCTTTTGGAATGTACATAGGTAGAGATGCTCGTAATAATAGTTGGCAATTAAATTCGAAAACCGTAAAAAAATATATTATTTTTAGAATGTTTTGGCACGCGTTTGTGGTTATTTTGGTAATGAATCTACTTGTACGAAGCAGATATTACAATGATTAATTTTTTGTTTATTTGACATTTTTTTATTGATTCTTGATTCAATAAACGAACAGGCATAGGAAAGATGAATTTATAAAAGCACGTGCAGAAGTAATCACGACACTACATTAGGCGTGTTTTTTTCTGCAACCTATATGGGCTAGAAAGCTGGGCGCATAAAAAAGCGATTATCGCGGCTTAAGTTCTCTTAATGTACACCTGGCACTACTGGGCATAGGGACACTTCAGTTGTAGTACTTTTTTTTTAATTTAAAAAATATACCTAAAGATACAAAAATATTTTTAAAAACAAGCTTTAATGAAATAAAAAATAAAAAAAAAATATTTTATTCCAAGTCACCAAAATGTGACTATTAAATAAAGCAAACGCACAGGGCTTATATATGCATAAATGCTATTTAGTTCCTGGAATCCCCCCTGTACTTCCGAACCATGGTTGACAGAAAAAAGTAGCAGGGTCATTTATTTGATTCAAAATCTAAAACAGTGCCCAGCAGTGTGACCATTAGCATCTCTCAAAAATATTCCTCATACTACGAAAAGTGGAATATTTATATTCCACTTCAATATTTTTATATTCCACTTTTATATTCCACTTGGTACAGTACGACCTCAACAAAATCTACTACATAGTAGAAATTCGGACAGTTGTTTTTATTGAGGTTGTTGCAATAATCGAGTCAAAAAAATTCGGTATCAAATGTGGAACAAAAAATTAGAAACCTCAGAATATTAAAGAAAAACATTTCTTACACAGTCTAACAAAGTACAACTGATTATGTTATTCATTTAAAAAAAAGGTTTATATGTTAAGTTTTAATTGTTTTTTAAACTAATCTCAGTCTTTTTGGATGCCACGTGCATATTTTTTTTTTTCGAGTCAACCTTTCTTATATACAGAAAAGAGAAAATATGTTATATAAATATAATTATAACGGACTACTACTATGTACGAGTATAGTGCAAAACGAACACCTGCACAGAAAAGAAGCCTGTAACTGCACTACGGTTACTTCAGGAGCAAATAAAGATAAAATAGTGTTGATAGAGCTCAAAACTCTGTGAATTTTGTGACTTAGAAGTAATTAAATTAACTTCAAGGAAGAATTTAATTCTAATTTATGGAGAATATTTTTTTATCTAAATATTCCTTTTGGAGAAAAAAATATTCCACTTTTATATGCGCATATTTTCTGAAAAAAATGTATTCTCTGCAGGTCTAAAATATTCCACTAGTGGAATATTATATTTCACTATGGTCACACTGGTGACCAGTGTCACTCCGAAGATTTTGTGGAACAGAAATTTACAAGGTAATTTAATAAATGATTATCTTTTCAAATTTATTATTTCGTTGTAACTCCTAATGACCTGTCCGCAAAGCACGATATTCCAATATGAACACAAAACAATTCTTAAAGCAAAAACCTACGAAATTGTGTCAACAACAATTTTATGTATGTATGTATGCATGTATATCAGATGTTAAGTAATTCCCAGGAGCAAAAGAAGTTCATTAACACCCTAGTTCCGCACTGTATAATTCAAAAAGTTCATTAGCTACTCATACTAGTAAATGGTGAAAAAGGCAATGAATTACAGTTTTTTCGGATATTGCTTTCAAAGCAGCCACTGATTTGGGCATGTTCATTCATCCTTCAAATATGTAGCAATATGCATGTATGTTCTCTATTGAATTCATCAATTATTATTTATTATTATTATTTATTATTTCTTCAATGATAACCGCAGGCACAATACATGTAAAGTTGTTAAATTGATCCTGCATCTGGTAATCAGAGAATGGAAAACAGATATTACACCCTCTAATGGTAATAAGTACAGAAGAACATAATTTGTAATTTATATGCAGAGTGGGTTGAAAAATGATTCCGAAGATATATTGTGATCTGAAGGACTGTGCTTACGAACTTAATCTGCTCTTCAGAATTGGAAATTTGATACCATGTCATTGTGTTTTTGAGTTACAATAAAAATGTGTGTGTTCTAAGAACGTGAATAGACCTGTTATACCTAAATGTATTCACTATTCACATGTTGCCACTAATGTACCGGAATATTCAGAATTGATTTGTCTAATAATGCACAGGAGGGCAATCAAATTTTCAACTGGCGAAAAAGAGGATTGTCCTTTTAAAATAGAACGCCAATAGTCACCGTACCTCTCGGACAAGTTGGTACTTGAATGTTTTTACGGGTAGAAGTAGTAGAGTACATAAGTAGTATGGTATTCACATTCATTAATTTTATTACTATTGATTTGCCAAGAGCAGCGAGGGAAGAGTATCGAGCAAGGAGGAGGAGGAAGGAGAATAAGACCCTGCGTAGGAAGGACATCGAAGAGTCCACCGATAGAAATAACATCTGGATGTCTTACAGAAAAGCCAAGCACACTCGGAATGCTTTTCGAAATAGTAAAGGGAACTTCATTATTGAAGCACAGGGAATAGCAAATGATTTAAAGTAGGACTTCCAGCAGCTACTAAATAAAAGCGGAAGAAGAGCACCAGTAAACAAAGAATTGGTCCCCACTCCAAGTACCTATAGTACATAGAAGAGGTCAGCTCAGCTATCAAAGAATAACAAGGGCGGCAAATTGTTACAGAGTTTACATACCTCGATGTAAACATGAACTCCACGAATGACATCTTCGTGGAGATTTGATGAAGAATAACCATAGGAAACTACTGCTACTTCGGTGTGGCGAAAGAATATTGATACTGCCAATTTTGCCCTATGGTGCCGAGCGCTGGACGATGCAGGATAGCAGAACAGATTTTGAACACTTTCGAGAGAACAATTCTTCGTCGAATAGTTGGTCTCATATGCTAGGATGGAGAAGGGAGGAGAATATACAACCGTGAGCACAACACTGGCTCGGCTATATCGAACGAATGGTCAATAATGTTCCAGTACAGTATGGTATTAATTTGCCAAGAAATAAACAAAAGTTTATCATCTATCTATCATCTATCATTCAATTTAGTAACCATCTAGGGGATTTCAGGTTGATTACTTTTCAGCTCTTCTACCCGTGGCTGAAAGCACGTGAAGTTGATAGCAGTTTCCAGTAAATGTGGGTATTTCAACATGCCTAATGGAACATGGCTTATACTACTATGAGATAGAGCTGTGTCAATCGTGATTGATTCGATCATTTTGACCCGTTCACCAAAAAGTATTGATGATTGCATTCACACAACCACAAGTCAATTGTTCACAAAAACCAATACTTTTCTCGCTCATATGATTGGTTCGGTTCTCTCGGTTAAAAAAGAACGAAAGAGAATTACAACAGGCGTGTTTTTTTTGTAACCTATATAGACTTCGAAAAAGCTTTCAGTGCAAAAATAAGACTCGATAATTATCGCGGCTAAGGTTTTGTTGTATTTTACATGTTTGAACTTGCTGCTGAAACATGTTTAGCCTATACTTACTTAGTTGGCGCTACAGCTCGAGGTGAACCTGGGCCTGCTTCTCGCAACCATTTGTGTGTGCGTGTTATATTTTTGCACGAATGGAAGGGACCTGCAGTTTTTTGCCGACTCCGAACGACGAGTTGAGAAGCTCAATCATGACAAATGATACTCTTTGATGCTTGTCAGACATTCGAAAGAGGTGGGCACTGTGAAAAACTTGTTTAGGTGTTTGCGCCTATACAGGTTACAAAAAAAAACACGCCTAATGTACAGCCAAACCAGAAGAATATCTTCTACTGCATTTGGATGAATGGGTAGAAAAATACTAGCATTCTAGTACCGTGAACAGGAGAAAGGACAAAGGAGTTCAGTAAGTACATATCAGAAATTATCCCTTGTGCACTCGAAGAGTCGAAGTCAGCATTGCCGCAGAACATTTTTTTTCCGTGCCACCACTGGCAAAATAAGGTGCCATTTTGAGTCATTGCGTGCCACCAGCAAAAATAGATAGCAAAACACCTTTTTTCAATATTTTTAATATAACACGTTATGACACATCTCTCAGACAACATTCAAATGATTCAAACTAGAAAATAATTTGGCAGAAAAGGAGATGGCACCAATGAGGATAATCGAAAATGAATGTTTTCAGCGCAGCGTATGTAAATGTGAGTGAATTCAAAAAGTGTTTAAAAAAAAAATATTTTTTTTTTCTTTTAAGGAATATTTTTTTGTGATTTCACCTATTTTACTTATATACCAAAATCAATGTGAAATGGTGCCATATGAAATCTTAAAGTGCCACCGTGCCATTTTAATCAAAAAGTGCCATAATGGCACGATCGTGCCACATCGGAAACGCTGTCGAAGTATGATAAGAAACCGGTTTTCTCCAAACAGAATTGATCTCGTGTGCGCTCCCAAACTCTCTATCTCTATCCAATACTAAAATGAACGAATGTATTCTGATTATTGAGATTTTTGGTTGTATTGAAATGAAGTGGACCAATACAAATTACAAATATCATTCTCGCTATCATTGAATGATTGAATGATTGATTGAAAAGACCGAATCATTTTTGAAACCAAAACTTGAACGATTCGATCTTCAAATTTGAAACAGTTGACACAGCTCTACTATGAGACTCTAGTGCTTATAGAAAAACTGATCGTTGTATCTGAGAATACAAAGAAAATCATCATTGCTTCAATGAGATATTCTTTATTCTCTTCCTCTTCATTTATTTTTCATTCATTTGTCAAGGCAAGGAAACTAAGCTACATTAATAAAGCTACTACCATTATACCTCACCCTAACCTAGATTAAATCCCCACTATTTACTTTAATTATGCATTTTCTTTCAACACAATACAACAGAATATTTCAATCAGTTGCTGTAAATTACTCGTATCTTTTCATTAAAATTTTCAATAAAAAACCTCATAACTCTAATTGAAAGCCCAAGAGCAATCGCATGACTACACTGTTTGATTTTGTTGAAAGGAGAAAAGTTCAGGATTATTCCCTCACCTCACTCCATGTTATAATAATTTCCAATCAAAGTTAAGGCAAACAACCCAATCGATCGGTCTGAGTGTCTAAACTGAATAAATATTTGAGTGTCGCAGTCGCAGTGAATTTAATTTTTAAACTGAACTCTGCCAAATCCCAGGAGCAAGGAGAGATGAGGTCTCTAATTTTCCCATCACACGACCCAATGAAACCAGCTCTAATGCAATTCCATGGAAAGTGGTAATTTTTGTATTTGCGATTCCAATCGACCCACTCACGCTATTTCATGGCTGATTAAGTGGCCGTTTATTTTTCCACCCGCTAGCACGGATATTTTATGTGCTCCTCTTCGCAAATGGGTCGGAATAACTGCAGATAACACGTTGAGTTACATCGCAGGACTCTTTAGTTAATTCGCACTAGAGTAGCACTTCATGCAAATACTTATGAATTGGAGTGCAAGTACTTGCCGTATGGTAAAATACATAAATGCTTCATATTCATAATCGTGTGTACGTACGAATATGAGCGATTCATACTCTTATTCGGCTACAGAGATGACAGATTTTCCGCATAAAGTCATCTCCTGAGCAATTCAATTTACGCTTGAAATTAGTTATGTAAGAGGAAACAGAATTTATTGAAATTTACAGGAGTTTGCCTGGGGAAAGATGCCTGCACCGCGATATACTTTCCGGGCAATGGCTTTGGAAAAAATACCTCAACTGTGGTAGTGGTAGTTACATTATAAGGATAGAAAAATATGTGAAATTGTTTATTCATAAAGTTAAAGTACACGATTTTTAAATGATTGGAATGCACAAAGTTAACATGAAAAGATAAATTTCTACCTTGGTAAAATGACTTTGGTGTTTAAAGGAACATATAATCATTCCTGGGCTGCCGTTTTGAAAATTCTAATGGGAGTATTTTAGACGTTTACAGGGGAGTATTTTGTGTCTAAGAGGAGTACAAAACAGAAACAATACAAATCAAACATTTACATCTAGTATTAGCCTGTTAAAATTCTAAAAGGTAACTATTTTATTTTGACTGAAGCCTCAAGAATGTTTTTAATGGCCGATGGAAGTGGATAAAGGGTGCTTGTTATGTTCCAGGTCGATTTTGTTAGGCCGCCATTTTGGATTGGATAACATTTTTCAGTTGGCATTTGACAGTCGTAGAGTGAAGTCGATAGCAAATTTTGTTATGGAGCAGCTAAGTTAGCTCAGTATAGACGACCACCAATTTGTAAAAAAAATTATGAGTGACCAGGCATATTTCGACTTGGTCGGCTTTGTTAATAAACAGAATAACCGCTATTGGGGAACCGAAAACCCTCAATTGATACACCAAAGACCACTTCACCCTCGTAGAGTAACTGCATGGTGCGCCATTTGGGCCGGCGGCATCATTGGGTCACATTTCTTTAAGGATGCTTGAGCAATGCTATAACAGTTACTATTGACTATTGTGTTTATCGAATCGTAAGATTGACAGGTAAGAGCATCACATTGAGATTTATATATTAGTATGATATGATTAAAAGTTACCGTGCTAGTTAGCTAGTATTTTAACAAAGTACTATTCACTGAAGAAAAGGTACTCAAATTACTAATTTTTTTAAAAATTGGAAATATTTAATAGGGGAGTACAATCATGACGAGGGAAGTACGGGAGTACAGTGTTTGAGAGAGTAGTACGAATACTCCTTTAGTACTCACTTCGGCAGCCCTGCTGCGCACCCGTTCGGATTTTCTTCCCCTTATGGCAAGATCCCGGAATTACTCCACTGGAAAATTTGGTAACACGCGCTTACATGTTTGCACATTAAAAGTAAATTTTGGATTGAGAAAGCATGTTCCGAGAGCTGATCATTGCTCTTGTTGTTGTAACTAATTTAGAATAAGTCCAGCAACGCAAAGGACTGATCTCGGAACTGGTTTCTTTTAGAATGAAAAAGGCTTCGCTCCAAAATATAATTATAATTGAAATGTTAATTATAAAAATATTTATATTTATTTACACGTTAAAAGAGTATAACATAAAACATAATCATAAAGTATCCAAAAAAAACGAGCCCCCAAATAATTTCAATTTTAATAATTTTTTTTCTTGCTTTTTTCTTTTGAAATAATAAAATTTACATTATTATTGTTATATTTTTTTGTTTTTCTTTTTTTTTGTATATAAATATTATTGTTATATTAAGCTCTTATTAGATAACTAGAAATTAAAGAAAATCACTTACCTACTACTAATTATTAATGAGGGTACTTTACCCTACTTTCCGTACTCGTTCTGGGTACGCATTTTATACCATGGCTTTGGGAGTCTTACAAGTTAGGATTCCACTCCACATAAGCGAATGGTGTTTTGCAAAAGAGCCTGTCTAAGCGGTTTTCACTGTTTGTATCGCCGCGCCGCCGGCCGTGACTATCGTGGTAACCGTGAAGATTTCCAGTTCATCTGCTCTCTCGTTCCCCGGTATGTCGTTGTGGCCAGGTACCCAGAGTAGGTTTTGGGCTTGCAGGTGCTTTAAGCGTGGCTTGACTATCCGAGCAGATCTGTACGCAAGTGTCCTGTTGGTGGCGTTTACGAGTTCGTCAGCGCATTCATTTTTTAAGAAGACTCTAAGATAGACATGAAGACGCGTATTAGGCGTCTAAAGATTTTAAGAGCCTAGAGTCCACATTTGAAAAATAAATAAAATAGTAAAAAAAATTCATCTGTTAAGCTGGCAATTTCATTAAGATCCACCAACATTCAGCGATTACAGCAGCTATGCCGAATTGACCCTTATAGCATAAATAAGAAGACAGCGTAGCAGCGTCTAGATATCCTGGAAAGCATTAACGAGAAAGAGGATAATACTTGGCACATATCAAAAACAAAATAATGCTCGAATCAGACTTTCCACAAGCCAGGTGCAGGTTTATTTGGGCCAAACGCTGCATATCAATGGGAAACTACTTCAGCATTTTCCAGACCCCCAATTGACAACGAGGAAGCAGTTGCATTCTACGCTGCTACACGGGGTCAGCTCACCGCCGCGGCTAACGCCACCCCCCCCCCCCCCCCTCCCCACAACCCAAACATAACTCGCCACTGACAACCGGGACGGAACACCCCGAGGAAATCTAAGTCAACCGACTTTTAATTTTAAGTTTACATGTACAACATATACAGTAATCGGCGTAATCGGGACGACCTCCCAATCGGGACAACCCATTTGCCAACCCTATAAGTTTTCATACAATATACCCTCTGTAATCGGGACACTGAAATCGGGACACCTCTTAATTGGGACACTCAATTTAACTTTCCTAGAACCTCCATAATTGAGCCAAACCTCCGAATTGGGATATTTTATTAAAAATGTCAGGAAATATGACTTCTCTAATTGGGACAATTCGAATTGAACCTCTCAATTGGGACACTAGACCCGAAAAAAAAGCAATTGTGACTTCTCTAATCGGGACAGTAAAATTCCATTAACTAAATGTTCGCAGCTGCATCTCATTCTACAAATTTTCAAACCGTTATATTTTTACAGAAGAGTGACTATATCGGAGACAGAAAACAACAGAGCAACGTTTTATTTATTTGCATTGAATATTAGATATTGGTACCGTGCAGTTGCAGTTGTTTTTGTGTGGATATAATATTTTTTTTAACTTTTTCGTATGCATACGCGTTGAATTTCGCGTAATGAGATACTACTACATAAATTTTTATAACTTTTCATAAAATAAATGTCATTTTATTTCAATAAGGTATGATTTTGTAAACGACATAGGGCGTTCCATACTTGTTTTAATTGAAAATAGCAGTTTTTTCTTAAGTTGTTGTGTTTTTCTATATTTTCTATACAAACTTCTATAATTGGGACACCTCTTAATCGGGACAGGAAAGAATCGGTCCCATCAGCGTCCCAATTAGAGAGGTTTTACTGTAATTATATTTTTTATTTCTATGTCAATGTATAAGGTTAGGCCCCCAGTGTGCCAACAAATTTGTATTACCAATGTATCTTATAGCTGTAAGCTTATATTAAGACAATTGTATATATATATAATGTTCAATAAAAATCGTTAAAATCGCAAACAAAAAAAAACATTTTCCAGACGATAATTATTAATTATTATTATAATGAGAAATTTAAAAACGTTTCACGGCTGAAGTCAATTTTTAGTGACAGCTTAGTACTTTTTGAAACGCAGCATGTTTCGCAATAATAAAATAAAAAAATATAATCACGTACATGTACTCATTCAATTTGGCTCTCCAGGCTTGTTCTCGAACTCGAAAAACTGTTGAACAGAATTGGAATTTTAATTACAATCAAAAAATTTAACCCTCACTAGCCAATCACCGAGAACTTCCGGTCAATTTGCTGAACAATTTAAATCAATTAAAATCGATGGGGGGCCTTTAGGGTGTTATATTTCCACAAATCTGTTAAGTGTGGCAAATATTTGAAAAGCCATTGCAACTCAATTCAGCGCATTGAAGCATGAAAAATCGAATGTATTCAAGCAAGGTCTGTTTGCTTTGTTTAAAACATAACCGAACATAATCGTATAATAAATATCGATCGTGTTATACATATGTAAGGTACGATTTCGAACACCCTTTCTAAAATGGGCTTTATTTGACCCTTTTCAACTATTTCTGAGACTTTTGACAAGTTTTTTGATATAAATAAACATTTTTCCAATTAAGAATTCGATGGGTTTGCTATTTGCTTATCCCTTTATTTTGTCCTAAATAAAATCACAAAGTTGTCAAAGGATTTCAAACTCTGTAACAAGTATATTCGGTAATATTTCAAAATGCTTTACTTACTTTCACGGCAGGCTAATGAAGGTGACGAACTGACCCAAGTAGTGACTCCAACCACACACAAGAGAAATATACGTTTCTCTTGTTTGTGCTCCAACCAAACCACGAGTAAGATGTATGCATAATGCACATATGCATATGTACATACATGTATGGAACTATCTTATCTATAGGGTCATCCCACAAGAGGTGTCATTTTAATTTTATCCCAAAGTAGAACCATAGTTTCACCAGCTATGTATGTGGCATGTGACGCTGTCTTGGATCAATTTCAGGCAAAAAAAAGAATCAGGGAACATGAGGCGTATTTTTTTGTGACCTAATATATACATTATGTAGGTTTGAAAAAAGCTTTCTATGTAAAATGCAATAACAATTAATTTAGCCTTGATCGTTTTCGGGTATTATGGTTAAAACCAGTGCTTTCAAATTACTTCTGGGCAAATTTTATCGAAAAGTGTTATCGAAAATGTGACAAATGACAAGACGTCATGTGCAAGTCAATTATGAAAAAAAGTTGGGTATAAAAGGATATCTTCAAAGGAGAAAAGGAAAATATTCAAAAATAAAAGCTAAATTGAAAAATGTCTATACATTTCTTTATTTTTAATTAGCCAAAGCTAAAGATATACTACAACTGAAGGGTCATTTACATATGTAACATATGTCACTATGCCCAGTTATGCATAGTTGCGATAATCGTACTTTTTCTTGCCATATACATATATACAAATGTACATATGTATACATACTTGTACGTTGTACCTACGTAATACCGCCTGCCCAAAAACCGCACTGACACTCGTTATGGGTGGAGAAGTCGTTCCACTATTTCTTTTGGGTTTACTAAGTGGCGGGTGCGACAGTTTTGTTTATTTACGTACCTACTCAGACAGATTGAAATGAGAATTAATATTTTCTGAATTTTCACTATTTCATAACTATCTGCGAGTGTGTTCGACCCATATTTTATACCCTCCTAGCTCTTACTTATCAAAAGTTATGGAAATGCTGCTGACAGTTCAACAATGGCGCGAGATTTAAAAGGTCTGTTTTTTCATTTGTAATGCATTTTCAATAATTATTACTTACTGCAAAATTAGTTTAACTAACTAAACTATCTTACTCTTACTTACTGGCACCATGCGGGCACTCTAAGCTAAACTTAATATATAATATGCTATGTCTTTCGACGTAACCTTACTTACATTAAATTTATTAAATTAAAAGATACAAAAGGTCACCTCTTATTGGATGACCCTATATGTACACATGTATATAGTACATTAACCGGCTCTGAAATATTATATTCGTACAATTAATATAAAACAAATTATTTAAATCAATTTAGTGGATTGATAGCACAATGGGAACATAGGAGTCGTATAAAAAAATAGAGCTAATCGCTCAAGCCTCTGTAGATGGAGATATGCATTATAATTTTCTTTCAAAATAGACCATTTAAGATGCGACTTAATATGTCAAAACTTATAAATTATAAATAAACAACAACCTTAAATGGAATGAAAGCTATGATCCTGTAACTCAGTAACTCTTTTTAATTGATCCCCACTCAAAGACAGCAGGGCCTTTTAACTCTGCATTTGGTCTGTTTTATATCTTTTCAATTTTTGAAGAAGAAAAATTGTTTAGTAAAAAATGCCAAAACAAATAATTTCATCGTTCCAAATAAAAATGAATCTACTGTATTAAAAACCATGTAATAAATGAAACTAATAACGTTCTCCCTTATTCGGTCCAAATACACGGTAGAATGATGGCCACTAGGAATCCCTTCCAGCATACCGCGACGCATCTCCATGCAAAACCAATTTGTCGAAGGATATTACTACGCCTCAGGCAAAGGATGTGAATGAAAATATAATAATACATATTTGCGCCCACAATCGTTTAATCTATAATCGAAGTAATCTACACTGGGTACGAGTTCACCGGCAAGGACAGCTGGCTGAGTCAATTTGAAGCAATTAAAGCTCGTTCCAGTGTTGTGTTTTTCCTTATGCTTCCGTATGCAATACAGAAGGTCTTCATTATTGGTATGTCAGAAAAGACATTTATGTTAGCGCCCTTGATGCATCTCTGTATAGGTTAGTCATGGCGAAGATCTCAATGGCGTGGACCTCAGATTGAAACACGCTGGGGAATGATCCAAGAGAGACGGAGATTTTGGTATTGCACCCAAATATCCCATCACCAACACCAGAGGCCATTTTCGATCAATCAGTGTACCATACTAGACATTTTGGGTCTAGGGTGGGTCCGCCGTTTGACCATATGGTATGTTCCTCAATATGAACTTCGAATTTCCTGCCAAAGCAGTATTCACTTATCATAACATCAGCGACGCATGTCCTGATCGGGAAAGGCAGAAGACATAGCTACCAGTTCACCTAAGGACCTAGCTGGATTCACTACCAATACTGGAATTTTAGATGAACTCTAACTCGCGGATATCAGAATGAGAGACTGAGACTACAGGGGCCAAGGTAATCCCTTTCTTACCATAGGGTGTTCCAATAAGAGGTTTCAGTTTAATAGTCCGCTATTTAAAATGTGCTGCAATTTTTGACAGATGAGAAGCAATAAAAACTACGGAACGATACTCGTTTCAACGACTTTGCTAATTGAGTGTTGGGAATGTATGAAATTGATCAAGAATTCCCCCGAAAAGTCAATCTGAGCGATCAGCCACATTTCCATCATCAAGGCTTTGTCAATAAGCAGAATTTCCGCATTTGCGTTTCAGAAAAACCAAAAATGATTGTCAAGAAGCCCCTCTATTCACAACGTTTTACTGTTTGGTTATTTTTTCGAAAATAAAGCGGGTAAGGTTGTTACCGTAAATGGATTGCGCTATCGAACCATGCATTTTTATGGCCGGAGTTGGAAGATATGGGATTTCGGCGATATAATTTCCACAGTCAATTGCAGCAATCATTAGCCAACATCCGTGCCGTAATCGATGAAATACTTACTTACTTACTTAGTTGGCGCTACAGCTCGAGGTGAACCTGGGCCTGCTTCTCGCAACCATTTGTGTGTGCGTGTTATATTTTTACACGAATGGAAAGGACCTACAGTTTTTTGCCGACTTCGAACGGCGAGTTGAGAAGCTCAATCGTGACAAATGATACTCTTTGATGCTTGTCAGACATTCGAAAGAGGTGGCACCGTGAAAAAACTCTTTAGGCGTTAGACCCGGGCAGCATTGTGTAGTAGTCCAACGCACTAACTCCCACGACCACGGCGACCAAAATCGATGAAATACAGCCACTAATATAATGGAAAATGTTATCAAAAGAGCCTGGATGTACAACAGAGGTCGTGGAGGTCTTGAGGGCAGCCCCTTTTCTATCGATTCAAATAAAAATCAAATTGTACTTCATTATTGATATATTAAAATGAAACCTCTTATTGGAAAAATCATTACTATAGAACTGAGTTGCATTTTTTTAAAATTTCAGTTCCAATCCTTCTTGTCCTTATTTCGTTTAGCGCGGTTGTCAACAGTAGATCCGTCCTTTTCCGAGGCTATTGGTTGTTTCGGAACTGGTTTCTTTTTACGCGGTTAGGTAGTTACCCTCACGCACAACCCCCAACCTGGAGCGCCAGATCCTTGTATGTCCCTAGGACAAGGGGCCGGGTGCACCGGTGTCAGTTACCCGCTAATTTTAACGCCATCGTTGCGTTGGTTCCATCAGCCGAGTTCGGATTGACAGCGACCAGTATCCGATGGCTACCACTTTAAGGTAAAATAAAGATACCAGCGGTTCATTGAGAGGATAACGAAATGATACAGATTTTATATTCGATTGATCCTTCTTTTGTCTGGAAACTATAAATAGTTTGGAAGCGATAATAATTTAAAATACAAGAAACAAAAAACTGTGCTCATACTTTCTGTATTCAAAAACACGGAGTCAACTACATATTGGGAGCCACGACTATGTATATAGGTGCTCATAGAATGGAGAGCTAGATTATGTATACCTATGTACATGTATAGGTATACGCCTTAAAGTGTGGTTTTTAATTTTGCTTATTCGGTCGAATGCACTCCACGGTGAAATTAATGAGTTCCATTGTGCGCTTCCTCCGCTTTGAGTGAATTTGTACCAGCTGGGTATAGAGTGCTAAAAGGGGCCAAGTTTATGTAGGTCACGGGATACCTGTAAAAAAAACGAACACAAGTTTAGATCCCGCATGAAAAAAAGGTGAACATGAAGTGCGGTCAAACCTTTCATAGACATTACATTTCAACGTTAAGGCAGCAGATCCGTGCGGTTCTTATGAAATTGTATAAAAAAGAGAAATCAAGGGTTCTTCATGAATGAATAATCAGAGGTGGCAAACTCTTTTGGTTTTTAAATAAACGAAATTCTTCGAGTAGCAGCAGAAATAAGATAAAGGCCTTGGCCACATGCTGTTACGCACATTGAGCAGTCAAAGTCCCGCTGAAAAATATCCTTAAGTATTGTTCAGGCATGAAAGCATCATATCCGTCTGATGCTTGTCATTCGGTGCAAACGATAATATATTAAATACGGCCATGGCGATGTAAATAACAATGTAACATCCTTCCGTTGGTACAAACATAAAATAGTTTTCACTTCCTGAAGCCACCCTTCCGCTTTTTCCATCAGCAGGAGGAGATTCTCGATGACGTGTTATTTATTAAAGCATTGCGACTGCACAGGCACACCCTTTTGATTGACAAAACAATCCTTGTTTATAGCACAGTGGGACTCTGTTGTTAGGGTAGTTGAGTCTTTTTGCAAATGTTCTTTTTTAAAATGTTTGCTAGTGGTTGGCGGTAATGATTGATACATAATTTGAAAGGGTTCTTGACATGGCCGCCAGAAAAGGATTTCTATGAGTAGGTACGAGTACATATTCGTATGAATAGATTCGGCAGTTCAGTTCCATTTTAATCAATACAACAAATATTGTAAATTTGTGTTAAAAGTTGAGTTCACTCATGGTAACGTGAACACCGACCGTCCAAACCAAGCCGTGATATAACGCCAAGTGAAATAAGGCCAAATTTTTGCATTTGGATAGACTTTGTGAAAGTGAAATAAGACCAATTGGCATTATTTCACTTTCCATTGTTTTGAGTTAACACATTTGACTCAATAGTTTTGATCCTTTTATTTTAAATTTATAGAATAGAATAATAGAATAATGTTTGTTCATTATAGTACATACCTACATAAATAAACATCATATATATATTATTTCTGTAGTATAAGGTACCACAGAGAAAGAGAATTTCCTGGCGCACTGACGAATTGCACTTTTAATTTATAAAGAAGATGGGGCAAAATTATATGGAGCTTGGGCCAAGAGCGTACATCAATGAAATTTATTTATTTATTTATTTCATTTCATCAAATGAGTATACATCAACTGTTCTCTTTAGATTACTGGTACAGTTAAAATATAAACTTAGAACTACTGACTAAACCACCGGAAATGGAGCTCTAAAACTAATTTATTCTTAAATGAACTCCTACTGAGATGAAAATCTAAAAGACTACAATAATTATTTGACTCTCGTTGGCATCTAGAAATTGGTTCATTGTAACCATAATTTGCTCTATGATAAGGTACATAAAATAAATAACGATTTCTAAGAGCTCTTGATGGAGCATATAATCCAATTAATGAAAGCAGAAAAGGGCAATCAATATGACCGGTAATCAAATCGCGAATAAACATAACAGAAAAATATTGCCTTCTTACGAAAAGAGGCAAAATTCCAAATAATTTGCACCTCGTTTCATAAGAAGGCATTTCGACATTCCAGCGTAATCTACGCAATGCAATCCTTGTTAAACGTTTCTGGATCCTCTCAATTCTGTTGGCATGTATGTTATAAAATGGATTCCAGATGGTACTACAGTACTCAAGATTTGATCTGACAAAGGCAAAAAATAGACATTTAAGAGTATAAGGATCCTGGAAGTCTTTAGAATTGCGTAGTATAAATCCTAGCATTGAGTTACCTTTGGCCACTAAAAACTCAATATGCTTAACAAAACTAAGTTTATTGTCAAAAATAACTCCAAGATCTTTTTTGGAGGAAATAAAGGACAGTGAGACATTGCCGATCATGTATGTGAAAGGAATTGGCGAAAGGTTACGACAAAAAGTAAGGCTTTGACATTTAGAAACATTTAGATGAAGGTCATTATTGAGGCACCAAATCGAAAGCTTGTCAAGATCTTCTTGCAAAAGAGTACAATCCTGCTCAGAGTTTATAGGCCGGAAGACTTTTAAGTCATCGGCAAACATTAGGCATTGAGAATTTACGAACAAGTCAGGAATGTCATTTATAAATAGAAGGAAAAGCAAAGGGCCAAGATGACTGCCTTGAGGTACACCAGAAGTCACATAAATAGGTGCTGATATTATGCCGTTAATACGGACATACTGTATACGTTCCTTAAGATAGGAGCTAATCCATTTTAGGAAGTTAGAGTTAAATCCAAATTTAGCTAGCTTGCGAATTAAGATATCGTGATTAACGCGATCGAATGCTTTAGAGAAGTCGGTGTAGATGACATCATATTGTAGGCCTTTCTCGAAGCCATCCAGAACATGGTGACAAAAAATCGAGAGATTGGTAGAAGTAGATCTTCCTGCGACAAAACCATGTTGAAAGGGAGAAATAAAACTTTTCAAAAGAGGTGTTAGTTTATCACAGACTAGTTTTTCAAAAAGCTTGGGTATTGCCGAAATCTTACAAATAGGACGATAGTTAGTGACATCATGCCTAGATCCGGACTTAAAAACTGGTGTTAAAAAGGAGTTCTTCCAAGTTTTTAGAAAATGTCCGCTTTGAAGGGATAGGTTAAACACTAAACAGAGAGGTACAGAAATCGCGATAGAACACTTTTGTAGTACAATCGGCGGGATGCCATCGATACCAGGACTCTTGTCTAGTTTTAATAATGATAGGGCTAAATTAACCTCAGGGATTGAACACTCAAGGTTACCAACATTCAGATAATTACAAGACAAGATATCACAAGTAACTTGTGAAGTGGGAATACCACAAGTATAGACAGACTGAAAGTGACTAGCGAACATGTTACAAATTGTTAAAAGATTAGAAGAAGATACATTATTAAGCCGCATGCAGTTTGGAATACCATTGGAATGCCTTTTGCTATTGATAAAGCTCCAAAAACATTTGCTGTTCGATTTTAATTTAGACTCGACAGACTGAACATACTGTCTATAGAGGAACTTGTTTAAGACATCGAACTGTTTATTAAGTATCCGATATTGCCTCAGCAGTTCCGGATCGTTGTTACTTTTGCGGAACTGCTTATAGATCTTATTTTTTTTATTATTTAAGTTAATAATTGCGCTATTAAACCAAATTGGTTTGGAGCCTGTAGCAGATTTTACTTTAGGTGTAAATCTATCAATTGCCACTTTAATACTTTCAATAAATAAGTTATAAGAGTCAATTAAGTTACTATTAATAAAAACGGCGTGCCAATCAATACCGATAATATAACTAGAAATATTGTTAAAATTGGCTTTATCGAAATTGTACTTAAAGTTAGTGACAGATGAAACCGGTTTGAAATATTTATAAAATTCAAATTGCAAAGATAATGCCACGTGAAAAACCGAATTCCGAAAAAGTGGAGTCATGGAGTTGCGAATACTAATGCTAAGCTCAGAATCAACAAAGACCAAATCAAGGATATTGTTGAATTCATTGGGCAAATAATTAATCTGCCGAAGGTCAAGCTGAGCAAGAGTATCGACAACTTCACGCTCATAATCAGAATTTACATTGAACGGGAAAAGACTAAAATTATCGGAGTCAAATGACCAAACTAAATTAGGTAGGTTAAAGTCTCCTAATATGATAACACGCTGGTAATCTTTTAAGTTATTTAAAATAAATGAACAATTTTCAATATGTGCCTTATATAATAAATATGGACTCCTAGGTGGTATATAACTTACAATAACAATAACTTCGGTGGAAGGATTAAATTTAATACAAACAGCTTTTTGGTCAACATCGTAAGCTACAGCTGGTTGAGGTAGATTAAGTTCATCACAGGGCCATGAAGTTTTTACAGCTACCAATAATGGTATCAAAATAAAGCTGAGCTTCAGTACATTAAAACTGTGAAGTTTTTTGAAAATCGTATGTGGGGATTTTGAGATATTTGTGTGTGAAGTTCGTTATTTTATTTTAAAATCATCCATCAATTGAGGAGAAGCAAGGTTGAAGAACTCCTGACGGAACAGTTTAAAATCCCTTTTAAAACGTCCATATACAACTTCCACAACCCACCTGCACATCGTTATACATCGCGTTTTGTTTGCTTGTAGTGTTCTTAATTGCCGATGTCCTTCCAGTAGAGATTCGGGCTTATGCGCTCTATACCCATGCGATTCTAGAGGTGAAATGGAATCTCTAAAGCCTCTATTGAGAATGAAGACCCTTCGGAAAAACTGCCTCATCGTCCTACTTTCGCTTCTGAAGAGCATTTTAATTGTTCAAGCATCCGAATCAGTGGCAGCATACGGACTGAATACTTCAAGAATATATCCATTACAGCACGTTATAAGAAATAGTTTAACCAAATTCTGATATTTATGTAAACAGTACATTTGGTTTTGAAATGCGTAATTAGAGCTCTAAACATAAGTGCCGTTACAAATCCATTCGAAATTAATTTATTCCTTCTAGCAACGTCTTGAAAGCTCATATGTTCCAACCTCAAGTAGGATGGTACGAACTGTCTCCATAAGCAGCTCCCAGCGGTGGGCGAATGCCGTTCTAGTGTCCTGCGGGATAGGTTAAGCAATGTTGAAAGCCTACGATAACATAATTTTTGTTAAAAAAGAAATATTATTGATTTTTTTCTTAATTTTCTCTATATTATGTTTGTAATAGTTCTTGCATTTATATCTTTATATGTTAAAAACAAAACAACAACATTTTTTCAAGTTTCTGTAAAGAAAAAAAACATGTAAGAACTCGCCATTGAGGATTGGTTACTGATCATTGGTGATTGATTTGCACGACCTAGGATTTTGAAAGTGTTATTCTTAGTTAGTAATGGCTGAACCTTACATTATTCTACATCAAATTAAAGCCTGAAAAATGCTCTTTCACGTAACTGTTAAAAAAAGCTATATCGTCGCTGAAGATTTTTCAGAAATTAGTGATTTTCAAAAAAGAATACTTTACTTTTAAAGTCTTCAGAGATTAATTGATTATTTTAAAACTGGAAATCCTTAAATCATGAGAAAGACAGTAAAATCACCTTTCATTTGATACTAAATACATGTATGTGCGTCTTACGGTTCTTATGATATTATGATTTTATTGGCATATTTACGGACAAACATCATCAGAAGATCTATCAGCAATACGAACTTCACACACAAATATCTCAAAATCCCCACACCCGATTTTCAAAAAACTTCACAGTTTTAATGTACTGAAGTTCAGCTTTATTTTGATACCGATTTCATTGATGTACGCTCTTGGTCCAAAAGTGCCCCATCTCCTTTAACGATTTAAATAATCGATCAAAACAAATATTTTATCCAAAATGAACTCCCAAAAGAGTAAACACTTCCCGTATGATTTCCTGGGGTTTCCATCAGTTGACAGATGGAAATCATGTGGAAAGTTTGGATGTTGAATGGGAAGTTTGGATTTTTGTCGTTGGATTTTCTCTTGCGAGAATTCTCGCATGGGCACACTAGTGTTAGTATAATGCGTTAATATAAATTTTTAACAGAAAATTCCTGTGGTATTTTCAACAATTTATCTACAAATAAAACACATAATCGGGTTGTTATTTTTTATGAACATACTTCTCCGACAACTGTGTAGTTAGTGTGTGTAATAATGTAAGCAAAATTTTAAATGGTTACACGGCTGCAGGAGAATAATGCGAGTTTTCTCGCAACAAATCATGCAAAGAATTTAGATTTCATCGGCATTTAATGTTTGTTCATCAACATCCTGAACTTCTTCATGTTCTTCATGGCAGAGTGTTAGTTTTGTAGCATCTTCGATAAGCAGATTGTTATGATCGATCATTCGTCATCTGATTTAGGAAATCACTAATGAAAACAACTTTAATTTATTTGTGTTTTAGATGATTTCTTATCAGTTTCTTTAAGCGTACACATTCACGCATTTAGTTTTTCTTATTGAAAAAAATTATTTAAAACACAAAATTGTTTAAAACACAAATAAATAATTTCCACTTACATGGTGGTTATTAGCAATGTGCACGTCATTAACAGCTGTTTTGTTTGTTGTTTTCGGGTAGTTTTTGGGTTGCAGTCGTAATGGTCGGAGACAAAAAAATGGAATGGAACGGTTCACAATTTTGGTATCTTGACATACCAAAACTATGAATAACGCCTTTAGTCTTAAATAGGTTCGACCCCTTTTTTGCCGTAACCTGAGCTTTTGAAAACGATCTATTTCGCATATCTATAAGCTACTTCAGCACATTTGTAAAAAAAAGAAAATGTGATAAAGTCTGACCATTTCACCGATTACACTGTGGCAAAATTAATTTGGCTTTATTTCACTTTGGATTAGTAAATTCGTTTGGCCTTATTTCATTTTCACTAAGTGAAATAAAGCCAAACGTTGCCCTTATTACACTTGGCGTTATTTCACGGCATCGTCCTACTCATAAATGTAAACCGGTTTTCGATTGGTCACATTTTTTATAGTTCCAATATTAATATCTTCCTTATCCTTACATATTATAAAATGCAAAGCCTATTTCTGTTAGTTGCCAATTGGATCGAGAACCACTTATCCGAACAACGTGTTTTATTTTTTTATTCATAGATATTTTCTCTGGCCAGGTTCTAGCATATAAATAATCACAATATTCCTTTTGGGAGTTGAGATAATAGTCAAAAAAAAATAGTCAAAAATATCCGTGAGGAAAATAATGATTGTACAGCCCTAACTCAATAATGGCTTATCGGATTGGAAAACTAAAAAATAGGTGAAACTAGTAATATATAAAAACGTTGGCGCGTATGTACATATGTCCGACTATCACGGCTGAACCACTGAAGCTATCCACCTTATTGTTATATACGGCCTTAAGCCAACCCTGTAACATTAAAACAAGTGAAGTGTTATAAAATGGCTTCTTTCCTTTTACATCCTTTTTCCGTTTCTGAAGTTGCTGGTGAAAAGCGAGAATGAAGTTCTTCTTCTGACTTCAGTCAAGCCGACCACACGCCTCTCTCTAAGTATCTTATACTTATCCATTGAATTAAATATAGTTGTTTTATTACATTCTTAATTTATTTTATTATTAATGAATAAAGGATAATTAATTTAAAGTCGAAAGTTTTCCTTTTATTAAAGTAAAGAAAAACCTAACATTTGGCGACGAGGAAAAAAAACGTCCACGTGTGTAAGTCAAAGTACGAAACAAAAAAAAAAAAGAAAAAAAAAATGTCAAGATTAATCGGCTGTGTGGAGCCGTTCGTCAGCGGTGGAAATTTTTTGGCGTATGAAGATCGGGTTCGTCAATTCATTAAAGTCAACGACATCCAAGGAGAAGAAGCCCTTACGCCACTTTTTATCACCATCGCAGGAGCAGAAATTCACGAGCTCCTAATATCGCTAACAGTGCCAGATTTGCCCAGTGCAAAACCATTCGAAGAACTCATATCGCTTCTACGTGCTCATTTTGCTCCTAAGCATAATAAACGAGCAGAGCGATATAAATTTAACAAGCTGAAACAAGAGGAGGGTGAACCTATTAATGAATTTATTGTGCGTCTAAAGGCTCAAGCTCAGTTCTGTAATTTCGGGGATATCATCCCAGAAAAGGCTAAAGAAGACGTCCAAAAGTACAAAATTAAAATGTTAGACGATGTATTGAGTGATCGTTTTATAGTGGGATTAACATGTGAAAGAATCCAACAGGCTTTATTAGGTGAGGATAACCTTACTTTCGAAGAGTACACCACGAAAGCACTTAATACGGAGCTTTCGCAAAAAACAACAAAATCGTTACATTCCCCGCAAAATATACATGCCGTCTTTCAACAAAAGAACAATAAACACGTGCCGTCTAAAGCACACACAAATTCTTTGCCTAACAAGAAATTTAATCGTCATTCGTCAAGTACACACCAGCATCAAACGTCAAGTGGAAGCTACCAAAAAAATCGTCATGTATCACAACTTTCATCATCGCAGCAGTCTTGTCATCGTTGTGGAAATAGTCATCACCAAGATAACTGCCCAGCTAAGAGAGAAAATTGGGAGTGTTTTACCTGCCACAAAATTGGTCACACGTCCAGAGTCTGCAGGTCCAAAAAGTCGCATGGTCAAAAAGGCGCAGTCAATGTCGTCAGTACAGAGAAAGAAAGAAGTCATCACCCAGAACCAGCAGAGTGTTCTCTGCTTATCAACAATGTAAGAACCGGTTTCGAGATCGATACCGGAGCCTCGGTAACTATTATGTCAGAGATACATTATTATGATTATTTTTCTAATATCAAACTAAAAAAGTCATGTAATAATTTGTGTACTGTTTTAGGTAATAAAATTGAAGAACTAGGCATTATGAGCGTTGCGGTGGAGTTTGGAGGTGGATGTTGGAATTGTGAAATAATTGTTGTCAAAGGAAGTTGGCCGAGAAAACCCTTGTTAGGAAGAGATTTACAGGATGTTTTGTTTCCAAACTGGCGCAAAATGTACTCGGAAAGTTTAACAGGTATGAACAGTGTAAAAAGTGAAGTTGTGTGTCCCATTTTAAAGTCGATTCAAGAAAAATACCCAAACATTGTTGATGACAAGAATAACGATCCAATTAAGGGTTTTACCGCGAATATCGTTTTAGATGGTTGTCAGAAACCAATTTTTCATTGTGCATACAGTGTACCATTCAAATTAAGGGATAGGGTAAAAGCCGAACTCAATCGTCTTGTGGAAGAAAAGATTTTAGAACCTATTAAATTTAGCCGATGGGCTACCCCTATCGTGATAGTTCCAAAAGCTAATGGTGAGTTACGGATTTGCATGGACTGCAAGGTGACCATCAACAAATGTATTTTGATGGAACATTACCCACTACCAAAAATGGATGAAATTTTCGCGGAGTTAGCCGATTGTGAAGTTTTTTGTGTCGTTGATTTAAGAGGAGCTTATCAACAATTGTCAGTCGACCAAAACTGTAAAGAACTTTTAGTGATAAATACTCTTATAGGACTTCTAGTGTATACACGTCTTCCATACGGTGTGTCTAGTGCTCCTTCCATTTTTCAATCCGTCATGGACCGAGTATTGTTGGGACTTAAATCTGTGTTTTGTTACTTAGATGATATTATCATCGGAGGCAAGACAAAAGATGAATGCTACCAAAAATTGCTTTTAGTGTTGTCACGTCTTAATAATCACAATATTAAAATCAACGTCGTAAAGTCCAAGTTTCTAGTTCCGTCTGTTAAATATCTCGGTCATGTGATTTCGGGCAAGGGTATATGCCCAAATCCAGAAAAACTTGAAGCTATTCTTCAAGCTCCGGCGCCAACTAGCCTTAAACAGTTGCAGTCATATCTCGGGTTATTGAATTTTTATTCAAAATATATCCCTAACTTGTCGTCTAAATTACGTCCACTTTACGATCTCCTAGGTAACCAAAAATTTATTTGGAATTCAATTTGTCAAGAAACTTTTGACAAAAGTAAAACATTTTTAACTAATGAAAGTTTATTGGAGCTGTATGACCCCAATAAACCTATTGTGGTAACTACAGACGCATCACCTTATGGGGTGGGTGCAGTGCTTTTGCATGTAGTGAACGGTGCTGAAAAACCTGTGATGTTCGTGTCCAGCACACTTAATGAAGCTGAGCAAAACTATTCCCAGCTTCATCGCGAAGCATTAGCGATAATTTTTGCAGTAAAAAAGTTTCACATTTATATTTATGGACAAAAATTTACCTTATGCACTGACCACCAGGCTTTGCAAGAAATTTTCAGTCCAAAGAAAAATAATTCAGCCGTTTCGGTCTCTAGGCTTCAAAGATGGAGCATAATACTGTCGTCATATACTTATACTATAAAATATCGCAAAGGAAAGTCTTTGGCACCTGCTGATGCCTTATCAAGGTTACCATTAAATAAAAGCACAGAGGTTGAACAAATACCGATAAATCATTTCTCTGAAAGTGAAAGTCCTATGTTAAAAGTATCCGTCATACAACATCACATGGCTCATGACGAAGAGCTAACAGAGGTGTATAAAATCTTGCTTGATAAAGAATATAAATATGAGTTTTCATCCAACCTGTTTAAAAAAATACACAATAATTTATCTACAGAGAATAAGTGTTTGTTTTATAGAAATCGTATTATAATTCCTAAATGTTTAAGGAACTCTTGTCTAAAATTGCTTCACGAAAACCATTGTGGTATTAATCGAATGAAAATGATAGCTCGTTCATATGTGTGGTGGCCTCTAATTGACCAAGACATTGATGCATGTGTGAAAAGCTGTCAGAGTTGCACTTTAACTGGAAATGTTAAGAAAGAAATTGTCACTACGAAATGGCCTGAAACACATTTTCCTTTTGAGCGAGTTCATATCGATTTTTTTTATTTTCAAGGCAAAAGTTTCCTTATTATTGTCGATGCTCACAGTAAATTTAAAGACATACATTTAATGAGTTCAACAGACGTTTCGAATACACTAAATGCACTTAATAAAACGTTTCGAATTTTTGGATATCCTAAACAACTTGTTTCCGATAACGGTCCACCGTTCAACTCATTTCAGTTTGAATCGTTTTTCAAAAACAAAGATATAGAAGTTTTAAAATCACCAATATACCACCCACAGTCAAATGGGTTAGCCGAGCGTGGAGTTCAGTCTGTCAAAAATGTTTTGGTTAAATTCTGTTTGGATAAAAATAACACAAATTCACTGCAAAATAAGATTGAACAATTTTTATACAATGATAGAAATATGCCGTCCACATCCACTTCTAAAAGTCCATCGGAAATGCTCTTTTCATATAAACCTAGGTCTAGCTTAGATATTGTAAATAATAAATTTAAAGAAAAATTTGATTGTAGCAACAAATTTTGTGAATATAAAAATTCTTTTCCACCAAAAACACCAAAACAAATTGCAATTGTTAAAAATAATTTTAAAAAAGGTGATTTAATTTGGTATCAAAATCCACATAAACATTTTGTACGCTGGATACCAGCCCAGATTATGGAAGTTTTAAGTAACTTAAGATATTTGATTAAAGCAAACGGTTTGATAAAATATGTACATCAAAACCAAATTAAATGTTCAACTTCAAAAAATAAAATTTTTTTATCAGACATTAATGTGAAAGAATTAGATAAAAGCAACGATGAATTAACATGTAATAAAAATGAAAATAAATCCTTTGAAAATTGTAACAAAAATCTCGTAAAGAAAGAAAAGGAAGATATTAAAAGTCCTTCTGAGACAAAAAGTAAAGATGAAATAATATTACGAAGATCTAATAGAGAAAGAAAAGTTGTTAAAAGATATATATCTGAATTTAAAACTAGTAGAAAGAAAAAATATTAAATTGATATTTTTGTTTTTTTGTAAAGGTAATGAAAAAAAAGAAGTTATTTTTTTTTAAGAAGGGGAGAGTTGTTATATACGGCCTTAAGCCAACCATGTAACATTAAAACAAGTGAAGTGTTATAAAATGGCTTCTTTCCTTTTACATCCTTTTTCCGTTTCTGAAGTTGCTGGTGAAAAGCGAGAATGAAGTTCTTCTTCTGACTTCAGTCAAGCCGACCACACGCCTCTCTCTAAGTATCTTATACTTATCCATTGAATTAAATATAGTTGTTTTATTACATTCTTAATTTATTTTATTATTAATGAATAAAGGATAATTAATTTAAAGTCGAAAGTTTTCCTTTTATTAAAGTAAAGAAAAACCTAACACTTATATTCACACCATATGTTCGTGTGCTACTCCGGATGGTTTTTGTTTATGTTAGAACCCACTAGGTGGCGTTGTTGGGGTCGCTTTTTCAGAATTCTTATTTATGGGACGAATTGGCTCGAATTTACACCATATAATATTTAAATAAAAAGAAAGTGTTTGGCAAAATTTCGACCCGATAGGTGGCGCTGGGGTGCATATATTTACGAAAATGTAGTTTTGCCCGAATATAATTTTCATATAAACAATATTAAATTTAAATGTAATAATATAGTTTGGTAAAGTCACCAAAACTTCCCACAGGTGGCGTTGGCGATTATCTGTCATGTGAGTAACGCGACTGTTTGCGTACACGGGCGAAGCCGGGCGGATCAGCTAGTAATTTTATAAAAAATAGTTTAAACAGAATTTTCGAAAAATTAGCAAAATCTTTTTCTTAAAGTGATTAAAAAAGTTTTTCACAGTGCCCACCCCTTCCGAATGCCTGACAAGCATTCAAGAGTATCATTCGTCATGTAAAGCTTCCCAACTCGCCATTCGGACTGCAGGTTCGAACTGTAGGTCCCTTTCATTCGTGCAAAAATATAACGCGCACACAAAAATGGTTGCGAGAAGTTAGGCTTGGTGGTTCTATCTAGGACTGCTGAAGCCAAATTTTTTAAAATAGAAACATCACGCTGCCAAAAAAGCAAACGCGAGAGTCGCACTTCTTTCCCACCTGAACTCTTCCCGCATAGCTTGTAGCTTGAAGTATGTACAATATTTAACCTCAATAGTTATTATCCTTACTTTCAAAGACAGCGTTAAATGGTAGCACATCCAAATAAATAGAATTCTCGTTTTATTTAGATTTATTGATGTTAAATAACGGAAGTTATAGTCCTATAGTGGAGACATATTGTATGTTGTACCTACTTTTAGCTCGTAAAAAGTCGCAGCAATTATTTTGAAGTTTAGCAAAATAGAGTTCACCCGCCACAACCATTAAAGTTGGAAAATTGTTTTCTATGAAAAAAAAACTTTTCGTCACTTTACTACGTGATGATTTGTTCTTTTACGCACACATGCAAGGAATAGGAACCTACAGGCTATGTATCTAATTAAATAAAATAACTTCTAAGTGCAGGTAGAGGAGTGCTGGGGAAAGTTAGTCCCAAAGTTGCCGCTGTTATTATTTCAGACTTACGTTAACTATGTGCTTTATATTCTTACTTTGATACTTGGGAAGTACTCGTTCCTTTGAATTCCCTGTCTAAGGGTGGAGTGCAGGAGGCAGGTGTTAACGATGTTTTTCTAAAAGTTGTGATTTGTGAAAGTCGTGAACACAGATGTGGCATTATGGAACTTTAGGTGAAGTGAGTAAAGAATATGTATGTATGTATGTTTTCGGGGAGCTAGTTTATTATTCTTTATGGTGACTTTTTTCCAACCCAAAGGTGTAGTAGCAACAATGTAGGTAGGTACTATAAATAAGAGGACATATGTATGTATGTATGTACATATGTACATAGTATATACATAAGTCCAACATTTCATATCTTAAGAAATGAGATCTCCAAAAAATAGATCAATGTTAAACAAAAATTTGTTTTATCGACTTTTAAGTCATACTATAAATGTAAGCATTGAAGCAGAGCACCGTAGCGCAAGTGGTTAGTGCGTCGGACTACTGAGCCAGCGGTCTTGGGTTCGAATCCCGCCGCAAACACCTAAAAAGTTTTTCACAGTGTCCACCTCTTCCGAATGCCTGACAAGCATTCAAGAGTATCATTTGTCACGATTGAGCTTCTTAACTCGCCGTTCGGAGTCGGCAAAAAACTGTAGGTCCCTTCCATTCGTGCAAAAATATAACACGCACACACAAATGGTTGCGAGAAGCAGGCCCAGGTTCACCTCGAGCTGTAGCGCCAACTAAGTAAGTAAGTAATTTTTGAAGCCAATGTTACGCAACAATTGTGTTTGATGTAACATCTTTTACAAACCAAAAATACGCAGATATTGTGTACGTTTATGAGCTGTGTAACGAAAGTTCAAATAGAGCTTCAAAAATTAAACTGATGAATTAGATTTTTTTTTCTAATCTTTTACACAATTTTTCTTAGGTAAATTTTACAACTTGGCCTACATACCCAAACCTAACTCTTGCTACGATTTTAAAGGAAAATGGTATGGAAATTACGGTTTTGGCGGGTAGTTTAATAAATGAGCATGCTTTAGATTTTAGAACCTTCGTACAGCCATACATTTTTAAAAAAAATATTGCAAAATTATAGATTAGTTGGGAAATCGTATTAATTGCCAACTGTAATTAGAAAAGTAGGCAAAAATGATATTTTCCTTTTTTACCCGCTGCAGATTTTCCCAAGCATCAACATACATTTTTTGTTTAAAATTGTTATATAATAAAACAGTATGTTTATTACGCATTTTTTTGTAGAAAAGCAAATTGAAAGTCAAAAATTTGCTTGGGCAAGATAAATAAAACTGACTTAAAAATAAAATATCTACAAAGCCAAAAAAGGTTTCAATTTTATTTAAACGCAGTTTAAAAGGGTATTATTTTTTCTAAGATTGAAGCCCTAAATAAAGTCTCTGTAGTAAGAATTAGCGAATTTCTTCTTCTTCTTCTTCTTTTTCTTCTTAGCATGTGTCAAGGTAGGTATTTTCTTGAATTTTCGATAAATGATGTCCACATTGGAGATAGACTTTGTAAACACACTGTATGTATACATATATTTTTAAAAAGACGAAAATGTGTGTATTAATTTATGATACCCTTGGGTTGAAAATGATACCCAAAAATTTCAAATTCTGATACTCTTGAAAATTGGAAAACGACAGCACTGCTGCTGAAGCCAAATATTATTATTATTATTGAAGCAGAGCAGATATTGAGCACAGTTGAAATATTGAGTCCTGTATGCAAGGACAGGGTATTAAGGAGAAGCTACTTCTGCGAACTCTATGAGCGTATCTAGTCAAGAAATCTAAAACACTTCGACTAGATATGCTCGGCAAATAGCGAGCAAATGGACAATAATTTGATCTTCAAACTACAGTGACAGGGAAGCCGAATCCCCGTTTTAAGCATGTATGAAGCTATCACAGATGCTAGAGTGTTTTGTCTGGAGAACGACAAGAAGCGTGCGCCTGGGTATTGGGTCGGGAACCTCTCTCAATTAAGTAAATGGAAGCGCCTAAGGAACTTGGAAATCCAAGAACAAATTCTTATTCTTTCACTGACCCTTAATGAACGAATTGGAAAATATGCAAATACATGATTAATGCTAAGTATGTAAACTTTGTATGACATCCCTCCGATAAATAGTATGCATCTTGATTCATGGTGAAATAATAGCAGTCGACTGATTTTAAACTTGAAAATTCAGCTCGATAAACTCAAAGGTTGAATCAATTTTTACTGAAACGTCAACAATGCATACGGACGTGGTAATGATTTCCCATTCTGGTTTTTCTGAGGGGTGCCGCCACTTTAGAATTTGGCCACCTATATATTATTATATTATACTGATCACGCGTGAACAACAGTATTTTTGAAGTTAGGTAAAAGCATGTGAACTACAGTAATTTTGCTATGTACTCATGTATGTTTGTAAAAGCATGTGAAGTTATGTTATTTTGCGACAAAACATAGCATACATACATACATAATAGGTGTGTTTGGTATCTTTTTTGGCACACGGAATTGAGATCTGTCAAATAGTAGAATCCTCTCAAAGAGAGAGAACTCCTCTCAAAGACAGAAAACTTGCACAAAAGTAAACAAACGCTTTTTCAAACAACACTTGGTCAAACCTATCAAATTGTTTTTTTTTTCCACTAACAATGAAGATCATGACATTTCACAAACTGTCAGATGGCTGGTTTGACAGAGTTGGCTCGGCCCACTCCGATGAATTGGTCTTGCAGATAATTCATCGCAAAGAGAGATCCAAATGAGAGTAAACAAATTGAGAGCCATGAGTCAGATTCTATGTAGTTTACGTAGAACTTTCGAAAACTAGCATGTGTGTCTTTTTCGCGTAAGTGATTGATATCTGTCAAATAGTATTTATAATCGTCTCAATGAGAGAGATATCCTCTCAAAGAGAAAAAAACTTGAACAAAAGACACCAAACGCTTTTGAAACAAAACCTGTCGATTTGTTTTGGTTTTCCACTACAATGAAGATTATGACATTTCACAAACTGTCAGATGGCTTGCTTTGACAGAGTTCAACTGTCCACCCCGAGGAAAAGATCTTGCAGATACTTGCAGATAATAGGTCTGTTCCTTTACTTGAAAATTGTTACTGATTCTTACTGATTCTTACTGGTTTTAGATAAATCGCGTTCCTTTACACAAAAAAGTAGTAAAAGAGAGAGGCAACGAGAGAGTAAAAATTTCCTCTCACTAAAAAATCTTACTATTTCTTACTGCACAAATTTCATCCAGTAGAAATTGAATTATCTGTCAAAGTCAGCTGTTTCACTTGTTTGAATTATTTGCATTTTTTTATTTTAATTCAAAAAGTAAAAAAATGGAGAGAAAAGGAACATAGATGAAAGTTGAACGTTCTGAATGTTGAAATTTGCATTTCGCAATATATTGCATACTGTATTGGTTCTGGGAAATCATCAGGGGTGGACTTTTCTGTAAAATCCAAAATCATACAACAACACTCTGGTTACTTTTGCTTCACATATGTTTATGACATTTCGTTTGCAGCAGCTTTTGTGGTTAATCGCGTTCCTTTACTTTTTGGTGATTTTGACTTACTCTGAGAGAATTTTACCCCCACTCCTTGAAATTCAATAATTTACTATTTTTGGAGCAAAAAGTAAAGGAACAGAACAGACCTAATAATTCATCGCAAAGAGCGAGCCAAATGAGAGTAAAAAAAATTGAGAGCCATGCAACTGTCATAATTCTATGAAAGTTTACAATTGCGAAAACTATCGACACACTAAACAGACCTAATGAGTCATAGAATGCAACTTTCTGGCGCTTTTTGATGTGTAAACATCACGGCTGAAAGCTGTAGATCCCTTCCATTCGTGCAAAAATATAAGAAACGCACACAAATAGCTGCGAGGGCTCCCTGAAATTACACCAACAAAAAGAAAATGGAAAAAAAGCCCGAAATCTCCATACAAAGTTTTGGCGTAAATGCAGTAGTTAAATATTAAATGCAGTTACATAAAACTAGGTACAGCACAACTTAAGAGCGAACATACATATATTAAAACTAAGTTTGACAGCAGTATGTGATATGGAAATTAGGGCGGTCAAGAGCTGACGAATAAGGATTACATGGGCAGCTTCTCGAAGTTTGTCAACGCTTCACAAAATCGACCGCAGAGTTGGCTCTGCTAATAATGCTATCAATATGGGACCTGAAGTTGAGTTTCCTATCGCAGATAACACCCAGATCGCGTAATGTGGTGACAAAGGAAACAAGCTCGTTGCAGATGAGATAAGGTCTAGGAGGAGGTGGAGCACGTTTACGAGAGTTTGTGATAGCTTGACATTTTTTCATCTTGAAATGGATGGGAGTCGGCGGGAGATGATATGTGCCTGTAGATTTTCATGTCGTCTGCGTAGACTAATATAAAGGAGTCTTTTTTGATACAGTTATTATCAATTGATAGTTAGGATGAAAATCAACGGTCCAAAGTGGCTACCTTGGGGGACTCCAGAAGTGGCTTTAGAAGGGTCAGATCCGGGAGTTTTAAAAAGGACATAGGAAGGGAAAAGGGGGACTCCAGAAGTGGCTTTAGGATCGGGAAGTAAATTGGATTGCATGCTGCCAAGATATTCGAGGTAAGGGGACGCACAGCATTCAGAGAAATAAATGTATAGATGTTGGTAGTTGTAAAAGTCGGAATCGGAACGAGATATAAGGTATGCTTGCCACAGTTTGTTTTATATGTTTCGTAGTGAGCGTAATTGTACCAGGGCGGTACAACAAAGAATTCACATGTGGGTTGGATCATTAATATAAGTGCATATAATTGGATCTCTCACCCTCTAATCTAAATGACATATAAAGTCGGTATTTTGGCTCTTTAGGAATACGAAAAACAGTCTAGTCAGTTAAAAGAAAGTGAAAGGATTGTAAGAAATACAAATCACACAGAGGGTAAATAACCCCATTCTAAAAGAGTAACAATAACAAGTAATGAATTAGCGAGGTGCAAAAAAAGTGTGTAGCTTAATCCATTTTCCCTCGAGACCTAAATAAATGTATTCTATTTTCCAAAGTAGGATAAATCGATAATCAACGATGTTGATACATAGATACATGTGTATGTACATATGTATGTCAATCTGTATACCCAACCCACACACATTTACCGACAGGACAACACCGCCTCATTTTAATTTCACATTTATTTTTATTTTTAATTTTGGTATTCATCCCTTAATCAACAGGCTTCTCGTATATTTTGGGTTGCAAAGAAAAAATTCAAACAAATCACGCCAAAATAATCCAAAACCAACAAACAGGAAGAAAATTCTTTTCATGTGGGAACTCGGTAGTCGGTACACTCCAATAAGATTGTGTGCCTTGTCTGGGCATAAACATGGAAATAGAGAGGCAGTCAATCGCAACAGGTAACATCATCACCCGTACCCAGCATATTTGGACCGCAATAGAAAAACAAAAAAAAATCTCACAGAACAATCCATTGTAAAGTGTTACAAAAGTCATTGCAACGACTGTTGACAAGCATGTCCAGATACAGATACATGAAAGAAAAAGAACTTATGTTGCTGGGTTGGAATTGAATTCCATTGGAACTGGGGAAGTATAAGTACATTTAATTTCCACTCAAGTTGAGTGGAATATACTGAAAGCTGCATGTTTTGTGGAACGTATTTGTGTTTCCCCTTTTGAATTTGAGCTCGTTGCAAAGCCGAATGTTTGGTACTGGCTTCAGAACGGATTCAGTAGTTTGTGGGTCGTCTTGCCGTTTCGTTTGATAAATTGTAGTGGTGTTGACGAGGAAGTGCTTGTCCAATTCAGTAGGTGGTTGTTTTTTTTTTAATTTCTTTCTTATTGAAGGAGTTGCTTAAATTAGAGAAAACAAAAATTGTGTACACGATTTTAGAATAACGTCGCCGTCGTTTAATACGTTTTTTAACTCAATCAAGGCTGTGATTCTTCAAAGTAAACATAAAAAAAAAACTTTTTGTCACCTTCTCTAAGCAAACCAAGGACGAGTGTATGCACTTTTGGTGCAGTGTGTTCTTTCCACTGTTGCTGCATTGACTTATGTAATAGAATATCGTTGTTCGGTGGTGTTTCTATTAACAATATGAGCTCTTATATAAGCCAACGAGTGAATTGCGCAATCGATTTTAATTGAGAAATCCTTATGCACTCCGGTGCAAGTGGTTTATTTATTTAACGACCTAGAAAAAAATCTTCTTCTCTTTTGCAGGGTTAGGATATCAGAGATTAATTCAATTGTGAACAAGTGCGAGAAAATAAGATACTATGTTAACACATAAGATTTCGCTGGCAGTGGTTTATACTGTTTTTTTAATATGCGGTGCCATTCAATTAGTGCAATCAACTATTATGGATAAGTTACGCGATGATCCGGATTTATCTCAGGTAAGTTGCTTTACAGAACCGAACTATATGTATATTTAAGGTTGAATACAGCAGAAGTCATATTGCTCTCTTTTTGGGATGAGGCGAATCTATCCTTGACCTTTTTTCCGCATCAGAAAATCAATGAAAAAGCCAAAAAGGTAAAAAAACGAGCTTTTTCCCTTGTTACGTAAATAACACGGTTATTGTATTCCTACCACTACGATAGTTTTCTATTCGTGCTCAAACACTGGTCGAATTAGAATAACCCACTTCTTTTGTGCCGATGACTCACTGCATGACCAGTACACTCTCGGTGGACCATTTAAATAACAATTTTCCGTTGCTATGTACTCGTTTCAAAAGATCAATAATTTGTAAATAAAGATATGCGGATACATATTTAGATACGAGTAGGTATGTACCTACTTGGAAAACAAATGCAATTTCTCGATTACGATCTATTGCATACTAGCTAGCAACTCGATCGATTTTTATTGCCTTAATTAGGATGATATCATTTCTCTCAAACATACAAAGTTTAGGACAAGTATGTAGTAGCAATACTTGTCCTACACTTTGTATGTTTGAATAGAATTCGAGTTTTCCAAATCCAAAAAAAAAAAAAAAACGGGTCAAGTGTATGGATTTTATCTCCCAAGTTGGACTGTTCTCGGTCTGTTAAGAGGGTAATTTGTAGATTTCCATCATAAGAATATTCAGGCCATAAAAATGTTCTTCAAACCGGAAAGGTTTCATTCACAGCACTTAACCCCTCTTCAAATTTTATTAAATGGAAATTTAAATATTATTGTTGTACGTAATATGTACGCTACTCCTAGCCGGCCCTTTACACGTCATACCATAACTCCGTGTGTAAATGGTGCTCGTATGTGAATATATGTATTGTTAAACTTTTATTGATCAGTAAAGTTAAATGTCGTAAATCGACATTACTGTTCGTTCAAATATTATTACCTACGTAGGTATAATTGGCAAATGAAAATACATATATCGAAATGGAATCGGAATTGTTTTACTCAGTGTGAAGTGGAATTTGCTTTACTTACACAATGCAATCTCTCTTAAGCGGACAGCCATGTTTTTTTTTTGTCTAGTTATGAGAGCTGTCCGTTTATAATAAAGCATTTTGTATGGGAAATTAGAAATTAATTCGCCAAAAAGGTGCCCGTTAATGAGAGTTGTCCGCTAAACAGGGTGTCCGCTAATGTGAGATTTCACCGTAGTAAATGTGAAAAGAATCCTAATAACAATTAACTTAAAAACCACTCCAAATTTATATTTCAGTGTTGCGGTGTTGCGGTGACGAATTAGGTACAATTTGATCATCTTTTGAACTTTTATTCAAAGGCGTTTTGATGATCCTCCGTTGGATATAAACAAATCTGGTATTTCTATTAAATATCCGACTGATTTGCTTATTAACCTAAATAACAATATGCAATAAAATAATAGAGGTAGATCTTTTGACGACCAAAATAGTCTTTGAACCACGGTTGCCAACATGATGAAGGTTTCGAGACAGATACAAATCGTAAAAAAGACGGAGAAACTACTTTCGGGTTGAATATTTAACTTTCCAACTCAAATTAGACATTTTGTACATTTATAGTATTTTGTTTAACAAAAACTTTATTTATTTATGGAGTTGGAATTAATTCGTAGCATTTTTATCAAAACAAAATTGTTTATATGAAATGAAATTGAATAATAATTATGTATATTATTCAAAGTATTGTCCACCGCTAGCCACTACTTTTTTCCGGGATCACCACGTAATCCCGAACGACTAAAATGTCGAAAGTCTAGAAAATAAAAATATCTCGAGACTTTATCTGGAAAAAAAAATTTAGAAAAAAATTAGCTTTCGAGATTTTTAAAATCTCTTCATTTTACTGTAAAAGTAAGTGAGTGAGTTTTGTCTCGAAATGGGACGCAGGCATCCCTTTTTTATTCAGTAAAAACTTCTGAATTGTAAAATAAAACAATCAATACTCGAAGTTGGGCTTGTGTATATTTCTCTTCTGTATGGATCTATTTTGAGATTGCCAACGGGTTTTATGGTTGGCTACGTACGCATTTTTTGGATTTTCAAAATCGCTGAACCCACTTGAATTATAAAGGGTGTCCAAAAATCTACTCAAACAATTTTTAATTAAAAATTGTAAATTATTGATTCATAAAGTATATAGTACAGTGTTATGTGTGGAATAGCATATCGGATAAATGGCGCACGCACGCACTCTCAAAATGTTCCGTGACCGTTTGAATTTCGTTGATCCAGCGCTCAATTTGCTCCTCTAAGGCGTGGGTAGTCGTGCATTTTTTTGGATCAGAGCTTAGACTTTAAAACCCCAAGGAAAAGAGTCCAACGGCGTTTCATCGCATGATCTGGGCGTTCAATTCTGATTACCAAAACGGGAAATTATTCGACCAGAAAACGACACATGCAGTAATTGAATTGTTTTGCGGATTGTATGGCATGTGGCACCGTCAACACATCCATACCTTGCAATCTAGGCACAAAAAACTGGGTTATCGTGTCGCGTAGCCAGCACCATTTTGTTGCCTGCCCAGCCGCATTTTCAAAGAAGAATGGTTCGATAATGCCTCTCGCCCAAAGTCCGCATAAACAGTGATATGCTGCTGGATGCATTTGTTTCTTAACAATCACTCGTCGATTTTCTGAACTCCAAATTCGTCAATTTTGAGGTTTATCAAAGCCATCAAGATGAGAATGAGCCTCATCGCTGAAGATGATTTAGTTTGATAAACATTCTTATTTTCAGAATATTGCTCAACAGTTGAAACGCGTTGTACTGTCGTGTAGCTGAACTGTCAGCTGTCACGCTGTTTTTTTTTTTTTTTTCATTGGCAACATTTTACCGCACAAATGGCAGAAATTTCAAATATTTTGTGAATTTTGCGAGCTTATTAGGGTTTCCAATTAAGAGATAGGAGCTCCACCATGAGCTCGGCCAACAAAAACAGGAAGAAGGGCCACCATGTCTATCTCTCATTTAGGTACTATGTTTTCTTTAACCATTTTCACGCGAACGTGGCGCTACAGTGACTTAATAGAACTGAAACAGGTTTCACATGACTATAACACCTACTTACAGTGAATTTAACTAACACATTGGATTGAATAATAGTAAAAAATTGTGTGGAATAGTATCAAGTATCGCAAATGATTCCGAATTTTTTCCGCCACCTGAAGTGCCGTTTTCAGTCCACCTCAAGCCAGCATTTGATGCATTAAAATTAATATATGTTCATATTTATCTTTGAAAATACCACTGAAAAGGTATTAATTGTACTTAAGAGGTTTTGAAATAAAGCCGATACTGGCAAGGTTGACCTTTTATTTGCCCTAAAATATTCTTTTACTTAGATCTGATTTGCATACACCATATTAAGCACGGCCCCCCATCTTCATAAAAATACCGTAAATTTGCACCTTTTTTGCGCCGCGCCACTCAAATGGTAGCATTTGAACAATAAATACATAAATCAATAAACCTGTGCTATTTTGATACGAGTATCTCCAAATTGTGAACTAGCTCACGCAAGCATGATTTTTGTAGTCGAGTATAATGCCATCATCTCGGATCGGATGAAGGGGAAGTAGATTCAAAATTAATGCGCATCGTCACGTCTCTCCCTTTCCTTTTCAATTCATTTTTTAACACTCTCTTCCTCTTTTCTAGCACTTTTCTTTTGGGTTACTTCACCGTTCACCACCAGTTGTTTTTTATGACTGTTCTTAGAAAAATGTATCTGCACAGAAGCAGTTTGTGCCACTTTCTTTGAGATTGTTATTTGTTGAAATGGAAGTATGACTCTTTTTTAAATTTGAACTAATTCAGTCGCAGTCGCACAGGATTATCAAATATGTATAAATATTCTGCTAGGTAAACAACGGTTCATGCTTCATTTCGTTTATATTCAAAGTATTTTTCGGAAAATCAGAAATCAAAAGAAAATTCTTGGTTTTGGAAAAAGTCAGTAAATCTTATTTATTCTTTTTCATGTGTGCTCGCGTTGTATGTATTTTAATTAGAATGTACAAAATGTGTGCTCCATATTAATAATAATAATAATATTAATGGAAATAATTTTCCACAGCATTCGTTGACTTCTTTTGTTTCTTGTCGTCGCGTCGTACTCTTATGTCATTTAGTACCCGCAGCCTGTCAACAAAGCACATTTTCTTCTTTGCCCTCATGGTTGAGCAGTTAAAATTCTTCAGAACCCATAGCTTATGTGTAATTTCAACGCATTCTGTACTTATGTATCCATAACACCACAATTATGAATTTGTTTGACAGTCTGGGAAATTAATAGACTTTGCCAGAGGAGTTTACATCGTTTTTTTTTTAAAGCTTTATTAAACAAATTGACGAGGATATCTGAAAAGTGACAAGTGGGATTCTTTCTCGAGATACCCTTAGACTTTACTCAGAGTGCAGGAATATTGGAGAAACAGTGAAAAATAAGAATAAATAAAATAAGTACAACAAGCAATACTGTGTTAGTGTGACACAACATACTGTTTCTTAAAAAAAAACTCAGTTTATTATAACTCGCTTTGTTCTTTATTTAGCTTGAACAAAGGTTTTACAATTATTCTCGAAAACTTACTGATATGCAACTTTACAAGGAACTAATATTATTTCAAAAGACCTAATATTGCTTTCATTCTTCAATTCGGATGGCAATCTATTAAATAGTAGTTTCAATCCATTTTGATTATACAATAATACATTGGATTGTCGGCAAAGTTATGACACAATTTGCGAACCATTATTGCTATGCCATTTGAAAGCTGGCAGTTAAAGATTCATTTAAAAATTTAGCGGGATTAATCATGTTTGGCAGGTTTTGCAACAGGTTAAAAATGGAAGACCAAAGTGTGCATATCTTTTACTAAAAGTAAAGTTGTGAAAAGTTGCATTAAGTCTAAGTTTACGATGCTCTATAGGAACGAACGTCAGTGTCAACGATGCGATGGTTCCAAAAATTCCAAATTTTAATATTAAGGACACTCTTCGATCAGGAAGGCTCGCCGAGTATGATGATGACGAAATAATTGACAAAAATCCGCCCGTAAATGTCGATACACTTCTGTAGAACAATTGTACAGTTGCATACATACGGTACTTACTTACTTAGATGGTGCTTTAGTCCGGGGTGGACAAAGACCTCAACCCTCCAGTTAGACCGGTAAGCCCGATCATTAGCTAATTGCGTCTCCAGTTGCGCACTCCAAGTTGGTTGAGGTCCTTTTCCACTTGTGCGCATATTTATTATGTATACGTATTTACTGCATATGGTCTGTTTGGTAACTTTTTATGCTCAGATGGGTAGAACCTGTCTAATTTCATAAGTTGGGAAAAATAGTCACGTCAATCGTGACACCGTATTCGGATTTGATTTACATTCACTAATTAATACTTTCCGACTTGAACTCGATGAAATGTTCTTGGAAAACATTCAAAACAAAAACTTGTTAACTTTTGTTCCATTTTTATTTTATTATTAATCCAAAACAATTAAAACAACAAACTTCTCACTGACAGCTGGGAGTTTTGACAATTACATGCCCATAGAAATTGGTGTGGAACTCTCGTTGCCTTTCTTTGTTGCAACTTTTTTTTGGTTAAACAAACAGGAACTGTTCAAGTTATCAAACAGACCTAATAAGGATGTAAATCCGTAGAAGAATGAATTGTTCTACGATGTTTTATTTTCAATTATCACGTCATGTGGTTTAGCAATCTGTTCTTTCCCATTGTAAGCTTGCATTTCGATTGGACTATAAATAAGGGTTGAATAAAGTAATCAACTTTCAGACTAGAATAATAATAATTGGCTGTCGTTTACGTTGATTGAAACCAGAAACTATTTTAAGGAGATATCGAGTTGAGTATCTCGTAAGTTATCCTGAACAATATTTTGGTATTTGACTTACATACAGCCTTGGCCAAATGTAATAGACACCCTATACAATTCTTAATATCTTTGAAAAACGGAAGTTTAAATGAAATGAAAAGAAGCAGATAGGATAAATAAATAGTTTTATTAAGGATAACTAGTATTAAGTCACGCCGCCTTTAACCTTGATGACTTCAGCGACTCTCTTGGGCATAGTGCTGACTAGCTTGCGACACTCTTCCGAAGAAATATCACTCCACTCTTGCTGTAACACATTTTTAAGTGCTTCTTTTGATGTTATGGAGTGCTCCTTGATCCTATGCTTTAGAATACTCAATAGATGTTCTATCGGATTCAGATCCGGGGACTGCGCAGGCCACTCCGATAGCTCTGCATTATTCTCCTCAAACTAACTCATAGTTAGGGCTGGTATGTGGCAGGATGCATTGTCTTGTTGGAATTTCGCATTTTCCATGTTGGTGTCGCCGAAAATGTTGAAGTACATTTTCCAACACATTTATGTACTTGCGGGAGTTCATCTGACCATCACACACATGCATTTCACCCACACCGCTCGTAGCTATGCATCCCCAGACCACAATACTGCCTCCACCGTGTATTACAGTTGGTACCACGCATTCTGAGTTGTACTCTCCTCCAACCCTTTGCCTCGCAAAAGTCACACTAGGGGTGCCAAATATCTGAAAATTGATAAAAAAAAGGTTTATATTATAACTTGCTAGTTGAACCCATGCTCGCCTTGCTTCGCATTCTAAGGGCTTTCTTATGCATACAAATATGCAATTTCAGTGGGAGCGTAGTAACATCAAAGTATTTGTCTAAGTTTTATCAAAAACGTTTCAATGTGTAACTTTCAGCCCCTAACTGCAGATTTCATAGTTCTCAAAAACCGCACCGCACCGTAGCCCATCAACACTTCCGCCTCTACCAGATGTCGTTGCGGAATTGTAACTCTAGATCGGTTGCCGTTACATAATTTAGGCGGGCTCAAGTTTCTTAGAAGAATAGTAGGTACACCCACTTTTAGTTTTAATTTATGTGATGGCAGCGAAAGCGAGAGTTTAAAAATTCGACCAGATATCTGGTTGTTACTTCTTGGTCCACAACCCGGGTGATTGAAATACATTTTGCACTTTGATCATCAGCACGTGAAAATATCTCGCTGTTAATTGCTGGAGCTTAATCATTCCGAGGCAACAAAATAGCTCGCTCACAAAGCTAAGAATTCTTACGGTTTTTTAGTTGTGATATATCACCTTTAACCTTGTGATAAATTTACTTTTCCATTTTCTTCCAATTTTAAATAACAAATCAGAGAAATGTTGTAAACCAAACATCCCAGATGACTTCCACATAGCAAATATATATGTGCATACATATATGAACCAAAACTAACTCTTAAAACAACAGACGTTCACTTTGGGTAGAATATTTGTTTTTGATCGTTTTTTTTTTTTAATTTATTAATAATATTTATAAACTGAAAATGCAATTCACTGCTCTAGAAAATTCTCTTTCTTTTGACACCTCACTTGTTAAGATTGGTTGAGTGTGAGAGCCGCAAATGGTGATAATGATTGTAGCACATTGAAGTACAAATCATATGATCATGTTAGAGCGCGCACACGCACATATACTCACACACACAATATTGCAATTTGCAACGATACTCACTGCTGCACGACTGCTGGCGGTGGTCTCCGCTGAAGGAAAATTGTGGGCGATGTTTTGAATAATTGTTTTGAACATTGCTCAGCTTCAGGATAACGCAGGAGGATGTTTTATATCTCAAATGAATCAGCGACAGATTTACTAATTTCACCTATTTTTTTGATTTTTAATCCGATAAGCCATTATTGAGTTAAGGCTGTATAATGATAATATTCCTCTCCGACATACAGTTATTTTGACTACTATGTAAGACCCAGTAGGCTGAGCAAAATATTAAATAGCTTGTGATCATCCCGGGTACTTAAGAAGCATTTCAAAAAAAGTTTCATCGAAATCTGTCTAGCGGTTTTCACGCCATTAGGTAACCAACAAAAAACCTCTACAGTTTTATAATATTTATAGATTATAGATTATAGATTATTAATAAGTAAATAATAAAACCAAATACTTAAGTTTAAATATTCAACTATGAGTATGTTGAGTATGTTGTATCTTATATGAAATAAACTGCAAAAAACTGTACATGAACATAAAGTGCGATAAATATAAAAAAAAATAAGTTGATCCAAAAAATGACCGAAAAACTGAATATCTTCTATCTATCTATGTGTGTGTAAAATTAATTAAATAATTTGACTTGCATACATACATATGTACACATAAACATATTTGTTTTTAGATTGCAGAGACCACGCGTCCCACTCTCCATTTTTATTTCTTTCTGATCGTAAAAAAAAAAAAAATAACACAAAAAGTCAAGACACACATACGACTTGTAGTAACAAAAACAATATATTTTAAAGGGGATTATAACAATAGGTCAAAAAGAAATGAGCTGCTTCAAAGAACAAGATCGCAAGAGGAGTGGGAGTAAGTACAGGGCCAATAGTACAGCCCAACAAACCGGTCACTTGAGGTTGTGGTATCAAAACGGCGCCCTCGTTTGCGCTATTTCTTTCACCGAAACCACCACTATTACCTAACCTACCTATGTTAGACCTCAAACATTTTCAATGAGATCTTGTTTTAAATGTTTTTTTCATAAGAGTTTTCTTTCTTACATGCGTATCAAAAGAAAATGTCTTTCCTACCACTATAGTATGATATCACAGCGAATTCCTGTCTTCTATCAATTCCAGTGAAATGTAGAACACTATAAAAAGAATGTAACCTAAATATTCTGCAGTTGCTTTTCCATGAAATTGCATGACAACAATGTATCATTTTGTGTGCATACGAGTATGCCGTGTTCAAAACTCAAAATAACCTGGATACGTTTCCTTTAAGTTTGCAATGACGAAAGGAAGGAAATGTCGGTGTGTTCCTCATTGACATATGTATGAGTACAAGCAAAATAAAAAAAAATTATCGTTACAGGATATTCTACAGAAGTTAGAAGACTGTAAAATGCGGTTACAAAGTATAAGGCAACAAACCAAATGCTTAAAGGGTGATGTTTTGATTATAAAGTTTATACGTACCTAAAGCAGATGCCATTTAATTATCTACAGCACATTTTATAGATTATATCAGTTGAACATTGTCAATTTGTCTTCATTAAAATTCCTTGCAGTACAAAATGAAGGTTGGCATACAGTGAGTCAATTGTTTGCGTTTATGACTATTATGGGCTTTAGGAAGAGCGCGTTTCACACGGAAAAACACTTTCAAAGATGTGTATGAAAATTACACCGCTCAAGATCAAAATAACACGGATTTGTACCTAATATTGATAAGTTAATAAAGTATCTCGTGCAAGATAACAAATAACGAGGCTATCAAGTAACAGCAAACATTCCCAAAATGAATAACCATTAATAATAATGGAATGCTATAACAAAGGCATTTGTATGAATCCCTGTATCTCAAAACATGAATGTTATATTTTTGCGTGATTTCCGTACAAAGGACACATCCATTTTGATTATCTCTCAGTCGATAACATGCATATACATTTTGCTTCTTATACTCCCAGGCCATACGAGTTTAGATGTACATATGCACATATGTACATATGTAAGTATGTGTAGGCCCGTATTATGTATTCGTACCTAATTTCGAGCGGTTATGCCTATAAATATTTCATGAGGAAAGAAAATGACTTTCTTTTGACTTTGCTTCAAGTTACTCGTACACACAGCAAGAATGGAAGTATACCACTCACGACTGGACGTGGGACAAAAAACACGATTTCTTATTAATTTTATTTTGATTCAACATTTAATTTGACCGGAAAAATAGAAGCGGAAGGCGCTTATCGATACTTGGCTCCTTTATCATTAACTCGGTAACACAGGCATCGCGGTCGGTAGGTGGCAGGATACATACCTACTCCCTGTTGTTATATAGTGTAGAAATCTATTAAAACATTTTCGAATAAACGACTTAATAATGATGTTATAATCGCGTGAAATAAATGAATTTTTATTTCTTTAATGACAGACATAAATTGTTCCCTTGATTTTTATTAATTCATTACTTCAATAACATCTGGATTCTGGACGACGACGACACTAACCAGAACACCAATGATGTGCGTGAACTCCAATTCGCCAACACGATGCTCTTTGTAGAAAAGCGTAAATCCTATTAAGTTCGTTAAAAATTAAATTCAATATAATAGGATTATTCTCGATACCAAGTAGAAGCAAAAAAAAAATAAACCAAGCTGCTGACCTATTAGGTATATGTTATGTACATTGTATATACATATGTATGTCTATGTATGAATATTTCTTTCAATTTTATTGCAATTTATTTAATGTTTTTAGAGCAGATGACTTCAGACATCTGCATTAGCATTTTTCTATTACAAATCTTATTTTACTATTTATTTTGGCGTTCTCGTATGTATTTATAGATTTGTTCTTGATAACCCATCTGGCGTTTTATACGTTTATTTGTCCACTAAAAAAGGAAGATTATTATCGGCAAGTGTTTGAATTAAAAATAGGGTGAGGGTATCTACAAAGCTTCCAAGGTCAACCGCAAAAGATTTATCTACTTCAGTGACTTTTGGTTTTCGTTTTGTTATGGGCACCCAACCCGCTACGCTATAGTTATGACATGAGAGATACTATCATACTACATTATTGGACAGATTGTGGCATTTATCGTTTTCTTATTTTGTTTTGAGTTAATTCAAATATTACGCAGCGGGGGGATTGAAAAGATTCTTATATGAATTACAAAGCTGTCAGCAATTGGTGTCAATAGGCATAAACCGATGTACTACTGTTAAGGAAAGGCTGTCAAAACATTTGATTTGAACTTTTTTATATCATTAAAACCTATTTGTACTAATTTTACGAGTAATACATTGCTGCTCACAAAAAAAAAATTTTATTTAGTTGTTAAAAAATTCTCACATATCTCTGGGTTTAATTCAAATAACAAATAACGTACAATACATGCTCATATACGCGTACTTGTCACAAATTTGTGAGAAATTCCTCATCCTCAGACCGACACCACAGTGGAACATTTTATACATGCTAGACCTCAAAAATTCTAATGAAACTTCTATCGGTTATATTCAGTCCCGTATGACATAATAATGCTGAAAATTTGTTTTTTTTAACAAATAACTCATTTTGTGTAGATGCTCAAGGTCATAGATAATAGTCATACTCATTTGTATGTATACAGTATACTGTATAAAAAATCGCAAAACAATAATTATTTCTTTGCCAAATTGTGTTTCATAATGATATGACATAAAACAATGTACAGTGAACTCTCTCATAATCGGACACTGACGGTACCGAGAAATTTGTTCGATCATGAGAGGTGTCCGGTTATGGGAAAACAAATAAATAAATTGACATCATTTTATTCACATTCATTTTATTTTGTAAATTTTTATGTGATAAACACAAATTACGCAAATTGTTACAAAAACAAAATAAAGTATGTACTTATATGTTAAAAGTTTTCCATACGTAGATGTGTTTGGTCCATTTAAGAGAGAGCGACATTCTATTGCGGCTATTAAAATTGGTGTCCGTGTCCGGTTATGGGAGAATTTTTTATATGAAAAGCTTGCATTTATTTCTGTGCTTTGAAATCTTCGTCGTTGGTTTAGGTTGCATATGCTAATATACAATGTAACCCATTGGGGATAGTTCCTGATGGTCTATCCTTAATGTACCATGCTCCTTGTTGCTCGAAATTCAAACTTTGTCCGCAAGTATTTAGTTCCGAATTAAATTGTAGTGATGGCTGCTTTGAAATCGAATGTGTCGCTAATTTTAAATACTTAGGCATTACTTACTTACATAGTTGGCGCTACAGCTCGGGGTGAACCGGGACCTGCTTCTCGCAACCATTTGTGTGTGCGTGTTATATTCTTGCACGAATGGAAGGGACCTTCAGTTTTTTGCCGACTCCGAACGGCGAGTTGAGAAGCTTAATCGTGACAAATGATACTCTTTGATGCTTGTCAGGCATTCGAAAGAGGTGGTACCATGAAAAAACTCTTTTAGGTGTTCTCTTTTAGGAGCAGATCCGTCTTGAAAAATAACATCGATGGCCTCTGAGAAATGCTTTTCAACTGATGATAACAGTGATTGATTACAATATTTTTGTAAGCTTCCGAGTTTACGGTTCCTTTAACGAAGCATAAATCTCCAACTCCGTAGTAGAAAAAACATTCCCATATCATTTGGTTCTCTCAAGGCAATTTTTCCTTAAGCACTCTCGAGCTCTTCGGCGGTCGTACTGAATTCCATCTGATCCATAAATTAATGTTGAATTTGCTCTCATTGGAGCATATGACTTGCCTCTAATCAATTTCTGTCCACTTTCATATAATATTGGCCCAAATTGCCCGAGACTTCTTCATTTTATGTCCAAACATCGGGTTTTTGTTTCGAGTCGACAAGCCATTAAGCGAATTTCGCTGACTCTTTGAGGCACTCTATGCACACTAATTTCAATTGCATTTGACTTCAGGAACTCTGCTCTTATTTGTACAGCTATTTGAAAACGGTTATTTAATGACATCCGGTGTAAAACTCGATCATCCGCAGTAGATGTCTTACGAATCCATTCTGTTCCTTTTTTCTGTTCAACTGTGCTCCTAAGTGTTCTTTTTTTGTAAATAATCTCCAAACAGTCGACTTGCTGCAACCAACCTCTTTATATATTTTGGTAAGAGTCAACTCTGCCACTTCAAAACGTGCAATTATTTAATTTTTTGGTCCTCCGTCAATTGCTCGTAATTTGGCATTTTTTCACAATTATTAGTTTTTACACCCACGCTGATAACTTCAAAAACAAAAATAACTCTGAACTACTTGTAGCACACTTATATACCCAAAAATTATGAATGTTTTTAAAAAAAACTGCTATCTAAAAGTTATTAAGGATTATTCTGTAAAAAACGGTTGTTGATTGTATTTTAAAACAATTGCTCACTAACTTTTAAAACTTCCAACAAAAATGTTAAGTACTAAATTTGCAAAACTAACAAGCCGCCATTCGCAGTCAACTAATTATTTGACTTTGATGTCAGATTTCTCTCCATTAAAACAAGCTTAGAGTTGTCTACATGCAGTTTCGACGTCAGCGGATAGCTGTTATTGATTACAACTGCAAAAAACAAAACAAACCGAAGTTGACTTTTTCACTTCTAGCATGTATGAAACGGTCCACTGTGCGGCGCGGCGCAACAGAAATGCTTCGCTATTGTGAACTGTTCCTGTTTAGTCAATAATTTTTGTTGCCTTTTACTATACATTTATTGGAAATAGGGACCTACATACATGTTTGCAGTATGTGTTTAGTTTACAAATTCAATTTGGTAGTTCTATATAAGAAATCAGGTTATAAACCTACAAGAGAATATGTATGTATGTAGATATGTGTTTAATTTGTAAATAACTTCAGTCTTTTGTAGAATTTCGAGGAAACAAATTTGTCGTCCCTCCGGGGACTTCCGTTCCTGATCTATTTCCATCGAAATCCATTTTAATCTGACCAGCACAAACATTTCGATAGAACTTCTCAATTAATCCGGCTTCTCAACTTTAAATTAGAGTGTTTACAAAAACTGGTGCACTCTGTATTCGCCCTGATGCGTTCGATGACCACTGTTTGCGATGTGGGCATTGGTTCAACACTGAACTCGCCCCAGTTATTTCTTCAGTGCAAGAAAAGGGGCTGTCAAAACATTAAATCAGCTTATTTCTCATTTGTTTTGTTTTTTTTGTTGTCATTGTGTTTGTGTTGCTCATTGTACGAAAAGTATTTTTTTTTATTTTTGGTGGGCCAAGCGTGGTAGATGTCAGTGTCGGGGGTTGCAATGTGTTTTTTGAGAACCACGATAATACACTGCCCGGCTTGAGACGTCTTATTATTTTACTGTCACTGCTGATCCAATGATCAGCGAGTTTGATCGTGGCCTGATAAGCTTGAGGCAATTTAGAAATAAAAAATACTTAATTTTGTTTATTTTGGGATCTTTCAATAGTAGGCACATATGTATAACTTTTGAATACAATATTACAAAACTGATGCAATGAATTTAGTCAAGCATGTTTAGCAATAAAGATGGCGTTGTTGGTAGCAGACTCAGTGACTGCGCTCTAAACTTATGGCGTCGTCTTCGATTTCCTAATACGGATTTTTTCGGAAGTTGTAATTTTTCCCATAATCAGATTTGAATCCTTTCTATTCGGAAAAGCGAACCTAGAAAATTTATGTGACTGACTGTTTTCAATTTACCAGCATTACATAAAACGCTATAAAAGGTCTAACTGCTCGTGGTTGAAATTTCTACATTCACCTTCGTAGACACTCAGTAAAAAAAATATTCCTCTTAACATTTACTGTTGGCCATAATCCTTGCCTTCATAAAATGTGGAAAAAAAGATTAGAATTTTTTTTAGGAAAATTGCCTCGCATTCCAGAATCTACATTTTTTCCAACATAATGTGCATGCATTAGGTAATCTCACATAAGTAAAGAAACAACTTCAAGTTATGCATAAATATTATAGGTATACTCGTATACTCGTACTAGATCTCTATCATCAATTTTCTTCTAGTACCGAAACAGATAAAACACTCTCGAAATTACAGTGGAAGGCAACGGCGGCGTCGTTGACTTAAATAGTAATAATTTATCTAATATCTTTTTCTTTTACTGTTTTTATTTTACGGTATTAAAATGCAAACGCCCTCATATCTCGGGAATTAACATTGTTTGAACTTGACTTCAGAGTATACGTACGAGTGAGTACTTTGTATTTAAATTTGTGAATCCCAAGATACAGAGGATACTGTCGGTGCTATTAACGCTTGAGAGCTAAAGCGTAACGATTCTCTTTTGATAGATGTCATTGCACCCCGCTATGTGGCAAAGTGGTGCTGGTGTTTCTACATTCTGCTGACAGTTAAACATTTACCTACGGGAGGGTCATTTGTGTTTACAATTTCTCTTTCTATTAATCGACTGTGACCACAACCGGCACACTGTTATAATTCGAAAAAACGACGAGCGACGTGAGTCAAGAAGACACGATGTTATGTGATTCAAACTCACGAAGGTAAAAAGTAAAACGACGTTGAAAAACAGGTTCTAAACTTAAGCGTGTATTGGAATATTGCCTGTACCCCCTTCTGTTTTTTTTTTTTTTTTTTATTAATGTGTCTTAGGTTCCACTTAGTGGATGGTATCTTTTTTGTTGTTGTTTTTACTTGAGTGTTTCTCAAACAGCTTTGAGTTGTTTATTCATGGAATATATTATAATTACGTTTTATTTTCACATTTTCACATATGGCACATTTTCATATCACCAAATAGGTACGTGGACTTTATTACAATTTCAACGTTTCCATCTGTTTTGTTGCATGTCGAATCTAAACAGTGATTAAAAGTAAAACAAATCGTTAATTAAAATAAAACATTGTCCGCTGTACTGACTACCGATTCTTTCGTTTTTTTGTCTTTCAATTAAATCAATACAAATATGTATCTAAAGCCATACAAACGTGCATACATACATACATACATACATTTGTACAAATGTATACATACATACATATGTATGTAATGTACATACATACGTATTTATTATGCATGCACTTCGGATTTGCAAAAAAGAAAGTAGCATATTTTCTTTTGTTTTGCTTACACTTCCATACATACTTATGTACATACATTCATATGTATGTACGTCAGTGAATGGTTTGGGCTTTTTTTTCTATTTTTTGTAACTTGTTAGGTATAGATTCGAAAATAAGTGGTTATGCGATACTTTGTTGACGTAATAGGTTCTTTCATTATGTAACTCGTACCTGCATTGCCTTTGTTTAAGCGACTCACATTCATGTTCTTTAAATTATATAATCTTATAAGTCTAAGGCTGTATTCACATATTAATTATCAATAATCTGACTCAAAGACAGTCTGAGCTAACATACTGCAAGTATTCGTTTTCACTGGAATAGCGACACAAGTCTAATGCTCAGAAGTATGTACATATGTACACACATATGTAAGTGAATTCTTAAGAAAGTCATATCCTTACAATGTTAATATGTACTCACCATATTCCTTACGTTAGCTAATGCTACCGTCATTGTTGTAGTTTATCCTTTTGTATTTTTCCATTTAATTAAAAATATGTACCTATAGATAAACCTGCTTACGTACATTTGTATTCATGTACATATGTATGCACATATGCATACATATGTTACGTATGTATGTTTGCACATATGAAGTAAACCTTTAGGTTTTGGTTAGAATATAAATATAAGCTTATTTAATACAATATGTACAAGTATGATGGTACCAAGCTGTTTCTGGTGAAAGTGTATTAATTCAATATATGAAGTCAACACATGTAGGTATATACATATGTATACACATGCATATATGATATATGGTTGGAAACAGCTTCTCAACACCAATTGTCGGGAGCACAATAAAACAATCTTTTGGCGAACAAACATTGTAGAAAAATATGTACATTACATAGCCACGTCAGTTATCTGTTCTCGCGACACAGACTAATCCGGTTTTTTGATGAAAGTTCTCGAAATGCTTAAATTTTTGATCAAAATTCCTTCCTTCATTGCTCCCCAGTAGGAAATTGCTGCTTACCGAATCGATTCTGTAAGTACTGATTGGTAGCTACCAGCGCTTACTTTCCTTATTACAGAACCGATTACATTTACATGGTGATGATGTCCTAGGGTGGTAAGCACTTACCAACTGGCTTACCGGTAATCACTTATCTCCGCGGTGAATGGTAATTGCTGAAAACATTGATTACTACGTCCTAGGGTGGTAAGCACCTCTTATTTGCCTTATAGGGAATCAGTTAACTTGGCAGTTAAAGTTAGTTATTGAAAACATTAGTTACTACATCCTGGTGTCTAAGTATTTACTCATCTTTTAAATTATTGTTATAATTATTAATTTTACTGAACAGTACTGGCACCGCACTTCAAATGATGCAACATCGAAAAAATTTCGGACGGACATGATTGGTTTTTGTCTCAGTCGAATAACTGTATTTTCATTCCAGGAATGCTTTTGAGAGAAAAATATCTTACAAATGTAACGCCTGGTAAGCGAATAAGCAATGGCATAGATGTAAAATTGCAATAATATTTAAAATAAGATTTTCGATGCGTTACACATTCGCTTACTAGGCGTTACTTTTGGTAAGATCTTATATTTTCAATAATTTCTTTAAAGAAATATGCACTTACTATGGAAGCAGTTACAACTTTTCCCACTCGGCTCGTGTCAATGGAAAATATCGTAGTATTGGTTGCAAAAAATGCGTCGCATTCATTGTCTTTAAACTTGATAAACAATAGCTGTGTTAATTTATTAGGCTAGGGTTTTGTTGTATATATTATACATTGAAAGCTTTTTTGATTTTTGCAACCTCGATTTCTGCAAACCTCGATATTTGCAACCTACGTACACGGATTTCCTTTTTTCAATCTTTGCAACGAATCTAACACAAATTCTCGATATTCGCAACTTTTAGGTTTGATTTTCGCAACATACAATATTTGTGTGTGTTTACTATGAGATGCAATAGCAAACTTCTGCCAGCATCATAAATCGTCTTGCGGCAGTGTAAGCAATAAACCCGCAGACCAAGTAGCGGTACAGAAAAAGGGTACATCGCCATAGAATACAATCCTCCTCGGCAGCTTTGACATCTCTGAATGATCTCCGAAAATCTGCCTACGTATAAGCCAAAATATTAAGAAGTTTCTGTCGAAAGTGAGGAAATGGATATTAGGCGTGTTTTTTCTAGCCTATATAGAATAAACATGTTTCAGCAACATTTTTACCATATAAAATACAACAAAACCTTAGACTGGATAGTTATCGAGGCTAAGGTTTTGTTGTATTGTGCATTGAAATATTTTTTTTTATTCTATATATGTAGTCTAAAAAAAGAACACGCCTATTATTGATACACAACCCAAAGTAAAATTAGAAGACGAAATAAAATGCTTTACCACATGTTTCCAGTCAGTGGGCAGAACAAAATTACATCAAATTGAGAAATGATGCAACTCTAGAAAATGCGCGATAAGGCTGTTGCCAAGCGATCTTCTGCAAACCAACATTTATAATTTTTTTTTAAAGGCATACTTATTATACTTTGAGTTTCGCATAAATTAATTTCTTTTTTCGGAACATATATTTGAATGCGCATAATTTTTAATAAAAATAAGATTCTTAAATTTACTCGCAATTATATTTTGTGACTCAGAGAATAGTATGTGTGTGTGTAAGCGTTTCTTAGCTTTTAAATTTATGAGAAATTAAAGTTTCCAAAGTTCACCGCGGAGAGTTGCACGTCTGAATTCCAGCTTCATGGGGTGCTGATTAAGTGTGGGTCCCCTTGCCTCCCACTGAAAACCATCTTATATTACAGACTTTGATGCTCTGCTCTATTACACTGCTCTATTACACTTGGCAAATTATTAATTATGCTCTCTGCTTATGTTAAAGGAGCAGAGTATGTGTACTTGACGTAATAAAACGATTTGGTAGTAAATTCCAGTGTTCCGAAGGGAAAGCGAGTTTAATTTGCGAAAAAAACGTTTTCAAAGTGCAAAAATAAGAATTTAAAGTGAAAATGATTAAAATGATTTTAACCTTTTAACTTCCCAAAAATAGTATTTTCTGTTCGTTTTTGGGACTTTTCTATTTTCCAATCAAAAACATTGTTTTTTTTTATTAAATATACCACTGACTGAGTGGTATACTTATGTATGTATGTTACATATGTATAGGTAGATAAACATACATATCTACATATTTATGTTACCCACCCTTGGCTTGGGACTCCTTCCTTTTTTTAAGATTATAAATGAGTAAGATATTTGACATGTTCCACAAATTAATTTGTTTATTTTTTGCGCATTCGTGCATGCCTGTGGAGTGGATACCCACGTTAAGGTTTTCTTGTATTTTACATTGAAAACATATTGCGGAAACATTTTTAGTCTATACAGATTTGAAAAAAAACTCGCCTATTGTACATACAAAGTAATGTACAATAGTCCTTCGTTATACGCCGATTCAATATTCACGAATTCAATATTCGTGAGGACCGAACATCGAAGAGTTACCATTCCTGAATATTCCTGAACTCGATATGCGCGAGTTAAAGTTTGCCGAAGGAAAATTGAAAAAAAAAACAAGTTCTGCTTTTGTTTCAAACTTTATTTCACAACTTCCAACTTTAAACTAGCTTCATGTGCTAAGTACAAAAATAAAGGAACTTAAAAATAACAGCACCGGTCAAGTGCATAACATCTGCACTTGCTTATGTCAACAACTTGTTTTCGTCTTTACTTAACTCGGTGATACTCACCAGCAGCGGTCGTGGTGTGTTGCGTTGCTAAGCCCACCGTTGAATTCGGGTGCGGAAGAACTCTGCACTTGTGTTGATGCTGTTGCTAGTGGTGTTGCACCATGTATCTATATCGTATACAACTGATCCTTATTCGATGTATGATGCTGGAGGAAGTTATTCTGCTAGATGCAGAAATACGAATACTCATACGTATTGGTGGAGTTAGTGTTGCAGCCAGGGAAAAAGGTTGCCAAACGAAATAAAAAATTACCAAAACATTCTAAAGCTGGAAACGTTGATAAAGCACTAAAAAAAGATCGTATGATGCCATATCCCTATTCTTTGTTGAGACTTATCTCGGGGTTATACATAGGTTTAATATTAAAAATGACGCAGCAGTGGAAAAATGTTTTGAAAAATGGTTTGAAAAAAAACACGCCTTTAGAAGAAACTAAGCATTGATTCGCAACATTTTAGCTATCCAGTTAGGTAAAAAAAGAGTTAAAGAAAAAGTAATTGTGCGGACAGTCAGTGTAATTAGGTGTTTTAGACTAAACATGTTTCAGCAACATCCAGGCTAAGGTTTTGTTGTATTTTACATTGAAAGCTTTTTTTTATCCTAGGCGTGTTTTTTTTGTAACCTGTATAGACTTCGAAAAAGCTTTCAGAACAAAAATAAGACTCGATAATTATCGAGGCTAAGGTTTTGTTGTATTTTACAGGTGTAAACATGCTGCTGAAACATGTTTAGGTTTTGTTGTATTTTACATGTGTAAACATGATGCTGAAACATGTTGAGCCTATACAGGTTACAAAAAAAAAACACGCCTCCTATATAGATTTGAAAAAAAGCGCATTGTTGTCGAATGAAAGCTGAGATTTGAAGTCTAAAGAGTCCAGCGGGTAGAACGAAATTAGTCCACCGAAGATAGAGAAAAACGTATTTTGAATGTTTAGTTGCAATTCTGAGTAATTTCATGTTTTTTTTTTCTTCAAAATTAAATTTCCATCATGTTTACAAGGATTTCTATTTGATCGGTCGACCCCACCAACGCAAACTCCAGATGCCAAACGGAACAAAATAAACTTATTTTTCCACACAAAATATAATAGTTGTTCTATTTGCATACAAACATACTAATTTTTGTAATTAAGTATGGTTTGTGTGTTCAGATTATGGTCCGCATCCCTCATTTATATGTAAATACACAGTTTCATAGACTCTGTTTACGCGAAATTTTTACGGTCTGTATCACTCGCGTATATCGAAGGACTACTGTACTTAATAATATGTTCAATGAAAATTACCCATTCAAATTCGATTAAAAGCAATTATAGTTTTGTATTGAAATCGTTAAAAGTTGAAATTATAGAACAAAAAACCACAAATTAATTTTATTCACACAAATGTGTTTCATGTCACTTAATTAGAGAGCTGCTTGCTACATTTTAGTTTCTCTCCAATTTAATAGCTTTTATGGACATATGTACATATGTATAGTACAGACATCGAATGGCCATGGTTCTTTTCAATTGCGAGTGTCCCACAATTATTTCTCTTTGAGATATTAAAATAGTATATCACGCACGCAAACAACGCGTTACCTACTGTTGTGTCAAATTTCTAATTTTCATTTACCAATTTCGTACAACCCGTCACCTGAAAAAACAGCCCCTTGAATCCGTATCTATCCCTTTAGAAAAAAAACAACATGAAAGTGATGTTAAAATGTTAACGATATTAAAGTGCACATTAAGTTACCATAAACTGCTGCCCCTCAGTTATAGAACCAGAAAAAGAAAAGAAATAATAACAAAAAAATTCATCTGAAAATAATTTATACATATGTATGTATATATTTCGCATGAGGACATGAACCCATAAGGTAGTGTCTCTCGTCATATGCATGCTGACGTCGCACCTGTCGTCGAAATGCGATAATAATCAAGAATTAATTACGTACGTGAGTATTTCGTTGGGTGTTTACTGGTTAGCCGAAGCCGATGGCAGAGAATACAAAATGAGTACCCATAGAAATAGAAGCTACACAAGAAAGGGCGCAATTGAACATTCTGTCAGGTAGTCCCTCAGGTTGGGAGGATTTTGTGTTGGCGTGATCACCATTCATTGTTGTGCTCGCATACACATGTCGCCAATGTCAATAGCAACCAGGTGGTCAGGGCACACCCCAATATCCAAAATCAACATTTAGATTGTATTTGTTTGGGTAGACAAACAGTTGCACTTTGATGGGAAACGAAAAATTGATTTGAAAATGAATGGAAAATTGCTGAGAAAATCGAAGAAAAAAATTGCAAACAATGGATATACTATGACGTCATCTACAAAAAAAAAGTTAAATCGTTCGGCATTTTTAAAGCACTAGCAATCAAAGGGAGGGAGGTGCTCTTTTCATTACCAAACACCAGCGTTGCCATAGGAGTCTTTCATACGGTGATACCTACTTTTTCCAATTTTTGCTAATTTCGATCCTTTTTCATCCTATATCAAAATCAAACAGCTACTTTCTTTTATCAGTAAGTTAATAAATAACTTGAATATACATTTGTACATACATATGTGTAGGTAAGAGAATGAATGATTAGACGTTATATTATTGTTCTCGGTTGAACGTTTTGATTTCAACTGATTTAGTGAATGATTTTTCGTCCTACCTATTTAGACACCTGTCAAATTGCGCATGTCAAGTGGACTAACAGCGCCATCTCTTATTGATCTTGCAAACAAAAAAACATTGCATACGAATGTTCGGGCAATGTTGTTGCATGTGAAATTGTGAATGTGTGGGAAAGGGTTTTTCCTATTAAAAGATTTCCAAATTTGGAGCCCTGGCATTTTTTTCATGGATTATTACGTCAAAATGAAAAAAATGATTTTCCGGGAAACTTTTCCCAATTTTGAATTATTAAAACCATTTAAATTGTAATATAACGATCAATATGAAAAAAAAGAGTTCCCCAAACAAAATGTATGAAAAATCGACTTTTCTGAGTTTGCTAATTCTCTCGCCGTAAACTGCCTTGGGAAGAACACAACAAAGAAATAAAGCCAACCCAAACCTAATTGAGGACAAATCATTCTATCTCTCTCACGCTTTTAACATATTTTTTTTGAACCAAAGAGGGATGAGTGGATATTTCTTTGAAAAAGGAACAACGAACTAAGCTTATAAGTCTAAATTGTGGCTAGGCCTAACCTTTTAGATACAAAAAAGTTGAAATCACCGTTACAAATCTCCAGACGAATTCTGAACACAGCTAGTTAACGTATAGAGGATTTGTTTATGGAAGAAAGTCGTGACAGCACCTTTTAAAGGACACCTACACGATCAAAACATTTATCAGCCCGCAGTTAAATAATTTGAATATTTTAAGAGTGATTATCTGAACCCTCGTCTTGACGGCTTTTCTGCTTACCGGATTAGGAACCTTTCAATTAATTTTATGTAATTACAAACTGTCACAGCAATCCTACCAGGTGCATAGAAAATAACTTATTTAAGGAAGCTCCCCAACGATAAACCACCACCAAGCATAATCCATTAAAATGAAAACCTTTCACAATATTATAATAATTAGCAATGAAAACTACACCGAAACCACTAAAAGATTAAAATTTCAATTTCGCACTGAGTTCTCTTCAATTTGAGCTCTGTACATAAACCATGCGCTGTCAACACAGCCACTCCCAAAGGACACATATACTGGTAAATCAAGAACAACGTGTGGCAGGAAAGCGTTTGAACTTCCACTTTAAATTACAACCCCCATGAACGCGTGCTAATTGTGAAATGCACTTCATACTCATATGTACTTATATATACATACACACACTCGCACTTTATATTATAATTTCTTTTAATTGCCCTTTGACATGGTTGTTGCTACCAGAATTTAAATTAAAATCTAGCGGCACCGACTGCGATGAACAACGAATAGATATCCCGGAATACCCAGAGGTCTGTACTCGTATACTGTATCATTCACTAATTAGCGGTTAGAATAGTTTTGCCCATTCAGTCAAAATGTCTTATCCAATTAAACTTAATTAAAAGTTCATCAGGGCTTAGCTACTTCTGCTAAAATAAGAAAAGACAAATGTGGGGAACAATAAACTCTTGCGAGAAACTCTCCGCACTTTGTTTTACGCATCGAATGTAATAGATTTTCGCACACTGATTAATGGCAAATACTCATAGATACATATGAGTACTTTACTCACCCCTTCACTCCAAAAAGGCTAGCTTCAAGAATTCACCCACAAGGAAACGAGGTCATGTGGTGATAGACGAAGTATAAATATTTAAAATCGTTTCATCTAAAATGGAAATTACGACGAATACTTAGATGAGCTTCAGAGGAGTGCGAATACAAACCCTTAAGACAGGTCAAAGTCCCAATCCCAGCAATATGTTGTTTTGTACTTATACCAGTTTGACTTAAGTCAAACTTACTGCACTACGGATGCTTGAATACCTATACTGACTTTTATGTGCAAACCTAGTTTTTAGATTATTGGGGGCTGGCCCAAGGTGTCAAAACATTGAAATATCCGCTTAATAGACGACGTGACGTTTAGCCGAAAGATTGCGTCAAAATATTAAGTTACGTATTACTAGAAAATATTGTAAATTTGTTAAATGGATGAGTAGCCATTAACGGTGGTTTGCAGACAAATATGTCATATAAAGAATAACAACAAAACGTGGCGAATACTGTAAAAAGTTGAATTTTATTGGCTTTTTTTAGCACCAGATGTGGAAGACTATGCTTTTGTTCGATCAATATCGTATACCTATACCTCGGTATTATTATGACACCTCGAAATAATACCACCACGTTCCTAAAAAAAACACATATCGCTTAAAATCAGAAACGTAAATATATCGCACCTACAAACATCTTAGTACCTACTACTAAAGCTCACACTTGATCTGGATGGCAGAACACAATGGTTTTGACTTCAATGAAAGAGCAGACGAAATAGCCAGAAAAGAATTTGATTCATTATTTATGTGACTATTAGCTCTATTAAAAGCAACATCACTAAATGGTTAGAGGGAAAAACACTTCATTACTGGACGATAACTGAAAGTAAGAGACAGACCAAACGCTTTTTATCAACCCCTTCCCTTAAAAGAACTTAACAACTCGTACAGCAGATACGCACAGTTGCAGGCTTTTTGACGGGACACTGCAGAGTCAAAAAATACCTATGGTATCTGTCGAAGGTGCAACGAAGACAAAAAAAAATTAAAAATCAGCAGAGCACGTCTAGGTTTCCTATGAAAACCTTACTTTGAGGCAGATGACATTACCTGCATTTTTTAATAAGTCCGGCTTCATGAGCAAGCTTTAACATGAGGACATCACAATAATGATAAGAGTACCTCTCATATCAATCTAATCTAATCTAACATCTTTGCGTTTGTTGTTGATGGCTGGTACAATCGGTTACTCGCTTTAATAAAACCACAGATGACATGTACGTACAACACACCACTGCCAACAAGTTGACTTTTTTATGTATTCGATCCTGAGATTGATGAAGAACGTGGGATGTCGCCGTTTCTACAGTGTCTTTGTGTCCAAGCAATTGGCAATTTCGGAATATTGTCCGCCTAAGGGAAATATCTACTCAAGATTGATGTCCGCAATGGGAGGAGATGATCCTTGAAATAAAATTGTGTATCAAATTCCAACAAAATGTGTTTTGTTTCAGAATTTTTTTTTAATTGATTTCTAGCAACACTGCATAAGAATGGCAATTATATTAGTACAGTGAAGCCTATATTAACCGGACACCAATGAAACTGGAAGCTTATTGTTGTTATGGGGAGAGTATGCAATCGTACTGGAGTAAGATCTAAATACATGAAGAAGTCGGAAACCTTCTCTACCAGCGGATAAAACATTTTAAATTGAATCCTTTTTTTTATTTACAACGCGTAAAACCTATTTGCCAGTTGAAGAAAACCTAGATTCTGCAGTCCATGCTTAAAGTACGTTCTTAAACATCAGTTGTGTCCGTTAAAGCAGTATCTTTTTTTAGTCGTTTCATATACCTAAATAGTACTCTGTCATGGAGTTAATGTTTGCAAAAGGGAAGGAAGGCGTCCATTAAGGGAGGTTCCACTGTAAATAAAGATTTTTTTTTCTTTTAATTAATGTTTCTCCGTACTTCGAATAAATCAACACAAACCTAAATGTACCTCGTAGTGCGTTGGCCTTCATAATGCTGAATTTGATGTGAATGTCAGTTTTTAAAATGTCACCACTTGTCATTCGACTGATGATTAATCGGAAGTTGTCCGTAACAATTAATTGAAAATAATTCGCCGCGAGTCATTTTTTTTTATTTTTCGTAAACAAAGTAGAGAAAGGGAATATGAAATTCTTAAATTCAATAGAAGCTGTCCCTCCCAATTATATGCGCGATGACAATAAGACCTGCAGGAATCACTCGTGACGTACCGCATTAAATGATGATGTGACTCATTTGAAATGTCATATGAGTCTTTTTGTCGGCACACAGATGTCAATGTCCCAATATAAATTGTTTTGTCAATTGATTTAATGAGTTCATATGCGTAGGACTAGCGTACGCCCAACTGATTAACTCGTGGAGTTTTTACGTGATTCGGAATGCTTCTCTTTTTCTAATCTGATGCTCCTCAAACTGATATCAGAACAACATCAATTTAGTCTTAAGCTTCCATGTGGTGCACAGCCACTATTTTGTGGTAACGCCTTTATGTATTCCTGACACATAATTACAAATGATTTATGTATCTGCGAAGCCTGTTGCTCAATTTAGTTTTTTTTTAGATTACTCTAGTCTTATACATAAAAAAAAATGATTATCTGAAAATTTATAAAAATTTGACACAATTACGTTCCAAAAAAAAAAACCGTCGTTGTTTGGCATTTTTCGCATTAAAATTTTACGACTACGGGGGTATGGTTGTGTGCTTCAGCTGATGTCACGCGTTTTGATTAACGAACAATATTTAGGAGAAAAAAAAAAAATGTTCATCTCATTCAATCTATCATGAACATCTAATGAAACAAAATTCAGTGTCATTTTAAAATTGTTATTCAAAAGAAAATGTTTTATGTCTGCAAGTACTAGATACATATTTTCATTTATTGTCACGCGTTAACATTGAACAACTTAATAATAATTTACTTAAATCTACTTACGTCGTTTTATATGCATATGTATGTGTTCTTGGAGCTTGGATGGGATAAGTACTCGTACTTCAATTAAATTAATACCACCACCGCTTGATAGCTTCTCTGGAGATGCAACTAGGGATGGCTATAGCTTTGGTGTAAATATGTATGTATGTCGGCAAGTGTAATAAATTATTCAATTATTCTGACATTTTATTGCCGAGTTCAAATAGCACAGAGATATTGAACATGAAATGTCTTTTTGTAACTGTGCATGTGCGTGTGTACAGATTCTATTCAATTTTCTATTCGGTTTTCTTTATGCTTTCGAAATTTGTTCCGTTAATTTATACGTGTCAGTTGCATCAAACGTGACCAAATCAATCTAGGATTCCGAAGAGAACGTTTCTAATTTATTCCTTCCAAAGTTAAATTTAAACTTATATTCCGAAGATGTATAGAAATGCACAATGGACGAAAGCCAATAGTAGTGTACGTGTATGTTCCTCTTCTCGAGAATGCAGCCATGGGGCATGGGAAACATTGGAGACCTAACGTACAGGTCCTCTCTGGAAGATGTGGACACAATTTTTTTTTTTTTTTTTTTTTTTTTAAAACACTATCAGATCTGTGTCATGGTGTGCTTAATACAAGCAACAGCCATAAGCAGAAATTTGCCAGGGCAAAATATGCATCAACAGGCTCATCATTTAGTGCTGGTGTTAGTGGTTAGGCTACGCTACATTTCAACACTACCACTAGCAATAAATAAACAAATATACATAATTAGAGTTTATGTTCGAGGAACTACATTACGCAAGACATTTTTAAGTGTAATTTTGTTAAGATTAAAGTCAAGAATGTTTACATTTAAGTTATAGATTTTACTCATGCGGCTAATAGGCTCATGCATCCCGTAATTTGTTCTGTGATGAGGAACATGCAGTAACTCTATACTACGCAGGTGATGCGATCCCCCACGAAAGTTTAATCCTAAACAGGATAATAAGTCAGGTGCATCAATCAGACCTGAGATCAGTTGATGCATAAAAATTATATCATTATTGACCCTTCTTTGAGCCAAAGGCTGCATTTGCAACAGTTTTATCCGATGCAAATATGGGGGGAGGTTAAAAGGATCGTCCCAGGGAAGACCTTTCAATGCGAATCGAATGAAGCGTCGCTGGACAGCTTCAATACGAGTATTGAGATTTTTCTGATAAGGTGTCCATACTTGCGAAGCATATTCGAGGTGAGGACGGACAAGACTGTTAAATAGTGAGAGAGTGACATAAGGATTTTTAAATTCTTTACACCATCTTTTAACGAAACCTAACATTGAATTTGATTTATTCACAATGTGGTTTATATGCTCTTTAAAATCAAGTTCAGGGCTAAAGTAAACACCCAGGTCCTTAAAACTATAAACCCGACTGAGAGAGTGATTCGATATTAAGTAGTTGAATATAGTCGGTACCAGTTTCCTAGAGAAAGTCATGGACTGACACTTGAGTGGGTTAAGGACTAAACCATTTTTATAGCACCAGGTATTGAAACTATCAATATCTGATTGCAGAAGTCTACAATCATTTATGGTTGTAATTGCTTTACTGATCTTCATATCGTCGGCAAATATTAGAATGTTGCTATGTTTTATGATTGATGGAACATCATTGATAGCAAGAATAAATAAAAGTGGACCTAGGTGGCTCCCTTGAGGGACGCCGGATCCTGCTAAGAAGGAGTCTGAAAGACAACCTCTAAATTTAACCTGATATGACCTCTGCTTGAGGTAAGAGCCAACCCACGAAATAAATATTGGGGGAAAACCTAACGCCTCGAGTTTGTAGATAATAATATCATGAGAAAGCTGATCGAAAGCTTTGGAGAAGTCAGTGTACACACAGTCCACCTCATGACCACTTTCTAAGGCATTGGAAATCAATGGATCACTTCCTCTGTCAGTGTCCTGCTTCACGCAATACTTTTGCGTATTGATGCAGAAAAAAGATTACGTGCAGACAGGCAGATGGTGTCGTCGAGGTTACTCATATTTGACAGCTCTTTGAAGTCGGATTTGGGACATGAAGGTGACCAGTTTTCAGTACTTAACTTTCTGTAAGTTCTATTGGATGAGTGTTGAGTGCAGTCTCAGTTTCCAATATGTACAGGTCTGGGAATCTTCCATTTTCTTGTATTTTGTAGAAATCTTTAAGCAGAACCTGCTTCCTACTACTACATCAGATTATGCTGTTAAATATTAGGATTCGATCTAGCTTGGCGACTGTTCAGTCAAATTGGAGCTCCATATTCTGCAATTAAATAAACCAGCGAGAGATTGTCTTGAAGACCGAAATTGAAGCGATATTTTGCCATAAAATGCTTGAGCGACGTTTGAAAATGCTTCTGCGTATTCGAATTTAGTAAGTTTTTTTTAAGTTACTATAAGCCTATCTATATAGGCTTAGCGGAAAATGAGAAAAAAAACGCTGAACAGTGACTTGGCAGGACTATGCTAATTGACGTTTGACAGTTTCATATCGGCATTGTTTTCATAGAAAGTAGGGCCGGTAGTTATCAAGCGCTCATTAATAAGTTGGGGGATAGAATTATTTTTCGACAAATTTAATTCAATTAAATAGTAAAATAAGGAACATGTTCACTTAATTCATTATAATTTTCTTTTCCTTGTCGGATAAATTCGTATTTCTTTCTTTTCTACCCATTTTAAAATGAACAGAAATAATTTAAATTTGAAATGACAGCAGAGTTCGGTTGATAGCTACCGGCCTTCATATTTCTCCCTCACTTTCATGCCATATTTGACATTTCGATAACTATTGACAAAAAACAGTTTGGTAGCACAGTTTTCTATCCAGGCTAACCACCTAAGACTGGATAATTATCCAGGTTTCGTAAGCCTATATAGGCTTAGTTGTTAGTGTAATTAACATGGAAAACATTTTCTAAGCCTATATAGTTTTGGAAAAAACACGCCTAATATAGTAGCTGCGCCAGTTTGGGACAGCTTATCCGCAATCTCATTACCTTCAATGCCTCTATGACCAAAGTACGACTTTGTTGTGAGCAGCTAGGGATTTAAGAGCATCGCAGCAGCACTTTACTAGTTTTGAGTCCAAAGACTACGAACTCAGAACTTGAAGTGCAGCTTGGCTGTCTGAGAAGATGTTTAGAATTCCGTTAATACCTCTTTGTATATACAGTCAACTTCCCCTTACTTAAAGTCCTCGAATTTTTCTCTAACTAGAATTTTTTTTCGAAAGCATTGTGGCATTACCAAACAAAACACATACATATATAGTATTCCATGATGCACTGGGTGTAGATGTTACGAGAGAACAGGTTGACAAATGCTACGTCAAAAGAGTTAAAACAGCTAAAAATAATGATAATGAGAGTTCCCGCTCATCTTCGAGTTACAAATCCATCATCTGTTTGAGTTTTTCAGACTTCGCACTCAAACAAAAAATTATGGAAGAGAAGAAGAAGGCAAAGCGTAGCTTGAATACAAACGCATTGAATTTGGACGGCAGCGGCAAGTGCAAAGGCAAAAAAAAGGCGGATATTTACATCAATGATGCTCTCACGAAATACTCTCAGGCGTTGTTTATGCAAGCGAAGAAGATGAAGAAGGCGAAGGGCTTTAAATATGTTTGGTTTAAAAACAACAAAATTCTATTAAGAAAGGTGGAAGGTGGAAATGTCATCACAATAAGATCTTTTGATGATATTCTTAAACTTTAGTGCTTTTGTGCACTCATTACCTTTGTAAGTACATAACACACATATATATTATATTATAATGGATTTTGAAGATCTAATTGATGATGATGTTTCCATCTTAAATGATAGTTCAATAATTGAAAATGTGTTTAGAGAAAAAACTTTTTGTAATGAGAAACTTTTTTTTGTTCATCAAAATGTAAGGAGTTTGAGAGAAAATTTTGCATCTCTTGCATGTCACCTGGAAACTTTTGCATGCATACCTGACTTTGTTTTCGTATCGGAGATTTGGATTTATAATTTTGAAAAGGATGATTATTCTTTGCCAGGTTTTGAATTTTTTCTTAATTCTAATGGAAATTATGCTGCTGGTGGAGTGGGTTGTTTCGTTAAGGAAAATTATAAATGTTCAGAATCTAAAGTAGATTGCCTGAGTGCAGATGTCTTGAAGTTGTCTTTTGTCCAAAATAATGAAAAATTTGTTCTTTTGTGTTTTTATAGACTACACAATTATAGTTCCTCTATGTTTATGGAAGAATTTTCAAATATTCTTGACCGTGAAAAATCCAAAAATCTTATAGTTCTAGGTGATTTTAATTTAAATATTTTGGATAATAATCCAATTGTTTGCAATTACCTGGATTTGTTATCTTCGCATGGGTTGGTATCTTATATAAATGAACCAACAAGATGTGCTTCTGGTACATGTTTAGACCACATCCATGCGCGATTTGCTAACATTTCTATGGATTTTTATGAAAAAGGTATTTTTGATCTCAGGATTACTGATCATTCGATGACTGGTTTGTTAGTTAACGTAGCTAAAATCAATAAATCTAAAGTGTATAATTCTATTAGAACTAAAAGTAAAATTAATTTAGTTAAACTAAAGACACTGCTCTGTTTTGAGTCCTGGAATTCAGTACATGGTGAGCTAGATTGTTCGAAGTCCTATGATATTTTCATTGAAATTTTAACAAATAATATAAATCAGTGCACATTTATCAAACGGGTAAAAAATTCGCACAAAAAACTTAAACCATGGATTACTGATTCGTTGTTACGTAGAATAAAAACGAAAAATAAGCTCAGAACTAAATGTTTTAAGCACCCGCATAATACGAATTTCAAAGATAAATATAAAACGCTGTGTTCTCAAATTAAGAAGGAAATTAATTTGTGTCGTAATAACTATTACAAAAATCTATTCAATTTATCCAAAGGAAATAGCAAACAAGAATGGAGGATAGTCAATAATATTTTGAAAAAGTATCCCGCCTCGAAAAAAAACATTGTACTTCGTAATGATGACACGATCATAACGAATAAATGTAGTATAGCTGATAAATTTAATGATTATTTTTCTACCGTGGCAAATACGCTCCAACCTCTTTCAAGTCAGTCTGTATGTGGTTCTTGTAATACTGGACAAGTTGAACCGGTTCAAAGTGGTAGTTTTTTCTATGAGCCAATAACGGCTTTGGAACTTCTAAGTACAATTGGGTCATTAAAAAACTCAAATTCCAGTGGTTTTGATGGGATTTCAAATAAATTATTAAAGTCTATAGCATTTTTTGTTATAGATGTCCTTACATATATTTTTAATATGAGCATTTATTCTGGAATTTTCCCTGATGCACTTAAATGCGCTGATGTGATACCGCTTTATAAAAAAGGTGAACATGATTCCATTGCTAATTATAGACCTATTTCGCTTCTCTCATCAATAAGCAAACTATTTGAAAAAGTGATGAAAAAAAGGATTTTAAAGTTCTTAAACCGAATTAATTATTTTAGTTCTGTGCAATTTGGTTTCCAGAAAGGAAAATCGGCTGAAGATGCACTTTTGGAGTTCTGTTCTCAGCTCTATACAAATTTGGATAACAAATTAAATACAGCTGGCCTCTTTGTGGATATAACAAAAGCGTTCGATATGGTAAATCATGATATTTTGCTGAAAAAACTTCATAAAGCAGGTTTTAGGGGTTTCGTGCTTGAATGGTTTAAGTCTTACCTGAAGAATAGGACTCAAAGAGTGAAAATGGACGAAATTAGAAGTAGTATTAAATACATCAATATAGGCGTGCCGCAAGGTTCTGTTTTAGGACCTATACTATTTCTTGTCTATATAAATTCACTCTTTAGCCTTAACTTTAAAGGTGTCTTAAAAGCATTCGCTGACGATATAGGTTATGCTTATGGCTCAGTAAGTCTTTTAGAGCTTGTTTCTAATGTAAACTGGGACTTAAATTTATTAAGAGTATGGTTTGCTGAGCAAAGACTTGTTATAAGCTCAAAGACTAAAATGATGTTTTTTAGTTTATCCAAGCAAAATTCCCCTGCTGTAGATATCTTTTATCATGCACCAGAGTGTCAAAGATTCAAGTTAACCAACTGCGCTTGCTACTCTTCGACAATCTTTTCTAGCAGTCTAAATTGTAGTACCAATTGCTTTTTAATTGAAAAAGTTGATGAGTTCAAGTACCTCGGGTTAACTATTGACTCAAATTTGTCCTTCACAAATCATACTGTTGCTTTAAAAAAATATTTTCGCTATACGCTAAGAAATTTTTTCTATTTGAGAAGCGTTTGCTCTTCAAAATTACTAGCAACTATATATTATGGAGTATTTCATTCCAAATTGCAATACGGTATCAGCTGCTGGGGTGGTGCTTACTTTAACAAGATTCAACCTTTATTGACCCTCCAAAAATACACTGTGAGAAAAATATGCTTTAAACATCGTCTGCATCACAGTCTTCCACTATTCCGTGATTTGAGGATTCTTCCCATCCGTCATCTTTACTGCTTTAAAGTACTCAAGGCTTTTTTTGTTAAGTCCGGCAATCTGAATTTTAGAATCCTTGACAGTCATAATCTTCGCGGTAATTTTTCAAATGTAGTTACAGTACCGACTTTCCGCACCACAGCTTTTAGAAATTTTTACGCGGTGTCTTCTTGTCGATTATTTAATAAACTTCCACTTTCATTAAGAATAATCAGCTCACTTGTTGAATTTTTAAAAAATTTAAAAACTTGGTTACTGAGTCTAGAATTTAATGATGTTGAAACTCTCTTAAATGTCGAGAATTAGATAGTTTTATTTAATTTACAAACTCTCAAACTCCAATATATTTTTGTTTTTAATTTATTAATTTATGTATTTTTCCTAGTTTTTGCCTGTTTTTGCTTTCGTTTTCAGTTTATTTGCATTCTGTTTTTGCTTCTTGCACAGTTTATTGATTTCTTGTTATTTTTCTTGTTCTCTTCGTTTTTTAAATAATTTGAATAAAAAATAATTAACTAAAATAATTTAAATAAAGTAATCAATATTGTTTTTCAAGGGTCACCCCACCCATAACTTATTTATAATGTTTTTCGATATTGGAAATAGGCATTTAATACTATTTATTTTTTATTAAATACACAATGTCTTTAATGTTTCTCAGTTGATTTTATGTAGTAAAACATCGATATTGTTATATAAATCTATTTATGTTAAATATTCTCTTGGGATCATTAATAAATAAACTTAACTTAAAAAATATATATATATACGGCGTCTGCAGTCCTATACAGAACCAAACCTGAGCATCGCAGCAGCACTTTACTAGTTTTGAGTCCAAAGACTACGAGCTCACAACTTGAAGTGCAGCTTGGCAGTCTGAGAAGATATTTAGAGTTCCGTTGATACCTCTTTATATATACAGTCAACTTCCCCTTACTCAAATTCCTCGCATTTTTGTCTAACTAGAATTTTTTTTCGAAAGCATTGTGGCATGCCCAAAAAAAATACATACATATATATATATATATATACGGCGTCTGCAGTCCTATACAGAACCAAGCCTAGCTTTCTCGCAACCATTTGTGTGTGCGTGCTATTTTTTCCACGAATAGAAGGCACCTACAGGTTTTTGCCGACTCCGAACGGCGAGTTGAGAAGCTTCTCATGACAAATGATACTCTTTGATTGCTTGTCAGACATTCGAAAGAGGTGGCAACTGTGAAAAACTTTTTAGGTGTTGGACCCGGGCTGGGAATTGAACCCGAGCAGCATGCGTAGTAGTCCAACGCACTAACTACCACGGCCACGGTCGCCACAATATGAATGTATATGCAAAAAATATTCTCTAAGTAGAAATCCCCTTTACTCGAAGAAATTTTTGAAGCTTATGGCGATTCGACCGATTCGACTTAGAGTGGTATGGACTTCAGCCTGAAACACGCTGGGGAAAGTTCTAAGAAACAGTGAATCGTTGGTATTGGGCCACCCTCACCCCACCACCGGATTCCATTTTCGATTCATCCGTTTACTTTACCAGACTTTTTGGGTTCGTCCGCCTTTTGACCACGTGGTACGTTCTAAAATATCATAGTATCAATCGCAGCTGGCTCTAAGAAAAGCGACAGTGCAGGTAGTGTAAAGTTCAGCCCTTTTTGCAGAAGTACTGGAACACACCGGCTCGTTGTGAAGGTACAGTCAACTTTTTTGAATAGCTCAACACAATTTAAGCGACCTTTTTAAGGTAGAGCTTTATAAAGGTGACATGTCAACAATGTTTTCAGAGTGCTTTCTCCATGTTTCGCGCTTAGATCCATGCGTTATTTATTTAATTCTTTGCAAGGCACTCGCTTTTTCAGGGGGCTGTTAAAGTTAACAACATGGTTGCCTGCTTTGAGTTTTATGTACGATTTCAGCATTATTTTGGATCTTTCTTTTGAACTAAGTTGAAACTCGCTCATTCGCATTTACCAACGCAAACAAATTTCTAGTTAATAATTCAACCGTACAAACGCGCAACTATCAGTGCCGCATAATAACTTCCAACGATTTGCTCACAAAGGAAAGGAAAAAAAATCAATTGAAACGTTATACCTCTCAGAGTAGTTAAAATGACTCACAGTCCCTTACACCACTATTAGTTTGATTAAACCACACGCCCTTATATTACAGCATATTGCATGCACGAATTACAAAAAGTGAACGGCAAACGAGTAAAAGTGGAAGTCTAAGCCGCAGCCTGCAGTCACGACATCCCTGATCCAACCCTCGGGTAAAACTTTTATTGCTTACAAATTCTATGACAGAATTAACAAAAGTTGCAGTGCGTTCTCGTATATCGTCATCGATACATCGTTGCGCGGAACTCCTAAGTAATACAATTATTTTTCTGAAAGAATATACGAGTATGTATGTTATGTCCTTTTTTTGTGAAGGCTGATAAGGAAATGTGCAAAGTATGTGATTTCGGCAGTAATAACATTAAATCACAGAACCCTTCGCACAGATCACAGAGCATACACAGAGAGGAACGAAAGCATTTGGTTATCAGTTGTAGATGTGGCAAGGAGATGACAGCGACATGACTGAATGAAGAAGACGACAGAACAAACCCCCACGGAGTGATATTATCCTTTCATTGAAAGCATTTGTGGCACTGTGTATTATTGATTGCAATCGAAAGTGCTATTCTGAAACTACGTTCATGTTTAGCTACGCGACGAGAGATTGCACGAGACCGCATGAGGGGAACAGGACTGTCGATTTACTCAGTCCAAACACGCTCCGTTGAGTTTTATTTCAGTTTGTATGTCGGAATAACCACATCAAAAGGACATTTAACTACGAGATTAAATACAGAAGTACATAAAGTTAGAACCAAGGAGGGGTGTTTTATTGGGAAATGTATCTGCAGATATTGAGAATGGTCGATGATATTCTAAAGAATTATGTAGATTTTCTTCAATTTTACAATATCCACCCCTCCCAGCTGCTTCCGTAAACTGGTCGATAAATTAAGGATTTGAAACTTGCGTGTGATCTGCTGTGTGAGCGAGATTATTATTGCGAATTATGGATTTTTTAATAATTCGGATTCGGAAACATTTAAGAATGAGTTTAAATTTATATTCCTGTCTTTCCTGCCAATATGTACAAAAAAAAAACATTATTCCTGAGAAGTGGGCGGCTTTAATACATACTCGTAGTTTAAAGAGACTGTTAAGTGGGTGCCATATACCTGACTACAGTGGCGACAAAATAAATAGCAATAATATATTTATTTTTATTCGCTTTTAAAATTTACGTATTTATGTTAAATATTAATAAGGTTAGTAAAATGTATGTTTTATAAGATACTCTGTTGAAATTTTAATTAGTATAAAACAAGTAACACAGATTCCTTTAAGTAAAAAATAAAAAATAAAAATATAATATTCTTAACATACATTTTGGAGAGGCAAATAAATAGCACACATTTAGTATGTAGCCTTACAACATTTTGAAATAATTTAGTTTATATTATTTTCTAATACTGTAGATGAGATATTTTTAAGATCTGCCTGCAGTTTATAAATGACAATCATTGTTTGTTTAAACCAAAAGTACCTTTCCTTTGTAAATCTGTATTAACTTTATAACGGAAAGATAAAATCTAATAAAATAAATTGCAAATAAGAGTTTATTTCGTGGAAATTGTTTACATTGTGTATGGAAAATTATGTCGGCTAAGTGGCCACCATCAGAATTCATGCACTCATAGGCTATTTTGATAGACCTTTCCATGACTTTTTGAAGTGTTACCGGTGTAATTTGCGCGATTTCTGTGCGAATGTTTAGTTTCAGCTCCTCTATAGTTTGTGGTGGAAGAACTCTGTAGCCGACAGATCAGGCGATCGCAGTAGTTATTCAAAATCGCCGTTTTTTGAGATGATGCGATTTGATGTTTTTGTGGGTCATCAGGGCTTAGCTGTTGGACATATTGGATTTTGTAAGGTCTTTCTTCAAACTCCGACGAATCGTGCCACGCGGTATACCCAGCTGTGTTACACGTCGCACACACATTGAGTGTAAATTATTGACCGGTCATTTTCCAAAAATAATTGGACAATTTTTGTTCGCTGTGCGTTCGTATAGTATTCCATTATTAAATCTCCCAAGACTTAAGTATGTCTGAAACAAAAAAATATAATTCCAAAATATTTATAAATAAAAAAGTTATTAATTTTTGCATGGGAAATGTACTTTTGGCCCACCCTGTGTCTTATAAAAACAGTTTTATAATCCCCAAAAATACTTACATAACAATAAATCTAAAAGATTGCATGAAGTAAATTACAGTACACCCTCGGTATAAGCAATCCTCGATAAACGCAATTCCTCGGTTAAAGCAACACCCAAACTTCTACCGTTACTACTCTACGAATTTCAAGAGCTATTTTCCACTGAAACTTGTGTAATTTTTGTTAAATGAATTAAATATATAACTTTTCTTTTCTTTTACGACGAAGAATATTATTATATATATATATATATATTATTATATATATATATTATATATATTATATATATATTATTTTTCATAGTCTGGTTTCCACGTTAAATTCTAATTCAAGGCTCAACTTTTTTGTGACTCGGTTATTGCAACAACCTCAATTAACGCAACTGCTCGAATTTTCATCAATTGCTTTTACCGAGGGCGTACTGTATTTATAAATAAAGTTCAGTATTTAGAAATACATACATATTTCAGGACCATGCAGTGCTGAAGATAATTTAGACTCTAGCATTTTTAGGAACTGGTCAAGTCCTTTGCTTCCAAGCGATATAAAATATTACAATGTTTCCAAATAATTCGGAAAAGTCAATAACACTATTTAATTTTTTAAACTGTCTTTTTTTCATTTGTAAGTGAGTAAGAATACTGTACGTAACGGGGAACTACGCGCATTTTTGTTTTTTTTTTTATTCTAATGGTGAAAAACTGCAAATCATACACTAAGGTACACAATTTTCATGAGCCACCTTATTACATTCTAGTATTACTTACTTACTTACTTAGTTGGCGCTACAGCTCGAGGTGAACCTGGGCCTTCTTCTCGCAACCATTTGTGTGTGCGTGTTATATTTTTGCACGAATGGAAGGGACCTACAGTTTTTTTGTCGACTCCGAACTGCGAATTGAGAAGCTCAATCGTGACAAATGATACTCTTTGATGCTTGTCAGACATTCGAAAGAGGTGGGCACTGTGAAAAACTTTTTAGGTGTTTGCGGCGGGATTCGAACCCAAGACCGCTGGCTCAGTAGTCCGACGCACTAACCACTTGTGCTACGGTGCCCCTACATTCTAGTATTCTGTGTGAAAAATTTAGCAATTTTGAGTAGTTTTTCTATGACGCAATTATATTCATCAAACTAGGTGTGGGTATGTTAAGTTGGGCCAGGTGGACCCGCTGAAGTAACAAATATCTACATGTGTGTTTTGTATTGTAATATTGATCATTATTGCTTATTCTAGAATGCGTACATAGACATACATATCATATAAGCGAATAACTGAAAGAGCCTTAATGAGTTTCTATTTTTTTTGAAAAGGAAAAAGTTTTATGTCATTTCTAAAAAAAACGTCTATAACTAACGTTATGTCCCGAAATATTTTTTGTTTTGAATTCGTTATTTAATTTTTATGTAATATTTATCTAAAAACATTTGTTCAGCTTTGTTACGCTACTTTTTATTGTCCATACATAAACATACTATCAAAAGTTCGCTTAATTGGTTGAACAATAGAACACAAAAAAGGATTTTCATCCTCATCTTTTTTACCTTTTCAATTGATACATCCATCTTTCAAGTCAGTTTTCAAAATCGCTGTTTTGTAGCTTTCCAATCTCGAAAAAGTAAAAAATCACACGGCGCTAGATCTGACCAGCTTTTAGCGGGATTACGGCAACCACTTCACTCAAAAATGAAGTGAAAAGTTTTTCAGGAAATAAAACCATGGACTGCTGTTTAGTTTCTGGGACGCAGTTATAAAACCAAGATTCAGTTTCTGGGACGCAGTTATAAAACCAAGATTCATCGCCTGTAACGATTTTATTAAAGTATGTACCCTGACGCTCAAAATGTTCACGAGCCTTTTTTTGATCTTCTCCTAGCAAAACCATACTTGTGATGAAAACTGTACGTGATAGCGAGGATATCACGAATCGATACAGTACTGGGACCCAATTCCGCAAGCGTGAGTTTTGCTGTGTACACGAAAAAATGTGAAAACTACGAAACTACCTTGTTTCGATTCCGCAAGCGTGAGGATGAGTTTTTTTGATAAATTTCGTGTACACAGGTGGAGAATTTTATTCACTCTATTTTCGGCTGTGAGAAACGAAAATAATTGAAATTTATTTCTTCGCAAAATTCCTTATGAAGATTAAAAAAACAAATGTCAAACTAATTTCACCTCACTCTCTCAAGGCAAAATTACTCACCCACCACACTCAAACTCACAGCGTGTTGCGGAATCGCGTGTATTCGAATTGATGTACACAGTCTGTGGATGTGAGTTTTGAAAATGTGTACACAGGCAGAATTGGGCCACCAAAATGTTAGAAATGAGTGTCGAAAACGCGATGTTTTTCTCGAAAGAAGATTTTTCAAGATACTGCTTTCTTTGGAATAACGGAAAGCATGGACCATGTTTGACTACATCTTTAAGGCTCGCAGATGACACAAGTATAATTAAATGAATCTACCCTATTGGCAGAGTCGTTTGTTTGAATTGTTGAAAATAAAGGCTACAATCATCTTCCGAAATAAACCATTAAGGAGATTCGGAGGGTTATCCGTTTTTTGATGAAACCGCAATTATGGGCAGATGTCATCAGAATCTTCCTTTCAAAATATTTACATACAAACATTATGTATGTTTGTAGTCGTAGTAAGGGGTTGGTCGGTCATAATCAAAGATACATATTATGTAGTTGGTGATAAAGAGAAAAATGGAATAAAACAAAAGTAAGAAATCAAAGTAGGAGTTACCCTTTCTTTTAAATGCAGCCTAATACAGAGAACTAAGGATGTTGATTATAGGAACTCGTCGGCCTGTTGCGAGGGTTGAATTACGCTCCACATACTTAAAGCTAGCCAGGGCACTAATTGCTTATTTTATAGCACAACTCCGATCCGATTTGGCAAAATGTCATCCTGTGTACGAAACACAATAGAACAGAAGTATCTCGTTTCAATTCTCGTTGAAACCTTTTGTGCTTGCGGGTTCAATGATACGTGCATAAGTGCCGAAGTCGTATATCCGAGATTCAACAAAAAATTAGCCTTGACAAATTTCAATTACAAAAATAGATATATTGTCTAACAGTACAGAGATAATAACTTACCGCCCCTCATGATGGCAAAAACAGAACCGGATATGCAAAAAGATACTCTATAAACAGGGTGAACAGACTCCAGAGATGGTACAATGCACCCATAACAACTCGCAGATCATTTTCATAAATCAGATAAACTTTCTCATTGTGTCCCCTGTTTCCTTACGAGCAATATTTCCCCCAAAAAAGGGCATTATTACAAGAATAATGGCTTCATTGAAGCCTGATTTCCTGCTCCGAGTAGTCCGAGTGCCCTTATAAATCAAATGGCTTCGGCATTTACTGCTGTCGCTGTATATAACTAGGCGTTGGCTAATATTTCCTTAATTTGCAATACATTTTCTAAGTGATTTCCTAATCATTGTTCTACCCGATTGCGCATCGCTACAACGTGATTTTCTTATTTTAGGGGTGAAAAACCACAATCACTTCTTTTTTTTTTTTGCGATGAAAAAGTATAAAAAAGGACACACAGTCAGACATTGATTTCGATTGCATGCGCTCTTACGCACACCTTTTGCGCAACTCCTAATCTGACCTCATTCCACGTAACCTCTTTTGTTTGCTATCGTCAAAACATTCGCTTTTATTATTGCAGCTTGTCACCCCAAAGGATTTATCCTTTCGGTTTTGTTGCCTATTTAATGCATGTAGGCAGGTATACAGGCAACAACACAAAAAGTAGGCCATACGCACCGATAAACAAAAGGCTGAAAGAGTATCGTAAAAAAAAATTCAACAACAATAAACAGAGTGTGTAATTTTGGCACCCTAATTTGAAGGGATGGCTTGCTGTGTGTTTTTGATTAAGTCTCACGACCTGTAACTATTACAAACACAAAAAAAAATAAAAGGTTCACATCCTGCAGAAACATATAATTCAGCTACACTGTTGTTTTTTATTTTCGCCTCTATACACAAAGGATCAATAACGTAAAGTTTTACCACGGAGGATGAAATGTGCCGTTTAAAGCGCTTGTGGTACACATGTCATCTTTTGGACATTGCTTTTAGTTCCGGGGGACAAGTTTTGTCATTGCAAACGTCATTACGAGATTAAGAGATTACATGGACGGATTTAGGGTCGTCTTTTACGAGGTTCTAATCCAGAGTTTGTACAGCAGATTTTGTTTGCATAACTTTAGTGGTGGCTCTGGTTCTACTTTGTTTGAACGTAATCATTTCTAAAGATAAATAATCTTTTACAAAAGTCTGTTGTTGGCAGGATAGCACATACACATACATACATATGATGGATAAAGTGGTCTACACAAGAAATGATGACCAAAGATACATATATGTACATACAGTGCTGTCGTTGGACCAAATAAGTTTTCTCTGTCTAGTACTTAATACGACACATGCAATTACTATAAAAAAATCTTATCTCGTTTTCTTCATTTGGCTCTTCCTTCATCATTTCGAACATCTCAGAGTTCGAACGTAAATTTAGAACAAAGTTTTTCAAAATTGCGTGAATTTAAGACATTACTTTATCGGGTTTTAATCATTTGTTTACCTTAGAAGAGCATGGCTGGTCAAACCGTAGAATACTGCGTGCAATTAGGTATTTCCGATACCCACCGTGACCTGCGTAAAGTGGTAGTTACAGCTTCCGTACCTTCGGTTTGATCATTGAAGTCAATCTTTCTTCGTTCTGAAACCACTGATTACCCTTAGTGCGCTATAGTCGATAACTTTCTCCTTGTTTCCTTTGTCGCAGGGCAGCGTATAACAGAACTGAGCTTATTATTATTATAATTTGTTCTAATTCATTCGGGTCCTCCGATATTTGGTATTCCTATAAGTGCTGCCCTAAGCTTCGACATTTCGCCCGAATAGTCGATGTGAGGCTTAAAACAAGTCTCCTAGGTATTTTACAGAGTCTTTCGATCTGATAGTTTGACTTTCTACCTTTATGTCCACGTTTTCCACATTTTTCCGTCTGGTTATTAGGACAGCTTCCGTTTTGTGATCTGCTAATTCTAGGCCGGCTTCGTTCGTAGCTGACTGTATATCGCAAATGTTCTTTGCAACAGTAAAAACGGCGATATCATCGGCGAATCCGATTATTTTTTTCTCCTAGTGGCGGTGTTAACTACAGAACTCCGTCATACATGATATTCCAAAGTAGGTGACCCAGTACTTATCCTTGTCGCCATGGGACTCCCGCTATAGTACTTTTCTCCTTCTTGGGTTTCATATCTCAACCTTCTGGGACAAATTTTCAAAATTGCTATTCAATAATAATTTTAGACAGATTTTCTTTTTGTCAGCTTTTAGAAAATGATGTGCTGAATTTGGTGAAGAGGTGTGTTCGGTTTGGCGAACTGCCAACTGCATTCTGCTCTCTGATGTACTATTAAGTTCATTACTTTTTAGATAAGACTTATTGAAGAGACAAGTGCTACTTTGACTTTGGGTGTCGAATTAACTCTTACTTTTTTTTTAATTCTAAGATTTATTGCTATTTAACAGATTTTGGCTATTTGCCAGATAATTGCTGTCTCATTCATTCCATATATCGTCAATCAGCCCTTAAAATAAATGTTCGTATTGAATCATGGAAAGGAATGAACTCAAAGAATGGCACACGGCACGGTATTATGAAGTGCTTAAAGTATGGAACAAAATTACATTACACACGAGATCTTTGTTCTGGTACTATAAAATGTAAAAACGAGAGTTTCCTACCTTAGTGACCTACTAGTTACAGAAAATGTTGCATGAGTGTTTTAAACGTCATCAGCCTCACGAGACGACATCATTTCAAATTGATTCCTTTAACAATGCAATACACATACTTACACGTAATATAACTCCATTTTTTAAGTACATGTATGATATAGTACATGTACATATATATAAATAGACCACATTCAGCACCAAAATGCATATAATAGCTCTGAAAAGTATTGTACATGTAGGCACTATACAGTATTTATTTTTGAATTCGACATTGTGGCGACAACTATCATCTAATCCCGGAGATCGCGTCTATGTTTCCAAAATTGCAGATATTATTTATTAACAATTTTCAGCCCCTGTACCAAAGCACGCAACATTTTGCAGCGAACAAGCAAAATCATAGCTTCACGATTGAGGGATGTTAATGGCCCTCATAATACACACAAACATACCCGGTTTATGTAAAAGAAAATCTCGTGTGAAAAAGCAATAAAACCCCAAATGTAAAACATATTCATAGATTCGTGACTCTTACCCGACTTGTATTCTGACATGCGTTAAACTTTTTTTTAGATTCTTGGCTGACTTTTTTCGCCCACCATGGGTGAATTCTCCCTGTGAAAAGGAACTGCTTGCAAATATTTTCCTAACCTATACAACGAAGAAAAGAAAAAAAGCATACAGGGAAGTGACATTGTATCTGAAGCGGATCATGTTATACCCTATTGTGCTTCTTGTTATGTGGGTACACGTTCAACTCTGCGTATTATCATAGCTAATCATCTTTTAAAGGTTACTTTAGATTTTTTAGTTTCACCTTTCGGCAAATCAGGTAACTTGGAACTGGATTTTGATAAGAAAATGAGAGATAACAGATAACATTTAGTTGCTCAAATATCGCAATCGTCACGCTGAAGGTTCACGGTTCAAATCCAGATGTCGACGAAACATTTATTTCTCACGAAATAAAAATAAGTTGATCAGTTTCAGAAGCTAATATCAAAATCTACTGCGAAGGCATAACACTGGCAAGAAGATGGTATGACTATATATAATAGGAAACATCTGGAAAAACCTTCTGTGAATCATAAGCAATGGCATAACTTTCAATAATACAAAACTCTCCAGTAATCCTGGACACCACCCATAGAGTTAATTGAAACCTAACATCTGAGTCGATCTGTCTGTCCTTTCTCGTTCTTGTCCTTCATGTGCTCGCGCTGTGTGTAAGCATTATAAGGGTATTCATTAGAGTTGGGCTAAGCCGTGAATTTATGTTCACTGGTATAACTGTGAACGTGATTTTTTATTCACTGTGAATATAACCAGTGAACGTGAATTCACGACGATGCAACTATGAAACCACATAAGCTACTATAAAACTACATATAATTTACATACAATTAATTATTGACTATGTAATGTGTTAATATGCATGTACATACGTTTGCATGTATACTAGCCGTACTAGCCGTTAAAAACATTTCGACGCAATAATTCAAAAATAAACTTACCCCAAAAACTAATGATATTAACGGATGCTTGATTTCCATATGCCTTTTCAAATTGCACATATTACATTTTACGAAACTTTCGTCAATTCAAAGAAATTCCACAAAAAACAAGTTTTTCCTCGCTTTGTTATTGGCGGCATCTTAAAAGTATTTTTTTTTTTTGTGAATACGTAGTCCTAAACACCAAACAAACAAATGCATGTAAATTTCCTTAAAATCACAAATTCGCATGCACAGAACTAAACTAGCACACACAAATTCTTAGAACCGCTACGAAGTTCAACCTTCATCCCTTTTTTCAGCGGCAATTCTCAATGCAACCCAGCGAACAATATACATAACACACTATACATACATGTATAGTATACACAATATCGTTCACCGCGTTCTGCTTTGTTCTACGTATCATTCACTGCCTCGCACTTCACGTTCATACTCGCGGACGCGACTTTTGTTGTAAAATCGTTATTTGCGAATTCCAAACTGTGACGTGAAACTATTCACTATTTAGCGATTCGCTGTTTATTTCCAAGTCGTTAACAGACGTTAACAGTTATTTTTCATTCACGGTGAATAATTCACTGGTAGTTATTTTATGCTCATCACTAGTATTCATATCCCTTTTAGCGTGTGTAGATTATAAAAAAAAAAAGAAAAACCCAAGCCTTTTATGTTCAGCTTATTAATTTATATTTGACATGTGTTGTGTAGGTACATTCTTTACAGAGGCTCTTAAATAATAACTTATTAAATGAAGTGTCGTTCAAAAAGAGTTTATGTCCGAATTTATCACATTTATTAATTTTAATAAGGAATTAAGCGTAATTTACTCATTTATTAAATTTTTGTGAAACCATAAGCTAATGCTAACTAATGAAATATTAACGTATACAATTGAATACATGCGCTAATTACAGGTAGGTATGGGTACATCGCCCCTTAAATTTTTTTGCAAATTACTTGTTCCCGCATTCGGTTTGAGGTGCAAAAGTATATATAGGGCTGTTGACTTCGATGGTGGTGGTGGGTAATTTCCTGTGGGAGCACTATTAAAAGTGAAGTTATATGACGGGGTAAGGGAATGTCAACTGATTGATATTTAGAAAAAGGTTAGCTAACAAAGTTTTTATGCAATTAAATAAAGACAACGCTGGTACAGAAATTCGGTTTTTTCATGTTTTTGTACATCATTTTCGGTGATAAAACTCAACCTGTTTCTTTGTGCTTCCGAAAATTTTAAAAAACATGTTCACGAAATACTAACATCGCTATTTTGAATTACAGTCGACGTCCAGTATAACGAATAATATGATGTTCGAGGTCATTCACTATATCGAACGCGTTCGTTATATCGATCGATTTCTTATACTTTTTTAGACGTGTTTACTTAATGTTAAATTGAAGAGATGGACCTGAAATTAAAATTTACAAATTTTGTAAATTACTTTCAAAAAAAAAATAATCACCGAGGAGGAGCATAAAATTCAAAAGTGTTGAAGTAACCAAAAGTAACCGTTTTCAAACAAGTAGGCGACAAGAAGAAGAAGACAAAAAAAACATGGTATAATTGTTAACTCTTTGGGTGTGTGGTCCACAATTCACTATACAGTCGAACCCGTTTAAATGAAATGAGGAGAAAACTTGGTTTTTATTGCAATCAACCGGGTTTGTCATTTAAGCGGTCTTCGAAGAACAGAAAAATGTTTCATTTCAACAAACCTAGAATATTTTGTTAATAAGTACAAACAAGTAGAACCAGTTAACGAAACAAAATGAATTCATTTAATTTAATTAACTTTTGCTCCGACTTGTTTTAAAATAAGGTAAACTGCAAACAATCGTTTTGACGAGGAGTAGCAGATAAAATCGTTTAAAAGTTTAAAATTAAGAAAACAGAAAATGTGGTGTCAGTATACTGATATCTGTCACTACAGTAAATAAATAAATATACGGCGTCAGCAGTCCTATACAAAACCTAGCCTAGCAACCATTTGTGTGTGCGTGTTATTTTTTCCACGAAATGGAAGAGACCTACAGTTTTTTGCCGACTCCGAACGGCAAGTTGATACTCTTTGATTGCTTGTCAGACATTCGAAAGAGGTGGTATTGTGAAAAAGCTTTTAGGTGTTTTGCTGGGATTGAACCCGGGCATCATGCATTGCATAGTAGTCCAACGCACTAACCACCACGGCCACGGCGATATCTGTCACTATGAGAGGTGAACTTCAGTGACGAAGGTACCTACACATAAAACATTACAAAATACAGTAGACGCTCGATATAGTGAACATCCATATAGTGAACAATCCAATATAGTGAACACATAATATTTTATACAGGCTATTCTAAATAGTGAACAAGTTTGTTCACTATTTAGAATACATATTTGTTTGTTTCATAGTTTGTGGTTATTTGTAGTGCAAAAAAAAGTGCGTGTTGCTTATTTTGTTATTTTGTAAATGATATTCTTTGTCACCATGTCACTTAAGCACAGCTTAAGTTTATTGTATTTTTGTTTTTTAAGTACATACATGGAATGCATTATGTTTTTTACGGAAGAGTTGTTTTTGTGAAAAATAAGATATTCTTTCTTATAAATATTGGCTTGTTTTTTAGTAATCGCAAAGAAAAATTGTAATTATATTCTATTTTCGATGAATTGAACGTAAAAACATACACATTTTGATAAAATTTGCTTCAAGGAGTCCACGCTCGTTACAATGAACAATCTCGCTCCAGTGAACAGGCCTGGTTTTTATTAGTTCACTATATCGAGCGTCTACTGTAAATGGATGCATTCAAAGCTTACCTCGTCACTTTAATTTTAATTTTTTGTGAAATATTTAAATTTTTCATTTAAGCGGGGTCTTTTCTATGAAAAGTTATAAATGTTTAAGGATTTTTTTAAGGTTAACCGAGTTTTTCCACTAAAGCAGGTTTCAATAAAGTTTGTATGAAATTCGTAATAAAGTATGCGACGACAGAATGAACTTTTCATATAAGCGGGATTTTCAATTCAATTGTGGGCACCGTAGCGCAAGTGGTTAGTGCGTCGGACTACTGAGCCAGCGGTCTTGGGTTCGAATCCCGCCGCAAACACCTAAAAAGTTTTTCACAGTGCCCACCTCTTTCGAATGTCTGACAAGCATCAAAGAGTATCATTTGTCACGATTGAGCTTCTCAACTCGCCGTTCGGAGTCGGCAAAAAACTGTAGGTCCCTTCCATTCGTGCAAAAATATAACACGCACACACAAATGGTTGCGAGAAGCAGGCCCAGGTTCACCTCGAGCTGTAGCGCCAACTAAGTAAGTAATTTTCAATTAACCAAGTTTCAAATAAGCGGGTTCGACTCTATAGAGATACTAATGTAAATTTAAAAAGCGTTCGTTATATCGCAAATTCGCTTTATCGGATATTCGTTATAATGGACGCCCACTGTATATGTTATGTATATACTTATACTTATTCATTCTGCTACAAATTAATAACAACTTAGTATACCCTACCCTAAGGTACAGGGCCACCAAATGGTTGTCTTAGGTGTGTTTTTTAATTATGCGGTGGGTTTTCGAATTTTATTCGAAAAACCACTGGCGGTTGTTTCTATTTGACAAAAAGAAATTCTTCTTGAATTATTTGCAAAGTCTTTATTTTATGCGCAGTCATTTAGGGCTCCAGTCACAGGTGATATTCTACGTTACCTACATATAAATAAGAACCATAAACGACATTTAGATGGTTTCGTAATAAGTGTATATACTATGTGTGACAAAGAAAAGAAGCCATAGTGGTTGCTATGAAAATAACGACAGTAAAGGCTTTGTTATGGCATCGATTAAAGACTGAATGGAAGTTTATTTAACACATCAGTTGACTAACCGATTGTTTCCGTTTTTCTTTTTTAAATAACTTTTTATTCGACCGTAATGTGTTTTATATGTTCTCGTCAATGATGATGTATGGAGTATGGGATTTGAATAACTGAGGAACTTGAATATAAGCAGTTCTAAGTGTTTAAGAATTGTCCTTAACCATGTTCAGTTGTCAAGAATAAACTCTTCAGCTTGGGACATTTCGCAAGCAATTTGTTTAAAATGTGAATGTTCTTGTTTTGGAGTTTGCCCATATCGATACACATACATAATATGTATGTAGCACATATAACGAGGTGTGTGGTTCTTAAAAAAAAACATTCTTTTGTTGAGTAGCTTAAGATAATTTAATTCTCTTCAAACAACCTTCCAGAACATTTCTTCAAATTTTTCCAGTGCTATTACAGGATTTTGGAAATTTTGCACTTGACTTCATAATGCTTCACTCTCTAAGGGGGTTACGTGTATCAATGTATCCTATTTTCTAGCAGTAAAAGAGTTCAGAGCACATGAATGACAAGAGAAACAGAGAGACAAACAGATGGGTTTAGAATGAACTTTTGTACTTATTTCATATATTAAACGTCTACCGCAATGTTTTAAGGGTGACTTCCAAGTTGCGTCACCACGAAAACAATAGGGACACGAAATTTTATTCCACCCTAATAAATAGACAAAACTAACCTTAATTACACCCAATATTGAATATAGTGCTACCATTGAGATTGGGTAACTCAGTCTAGCGTTTTGGACGTCATATGATGTCTAGTTGTCGCAACAGAATTGCCTACAATTATCGCTAGCTAAAGCATGAATCATCAACTGACAGATAGAGTAAGAGCAATAAAATGTTATACTCTAAATATGCATTTACACGATTGGTTTGTAAATAACCCTTTTCTTATTCTCTTAAAAATAAATAAAAAAAACGAAACCGGCGCTGAACGCCCCACCGCGTGTGCTTTGGTCTAAACGTTCCCATGGTATTAGGTGAATGTGAATTCGAAAAGAAATAACATAATGGTTGAGACCAAGAGAAAAGGTAATTTGCAAGCAATTGCAGCAAACACGCAATGCCTGCGCGTTATGTACGAAAAAAAAAACGTTGACGCCATTTTCGAGTATATTCGTACCTTAGACGTAGACACTATGTTTTGAGTTAAATTTATATGTTTGAGTAGGGGGAATCAATATCGGGTTCAAATGGCTGAATTAAATAAAGTAAACATATCGAATTCGAGGATATAATGTCCCGTTCATGTTTAGTATTTATGCATTCATTCATGGAATACATTTGTCCGGAGAGTTAAAATCATATAATAAAAACTTTTCTTTATAAAATCCAAATCCATCGGACCGGACGGCTTGGAAAATGTTAAGATAAATGTCTACTTGAGAACATCCACATCCACAATTTTTATATTGCACCCCTAAGAAATTGGATAGAAAATTCGTCAAAGCGAACACACCTTTCAATGGCTGACCAATTGGGTTTTAGTTATTTACTAGTGGTCACCCGGTGCGCTTCGCTACACCCATTGAGGAGTGTTTAAATAAAAACAAATGTTTTTTCGAGTGGCTCTTGGTGCATCCAACGATGTCATCTGGAAGCAGGAATTGGATTTGCGAATGTTATTGAAGCAGACCTTGGTATCGGATGTGTAACTTAAATCTATTACCTCTGTTTGATGTATGTATACATACATATTTACTTTTGTAAGTATATATAATTTTGAATCAATTTTCTTGACATCAAAAATATCATCCAAAATCCAACGCCATCTACCAAAAACCTTGAAATTTTGTGATGTACGAACACTTCAAACATCATAAAAAGTAGGTATACAGTGTAAATTTCAGCTCAATCCGATGATTAGTTTATGAGTTTTGAGGTATCAAACGAACAGCTTATTTTGATATATAAAGATATTTAGATTATTCTTGAAATACATTTTTAATTTTTATGAAAACTCAATCAATAATCAATATAATCTACGTAAATAACTGGACTTGCAAGCTATTGATAGTAAGAAATAGTGAATTTGAATTGCAATTTGATCGCGGAAAATACTTTTTGAAAATCCGTTAAGATTCGATGGAAAAGATCGTGAACGTTTTTGTAATACACTGGTCCCTCGCTTTGCACGGGGGTTACGGGAATAAAAAGTCTCGTGCAAAGCGCCGGAACCTCATGTAATTTAGGGGGTTGCGCTCCTGAGAACTGAAATATAAGCATTTAAGGCATCGTACAACAAACTTAAAACAGTAATTCAAACAAAACAAGTTGTAAAATTCATTTAGAAAAAATAAAGAATATAAAAAAGTTCCTTTTGTCACATTTGGTGGACGTTTAAAAAGATCTGTTTCTACAGATCGCTTGACTTTTTTAGACTTTTCAATGTGCAATTCCCGGTAAGGTGCCCAGGCAGTTCTTATGGTGCTTCAAAACGTGCTCGAGCGTTTGCACTGCCGTGCACATGCAGATACATATGAATAAAGCAAAAGAAAACGTAAAAACAAATCTGTCTTGACAAATAAAATACGAAAATATTCACGGTAACAGAACATATCATGTTACAATTCGCGCAAAGCGAGGCCGCGTAAATCGAATTCGGGTAGGCAGATGCATTTCTCGCAAAGCTGAAGCCGCGCAAAAGAAGTCGGGCAAAGCGAGGGACCAGTTTACCATGTTCCCACTCGAGGTTTCAATGAACTTTTACCGAAACCTCAGTAACCCGTTCCCACCGAGTTGAAAAGCTTTCAAATGCCAAAAGGTGTAAATTTTGAACTGGCTGACAAAACAATTGTTTGTTGACGCAAAATAATAGTGTTGGGAAGAGGAATTGGTAAAAATAAATTTTGTAGAAGTTAAAAAAAGAAGATTATTGCAGCATGTACATATATAAATGATTTCACAAAATTTTATTGAAACCCAAAACTTAGAATTGCTTTTAATATTTAGCCATTTTGGCATAAATGTAAGCATTTTTTCAAGGAGCTCACCAATCTTCTGCTCCCAGAGTTCTACCAAAATCTCCTCCTCTGTAGGCCACCACAATTCTCTTTGTTTGTATATTTTACTGTCCATTGTCTAAAAAGATTAACAAATTATATAAATATTCTCTTGCAAACTTACCTTTGTCCTGACCAATTGCCACATTCTATAAATGAACACCAAAACAAACGGAAGTTCACTGCAGAGCTGCAGGATTTGATATTGAAATAAAACACACACAAGCTAAGCATGTAAGCCTACGTTTTTTTATTCGATAGATTTGTATGGCATTAATGATGATTTTGTGCATATAGCTACCACAGGAGCGTCTCAGGAGCTACATCCTGTGGTCTTCAATTTCCGACCACTTTTTCAAGCATTTGTTTCTTATGGATCAGCTTTAATTTTCCTCGCTCCAAATGAATCAATTTTGATTATTAACTCAGCCACAAAGGAAAATGTGGGCCTCAGCACTGAACAATATTTGACGATTTGAAAGTTTTTACTGAACTCTGAATAAAAAGATTGTTTGTCAGCTGTCAGATTAACTATCACCCATATTAAAAAAAAATCCTTTATAAGACAACAACAACAATAACAACCAAACAATTGGTGATATACAAATGTACGTATGTATGTACTTGAGTAAAGACGATTTGAAAACTAAAAAACTACACGTTTACGGCTTACGACTGAAATGGCTACCTAACCTACCTGCTGTAACCTAGTGGCGCACCATGCGGCAGAAAGTGAAAGCTAGTGAATCTTAATCCTGATAAATATTTAAATTATGTACACATTAACAAATTATAAATATTTATGATTCATCACTGCTACAGGACAGTCATCTTATTTTTTAATATTCGTTAAAATAATGTTTTTTTCGTAATACATACATATACATACATATTCATATAATATTCAGTTGAAAAACATTCGATCAGTGTTGGAATCATTCAAATAGGCGCAAAAATTCTCAGGAAGGATTACAAGCTCGTGGGCTTGCGATTTATTTATAATATGTTAGTATATAGATAATGTGCCTCGTAGAGTAGAAAATAAAGTGGCAGAGATCAATAGATTTCCACTTCAAGGCACATTTTTCAACGGATTCTTGTTCACGCGGTAGTGCGTAATTAATCGATTGCCATTTCTTCGACTAATCAAAACCCATCCGACTATGAAATTCGTTCAGTTTCTGGGGGGCCTGGAAGTGTTTTTATTTCACCTTGCTCTGACTCCAATTAACGGTATTGCATGCTGTTACAGTTAGCAGCCCAATTCGACACCATTACCGGTTGTTGTTCGCCCTTTTTAAGTGAATTTTATGTCACCGCATTGAATTTGGGGACTTTCATTCCAAAAAACCACAAGTCTTCCTATCCTTCCATAGTCTTTACGCGAAGCGGTACAGAGTCGTATTGGATTGCTCCAACGAAGTCGTCGTCACCCATTTTCAATTTAATATGTACAAACGTCGAAACTACAAGATGCTAGAGGATGTGGCCTGGTGGCTGTGGCTCCTTCTTGGCAATTGACGAACCGACGTTTATCCAAAGGTGCTACTTCTACGACAATTTTGTTTAGTCGTTTACCATCTAAATGTTGTGAATTTTAACCCTCGCAAATAATTTATGTATAATCCCCGGCCATGTTCATGAATGATTGAAAGCATTCAGCAACCCAAAACCATAGCGGTTTTTTGGACCTTCCTCTCCCCCACCGTTATTCACTGTTGGTTGGCTTAACTTGATTTGTCGGTAGCCATCTCGTTTTTAAACAAAATTTTCTATCTGTGTATATACGAGGGTACTCGTATTTAAATGGAAAAGAGGAAAATTCAGCTTACATCTTCAAATGTTAACCACGGACATAAACAGTTAGGTATCTATGTGAGGGTGGTTGTCAAAAACATGGCAGCAAAATCAAATTCAGGTTTGGAATGAATTAACCTTTAAAAAAGCTCGAAAACGGAAAGGTGAGCCCCCATTTTGGCCGCAGGATATTACAGGAGATACCAACATGGGCGTATTTTTGTAGATTGAACAGTTTTAAGGTTTTCTGTGTGTCTGCTTGCTTACACAGGAAAGGCATCCAACTCGATTTGAATCAGTCGTTTTTATTTAGCTTTAGAACAAAACGGCTCTTCATTTGATGGCGTGGTTTTTAGTAAGTGAATGGGTAGAGCTCCAGGAATATACATAATTAACATATTTTTATGGAAAAATAAAATTTTATGAAAAAAAGGCAAAAGTTCCTTTAGTTTCTTAATTTCAAAGCTGAGAAAAGAGCTAACAAAAACAATGATGAATACTCAATGACGTTTTTTTTTTCATTTTCTTTTATTTTCAGTTCTACACTCTACTGGAACAAAATCCAATCGCAAATTCCACTTTAGCTTTGCGTTCTGTAACGATTTTTGTACCAACAAATGAAGCTTTCCAGCGACATCATGGCAATACTTCCGTTCTTTATCACATGGGTAAGTAGAAAATATGTGTATGTATGTATATTTTGCCCTTTTGCGAAAATGTTCCGGGAAAATTCACCTTTAAATAACAATAGACACTCAAGTACAGTTCAGTGTCAAAAGCAAACGTAACCTCAATGGTTTGCATACTTAATGCCTAATCCTTCCTATTTCTACCACAAATGAATACAGCCTCCATGACAATCATTTTGACTGCACAATAGTATTGTCATTAATCCTATAAACGAAATACCGTTCTACATTCACTGGAATTCGAATCACAATAAACCAGAAATGCCTGCAAATGATTTTCTGAAGAGGCGGTCAGACCAATGTAGGTGACAATAGCCGAAACATATTGAGAGTGTGGGAAATGGACAGTTCAATTTAATTCATTTGCGAGTATTAAAAAGGTTAAGTTATGTGATTTTGAAAAAAAATTTAATTTATAAATTAATTTAATATGAACCCACCATAAAAGAAGAAACGAACGAACGAACGAATAAGATAACTAAAAAAAGGTAAGGTTATGCTCAGCGTTACCAGATTTAGCAGTTTTCTTTTCTTTATTTAGTAGAACATCTTGTAGAAAATTATATACTTTTTAGAATGCGTAAAAACTATACATTTATTCAAAAATGGTGGCAGATTTATGTTTTTTGGCCACGGCACGTCTCCAAAGCGGCTGATCAGTTTACGTGTGAAATGTTCATGCATCAAAATCATGGAGGTTCAAGTGCTATGCGGAGTCACCCCATCTAGTTCAAACCACGTGTCTGACGAGTATGAGAGCTTCGTTCCACCTCCCGAATGTTTTCGGTAGTCCTTAAAGTTCTACTGAGCGCTGGCTGAGGCGTATTCAGAGCTCTAGAGGTTTCGCTTTATACCCTCGAGTGAATTCAATTAACATATCGCTCAATCGCCGAATATTGTAACGTAAATATATTGTCGGCTCGCACTCACGTAAGAATTACCACTTTTAAAAGATGCCTCGATAGCTAGCGCAACCACTGCCGACTGTAACTGGAAAATCTGCTGTTATTGGAGAATTTTGAAGTTCTAGAATGAAAAATACTCAAATTAATTTAATGTATGTGTGTATGCACTTTATTTAATTCATCTAAAAATTCGTGTTTTTCCCTCCTTGATTCCTTCTCCACGTTCTTCTGCCGCCAAGTTTCAAGCCAAAAGAAAGCCGCATGTCAGCAAGTAGACGTAAAGTTTAATGACATCTGTCATTTAGGTACTGCAACGCCACGGCGTTGCCAAATCTGTCGCAACATCCGCAGTCTCGGGCTTATAATTTTTTCAAATATTCACATTTTAAAACACAAACCTGCCACCGGACAATTTTATTTTACTTCATAACGTTTTCAATCGCATATTTCGCTCCACGATTATCTTGCTTTCTTGTTTTTTGTAAATAAATACTTATGAAACCAACAAAAGTTTGAGTTTTTTTTTTTCTGAAAAAGATCTCCATCGGAAAACCATTGTAGCCGAAATGTTGATTTTTTGATCATTTTGATTTGTCTTGTTTAACATTTAATACAATTAATTTTAAAAGAAGTGGCGACTGAGCGATACAAATCGGGCAGCTAAAATGCGACATTCCTCTTGCAAAATACCACTTTTCCACATGTAACAAAAATAAAGCAGCTTAAACTGCGGCACCTGGAATTGGACACTCTTTGACACCCAAATGGATTGACAATGAGCGTTAGATAATTTTAGATACATTATGATGCAAAAAGGAAAAGAAAATATAAAGTTTAAACTCTTAAATTAGGCCTATCTTAAATAAGGTTCAATCACTATTACATTGCCACCGAAATCGCGCCCCCTAATTCGAGTATATTAAAAACAGTCACTTAGAAAATGTTCCGCTGTGCTTTCAACCTTCCCACAGGTTAAGCGGTATCACTTGAATCTGACATAATCACTGGGCACGTGCCATTAGTATTCATGTAGAACGTCTCGGGATCTGTCATAATGACTACCTACTGCAGAAGCTGCAGAAACGAAGAAGAAATTGAATCTGTTCGTCACCTCCTGTGTTACTGGCCTGCCCTCGCTGGCAGAAGATCGAGAACTGTTTATAGTTACTTCTTCCATGAGCTGGAGAACTTAAGTAAAGCTGACCTGAAAAATATTTTGAGATTCATATCCTTATCTGGCTGGTTCTAAATCAGCGGTCTCTTCACAGGTTGAATCCAAAATGGACACAATGGACCCAAACGTTGATCTAAGTGAGCAGTGGCGCTTATTAGGTGATTGTGACTAAGCTGTCAGCACCGTGGTGTAGTGGAAAGCGCGTTGGGCTACTACGCAATGCTGCCCGGGTTCAATCCCAGCCCGGGTCCAACACCTAAAAGTTGGTTACTAAAATCCTATCGAAGACTTCTAAAGATTTGACCAACTCATTCTACGGCCTTCAGTTTTAATGTCAAAATAATAAATTTAATTTAATGTTGTTTTCGCTAATTTTTTCGCTTAATATCATTAATAGATTATTTTTATTTTTTTTTATTTATTTATTTCATCAATGTATATGTACATTGTACATATATACAATCGGATGATTACAGCTAATTCATATTAACATTATTAAAAAAAATAATTACTTTTTGTTTAAATACATTTCTACTCATCTGAAGGTCGACTTCGTGATTAATTAAATTAAATAGTGATAAAGAACGAGTTATGGGTTTGTTTAGCCCATAATTTGTCCTGTGACTGGGAATAAGAAAGAGAACGTCCCTATTTCTCAGGTTTCTCTCAGGAACATAAAGAGACATAAGTACAAGTAAGTCCGGAGAGTTTATCCTGCCAATGAGTATATCCTTAATAAAAAGAACACTAAGAGTTTGTCTACGACTTTTCAAAGATTTTAGATCAATTAATGCGCATCTAGATCTATAGTTGGGTAAACCTTCAGACCACCTCAAGCTTCGAAAGGCAAAGCGCGTGAATCTTTTTTGAATACTTTCAATCCTGTCAGAGGAGTTATTGTAAAAAGGAGACCAAATAACGCTGCAATATTCCAACATGGGTATTACTAATGATAAGTAGAGCGATTTTAGGGTATAAATGTCCTTAAAAGCTACCGCGTTGAGTTTAAGAAATCCTAGCATAGATTATGATGAACTCTAAAAATTAAATATAAAATAAATATTCATAAGGTAACCGTAAAACATTTTAATTTCAGCCACTGTCGCCCTTACCCAAGATCAACTCACGAAGACTGTTCCTTCCGACATGGATGGTAATCCTCCGCTTTACATAACGAAAAAAAATAATGGAGACGTATATGTAAATAATGCCAGGATAATACCATCACTTTCCTTGCAAATGCAAAATAGTTTGGGCAAAAGACAAGTAAGTTATGAAGACTTCTTTGTGATGATATTGCGCTTAAAATATGCGCATATCTTGCACGAAATAACGTTAATAAAAATGATTGAACGCAATTAAAATGTAGATAATAAGGATAAAGTATGTTAGTTTAATTACTTTATTATATTACTTTCTTTTTTAGGTGATGCATGTCATTGATGACGTTCTTGTACCGCTTACTGTACTGCCTACTTCCAAATCTGAAATAACAAACCCCGATGCATTGCAATTTCTACAACAAGCCGATTCTATGAGTATTGGAGAATTCCGACTAAGGTACATTTTTTTTCCAAAATTATAATAATTCGATCCTAAAATGTCTGCAAATACATACGAGTACATGCGAATGTACATATTTTCTTTTTCCTATTCTTATTATTGTTTTTTTTTTTTTAATTATTAAAATTTGCCAGAACGTGTCCAAAACTTTTTTGAATTGATGAACTTTTTCAATATTATCGAAACCAAGAAAAAAAAACTAGAAACGCAATCTTCATGTTGAGGCTAGAAAATTTTTAAAAAAGAAATTTTTACTACAATTGCATTTATTTCTGCTATCAAATATTTGTCATTTTTACAATTTCTATATGATTCTATTTCATATACAGTAGAAATCGGTTATAACAACACCTGATATAGCGATGAACCGGACATATCGATATATTTGTCCAGGCTAAACTCCTACTTACTTAGTTGGCGCTACAGCTCGAGGTGAACCTGGGCCTGCTTCTCGCAACCATTTGTGTGTGCGTGTTATATTTTTGCACGAATGGAAGGGACCTACAGTTTTTTGCCGACTCCGAACGGCGAGTTGAGAAGCTTAATCGTGACAAATGATACTCTTTGATGCTTGTCAGACATTCGAAAGAGGTGGGCACTGTGAAAAACTTTTAGGTGTTTGCGGCGGGATTCGAACCCAAGACCGCTGGCTCAGTAGTCCGACGCACTAACCACTTGCACTACGGTGCCCAGGCTAAGCTCCGTTTAACTTAAAGTAATTTGCAATCGGTAACAACGATGCCGGATATAATGACCAAACTTTTTATAACGATGAAAATGTATCAGATTTAAGTCGAAAAACTGTTTATAACATTGCTAAAAAAATATTGTACGCCCTAGTAATTTAAAACAAAGTGATAATTTTAAGTGTGAAAACCAAGAAATTGAATAATTAGACTTTGAAACTAAAAAAAGTAAACTCCTCCTTCGTCTATTTTATTGAAATTCAGATCAGTTTTAAGAGCTTCAGAATACACATCTTTTAAGTCCAAAATTATAATTCTATGTGCTTTACAAGCTAAGCAATATTAAATACAACTCGTCATTTCCATCCGGTTTCTAAATATGTTCATATCGATATTGTGTCTGTATCTCGACAATTGTTAACTTTCATGTAGCAACTGCAGTGACCGGTCTAAGTACTATGTTCTAACATATCTACATCTACCCCCTTTTCGATCCATATTATTCGAGTACACAAATGTGCGCTGTGGTTTAGAAGCACCGTACTTGCACTTTATTTTCATTACTTTAATAAAATATTAAAAAGTAACAAATTATTAAATTCGCTTTTTTTTTATCTGGGACTAAAGGGCTAGGGCTAAAGTCACAAACATATCTCGTATCTTGCAAAATTTAGAAAGTGTTGATTTTTTTGTTCCAACAAATGGTGCGTAAAGATAATTCATAAGCTGATGACAATAAACGAAAATCATTTTCCCTTGCCCAAAAATATGATATTATTTCAAGAACTGAAAGTGGTGTAAGAATTTATTGTTCCGGATATAACGATGAACCGGTTATATTATAAATTCTAAGGTCCCTTCGATATTGTTATAACCGATATTTGTTTCTTTTTAATAATGAAATATTCGGTACTTTGAAATGGTCCATTTGATTGTGTCTTTGTTGGTCACAGTTATTTTTATAATATGGTGCCAAAATAGTTCTGTAATCGAACACATATATCCTGATTGCTCACCGATATCATGTTAAACTTTTTGAAACATTTTGCCACTAAATTTTGCAGTTCTAACCGTCGTTTCTGTTTTTCAATCACGCCAAAAGAACGATCGCATGGCCGAAAACTATGTTCCTCGAGAGTTGTCTTGGTCTTGCTCTTGCTAACGATGCAGATTTCTTTTTATTATACATAGTTCTGGATTAAAAAAACATATTTCGCGAAAAAGTGGAGTTATCTGGATATTGCACTGGGTGTTTCAATTTCAACTTGATTCTATTATACTCCTATACACCAACTACAATACATATGTATATATACATATATGTATAATAATATAATGATTAAAAAACATCCCTTTAGGTCATACCGTGCACAGGTGACTTTAATGCGTAAAGAAAGCTTATACCAAGCACCAGGAGGGCATACCTTTCTTATACCAATTGACGAAGGATTTAAGGTAAGAATTTGCAAGAATCCTTTGTAATAATTTGTAATTAAATTAATTTTTAGCAAACAACTCGCAGCAGTCTGGTGGATAAAAAAGTAATTGACGGGCATGTCGTTCCAAACAATGTTATATTCACTGCGCCCGCTCCTATTGAAATGCCACAAACCACGGCATCATTTGAAGATAATATTCGAGTTACTGTGAGCTTCTTCCAACAAAAGGATGGCAAAAGTAAGTTCAATTTGAATAACAATAGATTTTCCTTTTTTTTTTAAGGACACACATTTTTAAATGTAAATTTTAATTAAATATGATAGCATTTTTCTTTATATTATGTAACGAAAAAGCGTATTTCACTTCTAGATTTAAAAGCAAGACTACATACCAGTTCCTGGTTTAATTTTCTAAAGAAATTGGTTAAGCCTCAGGCTTTTCACTTCATTTTATTTCATAAACACAGCCATTTCATCTAACTACAGCTTAACTCTTACAGCGCAGCTGGTTCAAAATTTGAACCACAGTTTTTTTTTCTAATTCGCGATGGTGGTACAAAATCTGAACCACTTAGATATTATTTTGTCCCTGCTACCGTTCATTCTGTAGGCAAAAATAACTATTCTTGTGAACAACATAGTCCTGTTAGTAAATTGCAGTTATACATATGTTCGTGTGAAATAGCAAAAGTTGCTGCCGCGAAAGTGTTTTCTAATGTTCAGCTTGCTGTAAGAGTTAACTAGAAACTGCCGCTTTAGACTTCACAAATTATAGCAATTATAGTGTAGGGATAGGCTTAAAAAAGCTTTCCATGTGATATACAATACAAAAAACAAGTAAACCTATATAGAATTACACTAGCCTGAATAGCTATCGGGTATTTGGAGTAAGGCCGCGATAAACATGTGCTTCCAAATTACTTTTCTCGAAAAGTGTTATACAAAATATCAAAAATTACAAGACATGTCAATTACTTATGAAAAAAGGTTATCAAAAATAAAAGCTAAATTCAAGAAATTCTGAATAGAAAAATCCATTTTTTTTAACTATCCAAAGAAAAATAAATACTACAACTGAAGTGTCACTATGCACAGTGATGTCAGCAATACATTAAGAGAACTGAAGCCGCGATAATCATATTTTATGCCTACTTTTTTTTTTAGCATTATATAGGTTACAAAAAAAAACACGCCTAATCAACTTCTTTTGCGTATTTTTCACCAAAATCAATCACTGCGGGCTCTTCGTAGTAGAAAAAGGCAAATGTTGATTTTTAAATACACCCATACCTCGCTATACGGCCGCTCGTTATACGGCATTTCGCTATAGCGGCCTCTGTTTTTCATTACTCTGTTTCGGTTCTACGGCCAATATTTTTCGTTATAACGGCAAAAAAAAACCAATTCCCTTAAATGTTCTTACAATGATCTTACTTTACGCAGCAAATCGCATCAGGCATTAATTTTTGGTTATTCTTTTGAAGATTTTGAAGCAATCTAACGGATTTTGTATGAAAAAGAAAAATACTCGTTATATGGCATTTCACTTTACGGCCTGATTTTCTGGAACGTATCCAGGCCGTTAACTGAGGTATGAGTGTAAATAGTTTGAAGTGGCATAGCGAAAGAAATAGTGCTACCAAATCTTTACAATTTTTAATTTTTCATTCCAAATTTTGAGCTACTTTCAAGTCTTGATCCCAAATATGGCTACAATCTGGTATAACATTTAAGAGTTTAGAACATCCATTCATTTGAAATGCTGAGACTTATAAACAATGCCAGTTAACAAAATCCTTGCTTAACTTAAATAATTACTTCGAGAATTCTTATTTGCATAGATTTGTCGCACAAATGTCACACAAATTATTTTCGTATAGCCATAAACCCATAACCATAACGCTCGTTAGTTATTTATATCATGTTTATTGCACCATTTGTTTTTATTTTTATTTGCAGTGTATGTGAAATCAAACACACGAATCGGGGACGCCAAACATTCAAAGGGTGTCGTGCTGGCTGAAATCGTAAAGGCCAATATCCCTGTGAGAAATGGTGTCGTGCACTTGATTCATCGGCCCCTTATGATTGTTGACACGACTGTAACCCAGTTCCTTCAGGTAAGATAAATATGTTTCGCTATTAAGTTTATTTTCATCGGTCACAGGCGATTATCAGCCTAAATCTGACTTTAAATGCATACCAGTGTTCTGCATTTAGTTTAATACTTTGTTGGTGGTATAACTCACCTGATAAGAAAAAAAAACAAAGAAAATATTTCGCTAAAAACAAATTAAAATAAGTTAAACTAGTAAACGTACAAATAATTCACTTTAAATGTGCCAAGTTATATTCATATAGTATAAACGTTTGGTTTTCTGCTAAAATAAAATAGATCGTTGGCACTCGCACTGCTATTGCTAATCATTTCGCTTCGGTAATGAATGTCATATGAGCAAATTCAATTGCATTTTCGCGTAGTATAACCGACGGCACCACAAGCTTATTATAATATACTTAGTTTATGTTTCAATTATTATTACGTATTTATTTGTCTTTTAAAGAACACCTCAAAGAAAATTACAAAACAAATTTGCAGCAAATGCGTTATCTATTAATTACACTAGTTTACAATGTTTTACCATATTTATTACGAACTAAGAGGAGGGTACACAATTTAGGTTTAAGTCTTATATGAAATGAATGTATTTGGCTAATATTTTTAACTTAACTCAAAAACTGGATATATTTTTAAGACATTTATGTAGTTAAAATTGCTAACTGTTATAGTTTATTTCACACCAAAATATGCTGCTATATACAATATACCCTACCGTCCAAAAGTTTAAGACCACTAATAAGTTCTATGAAAGGAAAGTCTTATTTAAAAAGATGCGGTAAATTTTGTTTATTTGATAAGAGCTTTTATCGAATTTAGACAACTATTAAATTTAAATATTTCGGCTTCAACTAACAACTGGAGATTTGTGTATATTATAAAATTTGTCATTGTTTATAATTATAATTATTATTATAATTATAATAATTATTATTATAATAATTATGAAAGTCGTATTTGCTAGTCGTATACGAGCCGAGCATAGTCGTATTTTGTACGACTTTTTTTGCGGCTTAGTTTTTGACAGACTTAGCCTAGCCCATTTTATTTTATTTCACTTCTGTTTTCCGGCCAGAAGTTAAGATTATATTAACAATTACCCCATTTTATGTTTATATTTACCTCTCCTGACGAAAATATCGGGGACAAGTTTTACAGAACAAATAATATTTAAAAAACCAGCATATTCACAATACATTTTTTAGGTTTCCTTACTTCAAAATGAAAAGAAAAACCCTATCTATCCGTCCAGAATCTATTTCTCAGGAACGCCAGAAGGTTGTAAGTTCAAATCAATACTAAGTAGGTACCTTTAATGTAAACAGCCCCTGTCCTGTAAGTCCTGTAAAAAATTATGGCCAAAAGTCTCGTGTTTTTTGATACTAGCTCACCCATCAAAACCTTTCAAGTACGAGTACTTCTCGTTAACCTAGAATTTTGAGTTTTGAACTAAACTCATTCCTTTGACACCTTCGTACGTATGTTTTAATTCGCATTTTAAAAATGAATGTTCATGATTTGATTAATATTTATTTTGACTGTGCATTAAATTATAAATATCGCAGTATACGTTCTATATACATACTTTATTTCCAACGTTAGGATAAGGCCTCGCTTTGATTTATGTAACCGCATTTAAATGTTCGAGCATTCGTTTGTAATGGGATTATGCGTACTAAAGGCCAAAACACATTTTTCAAACATATCAGTTTTTTGTTTCTGGCGTGAAAACATAAAATGTAGGTATTTTAAGATATGTATATGGACTGACACGTAGATATGTTTTTTTATTTTTTATTAATGCTCGTAAATTTAAATAAATGTGATCATTAATCAATGGGAACCGTTCACCACAACGTGACGCGACAGAGTTATGTAAGAGATTTAAGAAACTTGTTCACAGAGCAGTGATGTTAAAACTGAACCGTATCTCTCGCCAATCGTTTGAGTTATAATTATTTTTTATAAACTGAATATAATGTAGTTCAAGTATATTGCAATTATTAAAATTAAACACTTTACTTTTTAATTCTTAAAGAACTTTAGAATTATGACATTTCCAAAGATAAATAAATCTGTAAGTAAAATACAAATTATACACACAAACGATTGTCCCACCTAGTTCCCATTATAGAATATTTCATAGGAATCATATTTTAATTTGTAAAATGTTTTCATATTGTATTCAGCAGAAGTTTGATAATTGTGGGTGGCCAATTTATAAACCATAAAATTAGCATAACAAAAGATATGCGAAGTACATGTAAAGCAATCGACGTAAATCAAATCTACTACGTCTCTAACTTGACAATCTGGATTCGGATTTTGTTGCGCGAGATACATACCTACATATGTTATGTACCTTTACATACAAGCACATACCAACTTGTTCAAAAAGATCCCGGAATACTGCCAACGTGTGACGCTCTCGTTTAACCAATTCGAATTCGTTTTTTTTTTTGTTATATTGGTACAACTGGATATTCCTACCAAATTTTAGCATCATATATTTAGGTCGGTTCGCGTATGCTGCCAAAACTACGAAAAGTTACGAAAACCTGTTCGCGTACGCAAAAATTTCGTAGTTTTTCGTAGAAGGTGCTCACGAGAGAGCAATGCTCCGAATTTTAGCACAAGAAATCTTTGGGCAGACATTTGTAAACTGTCAAATCACATACAATTTTCATTTGACAGAATACGAATATTTGGTGGTGCAAAAGGTCCGCGAACGGACCTATTAGGTCTGTTTTGTTTGGTAACTTTGTAATTCGTACAAATTCTTAGTATTATTACGAATTTCCTGTTAACTAAAAGAATTTGTAAGATTCGTAAGACAGAGAGCCAAATGAGAGTGTCAAAAAATTCCCTCAACTGAGGGCCTTACGAATTCTTACACCATCTTACAATTCTTACACAGCCATCTGACAGTTGGGAAATATCATAATCTTCACTGTTAGTGGAAAACAAAAACAAATTTGCAGGTTTTACCCAAAAGTGATTAAACGTGTTTGGTTACCCACTTTTTCAAATTGCAGTGAAACCCGGCTAGTTGGCCATCCTTGTAATTTTGCCACCTGGCTAAGTTGGCCAATATTTTACTGCAACAAGAAAATTACATACAAATGTTCCTCAAAAAACCCTTATATGTTGTGCATCGCCTATTTCGGAACTTGCCACAAATTTTCATACTATTTCTCACCTTACTTACTTAGGTGCCGCTACAGCTCGGGGTGAACCTGGGCCTGCTTCTCGCAACCATTTGTGTGTGCGTGTTATATTTTTGCATGAATGGATGGGACCTACAGTTTTTGCCGACTCCGAACAGCGAGCTAAGAAGCTCAATCGTGACAAATGATACTCTTTGATTGCTTGTCAGACATTCGAAAGAGGCAGCACCGTGAAAAAACTTTTAGGTGTTGGACCCGGGCTGGGATGGAACCCAATGCACTAACCACTGCACCATACGGTTTCTCATCTCTCATATTAAATAAGCTGCGAAAGTGCACCTCAGGTGGTCAACTTACCAAGGTTTCACTATATTTATCATTTGACAGCGTTGGCCCACTTGACCCAAAAAAGTTGTCAAACAGACTTAATTTCACTGACAGAAACTGATAAATGGCTGGTTTGACAGCGTTTACCCACTTCACCCCATGTTGGTGTAAGGATTCGTAAAAAATTGTCTCTCAGTTGAGGGGATATTTTTGACACTCTCATTTGGTTCGCTATTTTACAAATTGTTACGAATCTTTTGGGTTAACAAACAGGAATTTGTTAGAATTCGTAAGTTACCAAACAGACCTATGTTTACATCTTCTCATCGATTTTTAAAATGGAACTTTTTGAACAAGGTGGTATGTACATGTACATGTACTTTCGAACGCGTAATAACTTTTTATATACAAAATTAAGTAGTAACCAGAACGTCTTGTTCGATTGTACATTATTTTCACATTTCGTCTTCTAATAACAAAACAAGCAGACATGCATATATGTATATGTATATTCAAAACTTAATCAATCTCGTACATAACTTCCATTAACGCCATCATGCCCGACTTTTCCTTTATAAATGAAATTCATTCGAAACACTATAGAAGACTGTAGATGTAGAGTATGATATGCACTCTATTTAGTTGCACTAGTTTATCACTCACATTTCAAAAGTTTTTGATTGCGTTTTTATAGGGATTCCTTTTATTTTTTGGAATGAGGTTTTAGAATATCAAGCATTACATGATTGCACTTCACTTTTGATATGTAACGTATGTTTTATTTTATATTTGTTAGTTATATAAGCAACAATGTAGGTACAGTTAGGTAAAAACTATAACTACTGCCTCTCAATTCTAGTTCCTATAGAAAACAATAAAATGTTAATCCTTTAAGTGACCTTTATTTAACCACTGACTGTTATAAATAAAAAAAAAGTGTAATTATTAACCAAGCCATTTAGGTAATCATAAAAACTTGCCTCTAATTAATCAACTGTTAGTAAATAAACTCTTTGGCGTTAATAAACAAGGTAACAAGCTATTTTAGTTGAAATTATGCTTAATTTGCGTGATTGAACTAAACAAAATAATCAACTTTTTGTAGACTTGGAAAGTACTTGACCTTAGGTCAGTTCAAAATAGGTAAAATAGGTTGGGACTCGGGAAAATGTAAATATGCAAAAGGGAAAAAATGTAATCTTAAAGTGTGGTAATAAATTCATATCAATTGTAAGAATCTGGCGATGAGTTTTGGGGGCAAATGGACTCCCGATTAGAACTTGTATAGCAAAAAAAAAAACAACAACAAATGAAATCCACTTATCATTTTTAACCCATCGCCGGCTATTCTATATAACTCCGCCTGCCGCAGGCTCGTCAGTAGATTCACCACTCCCTTTTTTTCAAATGCCTTATAAAAACTGCTTGGTATGTTATATACAGTCCCTGCTGATAGTGTCAAGTACGTTGGTCACATTAGGCCTACGGAAGTTAAAAAAAAGGAAGCATTGTTTATACTAGGTATAGAAAAGGGTGTGTCCTTAGTGCCTCGGTTGAACCTAATACCAATGTCAGTGTATTTTCATGGTTGTCCAAACACCCAGTGCAACCCCCTTTTCATCGAACGCAAATAGCTTGTCCTGTCATAAATCAAATTTATGTTAATTTTCGTATATTTTTGCACTTAGTGTTGTTGTTTAATGCAAAAAAAAACCAAATGATAAATCGGCAAATTTCATGTTTTAACAGCTCTTTTTTCTTGCACTGAAGAAATACCCAGAGATATCCAGTGTCGACAACGCATTTTCAGTGTAGCACTGACTGAGATCGTCATCGAACGCATCAGTGCATTTCCAATGCGCCCCAGGGCTGACATCAAAGAAACCTATTTATGCATGCAATGCTCACTGCTTTACCTTCAACTTGAATCAAACTGTTAAATTCCCCATCTCATTGTATAAACTCATGGAGTTATTACAGAGTAATTAAAGTTTCAACTTGAGAGCCCATATATGTATGTACATATGTATAATATGTACATTAGTATCATATCGTACTTATATATAAATCTCAATGTGACGCTCTTACCTGTCAATCTTACGATTAGATAAACACAAAAAGTAATGCCCACAATGAAGTAAAACTTCGTATTCCGGGTTCATTAACATCCTGTGCTTATTATTGGCCGATTTTTAACTTAATTGAAATTGAATATTATTTAAATTAATGCAAAAATAAAAACACTAACAAATGCCACTTTCTTGCGAAATGTTACTTATTCAAACTACAAATACTTACAATCCGAATCCACACTTGTGGATTGTATATATTGGTGGATTGCAAACCTTGGGGTGCGTTCGCGCACTGTCTTTGATTCTTCGAACTAAATGACAATGTATGTATTGTAAGTAACACTATATTTTTTAGACACGGGCGAAGCCGGGCGGGAAAGCTAGTTTATTAATAAAAAGAAATGAGAAGTTTAACTTAAAATCTACAAGATAGTGGAGGTTAAAAATGGGATATATAGGAAGCAATCACCTACATCAAATAATAGATCAATCATAAATAATCGATTACAAAAAGTCAATCGTACTTGCTTGCCAGCTTATTAAAATGATTTCTAAAAAAAAATATATATACATATTTGAATAAATGTCCATACCTACAGGTTAAAGAACTATGAACTTGAGTTATTTGTTTAATTGCTTAAGGTATTATAGCCCATAAACACTTGAATTTTTGTACAAAGATAAGCGCGTAGTGCTCCAGTTATCTTGAAAAAAGTAAGTTCGTAAACAAGATCTGTTTATTGTTTAGTTATTGCTTCAAAATTTTATCAAAACATTTATATTATTCAAATTAGTTTACTCAGTCTTAGAATAATTATACCAATTATACCCAAAATGACTATTTCAATAAAATACAATATAATTTTGTTCTTCGTTTATATTTAAATTTTTTGGTTTTGTTTATTTACATTCTTATGCCTTCTACATATCTCACGCGGATACCTAATTGCATTTGAACATCTACAGTCCTTTAAGGTAAAACATTCACATTAATCAAATATTTTTGACAGATAAAACACTTTTTACAATTTAAGAATCTGACACTCAAAGTCTCACATCACCATTTACTCGTACATGAACATTTGCATTGTTTATTTAGTTTTTTTGTGCAATCATTTTTTTTTTTTATTATAAAAAGCACTGCATGGTTTGTTAATTAGCTACTTTGTATTTAGAACAGTCATTTTAACAGAAAATATTCGACTACACTTTGAAATTCAAATTAAGGAACTGTTGTTGGGATAAAACAGAGAACAACAATTTGTCATATCTGCTCGATTTACGAAAGTTTCATAAATTGGAGATTGCTAACAGAAATAGTACTACCATCAGGATTAGTACGGTATGAGTATTAGGAGCAGTCACAGGGCCACAATTTCCACAATTTTTTTCTTTTTTTCTTTTTGATATGTTTCTTTTAACTTTTCTGTAAATTACATTGAAAAATATTAAAAATTGCAAAAGATACATCCATTTTTGTAGAGTATGTTTTTCAAAGGTGGTGTACATTCCTGTTCGTGATGGATTTTGCAAAAAAAAATTTTTTGACGAAATGATGGCGGTTTATACTTAGAGGTCCGATTTTCGTCAAAACATTTGCTCATAATCGTCTATATGTATGTTGTACAGTACATATTTAGAAATGAATTCGTGTCGGTTCGTACGCGCATAACTCGGCTGAACATCATCCGATTTGCATGGAGATCTTTTTGTTTCATTCCTATTGAACCAGGTAAATACACTGCGGAGCCGAAAATTGGAAAATTTTAAAGGAAAATTTAAAAATTCGGAAATATTGATTTTCCATATATTTTGTATATTTTGCATGAGGAGATTTCTTTTTTTTTTCATTTTGATCGCAATATTACAGTTCAAATGGTTGCAAAAGTTCAAAATTGGGAAAAGTTTACCGGGAATTATTTTTTTCATTTGACGTAATAATACAGTGAAAATTATTCCCAGAGCTCTAAATTTGGTAAATGTTTAATCTGAAAGCCCGTTTTCCACACATTCACATTTAAAAACATTGCCCACACTTTCGTCTTTTTGTTTGCAAGATCAATGAAAGATGGCGCTATTAGTCCACTTACTAGAAGGGAAACCTCGACGCATTTGACAGATTTGCTCTACCATTTGCACCTAGAAGGTTGAATGTATTCTGACGTTCCAGCAAATTTAAATGGACGCCTTACTCACACAATCTTACAAGTATGTGGAATTATTGTACATTTTGTTGTTGTTAGGGAAATGACAGGCTGTCCCAAATGTTGTGTTCAAAAGGAAAGAAAAAAAACAATACGCTATATTTGATGGCCATATGCTCATTCACATGCATTCACAGACAGGGAAATTAAGGCTCCCCCTATTTTTGATTCCGCGGGCAGTGGAAGTGCAAGTCAGGTAGTCTGTGGTATTCACATTGATCTGTTCATGCTACACTTTCGCTTCTGCATTAAAATTACTTTTTGAGCATTCATTTTATCAGACCTTCAATATTCAAATTGTGCCAAAATCATTCTGGAATGATTACTTCATCATAATCAAGTGACTCGCGCAGTCGAAATGCACGGAGATTGGCGATTCGCCGTGCAAGATGAACTCAGGAGGAACGAGAGCCACACACAGTTGCTGAACGACTGAGAAAGCAGCGCAATCGCGATCTGCATCGTAACGTTGAATCAAACGCCAATCGTCGAGTGTGAAAAAGTGCCGTGAATGTTCAATCACATCGCGCCGCTTTCCAATATGACTGCACAGTGAACTGCCGTGTGTTACGAATTACGATTGAGCCTATGGATGTGATTTGCTAATATTGCAATGCGTTAAAGATTCATTCGTAGGCGGCGGCATCTGTTATCGATCGCGAATGTTGGATCAAAAAAATTAACTTCAGGTGGAATCGTAAATGAACGTAAATGCTCCGCTTGTTTGTTTATACATAAAAAGAGAGTTTTTGATGTAATTTTTTTTTTCGATCAATCACATGTATATATAGAAGAACTCTGAAATCGTTAAGTTAATCGGTCAACTGGTTCTCGAGTGATTTGGTTCACCGATTTCGAAAGCATGGTTCCGATATAATCGCGTTTTAAGTTTAAAGTATTGTTTACATATAGATATATTTTTTTATCGAGGGGTTCTAACTCAGTCAATTTGGCTCGGATCGACTTGTAACTTACAGAGAACATTTTTAAGATGCTATATTAAAAGGATATGGAAAAATCGATTTATTGTAATTTGTGACTGCCCCTAACCCCTTACGTTCTTTCTTTTTTAAGTGCACATGCTTATTTACAAAGTCTTCAGAACAAAGCTGGCACATGGGTATTTTCTGTAAAAAGAATTGTTTGTTTAGAAAAACGGTGGTATCGATTTATGACTGTCTCATATCAGTATTTTTCTTCATGGATTTGTGTGGGCTGGCAAATAAATAGCAATATATTTGCATATTTTAGCTATGGATTGTATGTGTATGCCACTACTATGAATAAATCGACTTAAAATTTGGCCCAATTGTAAAACTTGCCCTCATCTGGTGCGAATGGTTGCTAAAAACTATTTTCCTACCCGATCGAGTGGGATATCATATAAATTATTATCTGCATATAAGCAAAAATGTACATTTTTTTACAAGTATTACAAGTACTTTATAAACGAAAAAAATTATTTGCGGTTACCTAAAATGTCATCAGTTGTCAACTCATTTGGATGCCCGCAAACGCTCTTCATCACCCGTGCTTGTCCGACGACAACTAATGGATTTTCCACGAAAAATATGTAGCTTAGTTAGAACACACGAAATTAAGCAAAAAAGGCATTTGACACTATTTTTAGGCTTTCTGTGTTTGATTTGATCGCCGCGATTTGATATCTCTGTCCTACGGACACAAAAGTTTGTAGATAATGATTTAAAGATATGACAATGGTGGAACATCGCAATAATACAAATCCATAGTTGGGTGCCATAATTGACTAATTTTTGACTAAACAGTTCATAAATTTTCGTTTGTCATCTTTGTTGTACCTAATTACTGCCAACGATAACATAAATAATTCCAACTGCGGCTTTTTCTCAAACAAATTTCAAAAATGCTTAATGAAATGAATCGTACCCACAATTGCTACTCATTTTTAATTTGCTTTTCTTTTCTTTTTTTCAATTTATTTATTTGCTTTTAGTCAATCTATTTTCATATAAATGTTTCACACATTGTTTGATACATATTTTAAGTTGCACGCACGCATGCAGCTAAATTGTTAGTTTAGTGAAAGGCATACATACGTACATATGCCTACTACATTTGTAATTAATAAATCAAATGCCTCGATGCTTAATAATTCAAACAAAATTCACCCAGTTGCATTTTCATTCATAAATCTCATTTCAAATCAGTTCATACGCAGTTTTCTAAATCTCACAATCAAATTCAAAATGAGACTTATTCCAAATCAAACTCTTACTTCAATTGGTAATAATAATAAAATAACTACAATTTATCAGTTTGAAATAAATTCAGTTAAATAGCGCATTTTCAAAAAGCTATTTATCTAATAAAATATGAAATCTTTTAAGTACACTTATGTAGAAAAATATAAAACCTACAGACTTATGAAATATATATAACCTTAAATTTAATATATTTCGCATGACAAAATGATATTTGATGGGACCTTAATCTCTGCATTTCTGATGCATGGTCGGTTAATATACATAAATCAAATATACAAAAATATTTCGTTCAACAACAATAGATTGTAAATGTAAGTATTACCAGACTATTACATTTTTTTTTATTATTTTCCTTAAACAAATAGTTCAAACAATAAATGCCAGAAATATGACACATCAAAAAAAACTCACACTTTTTTGGATTGATTGGTTTAATTCAAAAGTTAAATTTATTAAATTTTAGAATTCGTGAACTAAGGCATAGATATTTATTGAACAAAATGATACTCGTATATAGTTAGCTACTTGCAAAAAAAACATTATATACTGCAATGTTTGCATTCAAACATATATTTATTGTATCTTTGTTTCTTTTTGTATATTTTTTTATTAATTGCAAATAAAAATTAAATAGCAAATATCACTTCTGTAAAAAGTCAATTTTTATTAATTCGTTTACGATATATTTCCTTATAAATTTGTTGTTAGGTTTTTAAACAGATTTTATTCCGCAGTGGCAAATAAATAAATGTACCACACACACACTGCACTTAGCTTTTATGTTTTAATTTGTTAAATTGCGCATTCTTTGTAGTTTCATTTTCAAATGGATGTTATTATCTGATCAGATGTAGAGCTTATAAGATACTGAAACATTGGTAGACGTGTTTTTAGAACAACGGAAAGGGGAAATTCCAGAAATATTTTATGGAAAGAAGATAATTATCTATTGTTCTATTACATTAATGCCCAGTTTAACAGTGAGAGTTTAAACTGAAGCTCAACTTAACCTGAACGAGAGTTTAAACTTTTAGTTTAACTCGTTCGGTTTTATACTTAAACTGATCTTCCCGTTAATTAAACGCACTTCTGTGAGCTGTGTTGCAACAAAAGTTGGCAGCGCTCACAGTACACGTATCTAACTAAGGTAGTATACGAGTATTGCGCATCTGTCAAAAATGTTCATAGCAAAAATGACGGACATCTGTGATCCCTTTCTATGCGATTTAATTCAAATTCATAAAATAACATGTTTTCTATATCTATATATATAAAATAGACTGACGTCCGTGTGTGCCCACATAACTCGAGAGCGGATCGTTCGGTTTTCACGATTTTGGGCTTGATGGATTCGTATTGGCCAAAGAAAGGACACTATGGAGGAACATTTTTAGTACATTTGTTCGAAAATAGATGGCGTTGCACATCGACTTTGACATTTATTGATGCTTCGAAAGACCGCCAGGTGGCGTAGTTGATCCACTTGCCATTGCGCAATATGACAGGTGTCCTTTTCGTTTCGTCATTCCAATTTGGGCGAAACGAAGTTCGCCGGGTCAGCTAGTTTTTTTTATAAAATTGTTTTATTCGTTTATCTTTTCCTTTTTCTTTTCTATAATTATTGTTCAGATATTTCATTCGGTCATATTTTCTTATCACAGGTCTTTTTCTTATTGTTCACACAACATTCTTACTCGGCACAACGCATTTTGCAAAGTTTTGACAATAAAGTTAATCAAATAATATTTAAAATATTAAAAAAAAAAAAAAGCAAATTACATGCAAATAAAGTTCGCGGGGGTCACAGTTGGCGGCCATCTTCTTGAATTTTTGACAGATGCGTGAACTTGAACGAAAATTAACACTCTACGTATATTTCCATAGATACGTGTACTGTGGGCAGCGCTATTGTTTTAAAATGTCAAATTTTATGTTTTTTTGTTTTAAAGGTCAAGGTGATGGAAGAAAATGCTACATATTTTGCTTGCAGATGATCTTGAAACACCACAAAAGTCCTCCTAGAAAGTAATATAAATGATTTTTTGCTGTTCTGGCAGCTGTCAAAACATACCTTAAAATGATTGTATTTCAGAAAAGTTCAAACTGCAGAGTGGAGCCGTTTAACGTAAACGACGAGTTAAACTCCACTGTGCACTGTGAAACAGAAACACTTTTAAACGGAAGATTAAACCAAAACGAGAGTTTAAACTCTCACTGCGAAATAAATTTGTCTTACCATCCCAAATAGCGTTTCCAACGTGACGTAATTAATTTATGTCAACTTATTAAATCGAGTAGTAGAACAGAAGTGGTGATTTCGATGGAAAAAAACACAAATAGCGCATAGAGTGCGGAGTTTTGAAACCACAATCTCAGGTGACCCGTTTATTCGGATGTATTGTACTTTTGGGATATTTATATCCATCCTGTGGAGCTTGTACAGAGGATCAGCTCTCCAGTCCTTTTCTCGGATATCTCTTTCAGAACGTCGAATAAAAGTTTGCTCTCGCTATAGCTGGACATTTGCACAGAAAGCGGATAAGCGACTTTTTTTCATTTTCATCTTGCAGCTACGGTAGCGTCTATTGTGAGGGATCGCTAGTCTGGCTGCATTGTCCCCTATTGGCCAGTGCCCTGTACTAACTCCCACTACTCTAGCGATGTCTAAACGGGTTCTTTATAGCAGCTCGCTTGTTTTGGACCTGTTGTAACTTGGCCATATCTTTCTGGATATGACACAGTTGGTCAGACTGGTCCACCTCCTACTCGTACTTGGACCCTGCGTCCATATTAACGCAATTTATTAAACAAATATGTGATTTAAGAGAATTTAACATTTTTTGCATTGGTTAAAACAAACCCCGTTCGCTATATAACGAGACTTGGTTGTAATGAACTAATGTGCTTACGCCAATGAGGTCTGCTATATTCGAGTTAGACTGTAATCGCATGATATGTATTAAAATCATAACTGCCATGCTGCCACCTTACAGAAAATAGATGTCGCATTAAAATAATTTAGGAAAGTAACAACAATTGATTTTTCAATACAAGTGCTAACCTTCCTGCAGGCAAGTTTCACCCATGAATCAGTGAGAGTACAACAAATGAATTGATATAATGCTGTTAAATAAAAATGAAATAACTGGCAATTCAGTTTTTTGCCAGAAAATCAAAGTGTTAAGCTCAAAAACAAAAAAACTATTAAGCAGAGAAAAAAAATTTAATTATTTTATATTTACTTAATGTTTGTGTAACTTTTAAAAAATTCTTCTGAATCCGTTAAATGTTATGCTTCTCCACCTTATATGTATATTAGGTAATTTTGTTATTTTTGTTTTTTGTGTAATTGGAATGTTAAATATTATTTAGAATAGATGTTTAAGAAAATGCTTTTTTAACATATATTTATTTTAAATTTTACTCACACGCCACAGCTGAATCACTTTTTATTTGTTTAATGTAAATACAAAGCTCTTTTTAAAATAATATATAAATTAAAATGCCTGAGTATAACAATTATAATTAGAAAATATTATATTGAACATTTATTCCATAATTATAAATGAAATACCTACAGGATAATGAAAATGGTGCTCTACGAAAGTTTTATGAAGTGATAATGGACATTGGAGGTGAAGTTTTGGACGACATAAACAAACTTGGAGAGGTTACCATCTTGGCGCCGAGCAATGAAGCGTGGAATCAATCATTTATCAATAATATTATTAGGTAAATATACTTTTTTTACTTAGAAAAAAACTTCATCATTTTACAACTTTAATTTGTACACTAAATGGGTGTTGGTAGTTTAATGTTTGTATACGCATACATTTATGTACAATGTCCATTGTCCATATACAACTCTAACGATTTCTTAAAGCTTCGAGTACTGCAGTATTTACAGACTTAAAGTGCACATTGAAAAATGACTCACGATAGTTTGGTTACGTTCGGTTACTAACCTCAGGGAGAAGCCAACCACAACACTCAAGCAGTTGCAAATACCAACCCTACTAAAAAGAAATAAATGAACAACTACCACAAGCAATAGAAGGGAGTAATTAAGGAGTTCGTTGTTCTACAAAAAATGTTGAACATTCCCAAGAAATGCATATTACACGAATGCACTATAAAAATTCATTTTGATTCATCGTCCGGCGCCAGTGCTGATTTCCCTTGCTAACGTTCGATAGGGTAGATTATTTTTAATTTCTAACTTGTAACACTTTAGACATTTAGAAATTCATAGGTTTTTTATCAAGCAAGCCTTTTTTCAGGATCTGGCATAGCAATCAATTGAGCATTTAAGATCTGCTGCTTTTCAACGAAACGTAGAAAACTACTCAAGACTGAATGCTTGGAATTATCATCACGATTAGTCTGATGATTTCCAGCTACTTGAAGGCATCAGATGGGTCCTAGAGATCTCCTTATTTTATTTTATTTTTAACTATTCTGTTAGTGTCTCAATATGTGAGCTTTGTGAAACGTCTTATTCCAATCACAATCACTATAAGTGTAAACTGACCCTTACATACTCGCGGTGGTGTAGGGTGCTACATAAATTATTCGCCTGATTGTGTAGCTTTTCTTGGGCATTTGCACTGCACCCTTCAAATGAACGCAACATTAATATAGCATGAGGCGCCACAATTTGCTTCGTGTCTATCATTGTATTCAGCCCAACCACCCTTTGTTGTCACCTTTCATAATTAACCTGCGAGGGCAGAATTGTTTTGCTACTAATAAGGACGGGTTATCACATCACATAATATGTAGTATGTATATGTATTTTTTTTTTTACACATTTTCGATTAAAAAACAGTAATGCACATTTGGCTTCCATTTGCCCATTTAATTTGACAGTATTTGAGAAGTGAGAATAAAAGTCAGCTCAATGAACCCCACCCACGTTATGAACTCGTTTATGAATATGACTCATGTAAAAAGTGTTGATTTAACTTGATAACCAAGGGAGCAGCTTAAAAAAGATTATTTGCATTTTATTGAGTGTCCCGAGGAGTGACTCATTCGCGAATGCATTAGGGGGAGTGGGGGATGGTGAAAACTCATTATATAATTGGGGGCTTCAATATCATGATGTTTAAAAAAAAAGAAGTAATATTTCCTCTAATTTAGCATTGATTTTGGAGAAATGTCAGTAAAAATATGATATTCTTGATCCTTGAAAATTAAAGTAATATCGTTTATATGTGCCCCACCCATAGGGTAGGTGTAAAATAATTTAAATTCGTATGGGATATGTATAATCACTCACTTTTAATAAATTTCTTATTATTAAAGAATGATTAACAAACAACAAAATTGCTTAAATCGGCGTCGTATATGGATGCAGCTAGAAATGTCCCGGGTTGAATTTCTGGACTAGGAAGGACTTCGGAGACAGTTCCTGTCATCCGATGAAAAATTGCCATATTCCAGAGTTTCTAAGAACAGAGTTAATATTTCGGGTAGAAAATGCTTTACAAATTGGGGTTTTGGGAGGGTTCGGCAATATCATAAATCGTGATTGGAGACCCGGGTTTGCTTGTCAAACTATCTTGGAAAGAAACTTTCAATGCACTTTTAAATAGGCCATATGCAGTGGGGTAGAAATGACAGTATTGCTATTCCGTAGTCTCTTGCATAATTTATGTATAACTTCGTTGGATACATGATGTTGCGTTCAAAAATCGCACCAAAAGCTCCGTTCCGTTCCTTCTCTCCGCTCCCACCTTTTTCTTCTTTTTCTCCACTCCGCTACCTTCAGAGAGCAACGCGCTTGTGGAAAGTTACTGGGCTTCACGCCTGTGCTTTCGCTTTCGCCCGCTAGTTGAAGTTAGCAAAGCAGGTACCCCGGATTCAAAGCCAGTCGGCGAACTGGAAACTCTAAGGGATGGACCGTCCCCAACGCCCTGAAGACGCCCCATGAGAAACCCCTTCATCAATCGAAAGGCCTGAACCCAACCTAAATTGCTGGAAAATTGCAGCGAATTCCCCGCTGCAGTTGAATAATTTATTCCCCCAGGCACAACTGAACTGACGTTTATGCACACGCGGTGCATCGGTTTTCGTCTTCGGTTTTGTTTTGGTTCGTGATAATAATTATTATAATAATAATATTATATAATTATTATAAATTCGATTTCGATTCGGTGGTGCCGGGATAATAATAATTATTCAACAATGACTCATATGGTTAAAGGAGAATAAGGTCATCCTTGAAACACTGCGTAAAGGCCCCGACCCATAGACTGCGTCAACGTCGGCGTTAACGTTTACCGCAGAGAGCCGTCCCATAGAATGCGTCGCATACCAGCGCTGAAAGATGACAGCCGATGACATTTTGCTATTGCTGAAAGCAGAGCTGTCATTGTGGTAATTTTTTGGGTGCTAAATTTTTGATAACATGATGGTACTTTTCGAATGAAGGTACATAGTACCAATATTCACATATGAGAAAAATTATGAAAATGGTAATTGGTTTGAAAACTGAAAAATAAAATTATCTGAACCTCACTAGGTTTGATTTTTTCTTTTTTTAATTTTCACTTTTTTTTTGATCTCGAGCAGTTTTTATCGCTCTAGTACAATTTAAATTTTCAAACCAACCAAAAAAGCACTTTTATTTGCTCGAGATCAATTTTTTTTGAATTTCGAACTCAACTCGAGATTTACACCTACTTGCACTAATACCAAAACATTTTATACGAAATTTAAACGCAGCACATCAAAATGCTAGGTATTAATTAACACAAATATTATCAGAAAAAACTAGAAAATACAAAAAAAGAAAGTGCATTTAAAAATGTATTTATTATTTTTCTTTGTTTATTTATTTCATTTTACGAACAAAACGTCAAATGAAACACTAATACAATTGCAGAAAATCAGATCAATCTTGTTTGTTTTCTATTCAGCACGAAAAATCTGAGATCTGAGAGCAAAATCTGAAAAGCCCAAACAAAACGACATAAGACAAGTATAGTACGGACTGCAGATGGGTATACAAAACTACTATTGTAGTACAACCGACAGCACTGGCTGAAAGTGTTTTCTTTTCAAGCTTATGTCAGCTGATTGTCGACATCGATGACAGTTTCTCTATATTTCTCTATGCTTCCACCAATTAATCTCAATTTGTGAATGAGTGAACTGTAATATGTAAATGTGTGAACTTCAATGCTTGAATGTGTGAACACCCAACGCACAGCGCAGAGATAAAAGTAGAAAGTAAACCTACTTTCTGCGTCGGCGTTTTTGTATGCGTTGGTTATGGGCCACCTTCCATAAGAATGCGTGTATTCTATCGAGCTGTCACTAAAAACGCACGCAGTAGCGCACTGCCGCAGTCTATGGGTCGGGGCCTTAATTGTTAAAACGTTTAAGCGCTTCTACAAACCTTTCAGCGGTCATCCAACCACTTTTTGTTGCCATTTCCATACTCTCATTGAGGGCCGCTTAGAAAAACATATTTCTATTGTAGGTACGGACCAGATAGAAAGAAGTTGATAGTTGTAGTTTTAGCAATAAGCTTAGAAATTAATTTAGAAGGGGTGTAAGCGGGTTTACACGTGCCCCTTTTCCATCTTTCCATCTTTAAACGAAAATTTACCAAAACTGGAATCCTGCAGCTACAATAGCATTCACTTACACTTTCAAATGGTAGAATTCACAACTAGCCAATTATTCCAAATTTTACTACTTTTGTGAATAAAATGTTAGACTGAACCGTTATTATATAGTGTATCCGTGTTCTTTTTTTAAAAGTATTCTCAAATACTGTTTGTTGCTACACAGTACTGGGTAGCAGCAATATCATCTGCGTTTACAGCATCCCCTGCTCCCCCTATATGAACTAAGGATAACAGATACAGAAAAGGTCTGTTTGGTGTGATTTTCGTGATCCAAATGGGACATCTGTCAAATAGTAAATAATTTGAAAAGTGGGGGAAAATCCTCTCAGATACTTCCAATTACACAAACAAAAATAAAGATTGACATTTCACGAATTGTCAGATGGCTGTTTGATAGATGTCCCGGGACTGCTACATGGATGTGGTGTAGCACGACTTCGTAGAAGTGGAAATCTCATTTTGGCTCTCTATTCTCTTGATTTTTGACAGGTTCAGTAAATTTACGTAAATTTACTGCACACCAAACAGCCCTAATATATGTATGTATCTGCGCACATTTATTGAATAAAATTTTTTTTTTTTTTTTTCAGAAATCGTGAAAAAATGAGGGAGATTCTCAATATGCACATAATAAAGGATCGTCTTAATGTGGAGAAAATACGGCAAAAGAACCAAAATAGCGTAAGGAATACTGGAGGTGTAAATAATGTACAATTTAATTGCATTGGACAATTTATTTGCAGTTAGCTCAAGTACCTACGGTCAACAACAGGACATTCCTTTATTTCGATATCCGAGACAATAATGGCGATGAAGTCATTACCGTAGAAGGAGGTGGTGTTAATGCAACTGTTGTGCAAGCGGATGTTGCCCAACTAAATGGTTATGTTCATATTATTGACAAAGTCCTTGGAGTGCCATACACCACAGTCTTGGGAAAGTTAGAAACTGATCCGATGTTAAGGTTTGTAATCGTGATGGAACCATTTATTTGTTTTATTGTTGTTTATGTTCACCCGACCTCACCTGTTCTGAGAGGTGCTTTCAATCATAACTTGAACAACGCGAGAATGCAAGTTTCATGATTGTAAGGATGTCATTATATTTTCGGTTTTTTTTTTTTGCTTTACTTTAAATTAAGTGGAAGTGGATTGTTATGTGGCTATACTCATATATTGAAATGAAAGACGTATTCAATTTAAATTCAATTGGTTTCTGTTTGTAAATTATGAGTAATTTATTTTTATTATAGGATTGCTCATTTTATGTAAATCCGTTACCTTTTTTCGTTTCCCTTTCCAGCGATACTTACACTTTAAGTAAATTCTCCGATTTCAACATTCAACTGAATAACACTCAGCGAAGATACACATTCTTTGTGCCCCGTAACACGGCATGGCAGAAGACAAAACTCGATTACCCATCGGCACATAAGAAGCTTTTCATGCAGGATTTCGCTTATCATGTAAGTACGAGTAGTTTGGTGTCTGCCATAAGCTGGCAACTGAAGGTTTCGAATTGAAAATGGCTTACGAAAGTGGGAATATTTTTTTTATTGGAAAAGTTTTTCTATAAAATCGGGAGGACCATGTGGATGGTTGTTATAGTACATACTATGAGTTTGGTAGTTTTTATTAATACATAATACCCGGATAAGTGTATTAGCAAAATTGTCCAATGTCGTGAGCTACTTATCCGGAATATGTAGTTACGAAAACCCGCTTAGCTTGCTCAGAGGTACTTATCTACGAACAGGACAAGTCCGCGAAAAGGCGAAAGATCTTAACAACCAACAATCGAAAAGTGACAGCCAAGAGAAAACATCAAAGTAGTAGAGTAGAACATACCACATAAACTAAGTATATTACCTTTTGTTTTGTTTCAAGTCTATTAAAGGTTCATAATTGCTAAAGTTAATGCAGGCATTAGAAATAGGCTCTTTGAGACAATAGTTTAATCTCCGGTTAGATATGTAAAATAAATCATGTTCTCTTGGCCTTAAAATACGAGAGGGTGCATAAACGTTTAACAGTGAAAGTAAAAATGGACAATCAATGTGACTGGTGAGGATATTACGCGCGAAGAGGATTGAATATTAAACACGTCTCTTACACAGAGGTGTTATGTCGATTAGAGCGCATCTAGCTTCATACGAGGTCATTTTAGAGTTGCAATATATCTTTTTCGAAGATTTAAGTGCAATCTTCGCAAACCACTTCTGAACCTTCTCTAAACGAATTGTACTGCTGCGATAGCATGGGCTCCCAACCATGCAGCAATACTCAAGTTCAGATCGTACTAACGAAATGTAAAGTGCTTTAAGAATATAAGGATCACGAAAATCTTTGAAATTGCGACTTAAAAACTCCATTATGTAGTTAGCTTTAGGAACTACTTATATAGTCGAAGTGTATCAAGAAATGTAGATGAGTATTAAAAACAACACCTAGATCTTGAATGCGATGCACTCTTCTAAGACCTGACTGGTGAATTGAGTACATAGTTGAAAACAAGAGGTGACAAAATAATTGCAAAACTAAGTACAGAGCATTTGTTAATATTAAATTGTAGACCGTTGATATTTCACCAACTCGATATTTTGTTTAAATCTGCTTGTAATTGATGAGCATTAAATAGAGACTTTATTGATTTGTAAATCTTTAAATCTGCATAAGGCAGAAACAGGGGCGGCCTGAGATGGCTCCCTTGCGGTACACCTGAAAATTGAGAACTTCTTTTGAAATAGCTTCTCCAATTTTTACATATTGCCTACGATTCATCAAATAACTTCCGATCCATTTTAGTAATTTACCGGGAAATCCAAGTTGTTCTAACTTTTTTATCAATACATTATGCTGAACCCGGTCAAATGCTTTTGAGAAATCAGTGTAAATGGTATCGACCTGACGATGTTTTTCCATTTCAAGCAAGCAGTAATTTGAAAATCTAACTAAGTTTGTGGTAGTCGACCTACCACTCACAAAGCTCTGCTGATACTCTGAAATGTGGTTACGTACCTCATTTTACAACTTTCTCTTGACAACTGGTCTGTAGTTAGTGACCAATGCCTTGGACACAGCCTTAAAAATCGGTGTTATAAATGAGTGCTTCCAGCAGTCCAAAAACTCAACTTTACCTAGAGACATGCTAAATAAGATGCATAAGGGTTTCCGACAAGTTAAACACACATTTCTTTATAAGTAAAGATGGTCAATTATCTGGAGCTAAATTGACAATTTCCAAGGTTCCAAGTTCCAAGGATGTCAACACATTGAAAAAGACCAATGTCAGTAATCGAATTTATTGAAGGTTAAAGATGTAAGTTCATTGATTCATTTGCAATGTTTGATTGAAAGAACTTTGCAAACATGTCGCAAACTTCATCTAAATTATCACTTGATACTTCTTTGTAAAACATAGTGGAAGTTATTCCTAGTGACTTACGCTTGGTGTTAAAGAAAGTCTAGAAAGATTTAGAGTTGTTTTTGATGCTAGACTCAACCGACCAGATATATATTGCCTATACTCTATACAAGAATTTTTTGAGAAACTCTAATTCTTTTCTCAATTGGTAGTCTTGGCTCCAAAAAGATATATTGCATCTACTTTTTTCCTTACTTTATTCACTGCATTTTTAAGTCTGCACAAGCTTTTATTAAACCAGACAGGCTTATGATAATTCCTTATTTATTTAAATGGAACACAGTGTGAAACGACCGAAAGGTTAATTTAGACAGAAACAATTTAGAACTTCATTCCAATTAATTGAACAAAAATAATTATTTTAACCATCAGAATCAGCTTTGTGAAAATCACGTTTAACTTCAAAAGTTATTTTATCAGACGTAAATGAATTTAATATAGACAGGACATATAAATGTGAAGTGCTTTATGAATGGGGGCACCGTAGCGCAAGTGGCTAGTGCGTCGGACTACTGAGCCAGCGGTCTTGGGTTCGAATCCCGCCGCAAACACCTAAAAAGTTTTTCACAGTGCCCACCTCTTCCGAATGCCTGACAAGCATTCAAGAGTATCATTTGTCATGTAAAGCTTCCCAACTCGCCGTTCGGAGACGGCAGAAAACTGTAGGTCCCTTCCATTCGCGCAAAAAATATAACGCGCACACACAAATGGTTGCGGGAAGCTATGCTTGGTTCTACCTAGGACTGTTGAAGCCACAAATATTTTTTTTTTCTTATAAATTATGACGAAAGAAAGGGAAACCATCAGTACTTAAACGAGGAATGTATTTAAGCGAGGTGTACTTAAAAGAGGGTTTTAACAAGAATATTACTTTATAAGCGTAGGGTTTCAAAAAACCGAGGATGCTATGCGAGGTTTGCTCTTAAGAGGGTGATCCTTAACCGGGTTGCACTATACTACTTTATGTCAAAACAACAAAATTTTTAAGATTATGTTCGATGATAGTTATTGGAAAATAAAAATGACGTCGGTGAAAATGGCAGATTGGTTTGCTATGAAGTGGTTTTAAATACTTGTTGTTTTAAATGAATTTTTGTGTCAATTAGTGAAAGGAGTTAGGATTGTTGGAAACGTGATTTTAATGATTAAATGTTGAGAATTTATAGCACAGCAGTGTGAGCACTGTGGCGTTGTGGTTAGTGCGTTTGACTATTATGCAATGCTAGCTAGCTACCGGGTTCAATCCCAGCAAACACCTTAAAGTTATTTCACGATACCACCTCTTTCGAATTTCAGACAAGCAAAGTTTATCATTTGTCAACGAGCTTCTCAATATCTCAAATCGTCGTTCGGAGTCGGCAAAAAACTGTAGGTCCCTGCCATTCCTGCAAAAATATAACACGCACATACAAATGGTTGCGAGAAGTAGGCCCCCCTGATTCACCCCGATCTGTAGCACCACCAATGTAACATATGTATATATCCGATGTGGAAAACGAAGCTTTTTCGGACGGCGGTTTGTACTGATAAGGATACATGCATTGTATCATTGCAGGATAACGATTTATCAATGTCAAAAAATGACATCAAGACGCATTTTCAGGTTAAATAAGGTCCGTATATTGCATACGATAGACTTGGAGCTACGAAAACACATAAAGAATAATAATTTAATCTCTCTTAAAAAAACTATGAGTGTTTTTTGTATATAGGTTCCGTGTCTTACGATAACTTCGGCCAATGCGACTGCTGACAAAACAAAGGCGAAACTTGATTCGGAATCCCAGAAAGAAGTCTCATTAGCTTGAAATCTAAAAGTTGCAGTACAGGCTTACTACCTAAATGCCAAAAAAAGGCAAATCGTAGGTAAATTATGCTTTTTGTGCTTGGCAACACTGCATTTTCACTGCAATACATTTGTGATTTGCATCAAATCTGTTTGTCTTGCAATATTTGGGCGGTACATGCGTTGACACTGCGATTAGAAACTTTACAATTTGAAATAAGTTAGCAAAAGAAAAAAACTTTCGACACACCGTTATAGACCATCAAAGGATTGCCGATCAATGACCAACTATTTCCACTTAAGCTGAAACTACTCGTATTTATAAGAACACCTTATGACATTTAAAATATTTTTCTTTTTCCAGTCTAAATCAATCCTTGAAAGACATCTTGTTATTGCGGACCGTACGTTTACCATGAAGGAATTGGCCACCATGACTGCTGAGAGTGATTCAATAGTTCTGCCTACATACAGAGACTCCCTAAAAATGCGTGTTCATGAAGAATTGGGACGTAAGTAAAATATTGCATTTTTCTCCCGCCATGAATAATACTCGTATGTACTCGTACATATGTAAATATATATATGTATGTAAGTGTTTGAAACCGTGAAATATTTGTAACGTATCAATATTGTGGCAATTTTCGTATGCGCGTATTTTTTTTTTTTTTGTTTCAAGTGGATAAATAATACAATTATTTATTTACTATAATCAAAATCTGCGTTTCTTATTAGGCGTTATGGTACAATGTTACTTCAAGTTTATAAAATCGAAATATTGCTACGACTCATGTAGCAGAGAAGAATCTCAAAATGTTCTTAAAACAAAAAAGATCTGCTTCATATACATATTTATGTATGTAAGTAGTAGATCAAACAAAAAGATTCCTTAGTCCTATTCGTGATAGAAAGTAGCAGTTTTTTTGCAAAAACTGTTCCCACTAATTAATATTAATTCCCATTAATGAAAGTCGGTATTTAAATAAGAAAATCTTAATATTTTTTTCTTTTATTTTCTCTCTAATGTTTACCATTAAAAAATACATATTCTTAAAAACAAAAACAAAACTTAAAAAGATCTACATGATGATTATGAGGAGCACGAATGGAATGGTGAGTTGCTGCGTTTAGACATTGTAGAAAAGGAACATCTTATTGACCACAACCTAAATACTCGTACATAATTATTCATAATATACTTAATCAGTGTGTCAATGAAGAGAGCTTGCGTTTGATGTTTTGCATATTGACACAATATCCCCCATTTTGTTATGTTTGTAGTTTATATATAGAAAAAAGCAAGCTTGTTAAATTGCTTATGCCACTTTAAATATTTATTTTTACATTCTGGCCTAGCAAGTCATATCCACAGTTAATTATTATTATTAATTATGCCTACGATGTAAACTCTTGTAAATCATTGAAATAATATTTCTAGATCATATGTATTCCTTTAGAAGTAGAATGTTTGTTTTTATTTCGTTATGGTTTGGATTTGTACCAGCATATGTACATACATATACGTACATAGTACATATGTATATCCAAAGAGTATTTTTGACCTAACAACTTTTCGAATATTAATATTCAAAGCTAACAAAATGACCGCCGCGCTTTTTACAAATTTTTGAAACATTGTATTGGCACAATTGTGGCTCAGTTTTATAAAAGTGCAGCAAATAATAAATTAGTTATTTCCCAAAAAAAAGGGACAACGTATCAAAATTCATGATTCAATTCATCCAGTATTGCGAACAATACGACCGCCAATTGTCATCGTGCAATATTTCCCATTTTTGTAAGTCTGGATTATATGTTGCAAGAATCGGCATAATTTTTTTAATTTGTGCTCAAAATCACAATAAATAGTAAACAAATAATGAGACACGGAAACGGAAATGGAAAAGAGAGCAAGAAAAACGATGAAAAGTCCCGGGGCCCTAGCATACCTATATTGAACTTAAGTTGCACATATGTACATAGGTACAACAGTTGCGAAATCAACTTTTCAGTGGTGATCACGTCCTTGCGGCGTCTTACAATTATAGTTGATCACTAAATATTCAATCGCGCATCAAATATAAACAGCAATCCTTTTGTTTATTCAAAAATAATAAATACTTTGATAATACTGATTAATTATTAATTAATTAACTAATTAAATAGTACTGATACAATACAGTTAAAATTTACAAAAAATCGTTTTTCTTTTCGTAATGTACATTAAATTTATGTAAGTTAAGTACACACACACCTTTTGAGACTTTAAACGCGTTATTCTCAAAACTGTAACGGCTGAACCGATCAGTCTCAAAATTTAATTTGTACACGCCTCTTAAGTATATTTTTTAGTAATTAATCAAAGTTTTTTCTCAGCGATAAATATTTTTCATTTAATAAACAATTGAAGGCCTAAATTGTTGTCAAAAATCGATCTTTTTTTTTGAGAATCCGCCATTTTGTCAAAAATTATTATTTTGCTTATTTAGTAACTAGCTGACCCACACAGCTTCGCCCGTGTGGCGTGTACATACGCAAACAGTCGTGTGACTCGTGTTATACTATGTATACACACACTTAGTCACTTAGTATGCTTTGAAAAAAAAAAAAAAAATCAAAAACCCAATGAGAGAATTAAAAAAAATCATCATCAACCCCACACGATTGCCACTGACACTAAGTACTGTGATTCAGCTTCTGTTTAAAAAGAAACGACTATTGTTCAGCTTCTGTTAATTGCACAGGTATGATTTTTATCTTAAAATCTGCGTATTGAATGTAGTTTATCTGAGACTGAATATCAATAACATGGGAGAAGCTGTTCCGAGGTAATGGCCTTTCGTTTTAAATTGGATTTTCGTTTTCTCATTTGAAATCCCTTATTCCCTAAAACTAAAAAAACTAAAAAATAATCTCATTCAAAACTGATGGATAAACCTTTTGTGAGAAATTAGTAATCTTATACCAAAAGAATCATTCAAATCTGCTCAACGTTTCTTGAGATCTTGTACCACAAACGTTATCTGACACCGACCGGGACTTTGCTTTATACTGTGAACAGAAGATTTTTCTTTAATTATAATTTTTGTTTTTTTTCATTTTGGATGACCCAGTCCAGAGATATCGTGCTCACTGCAAGACGCATTTTTTAGAGATGCTCCCGGAGATCAGCTATAGCAGCTTTTAAAATAATTATTTTTACAAATAATAAATGCTAATTGTTTACTTCAATAAATTATAAGGTCATCTCAAGAAAACTTTTTGGGCCTCCTATCTGTATAGAACGCCTTGAAATTATTTCAAATTTTCATTTTTCAACAACGTATTCTCTGGTAATAGTCGTTATAGTATGCAGCACACTATAATTTTTAAAACTGCGAAAACTGGTAGTGGTAGCACTATGACTTACGCTAAGACATTAATAAAAAGAAGAGTTCAAATCATTTTGCTATAATACTTTTAATTAGTTTTACACGATAATGTAATAAGTTCATTTTTTTCTATTTAAATTCAATGTCAAAAGTTTACTTAGATGTTACATGGGTAGCTAAAAAATAGACGGCATCAAGATGCTGGTCATAGTCACTTGTTGTTGACCATACTGCAGAGTATTGTTTTTATTTTAAATGTTAATTAGAAAACAAACAAAAACGCCTTAAATTTTGCTGCAATTCTTTATAATTTTTCTTCTGCTGTGCTTTCCTACATTCTTTTGCCACAATTTTCCAACGAAATTATTTCGTCATTTCCGGGAACGTTTTGTTATACTCGTACTCTTGTATGCATTGCATCAAAATGTATGGAAACATTTAAAAGAAACCTGCATTGTAGATATCATAGTCTGTCGCACATAACTTCAATACATACTCATCTGCTCTGTTATAGGGTTTTAATCGAAATACGTAAATAACTTTTTTAAAACAATTAACTTCATACCAGCTTGTAAATTTTCAGGGTACTACATCACATGGAACTTTAAGAAGATTAACGTCTACCGGCCCGATGTTGAGTGTACAAATGGAATCATTCATGTAATCGATTACCCATTGCTCGAGGAGAAAGACATCGTCGTAAGTGGAGGTATATATAGGACACAATTAAACTTAGCCATCCTCTTTGGAAATTTCTTATTGGTTACAGTAGCGAAAATCTTATAAAATGTAAATTTGTTCTAATTTTATCTCTATTAAAGGTAAAAACAAAATTTTAAAAAAAATGATTGGTAAAAAAAATCAGAGATTTCTTTTAAAAAAACAACAAAAAAAGCTAAATTTGTAAGGGTTTTCTACTTTTCTTTTTATTTTCTATTCATTAAATCTTAAGGCATTCCAATATATATATTTTATAGTATACTCATTTCAAAATGTCCGTTAAAGGATATGTATTATTTTTCATGATGATTTTGCAATTAAAATTACTATACTCATTTCTATATACATAGAATATGTAAATTAATGTTCGTATTAAATAATGAATGATTTTGTTAAGTTACTTTCTTTTGCACTAATACAACTATTTATTTGTAAATGTCCCAACATGAGTTATTAAAGTTTATTTGCTCAGTTAAATTCCATTCTTCTAATAATTATTTTATTTTTCAAAAAAAAAAAAAAAATAAAAAATTAGAAACTTAGATATTCAGCAATATGAAATGATATTAAAAAGCAAACAAATGCAATGTTCACCACAATACTCGAAACAAACTTTATACCTTTAAGCAAACCATTTTTTCGAAAACAATGTGCATGTGTTCATGAAAACAAAAAAATACAGAATTCATAAATGCATGATATATCGACACGAAAAAAAATAAACTTAAACTGCCGGTTAAACTTAAACATACAATTCAGATATATTACTATTTCAGAAAGCATAAGAACATTATTAAACTAAAAAAAAAGAAAACTTAATATTTAAATTTATTCATTATCATAATGTGTACCTTAAGTAGAAGAGTGATTTATTAAATGTTAAGATATAAATATATATATATACATATATAATTATTCAATGACCAGAAATACTTCAAATGAAGCAAACCCAAAGATATTGAATATATAGTCAAAATTAAAATGTATATTTATATTTTTTTTTTTTTAAATTTAATATAATTTGCATGTAAAAGACCATTTCAATACTTTAACAACCGAATATCTTGGACTTGAAGGACCAAATCAAACACACGTCATTTTTTTTTATATTCAATATGCATTTATGCTTATTACACGTATGCAGTGTAATAATTATGACAGTTTAGTTATAACCCGTGGTTTTCAAATAAGCAGTTAGGAATAGATGAAAGTTCTTGAAGCGTGTTTTTATATCCACAGAAGTAGTCCATCAATACTGTCGGCCATTAAACTAAACATCCCTATCGTGGTTCGCATATTCCCTTCACTTGTTCGCGGATGAAAAACAAGAATTATCTTCAGAAGGAAAAAAACGCACATGCGTAGAAGGAGCAGTAGGACATAATGGAACTACCAGATAAGACGTTTTTAAATGCACTTATTCTTTTAAATTTATTCAAAAACCATTTAATCTTGCCGGGTTATTAAAAATGTCATAATATTGGGCAAATGGATCTAACTCGGAGGTCATTTTCAAGTTCTCCCAAAGTGAAATTAGCAACATGGTGTTGAAAAATAACCATGTTTACTGTGAGCTTATTTATCCTTTATTTGCTACAAAGTAAATTTTTTGTAAAATCTGTTAATTTAAACTATCAAATTATCAAGTAAACAAATCGACAAGATGAGATCCGCAACGTTTGAGCTGGGGATAAGAAATGTCATATTTTATACGGATAAATCCGATTTACATTACCGACAAGGGGATGATTCACTTCGGCGGATTCAACGATACCGATTCTCAAATTACAGTGAATCTTCCCCCCGGCGCGCGGACTCCACGATAGGGGTGATAGTTGAAATTTATTTATTCTTAGATAAACTCACTTTACACTTGTGAGCTAGCGGAATTCAGGAAATGTGCGTTTTAAACAAAGTTAAACTCTAGAAAAATTAATTATTGGTTTTCGACTGATCAATCAAACTTGGTAGTACTTGGTGGTAAATACAAACATAATGCCATTCTTACTTGGCTTAGTTATAAAGTCTTCAAGCTGCATTTTAAACAAATAAAATGCATTTTCTGTGACACCTATTTGGAATACGTTATGTTTGTGGGGTAGCAGATCTCAATCGCTGTTAACTGAGGAAACACACCCTTATTGCGAGTGTCAAAAAATAAACGACAAACGATAATTATCAAAAAAATTGAGTAGATTATTGGGTAGTTAACAATTTGAGTAGATGGGATTGCGATTGACAATTTGTATCAAAAAATGCTTGACTATCGTCAATTTGTAACAAATTTCCATTGTGAATGTAGCCGTATTGCACCATTTATCCAAACCAATTCTACATTTTAATAAACAAAATTCATGATGAATTGTCAATGAGAAATGAAAAGAAAAGTGTTCTCCATTCACAGCAGTTAATTATATTCACAATGATCAAAACCTTTATCAATTGAGTTACACAATGGGGTCATTCAGGAGCCTAGTGACTAGATATCTAGATAATTCTAGAATCCTGAATGCTCTTTCTGACTAACTATCTAGTCGACAGTTCACATGTCACAAATGTCGTTTACTTTCTATTTTCGCTTTGAATTGCTTGGAGAATTGTGATTGCAGCACAACAAATCTATTTCTTAACGAAAAGAAGACCAAAAACAAACTTACAAATATAAATGGACGACTTAGAGGATGAAATTTTATGTAAGTAACATAATTTACACATTGTGTTTGAAATATAAATTATTTATTTCATAGGTTAAGTTGTATTATTTGCTGTGAACGATTTGATGAGTTCGTCGATTACTCTACATAATCCAACAGTATATGAACTGCATGAAAAATAAAAAAAAATAAAAATACCCCTTCATAATTTACTTTTGTAACAAACAAACAACAGCCACGCAGTATAACCAAACCAATCAGTCGGCTGTTTTTGACGGTTGGTCAAGATTTTCTTGACTAAGAATCCAGTACCCGACCTCCAAAAAAGTTGACTAGAATTCTAGCTCTCGACCATTCAGAGGCCCTTGACTAGCTGTCATCTAGACTTCTGAATGCCTCCAATACCGAACATTTTATTGATTGATAGATTTGTCAGCTGCTAATTGATTGATAATTGACACTCGCAATAAGGGTGTAAATATTATAGTTGTTGAAATGTAATTGATGAAGAAACACTTTCTCCATCTCCAGTGAGTTTGCCTTGCAATGTATGCATCCTTCGGCTTCTTGTGTACCTGTCTGATATAGAGAAACAGTACTGCCCCTTCATATTTATTCCGCTAAATATCTCTACAGCTTCTTCTATCTCCGGAGTACCTGGCGCTATCTCTGTTAATCACATTTTCTACTTTTCTGCCACTTTCCGAGGTTTCTAGGGAAACATTTTCTAGAGCTTCTGCAGTATTGCAGCGGTTCAGAAATGTCACACTGTGTTCGAAAATGACGCGTCGACGTAATTTATTACTGAGCGTGCGGGAAGATCTGCTGCGAGGAAACCACTCTGAAATAGAACTGAAGTAAATCAATTTCCATACAGATCTATATGCATTTTATCTACATATGTAAATTTAAATGGACTCAAATTAACTTGCAAGAATAGAAGCATTTATTTTATTTTATTATTTGTATAACACAAACCTTTGCATCGCAACCAAATCATAATTCAACTCTAGTGTAGTTATAAGTTTTATAATCTGGATAAATTCGAGGAAATCATCATTAATCTTACTCGTTTACAAATCAACACAACAACAAAATCAAATTTCACAATATATATTTATAGGTGCTTAAAAGTTACCAACTACACTACTTATTTAACCGACGATCTGTGTGTGTATGTCTCTCAGATTTAAAAAAAAAAAAAAAAAAAACCAAAAAGTAAAAGACGAAGATAAAAGAAAATATGCTTAAGATAGTTATGCTTTTATTTATAAATAATAAGTACATTATATTATATTAAAATAGATTTACTACTTTTCAAATGAAAATAATTTCCAAAATCAAACTTCAAAAATAATTTGTATTTAGAAATATGTATGTATATGTAGAACTAAATACCTTATGTAACTATGTATTTGTATAGCATGGTTTTTGGATGAAAAGTAAAACAAAATTAATTATTCATTTATGATAAAGTATAGTCAGTAGTTACACGTTAAAGTTTTTCTTATCAAATTAAGAACTAATTAATGGATTTATAAACTTTAGATTTCAAAAAACAAAAAGCTAGACATAAACTGTGAACTCAAAGGGTAAATAATAGATAAGTTAATAAATTAACAATTAACGTGTAACTAGTGCCTTATGTAATGATAATGATCAATGTATAGAGTATTTTAAAGACAAAGTAATTAAAGATAAGGCATGCATTTTGGCCAGTTGGAGAAAATAAAGTTTAATAAATAAACAATGTACAGTTTGTACAAAAAAAAATTAAGTTGTATGTTTGCAATTGTCTAAAGAAAACAATATATATATATGTTTATATTTTCTTAAATATAATGACTAAAAACTAAAAAAAAAAAACATCACGCATACGTAAACAATCTATCTGCACTTGAAAAACCAATACGACGAAGGAGCAAAACAAGATATTAACCTTATATTATAAAATTTAAATTAGTCTTAAGCAATAATAGTGTTTATATGTGACGTATGCTATATTTCTCTTGCTTTAGTTCCTTTTGCTTAGACATGACATTTTCATGTGAAATGCATCAATCAACAAACAATATTAAGTTGTCCTTAATTTAAATTTATATATTTAAAATTTTATGAAGAATCACTCCAGTAAAACAGAAATATGTAGGTTCTTACATTGTTTTTTAATAAATCCTAATAAGCAGAATCTTTTGTTTTATAAAATACATGGATACAAAGGATTGTTCCTAGATCCATTAAGAAAAAAGTATTAGGCGCCTTTTTATTGTAATAAGCAAACCCCTTTAAGGATGATTTAATAATAAAGTCTGAAAAAATAAACGGAAAATGTTTTATTTAATAACTAGCTGTGAACCGCACGGCGCGGCGTTGCCAGTGCACCAAGCCATTCGCGCTACTTATAAGATGATTGAAAGGAAGTAGGTATTTTTTAACTTCAATTTCTATTTATCCTCACTATAATACATACTATAATCCTTACTATCCTTACTATAATAAAAATGTAACTTTTTTTCGACTGCAAAAACTTTGTTCCCATTTGTCTTAAAAACTACTGCAAGAATTTAAATACGGTTTTCACAGTTGGATTGCAAAATGTCTGGAATACAGGCATAGGATATTTTTTTTCGTTATCTGCTATCCAGAAGCGGAAATCTAAGCTGATATCTGGGTAGAGATTATTTTTATGAATACCTTCAAGCTCCTAGCTTCAGAATGCCTTGGCCGATGGGAACGGAATTTCTTTTATTATAAAGTTCAATTTTGTACAAACATTTCAAGATATAAATCATCTTCATACGTTATACAGAAGTTGAACAATAAGCATTAAATTGAAATTAACGATCAATTAAAAATGACATACGATTCAAGAAAAGCTTAGATCGTTGGATTTAACCAACGGATTTTGATGAAACTTGACATAGTGATTGCTTATGTTCTTGGTCAACATTTTTTATACTTTTTATTCACGAAAATGATGTGGTTTTTACAAAATATTGAAAAAAACTGCATATCTGTAAGGAAAATTATAATTATTCAGCCCTAGCTCGCGTAGCTTATTGGATTGAAAAACATGTGAATTTAGTAAATTCTCCACTGATTCATTTGAGGTATGAATCATCCTTCGGCGTTATCCTGGGGCTGAGCTATGCTCAAAATAGTTCATGAAATGTTCGCGAACAATTTTCCATCAGTGGAGACCGCAGCCAACAGCCGTGCAGCTGTGGGTGACGGCATAGTTTGTGAATGCGCGCTCAATACATCTTATACAATAAGTGTGTACCTATATATATGTATGTTTATGTATATTAAAAGTAATGTTTGTGTGTTCCTCTTTTATTTGTTCGCGCATCGTTCATCCGATCGCGGTAAAACTTGGGGAATGTGCAAAAAAAACATTGTTGTTGTGCGCACGCCGGTGAAGATTCCTTCTACCTACATTGGGGGAAAATTTCTACTTCATTGCAATCCTATTTTTTTTTATTTTTTTTTCCAAAAACAAACGCATTGATCATTATCTCGAATCTGCACACGGTGGAGACAATACAGGCGAATTCCTCGACATTATTTCGAATTTTCACGGGCGATCAAAATTAGTGCAAGTTAGAAGGATTTTTGAGAAAATCGACCTAGAACGATTAATCCTTTTTTGTTGTAAACCCATTTATTCATAGTGGATGTTAATAAAAAACAGAAAGAAGAAAAACTTTTAAGGAACATTAATTAATAAAAGAATAATTTGTGATACAAATATAATTCCCATTAAATTATTACCGGTTTATTAGAGTTTCCGATTTCCTGATATGTTAGAAAGTTAAAGAACATTTTGTTAACACTTCAGCTTCGAAAAATGTTTGGACCTACCAAAAAAGCATTTAAATACGAGAAAATAGATCAAGTTTTGAAAATCAGAAAAACATGGCAGGGTCAGCTAGTATTTATATAAAATTCTAGAGCGCATAGTGTGTTTCTTTATAAACTGAACTTAGTGGTACAATCCTATTGATGACACGATGACACCAAAGTTTGATGGAAATGTAATACATATACAATATACATACAGTGACGAGCAGAATATAGCAGTGCTACTTTGAAAACACCATTTTCCTTAATATTTTTTTTGTATTTATATTTTTTGCGACTTTTACTGTAATACTATACTTATCGACAATATGTCGTTCACGTGACGCCATATTGCAATGGTAAGCCCTCACTTTTGCGTTGAAATATCAATCGGTAGTGCATCTTATTCTTTTTTAAGGGAGCAAAATAATAGCAGTGCTTATTAGATTGCGGTATACAAATTTTGTTTTTACTTGATTTTTGGATCTAAATTATAAAAAAGTAAGTTAAAACCTCCTACTTTTTATTTTTTATCAAACTGTAGAAAAACCGATTAATTTGATTCGATAAAAGTGGGTAGTGGAATACACTGCACACCATAGAAGCGCGAGCTAATTCAATTGCTCATAAAAGTCTTAAAAACGTACAAATAAATTAAGGAACTCTTTGGTGTAACGCTAAAATGATAAGCGATGCTGTTAAATATAAAATGAAGGTTAAAACTCGTGGCCGAAACAAAATACTGCACCCGTCAATGGTGAAACGTGTTGTAAGGTACTCTAGGACACATCTTTCTGCAGCAGTTACCCAGATGGTGGATTTGGTTTACTTGACATGTGGTATTCACACTTTTAGAAGACGGCTAAGGGAACACAATCTCAGTGCACGAAGTCCTCGACAAGTCCCACTTCTCAAGAAAATGCATGTATCAAAAAGGCTGAGGTTTGCGAAAAAGCATTTGTTGTGCCTCCTGAGAAGTGGAGGAATATAATGTGTACTGATGAGACCAAAACCTTTCTGTATTGCTGAAAAGTATCTCGGCTGTATGTCAGGCATCCACCCAATACAAAATATGATCCTAGATTCACTATAAAAAGTAAAAAACTTGATTTAGCGATGCTTTTCAAAGTATGGTATTGATCCAATATCGTGGTATAAAGGTATAATGGTCCAGCACTCGTACGTTGATATATTGCAAAACATCATGTTGTCATATGCCGATGACGAAATGCTACTAAAACCGGTTTTCCAGCAGGACAACGACCCGAAAGGCACCAGCCGAACAGCTAAACAATGCTTTCAGGATAATATGATTGATTTCATGGAATGACCTGCTCAATATCCCGATCTCCATTCTATTGAAAATCTATAGGCATTATATAAAAGATATAATGTACTCCACAAAAAACCAAAAAATAACGAGTTGTGTGGGGTAGTTTGGCAGTCTTGGAGATCAATATCACCCGAAAGGCGCCAGCATCTTGTAGACTCTGTAAAACGACTTTGCGCAGCTGTAGTAATTAATAAAGGCCACGTCACTAAGGACTAGTATATCCTTAAAAACCCCTCATACTAATTTATTTAAATTCAGTATTTTTTTTTTACTTTTTTGATCAAGTAAGCTGGTGAAGAAAGAGCACTGCTATTTTTTTGCTCGCCCTTTTTTAAAGTCCTTTTCGACAAAATGCATTTATGTTAGTTTATTTTAATTAAATCAAAAACTAATAAATGTAGATATTATAAGAAAATAACTCATTTTATACTACTGGTAAAATTTTTTAAAAACTATTGCTTAATTTGTTGTATTTTTGATTAATGCCACTTCTTCAGTGGCACTGCTATTTTTTTGCTCGCAGCTGTACATACATACACATGCACATATTATATTTTGTGTGGTCATCAATTAGTACTTTTTTCGTTTTCTATATCCAAGAGTAGTTCAGAAGTTTGGTAATTTAAGTAACTTTTTGTACATACGACGAAGATGTTACGCCTTGATCCTTGATGTATTCATTGAGCTCATCTACTGCTGTTGATCGTGATATAATTGGTAAGGTTGGTCGGAAATCACCAGCTAATCGAATGGTTACCCGCCTCTCTATGAAATCTTGAAGAGTTCGACAGAGTGCTTAAAGAGATTTGTGTGCTATTTTATATTAATCCCAAACAATGGGCTTGTTTCAAAGGAAACGCCACCTACTATTTTCCCGTATGCCACCAACAGATGGGTCAGTTAAACATTATTATGTGTAGGTATGAATGTCACTGAGTATATGTCATTAAAGGAAATGACTAAAATTTATAGTCGCACTTGAATTATCTAGGTTAGGTTAGGCTAGGTAGCAGTGGCTGCCGGTAACAAGTACCAGCACAGTTAGGCCTATAGAGGCCCTTTGTGACACCAAGGATCTTGGGGATAATTACCCCGCTAATGAAGAGAACCATTTGGAGCTTTGTACAAAGCGAAGAAGGCTTCCTACGTCTTTTTGTGTTAGATCACTTAGATCATCGAAGAAATATTCTCCTAGGCGTAGTTTTCTACTACGAAAAAATAGCCGGACACGAGCAGAGGAGATGTCTTGGACTTTCCTCCTCCTCTTCGTCTCTATAGCTTCTGCAGAAGTCATTCAAAATGTCGCCAAGTCTAGTAGCGTGTTTGCCTGTAAGGCAGTGTCCTGTAATGACACCGATAATCGTACTGATATGTTGTCCTTTTAGTGACAAAAGGTATCTAGAGCGGTTTAGATCTAATCTAGGCCAGATTTGCTTTGTAGCAAGGCAGGTAAATCTAGCGTTGGTTTTGTTGACGGTGTCAAGTTTGAGTGCTAGCTTATAAGTAGCGAGTGGCATAGCTAAATTTTTCTTATCGGGTAGAATAGGTATTGTTGTTCCTATCTTAGCGAGCTCGTCAGCTTTGCAATTCCCTGGAATGTCTCCGTGCCTCGGCACCCAGCAAAGGTGAATGTTAAACTGCTTAGCCATCTCTATAAGAGATGAACGGCATTTGGAGGTGGTCTTTGAAGTGGATGAGACTGATTCCAGAGATTTCAAGGCCGCCTGACTGTCCGAGAAAATGCTAATATCGTTAGTGGATATTACATTCCTCTTGATCCAGGACAGCGCTTTCGAAATCGCCATAATCTCCGCTTGAAACACGCTACAGTTATCAGGGAGGCGAAAGGAGAGATTTAGTTTTAATCTATCTGAAAAAACACCTCCTCCTACACCGTCATTGGTTTTGGATCCATCACTGTAGAATGGCAACGACTTATCTGTTGTAGCAATTAGGTCATCCCAGAAGGATCTATCGGGAATAGTGACCTTAAAGTGTTTGTCAAAATTGGGCTTGGGTACAGTATAGTCTATGTTTTCGGGAAGGGTCAAATTGTCCAGTATTATAGAGTGGCCATGCACAGACACGCTTATCTTTGTACTTTCCCCAAGCTATCGCGATGTATAGCTTTATCCAGAGCGGTCCACCAGACCACTACGCCATACATCAGAATCGGTCTGATGACAGATACATAGAGCCAGTGGACGATGTGGGGTTGAAGACCCAATTTGCAGGATTAGAGTGCTATAAATAGCTTTCTTTACTCTTTCTTGGATATTGAGTTTCCAGCTAAGTTTATTATCCAAGATGAGACCCAGGTACTTTGCTTTGTCGGTGAAAACTAACTTGGTACCATATAGAGAAGGGGAGTCTATCTGAGGGATTTTGTTCGAGAGCTTGTTTAGTGCATTTTGCATGAGTTCATTGATCGTGTGAAGATGCTTGCCGGAAATAGCTATAGCGACGTCATCAGCATATGCGATTACTTTGCATCCCATGCTTTCCAGGAGTAGCAAGAGTTCATTTACTACAAGGTTCCAAAGAAGGGGGGATAGGACACCACCTTGGGGGGTACCTCTGCTAACAAATCTCCTGGAAGAAGACTCGCCCAGCTTGGTGTTGATAATTCGACTAGTGAGTATTAAATCAATCAATTTGCGAAGCGAGTTCTCGAACTTGAGCTTTGAAAGGGAATCTACTATAGCCTCCGATTGAACATTATTGAAAGCACCTTCTATGTCTAGGAAGGCAACCATTGTATATTCTTTGTAGTGTAACGTCTTCTCAATGGTGCGTACCAGAGAGTGCAGTGCAGTTTCCACTGATTTATACTTGCAGTAAGCATGTTGGGATTCTGATAGCAGTCTTGATTCGATGCTGCTGCGAAGGTGGGTATCGATCAGTCTTTCTAAAGTTTTTAAGAAGAATGGCGATAGGATCCTATCGACTGGCGTGAGAGCTCTTTCCCGCTTTTGGAATGAAGACTACTTTGACTTCCAACCTTAATTTGGGAATGTAAGTATTGGCGCAAATTCATAGTCAGCCCATGAATAGTGCCTATAGCCGACTATAGTTACAGCCGGCTATAAATAAAAAAGCCGGCTATAACTTTTCGTTATTCATAAACACATTTTTGCCTGTGTATAAGTTAGTATCGACTTTCATATGTTTTTGTAAAGTGATTTGAACGAACAAACCCAAACGTCAAACTATTATATGAGAAATTTATAGCCGACTCTAATTATTTAAAATGACGTTTGGGTCATTTTAAATTTCGAGCCGGCTATAAGTGACTATGAATAGCAAAAAGTATATTTTAGGTTATGTAGGTGAATAAATTCTTTTATAGTCGGCTCTATCTGACTATGAATTTGCGCCATTGCTTATACAAAAAGTTAGTATAGTTTCCAGCCAAGGCAAAATTATGTCAGTTACCGACTGGAATTCAGCAGGTATTATGCCGTCAGGTCCCGCAGATTTGTATGGTTGGAAGCTGCGTAGTGCCCAAAGCAGTTTGTCCTTTGTGGCCAGACTATTTATATTATTTTATGTAAGTTGAGTAGGTTGTGTACTATTAGACGAACTACTAAGTGGAGAAGAGAAGCTACCAGGAAAGTGTGTATCCGGTAGTAGGTCTATTGTTTCTTCGCTTGAAGAGGTCCAAGAGCCATCTGGTTTCATCAGATAGCCAGGAGTACTAGAATTCCTAAGAATACTTTTGAATACTGCGAGGGCCTCCTTATAAGAGGTCCAATCTAGGGCACTTTTTGTGAATTTGTCCTGTTGAATAGCAGTCTGCAGTGTTTTCTTGTGCTGCTAATTTCGGAGTTCCAACATGGTGATTTCGGTTTCCCCTTTGGTCTTATTTTAGGGCATGCCACATCTAATGCTTTATTGCAGGCGGAGGTAAGTTTTCCTACCATGCAGTCAAGCGCTTGTGTTATAAAGGTGGTGTGCAGCCTATGGCACAGTAGGTGAGGTTTGTATTAAGAAAATAATCAAAAAGTAATTGGTGTCGGAGCTGCCCCAAATAGAGTGATGTACATTTGCGTCACAACCCAAGATTAGTCCATCCTTACGCCTCTCTGCATCAGCGATCGCCTCCCTCAGGTTGTTCGGAGGTAGAGGGCCTATATCATCATGGGCGAGATAGGCCGAGACCAGCCAGATTTTGCCTTTACCAGTCTCCAGTTTTACTACTACTGTATCTCGATCGCTGTGTTATGTAACAGAACTATAAAATTCGGGTCACATTTTGTAACCCGAGATTTTTAGTAGCATTAGACCCACGCAGTGTTGATATGCATTGGAAATATTCCCAGGGATTTTTGGTATATAAGCATCAACAAAATTTATATAAAATCAGATTCATTTTGACACTCAATCGGAATTGTTTCTCATTTCGGTAGACACCCTATGGCACTCGTGCCCTGCCCTTCGTATTAGGAATCAGGTCTCATAGAGCTACATATTTGGCATCACTGCTTTTTCCTCCAACAGTTAGCAATTCATCGGAAAACAGCGTAACCTTACACCATAGAAGACAGACAGACAAAAATGAGATAGATAAATGTCCTTCTTTGGAGGTAATCAGAAGTTATTCGTATTCAAATAAAAACTAGCATGGATACTTGACACTGTGGAATGATGGAAAATGATGCTGCGAATACTGCTATATTCTATATACCAACTCATTATTGAGTCCCCCAATTTTTATTTTTATTTTTTCTTTCTTTTTTTTTATGTTTTTTTTTCTCACTTAAAATGTTTTCAAATAATTTTTACCTACTGTAATTCAATCTAAACTAAATTAAATCTCTATTCCATTCAATTCACATATACATCTTTATACATACTTAATTGTAATCTTTTTGTAAATGGTTGTTAAATTTAAATAAGAATACTAAAAAATAAAAATACTAAAAAAATACTAATACCAGATTTCTCTTTATTTCTCTTTAATTCTCAACAATTATCCTTTGATGATCCTTCGTTGTCCGGAGGGGTGTACGAGTGTAAAACTATAAATACGAGTAATATCATAGTATTTTTCATATTGAAACAATTTTTTTTTTTTATTAATTTATAAAAAAATGTTTTGTAAATAATTTTAATAAATAAATAAATAAATATTTTATTGATACATTTCAAAAGCCTCGCCTCCAGTTTCCAGAGGTTAGACGGAAATGCTTACTATTTTTAACTCTTTTCTAAATCAAAACTTACTAAATAAAATCATAGTCCGTCTTAATAATTTTAAACTTTTAAAGATGGTTCATGGGCCGAGTGAAACTTAAACAGGGAAGGGAAAAAATTAATGTGACATAAAGTCATAATGGCCTTAAGTCGCTTTCGAAAAGCGACATAAGGCCATACCCCGAAATATGGGTTTATGTCGCTTTGTGAAAGCGTCATAAGGCCATATCTTAAACTATTTTGAAATTTGGCATTGTGTCACATGGCCCTATGTCACGGCACCCCAACAGCATACTTGGAAGGTCAGCTCTCTTTCATACACACCTTATACATATTTGCAAACATTAGGCGTGTTTTTTTGAAACGTAGCTAGCCAGTCGTTCATTAAAACGATTCCCAGCCAGCTGAACCCAGCTGACTTACCTCCAAGTTGGTGTGTGTCATATGTGTGTGATTTCGATCAGCTGTTAAGTGTGAACTGTCAAAGTATTCGGCATTCAACCAAATCGATTTTTTGTTATTTGTTGAGAAAATAATTAATTATGGTAATTTATTCAATGGATAATTTACATAAAGTGATATGAAATCATAATATAGTGGATTATTTCTGTGAAACATCATTTAGTAATTGAAATTATATAATTTTCGTACACGGCAGTCTGTCAAATGTTCTACAAATCGCTTTAAGCGCCACCTTGCCATGAGATATCGTAACATTCCTAGCCAGCTGCTTTTGGCTGCGGATAAAATCAAGAGTTGTAGCCAGCTGGTTGTTGTATTTGTTTTACGTGTGAAATTTGACTTTGCTAGCAATTACTGGCTAGCTTCGTTTCAAAAAAACACGGCTAGTGTCAAAACACTGGATTCGTAGGTTAGTATCTATATACATACTGTACTGCCTCGCTAATTGGAACACCCGGTAATTCGAACGCTCCACTAATTCGAACACCTATTTTTTACATAAGGTATCTTGTAATTCGAACACTTGCCAAAATTGGTACTCTGTAATTCGAATATTTCCCGTCGTTTCTGTGCTGAGTGCTCTTACAGTCAGAGTTAAAACTATTTCCCCACAAATATTAGAGAAACACCTTTTTACGATCAAGATGTGTAGATTCCAGTTCAATAGGCTGTGAGTTGGAAACAGACAACTATGAACCGTCCTCAAAAGCACCACAAGTTATTGTATTTTACTACTTAAAACCCCTTAACACTGCTATTTCATCCGAAATATTGGCTACGAAAAAAGTATCCAGTAATTCGAACACCTCCGTGGTTCGAATTGGGGGAAGTTCTCTAATAGCTCGAATTACCGAGTGTTACTTACAACACATACATTGTCCCCATACCCCAACACACTTAGGTCCTTGTGGACCCATTGTGATACCCATAAAGTGTTCCCACCCGTGGTTTTAATCCCGAATCCTGACGCCCTGAAAAACTGAAGCAGGTCAGATGGTGATCCATCTGATAATTCGTCGATGTCTTCAAAGAAGAATTCGCCCAGGGTTCTATTTCTGAGTTGACAGAGGTTAGAGCAGTGACAGAGGAAATGGGTTGTGTCCTCATGTACCTCCTCATCACCGCATCCCCTGCAAATGTCGTCATCACTTAGTCGTACTTTTTTCATGTGGTATCTTAGAGCGTTGTGCCCAGTTAGCATTCCTATAAGAATTGACAACGATTAGGGACTAATAAATGGAGTGCGCAGAACGTTTTGAAAATTTTTTTAACTAGAGGGCTTTATTGCTCGCAAAACTGGAAGAAGAAGGCCCAAAAAGACATCTTCTAGAGATCAGGGTCTGATCCAGCGAATTAGTTTAAAAACCGGTTCGGACATGCAATGGGAAGCAGTAACCAGATTTAATGTTGGATAAATTAAAATTCTTAGTGGTAAATGCTACGGAATATAACTTCGCCAACACTACGATAGTGTGATGTTTCAGGACGATTCAGCTCCTGACCATAGAACTACGGAATATAAATTTGCCAACTATCGTAGTAGTGTGATTATTCAGGACGATTCCGCTCCTGCTCATAGAGCAAAATCGGTAAGTTTTTCTTACCGTAAAATTCTCGTTTATCAAGCAAATGCCAAAATTTATGAATTGGGTGGTCAAATTTCGTTAAATATTTATTATTTGTGCTATTCTAAACCAACAAGTTTTTTTTTCAGCAAAAAATAAAAATTAATTTTATAACGTAAACAAAACTTTGATTTTTTCATGAAAACTGAAGAATAGAAATGGTGCAGAGCTCTGATCTGAACAGAGTCTGAGCCAATCGAGCGCGTTCTGAGCGCAGTCTGAGACTGAGCGCTCTGATTTATTTTTGAAACACACTTGAGCACTTAGCTGTCATATGATTTTTCTCTCGTTTAGAGCCTTGAGTTGCTTTTCATCCATTTATAACCTTAAATTAAGTTTATGCGTAGTCAAACTAATTATTAATATTAATTAATACAATTTTTAAATTGAACTAACTAATTTCTATGCCATAACAAAAGCCTCGCCCGCCATTTCAATTGTTTTCGATTTTTTCCTATCTGTCAAATGTTGGTTTGGCTGATGGCTGCGCTCAGCATTTTACTTAGAATGCCCAGTCAATTTATTCTGAGCGCATAGAGGGCGCTTTGTGCATGCTCTCAGTGAATAAAGAAATACACGTTCCACACTCCAAACGATCTGACCTAAAAAAGAAACACGAACATTGTTTTTTTTTTAGACAAGTCACGATCTGCTCTGGATTAAAAATAAAAATGCCTTGTTTTATATCTTTAAAATAATAAATAATGTGTGTCTCCCTTAAAGATAGCTCTCAAACTGTACTGTTTTAACAACCTCCAAAGGTGGCCCATAAGATATCCCTTGTTTGACATAATACACTCCAGGTAAAGTTGTTAAAAAAATTCATCCTTGGTGGATGTAGTTTTTTGCGTTAGTGATTTTAGAAGTATTTTAAGAATATATTGATTAAAAAGCATAGCGAAACAATGCAATTTCATTGAATCCCGCATTTTGGACTTGTTTTAACATAATCAATACGCAAAATGGGCCCGCGTGAGTGAAAATGTTTTATTTTAAATTTTCGTTCGCCTATATCTAGGTTATGTGTGGGTTGAGGGTGACAGCAGGCCGCTTCTTGATTGTGTCAATGGACAGAGGGAGCAAGTGCCCCAGTCAACTCCCTCCCTAGGCGGCATTTTATATAAATATTTTGATTCAATATATGTATTTTGTTTTTAATTTTAGCAAACAATCGAATGAAATCTAGGGTACCCAAGATGACCACACAAACGTTACTGGATTTCGATCTGGGTGAGAGTTCCTCGGACAGTGACTTTCGTATTGAGGACCATGATGAGAGCGATGACGACTTTTCTGATGGCTCGAAAGGCAAGGAAAGTGCTCAAGACGGTGATAGGGACTCTGATTCCAGTTCGGATGACGATGATGATGATAGCTCAGCTGATGGAAGTGGGTCGAGCAGCTCTGACTTGAAGCACCCTTTTGAAAATTCGGAAATTAAGACTCCTAAGGTGGAGAACAAACTTAAGGATGCCCTGTCGAAGGTGGTCACCTCAGCTTCTCTAAAGGATAAGGTGAGTGTTTTTTCGATATTGAAAAGGGGAGGCACGTAAGAAAACATTAGTGACTTACTCCACATGCGCGTCGTTTGGATAATAAAAGCATAAAGTCCGAAGCGATTATAGGGCTAGCTTCTCGCAATCACTTTTGTTCGTGTTGTTGTCAACTTTAAGCGGCAAATTCGGAAGAATTCAATGCGTGAGGTTAATTATTGATTAACCATGGCTTAAAATGCGATCAAAAGGTTTGGAGATCTGAACCTCTAGGCACTTCTCAATAGCATGCAAGAGTAGCTTAGGCGCATAGAAACAAGAGGAAAATATATTCCTATTTATAAGAACAACGCAAAGGTGCGTATGTGTCCAATCACAGATGAGTGAGATGGTCTCAAGTGAATAGTCGCATAAACTTTTGTTCCGGGTCTTTTATAATTCCGCATAGTAATCCTTAAAATAAACACACCGTAACACTTTAAAGTCTTGAGTTGTTCCCTATATACCAAATTAATCTACAAATTTCAAAAGTTAATTATTCGTTTTGTGTTTCTTGTTGCAAATAAATATTGCAAAATGTCTCATGGTACGCGTAACAAAACCGCTCAAAGTTCTCAACCGAGTAATAATACTCCAACCAGAAGCAACAACATCGATACAGCTGAATTGTGGTCGCGTATTGAGAAGAGATTTGCGGATGATTTGAATGTCAAAATGTCTTAAATTGCCGCTATCACAGAGAGAATTCTAAGCAGAATGAGTGCCTTTGAATCTAACGTGTGCGGGAGAGTAAATGAACTTCAAACCCGATACAACACGCTTGAGTCTCGAATCGATCTGCTTGAACGACAAAAAACCAACTCCGACGCTCGATCTCGATCTTGACTCAGAATCAACAAGGAAGTTAAATGTGGCTTTTAATAACAGTGCAAGATAGGTTGTCAACATTAGACGATTTGATCACATCTCAAATTATTCAAGGCAGATTGCAGGTTGTCCCTACAAGCCCTTTTCAAATATAGGACGCTCCTCACATTGTTTAAAATAATTTATGCTAAAACACCTAGTTATTTATTTGACAAGCTTAAGTTCGCGCAGTCGCGGAGGTCATTACAGTTTATTATTCCCAGACACAAATATTTAATAAGTGGTCGGCAATTCTTTATTCATGCGGTTCGCCTATGGAACCAGCTTTCCCCTAACATACGAAGTTTAAACACAATGGATCAATTTAAAAAACATCTATTTGATTACTACGTAAACAGCGGAAACTAAGTCGTTTCATTCCCGTTTTGTATCCATCCTTATTTTTCTTTGCCACCTTTATACTAAGAAATTTCATATAATTAGAAAATAAGAAATATTTGTTAAACCAAATTATATCCTGTATGTCATCAAAAGTCGAAAACTTTTTTGTACAGAGTTGAATAAATTAATAAATTAAATTAAATAAAAATAGCAGCTGCAGCGATATTTTATAAAGGTATAAAGTTGATAGGCCTTAACTGTCTAGAATTTCTGTATGGCCTGGAAAAACCGCTGCTGGCATCTCAATATAATGAGCAATCCATTGATTGGCTAACTTTGATACTAAAAATCTGCGATAAACAATGCTAACTTAGAAAAAGTTTTTATCAGCCACGTTCTTAGACTAGATTAGGAAACGACAAGGCGTTTGAAAAACGGTGGTACTTCATGTGGGACCTTACAAAGTAGATTAATTTCCAAACGACATTTTTGTGGGTCTGGACTTGGGTGGTGTAAGGAGTGTGAATTGCCAAACATCAGCTTCCAGTAGCTGTGGATAGCGCTTGTTTAAAATTTGATTCAGCGGAGGGTCTAGGCTAGTTTAATTTAAATTTGGGCTCACTGTAGCTTTAGTCACGTTATTATGGTAGATGTGGGGATTCCGCATATTATTCCTCTTCTCTGATCTTATTCCAACCTTTGGCCTCATTATCACTTCTTTCTGAAAGGTTCCTGACGGATCTGTCAATTGCGTGGACAGAAAAACAGAAAAATTACGTTTGTTTGCATATGTAACGGCACTTACATTTAAGTATCGAATGGCTAATTAATAAGTAAATCTTCATTCATTTTTATTTAGTTACCCGCAAAACCAATTTGTTGTGTATGCCTGGGTGATCGCAGCGATGATACGAACGAAGTCATAGAATGTGACAGCTGCGGCGTATCAGTTCACGAGGGCTGTTACGGAGTCAGTGATACAGCAAGTGTGTCTAGCACAACATCATCATGTTCCACAGAGCCTTGGTTCTGCGAAGCATGTCGCGCGGGAGTGACGAGCCCCTCATGTGAACTTTGCCCAAACAAAGGTGGCATATTCAAAGAAACCGATGTGGGTAAATGGGTACATCTAGTGTGTGCTCTCTATGTACCAGGTGTGGCATTTGGTGAGGTGGATCAACTATCATCGGTGACGCTCTTCGAAATGCAGTACAGCAAGTGGGGTGCCAAGACCTGCACACTCTGTGAAAACGAGCGTTTCTCCCGGACCGGAGTCTGTATAGGTTGTGATGCTGGCATGTGCAAGACATTTTTCCATGTGACTTGGTAATCAATTAAGAGTTTAGGTATGTTTGTTTAAGTAACTCTTGAATATTTACAGTGCCCAAGCGGCAGGATTCTTATCCGAAGCGCATTCGGAGGAAGCAGATCACGCGGATCCGTTCTACGCCCACTGCAAGGTGCACTCAGACAAAACGATGATCAAACACAGGAAGAGACACTTCAATACCATAAAACTGGTAATGGAGTACAAGAACCTGGAGAAGCAGGAACAGAAACAAGATAATCCTACTCCAGGCCAGGTTCGCATCCAGAGGAAGTTAGCCAAATATCAAAGCAAATACAGGAACAATAAAAATATTAAAATAGAACCATGGGGTATGTGTATAAAGCGTATCGCCTTTCCACGCGGAGATATAATGGTTTTGATTTTTATTTTTCAGTTCCCACCCAGAAAATTTCTAGGCTGCTGACGACAAGCGCCACTGCATGCAACCGACTTATGATAAAAGCCGAAATTATGGACGTCGATATTGCTGCACTAGAGCTCCAGGAAGCACAGGTTTGCATGCGATATTATCTTCATCTTCGATGAATGAAAGAAACAAGTTATCTCTTGCAGATCTCATCACTCACAGACATTCGAAAGAAGTGGCATATAGCGCCGGCGTTCAGTGTCGAATTCATTGGCTACTATCTGGACAGAATCTCACGCGCAAAAGAGCTGAAATGTAACCTAGAGCATATGATTGATGCTAATTCAAACCTGTTGACGGAGCAACAAAATTTGCGTGACCAGTACGATTCGAAAGTTAAGACTAATTCGGACTTAAAAACAAAGCACGAGGCACTGCAGGCCAGTGTACGTGATATTCACAAACAACTAGAATCGCTTTGTCCCAATAAAACGATGCCGTCTCTTGAGAATATTGGCAGACCAGTAGTAGCTCAGAATCCAATTGTAACGCCACCTGCCCGACCTATGTCGGTGCCGACAGCGGCTGCTCTTAAAATGGGCGTTGGCTTTCCCCTAGCTCACCTGCCTGGCACAAAAGATGACACGGGTCGTGTTCTCAGTACGCAATCACAGAACAAGACTGCTCTGGTACACGAGTGTGGCATTTGCAAACGCTGCAACGATCAGCATTTGCTGGCGAAATGCGACACTTGCCACTTTCACTACCACTTGGGTTGTCTTAATCCGCCGCTTACAAGACATCCGAAGAAATCCAAACTCTATGGCTGGCAGTGCTCCGAATGTGATAAGTCGGATGATTCCGATGCAATGCCCGATCTTCCCAAGGGGCCGCGCAAATCACGGACACGATTTAGCAAAGACGGTACAATTGTGCCTGCAGATCCTAATCTCTCTAGTTCCAATCCAGACACTAGTATGTCTCCGAAATCTATTTCGCCAGCAAAGAGAAGGTCAACGGATATAAACATCCGCACAGGCACGAAACGCACGTCTCTAGAATTCAATCAGAATGGGAAATCCACAACATCAGTCCTTCCATCGCAAAAGATTTACACGCGAAAGTCGTTATCAAACGAAGACAATACTCAAGCAGCCAAGCGGCCAAGAACTAAACTAATCGACTATGGCTCACTTATTGCACAGAATCCAACAGTAGTCCTCGAGGATGCATTAAAGTCCGTTGGGGCAAAAAAATTCGCATCGATCGCAAATTTTTCGGATTTCTCTGAAGCAGTTAGTGAAGCTCAAAAATTAAAAAACGACGATGCACCCGCCACCACCTCGGAGGTGACTACCGTGCGGGCATTGACTGGTCAGAGTTCCAGTGCTGTGACCAGCATAGAGAGTTCCATCAGTTTGGATCCAGTCAAAGAGCTGCACAATAAGAACAGAAAAAAACGTAAAGACAAACACAAAAGCAAGTACTCGTCGGATAATGAGAAATCGCCGTGCAAAGAGCACAAGAGGAAACGTAAAAAGAAGAATCACGACGCCGAAAATCCAAATGATAATGAACCAGCAATTCCTAAAATTAAAATTAAAGTAAGTTGGATTTGTGAAGCTTTTAAACTTGTTAATATTCTTTTTCTTCTTCCTTAGTTCAAAACATTGCCATTGCCTGGAGAAGTAGCACCTGAGGCCCATTTCTTTTACGTTTCTGCTGATATGGTGCGTCCGAACGACACATCCCGGCCTTCATCTGTTGAAACAATAGATGCGGTAAGATTTTTAATATGTAATTGAGTTCCAAATATTATGCCACCTATCATTTGTAAAGATAAGTCAAAATCACGCCATTAATAGGTTTGTTTGGTAAATAGAAAATTCATTGCACCCCAAAAATACACTGACACTAGTTAGGACGCCCTAGGGCTAGGGACATCGAACAAAGCTGTTGTTGAGGTGCCGGTAGCGGAGCGAACAAATCCCAGCAGGGCCTGGATCCCACCGAAAATTGTGGTATATTAAAGTAACCGCCCGCAGTGCGTCATCTACCCAAATTTGTTTGTGTTTTAGGGTTTTTTTTTTTTGGGTCTAAACAAAATCATTAGCCCTGTTTCTTTACCTGAAAATTGTTACGAATTCGTAATTTACGTCGGTATGTAAACATTGAATAACTGACATTTGTCAACCAATTGACTTTAGTAGACATATTTTTGAAACTTCAATTCAGTACAATTTCAACCATGAGGTTTTGTTAACTCAGCGTGCATATCGTCGAAAATATCGTGGCCAACAAGCACCGTCTGACAACACTTCGTCGTTTGGATTCAAATTTGGTTGAGCACGGGATAGTTGGAGATAGTCGTAATGCCGTTCATCAACGCCCAAGGCGGTAAAAGAGAGTGTTACCGAGAACCCACATGTGTGGTATCGTCACCGCGTTTAGCATTTTGGCGTCAGTGTTTGTTTCCGTATAAAGTGCAATTCACTCAAATAATATACCCGATAGACCATCCAAGTCGCTCGAAATACGGCCAAACAGTCGCTTGAATGATTGTCACTGAACTGATTATTGGAAGCAAATGTTGATGACCGACGAGGCCGATTTCGCACTCTCTGGCGCCGTTAACAAACCCCCTCCGGACTTCTTTTTGTGGGGTTATTTGAATGTCAAAATGTACGCCAGCAAGCCTCCATTGACGAGCTCAAGGCAAACATTCGTGCCGGAATCATCGCTATACCGCCCGAGATGCTCGAAAAATTGACGGAAAACGCAGCAAAAAGGGCACATTAAGCTTGGTCAATAGAAGCCCCTTGATTGATGTTGTATTCAAAAACTCTACAACATCACTTTGTTTACTTATGACATTTCGTTTGTTGCAACTTTTGTGGTTAAACACGTTCCTTTACTTTTTCGTAATTTTGCCTCTCTCTGACAGATTTTATCCTCAGGTTGCGGGTCCGGTGCAAGCGAATTTTACTCGCACGAACTTAGCGAATGTAAGCGAATAAACTCGCGCACATTCGCTCGAACAGAGTGGTTCCGGTGCAAGCGAGTTAACTAAAGCGATGTAAGCAAATTTATTTATCCAAATAGTCGTATGTAGTGGGAACGAAACATTTATCTGCAGGAAGTACTGCTAAGTAGTCGTGTTTTGAAGTGTTGTGATTTGGAAAAGTTTTATCATGTCATTGTCGCTTTGTGAAGAACGATTTCTGTTAGAAAATAGCTTCTTGAAGTACAAATACATTAAAAAGCGTTGTGAAACCGCATCCGTTAACGAGTTACTCGTTATCGAAATGTGACGATTTGACATTACCGCTCACGTTATCGAGTATCATTTTACGTATCATTTACTCGATCATTTGATAACGAGTCCTACTCACTCACTCGTTACCGGATGCGGTAATTTGGCCCCAGTTATTTCATCCGACAGTTTCGCATTTTTGCAAAAGTCTTTTCTGTTCATGTCCCATAACAGTGCTCGATTTCTAATTACATAGATTAATTTTTCCGAATCCATTTTTGCACAAAAACTAGTACACAACTGCGCAGTAAGCACACTCCTACTTAAAAAAATATCTAAAATTCGCTTTGCTCGCGCGAGTAAAATAGAAATGAAACTATCGAACATTTTACTCGCTTAGATTCGCTATGTTCGCGCGGGTAAATTTTGTGTACTCGAACCACAACATAGGAAATGTGTAATTTTAAATGATTTTAGCGAACTTTGCGAATTCGCACGAGTGATATTCGCTTACATTCGCTGGCACCGGAACCGCAGCCTCACTCCTTGAAATTTAATAACTTGCTATTTTTGGTGCAGAAAGTAAAGGACCAGACCTATTCAAATTAGCAGTTTGACATTGTAAAGTGGTCCCAAATCAAATCTTATTGCATATAAGTATTTTCTTGATTCTCCTTTTATTGGAAAACTATTCATAAACAATTGTATTTTTATATATGAACTAGGACGATGCATCGCAAACAGAGATATCACCACAAGCAGCTGATACTTTAAAAATTACACCAGTCAAAACTCCCAGTAAGTTAGCATTCCCATCGAGCACAAAATCAGTATTGCCACCAGCTCGGCACACAACACCGCGAAAGACGAACAAAAGAGGGTCAACAGGTGGTGGATCATCAATGTCGACCAGTGCGCAACAGCAGCCGCCAGCAGAGATAATATGTGATGTTTGTAAAGAAACAGGAACAACACAAAATCTTGTCTTGTAAGTTTTCAAAGAAGCCTTTCCCTAAGTAAACGCACAACTAATCTCCCCCATTTGCAGTTGTGATGAATGCCGCAAAAACTATCATTTCACATGTTTAGATCCCCCGTTGAAGAAAACACCCAAGCGTAGGGGTTACTCATGGCATTGCGCAGATTGTGATCCAACAGTAAGTAACCATTGAATCCCAAAAATAATCCAATTTAAACTATTTCTGTTGACAGGATGTTGAAACCACCTAAAATCATGTACAATTAGGGCTTAGACTGTAAAACTCATCACACTCACCCCCTTACTTACTACTTAAACCAAACAATACATATGGAGTGAAAAGCAAATCAACACATGAAATGATCATTTGACGCTTTAAATTATTCGTGTATTCGTGTATCTATTGTTTACATATTATATATATTTTTTTAATTATTAGCATTACAAAGAAGGTACATTTCGACAACATTTGTTTCTTAAATTATTTATTTTTAATAAAACAAAAGCTAAATATGTATCGATGTATTATTAAACGTTTATTTCATCCATTCCCTTGCATGTTTACAATATAAAATTTACATTTGTTCGATGTCGATGCCTGAATTTGCTCTGTAAAAACAAAATAAAAACTATGAAGTATGTTTATGTATATTGTTTAACCATAAAATAAAATATAAGTACATACTAAGACTTGGAACAGAAGTGTATACTTTTTTCTGCTTTATCTACTTTTAACTCCAACAGGTGTCACCGAGTGTTTTAAAATGTTTTTCTGGTGTTTTTTTGTTACTCCTAAACACTTTTTGGTGTAGGATCTTTTAATAGCAATAGAGACTCGCAATACGCCGGTAATAGATTTTATTTCTATTCGAAATTAAATCTATTACGAATCGAATTCCACAATACCGTCAATAGATTTTATTGCTATTTGACTTTAATTCTATTGGGAATAGATTCTCGCAATAAGCCCCTAAGCTTTACTTATTACTAACTGGCCGAACACAATGGTGACGCTGTAGTGGAAGTAGGCAGCGATGTCAAAGTTAAAATATACGTAAACCCTATAGCGCGAACACAATGCGAAGCTGTTCCTGTAGTATGAATTGTATGGTGAAGCGCAAAGTTCAGCCAACTTCAACTTTCTACTACCACTACAGCGTCACTATTGTGTTCGGCCAGTAATACTCTGCCCCAACCGAATTGTCAGTACAGGTACAGGGAAGATAGGACGTTTGCGTCTCAGTCTGGTTGCAATAGCTTGCATAAACCTGTCTCTTTTTAATCTCTGACTGAGTGACCGTCGTATGCATGAAAAATCGCCGCAAATCGGAGAGGAATACCCGCAGGGCTGCAAAGCACAATACGCGAAAAATTTGTTAAATGCATTTTAGCGATTTCTCCAGAAAAACAAGAAACTGGAAAAAACAAAAATAAGCGGCAACACCCTCTCCTACTCTAATTTATTTATTGGTTCTCAAAGCACAAAATCCCAAAGCTCTTTGACAAAAACCACAGAAAAAGCTAAGGTAACGCTGCTTGATGTTCATATTTTGCATACATACAGCGAGGGTGCGTCGCAACTGTCAAATTGTAAAGTCGTGCATTCTAGTAGCGGGCAGTAAAACAGTCGGAATTTGAATAAATATAAAGTGTATATAAGGGAAAAGTCGTGAAAAGTGTAATTTAAGCAGCGCAAAACACGTGCAAATTGGAATTTGTTTCATTTCGTGTCAACTCCAAAAGTTCTGCAGTTCAAAAGATTGAGACTTCTCTGAATTTGATAACCTAAAAATCGGCGTAGGTGACAAAAAGTGAAGTGTCAACTCCCTGTCGAAGAGAAGGACATCTAGGAGAAAATAGCTCAAATATAATAGAATCTGACCAGTGTTTGGAGAGGGGTTTGCTAAAGAATATTACAATTCAATTTACAACAAATAGCGTATTTTTATTTATTTTTATTTATTTACTTTTTTTCACTATTAAATTACAACATAAAATATGAATAAACAGGAAATGATTAGCATTTTAAATAGCTTTAAAGAAGATATCAAAAATGATCTCAAGCAAGAACTCAAAGAACAACTGGATGCAGTACAAGTTGCAATGAGCGAAGAGATGAAAAAGGAGATAAATAAGAAATATGATGAATTAAATAAAAACTTCAACGAAGCGAAAGAAAAAATAGTAATTCTTGAAACGGAAATAGAAAACCTGAAAGAAGAAATGAAAATACAAAAAGAAGAAAACGAAAAAATAGCTCGTCGTAACAATATTTTAATTTTCAACATAAAGGAAGCGGAAGAAGACACGGAAAAGTTAAAGTCCATAGCAAAACACCTAATGAAAACAAAGCTGGACATAACATTAAGTGATTCTGAGATAAGCCTCATTAAACGCATAGGCAAAAAATCTGAAAATAATAAAACTAGACCGATTCTAGTAAGTTTAGTACATCTAGCCAAAAAAGAAGAAATCATGCAAGCTAAATCTAAACTCAAAGGCACAAGTCTATACATAAAAAACGATTTATCGATATTAGAACGAACAAAAAGAAAAGAAATAATGAGTATTGCGCATGAATTGAGGACTAAAGGACTAGATGTAGAGGTCAAAAGAAACAAAATATTTGTTGATGGAAAGATACTGGATCCAGCCAAAATGAAAAATGAAACAGACATTGATAACGAAACAATGCAGAAAAGGAACCGATCTCCAGAAGATAAACAAAAGGATATTAAGAACACGAAAGGAAGCTTGTTGGATCAATTAAATAACAACAAAAAACAAAAGCGCTCAAACAGTAAAGGAAGGAGGATAGAAAATAATAGGGAAAACGTTAAAGATTCATCATCAATAACGATCACAACGTAAAGAACACTTCTCACAACTGAACAAGAAAGATATCACGGTAATAGACAAGGCACGAATAAGGTTAACGAGTATACAAAATTGAATTGAATTCAATAAGAAATAAATTTGCACGGCAAATAGTAGAAAGAGAGGAAGGCAACGGGAAACCACCTCTCTTAAGTATTGAAACAAAACTATTCCCTAGAAAAATCATCATGCAGAATCAAACATACCAAATGGCCCTCAGTCCCCGGCAGACCTTAAATGGTCAGAGGGTGCTAAGAATCCCCGGTGGGTATTTTAAAATGGGAACATGGAACGTTCGAAGTATGTATCAAGCGGGTAAGCTTGAAAATATTATAAAAGAAGCGAAAAGAATGAATATAGATATTTTGGGAATTGCAGACGTACAATGGAAAGGAAATGGAATCATAACAAAAGACGGTTACAAATTTCATTATTCATGTTCGAACGCAACCCATAATAGATATGGAGTAGGGATACTCATTTCCGAAAAAATGAAACAATCAATAATAGGAGTTTTGAAGTTATCAGAGAGAGTAATGCTTATGCAATTAAAAGTAGAAGGAAATATAATGAACATCATTCAAGTTTATGCCCCAACAAATGATTGCGAAGAAGCGGTTATTGAAGAATTTTATAATCAAATTGAAGAAGCAATCAAACTAACAAAAAAGAAAGAAACTTTGTTCATTTTAGGCGATTTCAACGCTAAAGTTGGGAAAGGAAAGATTGAAGACGTTGTAGGAGATTATGGGCTAGGAATTAGAAACGAGAGGGGTCAGCGACTAATAGAATTTTGTCAATTATATGGACTCACAATAACAAATACATGGTTTAAGCTTCCGCCTAGGAGATTATATACCTGGACATCCCCCAGACACACTCAAGACTCAATAGTCAGGAATCAAATAGACTACATCATAGTAAATAAAAGATTTAGAAACTCGTTGAAATCAGCTAAATGCTATCCAGGCGCTGATGTGGGGTCAGACCACAATCCAGTTATAGCTAAAGTTGACATAAAAATGAAAAAAGTTCAAAAAAGTGTTAAACAGAAAAAACTTCAAGTAAACCTTTTAAAGAATGAAGTAATACAAAATAATCTTAGAAGGGAATTAAATGCAAACTTAAACCAAATAAACACAAACCGAATAGACGAAGAAAATATTAATCTAAAATGGTCAGAAATAAGCCAAATTATGATGGAAACAAGTAAAAAATACCTCAGCAGTGGGAACCAGCAACCCAAAAAGGAATGGATGACAGATGAAATTTTGTCCCTAATGGATGCAAGAAGACAAAACAAAACAAACCAGAGTAGATACAAGGAAATAGATAGATTAATAAAAAATAAAATCAGAGAAGCCAAAAACCGTCACATGCATCAACAATGCGAAGAGCTAGAACGGCACGGCAGGAACCACGATAGTTTTAATCTCCACAAAAAAGTTCGAGAAATATCCGGCGTTGAACGCAAATCGATGTCCAATGCCTTGAAAAATGACGAAGGTCGATTTTTGTTAAATACAATGGAAAGATTAGAACAGTGGAAAAAATACATCGAGGACCTGTTTTGGGATGAAAAAGTCCAACTAGAACCCTATAATGGACCCGAGGGACCAGAAATAATAAAAGACGAGGTTGAAAAAGCGCTTCAAGAAGCGAAAAACCGAAAAGCGACAGGTCCTGATGGAATACCGAACGAAGTTCTTAAGCTAGTCGGGGAAGAAAACATTCCAACACTAGTTAATCTTTTCAACGCTATTTACAGACATGGCAAAATTCCAGATGAGTGGTTGAAATCAACTTTTGTTACGTTGCCAAAAAAGAACAAAGCAATAAACTGCTCGGATTACAGAACAATAAGTTTGATGAGTCACGCATTGAAGATCTTCCTGAAAATAATTCACAAAAGGATATACAATAAACTTGAGGCAGATATAAGTGATTCTCAATTTGGTTTCAGAAATGGTTTTGGAACACGTGAAGCACTATTTGCGTTCAATATGTTAATACAGCGAAGCTTAGAGATGAACACAACTGTCTTTGTATGTTTCGTCGATTATGAAAAGGCTTTCGACAAAGTGCAACATAAGAAAATGGTGGAAATCTTGAGAAGCAAAAACATAGACAGGTATGATGTCAGAGTCATTGAGAATCTCTACTGGAACCAAAAAGCAAAAATAACCATAGAAGGTGAAGAGTCCGAGGAAATAGAGATTCGCCGAGGAGTAAGGCAAGGCTGCATTTTATCACCGCTCCTCTTTAATATGTACTCTGAAGAAATATTCAAGAACTCAATAGAAAATTCACATGGAGGAATCAAAATTAATGGAGTCCAGATAAATAACATCAGATATGCAGATGATGCGGTAATAATGGCAAATGACATTAACGAACTAAACACTATTATGAACAGAATTAGCGCGGAAAGCAACAAATTCGGTTTGAAAATAAATATAAGCAAAACAAAATTCATAGTATTCAATAAAAGTCAAGAAGCAGGAAATTATAAGCTGAAGATAAACAACGTTGAGGTAGAAAGAGTTAACACCATTAAATACCTGGGAACATTTATAAATAGCAATGCAAACCCTAACAAAGAAATCCAATGCAGAATTGAACAGGCGAGGGCAGCTTTCTGCAAAGTAAAGAAAGTGTTACTGAGTAGAGAGATACACTTAAATCTAAAAATAAGATTTGTCAAATCCTACATTTGGTCAGTTCTATTATACGGAGCAGAAACATGGACACTAAAAAGCGCAACAATAAGAAAAATAGAAGCTTTCGAAATGTGGGTGTATAGACGGATTCTACGAATATCATGGATTGACAGAATTACAAATGAAGAAGTTCTAAGAAGAATAAGAAGAAAAAAGGAAATATTTCTGTTAATAAAACAAAGAAAACTTGAATACTTAGGACACATAATGAGAAATAACAAATATCAACTTCTCCAACTAATCCTACAGGGAAAGATCGAAGGAAGAAGGAGCGTCGGAAGGCAAAGGTCGACATGGTTGTCAAATTTAAGAGAATGGCTCGGTCTTTCAACGGTAGAAATACTTAGAGGAGTGACAAACAAACAAACACTTGCATCGATGATTTCCAACCTCCGGAACGGAGTGGAACTTTAAGAAGAAGAAGCGAGGGTTGATGGCGGCCGCACGACCGCAGTATGTATTGGACGAAAATTACAAAAATAAAACCTGTGGAAGTCAGTGGTTTAGTTTTTTATTATTGTGGCAATTTTTCTGATGGAGTGCCAGGAATATAGGTGTGTTGTTTTTAAGTCTGTATAGACTAAACATGCTGCAGGAACATGTTTTCACTGTAAAATACAACAAAACCTTAGACTGGATAACTATCCAAGAGCGTGGCAGTGGTCTACACTGAAGAAACATTTTGTGCGATGATTTGAATAATTTGTTTGACCATTGCTCAGCTTCTGGACAACGCAGGCGGATGCTTTATACCTATCTCATATGAATCAGTGATAAGTTTACTTGTTTTTCAATCCGATAAGTCATTATTGAGTTAGGGCCGTAAACATTATAATTTTCTTTACAGATTTGCAGTTTGTTGACTATTTTGTAAGAACAAGGATAAAAAAAGAAGGCTGAGCAAAAAACGCACTTAGCATAAATGTCCTTTATGGAGTCTTAGGAAACATTTCAAAAAAAAGTTTCATCGAAATCTGTCCAGCAGTTTTCACATCAACTGGTAACAAAAAAAAAATCCCTACAGTTTTATTATATTTATAGATATATGTACATGAATATCGTTAATATGCCTAGAAAAAGAAAGTTTAGTAGGTATCAAATATCCCCCCAAGATCACAAATAAAATAGATTCTTGAAATCAATACATCGCCAATAATAACCCTATTGTTTTGCATCATCTTCGTCTTCAAACAAAGGAAGAAGCGTTTGTGAGTAGATGTTCATACAATTTTTTGGTCTTTTTTTGTCCATTTTGCCCCGAACCAATTTTTGGCAATTTAAATTTATCCCGCACGTTTTACCCCACCCATATGGATTCATCGGGTGACCATATTGACCATGGGACCCTTTTTTGCCAACGACCGCTTTAGAAACCTTTCCGAAAAGTTTAAGACGTAGCCCTGTCCTGCTAAAAACAATATATGTATGTACTGCATGTAATGTTCTCGTTTTGGTTTTAGGCACCTTGCAATTTCAACCTATTACCGTCACAGCAGGTCGTTCGTTATAGCCGAAATTTGTTTTTCTTTCACTGCACACTATTGATTTTTTTAATTTCGATCAGTTTTTATCTCACAAAAATCGTTCATCACTCGTTGGAAAGTTCAAAATTCTTAAAACCTTTATATTTGATTAAAATGATTTAAAAAAAATAACTACAGACATAATTAATGTTTCCATGCACTTCCGTGTAGCAGAGATCTTTGTCTTTTTTTCTCTTCGCTTGAACAAAACAAGTAACTGAATGGAACTGAAAAGAAACCTATTTATTTATGGCACATAGTTTCTTATGGTTTTTTTTACACCACCAAAATTATACCGGCACACTGAATGTACCATGTTTATTTAGATAAAATCCATAATTTTAAAGAAAACTAACATTCGTTAATCAACTATTCATCACCCATGGCATCATCTTCTAATGCCAGATCCTCCAACATCTCAGCTAGAGTTATTCGGGGAGTACCATCACCGCGGTTTCGCACATCGGCAGAGTCGATCGGAACTTGTTTTGAAGCATCGCGGTAAATATTCACATTTTGACGGATATCAGAATCCTCCTCCAAATCTTCCAGGAATTCATGGTAATCACTACAAAAAGAGCAGCAAATTCACAACACAGTATTAGAGTGAGAGGATTTTACTCACTTCTTATTTCTATCTTCGGTTTCATCCTCAGCAAGATGTTTTAGCTTCCAAATTCGTTGATTGGATCTGCTGGCACGATCGCCAAAGCATTTTTTTACCAACATCACGTCCGGAAATTGATCACTGTTAAGCTTTTCAAATGTTTCATTATTGATATTGGCATCTATCAAATTGTAGCCCATGACAGAATCGCCAACTCTTAACAAATGACCCAAATGCGTCTTTGTATGTATGGAGTTTTCATTGATTCCCAATTCGGAAGCTCTTACAACCCAAATATCACAAAGAACATGTTTGAAGGAAATCGCACCTTGTCCGGGGAAAGTTCGACGGTCTTTTTCCTTTATCATCTCGATGTCCATCACTATATACTCCACCAGTTGTTTGGGGTTACATATCGGCTCGAATGGAGCTCGGAAGTAGACATGTGATGAAATTTCAGCAACTAAAAGAAGAATGTATAAAACGGAGGAATGGTTTTTATGAAAAGGACTTACGCTGTGCAGTCGTAGGGTCAATCAAATGAATGCTGTTTGCAACTTTGTGTACTAAGCAAACTGCAGAGATATTACCCAGTTGTTGGCGCAGTTTTTTGGTCAGACAGACAGCGCTGTCCTTCGAAATCGGAGCGATCTCAACTAAGAATGTGTATTTGTAGTTGAATGAATTGCTGTGGATATCATGGGATATAAGACGCTTTGAGTTCGTAGCTCGTACGGGTACCATAGTCTGAAGGAAGTCTACCATTTTTCTCGCATGATTTTCATTGGCGTAATAGAAGTCCAATCCACCGTGTATTTGTTTGATACCTAGTGTACTTCCATGTGCCTTGTGCTTTAGAATCAACTGCTCCAGGTAATAGAAGGTTTTTTTGTTCTCTGACCGCTGCCTGATTTGCACTAGGCACCGCCAAAAGTCCTTAGCTTCCGTTCGGTGGCAGTCATCACACATTTGATTCGTTGTTGTAAATTCTACGATGAACACCTGTTGCAGCACTGTTCCGCCAACCACTTCACCATGAACAGTAAGTTTTACTTTAATGCGCTTTGAGTGCGGTTCTGTCCACACAAAGCCTGCATCCACCAACTTCACTTCTTTAAGACCTCTTAGCTTTTTCAAGCACAGTGCAAGCAGTTCCCTGGACTCAAGAGAGCACTGGATCCATTCACTGGGTGGTTGCAGGTAACGTTCGCAGTTCCTACAAAAGTGAAGCACTGCTTGTTTGGGAATGCCCTCGGTTATGTCGATGTGATTCCTCAAGCAAGTGACGCACATGTTTGATGGATTTGGTGTTATCGCTACGCCACACTCACAACAGAGGCTGAAAAGTCACGCATGAAGTAGCATTTCAGCATTTTAAATCAGGAATTGTAACTTACATCATTCCTTGATCGGCTTCCTCTTTTTTGATAGGTGCATTAAAATCTACGTACTCCATTTCAAAAGGATTAATTTATAATTCCTTCAGAAATATGAATCTTTAGTAAAAGCCCACGACACGTGCAGCAAAAATACAAAATGTCTCAAATGACAGTTTAGAAATGTCAATTGTTTCCAGCTGATGACGCAATTGATCGAGTTCATAAATACATCATTTTCGTGTTTGAGGTTAACACTACACTTTCAGAGATATTTGAACTAATAGTACGCTTACACCGAGCCGAAACCACGAGATTTCGATGAACATTCACCGAAACATCAGTAACCCGTTTACACCGAGTTGAAGAGGTTTCAAATTTCATTAGCTGCCAATTTTGAAGTGGCTGGCAAAACTAGCGATGGGCGATTGAGAATTAGTTTCACAATCGAATAAATAGACAATTCGGTGTTAGCAGAAAACAATCGAGTAACTATCAAATCGTGTTCTAGAAAATTTATTTTACTAGGCGAGTCGATTGTAGAAATTGTGTTGTACAATTTGGATGTGAAATCTGAACGCATGCAACCATCGATATTTAAAATAAAAAGATTTTCTTCAATTTAAATTTTAGTTTAATAACCTAATTTACAATCGAACTATCGCCCAAAACAATCACGCTAGAACAATCGATTCCTGTCAACTAAAGGAGCAACCACATCGGTACGCGGTAGCGGTAAAGCAGTAAGGTACGTTGGCCGCGTACTGCCTGTCAAAATGTTTTGTGAAACATATTGAAGTTGAAAAAAAGTCAAATTTTCTTTTATTTGACTCATTCAGAGCATAAAAATATAAGAGAAACGGATAAAATATGGAAAAATATAGCAGAGACAGAGCAAAGAACAATTGAATTATTGTAATTATTAATTACAAGCAGGAAAACACCACCAGTTGTTTCGAAAGCTGGAGTCGCGCGAAGACTGGCCTTGTTTTTATATTTCCGCATGTCTCAAGATTGTTTAGAAAAACTGCATTTCAAGATAAGTTACAAACTGGGGGTAACCCATTTCAACAAGAGAAAGACAACCAATTGGTTTAAGATAAACAATGATATAATGTTTCCATATTTTCCCTTGAACGCCGCTTTAAAAATAAATAATTTGTGTTTTTATACAACTCCGCTTTTCACTGCCGCGGTCAAAAATCAACGCTGAAATCAAACGCGCTCTATTTGACTGGGTTTGTGTATTTCAGTACAATACAAAATATAATCTTTATAAAAAATAAAAATATATTTTCTAAAATAAATATTCTGTTTTTCCTGTTTGACTAGGCTTTTGTATTTCAGTACAATACAGAAAATAATCTTAACGCGGCGTAAAATAATCTTTACGCAGCGTTGGAAAACGCGTTCTGTTTGACGAGGCCTTAAGAAACTTAAAATAAGAGTATACGTTGTATTAAACGTTGCAAAATATGTACATACACATGTTTGTACATAAGTTCCTACGAGTATTATACATTAGCCGTGTTTTTTTGCACGCGTATATACGCTTATTTTGAAAATTTGCATGTTAAATACAACAAAAGTAAAATAAGCGACGATAGTATCCCCGCTTATTTAAGCGGATATAAAAACAGTGCTTCTAGATTTAATTTTTTTTTGTTTGTGATGAATTCCTGTCAAAAAATTCATTCATTTGACAAGCGCCAAAAATGAAACTTCAAATGTTTCGATTAGTTTAGCCCGCCGTGTAAAACATTAATGTGATAACGTTCCGAAATACATAATTATTATTAAATAAACTATTGTATACAAAGAAAAAATCAAATAATGTCTCACCAAAATATGAGGTAAGTAATCAAAATAAAAAATTGATAAAAAAAACAATTGTTTTGTTTTAATTAGCAAGCGAAAGATCTGGACCAGGGAGGAGACCCTCGGGCTGCTAAAATGCTATCTAGCAAGGAAGGACGAGTTCCTACACAGCCGAAAGAAAAAATATACGCAAATCTGTTGGAGGACATGGTTTGTCAGGGCATTACGGTAAGTTATTGAAATAAGTACATATAACTTCTGCAGCTTGTATCTTTTAGAGTCCAGCTATATGCATCGATGCTCTGAACGAAGTTCGTGCATGAAATGTGCTGTTGCTGATTTAACTCCAAATCTTCAGAACTGGCACTCGAGCCCGAACTTGAAGTATCCGAAAAAACCAACGAAAGCAATTCTTCCACCTCCTGTTGATCTCTTTGACGATTGGTTGAGTTAACCAATAAATTTATTATCTAGGAGAATAAATGTTTTTTTTTTTATCCGATATACATAAGTATTTATATAGAATTTTTATTTATTGTTATAAAAAATTTCTTCAAAAGTAAACAAATTTTTTGTTTTTTTTAATGATCAACTGACAGCTCAAATGTCATTAACTGTCATAATTATGTCTGTGCTGCCAATCATTTGTGATGAATTCGTTAAGCGGCGATAGGCGTTTTTTTGTGCACTTTTATTTACGCGTGCAAAAAAACACGGCTATTACATTATGTAGGTTCCTCTCTAGAGGTGGAGAACTATCGATTGCACTATCGATTATAATCGATAGTTTCTACTATCGAAAACAATCGATACTTTTTGACCACTATCGATTGTTTTCGATAGCCATTTAAATATAGAATTTCAATTTTTTTTTTAAATGGTCGATACCTAACGAACGGAGTATATTTAAAGTTTCACAGAGAACCTGATCTAATAAACCAACTGTCAAAATGGCTTTAACTTAAAAAGGGGATTTCCCGTTTTATGAGTCAGCAACGTAGAAAAAGGAGTTGGTTTCTCAATTCTCTCTGTTTATACGTAGGTAGGTATGCATTTGATGATGTCTGAACCTAAACAGCTGGACCCCGGGTTTCATTATTTATTTGGTGCATTTAACTTTTTTTATTGTTACCCTTAAGAGAAAAAAACTGTCGGTATATATCGATAACTATCGATAGTCAAAAGCCAACTATCGAGAACTATCGATGGCACTGACTATCGATAGTTCTCCACCTCTATTCCTCTCCTTTGGTTCTTAACAAGACCTACCGCGAAGTATATAATATGTAACTATAATATGGTTGAAAAACCACCTTCCGAATGACTTTTGTTCACTGTATCGGAAGTGGCCCCAAGAAGATGATGGTTTTCAGGTGCAGAATGTGCCCCTTTTTCAGATGCCGAATATGGTCCGATCTCTCAAATTGTCTTTTACTTCACATTTTTCATAAACTTTTAAAACCTACTTGGATTCTAGCTTCCTATTTTAAAACTTAATATCAATACATGCTAAAAATAAACATCTATCATCAATTCACATAAAATAGGCCATGCTAAACGCTTACATATCCGTATTGAAAAATAACATCGAAGCACACAAAAACACAAAACTGTTTTTTATTTTCTCTTGTGGCTATTTATAGCTTTCATACTACAATGGATCCCATTTCAGCGTTAAAGGGCGTATTTAATCAGATGGGCTTTAGTCTATAAAGCCTGGTTCACACTAAAAACGGGCTTGCCGAATGTGCCCCAGCTTACCATATCTAAACTTCTGAATACATTTCGCAGATTGTTACATTTATTGCTGTACAATTATAAGTTATAACCCAGTTTGTGTTATGATTTTTTTATTTAGTTATAAACCATTAAGGCATTCAGTATAACAGCAAATCATTGAGCAGTTAGGTTGACTTAACCTCTTCAGCAAGACCTTGGCTATTACATTTGGATAAGCTTTTCCAGGTTTTACTGTTTGTATTAAGAACTTCCGAACCAACTAGATTTACATAACTACACTTCTTTTATTAAATCATGTTTCAATGTACTACATACATACATAATTCTGACAAATAATTATAGGTACGAGTACCACTAAAAGAAAAGACACATTTCGCTTATCAAAATAAAGCTTTGCGTGAGCTTATTCTCTTTTTTTCTCTTGAATACCTACGAGTAATTTCAATTTCCTTGTGCTTATCTTTTACTTCGCTTTTGACATGTGTATTGTGTACTTTCTCGTTGGAACAATAAAAAAAATGCAAATTGTCATATCGCACTCAATTTTCTTTTCAATATCTAAAAAAATAACATAAAAATGAACTGTACTGCAAATTTCTCATGACTGTTGTCGAGCTTGAGTGGGATTTGATGATTTTTTCTAATAGCCCCTTTATGGTTTTCTTTTCTCGTATGCTACGAGTATTACGTCATCTACGGATACTGTTTTGTAAAGTGTAGAAACTTAAGACTTGTTGCGATGATTAGAATTAAGCTATGCCGTTCGAACGAACTCTTGTGGGACAAATGACGCACAGTGGTAGTCTAGGTACCTACATATGACTTTTTTTTGATGATGACGATATTCGTCTATAATACGATTAGCTAAGCGATCTCCTATATTTTATTACTGTATTCGAGAAAATTAAAATTGAAATTAAAATAACTTATTCATTTACATATGCATGTACATATAGTAATACATATTACATACCTAAGTACATAATATGTGAACTGTTCCCCTTCTCAAGTACCTATGACATAACCAACAGGAAGTATACATACATACCTATGTATTATACCTTGGTAGGTGCCTACGAGCTACGAGTAATTGACCACGCTATTGGCTTTATTTATTGTAGCTAAATACATTAAAAGGCTATCGAGAATATATTTTGGTTTACGAGCATGTAGGTACATATGTACATACATAAGGTACTAAGTATGTACTATACATACCTACATTACATAATCGGAGATTGATAAGAAAATATTCTTTCGCTACCTAATACTCAACTCGAGTAGAGTTAACTCACTTTCAGGTTGCCTGTTACAATTACATGTATGTACATACGTACATACATACATATGTACATATTCGATCACGAATCCCACATTTTTGAGGTTATAAAGTACATTATAGTCGTAGTTTTGTTTTGTTTTCATAATAAATGCAATAATAATGTCGAATTGTTATTTATATGACATAAGACTGTATAACAGCACATAGTAGGTGCATAATGTATACATACATATGAACATAAGTATGTATGTAGATATACACTTTCTGCGCAAAAGGGCTAATTAAATAGGTTTTTTAGAATCCCCTTTTACTCGTAGGTCGCATGAAGTTGGATAAATGTCTTCTTTAGTACCTACGACCTACCTACCTACCTACCTAGCTTAAATTGAGATTAAACTTTTGTATACCTACCTACCTACTCAAAATCAGAACAACAGCTGACGTAGACACATACATATATATGTATGTATGTACCTATATATAATTTTTCTTAATTCGTTTATCAAATGTCAACTGTCGGTTTTTTTCACGTTTGTAGGACAAGCCCAATTTTTTTTCTTTACGTTCACTTTTATGAGAGAAAAGAGACTATTTACCACAATTTGTGCAAATATTCACCTTAGAGTCTTAAAAAACTATTATTGTTGTGGATTACACAACAGGTGAAAACTTAACTTTAACGAAAAATTAACTCTAATTAACCTCGTGCATAGGTAGTCCACTAACCAAGTAAGTACGCCAGGTTGCTTTATTAAAAGAAATCAATGATTTCCAAACTTTTACTAATTCCCTAGAACAGGTAGGTAGTAAAAAATAAAAGCACGTGGAGACTACAAGGGCTACTGAAAAAAATGTACCACTTCCCCTCCCAAACTTGTGCAAATATTATTTACTACATTATCCGAAAATCGGATTTACGAATCAGCAAATGATACGCGACTATCTATCAACCAGCAATGATTTCAACCCAACTACTGTCTATGTAATTATGTTTATCACCTCAACTACTGTCGTAGGCATAATTATGAACTTACATATGAACATCCATATGTGCATAGATATGACAAGCATGTGTGTATACCAATAAGTGGAACTAGGAACGATTGTTAAATTATGCTTTTTTTTTTCTCTAAGCATATGTATCTAAAGCTCTTGCTTATCATTATTTAAGAAAATCACTATTTTATACATCGAATTTTAATCAGATCTACATATTCATAGCCAATAACACTTGTTCGTTTTAAATTTGCACACATGAACACATGTACATACATATGTACATAAGTAGCATTATCGATAGCAATAGCCGTGTTTGCATGTGCATCAAGTTGACAGATTTGACAGGGCTTTAGAGATAAACGTTCTCCTTAACTTTGATAATTAAAGTTGAACTCTATGATAAGAGTTTCTTTCTATTTGACTATTGCCCACCACCACCAACATACGAGCTGTGCATGTATTCATACATGCATAATGTAGAATCTTTTTTCTTAAAACGAACTTTAGCAAAGTAACGCAGGCAAACAAGATATAGGTACGCTCGACTGAAATAGTGAATACAATTTTCTACTCTCTCACCTGTGTGGGAGTGAGATGCCCGAATAAGGGTTCTCTTAAACAAAAGAGAACCACGATGGTTTTCCTACTCTCTTGCCAATGAATTTTTTTTGCCGGGCAAATGCTAAAAAAAAAATACAAAAAAATGCTTCAACTAAATGATAATATCAAATAATTAAGAAATGTTTAATAAAATGTGCGAAGATTTGTGTGTTTTCCTTTTGAGGCTTAGCTGTAACTGTAATATTAAAATAACCAAGAGTTACCTATAAAACTTCTGCATGTACAGACACATAATATACATATAATTTCCTTCTTGTAAACATGAACTATAGTGGAACGGAATATTAGCAGAGCAGGCACAGGCCAGGCCAGTCAGTGGTGCTTTCTGCTTTCGTATAACCCGAATGATTACTCAACACTCAGTGCTGTCTCCAATCTCATCAAGTGCTCTTGTTTAATCGAAAATAAAGAAATTAAATATATATAATATATGTATATGTATATATTTACATACGTACACTATAAGGACATATTACGTGCATCTACACACATTTACATAGATTTATTTAATTTCACAGTGCGGGTTACCTAGTGATACAATGGTTTTCAGATTTTGCAAAAATTTCAAATGAAAGAAAAAAAAAACAGAAAGAAACTCGTCAATTTTAAAGAAAACGTTTGTGCTGTGCTGTGTTGCTTTATTAATTAAAAATTAAACAGAAACTTACGTGGAGTTTATAAAAATGACATACATACTCGGACAACAGTCAACAGTCGCTGTACTCGAAGCATCTGATAGACGCGCGTTCATTTCTTAAGGAAAAACCAAGATAGTGGCACTTAGAAGCGTATTAACCGGTGAACATTAATCTATATAAAACACATAAAAAACAGTTTTAGGGTTACAATTAAATTGCACCAGCAGAACATTCGGGTAAATAAATTTCAATCAAAACTACTTTTCTTTGTAAAGTTCTGCATTCCTTGCATTCCTAAGTATACGTGCAGTCCCATTAATAAATTTTGATAAGGATTTTTATTTTACTTTATATTATGTAGTATACAAAATTAACTTGACACGCTTTGTGTGTGCTGATTTTGTCCAATTATTTTTTCCAATATTGACAACTTAAAAAAATTATCTTATGTAATACGAGTAAGAGGTAGTCGTCAAATGGTTGTTGGAGGTTTCACCCATTTAGAAAAAATAATTGTCATTTTTTTTTTTTTGTGACCTTGCAATGGAAGAATTTTTTTACAAACGCAGTGTGCAAGATTTAAACCTACAAATATACATATATTATGTACATTCTTTTGCATAAGTGATGTGTTTTTTTTTTGTTTGATTTAAAATAATGATTTATGTACTATGTTCCTTCTTGTATTTTACTGGTCACATGAACCATGTGCTTTACCTGCTGTTCGGACCGTAGTGATTTAATTTTATTGTTGGAATTTGTTTTGCTATCAGAAATAAAGTGATCGATATTTCTTCTAAATAGAAAATATACATTTATGTATGTAGGTACATTCTCGTAAATATATTAGAATCTCTATTTGGTATGCCTACCATACGCCATGAATTTAATGTTTAACGTGACGCATTTGTATTGTACGTATAGCTTTTGTTGTAGTTTTACATATGTATATGTATGTACATATATATGTATTTATACCTACTTAATTAATATTAAATTTCATCATTCTTGGTTTTTTTTTTCTGTTTATAACAACAATTGTGAACGAAAAATTGAATTTCAGTGCATCTGTGTATTTTATATTTTAGTACCTACGATCTACGAATAATTGCTAATAATAAATACATACATATCACATATGTATGGATGTTCATACATACTATATACCTATCCTTAAACTTCTATGCGGATCGCTTAAATTCGATTTTGTGATAGGTATTTGTTCGGAATTTGTACTTATTTTCTTGTATCAAACTTTTTTTTTGTATCATAAATATGTACATAAACATACATATATAAATCTGTCGCCATAATAACCACGTTTTTGGAAATCTTCGATTTTTAAAAGTAACAAAACAGATGACTGCACCTGTGCGCGATCAAGTATTTCCCATGTTTTCTCTTTGATTCTCTTGACCTTGACTGTAAGTTATATACGTGTTATTTTGTGAATAAAGTCATTCTTTATAAAATAGATGATTACTTTTAAGCATCACATCTGAGGATAGGTTCAACAGTACCTTCATTACGTATGTTATACATATACATACATATGTATGTACATGTGTATCTACAGATGTAGATAGGTGATTGGGAAACTAGTATAAACACAACAATCTAATCTTATCTAATGTGTCGGTGGTATTCTCGCATTTATGCGTATGTATGTAAGCATGTGCGTTCATGTATTAATAATAATATGATTCGTCCGTTAAAAATTGCGTTTTTAGCATCGGTAATCGAATGTTAAAGAAATGCGACTATATATTTTAAACGGTTTACCATGTCCTTTCACCCGTATTTTCTTATGAAAGCCGACAATTTATCTTGGAAACAAAATTACTATGTACTATGTACAGGACAAACATTTTTTTTTAGTAATATAATTCAAACAAAACCAATAGAATATTTCTTTGATCAACAGTTACCTTCTGTTTTTGAAAGGTATACGCCCACTTTTAAGTAGCTTTCTATTTAATACATTTAGGCACGATGTTTTAATTTAAATATATTGATAGAATAGTATCAATGATGAATATTTGAATTGCCAATTTTATTAGAATCAATACTATGAATTTGCGCCAATGACTTTAGTAAAATGTAATATCTACTCCGGAGATTATTATATTTGTAGATAATCACCCACAATTTAATCAATGAGATGGATGAGTAGTAAATACAGTCAAATTTATTTATAACGAATATCCAAGGGACCAATAAGTTTGTTTGTTATAAAGACATATTTCGCTATAGAGGAAGTTTTTGGTTCTGGCAGGAACTTTTAAGTCTGACAATAAATTTTGGAATATAGCGAATTCAGATATTCCCCAAAAATAGCTATTCTTTGAAGAGCTGTGGCCTATTTCACCGACATAAAAATTTGTGTTTACAATTGCTTTTTAACAAAATTTGTAAAATATTTGGTTGATGTTGTTCCACCAAACATTTGTACCATGCAAAATACCCCGAAAATTACTAATTTGTAGTTCTAATTTACAAGTACAAAATTGTGGTTGTAATTTCTAGTTGGTGAAATAGGCCACTGGTCATGATAATAAAAATTTAAATTCTGTTTTAAGAACCGAAAAATTGTGGATGTGAGATTTAATACAATCCAATTATAGGTAAACATGTATTAAGTTGTTAACTAAGATATATGTATAATGTCATCCTATTTTGCATCCATTTAGTTTTTTTTTGCATCTTACTTTTCTCATACCAATGTCCACTTTCATATGATTTCTTTCTATTTACAAATACTTTAGTTATTGAAAATCAATACATATGTGTACCTACAGGTATTTTAATCTCTATATACTAACAGTACGTATACAAATTTTCACTGAAGAGAATAAAATAAATTGAAAATAATACCTATTTTATTTCTGAAAAATCACATACCTACATAAATAGAAATATTTGTTAATAAGGTAAGACAAGTATGTATATATGCATGCATACATACATACGAGTAACATATTCTAGTGTCCAGATTAGTGAAGTGGCTGAATTGTAGTATCTGAATTCCAGCTTTTTGGAAAGTACTTAAAATATGTGCAAATATGTACATACATATATTCTTCCACCTGACCTTCTTACAAGTAAAGTTCTAGTTATTCTAAGATCTAAGTAGATATGTACTTGCCCCCGTTCCACCTTCCATCATAGATAGATAGATTAATATTTCACCAGTCCATGATATATTCTCAATCAGAAGCTTGTGATACCTTTCCGTGTTAAGACATGCACCCTTGTTATAAGCATTTTCAACTCCCTAGTGCAATTTTCAAGTTAGTCCAGTTTCTATATTATACTTCTTGATACCTAACTTTCTTGGTCATTTTTATTTCGGATCCAAAAACTGACTTAAATTCCAGATCCTTCATCTTTCTAATGAAAAGTCAGAGCTGCTCTACACTACCCTTTCACTTGGAGGGTATTCCACTTTATTAGGTAACTTGAACTATAAATCTTGAACTATCAATTAAAAAAGCTCATTTAAACCAAACAATAATTCTATAGCTGTCAACTATTTCGTCATCGGTCTGTAACACTAGCGCCTGCTTAAGACAAATCACAAATATGATTAATATTTTACTGCACATTTTCATTAATCATTGCATTTCAAAACATGAATAAATAGGTAGTACTGAATAACGTGCATACCAAGAAACTTATGTATATTCTATATCTGTGTAGACAAAGTATGTGTGGTATAAAAGATTAGGTACGAATTTGAGCTTTTTATAAAAATAAATTTAAGAGTAAAGCTCATTTGTGTGAAGACAGTCTAGATAACGTTTATACGACTTCAGTTAAAAACCAGAGAAGTGCAATATAATTTTTAAAAATTAATGTATTTGGTAAGTCTTACCCTAAATAAGTTAAAAAAAGTGAAAGGTGTACCGAGTACGAATGAGCAGCAATGCAACTAAAGAATCCATAGACTTGCCCAAGTAAATGTTTTGTATCGCATTTGTTACTCGTAACTTCAGAAGTCCACAAATTTAATCATAATGTCAAGTTCCATATTCGTAAGTGATAAACATTGCTGTTTGCTTTCTCATAGCTCATAGGATACAAATTGATATGAAATGCTATACTCATTCGAGCACCTCCAACATGTATGAATTCAATGAAATGAGGTTTTATAAGAGCTTTATGGAAGTTTTCTTCTTCATAATAAAAGCTTACTTTTGCAATCGAAAAACAATGACACGAGGTTATTTTAGTATCAGCTCTTCTTTGCTAAAATGTAATTCTACTTTCGGTTCGAGTGGTACCTTTACTTTAGTGAAGTTATGCAGTGTTGCAATGTTATATTAATAATTTGTACAGTTTAATATTACTTCTCAGTTAAAAATGGACAAACTATCCAATAATTGTGTTTCCATTCAAATGCGAACTCATGTTTTTTTAAACAAACATAGATACCTATAATGTACGTTACGTTATAATAATATTTACCAAATATGTTAATTTTCTCTGAAAATCAAAACATATTGCACATATAGATACTACATAAGTGCATGGCTTTGAAAGTGCATAATACAAGTTCGATATCATAAAATCACCACCATTTGTTTCGTTCAACTGCTTCAATAAATCGATTCTAATTTTAACTACATCTTTGTAAATACTAAAACACTATTTTTTAACGCGGTTTGTTAGTCTGCCGAAAAATGCTCTATTCCATTGTGACAGGTTGTGTACGGTTTATGGATGTTGTTTCCCTTTAGGATAATTACAATTAAAAGAAACATTGAAGTATACATAATTCGCTAAATTGAGTATGTTTTGTATTGCTTTATTATCCTCATGAAATATTCATGTGTGAGTATAGATACATCAATATTAGAGGAATCAGTTTGCAGGTAGGGTGGCTACCTTGTGTAGAACATCTTTTGGATAGTCGCGTAATAGATTCCCCCCAACACAACGTGATGTCAGGCAACGAAATTAATTTTTCTTTTTAATTGGGAAAATATGTACAATATATGTATGTAGGTATCTATATCTATGAAAATAACAAACTAATTACGAGTAGGTATGTTGCATGACCACAGCCTGCTTTGTATAAAGTACTCATGCTTATGTGAGTAAGCAGATTATCTTACGATTTCGTAAACAGAGTAAATAATTATTATATTAAATGTTAAATGTCTTATTTTATAGGTGATATGAGTATAACAAAAGAGTTCATTATACACACATACATAGACCCATACATGTGTACTACATCCTTGTACTTATTAAGTGCCAAACAACACGGACTGCAGACTCTTAACACAGGGGTTGGTTATGGTCAAACAGAGAATATGAGTATTTATTCTACGGAGATGGTTAGGTTAGGTTGTGGTAAAACCCACCCAAACCCTATTTGGTCCATTATGATATCAAAGAAACCGGTTGATTGGTTGCAGTTTTCTGACTTTTGTATAACTGAATTGTTCGCGTATGGTGGAGCTTTTTAGTTTAATAAAGGCTTGAGTCATCGAGAAATAAAAGAGTGATTTATTTCGCATGTAGAAGAGAGTGAGTATAGTAAGAGCGCACAAAAAGTTAGTGAGAATACCTATCCTCCCCCACCACCAGCGTCTAACTATTAATTAGTTTTCTTTTGTGAAATAAATAAAGGAACTGTAGACTTGTTGGTTTATTTACAAACATGCTAAAAAAATGCATAAAATATTTGATATATAATTGAACACATTTTATGGATATCTACAATGTTCATATGTATATGTATGTGTGTATGCATATGTATGACATTTGACGGATGACTGTTGACTCTGCTTTAGCCAACGCCATATGTTAAAAATTCGTTTTGGCTTATTGCAGAGATTTTGTGAAGGCATGTGGGTAAATTCAACTAATGTGTTTCTTTTCTGAATATTATTCGTAATAACGCCACATGCCGGGCCGGTGCAAGTATGGATAAATAAAACGTTGGTATTACTTGCATAGGTAGACACAAATACACATACTGTATATAGTTTTGCACCAAAATCCTGGTCTCGGACAGAAGCTTTAATGGTTACAAATGTATCGCTGGGTGTACAAATCTAAAATGAAACCACGAATATCCAAGAAAAAAGTTTATTATTTTGAAATGGAATGCTTTCATTTAATTGCTGCATCCTTTATGTTACAAATGTTCGTAAAATATACTATTATAAAGTTTTTCACTTAGCCGTTTGCTTACTTATAAATGTACAAGCAGCTTCTCTCAATTACAGAAGAAAAATAAATCAGCTCATTTATTGAGGGTAGGGCGAGAGGGGTTCTAGGTAATTATAGAGGTCTAGGTCAGCGCTGTGCTGAAGTACTCAATTGGGTAATTTGGCTAAAGTATTTCTGCTTTGGCTCAATGCTCCGAGCCACAGAGGAATGGCTCACCTTGGGCTCAAAACTTCATTCTCTCCAAAAGAGCATCAAAAAGCACTAAAAACCTAATCAGGAAATAAGAATTCACTCTGTAAATGACACTCAGACAGACTAGTGTGCCCGTGCGAGAAATCTCGGAAGACAAAATCCAACCCACAAAATCAAGACCTCCTATCCAACATCCAAACTTCCCATATGATTTCCATCTGTCAACTCATGGAAATCCCATGGAAATCATACGGGAAATGTTTATTTTCTTGGGAGTTAATTTTGGGTAGAATATTTGTTTTTTCCTTTTGTTAATATTTATAAAGTGAAAGTGCAATTCGTCACTGCTCCAGGAAATTCTTATACTTTTTAGTTTAAGTTTGGTTAAATTTAAGAGCCGCAAATGGTACCTATACTACAGAAATCTATTATATAAAAATTAATGTATGTATGTTTGTCTGTTTGTTTGATAAGATAGAACTACCCAGCCGATTTTGGTAAAATTTTCAGAGTACGTTTTTCTTAATATAAAATATAACATAGCATAAGTGCGGTTACTCAACAACCGGTGGTTTTGGTACCTGTCATACAAAATTTCGTAATTTCAGATGAAATCTGAACGTGAATCATTTTGGTCAATTAATATATGTAGACAGACAGACAGATAGATAGAAAGACAGACAGACAGATAGACAGACAGACAGACAGACAGATAGACAGATGGACAGACAGACAGGATAGACAGATAGACAGACAGACGGACAGACAGACAGATGGACAGACAGACAGACAGACAGACAGATATATAGACAGACAGACAGACAGACAGATGGACAGACGGACGGACAGATGGACAGACAGGTAGACAGATATGCAGACAAACAGATGGATAGACAGACAGATAGATGGATAGACAGACAGACAGACAGATAGATAGATAGATAGATAGATAGATAGATAGATAGATAGATAGATAGATAGATAGATAGATAGATAGATAGATAGATAGATATATAGATAGATAGATAGATAGATAGATAGATAGATAGATAGATAGATAGATAGATAGATAGATAGATAGATAGATAGATATATAGATAGATAGATAGATAGATAGATAGATAGATAGATAGATAGATGAAGTTAAAAATAGAACGGTGATTGCTTCCTACTATGTACTTCCTTTTTATCACAAGATTAAACTTCGTTAAAGGCATGTGGACAAGCCTTAAAGCTATTGGGACTCAAATATATGGCCTGATGAATCTAAATTCGAGATCAGAAATGCAAAAAGATGTAAACGAGTTTGGTGCCGCCAATCAAATCGCATGATATCAAAGTGTGTTCAACAATTGACCCACGGAAGTGGGTTAATAATTGTGTGAGGTTTCTTCTTCTTATCTGGTGTTGGTAAGCTTGTAAAATAGATGAACTAATGAACGTAGTCAGCTATACAGAGCTATAGATGGGTAATTGTCAGCAATCGGCAGAAACATTTAATCGGAGACTCTTTCAGTAAGACTACGACCTCAAGCACTAATTCCGAGTGAAGGATTTTCTCAGCTCATCCTCACCTTATAGCCTAATAATTCGTATTAGAATGTCCAACACAATCTCTGCTTTGAATACTATAGAGCACTCGTGGTATATCTTCAATGCAGAAATACCTCTGGAATGTTGGTAAAATATGCAAATGTTTTGAGTAGAGCTATAAAAGCAGTATAACGCCATTCACATCAAAACTGTTCATAGTTTGACACACAGCATCCAACGCCAATTACAAGCTGTCATCCAGAGTAACGAACTTAATACAAAATACTAAATTTTCGTAAAGAATTAAATGAATACCTTAATTTCGAATAAAATAGTCCAGTGCAATTAGGTTTATACCTCGGAACCCAGCTATAGTGAATGGATTTAGATGTTTCGGGATGTTTTGAATCTCTTATATAATACTATAAAGTAAAAAGTTTACCTTTTGAAACCTTCCGCTAATGTTTTTCTTTTTTTAAGACCTGTCCCATTTTCGTAAAAAATTAAATGAATACCTTAATTTCGAATAAAATAGTCCAATGCAATTAGGTTTATACCTCGGAACCCAGCTATAGTGAATGGATTTAGATGTTTCGGGATGTTTTGAATCTCTTATATAATACTATAAAGTAAAAAGTTTACCTTTTGAAACCTTCCGCTTATGTTTTTCTTTTTTTAAGACCAGTCCCATGATGCTACTTCTGGTATAGTACATTCTCTTTAAACTGTAAGCCCCGTGTAAAAACTTTGTATGGTGAATTTGTAGGTGACGTTATGGCACATGAAAATAATATTAATAAAAAAAATTCTAAGCGCACTTTTCCGAGAAAAATACGGTTTTCACTAAAATTCGCTAAAAAAAAATTATAAAAATCTGTGTTTGAAGACCAATATCTCGAAAACGAAATTAAGGATAGTAATAGTTTGTAACTGTGATAAGCACCAATCAATTGTCTATAAAACAATCCTACTTTGGTTGCTTTAATGTCTTTGCTTGCTTTAATTGGGCAAAAAAAGCACTTTTTTTTATCTCGAGCAATTTTTATCGCTCTAGTACAATTTTCATTTTCCAACCGACCAAAAAAGCACTTTTTTTTGCTCTAGATCAATTGTTGTGAATCTCGGATTCAGCTCGAGATTTACACCTACTTGCACTAACACCAGCAGATTTTATATGAAATGTCAACGCAGTACATCAAAATAAATATCAATCAAAAAAAATAATTATCAGAAACTATGTAGAATATTTAGAAAATATAAAAAAAGTGTTTTGAAATTGTAATTATTATTTTGCTTTTTCTTATTTATTTCCTTTTACGAACAAGATGTGAAATGTCACACTAATACAATTGCAGAAAAACAGATCAATCTCGTTTGTTTTCCAACCAGCACGAAAAATCTGAAATCTGAGAGCAAAATCTGAAAAGCCCAATCGAAAACGACATAAGTTTAATACACTAGAAGTTGTACTAGAATAACTGTTGGTACCTACTTCAATGATCTTTTGATTTTGATTTTTTGCTTAAATTTAAGGATTTTAAGAATTGCGGTCATTTTTAATGGGTAAACTTTTTAGTTTATGGTATTATAAATCCAACAAAAAAAAGTCATTCAAATCCATTCACTATAACTGGGCTCCGTAATTTTTCATTTATAATGACTGGACTAAAATTGTATTCAAGTTAATTCAAGTTTCATTTGACTGCAATGATGATTTTTCGATTTTTTTTTCGTTAACAATTCCATTATACCATAATTCATTTCTTGTAAAGGCATACGAACGAACAGACCAAAGCAGTAGATTAATAAAATGTATGTATGTAGCTAAGCTAGTTGACCGATAAAGAATACAGGTAGAAGAGAAGACTGTGATAAAGAGAAAATTATATTCTCTTACAAATGAAGTAAACTGAAAATGCTAATGAAATGAACATATGGCATCATCAAGTAGCACGTATCTTACTCATATTTATATTAAAGCTGGATAAACTCTCGTTTTGTGGTTAACTACTTTAGCTACCTTACCTACCATGATTATGAAGTGTGCATTAAAAATTCAATTCTCAAGTTTGTAACAAAATTATTGAAGCTTAATGAAGCTGTTTTAATTCAATTGTTAAAAAATAAAAGTAGGTACATAAACGGTTGCATGAATACTGTGCACTGAGCATGGGAAGGTACATTATATTTATGTATACACACATACATAATTATGTATGCACTCATGTAAAAAACTGAATTTGAAACTCTGCACCTTGGAAAGCTTTTCGATACGCGTCCCATAGAATTGTATTCCCCCCAAGTATTAATTCACTTACACAAATTTCTAATTAAGCATACCGTCGTAGATTGCAGAATATGTAATTTAATTACATACAGTACCAGGCAATTGAAACTTGAAATTTAACAAAAACGAAAAATGCTGAAGACGCAAAATACAGTACGTTCTCGATTAACGCAACTCTCAATTCACGCAACTCCTCGATTTTCAAAACAGCTGAATTTACATCATTGTTGACGCAGTAATCGCAACTTTTCAAATAATTTTGACTCGATAACTGCAACTTTTGTTTTTATATATTTTTATTTACTCTGGCTCTTGGCTATGTTTGTGCTGTGTTTTGAGTTTTCCTTTTGTCTGTGCAGTTATTTTACCGCTACTTTTGAGTGGTTTTAACTGATGGTACGATGAAGTTGTATGAATGTATGTGTCTATTAAATTCAAGATTTTGTTCTTAGTTTAATGAATTTTGTTTAGTGATCAGTCGCTTGTGTGTTTCGAAAAATACCTAGGTAATACAAAAAAAATTGTGAAACTATCAATTAGAAATAAAAGTTAAAATTTCAAGAAATTGCGATTTTCTTACAAACCAAAAAATCCAAACAAAGATGTTCAATTTTTTCAAAAGAAAATAATAGCACATGTATAGAGAACTATACATATTTATGTACCTATATCTAAATAAATAGACTTCCTTTTGTTTTATTGATAGGTATAAAAATTTGAATAAAAATTTGTTGCATTAAATACATACAAACATACATATCACCCCTGTGATCAATTCCGGCCGGATTGAAAACGCAAACCGATTTCAAAAACGGACGAAATGAAAAAGGGTGTGCTGAAATTCGCCCGAAATGAAACAAATTCGAAATAGGGGAAACCTATCGTCGTTGAACGACTGCATATTTGCGTAGGCAGCGAAAACAAGGGTTGAACAGACAGCACCAAATAAAAGGATTTCAGTTGCAGTAGGATTGCTGCGTAGAACGATCGTCAGTGAGACGGCGGCATCCTTTCTATTCACACACAGTAGCGAGTATTCATATCTTACAGTCAAATATATGCACGCACCAGAAAACTTCCATGCGTATTGATACATAAAGTAGTAAAACTTAAAAAAAAAAAACAAGCAATAAAACTCTGCGTGCTTGTCACAAAGTAAATTCCTGCAAAAGGGTGATAAAAAAAAGGGATCGTGGCAAGACATCCTCGAGGAAAAGAAAATATTTGAATGGAAAAAAAATCGTGACTTAAAAACTAAAGAAAAAAAATTAGATTTGTCCTACTCTTAAAAGTAAACAAAACATTTAAGATGTGCAGGTGAAATTGTTCCCCTACGAATTTCAACTAGAATCTCTTATTCTGTTTCACCGAAAAAAAAAATTGCCCGACTCGCTGTTTTGGTAAAACCACTTGCCAAATCAGGATTTGCCATGAAGTCAATCATTGATTGATTGATTTTGGTTGACATTTGTATGTTTTCCCCTTAATTAGGTAGAAATAATTAATATTTTGTGTACAAATCTTCTAAAACATACATTTTGAGTCTTCCGGATTCGATTTCACCAACACGAATTGAAAACGTCAATTTCTTTGCGTTTTTCAATTCCGACCGATTCTCAGCACACCCCTAATTCGTTCGAATTCGAAGAAATCCGAAAATCATCACACCAAAACTGCGAAAACGTAACGGATTGGATTTCGACCGAGAATCATCACAGGGGTGATTATGTAAGTGTTGCTTTTCTGATTTTCGCTTTTCATCTCGAATTGAGCCAAAAAAAAAAAATAGTCGGTTATTGCAACAACCTCGGTCATTGCAACTACCCTCGTTTTAATTAGTTGCGATAATCGAGTCTATTTCTTCCCAAAAAAGTTTAATTCTATAAAATAAATAAGTAGGTATGTGTGTTATTATATTATAGAATTTTCACTTTAAATTCGTTTTTTTTCCTTATTTTTAAAATTATTACGATTTTATAAGTTATAAATGTACATATAAATATATTTAGTATATACATAGGTATATTTACATAAATATTCGTAAACACATCGATAAACTTAATAAAATTGGGTAGGTACATACATAGGTACATACCCACAATAATTTAATATTGCACCTTACATACATATTACATATTACGACAAAAATATGTACTTATGTATGTATATATTAATTTAGATTAATTTGAAATGATGATGATGATGTATGAAATATAGAAATATGGATTTCCGCCCGTTTAAGTCAACGCAAGATCTTAATTTATCCTAGAAAAAGTTAAGGAGTTGCATTTAGTCTCCCTGAAAACAAAAAGTTTGAGATCCACTGGTTTAATCAGCATTTTAGGACAACACAAGTACAAGTCTTCAACCGAAGTGGAAACGAGAAATGTACAGTACGAACATTTTTCATAATTTATTCTGTTTGTTTTGGTTTTCAAATCTAGACGAGATTCTTGCCTGTATTAAATATTTTCATAAATTGTTCGTTTCCAATAATTTCCAAACGAATTTTGCACTCCTGAAGACAAATTAAAGAAATTAAATGGCATTATAGGTCAAGAGAACTAAGGGATTTCAAAGTAAATCGATTCACCCACCTCACCTTATCAGCTAGTATCACGTTACTCATGTTTTTTTTTACCGCTAAGATTTGAATAATCATATTGATTGAAATAAATGCTTTTTAATCAGAGTAAGTAACATTTACCTTATTTATTTTCTATTTCTAGACATCTTATAAATACGAATGAAATGAGAAACAACTTGCAACAGTAAACCTCATGACGTGACTTATTAATATCTAGACTGAATCACTCAAAAAAGAAATCATTTATTTAAAAGTAAAAAAAAAACATTTATTGAATCGCATTTCACAATGAAAGGACGTAGTTCTGGGTACAGCTCCGACACAGAGCAAAATAAACAGAAGGATGATCTGAGTTTGCTTAGAAAGCCCATTTATACAGCACTAACCGGCTTTCTTGAAGCCAAAAAAGCTTACGACAATGGAACTGATGAGGTGAGTACATGCATCAAAACGCTCATATTTACCTGTGCTTAATTTACCCACCTTGATATATTCTAGATAAGAAGACTACTGGCGCGGGAATGCGATGTTATATACGAATGCAACACATGTCGAAATTTGTTTCGTAGCTTAACTAACTTTATAAGCCATAAACGAGTATATTGCTGTAATTCCATCAATCACTTTACCGGAAGCTTTAATCCCAATCGGAATGGATTCATTGTAAGTGAACATCAAACTCAACGAAATTGTACTTTTGAAAACTTAATTTCTTTTAGGATCAAGACGTATCAACCATCATACAAGCAGAACAAGAGTTTGTTAAAAAAGGCACAAATTCTTCAAATTCAAAAGATAGCGTGAACGTGAACAAGGACCTTAGTAGCATTATTGAGCGTTTATTGAAGCGGGAGCAAAACAACCGTCTCATGAAACTCTCAGACTTCTATGACCAGGTCAGCAACAAATTAACGCAGGATGAAGTTTTGCAACGGAACCATGTGTTGCAATTGGACCGAGTGCCGAATAGTGAGGTCGCTGTATATCAAACTGTTAAGAAGGACGACAATGACAACATAAGAACTGAAGTTAACGAAGTCCATGACATGTTAAAAGGCACTAAAACTATAGGCTCCGATGGAAAAGTTGTCCCTAATGCTTCCACCAACAGAGAAGTTAAGAGAGAACCAAGTGCTGATCCACTTCATAACGCTAAAACCGATCAAACCAAAGATATAAGCTGTGACATATGTAAGATTGAATTGAAAGTGTTTATTAGTAAATACTTAGTCATTTTTTTTTTTTTTTTTTTTTGTATTTCATAAAGGTAAATTGCATTTTGGTACGGAAAAGACGCTCAAGCTACACATACAAACAAAACATATCTCGTCAACATTTGTCTTTCAGTGCCCTTCGTGCTCACTGACCTTTCTGCAGCCTGGCGCAGTAATTCGCCATCTTAGCAACGATCACAAGTAAGTATGCCTGAGTCATGTGTAATGTATTTTAATCATTCCGACATTTAGTCGAGTACATCAGCGCACGGACGTCTATGTAGAATTTCTTACTGTATTCAATTAGGGTGTGTTTTCAGAAATATATTCTATTCTGTAGCAGACTTTTTTTTAATATGTAACTAATACTAAAATAGGTCGGCATAATAGACTAAGTAAGAACTAGGCTGATGGTGACATAATCTCAGAAAATAATTCAGCGAACATTCTTGATTTAGGTTTCCTCCTTTGAACTATGATGCAATTAATGGACCCCCTTTTTGTGCTGAAATTCTACCTGGGCTCCAAGACTTGACCTTTCAACTGGGATCTTTGAGGAGTCGTCGGATTGAGAGAAATATTTTTCCATTTCTTAGGATACCGGTGAAGTGTTTTAGCAAGCGGATAAGCTTTGTCTGGCAAAGATGATACCTGGGATTTTGGATGAGGGTGACTTCAGCATCGATGGCATTCCATGGATTTGCAAGGAAATTATCATAGTTTGATTTAATTCGTTCAATAATCGTCGGCACGCTCAGTACTCCAACGTAGTACAGGAACTATCGACTTAAAATATTGTGAAATTCTAAGGATGTTTACGTAATATAACGGCCACCAGAAAGATGATTATTGTGCTGGCCATTTTTCAACTAACCCAGAGATTATAGCCCAAAACTTATTTGCAGCTAGAGTTCCCTACCTTTTGTCAAAGCCGGGCAGTCGCAGAGCTCGTGTTCCGTAGTTTCTTTCTCTTCTATTAGTCGGGTTTTCTTTTCGTATTGATTAGACATTAACAAAGAAACATTTAACATATTTGAGACAATCGCTACGGCCATGCTTACAGATTTCGAAATTACTTTCTCGTAAATTTCTACTAATTTTTGTTCTTTAAAGCTTAAATGCTTTTTTAATGTTTATTACTGAGTAAGGCAAGCCAATGTGTTGTTGAGCTGTGCTTCAATTTTTTTGCTATGCGTACTATCCATCCATGTGGGCACCGTAGCGCAAGTGGTTAGTGCGTCGGACTACTGAGCCAGCGGTCTTGGGTTCGAATCCCGCCGCAAACACCTAAAAAGTTTTTCACAGTGCCCACCTCTTTCGAATGTCTGACAAGCATCAAAGAGTATCATTTGTCACGATTGAGCTTCTCAACTCACCGTTCAGAGTCGGCAAAAAACTGTAGGTCCCTTCCATTCGTGCAAAAATATAACACGCACACACAAATGGTTGCGAGAAGCAGGCCCAGGTTCACCTCGAGCTGTAGCGCCAACTAAGTAAGTAAGTAAGTACTATCCATCCATACCAGTGGTATTCTGCTGCTCATTACACAAGTCTGATTAAAATAAGGGCTGTGTTTGTAAGATTGGTCAATTGTTGTCCAGCGATCTTTCGAACCTCACTACAAGCTACTTGTACTTTGGATTTAAGACAGTATGGGTGAATTCGTAAACGCATATGTTGCGCAACATATGCAAAGCAGGAGGTTCGCAAACGCATAACTGCAATGCAAACAGTTCTGAAACGCAGTACTTTGTGCAAAAGCAAGAGCATCTGCGCAACTCTCAAATAAATGTTGCTCGCTTCACTTTGCATTTGCTTTTGTATGAGGCAACCATATGCTTTTAACGTTGCAACTGCTTTGGGACATTTGCTTGTCTTGCGTTTACGAATTCGCCCTAAATCTTTGTCTTCAACATTCATGATTATTACCGCAATCAAGATATACTCGATTACTGCTAGATTGTGGTTTTTGGTGGATATGGCGATGCCGTTGATGTACCTTCTGGACACGAATATACGAGTGTATCGTAAATATACAAGTTTTATAAAGTAAGCGAGAATATTAGGCATGTTTTGTTAGACTACGTATTGGTAAGGGACAAATGACACCGAAGACTTATTTATTTCTTTTGATACATTTTAAATAAATGGTAGTAACTTTCCTATTATAATTGCAGAAAATCTACACGCAAAATACGTTTGATGCGTGAAGCTATTTATAAACGGCGAATTCGCATTGATGAAGTACAAACAAAGGGACCAAGTCGTGAACTCGCTCGCCTCCAAACAGACAAAGAACGCCGAGAAGCAGAGGACAAAGCATGGTTGGATAATATTGAGCGTGCGGACAATTCTCCGATGTGTCCCTACTGTGGAAAAACATTCGAACGGAAGGCTGTGCTTAATACTCACTTAAACAATTGCCAAACCAAGAACAAGCTAACAAATCTAGTCACAGAAAAGATTCCAGTAAACAGAGACTCACCCTTACCATCCACCAAGTTTACTCTCAAATTGGTAGACGACTCGAAATTGAATTCTAACTCTAACTCTGTGGATTCATTCGATCTCGATCAGAAGTACGACATTAATGGCGACAGCAAGGACTCTGCAGAGTTGGTGGAAGCCAAGGAGGGGGTTGCAAATCAAAACAGACGAAAGCGTCGTAAGCCCCCGAAAGTACTCGTCCGCAATGATGAAGTTGACTCAGATACATTAAATGAAATGTTTGCGAATCTTGGCAAGAGCACCGATAATCTCAGCCTGAAAACGGTATCTTTGGACGACCTCACAAAAGCCGAGCACGACGAGTTGAATGAAAATTTACATATCACAAAAGCGGAACACAAATCTGATGCAGTGTCAATAAGCAAGGGTGAAGGAAAACAGAGGGCAAATCCGAATACAAAGCAACTGCCATGCTTTTGTAAAATCTGTCACAAACGTTTTGATGCGCTAAGCAATTTAAGACGCCACATTTCCATGTTCCACTATCGCAGTCGAAAATTCGGTTGTAAAATGTGCGACTATCGAGCGTTCCGGAAGTTTGATGTATTAAATCATCTAGGATCCGCACATTCCATTACGGGTGAAAAAGAAACTACTCTGGAGTTTGTCCGAATATATGAGGAAAAGTACTTTAAAGATTGCGTGGAAGAGGATATTGTACTCATAACGGACACAGAAAACATCCCATTGGAAAACAAACCTGAAGAGAAACGCCAACGTCGTTCCAGAGCACCCAAAGCGGTAGCAGGCACATCGATATCTCGACCAGCAGCTGTAGACATACCAGACGTATTGCACGAACAAAAAATCACAAGATCTTCGTCGCAATTATCCCTTTCTTCCACAGATGATTTAATTCCCAATAAGCGTCCAATTCGCAATCGAATTAAGCCAGTTAACAAGGACTTCGTGTACGATCTTTCGAATCTACTCAAGAAAGACATGCTCTTCGCCGAACGCGAATCTATGAAAACTTTAAAGCGTCGCAACACCACGTCGGCCATGAACGACGATAATTGTCATGATAATCCATCCGTACTCCTTCCCCCAGCTCGTGACCCGGAGAAAAGGAACCAGTCATCCATTGGCTTCTTTATTTCAAAGGATCTCATGCGGGGTGCCGCTCAAAAAATGGCTCAACATATAGTATCGCAGGGCAAGGCTGCACTAGCCACACTTCCTGAGATTCCAACCGAACGCCCACTTATGCGCTCCAGGTTAATGTCAGTTTTCCGTAGTGTTGATAGTGCTCCAGTCATTGACACCTCTGACCTTGAAGAAGCTCAGTACAGAGCCTCGCTCTCCGAAGACAGTTTCATTGATAATTTCTCCAAACGTCGTAAAATTGATTTTAATCTCAAGCCGAGACTATCGCTTCCAGAAAGCCCTCTCAACTCGCTGCTGATGAAAGTTGACATGAATGTAAACAGAAAGAAATGTTCGCAAAGAACAGGCTCTCTGAACATTCCACAAAATGACAGCGGCTTTTTTGGCGAAGACGACATCACCATCACCAAATCTAGCCCATCATGTCCCCCCACAGAGAAAGAATTCCAAGATTTTGCTGCAAAAAAACTGATCGAACCTGTGAAGAAAGTGCACATTCTGCCATTTCTCGATCCATTGCCCTCAATCCCAACGTTTTCATCGCCACCTCCCACACCCACCAAACGTATCACATTATTTCAGCGTCTGAACGAGAATAAAGCTAAAAGACTTCAAGAAAGTCTTCTACGATCAGCTTTAGAACATTAATTAACTAAAAAACATACATTTAATTTTCTGTTTTGTTGTATACGTTTTGTTCGTTTGTTGTTTCTTTCCTGCAACTGTTAAGAAAATTAGAAAATTAACGGTGTTGTATTTAAACATACAACTATCATTGGAATGTTTTTTGTAACGTCATATTGAAGTAATAAAAAAAATAAGAACATTTGTTTTCTACTTTCAATAATTAAATATTTAATGCTCATGCATGTGTGAGTTTTTAGACGTTTAGTTAAGTTTACAAACGAGTGTCTTCGGAGCATCAGAAACCTGGAAAAACTCCAGTTTAAGATTGATTGGGTCATCATTACATGCTTTGATGTGCTGGCAAAAGATTTCAGACTTAATGCAGTCTTTTATCGTTCCTTCTCAAACCCATCGAAAGGATCGTGGATGCCCACATTTCTGAAAAATGTGTAAACGTGTAAAACTAGAAACAATTGCTACAGAAAGAGAGACGCCCAAGCGTCGAATGTGGCGAACAACGCGAACCCCTTAGGACAAGTAGAGACTTTAAATAACGAGGTAGATCACGAAATATCTTAAAGACCTTACAAAATGTTACGCACAGTGATTATTAACTCTACTCTACTCTAAGAACTGACCAGGGGTACCTCCCAGAGTGGAGTGTCATATCTCCTCCACTTTGGGTGCTGGTCATGAATCCTTAAAAAACTGAAGTCATAGATATCTTGGTGGTTTGATAAACTTCGCAAACTTCGTAAAAGAGTAGCGGAAAAGACGTGAGGTCTCAGGCTGGAAATGATGCACTGTCTTTACTCAATAATCAACGGACCTATTCTCACGTTTGGAGCATTTGACTGGTGGAAGGTAGCCAACACTCATAAAAATTACACTGTGAATGGGTAAATAAATGAAGAATGACTTGTGTTGCCCTCACAGGAGATTTACGCAGAAAACACATGGTAGCCCTTTTTTTATGCTACTTGATTTACATTTAATGCATCTGGGTAGTAATATTGCGTTGAGAGCGTAGACTTTTATAGCAGGACGAAGGGCGGAGGAATGATTGAGAAGGTAAGGCTAGCGCAAATATATTGCAGTATTTACGAATGTGTCCAAATCGTTTTGACTAGTTCTAGAGTTAGCGAAATTTTTAAATAGGAACATTTATACGAGCACTGACTGGAAATATTCCAGGACAATTTAGAAGAATTAACTACAAACACCGTGGTGTAGTGGTATGTGCGCATGCGGCTCGGGTTCAATCCCAGCCCGGGTCCAACACCTAAAAAAAAGTTTTTCACGGTTGCCACCTCTTTCGAATGTCTGAAAAGCAATCAAAGAGTATCATTTGTCAATAAGGTTCTCAATTCGCCGTTCGGAAAAAAAAATTCTAGGTCCCTTCCATTCGTGCAAAAATATAACACGCACACAGGCCCAGGTTCACCTCGAGCTGTAGCGCCACCTAAAGTAAGTAACTACAAACACATTATTAGATGTTGCAAACAAGTGTTTTAATACTATTGCAGGGTGGCTTCCTGCAATGGGCCTTCTATGGCGCCTAGAGAGTGTTGTGATGGCACAGCCCCATAATCCAATTCAACCTAACCTAACCTAATCTTTTCTGTGGTAAATGCGCAAACTTCAAAAATTAATACCTACTCCACTAAAAAGCGGTTGCAAAATGCTATAAAATTGTCTTAAATTTTATGAAGATATTTAGATTAATTTCGATATTCCTATCAATATCATAAATCATTGCACGTATTCATTACATACTCGACTAAACTCTATTGTCTGAAGGACGGTGAGTCAAGGAGGCAATTGTAGCACTTGCTTAACATACGCTGTGATTAAAAGGAAGCAACATATTATGCCACTAATCTGCATTAAATCCATTCAAATATCTTCGTGTTTGTAGGCCATCAGATCAGGCCATAGAGATTAGGTTTTCGGCAAGAAGACGCATATTAGATAATTATTTAAATCGTGCTTAGATAGTGCTAATCAGTTAGTGTCATAAATTTCGCAGGAGGTCAGTACTATGCTGTGTTGTGAATATTAACGAGTGTGAACCTTGGCAGTCGGCAGTGCCAATTTTATGTTTAGATTTGAGAAACCTCATTTCAATTTCGTGGGAGATGCCTAATCGACTTTTTAATACCGATCTAACATTACATTTCAAAGCACGATTTTGATATGTTTTCAGCACATAAGAGTATGTTTCGCTCAGAGGGTTATTTTATTATCACCTTGCCCTTCTTAGTTTGAAGAACGCGGAAGCAGGTTTTAGTAATGTACAGTAGAACCTCGATTATCCGTGTTCCGATAATCCGTGTTTCTCGCCTATCCGTGTGTAACAGGCATTTCGCTAATCCTAATGTAAAAGTATGTATTTTGCATGCAAAAGTCGGGGAATCCCAATTTGTAACAAACAGTATTTCCTAGTAACATGCGCTTTCGTGTTTGCTTTTGAATGTTGTTTTACCGGTTATAATTCTGTATGTTAGAGAAGCAGGTAATATTGCAGTGCAACAGTTGTTTTTCTGCATATTTTAGATGTAGGTGATATCTATTTTAATATTACCTACGTTAAAGAGAAAGATTAAAGGATGGTGCACATATGTACATTTATTACCCTTCATGGATCCGAAACGCAAAAGGATTGTTTTGCCCATTAAAAATAAACTTAAATTAACTCTAAGATACATTTTTATTTTTTAATAATTTTTCAATTTTCCGTGTTTTTCAATTTTCCTGCAAGCGCTTCCCGGTCATTGTACCGGATAATCGAGGTTCTACTGTAGTTTTATAAAGTAGTATGTACCTACCCCCTTGTTCCAAAAATTCCCGGAATATCCAACACATCATACATATGTATATATATGTATTTATGTATGTATGTATAAGTAGTTATTAAAATCAAATTAAAATGTTTGTTTTTTTATAATAAAAAAAATTATACATTTATTGGTAAACGTAAAAACAAATTCTATTATGTATATTGCCTGAAGGGCAAGCGTTAACCAATCTCTCCAATGAGTTCTTCGTGTAGACAATCGTGTTTCTTCTATTGCGTGTTTATTCTATTATAGTATTTATAAAGACGTAGCTTCTCAAATGTACATATTATGTATGTTCAAAGTTAACTCGGGAACTAAACTAATAAACGGATTTCGATGAAACCTTCGCTTAAATATTTGTTGAGTTCCTCCTCTATCGAGAGGTTATATATTTTTATTCCTTTTATTACACAGTGCAAGCACTAAAATCGGGCCTATTTGATCCTGAAACTACTTACCAAAACTATAATTTCTGCATCATTCGTTTTGCCAGATTGGCTGCCAAACATATCTCAAACCTCATTTTGGGCACTTTTTGGTTTTTTTCTCATGGCTATATCTTGGTTGACCGTAAGAATTTTTAGGTATTGATTAGGAGAAAAAAAGTGCAAATCAAACCGACCCAAAAAAACTGCATCCAGGGCCTCAAAATCGTAAAAACAACAAAAATTACTCACAACCGGAATGATTGTTGCATATTAAGCTCTTTTAAGTTACATGGTCATGCGAGTCAACCATCCTTCAGTGGGTTGTGACTTCGGTTTACCAGAAGCTTTATTCATTTTTTCTATGGTGCAACCCGTCTCATCCGATTCGATCACCGAAATCAAGCAGCGTCGAGCGCGGTTAGTGCTTGGATGGGGGATTACTAGCTAAAGAAGCTTCTGTTCTTACTCGACTTCGGTTGGTTGTAGTGGTGTGCGGAATAGGTAACAAACCAGAGACAGCGAAAGTTGATTGAGGGGAGAGGAAACATAATGCATGTGCGTGCGAGTAGTATTCCCACAGATCAGAGTTGTAATATTTTGCATTATTTTGTCTTATTTTGTTTGATTTTGCATTATTGTGCATTTATTGATTTAATTTTAATTTATTTAGTACAAAATGTTAAAATTAATTAACTTAGAATCACTGGAGGTTAGGAGAAAGGTGGCTCGAGTTATTTTCGTTCATAGAATTTTAATTGGTAAGATTGAGTCTACGGAAATTCTAGAACTTCTCAACTTAAACATTCCTTCAATAAATCTTCGAAGCTCTAGATTCTTTAGAGTATCACACTCTCGTACAAACTACGGTCGTTCGTCCTCAATTAACGGATTTATGATATTGTATAAATAAATAAATGTCCATTCAACTGACTTTAACTTATCGATCTCATCAATAAAAAAAATATTACTTGATAGTGTTCAGTCATAAATGTTTGCTTTGTTTATGTTTTTTTTTTTTTTTAAATTTGATTGTTCATATGTATATACATGTATATTTATTAATTTTTGTATGTTTTTGCTTCTGTTATGAAAGTTGTGATCTTTGGTGACAAATAAATAAATAAATACATTTTTATTGAAGTCTCAAAATGCAGTCGATGAATGCAATCAAAAAATTGAATTCATTCGATGAATTTTAAAGAATGCGTTCCAAAATAAATTTGGACACCCAATGAATAGGTACATGTATAGTTGGTAAAATGGAAATCAAACACTTTATTGTTAAGGAATTCATATTGCCAAAAAGTAGCACGGGGCAAAATGGACACCCGAACATATATTCGAGTGTGGGGTTAAATATACACACAATTTGGTTCCATTCAAAAGCCTGTCTCTTCCTTTTGTCACTAATTCATTATCCTTTGTCCACGGTTATATGTAGCTAAGAAGTTTCACTTCGGTCGCGCGTAACTTCTACACGTACGATTTTTATTTTTTTTTTTTGCTCAATGCTCAAATCTTAGGCCCGAGATGATGACTTGAAAAATGTCACACAGTTTTATTCATCTACAAAACACAGTGTTTAGCCTCTGCGACTTGAAATCTAAAAAATCTAAGAAATCTTAAAGCTGACCAGCTGAAATACCTTTGCTTGACCCGTACTAAGGAAGAATATGTTTTAGATTAATAGAAGAATAATTCGCAGGAAACACCTCTATGTGATGCTATATTGACATTCGAAAACATACTAAAAAGTTAGCAGCTGACAGTTCCCATAATAGAATAGACCTTCAATGCTTTACAGAAAAAAGTCACCGAATTATGCCAAAGTCATTCATGAAGCCATGTAGATACAAACAAAGATTGTGCCACATGCTTTGCCCTATGACTGACGCAGAAGTATTTTATGTTCAATGTTAAAGAAATCGTTTTGATAGCGCGTTCCCTGGTTAATTTTGGTTTCGTTTTTTTTTTTGCGCGCGCAAAAGGTCAGAGTAAAGATCATAACTAGCGTACGAGTTAATACACAGTGCGGCAAAATATACTACATATAGTCTGGAAAATGTTTAGCTTGTCTCTGTTTAAGATTTTAAAACACAAAAAAAAATTAGGAGACTGTGTAAGGCCGATCAGCCGCAATACATCGAGAGACCTTTATATTCAACCAGGAAAATCATGTAATGCAAAAGATCAATGTGGAATGCAATGCTTTAACATTCCAGGTAGGTACATAGGTATTGAATAGACAATAGAGTATTAGTCAAACACTTCACAACACCCTCTACCACATCTTGTTAGTAAACTTTTGCTCCCGTTTGCACGCATTTTCCACAGAAGTAGATGGATGTGACATCTTAGTGAGAGACGCCACATCAAACCGTTACGGAAGTGGGTGGGATTGCCACGTTGACCCCTTGGAACAACTTTGTTCGCTTCGATAGCATAAATTTGGTTATTTTGCTTGTTGAAAACTTCTTCGACTGTAAACATTTTCTCATCTGTAAACAGAACGTTTTCATGGCCATTGTCAGCGAGCGAAGCACGAACGACCAAATCTTGACCTGTCCTTAACTGCAGACATTTGGCCAATGCGAACAATAACCCAATAAATGAACATTCTCGATATTCCGAGTGGTTTAAGCTGACTTGACCAGTACTCCCTCCACTCTTATGCAACGCCATTACCACGATTCTATTCTATTTAACACCCTACTGCCTACTCCATGGTAATAGATCGCAAGCTGAAATCAAACTGTCTAGTATTCTGTACTAATGAATGCATGTGCATGTGTTCTGAAAAAAAAACCTTTCTATTCCTAGCAACATATTTAAGCAATGAGCACTGGAAATCGTGTAACAGAACTTATGGCAGGACTATAAACATTATGATGTCTTTACAGAGTAACCATGAAAATTTAAAATCGCGAAACTTCAAAAGCTGTTATTTGTTATGGGCACCGCGATCACACAATTAGAGAGCGCCTGGCCTGATTATTTGAAGTGGTGCCATTTTAAGGAAAAAGTCTCCATTTGTCCCAAACTTTGCAATAATTAAAACACAATGGCGCAAATTCATAGTCAGCCCAAGAATAGTGCCTATCGGAGCCGACTATAGTTACAGCCGGCACTAAAGAAAACAGACGGCTATAACTTTTCGTTATTCATAAACACATTTTTGCCTGTGTTTTTGTGTTTTTGTAAAGTGATTTGAGCGAACGTCAAAATATTATATGAGAAATTTAAAGACGACTCTAATTATTTAAAATGACGTTTGGCTAATTTTAAATTTCGAGCTAGCTATAAGTTTAAAATCGACTATAAGGTGACTATGAATAGCAAAAGTATATTTTAGGTTATGTAGGTAAATGAATTTGCGCCGATATTTGCGAAGAAACTGGGCTTTACTGAAGCACTAAAATGAAGGTTATAAGAAATATCAATCTTTTATTGGTTTTTTTTTAGACAAAAACTCAATCAATGTGAGTTTTTACACCAGTTTTACTTCAACCTGTACCTAAATTTATTTAAATTGGAGTTTTATATCTCTTAAGCTACGAGCAGACGATATGCAAAAGTCGCATATATATGCGAGTCTGACGTAATTTTTGCGTCATCATATGCGATTAACGCTCGCATATCGTCTGAACACCTATTTGGGACAGTCCGCATATGCTCGCAAAGCATATGCGGACAATAGGCGACACCCAGTTTGCAAACCAATTTGCGACTTTTCCGCATATCGTGTGAACACTTTCGCATATCATTTGTGACAATTTGCGAGCATATGCGATCATTTGCAAACGTCCCAACCATATGCGACCGGACGAAAACCTTACATTGCATATGACCGCATATTTGCGAACAAATCCGAGATCTCAAAAGTTTGAAAATTTAGTTTGGGGTGTGTGTAGGTACTTTTTTTTTATTTTTATCTTACATTTTGCTTTGGTTGGGTTGTGTTGTGAGTTGTGACAGTTAAATTGTGAAGATAATTATTAGGTCTGTTTGGTAACACGTTACTTTTCGTAATACTTTGTAAAATTACATAGAATCACACGAATCTGTGTCTGTTAACTCGAAAAAATCACGGTACATCGCAAGCTGAGAGCGAAATGAGGGCGTAAAAAATAAAGAGCGATGAAATTGTACGCAACATCTTTTTCTTGTGATGAGCTGGACAACTCTGTCAAATCAGGCCATCTGACAGCTTATGAAATTTCATAAATCTTCATTGTTAGTGAAAAACAAAAACAAATCGAAAGGTTTGACCAAAACTGTGTTTGTTTACTTTTGTGCAAGTTTCCTGTCTCTGAGTTATGCTCGCTTGTGCACAAAAAAGATACCAAACAGACCTATTATATGTAATTGTGTAAGTAATCAATCCGTAGGCTACCTAGCGGTACGTGTCGCCATGTAATTATAGTCGAAATAGTAGGTCTCTTTGTCTTTGATAACTTTTTTTTGCACAAGGAATTGAGACCTGTCAAATAGTAACATCGTCTCAAAGATAGAAAACTTGAACAAAAGTTACCAATCGGTTTTGAAACAACACTTGGTAAAAAAAATTGAGAGCCATGAAACTGTCATGATTCTATGAAAGTTTACATAGTAGGTTCGCGTACTTTTTGCACTTAATATGGGTTTTCTGTCAAATCTCGAAGAGTAGGGTCAAAATTCTCTCAAAGACAGAAAAATCACGAAAAAATAATCGAACGCGTTAACTGGAATACGGAAATGGTATTGCAAAGACCAAACATTTTCGTCAGTGGACAAGAAGCGCAGCATCAGCAACGGGCCATCTGACGCGGGAATGCATGTTCCTGTCCGCTTTTTTAATTCGCCGTTTTACCAAACTAAGTAGATGACCAAATTGATCGGATGACATGCGAACGAGACCGCGATATAATTCCGGTTCATCGTCACGCAGTTCTAGCAACAATTCTGCGCAAAAGCCTTCAGTCTCGCGAAGTCGCACCCAATCTTTGGCAAATACACGACGAATCCTTTGCACTTGCACACTCGCTTCTTCGTGGCTTCCATCATCGTCGTCATTTTCCATCATATCTATTGCCAAAATAGCAATAGCAGCCCATTTCCTTTTTGACATTTTTGATATATTCCCACACTTTAAATTGTCACAAATCACCAACACAATACAGAAAATATAAAACGTCAAAAGATTGATAATGCTCGCAAATCTGCATATGATTGAAAATATGTGATCTGCAAATTGTGTCGCATATCGTGTGAACACCTCGCATATAGGCCACAACATTTGCGACCCCATTTGCGAACATATCATATGCGAACACCATGTTCGCAAATGCATTTGCGAGTTTTGGGACAAAAGTCGCATATCGTGTGAACACGTCTATATGCGAGTTTGCAAGCAATGCCTACTTTATAGCATTTGCGATAAATTTGCGAGTTTTTTTGTGACGTCAGCACTCGCATATATATGCAAAAGTCGCATTTATATGCGAGTCTGACGTAATTTTTGCGCCATCATATGCGATTAATGCTCGCATATTGTCTGAACACCTATTTAGGACAGTCCGCATATGCTCACAAAGCATATGCGGACAATATGCAACACCCAGTGCGCAAACCAATTTGCGACTTTTCCGCATATCGTGTGAACACTTTCGAATATCATTTGTGACAATTTGCGAGCATATGCGATCATTTGCAAGCGTCCCAACCATATGCGATCGGACGAAAAGCTTACATTGCATATGACCGCATATTTGCGAACAAATTCTAGTCTACAGACAAGATTAAACTTCGCATGCGAGAACTTAAAAGTTTGAACATTTGGTTTGGACTGTGTGTAGGTACTTTTTTTTCCTTTTATTTTACATTTTGCTTTGGTTGGGTTGTGTTGTAAGTTGTGACAGTTAAATTGTGAAGATAATTATTGTATGTAACTGTGTAAGCAATTTATCCTTAGGCTACCTAGCGGTACACGAAAAGAGTACGTGTCGCCATATAATTATAGTCGAAATAGTAGGTCTGTTTGGTAACTTTTTTATGCACAAGGAATTGCGACCTGTCAAATAGTAAAATCCTCTCAAAGAGAGAAAAATTGAAAAAAAAATACCAAACGCTTTTGATCAAACCATTCAATTTGGTTTTTGTTTTCCACTAACAATGAAGATTATGACATTTCACAAACTAACAGATGGCTGGTTTGACAGAGTTGAACTTTGAACAGCACACCCCAATGAAGAGATATTGCGTAACATCGCAAGCTGAGAGCCAAATGAGAGTAAAAAAATTGAGAGCCATGAAACTGTCATGATTCTATGAAAGTTTACATAGTATTTCGAAAACTACCGTGTTACCAAACAGACTAGACTGGAATACGGAAAAGGTACTGCAAAGACCGAATATTTTCATCAGTGGACAAGAAGCCCAGCGTCAGCAACAGGCCATCTGACGCGGGAATGCTTAATCAAATGTTCGTGTCCGCTTTTTGAGTTCGCGGTTTTACCAAGCTAAGTAGATGATCCAATTGATCGGTCGACATGCGAACGAAACCGTGATATATTTCCGGCTCATCGCCACGCAGTTTGAGCAACAATTTTGCGCAAAAGCCTTCAGTCTCGCGAAGTCGTACCCAATCTTTGGCCCATACACGAAGAATTCTTTGCACTTGCACACTCGCCTCTTCGTGGCTTCCATCTTCGTCGTCATTTTCCATCATATCTATATTGAAGCCCCTTTTCTTTTTGACATTTTTAATATATCTCCGCACCTTAAATTTGTCACAAGTCACCAAAACAATACAGATAATATAAAATGTCAAAAGGTTGATAATGTTCGCAAATCTGCATATGATTGAAAATATGTGATCTGCAAATTGTGTCGCATATCGTGTGAACACCTCGCATATAGGCCACAATATTTGCGACCCCATTTGCGAACATATCATATGCGAACATGGTGTTCGCAAATGCATTTGCGAGTTTTGGGACAAAAGTCGCATATCGTGTGAACACGTCTATATGCGAGTTTGCGAGTAATGCCTACTTTATAGAATTTGCAATCAATTTGCGAGTTTTTTCGTGACGTCAGCACTCGCATATATATGCGACTTTTGCATATCGTCTGCTCGTAGCTTTATTACCCCCATACACAGTCCAACAAATCCATCGAGCATTGAAGTCTGTCAAACAAATCTGACACTGGATGGCATTGTTGGATGCTCTGTTGGAATGTCATCAAATCTGAAAATGTCTGGGAATATTTAGATAAACTTAATAGACTGGGCGAAGGAAACAAAGTCACCATCTACTGGATATCAGGACATCTGGTGATAAAGGGTCAAGAAGGGGCGGACAAACTTGTCAGGAAAGGGGCTGCTACACCCTACGTGGGTCCTGAACCCTTCTGCATCCTAGGGGAGCACAAAGTAAAAGAACACTAGAGAAGACTAACAGAATTAAGTCGTGGACAAAAGCTCAGTCCTTGGACCGCCCGAAAAAACTTGGGCTCTATAAACTCAACGGACATTTCAGGAAGCTGTGTAGCTCTCTCAGATAAAGATTTTGATTTCTTTTTTTGCAGATTTTGCAATGTATCCTCCAGAGCGCATACTTATGGAATGTTGGGCATTAACGAACTAACCGCAGAGAATCTACCACTCACATAGCACCCAATGTCTTACTACGATTTGTCAGGGAAATGTGTCAGGATGAGGTACTGTGACGTATGCTATTCTCACCTGGGCTACGTGTGAGCTAAGCTTTTTCGAACCAGTTCCAACAAAATGATGAGGAGGGAGATTTTCTTTCGTGTAGGACTTGTAGGGGACACAATAGACTTTAAGGTCGCGTAACATCACAGCCTTCAATAATAATAATCATAATATATGTAGGGGGAGAGTGGGCAGGGATAGGACACAGGGGGAATGGGATAACAGCTTTTTCTCCAACACCATCTGTTTTTTTTTTTTTTTTATTGTTTTGCTAACCTCAAAATAAGGCGTTAGGTTGCACCCATCTCCCAACAAGTCAATTCGTGTTGTGGAAATAACTGAATTTAATTACTGTGTAAACTTATTACAAAGTGAATAATATCCTGCTTTGTTTAGTGTTTGCAATAATTTAGGAGTAATTAGTTGTTAATTTTTTAAAGTGGGACACTAGGTACCACACAGGAAGAATGGGACACAGCCAATAGGACTCCACGCGATACTTACTCCTTTAGCGTGGATTTCATGTCAAAGTTTTCAGCTTTATCGTAAATTCATATCTTATTATTTTCTCTTTGCATTTTTTTTTTACAATAAGTCAACTGTTCCGTTAGTAGTTATTTTTGTTAAAACTGAAGTATACCTAACATATCTACGTATCTTATTTTTTCCATGCGGTTTTTTAATAAACTAAAGTGTTACATTTTTTTTGTATAGAATAATAGATTTTTTCGATTTAAGAACTGTTTCCTGACTAAATGCTATACTTGTCCCATTCATCCTGGAAGCAGGAGGTAGGTTGCATAAAGTGTATTCTATCTCGTATTCTGGTAAAGATTTGGTTAATATTTCACCGTGTGTCCAGGATAAAATTTGTTCAGATATGATTGCGAGTAAATGTGGTTTTTCTGAAAAGTGTACCATTCCTACCCACTCTCCTCTACTCATAAATGTGTATTGCTATACTCGGGTATACGAGTAATTAGTAAACGTGTGTATATGTACATACATTTTATAGTTGCACATATATGAATTTATGTTTTACTTAATTCTTTATGGATTTGTTTTACTGGGATGAACGCATATCTATTTCAGTAAATCACAAGTAATTGGTTAATTAGTCGTTACAATCGGTACACGGAATATTATGTACGAGTATGATATTTAAAACGATCTATAACAAGATACATACGCGTATTTACTACGTGCTGTGATGTGCAATACTTCGCACATCACGTGGCTTTATGCAATACAGTCGAAATTGTTATGCAGCCATATAGTACTTGGGTATTCATAACGCTCATTAATTCAATATTGTATGACCGATTTATTGCCTTAATGCACTCGTAGGACCAGTGCCAATAACAAAATGTGGTTTTACTGTTTAACTATGAAGGTCTTGCATTTGTTTGGCAGTCTTTATTTCTGACCTGCAAATTAGTGTTCTGCATTTCTACAACGCGTTACGAGCAAAATAGGAAGCGAAAAGTAATTTTACAATTTTTTAGTAAAAGGTCAGCGCTCTGAAAAACCTTGACACTTGGTTTAAGTGATATAATGGAAATTAAATACGAATACTTATGCTTGTACCTGTTGACCAATTAACAAGTTTAATGTTCCATAATACACGTAGTACCTATGTACACAGTTGATGCTTGATGGAAATTGCACACGGGTGTGATGCCGTAAGTACTTATTCAAAGTCTGAAAGCATTGGGAGTCGGAAAAAACGCTCGACTGTGCGAATATTGGTGAGTATTCAAAGGTGAAGAATAGTCACATTGATGACATTTTCAAAGCTGGTGGAAGATTTGGAACTTATTGACGGTCATTGGGTTGAAAAAAATATCGATTCGAATGAGGAAAGATTGGCAATCAGCGGCCAAGGTTTGAAAAGACGACGTGTTATCATGAGATTCTTCAAGAGTAAACAAATCTTTGTCACAGGGTTACCTTTCTGACTAACTAAATAACAATGAATAAACCTCAATTAATTGAAGAGTTAAAGTTTTTTAACCACCAAATCGATTATTTCTGCCCACAGGAGTTGGCAATCTCTCGGTCCACTTTGTGCCAAATTTTGCGTAAAGATCTTTGTCTACACTCTTACAAAATGAAATTGGCTCAAGAACTGAAGCCTCCTGATCATTTGAAGCACGGAAACTTCTCCAACTGGAATTTGAAAATAATTCTTACTATAATTTAATATTATTTTATACCTGCCTGGAATAATTTTCAGCCCGTTATTTCAATTATTTTGTGTTTTATTTAGATACAAAATTCGTATGTCCATATTGAAAAACCCTTTATGTGCATGAAGGGACAAAGTCTTACCGCTGGCGAGCGTATTTTATACAAGCGGTTTTTTTTACAAATTTGAGAAGCGTTTGGGCAACTAAATTACAAATAAATATTTTATTGGTACTATGTTGAGATACTTAAACAATTAAATAACGAGCTTTTAAATAAAAGCATAAGGAATAATGATTTATACGATTTATTCTACCCTAATAAACAGAAGTTATTTGCGCTTTGAAATGTGGCAGTGAAAATTTAATTTAATTTATTTTATTTTCAAGCGCTCTATTTTCACCTCTCAACCATTAAGCAAGATCAATGTTTAAGAAAGTGAGTAAAATGTACGTTTTTAATTTGTTCTTTTTAGATTCTTTAGCCGTTGAACGTTGAACGTGGATTTAATTTCCGCGTGCATAAATCAAAATATATTTACATACATATCTAAGTGTCGCAAGCCTCTTGATCTTGACTTTTGAACGGATTTATGTTAGTATCATAATCACACATACATAAGTATATTCTAACTAGTGGACCCGGCGAACTTTGTCCCACCGAAATTTGATTTTTTAATTGAAATAATTTCGAGCACTCACGATTTCTCCCGAGCATTCGCGATCGCGATCGATAACAGATGACGCCCAATCGTAAGACACGGAAGTTCGCTGGATCATGCAGTCATATTGGAAAGTGGCGCGATGTGATTGGACATACACGGCACTTTCTCTTACTCGACGATTGACGTTTGATTCAACTTGACGATGCAGATCGCGACAGCGTTGCTGTCTTAGGCTAGGTGCACACATACGATTGCAGTCGCACGACCACCCAGTCGCAAAAAATAGAACATGTAGATTACAATATAAGTGCGCGCACATGATACGTTGCGATTGATAGGTTTCATATGCGCGCACTTACATTGAAAGTTACATGTTCTATTTTTTGCGACTGAATACTCGTGCGACTGCAATCGCATGTGTGCACCTAGCCTTAGTCGTTCAGCAGCTGCGTGTGCTTCTCTTTCCTACTGAGTTCGTCTTTGCAAGAATTCGCGACGCATGGACTCGAAGCTGTTCATTTGCTTCGGCGCGTTACTCAGGGGTCTGATTTGTACGGCGAATCGCCAATCTCCAATTTGGCACAATTTGAATATTGAAAATCTAATAAAACGGAGTTTTAATGCAGAAACAACTTGAGCAACAACATATCAATGTAAAAAGCACAGAATACCTATAATAGACGTCAAACTTGCATTACCCCTGCCCGCGCATGGTCAAAAACAGGCGAATTTTCCTGTCTGTGAATGCATGTGAATGAGCACGTTGCTATCAACTGTCTAAAAGTGTAGCGCGTGTTTCTTTCTTTCCTTTTGAACACAACATTTTGGGTAGCCTGTCATTCCCTTAAAACAACAAAATGTACAATAATGATCTAAACAAAATGGCTGCAACCATCTTCCACCTAGTTGGAAGAGTGTGTGTGAGTGAAGCTTCAATTTCATTTTGCTGGAACGTCAGAATATATTCAAGCTTCTAGGTGAAAATGGGCCAATTTTATTTATTTATTTCATACGGATTGCTTAACACAGTAAGATACAAAATCTTATAAATTAGTGATAAGCATATAAAGAACTTAGAAAATGGATGCTACAAAAATGAATAAAGCGAATTGAACTAAATGGAAACTAAGTAAAAAATTAAAGCAAAAAATAAATATTAATAGTATGTTTACAAAAGATTGCTAAATTAATTAAGAATTACTGTGAAAAAGTGTTATCAATTCTTCTTATATTACGACGCAAAGAGTTCCACAAGCGAATAGCGTAAATGAAAAATTCTCGTTCAGATGTCAAACAGGTGTGTCTAGGTGCAATGAGCTGACCGCTATGGTGAAATGACGAAGCAAAAAGGACATCTGTGAAATTGCGCAAATGTCACGTGCACTAACAGCGCAATCTCTTTTTGATCTTGCAAACAAAAATCCATTGCATACGAATGTTTGGGCAATGTTTTTGCATGTGAGTGTGTGTAAAAAGATTTTTTTTTTGATGAAAAAAATTTCCAAATTTAGAGCTCTGGCAATTATTTTCCCTGTACGTCAAAAAGAAGAAAATATTTTCCGGGAAACTATTCCCAGTTTTGAGTTTTTGCAACTACATATTTGAACTGTAATATTAGGATCAAAATGAAAAAAAAGCAAATTACCCCATACAATATGTATGGAAAAGCAATTTTTCCGAATTTTCCAATTTTCAGCTCCATAGTGTGTTTACCTGTTTCAATACGAATGCAACAAAAAAATCCCCATCCAAATCGGATGATGTTCAGCCGAGTTATGCGCGTACGAACAGAACGAAATCGGCAAGAATGAAGTTGGAAATTCGAACGAATTATTTGAGTGATCTTATTAGATACCACGAAAGTGTTAGGCTATGATCGCGATCGGCACCGTAGCGCAAGTGGTTAGTGCGTCGGACTACTGTGCCAGCGGTCTTGGGTTCGAATCCCGCCGCAAACACCTAAAAGTTTTTCACAGTGCCCACCTCTTTCGAATGTCTGACAAGCATCAAAGAGTATCATTTGTCACGATTGAGCTTCTCAACTCGCCGTCCGGAGTCGGCAAAAAACTGTAGGTCCCTTCCATTCGTGCAAAAATATAACACGCACACACAAATGGTTGCGAGAAGCAGGCCCAGGTTCACCTCGAGCTGTAGCGCCAACTAAGTAAGTAAGTAAGTAAGTAGTATGATCGCGAATAAAGGGTTTCCTACGAAATATTGAGCCAAGACATGACCATTCCGGAAATAAGCAAGCAATTTCATAACATTCTTAACACCAACCTACCAGTGACGTTTATTCTAAGGTGCGCAGGTGTTCTCCGCACACCCCAACGAAATCCATCTTTATGAAAAATTTATTTGTTTATATACATGCGCTAACAATATCTATTTGAGTTACAATTCAAAAATACTTAATTAAAAATAATGCACCGTCCATAGCCAAATCAACCAAACCAAACACCGCAGTCAAAATCGCAATACCAAAATGTATATAAACCATTCAACACAAATTGACGTTGAACAAAATGTTCTCCTCTTTTCGTAAGTAAATTGAACGGTGCGCGTCGTCATACATACATACTTTCAAACCTCTATCCAGCAACCTATCCAAACCAACTTTTTATTAAATTCAGTTCGACGTCGACTCGCCCGGTTGTTCTCCACTTACTAGCGCACCAACCCAAAGGAAATATCCATATAAAAAAAACGTTCTACCACATTCAAAGTCCCAACAATCGCCTGTACAAAACATGAATTTGGGTTCTCCAGCAAACTGCGCACCCGGGCTCGATACAACACATTTTCTTTAGCGATGAAGATTTTAGTTGTGGGTGTGTTGCTTCTCATATTCTGTTTTATTTCGCATCAACTTGAGTTCTCCAGCAAACTGCGCACTGAGGCTCGATACAACCCTTTTCTTTAGCGAGGAAGATGTTAGCTGTGGCCTGTGGGTATTTTGTTGGTTTTCATATCTTGTTTTATTTCGCATGTTAACGTTTGTTTGGTTGAATTTTTTCGATTCTCTTCTCCTGATATTAGTTATTTGTTCGATTTCGATGTGCTCTATATTTGTAGAACATAATCGACTGAAGCGAAAGCAAAAAGCAACACAACAATAGGCGTGTTTTTTTTCAAATATTTGCATTGAAAACATATTGCGGAAACATGTTTATTCTTACATCATCATTGATCATTCGCATTTTGGCAATAGTTAGATATACATGTCGTTCTTTTAAGCCAAATCGTATAAGAAAAAAACGACCTGTCGATGCGCTATTGAAAATTTATTGAAGAAACCATTTTCTCAATTAAATTCGGAAGAAAGACTGGAAATAATTAGTTTTGGAAGGCCAACACCGTACTATGAAAGAAAATTTTGGTTGTGTGGTTACTTATTTAGTTGGCGCTACAGCTCGAGGTGAACCTGGGCCTGCTTCTCGCAACCATTTGTGTGTGCGTGTTATATTTTTGCACGAATAGAAGGGACCTACAGTTTTTTGCCGACTCCGAACGGCGAGTTGAGAAGCTCAATCGTGACAAATGATACTCTTTGATGCTTGTCAGACATTCGAAAGAGGTGGGCACTGTGAAAAACTTTTAGGTGTTTGCGGCGGGATTCGAACCCAAGACCGCTGGCTCAGTAGTCCGACGCACTAACCACTTGCGCTACAGTGTGTGGTTCCCCGTTCTTAATTAATTATTTTGTTGGCCTTGTTTACTTAACATCCTCGTCGTGGTCCTGGAGAAAACTGAGTATATACATATGTACGTTATTATTCAACAAAAAAAAGTAGAACACCCTGCTTAGAACATCACGCCACGTCCCTGCAACCTACATATAATTTTGGTTTGTTGTTACTTGTTTTTCTTACTTTCATATTAAATTAACAAAATACATAACAAGGAACAATATCTTTCAACTCTAAGCAAAAAAAAAATCGAATAATATTTCTTGGTACCATCGTTCTTAACCAGTTCGCCACGACTGTATGTATGCACGTAGGCTGTTCGACAAGTCAGTGACTTTGAAACTAAGAACTCGTTTTTTTTTTCTTAAAATTTAGTTTATTTTTCAACATAGTCTTCATCGTGTCACCGTCGGATGCCTTCTGGATGTCGAGAAAGCATTCGGCAGCGTATGGATTGAAGGACTCATCCATAAACTTCATTTACTAGGCTTTCCCTTAGCACTAATCCAAATAATTTTTTCTTTTCTTTCTTCTAGGAAATTCTTTGTACAACTTTTTTTTTTTTTTTTTTTTTTTTAACGAAGGTGAAAATCTCGAAAGACACTGTGGGGTTGGAAACCCAGAGTAGTGTGGGATTCTAACCGCACCAAAAACACCTCCTTAATCATGACCAATCAAAGAAAGATCGACAAATGGTTTTAGTTTCAACGTTCAGTTTGGGTTTGAGAAGGTATTTAAATTTAAATACTGGTTCTCATAATTGTCAGATAACAAGTTCGTGAGGTTTAGTTCTACTTAATCTACGAATATTATATCGTACATTTAAGACGTCTTCTATCTCCGGATTAATATGCATCTGCAGACGCACGTTGTGACGGATTGCGTTCTTTTTAATTACTTCCGTCACGTGATCAATCTGCAAATCACGATGCAAGTCATTATTTCTTATATACCATGGGGCATTTACTATTCCCCGAAGGACTTTGTTTTGAAATGTTTGAATGGCTAGTAAATTTGTTTTCTTTGTGCAACCCCATAATTGGATACCATATGTCCAAACAGGTTTTAAAATCTGATTATATATTAAGATTTTATTCTCAACTAACACTTCTGAATTATATCCTAACAACCAATAGAGTTTTCTATATCTAATATTTAGCTCTTCTACTTTCTTTTTCACATGTTCCTTCCATTTCAGTTTAGCATCCAGATTCATACCCAGATACTTAGCTGTGTTAGAATAAGGAACTACTTGATTATTAATAACCACAGGAAGGTTCGTTATTTTTTTATTAGTAAAATTAATATGGGTGGACTTTGACTCATTAAGTTTAATTCGCCAACGTTGCGTCCAATCACATATCTCGTTAACTGAATTTTGGAGCTTTTCAGTTGCTTTAGCTACGCAGCCATCCGTTGATAGAAGAGCAGTGTCGTCTGCAAATGTGGCTATCATCGTGTCATTCGCATGTGGTATATCCCTAGTATATAATAAATATAAAGTGGGCCCTAGGACACTTCCCTGTGGAACACCTGCTTGTATTTCTTTAAGATCAGAATACGCAGAACCGTAGCGTACTCTAAAGAATCTATTTGCTATATAAGATTTTAGTATCTCATAGTATTGTCTAGGTAAGTCCCTATGAAGCTTATGCTCTAAACCCTTATGCCAAACTTTATCGAAAGCCTGAGCAACGTCTAGGAATAATGTAGAACAAACTTTTTTTTCTTCTAGTGCTCTTTCTATAACATTAGTTATACGATGCACTTGGTCTATGGTTGAATGTTTATTCCTAAACCCGAACTGATGGGTGGGAATAAGCCTTCTTTGCTCTATGATTTTGTCTAGTCTTTTAAGAAGCAGTTTCTCGAAAAGTTTTGATAATACCGGTAAAAGCGATATTAGTCTATATGAGCTAACTTCTGATAGAGGTTTACCTTGTTTAGGTATAACAATAATTTCTGCTATCTTCCAGTGAAGTGGGACATATCTTAGTCTGAAACAAGCATTAATTATGAGCAAATAATTTTTTCTTTTCTTTCTTCCAGGAAATTCTTTGTACAACTGGAGAAATGCACATCATCAGTGAAGAACATCAGAGCCGGAGTTGCCCAAGGCTCTAAACTCGGACCGTTCCTGTACAGCATATTGACGTCTGACCAGCCCATCCCAAACAGCTGCGAGAACCTGCTCTACGCCGATGACTCCATCACTTATGCCACCTCGATGTCACCATTGATAGCCGTCCGGAAAGTTGAAGCCCACATACACAGACTTATTGAGTACTACCGAAAGTGGGGAATCAGAGTCAATGCCACAAAATCGGAACTCATCTGCTTCAGGAGACCAACGACCACCTCAGGACGCAGCCGACGAGCAGCGAAGTGCAGAAGCATTACCCTGAAACTCCCAGATGGATCAACACTGACAACCAAACGGAGCGTGAAGTATCTGGGGATCCACTTTCACGAGCTGTTAAGGTTCAACTGGGCCTTCCATCGTCTCCACCCACTGATGAAGAAAAGAACCGGACTTAGCCAACAAACCAAGACCTTGATGTACAGCAACTCCTGAGACCAGTCATCGGATACAGCTTTCCCGTCTGGTTCTCCATCTCCAAGACAGCCATGAGACAACTTCAAGTTTTTGAAAGGAAGATACTGAGGATCTGCACCGGACTATTCTTCGACCGACAGCGTCAAAAATACTGCAGGAATGACCATCTATATATAGAAGCAAAGATAATACCAATCGACAAGTACCTACTACTTTTGGCTAAGAAGCTAGTAGGAAGCACAGCCAGCCACCCGAACCAGCTAATAAGAAGGATGACAACCCAACAGCGACTACCCCAGCCGTGGTACCTCTGCGCCCTGGACACCCTGGATGAAGACATCACCCCCATCGACAACGAGGAAGCAGTTGTATTCTACGCTGACACAGGGTCAGCCCACCGCCGTGGCTAAACGCCAACCCCCCTCACAACCCACACCAAACTCGCCACTAACAACCGGGACGGAACACCTCGAGGATATCTAAGTCAACCGACTTTTAATTTTAAGTTTACATGTATAATATATAATTATATTTTTTATTTTAAGTCAATGTACAAGGTTAGGCCCCCAGTGTGCCAACAAATTTGTATTATCAATGTATCTTATAGCTGTAAGTTTATATTAAGACAATTGTATATATATTTTGTTTAATAAAAATCGTTAAATCGTTAAAAAAAAACATAGTCTTCTTTTAGCGCGATACACTTTTCCCAACAATTTTCCAACTTCTTAACCCTTCCAAAAAATATGATTTCTCAAACCCTATAAAATAGACATTTGGTGCATCGGCAATCTCATCGTTCGATGAAAATCTTTTCCGCCGAGAAATTTTTTCAAATTAGGAAATAAGAAATAATCAATAAGAGCCAAATCTGGAGAATCGGGTGGATGAGATTATTATTAGTTCATAGCGCAATTCAGCAAATTTTACTGTTGCTTCTGCGGTGAATAAGCCGGTGCATTATCGTGATGAAAGCGCACTTTTTCCTTTTTAAAATGAGTCCGTTTTTCCATCAATTCTGCATTAAATGCATCCAATAAATTGACATAGTACTGTCCGGTAATCGTTTTTCCCTTTTCCAAGTAGTTAATGAAGGTTATGCCGTGGGAATCCCAGAAAACGGTTGCCCTGACTTTTCTGGCCGACAAACCCGTTTTTTCCTTTTTGGTGCACGTTTGCCTGAATAAGTTTTGATTGTTCTCTCATTCCTGGCGTGTAGTGGTGTATTCAAAATTCATCAGCTGTTACGAACCGTTGTAAGAATTCACTTAAATTACTCTTGAAGAGTTCCAAATTCTGCTTTGAAAACTTCACCCGAATCCGTTTTTGATCAATCGTCAGCAAACGCGGCAACCATCTTGCCGATAATTTTTTCATGCCCAAATGATCATGAAGGATTCGAATGACGCTATTATTTGAAATGACTACTGTCTTAGCTATCTCACGAACCTTGACTTGCGATCATCCAACACAATATCGTGGATTTTTTGACAATTTCTTCTGTTGTGACGTCATTTGGATATCATGGGCGCTCAGTGTCTTTTAAGCTCGTATGAAATTCAGTGAACCACTTTTGTACCATCCCATGCGAGGGAGCAGAGTCTCCATAATATTTTTAAAGTCTATCTTCAGTCTCCTTAATGGTTTTACCGCGCAAAAAGTACATAGTGTTTTATCAAAAAAAAAACGCACTTATTTCCATTTTGAGCAAATAACACAAACCAAAGTTTTTTCGATCACTGTAAAAAAATCAATGTTTGACAGATCTGTCTAATTTTTTTTTCTATGCCTAGAAAGAAACAAAGATGGCGGGAAAAACTCAATGCAATCCGAGCGCCATTTTGCATCAAAGTCACTGACTTATCGAACAGCCCTCTTATTATACATAAGTATGTATGTATAAATGCAGTATACCTATGTATTTGCACTTATGACGATGGCCGAATTGAATCAGTTTGTCCGAGTTTTTTTTCTTCTGAAGGAAAGGAGGTTTCTCTCATGTAGCAGCAACAAAAGTTATTGAAGCCATTTACTGGTACGCCATACTTTTCCAAATCGGTAATACACAATTCGCGTCGGTCATAATAGTGTGGATGTTCTAATAATCCGTACTGTATGTATGTTTTTATTTGCTGGTTTCATATTTCAATTCAATAAATTTTAACAATAAAGAAACTTTCCACCGAATAACATTTATAACCACGTGTGCGCTTGAAATACAATCAATATTGTTGCGGAAAAACTTAGAAGTTGCCAGCATTTTTTAGTGTCACCGCAAAAACAGACACACTTTCACTCATAAACTTAAGTTTTTCTTGAGGACTTTTAGTTGTATTTATCATCCATTCGTTCTTTTCTACTGATTTTACAAAAGTACATATTCGTAGGCAACGTACTCATACTTGTGATTTTTTTTTTTTTTACATTATCGTAGTCGGTAAGGCTACTTTACTTACTTACTAACTCGTACTCGCAATCGCACTCACTCTCATTGTTATGCTGACGTTGTAACCAATTTGATCATATTCGGTTTCACGTAGATGGGGATAGGGGGCTACAAAGTTACTTGTCTGTCGGATGTCGCTGACACTGAATTGAATTTAACTCACGTCATTGGAAGACGCAGTTTTACTTTCATGCGGTTCATTTCCTTGATAACGATAACGAGAGGTGGTGAATTTGTCGTACCTGCGGTAAACAGTTCAAGCTTACACCTGGTAACGTGATAATATTGACGAAAATGCGTTATATATATTAATCAATGTATACTCGTATGTACATACATACATAAAGTTATTTTGCAATTTATTACTTAAACTTTCTTTGCATTTTATGGTGACATTATGAGTAACAACAACGATAGTAATTGTTTATTGAAATTACATATTCGGATAAAAGTGTTCGATATTTGTTTGTATAAATGAATATTGTATGTATGTATGTATGTATGTATATAGACCCATTCAATGTTATTTAAAAAAAATCTGTAAAAGTACTATACAGTAGAAATCGATAGTAACAATTTTTAAGGGACCTTTGAATTTTATCGCTTTTAGCAGCTAATCGTTATATCCTATAAATTCGTACAACAAAAAGTAAACGAACATGATAGCCCTGCATCGTCGATCCTGGTAGCGACCGATCGCTCAAACAATTTAAAATATTGAAAAGCAGAAATACATAGTAGGTAAGATCGAATTGTGTGACATATTCATACTGAGAGGTTTTGGAGTTGGTAAATAGTCGGGTCCTAGTGACACCGTGGAAGTTGGTTTAAGCAATTTTAGAGCATTTCAATCTTAGGGGGTATTCGTGGAGTAGCTGGGCCCGCTAATACGAAATAATGTCTCTGAGACGTGACCGACGCTACGGCCTCGCTCTGGTCTTGGTGTCGCGAGGTGGCATCATGATTGCAATGGCCAAGCGCCCGAACACGCAATCAGGATGGTGACCACTCGGGGCACGAGGCAACGAGCGCTTACCACCCTGATTACAGTTAGTTTAGGTTAAGTAGCTTAGTCGTAGTATAGTTAGCTTAAATCCGAAAGGCAATACATAGTTTGTAATAATAGAGTTAAGCCTAGAGTGCCCCCTAAGGGGCAGTAAGCTAGTTAAGTAATATATTTTAATTAGATTTAAGCATTTTTATCTAGTATGTAAGTTAATATTGAAAGTGAATAATAACTTAGATACAAATGTTTTGAAAAGTAAAAAAAGAGCAACGTATCAATAGAGCAAGGATTAGTCGATATTCTTTCGCTCTTTCACCCTAAATTGAGATAAATTATTCAGCTATTGAATGGCGTAATGAAAGTAAAGTTAGCTGCACTTTAAAAGTATGTATAGGTAAATCTCCATTTAAAAATGCTCAAAATTAGCAAAGCATATATCGGCATCCTGATTGGCGTATTGCCAGGTCATTGTAGGCGGGGTGGGAATCTTCGCCAATGACTTATGTAACAAATGCATGGATGAGGAGGTAGAGGAATCTCTCGATCACCTCCTATGCAGCTGCCCAACACTCTCCTCAACTTCTTTATAGACCTTCAAAATGGTTCTAAGAGTACCGATAAGAATCGGCTCATGTGGCAACACAATGGACCTTCTTTGGTCTAAGTAATTCCTACCGAATACGGAGATAGCAGCCTAACCTAAATGTCCATCTGTTGGAAAAAACACGCAATGACTTCAAATGCCGTTTGAATTCATCTGTCATCTTGAACTGCAGCATCTCTGAAAACGGAACTACGCTGATTTTATGGATTCAACTTTTTGTTCAAATATGAAAGTCATATGATTATGACTATCCCCACCTGTTATACTTTGTAAACGTCGCTTTTCATATTACATTCGCATTTATTTTGAAATAGTTATACATACTTACATCCATGTTCAATTAATTCAGCAACTGACACATACACATGAATCCTAAAAAAGCTACATTTGTGCATACAACATATGTATTATATCGACTGACTCTGCTCAAACTTTAACTTCATTTTTATCAATTTGATGAATATTTATTTATTTATTTATTTATTTATTAACTTATTTATTTATTTATTTATTCACCAAACAGATAAAAATTTACATATAATATCTTATAGACTACAGAATAATAACATTGATTTATAAGTGTAATAAGGTAATAATCATTAAAATAGAAATTTAATATTAATTTACTCTATTAGAGTAGCTATAATCTAAAAATAGTAATTTCTATTTTGGACTTAACGGACAAAGTGTAAGCTTTAATGCATCCAAATTTCGTAAGGTTCAATATAGAAGTATAAGCTACCATTCAGTATCGTTTGGTGAGATTCTAACCGTTACTATAGACTATAGAGTATTTTGATAAAAATGTACTCCGACCTCGGAAACCTCATTTTAAAAAAGTTGCGGGTAGTGTGGTATACCTTTTTTTAGCTGAAAAATCTATGGACGGGTAATGTGGTATACTATACCACTGTAGCTCATGGCTAGTGTTCTACATTAGCCGAAACTGAATAGTTTTACAAAAAAATATAATATAACATAAAATTATTTTGTTAAAACAAAACTTGCAGTTATTCTACTTAAATAAAATATTGCTTTTTCCAAATAACTGATCATCTGGTTTCAAATAGAATTTCTCTACTGCACCTGCACACAATGATTTTTTGTTTTGCTGAAAAAAAACTCGAATGCACAAGAAAACTTTTAAGATTTTTAACTTTTAAATGTTTATTTTTTAAACTTGATTAAATACGCATACTCCTCTCACTACAGTCTCTAAATGTTGATGTAAAAAGAGTTACCAAACTGAGCTTAGTTTTTGAGAAAACCGCCTATTCCACATTACCCGCATATTGCACAATACCCGAAGTTACTATACTTGAGCAGTTACAAAATTCAATACCTAAATTTTGAACAACACAACACAACACATTTTGAGCAACACAAAACTTAGTTTGGCATCAAACATTATACCGAGATCCTTTTTGGAGGTTATCCTGGCTAAAAAAAAGGTAATTGATTTTATAAAAATAATTAACAGGGATACGGAAAAAGACATTGTTTGGCAGTTCGAGACATTCAGATATAATTTATTACAGTCACACCACTGTGACAACCTCTGTGAGTCTTCTCGTAAAAGAACACTTCCAGACTCGGACTTAATGGTTCTGAATATTTTAATATCATCCACAAACAAGAGGCAATCATGGCTTTTAAGAATATCAGGAATGTCATTTACAAAATTTAAAAAATATAGAGGACAATGGTGGCTACTCTGTGGAACGCCAGATGTGGCATGAATGGGATCAGATAAGATACCGTTTATACCAGCAAACTCTGTCCGCCCATGTTAATACGATTCACAGCAATGTAGTCAGTAAACTCTGTCAAAGACTTTGGCAAAGTCAGTATAAATAATATCACATTGATAACCATCTTCAATCGATTGTGATACCAGGTTACAGAAAATAGTTAGATTTAATTTGGTAGATCTACCGGACATGAAGCCGTGTTGATTGGGTGAAAGAAAGCTCAACTTTTTCAAAATGATTCTTTCGAAAAGTTTAATAATAGACGGGATATTGGATATAGGAACTTACTTATGTAACTATCTTCCACTATACGCTAATCTCATAAGCGATTAGCCTATCCCTTACCGATTATCTGAACGAGAAAGAATGTTCCATTCAACCAAGAAGTACTCTGCTGGATAAATTCATTAATGAACTTGGAAAAATGTATATAAAAGTAAGTTTTATTATGTACCAGTGAGTTCCCCCACTTGGATGCGTTTTGAATATCATATACGAGAACACATACGAAAGAAATCCGCACCGCACTTAGCCCAAAACAACGAACGAAGACCACACAATCATACGTGAAGGTAATTTAAACATTATTTGTCATTCGAATTATCCATTAAGAAAAAATCATTTGCATACGACCCATCGGCGGGTAAGCATCGCATCGCGTTTCCCTGTAGCGACCGAGACGTGCTTCCTAGTGAGTTTCCTCAAGTGATTTTCAGTTGCCGTGCTTTCAGTTGGTGTGTTACATTACCCGGTCACTGTATAATATCTACTCGTATCGCTCATGTCCTACTAAATGAAAATGAAAACGAGTTTTCAAGTTGTGTCCCTTTTCGAAATTCACTTCTGAACTACGAGTATTGTCTTAAGATCGTGCTACTTGCGCCAAACTTATAAGCAGATGAATGTCCTAAGTGAACATGTGTAGTGTTAGCTGTTGTATAATAGTAAACAAAACTCGGATGTAATCATTTAACAAAAGATACACAATGCAATTGAAACTCCTCATATTGCCAGTGTTATTCAGTGCTTTCCTGCTTCCGACAGTAGCGTTTTCCTATAAGAGTGCCGACTTCGAGGGAGTCTTCTCAAACGGACGAGAGATCATCATTACCGACGCGGTAGGAATATATTATTTAGAAAGTAATTGTTCCCTTAATGGGAGCAATATTGCAACATCTAAATGCCTACTATATTGTCACAAAACATATGCCTGGCTTTTTATGAAAGTGCAATTTCTAACAGAATCGATAAATTTTTTTTTTATTTTTTTTTTGGCTGGATGACCGCATTACGTTCGTAAGAGATTCATTAAGATTCCCTTCACATAGTGCCTGCTTTGAATTTCCTCTATATCTATACGGTGTAACTGGCTTCACAGAGTCTCATTCCTGACAAAAACAAATAAATAAATAAATACGAATAAAAATACTTGCGGGGCTTTTCCCATTGTTGCCTTGCTGCGTAGCTGTGTGTGTTTTGTGCAAATAAATTATAACTTAAAATGCTAACTTTGTTTGGCAACGTGTCTGGCAAAAAGAAAACAATTACAACAAAATGTACATAATTGTAAGTTGGTCGGTCCTGTTGACATAGCGCATAGTGATGTCGAATTTACGTAACACGTTACTTGCTTGTCGGAAACTTCTCAAGGTTAATTTGTATTTTTAGTTGACTTTAGAAAAAATATGGATGTTTTAAATTGAATATTTCTTTATTTTTTTATTCGTTAGGTTAGATTAGGTTAAAAGGGGTTATGGCACCATAATGGGCCATGGCGATCTCCTGGGACTATTGTATGATGATACCTAAACCGAAACATACCCGTCCAAACATTTAGTTTCCCTGCAAAATTTTAAGATTTGATTATGGCCAGTTTGGCAAACCTCTTCCAGTGTATTGAGGAAGTAATTCCCTAAAAAATTATTTCGATAACGAACAATAGCCTGACCACAAAAGGATATGTTCCATATCCTCCGACCCTGATCATAAAGTCGCGACTCAAACTTTCGTAGAATTGCAAAAGTATATCACTGTGCAAGTGTCGATGCGATTTAGTTTTGTGCTTACTTAACTGGTTCCCGACCCATAGGGAGCATCGGCCCGCAACCTTCTGTCCTCGAACCCGTGCGTGCTGCTTCCAGTTCTCCTTCCGCGATATCTTGGTCCTTAAAATTCGAGGATAGTCTTGAGTAAAACATTTTTCTCCATTCGCATTATGTCGATGTATATTGGTTTTTTGGGCTACATATGTCGAGTGCATCCGTAACTTGTATAACGGCAGTATCTTGTCCTTCATTCGTGAAATGCCAGAATCAGCCAAACCGATGTAGCTGGTTTCATTCGTGGAAATGATCATAACTCCGAGCTAGGTATGTTGGTGGTCCCCCTACCTGTACTTTGACAGATACTTTTTTGTTTGCTGACAACATATTCTTGGTTTTGTCTTCAAGGTAAACTCGTTTCGCCCAATCTTCGACTGACGTAACATACATAAGAACATCCTGGACAGCACCCTCTTCGGTCAATCCGATGTGGATATCTTCACATCTGCATATGATAGATTCATCTGTGGCGCATAGACTCACTCCCCAATCTGTTCAGCTTGCTAGATCAATCGGAATCTGTTGAGTACACACAGATCGGCTTCATTATCAGTCTTTGTTGGACGGACGAGTAAATCGGAAAATGTATGAATTTGAAATGAATTTGGACAGGATGTATTTTATTTTATTTGCTTCGTTTCTTTTCTAAAAACCTTGTTTTTAGAATCCAGCTTTTTATAATACCGCTTTTTACAAGCCGGTTTTTTAAAATCAACCTTTTTTCTATCCATTTCAATTTTTCTTAAAACTGCTGCTGGAAACTGATTATCAACAAACTATAGGAACAAATTATTTCAAATAATATAAGAATTTACACGAACGGAAAAAAAAAACTTTAGAGAAAGGAATTCTATATTTGAATATAGTCCATGCGCACAAAAACAATCAACAAATTTGACATTGGTGGGAAATTTTCTTAGTTCTCCGTCTAATGATTTTGTTATGAGTTCATAAATATTAGTCAACTGGACCATTGAACGTGGCCGATACACAACAACTTCATATGTACATATTTATGTATAGTCACGTTTTTCTCACCATATAGTATATAGTGCATTATAGCCATATAGTGCATTCAAGTGAAATATCTGATTCCACTTCATCCTTTATTTTTGTCACGTTGCACTTTTTATAGAAAATTTAAATGCTTCGCAAACCTTGATCATCCGTTTGTTGGTTCTTTTTTTTTTTGTTAAAAAAATTAAATGCTTATAAGTAGAAATATTCGTGCAAATATGCATGAAAAATACTTAAAATATGCATGAAAACTGTAAAAATATGCAACATTAAGAACTAGAAAAATATTAATTGTAAGAATTTTATTTCTAATTCAGCGTAGTATTAGTAATAGAAATTAATTGAACATTGTACATACATATATAATACGAATCTAATTAACAGTTCTTTAATATATTTGTTACTTTTATAAATGTAAAAAATCGGGTATTGCTCCAAATGTTGGTTTGTAATGTTGTGTCTTCGATCACTGAAAATGTTTTTGTAAGTGGAAAAGGTCCGTTCCACATCCACTGAGGTAACTGGGCAGTAGTTGAATTGCGGTGCTATGTTAGCACTTATTGTTTCTGGCAAAAGTTCACCCATCCCATTACTTACTTAAGCTGGCGCTACAGCTCGGGGTGAGCCTTGGCCTGCTTCTCGCAAACAATTGTGTGTACGTTGAGAAGTTCGTTGACAAATGATACTCTTAAATGCTTGTCAGACATTCGAAAGAGGTGGCACCGTGAAAATACTTTTTAGGTGTTAGACCCGGGCTGGGATTGAACCCGGGTACCATTGATAAAACTATTTACTTGGCACAAAGACTTGTTTAATGTGAGTAGGTGCCTTAAAAAACGCTTTCTGTGTCGATGAAATGAGTTCAATTACATTGTCAATCGTTGATCAGATGCACTTCTTCAGCGAGACGGTGTACTCTGTGAGCAAAGCAGGTCACGTGGATCAAGTTGCGATAGAACACTTGGAGGGCTTTGGCTACTTTGATCATATAGGGAGCAGCATCTGAGAAGCGAAAATATGCATCACCACTAGATTGTCAGATGGTCAGATTGGCGGAATGGTCAAAATATGTAAATGCATATAATCCGGTCTCTACTTATAAGTATGTACTCGTATGAAGGTACATACTATGTATGTGCATAATACATTGTTACGAAACTGTCAAATATTCGTCAGAACAAACAAAGCTAAATTAGCAATGGTCGAGTCTCGAAGGAGAGCCCATGTTCGAATTTTTTTTGAACAATGGTTGGGAGAGAGTTACCATCGGTAAATTCCAGAGTTGTGGCCGTAAACTTCCAACAAGAAACGGAAAGAGCGGTTTCTTCTGAGCCGGGGAAAAATTACTCAGAAGACGGCCATAACGAAGGCGAAACTCTCCCTGACACGACGCCATTGGCGAAGAGTGAGGCGTAAAATTTTAAACAAGAGTTTAGTATATATTTAAATAAAGAGAATTTAAAATAAATAATTATACTAGTAAACTATAAATAAAAATTAAAAATAATAAAGAGGGAACTAGCATGCCAGCAAGGACCCCGCATGCAACCAAACGGCCAGCAACAAAATGGCGCCCATGACGTGTGGCCTGCCTTAATGGCAGGAGTTTATAGTAGCTTAAATAGCTACTAATAGTATGAAAGAGCCACTTCATTTTTTTTTTTTTTTTGTAACTTTTTTTTATTTTTTTTTTTCATTTTCGGTTTTTTTTTTATTAATTTAACATTCATTAAGGTGGATTTGACTTCTATCATAAGTCCCAGTGACTAGGGTAGATACCCTGGTATTGCGTTGCGATGGTACTGAGTCGTGATGTCGATTTTAATATCGACATCGACGCCCAGTACCTAAATTTTTTAATTTTTTTAATTTTTTTTTAAAAAATTTTTGATTTTGATCTTTAGCATTCAGTAATGTGGATTTGTCTTCTATCATAAGTCCCGATGAATAGGGTATATACCCGAATATCGCGTTGCGATGATAGAAGACAATCCACTAAAATGTTATGTTGTGTTGGGTACTGAGTCGTGATGTTGATTTTAATGTCGACATCGACGCCCAGTACCTAAATATTTTTTTAATCAGATGTGAAGAGGTACTGATGATTACAATTACAGAGTCGTCAGGTAATCCTTCCATCTATACAACCAGTTCTAGAGTCATTTGCATTTCAGTGATGTTCTGCAAAAAGTCCTAGAACAGAAAGTTGTAAATTTTTTAGTAAATTTAAATTCAAATAGATATGTTATTGCAATAGATAGTTTACCTTTGATTTTTTTATTAAATTTTTTTCGGCTCACAGAACTTCGCCATCTTTCACTTCCAAAGTTTTAGTTCTTCCTCCACCAGTAGTCCTCATCCTTAGTCCAGTGATTATCAAAAAATTTTGAATAATATCAGTTTTAATTTGATTTATTTTATTTCACATTTTGTTTTTTGTTTAATTCTATTTTATTAGCTTTAACTACATTTCATTTTTTTTTAGATTTTGAATATTTCTTTAGTTTAGGTAGTTTGCTAGTTAGTAGTAGGATTAGTTAGTTAGGCCTTAATATTATTTTTTTTTAATTTTAATTTTCTGATTGGTTTCTTTATCAGAACAAACAGTCATTAGATTTAGTTAGTTAGTTAGCTTACATTTTTCCTTTTAGTTTTGTTTTATGATTTGATTTTCTTTTTTCAAATCATTCATTAGGTTTAGTTATATTATTATAGTTAGGTTCTAGTATTACCTTTTTTCTCATTTTTAGTTTTGAATTTTCTGATTTGTTTTTTTAATCAGAACAGTTACTAGGTTTAGTTAGGTAGTCTTTATTTTTGTTTTGGATTCTGATTTGGTTTTTTTTTAACAAATCATTCGCTTCCATTAAAACTTTTATTAGGTAGTTTTGTTAGATTAGTTGGTTTAGTTTTTTATTTATTTTTCCTTGCTGCTGTTAAAGTATGAGCGAGACGCCTGAACCTCCTCACACAAATATTATAACGACAGCGGCCGATTTCGACAACTTTCAAGAGTCGTTAAATCAATTGAATCTTAACGATTCTGTTAGTGTAGTGAGTAGCTAAGGTAGTTCTCTAGTCATGGATACAAATAGTCAACCGACTCATAATGGTGAGAATGATGGTGAAAATCCAGGACCATCAGGTGTTAGTAACGCAAACGGCGTAGAGGTCCTGGCAGACAGGATTGATCGGTCACTGATGACCAACCAAGTTCGATTCTTCCAACAAATGGAGATATTCATGAACAGTCTCTTGGCGAAGATGGATACTTTGAGCAATCCTCAACCCGTGCAGCATCTCCCAGAACTGAATGATCAGAGAAACCCGCAGTTTGCGAGTAATATAAACACCAGGATCTCGACTATGTTTCCACCTCCGTTGAACCACATCTCAGAGCGGCAATCTCCTTCGGAGACGGTGACAGTCACCAATGATAGCGCATCTGACAGATGTCGGTTGGATAGGTGGAACATAAAGTTCGATGGGTCGGAAAACATCGTCGATTTCCTCTTCAAGGTTGACCGACTCCAAGCTTCATCCGCTTATAGCAACGACCAGATCACAGCAAATTTTCATACCCTCTTGAGTGGTAAAGCCAATGCGTGGTTCTGGTCGTTTTTACGTAAAAACCCAAACGCGAAGCTTGGAGACATAAAAAATGAAATGAAGAAGGAATTCGGGCGAAAAGAAAACGATGTGGATGTTTACATGCGTCTTCTTACTCGCAGACAGGGATTCAAGGAATCATTCGACGATTTCTATGGTGCGGTTGTAGGTCTCAACGACCGATTAAATGAGCCATTCGACTCTAAGAAGCTCATAGAAATCGTCCGAAATAACGCCAAAGACAAGTTGGGAGAGGTGTTGTTAGCTGCCAACATCCAGGATCTAGAACAGCTCAGATCCAAAGGGCGAGAAGCCGAACGCTTCTTATCCAGACGGATGGAAAGAAGAGCTGTTCATGAACTCCATTTAGTGCATGAAGAGGAAGAAGTGACCGATGAGATAGCGGCTATCCATAGGTCAAACAATCGTCCACCGACGGCTACCCTGGTTTGCTGGAATTGTGACCAAAAAGGTCACACTTTCTATCAGTGTCCATCACGGGATAGAAAACTTTTTTGCTTCCTCTGTGGCGAAAAAGAGGTAAGCACACCCGAATGTACAAAACATCAGGGAAACCGTCAGTGGAACGACAGAACCGGGGAGAGTCGTTTCCAGAGGAACTGCCCCGACAAATAGGACAACTCGCTGTTGCTAAAAATAAGGTAGAGCAGGCACCCAATTTCGCTCCCGTAAAAATTTTGCAACGCGAGGTTACAACACCGGATTTTCACCCAATCACTACTTTCTCTCTAAAATCGCTTCACGAAAGGAAGCAAAACTATTATCGGCTGCGCGCTAAAATTATGGAAAATGCACCCGTCAACAAACGCATTTCCAAATGCAGGGAAAGGTTTAAAAAGCGGAAACTCTTTCGGAAACTCATAGTCGAGGCCATCGTATCCTCAGAAACAGATGGTAGGATGTACGCCAGCGTCAAGTTGAAAAACGAACAAGTGCTTGGTTTGTTAGACAGCGGTGCATCTATCTCTGTGTTAGGGGAATCATGTTTTGAGTTCATAGAAAGGAATGGAATTAAGATGACCCCGTACAAAAACTTTGTTAAGACCGCGGACGGGAATTCTCACGATATAGTTGGATATTGTGAGATCCCAACCACACTTAACAGCGTCACAAGGCCCATTACTTTCTATGTAATTCCTAACTTGACACAGAAGGTTTATCTTGGCATGAATTTCTGGAAGGAGTTCCACGTAATCCCGCATATCAGCCAAATAGATTCGGGAACTTTTTTGGAGAAAAGTGGTGACAATCATTCGGACATTAATTTCATGGTACTTGCTGCAGATGAGAGAGTAAGACTAGATGCGGTGAAGCGGCAATTTCCGAACTTTCTTGATTTTGGTCTCGGCCAAACTCAACTCGAGACACATCAAATCGATGTAGGTTCCGCAGTGCCAATCAAGTCTAGGCACTATCCATTGTCTCCGGTGAGGCAGGAGGAGGTCTACAAAGAACTTGATCGCATGTTAGATCTTGGGGTTATTGAGGAGAGCAACTCACCATGGTGTTCCCCTATAGTGTTGGTCAGAAAGCCAGGTAAAGTACGTCTTTGCTTGGACAGTCGAAAGTTGAACAGCGTCACGAAAAAAGATGCATATCCACTTCCACATATTGACGGTCTTCTAAGTAGATTACAGGACACATTCTTTATCACGGGTCTGGACTTAAAAGATGCATTTTGGCAGATCCCGCTTGATGAAGAGTCCAAACAGAAAACGGCATTTGCTGTACCGGGACGGCCTTTGTATCAATTCAAAGTCATGCCGTTCGGGTTATGCAACGCCGCACAAAGGATGTGTCGTCTCATGGATCGTGTAATTCCTGCACGACTCCGGGAACATGTCTTCGTATACTTAGATGACTTATTAATATGCTCAGCGGATTTCGACACACATGTTCAAGTATTGGCGGAAGTGGCTGCCTGTCTGCGTAGGGCGAACTTAACCATTAACCTGAATAAGGGCAAGTTCTGCATGCGTGAAATCAAGTATCTTGGATACGTCGTCGGTCAGGGCACGCTAAAAACTAATCCTGAAAAGATAGACGCGATGTTAGATTTCCCACTTCCGAAAACACCCAGGCAAGTGCGTAGATTCATGGGTATGACTGGTTGATACAGGCGCTTCATCAAGAATTATTTGGAACTTGCTGCTCCACTTACCGATTGCCTGAAAAAGAGGAAGGATTTCAATTTGTCATCTGAAGCTAGAGAAGCTTTTGAAAAGTTGAAGCAAGCACTTACCTCTGCTCCAGTGTTGTCACAACCTGACTTCAAAAAGGACTTCACTATTCAGTGTGATGCTTCGTCCGAAGGAGTAGGTGGGGTGCTTTTCCAGCTTGACGCAGATGGCAATGAGAAACCAATCGCTTTCATGTCCAAAAAGTTGAATAAGGCTCAGAAGAACTATACAGTAACAGAGCTCGAGTGTCTCGCCGCAGTCCTTAGCGTAAGGAAATTCCGTGACTACATAGAGGGTTCACCTTTCCGCATCCTCACCGATCATTCCAGCCTCAAGTGGCTTATGTCACTTAAAGATTTGAGCGGTAGGCTTGCGAGATGGAGTCTGGAACTTCAACGTTTCGATTTCATTATTGAACATCGAAAAGGTTCGTTGAATGTCGTACCGGATACCCTATCGCGGGGAGACATGGAAGAGTTAAATGTTACAGATATTGGTGAAGAAGTAGACCTTACCTCACCTGAGTTCGATTCTGTGGAGTACAGTAATCTTAGAGAGGAAATCGACAAAAACCAAGACTCACTTCCAGATCTAGTTGTATCCGACAAATTCATATACAAAAGAGTTAGATTTAGAAGTGATGCTCTTGAAGACGAAGATTCACGGTGGCGTTTATGGATACCAAACACATTGACTCAAACGGTTATTGAGATGGCTCATAACACCAAGTTGTGTTGCCATAGTGGCTTCTCAAAAACGTATCTACGAGTTCGCGAGAAGTACTATTGGCCAAAGATGATCAATGACATCAAAGTATTCGTGAGTCAATGCGAATTGTGTAAGTCCATCAAAGCACCAAATGTGATTCTTCGTCCTCCAATTACGAAGCAGATCGTCTCAGAGCGTCCTATGCAGAGGTTGTATATTGATCTGCTAGGACCATATCCGCGAACAAAACGAGGTAATGTCTGCATTTTCATCGTCGTTGACCACTTCACCAAGTACGTTTTTCTGAAAGCCTTATCAAAAGCGACTTCCACCAGCATCGTCAAATTTTAAGAGTCTGAGGTTTTTCATGCATTTGGTACACCTGAATTCATTCACTCAGACAACGGAAAGCACTTCGTATCTGCGGATTTTGGAAAATTTCTGAACAACTATGGTGTGCAACACATTCGAACAGCTTTGTACTCACCACAGGCCAATGTTTCGGAGAGAGTTAACCGCAGTATCCTCAATAAATTGAGAGTTTTTGTCACTGATGAACAGAACAACTGGGATTCATATCTGTCGAGTATTGCGTGTGCTTTACGCACAGACACACATGACTCCATAGGATGTCAGCCATACAAGACTATGTTTGGACAGAATATGATAACCCACGGTTCATCATACAAGATTCTCAGGAAATTGAGGGCACTGCAGGATCCCGAAATGGTTGTCACACCACATGAGGACAGTGTAGTCCTTGCACGCCAAAAGTTGTCCAGGAATTTGCTAAAAGCCCACAACAGATCGAAAAACATATACAACACACGATCCAGACCAGTTTCCTTCAAGGTGGGACAGGAAGTTTTCCGTCGCAATTTTGCCCAAAGCAATTTTGCTCAAGGCCAAAACGCGAAATTGCTCCCCAAGTTCCTGAAGTGTCGTGTCTGTCGTATCGTGGGCAACTGCATGTATGAATTGGAAAACCTTTCCGGGAAAAGAGTAGGTGTCTTTCATGCCAAAGACATTCGGCAGTAGTAAGTACCTGAAATGAAAATGACAAAAAAACCACAAAGGATCGGTTGAAAGATAAATATACCTGACTATACTTATCTGACTAATGTTGCCCGGCTATGTAGTAGGTTCGGCACCCACGTTTGTTTTTATTTTTCCACAGTTTAATGCACAATTTAACACTTTTATTCTCACTATGAAAATTATCTACCGGCGTGGGTTCTCCTTTGCGAATATTGTTTGACAGGAGTATGTAAACAATACGCAAGCCCAATATGTTACGAAACTGTCAAATAGTCGTCAGAACAAACAAAGCTAAATTAGCAATGGTCGAGTCTCGAAGGAGAGCCCATGTTCGAATTTTTTTGAACAATGGTTGGGAGAGAGTTACCATCGCTAAATTCCAGAGTTGTGGCCGTAAACTTCCAACAAGAAACGGAAAGAGCGGTTTCTTCTGAGCCGGGGAAAAATTACTCAGAAGACGGCCACAACGAAGGCGAAACTCTCCCTGACACGACGCCATTGGCGAAGAGTGAGGCGTAAAATTTTAAACAAGAGTTTAGTATATATTTAAATAAAGAGAATTTAAAATAAATAATTATACTAGTAAAGTATAAATAAAAATTAAAAATAATAAAGAGGGAACTAGCATGCCAGCAAGGACCCCGCATGCAACCAAACGGCCAGCAACAACATATATGCATGTATGTATAGGCACTACAAAGACTACCCGGAACCTATATTGACTAGAGTACGAGGCACTTCGCTATATGCACTAAAAATGGTTTCATAATGGAGCGTCTTTAAAGCTGTCGCAACTGTTACCATAAGTGTAAATTTTTCTCCATTCCATCGAAATGTGTTATCCAACTTATTTACTTTATAGTATAGCCACTAAGTGTTTCAAACAATTTAAACATTTTGAATTTTTTCGCCTCTCAAACCACTGTGCGCCGTATCGATATCGGTTTTTAAACGATGTATGTACCTATACCTACCCACGTTTTTGTTTCGGTTGGAACCAAAAAATCCGACGAAAAAAATATTTTCGACAGTAATGCCCTGTTTAAGATACAATAGCTTCAATAGCTAGCAGATTATTCTATTAATATGCGTATGCCAAACGTGCTGATATTATTTATGCAACTTTTGTTTGGTAAGCATTAACATCTTTTTGTTTGCTCGTCAACGCCTTGAATGAGTAACAATTACCTGTTTAAATGTCATCAATAGGTTTTTGTTTTTTTGCTCTTGTACATACTTTCTGCTCTCACCTTGACCGTGTACTAGCACAATTTAATGTTTTATTACTCGCATGTCGTTAAAATAGCAGAGGTCAAGATTGGATTAGATGATGCGGAGCTGCTGATTAAAGATGCAACTGTAATATCTATTGAGACAAACCGTTTATTTAAGTATTCAACTCATTCCTCGTGTTATTTTTTCGGGGATTCAGTGATTCTTTTTTGTTATTGACTGGAATCATTGGATAACTTACAATGTGGCATGCGCCTTAAAATGGTCGAATTTACCCCAGTTGCACAGACTCCTCCAAGCGTGAGATCTGCAGTCATCTCTTTTGATGACCTAGTTTGATTTAACAAAGCACTATGAATGAGCACATCACAGATCACTACCAAAAATAAATTATTGCTGACAATACAACATCTCACCACTTCTAGCCTCAAATTTTTCTGATATGCTACCAGAGTCATTCAACTGATTTTTTTTTTGTTAGTTTTCTAAGTTCAAAATGACTTTAATTTCAACGTGAATTTGTTACATGAAAAGTAATCCCTGCGTCTATAAGGTTGCGTCTATGACCGTCTATCAGATTAATAATATGTTTATACATATACAGTGTACTCTCTCCTTACGGACACCTCTCAGAACTGGACAGATTTCAAAGAACGGAAATAAATAAACGATTTTTCATATAAAAGATTCTCCCATAACCGGACTCTCTCATAACCGGACACGGACACCACTTTTCGTAACCGCAATAGAATGTCGCTCTCTCTGAAATGGTCAAATCACATCTACGTATGGCAAACTTTGTACATGCTTTATTTTGTTTTTCTTTTGTTCTCCTCTTCTTTACACTTTGCAAAGAAACGAAACAAAAATGTAAGCTATGGAGTGTGCCTTTGCGTTATTATCACGTTCGCGGACACATGATTTTCGGTGTTGAACGCTAGAATGACACACACATATCGTCGGCATTTTGAGAGTTATTTTATATTATTTTGTTTGAATTTTGTATAAAGATAAAAATGATTCCCATGGTCACAGTGAAGTGAAAATTTGTCTATGATAGGACGAATAATGCCAGAATATGGAAGTTTACTGAACTTCTCGTCATGGTATCCCGTCTTGTCCGAACATACTTACCTAAAATTGTCATTACCCGCTTATTTCCTCAACCATTGATGGCAAATGCTGTAATGTCCGCGAACGTGTTAACCAACAACTATGTATGTGCATTTACAGATCCCGTTGCATTTTTAAATAGTTTTATACGTTAATTGTATGTATGTATGTATGTGAAACTTTACGCTTGATTGTCATAGACAGAAATTAGTATTTTTCGGTGATTTGTGTTTATCATATATAAATGAATTCCATTATAAAATAAAATTAAAACCATATGTCTATTGCTTTTTGTTATTTAAAGAATGTCAATTTTTTTTTCTCCCATAACCGGACACCTCTTATAACCGGACAAATTTCTCGGTACCGCCAGTGTCCGGTTATGAGAGAGTTCACTGTATATCCTTTGAGTATAGTCACATGAATCATATTGCTCAGGAGTTTTCTCACCACCAAACGCGTTCCGTTACATAGTTTTGGTTGGTTTAGATTTCGAAGCATGATGACTACCGAGCTAATCTTCAGTTGTAAACTATGCAGTGGCAAACCAGGCAGATCCAATGAGTTTAAAAATTCAGTCGGATAGTTGGTTGCTTCGTGTTCGTTTGTTACACAGTCGATAGATTTGAAGAAATGCAGTGGCCCAACGAACAACGATTTGATTCTAAATTGTGAAGTTTAAGTGATCCACATCTTTGTTCTTTGCCGCAAGAATAGCTCGTTCACTCAACCAATTGTAATTTTTGTGGTAAGCAATGATGTTCGGGAGCACTTTGCTGATGAGCTCGTCCTTCGTTGAGACGGAACTGCAAAAATTCGCGGAAACGAAGTCAATCCGTTCGATTCGTCGACAGGAACACTGCCATTATCGATAGTCAGCAATTGCTTAGAGAAATCTGCAGCAGATGGATTCTTTGCTCGCATTTTTGTCGTCAGCTAAAGTTTCTTCACATAGCGCCACAGAGTTGATGATTTGAGGCAAGCGTTTGTTTCATCGGCAGCGGTGTCGATCTTGGAATAATTGGTAGTCTTTGGCGGAAATCGTCAGGCAGTAGAATCATTGCGCCTTCAATACATCTTGAGTTATTGCGCAGATCTTTCATAGTTTGATTGAGTGCTTCCAATGCGCGTTTGTGCGCCACTGTGCATTCATCTCAGGTGACGTTTCTCGCACATTGGAATCTACTGGCATGGTTTTTCTACCCCCTATGGGAAAAAATATAGGGATCGTTTGGATAAATTCGTTTTCTGTATCGAAATATTTAAACACAATCCTTTTTCTAAGAAATTCACCCTTTTATTATTCACTTCTTTATCATCTCTTTAACAATCACTTTATGATAAATTGATAACTATTCGCACTGTATAGCTTTTTAAATTTAAAAAAATTCATAGAAATCAGTGACAAAATATATGAGAAAATAAATGTTCTTCATACTTTTTTTTTCATAAATTTTTCCAATGTTTTGATAGTTATTCTGCTATTTGGGACGCAGACACATCCAACAAATCAAAGATCATAAAAATTGGTCCAGCCGTTCTTGAGTTATAAATGGTGTAACTAACCCGACTTTGTTTGATGTCTCATGACTCTCATCCTAAATATACAAATAAAAAGTCGGTTGACCTTGCATTACCTTTCACCATAAATCCTGCGGTAGAATGTTACGCGTGCGTGGTCGCTCCAATTGCTGAGCCAAGTTGATCTTGCAGAGATCCTTCTGAAAATGTCACAAACACTGTCCGGCACTGCGGCGATATTTTCACGTGATCGGCATTACATACTTATTACATTCGGTATCTTCATATGAACTTGCAGTAATAATGCCCTGAGTTCATCTGGAGTTTATCTGAAGTTTTTCATGTGAAAGGCATTTTATGCGTTGGTGATTGCAATATGAAAGCGGTCTTGATCGCCTTCGTTTTGTTTTAAAAAACTTAAAACATTACTAGCTATCTCTTGTTAAAGCTGACAATATAACAAGAACTTGTATATTGCATTTGCATTACCTAAATAAACGGATATGGATAATACGTCACATATGAAAATACTTTCATGTAACTGTTTCCACGTATTACGTTTCCGCTTTATGTGTTATGTAAGACTCTCGATTTCTGATCTGTTAAAATACTTTATTGAAGGCCACTGACTAAAACTGATGTTAAATTTTTGTTTGTTTATTTTAAAATCCAGGTTAAACGAATTAAACGAGATGGATACCCCGTTGAACAGCATACAGTGCAGACACTTGACGGGTACATATTGACGCTGCATCGTGTACCATACAATGGTGGCGAACGCAGACCGGTTGTCTTCTTAATGACCGGCATCTATGCCTCATCCGATGCCTGGTTGCTGAACGGTCGAGAGAATTCACTGCCGTACTTGCTGTCTGATAATGGTTACGACGTCTGGATGGGCAACAACAGGGGCAACATTTACACGAAGAAAAGCGTCAAATATTCACCTGGTGATCCCGAATTCTGGAATTTCAGTTGGCACGAATTGGGTGTATACGATATGCCTGCCATGGTCGATTACATTCTAGGACTGACGGGTGAAAAAACAATGCACTTTGCTGGAGTCTCACAGGGAGCAACCATTTTTCTAGTCATGAACGCCATGCTTCCAGAGTACAATGCCAAGTTTGAGACTGCTCACCTTCTAGCACCGGTGGCTTTTGTCAACCACATGAAAGGACCTTTAGCAAGTTTGTTTGCACCATTACTAGGAACCAGAAACTATCTGTCAATAATGTTGGAAGGTGTTGAAATGGTATCGACGAATAAGTTCTTCAAGCGCCTATTCTCCATAGGTTGCCTGCAAAATGAAACACCAAATGTTTGCATGAGCCGGATTTGGCCAGCCGTTGGTTACGATACGAAGCTTTTAAATAAGGTATGTTCTATTTCTTCATATGAATGTTATTATCTTAACATAAATAAAATACTTGTTGCAGACATTAATTCCAGACATAATGGCGAATTTTCCAGTGGGTGGATCTGTCAAGCAAATTATGCACTACTTCCAGAACTACAACTCAGGCAAATTCCAACAATACGATTACGGGCCAGAGAAGAACAAGCACATTTATAATCAAACAGAGCCGCCAAACTATCAACTGGACAGAGTAACTGTTCCCATGTTTATTTATTTCTCAGTCAACGACTACATCGTTTCGGTCAGGGACATCCAACGGTTGGTTATGCGGCTACCCAACGTGCACGCCGTGTACAAAATACCCTGGGAGAAGTGGAACCACCTGGATTTCATCTGCGGACTAGGAGTTAAGCAATATATTTTCGATAAAATTGTAGATATAGTTAATGCCTATACATATTACAAAGAAAAACGAAAGGGAATAAGTTATTTTTAACCTAATGTACGAATATAATTTTCAATATGACTGAAACCAAATAATACACAAATAAGATTGTAGGTAGGTAGGTAGATATAAAGTTTAAATATATGAATAAAACAGTACTTATTTATTGGTTGTAGGTATTTAAATCGGAGTAGGTATATCATTAGTAGAGAAATTTAAAAAAAAAAAACACTGGTTTCATTGTGTAGAGGCAGAAAAGCACTCGTCCGATTTGACATCCAGTTTTGTCTGAACGCTGCCAAAGCGTTCACTTCGGGAATGTTATATAGTTTTAAAATTTTAATAAAGCGGATTATACATAAATTAAAGATTGGCTACTATTTATTTTCTTTTGTCATCAGAGCCATCTGTTACAGTGATCATAATAACTTTTTTGAGTATACTTAGTATCAAGAGCTTGTAAAAAGTGCAAGATCTGGCAACACTATTTTATAATTTAAGTATGAACAATAAAATTATTGATGTTTCTATAAATAACTACGATGTATGGTAGGTAGAAGTGGTTGTTTCGATGAAAGAGAACCCAAATAGCGCGTAAAGGCCGCCATTTTGATTTCACAAGCACAACCTCAGTGGGCCGACTACATATGTAACTCGATTCTACAATAAAAATGCTAGTATTCTATAGTACAGCTGTATAGCACCCTAGTATTCATATTCTGGTTGGATTAAATCTATGAAATGGATAAAAAAAATCAAAACTTGTAAATGAGAAAAAGATTAGTTTTTTTTTTTTGGGCATTTATCTCGCTCTATCTTAGTTCTTAAATAACGTATTAAAATAAAATTTACATATTTGTTTAGATTATTTCCCAACAAAGATTTTGATATATATGTATATCTTCTTTGTACATTTTCTGTGAGAAAAGAAATAACATAAAGAAATATGGTTTGTATGCTTTCGTGACAACGATCAGTGGAGACCATTGTCACCGTCAATGCACCAGCGACAGCGGGTATGCGTGTATGCGATACATGCGTAAGTGATTGGGATTGCTCCGTGCTAACGTAAATATTGTAATTGTTTGTAATTGTTCGATCAACTCTAACCCAATAACTGGATTAAATTTATCCAGTTAATTTGGTTGCAATTTGTTTTATGATAAGTAGATGTAGGGCTTGGAATAGATACAGATAAATGTATGTATTATGTTTTGACGTTTTGGCGGTAAGAACGTGCTGTAATATTTAAGAAAGCGGAAAACTTAGAAGAAGAAGAAATTGCTAACCCACCTGCGTCACTTTTTTCTGTAATAGTCTATGGAAAATCCTTTATCCAAGCAATTCATTCAGTCATTTGGTGCTAAGCAAATTGTAAGCTGTAGGATTGCGAAATTTTCAAAAATGTAGGTAACAAACTTGTTCATATTATATTAAATATTGACAACTACATATTAAAATATAAGTATTTTATACGTAGGTAATCATCTACATAAATATGCAAACAAGAAGACGTCTCAATTTGAGATTCTTGCGGAATAAATACAGGATACTTGAAAACCCCGGAGGCAAGAATAAAATCCGCACAGCAAATACAAAAAGGCATCTTTTGAAAGTTGGACATTTTTTATAAAACTAAAATGAAATAATTTGATTATGAATGTTTTGGTTATTAAATGCATTCTAAACAAACTCTTTTTCACTCAGCTCAATCCATCATATTGGATTTATCCCGAATTCGTCATCGCTCAATTTGACCACCGTAATCCTGATTATTATTACAAAGTTGGGCCCCAGAGGTAACCCGCTTATTCGAAAGTAATTTTGAGATATTTATATCCTGTAGAGTTTAAGAAGAGAATTAGCTCTCCAATCCTTTTCTGGGATATCTCTTTATGTTCGTCAAAGAAAAGCTTGCCCAGTATGCGCAGCCTGGCTCTCGCTAGAGACAACTTTGTAGTTGTAGTTGTTTCAGAAAATATGCAGAGTGTATGTAGGTAACCAATGTGGTGTTCTTCTTGTCAAATCTTTTCATTTGATACCCATATTAAGGAGGTCTTAAAGATAACACTTATCCACCATTTTGAATTTTAAATGATGTCACTCAGTTTATCGTATTGTACTTGTCAAACCCTTTCATTTGATACCCATATTGAGGATGTAATAAAGATAACTGAAATCCGCCATATTGAATTTAGAATGACGTCATATCGTATTGTATTTGTATTCTACTTGCCAAGCCCTTTCATTTGATACCACTATCAAGGCGGTTGTAAAGAAAAAGAAAAAAGAGGTAATCCGCCATCTTGCTTGGCGCGCCCGCCATATTGAATTTTTTTCTGTGACGTCACATAGCCTAGGACACTCTCCGGATCAAGATGAATCCAACGACACCTCATTTGTTGAAATCGGTTCCATAGTTTAGGTTGTATGAGGTAACATCCGTGCATACAAAAATACAAACAAACCCAGCCTGTTAAAATCATAACCCTTCCTTTTCCCTAGTCGGGTAAAAGAGAATGTAAGTATGTAATAGGTACTAATGTTTTTTCGTAATAACTTTACTTATAAGCACTTTTTCAAAATTATTTTCACTGATGAACAAAGTTCAGTTGATATGTACCTATATCAGTGTTAAAATCATTGAAATCGTTGCAGAAATAAGCTCTCACAAGATCTTTCGCTAGCGATTTATTTATATAGAGTTCGAATTTTGTGACTGGAACATTTTTTGACAAGATTTTTAACCCCCTCATCCCGCAAAGCAGCTTCATTCCCATAGGGGAGTCAGCTTGTCTACTTCTTAATGGCTTGGTAATCTTATCTATTACGTATTTTTATGGTTCATCAGCACATGTATGTATTCAAAGAGTTATTCTTATCTATGTTTGTAAATATTAGGTGTGTTTGGTATCTTTTTTGGCACACGGAATTGAGATCTGTCAAATAGTAGAATCCTCTCAAAGAGAGAGAACTCCTCTCAAAGACAGAAAACTTGCACAAAAGTAAACAAACGCTTTTCAAACAACACTTGGTCAACCTATCAAATTGTTTTTGTTTTCCACTAACAATGAAGATAATGACATTTCGCAAACTGTCAGATGGCTGGTTTGACAGAGTTGGCTCGGCCCACCCCGAGGAATTGGTCTTGCAGATAATTCATCGCAAAGAGAGAGCCAAATGAGATTAAAAAAAATTGAGAGCCATGAAACTGTCAGATTCTATGTAGCTTACGTAGAACTTTCCAAAACTAGCATGTTACCAAACAGACCTATTATGTATGATCACCTTATTTTGATCGTTATTCAAATTCAAGTTGTGGCACAAGCGGTGAAAAAATTAAATGATAACGGTATGGCACTACTACTCTACTACTGTCAGAAGTTGCGTTGGGCACTCACGATTTTATTTTATTTTATTTTTGTTACGACCCCAGAACAAGAAAACTACATAATTGATCCAAGTCTTTAGACTTTAGTAAAAACAGTAAAAATAAAATGAAACAAAATGCATACCATATTTCAGTGGTGGATACAGAGCCCTAAACCTCAGCGTCGATGTTTATTTCTTAGTGTTAAGTGTTAAGTATTAAAACTTGTTATTTTCTGTCTTTTTCATTTCACAATGAAATAATACTTGGTGGGGGTGGGGTAGACAAACCGATACAAAATAGTTTCTTTGAATAATTTTGCTTACACACATATCTGCCTGTGCTCGTCATTTGGGATATAGTGATAAAAGTCCTTGCAGACGACATAGTGCTGTTGGCTTACAATAAACCGGCTTACGAAAAAAGGAGCGCTGTACATAATATGAATCAATTACAAAGAGTGGCTGGAGCCATAGGAATGATCTATCTGCGGGCTTAGTGATTAGTGCGTTGGGCTACTACGCAATGCTATCTGGATTCAATTCCAGCAAACGCCCAAAAGTTTTTTTTTTATGATGCCACGGCCACCTCTTCCGAATGTCTGACAAGCATATTTTCACTGTTTATTTTCTCGGGAAGAACATTTGTGAGAAAAAAGCTCAGCTCAGAAAACCAAGTCCTGCAAGTCAATAACAAGATCAACGTCCCAATATCCAGTTATTGTGAATTAACCTTTAATATAAAGAAAGTCTTAATTGTGATAGTTTTCACAAACTTTAACGAAAACGAAATTGAGATCGGTTTCGCTAAGGTTCAACGTTGCTTTAAGAAATAAAACGATCAACTGGCTTTTTACCCGACTACGCAGAGGAAGGGTTATGATTTTAACAGGCTGGGTTTGTTTGATTGTTTGTTTGTTTGTTTGTATGTATGTAAGGATGTCACCTCCTACAGCCGAAACTAAAGGACCGATTTCAACAAATGAGATGTCGTTGGATCTGTCTCGATCCGGAGAGTGTCCTAGACTATGTGACGTCACAGAAAAATTCAATATGGCGGGCACACCAAGCAAAATGGCGGACTACTTTTTTTTTTTTCTTTGTTATCCGACTAGTAGAGACTGGTGGTATCAAATGAAAGGGCTTGGCGAGTAGAATATAATACGATATGACGTCATTCTAAATTCAATATGGCCGTCCCCCCCCACCCCCCCAAAGGTGGATTTCGGTAATCTTTACTACATCCCTAATATGGGTATCAAATGAGAGGGTTTGACAAGTAGAACACGACATTGCTTACTTATACATACATACACTACATATTTTTTGAAACTAAAAAGTCATAAATAAAAAATTATGTCTAAAAAACTAAAACCAGACTACGGGAAAAACCAACTAAAAAGTACGAAACAAGATGAAACGAAACAATGATTTTCAGAGTATAGCCGTGGTCGCATGTCGTTACAATAACGTATTTATATAATTACGCATTCGTTGGATAAGGCGGCATGCGACTACGGCTGTACTCTTCAGCTGAAGTAGAAAGGTCATATAGCTCCTTCAAGGCGCTTCTAAGAGACAACCGGAGAAGATTATTATCAGAAAATTTCAAAAAGTTCTTAGTCAATGCTACTATAATTAAATGTGCATTTACGTTCCTTTTTCTTGTTTTTTAATAAATGCCTTTTTTTGCCTTTTTAAGTCTTTTGTTTTGCCTTTTTTTACTTTTTTAGGTCAACAAAATCCTAACCCTGCTCATTACATACATATTTATAATTTGTGATTCATTAATATTTCACATTTTACAGTTTTACTAAAAATACTTAATACACGAAAGACCAGAAAGTATCTATGAATATTTCTGAAATCAAATGAAATAAAAAAGAATAGCTGTGTACACTGTTCATGTACAATATAATCTATGAACTGTTCCCTTGGTCAATTTGCAAAAGATCTTCACGATAAATTCATGCACACACGAAACTTATAATCTTACCCCCAGTACATTTTTATTGCCATAACAAAATTCCTTAATAATAGGCATATAAAAGTTTCTTTATCAGCTTTAAAGAAGTGAAAACAATCGATTAACTTAACCGATACGTTAATATTTTGATAATAAATAACAAAAAATAGGGAATGCCAAGTTTTTAAGATATCCGGGTATCAACATTGTAGATAACCATCACTTGGCATTAAAAATACAGATGAAAATAAATAACTTTGGTCAACCTTTTTATTTATTTCTATAAAATAAATATAAACAAATATATCACACACAGAAATGGTTGCGAGAAGCAAGGGGCAAGCGCCTCGAGCTGTAGCTCCAACTAAGTAAGTAAGTAAATTGATTTATACAAATGTATAGGTACATATAGCTAACAGATTGTAGTTGTTAAGTATTTTACCTTTGATATTCATAACATGAAGACATTATTTAGCCATTGATCAATGCCTTGTTAGCCATTTTGTTATTTAACATGTCCGTGCTACTATGAATTGGAAAGGACTGTTGCGGACGTTATGGGCAACTTTTTTTAGGAATATCCTCTGTTATATTTGAACGATTGGTTTTATACCATCACAAAATCTGTTCCTAATTTATACAAATGAGTTCGTGGAGTTCAGATTTTGCTCTCAGATTTCAGATTTTTCGTGCTGGTTGGAAAACAAACGAGATTGATCCGATTTTCTGCAATTGTATTGGTGTGACATTTCACATCTTGTTCGTAAAAGAAAATAAATAAGAAAAAGAAAAATAATAAATACAATTTTAAAACACTTTCTTTATATTTTCTAAATATTCTACAAAATTTCTGATAAATATTTTTGTTGATTGATATTTATTTTGATGTACTGCGTTGACATTTCATATAAAATCTGCTGGTGTTAGTGCAAGTAGGTGTAAATCTCGAGCAAAATCCGAGATTCACAACAATTAATCTAGAGCAAAAACAAAAGTGCTTTTTTGGTCGGTTGGAAAATGAAAATTGTGCTAGAGCGATAAAAATTGCTCGAGATCAAAAAAATGCCCAATCGAAATCGACATTACAAAACAAAAAAAAATTAATTTACAGCAGCTTACAGAAGCAGCCCGTCTACTGTATTACAGCTTCAGATTGATACAACCAAATCATTAATCCTAAAGAAACGATTCAGTGGTAAGACACACCAATAGTTGTGGTACAGTGGTCCAGGGCTGCCTGCTTCTATTTCTATTATATCATCCCGTACTGTGTACGCGGCGGTACTTCCTAAAAGCAAATTATATTGCTCACGTTCATGAGCACGTACTAATGTTCAATACTAGAGATGGAACGGATATCCGGTATCCGGCCCTTTTTTGAAATAGTACATCGCCGAATAGTCTCTTGGTATCCGGCTGGTTGACTGATCGTCCTTGTACTGAAAGTTTACTAAGGGCAAATTATGATGGATGAAACCAAGTTTTTCTGTATTATAATATGTAAGGTAACAAACGATTACGTGTTCCTTTCTGTAAACGATGCCTGCTTCCGAAAAGAGTCCTAGCAGAAGTGTTCTGATTACGTTCACTAAATCTCCGAGACTGTGTCTTACCAGTAAATTTGTGCATTGTACATTTCATTGCATTCAATCCAGCTCACGGGATGGCCGAGTTCTTTTTAGAGTTCCGTACCCATCTGGTAATATTATATTTGGCTTCAGCAGTCCTAGGTAGAACCAAGCTTAACTTCCCGCAACCATTTGTGTGTGCGCGTTATATTTTTGCACGAATGAAAGGGACCTACAGTTTTCTGCCATCTCCGAACGGTGAGTTGGGAAGCTTTACATGACAAATGATACTCTTGAATGCTTGTCAGGCATTCGGAAGAGGTGGGCACTGTGAAAAACTTTTTAGGTGTTTGCGGTGGGATTCGAATCCAATACCGCTGGCTCAGTACCATAAAATGGGGTGACTAGCAACTGCGGGGTGACTAGCAACAATTCCCAGTAAAAAAACAAACAGTACTCTATGCTCTACATTATTCCACACTGGCACAAATTTGTCGGTCAAACCAAAAGAAGATGCATTCTTTTTTCATATCGGCAACTCCAACACCAAGTATCAGACCTACTTTCGCGCCAAATTGGCTTTGAGTTTTGAGTATATTTTGAAGTGATTTTTGTTGGTCTGAAAACTCTTTAAATTTCAGTGAAGATTTATTCTTTATTTTGTATTAGTATTAGTAGTATTAGTATTAGTAGTATTAGTATTATTAAAAAAAGTAAGTAATTCAAGGAAGATAACATATTACTTACTTAGTTGGCGCTACAGCTCGAGGTGAACCTGGGCCTGCTTCTCGCAACCATTTGTGTGTGCGTGTTATTTTTGCACGAATGGAAGGGACCTACAATTTTTTGCCGACTCCGAACGGCGAGTTGAGAAGCTCAATCGTGACAAATGATACTCTTTGATGCTTGTCAGACATTCGAAAGAGGTGGTACCGTGAAAAAACTCTTTAGGTGTAAGACCCAGTCTGGAATTGAACCCGGGCAGCATTGCGTAGTAGTCCGACGCACTTACCACCACGGCCACGGCGACCACTAGAAGAAGATAACATATTATTCAATCTAAAGTTTGAAACCATATATTTTTTTAACAAAAATGGGGTGACAAGCGACGAGAAGGGGGTGACTAGCGACGGGAAAGGGGTGACTAACAACTACACTAGGGTGAAGAACGCAATCATCATTTATTTAATTTGAATTTTTTTTTTGTTTTTATAACTATTCAAAACTATTAAAGTTGCACTTTTATGAACGAAAATATATTTGCTTTGCATTATTTGTATTACTTGATGAATTTTTTTCAGATTGCAGCTTAAAGTGGATTTTAAAACTTTTAAACTTGAATTTTAATAAGTTTGTTGTTTTTTTCACTCCAGTGTAGTTGCTTGTCACCCCCTTCGCGTCGCTATTCACCCCAACGGCCGGGTGACTCGCAACAAGCCATATTTTGCCCAAAATTAAATAGAATGGCTTATAGTACAGCATCGGGGTGTCTGCCAACGAAAATAGGAGCCGTGACTCATGTTTTGGTATACTCACATTGAGAGTACGATAAAAACTTTAGAAAATACAGTCAAAATGAAAAAAAAAATGTTGCTTGTCACCCCATTTTACGGTAATACGGTAATACCCATATGGTAATACGATAAAAACATCAAGAACCGTTCTTCCTAGAAACTTGGAATTTGGCACGCTTATAGATTACGGAGGTCCACATACACACAAACAACTATACAGGGTGGGTAAAATGTAATCTCAAAATAATTCGAAAGGACTCGAAACAAAGATTCCAAATATATTTTTCTTAATTTTTTTCGTTAGAAAATTCGGAAGATATTGCCAAAAATGTGTGAAAAATATCATCCCTAGTATTTTCTCGGAAACTACTGAAGTCAAAGTTCATAGTTTGTAGATGATTAACTTTTTTTTTTAAGGAAAACTATAGCCGATCTCGTAAGCTGTATATTTTTTGAGAAATTCACGTCGAAAACTTAAATTTTATGTCGAAAATTCAATTTCTAAACCGATTAACTCGTAAGATACTGGACCAATTTTAAAGACATACCATACAAAAAAATTTAAAAAAAAATAAATAAAATCACGGATTTTGCCAGGAAACGAACCTGAGAACACTGAACTCAGTAGTACAGCGCTACACACTCAACCACTCAGCCGATGCTATCCGGTATCCTGCTAAATTATTATACTTCTGTTTTATAAAAATTGTGTGCCTGCAATTACCTTTAAAAGGCAAACCTTTTAGCGAAGTTTAGCTAGTGTTATATTTGTAAAATTTGAATTAAAGACTGTTTTTGGTTTGCTTAGAACTTTTAGAAAAACATATTACTATTATTTTATTTGTTATAATAAACTAATTTTGGTTGTGAATAAAATTTAAAAAAAAAACTTTCTCTAGTTCTTACAAAGTACGGTGCCAGTACTTCCAAAGACATCGAATTATACTGCCCAACAAAAGAGTGAAACGTCAGCCCCTAAACACCCATGACCAACAATAGATGGCGCTTAAGAAAGAAAGTAAAATGTTACTGAAAAGGGTCGAACTAGAACATGTAAATAAAAGTCTAATCACAGTTATAATTCAATAATTTCAGATGTCGAATGCGACGCGTTGCGAAGCACAGTGTGAAATTTTCGCATTCTAGCGTAACTTTATTCCAAATCTTACTACATATTTGCATCTCTTGTAGCCTAATTTAGCTGAAAAAGCCGTTTTGTGCTATAACAATGCAGCAAGTTGTGAGTTGTACTATACTTCTAAAGTGGTTTCAGGAACTTGGATACCTTCTATTACTCTTTTCCCATTTGACTTTTATTCTCCCAATCAGACTACTTTCAAACAATTCTCTAGTAGAACTCACTATATCGTTTTGAGAAGCTGCACTATCTTTCGGGGTATTTCTTCTTTCGCAGTTTGTCTTCATAGCTCAAAAACACCTACCTTCTTCATCTCGTAGTAATAGTTGAAAAAAAAAATATATGGGAGTAGCAAAAAGGTGCACGAGATTTTAAAATAATCAGAGAAACAGAAAATATAGAAATTGGCTTGTCTACACGTGTCTAAAATTTTAAAACTCTATCCAAAGTGTAACCTTTCACCTTTGTTTTTTTCTTTAGCCTGAGTGGAAATCGAACAACGAAGTATGAAAAAATTAAAAAGAAATAAAATCTACTTACTTCCGCGTAAAGTGTAAATTGTAGATATACAATTTTTGTTAAATTTTTTCAAAACCACTCAGGATTTAAAACTGGAATATTCAGTATATTGTTTCAATAAACTGAAAAATTCTATGTATAATTTTTTTGACAGGAAAAGTTGACTTTAACGACTTCCTGCACAATAAATTATGCAAATATACAGCAAGAATAAGCTTTATCAAACAGTTCGTTATATTACGAGCTGAAAAAAAAAGTTTGCGTTCATGGAAGACCAACTTAGCTTTTTGAATTAGGTTCCGCTAGATTTTGAATATTTCACAAAGTGCGACGGTACAATATATACCCATAAAGATGGCGAGTAATTTTTAAAACTTATAAATTATAAATGAGATCAAATCCTGCGAATAGAAAAAGGCATTGTCATCTAATAAACAATGAATGGGTGCGCGAGTTGAAAACTTTCATAAATAAAGATCACAAACGTTGTTACAAGCGATCATACTTTATTTACTTCTATTTTCATATTCATCCATTACACTTGTTACTCTATCGTTAATAACGGCCTTCACTTCATTAGCTGTAACAAAATTACCATGCGACCAAGTTGGGTCTTCTACGCGATTCATACCTTTGAGATTCGGTAGACGTTCAGCCAACCTCAGAACATCTTCAACAGCAGCCAAACTATCGTTGTCACTGTAATAGAAATGAATTTCAGACGAAATATTTTCCACCTCATAGTCCGGTGGATAGCTTTGATTATATGCCTTCATGTTTTTCTTAGTTCCAAAGTCGAATTGTCGGAAATGACCCGAACTAAATTCCTGCAGGTAATGCAGTATTTGGTCCGTTGAAGCTCCTGCTGGATGTGTTTCTACGATTGTCCGTAACGCAGTCTAAATAATTGAAGATTATTATCTCTTATGTAATCCTTATACTCGCGTACCTTATTAGTGTTAGTTTCTCCACCTGTGTAGATCAGGGCCAATTCCGAACAGAATTTCGGAAATCGAGGGTTACCTCCACACGTATTGTACCCCAAAAGCGGGACCAAGTCATTATGCGGCAAGAATTCGGCGGATTCAAGTAATGCGCTATAAAGGCCATTAACTCCCAAATAAGGCGCAAAGGTATGAGCCAGCATGTAGGTCATATGATTCATGTATCCAATTGGAGCCAACATATGCGCTGTTTTGATCTTGTCATTGTATTCGGGTTTTATGGACATTAGGACGAAAAAACTCGATGTACCTTGGGAATGACCAACGTAATGCAGGGATGTCTGTTTTGTTTCGCTAAGAATAAAATCGATCATAGCTGAGGTATCATAAATGCCGATTTCGTGCCAACTGAATCTCCAAAATCTCGGATGCTTAACCGAAAGTCTAGTGTTGTATTTAGAGTAAGTATTGCCCCTGGCGTTTCCCAACCAAACGTCGTAGCCAAGATCGGCTAGTAAATAGGGAAGCCCGTTGTCAGGTCCCACAGCCACCCAGACATCGGAACAGCTTATCAGACCATGCTGTATTAAAACCGCAGGCCGCACTGCGTCTTGATTCTGCAATTTATGCGAATAAGGTATTCGGAACATTTTTAACACGTACCCATCTGTTGTTTCCACTGAGTGTTCCTCCGCAGGATATCCATGGGAACGAATGCGTTCGTCCTAAAAAACCGCAATTTATGTGTAATTATTATGCATTGCTGTTATAATAGATACATACTTACCGTTGACTTAAGTTTTGTTACAATTTTTGAACTACCCTCGGATGTTGCAGTGGAAGCACTGACAAGAAATAATAAGGCAAGTATTTGTAATACCGTCTTCCTCATCCCCATTTCTAAATATGTAAAAACAAATGAAAAGAAACAACTGAGGTCTTATGAGAACGTGGCATGGCTTTTATACCCCGGCATTGGTTAGGCATTTGTTAGCCTATAATCTATCGAGATAAAATTTGAATTCACTCAGCATTTAGCGGTACTGATAAATATAAGGATAACATCACACATATTATCTTCAAGCAACGCTGGTATATTATTAGACGCAATGCACGGTATATTGTAAATACAAAAAAAACTGCCTTTTTACGTCATGCGAAGCCAACTTGAAGTCCCATTAAGTTTAGAAGGGCTTTGGAGTCGCACTAAAAAATTAAGTTCAATCAATGATGCATCTAGGTCCATTCAAAAGAAACTGCTCCTTCCGAATTCTGTGATAACTTGGTCCTTAGAACACAAGTTCGGTCTTCCTTCCTGGGTGCAGTGATTCGAAAATCCTCTTCGCTGGTGCATTTGTGTTCATTCGCCCGATATGGTCAAGCAAATGTAGTCAACGTTGCCAATAGTCACGTTTTATCATGAGCGGTGCACAGAGGTTTCTTTCTTTGTTTGTGACATCGTTTTGTGTATCATTCACTCCAAGTGAACCCCTAGGGCGCACTAGGGTCGATATCAAATAAACCTATTATTAGCATCATTTTCAGTATACATATATGTACAAATGTAACAAATTCCAGTTTGAATTTAGAAATGTCAAAACAAACGAACTATCAAATCGCACATTAACACAAGTAGCAAAACAAAAACAAATCTAATTTCACGTCCCTGCTCTTTGGCTGTGGAACTGGAACGGTCGCGTATGTAGAAAGCTCATAAAATTTCAATCTTGACAGCATAATAAAATGGGGTACAAACAATAAAGTGGAATTTGATGCTTCAAAAACCCAATGCTGACTTTTGTATTAAAGCGCAATCTTACCCGTCAGCCATTAACCATTATCTATAAATGGCTCTTATATTGTTAAAAATGAAAAGCTTCCCATTCTCGGTACATCGGAATGACCACATATCGCGAAGTCGCCAAAAACGCCGCAAAATGCCCAGGTTTTCTTAAACGATACAACCAATTCTACCTCTGATCTTGCTACTATTTATAAGGCGTACGTTTATTCGCCACAAGCTATGCTCATAGCTGGTCAGGTGCTCCAAACACATCTCTGCACCTGACCGATAGAATAGAAAAACGCGCGATAAAACTTATAGGGGATATAGATCCATCACTGGGTCACTTGACTCCCTTGACCCCCGCTCAACACGAATTTGTAATGCCTTACCAAACACGATTTTCCCCTCTCATTACGATTTACAAATATTCAAGCCCAATGCGCATGGGTATCTCCTCTTTCATCCTCCTTAATTTTTCCCTATGGCCCGCGCTGTGCAAATCATTTTAAGGGTATTCATATCCCCTTTTGGTGCACGTGAATTATAAGAAAAATGGTGTTCCATTGGACACGAAAAATCTGAATTCTGAAGTGGCTAATAGAAAACGGCGTAAATCTTCTTAACAATTTTAATCTCACTGTTTTGGCTTATTCCGTATTTTATATAGCACCCAGTGTGAAAGGTAGACCATTATCCAGATTAATAAAATAAACACTACCTCTTTGATTTAATCAGGTAATACAGAGTATAGACTTTATGGGCCGCCTTCAGAGCCGCACGTACAGCATTATCAACCGAATTTACAATCATTTTACTGTGGCTGCATTTTCTTCAATAAAATTTGATAAATCTTTAAATTTAATCTTTATTTAAAGTTACAAAAATTGATTTGTTATCACATTACCAGCCGAAATATCGGGAAAGTCTTACCAAATGAACTAATCACGTTCATAGGCATCACTCAACTCTATTACTTTGTCGTTAATTACTTCCTTCACTTTTAAGGCAAATATAAAATCTAAATGACTCCATGTTGGGTCGTCAATGAGGAAGTTTCCCCCAAGATTTGGCAGTTTTCCTGCCAGAATGTTCGCATCAGTTGGATTCGCTGAGTCGTCATTTTCACCAACGTAAAGGTAGACAGCCGATGTAATTTGTTCCACTTCATAATCTGGAGGTGTGGTTTGATTGTAGTAGTTTAGGTTTTTCTTGGCTCCATGGTCAAACATGCAGAATCGTCCGGATACTGTCTCCTGCACGTAATGTAGAACCTGATCAGTGGAAATTCCAGCCGGATGTGTCTCAGCTACAGACTTCAGCAGAGTCTGACAATAGATTTAAAATTTAAAAAAGATTTCTCTGAAATTTAAAGATAAAATCAACTAACCTCATTTAAGCTGACCACATCCGTGCCTGCCCATAGGTAAAATAGGTTCGAACAATAAACTGGAAGTATTGCATTTGTTCCGCACACCCTGTAGGCCAGGTCTTGTATGAACTCATTTCGTGGGAAAAATTCAGCTGATCCAAATAGCGCAGTCCATAAACCGGGCTCTGCCAAATATCGAGCGGCATTCGTTATTAAGACTCCTTCCATATGACCTGCGAATGCAACCGGAGCCAGCAAATGAGCGGTTTTGATCTTTGCATTGTATTCTGGTCGTACGGCCATGAGCACTAGATACACCGTTGTACCCTGCGAATGACCGGCATAATGGAGTGCAGTCTGATTGGACTGATCCAAAGCGAAATCAATCATTGCCGCGACGTCATAGACTCCAATTTCATGCCAGCTAAATCTCCAGAAGTACGGGTGGTGGACAGATAGTTTGGTGTGTACTCTCGAATACGTATTTCCACGCGCATTTCCCAGCCAAACGTCGTAGCCCGCATCCGAAAATAAAAAGGCCAAAGCATCATCCGGACCGTTAAGAATGAAACAGTCTGAGCAGCTGAATAAACCATGTTGCAGAAATACAACTGGCTTGACGTCGGCGGCGTTTTGAAGTTTCGGCGAGTAGGGAATACGGAAAACGGTTAAAATATATCCATCTTCTGTCTGCACCTGGTGCTCTTCGGCAGGGTAGCCATGTTCGACGATCCGGTCCGCCTAATATGAAGAGTTATACAAACATAAGTCTCCTCCTACTGCAGAGAGAGGGTCTTACCGTTGTTTTACGTAAATCCGAAATATATGGGCTACTGTTAGCCCCAATTGCCAGTAGAGCAGAACTGCTTACCAATAGTGTTAGCAGAAATTTCATACTGTCGAAACGGACGTTGCACCGTAGGAAAAATAATCAGCGAAACTAACTTATTTTTGGGTTACAAACGTCTTTTTATACCCGTATTATCGTTATGTCGGTGAAATGCTACCGATAATTATCGAATTTATTTGATTAGATGTCCATATTATTTCGAAGATTGTACAGCAAATTATATTAAGATAATGATTCAATATGTGTGTATCGTGTTCCTATACGTCATCAAAACTAACTGCAGATTTTGTTAAATGGACTAGCAAAAGTATTATATGCATATGTATGTATATATCTTTAGAGGAACCTCTCCTAAAAGCAAAGCACTAGTGCATTTTTTTTAATAGAATGTTGTTGTAACCACAAAATATACTCTGGCTGGTGTTAGCAGTCACACTTGTCGAACTCCTGAAGCGAATGACCCACGCGGAGTAGTCCCTCTATTCCTATGTAGATGTTCAGTTTCAAGACATCCATGAAATGTACAAAATTGTATATCGGACTCGAAGTTCTTGATCTAACCCTCAACAAGAACAAGAAAACTCCTACAGAAAGATAGAACATCGCTATCGATGCTGATAGGTGTACTAACTGGTCACAATCTGCTAAGATACCACATGAAGAAACTACGCCTGAATGATGGTGACATCTGCAGAGGGTGTGGCAGAGGCTTATGAGGACACAGCCCATTTCCTCTGTCACTGCCCTAACCTCTGCCAACTTAGAAACAAAACCTTGAGCAAATTCTTTTTCGAGAACATCGACGAGCTATCAAATGGATCACAATCGGTTATACTTGAATTCGCCAGAGCGTCTAGATAGTTGAAACCTAGAAACTAATACCACGGGTGGAAAAACAACATGGGTATCGCAATGGTTCCACCTAAGTGGGATGAGGATGTTATCACTCCCATCAACCCGTCTAACCTAACCTAACCTGATCTAACCCTCTGTAACTCGTTTATAAAAAATATCATTGAAGACTGACATACGAGTATATCAATAGAAAGCTTAGGTCAGATCATCGCCACATGATACTTTTGTCGGAAACGGTCTTCAGACGTGTAATCTTCTAGCTGAAGCTCATTTTTCACAAAAGAGCATTGGATGACGGCAAATGACTTATTTCAGGAGGGAAACTTTAAATGGACAATTAAATCTTTCCAACCCTTTAAATATGGTTTTTATATGGTTCTGATGATATTACTATCCTAATCCGAGGTAAAGACAAACAATCTCAGATCGCCTCCAGAGAACTGTTATCCTTCTGGCTTGGGTTGGGTTGTATCGAATTGTATTTATAAGGAGGTTATCCCATAGAGACTACAAGCACGTAGACCTGTAGGCCCATTGTACTTTGGTGAAGTGCCACTCCATTCGCTGAGTTAGCGATTTGTTGCTGAGCTGTACATCGATCTAAATCTGCCCGTCGCTTGCGCAAAGCGAAGCAATAGGGCAAGATTGAGCTCCCGTAGGGTGAAGTTGCCTAGAGTGGCTTTTCTGATCCGAGCAAAGGTCGGACACTCGCTAATGAAGTGCTCAGCTGTCTTTTCTTTTTCCAGGCACATCTCGCAAAGGCCCGAGCTTCTGATTCCAATTTTGTTCAGGTGCTCGTTTAAGGGAGTGAGCCCAGTGACCAGTCCTGTGAGGATTTTGAGGTCGTTTCTGCTAAGGTGTAGCAGAAACTTAGTTATGTGTCGGCATACCTAAGCTCGTGCCAATGGTTGTAGTGTTGTAGTCGCAGCAGCTCAAGAAGCTTGTATTTAGCATAGGCTGAGCTGCACCCAATAGCAGGCTGAGGGCCGATAAAAGGGGCCGCTGATCCAGGTCTAGCTAGAGCATCAGCCTTATCGTTTCACGGGATATCAGAATGTCCCGTACATCGCCCAAGCTGGTTCAGTTTATTGACAGCTTCTTCAACAATGTTGGAGTTGATCAACGCTGCTGAACAGGCTTTAATAGCTGCTTGTCTATCAAGGCAGATGTAGATGAACTTGCCTTTCCATCTCTTGTTAAGTGCAATGTGCACTGTGCTAGCGATAGCGGTGACGTGAAATAGCGCCCTACGAAATAAGGCCACGAAAAAATTGAAATAACACCCGGCAGGTCTTATTTCCCATGTTACCTGGAAATAAAACCACATTTAAGCATGGAAATAAGACCACATTTATGAAAAAATAAAAACAAAAAAATATGGCATTATTTCCACATAAACCTAGAAATAAAGCCACATTTTCGAATAATTTCAATGATTAACCCGCCGTTTAGCGTTGTGGTCTGTCAGACCATTTTGAACTTTATTGTGTTGTAATTTTTTTTCCTTTAAATATTTCGACAAACGGTGCCATGACTTTGTCAAACTCGATGCAGCGAGTCGAATGCGAATCAGTGTCCCCACTTCATTTTTTCCAAATTGTAGTGAACAGCTCCAAAAAACGTAGTGTTTCACAGTAAATCGTAGTGTTTCACAGTAAATCGAACTACACTACCCCCCTTTCACTAACACACACCCCAACCCTTTCTTCTCAGCACAACTTTAGAGGGGAGCACAACTGGCCCGATCCGTGGCCTACGTGAAGAGGAGTGATCCTCACCCTCACAAACCAACCAACCAAATCAAAGTGATAATGCGAACATATTAATTGGAACATTATATTGGAAAAGCATGGTAATAAGAAGTACTTACATGCATATGTACATATGTTTATAATTATGAAAGCACTATTAAAAACGTAATTCATCCGAATTAATTGAAAATATCGCTTCATGGTGATCTTGGATTAAATATAGGAAATTATGTTATGTGATTTAACGATTTAACGATTTTTATTGAACAAAATATATATACAATTATCTTAATTTAAACTGGGGGCCTAACCTTTTACATTGACTTAAAATAAAAAATATAATTATATATTATACATGTAAACTTAAAATTAAAAGTCGGTTGACTTAGATATCCTCGGGGTGTTCCGTCCCGGTTGTTAGTGGCGAGTTTGGTGTGGGTTGTGAGGGGGGTTGGCGTTTAGCCACGGCGGTGGGCTGACCCTATGTCAGCGTAGAATACAACTGCTTCCTCGTTGTCGATTGGGGTGATGTCTTCATCCAGGGTGTCCAGGGCGCTGAGGTACCACGGCTGGGGTAGTCGCTGTTGGGTTGTCATCCAGCTGGTTCGGGTGACTGGCTGCGCTTCCTACTAACTTCTTAGCCAAAAGTAGTAGGTACTTGTCATTCCTGCAGTATTTTTGACGCTGTCGGTCGAAGAATAGTCCGGTGCAGATCCTCAGTATCTTCCTTTCAAAAGCTTGGAGTTGTCTCATGGCTGTCTTCGAGATGGAGAACCAGACGGGAAAGCTGTATCCGATGACTGGTCTCAGGAGTTGCTTGTACATCAAGGTCTTGGTTTGTTGGCTAAGTCCGGTTCTTTTCTTCATCAGTGGGTGGAGACGATGGAAGGCCCAGTTGGCTTTCTTTAGGACGTTCCTTGCGTGAGGGTTGAACCTTAACAGCTCGTGAAAGTGGATCCCCAGATACTTCACGCTCCGTTTGGTTGTCAGTGTTGATCCATCTGGGAGTTTCAGGGTAATGCTTCTGCACTTCGCTGCTCGTCGGCTGCGTCCTGAGGTGGTCGTTGGTCTCCTGAAGCAGATGAGTTCCGATTTTGTGGCATTAACTCTGATTCCCCACTTTCGGTAGTACACAATAAGTCTGTGTATGTGGGCTTCATCTTTCCGGACAGCTATCAATGGTGACATCGAGGTGGCATAAGTGATGGAGTCATCGGCGTAGAGCAGGTTCTCGCAGCTGTTTGGGATGGGCTGGTCAGACGTCAATATGCTGTACAGGAACGGTCCTAGTTTAGAGCCTTGGGCAACTCCGGCTTTGATGTTCTTCACTGATGATGTGCATTTCTCCAGTTGTACAAAGAATTTCCTGGAAGAAAGAAAAGAAAAAATTATTTGGATTAGTGCTAAGGGAAAGCCTAGTAAATGAAGTTTGTGGATGAGTCCTTCAATCCATACGCTGTCGAATGCTTTCTCGACATCTAGAAGGCATCCGACGGTGACACGATGCATGTTGAGAGCTACGGTGATGTCATGCTGGAACTTCATGAGCGGGTGCAGTGTGGAATGCTTCTTCCGAAAGCCGAACTGCATGTCAGGGATTATGAAGTTCTCGCTGCAGAATTTCTTAAGTTTCCTGAGTATTAGTTCCTCCAGCAGTTTACTCAAGTTGCTGAGGAGGGAAATCGGCCTGTAGTTCGAAACGTTGCTCATGGCACCTTTCTTGGGAATCGCCACGATTTTTGCCGTCTTCCATTTTTGGGGGAAGTAGTTGTTGTTGAGGTAGTTGTTGAGGATGACTGTAATGATGATCAGAACTGTTTGTGGGAGCTTCTTGATGATGAAGTTTGATACCCCATCCGGACCAGTTGACTTCTTTGGCTTGCAGCTGTGGATGATCTCGGCAATTTCCTCAGGGGTGCTCAGGTTCGGGCTGTCAGTTGGGTCGCTGCAGGATTGGTGTCACTGAACGAGGATCTGTTGGGGTTATGGGCCAGGGTTATTCGGGTGGATTCCTCCACTTCCTCAATGAAGACTGGATCGGATGATGGATTGGGGATAAAGTTTCCTTCAAAGTACTCGGCGAATGCTTCGGCTTTGTCCTGTGTCGTGTTTGCTTCCCCATTGTTGGTGATGATCGTCTCAGGCATTGGAGATTTTTTTCCAATCAGTCTGTTGATGTTTTTGAAGGTATCAGGTCCAGGTTTAATTGACTGCAGTCTCTTCTGGAATTGGTTGTTGTTGTGGTGTTGGATTGAATTCCGAAACATCACGTTGACGCACTTTAGTTCACTCAATACTGTCTGATAGTGGCTGTTGACTGTGTTGAGTTCTCTTTGATGGATCCTTTGGAGACGTTTCCTCAGCCGCTGTCTGTGAGCATACAGGTTCTGCACGTACTGGGGAAGGTGCTGGTATCTATCCCTTGATGTCCTGGGCCGCTTTTGGATATCTAGTGCATCAGAAACAGCCTGTTCCAATCCATCTATAGCTACGTCAATTTCGCTGTCAAGTAGGTTCCTGTTTGCAGGTGGAAGCCTTGCATTGCTTTCGATGTCCCGTTGAAGTCTTTCAATATCCAGCCGTCTGTAGTTGATGAAATTCTCTGGTGGTTCTATTGTGAGGAGTATGGGTTGGTCAAGGTGGATTGATAGTTGAACTGCTTCATGGTCGGAATCACTCATCACTGTTGTGCAGATATAGTTCCGGATTTCCGGAAGAATATGCACCAGGTTCGATGATACCAGGAAGAAGTCCAGCGTAGATGGTGTTCTAGGGAAGGTTGGTTTAGGCTGGGATATAACCACCAAGGAATGTTCATCATTGTTGACTTCCATCCAGTCGGCAATTGCCTTGCCTTCATTGGTGATTGTTGTGTCCAGCCACAGGTGATGTCTCGCGTTGAAATCGCCACCAATGAGTCCGTAGGTGCTTCGTTTCAGGATGCCGTTAAGCACATGCAGGTCGCTTTGGATGTTTCTTGCTCTGGATGCGCACTTGAAATAGATGCTGATGATTGTAAGTGTTTCACCTCTACCCAAGTTTATCGTGATGGCCGTGGCTTCGCTGGTTATTAGTCCTGGGATGATGACCTCGCTGGTGTTGGAAGAGAATTTTTCCTTTGTAAAGACTGCTGTTCCTCTGCGATTTTCGTTTTTATCCTGTCGGTGTGTCTTGAATCCCGCGATGTCTATGTTGTTTCGCTTTGTCACATTGGTTTCACCGATGAGGGCGATGTCCGGATTGTTGTTCTTCATGAACATGTTGAATGATGTCCTCTTGTCCAGGCTGTATAATGAGTTAACATTATACGTCAGTATGCGAATCTTCTTTAATTGCATATTTCGAAGATGAAGGTGGCCAATGCCACGGACTTTTCTCCTTCACTAAGCTGGACGTAGTTCTGCGGAACAGCACGGCGGGCTTTTTCGATGACTGAGAGTAGGTCGGATCCAAAAATTCGCTGGACTTCGCTGTTGAGGTTCACATTGGGTTGGGCTGACTTCGTTGGCGCTGTCTTGGGTGCAGTTGTCCTAGTTGGTACAGTGGTTCTGGCTGGTACTGTCCTCGTTGCTTTGATGGTGGGTGTCTTTGTTCCCGTTGGGGTTCCTGTTGCTCTGCCTTTCAGCATTGATGCGTAGCTGACTGTAGGGCGCGTAACGGTGCATGCAGAACTTGTGGCAAAATCCTTTTGCGCCTTTTTTTCTGCCATGACCTTGTTCCTCTCCGTCAATTTAGCAATTAGAGTTGGGCAACCCTTGAAGCTGGCTGGATGTCCTTCTTTCTGGCAATTTGCACACCAAACGTCGGTTCCAGTGTTTTCCTTCCTCTTGCACTGTCCAGGCTCGTGGGTCTCCTTGCACTTGACGCAAACGTATTGGCGTCCACAGTTGGTGGCAACGTGTCCGAAGCGTTGGCAGTTCCGGCACTGCACGACGTCGTTGGACTTCAGACGCTCCCATTGAACTCTCTGGTTCATTATTAGCGTCTTGGTGTATACTTCACTGATGTCACAGCTCTTCGATAGCTCGACTACGAAGTTGTTGTAGGTTTTGCTCATTGCTTTCTTTGCCTTGAATGGTGACACCTTGATGACTGGGAGTCCTTCAATGCGTAGTTCGTCTTCTACTTCGATGGCTGCGTAGGTGTAGTGAATTCCTTTTAGTAATAGGAGGTTCTTCCTGTCTTCCCTTGGCGTAAATGTGTTTGTATTGATTTTTTTTCAATTGCAGGAATTCTTTAATGGCTTCAAAGGATTCTCTGTTTCCAGCATTGATGATGGTTGTCTTTGTGTTGCGATTCCTGAAGGTCACGCTCAATTTTCTGGCTTTGCAGTGTCTGCTGATTTCGGCAACATTTCCCGAAAAGCAGAAGATTGGTGGTATTCCTGGGGTTTTGGTCGGAGTGAAGCCCTTGGCTGCGGTTGTTTTTGGAGGCTGTGTTGGTGGCGGTGACTGGGTTGGTGGTGGTGACCGAGTTGATGTCGATGTCTGGGATGTTGCCTGGGTTGCTGTTGACTGCTGGGTTTGTGGCAGTGTTGGTGGCGCCCGCTGGGTTGCTGCTGGCATGACGACTGCGGCTGCGGAAACTGGCTGCTTTGTTGATGGTGTCGAGGCTGGCTTCTTCATTTGCTGAGTTTTGGCAGCTTTCTTCTGTCGCTTCTGTCCTGGCTTTGGTGACTCTTTTCCGTCCTCGACACTGCTTGAAGTATCACTATTCTCCTCTTCTTCGCTGCTTGGTTCTTCTCCGCTGCTGGATGTAGTATCTTCAGCTTCGCTGTCTACTGGATCGGTTTCCATGTCGTTTTCTTCCTCATGCTTCTTGTTGCTCATGACGTTCTGAAACGTCTTGCATAGCCTTGGTCCATACTCGGGGCCAAATTCGTTGATTATCCTCTTCAGAAGGGTCTCGAGGGCTGCAAAGGCGGATTCAGGATTGAAATGATTATCCATTGCACCTGTTGTTGGTTTCCTTTGTTCTTAATTGCGCACACAATATTTTTAAAAAAAACTTCGGGTGCACAGATTTTATTACGGTGGTTGCTGATAAGGGTTTTACTCTGTTTCGGAGTTTCCCGGATTTTACTACCGCAGGGCAATAAAACTCAGGTACTTCTTCGCAGGTAAATTTTTGGCTGATCCCTTTTTTTGTTTGTTTGTTTTCTATGTCAATCTTCCGCTTGTACGTCCGCACACTTCGGTTGACTGACACTGAATCATTATGTTATGTGCTGCAAACGTTACCAACCAGATACCACCAGACGACGCAATACGCAAATAACAAAAACCGTTATTAGTACATTGTTGCGCTTGCGGCGCGGGTTCGACTTTTGACATTCCTACAAAATATTCCACTGAACTGTAAAGAGAAATGCAGCTGAACGTTATTGTGAAATGGGTGCATTCAGATCATTCAGTCCAAAATATTGAATCGTTAAAATACTTTAACAAGAATAATTGCATTTTCTTCAGAGTTATCATATTTTTTCTCAAATTGGTAGTGTTTACGAATTTTTCGTAGTGGCATAGTGAAAAAGTTGAAAAATAGAAAAAGTGTAGTGAAACACTTCAATTGTAGTGAAAGTGGGGACGTTGAATGCGATATATTTTGAAACAGTTGTCTATATTTCGTGGAATAAAAATACAGTTGGAGTAAAATTTTAACGTTGTTTAGCGTTGTGGTCTGTCAGACCACATAAGTAAAAACGATTTTTCTTGGAATTGAGGGTGGGAGTGTGTGTTTACAGGGTATCAAGGTGTGGTGGGCTTGTGAATCGAATACGTGCTATTCATGGCAGGATCAAATTTACACAGGCAAACCTCCCCATGAAGATAGAGTGGTGAATCAGGGCAAACGAGTGGTAATGGATATTGTTATAGCGTTTTTTGGTACAGGACGCACAATATACGCTGAAAACTTCTTTTCCACACTCGACTTAGCCAGTGCCTTGATGTCCAAGAGCCATGTTTAAGTTAAAACAGTTCGTAAGAACAAATAATTTGTTCGACCAGAACTACTGGCCTCTTCTACTTGCCCATAGAATAGCAGGTTTGTTTGTTTCAGTAGTCAGTCATTCTTATTTCAACTGAACACTTAACATGTAACGTTGATGGAGAGCCTAGTAAGACCCATCAAACATTGGACTACAATATATAAAAGGCGGAAGTGGGCACAATGGATGGACCATATGGTATCATTTTACTCGTGCGAACGCGCTACTAATCGCTGGCCACAGACTTTTTTTTCAACGTGCTATGTATGTATATGTTTCTGCACTCGCTTCTTAATATTATATTTGTTGACGGATTATTTACACAGAAAATCAATTGGTAAAACCTCAGATGGAGATACTGGCAGTCAATTCCAAAACATCGCTTTTTCAGCATATCAAAGATGCCATGAACATTTGTGGCAAAGCTGCGAGTAGCAAAATTAATACTACCCCTCCCTTATTTCATATTATACAATTCCCTTGACTTCGAACATATTCTTCATCGACATTGCAGCCACCATATTCTCCGAAATTATTAAACGATAATGGGCCTTTGTTTGCCCCGTCTGTCTCATACAGCTCTGTAAATGTAAGTTCTACCAGTATGGAACTAAACCCGTCTTTCTTTTTTGTTCTTCCTTTCTATCTAATAAAGGTAAGAATCTATCAACACAAGATTACATAATTTAAAAACTTTACTATACACCGATTTTACACTTAATCTTACACATGGAATAGACAATACCGCGATTTTATAAGCCACAACTGCAAAATGGATAATGTGGTCTGTCAGACCACAAAGTATGACTTACCGCCTTTTGAGTTACCGCTAAACGGAGGGTTAAGAAACGTTTGGTATGAGGCACACAACCATTTACAGAACATTTCAATACGAAAAAAGCGCGTGATTTTGTATGTTATATACTCTTATATTCTCAAATTCACAAAAACTATTATTTTATACGTTTCTTTTCTTAAATTTTAATTTTTCATTATGTGGTAATCGCTAATGAAACAAAAATCTTATAAAATTCTATTATACTATTTGAGAAACTTGAAAAATTTTAGTTTTTGAGAATTTGAGAAAATAAAACTCAAAAACTAAAATGCTTTACGTTTCTTTTTTTACATTTTAATTTTTTATAATGTGCTAATGAATCAAAAACTTATAAAATTCTATTATACTATTTGAGAAACGTGAAAAATTTTAGTTTTTGAGAATTTGAGAAAATAAAACCAAAAAAATCGCGCGATTTAAGTTTTTGACAATATAAGAAAATAAAACTAACAAAATCGCGCGATTTTTTTTTTCTTAAATTTTCATTTTTCATAATGTGCTAATAAATAAAACAAGAAACTTGTTGCGAACAACTCTGACGCATAGTGTAAACGAAAATGCGACACTTAACGAACGCAGTCGCGTAGTAGAGTAGCTGCCCGCCTGAGCTGACTACCTTGTCAGTTTTGCCAACCCCCTTCGGGTAGGGGTTAGAATATACCCGAGGTAGGCATGCCTGTCGTAAGAGGCGACTAAAATCCAATCTCCGTATACCGAGTATATAGTGTATACAAAAATGCAATGGACAAAACAAAAAGATTAATTACCCCAGGTGGCAGTCCAGCTTTACTGGAAAATCCACCCTCTTCGGAGGTTGGCTCTACGGATTCTGGGGAGAGCCATTTATTGCAATCCAATGACCCTTTCACAAGAAGTGCAAGGGTATCTCGATCTCCTCCATCAAGATCGAATAACTCCGGGAAAAAAAGTCCGCCGGGAGTTCCGCAGCGCGAAAATCAGGACTTAGCGAAATATAAAAGCTTTGAGGAAGAAAATAAAGTACTCCGAATAAAGCTTAACGAAATGGATCTACTCTATCAAGATCTTAAGAAAGAGATAGATCTATTAAAAGAAGAGAATAATGTTCTAAAGAACACACACTCGCACAAAGAGCGCGAATGTGCTCCAGCACTATTAGATAGTCGGGAGTACCACACCGATGAAGAAGAGCTAGCACGCGAAACGAATCGGGTCCCTAAGAAAAGACCTACTAAAAAACGGAGCGCCGGTTCTTCGCCCGAAGTCGTGCCCTTAAACGAAGAAAAGCGTAAAGAACTGCAAGAAAATCAACGTAAAACGCAATTTCGTTTACCGCCACCAATAAACATCGTCGGGATAACGGAATATAATAAGTTGCATAGCCTCCTTAAATGAACGATAACATCGAAATTTAAGGTCACATCTTTGAGGAATAATGCGTGGAAGATTAACGTCGATGACCATGACGACTATCGCGCACTGTCCCAGAAACTTAATATCGATAAGATTCAGTGGTATACTTTCGAAATCAAGTCAGAAAGGCCACATCGTGTTATAGCAAGGGGACTTCACCCCTCGTGCACAAAAGAAGAGATTATGAGCGACCTTCAAGACAAGGGCTTTAAAATTCTTGATGCCGTTAATATCATCAAGAAGGAGAAGCAACAATCCGAAATAGATAAGGACATCTTGGTAAGGCGTGGACTTCCGCTTTTTATGCTAACATTCGATAAAGCTGATAGTATCGACGATATTTATCGAATTAAAACCATATTGAATATCGTGGTCAAAATCGAGCCCATGCGTAGAAATTTAAAAATAATTCCGCAGTGCAAACGTTGCCAAGGATTCAATCATACGCAAACGTATTGCAAAAAAGAACCACGGTGTGTGAAATGCGCCGGAAATCACCTCTCCCAAGACTGTCGAGTAAACAAGCAAGCCTCTGCAATCTGTGCTAATTGTAAGGGAAAGCACCCGGAAAATTATAGAGGCTGTGAAGTAGCCAAGGAGTTGCAAAAACGAAGAGATACACTCCATAAGCCTCAAAATAAAATAATAAAACCGCTAACTAAGGCAAATGGTAAGATCGGTCAGGAGAACGTAAACAAACAAAAACCACCGGGTACAGAGCGGAAGAAGGCGGTGATAGCAGAAAAGCCCTCGACTTCTGGTCTTAAAATAAATGGTAATGAAAAGCCATTAGAAAAGACATCGGGTAATAGCCCTCGGACAGCAGGCGTGCAGACCTACGCCCAGACTGCAGCATCCGAAAAATCAAAAAACCTCGAAATCCCGACGGACCCTGCTTCTCAAGTTTTCTCAATTATTCTCGCAAAACTTGAAGAGCAAAGCAAAATAAATAAAATTATTCTCGATAGGTTGGTTAAGCTCGAGAGTTATTCACGGAAAACGCGTACTTCACCTAGAATATGAATGAAAAAAGAATTTTAAAAATATGTACTTGGAATGCAAACGGACTTTTGCAAAAACTTGACGAATTGGAAATATTCATGCGAGAAAAAGATATTGACATTTGCTTGATTTCTGAAACTCACGTGAAAAAGGAATCGCATTTAAAAATAAAAGGCTATACTGATTACCACGCTTGTCACCCTTCGGGCAAAGCGAGAGGCGGATCTTCCTTGTTTATTAAAGACTGCATTGAACAATGCGAAGACCTAAAGATAGAGCTTGAAACTCTGCAACTGTGCACAATTCGAGTTAAAAATAGTCAGCGTACTATTAAAATCTCATCTATCTACTGTCCACCGCGTTCCGCGCTTGAAAAAAGTGATTTTACTAACTTATTTAAATCGCTGAAACCTAATTTCATTATTGGCGGCGATTTTAACGCGAAACATACGTTCTGGGGCTCTAGATACATCTCGCAAAAAGGTAGAATGCTCTATGGGGCAGGTATGGAGTACAGTTGTGATTTCCATTCGACGGGCAAACCGACTTACTGGCCAGCTGATACTTTGAAAATACCTGACCTGATCGATTTCTTCGTGGTGAAAGGAATATCTAACAACCACATAAAAGTTGAAGAAAGCTTTGATCTGTCATCTGATCATTCCCCAATTATTTTGACATTGAGCGAAAAACTATTATATAACCGAGAGCCGGCGAAATTAAGCGGTAGAACAACTAACTGGGAAGGCTTTAGGAACGAAATCGAAGTAAATGTTGAACTGAGCGTACCGCTTACGACACCCTATGAACTTGAGGTTGAAGTCGATCGCTTCGTTGAGATAGTACAGCTCGCCTCTTGGAATAATACGCCCAATCCAAGAAAAACGCCGGACAAATACGGTCTACGATATCCTTCTGAAATAAAAGAATTAATCAGGGAAAAAAGAAAAGCGCGTAAAAGATAGATAGATATAGATAGATATATTTTATTTATTTCTTATACATTAATAAAGTACATTTAGAGTTCTTATAGAACAGAAAAACAAATAGAAAAAATATATAAGAAAGGTTGGTGGCATTCAGTATTTAAATGAAAAATAGAGTTGAAAGCCACTTCAAATCGTCTAAACAATATATATAAATTTATGGGTGGGGTGACCCTTAAGAATTCAAAGAATTAAGAAAAAGTAAGACTAAACTGGTAGCATTGCAAGAAAAATAATCAATAATAAATTAAATCGAAATATAATTAACAAAATAAAAACCAATCGAGAAACTAAAATTAACTGCATAATATGCACAAAATAAAGGAAACAATGAAAACAAAGAATTAGACCAAAACATTAGAAATCCGGGCTTCTAGAGCAATATAATCAAAGTTGAAGAGCCACCTTTTTACGCATTTTAAGAACATTCCAGGTATTGTCATTGATCTGATCGTCTGAGGGAGTTCATTAAATAATCGAAAAGATAAAACAGAAAAAAAATTACGATATGCAGTGGTACGGAAAAGTGGAACAGATGATAAGTTTGAAAGGTTTCCACGCAGATTATAAAAGGAGATTAAACGAAAATTACGATTACCGGACTTCATAAAGAATATTTTTAACACCTTAAAACAGTACAAATGACGAACAGGCAACAGAGTCGTGCTCCACAGCATAAAACATATCTGAATCGTCTTTGCAATTTGTTAAAGAATAGCATTAAGGATTTTAAAAATCGTACGATAGGCTCTTACCTTGAAAGGTTAACAGCAAAAAAAAATTCCAATTATTCCCTTTGGAAAGCCGTAAAAGGCACCAAAAGGCCCAAAATCCCTTATGATTTGATCACCGGAGAAATTCTCAAAGCCTTACCTAGAAAAGCATTAATTAAGCTTCTCCATATTATAAATGCTGCACTCAGATTAAAACACGTGCCGAGCCAATGGAAAGTTGCGGAAGTCATAATGGTTTTAAAACCAGGAAAACCGTCATATGAAGTAAAATCATACAGACTAATATCGCTTCTTCCCGTCATATCCAAAATTTTCGAGAGGATATTGCTAAGGCGTCTCCAACCGGTTATAGAAGAAAATAATCTAATACCTGACCACCAGTTTGGGTTCAGAAGTAAGCATTCGACGATTGACCAGGTGCATAGAATTACTAACGTAATCGAAAAAGCACTAGAAGAAAAAAAGATATGCTCAACCGTATTTCTTGACGTCTCGCAAGCCTTTGATAAGGTGTGGCACGATGGCTTGAAATGCAAACTACGACAAGTACTTCCCGCAAACCTATACGAGATTTTGAATTCATATCTCGGGAATAGACTCTTCCGTGTTAGAAATGGAAACGAATACTCAGAGCTCAAAGAAATTTCGGGCGGCGTACCGCAAGGAAGCGTTCTGGGGCCGCTTCTCTATCTGTTATATACTCGTGATATACCGAAAGAAGATGGCACTATCCTTGCTACGTTTGCCGACGACACCGCTATCCTAGCGGTAGGTAAAACAATCGAGGAAACGACTGCCAAACTGCAAAACGCATTGAATAAAGTAAATGAATGGACGAGGGACTGGCGGATCGGCCTTAACGGAACTAAATCTGTTCACGTGAATTTCACTTATAGAAAAATTAATGACTTGCCAATTTTTATAAATTTGGCCCGAATTCCCATTGCAAATGAAGCCAAATACCTGGGAATGACACTTGACGCAAAGCTGAAGTGGAATTCGCACGTGAAAATGAAACGTAAAGAATTAGAAATCAAATATAGAGAAATGTACTGGTTAATCGGGAAACATTCCCACCTCAGTACCGAGAACAAACTGCTTTTATACAAGCAAGTGCTAAAGCCGGTGTGGACCTACGGTATACAACTTTGGGGTTGTACCAAGAAAACAAATGCCAATATTTTACAGACCTTTCAAAATAAAGTGCTAAGAGAAATTGTCCAAGCACCGTGGTATGCTAGAAACGACGATATCCACAGGGATCTCGGAATTCCGACAATCGAAGCTGAAACTAGAAGCTTCGCGCGAAAACATAGAAACCGACTAATCGGACATGTTAATAGTACAGTCCTACTTATTTTGGATGAGAGCAATTTATTGCGCCGACTACAAAGAACAAAACCATTCGACTTGGCGAGATAAGGATTAACCGCGTCTAAATTGCGGAACATGCAGGATCTTTCATTGAAAAGTAACCTGCCAAACGTTTATATTTCGTGATAGAAAAATTGCTTGATAAGTAGTATAACTTAGTTGCAGTATCTAACAAATTTATATCGAAGGGTGGTGTTTTTGGTCAGTAAGAATCTGACACTACTATGAGCACGCGCTTGCTATTCTCATAGTGTCTATGGAAGATTTTCACCTACCCTCGGAAAAAAAAAAAGTTTTGCCAACTGCGCCGCCATTGAAATTTTCCATTTGAGTTCGATTAAGCACATGCGTGCAGGTTTCCTAAAAAAGTAATCCCATCAAAAACATTACTGTAAAAAGGGCCAAGTTCCTACCTATAGAAAATGTATGCAAATGTATGACAAAAAGTGGTGAGATAACAGCGGCCAAGTTCTTACAGAACTTTATTATAGAGGTAAGATAGATGAGTAAGTTGAAGCCTTATGCCTAGAATTGATAAAACGTATCTATAGAAACTTCAAACCTGGCCGCGTTTGATAGTTTCAGAAATGTGTAACAACTACTAGACCTGCAAATGGAATGGTGTTTCACCGTGCGCATAAAGCACAATAATAGCCTTTACCTATGTACATGTACATATGTATGTATAATAGCATTAGATTCCTTGAACTCAAGTTTTATTTCAACGCGGCCAAGTTTAAAGTTTCTATAGATACGTTTTATCAATTCTAGGCATAAGGCTTCAACTTACTCATCTATCTTACCTCTATAATAAAGTTCTGTAAGAACTTGGCCGCTGTTATCTCACCACTTTTTGTCATACATTTGCATACATTTTCTATAGGTAGGAACTTGGCCCTTTTTACAGTAATGTTTTTGATGGGATCTCACTTCTTTTTGTTGAGTTTTTAAAAGACTAGCGATATTTTCTTAATTTTAGGCAAATCTTGTCTATAATTACTTCTCAATCGGTTGTATTCGATGTTCGATGATAGCTGTTTTTTGAGCCTTGATATTATTAAGATCGAAACTGATTAAATTGACCCCATCTTCACCCTAGAGATTGCAACAGAGGCTTGGCCACACGAGAAAACAGTAAACTTCTTGGCTCTTACGGATAGTCTTAAACCGTAAGGCGTTTACCGTCACAGGTATACGCCTTAAGCTCTTTCCAGTGTTCGACTACATACTGCATAATGTTTGATCTGACTCTACGTCTACGTGTATATTGACTTCCTTTTGATAGCTACAATTTTCGTTATATAAAACTGTTAATAATTTGAACATTTTGCAAGGTCCACTCCCCATCCCCACACCACAGATTCAATTTATCGAGTCGAGTTCGAGAGTCGATTGTATTTTTTTTGAACTGGTTAGTAAATTGGGTTCATCCGGAGTCGGACGAATTTGCAATGAAAATGAGCAGAGCAGAGCACCTCTCCAATCTTAGGCGTTTTTTTTTTCAAACCTATATAGGCTAAAAATGTTTCCGCAACATGTTTTCAATGTAAAATACAACAAAACCTTAGCCTGGATAATTATCCAGTCTTATTTTTGTATGGAAAGCTTTTTCGAAATCTATATAGGTTTGAAAAAAACGCGCCTCTTATTGAGCTAGAGTAGGATGACGCGACGGTGCAAAAGTCATCACTGTGATCGATAGAATCACTCTCACACTTAGTTTCCCATTTGCCATTTGCCAAATATCAATTACCAATACCAACCAATCCATATGAAAATGAATACGTTTTGTGAGAGAATATACATACTGCGTTCATCGTCACATTTTTGAGTATCATTTTCATTTCATTTTCATTGTAGATATAATATAAGAAGTAGCACGTCTATATATTACGGGGAGGTTGTCGTATAAAATACATTTGGTGAGAGAATTCACCACGTTTATGGTTAGCTCTCACTAAAATGTGCATTTGTGTATGTATTTGTGGGTAAGTTTCACACTTTTGTAGTGTATATACAATGTATAATACAAGGTGGTTTGTTTTTATTAATTTAAACGATTTGCAAGTTAATAAATAAGAGTTTTTTATTTTTTCCTTTATACAAATTATAAATGCTACATATATCCCAAGTTTCAAGTCTCTAGGTCTGCTGGAAGTACCATATACATTTTGATGATCGTTGTGTCAGCTACGAAAATTACGATTTTCGGAGCTCAATATTTCTTAAATTATAATAGGTATAGTCTTGAAACTTGGAATATGATCTAGCATAGAGCTCTTCTACTCGCAGCCGGAAAATGAGGGTCCCAGTAACTTAGGAAGCTGAATTATAAGGGTAGGTAAATAGCCGCGAAGCGCTTCGGGTAAAGAGTACTGGTAGTGCCGCATGGAACTTGGCGGTCCACTACCGTGCACCCAGATTTTGAATTCGATTAAGCACATGCGTGCAACTTTCCTTTAAAGTAATTTAGATTTGATGTGGCACATGCGTGCACGCTTTTTCCTTTTACAAAGTAAATTAATTTGTACCTTCTGAAGTAATTTAAATAAAACTAAATTTCCAGATTTTCAAGAGACTTATTGTAAGTAAAAACCATGGAATAAATATTTAAGTATGTACTAACTTATTATTTAATAAATAGGGTTTATAACCTCCACTTATTAAACTAAAGGCGTTTTCTTTCTGTGGGGTTATACCAGCTCTTTCTGCGGCCAAATTGCCGCAACAATTTTATAAACCAATAACACATTATTGGTGTTGGTTCTTCTTTTTCTCTGCGGCTAATTATTTGTGTGTGCCAATTGTGCTGAGATGCCGCCGAAGAAGAAAATACCACTACCATCGGCCTTTATCCAAACGGGAAAAGTGCGTAATACACCGGACACCTCAGAAGAATACAACTGTCGCTCCTGCGAAGAACCAGACTCAGCGGGAAACATGGTTCAGTGCGATGAATGCCTTGGTTGGCACCACTACGTGTGCGCGAACGTAGACAGCTTTATCCGAGAAGAAAGTTGGGTATGCCAACTGTGTGCAGGTAAGCAATATTCATTATCCCCTCGTTTTTCAAAAGCCACATCCGCGTCTTCGGCCAAATTTGCCGGAGATGTAGCAAAATCAAATAAAATTGCATGCATAGCCACTGGTGCAATTGCATCAGAAAATAAAGTTCTAAGCCAAACGACGAATAACAAGCACCCTGACCCAAAGCCATCTACTTCTTCTGCAATCGCGTCCGCTGTTCATATCGACGAATGCAGCCACGAAAGCAATTATTTAGTCGACAATAATAAGACTGGAAGAGGAGATAATTCCGCTGTTCCTGTTATCAGAACGGGCGTGTCAAATGTTCCCATCGACGTTGTACAAATTGAATTTGGGAAAGCGGTGAACTCAATCACAAAGTGTACGCCAAATGTACCCTCTTCGGATGTAACGATTCGCGTTAGCCAACCTGAGCTGAATTCTGTCACTTGTGATCCTGTTGCTTCATCATCGAGTGTTCCAGTCGTCGCAAATAATTCGTCTGTGGCCACCCACATAGGTGGGGTCAATGAATTTGCATTGAAGACCAATAGGCAAAGGCGAACTTCAACAACCTCCTGTCATTCTCGATCGTCGAAAGCTTCCTCCTCAAGAATTGTGCAACTGGAGTTACAGAGACTTGAAGAAGAAAGGGTTTTAGCGGAGAGACGTGAAAATGATTATTTATCGAAGAAGTATAAGATTCTTTCTCGATTTAAAGATTCGGAAACTGAATCTGAAGGAGTAGAAGAGGATGCGACCGCATCTAAACTGAAGGTCAGCGGGTGACTTGGAACAGCACCCACGTGGAATTGTCTGCAATCAACGGAAGTGGTAACTGCGGGCACGTCGGGTTTGCGGCATTACACTTCGATAAAACATCATGAACATAAAGCAATGTTTAAAGCCGCTACTAGGTTGAACACAATGCAGCCGCGTTACCAGCCTGAGACGTCGAAGATTAATATGCCGTCTTCGTCAAAGGACTTGCCAATAAAGCCGACACCTCAATACCCACAGCAGCACTTCCAGCCTACAGCTTTACAAAGATTGCCGACGGCTCGCCCCGGCGCTAACGTACCGTATGTTCACGTTTGCAATGGATCGAGACCTGATGTTCCTGAGCGTGTAATGCCACAGCCACAACCAGCTGACCCGTTGAGAACCACCTTGCCTTCTTCGAACGTTCCGCCCCCGCCGCCTTTATATGAGAATCAACATCAGCTACGCCAGTCTTCGAACTCACAAGCGCCACCTCACCTTAATTTGAATGGACATGCTTCACATGCTTTGAATAGAAACCAGATCGCGGCACGTCACTTAATGTCTCGTGATTTACATTCATTTGGTGGAAACCCTGATGAATGGCCGCTTTTTATTTCCGATTTTAACCGGAGCACCGAACTTTGTGCCTTCAACGATGAGGAAAATCTGGTCAGATTAAACAGAGCTCTTAAGGGAGACGCATTAAACGCGGTGAGGAGTTTGCTGATACAACCCAATTGTGTACAGCAGGTGATTGCGACACTTAAGATGTTGTACGGAAGGCCAGAGCTGATTATATATGCTCAGCTCCGGAAGATTCGCGCCATACCACCCCCAAAAGCGGAAAAGCTCGAAACGATAGTGAGTTTCGCGCTGGCGGTACAGAATCTTTGCGCTACTGTTGAAGCATCGGGATTGGTAGAGCACTTAAATAACCCTACCCTGCTGCAGGAGCTCGCGGATAAACTACCCCCTGCCATACGTCTCAACTGGGCGATCTACAAACAAACATTACCAAATCAAGCATGTACACCTGCAATATTTAGTAAGTGGGTGTACCAAATCGCTGAAGCTGCCAGTGGGGTCCTTCTTCCAGCTACGTCGCTATCATTCGGAGAAGGTAAGCCAGTTCGAGGTACAAAGGAAAAGGGCTTTGTAAATGCCCACTACAAAGAGATGGAACAATCGACTAAACTTCCGTCGAGTAAACTCAAGTGCTGTATATGCAGTGGCAATTGTGTTTCTGTCGCGGATTGCCAGCGTTTTCAAAAACTGAGCCGAAGGGAAAGATGGTTAGAGGTAAGGAAAAATCAACTGTGTCGGCGATGTCTCGTGAAGCACGCTAATTATAAGTGCAACTCGACAGCCGTTTGTGGAAAAAACAATTGTGTACTTAAACACCATCGGTTGCTGCATAACGACACCTCTACTGTAACACCTCGTCATGATGTTGGGACTGCGGAAAGGCCGGTACAGAATAACCCAAGCGACAACACAGAGCTACCAAAAGACACGGGGACTGTTGGCCTGCATGCACAAAAAAACTTAAGTGCTCGGTCTCACAGTGTCTGCTCAACTTTATTTCGCGTAGTTCCAGTGGTCCTATATGGTAAGGGGATTCAGCTAAATGCGCTAGCATTCCTGGACGACGGATCGTCTCTTACGTTGATGGACGAGGAGTTGGCGAGTGAGCTGAAAATCAACGGCGCTCCGCAACCATTGTGCTTACGATGGACTGGAAACACACACAGATACGAAAATAACTCCGAAATATTCAATCTGCAAATATCTGGTGTAGGACCGAATGCGAAAAGGTACATGCTCTCAGATGTACACACAGTTGAAAGGCTACAGCTACCTCCTCAATCACTCAACTCCAATGAGATGCAAGCAAGGTACAATCACCTAAAGGGAGTTCCACTTCAAGCATATAGCAAGGCCGCACCACAATTGTTAATAGGGCTCAACAATGCAAAGCTGGGACTGCCGTTAAAGTCCAAAGAAGGAGGTCTGCAAGAGCCAGTAGCGACTAAAACTCGTTTAGGATGGGTCGTACATGGAACCAGCTCCCGTGAGCCCGAAGAAAGCAGACCATAATGCGAAGAATACAGTTTCCATATTTGCGATTGTAGTGACGGGGACCTGCAACAATTGGTAAAGGACTTCACGCGGGCAGATAATTTCGGAGCTTCGAATTCTACGATGCTAATGTCAACCGAAGACTCTCGTGCGCTGGACTTATTAAGCACTTATACTGTTCGCAAAAATGGCAGGTTTGAGGCTGCGCTGCTCTGGAAGTTCGACGATGTTCAGCTGCCAAATAGCTCTCATATGGCTAAGAGACGATGGGAGTGCTTGCAAAGACGAATGCGACGGGAGCCAGAGCTCGCAATAGCATTGAACAACAAAATAAAGGAGTACGTTTCGAAGGGCTACGCTCGGAAACTTTCGGCCAAAAAAGTGGATGAAGGACGTCACCAGTCATGGTATCTCCCAGTGTTTCCGGTTCACAACCCCAACAAGCCCGGGAAACTCAGAATAGTTTGGGATGCAACAGCCGCAGTCCAGGGAGTTTCGCTTAACACTGTTTTACTAAATGGTCCCGACCAGCTTGCATCATTAACCTCTGTCATTTTCAAGTTTCGCGAAACAAAGTAGCTATCTGTGGGGATATTATGGAAATGTTCCACCAAGTTTCCATAAGGGATGAGGACCGAAATTTCCAGAGATTTTTGTGGAGTTACGATAGCGACAACAGTCCAGAGACCTACATAATGACAGTTATGGCTTTCGGGGCCACATGTTCTCCCTGCACTGCCCAGTTCGTGAAGAACAAGAATGCGGACGAATTTGCGAAGGAGTTTCCGAGGGCAGCTCGGTCGATTAAGGAAAATCATTATGTAGACGACTTAATGGACAGCGTTCCCACAGAAGAAGAGGCGATCAAGTTGGCGAAAGAAATTCGATACATACATCAACAAGGTGGCTTCCATATTAGAAATTGGATTTCAAATTCACCCGTGGTCCTTAAAGCGCTTAAAACGCTCTGCCTTCGCAACTTTATGGCGAGACGTGGAATTCCAAATGAAATTTACAGCGATAATGCCACTAATTTTCGAGGCGCTGAACGGGAATTAAAAGCAGCACTAACGAGCATCCAGAAGGAAAAGTTGGCAGAAGCCTTCACTTCGGCGACAACTAAGTGGAAGTTCTTCCCACCGGGCTCGCCACACATGAGCGGCAGTTGGGAAAGGATGGTGCGCTCTATAAAGACCGTTCTCTACGCTACGATGCCTACTTGTACTCCGTCCGACGAGCTCCTGAGGAGCATGCTGATTGAGGCTGAAAACGTTGTAAAATCGCGGCCGCTAACATACATTCCGATAGATACTGAGAATCATGAGGCGCTCACTCCCAATCATTTTATTTTGGGGTCATCCAGCGGATCGAAGCCGTTCACCGTATTTAACGACGATGTCAGGGTGCTTAGGAAAAATTGGCTAACATCGCAGCAATATGCGGATGGCTTTTGGAGGCGATGGGTGAAAGAATATTTACCTACATTGACAAAGCGCACGAAATGGTTTACGCCCGCGCAACCGGTCAAAATTGGAGATTTTGTCCTTATTGTGGACCCCAACGAACCAAGGAACTCCTGGCCAAAAGGAAGGGTAATTCGTACGAACCAGTCAAAGGATGGCCAAATACGGAGTGCTTTCGTACAAACTCAGCGTGGGATATATGAGAGGCCTGTCGTAAAGTTGGCGGTACTCGACGTAGGAGTCCCGGAAGAGCCACGGGCATACAACTACTAAGGGGGAGTGTTGCGAACAACTCTGACGCATAGTGTAAACGAAAATGCGACACTTAACGAACGCAGTCGCGTAGTAGAGTAGCTGCCCGCCTGAGCTGACTACCTTGTCCGTTTTGCCAACTGCGCCGCCATTGAAATTTTCCATTTGAGTTCGATTAAGCACATGCGTGCAGGTTTCCTAAAAAAGTAATTTTGAATTCGATTAAGCACATGCGTGCAACTTTCCTTTAAAGTAATTTAGATTTCATGTGGCACATGCGTGCACGCTTTTTCCTTTTACAAAGTAAATTAATTTGTACCTTCTGAAGTAATTTAAATAAAACTAAATTTCCAGATTTTCAAGAGACTTATTGTAAGTAAAAACCATGGAATAAATATTTTAGTATGTACTAACTTATTATTTAATAAATAGGGTTTATAACCTCCACTTATTAAACTAAAGGCGTTTTCTTTCTGTGGGGTTATACCAGCTCTTGCTGCGGCCAAATTGCCGCAACAAAACTTATAAAATTCTAGCATTTGAGAATTTGAGAAAAGGAAAATAAAATTTTACATCTCATTCATTTTTTAAGTGCTTTGAAATTGACAAAAATAAAAATCTTCAAGACTTTCCAAAACGAAATAAGACCCGGTGGGGGACTTATTTCGCAGCAGTCATTTTAATAAGACCACATGACTCATGTGGTCGGTCTTATTTCCATTTAGAAATGGAAATAGTGCCACATGTGGTCTTATTTCGTAGGGCGCTATTTCACGTCACCAGCGATAGTATACACCTCTGCTTGGAAGACAGTTGTAAATCTGCCCAGTGAAAAAGATTGAGCAACGTGGCATTCTTCTGAGTAGATGCCTGCTCCGGAGAGCTATAAGGACCCGTCCGTATAGAAGACTATACTTTCTAATAAGAAACCAGACCAACCCCCGCTGCTCCATTCAGAGCGTTTTGGAAGGAGACATTGGAACCTTCGCCCGAAATTATATTTGGAGCTGGTGGCTCCCCCAAGGCTCCTGGTACTGAATCGAGAAGCTCCTTCACCCTCCTACATCTACTACCTTCACTGAAGGTAACTCGCCTTCCAAGAAGCACACCTATGCGGTGTACCGCTTTCCTAGCTTCGTTTTTAATGAAGATATGCAGTCGAGGCAAAGCAAGAATGATCTCAATGGCGGCGGTGGGTGTCCCTCTCATGGCTCCTAGGTGCTGAAGTTTATCAAGGGAACGTTTGAGGCTTTGCTTTGCACCACCAAGCTATCGACCCGTATACGGCATATGGCCTGACTATACCAGTGGACCATTTTTAGGCTAAGCCCCCATGATCTATTGAACATTTAACGGCATTGCCAGAGCTTGTTGGTGGCCTTAGTTGTTCTTGCAACCAATTGGTCTAGGAAGGTTAGTTTTGGGTCCAACAGGATACCCAAGTATTTCACCGTACTAGAAGGTCTGAGCTGGCTGCCTAGTAACGTAGGCCATCCTGCACTGTCTTGGAGTAACTACCTAATAGGTAGGTAGGCACCTACCTAACTACCTAATGAAGTTGTTGTTGATCTGCTCTTAAGCATCGCTATGATCTAACCGATGAGTATCTTTGATAGGCTGGCTATCATGGATTAGCGCTACACTTACACTTGGAAGATCATAGGCTGGTTTACCCGGCTTGGGGATGAAGACAGCGTTGGCCCTCCTCCAAGATAGAGGGACATAGCCTAGAGCAATACTTGCTCGATAGATCCTAGTAAGCAACAGTAGTATTGTATCAGTCCCCTTTTGAAGGAGTATCGGATAAATACCGTCTGGTCCGGGCGATTTGTAAGGTAAGAAAGATAGAATGATGGTTCTTACCTTTTCTATCGTTACAGCGCTCACCGCTGACCTCCATTGATCACTAGTGGGCCTGCTTATGTATGGATATTGACTTTCCTCTCCAGCATCATTGCATCCAGTTAACAATTGTAGGGTTTCCTCTTTTGAGGAATAGCGCAAGGTGTTAAGTTTGGCATTTGGATCCGCAGAGAGAACTCTCTGCAGGCGCGAAATGGCACATACATCCTTTAGCTCCCCACAGAAATTTCCCCAAGATGTGAGCTTGGCCTGTTTGACTTGTCGTTTGTATTCTCTCTGCGCGTTGGCATGAGAGTTCCAATCAACCGTGCTGCCAGTTTTCATGGCTTGAGCTTCCGCACTTTCTTCCTGATCGTGGCTAGCTTGTTGTTCCGACCAGTTGGTTTTGCACCGCTGATCTCTTTCTCAGGACATGATTCGTGGAAAGCTGTTATAATACCTTTCTGTAGGGTATCAACCGCTGTGTCAAGTGCAACGCTGTCGTGAAGCATAGGCGCCCCAGTTCGTGCAGCGCACATTTCTGGTGGTGGCTTTGAAAGGTTGATCCGCAGCCAAATTGAAGGCCACGTATATATGATCAGAAGCCGATTCTTCTTTGAGAACTCTGCATCGAGTAACCATGTCCACCGCATTTGCCGAGGCAACAGTAAGATCGATAGCTTGCCTTCTTTGTCGAGAGACGAGGGTAGGATCGGTCCCTAGATTAAATATCTCAAGATGGGAGGCTGCGAAGTAGTTTAAGAGAGTTATTCCTCTCACGTTTGTATCAGTACTTCCCCAAACCCAGTTATGTGCATTTGCATCCATACCGATTATCAACAATTTGTTAGCTTGCCGAGCATGTTCAACAAGACTCAACATCTCTGCCAAAGGAGGTGGCGAGATGGAGTCGTAGGGCAAGAACACCTAAGCCATAAGGACTACTGTGCTGTTGCCACCTCTTGAGTTGGGTTAGGTGGTTATCCCCGTATTCGGTAGGATTCACTTAAACCAAAGACCCAAGGTTACAGGTTTAACCATCTCATCTGCCTGTTCTTTATCTAGGGCAGAGCCCTTTCTGGCCCATTCACCCGCACCCTGAGGTACCTAGTTTTTCTCCCACTTCTCTCCGCTTCAAAAAGCGCACGAGTAGGGTTTTTCGAAGTCCAAGCATGGGACAGTGTAGTCTGAATTTATGTCACCGCTAAACTAATTGTCGAGGCTCAAGAACCATCTCTAAAAGTTCAAAATGATCATGACGAAGCATGATTTTATAACAACTACAAATATGTCTTTTTAAATAATTACAATTATCAATGTAGGAGAAGGAAATTAATTATTTTTTAACGCTTTTAACAAAAGTTGTGGTATTTTAAACAATTTGTCTACAAATTAAGTAGTAGAGTAAATCTCAACAGTAGAGAATGGATCTGTTATTCTTGCTGTTTTATTTAATGCTCAAAATCTAAATACATATCTCATTTTCAAATCTAAACTTCAGGTTTTGAGCATTAGATTAAATCATAGTGAGAAATTCGCGCGAATTTTATTTGTAAAATTCAACTTTTGTTCTCAAATTCTCAAGTAGGTATTAGAATTTTTTAAGTTACTATTCTTATTAGCTTATGTAGATTATGAAAAATTAAAATTTGAGAAAAGAAACTTATACAATTTTAGTTTTTGAGAATTTGAGTAAATAAATCTAGACCTCCAAGCCCCATACGAATGGACACACCCACCAATGCTAGATCTATTGAAACCTATGCAGCACCATACTTGTGGCAAAAAACAAAACAAAACAAAAGGCCATTTATTTTACGTGCTTCCTGCACAAGACCCTTTATAACTGACAAGTTATTTTTAAGTACTGCTATTCTGCGGCATATTCAAAATTGAGCTGTGAAAATGTGTTTAACGATGAAAACCATCACATAGTCTGATTAGATTTACAAAATATAGTTTTATTTCATTTTAAATATATTACTTATAAATTTGGCTAATTATAACACATATAACGCTTACATTGTATGGAATATAATATCTACAATGATATAATAATAGCTTCCAGATAACATTAGGCGCTAGCCTTGGCCACGATGTCTATATACGTTTTGAGGGCCATTACTTTTGTATTTACAATCGAATGAGTACAAGTAGCCAACAAAGCTTTACCTCTATCCAACTCACCCTGTAATATCATACAAACAACTAGATTGTATCTCATAATTGACTGTGCCGCTTCGATGGACTTAACTTGCCAATCTTTTGTCTCAAAGTCAAAGGCATTAGGGGCCGACATGAATTTCGGCTCCAGGTGAATACGAGCTTCAGCTAATTTGTCCATCATTATAAGAGCTTCTGCGCTATACATGTGTCCCAACATTCTAAAGAAACATCAATTATTTTATAAACGAATTATAAGTATATGTATGTATATCTATTTCTATTTACTCATATGAATCTGAAGTTACATCCATGTTCAGTAAATCACGTGCATACTCCAAGGCCACAATAAAATCTCCCAAACGCAAGGAAACATAACTGAAGGCAGCATAAATAGCAGCACCAAAGTTCTCGAAGGAATCCTTAGAGATCGGCATAGAGGGATTACAAATATTATCATCGGTGATTGAACTCCAACTTTGTGTATCGGCGTCTTCGGTTGTTGTCCTTGTAAACTGCGATTTGTAAGAGTTATACAAATAAAGTGCATTGCGTAGACACAAAGCTGCAAACTCCAAATTTAAGTCAGGTATTGCAGCAGATTGCACATCTTCTCTAAAAATTCAAAATAATAAAATTATAATAACTGCTTGAACGCTTGGTGTGAATACATACGAATAGGAAAGTATTGGTGTTGGTTGAAAAATAAACTTTCTTCGAGAACCAGGACAAATTATTGCAGCCACAATAGGTTTCTTTTCATTCTCTATATTGGACTAAACAAATTTTTAGGTTTTAGTTACCAGAACTTGTTTTTCATTATCCGAACTCACCATTTCATTACCCATTATACAAGCTTCGGCCAGTCTAAACCAGAGCCTGGGATTTTTATGATACTTCTTGAGCGGTATTAGAAAACACTCGAATGCCTCCTTGGGCCGTCTCAAGTGAAGCATCGAAATACCCAGATTATATAGAATTTCTCGTGAACGCGGCGCACTCAGATAATACAGAGGCACATTCTTCAAATTACTCGAGAATTTATTGTCGAATGTAATGGCGTTTTGGAAAAACTTTGCTGCAACAGCATAATGGCGGACTCTTAAATGTATTATACCCATGTTATTAGCGATACAGGTATCCAAATCTTCCCCATGATTCCTAGAATTACAAAAGCTTATAGCATGTTCTCTTTGTTGTCTTTTAATCAACTTTAACTCACTCAACACAATAAGATCCCATGGTAAAGTTTTTTGATAATTGTTTAGCTGCCATTTGGAAGTCTTTCATTAAGTAATATTGATGTGCCTTAAGTGCGGCGAATTCTGCTGTCTGTAAGGATAATGATTACGGCTTAAAATAAAACAAAAAAACCTGCGCCTACCCCATCATCTGGTATCACAACCATCTTCCTGTTCAGGACATTTGTCATCAGTGCTATCAATTTGAACATCCGGTTGAATCCATCGATGCTACTTAAAATCTCTGGCGATGTATTCTCCTCGCCTACCACTACGCATACATTTATTCCCAAATGTATTTGTATGGCTTCAAGGAAAGCCAACGCTCGTTTGAATTGGTTTGTCGCTAGGAGACAGCTTATCATAAGTACACCAATATTTGAGACAATCGACTCTTCCAAATCATCCAGCCTTTCTACCAGGGGCATAAGAATATCGATTGCACTGAAATATTTGCGCTTGTGATAGTATATCACTGATTTATTGTATGTTACAATTGGACTACGAGATTTAGTTCTATGCGCCTAGAAGAATAGAAACCCATTAGTTAAGAAATACAAAAAGAAAATCCTGTAAAATTTTACAAAATGTGTGTGTAATGAAAACTAACGGTTCAAGATCTTAAAAATGTGGTCATAAATGCACCTGAGAAGAGTGACGAAGGTACTTTTATCAATCGCGGATGTCAGGTTATCCTTATTTCCGCTATGCAGAATTCATAGGTCTGTTCTCGTACCTGTCCAAAGCAGCCGAAAACATTGAAATCCTGTTCCCGTACGAAGATTTTTCATAGGTTTTGACAAAAGAGAGTGTAGTTTTGCGTAGTTTTCGGCTGTTTTGGACAGTACGGGAACAAACCTCATGTTGTTTACACTGCTTTTTCTACATGTTTTAATGCCTCCACATATGAAGTTAAGGTTAGGTCTACGGATTGACGCTGGGGAAGACTAATTAATATCTATTCTGATGCCCATGAAGTTTTTTTTTGCTTCGATAAATCTAAAGATAACGGCTTTCCATCGACTGTTGGCTTCGATGGGTGCTTTTTTTCTATTTTAAATTCTGAATGCCTAACGAGATTCTAATTAAAGGATCATGTAATGTAGTGGCAGCGGCGTATTTAAATAAAATGTCTCAGAATAAATCAAAATTAAAAATAATGTAAGTACGTATTTATTGAAATTGTATCGTTTTGGACGTCTGTCTCGTTCGGCATAAGAGTAAAGACTAAAAACTCCGGACTCGTGAACGTTGTCAAAGATTTGTAGATGCAGAGCTCATTTTCGTCTTTGTCTCTTTCTAACGTCTAGCAGATCAGCTTGTTCTTAAGCTAACGCTGTCTATTTTATCAAGCTTATTAGCTAAAACCTGCAGTTTTACTTTAAGCTGTTGTGCGCCAAAAGTTGTAACCCTTCGCCACAAAGCACAAGCTTCGATTAGATGACGTCACTTTTTCGAGTACTTTGCGACTGATGTACTGAAAAGTCGTTTCATACTGTAGGTGTCAGAAATATCGGCTTGAAACCAATCTAAACAAGTAGTTCTAGAATTTAGAGAGAAACTACCTAACATAACCTAACAAAAAACTCCATAAAAATAAATTTTTATATAACTTAAACAAGTATTTAGTTTATTTATTTAACGAATAGAAAATAGCTTGGAATGTCTCGCGACCCTTAGTAACAACTTCCGATATACGGCGACAGTCTTGATGTAACCTTTGGATTTCATGTCGGCTCTTGGCCAAGAAAATGTAAGACCGCTCATCGAACTTCTCGCGATGTTTACTTAAATTCTGCAACATAGCCTCGCTGTGTTTCAAAAATGCTCGATTCTTGTCAACTGTAAGAAAAAAATCCACCTTTATAAGTTTCTGAAACTTCTTCTAAAAATCGACCGGTATTACTCTTTTTTAGTCGCAAGGCTCTCGATTGTTTCACATCCTGAAGCAGTGCATTAGCTGAGAACTGTTGGGTATCCCGTTTGAATGAATTACGTGCAGCATTGAGGATATATTCCTCATGCAGAGGGTTTTTTTCCTTTGACATAACTGAATTTGGATCCTCAGTTTGGATATCCTCGAAATCAGATGTGACTTCTTCGTTTTCGAAAGCTGATTTATTTGACATGATTAGTTTTTTTATGGCGTCCATTTGTACAATTAAAACACAATTTTTTTATTTTTAATATTATTGTTTTAAGCTTGATCTCGACACAATTCTGATAGCACACTTAAACTTACAATAAACGTAATATACTGTCGTTGCGCAGGTTGAGGTACAGTTTACCCCTGCAGTTTACCGCTAGGTATGATTGCGATTGCAATTGCACTGTAATTGGTCAAGTGTTCGACAGAACAATTGGACTAGATTTAAGATATTTATTAAACTGTACTAGAGGTGTTAGGCATATACGATTGGAATGGATTTGTTACCACAGAAGATAAGTATTTTAGTAGTGCATCTGCACACGCGTTATTTTCTTAATTAAAATATGTTTGCGATAGCTTTTAATGTACTCCCCGTAGTTGTAATTAGCTTATTTATTTATTTATTTATTGTTCCAAAGAATAGTTTCACAGTAAGATAACGTCTCATAGTTTGTGAGGGCTTTACAATAACAACATGTAACACTAAATGAAATAGCTTTATATTAAGGTATCATTGGCCAAGTGTTTGAAAAGATAAGTTTTAAAAGTGCTTGTGTTTGTGGTTCTCCTTAGTGTAACGGGTAGTGAGTTCCATATGAGAGTGGCGTGGACGAAGAATGAGCGCTCAGATTGCAGGCAATAGAATCTGGGCCGAATCATGATGGCTGTTCTTTGTGAACTGGCAAAATTTAATCTGCTGTACACATACTCAGGCTGTTGGGTCTGCATAATACCATGGGAAAGGATTAGCGTTCTGAACTTAATGAGGTTGTCGAAGCTAAGACCCATTATTTGCAGAGAGTAACTCGTTATATGGTCGTAATATCGTTTACTAAAGATGTATCTTGCTAAATTGTTGTAAGTGACATTCAATTTACGCCTAGTGTTGTAGTCAACAAAGCAGAAAACCTCGCAACTATATAGCAAAATGGATAATAAAAGGGACTTAACAAGTAACATCTTAGTTTTAACCGGTAAAGAATTTTGCGTGGCCCATAACAATCGGAGACCATAATATACTTTTCCAATTGTAGTTGCAGCGTGATCGGTCCAGGTAAGAGTATCATTGAAAACTATTCCCAAATTTCGAGACTTCGTGACGTATTCTATTGTCGCCTGGCCTAATTTTATCGGCGGAAATGTAGACGTATCTAAAGACCGCTTATAAATGCAGAGTGTCTTAGATTTCGCTGGATTCAGTGATAAATTGTGTTTAAGGGCCCACTGTTGTATGATCTCTAGATCTTTGTTAACCATATCGATGGCTTGACTAATCATATCCAGCGAGCAGGACAAATATAGTTGGACGTCGTCAGCAAACATATGGACAGAACAATGCTTAACATGTTGTGGGAGTTCGTTCACATAAAGTGAAAATAATATGGGCCCGAGAATTGAGCCCTGTGGAACTCCCGTGGGAACTCCAAGAAACTGAGACATTTGGTTTCCCACTGCTACGCATTGCTGACGGCCCGTGAGGTATGAATACAAAAGTTTGACAGCCAGTGTCGAAAATCCAAATCGGTGCCGCAACTTCGTACAGAGGACCGAGTGATGCACCGTGTCAAACGCTTTCGAAAAGTCCAACAGCGTCAACAACGTAGGACAGTTGCTATCCAGGCCATTGCGGATGTCATCGACAACGAGTAAGCGTGCAGTTTTGCAGCTCCTTTTCGCGCGAAAGCCGGATTGGGAGGAATTCAAAAGGTGGTTGCTACTTAAGTGCGCTTGCATTTGCTTTAGCATGGTTTTCTCGAATACCTTAGATAAAAATGTTAAGATTGCGATTGGTCTGTACTCGGTCCGGCTCTGCGACTTAGGTATCGGTATAATCTTAGCCCTTTTCCACGAGAGAGGGTATTCATAAGTGGTTAGTACGTGATTAAAAATATGTGTGATATGTTTCAGAATGAAAGGAAGGAGAAGTTTTAAAAATTTAGGATTTATTTCATCTAAACCTATCGCATCAGATTTAACCGATAACACTGCTTCAACTACATCTTCATCCGTTAATCGAGTGAAGTTAAAATTTACTAAATTATCGTCTTCGGTAGACTGATCTGTAAACTGCGCGAAATCGTGGTCTTGAATTGATGGCGCAGAGACCGACACAAACTGCGAATTGAGAACATTACAGTCTACACCAACATTTACACTCGAACGCTGTCTCCCATTGCCTAGTTTGCGCAGTTTTTTCCAGATAACTTTCCCAGACTGAATTTCGGGATTAAGGAAATGTTCGTAGTGGCGCCGCTTTGCAGCCCTTACACGAACGACAACCATGTTGCGAAGGGACCGGTAAGTGTCATAGAACGCAGGGAGTTTGTATCGTTTCCAACGAGCATACGCAGTATCACGATTATGGATCAAATCTAATAGATCTCTACCAAACCAATGGGGGGACCTGGAAATGGGGGATCTATGTCGCAGCGGAACATGCTGCTCAAACTGTGTTTTTATACTTTGCTCCAGAAATGATATTTGCTGATTAACTGATGCCATCAAAAAAATATCGTCCCACTGAATTTGGATAACGTCAGACCGTAAACTTTGGTAATCAATATTTTTAAAATCTCTGAAAGTAATGACATAATTAGTTGCATCAGATTGGATATCATAGGTTAGAAATATCAGATCATGTTTGGAGAAGCCCGGCGCTGACAGCTGACTGTAAAGCAGGGCTTTTCTACTATCGTTAACAAAAAACACATCGAGAAGAGTAGCAGGGGCATATGCAAAGTGTGTCGGGGTCGATAAATTAACAGATGTTAAGTCAATGCTTTTAAATTTTTCAATTAACGGAGCGGAGGCACGAACATTAAGTAGATTACAATTAAGATCACCAGTAATAATAATATAAGGAGTGGAACAAGAGATTCCTTCCAGTACACTAAGAATAGGCGAATTATCTAAGTTTTTATTTGGTCTGTAGATCACTCCAAGAAGCAAACGCTCAACACCACATGCAACATTGAGAAATAAATAGTCGGAAGTACAATTAACGGTTGATTTGCAGACAACATTTACACGAAGTCCATTGCGCACATAGACAGCCACACCCCCACCCAATCGACCAATTCGATCACCTCTAAAAAGCTCATAACCATCCATATTATAGACTGCATTCGGGAAATCAGGAAAAAACCAGGTTTCGGATACGCAAATTATGTCCACACTAGAGTTAATGAACAGCAGACGAAATTCATCCAGTTTGGGTTTCAGACTCTGAGCATTAATGTGGCAAATGTGAATGCCTTTTATCTGTGAACGCAATACACGAATCATTTGATATAAACTAACATCCATATCACTCTCGCCAGAAATGAACCTACTGTTATGAGCACTTTAGTTCATATGCGAAGTAAACAAAATAGGCTTAGTAATTAGTTACTTACTAAGTTAGCGCTACAGCTCGAGGTGAACCGGGGCCTGCTTCTCGCAACCATTTGTGTGTGCGTGTTATTTTTTTGCACGAATGGAAGGAACCTACAGTTTTTTGCCGACTCCGAACGGCGAGTTGAGAAGCTCAATCGTGAATAATGATACTCTTTGATCAGACATTCGAAAGAAGTGACACCGTGAAAGAACTCTTTTAGGTGTTAGACCCAGCCAGGAGTTCAACCCGGGCAACATTGCGTGGTAGTCCAACGCACTAACCACCACGGCCACGGCGGCCATTAATTAGTTAGTTAAGTAATTTATTCTCGATCAATGCGATTGGGTGCATCGATTTTATTTCAGATTGTCTTACAACATGTCATTGGAAGTGCACTTTTGACTCCATATTGGAGTAAAACACATGCAAGTCATTGATGTTCCGAACATTTTTTATTGTTTATATCAACGGGTTAAGAAAGTCGGCTACTGAAGCTGAATTTCATGACATTGAAAGAAGAGTTCATTGAGCACTTGTTCATCCGTATCGACTCGAACTTATCCAGACAATCAAGACCTAGCCTTTTTTGCAAATATTAACCGGCACGCCATAAGAAAGAGATAGGAAATTAAATATTTTTGAAGGGACATTATGGTCACCAGTATCCTAACTAATTGAATAAAACTTCCCAGCTGTTGACGAGGATAGGAATATACCGTCTACCACTGGTTGGAAAAGAAAACATAGATCCTCAGCCCAGGAAATTTTGAATGCATGCAACTGGGTAGCAGCTAGATAATCAGTCTAAACAGCCTTTTCCGACTATTCTTCGAGGAAAGTAGGTACTTAGATGAGGTTTAGGGTACGTATGACAAATATCAATAAACAACCAAACAACATGTAGAGGAAATATACAAATCGCAGCTCCAACGGGATGATGGAGGGTAGGAAAGGAACACTGCACCTTTTATTAAGAATATAATACCATTTAAAAGTATGAACACAAATCATGGTCGGTAGGTTATACCCGTTGGTACTTTTAGAAGAGTATTACTGATTACAGACTACTCGGTGCTGCAGTAAGTAAGTGGAGCTATATTTCTGTCTCCATTTGTTTCAAAAACAAGTTTATATACAAAAATTAAATTAAATTAACTTTAACTAAGGCTTACTATACTCACTTCAGCTGATTCAGTATCTAACAGTTGCAGCAAAACTTGGTGATTCTTGCAATCGTTTTTATAAAACTCTGCTACACACTTATTATGTTGAATCTTGTAGGTGTTTCCCATAGATTGTTCCAACTCGCAGAGAGTCTCCAAACATTTGTCATAGCATTGCCTACGAATAACAAAACGACATGAGTTGTCCAACATCTATACTTTGTACTCACTTATTAAAGTCATCTTGAGCCTGTGTTATTAAATTAAAGTCCTGCTCTGTTAACTTAGCATTTTCAGAAGAAAACAACTCCAAGGATAGCATGATAAAATATATCGCTAATAATTAATATTGAAAAGGAAAATTAAAAAAATGAATATACCAAAGATTTGAACATTTTAGAATGACATGTCTTTGACAGTTCACACAGCAGCTGTTAAAAGAGTCAGGCAAATATGCATCCAGGGAAAGACACTTTGAGAGAGGTGTGTTTCAAGTAAAACACTTGTTAAGTATTTACTCTAGTACCTAAATATTAGGTTTGTTTGGTAACCGTTAATTTACTAGTCTGTTCAGTTGTGCTGGACAGAAAAGAACAGAAAAATACAAGGTTTACGTGTTCAATGAGAAACGCTTTTGTCCGAGACTGATCTGCTTTGTGTTCAATGACTCTGTGCTGGATAACTTTTCTGCACCTACTTTCAAGGTAGAACAGAATCGTGAGAAATGTCATAATCAGCTGTGTTGTACATTTGTTTTTTTTTATTTGAAGCGAAAAGTGGTTCGATGAGATTTAAGTTTACCAAAAGGAAGTAATCGAAGTTTAATCGCAAAAAGCACAATTAGTTGTTGTTAAATGCTGTAAATAATTTGGAAAACTTAAAGTAAAATAATCATAAATGCAATTGTCATTGTTGACAACAAACATATGGCTGTGCTTTTCTGTGCTGACTTGATCTGAGCTTTTGCACAAATCTGTGCTTTTCTGATCTGCCCTTTTCTCACTGAACAAACTATACGTACATTTACATCCAACTGTCAAAAATCCAGAGAAGTGAGAGCCAAAAGACAGTGTCAAAAAATCCCCCTCTTGCGAAACCGGGCTACATCTAATTCATGTAGTGACCGAGGGAGATCTATCAAACAGCAATCTGACAATTTGTGAATTGTCAATCACCATTTGTTAGAAAAATAAAAGAAAATTAGTTTTTCATGAAAATATTCAATAGTTAAAAAAGAAGAAGACAAGATTTTCCCCAACTTTTACTACTTGACAGATGTCCCATTTGTGTTAATAAAAGGTCTGTTTGGTGTGCAGTAAATTTACGTAAATTTACTGAACCTGTCAAAAATCAAGAGAATAGAGAGCCAAATGAGAGTGTCAAAAAATGTCCCCTTCTACGAAATCGTGCTAGACCACATCCATGTAGTAGTCCCGGGACATCTATCAAACAGCCATCTGACAATTCGTGAAATGTCAATCTTCATTTTTGTTTGTGTAATTAGAAGTTTCTGAGAGGATTTTCCCCCACTTTTCAAATTATTAACTATTTGACAGATGTGCCATTTGGATTACGAAAAGCACACCAAACAGACCTAAAAGTTACCAAACACACCTTGTAAAAATTATACAAACTTTTTGAAAAATAGCTCAAAGCTAAATAAAGAAATCTATCTATCAAGTACCGTATAGTATAGTATACTTTTCGAACTGCATTGCTACATCAGTGGCTTTTCGTTTCTCATTAGATGGAAGTTTCTGGTTCATTTTAACCTCACAATTTCCTGTGCTTTCCAATAGGTCAACCTGAATTTTCGACTTTTGTAATTATTTTTGGTAAATATACGTTATTTTAAGGCGTTCTGTATATAACTTAATGTGAGGAAACATTTGTTTATTTGTTTAAAACAATAAAACATTTTTCACAAAACCATACAAATCTGCACTCTTCTCTTGTAATCGAATATGATTTTGTCTCTGCCTGTACTGAACTGTCAAAGGTGACAACTAATGATAAAAACAGTTAATTCATTTTGTCGGTTTTTGTTTGGGCATTTTTGTATGTATAAAAACGACTAAAAAGCCGACGCGGGAGTTTGTTTTTTTTATAGTTTCATGTTTTTATTTATATTTGTTTAGTTCATCATGAATTTTCAATTTGTTATACCTTGTTCAAATTCTGATTTGTTAAATTCAGAAGGAGACAATTACTACGTGAAACATGTTTATGCATCCAATGAGATCCCAGACCAATTGAAAGGTAAGCATAGGCATGGCATTTGGAAATCTTGTCCAATTGAGTACGTAAAATATTTCCAGCATGCAGGCAAGCTGTTTCAAGGAGTGACCCCTTTTACATATTTGATAACTTCGATACGTATTTCTCGGTGATAGAGAATGCTCCAACACTGCCTGTACTGCATCTGATTCGAACATTTGATCTGCTTTTCGTTACGGCTGACAAAATGGGCCAGAAATTGTCACAATTCCTTGCAACCACCGACACCAGTGGTGGTAGCGACCGGAATTCTTACTTAAATCTTACCAAAATGACTATGTTTCTTTTTGTTAATACGGTCAAAGCCATCGACCAAGTAATCGCCCAGGCTCAGGCGGGGCAATTGAAGAAGGGCAAGAAGAACGTACCCGAGCTGGAATCACACCCAGATTGGGAACAAAAAAGATTAAAGTTTTTGGTTCAGATATTTAATTTGATGCAGATGCCACTGGAACGTCTCTGGAATCCTCCAGTCGCTGAAGAAGCATTCGTTAAGTAAGTTAAAGTTGGTACAGTTACAGAAGTATACTAACCTGCTTTTTATGTATTTAAGTTTACTAACAGACATTTGCTATCGAACTCTCGAGATACAAAGCTTTTCGGCCAAGGACAAGAACATCAGCGACACGCTTTTCCAAATCTTCGGCACCGCGATCAAACGATTTAACCACGCGATGACATTTCCAGTACGCATTTTACAAATCTTAAGAATCTGTGAGAATGCAGCTACGGCGGTTGCAAGCGGCATTCACCTTTTACATGAAGACTACGGGATATCGAGTATTTTTTCTGTTCTAATAAGAGATATTGTTGAAACACTAACCGTAGAATCAACTGATACAGCGATCTCTCGGAACTTTTCAAATTTTCTAACTGAACTCAGCTACACATCGCCCAAGATGATGATACCTCATTTGTCCACACTTAGTGAGGAGTTATTAAACTGCGACTCGCATGTGCTAAGAAATTGTATTCTACAAATAATGGGCGAAGCCATCATTGGTGAGCTAACATCCGAAGAATTGTCTGAGGACTTGAAAGAAGCACGAGATGAGTTTCTTGATAATCTTCTACTTCACATCAATGACGTGTCCGCGCATGTAAGAGCAAAAGTTTTACATATTTGGATCCATATGAAGGAGGAGAATGCTGTGCCGCTTTCGTTTCAACATAAAGTCCTAACTGAGACAGTGGAGAGGTTGGAGGATAAAACGTCCACTGTGCGAAAGAATGCGGTGATTCTTATTAAATCGTTTCTGGAGAGAAATCCGTTTGCTGCTAAGCTCACCCTTCAGGAGTTGATAAAGAAACACGAAGAAGAATGTGCTAAAATGGAGAAATTAAGCGATGTACTGGCGGAAGAAAGAAAAAAAGCAGAAGACCTAGATGAGAAATGGAGTTCAGTTATACCGGAATTGTTTCCGTTTATTGAAGAGAATCTGGTTCAATGTAAGAACGTCTTATTTAATTATCTGTATTTAGAAATAGAAAGTTACTTTTTGGGTCTAAGTAGCGGTCATATTTTTTAAACTATCATTTACTGATTCGAGCATTTGTATCGACTGAATTCCACGCGGTTAATGCATTTCATGTCTAAACTTAATTAAACTAACGAATTTAAATGTTTCCTTCACTTTGGCGTTTTTAGTTTCGTTGTGTTACGACGTTTATTATATTGGTTTTTCTTTTTTACTTTGCCTTTCACTGTGTTGATAGTTACATCGCATTATATGGACAGCCGTTAAAATGGGGTAAAGCCCGATGTGTCGCAAATTAACGGTATCCACTATTACTTACCCGTAATAAGTTACTTTATGTGACACACAGTCTTCAAGACTCAGTCTTTTTTGAAAAACGGTCACAATGGAAGTTGACATTTATGGTGTACCGTACCGGATCGCGTTTACAATGTTAGATTTTACCGATGACACTCCAGACCAGGCGTAGATTTAGCTCGTGAGGAACCCTCTTCCAAACTTTGCCAAGCAATTTTGCCAGAGAACTCATTTCCATTGTGTCCTAATACCCAGTCTGACTTTAACCCCCTTCCGAACCCAATCTACCTGTCACTTCAGGACAATGTCTCACTCCCTTTATCTGTTTTTTAAAGATATATTATTATTAGTATAATTTATTAAAATACAATTAAAATTACATGGTAATATTAGCTTAAACGAGCCTAGCTGCAGAGACTACTAACCCTATTAGATCAAAATTAGATAGTAGTGTTAGCTTTTCTTAGGAAGTTTGAGATCTTTTCAATGTTTGTGGCACTAGAGTTTTTTTATATTTCGTAGATTGGATTAATATTAAATATATTTTTAATTATGGGCTTACATAATCTTCATCATGCAACTTGTCTTGTCCAAAGTTGATAGTACATCTTGTTAGGGTTAGGGTCTCCGCCCCATATGTGATAAGTGGCAGTGTTCATTGGTAAATACTTTCCTTTTCAGACGCTCATGGCTATGTCACTTTAGTATGTTTTTCATTTTACCAAAGGCTTGTCCCATTGCATGTTCTTGACCGCGTACTCTAGGACTGCTGTAAAGAGCTTTGGTGAGATAGTATCTCCTTGTTAAATTCCTCTTTCTACACGATACGTATTGCGTAGTTTGTTTTTTTTTTTTTTTTGTGCAGAATGACATCCAGTGGCGGTATTGTATGTAAGCTTTCAGGTTTTCGCACACATTAATTAACTAAATTTGAAAAAAGGTTTGCAGATTTTGAGTCCCGCCCCAAACACCTAAAAAATTTTCACAGTGCCCACCTCTTTCGAATGTCTGACAAGCTTCAAAGAGTATCATTTGTCACGATTGAGCTTCTCAACTCGCCGTTCGGAGTCGGCAAAAAACTGTAGTTCCCTTCCATTCGTTGAAAAATATAACACGCACACACAAATGGTTGCGAGAAGCAGGCCCAGGTTCACCTCGAGCTGTAGCGCCAACTAAGTAAGTAAGTAAGATTTTGAGTCTTTGAAAAACAAGTTGGATTTATTTTCCAAATCCGAATCATATGCAAATGGAAGCTATCGAAATGCAGTGTGACTCCGAATTAAGATCTAGATTCGGTGAAGTTGGAATGCCTGAATTTTGCAAGTATTTGCCAGTCCGATTTGAGAACACTCGAAAATTGACATATGAAATCATTTACATGTTTGAAAGTACCTATCTGTGCGAGCAGTTATTTTCAGTCTTAACGGGGTATAAGTCACCAGTTAGATCCCGAATAATTGATATACCCCTTGGGTCTGTTTTGAAAGTAATCACTGCCGACAAGATTTCTCCACAAGTAGAAAAGTTTGTTGGGGGCCCATACAAATCTAGATCCTGCTGGGTTGGCCCGTGGTAGCCTTTGAGTTTTACACGCTTGCTGTAGATACGTACTTAAGCCGCCTCTAAATCCAGCTTGTTCACGTAGTCGGTATTGGTCAAGTTTTCGTTCCATTCTTCTGGTAAGAATCTTTGTTAACAATTTGTAGAGGTTTGAGAGGAGGTTTAATGGCCGGTAGTTGTCCAAGTTTGCGATATCTCCCTTGTTGTGGATGGTAGGTACACTTGTTGTAGAGTGTTGTTATCTCTTTTTTCTTTTATAAGTCTGGCACCTGTTTTTAATTTTTTATTTTTTTTTTGTTTTCAAAGATCTGCGTACCTCATCTTCCGTTATTTCTAGCATTTCCTCTGATCCAACAGTTACAATTTCGTGTTTGGATAAATCTGTGTGAATAGCATCAGTTGTTTGGCCTGTATACAGGTTTCTGTAATAAGTCTCTGTAACGTTTAGTAATTCGTTTTTGTTTGTTATATTTTCTCCATTTTCGTTCTTCAGTTTTACTATTTCATTTTTACCGTCTGTTTCAGATTTTCTCAGGACTTTCATATATTTATTTTCTTCTATGCACTTCTGTGCCTTTCTTGCTTCTTGTCTCTGTTCTATGTAAAGTTTTATTGTGTTGCTTAGTTTTTCGTTACGGTTTCCTCTATTATCGTTTCTACAGTATTTCTCTTGAGCTAGGGTTATTGCATTGTAATGGAATTGTTTAAGTGTTCTTTGTGGTCTTTTTGAAAATTTATAAGTTTCGAGGATATCGTTCTTACGGGGTTTATTTGATTGGTTTGGACCAAAAACATAATTTATTTTAAATACGCACATTTGAACAACTTCTTATACAATTTTTAGGCACCCAGGAAATGCACGAAACTCAAGAATCCTACGAGGACCTTGTAACCAGAATTTCTGGCCTACTAGTTGAGAAGAAGTACCAAGAAGCTGTTGCGCTGGTACGTAGGGCGGATTTCGTAGCTGGTAACTCCGAACTAAGGTAGATTCCGCTCGTGAATATAAAAAAGCATTCATGTACGAATATAATTCTTTTACAGACACACGCTTAAACCAGAAGAGCAATGCGCTTATTACATGGCTCTTCTTAAATCGTATATGTTCTTAGCTAATGGTTGCCGCGATAGTGTAAGCATTTCGAATCGATCTTTTCTCGAATTTATTACTAAAATTCGTCCTTTGTAGAACGAAGAGTTTGGCACGCAAATAAAGACAGTAAAATTCCTTCAAGATTCCATAGAATTTTCCAAGATCATCACAAAAGCTGTGCCGAAAATTCAAGAATTGCTTCTGTCCAAGACAAACAGTGATGTTTTCGAAGCCGTTGACTTATTCACAACCGGCTATCTGTTCGGCATAAAGGGCACCGAATGTGGAATGCGTCGTATGTTGTACTTAGTGTGGTCGAGCGATAAAGAAAAACGTGATGCTGTATCGAATGCATACAAAAAAGTTTTGTTCACCACAGATGAGACTGGACGGTAAGTTTTTGCTACTGCTTCACTTCGCTCTTTACAGTAAGTCCTCTATTTCAGGACCCATGCGATAAAAGTGGTGCAAAATCTTTCTAAATTCTTTGATGACTTGAACTATGGCCACTATACGGCCATGGAATGTCTGGTACGTGAGTGGGTGCAATGTGACGATATCGACGCTCAGATAATTCAACTGCTTTTTGAACGATTCACATTAAAACTGGAAGGTACCACTGAAAACGAAGCACGTCAAGCATTACAGCTACTTATCATGGCATCGAACGCGAAGTCATCCATCGCCTCATCCAACTTTACCATTATTGAGACAATCGGTATTAGTGATCGTGCCAAAAGGGATCCGCGCATCTTTACTGGCTGCTTGCAGTTTCTTCTGAATTCAATCGATTCTTCGATTAGTTCCAAGTATTACAAGCGGTTGGACGCAGACAATGCTTTGGTGCAGAGGATTATCGCATACTTCCAGATGTTTTTCTTTCATCCCAAAGTACCGGACTTTGATAAACTTACAATGATAACCTTTGAGTTCTTCTATCATCTCTGTCAGACGCCAGATATTATTTCGCAGAATATCGTAATTTTCTTGGCAAACAAGTTCAAAGACTTTGTGGTGAAAGAAGATGCCGTGAGGCACTCTCAATTGTCTCAGGTCTCTGACAGTCAGCAGAGTGGTGCAGAGGACGGAGGCAGTACTAAGAGGAAGATACCAACCTTTCTCATATCTCGCTTTCTGTTCCTGATCGGTCATATGACGATGAAGGAAATGATATTCCTTGATATCGACGTATACAACAATATGCGATTTCGCCAAGAGCTTACAGAGGAGAAGAAAAACGCCAAAAAGAAAAACGCCTTCAATCAGAGCAAAAGAAAAACAACGAATATGAATATGTCTGCCACAGAATCACTCAAAAGACTTTCTGGAACAGCTGCTGAGCCACAACAAGAGGTAAAGAGGTGGAATAGATATATGTATGTCGCTGATAAATAATAATATAATAATTTTTTTTAGCCCGATGATGATTTAGTGGGTGCTACGGCAGAAGACAGCATTGCTGAACTTATAAATCACATCTGCGAAGACGTCATACTGTATGCGGATACCGCATTGTTGGCCAAGATCATACCTTACGTGATTGAAATCTGCAAATTCCCTGCGAAATACAGGGATCATCACTTGCAGCAGGCTGCTAACCTGACGCTTATACGCTTCATGTCAGTCTCTTCAAAGTTCTGCGAAACCCAAATGCCTTTCCTGATGAATATTCTCAACTTGACGAAGAACATCAAAATTAAGTGCAATATTGTGGTTGGTCTTTCTGACTTGACTTTCCGTTTTCCAAATGCCATCGAGCCTTGGACCGGTCACTTTTACTCGACGCTGCATGAATCAGATGATGAGCTGCGATTGACTGCTGTAAAGATGCTCAGTCATTTAATTTTACACGAAATGATACGCGTCAAGGGTCAAATCGCCGACTTGGCCATGTGCATCGTTGACCCCAACGACGAAATCAAGAACATAACCCAACAGTTTTTCAAGGAAATATCAAACAAATCAAATATTCTCTACAACGTATTGCCTGACATTATCTCCAAACTAAGCGACACGAATCTAAACATTGAAGAGGAGAAATATCGCATTATAATGCGCTATATCCTTGGCCTGATACAGAAGGACCGGCAGGTGGAAAGTTTGGTAGAAAAGCTATGCCTACGCTTCCGAGTCACGACCGAAGAAAGGCAGTGGCGTGATATCTCATTCTGCCTCAGCCTCTTGAACTACAACGAGAAGACGATTAAGAAACTCATCGACAATATTCAATACTTTAAGGACAAAGTTCAGGTCGATGACGTATACCAGGCATTCAAGACGATTATTTCGACTACTTCCAAACTGGCTAAACCTGAAGTGAAAACATTGATAACAGAATTCGAGAGCCGTCTCAATGAGTGTCTTGAGGTAAGGGATGACACAGCAGAGGTGAACAGTGAAAACCCCAAAACCCAAACAAATAATCCATCTGCAACGAATAAAAAGAACAAAAAAGCTACCGGTGCTAGGTTGTCGAAAAAGAAGCAACCCAATAGAGGTCGTAATAAAAGATTCTCGGAAGAATCCCAGTCGGAAGCTAGTACTTCTGAAACATCATCATCAGAAGATGAGCCACGACAAGTGGTGCACACAAGCAAGCAAACAAATCCAAAGACCACGTCCAAGCAGAAAGTAAGAAAATCGACCAGGGTGATTGAGGACTCTAACAGTTCAGACGAAGAGGAGATTCCACAGCGGAAAAGGGGACGTAATAGGAAATAATGTGCCTTGTACGTTTTTTTAAAAGAGCTCAATGATTTTATAATTAAATAAATAAACTTACAAAAAAATGTGTACAAGTGTGAGTTGTAGATGATTTTTCCAAATTTCCCAAATGAAGTTAAGTAGGGGGCATTATAAACATGGAGATCCTGAACCTAGAGAACAAACTCGAAAAATTACAAATTAATTCCTTCTCAACATATTCCCCATTAACCCCAATTGACCTCTTTCGTCTGTCCTCTTAACAAAAATTTAGGCTTTCCAAAAATCGGTTAACTTCAGCTTCACCTCGTTGAAAATCTGTCTCCCCAAATGTTTTTTTTTTTTTTTCTAGTGAGCACACCTATCGTTAAACGGCTGCATATTTGCGTAGGCAGCGAAAACAAGGGTTGAACAAACAACACCAAATAAAAGGATTACAGATTAGTGCTGTAAAAGTAACGACAAAATGAATACCCGTTTGTATCCGTTACTTTCGGTCTGGTCTGACTACTCGTTGCAAAAATATCGTTACTCGTTACCTTCGTTACTTCTGTTATAGGCGTATCACTACACTAAACAGCAGAGTTCGAAAAAAAAACACCAAAATAGCGTATGGTATTAGTGATGAGCAAAAAATTACTACCGGTGAATTATTCACCGTGAATGAAAAATAACGGTCGCAGTCTATTAACGACTTGGAAATAAACAGTGAATCACTAAAACGTGAATAGTTTCACGGCACAGTTTGAAATTCCCAAATAACGATGTCACAACAAAAGTCGCGGTCGTGAGTATGAACGTGAGGTGCGAGGCAGTGAATGATACGTATAACAAAGCAGAACGCGGTGAACGATGTTGTGTATACTATACTGAATAATGCTGCCTTGCGCACACAAACATGTATGTATAGTGTGTTATGTATATTGTTCGCTGGGTTGCATTGAGAATTTCCGTTGAAAAAAGGGATGAAGGTTGAAATTTGTAGCGGTTCTTAGAATTTGAGTGCGCTAGTTTAGTTCTGTGCATTCGAATATGGGATTATAAGGAAATGTACACGCATTTGTTTTTTTGGTGTTTAGGACTACGCAACGCATTCAAGAAAAAAAAAGAAGACTTTTAAGATGCCGCCAATAACAAAGCGAAGAAAAATTTGTTTTTTGTGGAAATTCTTTGAATTAGACGAAAGTTTCGCAAAATGAAATTTGTGCAATTTGAAAAGGCACATGGAAATCAAGCATCCGTTAATATTAGTAAGTAGGTATATTTTTGAACTATTGCGTCGAAGTGTTTTTAACGGCACTGATAAGGATAGAATACATGCAAACGTATGTACATGCATATTTACACATTACATAGTCAATAATTCATTGTATGTAGGTATGTAGTTTTATAGTAGTTTATGTAGTTTCATAGTCGCATCGTCGTGAATTCACATTCACGGGTTATATTCACAGTGAATAAAATATCACGTTCACAGTTATACCTGTGAATATAAATTCACGACTTAGCCCAACTCTATATGGTATTGTTTATTGCTTTATCCCTTTGTAATTATCTAACACGAAATTGCAAAAAAAAAAAATCCATTCATAATCATCCCAGTCGCGGGTGGCATGCATTCCAGAACTAGTTCTAGAAGTACTTCTAGGGAGTCGGAACTACTTCTCAACTCGATTACCGCACATATAAAAAAGGCATTACATTTAGCATTGCATGTCATAGGAGGAAGCGATCACCTCTCCACTCTGCAATACCCAGAAGTTGTCTCAGAAGTACTTCTCGAACACATTACAAGGGAGTAGTGTATTCAGGCCTTCGAAAAAGTCAACGTAGAAGTACTTCTCGAACACATTACAAGGGAGTAGTGTATTCATGCCTATTTTTGCACTTCCTAATTATTTTCTTAAGGGATAATACATACCACACGAAAAGTTTTTTTTCTTCTATTTTTGTGCTTATTTCTTTTCAATGCACTTGAAAATCTGCAAATCAGAATTTAAAATGTTTTTCTATATCTTCGCTGCGAAAAAAATTAGTAATAATAATTTGTGCCGAGAAAATGATATTTACGGCAACCTATGATTAAAATTCTAAAAATATAAGAAAAAAATTGAATAGGGTTTAGTATACATACATAGTTATGTTTGTATAAATAAAAAAACATAGCAGATCTGTTCGTAATGCATTTTAATTATTATTTTTTTTGTTTTGAATGCACATGTTTTTGAAGATTCAGCTTTAAACGCGTGCCGGATTATTTTTTTGCCATCTTCCTCATTTTCTTCACCAGTGGCTTCTGAAATTAGAATATAATACAAATATTATTGATGCGCTGTAGCAAAATTAAAAAGCCATTGGCTTTGTATGGAATTTTGTTATAGTTTTTTTTATTTCGTGTGTTACTTACTTAGAAGAATGTTCAAGACCCGAGGGAAAGTTTTCAATGCCATCTTTCCTTGTAGACCATCCACATTAATTTTTTTACTATATCCTGGTCAAAAATATTTGTAAACTGCCTTGCTAGCCCGCCCGATGCTATTATTTGTTTAACAGCATCAATCTTTAAGAAAATAAAATTTTAAAAAAATTAAGGTTTGTTGTGACCCGTTTAATATTTATATTTTTATTTAATATGTTTCTGAACAAATTAATATTTTTCTAACAAAAATTGATACTTACGTGGGCTTGCATATTTTCTTCAGTTAATGAAGAGTTTAGTACTTCAAGCGCTTCTTTATTCTGAAGCGGAAATATTCCAGAAGCCTTCGATTTAACGACTTCAGCTTTTTGAATGCGCTTCAGCAAAACTGAGTTTTCAGCTAAAATTTCCATAATGATGACATTCTGGTTTTCTATGGTTTCTGAAAAAGGTGAAGTATTTGTAAAAATCGTGTGTAAATATGGATTTGAACTGTAATTACTTTTCATGGAATCCAGCTTCTCATGAAGATCCGTAAATTCTTTTTTTATACTTGATTTGAAGTCTTCAAAGTCTTCTAAATAATAACAATAAAAGTTTTACTGCAAAAATTCTTTGAAATTGGCTCATGTGACTTACCATTTTGGCCAAGTGTCGCATTATGCCGGCGTAGTTTTCCAGGCGGAGAATTTTCTGTGAAAAATTTATGTCGTTTCCGTCCATTGTGTTTATAAAAGAAAAAATTAAAAGAAAGTTTTCAGATACAATTGGTCGTTCAACACTAATTTCTTTAGATTTCTATAATTAGAACAACTATTTATTCATACTTTACACTTATTTTTAAAATATTAATAATACTGTTATGTTAGTTTATTTAAGTTGAAATGAAATGAAAGAATACAAATACAAAATACAATAAAAAGATTGATGCCCTTAAAAATTAAAATAAAAGTATAAAAAACATACATTAATTTAGAGGCATCCATGTAGCATTTGAATGAGTAAAAGCTTTTCCTGATAGGGCAGGCTCATATATTTATATCCGATTTCTGAAACAGAAAACATTTCGACATCTTCATCGAGAGGTTTGTCGACAACACATATGCCTAAGGCATAAAGTGAGTTCACGGGCTCAGTAAAATAACTCTCCAAATTTTTAAGACGGTGCCCCAAAATACAATTTTGTTCTGCTTCAACAAACCCCTTTGTTTTAATAGGTATTCCAGGTTCAATCGCGCAATAATTATTAGGCTCACTTGAACTGAAGTAGAATGACTCTGTTTGGTAGCTTTTTATATCTTGTGAACTATTTTTTCTCAACCCGTATTTTGTAACCTTACTTTTATAGATTTCCTCTTTGGTTTTACCCGCGAGCTGCTCGAGAATTTTTGACGGTTTTCGAATTCTTTTCTTCAAATCTTGCATGTAGTTCTCAAAGCTGTAGGCTGAGAGATTTGTCAAAATTCCATAATCTTGAACGCAGGCAGTGATGTGGAGGAGGTTATGCACATTATAAGTTAAACTATTAACGGGATGTATGGAAGTGTAAGTCTCGACAAAATGTTTTATCATATTTTCAGCTGTTTCCAAGTTTGCTTGGAAGCTACGTGGGCAACACAAAATACGATAAGCTGAATGCAGAAGAAGGAAATGATCGTAAAAATCCTCTGCAACGATATCTTTCAAGATTATAATTCCTGTGTATAAAATGAATTGCCTGTATTCCGACGCCTTCCATCTACAAATTTCATCTAAACCTCTTGGTTTTCTAGCGAATTCCTTGGGAATATGAGGGATAAGTGAATGTAACCTTCTCGATAATTCCAGTTTTCCATCAATCTTTAGCTTAGGATTTGTTTTCCCATTAATCAGACTAAGCATAATTTTTTTTGTATCACCGAGATCAATGAGGTGCATACAATCAAGTGGAAACTGTGATACCATTCCAATGCCCAGTCTTTCCAAAGATGTTTGCCTATTTTTGAAAAAAGGGCTGTGAAGAGAAGGGTATCTTCTTTGTAAAAAGTCCTCGTCTGTTAATCTAGTGCCGCATCTTTCACTAAATGTGACAACATTGCCTATACTCCTGCCCACCTGATCGCACTTATTACATCCACTTATTGCATTGTGGCCTACAATACCACGGACGAATGCACCTGCGGGAGCATCGCAGATAAATGCACGTATTTTGAAAGGCACAACTTTCTTAGCGACATGGATCCCATTTTGTAACAGTGAACTAACTTCGTCTACAAAATCATGCAAGTAATTGTCTATATCGAAAGGTTTTTTTGGGCCCAGATATGTACCGATCAAGAAAACTATATCCTTGTCTGTCCTTAATCTCCCCAGTATTGGCCAAAGACTTTTCCCAGAACTTTTAAAAAGTGGTAATCCATCTATTCCTACATCCAGTTCAATATCATCATTGTTCGCAAGCTCACTGACAATCTTTTTGACTTGATTTTGAATTCAGTAGTGCCAATATTGTCCAGGAGCCACAGATCTGACAACGATTTGTTCTCGTTTTCGATATATAGCTTCTGGATCAGTAGGTACATCTAAGTTTTCAGATTTTAAAATTTCTAAGAGGACCCTAAAACTCTCTCTAGGAGGATTGTATGCAATATACCAATCTTTCGCTCCGGCAGTAATTGCATTTTCTTCTTGAAGGTTACCTGCTGGCGAACTAAGCTCTTCAAAATTCAATTGACTCTCTGGATGTGTCGTCTGAACTTCTTCACTACTACAACTATTAGTCAATCTATCCCTAAACTTTTCTTTCTCAGGCTTTATTAATCGCAAAAGGTAATGGTTACTTATCGCCATTTTTTTTATTTTCATTGGAAAAACCATGCAAGATTAGAAACCAGATCCAAAAAAGCTTAGGGCTTCCCAACAACCAATTTTAGAGACGACTTAAGTTTGAAGTCGAGTCTTAGTATAAAATTTTGTAAAAATAACCAAATGATTAGTCAATACATAATTAATATGGGAATGGTATTATTTAAAATGATTACAATTAAAATCAAAACAAAACGATGACTAATCTTTGACCACTAAAAAAATAATGTTTGACCACAAGAATTTTAACACTCTGTGTAATGTGTCAACATTACACAATAAGGAAATACGTATGTTTCTAATTAATTACGAAAAACATTATATTAATTTACTTCTTAATATGCTATAATTTAATGGGATTTAAAAGCGATAACTTAAATCGACTTAGTGAAAAGTTGTTGGTAAGGCCCTTAAAATTTATAATCAAACTCAAATACATGTATATACAAATATGTATATTTGTTACCGGCCAAACCCGAATGCAGGCCAAACTACAGTTAAAATCGCTTACAACGACATCGGTTATAACGATATATCGCTTGTAACGACCAAATTCGTCGGTCCCTTAAAGATCGTTATAACCGATTTTGACTGTAGTTTGTCCTAAGCATGTCAGGTCAAACTAGTAAGCATGTTAGGCCAAACTGATTTTGATTTATTATTCATGTAATCTAATGGGTAAAATTAAAAGGCAATCAATAAGATGAGCAATATTTATTTAAATAAAGTCTACTTAATTAAAAAAAAACAGTATTGAGGGTAATTTTAGATTTTTTTCCAATAAAGAATGAACTTACTGCAGCTAAAAGTTCATTTATTATTTCGCATATCAACAACTCGCATTTTGTTTCTTCACAGTTTTTATTTGGCAAACTTGCATTTAGGCGTGTAATTATTTCGCCACAAAATATTCTACATTCACTTTTTCGCTTTATTTTATTTGGCAAAATATTATTTTGTATTTTTAATTTGTTTGGTCAAACTAGTTTGTCCTGATATGCTTAGGATAATCAAGTTTGGCCTAGGACACATCGGGTTTGGCCGGTAACATTATATACATACATAAATGTGTTATACATTATCTAATAAAACTTTAAAAGAACACAGCTTTAAAATAAATCAAATAAATGGTTTGCAAAACGAGTTAACATTAACTAAAATAAATAAAAATGTACTCACCCTTTAGTTTTTTAAATTTTTAGTTTAGCACAGCACGCGTAAATTTATAGCACAGAACGTATAGAATTTCACTTACAAATCGCAACTTTTCCGCACAAAATCTCAAATCAAATGTAAAAAAGACTGCAGTAAACAAACAAACCGCAATTTTAAATGCGACAAGCAGGCGACAATCATTAACAACGGGGTGAGATCATTTTACAGAAAAGTATACTTGTTGAGTCCTTCCTCGCCGCATTACCTCGCATTCGTACGGTAATGCCCTCAACTTTTCTTAAGCATATACCAATTTCATCCTGCATTACTCTTCAGTAGTTCGGTAATGCCTTCCATTTCACTAGTTTTAGGTTCGATGAACAGCATTGGCAAAAAGACTGCAGTAAACAAACAAACGCAATTTCAAATGCGACAAGCAGGCGACAATCATTAACAACGCAGTGAGATCAATTTTACAGAAAAGTATACTTGTTGGGTCCTTCCTTGCCGCATTACCTCGCATTCGTACGGTAATGCCCTCAACTTTTCTTAAGCATATACCAATTCCATCCTACATTACTCTTCACTTGTTTCGTAATGCTTTCCATTTCACTAGTTTTAGGTTCAATGAACAGTATTGCATTACGGAAGGACTTCTTTTATAATTGAAACATTTCATTGCCTGTAATGCGGCCTAATTCTATGTTCACTACTTCTAGAAGTAGTTCCAGAGGTAAGGCCTTGCAAAACCGCGACTGGGATAATGCATACACATTCCATACAACACTAAAGGTACATTAAACTAGAGCCACACTTGTCTCGTGTGTGTGTCGCTGTGTGTTGTGACGCTATGGCTTTCATGTATTTCCTATGGCTAGAAACATATTTGTTCGAAACAAAATTCGGAACAGGCGTTGAACAAAATAGTTCCGCTAAATTACGGATTTTGCTAAATAAATTATCAGCACCACTAGTAGAATCGATTGAACCATGCTCGTCCGTCTCTCTGTATATCACCAGGGTTTTTGTTACTTAAATTTGGAGCTAAATTCGATGAAATTTTTTTACGAAGTATTTTTTAATGCATTAAAGAAACTCGAAAAATACCATGAAAATATACAAAAATTCAACTACTCTAGCGATTTAACGATTTTTATTGAACAAAATATATATACAATTGTCTTAATATAAACTTACAGCTATAAGATACATTGATAATACAAATTTGTTGGCACACTGGGGGCCTAACCTTATACATTGACTTAGAAATAAAAAATATAATTATATATTGTACATGTAATCTTAATATTAAAAGTCGGTTGACTTAGATGTCCTCGGGGTGTTCCGTCCCGGTTGTCAGTGGCGAGTTAGGTGTAGGTTGGGATGGGGCTGGCGTTTAGCCATGGCGGTGGGCTGACCCTGTGTCAGCGTAAAATGCAACTGCTTCCTCGTTGTCAATTGGGGCGATGTCTTCATCCAAGATGTCCAGGGCGCTGAGGTACCACGGCTGGGGTAGTCGTTGTTGGGTTGTCATCCATCTTATTAGCTGGTTCGGGTGGTTGGCTGCGCTTCCTACTAGCTTCTTAGCCAAAAGTAGTAGATACTTGTCGATCGGTATTATCTTTGCTTCTGAATATAGATGATCGTTCCTGCAGTATTTTTGACGCTGTTGGTCGTAGAATAGTCCAGTGCATATCCTTAGTATCTTCCTTTCAAAAACTTGGAGTTGTCTCATGGCTGTCTTCGAGATGGAAAACCAGACGATGACTGGTCTCAGGAGTTTCTTGTTCATCAGCGTCTTCGTCTGCTGGCTAAGTCCGGCTCTTTTCTTCATCAGTGGGTGGAGACGATGGAAGGCCCAGTTGGCTTTCCTCAGGACGTTCCTTGCGTGAGGGTTGAACCTTAACAGCTCGTGAAAGTGGATCCCAAGGTACTTCACGCTCCGTTTGGTTGCCAATGTTGATCCATCTGGGAGTTTCAGGGTTAAGCTTCTGCACTTCGCTGCTGACCGGCTGCGTCCACTGCTGGTAGTTGGTCTCCTGAAGCAGATGAGTTCTGGGACCCTACTCTGTATTTCGTTCCGAAAGTCAATCCTATTCGAAATAGCTTTTCGTTTCGCTTTTGAATTGGTACTCTGTAACACTTTCGGAATGTAAAAAATTGTACTAGATGCTTTTTCCACTTAAGGATTTTTTTTGTCGAGTCTCGATATATTTCTTCGAAACGAAATACAGAATAGGGCTCCTGATTTTGAGGTTTTGACTCTGATTCCCCACTTTCGGTAGTACTCAATTAGTCTGTGGATGTGGGCTTCAACTTTCCGGACAGCTATCAATGGTGACATCGATGCGACATATGTTATCAACTACTCTAGAAATCAGCCCATACATTATATATGACCACGGCCACTTTCTTAGGTGTTTTTTTTTTTCAATGGAAAAATAAAAAAAAACTGGTTTTTTGAATATCCACAATAGAATGAAATCTAAGTGTGCTGGTGTCACAACACACCACACGACATAAGTGTGCACAGTTAGCGTCACGACACACCACACAGCGACTTACACCACACGAGACAAGTGTGGTTCTAGCTTTAGTGCTTTTCTTGCAACTCTGGGGCCCTACTCTGTATTTCGTTACGAAAGTCAATCCTATTCGAAATTGCTTTTCGTTTCGCTTTTGAATTGGTACTCTGTAACACTTTCGGAATGTAAAAAATACTACTAGATGATTTTCCCACTTCAGGATTTTTTTTTGTCGAGTCTATATATATTTCTTATGAGATATGTCAAATCAATAAACCGAGAATAGGAGGAATAATATTGTTGTGAATTTTAAAGGAAGAATTTAATATAATAAAAAAGGAAAATGTATTCTGTTGCACTTCGGATGGACGAAAAAACAAGTTAAGAACGGATTGAGTGGAAAATTATACGGGATAAATCAAATATTATTGAAAAAGGTGATAAAAGGTAAAACTCGGTTGGTACCAAGGATTCATATCACCATTACTTATCATTTATTATTTTAGTTTTGTTCAGAACTTTCGTCTTTCGAAGAATGCTTTTTTGTATGTTTTCAATTGCATACGAGATGAACTTCTCCTTTGGGATCCACTGGAGTCCCTCTAAATTTAAAATACCCGATGATGCATCATCAATCAGCATTGAACAGCAACATGGAGAACATTGCAAAGAGAATACGGGAGCAAATCAAAAATAATTTATTAAATCAATAAACACAAAAAATAAAGCACACATGAATGGCTTGCTTGTTTAAATTGTTATCATCACTAAAATTTTCTTAAAAATCTTGCATTCGCAGGTACTTTTAAATCCTTCCGTTAGCGAATGAGTTGTAGAAAGAAATTTTCCGTTTTTCAATGCTTTTGACATTAGGAAACGAGTTACAGAGTATCAAAATTCCACTTTCGGAATTGTAAATCCGAAAGTAGTAGAATTCATTCCGCTATCGAAATAGAGAGTATAAAATATTCGTTTTCGGAAAATTTCCGTTTCGAAACGAGATACAGAGTAGGGCCCCTGCTAAGCAGTACACTACCCAAAACAAAATTAATAGAAAAACAAAATAAATCGACTCACACGTCACGTCACACTACGATTCTATTATTTTTTATTTACCGACCGATACAATTCAGTAGAGCACACACAAAAAAAGAAAACAGAATCGTAGGTAGTAACGAAACGATGCGAAATCATTTGTATGTGTACACTTTTTTTGGTATACATATACTGACATACTATGCTTGAGATATGGTATGTCTCGTTACTCGCACGATCTCGCATGCGAAAACACTTGTGTGGGGATGTTTCTTCTTTGGTATATGCTTCGTATATGGTACTTCTCGTTATTCGTACGATTTCGTACGAGTAACGAAATCTTGTGAGTAACGACATTTGATTCGGGAATAACCTTTTGGTACTTCGTATTGTATGTGAAACCTGGGGCCAAACTACCGCATCCGTTAACGAGTGAGTAGGACTCGTTATCGAATGATCGAGTAAATGATACGTAAAACGATACTCGATAACGTGAGCCAAATCGTCACATTTCGATGACGAGTAACTCGTTAACGGATGTGGTAATTCGGCCCCTGTTAATTGGTGACGAATACACACAGACGGCGGCATCCTTTCTATTCACTCACAGTAGCGAGTATTCAAATCTTACAGTCAACATACGCACCAGAAAACTTCCATGCGTATTGGTAGTATAACCTAAAAAAGAAAAAAACTAGCAATAAAACTCTGCGTGCTTGTCAAAAAGTAAATTCCCGCAAAAGGGTTAGAAAAAATAAAAAGGAATAGAGGCAAAACATTCTCGAAGAAAAGAAAATATTTGAGTCGGAAAAAATCCTGCCTTACAAACTAAAGAAAAAAAAATTAGATTTGTCATACTCTAAAAACTAAACAAAACATTTAGAGATGTGCTCAAGAATCTCTTATTCCGTTTTACCGACAAAAAAATTGTCCGATTCGCTGTAAAACCCGTTCGTTGCCAAATCAGGATATTTTGCCTTTGGTTGGCATTTGTATGTGTTCCCCTAAATTAGGAAGAAATAATAAATATTTTTATGTATAAATCTTCTCAAACCTACATTTTGTGTCTTTCGGATTTAATTTTACCAACAAAAAACCGAACGAATTGAAAACGTCAAATGTTTGCGTTTTTACGACCGATTCTCAGCACACCCCTAATTCGTTCGAATTCGAAAAAATCCGAAAATCATCACACCAAAACTGCGAAAACCAAAGGGATTGGATTTCGACCGAAATTCATCACAGGGGTAAATGTTAAGTTCTGTGATGATAGTGTTAAGGAATTTGAAGGTCATTGTGTCATTCTTTAACAGTCTCGTCCATCCTCTTCTCGAATATACGAAATATAAACACCTTACTGTAATAATCGCAATACTCTTATTGAAGCCGTTCAGCGAAGCACCATTCGTTTCGCATTAAGAGCTTCTTTGGGACGACCCTAGTTCCACATTTGCATCGGAAAAAACGTTGTCTCCAAGACGGGTTAGTAACAAGAACAACATCAATCTTATGCATCAACTCATTTCAGGTGTGATTTATGCCCCTGAATTACTATCGTTTTAAGGATTTAACTTTCGAGGGGGATCGCATTACCTGCGTCGACTAGTTACTGCAAGCTTCTCAACCGCATGAGTGAACTCCATAATTTAAATATATTAACTTTGTTGGCTTTAATTCGAACAAAATTATGTAACTATGTACTATACTATAAAAAGTTGGTTATAGCGACAACAAAAGAAAACTGTAACGCGACGGACACCAAAGACAAATCGCATTCAGGAAAAAAAAACCATAATGAAATTGATTTATTTATTTTAAATGTTACAATACAATATTATTATATGTGAACATGCACATGGAGTGTTTTATAACAGACCATTCCATACACAAAGCAGCAAATGCCTTTATCATCTCCACAAACGAACGAGAAATATTCCGAAGAAAATATATATTACTGAGAATTTGATTTGTTCTTTTGTTTTTTACTCTTAGAAATTATTACTTACTATTTAAATTTATGTTTTGTTTTATTTATTATTACTTTATACAAATTTTTTCCATCATTTCAAGTCTATCTAAAAAAAAACAATATGAATTCTGAATATTCGTAACGCTTCATTCAAGATGATGTACGAGTATGTACTTTGAAAAACAAATCACCGTTCGAGCTGTTCCGAGATCAGAGAAGATTTAATACAGAAATCTTAGAATAGAAAAACATGGTACAATCACTAAAAAGAGGATTTTAGAAAAAAGAGAAAACGATTGACCATTATACTTCCGACATACATAATTTGTTTTTGAAAAGAAGGGGGAAAAAATATCTATGTTCTCTCAGCCTGCTTAAGGTTATTTATGTATTTCGAATTTTTCCCGGCACATAGTTTTTATCGATGGTGTTTTCCTGCAAGAACATGTGTAAGCACCTTTCGTTTTGCGCCAATGGGTGACCGGCAATTTTATTGATGAACGCCTCCAGACCCTTTCGCCTTTCCTCGATGAAATTTTCATCGAAAATTCCATCGTCGCCGCGGAATGGCATTTGGCGTTTCCATGCCTTGCCCGGTAATGGAGGGACTACAATCTATTAAAGGTTTAGATAAATTAGACTTGTGTTTTTCGTTTAGTTTAGTGTGTTGACTTACCTTGCTGTCTCTTTCAAGTTCGTTTCTGAGCCATTCAAAATCGCTATATCTACGACGAACACTCGATTCCTTGATTTTGAAAACTGGTAAGTTGGTCTGAAAAGAATAGAAAAGAATCTCTTAAAATTGTAATACATACTGAGCAAAGTTTTATGTAATGTGCCGGTACATCAGAAAAATAATTGAGATCCGTGAAGCTAAGCCGTGACTGTTCTTATGACTTACTTCCGCAAGACCTTAGGGAATAACGATAAAATACATTCGTGGATTATTAAGAAGAAATTAATAATGTCGATTATGGAATCCGGCAGATCAGATACGGCGGGAGTTATCCTCAATTTTCAGTTTGCGTATTATTGAAAACGTCGGTAAGAAAGTGAACGGTTGTCGGTAATAAAATTGCTTTGATATTATACACATGCTGCAACCTCGGACAAATGGATAGATTACAAAAGCTGCAAAATAAAGCAATGCGAATAATTTTAAAATGCAACAGATACACATCCATCAAATGGATGCTAGAAACCCTTAAGTGGCTAAGCATTAGGCAAAGACTAAAATTAAATACCCTAATGGCTGTCCACAAACTTAAGTATGGAGATGCACCAGACGTCTTAACACGTCCCATCAGGAGAGTGGAAGAGGTACAGCCGTACCAATTACGCAATGCTGATGACTTCAGGGTCAGCTTCCAGAGATCAACACGAGGCCAAGATACATTTTTGTATAAAGGGCTTAATCTATTTAATTCACTACCTAGTAACATAAAAACAGAAGCAAACATTAGAATATTTAAAAAAAAAAGTGTAGATTTTGTTAAAAATAATACTATATAGCCTTGTGATAATAACTTTATGTTATGTGTTTTCGTTTATTTTCCATGTGAGTGTTTTTTTTTTTATTTATAAACATTTGTTTTCAACGTCGGTCATAATGACAGAATAAAAAATGTATTGATATGTGCCGTTTTGTCTATAGAGTATTTAAAATACTAATATATCATCTTGTTTTTTCTCTCAAACGCAGTAGCAGGAGGTTTCCACGGAGCCTAATCCATGGTATCCACCATGGATAGGTACCTTCCGGCAATTGTTCCGAGAAGAATGAAATTCTATATTCAAAAAAAAAAAAAAAAATAAAATTGCTATTACCGAAAACGCACCCTATCCGCACTCCATACAAAGTTTGACATATCATATTCGCACGAAAATACCTGCAGATGGCAGGCGAATGCAATCAAAAATCACAAATGACCTAATGCTAAACATGAAAAATAATGAATATTTGCATCGGATAAAACTGTTGCAAATGCAATCTTTGGCTCAAATAAGGGTCAATAATGATATCATATTTATGCATCAACTGCTCTCAGGTCTAATTGATGCACCTGACTTATTATCCTGCTTAGGATTATACTTTCGTGGGGGATCTCATTACTTGCGTAGTATAGAGTTACTGCATGTTTCTGATCATATAACAAGTTACGGGATGCGCGAGCAAATTAACCGCATGAGTAAACTCTTTAATTTAAATGTACATTTTTTTTCTGAACAAGATTACACTAAAAAATGTATTGCGTAATGTAGTTCCTCGCATAAATACTAATAATGTATATTTGTTTATTTATTGCTTGTGAAAAGCGAATCCTATGCGGATCGGATGTACTCCCGGTTAGTACGATCCGTCGGATTCCATATATGGCATAACGCATAAATAACTTTTAATAGCACTAGACGATTCTTTATTTTTGTCCACTACATCTACAACCAGCCGTCTCCTGCATCTTACTTACTTACTTAGTTGGCGCTACAGCTCGAGGTGAACCTGGGCCTGCATCTCCCAACAATTTGTGTGTGCGTGTTATATTTTTGCACGAATAGAAGGGACCTACAGTTTTTTGCCGACTCCGAACGGCGAGTTGAGAAGCTCAATCGTGACAATTGATACTCTTTGATGCTTGTCAGACATTCGAAAGAGGTGGGCACTGTGAAAAACTTTTAGGTGTTTGCGGCGGGATTCGAACCCAAGACCGCTGACTCAGTAGTCCGACGCATTAACCACTTGCGCTACGGTGCCCTGCATCTTTATAAGAAAATACATTCAATAGACTTGTCTTTCAGAATTCATGACTCGAGATCGGGACAGCTAAAGTGGTCATCTACAATTCTTTGTGAACGGCATTAACCGTGCGATCGTTTAATTTAGGTTTGTTTAATGTCAGCCGTAGGACGCACTGGAAATGCACTGAATATGCTGACCTGCGTTCGTTGTCGACACTGGTTCTTCACTGGATTTACCCCGAGTATTTCGTCAGTGCAAGAAAAAGGGCTATCAAAACATTAAATCAGCTGATTTGTCATTTGGTTATTTTTCATTGCGTTGGTTTTCCTCATTGTGCTTGTATTTTTTGTGTTCAGATAGGTTGCTTAATAAAACAACGAACTAAACAAGTGCAAAAATATACGAAAATTAACCAAATTTGATTTAAGTTAAATTTTCAAAGAATGCCAGTTGTCAGGAAGGTATTTGCGTTGGATGAAACAGAGGTTGCACTGGGTTTTTGGACAACCACGAAAATATTTGACACTAGTCAGTGCACTACAGGGCTGGCGACATCAAATTACTTACTTAGTTGGTGCTACAGCTCGAGGTGAACCGGGGCCTGCTTCTCGCAACCATTTGTGTGTGCGTGTTATATTTTTGCACGAATGGAAGGGACCTACAGTTTTTCGCCGACTCCGAACGGCGAGTTGAGAAGCTCAATCGTGACAAATGATACTCTTTGATGCTTGTCAGACATTCGAAAGAGGTGGCACCGTGAAAAAACTCTTTTAGGTGTTAGACCCGGCCAGGAGTTGAACCCGGGCAGCATTGCGTGGTAGTCCAGCGCACTAACCACCACGGCCACGGCGACATCAAACAAAGCTTTTATTTCAAAAGTGATAACTGATAAGCAGGGTTCGGATTTTGTTGACCAAAAAAGCCAAAAAAGAAAAATTATACCGCTGAAAAAGGCAAAAAAGGTATTTAATAATAATATAGGTTTTTATGCATTATTAGGTCTGTTCCCGTACCTGTCCAAAACAGCCGAAAACAGCCGAAATCAGTCAAATCCTGTTCCCGTACGAAGATTTTTTATATGTTTTGACAGAAGAGAGTGTAGTTTTCGGCTGTTTGAAACAGTACGGGAACAGACCTATTATTATCATTGTAATAGCATTGCACAACCCAAAACAAGTTCACTGGTAATAATCGCCTGCGATTATCTCTCAGGAAAGCCTTGAATAAAATAAAGGAGCTTTCAACATGGGCAGAGCATAGTGGAGCCAAGGTAAGAGATGTCACGTCGTTGACTTCAATTTTTGAGTTTCCCATTTCGTTCATTTGCTCAAAAAACCGCGTACAATATTTTCATCACATTTTCATTTACTGACCGTTTAGCTTGTTGTAATTTCTCCTCAATCCCTTTAAAAGTCTTAAACACTTTACGCTAATGGCTACCTAATTTCGCAGCTGTGCATTTTCATTCATTTATTCAAGCTACAATCGCAAGACACCGCCAGAGCCTACAGAGAAAGCATATCCCGATCTCTCGCTACGAGTCCTACCGAAGCAACAGCTAGTACAGAAGACCAGTGTCAACACTGCCAGAAAGCCATCATAAGTGCCGCGAATGATATGCTGAGTTTCACACGACCACCAGCACGAAACCCCTGGTTTGATGAAGAGTGCAGACTAGCTAACGCGGAAAAACAACAAGCGTATAAAGCGGCGCTGCAAAGAAGGACTAGATCTGCTCGCATGCTCTATGAGCAGAGGAGACGGGAAGAGCATCGGCTTCTAAGAAGGAAAAAGAAAGAGCACGAGAAGCGTGCATAAGTCCGTTCAACTACTTGCGTACGCCGACGATATTGACATCCGGCTCGGAGAATATTCGACTCTTACCCGGAGGGTCAGCGCAGGAGAGGACGTGCGCAACTGGAGGCAGCTAGCTAAGGACCGGGCTAGCTGGAAGAGGTTGTTGGTTGAGGCCTTGGTTCACCCCGGACTGTAGCGCCACCTAAGTAAGTAAGTAAGTAAGCATTTTCATTTATCGTAATTGGAAATCTCGAAAACAAAATTCGGGGTTTTTTTTTTACCTGACCATAAAACCGTTTACTTATTTGCCGCATGCATGTACCCAACTGAAACTCAAACGCGTTTTCCTGTTTGCTGTCTTTCGCCCAACTGATAAAAACCCAATTCGGGACGCCTTTAAAATACGTGCATAAAAAATGTAAACAAAACCCACCCCAATGTGACTACATACGTTTAGCTCGTGGAGACGGCCTGTAAAATTTATAGCAAGAGCATGTTATGCATGTTAGCATGTTATGAAAATAGCTAATGCAGACGGCAAATAGCAAGATAATTGAGATAGCAAGCCATCCATAGCAGGATATTTAGCAAGCTAAAGATATCTCGCTAATTTCTGACATTTGAGTGAAAATTGGTTGCATTCGTTGTGTTTGAATAAGAAAGAAATAATTATGGCCGACTGGAAGTTGTCAAAAGAAGAGACAATTAAATTAGTAAACAATTTTCGGCAGTTTCCATGTTTGTGTAACTATAGAAGTGCTGAGTACAAGCGGTTGGATCTAAAAAAAAAAAATTCAATATCAAGCTATAATTTGCCCACACACAAATTTGACAGTTCTTTTTTATAGCTTGCTATGAAATCCTGCTATCTGAAATAGCACGTGGAGACGCGGTGTCATTATTGGATATACTCGGGTTGATACAAATGTATTTAGGGTTGTATTGGTGTGTACGGATTTTTTTTTATGTGCACTAGTGTAAACAATAGGTCTGTTTGGTAACATGCTAGTTTTCGAAAGTTCTACGTAAACTACATAAAATCTGACAGTTTCATGGCTCTCAATTTTTTTTACTCTCATTTCAAGACCAATTCCTCGGGGTATTTTAGGTCGCGGTGCCCTCCGCAACTGGCGGGTCAGTACCCCTTTAAAAAAAAAAACAAAAAATTCCTCCGAGTCAACTCTGTCAAACCAGCCATCTAACAGTTTGTGAAATGTCATAATCTTCATTGTTAGTGGAAAACAAAAACAATTTGATAGGTTTGACCAAGTGTTGTTTGAAAAGCGTTTGTTAACATTTGTGCAAGTTTTCTGTCTTTGAGAGGAGCTCTCTCTCTTTGAGAGGATTCTACTATTTGACAGATCTCAATTCCGTGTGCCAAAAAAGATACCAAACACACCTAATGTGTGCAGTTATGTGTATGTACAAGAGAAAAACCTGCTCTCATACGTGTGGACACTGAAATTTCTTTCGTGCGAGTAAGGATAAATCGTATAGTTAAGAAGAAAGTACACTTCTATTTTGACAAATAGCACCAAAAAGACAAAAAAGGCAATATGGAATAAAAACGCAATAAAGGCAAAAAAAAAAGCGATGAGTATAAAAAAGCGAAAAAAAGCAACAAAATCCGTTGCCTGGTGATAAATATTGAGAAATATGTTTAACCAAATTTCAAGTTTCTATGCGAGCGATTAAACTAAGGTCAGCCGCATGGAACACGATGTCGTTCGATGTGTACGATGACCAAGAGACACAAATTTAAGCCCCAAATATGTTTTGCCTGTTATTAAACATGGTGGGTAATCAGTCAAATTTGTCGAATGTTTTTCCTAGAATGGTGTTGGTCCGTTACACCAAATAGATGACATTTGAACGGCTGAAAAATATATCCAGATATTGGAAAACAATCTGGTACCTTGGGCCGACACAAATTTAAAAGTTATTTGGAAATTTCAGTAGGACAGCGAACCCAAGCATACGGCCAAGGTCAGGAAACAATTTTTCTATGACAATTTCATCAGTGTTCTTAAGTGGGCGGCATCAAGTGCCGACCTGAATCTAATCGAACATCTTTGAGACGATGTGAAAATGACAGTCGCCTTAAAAAACAACATCATTAGTAATTTTGGGTAATAATATTAAAGCTGCCTGGAAAGTCATTCCTGTAGAGCGCTGCAGAACACTCATTTAGTCTATTCAGAATAGATGCCAGGACGTTATTTGGCAGAAGGGCTTCACCACGCCCTATTAACTTAAAATGTCTTCCAACTGCCCAATATAAAATTATAACCATTTTTTGAGTTGTCCATTCAATTTCCAGGAGTACTTATTAATTTTAAAGAATCTTGGACCATAATTTTTGTTTTTATGTATTACGAAACTTATGAAAAACACATTTATTTCAAACTTTTAAGAAGTCATTCATTAAATAAACACAAAATCTGTTTCTTTACTTTCTGCTCCAAAAATTGTAAACTATTGAATTTCAAGGAGTGGGGGTAAAATTCTCTCAGAGAAGGTAGACTTACGAAAAAGTAAAGGAACGCTTTTAACAACAAAAGTTGCAACAAACGAAATGTCATAAACATATGTGAAGGAAACGTAAGCAAACTGGTGTTGTACAATGTTAGATTTTACAGCAGAGTCCACTCTTGATGATATCCCAGATCCAATATATTGCGAAATGCTTATTTTAACATTCAGATTCCATCTTTGTTCCTTTTCTTTCCATTATTTTGCTTTTTGCATTAAAATAAAAAAATGCAAACACATACTTCAAAACAAACAAAACAGCTGACTCTGACACATAGTTCACTTTCTACCGACTGAAATTTGTCCAGTAAGAAGGTCCGTTCGGGTACCCTCCCAAGACAACGAAAATCCACGAAAAACAACGAAAAACTGTTCGCTTACGCAAAAATTTCGTAGTTTTTCGTAGAAGAGAGTGCTCACGAGAGAGTAAGAAATTTCCCCATGCTACAAATTTTAGTCCAAGAAATTTCTTTGGGGTGTATTATGAAAACTGTCAAGTCTGTCAAATCACATACATTCTTCATTTTTTGGTGCTTAATGCGTTCGATTACTTTTTCGTGATTTTTCTGCCTTTGCGAGAATTTTACCCCCACTCTTCGAGATTTGACAGAAAACCCATATTTAGTGCAAAAAGTACGCGAACGGACCTAGAATGAGTAAGATTTTTCAGTGAGGGGAACTTTTACTCTCTCGTTGCCTTTCTCTTTTACTACTTTTTTTTTGTAAATGAACGCTTTTTGTCTAGAATGCGTAAAAATCAGTAAGAATCAGTAACAATTTTCAAGTAAAGGAACCGACCTACAGTAAAATGAATTTGAATTGAGGTGTTTCTTATTAGTTGTCCACAGCTGTATGCACATTGTACATAATGTACATACATAACAGTTAAAACAAGTTTAAAGTTTGCTTAAATCCAAATAAATTAACAAACGTTTAGTTTCGGGAAAGAGAAGAAGAACATAGCTAAATGCTCACGTATTATACACTAATAGAATTATTATAAATAATTGATGACATTAAAAATAAGCTTAGCGTTTAATACGCCCCTGACCACGATTCGTGCGATAAGAACAAAGCATTTGTTCAAAATGTTTGTTTTAGAAAACGTTTGTAAATTCCAAGAATTTAATGAATGCAACTATCTATTTTGCAAACAATATATAGGTATTCTTCCAATTTTTCTGATAACAAAGATTTTGAATTATTGCCGCGGCAGCTGATTATGGGTATGAATCAGCATCCGCCAAGGAAAGCAAAAGTGGACGAAGGAATTGTATTGGACATTTTGTCCACGCATATACATACATACATACATAGTTTAGATGTTAATTTTTTTTTTTATAAAATTTAAACTCACCCTCATGCGAACCTCATAGTCGGTGTATCGTTTTTTGCCAGCCGTCATAGTAGTGAGCGGATTAGCAACATCGATTTCTAAAAAATTAGCTGGCACCGCATAAGCATCGTCCAGTGTTTGTTTCTTGACGTTGAGGCGTCGTGTTGCGTCGGCAGTTCCATCGGATTCGACCATCATTTTCTAATACCTGCTTGCCAATTACACAAAATTGGATCAATTAGATTTGAATTTCTCCCAAATAGCAATGGAGTGGGGTCATGCTATGTACCTGATTCCAGAATTTTCACAAAAGAGAAACACGAAATTTTGCTCGTGTTACCAATCCAAGTGGCCTGTTTTGATTATTGTAATGGGTGCACATACAAGTGATGTTTTCACAATTTTGCAACCTACTAGACAAACCAAATACGTATTAACGATATATTATTTATTTAAGTAAACTTTATGTAGAAACAAAGACTTAAAACTGAAAAACCAACCAATTCTTTCCCTTATTTTTGCTAATCATACAAAGAATGACATTTGACGCCCATTTGTGAAGAAAAACCTAACGAGAGAAATGACCGGATGGATGCAGTCAGTGCTGAAATTGCTGTGTTATGTTGCCGCTACATTTATGTTGTGATACCTACGTTTCTTTTGCGAGATTTAACGTAACATAATATGGGATTCGCACTAGCGTCGAAATGAGATAATTTCGAGTTTTAAATAAAAAGTGTTCATACCTACGCTTGCTAATTTCGTGAATGGATGCATTCAGTTCCGATAGTAAATCTATGGCGGTGCCATGTTATAAAATTGTTTAATATTTAATTATTTTTTTATATACATATGTAAGTATAGGTATAACGTATTATAATAATAGTTAGATGTTACTGGTAAACATTTGGGCAGATAAAGTGGACTATTATATAGCTGACATTGGATAGATGCGGCGCTGCCTCGGGTCAATATGTTAAAATATCACTTTTCGGGTGGGTTTTGCCACTCCGGGTATATCAACAATTGACAGGCACGCGCGTGGATATCAAGTCGACTATACAGTCAACTGTAGAAAAGTGCTCCAATGGGCGCGGAGCTAAAATAAACGGACAGATATGCGTATGTACGAATCCTATGGTCGACGCTCTTTTACTCCACATGCAGTTGATGAGAGTGCCTCTACGCGACGTACAACTTCAATTTCTTTTTTTCAGATAACATTCCATGTTTATTAAACTATTCCAAGAGATATTTGTGTTTTGTATGTTATTCCATTATATTTTTCATTTTTATATCACTTTACTTGTGCTGAGCGCGACCAATAGCTTTGACAATTGTAATCTCAACCACATAGTTTATTTACGGAAATAACTACTAAACACTAAATATCTCCTAAATTAGCGATATATTTTTTTTTAGTACTGAATAATTTTTATTTTGTGTTTAGATCACCGAGATCAATAAGAATCCGGTGTTTAATCTTTGCGCAACCATTCAGTGTCAGTCAACCGAAGTGTGCGGACGTACAAGCGGAAGATTAACGTAGAAAACAAACAAACAAAAAAAGGGATCAGCCAAAAATTTACCTGCGAAGAAGTACCTGAGTTTTATTGCCCTGCGGTAGTAAAATCCGGGAAACTCCGAAACAGAGTAAAAACCCTAATCAGCAACCACCGTAATAAAATTTGTGCACCCGAAGTTTTTTTAAAAATATTGTGTGTGCAATTAACAACAAAGGAAACCAACAACAGGTGCAATGGATAATCATTTCAATCCTGAATCCGCCTTTGCAGCCCTCGAGACCCTTCTGAAGAGGATAATCAACGAATTTGGCCCCGAGTATGGACCAAGGCTATGCAAGACGTTTCAGAACGTCATGAGCAACAAAAAGCATGAGGAAGAAAACGACATGGAATCCGATCCAGTAGACAGCGAAGCTGAAGATACTACATCCAGCAGCGGAGAAGAACCAAGCAGCGAAGAAGAGGAGAATAGTGATACTTCAAGCAGTGCCGAGGACGGAAAAGAGTCACCAAAGCCGGGACAGAAGCGACAGAAGAAAGCTGCCAAAACCCAGCAAATGAAGAAGCCAGCCTCGACACCGTCAACAAAGCAGCCAGTTTCCGCAGCCGCAGTCGTTATGCCAGCAGCAACCCAGCGGGCGCCACCAACACTGCCACAAACCCAGCAGTCAACAGCAACCCAGGCAACATCCCAGTCATCGACATCAACTCAGTCACCACCACCAACCCAGTCACTGCCACCAACACAGCCTCCAAAAACAACCGCAGCCAAGGGCTCCACTCCGACCAAAACCCCAGGAATGCCACCAATCTTCTGCTTTTCGGGAAATGTTGCCGAAATCAGCAGACACTGCAAAGCCAGAAAATTGAGCGTGACCTTCAGGAATCGCAACACAAAGACAACCATCATCAATGCTGGAAACAGAGAATCCTTTGACGCCATTAAAGAATTCCTGCAATTAAAAAAAATCCAATACAACACATTTACGCCAAGGGAAGACAGGAAGAACCTCCTATTACTAAAAGGAATTCACTACACCTACGCAGCCATCGAAGTAGAAGACGAACTACGCATTGAAGGACTCCCAGTCATCAAGGTGTCACCATTCAAGGCAAAGAAAGCAATGAGCAAGACCTACAACAACTTCGTAGTCGAGCTATCAAAGAGCTGTGACATCAGTGAAGTATACACCAAGACGCTAATAATGAACCAGAGAGTTCAATGGGAGCGTCTGAAGTCCAACGACATCGTGCAGTGCCGGAACTGCCAACGCTTCGGACACGTTGCCACCAACTGTGGACGCCAATACGTTTGCGTCAAGTGCAAGGAGACCCACGAGCCTGGACAGTGCAAGAGGAAGGAAAACACTGGAACCGACGTTTGGTGTGCAAATTGCCAGAAAGAAGGACATCCAGCCAGCTTCAAGGGTTGCCCAACTCTAATTGCTAAATTGACGGAGAGGAACAAGGTCATGGCAGAAAAAAAGGCGCAAAAGGATTTTGCCACAAGTTCTGCATGCACCGTTACGCGCCCTACAGTCAGCTACGCATCAATGCTGAAAGGCAGAGCAACAGGAACCCCAACGGGAACAAAGACACCCACCATCAAAGCAACGAGGACAGTACCAGCCAGAACCACTGTACCAACTAGGACAACTGCACCCAAGACAGCGCCAACGAAGTCAGCCCAACCCAATGTAAACCTCAACAGCGAAGTCCAGCGAATTTTTGGATCCGACCTACTCTCAGTCATCGAAAAAGCCCGCCGTGCTGTTCCGCAGAACTACGTCCAGCTTAGTGAAGGAGAAAAGTCCGTGGCATTGGCCACCTTCATCTTCGAAATATGCAATTAAAGAAGATTCGCATACTGACGTATAATGTTAACTCATTATACAGCCTGGACAAGAGGACATCATTCAACATGTTCATGAAGAACAACAATCCGGACATCGCCCTCATCAGTGAAACCAATGTGACAAAGCGAAACAACATAGACATCGCGGGATTCAAGACACACCGACAGGATAAAAACGAAAATCGCAGAGGAACAGCAGTCTTTATAAAGGAAAAATTCTCTTCCAACACCAGCGAGGTCATCATCCCAGGACTAATAACCAGCGAAGCCACCGCCATCACGATAAACTTGGGTAGAGGTGAAACACTTACAATCATCAGCATCTATTTCAAGTGCGCATCCAGAGCAAGAAACATCCAAAGCGACCTGCATGTGCTTAACGGCATCCTGAAACGAAGCACCTACGGACTCATTGGCGGCGATTTCAACGCGAGACATCACCTGTGGCTGGACACAACAATCACCAATGAAGGCAAGGCAATTGCCGACTGGATGGAAGTCAACAATGATGAACATTCCTTGGTGGTTATATCCCAGCCTAAACCAACCTTCCCTAGAACACCATCTACGCTGGACTTCTTCCTGGTATCATCGAACCTGGTGCATATTCTTCCGGAAATCCGGAACTATATCTGCACAACAGTGATGAGTGATTCTGACCATGAAGCAGTTCAACTATCAATCCACCTTGACCAACCCATACTCCTCACAATAGAACCACCAGAGAATTTCATCAACTACAGACGGCTGGATATTGAAAGACTTCAACGGGACATCGAAAGCAATGCAAGGCTTCCACCTGCAAACAGGAACCTACTTGACAGCGAAATTGACGTAGCTATAGATGGATTGGAACAGGCTGTTTCTGATGCACTAGATATCCAAAAGCGGCCCAGGACATCAAGGGATAGATACCAGCACCTTCCCCAGTACGTGCAGAACCTGTATGCTCACAGACAGCGGCTGAGGAAACGTCTCCAAAGGATCCATCAAAGAGAACTCAACACAGTCAACAGCCACTATCAGACAGTATTGAGTGAACTAAAGTGCGTCAACGTGATGTTTCGGAATTCAATCCAACACCACAACAACAACCAATTCCAGAAGAGACTGCAGTCAATTAAACCTGGACCTGATACCTTCAAAAACATCAACAGACTGATTGGAAAAAAATCTCCAATGCCTGAGACGATCATCACCAACAATGGGGAAGCAAACACGACACAGGACAAAGCCGAAGCATTCGCCGAGTACTTTGAAGGAAACTTTATCCCCAATCCATCATCCGATCCAGTCTTCCTTGAGGAAGTGGAGGAATCCACCCGAATAACCCTGGCGCATAACCCCAACAGATCCTCGTTCAGTGACACCAATCCTGCAAGCGACCCAACTGACAGCCCGAACCTGAGCACCCCTGAGGAAATTGCCGAGATCATCCACAGCTGCAAGCCAAAGAAGTCAACTGGTCCGGATGGGGTATCAAACTTCATCATCAAGAAGCTCCCACAAACAGTTCTGATCATCATTACAGTCATCCTCAACAACTGCCTCAACAACAACTACTTCCCCCAAAAATGGAAGACGGCAAAAATCGTGGCGATTCCCAAGAAAGGTGCCATGAGCAACGTTTCAAACTACAGGCCGATTTCCCTCCTCAGCAACTTGAGTAAACTGCTGGAGGAACTAATACTCAGGAAACTCAAGAAATTCTGCAGCGAGAACTTCATAATCCCTGACATGCAGTTCGGCTTTCGGGAGAAGCATTCCACACTGCACCCGCTCATGAAGTTCCAGCATGACATCACCGTAGCTCTCAACATGCATCGTGTCACCGTCGGATGCCTTCTGGATGTCGAGAAAGCATTCGACAGCGTATGGATTGAAGGACTCATCCATAAACTTCATTTACTAGGCTTTCCCTTAGCACTAATCCAAATAATTTTTTCTTTTCTTTCTTCCAGGAAATTCTTTGTACAACTGGAGAAATGCACATCATCAGTGAAGAACATCAGAGCCGGAGTTGCCCAAGGCTCTAAACTCGGACCGTTCCTGTACAGCATATTGACGTCTGACCAGCCCATCCCAAACAGCTGCGAGAACCTGCTCTACGCCGATGACTCCATCACTTATGCCACCTCGATGTCACCATTGATAGCTGTCCGGAAAGTTGAAGCCCACATCCACAGACTTATTGAGTACTACCGAAAGTGGGGAATCAGAGTAAATGCCTCAAAATCGGAACTCATCTGCTTCAGGAGACCAACGACCACCTCAGGACGCAGCCGACGAGCAGCGAAGTGCAGAAGCATTACCCTGAAACTCCCAGATGGATCAACACTGACAACCAAACGGAGCGTGAAGTATCTGGGGATCCACTTTCACGAGCTGTTAAGGTTCAACCCTCACGCAAGGAACGTCCTAAAAAAAGCCAACTGGGCCTTCCATCGTCTCCACCCACTGATGAAGAAAAGAACCGGACTTAGCCAACAAACCAAGACCTTGATGTACAAGCAACTCCTGAGACCAGTCATCGGATACAGCTTTCCCGTCTGGTTCTCCATCTCGAAGACAGCCATGAGACAACTCCAAGTTTTTGAAAGGAAGATACTGAGGATCTGCACCGGACTATTCTTCGACCGACAGCGTCAAAAATACTGCAGGAATGACCATCTGTACTCAGAAGCAAAGATAATACCAATCGACAAGTACCTACTACTTTTGGCTAAGAAGTTAGTAGGAAGCGCAGCCAGCCACCCGAACCAGCTAATAAGAAGGATGACAACCCAACAGCGACTACCCCAGCCGTGGTACCTCAGCGCCCTGGACACCCTGGATGAAGACATCACCCCAATCGACAACGAGGAAGCAGTTGTATTCTACGCTGACACAGGGTCAGCCCACCGCCGTGGCTAAACGCCAACCCCCCTCACAACCCACACCAAACTCGCCACTAACAACCGGGACGGAACACCCCGAGGATATCTAAGTCAACCGACTTTTAATTTTAAGTTTACATGTATAATATATAATTATATTTTTTATTTTAAGTCAATGTATAAGGTTAGGCCCCCAGTGTGCCAACAAATTTGTATTACCAATGTATCTTATAGCTGTAAGTTTAAATTAAGACAATTGTATATATATTTTGTTCAATAAAAATCGTTAAATCGTTAAAAATCTTTGCGCAACGGATATCGTTAATATTCCCTTATTAATTTGTCCTGTCATTGTCATTCAGAATCATTCAACTGCATTCAAATTAAGTTTGTTCGATTTTATTTTCACACAATTTTCAACGAATTTCAACGAAATTATGTTGAAATGAGATAATTTTCGATATGTCAATTCGTATGGGAAATTATCTCATTTCGAGCATAATTTGGAATTTCGCAACGAAATTAGCTGTTTTGCCCTGATGTGAATACCGTATAAACTTATCAAGACAGAGTGGTATTGTATGATATTATTTTGCGTGTTCTACTTAAGCCGGGTATCCACAGGCATGCAAGATTGCGCAAATTCTTGTTTGCGCACGCATGCCAGCCTGTGGATAGCCTTGCCAGTGTATTTGCGCACGCATGCCAGCGGATTTCAAAAACTTTTAAAATCACCAGGCATATTTGCGCAAACTCAGGTTTGCGCATTCATGCCCGCCTGTGGATAGCAATGATTGCGCTAATTGTGTTGCTTACGTCATTTGTTTTGGTATGAATCTAGTGACATTTATGAAAGTTTGCCCGAATTGTGGTGGGATAAGGGTGAGTCATATGAGGAACGCGCATGCATGCATGCTAGTGGATAGCAAAATAATTTGCGCATTCTTGCATGCCTGTGGATACCCACCTTTAGTCTGCTAATACACGATGGATCTAATAGATGCATGCGAATTTTCGAACAACGTTAGTGAAATGGTAATTATTTGCGTATTGTAACAAACAGATAACGATAGCCGTGTTTTTTTGAAACGTAGCTAGCCAGTAGTTGCTAGCAAAGTCAAATTTCACACATAAGACAAAAACAACAACCAGCTGGCTACAACTCTTGATTTTACCCGCAGCCAAAAGCAGCTGGCTAGGAATGTTGCGATATCTCATGGCAAGGTGGCGCTTAAAGCGATTTGTAGAACATTTGACAGACTGCCGTGTACGAAAATTAAGTAATTTCAATTACTAAATGATGTTTCACAGAAATAATCTACTATATTATGATTTCATATCACTTTATGTAAATTATCCATTGAATAAATTACCGAAATTAATTGTTTTCACAACAAATAACAAAAAAATCGATTTGGTTGAATGCCGAATACTTTGACAGTTCACACTTAACAGCTGATCGAAATCACACACATATGACCGAAATCACACACACCAACTTGGAGGTAAGTCAGCTGGGTTCGGCTGGCTGGGAATCGTTTTAATGAACGACTGGCTAGCTACGTTTCAAAAAAAACGCGCCTGATATTGATCCGACAAGTACAAAAAACATACAGCGGCAACACAGACCTTGGTTACTCAGTCCCCTTTTAAAGTGGGAGACAGACTGCTGGTATTGATACCATGGTGTAGCAATTAGCAATACTATGTTCTATACCACATGTCTGTCACTACAATACCACGTTCAAAGCTAGTATACCATGAAACCATTGACATATTAGCCGTGTTTTATTATCCCCATGATCTGATCCGGATCAGATCAGAATAATAAAACAAACGTGGTCAAAGTTCTTCTTATGTGAAACTGAAATTATAGCTACAAAATATTATTCTCATTCGGTATCTGTTAATCAAAAATAAAAATTTCCTCCTAAAAAAATAAAAAAAGCGCATTAAATTTTCATTTAAAAGAAAATATTCATTCGCATGGCAACTTCGCACTAAATGTCAAAATTAACTTAGCTTGTACAATCACCACAGCACAGAACTTTGATCTAGTTTGTTTTATTATTCTGATCTGATCCGGATCAGATCACGGGGATAATAAAACACGGCTATGTTACTAAACTTGAAAAAACTAAACTGCCACCATTCAACGTGAATCTATAACTCAAAAACTAAAGGTTGCCTACTTCAATAATAAAATTAATTTATTTTCAGTGTTGCCTAAATTTAGCTTTGAACAAAGGAGTAGTCCTTAAGTGCAAGTAGCTTTGTCAGTAACATTCTCCCCCCCCGGTGAGGCTGCTGACTTTCGTAGTAGGCTCACCTACTTCCGGACCACTGACATCTAGAACTGCTAACTTGACCGCTGGACGCTCGTAAACTCCTGCTGCTGTTTTTACTGATGCACGTCTCACTTGACCGTCATCTGATCGGACGACTCCCACGATGATTCCTCTCGGCCAATTTCCCCTTGGCAGATTTTCATCGACTATGATGACAATGTCACCTACTTCAATCGGTTTGACCGGATCAAACCACTTGGCTCTCCACGTAAGAGTGGGCAGGTACTCATGAACCCATCGCTTCCAAAAGATATTTGAGAGTTGCTGACATTTTCTCCAGCTCTTGCGCAAGAGAAGATCATTATTTTCAAATTTACCTATGAGTTTACTTCCATCGGACGATCCCAAGAGAAAATGATTGGGAGTAAGCGCTTCAGCATCCTCAGTCTCTAAAGATACGTGAGTCAAGGGACGCGAGTTGATGATAGCCTCTATTTCGATGAACATCGACTGAAGTGAGTCATCTCAATCGTTGATTACGTAGCACAGTCGGCGTTGTCTATACGTCCTTTCATTCTCAACAATCTATCATCGTCAGTATACGGTGAACATTTATGAAGAATGTTTGTTTTCGGCAGTCTGCCACCGTTGACTAAAATTGCTATCTCGTCCCCATACACATCATGCTGAACCATTCTCACTAACAAAGTCTGCGACTGCTTCAACTCCTCTTGTGACAAAGTGTGCTCGAATATTGCTTCTTTTCGTAGACTTTTCTTTAGGTTTTTACAATACCCACGCCAACGTACATAGCAATTTATTCCATGACGAGCATCTTTCTGGGTCGATCAATTGATCGTTTAGAAATCTATGCTGGAGTAAAAACTTTGGTCTCAACTCATCCTTTTCTTCTTCATCTGTCTTTGGCGTTATGCCTGGCCACATGTTCTCAGATTCTAGCAAAAATGAGGGACCCTTGTACCATCTTTCATTGCAACCAAACGTCGGCATCTTTTCCCATTTCGTTGCATCATCTGCAACGTTTTCACGACTTGGAATCCATCTCCACTCATCGATCCTTGAACTCTCTAGCACTCTAGTCTAGTCTCCAATCCGAAACATGACGAACGGATTGTATCTTCTAGGATCAGCTGTCAACCACGACAAAACATTGCGTGAGACTGACCAAAATACTCTACTGTGGATCTGCAACGAATGGCCCTTGATTATGGCTGCCGCTAACCTGAACCATAGCAGCGGCTTGCAACTCCATCCGCGGAATTGACATGGGCAACCGCGGAGCTATTTTGGTTTTGACTGCTACAAACGCCCACTCCACTAAAGTATCAAGACAGATCCTTAGATACGCCACTGTTGCCATAGCATGTTCGTTTGCATCCACAAACACATGTAGCTGGATAGATACACCATCTGAAGCTATTAAATTTGAGTAGCATCTCGGGATTCTGACGTTCTCTACTAAAGGAAGCACGCGTAACCAGTCTTCCCATTGAGGTTGTAAACGTTTAGTTTAGTTTAGTTTGTTTATTTAGTTCGTATAAACTATTTACATTTACGATAATAAATTTTTAACATTAATCATCTTCTTAATTAATAATTGGACTTAACAAAACCTATTACATTTCTTTTAAAAACATTTGAATTTGTTTCATTTTTTAATTGGTTTTACAAGCTATTAAACGTTTGGGAATAGTCTCGTCCCAATCTACAGCTGACCACCACACTTCCTGAAGAAGTACCTTAAGGATCAGTCGTTCACAGACCTTCGTGGAGAGTAGACGTGTTTCGGCTTCCAAGCGTATAGTCTGTGTGTCAAGTAAAACATTTGCCCAGCAAATCCTTATTAGCTCGGTAGCCTAGTGGTGGTAGTGGGGAACCGTGTCTCCTTCCGAACATCAGCAAGGTATTCGAAAAAGTGATCAATAGAGCCCTGACTAAGTGGGTTGACGATAAACATATAATTCCAGATAACCAATTCGGATTTAAGGCGGGGCATGATACCATTCATGCCGCGTCTAAACTCGTATCGGATATCCAATGGAACAAACGCAAGAAACAATGCACGGGTGCCTGTCTGGTTGACTTAGAGAAAGCCTTCGACACCGTTTGGCTAGAGGGACTTTATTACAAGTTGAGCAGGCTGAGCATAAGTAAACCACTGCTGTATATACTTTATAATATGCTCACCAGTAGGCGGTTCGTTGTGAAAAATGGCAATGTGACCTCTGCTGGTACTTTTGAAATTTAAAATGGTCTACAACAAGGTGCGGTTAATTCACCAATCTTTTCAATATTTACACAAGTGATCTCGTAGGGTCTCTTCACCATGCTATTGCGTACGCAGATGACTTGGTCGCGTACAGATCAGGACCAAAGATCGAGGCCATTGCAATTCTCTTGCAACGTGACTTCGATAAGATTCAGCGATATTGCGACGGCTGGAAGTTGAAGATCAACCTCCAGAAGTCAGAAACCATTTTGTTTCGGACGCCGTTGTCTGGGGCCTCATGGGACACCAGAAAGAATTGGCGAAGGTTCGCAATCGTTGGACGACACGGGCGGCCACTTGCATGTCGAAATGTAATCAGATACCTCGGGCTCTGGCTAGACCAGTATCTGTATTTTAACAAACATATAGATGCTGCTCTAACCAGAGCCAGAGGCACTTTTGCCCTTACAAAGAGACTGTTTTATAGAAGCCAACTCGATGCGAGGGTAAAGGTTATCTGCTACACGGCCCTTATACGGCCAATGATAGCATATGGTTGTCCCGTGTGGTTCAACGTCGGACCAAGCTCGATGGAAAGGATTCGGGTGTTTGAGAGGGCCTGTCTTCGGGCTTGCCTTCATTTATACAGAACACCAGAGTCCGAGTACAAAAATTTCTATTCCAATGAGGTCCTAAACAACAGGGCTAACTTAATAAGAGTGGATAATTTCCTGATCAAGATGACTCGAAGGCACATTGCAAGGGCAATGAGTTCGATGAGTAGCCTGATCTTCGGGGCTTATTACCCCAATTTCACGTACCACGAAAGAGTGCGCCTTAACGGCTTCGTTCCACCAGAAGCGTTCCTCTATTTTGACCAACGGGGTCTGATCCAGGATAGATCAGCGGTACCGCTAATCTTCCATGTTGCTCGCAAGACTGTGGATAGGCGGCTCCACTACGACAGAGACGTCGCACAGAGCCAAACGGAGCGCCTCCGGTTTAGTAGGTCGGTTTCGGAGCGCGATGGGCACGATGTTGAACAGCAACATCAGAAATTCTGGTGGCTGTTAGAAAGAGATGGAATTCCCTCGTCGATTCCGTTTGATCCGGGGTAGACCCCAAGGCATAGTTGGCTGGTTGTGTATTTATATATGTATGTATTTATGCCGTGGCCGGCTTACATAGGTTTAGGTAGTATAGGTATTATTAAGTTTTATAAAAAATAAAAAATAAAAACATAAAAAAAAATAAAAAAAAATAAAGAAAACTGCACAGCACTTTGCAAACACAAAAAAAAATGTAAAAACAAATAAAAAACCACAAAAAAAATTATAAAATAACACAGCCCAAGAAACAAGAAAAAAATTACGTATTTAATTACGTAGCTAGAGTTAAGATAGGTTAAGTAGTTGTAAGTTTTATTTAAGGTAGTTTCTAAGCAAAAAACCTGTCCTGTTTCTAAGTTTTTTTTTCAAACATTTCTTAGATCTAAAATTGTAACTTTAATTAAAAATTATAAGTTAGGTTACGTCGAAAGACATAGTATAAGTATTAAGTTTAGCTTAGAGTGCCTGTGTGGGGCCAGTAAGTTAGAGTAAGATAGTTATGTTAGTTAAGCCAGTTTTAAGCACATTTTGTCTAGCATGTAAGAAATACTTGAATTAACAAATAAAAATGCATTTAAAATGAAAAATGAAAATGTAGTGGTGAACCGTCACCCAGTAGACCGAGGTTCAAATCCCAGACGGGGAAAAAACTTTCTTGTGTTTTTTTAATTTAATAATTAAATCAAGTGGTCGGCAACAGCCGATAGTACCGCTGATGGTTGATGGCCAAAAGTCCGCGTCCCAAAAAACGGGAACAGCGGACAAAATAATATCAGGCTATGATGTGGCAGAGAAATCCGGTCATCAACCGGCAGTGGCCATAGAAGGCGCGGGAAAGAGGAGAAGGTCGCTGAGACCTACTCCCAACATGGCCCATCTCTGTCGGCTTCTGCAGAAAAGCTGCCTGTGGAAGCGGGCGGGAGCGGGTGGAGCTCCCAAGCCGCAGCATACGAGAGCTGCAGCAAAAGTGCTTATCATTAAAGCTAAACAAGTTGCCAGAAGAGTTAAGGAGCAGGAGATGGAGCTCCAGCGAAAGCAGCAAAAACAACAGCAACAACAGCCAGCAGAAAAAAACACGCAGCAGCCCAAGCAGCAACAACAACAGCGCAGCCAGACGAAAATCGAAGCTCCCAAAGCTGTGGGAAACCACAGCAGCAGAAACAGCTGTCACAACAGCAGCAACAGCAGCCTCAGCCGCAACAACAACGGCAGCAACAGCAGCAGAAGCAGCAGAAACCGCAGCAGCAACAACAACAACAGCAACAGCAGCAGCAACAGCAACAACAACAACAGAAGACAACTAGGGAGAAGGTGCCCCCAATAAACACTTTTAAAATGGAACTGAAGGAGACAATCGAACTATGTAAGTCGGCCATAGGTATTAACTTCTATATTAAAAGATTAAGTAATGATAGACATGCTTTACACTGCAGTACAGTAGATCAGTATAAAAAAATTAAGAAATTGTTAGCGGACTCGACGACGGAGTTCTTCTCCTTCGCCCCGAAGGGGGAAAAGCTGCAAACAATGCTGCTGAAGGGGATGGAACCGTCCAAAGAACCGGAGGAGCTCCTTAGAATGCTCAAAGAGAAGAAGTGCGATGGGCTTGAATTCGTAGGGGTCAAGCCTTTCACCACAGCGAGGGCCAAAAGGGAGAATCGGATATTACCATTCTTCCTGGTTCAGCTGTCACCCAATAGCAAACTGGATGGTCTACGGAACTTTAAGGTCGTAGACTACCAGGTTGTCATATGGGAGAAAGTAAAGAGGAGCGATAGCATTCTTCAATGCGTTCGCTGCCAGAGGTTCGGACACACCGCGTCGAACTGCGAGATGCAGCCTCGATGTGTGAAGTGTGGAAAGAACCACAGGTCCGAAGAATGTTCTCTGGGGAAAGAGGGGGCGTCAGAGAAATCTCAGCTCTCGTGTGCGTTATGTAGGAACTCGGGACACACCGCAAACTATCGGGGTTGCCCCAAGTTCCAAGACATGAAGAAAGTGAACCTGGTTCGACAGCAGAAAAGCGTAGTGAAAAGTCTACCACGTCCAAGCCAAAGTCACACCCCAAATATCCTACGCCCAAATGACGGCAGGAAGGGGACAGACGGTACAGCAACAACCGAAGGCTGCTTCACAGGCCCCACTGCCTAAAGCACCAGAGGCTGACTTGATGGCTATCTTGCTCTTTATTCAAGGGCAGATGGGTCAGCTACAACGTCAAGTACAAGAGCAGGCTTCTGCCGAGCCTAGCGCATCTGCAGTCATAATGTGTGCGATGGCGGAGAATACCTTTAGGATCCTTGCAGTGAATGTAAATTCAAAGCTAAGGCACAATAATTATAATATAGTAAGAAGAGACCGACCCAACTCTATACAAGGAGGAGGTGTTGCGATATTCATTAGTAAAATTCTAAAATATAAGGTAGTGTACAGTGGTGAAGTGCGAAGATTTCAGGAGCTAGAAGCATGTATCGTGTCCATCCCTCTCCATAGTGGAAAGAGGATGCACATGATCTCAGCTTATGCACCTGAAGCTACGCAACCAACTTTGTTTATTTCAGAGCTTTTCCGATGCCTTAGGCTGGAGTCGGAGGAGAATTATTTCCTTTTGGCCGGGGATCTAACCGCCAAACATAGAGATTGGGGAAATAACATTCCTAACTCTAGCGGGAACCTGCTTTTTAATTGGTGGGGTCAGCACAGTGTCGAGTATAGTCTCGATTTGAAAGCCACAGATAGTCCGTCGTTTCCTAGAGGCGGATCATATCTGGATCTCCTACTGTTCGACGTACGGTTACAACTGACTAACACGGACGGACAAACTTTAAACTGCCTACACACATTTGTGTATGACAGTGACCATTGCGGACTCAGTATCGAATTTATAGTTCACAACGAGATTGCGGAACTTGAAGCGTTTGTTCATGCGCATCCCTACAATTATAGTAGGGTGCGTTGGACACGCTTTTCTAGAGTTATGACAAGAGCACTCTCCTCAAACTCGCTCAACCCACCGTCCAATAGGAATTTGTCCAATGAGGAGATTGACGGATACCTAAAACAAATAGATGAGACAATAAAACAAACGATGGACAGGACGATACCTCGACATCAACAAACTGACAATTTAGGGATATACCGCAACGCAACAATTAACGCACTGCACCAACGGAAAAGTAGACTGCTGTCGAGATTAAAAACCTTGTACAGACGGTTTACTGACAGACAAAACTCAGAGATTAGGACACTGAAGGCGTTGATTAAAAACCTCCAACAGTTAATAAAAGAAAACTACCGATTAGCGGTAAATCTGCACTGGAACAAAAAAATTGGGGCTGTAAAAGCCAACAACCCCAGTATGTTCCCGCAAATAAATAAAATATTTCGGAGGAATGATCTCAACGACCTTCCATGTCTCAAAATTCCTCGAAATACGGACAACGAACGAATACTTGTGACAGGAGGTATAGATCCAGTAAACACAGTCGACGACGACAATTTCTTTTTGATCGAAGATCCGCAGGAGAGGGTTGATGCTATGGGAGCGACTTTTCAGGAAGTGTATAAGGTGAGGTGAATAGCAGTATTTTCCCGAACCATGACCTGGAGAATCGAGTTCTTGTGCACAACTTCTACCTTCGAAATGAATTGCAGCAATGGCGATCAGAGAACATCGGTTTCACCGACAATAGGGCAAAGAATGCCATCGCCATCATTGAGAAAGAAGAAGCCAGTGAGAATCGATGGAATATCTAACATTGTGCTTAGACATCTCCCTCTAGAAGCGGTAGACATTTACAGCATTCTGTTTAATAATGTGCTGAATAATGCACATTATCCAGCGCATTGGAAAACAGCAGTAGTGCATCCTATCCCCAAGAGGGGTAAGGACAATTCCAATCCGGCAAATCTCCGGTCAAGACTTTCCTTCCGAACATCAGTAAGGTATTCGAAAAAGTGATCAATAGAGCCCTGACTAAGTGGGTTGACGACGGGGCATGATACCATACATGCCGCATCTAAACTCGTATCGGATATCCAATGGAACTATTAAAATGCGATGGATAACTTTGATATAAAAAGAACTTTATTAGAAAGTAAAAATGAATAATTGTTATACAACGTAAATTAAGAAGCTGCTACAATTCACCAAGATGTCTGACTGAACGTTAAGAACAAAAAGTAATTCAATAAGAAAGAGACAGCTATAATGTTAAAGTAAATGTCGTTGAATGAATAGGATGTGTTCACATAGTTTGAAATCTTATATAAACATACCCTCTAGATGAAAACTTATTAAATGATAGATTTTAGTAAATAATTCAAGACGTTTGTTTTGTAAATAAATATCCGATTTCATCACAAAGAAATTGGAATCGTGGTCGAGGTAGTGCTTTAGTTAAAATATCGGCAAATTGATCGGAAGAAGGAACATGAGTTACATCGATGTCTCCATTGTTGTACTTTTCACGGATGAAATGGACTCTCACATCAATATGTTTGGTTCTTCTGTGAAACTCGGGATTCCGGACAAGGCGAATTGCACTTTGATTATCGATATGTATTGTTTTTGGTTTTTCTTCTCCGTAGTTTATATCCTTCAGTAGCTGTCTTAACCAGATGGCTTCTTTGGTGGCATCGGATGCAGCCATATATTCGGCTTCGGTGGTTGACAGAGCGACAGATTGTTGTCTTTTACTGCACCATGTAACCGGTCCGCCACTTAGCATGAAGATGTATCCGATGGTTGAGCGACGTTTATTTAGATCACTGGCATAGTCTGCATCTGAATATCCTAATAGTGTGGGCGAACAGTGCTTTCGAAAACGAATTCCATAATGACTTGTCATTTTCAAATATTTGAAAATTCTTTTTACAGCATTCCAGTGGTTGATGTTGTGACAATCCAAATATTTGCTTACATTTCCTACTGCATACATAATATCCGGACGACTTACTATAGCAGCAAATATGAGTGAACCGACAGCCTCACGGTACGGATATTTATCCTCAGATTCATCTTTTGAGCATTGAGTTAAAGCTGTATGTGGATCGGCAGGAATGCTTACTGGATTAGCTTCATTAAAGTTGAATCGATTAAGTATTTCCTTTATGTAACTGGATTGATGAAGAAAAATTGAATCATCATCGGTGTTTTGTTGAATTTCCATCCCAACGAAGAAACTTGGTGAACTTGTGGTGATTTCAAATTGTTTCATTAATTCAGTAAGTACTTTTTCCACATCGGTTTCTGAATTTCCCATGATCAATCCATCGTCTACGTATATGGCTAAAAGAATTTCTGATGGATTTTGTTTACGTGTGTATACGCATTTGTCGGCTGTACTTTGAATAAATCCAAGACTTGTTTAGTTTTTCGTTCCAACATCGAGGCGCTTGTTTTAGTCCATAGAGTGACTTATTAAGTTTGCACACTAAACTGTCCTTTACATAAATTCCTTCTGGTAAACCCATATAGATGTCTTCTTTTAATAGTCCGTGCAAGAACGCTGATTTAACATCGAACTGTCTAATTTTATACTCACGTTGCACTGCTATTGCTAGTAGTACTCGTATGGAGTCATACCTTGTTGTTGGTGCATATGTTTCTGTGAAGTCTATACCCTCTTTCTGTGAAAATCCTTTCGCGCACAGTCTGGCTTTGTAACGTGAGATACTTCCATTCGGCAATTTCTTCACTTTGAACACCCACTTTGATCCTATGATTTTCTTGTCTGCAGGTAAAGGTACTAATGTCCATGTATCGTTCTTTATAAGAGAATCGATTTCTTCCTGAATTGCTTTCTTCCAATACTTGGCATCGCTGCTTTGCATTGCTTCGTTGAACGTTTTGGTAGTACCTAGTTCTGCGATATTAAGTTCAAAACGAGCAGGTCTCTTAATCGTTTCTCGTGGACGAAAATCATATTGAACTTCTTGTACTGGTTCTCTATCATGTGATGATTCATTAGCTGGTTCGAATTTTTGAATCATTGGTGCAGGTGGTCCATCTTCGTCCAGTTGATTTTGTTGGATTGAATTATTGTTATCTCGACAATCTTCACTAATACTTCCATCCTGTCTTAAGCATGCATTGTTGCCTGTATTACTGCTTTCTACATTACGAATGTCAGTTTCGTCGTGGGCATATTTAAAGATAACAGGCCTTGTTTCAGTTGGATTAGTTGGTAAATTTCTAGCTTCATTAAATAACACATGTTTTGATATTTGGATGGATCTATCAGTGATATCGAACAAGCGATAGTTTGTTGAATTTCCATCGTAACCAACTAAAATATATTTCTTACTCTTTGCTTCCAGCTTTCTTCTTCTCTCTTTTGGCATTAATTTGTAAGCATCACATCCAAAAGTCCTTAGGTGAGTAAGATCTGCTTTCTTTCCAGTCCACATCTCAAAAGGTGTTGAATTTATAGCTTGTGTTGTACCTGTTCTGTTGAGTATGTAGACCGCAGTGTTGACAGCTTCAGCCCAAAGATATAAAGGTGTATGTGCAGCGTGTAACATGCATCGTGCACTCTCCACTATAGTGCGCATATCTCTCTGCACGACCATTCTGCTCGGGAGTGTACGGCGCTGTCTTCTCATGGACGATACCGTTCTTTAGCAAATAGTTCCTTAAATTTTTATTAATGTACTCAGTACCATTATCAGTATGGAGTACTTTGACCATGTACCCATATTTCTTTTTGATCATCCTGTTAAGCTCCTGAAAGGATTCAAAAACATCTGATTTATGTTTTAAATAAAAAATTATGCGATAACCTGAGTAGTCGTCTTTAAATAAAACGAAGAATCTAGCTCCTCCTACTGACTGTTCTGCTATTGGACCCCAAACATCGCTGTGAATAAATTCACCTGGTCGTGCTGCTTTATTTGTTGAAGATTTAAACGATAATTTATGCTGTTTGCCATATACGCAAGCCTCGCAAAAGAAATTGTTAAGGTCTGTTAGATTTACACCTTTGACTAGGTCTTTCTTTACCATATCACGTATGGTTTGTAGATTTACATGACCAAGTCTCTCGTGCCAAGTTCGTAGCGTTTCTGTTGATGCTGTATTCGCTTCAGCCACGGCATTTATAATTTTCGTTCGAAATCGCATACGACAGATGTTGTTGTCCTCTCTAATTCCAATTGCTGAAAGATGTCCTAGGGAGTCAAAGATTTGTGCAGTGGTGCCTTTCTTAACAATCGTATAGCCCTTGTTTGTAATTGGCCCTTCAGCAAACAAATTTCTGCAGATCTCCGGTACGTACCAAACTTCAGTGATTATAGAATCATACCATTTGTTGTTAAGAAACTTTTGTATTTTTACAGTTCCAACGTCTTCAACTGTTAGTTGTCTTCCGTCTCCAATCTGTATGGAGGTTCCTGTTGACTTTTCTATCTTTTTGAAACTAGATAAAAATTCCTTTCTATATGTCATGTGAGCAGATGCTCCACCGTCTAGCATCCACACATCATCGCGTTCCATGCTCGGTACGACTAGCGCGACAGCTTCTTCTGAAGTAAAAGCTGAGAAACTGCCTTGTGGCAAATGCTCGTCCTTTTGGAGAAATTGTTGTTTCTTTTTCGCATGGCACTCGGCAGCGAAGTGACCTTTTTTATTGCAGTTGTAGCATGTGACTTTGAATTTTTTTCTTTATATTTGACTTATTTTGTTGCCTTGACGAGGATGCCACTAGAGCCGTGTCCTTTTCTTCGTGTGAAGTTAAGTTTGATTCTTCATCGATAAGGCGAGCAGTTAGGTTGGCAAGAGTTTGCCTTTTTTCTTCCATTGACAGCCATGCTTGTCTGAAACTTCTATATTTCGTTGGCAACGAACCAATATTTTTGGTTATGACTGCAATATCACTAACTTCATCGCCAGACTCACGAATTTGTCTTGCAAGGTTCTCAACTTTTGCTATGTGTTGCACAACCGTGTCGTTTTTATCCATTGTGTATTGGTGAAATTGTTCATGTACCAGCATTTTGTTTGTTTCAGTTTTTTGCTCATATATTGATGTTAGCTTGTCCATCATCTCCTTTGATGTCTCGCAATTTTCAACAAGCGTAATTTGTGAAAGCTCCATTGCGGACGTGAGTAGGAACATAGCATGTGCGTCATCTTTCTTCCATTGCCTGATCTGCGTCGCATTAGCATCATCTGCTGTACATACTGGACATGTAGTTAATCCCGTCACATTATCAAATATGCCTTTTGCTCGCAGAGCGCATTTGAGTTGAAATTTCCATTGATGAAAATTTTTGCCATCAAATTTGTTGATGTGTATCACATCTAACTTTTCGGCCATATTTGATCTCAGGATTCCTTTTTTTTTTTATTATTTTACAAGCAATTATTATTAATTTACTTTAGGCGTATCCTGGGCCCATAACCTATTAAAATGCGATGGATAACTTTGATATAAAAATAACTTTATTAGAAAGTAAAAATGAATAATTGTTATACAACGTAAATTAAGAAGCTGCTACAATTCACCAAGATGTCTGATTGAACGTTAAGAACAAAAAGTAATTCAATAAGAAAGAGACAGCTATAATGTTAAAGTAAATGTCGTTGAATGAATAGGATGTGTTCACATAGTTTGAAATCTTATATAAACAGGAACAAAAGCAAGAAACAATGCACGGGTGCCTGCCTGGTTGACTTAAAAAAAGCCTTCGACACCGTTTGGTAGAGGGACTTTTTTACAAGAGAGGGACTTTTTTACAAGTTGAGCAGGCTGAACATAAGTAAACCACTGCTGTACATACTTTATAATATGCTCACCAGTAGGCGGTTCAATGTGAAAAATGGCAATGTGACCTCTGCTGGCACTTTTGAAATTAAAAATGGTCTACAACAGGGTGCGGTTAATTCGCCGATCCTTTTCAATATTTACACAAATGATCTGGGGCCTCATGGGACACCATAAAGAATTGGCGAAAGTTCGCAATCGTTGGACGACACGGGCGGCCACCTGCATGTCCAAATGTAGTCAGATACCTCGGGCTCTGGCCAGACCAGTATCTGTATTTTAACAAACATATAGATGCTGCTCTGACCAGAGCCAGGGGCGCTTTTGCCCTTACAAAGAGACTGTTTTATAGAAGCCAACTCGATGCGAGGGTAAAGGTTATCTGCTACACGGCCCTTATACGGCCAATGATAGCATATGGTTGTCCCGTGTGGTTCAACGTGGGACCAAGTTCGATGGAAAGGATTCGGGTGTTTGAGAGGGCCTGCCTTCGGGCTTGCCTTCATTTATACAGAACACCAGAGTCCGAGTACAAAAAATTCTATTCCAATGAGGTACTATACAACAGGGCTAACTTAATAAGAGTGGATAATTTCCTGATCAAGATGACTCGAAGGCACATTGCAAGGGCAATGAGTTCGATGAATAGCCTGATCTTCGGGGCTAATTACCCCAATTTCACGTACCACGAAAGAGTGCGCCTTAACGGCTTCATTCCACCAGAAGCGTTCCTTTATTTCGAACAACGAGGTCTGATCCAGGATAGATCAGCGGCAGCGTCGTAGCTAGGGGCTGGCCAGGGGGGCGGCTGCCAGGGGCGCAGCCCTCAGGGGGCGCACTTTACAGAGCCACAAGCACACAAAATTAAAACATTATTCTAGGCTAACTCACATAAAAAATACTTGAACTTGATTACCACAGAATAGGAATAGCGCCCCTCACTTAAGGGGTTACATGGGTTACCTCGGGTAAAAATCGGACCTTATTTTTAACAATTTTTTTTTATATAAAAAATAAAAGATTTCAATCAATCATTTTTTGGCCTTAAATATACACATTTGACAAAGAGTTTCTGAAATGTTTGAAGAAAAATATTTAAAGCTCTGCCATTGCGGCGCCATTTCCGGTGACCCCTCGGAAAAAAGGTGCTTGCGCGTTGACAGCAGAACTCATGACAGAATCAACTGAAGTCAAAAAAAAGATACATATTTTAGTTAATACCTTAAACTAGAACTTGGACCCTTGGACGAAGGAAAAAACAAAAAAGTGAAAATTGGATTCAACCGACTTTGAAAATACAGTTTCGAGAAAAACTCTATCTCTGAAACTATTACTCCGATCGACTTGAAAATTTAGGACAATATTCTAGAGATGTTGTAGACATAAGACATAAGAAAAAATACATTTCTTGGGCTAAAATTTCCAGCATGTGGAAATTTCTTACTCTCCTGTTAGATCTCTCTTCTGCCCCGAACTACGAAAAATCTTCGTACGGGAACAGGGTTTGACTGATTTCGGTAGATTTTCGTAGTTTTAACAGTTTCGGATAGGTATGAGAACAGGCCTCATCATCACTTGCCTTGTGGATTTTTTGAATGATTGATTGATTGAATAATCAAATAGAGCTGTGTATTGATTTAGCAAAAAATCGTATAAACGAGCTGTCGATAGAACCGTACTTTTTTGAAAAGAGTAAACGAAATGTTAAAAAATGTTCGACTTCAAAAGTTTAAAATTCAGCTTTACTAGACCAGAGATCTAGGAATTACTAGGAGTGGTCGCCGTGGCCGTGGTGGTTAGTGCGTTGGACTACCACCCAATGCTGCCCGGGTTCAACTCCTGGCCGGGTCCAACACCTATAAGAGTTTTTTCGCGGTACCACCTCTTTCGAATGCCTAACGAGCATCAAGAGTATCATTTGTCACGATTGAGCTTCTCAACTCGCCGTTCGGAGTCGGCAAAAAACTGTAGGTCCCTTCCATTCGTGCAAAAATATAACACGCACACGCAAATGGTTGCGCGAAGCAGGCCCAGATTCACCTCGAGCTGTAGGGCCAACGAAGTAAGTAAGACCAGAGGTTCAGAATTTTTGATTTTCTTCCACAAAGCCATTTAAAAGAGTAAAACTTTTCTAACCTTTAAGTTCAACGCATTCGATCCGAAAGCCAAGTAGTTCAACAAGCGTACTAACGGATTCAGGAGTGGGCTGTTCGGCGAATAATATCTTAAGTTCGTTGCGCAATTCAAATAACCTGGATAAAACTTTTCCTCTGGAATGCTATCTCACTTCCGTGTGTAGAAGGCTTATGACTGTTTTCGACGAACGTTTTAGTTAATTTTCGAATGGAACTCGGAACCCCTTTGACCACCTTTTGGGAAATGCTGCACTAGACATAGACACACTTATTCAGCAAATGGGACGGACATTTCAAAGTTTAGCTGCCGTAGCTTCTGATTTTGGTTTCCTAATAGCACTTTCGTTACACGAAACCTTAAGCTCCACTGAAGACGCTCCTGGTCTAGCATTAAAATAGAAAGATGATTTGGTAGCCAACTACATATGTATATGTTTAGTTGTGTTTAGCGATTGAAAGACCATATTATTTTGAAATTGGCCTCAAGCCTGAAAAGTAAGTTTTACGAGATTTTATAATGCATAAATAAATGAACGAACTCGTATTGTATTGTTTCCCTTCCTACATAGTAGCAAGTAGGATCATTTTATGCTTAAATGTATACATAATTTAAATTACACTTTCAAAGTTATTGTGTTGTTTCTCTTGCTAAAATATAAGTCTTGGGGGCGCAAAGTTCAAATCTTGCCAGTGGCGCTCATGACCCTAGCTACGACACTGATCAGCGGTGCCGCTAATCTTCCATGTTGCTCGCAAGACTGTGGATAGGCGGCTCAACTACGACAGAGACGTCGCAAAGAGCCAACCGGAGCGCTTCCGGTATAGTAGGTCGGTTTCGGGGCGCGATGGGTACGATGTTGAACAGCAGCATCAGAAATTCTGGTGGCTGTTGAAAAGAGATGGAATTCCCTCGTCGATTCCGTTTGATCCGGGGTAGACACCCCAATGCGTAGTTGGCCGCTTTTTGTATTGTCTATTCATGTAGATATGCCATGGCCGGCTTACATAGGTTTAGGTAGTATAGGTGTATTAGTAAGTTTCATAAAAAAAAACAGCACTTTGAAAACACAAAAAAAATAAAAAATAAAAAACAAAAAAAATAACAAAAAAAAATATAAAATAAACACAGCTCAAAATCCAAAAAAAAATGTCCGTATTTAATTACGTAGCTAGAGTAAGATGGGTTAAGTAGTTCTAAGTTTTATTATTTAAGGTAGTTTTAAGTAAAAATCAAAAACGGTCAATTTGCTGTTTTTTTAAAAAAAAAAATTTTCTTAGCTTTAAAATTGTAAATTTAATTAAAATTCTATATTATAAGTTAGGTTACGTCGAAAGACATAATAGTATAAGTATTAAGTTTAGCTTAGAGTGCCCGTGTAGGGCCAGTAAGTTAGAGTAAGATAGTTAAGTTAGTTAAGCTAGTTTTAAGCACTTTTGTCTAGCATTTAAGATATAATTGAATTTGGAAATAAAAATGCAGAAAATGAAGCTTCCGCCTATCAACCAAACTACTTGGGTTCGATTCCCAATCGCATAATCATATTTTTTATTTATTTTTTATTTTTTATTTTTTTTTATTTTATTGTTACATATTTTTAAATTTTTTATTTCTTTTAACCGATATGGCATGCTCAGCCGAAAAATGCGTTGAAAATAAGCCAAATTCAAACGCCGTTCTACACGCTTGTTTTGGTCCGTGTGGAGAAGTTTTTCATGCTAAATGCATTGGTACAACCAATGGTTTTATTGAAAAAATGAACTCCTCCGATATAGCTTACTGGTATTGTGTGGCCTGCCGTGAGCTTTCTGTATCACAATTAGCCTTTAAGATGTCGCGCTTTAAATCCGACATTCTGAAGATGTACAAAGGGTTCGAAGCATTGATGAATAGCTTCAAGTCCACAGTGAATAACTTAAATACATATTCCGAGCAGATTTACTCAGTCGATGCGTCAACTAACACCGACTTAATGCTAGTCTTTGCAACGTCAGACACTGTACAAGTAAATAATACAGTTGCAAACAATGCCAGCACATCTACTGACGTTGAATGTGATATTTCTGTTGCTCCTATACCTGGAACTGACACTGAAACGACTTCTGTTATGTCAAGTGACAAAATTCAGTTGAACTCGGCCCCTGTGTTGGGTAAAAGAAAACGGACATCAAAAAATTCGGTTCATCTAGCGAAACGAATTAATTTAACAGCTACAAATCCAAATACCACACCAGAATCCGATGTCATTACGAATGAAGTTGGTGACCAATTAAATAACGTCATTACTACAAACCCAACTGACCAGAGTGGCATTGAGGCAATCCCTAGACCCAAATCTGTCTTTATTTCTAGGCTTAAGCCCGACACTACTGTGGATGATATAGTAAATCATCTATTATCTAAAAGTTTGATATCCAATAGAGTATCTATAAAGTGCACTAAAATAAGTAAACCGGATAGTTTTGTTTCATCTTTTAAAATAGTTACCCCTGTTTCGATCTTTGACTCACTATGCAAAAATGACATTCGGCCCCCCAATACTCTCGTAAAAGAATTCACCAATCGAGCATCTAAAAGACATACCAGCACATCGCAGGTTTTAAATTCAAAAAACTCTCTCGATTGTCCCTCTACTACCAAAATGTAAGAGGGTTACGAAGTAAAACTACCGATATTTTTGCCAACTCTCAGGTTTTTCCACATGACATTTTTGTTTTTACAGAGACTTGGTTAAACACCAATATTTTGGACACGGAACCCCTCAACTCCGAGTTCCTAGTATATAGAAAAGATCGTCCTACGGATAGTTGCTCGGGATTGGGTGGTGGGGTGCTTATTGCAGTTCGTTCTCACCTCAGTTCCAGCTTAATGTTCCTAAATGTTCCTTTCCCTTTGAACACCGAAACTATTTGTATTAAAATTTGTATTGAGGATAAAACTGTCTTTATCATCAATTCATACATTCCTCCTAATAGTGATACATCATTGTATTCTGAGCTGTCGCTTATCTTAGAACACATTCATGACTTATCCTGCTCGGAAAATAACATTTTATTGCTCGGCGACTTCAATTTGCCACAAACGATCTGGGTTCCATCGAAAAATCCAATCTCGAACCATCCTTTGTGCACTAAAGATCTGAAAACTCTACGAAATAAAAGAAATAGAGCATGGAAAAATTATATTAAAAGTCTCAGCCCAAATGACTTTAATATTTACATTGCATTTTTCAATGAATTCAAACTGCTTTCAAGCAGCTTATACAATGACTATATAAGCACAATGTAAAACCTCACTTAGGAATAACCCGAAACAATTTTGGAGCTTGGTTAATTCCAAGAAAAGAGCTGACGGATATCCAGCAGAGTTTTCTTATAATAACAGCGTTTTTAATGACCCTGTTGATATTTGCAACTCTTTTTCGGATAATTTTCGTAAATCTTTTAACGATGTGCCGCTTAGTATTGATGATGATTACTTTGAGCATCTCAAAGATGTTCCTCAAGTTGGCTTTACCAACATTGCCTTAGACTTACAGACTATTTCGAAATTTATTTCATATCTGAAAGATGATTACTCTTCAGGTTTGAAGGCGATAGAAATATTATTACGAACTACAGACCGATTTCAAAGTTGTCATGTATACCAAAATTATTTGAGCAAGTTGTGTGTGAAAGCCTTACTTTTCTTTGTCGGGATGTTATTTGTACAGAACAACATGGATTCGTTAGAAACAGGTCTACTGTCACAAACCTGTTAACATGCTCCCAAAACTGTTCCAATGCCTTAGAAAGTGGTCATGAGGTGAACTGTGTGATATTATTATCTACAAACTCGAGGCATTAGGTTTTTCCCCAATATTTATTTCGTGGGTTGGCTCTTACCTCAAGCAGAGGTCAAATCAGGTTAAATTTAGAGGTTGTCTTTCAGACTCCTTCTTTGCAGGATCCGGCGTCTCCCAAGGGAGCCACCTAGGTCCACTTTTATTTATTCTTGCTATCAATGATGTTCCATCAATCATAAAACATAGCAACATTCATATATTTGCTGACGATATGAAGATCAGTAAAGCAATTACAACCATAAATGATTGTAGACTTCTGCAATCAGATATTGATAGTTTCAGTACCTGGTGCTGTAAGAATGGTTTAGTTCTTAACCCACTCAAGTGTCAGTGCATGACTTTCTCTAGGAAACGGGTACCGACTATATTCAACTACTTGATATCGAATCACTCTCTCAGTCGGGTTTATAGTTTTAAGGACCTGGGTGTTTACTTTAGCCCTGAACTTGATTTTAAAGAGCATATAAACCACATTGGGAATAAATCAAATTCAATGTTAGGTTTCGTTAAAAGATGGTGTAAAGAATTTAAAAATCCTTATGTCACCCTCTCACTATTTAACAGTCGTGTCCGTCCTCACCTCGAATATGCTTCGCAAGTATGGACACCTTATCAGAAAAATCTCAATACTCGCATTCAAACAGTTCCAAAATAAAAATAAAACAACACAGAAAAAAAAACCTGCGCACACACGAAATTATCTCCACTCGTCGTTGGTAAAATCCAACGATCTAAGCTTTTCTTGAATCGTATGTCATTTTTAATTGATCGTTAATTTTAATTTAATGCTTATTGTTCAACTTCTGCATAACGTAAGAAGATGATTTATATCTTAAAACGTTTGTAATAACTTTATAATAAAAGAAATTCCATTCCCATCGGCGAAGGCATTCTAAAGCTAGGAGCTTGAAGGTATTCATAAAAATAATCTCTGCCCAGATATCAGCTTAGATTTTCGTTTCTGGATAGCAGATAACGAAAAAAAAAGTCCTATGCCTGTATTCCAGACATTTTGCAATCCAACTGTGAAAACCGGATTTAATTTCTTGCAGTAGTTTTTAAGACAAATGGGAACAAAGTCTTTGCAGTCGAAAAAAAGTTACATTTTTATTATAGTAAGGATTGTCTGATAAAATCTGTAAACGCTATGCTACTTTTTACTTTTTTACTTAAATGTGTCTAATCGAGTTAATATGGAATACCTACCTAAATGTTGGTAATATGGAATAGTATTCCATATTGTCAGCATTTTTTTTCCTTTGTCATTTCAAATACCATACTAACGTATGAACTTCTAATGCATTAGATGGCTACAAAAACCAAAAACAAAATACATTAAAAAAGAGAACAGCTTCATAGTTGGTAATATGGAATATTCCATAATGCATCCAAATTTTGATAATATGGAATATTCCATATTAACTGCACATTTTTGTAAATTATCCATATTACCCTAACTTACTCCAGTGTTAAAAAAAAAAGAAAAAAACTACCACCATAATATGAGGCTTACTGTGACTCCGGACGTGATTTATTTTTGTATTGGAATCCTGATCTTGAGTGGCTATGCATTGGGATAAAGTGACCAGATCCCAATAACTGAAATGTGCGACAAAGTAAAGAAATTCAACTGGAAATAAAATCCATCAATTTTATTTTTTTTAAATGTGGGACAGTTATCATAAAACGTTAAAATAGCTTAAAAAAAACAAAATCAGTTCAATTTAACAAAATCAAATCAATTTAAATGTACTGAAATTTATTTATAAATTTGTATATTTCTCGAAAGCATGCATTTTAAAAAGATAATGTTATTTTTTAATGTCTTCCAAAAAATCTTAACAGCTGAAATAGCTTGGTTTTATAATTAATAATAGCTTCCTTTCTACGGAGAGTTGAGATTTTCTTCAGTTCACAGCTTATCCTTTCTGTATATGCATTCGTCCCCGGCAAACGGAAGGTATACCGTATAACAATATATTTTGAAAGTTGGGAAGGATCATCTTAACAGATAATTTCGCATCTTGTGAGAAAATTCTTTCTTTTTTATTTTGAAATGATTGTAAGATTCAGGTTAATTATTTGAATAATAGATACATACACATGTAATTATGTAAAATAAACTATTCAAAAATTTGAATTCCAGATTGTGGGACAATGTTGGACATTTTCTTTTTTGTGGGACAGTTTGTGGGACGGTTTTCGATGTGGGACAGTTAATGAAAATGTGGGATTGTCCGACGTAATGTGGGACGTATGGTCACTTTACATTGGGAAGTAAACGAAACTTGCATCTAAGTCGATGAGACGAAATCGATTTGAGGAGATATTTCGTTATTTGCTGTAGGCGCTGTCATGGCATAGTGGTAAGCGGACGGCGAACGCAAGAATAGATATTGCTCAACCAAATTTCATCAGTCAATATAAAAAGGTTACGGGAGGCGTAGACTGCCTTGATGCTAATATAGAATCATATCGCAGTATATACAGTAGTAAAAAATTATACATGCCCATATTATTTTGGCTCACCGATGCAGCAATCAATAATTATTCTTCTCTACTCGCCGATTTACATGGAGCAATCTTAAATTCTACCGAAGTATCGCCAGGTCCATACTGCTAAAATATGGGACAGTTATTGTCAAATTTCACCATTTCTAGTAGGATGTACCTAACATAGTTATTCACCCCTGTGATCAATTCCGACCGGATTGAAAACGCAAACCGATTTCAAAAACGGACGAAATGAAAAAGGGTGTGCTGAAATTCGCCCGAAATGAAACAAATTCGAAATAGGGGAAACCTATCGTCGTTGAACGGCTGCATATTTGCGTAGGCAACGAAAACAAGGGTTGAACAGACAGCACCAAATAAAAAGATTTCAGTTGCAGTAGGATTGCTGCGTAGAACGGTCGTCAGTGAGATGGCGGCATCCTTTCTATTCAGTAGCGAGTATTCATATCTTACAGTCAAATATATGTACGCACCAGAAAACTTTCATGCGTATTGATACATAAAGTAGAAAAACTTAAAAAAACACAAACAAGCAATAAGACTCTGCGTGCTTGTCACAAAGAAAATTCCCACAAAAGGGTAATAAAAAAAATAAAAAGGGATCGTGGCAAGACATCCTCGAGGAAAAGAAAATATTTGAATGGAAAAAAAATCCTGCCTTAGAAACTAAAGAAAAAATATTAGATTTGTCCTACCTAGCTACTCTAAAAAGTAAGCAAAACATTTAAGATGTGCTAGGTGAAATTGTTCCCCTATGAATTTCAACTAGAATCTCTTATTCTGTTTCACCGACAAAAAAATTTGTCCGACTGGCTGTTTTGGTAAAACCCCTTGTCAAATCAGGATATTTTGCCATGAAGTCAATCATTGATTGATTGATTTTGGTTGACATATGTATGATTTCCCCTAACGTAGGTAGAAATAATTAATATTTTGTTTATAAATCTTCTAAAACATACATTTTGAGTCTTCCGGATTCAATTTCACCAACACAAAACCGAACGAATTGAAAACGTCAATTTATTTGTGTTTTTCAATTCCGACCGATTCTCAGCACACCCCTAATTCGTTCGAATTCGAAGAAATCCGAAAATCATCACACCTAAACTGCGAAAACGTAACGGATTGGATTTCGACCGAAAATCATCACAGGGGTGATTGTCTTTTCTCATTTCGATTTCTCTCACAATTCATTTCAATCAATTCATATACACACATACCTATGTATGTTTAAATTTGGATACCATATGGCCGGCCCCAGCCAAACGAGCGCCCTGTGCAAGATTTACAGAAAACGCCCTTTTTCATATTTGCACACATGTATAAATCTTCCACATCACCCAGGAGGTAGACTTTCAATGCGTTTTTTTTTTTACTGAGGCAAACGAAAAAAATTATGTTGAAACGAATAGTATATTCGGTCTCAGACCGAATACCGAATATTCGGCTATGAGCGTGGCCGAATAGCCGAATATTCGGCCACATCAAAAAGCCCTGAAAAAGTACGAACATAGTCTGGGTGAATATGGTTTGAATGAACGATAAAACCATTCAACTCAAACTTCATTATTTTTGGGACTTAACATGATTCTCATCGCTCCATTTGGTTTGCGTTCTTCAGAGTTAACAAGTCCACCACGAACATGAAGATCGACTTTGTTAAATCCCAGGTTTAAGACGAATTTCTTCACCAATCAACTGCAAAAACGAAGAGTCCGGAAATATGAACCTCCTGCTTGAAGCTCTAGTTTCAGAATTTGAATACACAGCGATGAAACCACAAGTTCTTCTCCCCTGCAGCCAAAACGTAAGAGAACCGACGAACGAGTGTTATGACGAAGTAGTTACTGAGAACCTTACTAATGATGACAACGAAAATAGCATCGAAATTCCTTCGACGTCAAAAAACACCATATCAAGTGACCTTGATAAATACTTGGCCATAAAAACTTTGAAGAAAAATAATAATCCCTTTGTCTGGTGGTCTGCACATAAAGCTGAATTTTCCCAATGTTTAGTCAAACTCGCTGCTAAGTATTTTTCTGCTCCTGCAAGCAGTGTCTATTCGGAGAGGATTTTAGTGAAGTGGGACTTGTCTATGAAGAAAAGAGAAACCGACTTCTTCCCAAAAATTCAGAAAAGTTGATATTTCTGTACCACAACTTACCTCTTATAAACTTTAATTTGTTCTAAAAATAAAGAAATTATTAAAAATTACTTTGCAATGTTCCTTGCTGCTTTCTACTCCTATTTTTAGGTACCTATTCGGTATTCGGCCGAATAGTAACTCAATATTCGGTATTCGGCTGAATAGTGAAAATTGGCCGAATAGGCCGAACCGAATAATAACCGAATATTCGTTTCAACACTAGAAAAAAACAAAAGAAAACAAAAATTTCATTTGTTTAAAATGCAAATGGCAGCATTTCTTCGCGCAAGAAAAAATTAATTTTTCTTACTCCTAGCAATGCACCCCCAGAACTTGGCGCCCTGTGCATTTGCACATCTTGCACATATGGTTGGTCCGGCCCTGCATATCTGCCCAGGGGGTCGTTAACAACCCATGCCAAAAACACGCTTTAAAGTTAGAATAACGTTAGCTAAGTTAGTTGGACTTCTAAGTATATGCATATAGACCACAATTACCAAAAATCATAAGTTAAGACGAAAAAAAAAGTTTTGGGCATATATGGGTTAATAAATGTTTTGACTGAAAACTCAAAGGCAGACAGAAGAAAACGAAAAATTAAAATAATAACCGTTAGTTTAAAGAGAATTCCTTACAAAATACATGAAATTTGGTTTTATCCAATTTGGTAATATATTGCGCAGGAATAATGGCCGCAATTCGTGCCCTTTCTATATGCTGTAGGTACTGAGTTTGGCGTTTAATTCAAATTCATTTGTGAGTTTGGCGTTTAATTCAGTCATTCGTTTTTGTTTTTGAATGTACCTAAACAAATATTCGCAGAGCACATACGGCGGCCATATTCTTGAATTTTTGACAGGTGCGCGAACTTGATCGAAAATGAACACTCTGACTACTACCTTATATATTTACGTGTACTGTGGGTTTTATCTACCTGGGTAGATACCACTTAACTTACATTCATATAAAAAGCAGTTCATGTGAAGGTTAAAAAAAAATTCAGTCATTTGCAGTGTGCTGAAATGATACAACTCAATTAAAATTTTGTTATAATTGTAATAGGTAATTATCATAAAATTCAAATAATCATTTTTTATTGAAATCAATCAAACAATTTAACTGTTCTTTATGTCACGCGGATGGTTGTGGAAAATATTACGAGCATAAAATTCCGATTCTGCCAAATCGGTAATAATCCTGGCCTTACAATTTCTACTGCGTTGTTTTCCACAAACCCAATACTTTCTATGCTTCTTCACTTTGGCACAAATATAAGAATGTCCGTTGCAAACCATTTTCTTAGCTCCTCGCTGTCCTGTCACATATTGTACAGAAGTGGGAAATGAATCGTTTTTGTATAGGTATCCAAAATAATCGTCCAAAGTACCTAAAAAAGATAATAAATTCAAAACTTATTAGAATAGACAAAAATTAAATATGAACGAACTTAAGCCCACTAGAAAAGAGGGGAAAATATTTAAGATTACAGTATACATAGATTAAAAGGTTTTTTCTTTATTTGCTATCAAACACAAATATTTTTAAAGCATAAATATAAACTAAACTACAAAGTATACAAAGAAACATATAGACATACAGTATCATTTAATTTTGTTTCATGCCAATTTTTGCACGCAGTTATAAAGGAAGACTCTTTTTCGCATAATGCTCATCCGGTAAATGGTTGTGCTCCTGATTCTTTATAATTAGTTCTCCAGTTTCGCTCGATGTTATCAGTCTCGCTTTACAACGGTTATATCGATTTTTCGAACACAACCAATATGTTTTATATCCTTTGCTGTTGTTGCGAAAATATGAAAATTCGCCAACCACCAACTTCGGCTTGCCCTTGTTTCCACGCATGAGTTTTATTCCGGTTTTTTTCATGAGATACATGAGATCTGTAAGATTTCAGTAAAATTGATTAGTTAATGTTAACGGTCGATTTTCGCTACAATCTAAATAAATTCATAAAACTTAAATAATACACAAATTTGTGGTGAAGATATAGTATATTACACATTGTTCTTATAAACGTAATTAAATAAACTTGGTTTGAAGGGCTTAAACTCTGGTAAATGGTTGTGAATGGCAGAGGTCAGCTTTAAGTCATCTGGATTATCGAGTGCTGTTATAATTCGGGCACGGCATTTTTTTAACTTAACATGTGCACAGTTCCAGTACACCTTGTTTGCATAGTTTTTGTTCTTTATATAGGAATATCCGTTAACTACTAACTTTGGCTTGCCTCTCTGACCCGATACGTATGTGAATATTTGCTGTTGGTGGTCACCTACAAAAAAAATGCAAACAATAAGTATAACGCTAAATAGGAATTCTGTTAAATTTCGCGAGTGTTGACTTTCAAGAAATAACAATAGACTAAACATTTTCAAACGAATATTTATTGACATAAATATGGTTCTGATTATGTTTTGATAATTTAAGTATAATATTTCAAATCGGACATGTCAGTTGTATCAACATACATTTAATACATAATACACGATAAGCATTGTCAGTAAACTGAGTCATAAACATTTGTATCGCAAACATAATTCTGGTAATTTATATTGAACGATCAAAGTTAATTCTAAATATACAGGGCTCCAGCGAGGTATCACCTGAAATTAAAAGTTTTTTTTGAAATACATTCAATTCATACTTAACGACTTGAAGTCTGCACACACATATGTATATACAAATGCTATACACAAAGTATAACTAAGTATTGACTTAAGTGCGCTTGAAAGTCCATGTGAATAGAAGAGTTAGGTATACGCTATATAAGATAAAGTCAAAAAACTGACAAGAAGACATGGGATTAGACTTCGCTATATGGCTTCCAGATTCACCAATATAAAAAAAATAGGATAAAATAGAATGACTCATTACCCCATGTAAATGAAAATTTCACTTGAAGAAAACTCACCTGAATATTGCATTTACTCGTACGACAAAAACTTTAAATGTTTGAAAGAATAAATCGTCAACAGCAAGAAAATATGCGGCTTTATATGTGCATTGATACCAGCTTATGTATTTATAATCAAAGGAATCACGTTTTCTTACACTGAAAATATTCATTCAAAATAGAATTTTATAAAATAATCGCATAGTAGCATAGTCAGCGAAGTTTTTACTTAATCCTTCCGGACTCAGACGACGGGTTGAAATCTACTTAAAAAAACATATCAAATAAGAACACTTCTTACTAGGACGTGCATCGAGGTAAGCTTTCTAAATGTGTCCGTAAATCGAAATGTCGTTACTCCATTCGGAGAACTTATGAACGTATTAATCTTCTAAAGTGTTGGAATTAAAGTGTACGATTTATCGCTGCTATCTAATTACTAATTATCTTAAATCTAATCTTAAATTATTTATAATTAATTTGTTGCGCCTTAAAATACATACGAATTGGTTACATAAAGAACAAATATTGGATATTGAACGAATTTTCATGACTTTGTATTTTAAAAAAAAATTTACCAAATTTAAAAAAAAAAAATAAGGTCTATGTAAATGTAAATGTGGTTAAAGTAATTTACACAAAAGACCATTTCGATTTTCATGCATTCCTTGTAAAACGACATTTGTTGAAATAATTTATAAACTAACACACCATGTTTTGGAAGCCACAATTTTATGGAGTTAAAACCACATAAAAGAAGAAGTTTGCAAGTGCAATTCAAATAACAGAAAAAGAATTTGAATTCGTTGCTTGACCCAATAATATCATAACATATAACAACATAACATATAAAATTAACGCATAAGAGGCAATTGTTTTATTTCAGTTTTGAAATATAATTCATTCATTTCGTATAAGGAAAAAGCTGTGAACACACATTTCCCATCACAAATAAGATTTATTCAAAGGCTTTTTCTTTATGTATTTACTTATTATTTGTTAATTTAATGAGAATGATATGGATAACGCACTGAGTATTTCTCTACTCCATCGAATACACGACTGGTAGCACGGGCTTTACACTTTGCACCACTGTACTGTGTACAACGCCAATTTGTCGTATGCTTAAGTGTCCGATCAATGGCGAATTCATACTTTCCAATAATTAATTTCTTTTTTTTCTTCTTTGTGTATCCAAATACACAATTTTTTGAGTAATTATATGAAAAGCAAAATTCTGAAAAAAAGAAAATTACGTATTAGTTGAGAATCTCTGAATTTGATGTAAATCACATTATCACAATTATCAAATGAGAGGACAAAATTATATAAATTTACAACAGTTTATTGGAAAACAATTAGTTATTCACATAAAAATTAGAAAACTCCTAATTCGTTCGTAGAGGATTTCTTACGCTTATTGTAAAACTTTGTTCCGCGATGATTATGTGCACTTTTATGAACCACCTTATTGTTGGTTGTATGGACGCGAGAGTGGCACTTGTAAGACGTTGTGTATTGAGTACATCTCCAGTAGATTTTATCGCGAATAACCTTTTCCTTCACAAAGTAGTATCCGTTATAAAACAATTGAATTTTTCCCTTCTGACTTTGAACAAAATGAAGTTGATCGTCTAGAAAATAAAATAAAATTTATATTAGAGAAAGACAATGTTGTGTAGAAGACAATGCAAAATGTAATCGTAAAAGGAAAGCGTTTTATTTATGTTTTATTTCTTTTCTATTTTCTATCTATTTTCCATTCGATTTATGTACAGATATAAAAATATGAAAAACAAAAAATTAATGATTAATTTCAAAGCATAACTCCAGGATATGCTCATAAATTTTAATTCAACTCTTGTTATTGATGTTCAATTATTTCATATGACACTGATCCGCTTTCAATCTCTATCCTCTCTGTCTTCAATGGGGTCATGTTAATGGCTTTATTCAAGCCGTACTTGTTCCTCTTCAACTCTGCGTGAACATGTTCTGATTTATTGATTATGAATTTTGGTGGTGTTTCTTTAAGCATGGTTATTCTAGCTGGGCACTTGATTTTTTTCGTCGCCATAGAACTGCAACGCCAGAGGATTTTCTTCTTATTCTCGCTCATCATAAGGAATCGCACTCCATTTGCCATTATCGCAGGACGACCTCGCAGAGATTGTGTGAAAAACACTAACATATCGTCTGGATTTGGCATAATTTCATTCGCCAAGACAACTGTGAACAAAATTAAATGAAACCTTTGGTTAGTAAAACATTGTGAGACAGGAACATTTTAAGCGCTACTAATAGATTTATATAAACATTCACGAATGATTTATTGAATCGTTGTATATTTACTATTTTTCATTTAACATAGATTAAGTAACAGTATTGTAAAATTTAAGATGACTGCTTATGCGCGGTCTATTTTATTAACTCAATATGTGTGATTATTTATTTTCTTATACTTTGTTGCCTTTTCTCTGTTTTTATATGGCAATGTCGATGTATTTGACGAAAATCGTTTGTATCAAACTTATTCATACATATCAACACTGGACATCTTATGCGACGATAGTACCAATGGCATCGCCAGAATAAATTCGTTCTATTCTCATTGTTTCGAAAGTATTTTAATCCATCTAAAAACAAAAGCTGCCCTCCACGTTTTGACAAAGAAAAGTTAATTTTCGGATTAGTCCCGGTGTACTGCCCTCGACCTAAAAATGTACAAAAGAGAATTTTAAGTCAATACATTCTACTTATTAGAAATTCAAAGTTAAATATAACAACAATAGTAATTAACATGCGTTTCAATAAAAAAAATACACAACCTTTTATGTAATAAAACTCCGTGCAATAAATCAATATTTTTTTTTTTTGTTTTTTTGCCATTAAAGTTATATATATATTTACCAGTTCTTTCATTTTAATCTGTTTAAAAATTTAAATATCCATTACAAGTGTTTTTATTAACAAATTTCTTACACATCAATAAAATAAAAGAAACCTAAAATCAGATTTTATCAATATTTATAAGTGACTGGAAGTCCTCTTTGGGTGTGATAAAAGGTTTGATTTCTATGTCATTGCTGGTTGTATGCCTATGCTGATGGCAAAGTCGTAAATTAAATGTTATCTCATCATAGATTGCAATCGCTGGACACTTCTCCTTGTAGTAGTTACTACACTTCCAATATTGCCGCGAGCCACGCTTCTTATTGCGGAAAAATCGAAATCCATTTATAACCAACAGTTTTCCTCCGTTCTTTTTCGAGTCAATAAAATCTATGCGAAAACCTGCAAAACAAGATACACGATTAGTTACAAGAGTTTTCATAAATTTATCACATTTAAATTTAAAGTAAAATTCTATAGTCCAATAGAAAATAAAACAACAGAGACTTTAACTATGGATACAACAATAGTAAATGTTCCACATTCATTTATTTTTATTGCTTAGTTTGAAGAAAACTACACATTAATTTTTACTGAGATACTTACAAATAATCTTTCTACTACAATCAATAAATGGTTACATTTAATCCTCGTTTAAAATCTCATGATTGTGTACTCCTTTCATAATACATTTGGTTGGTACTTCAGAGCTTGTTATCGCTCGGGCCTTACAACTATTATGCCACTTAGTACACTTCCAGTAAATGTTGGGTCCGTAAATATTATTCCTAATGAAACGATTCCCTTCATAACACAATAACTTATTGCCGCGCGGTGATATAGTATACTTGATAAGTCCCCAATTATCCAACGAACGTTCATCAAGAAACTTTGGCTTCCGATTAGAGATTTTGCTTCTCGTCTTAAGCATAGAGTTAGCTGGAACACGTCGAAGAAAACTTTCAGTTGGCAGATCAAATGCGGCAGCCACATTTAATGAAATACATTGTCCTTAAACAAAAGAGAAACATACGTTGAGAAAAAAAAACAGAAATAGTATGGGAAAACATACGTCATATAAGCATTAAACATTTTAAGAAGACAAGAACTATAAGACATCTCCAAAATAGTGAGAGAGCAAATGAATAAAGGAGAAACAAGTTTTATTAGCGTGTTTATACATACTAAATTCTAAGATCTTCTAATTTTTTAACTTTAATAAATCCGGAGCGAACTCGCTTCATATTTCGACCAAGACATCTCCAAAATAGTGAGAGAGCAAATGAATAAATGAGAAACAATTTTTATTAGCGTGTTTATACATACTAAATTCTAAGATCTTCTAATTTTTTAACTTTAATAAATCCGGAGCGAACTCGCTTCATATTTCGCCCATGATGGTGTTCGAAACTTTTTTGTATTATTTTCTCAATACCCAATTTATCCCTGCCGGTGACAATGCGTGCTCTACAATGAGCAGTATCCTAAATGAATGGGATTATAATGAAAGCAAATATATTTGGCTAATGTCAGAAGTATACACTCACCTTCTTCGAGCAGATCCAATAAGTTCGAGATTTGGAGCGACGATTCTTTACATAATGATAATTGTCATAGGCAAGGAGAGTACAGCCGCGTTGACCTGTGACAAATTTGGCGATTTCTAAAATAGAAGAAAAATACCAAATTAGTAAAACCAAAAAAAAAGCACAAAAAGACTCAGTGAATACAGAAACCCTATAACCGTTTACGGTTTACGAATAAAATGGCTACCTACTGGCACCTTGTGGCAAAAAGGAGAAGCTACTTTTCGTGATGGGTGCGACACCTCAATTGTTAATACACATTCGTTGAAATAGAGTTTTTTCATAATAACTTTACTCATTTGTACCTTTTCAAAGGCTTTATTACTGGTGAACAATATTCAGTTGTGTTGGAATCATTCGATCAGTGTTAGAATCGTTGAATTAGGTGCAATATTACAATAGATAAATGAGAGTATTGACTTTATGTATAAATCGTGAGATGGGCCTTCGTAGATTTTGGCCAAGTAAAAAAAAATAAATATACGGCGTCAGCGGTTGTATACAGAACCAAGCCTAGTTTCTCGCAATCATTTGTGTGTGCGTGTTATTTTTTCCACGAAAATGGAAGGGACCTACAGTTTTTTGTCGACTCCAAACGGCGAGTTGAGAAGCTTCTTATGACAAATGATTCTCTTTGATTGCTTGTCAGACATTCGAAAAAGGTGGTACCGTGAAAAAACTTGTAGGTGTTTTTGCTGGGATAAAGCCCGGGGAGCATGCGTAGTAGTCCAACGCACTAACCACCACGGCCACGGCCGGCGACCACCTAGGCATTTTATGAATCTGAGCATCATCTTTCACCATATTCCACATCTTCTCAGAGCTTAAAAGTGCTCCTTGGAGGTGGTATGCTCTTTGCTTGCCAATGGCCCTTGATTTTGGTTCAATGTTCAGCATGGCTATCATCTTCCCATAACACTAACTATGTTGTCTTTTGCAAGATCTTCGAGGAGATTTCGACAGTCCCAGGCTTATATTGCTCCTATTGAGTATGACCTTAAGGCTTTGAGAGCCTGCTTGGCTATCTGAAATTAGTATGTAGATGCGGACACCACACAGTAGAAATAATCGCAATCTTTTAGAACCCTAAGCGTTCAGTAAATCTTTCTACCAAGATACGAGGACATTTAAAAGATTTTCAAAAACTCTTCTTCTTTCTTTTTTTCTTAATCTTTATTTCGTTACAGTGTATACCTCACCTTTTTTTAAATTAAATTACAATTAATCAATATTAAAGTATAAATTGTAAAGGGCTTATTTTTCACTGATGTCCAATTGTTTATCTTATATTTAGAACAACATCAGTGTCAAATTTAAATTTTAAACTCCAATGAAATCACCCTTTACATTACATTTGTAAAATTGTCAACACAGGACTTTCTTGGTATTTAACATATGAAAAAATTCTAATGATACGAAATACGTATAATACCAGAGACCGTTTTTATTTTACTTTCGACTGTGCCGACACTTAAAGTTATGAAGCGTTTACTTAAATAATAACCTCCTAAGATTTCGCTCGCTGTCCCACTTGCATCAAATCATGCAAATTCAACAGCCTGATTACCTGTACAACAAGCGGAATTTCGCTCGATCAACAAGGTCATTCACGCTGGTTCCTTCACGATGCTACTATTTAACTACTGAACGACAGTTCTTTATTCATGTTGTTCGCCTTTGGAACTCCCTGCCAATCGAGTTGAGAAGAGGCAGATGCACAAGGAGATTTAAATCACTTCTTTTCATTTATTTGGCAAATAATTAAGCTTAATTAACATAAAACTTGCATACTGATTTATAATATTTTTAGCTTTAGTTGAGTTTTAATTGTAATTTCCTCTTTTTTTTATTATTTACCGTCAACCTAAAGGATAGCAATACTTTATCAGACATTATGTCCTACGTCGATTTACTTAAATAAATAAATAAATAAATTAATCATAAAGTGTAACCTCTTTCGAAATAAAGCACCTTTTTAACTACTTAAAGTATGGCTTACATTATAAGATCCATTCGCGTCCTTTTTGCACCAAATATTCGTAGTCTGTCTAATTTCGAGTGAAATTCTCTCAAAGATAAGAAAATTACGAACAAGTAAACGAACGCATGTGATTTAACAGATTTGACAGTTTTCATAAATCTGCTCAAAGAAATTTATTGTGCTAAAATTTGCAGCATGGGGGAGTTTCTTTATCTCTCGTGAGCACTGTCTTTTACGAAAAACTACGAAATTTTTGCGTACGCGAACGGGTTTTCGTAACTTTTCGTAGATTTTTGTAGTTTTTTTTACGTGAGCTAAGAGGTAGGTGAGCACCGTGGTGTAGTGGTTAGTGCATTGGACTGCCCGGGTCCAACACATTAAAGTTTTTCCACAAGTTTTTCCTTTCGAATGTCTGACAAGCAATCAAAAAGTATCATTTGTCACGATTGAGCTTCTCAACTCGCCGTTCGGAGTCGGCAAGAAACTGTAGGTCCCTTCCAATCGTACAAAAATAATAAAAATGGTTTCGAGAAGCAGGCCCAGGCTCACACCGAGCTGTAGGGCCACCTAAGTAAGATGTAGGCAGAATATCGGTTACGTAGATCACCTATTGCAGTGTGCAAAAGCCAGTCCACGGAGCGGAATAATCACATCTATCACAGAATCCGTCGTACTCGGAATTTTGCTACGAACCCCGAAAGAACTATCACAGAATCCGTCGTAGTGGAATCCGAATGTGCATTGCCGCACTTAACAACTTAACACTTTCTACGAAATTCGAAATTCGTAGCAAAAATTTCCACTACGACGGATTCTGTGATAGTTCTTTCAGGGTTCGTAACAAAATTCCGAATACGACGGATTCTGTGATAGAAGTGAATATGGTGAGATACAGCACTGGTGCACTTCAAAAGCTTGGATCTCGAACGACAACGAATCGAAAAGTTAGTTTAGATGGTAATAAGCACATTCACCAGGAAAATGCGTACAGGGATTCTAGATTCTGTATGACAAGTGGTATCACTACCCAAAAGCTACCCACTACTGCAGGTATAACGCTTACGCGCTTTAAAACAAATAAATCGTTGGCAAGTTCCTTCCAAGCTTAATTTTGTTTTTGTTTTGTTAATATACATACTTACTTAGTTGGCGCTACAGCTCGAGGTGAACCTGGGCCTGCTTCTCGCAACCATTTGTGTGTGCGTGTTATATTTTTGCACGAATGGAAGGGACCTACAGTTTTTTGCCGACTCCGAACGGCGAGTTGAGAAGCTCAATCGTGACAAATGATACTCTTTGATGCTTGTCAGACATTCGAAAGAGGTGGGCACTGTGAAAAACTTTTAGGTGTTTGCGGCGGGATTCGAACCCAAGACCGCTGGCTCAGTAGTCCGACGCACTAACCACTTGCGCTACGGTGCCCGGTGTTAATATACATACCTTACAAATAATAAAGCCAGTCTACCATCAAGCAGCAAGGAGCATAAATGCTTTTCGCACAACTCCAATTAAAAACAGTTTGGCTGAAGCTGGACTGCCAACTATCGAAAATCGAAAAATAGCGCTGACAACAAAACTATTCGCCAAACTAAACTTTTCAACAAACTTAATTATAAACATCGAAGTTAAGTGCTCAAGTCGACACAAATCGGTAAACCGTATCCCTTCAACAATCGCTACCATCTTAAGTTCAGTTGAACATATGGAACGCAACATCTTCGCAAGTGTACAGCAGCATATCCACCATGTTCCATTGAATCGGGATAACTCATTACGACTTTATCGAAATACCATAAAACAAATACAAACAACACAACATATCGTGCACTATTTTTTACTGATAGTAAACGGATGGATCTTTATATTCACTAACGCATGCAAGACCACCGAAAATACATCGTATAGTAGCATCGCTCGAAAATGGAAACATCTTAAAACTCGGTCTTCTACCCAGTTTTGCCTCAATTTTCACTGCAGAAGTTTTCGCCATTTTAGAAGCTACGAAAGCAGGGGAAAATATGTCATTTGCAGTGACAGCCTTTCTGTAAGCTATCGAAAACCCGAACCAAACCTCCGAACTCATAGCAAAAATAAGAAGTACACTCATCAAATATGAAAACAAAAAAATAATTTAATGTGGACTCCTGGTCATGCTGGAATACTGGGCAACGAACTAGCCGACAAAGCTGCAAACTTCGCCAACAAAGCACCAGCCCATACATTTAATGTATATAGTAAATCGGTCCTAGAACGAAATATACTGCATAAAAGAAAAATAGCCATATACTAGAAACATGCAACTCAACAAAACCTATTATTAAGAACATATTTAAGTAAACTTAAATGTATGAAATACTAAAACATCCTACGCCCGATAACATAAAAAAATCGATGACTTCCTAAGAATCTATATAATAAAAATGAAATGATGATCGTTGGTAACCGCATAACTGGCTCGACCGATTTGGCTAATTTTTTTTAAATGTTCGTTATAGTCCGAATGAGGTTCTAACGGAATGAAAAAATCGATAGGTGGCGCTGAAGTCAAGTTATTAACAAATTCTATATTAATTGACCAAAATGACTTATATTCACAACATACATATGTAACTCATCGCGCAACATACAGGAAAAGGCAGGACAACGTCTGCCCCCGGGCCAACTAGTATTAAATATAATCTTGAAATTGAAAATGAATTTGCAATTCCTTGTTAATAAATAATAATAATATTATTATCTAAACATAACATATTTGAACATGTTCCGTAGCCCTAGTTCGCTTTACATTTTTATTGCGCGGTTTGTTTCTTCGACGTTTACACACAATTACAAATATATTTATTACAAGGGTTTTATTGCATGAAGAATCATGACGTTTAAATAAAAAACGCTACAAGCGATGAGTTTATGACTTACTACGTGCACTGTCCGTTTTATCCAGTCTTCCAGAATCAAAAGAAGTAATGTTTCAAATTCAGAGGTCTGCAATAAAAAGAGGTAATTAGTAACATCTATTTTCATTCTTACATTTACTTACCATTAGAAGCTCCTTTTTCTGGATCCGATTTTGCGCATAAACGAAATAAAAGGAGACAAAGCATAACCGACTCAGTTTTCCTAATGTTTCGGAGCTTTATTAGATACAAGTACATACATCCTTAAAAAATAAATCTAACTAGTTACAGTCCTTAACGTATTTATACATATGTATTTCTTATTCTAAAAATGATTTTTTTTTCATTTGCATTAAGATAAGAATGCATAGTGTTTAAAATGGTAAACAAAAGGCTCACGGTTTAAAGTGATCGGAGCAAACATAAGTAGCAACGTGGGTATAACGTATATCCAATTCAAAATAATGATTAGTCTTCATTTTGAATGGAATGATGGCATTCATCAGTGCTACTAGATGTAGCATGTCGCATATTTCAGCTGAAAGTACCAAAGGCGCTTAGATTATATGTACTTTCGCAATATATACTATATGTATCCTGAACTTATTATGTGTACCTAGAAACATTTAACTTGTAGTGTTATTTACTACTCTGTAAATGCAAATCCATAATCATCAAAATATTTGGTTTTTCGATCGACTGGCAAAGTAGTAATTTGTTTTATCTGCTGCGGAAACTTTGCGTGCTCTGTTTTTACTTTGCCAGGTGCAACAGTTGGTACTGCACGTCTTTTTCTCATAACATTAACTGGATGATTGTGCTTCAATGATTGTAACACTATTTTTTGTACTCCATCGATAATGTTAGTCACAACTCGTGCATTACACTTTAAGCTGCCCTAAGAAACAGAATTGAAATTTTTTAAAAATAGAAAATAGTTATTCTCAAGACCTGACTTACTTTCTTAGCACATATCCAATAGGTTTTGTAGCCACTTCGGCGATTGCGTACGTAATGATATCCGTTGGACACAAGCAAGGTGCAACCGCGTTGTCCCAGCGTGAAAGTTACTTGATTTTCTTTTATGACATAACCATCAATAATTTCCGGACTGAATTTGGTTGCTAAAAAGAAACACATTAGTTAGATATACATACATGTAAATCGCATGTGGTCGCGAGAATTAAATAGAAAAACAAAAAAAAAACAACTGTGGTAGATAATTTAAATTTATTTGTATAAATGCCATCCAATTTTTATTTATGGGAAACGAGCTTTGCTACAGACAAAAATAAAATGTTTGTTATTTAAACATCAGTTCCGTGGTGTTATTTTTTTAGCTTAAAATGGTGGATGATTGTGGATACCACATTTAACGACGACATCGTGTCGGTATTCCTCATCTATTGTGACAACGCGTGCTTTACATTTGTGAATGCCAGCTCGGGCACAAGACCAATAAGTCTTGGACCCAGACGACTTATTGCGGGTAAAACTATATTCTCCGACTTTTAACTTTCGACTCCCTCTGAATCCGGTTATATATGAAAAATGAGATCCACCTAAACGAGAAACAAATTAAAAAAGTGTTAATGATAATGGACATCAGTAGTGTTACAAATAAATGCAAGTATACATCTTTAAAAGAGAACAAACAATTTTTCTAATTTTTTTGTTATCTTTATTTGCTGATAATTTCTTCGTCCTTTTTATATCTACACAAAATGGTGGTTTCTAAAATGTTCAATAAGAAAAAGAAAGTAAATTGTAACATTTTATTATAGATATTTCTTTGCCTTATTGTTTTGTTTCATTTTTTGCTTTTAAAGAACCATATTTTCGTGCCTTTGTTATGACTTTGTGATTGTGTTCACCATTTAAAACTGTTAAATAATTCGACTTGGTTTTAATCCTCGCTCGACAACGAAGCACGGCGAATTGACTGCAACGCCAATAGGTGACATCATCCCGGCTAACATGACGATTGAAAGTATGCTGCTTCAGAACCAATTGTTTTGTACCGTATTTACTGACGATGAATATTGGGTCTGCCCCACTTTCGGCTGGTTCCGCTGGTGGCAAGAATTCTCCTGAAAGCAAAGATTTTAAATAAGGATCAAAAATTACAGATATACGAAATTTCATGAATTCTGTTTCTAAATAAAGAAAACCCAAACACAGCAACGTTTTTTTATTATTACATTTAAATTACATAGGTTTCCTCATGGTTTTGTGTAGAGAAAGATAAATTATATATGTAATATGAAAATCAATTTATTGCCAAAATACTTAATTGAATATATTCAATTAATAGAGATTTACAACCTTATGCCTTAAGAAATAGTTATGACTTAAGAGTACCTAGTTTTCTAACTTCTAATACTTAGATAATCAATTGAAAAATGAAACTAATTTAATCGATTTGTTAGGTTCAATTATTTTTAATTAAGATCATTAATGTTAAAAATGTAAATCGTTTATACTAAACTAAACCAAACTTAATACAATAAATAAAAAATCGAATAAATTTTAAAACATTAAATAGCTAACTGCATTGGTCCGCTTTTTCGTTTATTTTTATCCGTTTAGCCAGGGCACAACGACAGGCGCGATTCACTTTTAAGAAAGCAGGGGGAGGAAAGCATTAGCGCGCAATATTCGGTATTCGTTTATTAATTTAAATTATTATTGTTTTACATTTCTTCTTGACTTCTTGTCGAATAGTTAAGTTTAGGTTAAGTTAGTGAGCACTGTGGTGTAGTGGTAAGTGCATTGAACTACTACTCAATGCTGCCCGGGTTCAACACCTAAAAGTTTTGTTCTTTCGAATGTCTGACAAGCAATCAAGGATATCATTTGTCACTGACCTTCTCAACTCAATGTTCGGAGTCGACCAAAAACTGTAGCCATTCGTGCAATAATATAACACGCACACACAAATTGTGGCGAAACCAGATTCACCCCGAGCTGTAGCGCCACCTAAAGTAAAAAAGGTTGGGTGGCTATCCACCGTACTCAGAGGGTTTCACTTAGGCCAAATCTGGTTCATTGTGTGCCACATGAAATATCTTGAAGGGCTTGTTGGATAACTGATTGTAAAAAATAAGACCATTTATTTATAACATAATTTGCCTTAATAAACACATTAATCACTTTAAGTCACCTAATATTATTGCACATTTAACCTGCGTTAAAATTGTTTTATTTGTGCGGCAATAATGTTCGGCTTTAGTCGAACCAGGGGTGATCATGAAAAATTACCAAATTACCGTACCAATCGGAGACAGGCGAGTCATGACTGAGCTTCAAACAGTGAGTGATAGTACAATTTAAGAAGTTTGCTGACAAAGAGATAAATTGCGCAACTTTCTTTTATCTATCTATATAATCTATCTATCTTCTATATAATTCAATCGCTAGCGCAAGAGCTTGTGATTGATTCCTCCTGAGGGTTTATTTCTGCACCGATTTCAATGCTTCTAACACTGATCGAAAGCTTATCAACTGAACTTTGTTCATCAGTATAAACAATTTTGAAAAAGTGCATATGAGTAGTTATTAAGAAAAAATCATTATATCCTATACCTACGCTCTCTTTTTTTGTAGGTATCTCTTCTACTCTGTTCTCTTGCCACTGCGAAGAGTGCACATTTATAAATATATTAACGATTTGTTAACACTTTATATTAATATTTCTCAGGTTCACGATCAGGAAAAGAAGCTTTAACTTTTTGCTACAAGGTGCCAGTAGGTAGCCATTTCATTCATAAACCGTAAACGGTTGTAGGGTTCTTACATGCGAGATTTCTCGCACCGGTCCACTAGTTATTATTATTGACGCAATATACATGGGCACCGTAGCGAAAGTCGTTAGTGCGTTGGACTACTGAGCCAGCGGTCTTGGGTTCGAATCCCGCCGCAAACACCTAAAAGTTTTTCACAGTGCCCACCTCTTTCGAATGTCTGACAAGCATCAAAGAGTATCATTTGTCACGATTGAGCTTCTCAATTCGCCGTTCGGAGCCGGCAAAAAACTGTAGGTCCCTTCCATTCGTGCAAAAATATAACACGCACACACAAATGGTTGCGAGAAGCAGGCCCAGGTTCACCTCGAGCTGTAGCGCCAACTAAGTAAGTAAGCAATATACATAGTTAGGAATCCGGCAGAATATTTGCATCTAACCCCGATAGGTCCACCATAACAGCATACTCTGCATGTATACATTTTTTTAACATTGCATTGGATAATGTATCGCGGTGATCCCCACGGCCTGGCCTGTAAGAGAGAATTTATAAATTATAAAAATACAAATATGTATGGAAAAATAATTACGTTTTATTTGTCCATAGTTGTTGCTTTGCTCCCTTATAATCCCTGCCCATGCTAAAAAATTAAATATGTTACTTAAATGTTTTTTTTTTCAAATTGTTTACTAAAAGCGGCTACACACAAGCCAGGCCCTCTGTTTTTCAATCTGAATTCATCCAATCACTAAAATGCTTTAAATTAGACCCTATCCGATCATTTGTGAGACCCAAATCTGAGATAGACAAGAAGACGCAGTGGGAAGAATGGAATTCAACAGTTACAAAAAAAATCATAAGCAAAACAAATTTCGGGTATTTTTTTGAAAGATATGTTTTATTGTGTACATGCTTGCGGCAACACGTGATTGAGCCGCCTTTTAAATGGTTAAATATAAGAAAAGCCGGGCAATACTTCGTTAAGCAGTGCCAATAGCTTCTATAGGGCAACGAACGACATTTCTTATATTTCTGTCCATTCAGTTGAATAAATTCTTGTCCATTTTCATTGAATATACAAATCTCTGAAACAGAAAATAAATTAATTAATTATTAACTATGAGGAGGTGATAGTTTTATATAAACGGTAGATAAGCAAAAATAAAAGACAATAAATTCAATAATTTGTTTTTTTTTTATTAAAATCTTTGTTATTAATTCATATCTCTCTTAGGTTTAGCTTTGTGATTATAGTCCTTCGTATCTTAAGTGCCATTGAAATGAGGAGGATGGTATTACATTCGGTGGCAACGTACTAAATCTTCTTGGATGATTATGTCGATTCTTGCCAAGTTTTATTCCTCCCTTCCATTTGGTTATACACCGGGCAGTGCATTTATTTTCCGACAATCGTTTGCCATTTCCATTCGAGCAGATCCAATTAATAGTTGAACGAAAACTCGCCTCTTTTTTATACATGAATCCGTCGAAAAGTAGGTTATAGCCTTGCTTTTGATTTCGCAGATAGAAAAGCTTCGGTTCTTCGATCCACACGCCAATTGGGTAGTTGGCTGAAAAAATACATATTTTGATTGTTTTTAGAAATAAGTATTGCCTATGGGTTGGGTTTTTAATTAATTTGAAAGGTTATATACTTAAGTCTTTTCTATTTCTGTTCTTTATTCATTTAAACCTCAAACATCAAAAAGAGCCTTTCATTCACACATAAATCGTAATCGTATATTTTCGTAAATTAGGTATACAGTGGGTATTTTTTTCAATCCTTAACAAATTCTCTTAATTTTAAGTTAATAATAAATCAATAATCTTAACACGCCTTCGTGGGTATAGACTTAGAATAACTACTTAACGCGAATCGTAGTCAAGCATTAAACACATAAATAAATAGATGTCGAATTTACCAGCTCAATTTACAATAAAAATTATTCCCTAAATATTTCTTCCTGGTCCTCCTGTATGAAAACTTCTTCGACATCTCCCGATAATTCCCCTTCCATCACCTGATACGAAACGCACTGATTGGTATTGCTTATATTCACGGGGTCTTTTGGAATCCTCTGCACTTTGGACGCATTTAAACGGGCAGCCTGGCGATGGCTTACTCTCTGCATTTGGTTTAAATCGTTTCTTTTTCGAGATTTAATCGCTGTAAATACTCCACGTCCCCATTCGATTTTCTCTAGTTCTTCGCCATGGCTATGCTCACCAATGACTTTGGCGGAATTATCTTCCGGACGGAATATCACTCGAGCCTTACATTTAAATTTCGTACTCCGTAAGCATCTCCAGTATTTATCGCGATTCTTCCGATACAAATAGTTATAGAGAACGATTAGGGGGTGTCCTCTCTGGCTGTAGATAAATTCGATCTCTAAAAGTCAAAAAAGTACTTTATTTAGCATACAAGTAAACAATTATCACTCAATTTAAAAGTATAGTCAGAGAAAAGAACAAATAAGGAAACAAGCATTTTTGAATTTTAAAACAAGTAACATTTTATTATTTGTGTCTTTCTTTAATAATACGAACATTTAGCATCGTCCGGATCATGGGAATGACTGTGAGATTTTCCAATGACACCGTTACGCATTACGATGCGACCATGACAGCCGGATCTTAAACATCTCCAGTACTCACAACTGGCTCGATAGCTGCGCTCGCGACGATATTTATAGCCATTTAGTACTAATATAGGTTTGCCTCTTTGACTCTTTAGGAATTTAAAGGTGCTCATGTCTGACGACAGGTGATCCATTTTGGTGTTTCCTCCTCCATGATCTGTAAGCGAGGGTATATAGACATTGTAAAATTTATTTCATTTGAAGGCGATCGTTTAAAGTAAAAGTCCATGTTTTTTTAAAGTTTGTTATTTTTTTATTTTTAATACATATAGGTACTTAATTTACAATGTTTCATTAAATTTTTTTTTCATTAAAATAGCCACCTGAAAATTTTATTTAATTTTCAATTTCAAAAAGAATATTATCAGTTATCACCATTGAAATAATAAAAACACATCCTTTTATTTTACTCAAATATTCCATTTTATTCTTGAATCTTATCTTAACATACTTATATATTTAATTCATTAAAAAATATATTTACATAATGTTAATACAGTCTTTTTAGTGGTCGCCGTGGCCGTGGTGGTAAGTGCGTTAGACTACCACGCAATGCTGCCCGGGTTCAACTCCTGGCCGGGTCTAACACCTAAAAGATTTCTTTCACGGTGCCACTTCTTTCGAATGTCTGACAAGCATCAAAGAGTATCATTATTCACGATTGAGCTTCTCAACTCGCCGTTCGGAGTCGGCAAAAAACTGTAGGTCCCTTCTATTCGTGCAAAAATATAACACGCACACACAAATTGTTGGGAGATGCAGGCCCAGGTTCACCTCGAGCTGTAGCGCGAACTAAGTAAGTAAGTAATACAGTTTTTGGTTAAATTGATTTAAAAAATTGGAAAATGTTCGTTTGCTTATTCTTGGATGATACATTTTTGTCGACGGCCAGCTGCCTCAGTTTTTCAAGAGTCAAGGTATCTTCTAGTGAAACCGAGTTTTCTTCAGCCCATTGAAGACAAATGCTAAATGCTTGGATAACATGCTGCGTTTTGATTTTTGGCCGTGGAGGACCTACACTTGCACCCGCGCTTTTTTCGTCACTATCGATTTCTTCGGCTTCTGGATTGTTGCAAACAGACGCCTAGTCGATATGTATGAGTGTAAAAAATTCTGAGGGAAGTAACTGTAAAATAACTGCCCAGTTACAGTAAATCCAAATATTAACAAAATTGAAACAAAGATAAAATGAAATAAAAGATGGATGGAAAGTTGCGTTTACTGAGTCACATTTTTTTTGAAAAGTTGCAATTACTGAGTCACTAATGGCAAAAATGTGGGCGTTGCTTTAACCGAAGTGTTGCGTTTATCGGGGGTTGCTTTTACCGAGGGCGTACTGTATATACTTTTTATGATGTTTGAAGTGTTCATTAATCAAAAAATATAGATGGCGCTGGAACCCCATTTTTAAACTCACCGTACGATTAAGCTGAAACTTACACAATACATTTGTAATGAATTGGGAAATGTTCGTCTATAAAAAGTTTTCAAATGTCCCAATAGATGGCGCTGGACCAGCAAAATTTCAAAACCATCCGATTGAGCTGAAATTTACACAATATGTTTGTTATGAAGTGAGAAGTGTTTGTAAATCAAAAGTTTTCAAGTTTTCAAGACAGATGGCGCTGAAAACCAAAATGTATGGGGTCGTGTTTTGTTCCCACAGTTTATAGAAATAACTTCCCAGTTCAGAATCTCCGATAGAAAGAAATAAATTCGACGTATTATTAAAAATCTAAATCAAATATTTATTCTTTCCTTAAATCTACAGCAATTAATATTACGTGTCTGTGCACGTTTAAGAGAACAATCGAATAGAGTGAGAAAAAGGATGTAATGTGTTATGACAGCATTCAGGTACGCCACAAATCTCAATATTATTACTACAGCAACGGACGGTGCTTCATAACAAATATATTTTTTGCTGAAACTACTCATTTGGATGGTAAGTTTTTTAGTTTTAAGCACTTAAACGAACAGGTTATTTTTATTATAAATGCACAATGATTGTTGGCCCAGTGCCTATAACCGAAAAGTTAAAAATCAATTATGAATTTTAAAAGTTAAACTCGGTCGAAAAATGTGGATATTATTTATTGGACAGTTTTCTTAAAGCCAAATTGTGTTCAAGAAAATTGATTCAAAATTATACTTACGTACATATGTAAATACGAGTATGTATGTACATGAAACAGACGAAATTTAATTTCGTTTAAGGGGACCCGCACATCGATTTTCTCCCGCTACTCGAAACTCGCTCTGTGAGCGCTGTTTTTGCATTTCCTCTACAACGACTGGTGCAATTTATTTGAATATTTTCATGCTACTTTTTGTGAAATATTTTTTTTAACAACTTCTCAAAAAAAAAAAAAAATTAGATCTTTTCATCAGTTTTATTTGTTATTAAGAAATAAGTGTTCAGAAAAAATCTTGGCGAAATCGGTCAAGCGGTTCTGAAGGAACGTAAACCGGAAGGTCAAAAAGTGTGATTTTACAGAAGAGCGAAATTTTCAAAAAGAATCGCGAACAACACGATTCCGGGCCTCGATATCAATTTAGGCCTTAGTTGCGGTGTTGGCGAGTTACTATCGACTCTTACTTTTACTGTTTTGCTTCCGAGTCTATTTTTTCTACTCTATTCTTCCCCTGAAGCCTTTTCATGCTAAGTGACCTATGACGCTTGATACTCACCGAGTAGTTAGGTTCGAATTAATTTTAGTACACTTCCACTGCTCGGATTTTTAAAATTCTTTTTGCAAAATGATCATGAATAGATGTAAATTCGAAATACAAAAAAAAGCAATTGTTAACCCTCCCGACTCCAAAATCGGTCCCCCAATAGATTTAAGTAACACATCCGATTTCAAGGACGTCTTCAATAACATTCGCAAATCCAGTTCCTGCTTCCAGATGACATCGTTCGGTGCACCAAGAGTCACTTGAAAAAGGTAAGGACATTTGTTGTTTACATAAACACTGCCCTCAGTTTGTGTAGCGAAGCGCACCGGGTGACCACTACAAATTATCTAAAGGAAATATAACATAAACCTGTGGTTTAAATCAAATTTGCATCCGGGAAATTATCTTTTTATACATCTACATAATATGGATGCAATAAATAATTGTGATTTTATAACTTACTGGGTCGTATGCAAAAAACCTTTCGCTCAGACTTCTCACTTTTTATAGCTTTAGCTCGGGTTCATATGCATAAAGGAAATGAGACAGATCTCAGAGACTGAGCTCTTGCTCAATCGATGAGACAATTCTCATTTTTTGATTTCTCGTATGCAAAAAAACATAGCAATGTCTCAGAACGAGACTGGAAATTTGTTGTCTCATTAGTTCAAATAGCTGCGTACTTAAAAGTTTTTGGTATCACTGCGCAAAATCGGGACTTCAAAAATTATTATCAAATTAATTCGGTTCAAGTTGATTACTGATCAACTTATCACTTTCTTTAAAACAATGAACATTTTCGCTGAGGGAAAATTTATAATTTAACCAGGATGATGGTCTTGTCTTACTTCGATTCATTCGAGATCGTGGATTTCAAATTGGTAAAGCAGAAGATTTTGAGAAGGTTTTCCGAAAAACGAACCTTTTGCACTACGTAACTATGTGCTGTCTTAGCTGACTTTAGCTAGACATGACTGATGAGGGTTAAGCAATCACTCCTTTTATAGTGACGGAAGTCTAAAGTAGGGATAATTACGAAGAAGAAAAAACAGCACCAAGTGAAGACACCGCTTCCGACGCCTCTAGAAGAGCTGCCATCTTAACAGAACATGAAAATAAAAGAAGAAATTGAATCGATTGATTTTATTTAAACAGTGTAATGTCTAATTTCTTAATATTTAAATATACATTTTAAAACCGTAACTGAAAACATAAATTGAATTTGCAATTTCAATAAATAAAATGGATGAGACTGAGATAATGAACTGAGACAAAGGTCTTGCATACCAATCTGAGCTTGCGCTCATTGCAAACGCTTAATCTCGGTACCTTTCGCTCCGTCTCACATCTCAGTCTACTGAGACTGAGCGAATGCTTTTTGCATACGATCTACTGCATGCTATTTTAATTTGTATATTATTAAAATTCAATCCGAATTTCCGATTCAGAATCTGTCTAAGACGAAAGTCCTATAAGCCCAGTTACACTTTCATCAGTCTTACTGCATTGAGGTTACACGGACAAAAAGCTTAGAACAATGGCCTGTGATATTAGATATTAGAATACTAAATACGTTGGTTCAGGCGGGTAAATAAAAAGATAAGGACAAATTAAAAACTATGCATGTTAAGAAAATTCCTTCTAAGAATATACAAGCCCAACCTTATGGTTATTCTGCGGATCAAGCTATTTTATCAGGGAAACCCGATATTGTGAACAATGTTCGAAAGGGAAAGGAAAAAGTTCACCCTATTGTGAATAACTTTCAGATGGCAATTTTGACAGAATATCCCTCGAACTTTTTCCCTGCAATTTTTCTGGGGAAAATTAAAAAGAGTAAAACATCTCGAATAATTGTTGTAAAATTTTGAAAATGTAAGTATTTTTGTTTGAATTTTGATGAAAATATTTATTAGCGGGCAATTATTCACATTTATAGGTCGACTGCAAAAAATAATAGTTGCATCAACAAAACTAATACACTGGACCCTCGCTTTGCGCGACTTCTTTTTACGCGGTTTCACCTTTGCGCGAAATGCATTTGTCTACCCAAATTCGATTTGCGCGGCCTCGCTTTGCGCGAATTACGACACTTAATGTTCTGTTTCCCTGAATATTTTCGAATTTTGTTTGTCTTAACAGATTTTTTTAACGTTTTCTTTTGCTTCATTCATATGCTTGTATCTGCATGTGTACGGCAGTAAGGACTGCCTTAGAAACTTCCCGGGAATTGCACATTGAAAAGTCTAAAGGCAGCTACAGACGAAAAACTAATCGGCCAACTGGTTGACAGACTGGTTGTAATCATTTCCCTACAGATGCAAAGACCAATCTTCAAACTTCAGTTTCATTTTTCAACAACTGGTTTGCAGACTTGATGAAATCGTTCAAATCATCGTCAGACTTGCCTACACTCGGGTTATTTGCAATCAGTCTGTCAACCAGTTTGCCGATTAATTTCTCGTCTGTAGCTGGCTGACAAAAATAAAGCAATCTGTGGTGACAGATTTTTTTAAACGTCTACCAAATGTGACATAAGATTTTTTTTAGATCCTTTATTTTTACTAAATGCATTTTGTAATTTGTTTTGTCCTAGTAACTGTTTTAAGTTTGTTGTTTTTTTCTTTTTAATCGTTCTTTTTTAAATAAAGTATTTTAGAAAAACTTATAACTAGCTATATTTCACTTTTCAGGAACGCAACCCCCTAAATTACATGAGGTTCATACTTCGCTTTGCGCGGTTTCGCTTTGCGCGAGACTTTTCATTCCCCTAACCCCCGCGCAAAGCGAGGGACCAACCAGTGTACGCATTTCATGGTCGCAGACGTGCGGAATATGCATGGTACTTAAGCCACGTTTGATAAAGAAAAGGGTTACTTACGAGTAAAACATTTTTAAACTGTAAAATCAACAATGTTTGTTGTTTGGATGGGAATTTAGTGACACGTGCGTCCCATCTACACATCCCAGTTCCTAGCACATAAGGAATACCAAATTTTTAAAAAAAAATGTAGGCTTTGTAGTTCTTATCTATTCAGGCGTAGTGTTAATTTTTATCCATATTGGACACAGCTCTTATATTCAAATATTTTTAACACTTCAGTAAGTACTATTGAAAACGACAACTGGGCTAAGCCAACATCATGCTCTTTTCCAACTCATTTTTAGTAGCCACCTTCCGCAAAAATAACGCAAGCATGAGGTCAGCTTTACTATGGAAGGGATTGCAAACGATTTTTTAGATGGTGGGAAGGATTCTATTAACACATCCAATAGATATTTTAAAACGTTTGACCTGGAATCTAATGAAATAAGTCATAACGGTTTGAAAAACATTTTGCAAAAGCGAATTACCTTAGATGGTTGGATGGTTGGTTCGATGGAAATTCACAATAGCAGTAACTTTTTCCTGGGAAGGAAAATGTTCGGGAGAACAAAAATTTATAATAGGGCTGATTATAGAGGAAAACTGTGTTTATATGTAGGAGGTAATCTCTGGAACTACTGAACCGATTTCAAAAAATCTTTCACTAATAGAAAGCTACATTAAAGCAGTTATACGGATTGCAAATAAAAAAGCTGTAACATGAAGTCAATATACTTACGGAAATTTTAAGCCTTTAATGCTTTCTCTTCTTTACGGCTTCCATTTCCTACCCTTAAAACAACGCGAATCATTAGGAAAAATTAGGGGGGACGAAAGAGGAGATACTAAATCGCTGTTTGCAAATCGTAATAAGAGCAAAACATCATGTAGTCCGTAGGCAAATAATCCACTGCTGTTTTATTTATAGAAGCCCAAACCTGGACCGCAATTCTACTCTTAACGAGTTTGATGAGCTGTCCGACTCCATCACGCGAAATGTAACCCTTTATCCTCGCACTGAAGTCGTCATTGCGGGCGATTTCAATGTACACAATTCGAATTGGCTTCGACATTCTGGACAGATAACACCCGAAGGAAAGTATGCTGAGATCTTTGCTGAGGTAAACAATTTGACCCAGCTTGGAAATGAGCCGACATGAATTCCTGACATTAGTAGGCAAACCGCCAACACTCTGGACTTCTTCCTCACCTCTTACTTAGTTGGCGCTACAGCTCGATGTGAACCTGGGCCTGCTTCTCGCAACCATTTGTGTGTGCGTGTTATATTTTTGCACGAATGGAAGGGACCTACAGTTTTTTGCCGACTCCGAACGGCGAGTTGAGAAGCTCAATCGTGACAAATGATACTCTTTGATGCTAGTCAGACATTCGAAAGAGGTGGGCACTGTGAAAAACTTTTAGGTGTTTGCGGCGGGATTCGAACCCAAGACCGCTGGCTCAGTAGTCCGACGCACTAACCACTTGCGCTACGGTGCCCACATCTTCCTCACCTCTAACCCTGATAAATACACCATAAATGTATTGTCCCCTCTAGGTTCGTCGGACCATTGTATCATATCGGCGAACTTCTCGTACTCCAACCAACAAGTTAAAGAAAAAACTCCAAAGAGAGCCGTATGGCAATACGAAAAAGCCAAATGGGAAGAATTAAACGGCTTCTTTAAGAGTTTTAACTGGTCGCTATGCTTCCTCGATGGTGATGTGGATTCTGCTGCCGATATGATAATAAATATAATCCACCTGGGTATGAAATGCTTTATTCCTAACAAGAAAAAGAGCATCAAAACAAAGGAAAACGCGTGGTGCGATTCGAGCTGTAAAGAGGCTATCAGGTTAAAAGAGGTGTGCTTTCGGTCATATAAGGCCAACCCATCTGAGGAAAACCGAAAAAAGTTTAAACGAGCCAGAAATTACTGTAATGCTCATATCAAATGCTCGTGTCAAATTCTCCTACGATCAAAAGTTGAGGCAAAAAATACTACCACGGTTAGTAAAAACTTTTGGTCGTTTGTTAAAAACATTAAAAATTCGGCCTCATCATCTGTTCCAACACTCATTCACAATGACAACCCAGCTGTCAGCTCTTCAGATAAAGCCAATCTGCTTGCTGCTCATTTCGCAGCTAGTTCCACGCTTCCAGATTGTGCTTTATCTCCCCCTGTACTTAAGCGCGTAGAATACTCTATGGGACCGATCCATTTTCGCACTCGTACAGTGGCAAGAGCACTTCAAGATCTCAACATGCACAAATCCGCTGGTCCAGATGGTATTTCCCCTATTGTTCTTAAGAGGTGTTCTTCTACGCTGGCAAAACCACTGCGTAAGCTTTTCTATCTGTCCTATTCTTCAGGGCTCTTTCCGAGAAGGTGGAAAACAGCACTTGTCCAGCCCATCCCAAAAAAAGGCGAATCTTCTTCTCACTCCTCCTACCGACCAATTGCACTAACGTCCCTTCTTTCTAAGGTCATGGAAACGCTGATAAACCGTCAGCTTATGAAATATCTTGAATCCCGAAAACTTCTTAATGACCGGCAGTACGGTTTTCGCAGCAACAGGTCCACTGGTGATTTGATGACATATCTAACCGAAAAGTGGAACCAATCAATTCACCATGGTGGTGAAAGTAAGATAATTGAATTTGATATTTCAAAGGCATTTGACAGAGTTTGGCATCAAGCTCTTTTGTCGAAAATGCGTGCATTTGGGATCAATGATACCCTTCATCAATGGATTCGAAATTACCTTTCGGACCGTTCAATTCAAGTTGTTTTGGACGGTTTCAAGTCTGCAACCCACCAAATTAATGCTGGTGTTCCCCAAGGCTCCGTTTTGTCTCCGACTCCCTTTCTCATTTTTATAAATGATCTCCCGTCTGTTACTTCTAATCCAATCCATTCCTTCGCTGATGACAGTACCCTCAGCTTTTCATATTCGTTTCCTGGTTTACGTCCCTCATCTTCGAGCGTAGAACTGGAACGGCAACGTATGTTAAGCTCATAAAATTCCGAACTTGACAGCATACTTAAGTGGGGTAAAGCCAATAGAGTAGAATTTAATACTTCCAAAACACAATGCTGTCTTCTGTAATTGAAGCGAAACCTTGTCACCTCTCCATTATCCATGAATGGCACTTGCATCGCTGAAACCGAGCGACTCTCCATCCTCGGTATGTGTATCAATGACAACCTTCGTTGGAATGATCACATATTTGATATCGCCAAGAACGCAGCGAAATGTCTAGGTTTCCTCAAGCGGTGCAAGAAATAATTCACCCCTTCTGATGTGGCCAAAATGTATAAGGCGTTCATACGCCCCAAACTTGAGTACAATGCTCATATCTGGTCCGGTGCACTAATTACATATCTGGAGCTACTGGACAGAATCCAAAAACGCGCGATAAAACTCATCGGCAATCGAGACATCGCGAAATCGCTTGTGCCGCTTAGTCACCGCCGTAATGTATCATGTCTTACATTGTTTTATCGCTATTTCCACCACAAGTGCTCAAACGAGATAGCCAGTTGCATTCCCCCGCTGGAACATTTCAGCCCCAATACCCGCTATGCCAGGAATGCCTATCAGTTCACCCTAAAGCCTGCTTTCGGCCGTACTATGAAATACATATAGAGATTCTTTCATTTGCCGCACAACACGAATGTGGAATGCCCTACCGCACTCTGTTTTTCCTGACCATTATAGCTTGCAGACATTTAAGACCAATGTGCATCGGTTTCTCCTCTTTTCTCATTCCCCATTTCCTTAAAACGCGTGCTGTGTTCCACATTATAAGGGTGCACGCCCAAGCAAATTATAAAAAAAACAAATAATATCAGAGTTCATAAGAAACCACCTGGACAAAACTAAATCACATGCACCCTTTATCAAGAAAAACTACCGTTTGCTTGCAATATGCTACATTGCTACAATATAACTGTTTGTTTTTTATAAACATGTTCTTATAAATGGTAATATATAGTCGTTGCGCATCATCGTCGTTGTAGATCAGTCAGTATAATTTGAATTGAGATAGTAATAAAATGGCGCCCAATCAGTATTCCACTTTGCAAAAAGAATAAATTCTGTCCGATTTTGATAACGGTGATACAGTAGCATTAATTGCCAATAAATTTGGCAAAAGCCATACAGTGATTTCCCGCAGTAATTAGCCGAATTCGTGTTCGAGCTATTCATAGTGTCATGTTACAGCTATTCATAGTGTCGGTAGACCTCCGAAAAAACACCAGTCGAAAATCGAAAAGATAACAGAGTCATCAGGTTAATAAAAACGACCCTTTCTGTTCCGAAGGCGTCGGACATTTATACAGAATAAATAAACAGCCCACAGTTCGGTTATGTTGCGTTTATTTATCTAAAAATTACGTTATAAATATTTTATTAAAATATTAAGGAAAAAACTTACATTCTGTCTTCAATAAAAACTAAACAAATAAAATTCAATTCTGCGTACGAATCCTGTTTACGTGCTTCTTCAGTAGTCTGCCGTTTCAATTTGAAACGAAGTTTCCTTCATGTCAGTATATCTGTCTCATCTGCTGTCTCATCTGCTCAACCACAATGGCTGACTTCTTATGGTCGAGCTACACTTTGCGGTGTTGCCACTCTACGCGACACCCCGCCCCCCGTGAAGATCCTGAGGGACTTCACCACAAACGTCCAAAACAGCTAACTTTGAGACTGGCCTTCTTAACATTCCAGTTGATGTTCGCACGTCTGCTATTCGTACGTGACCGTCTTTACTTCGTATAGTGTGGGTCACCATACCTCTTCTCCATTGGCTCCTCGATAAATTCTCGTCGCATATCAAGACCAAGTCACCTTCCTTGATCGGCTTCTGTGGAACAAACCACTTCGTACGTCGAGTAAGCGTGGGTAGATATTCTCTGATCCAACGGCGCCAGAAAGTATTCTTCAGTTGTTGACTAATTCTATACTGTTTACGAGAACAGATGTCTGTTGTGTCTCCCGGAGTCTGCGTAGAGTTGGTTGTTCCCAGCAGGAAGTGGTTAGGCGTTAGTGGATCTGGTTCTTCCGGCGTTACTGGTAAGTGTGTCAAAGGGCGACTGTTGACAATGTTTTCGGCTTCCAGTAACAAACTGCGTAGTGTCTCGACATGGGGTGCCTTTTCTTTGAGAGTTACCGCTAGTACTTTTTTGGTGGACTGGATAAGTCGTTCCCAGCAGCCGCCACTGCTTGGGTTACCCGGTGAGTTGAACTCCCACTTTATGCTGCGCGTCGAAAGCTCCTTTTCAATAACATCAACATCGAATATATCGCTCACCTTTCGCATCTCACTATCCGCTCCGACAAAATTTGTGCCCATGTCTGATCTTATTTTTGCTGGAACTCCTCGCCGATTAACGAAGTTTCTTATACATAAAATGCAGGCATCAGTCGAAAGATCGGCGGCAAGTTCGATATGTATGGCACGGATAGTCATACATGTGAAGAGTGCGGCCCATCGTTTTTCCCGTCGACGTCCTATTGTCACGAACATTGGCCCAAAATAGTCCAAACCTGTATATGTAAAGGGTCTCACATACGGAGTTAGGCGGTCCATGGGCAGTTGACCCATCATCGGTGGCTTAGGCACAGCCCGGCTATTCCTGCACCATTGACAATTTGACTTCGCTCTCTTCACAGCAGCGCGTAGGTGAGTGATCCAAAACTTTCGCCTTAACTCGTTCACCACGAGTTCGTCGTTTTGATGATGCAGCCTTTCATGGTACCATCTTACTATCAGCTCAGTGACGGGGTGACGATTTGGCAATATTGCGGGATGGCGTGTTGATTCAGGCAAAGCTAGGGCGTAGTCAAGTCTTCCACCGACACACAATACCTCATCCTTGTTGAGGCGTGGCGTGAGCATATAGATATCGCTGGATTTGGAAATTACTTTACTGGCTTCTAACTCGGTTATTTCCTGGCAGTAGACTTCACGTTGGACCAGCCTACATACGGCTACCTCTGCTCGTTGCAATTCATCAACCGTCAGCTCACTTCGCTTCTCAATAGCACTAGTACCGCTCTTTCTTTTCCGCGCAAGCATGATGAACCTCAATGCCCACGCAACTGTTCTTTGCAGCTTTAGATAGCTCGAAAATCTTTTGTAGTCAATTACCTGCTGAAGAGCGACGACTAGGCAACATCTTCGTCGTTCCTCGCTGTCTTCTGCTGCGACATCAAGTTTCGTAGGTGGAGGCCAAAATTCTTCGGCTTGTTTCAGAAACTCCGGTCCACATATCCATCGATTATTTGGCATATAATCAACTGGATATGTCGCCCTTGTGGCATTGTCAGCGACATTTAGCTTGGTAGGCAACCAACGCCAATCATTCTCTTGCGATGTCTCCAATATTTCTCCGACGCGATGAGCAACAAACGATTTATATTGTCTGTGGTCCGACTTAATCCAGCATATGACAGTTTTAGAGTCGCTCCAGAATACTGTTCTTGTTGGCTGTATGGTGTGACACTCAATGATGGCGTGCCTCAATCGTGTTCCCAATACGGCGGCTTGCAACTCCAAACGGGGTACCGAAAGTAATTTCAGTGGTGCACATTTTGTTTTTCCCGCGATGAAACATACTTCAGTCTCTCCCATCAGTGTGATACGCCAATAGGCGACGGCGGCAAACTGACTCGCTGGCGTCGACAAAAATATGTAACTCCGTGATAGTTCTCGGATCCCTCAGGCGAAGAGAGTAGCACCGACTCAAACGGAATTGCTTGACAAGTTGCAGCTTAGCCACCCATTGTGAAAAGTGCTGGAAAGTGTCCTCCGGTATTTCTTCATCCCAGTTTATTCCTTTGCGCCAAAGTTCTTGCAGCAGTACCTTTCCGTATACCAGGAAGTTGGCGAGCATCCCAAAGGGATCATACACGGACATCACCAAACTAAGGCACTGCCGTTTCGTAGGACGCTTTGTTGCCTCGACGATACCTGGATCGACTCGATGAAGGTGGAGTTTGAATAAAAACTCGTCAGCTCGGCTGTCCCAAAACATCCCCAGCACTTTGTCGATGGCGTCTGAAGCGTTCATGTTTACTACTGCTGGCTTTCGTAGTTCCTCTTCGTTCAACTGGCTTTGAACAAACGTAGAATTAGACACGAAACCTCGAAGCTCGAAGCCTGCTTTAAGATGTGTAGCTTTCACTGCGGTACCAATTTTGAGGGCTTTATCTTCGTCTTGGAGACTGCATACCAAGTCATCGACGTAGTGGCTATACAAGATCGCGTTCACAACATCTGGCATGTCCGAAGCGACTTCAACTGCATTCCTGTTCTTAACATATTGTGCGCAAGACGGTCAACAAGTGGCTCCGAAGATCATAGCTGACATAACCTATGTGTCTATCGGTTTTGTATCATCGTTACATCTCCACAGAAAACGTTGGGAATCTTGATCTGCTTTTCTGATGCGGACTTGTAAAAACATCTCTTTGATGTCAGCACATAGACCAATGGCTTTTTCCCGAAATCGGAAAAGTATCTTTATTAACGACTGGCTTTCGTCTGGTCCTTTCAGTAGCGCTGAGTTCAAGGAGACTCCGTTTACTGCTGCGGCGGCATCGAATACGAGGCGCAGTTTACCTGGTTTGTTGGCATTGAAAACAGCGAAGTGTGGCAAGTACCAAGTTCGAGATGTTCTGGTTGCTGCTTCGGCGAATGATAGCTTCCTGGCGTATCCCTTTTTTGATGTACTCAGCCATCTCCATAGGCTTTGGCGAATTCTGGATTTTTTCGCATCTTAATTTCTATTAAATGCAAACGATTTACGGCCATTTTATAGCTGTCGGGCAAAACGATATCATCTGACTTCCACAAAAGGCCTGTTTCATACCTTTGATCCACTTTTTTTGTTGTTTTATCCTGAATCATTCGCGCTCGAACAACATCCTTCGCTTCCAGTGGTTTCTTTGGCATAGAAACTCCGAAGTTCTCAGTGGTGAAGTAGTCTGCTATTAAAGTCTCAAGATGATCTTCTCTTTCCCTTGCGTGCATTATTGTTGACAGTTGGCCAGAGGGACTGACATTCGAACTCATCGGATTACCGTATATCACCCAACCCAAAGGGGTGTGAGCTGCGACAAGATTATGATCTCCTTTCACACTTCTTAAATTGGCTGTTAAACAGCAGTTATCCAAACCAATTAAGACTGTTGGCGTGGCATCAACATACTCGGCTATCGGGAGATCTCGTAATGTGTGATATCTGTCTTGAAGTTCGGTGAGATTTACTGTCTGAACAGGAAGATCCAAGTTTGGCACCGATCGAGCACTTAATTTATGCCATTTGCTTTTCTTCTTTAACCCTCTGATGTTTAGGACTAACGACATCGATGATACCTCCGTTACTCTTCCGCCGAACCATTGAAGACTGAGTGGCTGCTTTCTTGTTTTCATTCCTAACTGACTGGCAATTGATTCATTTACAAGCGTTGTAGATGAACCTTCATCCAGGAATGCATATGTCTTCATAATTCGTTTATTCGGTCCTTGGATTTCTACTGGCAGCATTTTAAAGAGTAACTTCGTCGACATCGGGTTAAATGGCTTCTCCTGCATGGTGTTGATTTTTTCCATTTCAGCCTTGTTGTTTTCATGCGAAGATTCGTGGAGTGTATTATGATGGACTCTCTTGCACCCATCTACCCCGCAGTCCTTTTTTCGTTTGCACTGGTACATGTTATGCCCTTTCGATAGACAGCTGAAACACAATCGCATTTTCTTTACAGCTTCCCATCTCTGTTCCACTGTTTTACTCAGGAACTGACTGCATTGCGATATGAAATGGGACTTCGTACATTCGGCACAAACAATTTCTTTCTTACCTTGTAAGGCAGGCGGCTGTTGCACGGCAAACATTGGCTTCACGTTCGTACGCTGTTGGGCTACCCCTCCTCTGGCTGCAGGGAGCGGCGTAGATGGCATGCTCAAAGTGGCCTTGGCTACGACCCTCGAAATCGGTTTGATCCAAACAGTAAAATGTTCCAGTGTTGGGTATGGCTTAATCAAGGAAGAATAAGATGTCCATTCAATTCTTTTCATCATGGGCATCTTCGATGTTAGTTCCTCTAGTAGTGTAGGATTTCCCAAATGTTGGCTGGCACCTGCGGTCTGCAAAAACGTCACTAAATTTTCGACCTTTGAGGCGAACGGCACCAAACGCTCCAGGTGATTCTCGGGAATAGGCATAATGTCACGTACCTTTTGAAGCTGGCTTTTGACCAACAGTTCTGGTTGACCAAACTTGAATTTGAGCTGCTCCATAACATTCAAAACATTTTGAGGGTTTATTAACAGACATTCCACCTCCTCACGTGCAGCTCCCTTAAGGCATTTCTGAAGACGAAACGTATTTTCCAGGTTAGTGTACCCATATGCCTCTGAAGACTCTTGGAACGATGTCACAAATATAGGCCACTCTTCTGGTCGGCCACTAAACTCCGGAAGGTCATAGAGTTTGCGTGTGGTTCCATGGCTGACATAAGAAGGCGTATATCTTGGACCCATTGATGGTTGTGGTAGCATGGTTATGGTTTGACTGTTGAGGTATTGAGGAGTTGACTGTGCATACATTTGGCTTACCGTCGGCTGTGACTGCATATGCATAGTTCCCTGCCAATCGTTAGCTTTAGGCACACCACAGCTGGTTGATCCGGCTGGCAGAGTTGTGTTTATAGATGATCGATCGACGAAAGTAAGATGTGGCTGCACCACATGTGCAGACCTTGGGATGCATGCTGGCGTTAGCGATACAAATCCAGACGTGCTTGGCTGTGCGTAGTAGCAATGACGCGACAAATTTCCATAACTACTTCCAGGCATGTTTGTCAACGCTGATTCAGTTCCAATGGCTTGCACTGTAGTTGGTACATTGTCTATCAGCTCATTATCTGGTTGAGGAACTGCAGCCGACACTGGCTGCGCATTTGCAAGTGTTGCTTTGTCCGTCAATTGTTGTTGCAGTTGGGCCCTCTTTGCTTCACTATCGATCAACTGTTGCGTAATGCTTTGTGCGTTCTCCTCCAATATCTTTAACCGTTGCATTAATTGTTGAATAACCGAAGTTTCCACAATGGTTTCGTCATTTGCTGTTAAATCAGGATTTTCTCCTGGCGAGGATGATCTTGACATGTTGAGCACAAAGTCTTGAAACTACTTGGGAAATTTCCTTTGTTGATCTTGAAATTTATTCGAATAGCCACACTAGGCTACGGTGTTCACTGGTTCGATGGCAGACAGCAACAATGAAACGGCGACAATAAAACGGTGACAATAAACGTGTCGCAATCTCTTGTTTAACACAAACAATTAATAATATATTATTAATTCCTTAGCAGACGGCGTCGAAAAATGAAATTCTGTGGCATACGGCTTCGTAGAATTCAATAAATCGAGACTCCTTTGGCAAACGGCGTCGTTGAATAAAATTCTGTGGCAAACGGCGTCGTAGAATCAATTTATTCTGTGGCAAACGGCGTCGTAGAATATAAATAAAGAAATGTTCCGAAGGCGTCGGACATTTATACAGAATAAATAAACAGCCCACAGTTCGGTTATGTTGCGTTTATTTATCTAAAAATTACGTTATAAATATTTTATTAAAATATTAAGGAAAAAACTTACATTCTGTCTTCAATAAAAACTAAACAAATAAAATTCAATTCTGCGTACGAATCCTGTTTACGTGCTTCTTCAGTAGTCTGCCGTTTCAATTTGAAACGAAGTTTCCTTCATGTCAGTATATCTGTCTCATCTGCTCAACCACAATGGCTGACTTCTTATGGTCGAGCTACACTTTGCGGTGTTGCCACTCTACGCGACACTTTCATATCTACAAAAAGTGTAAAAAAACAGCTAAGCTTAGATATCTCAAGTAGGACGATCTGGGCTCTCATCACGTAATTTCACCGACGTTTGGCGACCACACGACAGTATCAAACGACGTCGACGAAACGATGCTTCCCGAAACACTACCAGTCTCATGTCGTCCATCACCTTCGTCTTTTTCCAGTTTGAGAACCACAGAAAACAAAATTTATAAGCGATTTGACATTTGCTGATGAAGTCATAATTTGACATTTGTGGTTTTGGCAGCATTTTCATATTTCATATTTATTATTAATTAATATTAAGATCATCATTTTCAGAGTAATGAAATCTTGAAGTTATATTTAATTTTTTTTAAATGAAAAATGACAGTAGACAGAAAGGAGACTATGCATTTTCACTTTAAATTCGTTTTTTTTGAAATTATATTCGTTATTTTACAAATGAAATTCGTATTTTTGCCAAAGAAACCAAATTCAATTTCGAAAAAAACGAATTTAAATTGAAAACGCACCGAAATTGCACTAAACACAGGAGAACGACAGCTAAATAGCTATCGTGCTATCATGCTCACCAAGACAATTGTACTTGACAGATTTTCTTGTTAAGTGAAGTCTATCGGTCGATTGAACGATCGGTCGATTTTTATGTCAACGTGAAGTCTCGCTATCGTTAACGATATCGAAAACGATGACGACTGTCTTACGTGATGAGGGCCCTGGCTTGATGGTGGACTTTCATCATATCGAGCAATCAAAACGCGATTTATTTCTCGAAAAAATCGGTTTGCAAAACTGGAGTTTGCAAAGGCATATCTTAACTTTATTGCAACGAAATGTGCTCTACTCCGATGATTCCAAGTTTAATTTAAACATTTAAAGGGATCTGATGGATTTCGGACAGTTCGAATGCTGCAGGGCGAACGACTAGATTCCCGGTTCACGAAGGGTACAAGTAAGTATGGCGGAGGGGATATAATGGTCTGGGTATTTTTTTCCAGTACGCAATTTTGGTGGCGGAAGCGTTATGGTACGGGGTGCATTCTCACATCACGGAAAGCTTCCCATCTGCTTCATAACTACACGAATGAACTCTCAGATGTACACAGAACTTTTGGAAGACGTTCTGATCACTCATCTTCATAACTGTCCCAAAGAAGATACTTTTTTTCAACAGGATAACGCATCAATCCATGTTTCTAAGGAAGCGAAGGATTGGTTTGCAGAAAAAAGTATATGCTTACTTGACTGGCCAGCTTGCAGTCCAGACTGCAATCCAATAGAGAATCTCTGGGGTATCTGTTTCACAAAAACTAAAACTTAAAAGCAGTTTTATCTTTTATGTTTGTATTATAACCATTCCTAAAAAGACTAAGAGGAATTTTCTTCGGTGTACGTACAATCCTACTAATATATGAATGTGAAAGTTTGGATGTTTGGATGTTTACTGGTCAATAACACCTTAACGGCTTAACAGATTTGAATGAAACTATCGGGAACAGATAGCCTACTTCCTGGATTAGAGATAAACCATTGTCATTGATCGCCAGTCTGTTGGGAGAGGGTGGTTTGTGTGGATATAATGCTCTTCTCTTCGCCACAAATCCATCGCTATCGCTTACTCCTTAATTTTCTTTCTACCCATACGCGCATTAAATGATGGGTACACCATTACCATTGATCGTCATTCTGTTGGGAGAGGGTTGTTCGTGTTAATATTAATGCTTTGTGGGATTGTGGCACAAAGTAGAGGAGGGATGATTTTACTGATATTTGCTACCGACTTTACATAGTTGTGTTTCTGCTTCATCAGCGTGCAGATCGACGGAAAGGGGGAAAGCACGATTTTGTTTTCCTTTTTTTTTGTCGCTTTACAGCGGTATTTGGTTACCTTAAGGTCAAGTCAGTGGATACCTCAGAATAAAGTTTTACCTTTTATTTCAATTCACAAATACATACATATATTGTAGTAGGGGTAGGTAGGCGTTAGTGAGTTTTAAAATTAGTAAATAGTTGGTGATTTCAGACAAGCCTTACCAGTTACTCCACGATTAATGCTTACATCAAAGCCTAATATCTTCAGCGTTTACATAATGTTACTTACTTCATAGATATAAGAAACCAGAAAGTACCAATAGTTTATGCTCATAAAATACATATTATGTACATACATATGTGTGTAGATGTGTTTGTACACAGGTATACTACATTTCCATCAATTTTTTATGCAATCGTTTCATCTATAGGGAATAACCACTAAGTTCATATTATAATGTATCGACTTCAGAATTCTTTAGAATCTTAATTTAAATAATATCGCTTCCTACTACTTTCTTTATATCATACTACAACCAAACAACGCGACTGATTTAAAGCACGGGCAACGCCGGGCAGGCAACAGCCATACTCTGTTCGACAAAAATTGTCAGTACAGGCCTTATGGAGGAACTTTTTTTCAAACACTGGTGCCTGTACATGTCTTCACGGCACTCAATAAGAGAAATCGCCACTGAAATAAAATCCAAAGCACTGACTTACACAGGTTTTGTTTTTGTAATTTACCAAAAATTCGCATACATCCCACCACAGCATGTCAAGCCATCTCCACAGTCGGTGGCTGCGAATCGCTGTGTATATAGAAAGTATCAACATCAAACAGTGTTACCATTTTTTAGTTAATGCTAATCGCTAATGCTTTTTCTGTGGTGAGCTTTGGGATTTTGTGCTTTGAGAACCAATAAAATTAGTTTGAGTATGTGGGGGTATTGCCACATCCACATGGCTTTTGTTTTTTCAACTTTCTTGTTTTCCTGGTGAAACCGTTAAAACGAATTTTAACGCTTTTTCGATTTTTGTGATTTATAATGAAGGTTATTTGCACGAGATGAGTTTTGATGAGATGGTTTTTCGTGCATACTATGGTATAGAAAAACTGCTTCGTTTCTTTTTAAAACGTATCTTCAAACTGCCATCTACAACGCCAAACTATATGCTATACATTGAGACTGGATTGCCAAACATGTTTTTAGATGCCCTCAAGTTGCACTTTGACTACATTCTCAAGATTCTTCAAATGAATTCTTCAAGACTCGTTAACAGATTTGCAAAATTCCTGATAGCAAACAAATTAAATTTCGTAAATGAATGGATGCTACTCTCAGAGTCCCATGGAGTCCCATTAAAGCTAGATGTGGATAATATTGCCGAAGTAAGAACACAGCTGTATGAACTGCTATTGTCCATAGACGAAAAATCACGTGAAGAGTACATTACCTTGGCAAAGTCTTCACAACATAGGCGATACTATACCAAACTAAATTTCAATTTAGGTGTAGAAAACTACTTTCATGCGAAATATTCCTCCAACATGATTTCAACCATCTTCCGTACGAGAGGAGAAATATTGCCCTTAAATTATGTGCCCCATAGACCAGATCTACCACTTTATTGTGAATTGTGCAATCTACGGGAAAGAGAAGACATTTTTCACCTGCTGGGTCGGTGTCCGATCTTACGCGAAATCAGGAGAGATGTATTTCAAACAAACTTTTTAAGCGAAGAAGAAACATTAGGTGTTTTAAACGGAGCCAGAGGCTGGAGTGCCCTTTTTGAATATGTCCAACGTTCAGTGACCTATAGAAAGAAAATTTTTACCGAGAGTTTTTAAATCATAATCACTTCTCTTTTTTTTTAACTTAATTGCAATAACTGTAAACTCATGTCATTTCCAACTTAAATTCAATTTATTTATTTTTCTTTGTAACCTTCGAATTTGTTGAATTTGTTAAATTGTATCTCAATGTACTATATTCTGTTTTTTGTTTCATCTTACTTAATGTCAATCTGACCGACGGTTTATAAACCAGGTCATTATAAACTGGATTGTAATGCAATGTAAAATTTAATTGTATAAATAAAGTCTAATTACTACTACTACTATGGTATGGCTTAAAAGAGGGACAGATTTATGAAAGCTATTGCAACTAGAATGGGAGGCAAACGTCCTATCTTCCCTGTACTGAAAAATTAAAGTAGTATTATATGTATTTTGTTTCTTTATGTAACATTAGTTGGTAACAAACTTTTTTATTCGTTATTTATTTATTTATTTATATCTGCTTCTATCTGTTCAAATATTCCATCAGACTCAATAAGTAATAACGTCTTGCATCGGATTTCGGCAAGGAGAATCGCTATCGTGTGATTTCTTCAATCTTGTGCTGGAACACAGGAACAGATAGTGCGCAGGGCAGGTGTGAACACGGAAGGCACTATCTTTCACAAATATTTCCAGCTACTGAGATACGCAGACGACATCGACATCATCGGTTGCTCCCAGCGTGCCGTGTTAGAGGCTTTTATGGCAATTAAAGAACAGGCAAAACGAGTGGCCTTGAAGTGAATGAGGACAAAACCAAGTACATGTTGTCAATAAACAAAGAAACATCTGTCCACCGCCTAGGACAAAACGTCACTGTTGGCAGCAGTTTCTTCGAAGTGGTTAAGGAATTTACCTACCTCGGAGTAAATATCAACTCCACGAATGACACCTTAGTGGGGATTCGACGAAGACTTACCCTAGGACACCGCTGCTACTTCGGTATGGCAAAACAAATGGATTCAAAACTCCTTACTCGGAAGACGAAATGCATGCATGCTCTACAAAACATTGATCCTGCCAGTTCTGCTGTATGGAGCCTAGTGTTGGACGATAAGCAGGAAAGCAGAGCAGGGGCCCTACTCTGTATTTCGTTTCGAAAGTCAATCCTATTCGAAATTGCTTTTCGTTTCGCTTTTGAATTGGTACTCTGTAACACTTTCGGAATGTAAAAAATACTCCTAGATGCTTTTTCCACTTAAGAATTTTTTTTTGTCGAGTCTCGATATATTTCTTATGAGATATGTCAAATAAATAAACCGAGAATAGGAGGAAAATATTGTTATGATTTTTAAATGAAGAATTTAATATAATAAGAAAGAAAAATATATTCTGTTGCACTTCGGATGGACGAAGAAATAAATTAAGAACGGATTGAGCGGAAAATTATACGGGAAAATATATTATTGAAAAAGGTGATAAAAGGTAAAACTCGGTTGGTACCAATGATTCATATCACCATTACTTATCATTTATTATTTTAGTTTTGTTCAGAACTTTCGCATTTCAAAGGATGCTTTCTTGTATATTTTGAATTGCATACGAGATGAATTTCCTTCTCCTTTGCGATCCACTGGAGTTCCTGTAAATTTAAAATACCCGATGATGCATCATCAAATAGCATTGAACAGTAACTTGGAGAACATAATGATGCATACTCCAACATTGTTAAGAGAATACGAGAGCAAATCACAAATAATTTAATAAAACAATAAACACAAAAAATAAAGACACAAATTCATTTAGATCTAATAATTCCTCCAAATTAATTGTCCTTTGGCTAAATCGGGATGTGCAAACATGAATTGCTTGCTTATAATTGTTATCATCACAAAGATTTTCATAAAAACTTGCATTTGCAGGTACTTTAAAATCCTTCCGTTAGCGAATTAGTTGTAGAAACAAATTTTCCGTTTTTCAATGCTTTTGACATTAGAAAACGAGTTACAGAGTACCAAATTTCCACTTTCGGAAATGTAAATCCGAAAGTAGTAGATTTCATTCCGCTATCGAAATAGAGAGTACAAAATATTCGTTTTCGGAAATTTTCACTTTCGAAACGAAATACAGAGTAGGGCCCCAGATTTTGAATACTTTCGAGAGAAAAATTCTTCGTCGGATTTTCGGTCCCATATGCGAGCGGGGCGAATGGAGGAGAATATATAACCGCGTACTCTATGAGCTGTACCAAGATGTGGATGTAGTCCGAAAAGCCAAAAAAACGTCGACTACACTGGCTCGGTCACATCGAGCGAATGGACAACAATGCTCCAGCAAAGAGGATCTTCGAATCACAGCCCCCAGATTCGAGACGACAAGGAAGACCGAACCTCCGTTTTAAGGACCAAGCTACCGCGGATGCCAGAGCTTTCAATAGAAATTCAGCACAAATTGCCAAAAACAAATTTAAATATGTGTGTACATATCTACACAAATGTAAGCAACTTACCTACATATGCATGTACATAGAGAGTAAGCCACCCAGTGATTGGCACCTTAAGAAAACTCACCATAATTTTAGCCTTTAAAGATCGAACTAAAATACAAACTTTGTTTTACCTATTTTGTTTAATTCATTGGTTTGTTAGAAACAAAAAAAATAACAAATAACATCAAAAGATTTAGAATCTATTAAAAAAAACATAAAACTAACGAAACAAAATAAAATTCCATTTTTGCCATTTATTGGCATAGTTTGCTAGTTATTGGCAGTCTAGCCTCGTTAACTGCTTCTTTAGCCTCGTTAACTGCTTCTTTAGCCTCGTTAACTGCTTCTTCATTGTTATTTCTACAATATTTAACGTTTTTGGGTAGTTTCGGCATCTAAAATACATCAACCCTGATTATACCAAGATAAAATTACTGTTAAGATATGTGACAACGGCTTTAGATCAAATACAAATTATGTGCTGTCATTTTTAGGCAATGATTGGCATGGTGCCAATAACCCGGTGATTGGCAGATGCCTATCATCGTTTGGTAAAAAGCACTTTCAAAATCAGGGATTGCCGATTTTTTATAGTAAATACAGTCCCTTGCCACGCACTACTGTACGGTTTTATCAAGGTTCACTACAAAAAGCCGCGAACTTGTAATAACGTTTATAACAAATCTATATTTCAACACTGTCATCGTTAAGAAAATATAAATAGTGATGCCAAATAGTTAAATTCAGGTAATATTATAGGTTAAAAAAAACAATCATATTTGTTTAAAAAAAATTTTTAAGTTTTGCATGCCAACCATTGGGGGGTGCCAACAAATGGAGTGCTTACCCTACATTTCTTTCCTCTCAGAAAAATTATCATACATATGTACATGTACATACATCCACAAAAAAAACAACAAATGAAGTATGTACGTATCCATACATATATTTTCGTCTCGTTATTCGTTGCATCGTATTAAATGCGTGGAATTTTGCGAAATTTTCTCCCTCTCGTGTCTGTACACAAATTCAATTTTCATATCTTCATAGCAAAAGTAGAGACACCTACATTACAATGTTAACGAAACCATCAAGATTCCTTGGTGTGGTTTAAGTCTAAGCTCAATGGTTATACCGGAAGCAAATGGCGCAACCATTCAATTTTTTCTCTCGCACATACAAATAGGTCTGTTTGGTAACATGTTAGTTTTCGAAAGTTCTACGTAAACTACATAGAATCTGACAGTTTCATGGCTCTCAATTGTTTTTGCTCAGCTTGCGATGTATTTTCTGCAAGACCAATTCCTTGGGGTGGGCCGAGCCAACTCTGTCAAACTAACCATCTGACAGTTTGTGAAATGTCATAATCTTCATTGTAAGTGGAAAACAAAAACAATTTGATAGGTTTGACCAAGTGTTGTTTGAAAAGCGTTTGTTTACTTTTGTGCAAGTTTTCTGTCTTTGAGAGGAGTTCTCTCTCTTTGAGAGGTTTCTATGACGATGACAGATCTCAATTCCGTGTGCCAAAAAAGATACCAAACACACCTAATTTCTCTTCACGTATTCACTTTTATATGATTGCGATATGGTTACGTCAATTTAGGATATGTGAACAGTTGGGAAGGTGAAATTACAAAAAAAATTAACTAAAAAAAAAACCTGTCGAACGTAAATCAGTCCTGATAACTATGTTTCCATCTACACAGAGTCTCGGGCAGCAATTTTTTTTACGTTTTTTTGAAAAAGTGTTTAGAAAAAAGTAACACAAACAAATATTTTATACATTTTTGAATTTGTGCTTTAAGTAGCTTTCATTTAACATCACACACGATGATCTCAACATTAAATCAAAAAAGTTTTTTTTTAACATTTCACTTATCTCTTTTTAAATTCAGGTCAGTGTTTGGGCCACTAATCTCTATATATAAAACAATTCACTGACTGACTGACAGACAACGCACAGACCAAACCGCTGGACCTAAAGAACTGAAATTTGGACAGGACATTCCTATGGTGACACAGACATCCGCTAAGAGAGGATTTTTTGAAATTCTATCTCTAAGTTGGTGAATTTGGAAGAATCCTTTTTCCATACATATAGAACTGTGTGACTAACGGACAACGCACAGACCAAACCACTCGACCTAAAGGGCTGAAATTTGGACAGTACAATCGTATAATGACATAGACGTCCGCTAAGGGAGGATTTTTTAAAATTCCATCTCTAAGTGGGTGAATTCGGAAAAATCCTTAATCCTTCCATCCTTTAATATAAAACAGTGTGGCTTATGGACAACGCACAGACCAAACCGCTAGACCTAAAGGGCTGAAATTTGGACAGGACATTTCTATAATGGCATAGACGTCCGCTAAGGAAGGACTAAAAAAGGGTGAGATTACCGAAGATGTATAAAAAAAGACAAAATAACAACAACCGTTATTTCTGGTCGCTTCTTTATTTACATGCAGCTGTTCAGCACAGTGTGTGTGACTGAAACGCAAAAAGAACTTTGCAAAATGGTTTTTCTAATTGAAATAACGGCTTCTTGAATTGGGTACAGTGGCAATTAATGGGTCGAACGTAAAATTTGTCCCTTTTTACTAATTTTTTTACATTGTGAAGGTAAATAATATCAGTAATACAGTTAATATTATATATTACTGTGATTATTGGTTTTTAAAAAAATTATATTTACAACCTCCCCGCGCACACCCGTAATTGCGGGGGGTTGTTTGAAAAATATTTTAACCATAAGCCTTTCTAGTAATTTATATTAAAAATATATAATTACAGCAGAGAAAAAAAGTAGTGATGAGGTTTTATAGCCAAAAGGTAAAGCGATTTTTTACAATCAAAAAATCAACACCAGACACCACCCGATGAAACTTGAATTGTTTCTGACTCATTGGCTTCCAGTTTTTATATATCGCAACCATGCAGTGAAGTTTCCAAGCGTTCGCAGATGAAGAATTAAGTGTGTTTATCCAAAGTGGCCACGGCCAGTACCATAACTGTGTAACGGGGGGAGTAATCATTTTTTTGTTAATACATTTGGAATCAGGGGGCACCAAATACTAAAAAAATATACTTTACACAAAGAAATGTAATAATTTTTGCAGCGTGGTAGAAAATGGGATAAAAGGCATTTTTGCATTGATGGATCGAATACGAAAAAGGGCGATTTGATAAACTAAAGTAGTACATACATACCTAGATATCAGTAGATTGGTCAATAAATGCCTTCACAATCTAATTATCTTGGCCAAATTGTACAATAAAGTCATTCTTGGAAACCTAGTCTCCACCACCCGGCAGAGGTTCCTGGGAAGCCACGATACTTAAGGTAAGTATTTTGTTTAGGTTATACACAAATACTTTCAGATTTATTTCAAGCAGAATCGGGAAGCAATACACTAAACTTTATTTATTTAAACGACCTTAAATTGATGTTTAAACATAACTTTCTTTGAATTAAAAAAAAACTTTAATGTTTTGTAAACAAATCGATATTAATACGTATACGCGCAAGTTCTTGCCGAGCATTTTTTCATATTTGTATGTACACATGTATGTATGTTTTATATATGTATCCACATGGGGTCACATTACTATTTGAAATAAAATCACTTGGCAAATAAATTAGAACTCACCATTAATATTTTCATATAATTAACTACATTCCACATGAGATTATAAATGAAGCAAATCACTAGAACTAAAATTCTTCAGCAATCAATCGAACCACACACAAATTATTTTTTTCTGCTTGGATTCAGCCATTATCACATCACATTTCATAAGCGAGGCTAAGATAATTGACTTGCATTACAACATTTAACACAAAATTACATTTTCCAATTTAACTTTAACATTTTGAGCATTTATTTTGTCCAAGCAGACCATTTACTCTTTCTAATAAACAAATAAAAAAATATTAACGTCAGATGTATAACGCGGCGAAATAACTTTTTTACTGTTGAAGTTTGGGGTACAAAAAAACCACAGCCAGGAGAAAATTGTAGTAGAATAATTGCGTTGTTGAAGTTTTTGTGCAGCCACCTGGTTATGAATAATTGAACCTTATGAATTGGAACATGGCCACTGACAGGTTTTTTTTTTTTGCGATAGTACCTGTACTGTACACTCATGCCTCACACATATGGTTTGATTGTTAAATTTAGGATAAACATATTTACATTTATGTTGTATATAGGGTCAATGTGGATAATTGTAAACAAATTCATGTTTTTTGAAAAATATTGACTAATTTTTTTTGTTTTAGAAAACCTAGCGAAAATCTAAAAATGAGAATATGAGAGTACAGTAGATGACGGATATAAGAAAGTCCAAAAAGTCAACGAATTTCTTTCTTTTATCCGTGCTTTCTTATAAACAATAAATGGATCTAAGAAAGATATCTTCTTATATCAGTAATACGGATATAAGAAAGATACCTTCTTATATCAGTAACACGGATATAAGAAAGAATATTTCTTATAAGTATCGCAAAAGCATATAAAAAAAAACTATCTTAGCATTGAAAGACACATAATATGTATCGTTTATTTGTACATATGAATGAAAAAAAAAAAAACTTATAACAACAAAAACAAAAAATTAAAAGTGATTGGACTCCATTTAATATTTTAAGATTAATGTTTAAGGCAGCGTTTAAAAAAAAATAAATTTAGGAGAAAACTTTCTTATGCACGTTTAATTTTCTATGTAATGTATAGAATTTTGTATCAAAATAAGTTTCTTATACCTATCAGTGTCTCTCTTATAAACGCGTTGCTTATAAACAATTTTTTTTACACGTAACTATATGGGAAAGTGAGTGGTGTTTTGGAATGTGTGTCTTATAAGCGAGTCTTCCTTACATAGGATGTTCTTATATCCGTCATCTACTGTACTGTATTTCTTTATTATGAATTGAAATGTTGACTTTGAAATTGTTCATAACAGCTAAATTGAAGTATGTTTACATTCACCCAATTTTTATTTTTTATTTTTCTAAATCCTGGGGTAGAAGTAAACGATTTAAGTATATGTACATGTGCTCCAGTAAGCCTACTCAGGGTAAACTTCCTTTTGTCCTATTGCCCCCAGTTTGTTGGGTGGCTACAAAAACCGCTTTCATCAGCAAAATACGAAGTTGGACTTCCTGCCCGAACACAATGGTGAAGCTGTAGTGGAAGTAGGCAGCGCTGTAAAAGTTAAAATACACGTAAACCCTACAGCGCGAACACATTTGCGAAGCTGCTGCTGTAGTATGAATTGTATGGTGAAGCGCAAAGTTTAGCCAACTTCAACTTTCTACTTCCACTGCAGCTTCACCATTCTGTTCGGCCAGCCTAGTCGAACTTAATCCAACTTCTTTCTTTTTGTTTTTTACGTCTTGCACTGCTTTGACAACATCAACAAACAAGTATGATGCCAGTGATATGTTTAAGTATACATTTGAGAGGGTAATTAGCAACTGGAAATTAGTTTACCCCCAAACCCACGTTTACATTTCCCCACATGAAAATATTTTCTGGGGTAAATGCAAACACAAGAAAATGGATCGATATTTAACTGTTAACTTAAATAGTTTATTTTAAAAAGAATACTTATCAATAAGGCCCGGATTTGTATACACTAAAAAACCATGTTTGAAACGCATAACCATGCTACCAAAAACCTCAAACTATGCTCTAAAAATTAAGGAAATATGCATTCAAAATTACAATAAAGTGGAATTAAATGTATTTATTCATACAGTGAAATCTCTCATTAGCGGACAACTCACATAACCTTTATACCTTTTCGGGGAACCAATTTCTAATTTCCCATACAAAATGCTCCTATAAACGGACAGCTCTCATAACCGGATAAAAAACCCTGGTCCCGTGGTTGTCCGCTTAAGAGAGATTTCACTGTAGTATACTATGTACAAAGAACAACAGAGATAGAAAAAAAAACAAAGAGACGCACTCTTTGTAGATGGTACGCGCGTCAGAAGTGGAACTTCTTAGCTGTAATCGTGGACAAAGGAAGAAGAATTTGTGAGAAGAGGGAGATATTTATACAATTGTCGATTTTGTCCATTTTGAATCGAACCAATTTTTGGCAATTTTTATTTCTAAAAAAAATTTCGGAACATTCTTCTAATGTCATATCATATTATATATGTAATGATATAATATTAACACGAACAACCCTCTCTCAACAGAATGACGATCAATGGCAATGGTTTACCCATCATTCACTGCGCGTATGGGTAGGGTAGAATAAGATTCAAGAGTAAGCGATAGCGATGGATTTGTGGTGAAGAGAAGAGCATAATATCTACACGAACAACCCTCTCCCAACAGACTGACGATCAATGACAATGGTTTACCCAGAAATAATAAGCAAATAATAAGAGCGGAAATTGGAAAAATGCGAATTATGGAATCAAGGAATTGTATTTTTATTAATTGTAGCCTAATCGCTAATCCAGGAAGTAGACTATCTATTCCCGAAAGTTTCATTCAAATCTGTTGAGCCGCTTAGGGGTGATTGAGCAACAAACATCCAAACATTCAAACATACAAACATCCAAACTTTCACATTTATATATTAGTAGGAAGGAAGGATAACAGTAGGTCAAATAATTGCTGGGGTTTCGACAGACTAAACAAATTCTAAAATAATCTTTTTAATCCCAAAGTTTATTCAAGCATCTAATTCACCGCGATCCCAAAATCTCTATTCACTCTAGCAAAGAAAATCCTCGGGGCTACGCTATAGATGTTTACACATCAAAAAGCCGCTGACTATGTCAGGTATGGACAGAGGAGGTGAATATACACATCTACAATATTCCCCAAGAGATCGATTTTATTGTGCTCCCGGCATATCCCAACTCCCTCAAACGGAGTTTCGTGAGCATCACTGGATAGAGTATATTATATGAGATGCTCTTTTCAATTGTATACAATTTGCGAATAATTTCGACTAGTTTTTCTACTAGTATATGCAGACATTGTGTTGAAATTTATTTATTTTCAACATTAACTTAATACACTCTTATCAGAACAACTAAAGCCACAGTAAATCTATTAAAACTAAGCCAGAACTGCTATACTACACTAAATATACATACATCCATTTTTCGATTGGGAACACCTACATGAAAAGTTATGGACGGCAATATATGTATGTATATATGGTATGTAGCTATGTATTTTCAAAAATAACTAACAATTTTATGAAAATTAGGATAATGCTGCTTTGAAAAGCAATATGAATAATATCGATCAATTGAAAAACGAAAGAATAGGCCACAAGTTTTACTGTGTTTCGTTCAGCCATTGGAAAAGTGGTGTGTGTTGACTCAATCCTCTTAGCCTCCATGTAATACATACCTTCATAATGTATGTACATATACATACCATTTAATTGCTGCCACATGGAAAATTGTTTGTCTTATCTTCACCTAACGTATGGTATTAGATTATTGTACCCCATTCGAAGTGTTAAGCCACTTTTTAATTCTCAAACCCGTTGGCACTCTCATGGTAATAAAAGTGAAAATAAAAACGAGAATCCTTTCTGGTATTTTAATTAAATGTTTTATTTTGCTGACAATGGCCCAACGCGCTGAACTTTTTGAAAATTAGCATTCCAGCTCGTTTCGCTAATTCAATGCGATATATATCCGACGAATGGTTGTGTACATCTATCATTTATGGAAATAATTGTTTTTATAACGTTGATATTGAAGCAAATGTATGGACTTACCGTTAGTTACAAATAAATCGTCTCCTATCGTTTTAATACGACTACGACATTTTTTCGATCGATTATGAATGCATTCCCAGTAAATTTTATCACAACGCGGCCCATGTCGTCTCTGATTGGAGCGGTAAATAAAGTCATTTATTGTGAGCAGTGTACCGCCCTTTCGACTTATAATAAATAGTTGTTGTCCACAATTGGGGATGTGTTGAACAACTAAAAGATAAAAATAAATAAATAATTTAGTAACATTCAGTAAGCTTATCGACCTGCAGTTGTAAAATCAGTAAAAAGAATGAAGTTGGGAACTTTTTTTTTTTTTTATTTATTTATTTTTTGAGTAATTATTATTTTAATACATATTATGCTTGTTTTTTTCTTTTTTAAATATACTATTCATGTTTTGTTAGGCAAAACCATAAAATTAGTGATTATTTGGTACTTGTCGGGTCTTTAGTAATCTAACTTAACGTTTAAAAATTTATATACAAATATCTTGTATATGTAAGTAGTAATAACATTTATACGTTTAGATACATGTGTTCACATTTAAGAAATTCGTTAAGGCGATAAGTTAAAGTGATGGAAAAACAACCGACATATCGTTCCGCACCAACGAACAGCAAACCAGTAATTTTAAACGATTATTATCAAAGCTGTAAAACATATTTGAATAAATGCAAAAAAAAAGATTATATATGAAATGTAATTACAATTGGTGTACACTGATCTAAGATATACCTTTGAAGAATATTTCTGTCTTAACCCTAAACATAACCTGACCAGCATAGTTCTCTCTTTACCGAGACAAATGCCAATCATTAGAGTGTTGGGTAGATCATTGAGAGACAAGGACTAACAAGTAAAAGATAAATATGAAATTGTTGAATAATTTGAATTAAAATATCTTCCTAACAATCGGGTTGAATGGTAGCCAAAAAATGTGATGGCCATCTTTATTTTGAAATTATTAGTTCTTACTTACTTTCGGAAGCATTACTCGAGTTTTCCATTTTTAAATGGTTTAACTTACTTTTTAAAAATAACCGTTGGATTAAATACAATTATGTGCGTAGATTAAAAGTGGATTCATCAAAAAGCTATTACTTCTTCTTTCCCATAAGTGCTTTCTGCAAGCGTTTTTTAATTTTTTCACGAAAATCAGCAGCTACAGACGTCTCTTCAAATTTGTCTAAAGAATTCCTATCAGCTTCTCTAACCTCTACGGATAACGGATCAACTTTCGTCATTGCCCCTGCTTGTACAGGCATTATAATATCTAAATCTCCAACTGATTCACTAATTTCCATTACATCTTCAACAAACTGATCACTTTCTGTTATTGGGATGTTTTCTGCTAGGTTTTCACTTTTCACGGAGCTATCGTCGGGGGCAGCTTCGAACATCACGGAAGTAACGCTCTTGTCTAGTGCCTGATTAAAGTGATTGTGTTCACTTTCCATTGGATAGACGCGATTCAGATTGATTATAACGCGAGCACTGCATTGATCGTTGTTCTCATTATAACAACATTGAAATATGCTGGATGGGCCTCGTCGGAACATGTATTTGAAGTGATGACCTTCATATAGGACCTTCATTCCACCTTTAGTTGTGGAAACAAAAACTGCAGGGTATGCTTTTCCCCGCAATGCCGATTCCGTCTTTTCTGCCAAGGTACCCACTGCATTTGGAACTTTCTTTGGACGGCCGCGCTTAGCGACACGTTTCTTTCCTTAAATTAGAAAAGCAAATATTTAGAAAAACGCATAGATATAGGAATATGTACATTTAAGTAGTAAATTATAAAACAAAGAAATAAAACAAAAAAATAAGTGTATCAACGTAAGCTGTATTTAATATATCAAGTGCTCATGTTCGTCGTACAATTTTCCAAGCAACCTGCAATAGAAAAATATTAAAGTTAAATCGCCGACATTTCATCCATTGCATTCACCATAAATTATTGTTGGCTAGTATGTTTTACACCAAATTAGGGGTCAGATAACTACTCCAAGCAAAAGCACATTCAATGGAGTTACAAAAACTGTTTTGATCTGTTCTTCCAGAATGGTCGCATGGAAGATGGAACAAAGAAGTAAATTAAACAAAACGAATACCACCTTATTGTATTCTTTACCATTGATAACAAATTTCTACGAAATTTCGGCTAGCTAGGCCAGTTGACGAATCAACACAACTATTTGCTTTAAGTAATAAACGTTCACATTGACGTCGGAGAATGTAGTAGAGGTAAATGGTGTAGTGCGACATCTAGTAATAAGAAAAAGTATTTGGGTACAAACTAAACTATCAGTACTTTTAAGTAGGGCATACACGGTCAGATCAGTCTGCAGACCGTATTTCTATTTGCCCACACACGTTCCAACGGTCTGACAGATTTCCCCACACACGGAACGACCAGAAAACCGACTTCAATGTTCGTTTGGCTCTCGTACGCTCAATATTGAAAATGGATAATTCGATTAATGTTTAAGAATTTAAGAAAAGAGATTTATAAAATTTTAGTTTTAGAGGATTTCAGAATTTGACAAAATTAAACTAAAAAAATTTCATTTTTTTCTTTTCTTTTTCTAATTCCCTGATTCCGCATGCGCATGTTTACGCCTAGACGTATGCAGCACTTTTTTGTACCGTAGCAAAAATAAATTATTAATTTTAATGGAATTTTCATACGAAAAAATGAATTTTTAAACCTCGATATCTCCTAAACTAAGCGATTAATCAATATTTTTTACGACTTAATATTTTGTGCTTATTTCACCGAGATCTACAAAATGGCATTTTCAAACTTCTGCGCCCCATTATCATAATACATAATGCTAGATATTCTCAGCACTTGTATATTTATTTTGCCGTGAACACCACACGACCTATCCCTTCAGCATTTAAATTAAATTGAACACTGAAGTCTGACAGATTTCCCCACACGCGAACAGTTGGTCGGCCGACTTGCTAAGCCCCGCCCCAAAATATCAAACATTAGGCGTGTTTTTCTTAAAAACTATATAGGCTTAGAAAATTTTTTCTATGTTAATTACACTAACAACTAACCCCCTTATTAATAAAAATTCACTAACACACGGATAACCATTGAGTTAACTAACTCGTAGTTAGCAAACTTATCCACTAGTTAGATTTCCTTATTAATAAAAATATTTTCTCTATACAATAACTAACTGACATAAAAAGGGCAAATCTATTACGTTCGAGTGAAACGTCACAATAACTGAATGAAAAAATGTCGGTTTTGTACGAGTTGTACAAAGGGAATTTAAAAAAAAATCTGAAATAATTCAAATATTTTTAAAATTTAAATTCCAATGGTTGCTTAGTAGTTTATATAAATAAGGAATATAGGGCTAAAGATTGCTCGAGTTAAAAAAAACATTTTTATGGCCAATCGAAATCGACATAACGATATATATATTCGATAACGAGTACTACTCACTCACTCGTTATCGAGTGCGGTAATTTGGCCACAGAGATGAATACCCATAAACAGTGGCGGATTATCCCTAAGGCAAACTAGGCACGAGGTTACAAGGGGCGCCTGCCCGAAGTTTTTTTTTACAAAGAGACACACGCGCGAAACTTTTGAAAAATAACCAAAACAAATTAAAAAGATTCTTCAATTCTAGAGATTCCGAATCGTGACTTACCTTCTTGATGTTTACTACAACGCCTGTACATACATATGTACATATGTAACTATAGTATGCAAACAACACCCTCGGACACACGCTGGTCAGCTCGAGCAGATGTTTGTTAAAGTATGAACGAATTATTACCAGAAATATACAATGCTTTGAAAGTTTTCGAGAAGAATCCTGAGCAGAAGCGTTCTGCTGTTTGTGAAGCTAAAGGCCTACGGTTGAAATTAGAACAACTAGAAACTGCTTTCATGATTTCAGGATTTTATTTTGGTTCATGTCAATAAACTTACTTACTTAGTTGGCGCTACAGCTCGAGGTGAACCTGGGCCTGCTTCTCGCAACCATTTGTGTGTGCGTGTTATATTTTTGCACGAATGGAAGGGACCTACAGTTTTTTGCCGACTCCGAACGGCGAGTTGAGAAGCTCAATCGTGACAAATGATACTCTTTGATGCTTGTCAGACATTCGAAAGAGGTGGGCACTGTGAAAAACTTTTAGGTGTTTGCGGCGGGATTCGAACCCAAGACCGCTGGCACAGTAGTCCGACGCACTAACCACTTGCGCTACGGTGCCCACCATGTCAATAAAACCAACAAAAAATTACAGTCCGTTGATATTGATATTTGTACAGTTTTATAAATGTATGACACTCTGATTCAATTTATTTCAGCGGAAAGGGAAAACTTAAATAAATACGAAGGAATATGAGAAGGACACAAAGAGGATTCGAAAGAGGATGATCACTCTAGATAAATCTGCTGAAGACATTATTCCTTTATTATCTGGTCGGGAAACATTTAAAGGGACATGTTATCTAGTTATTATAGATAGACTTGTGGCTGAGCTTCAAAAGAGAAGAGAAGCGTACAGCAATTTAAATAGAAAATTTTAATTTTTCAGCAATTTGGTTGACTTGAACTCTGAAGAAGTTGAAAATAGAGCATGCATGTTGCTAACTATGTATTCTGATGATTTAGAGAAGTGCTTGGTTGATGAATGCATCCATCTTCGCTCTTATTTAACAACTTTAGCTCGAGACGGAGTACTGCCTGGAACAACCAACGCAATTTTAAAGTTTATAAGAAAAGAAGAACTTGAGACAATCTACTCAATCAGCTATTGCAGTGGTGAGAGAAGTTTTTCCGGTCTTAAAAGAGTAAAAAATTATCCTCGAGCGACCATGGCTGGAAAAAGATTAAATTCCTTGGCAATACTAAACATCGAATCTGACTTAACGCTTTCTTTAAACTATGATGATATTATTGATAATTTTGCAAGCCAAAAATGTAGACGCAGAATGTAGACTTCTAGGCTGGCTGCCAGAAGGGCGCCGATGAGATGCTTTGCCTAGGGCGCTCTATTTATTTAATCCGCCACTGCCCATAAAGCTTTCAAGAGATAGGTACCCGGTTACTAGCTTGCGATGTCTGATCGGATGCTACTTTTTCGTGAAAGCTTTTAAGATCCTTCAGTTACATCCATTTGACGAACACGACTTACAGGGTTACAGGCCACCTTTTCGCAGCGACTGAAAAGGCAATATAAGCCTCTCTCTAAAATCGATCCAGACGCCATCTCAATATTCGATATTTCAGTTTCGGCCCCTGTTTTCATCTCGTTGTCGCTGTCGTTCGCTGCTGTCAGCTGTCACTGTTCTTCTAACCACATATCTGCAGCTCTTTCACCTCGTTCAGATATGTCGCTACTTTCTCAAATAACAACCGTTAGATGAGTTACGAAGAACACCAGATTTTTAATAATTAAACTTTTGCACGTGGTGTTATTTCGAATTAATTTCCATCTGCAGCGAAATATTTAGTCTGTTCAGTGAGGCTGTGCTGGACAGAAAAGAACAGAAAAGTACAAGGTTTACGTCTTCAATGAGGAAAGCTTTTGCCCGAGACTGATCTGCTTTGTGTTCAATGACTATTTGCTGGACAACTTTTCTGCACCTACTTTCGAGGTAGAACAGAATCGTGAGAAATGTCAAAATCAGATGTGTTGTACATTTGTTTTTCTTATTTGAAGCGAAAAGTGGTTCGATGAGATTTAAGTTTACCAAAAGGGAGTAATCGAAGTTTAATAGCAAAAAGGACAATCAGTCATTGTTAAATGCTGTAAATAATTTGGAAAACATAAAGTAAAATAATCAAACAAACATATGGCTGTGCTTTTCTGTGCTGACTTGATCTGAGCTTTTGCACAAATCTGTGCTGTCCTGATCTGCCTTTTTCTCACTGAACAAACTAATTAGGATAGAATTCCATCTATCCCACTTCTGAGATGTTAGAGAGAGATATACCTACCTTAAAGTGTCTTTCCAAAAACAATGTCGTCAGTTCACACCGCGCGCTAAGAAGTTTCTCTTCAAAAAAAAAAAAAAGAATTAATCTCTCTAGCTCGAATTTTGCCAAAAATCCCTTTAACTCGCACTAATTTTGATCGCCCGTGAAAATTCGACTGTTGTATTGTCTTCACCGAGTGCAGTCGAGATTATGATGAATGCGTTTGCTTTTGAAAAAAAAAATGGTATTGCAATGCACAACAACTCACCAAAGTTCAATGGTAATAGGATGAATGGTATAAACTAAAGCATTATATAGGACCGACATTCCCTGGCTTCCCTGATGCACAAGCGTAAATTTCTTGTACATAATTTATTTGTTGTTTTTTTTTTCTTTTATTTTGTGTGTGTGTATAATTATTGTTCTGAGCAACTGAGAAAGGACACCAGAAACATATGTATATGCATGTGTATGTGTACTACACATTGTGTAGGTAATTGGATCAAGTTTCTTACATTTGTGTATATATAGATATGTAGGTACAAACTTGAATTTATTTTTCGCAAATTGTGCTGAATTTGTTTCTATTGAAATGTGCTGTGCACTATAAAACATGTATGTACACTTACTCGTAACTGCAGATATACAAGTGCATATGTATATACAGTCAAACCTCCATAAGTCGAACCTCCTTAAGTCGAATTTTCTATAACTCGAACTGAAGTTTAGGAACTTAGAACCAAGACTTCATTTTCCTACATTTTACACTCCATAAGTCGACTCTCTGTAAGTCGAACCCCTCTTTAAATCGAACTTTGTGACATGTTTCATCATGTTACTTTCATAGAAAATTCTCTCCATATCTCGTACAAAAGAGATGAGAAGCAAAAGAAATTAAAATTATGTACATATAGTAGGCACAGTTTTTTTTTTGTATTTGTAAATTGTAATGAAATCTGAAACATAGTAGCTTCTACATTTTGCAATTGAGTTTGCTCGTGTCAGTTTTATTGTAACCTCATAAGTTACTTACTTAGTTGGCGCTACAGCTCGAGGTGCACCTGGGCCTGCTTCTCGCAACTATTTGAATGTGCGTGTTTTATTTTTGCACGAATGGTAGGGACCCAGAAAAATGTCGCCGCCTCGCCGCGCAAGTTAAAAATTTTAAATTTAAATAAAAAATGTTTGATTATTGACGAAATCTGATGAAGTAAGAACGGCATTTAAAAGTATAAGACGTTTTCTGGATACCAATAAAGAGACTTTTCAATTCATATACAAGAATTTTGACATGATTGAAGATTATTTTAAAAACATCATAAATAAACGTAAACTTCAAACAACAATTACCGATTTTTTCAAAGTCAAGGAATAATTATAAAGAGTCTAAATAAAAAACAATCAATAATAAACACATCTTTTAATTCAACTGAGCATGTGCACTCTGTTTTCTGGGTGCTCCATAACTGGAACACTCCATAAATCTTTCACATTATTTGATCCCGTGACGATTCGACTTATAGAGGTTGGACTGTATAGACAAATGCGGGTATCGAACAAAGTACATATCATTATATTATATCGTAAAAAAGGGTTCATAGATCTATCAGCATAAATCTATGAGATATGTAGTTAAAATAACTGATACATAGTACGGAACACTTATTGCGCAAGTAGGTATAACTTGCGACTGAATTGTTTTGTCCAAAAATTTCAAATTTCGACTCGTCCGTCTACATAGCGCTTTAGAAACCCAAGCAAAGATGTAGATTTGGTAATAGCATAATCGTAGGTAATACGAAATAAAAGTTAGTTTATTGTCCAACATGACACCCAGATCTTTCACTTCATTCAATCGTTAAAGTCGAAGACCATTCATAGAAAAATTATGAAAAAGTCTTACATATGCTAAGTTCCAAGGCATTATGATTACACCATTCCTTAAATCGATTAATGTCTGATTACAAACGAATGCAAGCAGTAACACTATTTACCCGAGTAGGTATACAATTTTAAATCGTCCGCGAATGTCAAAATTTTACAGAATTTAAATATTTCGTGAACATCATTGTTAAATAAAATAAATAGCAATGGGCACAAATGACTACCTTGTAGAACGCCCGAAGTTACTTCTATTACCAGCGAAGTCAAACCAAATACCAAACCAGCTATTCTAGCTATTCAGCGATTCTAGCTTAGCTAAAAGAAAGGTATAATGCACTCTATCAAAGGGTTGTGTTGAATCAGTGTAGAATATATTAACTTGTTCCTCAAAACTGTTCAAAATATAATTAGTCAACAAAGCTAAATTAGAGGTACATAATCTACCGCGAACAAAGCCATGTTTATTATTTGAAATAATCTCTTTTACCGCGAAAAAGATTTTGTACTTAACAATACTTTCAAACAATTGTGGTATTGCCGAAAGTTTTGATTTAAACCGATAGTTTTCCACTTGTTGCCTCAGACCGCTTTTGTAAATAGGAATTATAAAAGAATATTTCCATTCATTAAGGAATTCACTACAAATCACTGGTTCAAACTAATTTTAAGAGGACAAAAAATGGATGATAAACATTTTTCTTAATATAATCACGGGTATACCATCAGGGCCTGAGTTGCTATTAAAATAAAGCCCCTTTAGCGCGATAATTACATCATCATCCGAGAATTTCAATATACCAATGTCCAAAGCATCAGGAATCATGTAGCTTAATGATCACATTAACGCAACAAAAATTGCTATTAACGCTTATTCCATCCATAAATATGTATTTCAATCCTACTTGGCTTACGGTCATCTTATTATTTTTATTTTTGGTTTATGCTTTACCTCACATAATTTTTAGTCGTGTGAGTGATGAGAATAATTAAGTCGACATCTTAGCTCATCACCGATCATCTTAGTATGAGCTCTAGCTTTGCATCGCTCTTTCATGTATTTGGCACATCTCCAAGTGTTTCCGATCGGCTTTCTTGATGTACTCAAAAAGGTGTGATTTCCAATTAATAATGTACGACGGGACTTTTGCGATATTCCAAAAAGTGCTGGTATGCCATAAGTATCATCATCTTCTGAAATATATACATATATACAAAAATACATATAAATTAAATCAAATTAAAAATTAATATAATCAAACAAACAATAACACGGCAATTGCGTGTACAGAAATGAAAGCGGCTAGAAAAGGTTTAGCAGTAAACGAGGGCAAAACAAAGTATATGCTATCAACGAAAAGGAACACTCAACATCGACGAATTGGACAGAACGTCACAATAGACAGTTACAACTTTGAGGTACTAAAGGACTTTCGCTACCTCGGGTCTGCTATAACATCAAAAAATTACATCTCGTCGGAAGGAAGGATTACTCTTGCCAATCGCTGTTTCTTTGGGCTAAGAAGGCAATTGAGTAGTAAAGCCCTTTCCCGATCGACTAAAGAGACTCTAAACACTATTATCATCCCAGTCTTGCTATATGGTGCATGGACCTTTTCGAAAACGGATGAAGATATCCTTGATTGGTTCCAGAAAGAAATCCTCCGTAAGATATTCGGTCCCGTTTGCGTTGACGGGTTTTGGAGGAGAAGTTTCAACGACGAACTGTACGAGCTGTACAGCGACATCGACCTGGTCAAAAAACTGCTCATTGGGCGTTTAAGATGGCTAGAACATGTAGGTAGAGCGTATGAACATTAACGCTCCGGCTCGGAGAATATGCGATTCTAACCGGAGGGTCAGCGCAGCAGAGGACGACTTCCCCTAAGGTGGCGCGCACAAGTAGAACAAGACCTCAACCAAATTGGAGTGCGCAACAAGTTAGCTAAAGACCGGGCTAACTGGATGGGGTTGCTGGTTGAGCCCTTAGTCCACCATGTACTGTAGCGTCACCTATACTAGTAAACAATAACACAAAACATATACATACATTACATACATACATATAAAAATTTATGTATGCAGATAACTATGGCCCCTTCATTCATTGTGAGTGTCGATCAACGATCGTCACGACAATTGTCGATTGCGTCGAATAGGTTATTGTGAATAAAAATATGAATATTGTGAATACTACATCATACTGTTGACAGTTATTTGGCTATTGGGCTATTGTTTTCATAATTATTTGTTTCCATTAAGCTAGGAGTAAACGGCATGCCAAGACCGACATACGCATGCCACTCTGACGTCACAATATTTTCCGTGGCAAACACCTATTATGTCGTACATGTTGTATTGTGTCATGTGCTCAAAATAAAGCGAGTACACGGCATGCAAATTTTGTCCCAAAAAATGTGAAAATGGCCTCGAAACACCCCATATTCTCTATCTCTATATATAAAACAATTGAACACATTTTATGAAATCATCGCCAACAATTTCCCATCAGTGAAACCGATGCCAACAGCCATGCAGCAGTGGGTGACGTCATAGACATAGTGTATGTATGTGGCGCTTTTAAAATTTGAATTGTGTGAAATGTGTTGTGCCCGGCCTACTACGATGAATATGATTGTAAAAGCAAATTTTAAAAAATTGCACGGGCAATGCCAAGCGGGTAACAGCTATCTATCTATCTTTCTATGCACAGACAGCCAACGAATGAGACTTATAACAAGTGTAAAGGGGCATGTGGGAAGGGGAAAAGGGACTATACCGTGGGCCGTGGCTGTGTGATTTTCATAGTAGGTACCTACTGCGGCAGGTGTTGAAACTTTCATGAATGGGAATTTTGCTACCGCGTATTCGTATATACATTAACATGATGGTACATATGTATAATGCGAAGGCACATCCAATATTCTTGGATCCATGATGCCCATATATGTATGTACAGAATTTGGAGAAAAAAAAAAAGTGAAAATTACTTGAAATTGCAATTTATTTCAGTTTAATCATCACATTGTGGTATCAAAATAAAGAGAATAATTATTATCTTTTTCCATCGCCTCTCTGCTTGGGTTTTTGTACAAACTCCCTTCGCGATATCCAGGATTTGTTTCCATAAATAAAACCAGCTCCAATTGTTTTTTCTTTGTAATCTGCTTCGCACTGCATTCGAATTAATAATTTTTTTTTAAATATGATTTCTGGTAAAATTACTATCATTTCGTGTGCACAAAACTCTTCACATTTCTCAAAAAAAAGCATCGACCAGAAATTTGTGATCGACTACAAGCGACTGACAAATCGACAACTATCGATCACAATCACAATAGACAATACCGAATTCTGCAATCGATGATCGATGATCGTCAGTTGTCGATCACACTCACAATAAGGACCTATAACATTTACATACATAGAAAAAAAATAATACATTGAAATAAGTATGAAGTGCCATTAAGGCAATAAGCATTATTTAAATAAAAAGATAAAAAGGAACATTTTTAATGCCCGTTTTCACAGTGCGAGCTTAAGTGTCGGATTATTTAAGTATTGGATTGAACATATCCAACACTTAAGAAGTTTTCGTTTTCACAGTCAACACTTAAGTGTGGTATATTTAAGTCATGGATTGAGTGTCATTGTGAACCATTTATAGAAAAAAGTAATTGTGAATGAACACAAAATGACAAATTTGGTTTTCACTTGTGCTTTTTAGAAAAAATACAATGAAAATTAAGAGAAAAGAACACAAAGAAGCCGCTGCATGTGTGGAAATAGAAAAATATTTCAATTAATTCATTTTTAATTCAAAAAACGACGAAATAGCAGTATGCTGACGAAAACAAAGAAATTGCCCCCCCCCCCCCCCCCCCCCTTCATTCGATGTGCATTCTGATAAAACAGATACACAACTGAGTCCCCAGCGCAGCGAGCAGCGATATAAGCAAAATCATCCCCCTCCATTTGAATAACTGGCCGAACACAATGGTGACGCTGTAGTGGTAGTAGAAAGTTGAAGTTGACTGAACTTTGCGCTTCACCATACAATTCATACTACAGCAACAGCTTCGCATTGTGTTCGCGCTATAGGGTCTACGTGTGTTTTAACTTTGACAGCGCGTCATACTTACACTGCAGCGTCACCATTGTGTTCGGCCAGTAAAATGAGAATCGCAATGCCAGCCGCATTACCAGATACGACATTTCGTTGTTTAGGTAGGTTTTCTGTACTGTATTTGGAGGTTAATATTATTTTGGTACATTTACGGCAACAATTTACTCTCTGGATCGATACTTAAGCCGTGGAAAACGGTGGCTTAAGTTATGACAGTACTTAAGTGCAGTATTGCGTTAAGCCTGCACTGTGAAAACGCAATTTGTATTAATGAGATTATCGTTGGATCGACACTTAAGCTCGCACTGTGAAAACGGGCATAAGTCTATTTAGACTAAACAAAAATTTAGTATTGCGTGAATTAAATAAACAAACGCTTTAAAAAAAGAATAATAATAATAATAATAATTTTAGGAGCTGTCAAAATAAACAACAAAAAATGATATGGTTAAAAGCGGGTCTTAAAGTGTCATCAGTTTTGAACTTTGACTTGCATCGAAGTTTTTTCTCCGAAAGCGAACGAACAAACTTTACTAAGTGCAAATACATTATAATAAAAATAGAATGCTTTAGCTGCTCTTACCTAACATAACAGTACCCCAAGGTATATAGAAATACAAGGTATGCTATTGCGCATGTCTGTTTGCATCTCTCTCTTGTCTTGTGACGTCACCTATAAGTGCATTGTCTTGTCGTCCTATAAGTGTACTGTCGTCCTATAAATGTATTGTTTTCGATTCCTGCTTCCTTATGTTGGTGATGTAATGGTAATGAAGGAGGGCTTCACCAACCAAACCAGGAATTCTTGAAAAAACTTAAGCACCTAGGTGGTATTTTCAATATGTTCAATGCTCTTTCGCTTCAATGTTGCTCCAATTACATTAAGCAGTTGATGTTGCTTTTGAAGAACTCTAGCTAAAAATCATAAGCATACTATATAATAAAGCAGTAACGCTTATTCTGTAAACACGGCTATATCTCAGACTGGAGCCTAAACGGCTGGAAACTTCATATCTGGGGTCTGTGGGACTATACCACAATGCCAATTTGTAATTTTCATTCTAGCCCCAAAAATTAAGGTACCTATACTTCATTTGGGACCGATTTTATAAAAAGCGGATTTTCACGACTTCAACGGTTTTGTTAAAATCTCATATTTAGGTTAGCTTAGACACATGCTATCAAATGTCACACCAGGTTTTTGCCTAAAAAGTTGTAAAATGGTGCTTGGCTATTTTGAGGATATTGCTCAGTTGATCGGTGTTACCGATTTTCATAATAGTAACCGTTTAAAAGTTAAATAGCAATAAGAATACGATGTAATGTGAAAAGAACGTCAACGTGTTTACATGTACATACATATTACATATGTACATATATCCCTCGCATGTTTTGCTCCTCTTACAATACAATTCGGTATGACAGTGGATCCTTATGAATTGAAAAAGAAAAAAATCCATCTTAAAAATAAAATTGAGCAACAAATTTAAAATTATTCAAAAGTGCCTCTGGAGGTTTTCAAAAATATTTATTTAGCGTTTTGAGTTTTGATTGAATTGAATTTTTATCGTTTTCAAATTCCAAATCTGCCGCGCAAAGGCAAATAACGAAAGCATGATTTGCATCAGAAGGAAATGTCGAAAAAAAGAACATGGTGATGTTGTGGGTCTAACGGATGCTGTTGTTGTCTTTTTCTTTCTCTCTTCTAACTACACTGAGCTTTTATTGGTAAATATAACTCACACAGTTGTTTTCTTCACTTATGTACATATGTATATATAATTTTGCCCATTAAGCTCTGTAAAAATGTTCGTCGTTTTCGACGGGGGTCAGCTAGTAAATAAATATACGGCGGTCAGCACAGCAGTCCTATACAGAACCAAGCCTAGCTTCTCGCAACCATATGTGTGTGCGTGCTATTTTTTCCACAAATGGATGGGACCTACAGTTTTTTTTGCCGACTCCGAACGGCGAGTTGAGAAGCTTCGCATGACAGATGATACTCTTTGATTGCTTGTCAGACACTCGACTGTGAAAAACTTTTTTAAGTGTTGGACCCGGGCTGGGATTGAAACCGAGCAGCATGCGTAGTAGTCCAACGCACCACCACGGCCACCACTTATTCTAGCTTCGAACAGGAAATAAAAAAAACGGTTTTTCGATGTAAAAAGTTGTTTGAGCCCTTGTTGACCAAGCTATTGAAAAAAACTATAATCTCCTTATTTTGAAGATTTTTTTAGTTGAGAGTGTTTTAAGATGGCAAACTCATTTTAAGATTTTTTAATGACTCCTAGGGACGAACTTTGAATGTAATACTCCTCAGTACCTACCGTTAGGCTATAACTAAAGTTATAAAAAGAAAAATTGTATTTAAAGTTTTTTTTTATTTAATTATGATATTTTTTGGCTTTCGAATACATATGCTGGTAGACCATCAGAGCCGGCGGCCTTGTTGTTCTTCAGCTTTTTGATAGCTGAGCCGACCTGTTCAAAACTGGAAGGGGGGATGGATTCTTCGTTGACTGGATGCGGGTTCTCTTCTTGCCCTATCACTCTCACTACCTGTTGCCCATTAAGTAGCTGCTGGAAGTGCTGCTGAAACACATTTACTATTCCCTGCGCTTCAGTGACTAAGTTTCCTTCACTGTTTCGAAGAGCCTGCGGCTTGAAGCCTGCTGCCAGTTGCTTGGCTTTCCTAAAAACACATCCGGATGTTGTTCCTATCGCGGGGCTCTTCGATATCCTTGAGCTGGGAGACTGCGTGGGCCCTTTTCTTCTTACGCAGGATCTTCTTCTCCTCCGTTCTTCTGGCCCGATACTCTTCTCTCGCTGTCCTTGTTTTGAGTTGCAGCGCTTGCACGTGTGCATTTTCTGTCACCTTTTTCAGACGCACGCATTCATCATCATACCAAGGGCTCTTTTTGGGTGGTGGCTGGTAGCCTATGGTGGTCTCTGCTACCCCTTTGATGATGTCTCAATACCGGTTCCACAGATTGTTGGCGTTTGTGCGTGGTGAATGCATAGCGGAGTCTCTCGCTCAGGCGCTCTCTGTAGACTCCGGCTACTCTATTCGTGATAAGGCTTCCAACGTTGGATTTCTTTTTCTGGGCGGCTCGCAGCTTCTTCTCGTTGGATAGTCGGGCTCTGAATTTAGCTGCAACAAGATAATGGTCAGAGTCGATGATTGCCCGTCTGAAGGGGCATTCTTTACTACGCCTTTTCATATCGCTATTGTTGTCTTCCTTTATAATGCGTCTCTTCTTCTTTTTGTGCGACTTTACATTTCTCATTTTCATATCTAACACTTGCCGCTGGTTCTTCCAACCACAGTGTTCTTGTCCATATTATTGTTCCTATCAGATTACTACTCATGGTTAACACTGATTAGTAATTAATTGTTGAATTAATAGACTTAAACTGTGGTAAACTTAATTGAAATAAACCAAATTAATTTACATTATCTTCTACCTTTGTAAATGAATTACTGTACATTGAATTGGAAACAAATAAATACTAAAATACTAAATACTAAAAGGTTTGCACATTCAGAATGTTGGATGCGTGCCTCGCATCTATTAGCACGTGGTCGATTTGGTTGGCGGTTCGACCATTAGGAGAGCGCCAGGTTGCTGGGTGGATTCGTAGTCTTGGAAACCTAGTGCTACTTATCACCGTATTACGAGCTGCTGCAAAATCGATTAGCCGGAAGCCGTTGTCTGTGGTCGTGTCATGGAGGCTGTGCTTTCCAACTAATCCGCGGAAGAAGTTTTCCTTACCGATTTTGGCATTGAAGTCCCCGAGTATGATTTTGACATCATACTCCGGAGAGGCTCCGTACCTCTTTTCCAAGAGCCTGACTAGTCCATGGAAATACTTATCAACCTGAGCTCCGAATATGTCGGAGTAGCTCAGATAAGGTTTTGTTTCCGTTCTGGAAGTCTAGCGCCACCGTTGGTTCCATTGAGGGAACTCGTCCGCTGAAATTTTACGTTTCGCTGAAATTACATATTTTGTCAGACGTTGTTTTATGCTGACCATACACCGTCAACTTAGTCGGTTGTTGTTGAAATCAACCCGTGTGTGGCGTTGTCAAGTGATCGATATTAAATTATTAAACGATTTTGATTTTTGGAAGTTGATTTTAACTCAGTTGAACTGTGTGTGGGGAAGTCATTTGATTTGCTGTCAAATTGAGTGGAATTTGTACTAGGCTTGTGCAATCTGTGAAAGTGTGTGTGAGCGAAAAGTAAACAGTAAGATGACTTTAAACCCACACATAAAGAAAATTCCAGATATTTGTGGCATTTTATACAAAGTCTTTCAACTCAGTTGGTACAGTGTGTGGCCGAATATCAATGTATTTGTAAACTCAATCGACAATTGAGGACCGTTTTCGCAAAACTCAACAAGTGCATTTTGCAAATTTTGCATTACAAGGGTTTTTGTGTTTTAATAAAAAAAGAAAAAGATTACTAAAAATGTAAAAATGGTAAGCCTATAAGTGGTACTTTATCACTGAAAAACGGAAAAATACTAATAATGAAGTATTGAAATTACCAGATATTAAGTTTTGAAAATCAACAGTTTTTTTAATATTAGTTTTGCAAAACCTTAACGATTAAATTTTTTTTTTGTATGGTACTGGTTGAGTTTTGTGAAATTTTTCTTGGCTTAGTCAACGCGCCTTGTGATTACAAACATTTTGCTACCCATATCTCATTTTTCACTTTTTGGCGCTTGTTGAATTTTGCGAAAACGGTCCTGTGTCAATTGTTCAAATTTGAAGATCGAATCGTTCAAGTATTGGTTTCAAAAATGATTCGATCTCTTCAATCAATCATTCAATGATAGAGATAGAATGATATTGTATTGGTCCACTTCATTTCAATACAACCAAAAATCTCAATCATCAGAATACATTCGTTCATTTTGTATTGGATAGAGATAGAGAGTTTGAGAGCGCACACGAGATCAACTCTGTTTGGAGAAAACCGGTTTCATATCATACTTTGACTCTTCGAGCGCACAAGGGATGATTTCCGATGTGTACTTAATGAACTCCCTTTCAATGTGCTAGTATGCTAGTATTTTTGTGGATCTAATATTTTAATAGTTATGCACGTATTAGTTTTCTCCCCATTCATCCTCTTAAACGCAGTAGAAGATATTCTTCTGGTTTGACTGTACAATATTGTAATTCTCTTTCGTTCTTTTTTAACCGAGAGAACCGAACCGGTCATATGAGTGAGAAAAGTATTGGTTTTCTTGAACGATTGACTTGTGGTTGTGTGAATGCAATCATCAATACTTTTTGGTGAACGGGTCAAAATGATCGAATCAATCACGATTGGCACAGCTCTACCTTGATCTGCACAGATCATTTTAAGTTTAAATAATCACCCCTGTGATCAATTCCCCCCGGATTGAAAACGACCGGAATTACAAGGGAATAATTCAAAATTCACCCCTGTGATGATTTTCGGTCGAAATCCAATCCGATACGTTTTCGCAGTTTTAGTGTGATGATTTTCGGATTTCTTCGAATTCGAATGAATTAGGGGTGTGCCGGAATCGGTCGGAATTGAAAAACGCAAAGAAATTGACGTTTTCAATTCGTTCGGTTTTGTGTTGGTGAAATTGAATCTGGAAGACTCAAAATGTATGTTTTAGAAGATTTATACATAAAATATTAATTATTTCTACCTAATTTAGGGGAAAACTGCAAATGTCAACCAAAATCAATCAATCAATGATTGACTTCATGGCAAAATATCCTGATTTGGCAAGTGGTTTTACCAAAACAGCGAGTCAGACAAATTTCTTTGTCGGTGAAACAGAATAAGAGATTCTAATTGAAATTCGTAGGGGAACAATTTCACCTAGCCCATCTTAAATGTTTTGTTTACTTTTTAGAGTAGGACAAATCTTTTTTTTTTTTTTTAGTTTGTAAGGCAGGATTTTTTTCCATTCAAATATTTTCTTTTCCTCGAGGATGTCTTGCCACGGTCCCTTTTTATTTTTTTTATCACCCTTTTGCGGGAATTTACTTTGTGACAAGCACGCAGAGTTTTATTGCTTGTTTGTTTTTTTTTTAAGTTTTACTACTTATGTATCAATCAGTACGCATGGAAGTTTTCTGGTGCGTACATGTATTTGACTGTAAGATATGAATACTCGCTACTGTGGGTGATTAGAAAGGATGCCGCCGTCTCACTTACGATCGTTCTACGCAGCAATCCCACTGCAACTGAAATCCTTTTATTTGGTGCTATTTGTTCAACCCTTGTTTTCGCTGCCTACACAATTATGCAGCCGTTCAACGACGATCGATTTCCCCTATTTCAAATTTGTTTCATTTCGGGCGAATTTAAGCACACCCTTTTTCATTTCGTCCGTTTTTGAAATCGGTTTGCGTTTTCAATCCGGTCGGAATTGATCACAGGGGTGATAAACGCATTTTTCCGAAATCATCCCTTGTAATTCTGTGCGTTTTCAATTCGATCGGAATTGATCACAGGGGTGAATAATCATTTATTAAAAGACACACGAATGGTTTAATATTGGTTTAACTATTAAGTATAAGCTTACCTGCTGCAGCTTTAGTAGTCCTTGAAGTTAATTGTCGTTTCAACGTATAAGTCGTATTCAGGTCTAGTATCTCATTTTTCACTGCAATGGTAAACAAATTTATTTATTAATAAGACTTTATACAATCGTAATCGTAAACAAACATGTACGAGTATACAATAAATTAACAATCTAAGCGGGACACTAGCATGTCAGCATCTACCCCAATTGCAACCACACAGATCGCCATATCCTTTATGTACATAAGGTTACAAAGTACATAGTATGATTATGACTTCAATATTATAATAAATGGATGTATTTTTCCGCAATTGCTTTCTAGCGAGCTACCTTTAATGAAACATACATATGTAAAAGTTAAATTGAATATAAAACGATGAGAATGTATATGTATATGATACGGACACTTTATTTTCTCTTACATATTGCATAATTTGCATAATTTTTCTTTCAATGTTATAATATGTAAATTTTAGTTTAAGGGATATTTTTGGGTGAATTCGTAAGCTTCAATTGCATCACGATGATCACGATCAAGCAAATGATCATCGTGCATTTGACATTTACGGATTCACCCTTTCTTGAATCAAATTGTAATCTTCAATATCCACCTATGGATACATATATGTAAGAAAACATACATACATATGAATTTAATCAATATAAATGATTTCTTATTATGGATTTTTATTATATGTTTCTTTAACGCTTATTTTAAAGCACATGCAACTTTGCCTGGATTTTTTTATTGGGCCCTAACATTTTATTTGCAATTTTAAAGAAAACTTAGTTTTTAATAATTGGGGGGTTTATAACCATTCTTTAATTTTATTTTTATATTAATTTGCTGTTTGTAAATTTTTATTTCACTTCAAGTAATCTGCTACTTGTTTATTTATTTTTTTTCATACATACAACATATATACACGTACTTATAACACTAAAATACTAATGCGGTATTGTTTATAGATTTAATATTTACTCCTAATATCCATAAATTTAATTGTAAGTAAATCGCAGTAATTTTTTTTAAGTGAGTGGAAATAACGTTTTTTGTTTTCAATATAAAATGATGAATGAATTTATTTTGTTAATATTGAAATGTAAAAAAAATCCTTCCTAAGACTGCCTTGCGTGCATACACTCAACAGTCAGGAAATGGGTTAATAGTAAATTCTGTGCCAACGGCCAGCAAAGAAATTCATCAACCTGGGTTAAGAGCAACTTGAGCTTAGTAAAGACAAAAACCAGAGGCTCTTAAGCACATTTTTACGACTATAATTTCCACTTCTTAATTTAATTCAGTTCAATTTAAGATTTAGTACCACATTCACTTAATCCTAAATATCTTTTAGTTAAATTGATACAAAATACATTCAGTATTAATAAATAGGTACACTTAAGAAATATACAATCATTCAAGTTCTTTGCACGGTCTTAAATCAATTTATTCAAGATATTTTCAAGACTATCGGCGTAGTTTACATTTGCTGTATACACATCCCATTTATTTTCGTTTGGATTACTTGGAACTGTTGGTCTGATTTCCACATGCGTAGCCATTGGCTTACGTGCGCAATGTTCCAGAACTTTTGGTAAAATTTTCTTATGCCGCCTCCTAATGTGAGTTATAAAATTTCCAGTTGACAATGTTGTACCACATATTATAGTGCGACACGACATGCAAGTAGCCTTTATACCACCAACAGTTTTATAAGTTGGTCTTACGTGCTTATAATATTTTCCACTAAGAATTCTCGGCAAAGCAGAGACTGGTCCTGTTTTTACTTTAACCGAGTAAGTACGAGGTTGGTTTTTTTCATCTACAAAAAAGAGAGTAGATGTGTTATATAGAAATTCACTGAAAATAGTAAAAACACAATTTATTTATTTATTTATTTATTTATTTATTCAATATTCTTAATTTAATTTAACAAACATTTTAATTAATTAATTGCTTAGTCTACCATAACTATATTGCGATTAAGAATATGTAGTGACATTGGTATTTATATAAAAACTAAATAGTGATTATGTCACTTCATAAAAGAATAACTTTGAAGAAAGTGGGGTGAACAGTGTTTAATTCATTTTGCAAGAAGAACATTTAATTCATTTATACATAAATTTACAATAAAAAAGAGATAGCATTAATGAAAAGAATATACATATGCATATAAAACTAATATTTAGATAACATAGGGCAGCAAAACCTTAATTTCCTCGTGATCAAAATCGAGAAGCCATATTTTTACGCGCTTTAGGAATAGGGGCAACGATCGTATGCCTCGGATATTCATAGGAAGTGTGTTAAATAATTTGCACGAAACGACGGTGTAAGAGTTTCTGAGTAGAGTGGTACGGAAAGGAGGAATAACGACGACATTAAATGAGTTGCTTCGCAAATTGCGAGTGTTAGAAATAGGGCTCTGTAAATAGCCACCTCTCATAAAAAAAATTTTTGAAACTTTAAAATAATATAAGTGTTTTAGTGGCAAAATCCCCAGAGTTCTGAACAAAACCATAGAAGAAGCTAAACGATTTACCCCACATACTTTTCTAATAGCGCACTTTTGCAATACAATCACAGGCTTGAGCTTTGTATTGTAAGCACCACCCCAGCAACTTAGTCCGTATTGTAGCCTTGATTGAAATATAGCATAATAAACTGTTTTTAAAGTTTTTTTGTCACAGAATTGTTTAAGGCGGTAAAAGCTTCGTACTGAATATCGTAAATATTGTTTCAAAAGCGAAATATGTTTGGACCAGGTCATATTTTGGTCAAAAGTAATACCTAAGTATTTAAACTGATTAACCATTTCAATTTTAAAACAGCGTGGGTCACAAGATACTTGTTTATTCAACAATGACATTGTGGCTGCCTCAGAGCAATCACAATTTAAGACTTTAGCCCTTGTGCAATTGATTGCATGGAAGAGAATTTCAAAGCTTAAGGACTCCTGCTTATTAAGACTGAAGTGCATCAATTTGGTCTTGTTGCTGACAACCAGTTTGTGTTCTAAAAACCACAATCTCAGGAGGTGGACATCGTGATTTATATCCGCGCTTAAATCAAGAGGACTATCTGAGCGGTATGCAATGCCAAGATCATCTGCGAACGCTGTAACTTTTCCTATAAACGGTTGGCTAAATAAGGAGTTGATGTAAATTAGGAACAGTATGGGACCAAGAACCGAACCCTGAGGCACACCTAGGCTCATTGCTTTAGATCTACTAACAAAGGTACCTACTATAACTTTTTGAGTTCTATCCTTTAAGTAGGACTCAAACCAGGTGTGCATAAAACCACGAAACCCTGCATAGTGTAATTTAGTAAGTAGAACGCTATGGTTGACCATGTCAAAGGCTTTGGTAATGTCTACAAAAAGTCCGGCGCAAAATTGTTTATCATCCAGAGCTTTATAAATAAAGGAGCAAAACTCCAAAAGAGCATCTTCTGTTCCAAGGCCTTCCCTAAAACCAAATTGCGCAGGACTAAGGAAATTTACCTTTTTCAGGTAGCTCATCACTCTATTCTTAATAGCTTTTTCGAAAACTTTTGAAATTGATGGCAATAAAGAAATTGGCCTATAATTGTTTTTGTCACTTCTAATACCTTTTTTGTAAAGAGGGATGACATTAGCACATTTTAATTTATCTGGGAAAGTCCCGGTCAAGATGCTTAGGTTGAAGATATAAGCTAAAATGTCTACAACATTAAGTGCTATATTTTTGAGGGTCAGATTGGAGATACCATCATTACCGCAAGAACCCGAGTTATTTAGAGAACAAATAATTTTATAAAGCTCTAAGCCTGTTATTTCTTCATAAAAGAAGCTATTATTTATATTATTATCATTGACCAAACAAGACGCGCACCCATTGCAATAATTAGGAGACTCACTGGGAAAAGACATAAATCCAACCGAAGAAAAGAAATCATTAAATATGTTTGATACTGCTGTAGGATACTGCTGTAGGATCGGTGGTGGTTAGAATTATTTTTAAACGATTTTATTTTTTAACATACGATTATGTAGAGACTGTTTGCCTACTCATTCCAATACGTCCATGCACACCTCGAGATACGACCTCGTAAAAATTAAGAAAGCTTACCTCACAACAACGATGCTTCGAATTAAGACAGCGCTAAATGGGTCAGTACAGTACGGTCTACTTTAAAATTTGAATTTCTAAGAAAATATACTTTTTCTTACTATGCTATACTAATTATCAGTTAATTTGTTGCAGGTCAACGATCAACTTAAAAATTAAGGTATTAACAGTTTAATCTCTTTAGGTTGAAATGAATCAGGGTCTACTTCTCGCAACCATTTGTGTGTGCGTGCTATATTTTCGCACGAATGGAAGGGACCTAGAGTTTTTTGCCGACTCCGAACGGCGAGTTGAAAAGCTGCTTATGACAAAGAGAGTATTTGCTCATGCTTGTCAGACATTCGAAATAGGTGGCACCGTGATACAACTTTTTTAGGTGTTTTCTGTGATTGAACCCGGGGTGGCGTGCGTGGTAGTGCGGTGCTTTACTTAATTTACTCTAAGATCGTGAATGAAGAAAGTTTATCTTGCTGTTTTGGAGGCTCACGCAAAAAGCTGCGTGAACTACCACAAAAAATTTTAGATTATAAAACTAAACCATGTTAGCCTTAGAACAACCCATATTTTGTTTAAATTCCCTATATATGTATGTTGTAATATTCGTACAAATAGAATTCATCAAAACTACATAAAAATTATTTAAATAAAAGCGCACGCAATAGATAATTGATGCATGAGTAGTTCACCTAAGTCGTTAACATATTGATTGCTCCGCAAATACGAACTGTTGTGTGAGTTCTCAGAAGCTGCTCTACACTCCTTACTATAATATCGCGCCCCACGTTATTCGTTTTAAATCTTAAAAGTACCTATTTTCATAGTTATTCAAAATTAAAAACGTGGTACTATATCAAACAATTATTTTTATAAATAATTTTTTTTTAATTAGCATCCTATTCACTCCCTTCTCGGTGAAAAAACTTAATAATTAAAATACAAAATCCAAAAAATGACCATTAGTAATGATAATTGTGTCATAGCTTAAAAGTATGCAAATATACAATTCAATTTCTTTATAACATAAATACATTGAGAACTACAAACTAGTTTTCATAATTTATTTATTTACGTAAATTACAGTTTTCGTACAAAATAAGTATGATTATGATACGATAAAGTCTTATAACAATATGTAATGTATATAAGAATGATGAGGTATCAGTATACATGCGTATACGTTTACATTTACTTTTCTAGAGATATTGATACGCAAAATTGAAGTATTAGACCCTAACAGATTTCTAAGTAACTAGAGTTAAAGATTACTAACGCCCAGTTTGACCGTCAAAGAAACAAAATTTGTTGAATGGATCAATTAGAAATGGGATCCATGCACTGCGACCTCGAAAATTGCTTGTACCCGCAGAGGTTTCAGGTTATATTAACTGATGTAGATTTAGTGCTGCTAGCTTCTCGTTATCGATAAAATATCTCATAATCCATTCTTTTTAGTGCAAAACCATACTTCACAGTATGTGTATCTTTAAAATTATCAATCAGCATATTTTATCGAAAATAGAATGAAAAAAAAAATAGGATTCTATTTAGATCCAAAAAGCAAGAATTATTTCTGAGGCACATTTTGAAGTACCAACACACAGGACAAAAACTGTGGGTTGATTTGTAGAACGATATTGTATAGTTTCCTGTAACAATGTTCCAATTTGCTTACATACGAGACACAGCATGTCAAGCATGATATCCGAGAGCTCGAAATTTGAGAATTTTAGCATATACATACTTTACTGGCCGAACACAATGGTGAAGCTGCAGTGGAAGTAGAAAGTTGAAGTTGGCTAAACTTTTCGCTTCACCATACAATTTATACTACAGCAGCAGTTTCGTGTTCGATAGGGTTTACGTGTATTTTAACTTTCACAGCGCTGCCTACATCCACTACAGCTTCGCCATTGTGTTCGGGCAGTAAGAGTCGAATGGCATTGGTAGTTTGAAAGTCAATTGTGGGGTGTCATCAGGTTCACCAGCCCGTCGGTTTAATTGGTAAATAAAAATTTATTTTTAAGTCTATTGAATTCCAAACGTTCAGTATCCCCATACCTTTATTTTCATCTTTTGTAATTCACTGCAATCAGCCATCATTGTTACCTGAAATAGTGTAAATGATATTAACTACGCTATGCACAAATAAACAAAAAAAAAATTACCTGACTAGGACTGATATTAATTTTGTTAACCTCTGTAAAACTTAAAAAATTAATAATTAAAAATATTTTTGACTCTGTTTTATTCAATTATCTATTATATGTAGTCGCTGAAGTAACAAAGATTTTTTTTCTTCATTTATTAACAAGATCAAATTTTACTAAACACGAATATACAATCTGTTCGTGTTCGGATTTTGTATCAAGAAAAATACATTTTTTTGTCTATAAAACATTTTTACTGCCATGTAAACATGAAAATTGCTTTTCAGGAATAGTCACCCGCGAAAATATGTAATTTCAACACTTATTTAAGACCACTTAATTGCAATGCTGGCGAGCCGAATTTAAGAAAATTTCCTTTAAGCTCATCGACAAAATCAGTGTTCAGGTCTTCCATGCCCTCGATTTTTACTTCAGGCTCGTGCGTGTGTGGCGAACCCGCCACACGTATCGTAACATCATCGTTCACCTTAGATGTAACTACAGTGGCTCGACAGCCGTACTTTACGTATCTGGAACAACGCCAAAATATGTTTTTATGACTCTGTCTATTTTCTACATAACGATATCCATTGTATATTAACATGACCCGGCCACGCTGTGTTGTCGAGTACTGGATATAGGTTGTTGCGCCTTTATCTTCTAAAATGTACTTAAAATCTGAAAGAGAAAAGAGAAAATAACAATTGAATGCTCATTGCTCTCAATAAATAAATGAAAAATAAACAGGCGCAAAAAATAAAAGTGAAAGTATTGCACCAGCCGTTCAATAGTTTCCAGACAAATTGTTATTTAGACATTATGTATATGTATGTATTTTGAAATATTTAAAAGTATGTACCTACATAATTTTTTGTAAGAAGTAAAACAAATACGTTTAATCTGAATTTATTCATAAAGAATCATGTGTAATTTACAAAACATTGTGCTTTTTCGTTGAAAACAACAAAAACACTGTCGTTTCAAAATTAATTTTCAAAAGCACACCAGATCTGCATAGAGTGATGCATTTACACATGACAAACGGGTAATTAAACATTTATTTCTTGGATTATGATCTTCAATTATTTGTCACATAGCTAGAGAAAATCAAAACTCTTACAATTGCAAACTATTTTGCTTTTCAAGTCCTTTCTATATAAAAATCTCTTTTGTATATATTCTTGGAAGTAAAGGAATAGAATCTTAATTTTATATTTATAAGTAAACCACTCGTATTTGATATCAATAATCTACTATATCTTCTTTATCTATGATTACGGCTATAAAAAAATCTACAATGGCGACCCTCCAGCTGTTAAATAATTTACTAAAGTAAAAATGAAATGACTTGGAAATTAAAATATTTTCTTAGTTTTAATTTCTTATCTTATTTTTTGTACAGCTTTTTATATGCATGTAATTGTTTTTTTGTTTTTTTTTTTGTTTTTTTTGCATTTCCTCCCTGTTTCTCGAATCTCTAGCTCTGTTGAATGACTGTTGTTCCGTTGTAAATATGGTAAAGCGAAGTCAATTAACTGAAATGCTTATTAGCTCATTGCCTTATGCTTTTCTTCCAGTTCATTTATTTTGCGTAAAATAAATGTTTTAACCATATGAGCGTCTATTTGTTCGTTTCGGTTTTTAAATACTGATACAACATGAGCTAAAAAAAAAAACAATATATTAATGGAAAATGTTTCGAAAGAACGAATTACTTGTGATCGAGTTTAAATAGTTAAGATTCAATCCGTAGAGTCTGTCTTTGGGTTTCAGTTCAGCACATTTAAGCAAAGTATTTCGACCGAAAACTACTTCAGCAAGTGATCCTGTGTACACGGCAGAATCATTGTGTAAAATTCTTAGTATATCTCTTTTTGAAATAAACACTTGGCTGCCCGCATGTAGAGGTACCACACCTTTTAGGTCAGTTTGTTGACTTGATTCTAATAAATAGAAATATAACAATTAAATAATTACTTTGCTAAACATTTTTAAATTAGATAATTAAAAGCAGCACAAAATAACAAAAACAAAACAGGTCGATAAGAAATAAATATACTTTATTGATAATTTGTTATTACATTTTTCTTAGACACAAAGACGCCTGACTTTTTTTCATTTGTTTTTATTTAGCTTAGTATTAGGCTTATTGTATGAATTCAATGTCCGACTAGATCTCATTTCAAAATGTGATTTAATTTTGATCTTATATCTGAGTACACGCAAACAAGATTATTCCCGTATATAGTCTAGACTCCTGCCCTGGAAACATAACCTTTTATGAAAAAATGATCTGAAATGATAAACAAAGTTATGAAGGATCCAACAAAGGGTAATGACCTTCCTCTATAAAGTATAATACATGCTTACATTAAGCCAACATTTTCTGTTTACTCGAATGATTATTTCAAGATAAGCCAAAAACCACTTTTCCCAAAAAAAAATCTTCCGAACCCAAAATTGCAACTCAAAATATCACGCAAGTTAATGTCTACGACTATAAAGAATGTAAGTTATTGTGGAAATATGTACATATTTAAGTATGTTTGTAGGAACATAGATACTCGGTTGATTCGAATAGGTATATTATGATCCCAAGGATCCTGAGTGAATTTACCCATCTAGCAATCAAATCATTCGTATTTTTTTTTTTTTTATTGAAGCGAAGAAAGCTTCTGAACCTTCACCGAGTTCTTCCAAATAAAAGTACGTACATAGTAGGTTTCTAAACTATGTTTTTTTTTACGGAAGGGATTAGAATAGCATTGGAGCCGAATTATATCCTATACTCTATTGAGATTAAAAAACTAAATCGTAGAGACCCAACCAATTTGGATCATATGTTTAGTACCATGCGAGCATCACCCTTTTATGTTCTATCTATTATAGCTTGAGTAAGTTATAAGTATGTATTTCCCTTGAAGGATTGAAGCGGTATTGTGGTGAAAAAAAAAACCTGGAATGAAATCTGTTCTTAAGGATAGTGCAAGTAGAAACAACAAACTTCCATTAATTGACAAAAATATAATGTATGATATATGATATGCGTATTCTTTTTATATTTTATTTTTAAATGCATAATGTTAAACACTTAAGAAATGGCACTATAATCCTTTGACAATAAATGCTTAAGTTGAAATTTGCACTTGTAGGGTAATTGTTTACTTACATACTTCATTAGCTAGAAAAATATTTTGTCAATATTGAATGCACTAAATTGTTATATTCAGGAGCACTGAACCACAAGTTGATAGAACTCCATTTATAAGCAAGGCCAACTTTAAAATTTAATAAAAATTCGGATTACGGAATTAGATGAATATTAAATATGATGCTTTTTAAACTTTTTTACTGTCTGGAATTTAATTATTGTAAAGTTATCTGAAGTTATGAAGGATGTACTGCAGCAGCTCACCTCGCTTGACTTTTCGACATTTTGCGCATAAAATTCAATTTTAAGTTATTTGACATTTGGGCGTTTGTTGCGCCATCTCTTTGTGAATTATTTTCATTAATAAATTGAATATTTCAATGAACTCTGAAATATACTTTGAATAAATTGTTCAATTTATTAAATGAAATCACTTTATTCTTTAACATTTAAATATATATTATAGAATAAAAACTAATTAAAATAGAATGATCTAGTACTTTTTTTCAAAGCGTCATTTTGAGTGTAGCGTGGAATTCACAGCTACCTATTTCAATGGAAAGAGAAATGTCAAATATTTTCGCAGTTTATTTCTTTAATTCTTTTTTTTCATTTTGGTGAAATGAAAATGAATAGAGTAGTGAAATATAAAACATTTTTCTGTTATTTATATTATTTTTAAATAAAACAAGTACATATCGAAGAAACATGGCATATAATAAAGAAATGGCTTTAAATACTCACATACTCGCTTTGTATATTGGTGTCTTGTTTTATTTTGTGGTGGATATAATAGTGATAAATACAGTTTGCTAATTATACATTTTTCCGCCTTTGGTGGCTGGTGTAAACAACAAAAGAATAAAGTTTACTAAAATAAACAACATGATATTGGGGTAAGTTATCAAAACAATTGATTCATATTTATGTATGGTGCTTTACTTATCATTGATTGAAATGCCTGAGGACAGGGTGATACATACTCAATAATGAGTATGGACAAACCCTTGATACCAACTTGAAACTTTTATAAATTTTTCATTAAATCGTACCTAGTTTCAAATTGACTTGAAACGCGCATTTCCAGATCTTGAAAAATACAAGTACCTACAAATGCAAATTGCAATAAATATGTATGTATGTACATACCTACTACATTTAGTAGTAGTTTTATTTTCAGTAATTTTTTTTATTTTTTTAGAATACAATATATCAAGTTATTTTGGATTATACAGTAAATATTCTACCTACGTACATGTAAATAATATGTAACAAATGCGTTCGTTAACTATTTATTCTGAAATTATTACATAAATATGTACCTACATATTATGTTTGTACATAATGTGCCTTTCTTCATTGTTCCATTTTAAAAACAGTCAACTTTTTTTGTGGCTTTTTAAACCATTTTCTTTAAATTCGACATAACATATGAGACTCTGTTTCTTAAGCATTTCGATACTTTTTTCCGATTGTTTGTTTGTAGGCACCACATGTTACTAATAATAATAACTAACCAAAATGTTATCAAAACTTCAAGAGATCACATGTACACAGACCCCAAAAAGTCTCCGTACAGCGGCACATGCCCGAAATAAATGCTTCAATGAGATCCAAATACAATAAATAAATAAAAAAAAGAAACATTTCTATGAAAGAGAATCTTTTCTTCTTTATTTCTACCAAATTACATTTACTTTCACATTATAACTTGAAGTTTATGAACGCAAACGTCCTGGACTGCCGTTTTTGCAGAACCAAAAAGTCTCCGTACAGCTACCGTTCCAAGGGTCTTACGGTGTTTTCTGTATTATAAGTCATGCTGAAAGTTGCTTTTCAGAAACGATCAATTGTGTTCTTCCCATTTTTGGTTAAAAAAGTGAGTTTTTTTTAATATGGAGGAAAAAAATAACCAAATTTCTATCGCAACTAAAAAATATGGTTTATCTAAAGGAAAAAGGTAAATCTATAGCTAAAATTTAAATATTGTTAACAAAATGGGTTCTTCGGTGCAATATGTCATACAGTTATTACAAAAACAAACAAAACTATAACAAATAAACCAAGATCCTGGACGACTTAGAAAAATTTACCATCGCTTAAGAAGAGAACTATGAGGATAGTAAACAAGGTTTTGAAAACAAGTGCCTGTGCAATAGCTGCAAATCTTCAAACAAGTGACGAACTTAATGTTTGTGAATAGATAATAAGAATTGTTTAGGAAATGGGTTGAAACGAAATGGTTTTAATGGTCAGCAGCAGGAAACCATTCATCAAGAAATAGAACTAGTAAGCCAAATTGCAGTACGCTATTAAGACTATTAACAGGGATAATTCATTTTGAGACACGGTTATATGCAGCTATGACAGTTAATTTAACATTTTTGGATCAGATGGTTGTCGTATGGTGTGGAAAAAGCCCAACACTGAAATGGATATCAAGCATTTAACGCCCACAGTAAAATACGGATGTGGATACGAAATGGTCTGGGGTTGCATGGCCTCCTCCGGCATGGGAAATCTCGTTTTCGTCGATTTAAAAATAAATAAATATTTGGCTGCAGCAGTCCTAGGTAGAACCCAGCCTAGCTTCCCGCAACCATTTGTGTGTGCGCGTTATATTTTTGCACGAATGGAAGGGACCTACAGTTTTCTGCCGTCTCCGAACGACGAGTTGGGAAGCTTTACATGACAAATGATACTCTTGAATGCTTGTCAGGCATTCGGAAGAGGTGGGCACTGTGAAAAACTTTTAGGTGTTTGCGGCGGGATTCGAACCCAAGACCGCTGGCTCAGTAGTCCGACGCACTAACCACTTGCGCTACGGTGCCCGATTGTCGATTGCTGAGTGGATAAATGTGCAATTCTAAATATACTCAGAGAAAATCTACATTTAAGCACAGCTAAATCAAGGTCTGGCAACAATTTTCTGTTTCCAACCAGACAATGACCCCCAAACACACCTCAGGTTTGGTAAGAGATCGGTTACTTGACAATGTTCAAAGGAAGCTGAAACACCCATCGCAGTCACCTGATTTGAACCCCATCGAGCACTTGTGGAATAACTTAAAATAAAAGTTGCCAGCATTCTATAAGCAATAAAAAGTAGCCAAAACAATTTTAATGTATGAATGGACAAAAAATGGCCAAGACATCACATTAAAGCTGGTTCATTCCATGTGAAACCAATTAAAAGACGTCATCCATAATAGAAACTGACCAACTACGTATTAATTTGTAATTTTTTTTTCATATTTATTTATATTTTTAAGAAAATTAACCACTGTACGGAGACTTTTTTGGCTTTATTCAAGCACTTTGTTGCACAATTGTTTTTTTTTTTTTTTTATGTCTTTTTCATTAAAATATTGTTTCTTTGATAACTAACTATTTCGTCAGATGTATTTCCTCAAATTAGGGTGAAACTTTTATCTTAAATCACTGTGCTTTGATGTTTTTATGAGTTGAGAAGTAAGAACTGATACCTGTACGGAGACTTTTTGGTCTCTGTGTATGTACAGTGCTGGCCGAAACTAAAGCACGATATTATTCTGCTATGGAAAAAACTGCATAAAATTTATAAAATGTATGATAATTTTTTATTTTAATTGTTTTTGATACAAAATATATATATATACTAGCTGTTGACTGCCCGGCGTTGCCCGGGCAATTAAAAATATTTTATATTTTGTTATTCGCTTGGTGCTTAGTAACTATTACAATACAAAAAAAATTAATTGTTGATTTTTTTTTACATGCCTCCACAAATAGGATGATTTTAAACAACATGCATTCAATTTATCAGAAGCTGTAGATCGAGGAATAACAGGCAATGTTAGGCGAAAATCACCTGCTAATACGTTGTACACCACGATTTTTAATATCACTCACTTTTAATTATTCTCCCTTTTCTGGATAAGCAATTTTTTTTTTTAAATTCATATGAAATATATAGCTGAACACAGTGCGCTTCGCTACACCTATCTTTAAAATTTTGCCGCGCACTTAGTTATTCGCGTATTATAGAAAGCAAGTACATAGTAGGAAGCAATCACTGCTGTTCTATTTTTGAACTTCAATTTCCATATCTGTCCGTCTACTTGACTGTCTCTCTGTCTGTCTATCTATTTGTGTGTCTGCCAGTCTGTCCGTCTATATGTCTATCTATTTGTCTGTCTGCCTGTCTGTCTGTCTATCCATCTAGCTATTTGTCTGTCTGTCTGTCTGCCTATATCTCGGTCTGTCTGTCTATCTGTTTGTTTGTCTGTCTGTCTGTCCGTCTGTCTATCTATTTGGCTGTCTATCTATTTATCTGCCTGTCTATCTATCTATATATAGAAGAAGACAGATCTATCTATATGTCTGCCTGTCTGTCTGTCTATCTGTCTATCTGTCTGCCTGTTTGCCTGTATGTCAGAAAATAAAAACTTCGTTTAGTTTTTTTTTAGTTTTAAATGACTCTTATTTCATAGGTACATAAAAAAAAAAAAAAAAAAAAATCAAAATGCCCATAGAAAACCCAAATTTCGATTTTGTCGATTTTCTCTTTTTCTTTTCTTTTCCTTTTGGTTTTTCCAAATTTTCTTTGTTTCTAAACCTTCGCGTAGCAATTACGAATAAACACGAAAAGGAAAGTATCCAATTTGGTCCAGTCGTTCTCTAGATATAAGGTCACACACAAAAGTGTAACTCATTTTTATATATATAGATATATATTTATATATATATTCACCATCAAAAATTTTTTTTTAACTTTTAACATAAACAAAAAACAACAAATAATATCAGAAGTTCATAAGTTGGAAGACGCTGCAATAGTCTGCTAGTCGGTAAGACTGGCTTATGCAAAGTTCTTCCGAGAAGACGCCTGCTCCGGTTCCTTCCTCTGTTTTTGAACCATCTGTGAAGATGGATGTTTCGATAATGGGAGGAGTTGTTCCAGATCTGTCTACTTGGTATGGAGACCTTGAAGTATCTGGTAAAACCAAGCTGGGGTTTTTCGTAATCCGTGAAGGGCATGAGTCCCTTTTGATTAAAAAAGTCCAGTATGAGCGTGTGACCAGACGAGCGTGGCTTCCAGTTTCCATTTTCTCTTAGTCTGAGAGCTCCTTTGGCTGCCGTGTTTCTTATGGCAAGATCAATAGGTGGAAGGTGCAGAAGCGTTTCCAGGCCAAGTTGCGGTGTGGACCTAAGTGCACTCGTTATACCTAGGCGAGCTATTCTTTGTACCTTATTTAGATTTTTAAGGTAAGATTTTGTATGGGTCGCACCCCACCAGATTAATGACCCGTAGATTAGGATTGGTCTTACAATCGCTGTGTACAGCCAGTGTACTATGTGCGGTTGTAACCCCCATTTTTTCCCGAATGTGTTCTTGCAGGCGTAGAATGCCTTAAGTCATTTTTTCATTCTTTCTTCTGTGTTTCGTTTCCAGTTAAGTTTGGAGTCGAATATAATGCCCAAGTATCTAGCTTCCGTGGAAATTCGGAGGCCCGTGCCTTTCAGTCTTGGTGGGTTCCAAGGTGGGATTTTGTATCTTCTTGTGAACAGAAAGGAATTTTCCTGTTACCAGAATGACTACTCCGTCGACATAAGCTACTGTTTTAATACCCTTACTTGTGAGGGACTTGAGGATTTTGTTAAGTGAGATGTTCCATAAGAGGGTGGATAAGACTCCGCCCTGTGGGGTTCCTCGCCCGACAGTCTTCCTCACTGAGTTGTCCCCCAGCCCAGGTGGGCATAGATGACTCTGCTGTTAAGCATTGTCTTTACCCAGTTTGTCATAACATAAAAGTCTTGGAGCCATGTTCTTTTAGAGAGGATATGATTGTAACTGCAATTTCATGTAGCGCTGTTTCCACTGATTTACCATTGGAGTAAGCGTGTTGTGCTTCACATAGTGGCATGTTTATTATGAGATTGTTCCTTATTTCCAGGTCGAGTAGTCTTTCGAGTGTCTTCAGAAGAAATGAAGAGAGGCTTTTAGGTCTATAATCTTTAGCAGTGGAGTGACTCGGTTTTCCTGCCTTGGGAATAAATACCACAAGTACCGCTTTCCAGCTATTTGGAATGTATCCCAACGTTAAACTACCGATAAAAATAGTTTGGAGCCATGGGATAACAGTTTTGATAGTCTTTGTAACAGGGCTGGTATTATCCCATCCGGTCCCGCAGATTTGAAGGGTTGATATCTTTTCCACGGCGGTGCAGTCTGTAATAGTTACCCGTTCTTCCTCAGAGAGTGGTGGTAGGGGTGGGGGGGGGGGTCTGGTCGGGCTAGGTGTTGGACTTAGTATATTTTTGCAACCGGGAAAGTGAGTATTTAGAAGCAGTTCCAGAGTCTCCTAGCTGTTGGAAGTCCAAAAGTTGTCATCTGTGCAGAGGTTCCCTACAGGGGAAGGCGTTTTCGCCAAGACTTTACGAAGTCTGGCTGCCCCTGTTGTTGATTCTATATTGTAGCAGTAGTTGGACCAGGATGTTCTCTTGGCTGCTCTGGTATTCTTTTTAAATTCATTGAAACTGGTGGGGTATAGGGTCCAGTCTTCTTCTAATCGTGTGAGTTTGGCTTTATTGAACAGCTTTCTTATTTTTGTCCTGAGCAGTCGAAGTTCCGACGTCCACCAGGTTGCATGGGTTCGTTTGGACGGACGGCTTATAGGGCAAGATTAGTTGAAAGATGTTATTTGTGTCTTTGTAAAGAGGTCGACTGTGTCATCAATCTGTGTCGTGTTCGAGCATGTCCTTACATAGTTAGGAGTTAGTCGAGTTGTGACGAGATCGGCGAATTTTTGCCAGTCTGTCTTTACCGGGTTTCTAAAAGGTTTTTCTCTTCTAATTTCAAGGTCAATAGAGAAGGTTATCCTAGAGTGGTCAGAGAATGAGTGCTTTTCGGAGACTCTCCAGTCATTCACTTTGAAATTATTAACAGGGTGGACTTAAGTGAGGTCTATTACTTCCTCTCTAGTTTTATTGTGGAAGGTAGGGTGATTACCTCTGTTACATATTACTAGGTTGGAAAGGATAATAAATTCAAGAATAGACTCACCCCTTTTGTTTATATCTTTGCTGTCCCATTGGGTGTGATTGGCATTGGCATCTAACCCCAGTACCAAGTTCGCTTTGGTCGTGCTCGCGTGCTGCACCAGTTCTTCTAGAGGTGTTGGTGGTGGATAGTTATCTTCATAAGGCAGATATGCTGATACAAGAATGAGTTATGGCTCATTCTTGAGATCGCATACCGCTACCGTCATATCACTGTTGCTGAAACGATTTGAGAAAATGAAGTTAACGGTTTTTCTAATCAGAATACAGCTTCTCATTTTACCTTCACAGTTGGAATGTAGTAGTGTGTAGTGTTTTGATCTAAGACCTTGGATTTTATTCTTGGCGATCCACGGTTCCTGGATCAGAGCCACGTCTACATTTTCTTCCGCCATGAAGAGCAGCAGATCGTCGGTAGCGGCGCGGGAATGGTGCAAATTAATTTGCACCACGCTGAGCTTCTTGGTCTTGGTCATCTTGATTCAGGATGGTGACACGAAGATGTCCCAGTCCGAATTTGAAGACCCCTGCTACGGATTTCAAGTATGTGGCGGATTTGGGGTCCACCAGCAGTGTCAAGTCTTGCCTTGCCTCCTCCTCCTTTTTCTCTTGGCTTTGAGTTGAGGATTGCCCTGTTCAACTTGCCAATAAACTTCAGGATCGTCTGTTCCTCGGGAACTGGAGGAGGGATCCACACATGTGCCTTGGTACGTAGGGGGAGGGCAGAGGCAGGTATTGTCTATCTCTGGCCTTGTACATACATGTGTGTTAATATAGCATACCTTGACTGGTCGTTGAACTGTATAGTGAAAACCAATTAGTATAACGTACTATTCAATACTGTAATAGAATATTTCAATTGCAAATAAACGTTAATTGTGAGTTTGCAATTTGAATTACACCAATACCTCGGTTTGCGTCGTTCCGATATGCGTCGTTTAAAAATGATCGTGGTTTCGAAGCTGCGTCGTTTTTATTTCGGGTTGCGTCGTTCACAAAAGTTTGTGGTTTCGAAGTTGCGTCGATATTATTTTTGCGTTTTTGTTATTACTGATTTTCATTTAATTTTTTATTTTTTTTTTTTTTTGTAAAAAGGGGATTCCCCAACTTATTTCACAGGCAATAGAAATATTTTCTGATTATTTCACAGGCAATGGAAACGTAGTTTAAAAATTAAAAAATCTGTAACAGATCATTATCAATTGTTACAAAGAAATTTAGGTACTTGGAAAAAAGGCAGTGACAATTCAATAAACTTTGGACCAATTTTGAAGTGAATTAACACAATAACCAACTCAGTCGTACAGGAATGTCCATTGAAACTTTAAAATGAATTAAATGTCCACATAATAACATAAATATTGCAGTTACATTTTCTGTAGAATTTAACTAGCTTATGTATATCGTTTTCTGAAATATTTATTTTCCTATTATTTGAATTAACATTTTTGTTGCAATGAAATTAAATATAGGTACCTATTAAAAGTATTAAAAATTATGGATTCTTAACGATGTATTTTATTCTGGTACCTACCAATTAAACTAAATGCAGTGAAAATACATGGGAATCGTTAATTCGATTTGCGTCGTATTTTTTCGGTCCCAATTAACGACGCAAATCGGAGTTTTGGTGTAATTGTAACTACATTTTAATGTAGTTAACAGTTGCAATCTGCAACTAAATTATGTAGTTTTAGGCTGTGGTCACGTCTCACGCTAGTAAGCGAGTACGCTTGTTGACGCGTTTACGCTAGTAAATCAAATAGTACGGCTACTGAATGTATTGGTCACGTTTCACGCTTGAAGCTTGTACGCTTGTAGGAGTGCTCGCGCTAGTAAGCTTGTAGATCAAAATCATTTGGGGGACAGAAAAATTACGAAAAAGTAAACGAACATATTAAGCACCAAAAAATTAAAAATGTGTGTGATTTGACAGTTTTCATATACTATACTATTTTACCCCAAAGGAATTTCTTGTGGTAAAATTCGTAACATGGGGAAATTACTTAGGTACTCTCTCGTGGGCACTCTCTTTTACGAAAAACTATGAAATGTTTGCGTGCGCGAACGGGTTTTCGTTATTTTACGCAGATTTTCGTAGTTTTGGGAGCATACGCGAACGGACCTAGTGACATGTGATTATTACTTTCAATTTTGGGTAACTTAGTTTAAATTAAATTGTGCACACAATTAAAAATGGATTTATTGTAATCGTTCGCACCGACCCACAATTACAATTCATTTGTTCAATTGTCGATTGCAATGAACAAATACAATTTTAAGTTTTGACACTATGTACATATGTACATATGGATGTATATCTACACTGTGGTAGGAGCTACTCGTGTCAATACCACGAACAGCATGTTATGTATGCATTTATTGAGCAGAATACATTTTTTTGTTATCAGCTCTCCGCAAGTCGAATTATATTTAAATTTTTTTAAATTGAGTGATAAGTTAAAAAATATGGACTATGCAGCTGCAGGTGTGTACTGTATTATTAAGCTACTCTGATGTTTAATACAGCTATGTTTACATAATGCAAACTAATTTTTATAAATCCATAATAATCAATTACTTTACTTTAGTTGGCGCTACAGCTCGAGGTGAACCTGGGCCTCCTTCTCGCAACCATTTGTGTGTGCGTGTTATATTTTTGCACGAATGGAAGGGACCTACAGTTCCTTGCCGACTCCGAACGGCGATTTGAGAAGCTCAATCGTGACAAATGATACTCTTTGATGCTTGTCAGACATTCGAAAGAGGTGGGCACTGTGAAAAACTTTTAGGTGTTTGCGGCGGGATTCGAACCCAAGACCGTTGGCTCAGTAGTCCGACGCACTAACCACTTGCGCTACGGTGCCCAGGGCCGGTATTAACAGTTTTGGCGCCTGGCGCAGGAAAAAAAATAAGCGCCCCAAAAGCAACTTAAAAAATGTTTGATCTTTTCCATATCTCCCGAGGAGAGAGAGTAATTGACGCGCTAACATAAAATTCAACCCTAAATCTTTCTTGATGGTCTAAAATTACCTCATTCCTATCCTCATAGGAAAACTGAACTACTTTTTTTCGGGACCGTTAAGTTAAGAAATTGCTGGAAAAGGAACATTAATTTCATTTGCTATAAGTCTCGCCTTATCTAAAAATTAAAAAAAAACTTGTCATTAGTTCTTAGTTCGACTAAAAACTTTTTCATTGAGCACAAAATTTCAACTGTAAGCTTAAGGCAAATACTGCTTTGTATTGTGTACCAAATAACAACACAACAAATAAATTTAAATTCGCTAAGCTTACTACCAAGAGATTGAGGCACATTTTGGACTTTTTGGTCGCCATTTACTGAAATTTCAACGAGAGCCCATAAACATTTCCCAAGTATAGTTTTAGTGGTTTTATTGCATCTATTCTGCTTAAGGCTGCGGTTATATAGCAAGCGTGTAATACAAGCGCTTGCTCGCGCTTTAAATTAAATGCATTTTATTAGAGCATGGTGGTTGTGTAACAAATGTTTACGAGCGCGAGTAAGCGCGAGTAAGCGCGAGCAAGTGCGAGATAAAATGCTCTGATAACTTAAAGCGCGAGCTCGCGCGAGCAAGCGCTTGTATTACACGCTTGCTACATATATAACCGCAGCCTAAGAGTCAAACTACTAAGATGTTTTTTTTTTAATACCGACCATCTGCCTACAGAACTTGAATAGAAAACATATATGTATACTCTCAACTTTATCGAAGAATGCAACTGCATCAGTAGAGCATTGAACATCATCAAAGCTCTAGGTTCCAAAACCTTAGTTCTCGCTTGCATACCACAATGTTTCCCTCTCATATAAGTACCATTATCATACCCTTGTCCTCTACAATTCACGAATAGAATATCCAAATCAGCAAGTTCATTCAAAACTAAATCAGTTAAGCCAGACCCAGTTGTTTTTTTCACAACAGTCCCAAAAAATATTCTCTAATTTTAAACTTTTTCGTATTTTGGTCCACTATTCTAACTACTAAAGTTAATTGCTCCTTTCTACTTATGTATATCAAGCGTACAATCTACTATATTCGAAGCCAAGGAGAATCAAGGCATTAATAAACGCAGGGAAAATTGAATATATATTACATACTAATTTTCAATATTTTTAAAAATGTGCTATCTACCACTTGAAGTGCTAATGTTCTGAATTGAATAATATCTTTTGTTTTCGTAACCGCAGGTTGCATTTTTTCGTGTAGTCTTGTTTTATTATCAATTAAATATTAAATGCACAACATATAAAAAGGAAATGTTTTTTATTGATTGAAAACACGACAATGCAAAAGGGATCCAAAAAAAAAAGCAAATGTGCTATCTTTCTATCGCGATCTGTACATACATAAACAATAAATTTTAATACGTATGACCTGAGTTTGACTCTCTTCAGTCAAATCGAACGTTTTGATATATCGAACAAGGTTGTGAAACCAAATTTGAAGTTCGCATCGTTTTAGGTAGGCGCATTGCCTTGGCGCGAAATTTGAATCCTGCTCCACAACTTCCGACATGTTTGTTGATTTGTATGGATTTTGGTAGGCGCAAATGGAGCGGTATGATAAGACTGCTCCACAGCATGTTGGCAGTGAAAATTTCGTTTTTGGCAATGGGCTGAAAGGGTCGACTGGATATTTAATATGAAACAACAGAGCCTACTATGGTTGCAGCAGAGACAAATGTTTGTCTCTGGTTGTAGTTGGGTTTTGAGTACAGATAAAAATTCTGCTAACTAGTCTGTTATACCAATTAGCAGCTATGAAGAGAAAGAGAATGAAATGTTGTGGGAACGGGAAGGGATAGAAAAAAAAAAGACATTATTATGTGCATTTTTATATGGAAATTTGGTGATTTTAATGTGTGTGTATTTTTTAAAGTACAGTGATTGAAATGTGTGTATTGTTATTTGAGAAGTACGGTGAGAAATATTTGTTTGTGAAGAATATAAATACATATTAGCAAACAAGTAGATCTGTTTTTTGGATGGTAATTTTTTTTTAGTTTTTACGCCTCTTGCTTTCTAGCGCCTGGCGCGGCTGCGCCACTCGCTCCTATGTAAGGTCCGGCCCTGACGGTGCCCATTACAATTACATATTTAATTAAGTTATTTTTCGTTAGCACCGTAGCGCAAGTGGTTAGTGCGTCGGACTACTGAGCCAGCGGTCTTGGGTTCGAATCCCGCCGCAAACACCTAAAAGTTTTTTCACAGTGCCCACCTCTTTCGAATGTCTGACAAGCATCAAAGAGTATCATTTGTCACGATTTAGCTTCTCAACTCGCCGTTCGGAGTCGGCAAAAAAACTGTAGGTCCCTTCCATTCGTGCAAAAATATAACACGCACACACAAATGGTTGCGAGAAGCAGGCCCAGGTTCACCTCGAGCTGTAGCGCCAACTAAGTAAGTAAGTATTTTTCGTTAGCGAGTCATTTTATAATATTATTCGCCAATATTGGTAAAACTTTAGCATCATCGGATAAAGTCTTTAAGTCTGGATTAAAAAAAAAAAATTAGGTATGTGCTACGAATTTTATACTTGTTCAGTTATAATGCATGTTCAGAGATTTGCTATTTTAGGGTGTGTAAACACTTCTAAGCCTCCAGTTCCATATTCACCAGTTGGTAGAGGTTCGGCTACGGCATCCAGTGAAGCTAAAGAAGAGGGAGATGAAGATTTCGATAAAGCATTCTTAAACGAAGAGGAATTTTTTGCTTTTTTAACATGCCATATGCGTCTTGAGTATTACATGTGTTAAGGTGCAGTCGCAGTACAAAAGAGCTGGTACAATTTAATGTATCCAAAATGATTATTACAAAGACGAAATAATAATTGCATCAATTAAAGATTCGCAGCAATCTGGCAGCCAAAGTAATCGAAAGTGATGGCGAAATGCAGTTGAAGAACCCCCATTTAGCATTTTTTCCACTTCTGACACCAATATATTTTGACTCGGTTACTGCAACAACATCAATAAAAGCAACTGCCCGAGTTTCTATTAGTTGCTTTTATTGAGGCCGTACTGTAGTAGATTTTAAATTACCTGTAGCGTGTTTTTCATCCGAAAATAATTGCGATTAAAGAAGCGCTGGATGTCAATGATTTAGCTATTTTTACGAATAGCCAGGCATACATAATCGTCGGAATGGTAGGTTTCTTCGGCGTAAGAAGTCGCAAATGATGCCCCTCATAGTTAAAACGTTGACTCTGCTGGGATACATTAAGACTTGTCAGGCTATAAGCCACAATATCGTTTAAATGAGGTCATTACGGGATACTGCCTCTGACGTGGGTTTGCAATAAAACTTGACTAAATTTTATATGATTACTGTAGAAGTACTGTAGGAACAAATAGGGGGCTAAGAATTTTCTCCTATACCCCTGCTTAGTTCTCCCGTTCAAGTTCGACGAGTGATCGGAGAAATTCCCTCATTATCCTAGATTTGGTTTATAAGGTTGGGATGTACCCTTATTACTGCAGCTACATTTGGGCCTATTGTGATGTATTCGTGTTAAGGTTCACTCATGAAGCCGGATTGATTGATCAGCCTTCCATTAGTTCTTACCTGTATAAGAAAAAGGCTATAGTGTGTTGAATTTTCATTATTAAAGTTTCCATCGCTAAAGCTTTTAATTAATGTGTTTTCGTTTTTTACTTCGTCGATGTATTTTTTTTTTTTTTTAATTATCTGAAATAATTGTACACTTAATAACATTAACATTTTTATTGCAGAAGATATCGTCATTTCCAAGGCAAAATATCATAAATTACTTGTTTTAAACATGCCATTGAAAACTTATTAACATTTTATATTGCAGAAGATATCATTCTCTTAGCTGTAATATTAATTACCTAACATGTTAAAGTTATGTGAACAAATAAAAATACATTTACTATTTTTTATATTAATATTATAACTACCAACGCGTCTGATTCCTTACATTTTTTTTCTATACTGAAACTTAAAAGAGGATCTCTTAACGTGATTCTTCTTATTTCAGCAATTGCCGAACTGCTAGCGCAGAGCAAAAAAACCAATGAACATCTAAGAAGACTGGCCCAATACGGAACCCTTGATGTTCGTTTTACCCGAAGCTCACGAGGTAATAATCTTTTAACTATCGACGGCAAGCGATTCACTCTGAATCGTAAAATGAAAGACGCTAGCTATTGGGAATGCGTGAAACTGCGATGTAAGAAAACGAAGTGCAGTGCCAGGGTTATATCCAAAGATGGTCAAGTCGTCTCCATACGAGGCAATCATAATCACATTTAAAATAAAATAGTTGTTAGATTTTACTGTATTCTAGTAGTAAAAATAAATGTCTAAATAATATAAAATTAGTTTTTAAAAGATAATAATAATAATAAAAATAAGAAAACGCCATACAATTATGTTTCAATTCAGTTTAAAAATACACCAATGATACCAAAGGTTAATCAGAACTATTTTTCAGGTGGAATATGGATGGATACAAAATACCAATATTTGCCAAACCGTCGAGGCGGCTTAAATTTAATTTATAATGGCTTTTTATATACGGCTGAGCGAAAGTACAATAGCACTGTGAATTGGGTGTGTAATAAGAATAGTAATTCTCAACTAAAGTGCCCGGCCAGATGCGTCACTTCGGGAAATAACACAATTAAATTAAGTCGCAAAACTCATAACCATGGGCCTGTAATAATGAACTATGATTCCAATGATTATCACAATCATTCGTATAAGAATTGCAATGAATAAATTGTATGAGTTTAAAATAAAGTTTATTTATTATTAATAAAACAAGTGAATATACCTCACCTTTTTTACTTTGTTAAAATATTTTCAAAATACATATATTCATACGCACATATTCATAAAAAAATATAAAATTAATAATATAAAATTATTTGTAGACACGTTAAAAAAAATAATCTCTGGAAATTGGTATAACAAGAACAACGTGGTATTCTCAATAATAAAAAATGAGCGCCGTGGAGAGGACCTCTTCTGGAATGGTTTCAAATACCGCAAGGAAGCTGCCTTTAAGACATCAACCAACTGGGTCTGCTGCGTACCGAAATGTGGTTCTCGTTGCGTTACGAATCCAGAGAATAATATTAAATTTGGAAAGAACTTCAAGCATAACCATAGCAAATAATGTGCCTAGTTGTTAATTTTATTTTATTTCTTTCGAAACAATAATAAATGTGTAAATCGAAATTTAGATTGTCACCTGCTTCTTTATTTGAACAAACCCTGTGTAATTTTACTATACATTTATTTCATTTTAGGGAAGGATTCAAATTCAAAAATCGGTGTCGGTATATTAATCAACAATCATCGTTTTGTAATCGGTTCACAGTCGAAATCTACGTTTTATATGAAATGTGCCAACTTTCGAAGTAAATGTAGAGCCAGAGCAACACTGCGTAAAGATACTAAGAAGGTTCGACTAACATATGCCCAACACAATCACGATCGGCTTTATAATACTGGGGCCCGAGCCCAAATGTACTCCTTGACTTGGCAATTAGAAAATATGAAATGTGAAGAAGATACGCGATAAATTATATCTTTTTAGTTGATGTGAAAGCAAATGTGTACAAATAAAAATAAATGTTCTTTATTATTTAATCGGAATACGCGATAAATGATCTCTATTTAATTTAAGTAGAAGCAAATTTTCATATTTATGTAAATAAATGGTCTAATTTCTTTAACCTGAATACACGATAAATGATCTCGATTTAGTTTAAGTAGAAGTTAAGTAGAAATGATAATAAATGTTCTTATTTCTTTAAACGCTTATGATTAGGATGTGCGTTTATTCCCAAAAAAAATCCATAAATTGTACTGTTTCCTCTGATTTTTACGCTTTTGCATGCCAAATTCTGTTAACTTAAAAATAAAAAAGAAATAACTGTAATATAAAAAAAAAAAAAATACCTTCCCTTTTTTAAGATGTTCAGCCCACTCCATTGTTGGTTATTAGAAAAACTTTGTTTTGTATCAATTAAGGATTAAAATATGATATTAAAAGTAATGAACATTGATTCACTAACACTTTCATATTTTCAGATAGCAAAGCCGTCCAGTACATACGATCTCGTCGTGGTACACTGCTAGTTCTCTATAATTGCAACACCTACACCCCAAATGAAAAGCCGAAACCAGGACAAAAGTCACGTGACTGGAAGTGTTCCATGTACCATAAAGCGAAATGCCGAGCTAGGCTGGTGACAAAATTCTTAGACGGCGACAAGCATTCCATACATGTATCACGCCAAATACATAGTCATCCTCCCATGTACGGTTTAAAATGTTCAAGAAAGATAGATTATGATTCCAAGACCATATATTATTAAAAAAAATTAACTAAACTAATTTGTTAATTTGTATTTGTATTTCTGGTCTTTAAAATTTAGAACAAGAATTAGAAGATTGTCAGTGTTTCATCGAAAATAATTTTAGTCGTCTAACTAACGTCTTAATATTTTCAGATCACTAAGCAAGCGTCCAAATCTCTTAAAGCGGTACTGATGCTATTTTCCCGGTCATGATAACTGAAGTTGTGTGTCCTTGGAGAAAGTAAATGAATTTCAATTTTTCAGACTTTTCAAAAATATACTTTCTATCGACAGTAAATTCTTACAATTTTACGTACTAAAACAGATGAATTAACGTTAGGTATAGAAACAAAGAAGATGTTTTGACTGACGATAAATTATTTTTGTTTAGCGTATGGATTAACATATTACATTAATTCTATTTACAGCGGTCATATATGTACATATACACATATGTATTTACATATATAAATCATTTTTAAAACTAACATTTAGTATTCACAAACAACAATATTGCAGTCAATGTTATAGTTCAACATCTAAGTTTTGTAGCCAGTCTATCACAGCTAAGTTGTGGTTGGCATCTGCGAAATCTTGGATATCCACTGGGTAGGATCGTTTGTTGCACTCCGCAAGAAATGAAATTGAAATTGCTTTTAATTCTCTTTAATTACATACATTTAAGCAGATGTATGAACATACATCTAAGGAAGACTTAATTTTTTTCTTGTTCTGATTTCTTGACATTTTTTTGTTTTTTTTTTTTTTTTAGATAAATTCATTCAGGATTTTTTGGAAAAATCCAGCAAACCCGGTCGATTTGGGGTAACTAAATTAGAAGACGTACAAATCGTCATGGACACCTCGGAAGAGGAGAAATCCATAAAAGACTATAACAACGATTTGGAAAGGTTAAAAGATTATCCAACTTACGCAGATATGGTTTTGAATTTTATACCTGGTCAACGTGGCAAGTCACTGCTGTATTTCAATGGATTTACTTTTGCCAAAAACAATGAATGCGGAGGTGCAGTGTACTGGTGTTGCCGCAGTCGTAAAGCAGGAAAGCCAGCGTGCCGAGCTCGAATTACAACAAATAAACAGGAGAATGGATTGTATAAGATTGTGGTAACCAAACCGCATCACAATCATAATCCATCTGTCCGGATGTTGAAGAAAATTGAAAAGTGTATTAAACCAGATACATATATGTCTGATTGAATAGGAATTCCAAAATATATAAACTTTTAATAAAACAGTTAACAAAGAGTTTTTATCTATTTAACTTAACTTAAATTGACGAAATTTTGTAGAGAATGTTGTGGGTTAAGGATTGCACTTATTTTAGATTTTTAGCTCACCTGTTTATGTTCTTACACCTGGCATTCTTTTTGTACACTGAATCTTACGAGCGCTTGTGGTGTAACAACAACGATTCGAAAAATAATTACATTTCTGTTCATTGATCTGCTATTTCTATTTTCCTTTACAGGCGATGATGGGTGTATGAACTACAATCCTAAGCTGACGAGAAGCGATACTCCATAACGAATTTCTTTGATAGTTTGAATCCTAAAATGTTTGCCATAATGCCATAAACCCATTATGACTTCAATGTTGTTATCTAACAATAGGAATTTGAGTCTGGGAATGCAAGGATCATTATCTTATGATCTTGTACTTATCAAAATTAAATGATTTGTTTGTACTTACTACGTACATGATTATTCTTAATAAAACTTGAAAGCCTGCGTCGAATGCCTTTCGACTTTGGCCATTGGATAGAAGAATAGCTTTTAATATATTCATTATTTATACTTAGAGAACTTCTAAAATGCTTCATACTAATTCGAATATTTTGATTTAATTTTTTTAGAATCCAATGTTGCGATCTACTCATCTACATCGAGAGGTCGCATTCAACTTATCTATGGAGGTCAACCGTTTATTTTTGAGAAAAATTTGAAGCTTCCATCGGGAGAGGATAAAAAATATTGGCGCTGCAACCAATGGTGGGCACAAAAGTGTCGATCCCGTGTTTTCACCGTAAGCGACACGGTAATACCACTTAACCGGTATCACACCCACGAAGAAATCGTCAAAAGAAAAAAACGTGCTCGAAAAAGTCTTCTGCTCTCGAGGACTTCCAGTGAAGAAACATCAACGAATACAACCACACCACTGTCCCATATACACATTACCGAGATTGGAATGCAGCCAATGAAGTATGAGGAGATAGTAGCCGATGTCACCGAAATCGTTTCCAATGTTAAACGCGAGAAAAAATAGATTAGCTACTGCATAGAATGTTTCAATTAATTGCTATGAAATATAATTTAATAACATGTTTTTTTTTTTTTTTTTTTTGAATATATAGAAACAATACAAGGCCATTTTATTTGTTGTATACACATACATATTACTTTATATTTACTACACGAAAGATTTATTAAAAAGCAGAGGTAACGTATATTCTGTGATTGTATAACTTAAATTTTATCTTGTAGTTTTATAATATGTTTGGTTATAGAACTGTCCCTTCATTTTTGTTGTTTTCTTTCATTTTAGAGGATATGATCGACTTGAGTTTAGTTAAAACCGAACTCGTCGAGGATGAATACAACGAATACGTATGTAATCCATTGGACTTTGTCAAAACTAAATTAGAAATACCCATAAATACGAGTTCTCCACCAACGGAAAAGAGTAACAAGAGACCGTATGCACCGAGGAAGCATTGGAAAAATCCGGATTGGCATGTCGCTCCGTTGACAAGCAGGATAACTCAATGTGGGAGATCGATAATTATAAATAATGAAATCTTTCATCGTTCACAAATCTACAAGGGTACGTCTTATTGGCGCTGTCGCTTATTCAGAAAGACACAATGTAAAATGCGGGCGATCACAAAAAATGGACGGACCGTACTAACTGGGTCTGCACATAATCATTAGGGTCTAATTTTTTAATATTTATCAAATATTTATACAATAAAATACATCTTCTATTAATCAAAATGTATTGTTAATACTAATAATATAATTTTAAATAGTAAAGTGAACATTGTTAAGACATTTATCTAAACCTAAAATAAGAAAAATAAAAGTATGAAAATATATTTTAATTGCCCGTAATACATTGAATACATGGAAGTTAAGTTAATAAACACATGCTAAAATCACTGGATATATTTGAATAAATATTAATTATAGAATAATATTAGCTTTGTAGAGACAATATTACAATTTCTAATCTAATGCGATTATCTCTTAGTATTTAATTTTGTTGTGATGTCGAAAAGTATTTCTTTGGCTACACTGTATTTTAAAGTTCCTAAGGAAATAAATTGAACATTAAAAAAAGTAATATTTCTGGAATGGAGACAGCAAGTAAACTGAAGATATTAGAGTGGTCAACACGTTTGTGGAACTAGTGGAAATAGTTTTGTAAATTCACTTGTATATTAAGTTTTAAATGATTTTGACAGCATGACTAATTTAGATGACAACAGTCCGGATTAGACTTTGGTTACAACAAGATGGATCAAAATATACATGGATTTCAGCACGGTTACAAAATAATCAACTTCGCAAAATTCTAAGAGATGACATATATTCAGCTCTACATTAATTGCCCAGTGTTAATTGAAAATGCAATGATAAAAACAAATGTATATGTGTGTGTATTTTCGAGTTATTCATCCAGGTTCTGAATTTCACTTTCACTCGATATCGAAATTGAAATCGACCATAATCGATTTTTGGTGTTCCAGGTTTCACGGCTATCGAATTAAATTTCACTTTTTTCGAAGTGAATTCAAATCAAGGTACCGGGTTCTAGATTTCGATTTTACTGTTTTGGTGTCGAATTGAAATCGTCAGAAAGAAAAGGTGTGAAATCGACCAATTGAAATAATTATTTGTTTTTGCCTTTGGATTTTGAAACAAAAATGCAAGTAAATTGCCGAGAATTTGTTTAAAATTATTTATTTATTGTGAATTGTGATTAATTTGTGAATTTTGCCAGGACCATCGTCCATCAAAGATGTTTCTTCACCGAGTTCGGTTTGCACTGCAGAGATTGAGGTTTCAATATCGTGAATTTTATAATGAATTATGTTGCACAGTAAAATCACTAAAATAATTCCACTAATTTTCACTTAATACGTTCGCGGACAAGACGGCATATGCCGTCAATGGTTGAGGAAAGTAGCGGGTCATGGCGGCATATCCCGTCAAATAATTTTAGGTCTTTTAGGACAAGACGGGATACTCTGAGGAGAATTACAGTATATTTCCATATTCCAGCATTATTATCCTACCGGAGACAAATTTTAACTTCACTGTGACCTGCGGAATCATTTTTATCCTTATAGAATATTCGCACAAAATTATCTCAAATATCTCTCGAAATTCTAGCGTTATAGCGAGCTACAATAGATCCAAACTTATGTGGATACCGGTAAACGTTGCTATAAAAGGAAACAAGCCAGTAGGCAATCGTAATATCTCTGAAACATATCATAGCCAAACTAAACATATTTTAAAACATATAATCCTTAAACAGATTCTTATCATAAACTCTTCAAAATACATTAAAACAAAATATTACCGATATCTAACAACTATTTAACAAACTAAATATTGTTAATAATATTCAACATAATATCTCCAGTCCTTAAGCCACAAGTCTTGGTAGCTAGAGCTTACTATATTATCATTGCTACTATTTATTTACATTGCCTATAGTTATATTTTTTATTTGTTTTCCTCGTTAAAAACACCGCTACTAAGCGAACAAATTATAAACATTAAAAGCATTTGATGAAAGTATTCTTTGAACCAGAATTTCGTTAAACGGACGTGGACATATAACTATGATTGATTGTATGATTTCTATTAAAACAGCCATTAGGTTGAATAAATTAATGGCATAAATAGTGAATAATAAAGACATCAAGATCAAGAAAGTGCTGTGAAAGATAACCCACGGGTAACTGATAGTTTGGAACCACTACATCGATCCGTTTCTGTTTGTCCGTGGGGCTTTCGGCTCTTTTCTAAATTTAATAAAATATTGTTCACAGAAATATTTATTATGTTGAGGAGTTCATCAATCCTTTTTTTATATTTTTGGTAGGATTTTTTAATTCTTTGTACCTAATATATGGAAATGTGCTTTTTTTTGGTTAACTTACTTTTTTGTAATTTTCAGGGAAATCGAAATTACCAGGATACTCCTATACCAGCGGCCAGAGATCTGCTATAAAGCTCGTGTACAGTGGATATGAATTTGTTAAGATTTTGCAAAACTCTAAGGGAGTCAAATGGGTGTGCTCTACTCGATCAACGACAAAATGCCGTGCTCGTTTAAGAGTGAAATCCAACTCGAAACTAGAAGTATTATGTCAACATCACAACCACAGCCGAAGGAAGGGACATCGAATAAAAAAAAAGATTTAAAATAACAACAAAGAATTTTCTATTTAAGATAATAATAAAAAGACTTCTATGTATGTGTATTTATTTATGAACCTTGCTTCGCCATATTATTTATTAAGTTAATTAAAAATTCAAAGCGATTTACATAGACGCTATAATAATAATTATTATCAACTAACAGAAGTACTTATAGGTTTTTAGGGAGTAACTTTTATTTCTGTAATGATTATACATAAAAGATTTCAATCAAGTGGATCAACTTGTGCTTTATCAACAACGTGACTGATGTCAAAGCATGATTCGCATATCCAATCTCCTCTTGGGCATTGTGGACAGTATGTAATAATTTTGTTTAGCTTCGATTGTGTTATGCCTGCGTTGGAGTTCTTTATGCATTGCACACAAACGCCTCTTAGACGGGCTTTTTTAATCATAATCAACGTGTGATTGTTTGGAGCAGTTTTAATTACATTTTCGGGTGCTGTAAAATTTGCACACAGCGACAGGGGTATTGGTTTCTTTAGAGTCACCTCATTCATTATGTCCCTTTGAATTTGTTTGCGATCGGATTTTTGACTTTCTTTATTGTCTTTTTTAATTGTTGTGGAAATATGCATTTGTGGTAAGCGAATTGATTTTTTCAGAGTCACTACAGATTTTCTAGCTGCCGGTCGAGATTTGCTAACTAGAACACGTTTTTTTGAGGATTTACCTAAAAATGGATAAAAATTGATTTAAGAAAATATTTTAATTAATTATTTAAAGATAGTGGTGTTACGGTAGACCAAATTTTAAAAATCATTACCGCAACATCATTGCAATGTGGTTAGATCTTCTTAATGCTTTGACAGAGTTGAGTTTTTTTTTTGTAGAACTAGTCTACAAAACAGACAAAATAATAAAGGTTTTGTGGGCGAGTGGGAGCAAAAACCAGGTTTAAACAGAAACATAAAGAAGAATATACAAGTTGAACCAGCTTGGCTGATATATGTTCTTACGTTGGTCTGGATCTAGATTTTTATTTTTAAGCTACAAGAACTAGAAATTAAACATAAGTTTAAAATGTTAAAACATTTTTATTGTTCAATAATCTTTCCTTTAGTCATTCCTCATTCCATGCTTTGGGTAAATATCCCTTTATCTTAGTTTTCTGTGGGCCATGGGTATGTTCGCCTTTTATAATAAAGTGATCTTTTCCCTTAGTCGTAATTGTAACTGGACACTGATGCTTATAGAAGTGCGAGCAACGCCATAGAACAATAAATGAGGCTGGCTTTTGTGCGTGCGATGTATAAGTGTACCCCTTGTATACCAATTGTCCCCGGCAGTTGTAAGTGAACAAAATTCCCGAACTATCTTCAATTATGTGATCTAAAATAAACGCACGAAATATTTATATAAGTTGATTGCATTTAAAAAAAAATCAACAAATGAATTTCTTAACAATAGGCGGTTGGATAAGTTAGCGCTTATAAGATAAGTGTTGAGTTACCAACTAAAAATACAAGGGAAGAAGAATAATCTAAGTAGCATAATCTAATAAGCCAAAGATCATTTCTTCAATATCTAAAATATTACTATATATAATATTTTCTGGTTTTCAGACAGTTTGCGATCCTACTAACTTTAATACAGTTGCTCTAGTCATTTATTTATTTATTTATTACTTCATCTATTAGATTAAAAACCTCTTACAGACTAACTAGAATAATGTACATTAAATAAAGAAAGATAACAGTTAGAAGCTAGGTATGAAATAAGATATAAAATAATATAATAAAAAAAATTATGATTCTAGAGTTTCTAAAGAGTTGACGTCGCTGATGCATCTAGCAATTGGCTCATTACGAGCGTAGTTAGTCCTATTGCTGTTTTCACGAGTGGAAATAACTACGAATACAACGATACTGTGAGTAAAACTCAGGCAATGACAATAATTTAGGACAACGAATTTAATAGTGAATCAAGTACTTACAACGAGATTCAAGAGTACTGATACTTAATATTAACAAACACCTGGAATTATAAGCTGGCATGTCTATACGCCAATTTAGCTGATACATATAAAGCCTTTAAGGTATACGGATCGGAAAAATCTTTGGAATTTCTTTTAAGGAAACCAAGCAACGCATTATCTTTACAGATTACATAGTCCGTGTGTTCTCTAAAATTTAGTTGGTGATTCACGACATACCTACTTAGTTGCAAAAAAGTGCCAGATCCGTTGAAGTAGATCTTCCCTTAGTAAATCCATGTTGATGGTCCGATATTACATTATTAAAAAGAAAAACAATTTTATTATAAACAATCTTTTCGAACAATTATTAATCGATAGTTACAGACATTTTGTTTAGGACCAGACTTATGTAAAGGAACAATATGAGATATTTTCCCAATATCAAGGAATTTTCCACAACCAATTGATTTCCTGAATATGTGGCAGAGCGGCATAGATAAGGACTTTGCGCAGTACTTTAATAAAGTAGGTGCAATTTTGTCAGCACCTTCTATAATATTACCTTTAAGACTACTAAGTGCCTCCTCCACGTCAAGCTCTTCTATATTTAGGTATATCGCCAATGTCAATGACTGAGCATAAATTGAATGAATTGTCAGATTGAAAATCTTTAGAAGAATATACAAAAAAGGAGGCAATGAAATTACATAAATAGTATTTCTTTTCTCAGAGGACGAGTCCAAATAATGCATAAGACTCGGAAGTCCATTTGTGTTCCTTTTAAAAGCATTTACTATTGGATTTTAATTTATTTTTAGTAGAAATAAGATGGGAACGATATAAGAACTTATTAAGTACCTTGAATTCCCTTTCGCACTGTAAGTAAAAGGACTTGAGGTGGACATCATGTTTATTATCTCTGAAACGCTTGTAAGACTTATTGTTTTTTATTTTTCAAGCGACACAGCCTTTTGTTGAACCAGGGGGGGCTCGAATTTCGATTAATTATTTTTTGGGAACAAAGGTGTGCACTAGATTATTTAAGATAGAGATGAAAGAGTCATACATTGCATTCAGATCGCTAGTGGATAAGGTAACATCCCATGATACCGATTACAAAAAATTGTTCATTATATCGAAGTCAGCATTTTTGTAGTCACTGTAGACGCAATTTATGATTAAATGTTTTTGGTAATGTAACACCGAGAACTCAGCTAAGATGGCTAAATAATGTAATGAACCATCGAAAATAGGAGAACCAGGAATATCAATTTTAACGACAAACTCCTTATCAACAAAAATTAGATCCAAAATACGGTTAAGATCATTTACAATATTATCAACTTGGGTGAAATCAAATTGAGCAAAAAAATCAGTAACTAAAACTTCGATATCGGAATTGACATTAAAAGGCACAAGATATTTATATTCACTATTAAATTTCCAGACATTGTTACCCGTGAACATAACATGTTGGCATTTAGTTAGATTCTCGAACATGGAATTAACATTATTTAAGTGTAGGTTGTAGAGCTCAAATGAGCCTTTAGGTGGAATAAAGCTTAGTATAATAAAAAGTCCAAAATCTGGTGTAAAAGTTATTTTTACAATCAATTGATCAACATCTAGGTTGGTAGTAGAGCTAGGAGAGTTTGATGCTAGGTCAACTTGAGTACAGGAACCGCAATCAATACTCCCCTGCCTCTTTTTAAGGCAGTTATGTTAGCACTGCGATCTTTTTTAAAAACATTGTAGGTAGAGCAATTAAAGAATTCTGAACTAAAGTGGCACTCAGATAACCAAGTTTCAGAGAAAACGCTTATATCATAAGAACATAAAGATGACGATGTCATGGGAGCGTATGTACCGGCTTTTTCGATTATTGGTTGTTATCACTTAAAAATAAAGAAATAAAGATTAATAAAAGCTCTGTATGTACATATAGTGCAACGCATGCAAAGCAAATACAATTTTTATATTCATATAAATATGTATATTTAAATGTATTTAACAGAAAAATATATTTCTCTTCAGTTCAAATACGTCTGTCTCCCCTTAATTTTGCTTTCCAGTTTACGTAGCTCGTAAACAACTTTTAGAGATCCTTTTTTACGCCGTTCCTTAAGCACATCATGATTGTGCGACTCTTGCACAATGCTAACTCTATCCCCTTTATCATTTGTACGAACTCGAGCCTTGCATCTAACAATATTTAAAACAATTAAAACAAAATTCAGCTACAAGACTTCACATGCAACCAAACTTACTTAAGAGGTCTAAATTGAACGCATCTCCAGTAGATTGTGCCACCTCTAACCCGATGCCTCGTATAAGGGAATCCATCCAAGCACAATTGATATGTTCCTTTCAAACTAGTTATATAGTTGACGCGATTTTCATCAACCAATTTGGTGTTATCTAAAAATATAGATGTAGTTAGTGAAAATTACCAAAAAAGGTTATTATTTGTCTTAGTATGGAAAACTCACATTTTAAATTAGTTTTGTTATCAACACACAATTTTATTCATTTATTCATCAAGTTAACAATTTGAAAATAAAATACACAAAGTTTACATAGATATTATTGAATTCAAGGATCCTCGATGCTGTAGTCGCTATATATCGCCTTATCGGATGATACTCTTGGTGGTATAGGCGGGTGATTGTGTACTCCTAAAAAGTTAATTATCATTCCTTTTCGAGTTATGCAACGAGCTATACAGGGCACTTCCTTTCTGGCACTTGAAAACGTACAACGCCAATAGGTAGTGTTTGTCGAATGAATTCGCTTGTTAGATGTAAACGTGTAATTGTTATAGACCAACAATTTACGGCCCCAACGACTTCGTACAAAGAAGACTTGTAGATCATTTTGACTCATATAAGAGTTGTAATCTAAAAGAAAATAGAGCAAATTTGTTGTTCCTTGTTAATGCGAAAGAAATAGTCATTAGACAAGCGCTTGTATATTGCTGGATAACAGTAGGTTCAGAGCCTTGAAATTAAGAAAACAAAACTTATTCAGAACTTAATACATATTCATAATGTATAATCAAAACTAGTATTGTTTTTAGTATTCTACACGTACATATAATTTTCTCGTTCTTATACAAACAAACCTGTGTTTAATGCATTCAGATTATGTAGGTACCTACAAATACATTAAATACAAAACAAAGAAAGAAACAATAAAAACATTTTATAACTCATCATTATTTTATCTCCCTATTCCATCCATCCGTTATATGATTATCATTATTTCACAATTCACTGCTTAGCATCTGATCTAGCGCAAAATAATAATAATAATAATAAAATTAACAGGTTACAAACTATCATATTACCAAAGAATTCTTTGGAATCATATTGCCGAATAAAAGTTGATCTAGTGATTGATAAATTTAAATTTCGTTTTCTTTAGTATATGGGCGTAAATTACTGGTCGATTCTATAAACATTGAATTAGCCACAATGGGTATCGCAAAGCAATTCAAAGCAATTTACTCTAGAACTCATTTTTAATTAATTTTATTAAAATATCGTGTATACAATTTGTTAACTCTTTCCACGCAAACATTTGCTAAGAAATTGATCCATCTGACCAATTGCAGAATTTTTTCATTATATGGTTTATTAATTTAATTTTAATTTAATTTGGAACCAGCGATCTGGTAAGAGTTAAAACACATAAAATTCTTCGGTTCAATAATTTTCATTTGTTCTATGGCATGGTCCTGCGTATGTTGCTGTGTAATCAGGAGTCGTTGAGACGCTCTGGTAATATTCATTGGCATTTGAGCTTCAATATTTGCTATGCCGATACTACTTCGACGACTATTCCTGCCATTATTATCACCTATCATACGATTCCTCTGCAGCATTTTTTGAATCTTTTCTGCATGGGGCAGGTGATTGTGAGAGCCACCGGTACAAGATTTAAGTTTGCCATTTTCAAGAACACAGCGTGAGCGACATCTATCCGATTGTTGTTTTTTAGAATAATTGTGGCACCTCCAATATTCCTTGCCATTCTTTTTGCTATGGCAATTATACAAATAACTGTTGTTGAGTATGAGACATGGCGTCGACCACGGACTCTTGATAAATATTAGTTTACTGTCTGAAATAGAGACGCAATGAGTGAAACATGTTGTATCAATCGCGCGCATGTATGTATTTATATATGTTGGTATTTATTTTTGGTTAGTTTAAGTGTATAAAAAATCTTTTAGAAAAACAATTGCATAATTACTTTCTAAATAAAGTATGAGTTTTATTTCTAATTTGAAAATTTATTGATTCCTCCAAAAATATATATCATCTAGATCTAGATTATTCGGGGAAAAACATTCACTAGACCTTAGCTATTTTCGATCTGCCTTGTGGTACAAATATTTTGTAATTGTCTTTATCTACTTTGATATGCGAGACTGTTATGATCTCGGTTAGCTTTGGATCGTCTGCTTTGATTTCAATGTATTCGCCGAGATCTTCCTCGACAGAATACAGTGGCCGGTGACCTATACGTGACATATGATCAGTGTGATTATGATCGCGCCTTGCAGCTACTAGATTGTTCTTCTTAGTGATGACTACAGCTTTGCATTTGTTTTTTAGTACGTCGATGCAACGCCACGTTGTGTGTCCATTGGCCTGGGTTAATTTTTTGTTGTAAATAAAACGATTGTACACTAACTGTGCGTTCTTTTTCTGGCTGCGAATGAACTTAACACCTAAAATGATAAGCAAACACGAAAACCACTATATTTTAAATTGTTATCTAGTTTATTTTGTATTTATGTACTAACTTATTTGTACTATTTCTCGTACGTGGAGAATCGGAAGTGAAAGAAAAAGTCAGGGTTTCGTTTTTATTTGTACTTTTTTCTTTTTATTTTACTGTTAAAAAAGTTTACACAACATTTTATGTTTTATAAATAATAAAATAAATACACAAGTAAAAAACCTTCAAGAAAAAGTTAGAATTTATAGCAGTGGAATGAATGAATAATGCATGTAATCGCTTACCATGAATCAAGTCGATAATTTCAGTCAATGCATGTACCTACACTTAACACATCGTTAAATCATAATATAAAAAATGTTTATTCGACTTCTGGTTAAAATAAGTTTAAATTCATGAGTTTAGCGCGGAAAGAAATCTGCGAATTTACATAAACACTGTAGGTAAAATTAACAATGGAATTCACACACAAGATTTTTGACTAAGAACTAACAGATTACAAAATGAAATTTCATTTTAGATTATATTGTTCAGATTTATATCAAAGCGAGTGAATTTATTATAAAAAGAAAATGGAATTGACTTTTTAATTTATGACAAGTTCACACTGACCGAACTCCCAAGCGGGGAGTTGACATGACGATTGGCAAGTTACACAAGCTCTAGTACAACATGGCGTTTTCTAATCTTACGTCAAGATGGCGCCTCTTTACATTTTTTGTAGCGTCCAGTAGCATGTTTGATTTTCATTCCATTTCGTTGTGACTCGATATGTAATTTTTAGGTCTGTTTGGTAACTTTCTAATTCGTACCAATTCGTGGTATTCTGATGAATTTCCTGATTGGTAACCCAAAAAAATCGTAAGATTCGTAAAAGAGAGAGCCAAATGCGAGTGTCAGTTATTTTTTGACCCTCTCATTTGGCTCTCTATTTTAAGAATTTTACGAATCTTTTGGGTTAGCAAACAGCAATTTGTCAGATAACGGGCGAATTCGTCCGAATTACAAAGTTTCCAAACAGACCTATTTATGAACGTGAGTTGAGTAATGTCTATTTCGATAGGGCAAAAAAGCACTTTTTTATCTTGAGCAATTTTTATCGCTCTAGTACAATTTTCATTTTCCAACCGACCAAAAAAGCACATTTTTTTGCTCCAGATCAATTGTGAATCTCGGATTCAGCTCGTGATCTACACCTACTTGCACTTGCACTAACACCAGCAGATTTTATATGAAATGTCAACGCAGCACATCAAAATAAAAATATCAATAAACAAAAATATTTATCGGAAACTGTGTACAATATTTAGAAAATATAATCAAAAGTGTTTTAAAATTGTATTTATTATTTTTCTTTTTCTTATTTATTTTCTTTTATGAACAAGATGTGAAATGTCACACTAATACAATCGCAGAAAAACAGATCAATCTCGTTTGTTTTCCAATCAGCACGAAAAATCTGAAATCTGAGAGCAAAATCTGAAAAGCCCAATCGAAAACGACAAGTGAAAACTGATACAACAGGAAAGTCAGCGTGACGTATCGTGTGTTAGGCTGAAAACACACCGGAGCAGACAAAACGTTATTTTGTGACTATTGAAACAACAGGGGCCCAACTATGTAACTCGATTCTACAATAAAAATGTTCGAATTCGCAAAATGCGTACTCTATAATTCTATAGCAAGCCCTAGTATTTGAAAATCGAACGAATCTCGAACTCCATATTTGTTTTCGGAAACTTGGTACTACCTTATTCTAAAGTAAATGTCGAAATCGTTCGAATTCGCAAATAATCGTTTTAATGCAAATGTGTTTGCGAGCAAGCTGTTGGACTGTGAAATTTTTAAAAACGTAGGTGACAATTTTTTTCATATTTTATTATATATTGCATAGAACTATTAAAATACATTTTGTGCGTAGGTAATCAATTAAATGAGCGAACAAGAAGACGTCTCAATTTGAGATTCTTGTGGAATATATACAAAGGATACTTGAGAACTCCGTAGGCTAGACGAAAATCCACACAGCAAATACAAAAAGACATCTGTTGAAAGTTGGACATATTATTTATTACACTAAAATTAAGTCATTTTATTACAAATGTTTTGATTATTAAATGTACATATTCTAAACAAACACTTTTTCACACATCTCCATTGGATTTATCTCGAATTCGTCTGCTCAATTTGACTACTGCGATCCTGGTTTTCTTCGTTTAAAACCCAAAATACGACACGCACCATGTTAATATACGAAAACTATTATTATTTTCTTGTTTCACAAATCACAATAAATAATAAATTACTTTAGTTTTCGTTTATCTGTCAAACACAAGGCGAGACTCGTTTGAAATTCGGAAATTTTGTGGGAAAAAGTTGGCATTGCTAACGTTCGATTCTAATATCATACGTAGTACGGTTTGAAAGTAGAATCGGAAATAACTTTCGAATAGAATCGAAAGTAGAATCGAGTTACATAGTCGGACCCCAGTATATTGATTTTTATGAGACAACACACACCAAAGCAGGCAAACAAAAAAAAACTGTATCTGTTTCGATGCGCTTTAATACTGGTTGTCGATAATACATGGCTTTGCATACGGCCAACACACACTGAATGAAACAAGACTGTTACAAACCAGCGTCGTTGTCGATTTTAGCACACATGCTTATGGTGCAACACACACGACACACCGCATGCGGCAAATCAAAAAAACAAGGCGAAAGAGAAAAACATGTTTCGTTGTCGATAGCTGAACTCTGAACATTTGTTTTTCAGAAACAAAATTACACTGTCGTTGTTTTTTGCACTGGCGTTTTATTTATTTTAAAGTTTTCGGTGAATTGACGTAGATGCAGAGAAATTATTATTATTATTATTGAGCAAAGAAGCCCAATACATAGTAAAAAAGATAAAAGCCACGCTAATAAAAATACTATCGAAAAGTCTCAAAATCAGTTTTGATTTTTCTCAACGTTTTCTTGCGTTCCGAATCAAAACGTTTTGTCTGCTCCGGTGTGTTTTCAGCCTTAGAGAGGCATCAGACATGGCGGCCTCTTTACTACTGCTACGCGGCCTGCATCTGCATTGTAGAGTTGCGCAAAACAGTTCCAACGGCGGAACGAACCTGGAACGATTCTTTTTCTCATCGGAACTAGTTCCTGGAACGATTAAGTTCCATAATTAAGTTCGGAACTATAGAAAGTTCTTGGCCCAGAACCAGTAAGCAAAATTAAAAAACTTTAAGTATTATTTATTTGAAAAAATATCAGACAAATAATTATAAAAAAACGATAGCAAAAAATACATTTCAATGTGAAGAAAAAAGCAGAAATAATTTTGTTTTGATCATGTAAAAACAAAACATGCAACTCAACTCAAAATCTATTTCAAATCAAAAAAACCAAACGCAAATGTAAAATTACCATTTAGGTATCAACAATCCAATTTTAACTTCCACTAGCCAACAGAAGAATACAAGACATTCAAATAAAAATACTCTTTCCTACGGAACTACAAAAAAAAAGAACTATGGAGTATGGAACTAAGTGAACTACGAATGCGAACATAATACGCACGGAACTACGAAGAAAAGAACTGGAACTAACATGTCCATGGAACTATCAGCTCCAATCATGTCCTATGAAACTAACATGTCCATGGAACTACATATCATGTCCATGGAGCTAAAGGAACTATTAAGAAGAGAGACCGATTTATGTATACGGTTATCGTTCTCGTCTGTTCGTTCGTTCGTTCTTTCATGAGCTACCTATACTGTCTTACAAATATTTTCGGACATTATTCGTCACCCCTTTTACTACATATCAGTGTGCATAAACTGGTTCTTGTTTATTATCGTGCGAGCTTTGCTATTGCTATGGTATGTATGTATGGGTTTGCTCACATATTTGATTTTTCTTTGAACACTGAGACATGTTCGCTTTCAGTGTTGTTATTGAAGTTGGACCTGGAACTATGGACATGTTTAAATTCACTTTGTGGAACGAAAGGAACTAGTTCCGACAGAGGAACTAGTTCCTGAAACTATACATGTCCGGAACGACACAACTCTACTGCATTGTGTTCGGGCAGTCATTGCTATTGGATAATTATTTTTAATCATCTGTGGTTTTGCCCAAAGCGGGACATTTCGCTGTCCCCACTGAAGTCTACGGGACAGCGGGACTGTCCCGCCGAAAGCGAGACGTCTGGTCACGATAATTATGCTATGCCTGTCATTATTAAATATTCATTAATTCTTTCGATGTTTAGTTTGCTTGGAGTTTTTAGAATTTCGATGATGTCTTCTCCCCATATACTATTAATAAATGGTCTTAGCTTAGGTGGAAGTTTCTTCTTTAGGAAGTGGAAGTGAGTGGCTGAAGTGTGGCCTAGTCGCAATCGAATGAAGTTTTTAACTTTGACTTTGGAATATTTATTGGATAAGCAGGATTTGTTTTTATTGGGTTGGTTTTTTTTAGTGGTGTTGCTTCGGTTTATCAGGGGCTCAACTATGTAACTCGATTCTAAAAATGTTCGAATTCGCAAAATGCGTACTCTATAATTCTATAGTCTGCTTTTACACTAAAGACTTGTGAGTCTAGACTATTTTCGAATTTCTCTTTGTTATTTACATCCGTGAGTCTTGTGCTTTTACACTTCAGACTTTTTTTCTTGACTCAACTTTGGCATTCCTCTTTTATTTTGCAGTTCTTGTATTGTGCAGATGACTAGGTGGGAAGTCTGCTTTTACACTTAGACTTGTGAGTCTAGACTCACATGGGTGCAAAAGAGTAAGAAAGTTCGAAAAGATGAGAAGGAAAATATTTTGCTCTGTGAGTCGAGGGTAATGTTTTTGCCGACTCTTTTTGACGTTTTTCTTTTCTCTTCTTCGTTTTATCATTGTGTTGCTTCCCACCTAGTCGTCTGCACAATACAAGAACTGCAAAATAAACGAGGAATGTCAAATTTGAGTCAAGGAAAAAAGTCTGAAGTGTAAAAGCACAAGACTCACGGATGTAAATAACAAAGAGAAATTCGAAAAAAGTCTAGACTCACAAGTCTTAAGTGTAAAAGCAGACGAAGCAACACAATGATAAAATGAAGAAGAGAAAAGAAAAACGTCAAAAAGAGTCGCCAAAAGCTTTACCCTCGACTCACAGGCACAGGGCAAAATATTTTCCTTCTCATCTGTCGAACTTTCTTACTCTTTTGCACCCATGTGAGTCTAGACTCACAAGTCTAATGTCGATTTCGATTGGGCAAAAAAATCACTTTTTTTTATCTCGATCAATCTTTATCGCTCTAGTACAATTTTCATTTTCCAACCGGCCAAAGAAGCACTTTTTTTTGCTCTAGATCAATTGTTGTGAATCTCGGATTCAGCTCGAGATTTACAACTACTTGCACTAACACTAGCAGATTTTATATGAAATGTCAACGCAGTACATCAAAATAAATATCAATCAACAAAAATATTTATCAGGAACTGTGTAGAATATTTAGAAAATATAAAGAAAGTGTTTTAAAATTGTATTTGTTATTTTTCTTTTTCTTATTTATTTTCTTTTACGAACAAGATGTGAAATGTCACACTAATCCAATTGCAGAAAAACAGATCAATCTCGTTTGTTTTCCAACCAGCACGAAAAATCTGAAATCTGAGAGCAAAATCTGAAAAGCCCAATCGAAAACGACATATGTAAGTGTAAAAGCAGACTAAGAGCCATTTCACACATACCCGGCAGCCAATTAGGTTAGGTAAGCGGGCTGATGAGGATAGTTAGATCCTCATCACACTTAGGTTCATGTGAACCCATTGTGATACCCATAGTGTTTTCCCACCCGTGATATCAGTGGCTTGATTCCAACCATCCGGATCTCCTGGCAAACTTGAGCAGACCTGACGGTGAACGGTCAGATAGCTCGTCGATGTGTTCGAAGAAAAGTTTTCCTAGGGTTCTATTTCTTAGTTGGCAGAGGTTAGGGCAGTGACAGAGGAAATGGGTTGTGTCCTCGTGAACCTCTTCGTCACCGCATCCTCTGCATAAGTCATCATCGTTGAGTCGTAATTTTTTCGTGTGATATCTTAGCATATTGTGGCCAGTTAACACTCCTATCTATCAGTATTGACAGGGATTTCCTATCTTCCTGTAGAAGTTTTTTGGTTTTGCTTTTATCGTACTCTGGCCACATCCTTCTTGATATTTCACAGGTAGTTAGTGATTTCCACCTGCTATTAGCTTCAGATAGTGTTTTTTGTTCGATTTTGGCCTTGAGGTTGCAGAGTGGAGGCTTAACCGTGTAATCTGCCTGCTCTATATCCAGGGCTGAGCCCTTTCTGGCCAATTCATCCGCGGCTTCGTTGCCTGGTATCCCGCTGTGGCCAGGGACCCAGCAGAGTTTTACGTTGTGCTGCGTGCCAAGAACCTTAAGCTCTTCGCGGCAACATTTCACAAGCTTAGATGTTATTTGCGTAGCAGCTAATGCTTTTACGGCAGCCGGTTACCCGGCCCGGTTAGCCGGTTTTCTTAAAAAATAAGTATGTTTTCACACACACCCGGCAGCCGGCACACAGCAAGCTATGAAATGTGAATTTTGTTCCATTCGTGGCGATCTACTGTATGTTTTCAGTTTTCATATCGTTGAGTCGAAACACGAAAACCGGCTACGGCAACCGGGCATGTGTGAAGGCGCAATTTGATTTTATGTATCCACTACTGACTTGAGAACCGTTTACCCGGTTTCGGCAGCCGGCAGTGGCAGTGAGCAAACCCGGCGACATTCCGGCAGCCGGCTACCGGTTAACCGAGGACGGTTTCGGCTTTCAGGTGTGAACATAAGAAAATATTCCCAACGACCGGGTAGCCGGCTGCCGGGTATGTGTGAAATGGCTCTAACGTTCGATTCTAATATCATACGTAGTTCGGTTTGAAAGTAGAATCGGAAACAACTTTCGAATAGAATCGAAAGTAGAATCGAGTTACATAGTTGGGCCCCAGCTTTTACATGCAGATATTCGAAGTAGGCAATTTTTTCGAATTCTCTTTTGAAATTGCATGTACCTTTTAAGCGTGGTACCTACACACAATCGATCAAAGCTGACAGTTTTGGTTGACGTCCATCAAAACTGAAAGTGTGTACAAATAGTTGATGGTTTGTCGATCAAAACTGACGAAGTGCAAAATTGTTTGCTACTGACTGAAGATCAGCGGCCATCTTTGTTTTCGCTCGGTTGTATGTTCACAAATTTCGTCATTCGAAAAGCAAAGAAATGAAGAGAGGGTCGAAAAACAACAACAACGATGATTTGAGTGTCAAACAAAACCTTTAGTGTGTACAGGAGACTCTTCGATTAAAAATGACATCAGTTTTGGTTGTGTTTGTTTTGATTTGACCTTCGCTTACAAGACAAACTGAAGAATTGCGCTGTGGGGCCTTTGTTTTCCGTCATGCACGGTACTACAACAGTATAATGAATGAAGCAATATCGAAAATATACGTAAAGTATGAACAGAAATGTCAAAAGAATCTCTCAAACGCTGACATGGGAGATTTTTCCTTTTCCCAATTCGACTTCGACTTTTACCAACAATATACAATGCTCGCCACAATTTGTTTCAACGTGTAAAAGGGGACTTTGCCGTCAAACTACCGAGCAAAATACTCACCAGTGAGCTATTTGCTTTGTAAATAGTTTTTAATTTTTATTATACTTAATGAATCCTTTTTTATCTCACTCGGAATGCGAAGTACATATCCATGTCGATTATGGAATCCGGCGGATCGTACTCCCTGGGAGTACATCCGATCCGCATTTCATCCCAGAGCCATTATACAAACCGTCGGATGAACTGCTTTGTCGGTCCGCAAACTGTATTATCAATTGCACGTTATCAATTCGCTGTCAAAATTTCAACTTTTCAATTGACAATTCATACCAAGAAGTGCAGAAGTGTACATTCACCCCTGTGATCAATTCCGACCGAATTGAAAACGAACGAAATTACAAGGGACGAATTTGAGAAAATGCGTTTATTTCGAATTCGTCCCTTGTAATTCCGTTCGGTTTTAATCCGGTCGGAATAGACAACAGGGGTGATAACATTAATTTCTTTAATTAAATAAGTCCACTGTTATTTATTAGAGAGCTCAAACCAAGCAACAAAAAAAACATGATTGCACTTCAGTGAATTAACAGCGATTGAAGCATCCCATTTATTTATAATTATTGTTTTCCAAGCAAATACTTGAAATACATTAATTTTTTTAGATTTCCAGTAATTTTCATTTGATTATTTTATTTATTTTCCATGTTTAGAACTAGATCATTTATGATTTTTGATTGTATTCGCTTGCCATCCGCGGGTATTTTCGCGCGAATGCGATTTTACCGACAAGCGTTCACATTCTTACCGACGTTTTTAGTAATACCAAAAACTAAAAATTGAGAATAACTCCCGACGGATTCCATAATCGGCATAATCATAAACGATAAATGGCGTATAAGCTGTGAATTTGAGTGAATACTTACCGCATCAGGGTACCTACATAGAAAGTAGCTTTATAGGTAGGGAGATTATGTAATTTAATTTCATGTGTGCACTATACCATCAAAATATAGACTCTTACCACTAGTTTTTTTTAAAGCGGCAAATACTGGCATACATCGGCTTAAGTCGTTTCATTGCAGTTGTTTCACATTTCAGTCATTATATCAACGATCCAGATTTAGGAAAAAAACACATTTTGAACATAATATTATTAATATCAGCACGAACAATATGCTGCCAGACGGCCATATTTAAGTTTACATATTTCCAAGCTTTATATTCATGCGCAAATCTTTTGGTTAGGTACGGGTGTTTTCATAAACGTCATCTTACAAAAAACTGCGTTCAAATTATTGCAGAACTGCCGCAGGCAAACTGCATTACATCGTGTTCATAAACGTGTTAGGCCGTGTGCCAATTGCGTTGAAATATTATCCTCTGGCTAATTTTTGACGCCAGTGAGCTGAATATAGACTTCAAAAAATTAGCCGCCTCTGGAGCTGCATAAAAAATTATCCTGTGGCTAATGTTTGATATCTGTATATACCCATGAAGGGATGAGGGAGACGACGAGAGCTTTTGTGTTTGTTTCAGTTTTCCCAGTCGATTGTCGGTAGACAAATGTAGTGTTCAAATACGATGGGAAAACTACCCATTGTAAAAATTATGTAAAAACCAGTTCAACATATTTTTTTATAAAAAAAAGTAATTCATATCGTGTAAAAACTAGTAAAATTGATAGTTTGAATAATGTTGATTGGTGAAATTTTTACCTTTGTATTTTCCATTAACAAATGACGAACTTTGTTGTTCAATCATGTACACAAATTACATACAATTTACAAACAAAAGCATTAACACGGAAAATAATTATTAGTTATGGTTTTTATGTTATTTTTTTTATTTAAAACTGGGAAAACAGGGGCCCTACTCTGTATTTCGTTACGAAAGTCAATCCTATTCGAAATTGCTTTTCGTTTCGCTTTTGAATTGGTACTCTGTAACACTTTCGGAATGTAAAAAATACTAGTAGATGATTTTCCCACTTAAGGATTTTTTTTTGTCGAGTCTCGATATATTTCTTATGAGATATGTCAAATCAATAAACCGAGAATAGGAGGAATAATATTGTTGTGAATTTTAAAGGAAGAATTTAATATAATAAAAAAGGAAAATGTATTCTGTTGCACTTCGGATGGACGAAAAAACAAGTTAAGAACGGATTGAGTGGAAAATTATACAGGATAAATCAAATATTATTGAAAAAGGTGATAAAAGGTAAAACTCGGTTGGTACCAATGATTCATATCACCATTACTTATCATTTATTATTTTAGTTTTGTTCAGAACTTTCGTCTTTCGAAGGATGCTTTTTTGTATGTTTTCAATTGCATACGAGATGAACTTCATTCTCCTTTGGGATCCACTGGAGTCCCTCTAAATTTAAAATACCCGATGATGCATCATCAATCAGCATTGAACAGCAACATGGAGAACATTGCTAAGAGAACACGGGAGCAAATCAAAAATAATTTATTAAATCAATAAACCCAAAAAATAAAGCACACATGAATGGCTTGCTTGTTTAAATTGTTATCATCACTAAAATTTTCTTAAAAATCGTGCATTTGCAGGTACTTTTAAATCCTTCCGTTAGCAAATTAGTTGTAGAAAGAAATTTTCCGTTTTTCAATGCTTTTGACATTAGGAAACGAGTTACAGAGTATCAAAATTCCACTTTCGGAATTGTAAATCCGAAAGTAGTAGATTTCATTCCGCTATCGAAATAGAGAGTATAAAATATTCGTTTTCGGAAAATTTCCGTTTCGAAACGAGATACAGAGTAGGGCCCCAGTTTGGTAATTTTAGTTATAATAAAATGTGATGTGAATAAAATGAAAGGGAAATTTTTCAATTCTGGAGGGAAATTAAAGAAAAATGACACTAAAAAAAATCCCATTTAATCCAATTGACACAGCAAAAAGCTAAAATTTTATCCACCTCTGGTAGAAACGTCAAAAATTAGCCAGTGGATAAAAATTTAACGCAATTGGCACACGGCCTTAGTAAAAAAATGTGACTGCAGAGGAAGATTGACTAAAGTTGAAGATTATATGCAATGTAAATTTAAATTAAAAAAAAATTAGAAATCAAATTATCAATGATAATAGGTCTGTTCATTGAGGAAAAAGCAGATCAGAACAGCAAAGATTCGAGCAAAATGTCAAATCAAAGTTAGAACAGAAAAGTACAGCCCTCGGTACAGCCCATATGTTTAGTTTTCAAGCATGTTGACATTTGTAAATTGTCATTTCAATTTAATACAGTATTCACACCAGGGCAGAACAGCTAATTTCGTTGCGAATTTCCAAATTATGCTCGAAATGAGATAATTTCCCATAAGAATTGACATATCATTTCAACTTAATTTCGTTGAAATTCGTTCAAAATTATGGGAAAATAAAATCGAACAAACTTAATTTGAAATACGCGCATGCGTTGGTGGAGCAGTGGTAAAATTTAACTACCAATAAACGTGTTTTCACATACATTTGTTCTTTTAAATTTATTTAAAAACAGTCAAAACTTACCGGTTTATTAAAAATGTGCAACTAAATAAATAGAATTTTTCATAATAAGGGGCAATTGGATCTAACTCGCAGCTCATTTGCAAATTCTCCCAAAGTGAAATTAACAGCTTGCATACGATTTTTTCCCCAGGGAAATCACCAATATGGTGTTGGGAAATAAATCAATTTAGGGTGTTAAAGCATTAATTTAATCAATTATTAGTCTTTTATTTAGCGCAAAATACATTTTTTGTAAAGTCAGTTTGTTTGAATTATCAAGTTATCAAGTAAAACAAATCAACAGCATGAGATCCGCAACGTTTGGGCTGCGGATGAGAAATGTCATATTTTGTATGGAGAGATCCGATTCGAACGTTTTCCACGATGCCTTGAAAATCATTCACATTCAGCCTTATTGTGAGTTTCACCCGAAATATTTTTTTTCGCCCAGAATTTTAAAAGCTATTGTGAGCTTCGCCCAAATTAAATGTTACTTCGGTTTGTTCAGATTTAAAAAATATCAATTTCTACTAGAATTTCTACTATTCTTCCATTAAAATAAACAAACAAATTACATTTTCCGCCTTGTTCTCTTTTTCGCCTACTAAAAACAAGGGAAAAATTCTGCTGCCAGTGAATGAAATTTCGGGCGAAACTCACAATAGGGGGAAAATGATTTTCGGGCGGAATGCTGTTCGGGTGAAACTCACAATAAGGCTGATTGCCGACAAGGGGATGATTCACTTCGCTGGATTCAACAATGTAACTCGATTCTACAATTAAAAATGTTCGAATTCGCGTAGGTAGGCCGCATTCGTAAGTCTGCTTTTACACCTAGACTGGTGAGTCTAGACTCACATGGGTGGAAAAGAGTAAGAAAGTTCGAAAAGATGAGAAGGAAAATATTTTGCCCTGTGAGTCGAGGGTAAAGTTTTTGGCGACTCTTTTTGACGTTTTCCTTTTCTCTTCTTCGTTTTATCATTGTGTTGCTTCCCACCTAGTCATCTGCACAATACAAGAACTGCAAAATAAAAGAGGAATGTCAAATTTGAGTCAAGGGAAAAAGTCTGAAGTGTAAAAGCGCAAGACTCACGGATGTAAATAACAAAGAGAAATTCGAAAAAAGTCTAGACTCACAAGTCTTAAGTGTAAAAGCAGACTAAACGCATATATTGCGCAAAATATGCAAAGCAGGACGTTCGCAAACGCATAAGCAGAATTGACTGCAAAACAAAGAGTTCTAAAACATAGTAGTTTGCGCAAAAGCAAGAGCATCTGCGCAGCTGTCAAACAAATGCTGCTCATTTCACTCTGCATTTGCTTTTGTATAAGGCAAGTACATACATGCTTTTGACGTTGCAACTGCTTTGCAACATTTGCTTTGCAGATGTTTTGCTTTGCAAGTCTTGCGTTTACGAATTCGCCCGTACTCTATAGTTCTAGAGCAATCCCTAGCATTCGAAAATCTAACGAATCTCTAACTTTATTTTTGTTTTCGGAAATTTGGAACTACCTAATTCTAAAGTTACCCCCCTGTTATGCATTTCGAGTGAAAGTGGATTGAAACCGAAATTGAAATTCACTCGGAATAGAATTCAGTGTTCTGCATCCAGAGTGATTTCGAATTCATTTGTTTGAAATGTCAAAAGTGAATTACATTTTTAAGAAAAAATATATTTTATTAAAAAAATAGATTCAATTTTGATTGGTGAAAACCGAATGGAGAGTTCGCAGGATCCTCTCACTCAAACTCGGAGCAACACTCCGTTTTTTTTTGGCTGAAGCATGTTATCAAAGGTCAGTGGGAAAGGATTTTAATCTTCGTCTTGGTAGGTCCAGTTATCGGCGAGATGTAAAACATTTTGCAACACAAGTTGTGGTCGAAATTGACTGAACTGGAAAGTACACAGATAAAAGAAAAAAAGATCTTTGAATAATGAGGAATTCCGGGGATTACAGATTGCTTGGATGGTACAAACATTCACCTTCGCCCATTAAAAAATGTTTCATTTTGTTAATAAAAATTGTTAACTACAATTTCTTGTCGTTTTCCATCAAGTCGTTGGAAGACCTACACTCTTCAATTGTTGTTCTAACTCCGTCCACAAATCCTTGGTATACGCTTTGTCCCGTTTAACAAAATCTTGATCTTCCGCGGCCGCTGTGGCCGTGGTGGTTAGTGCGTTGGACTTCCACGCAATGCTGCCCGGGTTTAACTCCTGGCCGGATCTAACACCTAAGGCTGAAAACACACCGGAGCAGACAAAACGTTTTTTTGTGACTGATGAAACATCAGTACATTGATTTTTATGAGCCAACATACACCAAAGCAGGCAAAACAAAAAACATGTATTTGTTTCGATGCGCTACAATACTGGTTGTCGATAATACATGGCTTTGCATACGGCCAACACCGAATAAAACAAAAACGTTATAAACACGCGTCGTTGTCCATTTTTGCCCACTTGCTTATGGCGCAACACACACCGCATGCGGCAAAACAAAAACACAGAGAAAAACATGTTTCGTTGTCGTGGCTAAACTCTGAACATTTGTTTTTCAGAAACAAAATTACATTGTTGTTGTTTTTTGCACTGGCGTTTTATTTATTTTAAAGTTTTCGGTGAATTGACGTAGATGCAGAGAAATTATTATTATTATTATTGAGCAAAGAAGCCCAATCCTACTAATATATAAATGTGAAAGTTTGGATGTTTGTTGCTCTATAACACCTTAACGGTTTAACAGACTTGAATGAAACTTTCGGGAATAGATAGTCTACTTCGTGGATTAGAGATTAGGCTACTTTTTAAACAAAACATACAATTCCTTGATTCCATAATTCGAGTTATTCCAATTTCCGCTTTTATTATTTGGTCATTATTTTTGGGTACACCATTGTCATTGATCGTCAGTCTGTTGGGAGAGGGTTGTTTTTGTAGATGTTATGCTCTTCTCTTCGCCATAAATCCATCGCTATCGATTATTCTTTATTTTCTTTCTACCCATACACGCATTGATTGAGGGAGGGGTAAACCATTGCCATTGATCGTCATTCTGTTGGGAGAGGGTTGTTTCCGTAGATGTTATGCTCTTCTCTTCGCCACAAATCCATCGCTATCGCTTATTCTTTAATTTTCTTTCTACCCATACGCGCATTGAATAAGGGAGGGGTAAACCATTGCCATTGATCGTCATTCTGTTGAGAGGGTTGTTCGTGTTAATAATTAATGCTCCTTTGTGGGATTGTGACACAAAGTAGAGGAGGGATGATTTTGCTTATATTTGCTACCGAGTACCGACTTTAGTTAGTTGTGTTTCTGCTTCATCAGCGTAGGGATCTGGATCTACAGAAAGGGGGAAATGCACGATTTTTTTTTCTTTTTTTTCGTCACTTTACAGCGGTATTTGGTTACCATAAGGTTAAGTCAGTGGATACCTTAGAATAAAGATTTTCCTTTTATTTCAATTCACAAATACATATATTGTAGTAGGGGTAGGCAGGCGATGTTGAGTCTTAAAATTAGTAAATAGTTGGTGATTTCAGGCAAACCTCACCAGTTACTCCACGATCAATGCTTACGACAAAGCCTAATATCTTTGGCGTTTACATAATGCTATTGTACTTTAAATATGAACATTAAGTACAACTATTAGAGACAAGAAACCAGAAAGTACCATTATTTGATGATCATAAAATACATATTATGTACATATGTATGTAGACGTGTTTGTACACAGGTATATTACATTTCCATCAATTTTGTATGCAATCGTTTCATCTATAGGGAACAACCACTTAGTTCAGATAATAAGGTATTGGCTTCAGAATTCTTTAGAATCTTAATTTATAATATCGCTTTCAACTACTTCCTTTCTATCATACTTCAATCAAATGACGCGACTGATTTTTAGCACGGGCAACGCCGGGCAGGCAACAGCTAGTACATAATAAAAAAGATAAAAGCCATGCTAATAAAAATACTATCGAAAAGTCTCAAAATCAGTTTTGATTTTTCTCAACACACATCAAACGAAACAGAAAAGTAAAATGATTTGTTTTGTTACAACGTGTTTCGGTTGGTGTGTGTTGAAATATAAAACGTTTTCTTGCGTTCCGAATCAAAAACGTTTTGTCTGCTCCGGTGTGTTTTCAGCCTAAGAGTTTTTTCACGGTGCCACCTCTTTCGAATGTCCGACAAGCATCAAAGAGTATTATTTGTCACGATTGAGCTTTTCAACTCGCCGTTCGGAGACGGCAGAAAACTGTAGGTCCCCCTTCCATTCGTGCAAAAATATAACGCGCACACACAAATGGTTGCGGGAAGGTAGGCTTGGTTCTACCTAGGTTTGCTGAAACCAAATAAAATATGAAAAGTTTTGTTACCTGCACTTTTGAAAATTCTCAGTTCAACAGCTTGCTTGCAAACACATTTGCACTAGAACGATTATTTACGAATTCAAACGGTTTTGACATTTACTTTTGAATTAGATACATAACATACAGTAAACTACGGTCTCTTCTGTCAAAAACTACGAAAAATCTTCGTAAGGTAACAGGATTTGACTGATTTCGACTGTTTTGGACTGTACGGGAACAGACCTATTGTCATACCGATTAACCAGGATGGTCGGGACGGAAATCGAAAATCCCGGAAATGTTTTCTATGAGGCAAAAATAACCAAAACTTAACAAAAAATAATTTAATATAAAACTATAAAACAAAAACTAAAGAAAATAAGTGAAGTTCATTAGGAAGAACGAAAAAAAAAAAAAAAAAAAATTATAAAATGTACATGTACATGTGCGAATGCGAACAAGATTTACATGCTAAGCAAATCATTTACATCAATGATCACACTGTAGTTCCAAATTTCCGAAAACAAATATGAAGTTCGCGATTCGTTCGATTTTTGAATACTAAAGCTTGCTATAGAATTATAGAGTACGCATTTTGCGAACTCGAACATTTTTATTCTAGAACCGACCCCAGAAAGCATTGATCTGATCTTCATAATTTTTTTTTTTTGGAATTATAATTAATTTTTATTTTTCGTAAAATATAAGTGTTCAAATAAAACTTAATATTTGTATTTGAAACACGTTGATGAACTTTTTTAGTACATTCTGTCGCCAGCCAGAAAGAAAAATCTAAATGGGTGTGCTATTTAGTTCGCAATCCCTGTATTCGGAATCGGAATCTAATAGCAGTTATAGCCATATAAAACTATTTTAGAAATATGTATTGTGTACTTACCCGATAACAAGGTCATCGAACAGAAACTCTTTTTCAAGAACACTTGTCACTCTGTATTAATCTCTGTATTAATATAAAACTGTATGTATTATATAAAACTATTTTAGAAATATGTATTGTGTACTTACCCGATAAAAAGGCCATCGAACAGAAACTCTTTTTTCAAGAACACTTGTCACTCTGTGTTCTTATTGTTATATGTATTTTAAACACAAAGTTTTCAATATAAAGAAAGAAATAGTTTTAAATTCACAGCTACATAATTAAATCATTACCACCACTTGTATTGTACTTAACTAAATTCCAACTCTTGTAAACCTTTGGCACTTACAAATTGACCGATCACAAACACGTCAGGAAGAGCACGTAACAAAAATTATGTAAAAGCTAGACTCCATTATTCGGAAACTTTGTACATACATATGTGTGTACAAGTACATATATAAAATATGGAATGAACATTTTATCAAACATTTAAATGATTATTTTAAAAACATTTGATAAATGTCCCGTCCAAGTAAAAATTGCTTAAAAGATTAATGAAAAATTACCCACCTCTTCCATGTTAAAACACCACTGACGATGATGTCCGCGACAGCTTAGTCCTCTCCTTTTTTCAATGGTCGCCAATTTCTGAGTGAACCCCTTCCTCCAATCTCAACACAACAATATTGCAACAAAATAATAATTCACTCACTTTACACTAATTATATCACCAACTTTAACTTTCAAACTAAAACATACTTACATCCCATTACACGCGAACCAAAAAACGTAACCGCTTTGTCCCGATACTTAGCAGAATTTTTTTTTGCACGCGATACTTTATATGCAAATACTTTAAAAATATAATATATTATGTAGTTATACTTAAAAATATAGTGTAAACAAACAAAGCAAATGGGGATTCGAAACCTGACCAAATTATGTGTAGGCCTGTTTAAAATTCCCATTTCAATTGTTAAAAAAAAAGACATGCCTTTGGTACATTATCCATGACTGCTCTAAAATTATACGGAAATTCTTTTTGATTACGCTAAAAACTGATTTCTATGTTACAGAGGCCGGCAACAAAAGTATGTCTTTTTCTTTAGGTCTTTTTGAATATGAATTTTTCAACTAACCCTGTGCTTCGTTTGCTGTTTGATCCGCTTGTTCCACATATGAATTATCTACGAATGACTGCTTAACCACCGCAGTTGAAGTGGTTGCACCACCAGTGCCGCCCGTCGCCGCACCCGCTTCTTCATTCTCTGTAAAATAGCTTTCATCGTACTTCATATCACCGTATGAATCGTCCTCAACGTATGTAGCGTCTTGTTCTGCAGTCTCAACCTCTCCGGCTTCCTCGGTATAATCAGGTTCTGATTTTGTCGGCATTTCTATGGGCAAGTCAATGAATTCGGGCTCGCTGCTCGATTTGCTCTCTGTAACTGTATGAACAGCCATCTGTGTCGGCTCAGAGGCTTCAAGCGGATCGGCGGAATTTTTGACTCGTTTTGTATGCGGGGTGCTTATACTTCGCGGTGCGGTCCTCTTCTGATTGACTACCGTTGTGGTGGTGCCAGTTTGTTGTACTATTGTAGGTTGTGTTTGCTGTTGTATCGCCGCTGTGGCTTGCATAACCATTTGTGTGGTCTTATCATCGGAATCGTCTGTTTCAATTCTATATGACCGGCTTGTACTACTTCGCTGCCTTATACGTGGCGATGTTAGTGTTTGAGTTATTGATTGGGCGGGCGGCGCTGGTTGTGGCGCTGGTGTGGATGGCTTAGCCGGAGATTGCGAGGGCGCAGGATCACTCTGAAAAGTGGAAATAGAACGATTTGTTTATTATTTTAAAATTAGTAGGTGAAATTTGTTGTGATATTGGTCGCCTAGCCCTTATGAATTGTACCCTAGTTATTTCTATTAATATTTACAAGCGCTTACTTCTATGAAAATACATACAAATAGACCACATTCATCACGTACTAAGGATAATATTGCGACACTAGCTGAGTGTGCGCGATGATGCCGGGCGAAACGTAACTGTGGATGTCGCCCGTTATCGCGGCATGATCATACTAATACAGTGGACTCTCCCTAGGTCGAACTCTCTATATGTCCAATTTCTCTCCATATTTTATCATTCCCTTCAATATTCCATACAAAAACCATTCTTTAAGTCGAACTCCCCCTAAATACATTATCCCTTCGGAATTCGTATTTGAGTACATACATATATACAGTGCGCCCTCGGTAAAAGCAACCGATAAAAATTCGAGCAGTTGTGTTAATTGAGGTTGTTGCAATAACCGAGTCACAAAAGAGTATGAAAAATAAAAGAATAATGTTCGTCGTAAAAGAAAAGAAAAACAATATGTACATTTAATTCTGAGAGAAGTAATTGTAAAATAACTACCCAGTTATAGTAAAATCAAACACCAAAAAATAGAAACAAATATGAAACGATATAAGAGATCATGTATGGAAAGTTGCGTTTACTGAGTCACATTTTTTTGAAAAGTTGCAATTACTGAGTCACTAATGGTAAAAATTTGGGTGTTGCTTTGACCGAGGTATTGCGTTTATCGAGGGTTGCTTTCACCGAGGGCGTACTGTACATAACTATTAACCATCTAGTACCTACACACTTAAATATCCTAAATATGTGTAGCATCGCGTGTGTCATCATCGTCAGCTCGTCGTGTTTCTTCCTATTCATATTCTTGGCACCTCCATACAAAGATACAGTTTTTTAAAAGTTGCAACGCAAAAACAAAAAAAACATTGTTATCCTTTTCTTTGTGTTGTTGGTTGCATTCAAAACAGGTTTTTCAATGGATCTATCTGCGTATGTATATAAAAAGAACTTGTTTTAGTAAGATTCCAGCTGGAATTTCAAAATCAGTTGATTCTAGGCAGTTCAATGGAGCTGATGCAGTCCTTATGTGCATGTTTGTAGTTAGATCAATTAACAAAAGACGTAACTTACATGGATTATTGCGAAGTAAACTGTGTGGTCAAAAGTTTTGTTTATTGTTTGTAAGTACATTAACCTTTTTTTTATCAAACAAACGTTTTAAAAAAAAAATATAAATGTTTCTCTCTATTACTCGAATTTTTCCAAAACTCTCTCTGACTCGAACAAGTCTGTGTATCCCGTGATAATTTGACTTAGACCTGTCAATCTTACGATTAGATAAACACAAAAACGAATGCACACAATGAAGTAAAACTTCGTATTCCAGTTAATTAACATCCTGTGCCAATTATTGGCCGGTTTTTAAATTAATTTATTCGCAATATTATTTAAATTAATGCCGAAATAAAAACACTTACAATCCACACTTGTGGATTGTATATATTGGTAGATTGTAAACCTTGGGGTGCGTTCGCACTGTCTTTGATTCTTCGAACTAAATGACAATGTATGTATTGTAAGTAACACTATACTTTTTAGACACGGGCGGGACAGCTAGTTAATTAATAAGATAGTGAATTATCAGCTAAATACAGATACAACAATGTACCAATCATCATCTAGACCTGTTTCTGGAATTTTAATATTTACAAACCATGAAGTGGGCTATGACAAATTCTATTTTTAAATTTTGCCTTTTTTTAGTCAAACACCAAAAAACTTTAGTGAGGAAAAAAAAACGAAATATTCCAATTCTCCGCATATTCTTTGGAATGCAATACCTACTGATACCTACTGATGTATACATATGTACATGTTACATGTATTTCGATATCTATTATTCTATTAGACATACATACATATTTAATAAGTTTAATATGCAGAAAAATAATTCAATAATGTTAATCCAATGAACTCTCCTGAGGCCAGCCCGGCATAAATGGGGGGAGTGGCCTGATGGAAATAAATAACCATTATATTGACCAAACGAAAATAATTATCTAATATGTACATACATACATATGTACATACATACATACATACATACAGTATTGTTCGAAACCTAAGCAACTGTTTCCTCTGAATTATTCAAAGTCGAATATGTATGTACTAATTCGATTTAATAAAAAAAAAGAATCATTTTTATTTACTACATTGAGTGCTAAGATAGATATAGTAAAAACAAAAATCCAAAAACCATTCATTCAAAATAAATAAAAAATCAAATACAAATTCATCTCAAAATACAGCTGTTCGAAACCTAAGCAACTTGACGTAAATACAATTGTTCAGCGAGAAACGGTATCTTACGGTAGTGTTTTTTTTAAGTTCTTTTCAATTTTACATGCAACGCTTTTTGTTTTAGTTAACTTAAAGAATTTGTCTTATAAATAAGTTCCAATTTAACACTTTGTTTTCAATTAATCTATTAACTAACTATGCCGCGTACACAGTATGGAAAAACGTTTAAATCTAAAATTATTGAATGCTGTGGTGGTATGCGTAAATCCCAGATCTCAATTGCTAAAAAGTGTGATATCTAAAAGTCTATTATTTCACGGCTTTTTAAGAAATATAGAGCAACTGGAACAACCGGAAAAGCACATTTCAGTGGACATACTCGTAAAACATCACGTCGAACTGATAGACAATATGTCGATTTGATCCAAAAGGACCCTTTTATGTCATCGAGAGACATTCAACCCAATTCTTAATGTCGTACGTACTCCGACCCGTATTCATAGTCGTATTGAGAATCGTATCGCATCCGAGTTGCTATTCCTAAAGTCGAATGCGATGTACACGACAAACCATCGCATAGAATGCATTCCAACGCACATTTGAAATGTCAAATACAAAGTGTCAGATATGAAATATCAATAAAGAACATTTCGTGACAGCTGTATTTTGCGATGAATTTGTATTTAATTTTTCATTTACTTTGAATTAATTGATTTTGGATTTTTATTTTTACTATAATAGATATATTCGGGGTTATTCCGAATAAATTCCGATGGAAATATTTCCCTTGTCAGCAATGTCAATCAGATTGCTGAATGGGAAATATTTCCCGGGAAACTTTGTTCACGATAGGCCTGAGTACTTAATGTAGTAAATAAAAATTATCGTATTTTTATTAAAAATAATTAGTACATAAATATTCGGCTTTGAATAATTCAGAGGAAAAAGTTGCTTAGGTTTCGAACAATACTGTATGTATGCATGTGCAAGTTCAGTCAGGTTCTGAATTTAACTTTCACTCGATATCGAATTTGGTGTCCAGGTTTCACGGCTATCGAATTAAATTTCACTTTTTTCGAAGTGAATTCAAATCAAGTTACCGGTTTCTAGATTTCGATTTTACTGTTTTGGTGTCGTATTGAAATCGTCAGAAAGAAAAAGTGTGAAATCAACAAACTGAAATACGCATTTGTTTTTGCCTTTGAATTTTGAAACAAAAAATATAAGTAAATTGCTGAGAATTTGTTTAAAATAATTTATTTATTGTGGATTGTGATTAGTTTGTGACAATTTTGCCAGGACCATCGTCTATCAAAGAACTTTCTTCACCAAATTCAGTTTGCAGAGATTGAGGCTTCAATATCGTGAATTTTATAATGAATTACGTTGCACAACACAATCACTAAAATAATTCCACTCACTTTCACTTAACACGTTCGCGGACAAGACAGCGTATACCGTCAACAGTTGAAGTAACTAGCGGGTCAGGACGGGATACCCCGATGAGAAGAACAGTATACTTTCACATTCCAGCATTATTTGTTCCACCAGTCATGCGTGTCGTTCTAGCGTTACCCACCGAAAATCGTGTGTCCGCGAACGTGTTAAAAAACAAAATTAAAAAAAAAAAAAAACAAAATTAAAAAAAAAAAAAAACAAAATTAAAAAAAAAAAAACTAAATGCACATTTTCACAACTACACAGAATGAAAGAAATCAGCTGATTCGAAGATGATTTAGGATTCATCAAATCGATCGAAATCTAGAACACGAAAATCAATTTCACTCGATTTGTTAATTCTATATCGATTTGAATTCACTCGAATTCCGGAACCTGCCTGATTGCTACAATATCTGTGTACATGCTTTAAAAAATAGAAAGATACAAATTTACCTAAGAAATACAATAATGTTTAGGAAACGGTCGATGGAAAAATTTGGGTGTTGTACATGCAACCAAAGGTAAGCTCCTTGATCCAACCCTTCACTTAGTTAAGCTAAGCGGGGGATTTGGAATTTTGGAACAATACTGAAATGTTTCTTCAAGAAGATATGCGTATCAGCCCACTCAAGGCCGTTGAAAGTTTTATTGAGTTGAGAAAGGATTAACTGAGCCCAACGTTGGAAGTTCTGAAAATCTTTTTCCAATAAGTTTACAGGGAAATAGCTACAAATTTCTGCGTTGAACGTTTGCAAAAGCACGTCCTTATTGGCGATTGATTCTGTTTCTACTTTTTAACTTGTTTTGTTGACTTTATAAATAAATCAAATAAAGTGTTATGAATTAGAAACAGTATTTGTACATTTATTTAATTTTTCGAATAAGGAATATGTGTTCGATATAGCGAATGCAACTGGACATTATATCATTTGTTATATTGGACCACCACTGTAACAAAATAAAAAAAAATAAAAATAAAAAGGTAACATTAGTGGTTCCCCTGTTATAATACATTTCAAAAGAGAGGAACAATAATCTTCCGTATAGTAGAGGTCGAGAAATATCGATAGTCAGTGCCATCGATAGATCTGGATATACATAATGTATGTGTATCGATAGTTTTTCCTCTTAAGGTTTACATTAAAAAAAAGTTAAATGCACCACATTAAATAAGCTTTTCTCATCGACACTCACAATAGGGGCCAGATTCTAAGTAATAATGCTCCTATTCGTACATTGCTGGCTCATATAAGGGCGAATCCCCTTTTTAAGTTGAAGCCATTTTGACAATTGGCTTATTAGTCGGGTTCTTCTGTGAAATTTTAAATATACATACTCCGTTCGTTAGGTATCGACCAGTTTAAGCAATTTTTGAAACTCTATATTTAAATGGCTGTGGTCACCGTGGCCGTAGTAGCTAGTGCGTTGGACTACAGCAACACTGCCCCATATGCCCACATATTGAAATGAAAAAAAAATAAGTGCATACAAAATGCATTCCCCAGATGAAGTACTTTTCAACCCTTAACTGGCAAGAGTTTCTGATGAATTGGCGCGTTAGCGGGATTTCGAAAAAAAAAAGTGATCGCGATATGAGGTGGGTTTAGTGTATGTAAAGCGTACTTGTACCATCTCTTAAAATGCTTGGGCAGTGAATTCCCAACTATTTACAGCCACAGCATACAAACTTTGCGATATGAACCTAATGGCAGAAAAACTACTCTGAAAAGGTGGGAGTTTGCGTATGACACTGCATTGTTTGTACTGAGTACGACAATAACCTTCTTTTTTTTTTTTATTATCAATCTATTCCCTGGGAGAACAAAAAAATCCAATAGGAATAGATACATATATTATGTATGTTTACTTACGTCTGTGAGTCCTTTTATCTGCAGTGCCTCCGCTGTGCTGATAAATGCAGGCAACGCCTCTTGCTTCACATTTACCTCTCCACAATACATAAATTGTATTAAATCTTTTAGCGCAGAATGGCTTACATCTTTAAGGAATACTGCAAAAACAAAACGAAAAAAATTACTTATTAGCAAATAATGTACAATAGTTAGACAGAAATTTAAGTACTTACCGAATGCATGTTGGTTGGCTGGCATTTGTGTGAACATTTTACGGAAATAGGGCGAACACACAGATAAAACTAGCCGATGTGCCTTTACAAATTGACCCTCGGCGGCCAAAGTTACATCGACTAAATCTCCTCGGCATAGTGATTCATGAAATCCAGCCGATAAATTACTATTGAAATTATTCCAACAGAGTGAAAACTGCTCGTCGTCCGCCATGTCGACGACTCATTTACTTGCACAATATTAATACCAGATGAACGCCTTCTACGTCGCCTGAGAAATAAGCAAAATCGATGCGAAACAAGTTAAGCAATGCGCCTGCGTTTAAAAAATGTATATTTCATTTATACACGCATTTTAAATCAACGTTATTAAAAATTAACTTCTTTAAAACACCACTTTTGCACTTGTAAATAAAAAAAGTTCCCATTTTCATGACACAAAAGTGGGAAATTTTTTCGAAATATACACCGCCATTTTTTATTTTAACAGCGAAAATTGTATTCACTTTTTTTTAAGGCGAAACAATGTTACAGCCATATAAACAAATCCAACAGCAAATAGATGAATAAGAAGGTACATATTATTAATTGGCTTTCTCACCTTATTTATTTGAATTAAAAATGCACGGTATTGGAAAATAAAACAAACGACAATTGTTTTAATTGATTGCAACGTAACCAACGCCAGACAACCTTATTCTTCAAACAATTTTACTAGAATGGGCAAATTTTCGACCATTGCAGAAGCTTGGGAACGCTTCAACAAACTGTTACCGTTTCCGTATCCATGAAAAATAGAACGAGCAATTTGATTGGGTGCTGTATATGTTTTCTTTCTCTTTGATAAGCGTTTAACATAAGCTAATGTCTCGCTTACATCGATAATGAAACTAAAAATGTCTTGTATTATTAAGGTGTTTAGTTAATTTATTGTTCATATAACGCAATGTAATGTGTACATATGTATATAATGCTCATATTTAAATGGAATTTCAAACAAACATTGAAATGAGAATAGCTTCGCAAAAGATTTTTTGGATTATTGATTTAAAATTTCTCTTTGTAATCACCGTAATCCATTTTAGTTTTTCTCATTATAATTAAGAACATCAACCAAAACCTTTTTTTAATTAATATGTGCCAAAAATATTTTCTAGTTTTTTTTACGAAAAAATATCAAAATTCCCGCCTGTAATCAATCCTGTCGGAATTAATCACAGGGGTGAACATTAAGATATTAAGCACCAAGTTTACCTTGCTTTGTCTACGGAGTTTGAAAATGAAATAGTGTATTCGTGTTATGAAAATATACGAATTATGAAAGTACAGGCGTGTTTAGAAGGCTTAGAAAAGGCTTAGAAAATGTTTTCCATGTTAAGTACACTAACAACTAAGCCTCTATAGGCTTACGAAAACTGGATAATTATCCAGTCTTAGGTGCTTAGTCGCAATCCACACGTTGACTCACGCCTGGATAGAAAAATGTGCTACCAAACTGTTTTTCGTCGATATTTATTGAAAATGTTATCGAAATGTCAAATATGACATGAAAGTGAGGGAGAAATATGAACGCCGGTAGCTATCAACTGAACTCTGCTGTCATTTCAAATTTAAATTATTTCTGTTCATTTTAAAATTGGTAAAAAAGAAAGAAATACGAATTTATCCGACAAGAAAAAGAAAATTATAATGAATTAAGTGAACATGTTCCTTATTTTACTATTTAATTGAGTTGAATTTGACGAAAAAAAAGTTCTATCTACCAACTTGTTAATGAGCGCTTGATAACTACCGGCCTTACTTTCAATGAAAACAATGCCGATGTGAAACTGTCAAACGTCAATTAGCATAGTCCTGCCAGGTTACTGTTCAGCGTTTTTTTTCTCATTTTCCGCTAAGCCTATATAGATTTGAAAAAAAACACGCCTTACATAAGTACATAACTAGCTTCACTCCTTTCATTCTTAAACTTGAATTCCGAGCCGATAAAGAGGACCCGTGTGCAGAACTCTAGTAAGCAATAAAGAGACTTTGAAAAGACAATGAGTACTATATTATGGAGTAGTTCTGGACAGATCTGGATCCGCATAAGTAATAAGACTTATGTTGTTTTCGATTAGGCACTCCACATTTTGCTCTCCGATTTAAAATTTCGTGCTGTATGGAAAACAAACGAGATTATTTTTTTTTGTAATTGATTAGTGTGTCATTTGACATCTTGCTCATAAAAATAAAAATAGGAAATAAAGACTGCATGTAGAAGTTATGTGCGCCAGAAGTGAAACGTCTTAGCTATAATCGTGGACAAATGAAGAAGAGTTTGCGAGAAAAGGGAGAAATGTTCATCCAGGCGGTACTGTACAGTACTGGACCAACCCGCGGCAGGTGGAGCGAGCCCCTAGTACTTTATATTTCCAAAACTTAGTTTGACATTGTCTACCATATTAATCACTCAACCGTAAGGCCAAGAAACGATAAATCCCTTCAGTCGATTTTCGCTGTCACTCATCACTTCTTTAGGCGCGTTTTTTTTTCAAATCTATATAGATTTCAAAAAAAGCTTTCCATACAAAAATAAGACTGGATACTTGTTGCGGAAACATGTTTAGCCTATATAGGTTTAAAAACAAAACGCTTTTTGTTACCTATCCCTAAGGCTGAAAACACACCGGAGCAGACAAAACGTTTTTTTGTGACTGATGAAACATCAGTACATTGATTCTTATGAGCCAACACACACCAAAGCCGGCAAAACAAAAAACATGTATTTGTTTCGATGCGCTACAATACTGGTTGTCGATAATACATGGCTTTGCATACGGCCAACACACACCGAATAAAACAAAAACGTTATAAGCACGCGTCGTTGTCTATTTTTGCCCACTTGCTTATGGCGCAACACACACCGCATGCGGCAAAACAAAAAAACAAGGCGAAAAAGAAAAACTTGTTTCGTTGTCGATAGCTGGACATTTGTTTTTCAGAAACAAAATTACATTGTTGTTGTTTTTTGCACTGGCGTTTTATTTATTTTAAAGTGTGTTTTCAGCCTAAAAGTGGGTATCTACAGGCATGCAAGAATGGGCAAATTATTTTGCTATCCACTAGTACCTACTCATATGACTCAACCTTCACTAACCACAATTCGAGCAAACTTTCATAAATGTCACTAAATTCCTTCCAAAGCAAATAACGTGAGCAACACAATTTGCGCACTCCTTGCTCTGCAAAAATCAAACACCTTTTGATTTTTGTCAATCAAGCGATGTGACATATACAATCATATTTCCACATGGGGTCTCCACGAGACATTATTCATGTCTGCGCTCATGTCTGGCTAGGAAAATGTCTAGTGGAGATCACAATCAGCCACAGATTTCCTATCCCGTCGTCTATGTCTGGATTTTCAGCCCAACATCTATGTCTGGACATGAGCTGTCACTTTGGTTTTCACTTTTGGGTTTGCCAGATCTGTCCGACAAGAATAATGTCTCGTGGAGACGCCGTGTCACTAAGTCTGCTTTTACACTTAGACTTGTGAGTCTAGACTCACATGGGTGCAAAAGAGTAAGAAAGTTCGAAAAGATGGGAAGTAAAATATTTTGCCCTGTGAGTCGAGGGTAAAGTTTTTGGCGACTCTTTTTGACGTTTTTCTTTTCTCTTCTTCGTTTTATCGTTGTGTTGCTTCCCACCTAGTCATCTGCACAATACAAAAACTGCAAAATAAAAGTGGAATGCCAAAGTTGAGTCAAGGAAAAAAGTCTGAAGTGTAAAAGCGCAAGACTCATGAATGTAAATAATAAAGAGAAATTCGAAAAAAGTCTTAAGTGTAAAAGCAGACTAAGCGGCCCGTAAACACTAAAACATGGTACGAGTAAACATGCAAAACAAACCAAGTTATAGCTGATGTTGACCGTTTGCGGAGTGGTACGCGTACCAATTTTTTGGTCTCACCAACATCAGATTTGGTCTCACTAAAATCAAAGCTAGTTGGATTTTTGTGGAAGTTTATGGGCTGGGCTTTGTGTTGCTGATACCATGTTTGAGTGGCTGCGTGCTTGTCTATCAACATTTGCAAGGAAAAACTGACTGACAAATTAACTTGACAAATGGTTCGAGTGAATTGAAGTCAGTTTGGTTTCATCGTCTGCGGGTTTTAGTGAAACCATGTTTACTCGTACCATGTTTTAGTGTTTACGGGCGAAGGTGGGTATCCACAGGCATGCAAGAATGCGCAAATTTTCGGTTTCATAGCATAGATAATCACATCTATCACAGAATCCGTCGTACTCGGAATTTTGCTACGAACCCCGAAAGAACTATCACAGAATCCATCGTAGTGGAATCCGAATGTGCATTGCCGCACTTAACAACTTACCACTTTCTACGAAATTCGAAATTCGTAGCAAAAATGTCCAATACGACGGATTCTGTGATAGTTCTTTCGGGGTTCGTAGCAAAATTCCGAGTACGACGGATTCTGTGATAGACGTGATTATTTTGGCGCAATTGGCACACAGCCTTAACGTAGGATTTTGACAGTAGCTTCCGATTGCTTTCGACTAGTATAGTTCAGCCTTTAAGTGTTAAAGCAGACTGACCCATATAAGTGATTGATGTCATTTTGATTGACCGTGTAAGGACCGCTTTTTTTCGGTCTGTTTGGTAATCCACGAATTCGTACACATTTGTAAGATTTTTACGAATATCATGTTTGTTAGCCCAAAATATTTGTAAAAAAGAGAGCCGAATGACAGTTCAAAAAATTTCCCCTCCACTGAAGAGCGTACACAAACTTACGCAAACTTACGCGGTCTTTTTCTTCGCGTAGTTTCATCGATTCTGTCAAACCAGCCATTCTGACATTGTGAAATGTCATAATCTTCATTGTTAGTGGAAAACAAAAACAAATTTGAAGGTTTTACGCAAACGTGTCTGCTTACTTTGCTTAAGAATTTTCCACTGCTGAGAGGATTTTCCCCCACTTCTCAAATTATTTTAATATTTGAGAGCGAGCTAAAAATTCTATAGAAAAGATACCAAACAGACCTAGCTCTTATGGCATTCAATGTTGATTTCTATTAAATATGACAGTACCCTTAGCTGTTCCTAGAGAACAGTTTACGATTTAAAATTTCTTCAATTTTCATGAGAAAATTATATGCAAATTGGTATTTCTATTTAACTATTTGCATTATTAGTTCGTTTAAACGAAAATCATGTTTTTGCCATTTTTAATACATAGCATATTCGCAGCCCGAGACTATTTTTCGTTTGCATTAAATCGCAAAGTAATTTTAAGAAAACGACTGATAGCGCAGCGCCTATTGGCCACTTATGAAGTTAATAATACTAATACATAACACCTAGTTGACCATGTTGAGGCAGGGACTTTTAAACAAATTAAAATCAACTGTTCGTATTATTAGTCGATTTTCTAGTAAATTTACAGAAAGTAAAGTAAATGTTGGTGGTGTGAATATTAATTATGTAAAAGCGGGCGAAGGTCCTAATAGTGTTTTATTAATGCCAGGCGCTGTAGGCTCTGCCTGGACTGATTTTACACCTCAGATCGAAAAACTTCCAGGATTGTTACCTAACTATACAATTATAGCATGGGATCCACCTGGTTATGGAAAGTCTATACCCCCAAAGCGAGAATTCGGTTCAAATTTTTTCCGATCTGATGCTGAGTATGCGAGAAAATTAATGGAGGTTTTGGGCTTTCACAAGTTTTCAATTCTTGGTTGGAGCGATGGTGGCATAACAGGGCTTATACTTACAGGAACGCATCAAGATATCGTTGATAAGTTAGTAATTTGGGGCGCAGGTGCTTATATAAATGAAGCAGAGGTGAAGGCGATACAGGGTAATTTATATCTAACTGCGATTTGGGAACAGCTTAAGGTTTGTTTTTATTTTCCATAGCGATTCGTGACGTAAGCAAATGGTCGACACGCATGCGGGAGCCTATGATTAAGCTCTATGGTCCAGAGCGTTTCCCGGAGCTGTGGTCCGAGTGGGTGGATGCAGAAACAGCATTTTATAAAAATAACAATGGGGACTTTTGTAAGGAAGAAGTTGAGCGGATCCTAGTTCCGACTCTTATTCTACATGGAAAGTTAGATCCGATGGTTGCCCATGAACACATACCATATCTTCGGAAGAGGATACTAGGATGCAAGTACGTTGCAGAAGTTGAATATGTATTTAGATATGAATAACTGGTTTTGAGATTTTTAGGTACTATGAATTCCGAGAAGGCAAGCACAATATTCACCTCCGATATGCTGACGAATTCAACAAAGTAGTTGTAAAGTTTTTACTAGATCAAGATTGATGACCGCTGGCACTTGCCGCCAGAGCATAGTAGGAAGATTAAATACCTACACACAACTGCAATGGAATAAAATATGAGTTTAATAAATATTTTGCATTATGTACATATGTACATACACATAATATGAGTTGGAGTGTTTCACTATCAATATCAACTATCAACATATAAGCTGTACATACCTAGGTTAAATGAGAATGCAATACTTGTATTTTCCAGCTTTATCCTAATAGTCGTATTAATTGCAATACCTACCTACAACAATATGTACCTACATACTATATAGAGATCTAGCTTGTTTGATCTAGTTCTAGATCTCAGATGTTATTGACTATGACTAGTTTTTATTCTATTTTTTGACTGTTTTTTATATGGACTTGTAATTTTACAAAAAAAAAAATTAAATAGCGTTTGTCAATTTTTAATTGTCCTATATGTGACGTTCATGTTACATTTTATGTTCTTGTAATTTTACAAAAAAAAAAAAAATTAAATAGCATTTGTCAATTTTTAATTGTCCTATATGTTACATGCGCGACGGAGGACTACCTCGCCTGAGGTGGCGCGCACAGGTGAACATTTTTTTTTACTTTTAATGAAATAAAATACTTGACAGCTGAGTTTTTCCCTTGTTTTTAGAAGGCGAAAAAAAGAACAAAAAGGCGGAAAATTTAATTTGTTTGTTTATTTTAATGCAAGAATAGTAGAAATTCTAGTAAAAATTGATATTTTTTGAATCTGAACAAAAAGTAACATTTAATTTGGCGAAACTCATAATTTTAAAATTCCGAGCGAAAAAAAAATATTTCGAGTGAAATATTTTCCGGGTGAAACTAATAATGCTGATTGTGTAACATATATTTTTATAAATAAGACACTCTCTGTCATACATACATGATCCTTTTCAAAGGAATATCCTTTCATGCTTTTTTAAAAATGTCTGCGATCAAATGTTTTTTTTTTCTAACAAGCCCAAAAGTTCTAGATACATACATAGGTTAGGTTCGGACTTGGACTTGGTGACTACAGAATATCAATACTTAATCCACAAATTGTCTTAGATCATTGCCTGGTACAACAGTAATTATTCGCTTCAATACCCATTATTGATTTAAAGAAAGTAAACAAGCTCTATAATACCATTTGATTTATTATTCAATAAACTGCACCAAAGAAAAAATAATTTTTATTTAATAGTAATGTTCATTTGTTTATTTTACATTCGAGTACATATTCTTATACATATATTTGCTGCCACCTTATGGTAGAGCCACAGATAATCATCATTACAAAGTGTTCTAGAAAGTGAGCTTCATTTTTCCAACACGGTGTTGAAGAGGATTTTTTTTGTTTAAAATATATTTTAACGGCTTTGAAATACTGCTTACCTTTTTTTTTAAAGTAAAAAAACAATTAATTTTTTAAATTTTTTAATAAGTAACAATGTGGGAAAAATTTTCTATTTGGAAATTCTATATAACACTTACACAGTAACATTGATTAATATTGGAATTTCGATTATTTGTTTGGGTCTAGTCCATGTTGGGGGCGCGAGTAATTTCGCTTTGCTTAGATCTTTGATATTTATTTCTTTAAATATAATACATGTTTTTAATAATGTTGAGTTATATTTATATGTGATTTTATCGAAACGAAACAAAAGAAAAAAATCAGTAAATTAATGAATATTTATAATATTGGAATATAACGACATAATATTGAACATTTTGCTTAGGAAATAATGTAATCCTGGTGTTTTCTAATTACAATGGTGTTTTTTTCTTTTAACAGCGAGTTTCGTAGAGTCCACTGCGACCTATATAGCGCACCCATTTGACGACGTCGTGGTCTGAGTAGTTTAACTTGGGTTCGAAGACCTTTAGATATCGAACTTTAAAGCCAGACGGTGCGAATGGGACTTCAAAGTTCATTGAGATTGGGGGTCGGGTCCACTTTTTCTTTGTGTCTGTTTCGAGCAGCTCAATTTCGGCGGACAATTGTGTCTCTTTCATGCCGGCCATGCGTTTGATTTTCCATACGATGGCATTCTCGGAGGCTTTGTACTTAGCCTTACCCTTGAGACAGATCAACTGTACACCAGAAGTATTGAGGGGCGTTGGTATCTTCACCTCGATCTTTTGACCCAGTAGTGAGGGTTTAAAATTCGATTTTAATACCACTTTTACCTCCATTTTGGTGCGGCCCACCTCACGTACCAGCGGAATCACGCGGAAAGGCAGTGAAATGTCTTTTGTTGTTCTATACCGCATAAGTTCGAACTCACCGTCGGGTGGGATGAAACTGATCGAATGTTCTGTCTCAAATTTGCTCAGCTTAACACATTGGTGGAATTGGCAGTCGTCGATAACGACTACCGGTTTACCTGAACGTGAAGTCTCTGCTTCGTTGTTTCCCGATAGACCGCGACCCTTGGATTCCATGACGATTTTATCGTTGATTCCGAATTTACATTCAGGCATACCTAAAAGATATTTTCTGTCTTTAAGTATAATTTTGAGAACAAAAGAATGTATTGAAGAAGAAATCAAATAAACAAAATTAAGAAGTCGTTTCGTAGTATGTACGTCGTAACTTTCAGAATCCAATAATACAGAAATTAAGTTTTCAGCATAACCACATCATGTGTTTTAATAAAGACGATTCAAGCGGATGCTAGACCCAGCTGTAATTTAATGATTAACAACTTCTCCACTCGCCCGGAAACCTTTTACTTCACATAAATTCCTTGTAAGTAATATGGAAAGTCTGCATACATATTTTTTCGCTTTAATAATTTTTTCCGCACTAAAATCTAAAACCCAAGTAAGCGACATTTGATAGAATATCTATGCTTTCCTACCTACTTGTTAACTACAGTGGACTCTCGTTTACTTGAACACGTACGAAACCAGGGGCGTTCAAGTTATTGGATTATTCAAGTTACTGGATCAAAACAGAAAGTCCTTTTTTTTTTTAACATATTCAGTTTAATGTCGTTTTTATTAATAAATAATAAGACATATATCTGTTTTTAAGACAAGCTAAAAAAAAAAATTGTTATTTTAAATTGTTTGGCCTTGCGCAGTACGTTTTGTAAAACAAATTCTCGAAGATTCTGGAGAACTGTCAGTTCCAAGGATGGCCTTTCGTTTTAGCTGGCAAATTCGATGGCTTTGTCGAACAGTTAAATTGATTCCTTATTGGTAACAATATTTTGTACAATAACGACATCAACAAGATAAAACGTTTTGTTTCCAACACGCTATAACTTGTCACAGTAAAAATCACTGATCTAGAACTTTTAGCTCAGATACATACAAAAGAAATTATATGGGATTCCCCTTTATGAAAACCGTTAATATTTGTAGCAACATAGGTCCAAAGCGAAAATACAAATTTAAAACGTTTTTGCTTGTCACATAAAATTTCTTCAAGTCAGAGGTTTTCAATTTTTAATTATTCAACTTATAGAGTACCTACTTAAGTTCAAGTTATAGAATACCTATAGGGGAAAAATAGCTTGTTCAAGTTACCGAGAGTCCACTGTACTTCCTGTAAGGCCAACAACTCGCACAAACAAAATAAACAACAAACATGACTCAAAAAACGACCGACAAACTCACCAGAAAGATAAGACTTCATAACAACTTTGCCAGCAACGTGCGCCGATAAAACCTGACCCTGAGGACTCATGAGAAGATTAACATACTCCAGGACGTCAAGAAACAACTCGTTGCGACGATATTTGATACCCTCACGACGCCATCCAATTTGACCAGTTACCTTGAAACAAAAACAAAAAAAATAATTCCTAAAGAAATTCAGCTTAAATCGACTAATTGAAGTTTACCTGAGAAGTAATTTGCATTTGTTCCTCCTTAGTTGCGGATTTAATTCCCTGTTGTGTAATAAAAGTCTTAAGGACACCCGTATCTGTGTTTTGCGGGTAGCCGAAGTCCAGAATTTCATCCAAAAGTTCATAGATTAGCACAAAATTGTTTTTAATATTCTCTTCAGAGATCTTCCCAAAGTAAGACTGCATCACTTCGATTATCTTTAAAAGGAATTCGAATACCATTGCGGCGTTGACATTTTGTTTGGTCACCGCAGCCAACCAAATGTTCGCACGCTTTGAAGAGGAATTGCAAGCGTTTTAGAGAACAGAATTTAGTTTATATTTTAATTCGAAAAATACGCCTACCTTTATATGAAAAAAACTAGTACGGGCGATATTTGTGACTGGGGAGCGCACTTGTTGTCTTGCATGAATGACGTTGACTCGAAAGGCATCGACAGCATTTCGACCAATATCGTCGCGGTAGACCCGGGAAATGAGCACTTCGCCCTTGTGGTTGTAGACGAACAGGCCACCAATCATTTTTAAAGATTTTTCTTAGATTATTCAAGTTTTTTCCCGTGAAATTAAAACTTCTTTTCTCCAATTAACTTATCGATCCGACACCCTTTTTTGTGGCTCTTAAGTGACAGTTGACAATCGCACAGTACTGCCTACAAAAAATTACTTTCATTGGTAGCATTCAAGGTATTAGTAATTCGGTGACACTGTTTAGTGCATGTTATTTCATGCTGGAAACGATTGGTATGACGGCTTTTAAACGTTGCAATTCTTGTTTGCGATCCGGTTGTTTGTCACTCGTTTGTTCGAACTTGTTGAAGAGAAACCTACATATGTGGTGGCCGGGGTAGACAGAATCGCTGGGACTGCTCGAGTCGCAGTGATATCGGTGTTTCTTCTTTGTGTTTTTTGTCGACACATTCACTTTTGACAATCCCTTTTATTATTATGTTCGTCGCATACCGTAAAATGGGGTGACTAGCAGCTGCGGGATGACTAGCAACGATTTCCAATAAAAAAGCAAATCGTACTCTGTGCTCAACATCATGTCACACTGGGACATATTTGTTGGTCAGATCAAAAAAGGATATATTGTTTATGCAAATTGGAAGCTCCAATACAAAGTGTCAAACCTACTTTCGCACCAAATTGGCTTTGAGTGTGGTATATATTTTGAAGCGATTTTTGCTGCTCTTAAAACTCTATACTTTTCGGTATGAAAAAGTGAAGCTTTGTTGTTTATCTCGTATTTGCGGCAGACCCTATTTATTAAGTAAGAAGATTAATTAAAAAAAGTAAGTGAATTACTAAAAAAGCATATATTTGAGTTAAACATTTGAAAACATTCATTTTTTAATAAAAATGGTGAGACTAGCGACGTTGAGGGGGTGACTAGCGACGGGAAATGGGTGACTAGCAACTCCACTTATCTTTTTTCGTTTTTATAACTATTCAAAGCTATTAATAGTCGTGTTTTATTATCCCCGTGATCTGATCCGGATCAGATCAGAATAATAAAACAAACCAGATCAAAGTTCTGTGTTATGGTGATTGTACAAGCTAAGTTCATTTTGACATTTAGTGCGAAGTTGCCATGCGAATGAATATTTTCTTTTAAATGAAAATTGAATGCGCTTGTTTTATTTTTTAGGAGGAAATTGTTAATTTTGATTAAAATATACCGAATGAGAATAATATTTTGCAGCTATAATCTCAGTTTCACATCACTTAAGTATCATTATGAGCAGAAAAATTAATTTATTCGAACAAAATAACATTAGCTGTGTTTTATTATCCCCGTGATCTGATCCGGATCAGATCAACAAATAAGTTTGTGCGCATTACAACAACAATTCGAGATCTTGCATCTTGTCAAGATCAATTTTCGTGATCCAAAGATTAGTTCGACTATTTCTCACTATGGTACACTTTCGCTTGTGAATGTTGCTGTATTATCGACAATTGCCAACGGTAAATGTTGCCAGATTAGAATATAAAAATATTATTGGCAATTCATATATCATTAATGTTATTTTGTTCGAATAGAAAATTAACAATTTCCTCCTAAAAAATAAAACAAGCGCATTAAATTTTTGTATAAAAGAAAATATTCATTCGCATGGCAACTTCGCACTAAATGTCAAAATAAATTTAGCTTGTACAATCACCACAACACAGAACTTTGATCTGGTTTGTTTTATTATTCTGAACTGATCCGGATCAGATCACGGGGATAATAAAACACGGCTATTAATGATATTTGGATTGCCAATAATATTTTTATATTCTAATCTGGCAGCATTTACCTTTGGCAATTGTCGATAATACAGCAACATTCACAAACGTAAGTGTACCATAGTGAGAAATAGTCGAACTAAGTTTTGGATCACGAAAATTGATCTTGACAAGAAGCAAGATCTCGGATTGTTGTTGTAATGCACACAAACTTATTTGTTGATCTGATCCGGATCAGATCACGGGGATAATAAAACACCTACTAATGTTGCACTTTTATGAACGAATAAATATTTGCTTGCATTATTTGTATTATTTGTTGAATTTTTTTCAGATTGAAGCTTAAAGTGGATTTAAAAAATTTTAAACTTGAATTTTAATAAGTTTGTAGTTTTTTTCAACTCCAGTTTAGTTGCTTGTGGGCACCGAAGCGCAAGTGGTTAGTGTGTCGGACTACTGAGCCAGCGGTCTTGGGTTCGAATCCCGCCGCAAACACCTAAAAGTTTTTCACAGTGCCCATCTCTTTCGAATGTCTGACAAGCATCAAAGAGTATCATTTGTCACGATTGAGCTTCTCAACTCGCCGTTCGGAGTCGGCAAAAAACTGTAGGTCCCTTCCATTCGTGCAAAAATATAACACGCACACACAAATGGTTGCGAGAAGCAGGCCTAGGTTCACCTCGAGCTGTAGCGCCAACTAAGTAAGTAAGTTGCTTGTCACCCCTTTACCGTCGCTAGTCACCCCAACGGCGAGGTGACTCCCAACAAGGCATATTTTGCCCAAAATTAAATAGAATGGCTTGTTGTACAGCATATGGGTGACTGCCAATGAAAGTAGGAGCCGTGACTCATATTTTGGTATACTCACATTGAGAGTACGTTGCAATTCCTGCGCTGCGACTATCGTTGTTTCTCTTTTGATTTCTTTTCGCCAAACAGAGTTTACGTTGCGACTCTTCATGACGGCTTTTACACTTGAGCCTGATTTGCGCGTGTTTTGGATATTTTCTTTTGGACTGTTATTCTGTAACGCGCGCGTTTTTACACTAAGCCTTTTTCTCATTCTTTAGATTCTCGTGTTTCTGACAGCTATCTTTCATTTGATCTTTGGTGCTCATTGTTCAGTTTTATAAAAAAAACTAGCTGATGTACCCACTTCGCTGCGCATATAAAAGTATTCTCTTTGTATGTAGATATGTGTATTTGTAATAAATTGTCTACTGGAAGTAGACTTCCAGCTATATGCTAGACTTGTCCTTGTACCTTAAAAGTTGGCATAAATCTCCACCAAATGAAGTCATCTGAAAAGTATTATTATAGGATCGTATAGATTGAATGAACTGCTTGGATAAAGGATATTCCATAGATTTATTAAAGAAAAAAGTGACGCAGATGGGTTAGCAATTTCTCCCAATCTAACTTTTCCGGTTTCTTAAATATAACATCTGAAAAGTATTATTATAGGATCGTATAGATTGAATGAACTGCTTGGATAAAGGATATTCCATAGATTTATTAAAGAAAAAAGTGACGCAGATGGGTTAGCAATTTCTCCCAATCTAACTTTTCCGGTTTCTTAAATATAACTGCACGTTCTTACCGCCAAAACGTCAAAACATAATACATTCATATCTGTATCTGTTCCAAGCCGCATTTACTATCATCAAACAAAATTGCATTCTTTATCCAGTAATTGAATTAGAGATGATCGAACAATTACATATATGTTAGCACGAAGCAATCCCAATCACGTATACTACATGCATGTACCGGATACACGCACACCCGCTGGTGCATTTACGGTGGCAATGGTCCCCACTGATCGTTGTCGCGAATATTTCTTTATGTTATAACTTTGTAAATGTACAAAGAAGATATAAATATATCAATATCTCTGTTGTGAAATAATCTAAACAAATATGTACATTTTATTTTAATACGTTATTTAAGAACTAAGATAGCGCGAGATAAATGACCAAAAGTAAAATATTAACTTTTCTCTTTCTCATTTAGAAGTTTTTAGTGAAATATATTAATTTTTTTTATCCATTTTATAGATATATTCCAACCAGAATCTACTGCAAAAAACCTTGTGGTGAATATACATTTTTAATGGATTAACATATACTAATATTCGTTCATTTTCATTTTAATATTTTTGTTTGGCAATACCATGAAGTATACAATACGTTTAAAATTCATTTTTTGATTCATCTCTCTCAATTGTCATCCTTCTGATGAAATAGCGACGCCTTTTAACTTTTCAACTTTTAAAACCTAAAAACAACTGTGTATCTTTATTTAATAAAAACATAATTTAAGTAATACTTTTAGTGTTGTGTTTTATTGGTGTTACGAAACACTAAATTGGTGACCCCGACAAACGAACACCAGTAGTTTTAAGGTAATTATTGCACCGAATCTGCAATGATTGAAACGCAGAACAACGAAAATAAAGACTCTACGTCCACGGGCTCTGGCGCCACAGCCATGAACATCGGCCCAATTGTGAACCGTGTAGCTGTTAAGGTTCCACCTTTTTGGCCTGATCATGCGGAAATTTGGCTAGCACAAGTCGAGGCACAGTTTAATGTTGCCGGAATAACAAGCAATGCATCCAAATTCAACACCGTAGTTGCTGCAATAGAATCGAATGTTCTGGTCCAAATATCTGACGCAATCCTTAATCCGCCTGAAAAAGATAAGTATGTCAATTTAAAGAAGTGTATTGTAGAACGTTTCTGTGAGAGCGAATTAAAAAAAACACAGAAATTACTATCTGACATCGATTTGGGTGACAAACGACCAACACAATTGTTAAATGAGTTGAGCGCTCTTGGTAAGAACAAAATAACCAAGGATTTTTTAAAGTCATTATGGCTGCAACGATTGCCAATACAAGTGCGAGCCATATTACAAGCATCTGACGCTGATCTATCCGAACTAGCAAAATTGGCAGACAAAATTATGGAAGTTGGTGAGTTTCACAATTTAGCTGTCGTTTCGAATGTGCAACCATCAATCTCAGGTAACACTGAAATAGACAAGCGTCTAGGGCGTATTGAACAACAAATAAACAGCTTAATAAAAAACAATAGCAACTTCAAACGCTTATCCCGTTCAGTTTCTTCTAGACGTCAAAAATCCCGTGATCACTCCAACGTGTCAATACATGCCGACGAAGAACTCTGCTGGTATCATCAAAAATTCGGACAAAACGCTCGCAAGTGTCGTGATCCGTGTGCTTATCGAAAAAATACGCCAAAAAACTAACTACGTCCTCCGATCAAGCGGGCGGATCTGAAGACAATTATCGGATAGCCCGCCTAGTTATTAACGATAGCATTTCAAGACAACGATATTTGATAGATACTGGTGCGGATCTTTCCGTGCTACCAGCCCATAACACCATTAAGCGAAGAACAACAAAATCAACTCAGCTGTTCGCAGCCAACGGCACACCGATACAAACATACGGCGAAAAGCGAATAACACTCTCGTTGGGATTAAGACGAAATTTCACCTGGACGTTCCTACTGGCTGACGTCAGCTGTGCTATTATTGGATCCGATTTTTTAAAACATTTCGATCTGTTAGTCGACATTAAGGAAGGCCAACTTATCGACCGAATGACAATGCTCAAATCAAAAGAAAAAAACACCTTATGTAATGTTGTACAAATAGTGGCATACGATACGCACGAACGTTACGCACAATTACTACATGAGTTCAAAGACCTCGCTACAATTAACGCCAACAAGAAACCGACCGACTCTAAAGTAACGCATCATATTACTACAAAGGGGCCTCCGACATATGCACGTGCTCGTCGCCTTCCCACCGATAAACTACAAGCGGCAAAAAAAGAGTTTGAATATCTGTTGGAAAAAGGCATCTGCAGACCCTCGAAAAGCAACTGGGCCAGTCCGTTGCATTTAGTAAGAAAAACGAACGGAGAGTGGCGGGCATGTGGTGATTACCGTGCGTTGAATGATATCACAGTACCCGACAGATATCCGATACCATATTTACACGACGTCACCAGTATCTTATATCGCAAAAAAGTTTTTTCCACGATCGATTTACAGCGAGCATACCACCAAATTCCGATGGAACCGTGCGACATTCACAAATCAGCTATTATCACTCCATTTGGCTTATTTGAATTTCTCTATATGACATTTGGTTTGAGAAATGCGGCTCAAACGTTCCAGCGTCATATAAATGAAGTATTGAAAGGTCTCGATTTTATCTTCGTTTATATTGATGATATCCTCATCGCATCGGAATCGGTAGAAGAGCATGTAAAACACATCCGCATCGTATGTTGTCGTCTTCGTCAAGCACACCTGGCTATCAATTTTAATAAATGTCAATTCGGAAAACGAGAACTAACTTTTTTGGGCCACACAATCAGTTCAGATGGATTAAAACCGCCAGAAGATAAAGTAAAAACAATACGAAATTTTCCACAACCGAAAGTCGCAAAAAATTTAAGGAAATTTCTAGGAATGCTGAATTTTTATCGTCCGTTTATTCCGCATGCCACGAAAAATCAACATATATTACAACGATTGGTCAATGGCAACAAAAAGAATGACAACAGTGTTGTAAATTGGACACCCGAGGCTGAGATCGCTTTCGTTGCTTGCAAGGACGATCTCGCAAATGCAACGCTATTGAACTATATGGCACCAGAAGCACAAATAACACTCACGACTGATGCTTCGGACGATGCTGTAGGCGCTGTTCTTCACCAGATCATCAAGGACCAAATTCAACCACTCGGATTCTACTCAAAAAAGTTTACACCTGCGCAGAAAAATTACAGCGCGTATGATCGAGAATTAACAGCCGTATACCAGGCAATTCAACATTTTAAATACGCACTCGAGGGCAGAGAGTTTATGGTTTTCACAGACCATAAACCACTCATTTTCGCGTTTAAGCAGAAAAGTGAGAAAGCATCGCCACGAAGAGCTCGACAACTTGATTTAATAAGTCAGTATACAACCGACATTCGTCATTTACCAGGATCAGACAACGACATTGCAGACTTACTCTCACGCATTAATACTGTACAAAAAGAAATAATTAGTTTCGATGAGATGGCCACACAACAACAAACAGATCCAGAACTGCAGACTCTTTTAAGCGAAGGTAACGATAAATCGATAAAGTTATCAAAACTATCCATTCCAGATTCGACGTATGAGATTTTCTGCCACGTTCTGCGAGACAAAATAAGACCATACGTACCGAAGTGTTTTCGTCAAACAGTGATTCATAAACTTCACTCTTTATCACACCCCGGTATCAGAGCAACAAAACAACTGGTAGCTGATCACTATGTCTGGCCTTCGATGTCCACAGATGTAGCTGCATTTGTCCGTTCATGTATTCCGTGTCAGAAAGCAAAAATACATCGACACACGAAATCACCTTTAAGCGACTATGCGTCCATCGATGTCCGTTTCGAGCACATAAATATCGACATTGTCGGACCGCTGCCAACTTCAAATGGATTTCGGTACTGTCTGACATGCATTGACCGATATACAAGATGGCCAGTGGCGATTCCGCTAATAGACATAACAGCGCAAAGTGTGGCAAGTGCACTAATCAGCGGTTGGATATCTACGTTTGGTATCCCCTTACGAATTACTACGGATTTGGGTCGTCAATTCGAATCGGCTATTTTTCAAGAATTAACGCAAATACTCGGCATCAAACATTTACGCACAACACCGTACCACCCACAGTCTAATGGGATTATAGAACGTTGGCATCGAACATTAAAGGCCGCCATCAAGTGTTCGGAGACGAATTGTTGGAGTTCAGCGCTTCCACTAGTGCTCTTGGGAATGCGATCAACCATTAAGAGCGACATCGGTTTAAGTCCGGCAGAGATGGTGTACGGAGCGCCGCTACGAATCCCTGGTGAGTTCCTTATGCCGCGAAAAAGCAAAACCAGCCAAACCGAGTTCGTGGAATTACTTCGAAAATCAATGCTCGAGTTACCAATGACGAAACCAGTACGACACGGGATGGAACGATATTGTGTGCAGCCAGCATTAAGAGACGCCAAATACGTGTTTATCAGGACCGATCGTGTAAAAACGCCTTTGGAATTCAACTACGAAGGTCCGTTTGAAGTAATATCCAAATCTGAAAAATACTTCGTTTTAAAAATAAATCAGCGAGTGACAAAAATATCGATCGATCGTTTAAAGGCCGCATACATATTCGACGATACAACAACACCAACAGCAATACCTCAACAGGAAACCAGTAAAGAACAAAAGAACGACATCGCTTCGAAAAATATTACTACATCAAATGATGCAAAACAAAAACAATCGAAAACCGACAACGAGCCACAAACAAAGAAGACATCATCTGGAAGACATGTTAGATTTCCTCTAAAATATCGTTAGTCGATAACTAGGTGGGGGATATTGTGGTGAATATACATTTTTAATGGATTAACATATACTAATATTCGTTCATTTTCATTTTAATATTTTTGTTTGGCAATACCATGAAGTATACAATACGTTTAAAATTCATTTTTTGATTCATCTCTCTCAATTGTCATCCTTCTGATGAAATAGCGACGCCTTTTAACTTTTCAACTTTTAAAACCTAAAAACAACTGTGTATCTTTATTTAATAAAAACATAATTTAAGTAATACTTTTAGTGTTGTGTTTTATTGGTGTTACGAAACACTAAAACCTCATTCAAATCCGTTCAGTAGTTTTTTTGTTTTGGTGGCACATACATACATACTTTTTTTAGACTTCATTTTATAAAAGTAGTGACGGACTAAAAAATCAAATATGACATTTGAAGACCTAAATAATTTATTAGACTCTGCAGAAATGATTCTTGAATGCATGGATACCAAATCGGGTGCATTTCATAATAAAAAATTAATTCGCTGGTTAATTCTTTGCTTCATTTCAATTCATCCGCCATATTCAAATGTTATGCTCATATCAACAGCCAAAGAAGAATAAAGCAAGTTCGAAAAAAAAGAAGAAGAAAAAGAAATGTCAAAAACACGCGAAGAAAATCTTTGCCCATATGCACCGGGCAAATGTATTTTTTGTTTCATTATCTCTCTCTTTTGCACTCATTTAAGTCTCACGCAACACGCGTAGTGTAAAGCGAGGTACACACCATCATACAAGAGTGTCACTCAAAACTCATATCGTTTTTGCATTATGAAACTCGCGTACACACTATACGTTTTGTATGACAACCCAAATCATCGTTGTTGTTGTTGTTTTTCGACCCTCTCTACTTGGATTTGCTTCTTGGATGACGAAATTTCTATACACACAATCGAAGAAAAACAAAGATGGCCGCTGAGTGTCACTCCGTAGCGAAAAATTTCGTGAGCATCATTTTTGAGTGTCAAAGTCAACCCGAATTTCGAGCGTACACATTAAGGAGCTCACACACCGGAGCGGTAGGCGGTAGCGGCAGCGATACAACGGCACAAAATCCTATCGCGGTAAATATAGGTGCACACATTGGGGCGGTATACCGCTTCCGATACTGCGGTATTGCGGCGGTAAAATTTTGTACCGCAGCAAGTTGCGTTGTCCGCGTACCGCCTGTCAAAATGTAAATTATTTCTGATGTTGAAAATAAATATATTTTATTTGATTTGACTCATTCAGAGTTTAAAAATATGAAGGACACGGATAAAATATGGAAAAATTTAGCAGAGGTTTTAATAAAAGGCAGTGAGTGTTCTTAGTACTAAAAAAGGAAAAGTTTAAGTTCTGTGAAAATCGCTTTTGTGTGCGCGAACAGGCGGTATACCGCTACCGCGTCTCTACCGGTACCGCGTACCACCCCGGTTGTGAGCTCCTTTATCAGTTTTGCGTGTTATCATTCAAAGCTGACATTCTTATATGATGGTGTGTACCTCCATGCCATGCAACTTAATTTGACTATTTTTTGACATTCCTTTTCATTTCATGTTCGCGGGTGACAATGTCGGTTGTTGTCTAATACCTACATAAGTACATCTTGTTTTGTTTTGATGCAGTTCGCATTAACAATTATTTGTTCGGGAAAATAGATAAGGAAATTGCTGTGACCCCATAAAACAATTTTTTTTCTCCAAAAGTACGCTCAACCGAAAAAAATCATAAAAATCTAAATTCTAAGTAGACAACATAATAGCCGTTTTTTATTATCCTCGTGATCTGATCCGGATCAGATCAACTCATAAGTTTGTGTGCATTACAACAACAATACGAGATCTTGCTTTTTATCAGGATTAATTTCTCACTATGATATACTTTCGCTTGTGAATTCTGCTGTATTAGCCGTGTTTTATTATCCCCGTGATCTGATCTGGATCAGATCAGAATAATAAAACAAACTAGATCAAAGTTCTGTGTTGTGGTGATTGTACAAGCTAAGTTCATTTTGACATTTAGTGCGAAGTTGCCATGCGAATGAATATTTTCTTTTAAATGAAAATTGAATGCGCTTGTTTTATTTTTTTAGTAGGAAATTGTTAATTTTGATTAAAAGATACCAAATGAGAATAATATTTTGTAGCTATAATTTCACTTTCGTAAGGCTTACATATCATTATGAGCAGAACATTAATTTATTCGAACAAAATAGCATTTAATGATATTTGGATTGCCAATAATATTTGTATACTCTAATCTGGCAACATGTACCCTTGCCAATTGTCGATAATACAGTGGAATTCACAAACGAAATTATATCATAGTGAGAAATAGTCGAACTAATTTTTGGATTACGAAAATTGATCTTGATAAAAAGCAAGATCTCGTATTGTTGTTGTAATGCACACAAACTTATGAGTTGATCTAATCCGGATGAGATCACAGGGATAATAAAACACGGCTAATGAAAGGAATTGTCAAAAGTGAATGTGTCGACGAAAAACACAAAGAAGAAACACCGATATCCCTGTGACCTGAGCAGTCCCAGCGATTCTGTCTACCCCGGCCACCACATATGTAGGTTTCTCTTCAACAAGTTCGAACAAACGAGTGACAAACAACCGGATCGCAAACAAGAATTGCAACGTTTAGAAGCCGGCATAGGAAGGTGTATAAATTCTGCTTCTTCGCCACCTAGAGGCAGATAGCCAAACTCATCATTCGACAAATTCGAGTTGGCTGAACTTCTTTAACCAAAACCAAAAATAGTGAACTGCTCCTGACTTCGTGTGGTACATGATTTTGCGGATTCTCTCGTCATTGTTAAACTGTCAAACGTAAAATCTCTCTAAAGTTGAAGAAAATTCTGTCTGTTGTAAAACATAATATATTGTTAACTTTACTAAATAAATTATTAAAATGCCTGTTGAAAACCTAGAAGAACAAGGCTTAGAAAAGAATCCAAACTTGGATTTAGCACAATACAAGTTTTTATTAACCCTTGGCGAAAATAAAAACGATGTCGCCATCAAGACCAAGCTCATCGATGCCATAAAGGCCGATAACATGGCACCCTGGTTTGAGCATGTTTGTACCGAACTCAATTGGGCTGTCGACAAGGAGTTATTGGCCCACATGAAGGAGAACAACAAGACGGAGTTGGAAAAGCTTGACGCAGCAATTGAAGACGCTGAAAAAAATCTCGGTGAGATGGAAGTGCGCGAGGCGAATTTGAAAAAGTCGGAATTTTTGTGCCGAATCGGGGACAAAGCTGGTGCGGAGTCGGCATTCCGAAAAACTTACGAAAAAACCGTTTCACTGGGACACCGCTTGGATATCGTTTTTCATTTAATTCGCTTGGGTCTTTTCTATTTGGATCATGATCTTATTACTAGGAACATTGACAAAGCAAAGTATCTCATTGAAGAAGGTGGTGACTGGGATCGACGAAATCGATTGAAGGTTTGTTAATTGTACTATAGGTATTTATTAAGTTAATGAGAAAGAGGTCATCACTTGAAATGGTGATTCATCGAGTACTCTAATACTGTCCTATGACAATTTTTTACATTGTTCTGATTTCCGAAACTATTCAGTTTATACTTTGACTTATGTCCCGTCCCCTTTTATAGGTTTACCAAGGCATCTATTCAGTGGCGATACGTGACTTCAAGGCTGCCGCTGCATTCTTCTTGGATACTGTTAGCACGTTTACCTCGTATGAATTGATGGACTATCCGACATTTGTGCGGTATACCGTTTATGTCTCAATGATAAGTTTACCCCGAAATGAATTAAGGGACAAAGTTGTGAAAGGTGCCGAAATTCAGGAAGTACTGCACGGTCTGCCGGACGTAAAGAAATATCTCTTCTCTCTGTACAACTGTCATTACTCGGAGTTTTTCCAACATTTGGCTGAGGTGGAGTTAATTTTGCGAAATGACTATTTGGCAAATCCCCACTATCGTTTCTATGTTCGCGAAATGCGTATCCTGGCGTATACACAGCTCTTGGAATCGTATCGGTCACTCACATTGCAGTACATGGCCGAAGCGTTTGGCGTCGACATTGACTACATCGATCAGGAGCTATCGCGCTTTATTGCGGCTGGCCGCTTACACTGTAAAGTAGACCGTGTCGGTGGAATTGTTGAAACCAATCGCCCGGACAACAAAAACTGGCAGTACCAGGCCACCATAAAGCAAGGAGATTTGTTGCTTAATCGTATACAAAAATTGAGTAGAGTAATCAATATTTAGATGTAGTAGATCATGAAAAGTCCCCATATTTCCTTTCATTTGAATATTTTGTATTAATAACTTGCATTAAAAAATAAATAAATCTTCTTTGCCTTAACTTGATTTGTTTTAACTTAGAGTTGGATACAAGAAAAAATTGTTTTGTTACTGATGAAAAATTGATACAAGGCGAAGTTGAAGACCCCAAAATTACTTCTATGACCTTTTAATTTTATTAGTCCCTGCTAAGCATACATCAGCAATATCTGCTCGACAACAAACCTATCTTTAATAGTGAAAAGTAAATTAGACCTATTTTAACGTCAAATTAAGCAGTCATCACTCGACTTTATTAGAACTATGTATAACCATTGAGCATTTCGGTATATTGAATTCGACTCAATTCTGATTTCAAATGTACATTTTTTTTTTAATTGAAGCAAATCAATTTCAAAACCGAAGCTATTGAAGAAGAATAATAATTTGGACATATGTAAATCTTTCCTCTGAGAATACATATTTATAAAAGATAAAACAATCTCAGCTGTATTCCAGTAAATGGAAAGCGCCTAATGTAGCCCAGTGTATTGACAGCTTATTTTTTTGGACATAAATCTTTCCTCTGAGAATATTTATTAAAAGATAAAACAATCTCAGCTGTATTCCAGTAAATGGAAAACGCCTAATGCAACGTATTGACAGCTTATTTTTGGGAAGTTAAGTTTGACATTACAGCTCCTAACGAATTTTTTTTTATATTGAAAATCTGATTACTACTAAGTATGTAGCTAAAGTCAAATAATTAATTACGACTAGCCACTGCAAATTAGTGAGCGCTTCGCAGCATCCAAAAATATTCATGCAGTTTAACTTCCGACTCAGTAAACCTAACACGCTCATCGAAATCGATAGTCCTGGCTAAATAATCTATAGATTTCGCGTAGACATTTATTGTCAGTGCTTATGGTTAAGTTCTATTGGGTCAAAGATGAAAAATAAATCGTCGAAATACAGAAGTATACATCGCTGTAAAGAGCGCTCAAATGGACGAGTGTTGGAATCGTTAGAAAGTCGTCGCAGCAATGTAGATTTATTAAGGGGGTATTCTAGTCTAGCGGTACGAATTTTGGCTGTTTTTTAAAATTCGATAAAAAAAACTAAGTATATTTTTACTAGTCAGTCTTTTATTAGTGTATTTATTAGCATTTTAACAATACAAAAAAAAAAAAATTAAAAAAAACTTTTTGAAAATTTAAAAAATTACAGGCTGGTTTAGTGACATGATTCCAACCCTTGTGGTGATACAAAAAAAAAAAACAAAAAGATGCTTAATCAGTAAGAATGTCGCTATCGACTGAGCTACGGAAATAAAAAACAAAATTTTTTTCACAAAATGGCGGCTGATTGAAAAAAGGTAATTTTTTGCCCTTTTTTCAGTTTTTAATTTTTTAAAATATGTACTAAAAAAAAACAACATTCCTGCGATAGAGGGATATATAAAGAAAATCCACACCAAATTTCAAGTTAATCGGTTCATTAGAACTTGAGAAATCATGTCAGACGTGTTGGAAAAAGTAGTTTCGAGAAAAACGCGTTTAAAGAAATACGATAGTACGACCTTCACATAGAGACTTTCTGAGAACGATACAACGACCTTCACATAGAGACTTTCTGAGAACTCATGGTGTATAAGAGACTTTCTGTAGGATAATTCGGGAAACGTTTGAAGGATACATTTTTGAATGTCTAATCTTTAAAAATATGAAATAAAAAAATTCTAGACTAGAATACCCCCTTAACGTTATCCGTTAATCGACTTCAAAGACGGATAGCATGGTATTTGCTGGACGTTACGGCTGTGGTTTTGAATTGAATTTGTTTCGCCAACAGTAGACAGTGTTCCCTTCGCAACCATTCATATGTATGTAAGTGTTCAAAAAGCTTGTGTACCAGTGTGTACTGATATGTGTAGACAAGAGAAATAAAACGCAACTATCTTACCCACAGTTTGACATATTTATATTCTCGTATATTAAACATTCTTAATAATAAAAAAATATCCACTTTTATTAAAACAAAATTAACTAGACTATAAAACAATTTTAACAGAATAAAAAAAAACATTCAGCACAACCTTCCTCAATCTTAATTGCTAAAATTTTTTTTATTTTGATTAAGTTTAAAAAAAAAATTTTTTTTACACTAGTTAAACTTTAGCAATTTGGTGATAACTTTTTTTACATTCTTTGAAGACAAACATAACGAGTATTTTTGTATGACTTTTGTTTAAATTTTAATTTGTACTTTGATTAGATCGAATTAGAAGATTTGCGGTCAAGTTGTTGCGAGGATTTTTGGCATTATGGTGTCTCATTTTTACCCTTCCAACTGCTGTCATTGCTGCTATGTTTTGTGGCAGTGATTTTATCAGGGCTTGGTGTCGGCGTAGTCTTGCCTTCAACGCTAGTGTTTGTCATCGTCTCATGTGTTACTTCCGGGAAAGACCGATATTCTTTGTCTCCTCTGTTGCTGGACGTACTCAGATTGTTGATGCTACCAAAGTTATTGCTACAATTTTGTTGGCGGCGAAGCTCGGAAAGGTGACTTGTACTAAGGTTAATCAGTGCGTTCATCATAACCTTGTTGCGTTGGTAGTCTTTTCGTAAATGCTGACGAATTTCGGTGTGACAGTGTTCGTTGTTTGTAACGATTATCTCCCCTGTTTCTGTGGTGGTAACACGAGCCTTGCAGTTGAATTTTCGTGACAAATTACACTGCCAGTACTTCTTGTCCTTGCGCACGTACTGTATACCAAAAGTATGACCATCGTGCACTAGCAACGGCTTACCACGTTGGCTAAGCATAAACTCTAGTTTACCGTGAAACCATCGTTCACCTGGTGCTACTATAATTGTACAGATAGTGGTTAAGAGGGAGGTTTTTAAGATAAATTAAAAATTTTAAGAGCATTCAGTGAGGAACTATAGTTACGACAAGTGGATGGGCTATATGATTAGTATTCCCGGAATGAAGCACATTAATGATTTGGAAGGCATATTATGAAGGTGATTTAATGTATTACAAACTAATAACTGTTTTCTTTCTTTTTTGGCCAGTTTTCCCAGAATACCTACATATATACATACTTACTGCGAATTTTGTTTATCTTCACATATCGGGTTTTCGTTTTTATTTTTCTGCAAGGCTATAAAATATATTTTGTACAAATACACCTATGTAACACTTTAAATAGTTCGCAATCCATATTTTCATCCTGGTTTCTGGATCAGCAGGGCAGATTTAAAAACGGATTCAGCATTTATGTTGTTAAACTTTTCTGATCAGATTTTAAAAAAAAAATAACTAATTTGGCTGAATTCTCAACAAATTACTGAATGAAAACTAATAAAAGTATATAAATAATGAACTATTCGCGTTTTGTGATATGTATACGTTTTTGGTCAAATTGAATGGTCTTTGGTCGTGTCGGAAAGACGCAGACTTTCTGCATTCGAAGTTTTTAGTTTAAAAATTGCCCCATTTACGTCTGCTTTACCCAATTGGGTACACCCACCTGGAGCGTTTTTCTGTAATTTTTAGTTAAACTATTAATCATTTCACGGTTCTAAAGTGGTAAATATAAAATTATTTAGTTCTGTTGTCATTTATATCCAGTATTTTTTCTCGTATACTCATTTGATTTTTTAAAAACATGATTTTTTAAATTTTTTTAATGTAATGGGTAAGAAACGTTGTTCGGTTTTATTTTTTAAATTATTTATTTAGTACTTACCGCGTAATGGTTTTTCGGGTTTCAATTACTTATGTGTTTATTTCGAGAACCTTTTCTGATTAGGGGAAATATTAGTTTATAACTAATCGATAATTATCCAGGCTAAGGTCTTGTTGTATTTTACATTGAAAACATGTGTAGTCTATATAGATTCGAAAAAAACACGCATATTGTAAAAATTCCTTTTTTTTTTCTTGAAATACATAATCTGTAAGATTGAAAACTCGGCAGATGATACATACATATACGTATATATTTACATATTATGTACATGATGTAGAAAATGGAACCTCGATTGTCCGTATTCCGATAATCCTAGTTTTTCGCTTATCCGTGTGGCATTTCGCTAATCTGTGTACAATTCTCTGATTGTAACTCGATTATCTGGGCCGAGTATGTATTTTGCATGCAAGTCGGGAAATCGGTATTTGTAACAAACAGTATTTCAGTAACATGCGCTTTCGTGTTTGCTTTTGAATTTTGTTTTAGAATAGAATAGAATATACGGCGTCAGCAGTCCTATACAGAACCAAGCCTAGCTTCTCGCAACCATTTGTGTGTGCGTGTTATTTTTTCACCAAGGAAGGGACCTACAGTTTTTGCCGACTCCGAACGGCGCGGCGAGTTGAGAAGCTTCTAATGACAAATGATACTCTTTGATTGCTTGTCAGATATTCGAAAAAGGTGAAAAAATTTTAGGTGTTTTTGCTGGGACTCAACCAGGGCAGCATGCATAGTAGTCCAACGCACTAACCACCACGGCTACGGCGACCACTTGAATGCAGCGTCGCCCCCCGTACTACAATTATTGCATTTTTTGAGTACAAATTTGGGAACTGAGTCCGGTACTACTTTTATGGTGAGACGTACTACTATTTTAAAGTACATGACCATATCCCTGCCTTATGCCATATGTCAAATACATATCACCACATTCCGCTTCCCTCTTATTTCACACTTAAATAATAAGGCTGTGTGTCAATTGCATTAAAATTTGATCCCCTGGCTAGTTTTTGACAATAGTTCGATGAATATAGACTTAGTGTCTAATTTTCGAGTGTTTGTTTCGGTTTTCTCGATGGACATACATATATACCACACTAGTGTACACATACGATGGGAGAACTAGCATTCGTCTGAAAATAATGTTTAAACCAGTTCATATTGGCTAAATCGTATAAAATCATTTATAAACAACAGTTTGGTAATTTTAGTTATAATAAAATTTAAGGAAATTTACAATTTTCAAAAAAGTGTTAAAAAAAATAGCAAAAAGCTAAAATTTTATCCACCTGTACAAACGTCAAAAATTAGCCAGTGGATACAATTCTAACACGATTGGCACCTAGTTTTGATTTTAGTCGCATTTTAGTTATTATTTTTTTTTCAATTTTCGATTAAACATAGAAGGCAATGAAGGATATTTTTCTTATAAAATTGAAAAGGTGACATTTCTATTCACATCAAAAGACAAAAGACGTTCTTTCAACTCAAAATACCTGTGAAGACATTTCAGTAACAACAGCAAATTAAATTGCATCTAATTGTAGACTTTTCAACTTGGACGTAAATACATCTGCTGCGGTTATGAGTAGTAATTTAAATTTTTGTACTACTTTTAGTACTATTTGAGTACAATTTTGGATTCGAATGAATACTTTCATTCATCGAAATGGGGGCAACGCTGCTTGAATGTTGTTTTACCAGATATATTTCTGTTCATTTGAGAGACAGTTAATATTGTAGTAGGTAAGCAAAGCTTGTATTTCTGGATATTTAGAGGTAGGTGATGTCTTTTAGTGGGTAAGCAGCATATTATTGTATTTTAATATTACATTCCAGAGGATGATTAAAGGCCGGTGAACATACATTACCTATCATGGAAGCGAAACGCAAAAGAATTGTTTTGACTATTGAAAATAAACTTAAATTAACTTAAAGCTATATTTTTATTAATTTTTCGATTTTCCGTGTTTTTAGTTTTCCGGCAACCGCTCTCCGGTCATTGTACCGGATAATCGAGGTTCTACTGTATCTGATTAGATTTTAAGTGTAATAAACGAATTATTTTTAAGGTCAGGTCAGCCGCTTTCTTTTTTTTGTTAAAGAACATCGTAAGGACCAACAACAAAAAATCTAGTTTCTGGTGTAATTGAGAAAGTATTAGAACTTAGTTTTGTTTTCTACTATTGTTTTCTATTATCTGAGTTTCCGTTTAACCCGGGAAAACAATGCGAAATTCGTCTCTTTGTCAGTTTTACGTTTAGACGTCACAATCCTGAAAATGCTGCCCATTTTTTCAAAAAATTAAGACGTCGTAAGGCGAATTTGCGCAATCTGTGTCAACATTAATTAAAATCACTTACACATGTAAAAAAATTTCTAACAAAAACCTTTTCGAACTTTTAACCCATATCAGAGAAGATAACATAAATACTGTACATAGACTCGTACTAGCCATCAAACTAGACAAATATATTTAAACCTATTTCATAGCTAGCCGAAAACCCTGGTAGCTAGCGCTACTTATAAAAAGTATTAACTTTGTAATTAATTTACGATTTAATAAATTTATAATAATAATAAGCATTAGAAAAATATTTCAATTACTAATTGGACGTTTCTAAATGTATTTCCTAAGAGGTTTTAGGCAAACGCGTAGGGCGCGTTAGTGGACATGGTATAGTAGAGGGAACTGAGGGCATCTGAGGGTATCATGTTACAAGTTGTTGTAGATCTAATCTAACATAGGCTTAAATTCGAAATCTGCAGTATGTTTTGATATTTAACTTTTTTTTTTTTTTCTGTGAAAAAGCGACATGTTTTTTTTTATATTAATAAATAACAAGCATAATATATAAGATTTGCATACTTAAATAGGTTAATTCTGAAATAAACAAAATAAACACAACTTACTTGGAACTAACCAGATACACTTGTATGAATTCCGAATTTTTCTTATAAAATAATGTATACAGATGCACCAATATTATTTTATCCATTTGAGTTCATGCGGATGATAAAAACCCCTTTATACATGCATCCAAAATTAACTTATTGCAAAAATCATGTTTTTTTTTAAATCATCAATGTTTTTTTTTGTTTTATTGATTTTATATGATACATTAGCATAATTCTTTAATTTTTTTATACTATGCAAGAAAAATACGTGGCGAAAAACAATCAATGTTTTTATATTTTATAAATACACAACTTATACGTAAATATTTGAAATATAACATCACCAACAAAAAAAAAAAAGGTTATTTATAAATTAAAATGTTAATAATACAATTTTACTCTAAGTACGGACCCAACATTTAAAAAAAAAAACTATTTCTTTTAGAAAAAACATTCTCTTTGTTTTTGTTTGTATTATTTACATAACTTTACACAGCTTTTTGCTTTAATGTTTTGTAAAAAATTTTATATTAAAAATATAAATTTTAAAATAAAGTCCAAACTGTTTTTCGATAGAACAAGTTGATAAGACATTTTATCTATCAACCACAGAACGATGATATGAGAAGTTTAATATGCATGAATCGTTTAATCGTAAATCCCTTCGAATGTCATAGTAGACTTATAATACTCAAGTGCAAACGATATCAATCCATAGATGTGTATGGAATAAAACTACTACCGTATCGGAATTTTGCGCATTATCGCTGCCTTGATTATCTCCTTTAATCGATTGAGTAGCAAAAAACGAAACATCAAAATGTACTTTGTTTCTTCTTTGTTCAAATCGTAAATCTATCGATTGGAGAAACACGAATAAAGCAGTTCACTGGAAGAATCATACGTTCTACTACAAATAAAAATTAGCATATCGGCTTAAATAAAATTAACTTAAAAAACAACAATAATTTTTACTTTTTACAAGGAATATAAACCTATTTATAAGTATTGCACTCGTTTCTTTTCAATTTTTCTTTATCAATTAAGGGTGACTCTTAAACCTCTGGCTGCGCCAAGTTGAATATTCTGCATCCATTCGCAGACATCACTATACTCTGGTTACATGTTCTCGATTTTAAAGTTATGAGCACTGCCCGGCGATATGGTAATGGAACTGATTATATGCGAGTGCTGAGATGAGTTATGGGAGTCCTGGCAGTTGTTGCTTATATCGTCTGGTGACACTGATGAGTTCGGCACAAGCGATGCTGTTGCGTCGGGGACATGTGAGGACCCATTTCCCTCACTCCCTTGTGAAGGTGATTCCAAGGCGACACCACCAGAACCGCTTGGGCCAGCCGAAGAATGCATGGGTGAATCTAAGTTGTCGCCGTGGGACGGATTACTACTACGGTTCGATGGACTGTTGATGCAGGGGCTTTCGGTTAGAATTGGTGTTATTTCCAAGCTCGAAGGAGGCTGCGGTATCTGATGGAGAGACTGATGCTGAAGCGATTGATGTTGTTGTTGAGAGTGCAGCGCATTCATTTGAGGCGAGTGTTGCGATGGCAACGAGTTTAACATGGGAGCCATGTTAGACAAATGCATGAGATTCACATTGTGCATCATATTTTGAATGACTGAGCTCTGACTGTGTGGTGACACATGCTGGGTAGGGTGGTGATGATGACTAGGAACGTTTTGATGCATTTGGTGGTGTGCGGGATTCGAGGACAGACCCTGCGGCAGGTGGTGATGATGCGGCGTCTGCGTGGGTTGCTGCTGCTGCTGCTGCTGGTGGTTCATAACTGCGATATTATGTTGCGACAAATTAGTGGCGCCTTGCGGCAGACGAATATTCGACAGAGTGTTGTTTAAATTAGCGTTTGAAGTGGGAATTTGCATCAGATTTCCAGGGCTATTTGGTACCATAAGACTTGGGTTGTTTTGTTGCGGAGGCATCATTTCTAAGCCACCGCCAACGTTTCGCATATGAGGCGGATGGTTATGTACGCCAGTTGCAGATATCACTCGTCCTTGGTGTGTTATGCATCTCGCTCGGCACATGCTTATGCGATAGGACTTACAGAGCCAGTATGTCTTCATGCCTTGTTGGGTTGCTACTGTGTTGTTGCGATTAAAGACGCAGTTTGCATGCAGCAGAGAAGTAGACGATAGCATAGTAACATTCCCGCCGCCTAATTAAGTTAGTATATTAATAAAATCATTGTCGTTCAAGTTTTTTTTTTTAAGACATGTGCATATTTGTGTGGTCGCAAGGCATTAACGCCTTACTTCTAAGAAAAAAATGTCATTTTTAGATAAATGATTCTTTATATACAATTTCAATCACAGAATCACGGTGTTTAATCACTTAACTATGTCCCAATTTGAGATAAGGCGGTAATGCATTGTGACCACAAGTGTTATAGTTATGAGTGTGTTCGGGTTTATAAACCGTAGCAGAAAGGTCAACAGTGGGCACAAAGTGTGAAAGAATAATCATCAAATAATATTTTTTTCTCAAAATGAGCCATGAAAAGATCACACCGAAAGTATTCTTCGATAGTTTATTGCAATACCCCGAATTGTTTTTTAATGTCTTTTCATTTGCATTAACTCAAGAGCTTAATACTTATTTAACTACGAGTTCAATTCAGGCAAATGAAGCATTAGAAGCAGTTATTTACAATTTATTTTGAAATCAGTCATCAGAATCATAGCTTAAAAGTTATTATGCATGTTAAAGGGGAGAAAAGAAACTCAAGAAAATTATATTGTTGAAAACATCTACGAAAGTGTGATAACAGATAGTTTTGTGAATAGAAATTGAAGAAAAGCGTAAGTACATCGTGTTTTTCATGTGCTTTAATATAACTGGTGCCATACAGGAAGATCAAAAAAACGATCCACAGCGAGCGAAGCCTTACAGAGAATTTAATTGCAAAGTTTAAGTCAGTTTTTTATTCCTAAGCAATTACCCGAGTAAGTAATGAACCTAACCACAAGATGGCAACGCTGATATCAAATTACTATACCATTGGCTGCTAAAGAATGCTAAAGAATGTGTAGTAATTTTTCATCATTATCAGTGTAAATATAGCAAGCGACACGTGGCCATAGTAAAATAGATATCCGTCATGATCCAATTTTCCTATAGAAACTGTCGTCCTACTTAACGAGACTGAGAAAATAACGTTAAATGTTTTACGTTACCTGCTTTGTTAATGATGGCTGACCCTAAACAGGATAGATTTGGTAAATTTATTTCAGACAATTTTTTTATTTTGGTTTACATCTTGTTGTTTTGGCTTCTATGGCAGTATAATTTTGGATAATTTATTGGTATCCAATTTAATAAGTAAAGGCTAGTACGGTGCTCGCGCTAACTAAATTTTTCATACAAAATTTGTCGTTGGTTAACGCAAAGATAAAATTCCGCTAGGAAATCTATCCGAGTGTACGGTGCTCATTCTAAAATGCTAGCTAAATAGGTAGATGCATAGGATATGTCTCCACAAAATTTTAGCCAGCCTTAATGTCCGAATTTTTTACGTTTCAAATTCAAATAGAAATTTAAAACAAAAATCAATTATTCGGTTGAAATTTTTCGAGGATTTTTGTGAAAAGAGTGCATGTATACTGCTGCTGCTGTTTGTTTATTTAAGCAAGAGAATGAAAATGAAAAGGCAATGTAGCCGACGGGGGAAGTCAAAGAATAAATTAAAATAATCAGGAGCACAGAAAAAAAGCCTTACTGCCCGAACACAATGGCGAAGCTGTAGTGAAAGTAGGCAGCGCTGTCAAAATTAAAATACACGTAAAACCTATAGCGCGAACACAATGCGAAGCTGATGCTGTAGTATGAATTGTATGGTGAAACACAAAGTTCAGCCAACTTCAAGTTTCTACTTCCACTACAGCGTCACCATTGTGTTCGGCCAGTTATGACAAGGGTGGATTTATCAATTTCTACAACTAGTTATCAATTTCTACAACCAGCTCTACAAACAAAATTTATCTGGCATTTATCTTTGGTTTCCATGTGAATTTTTGGAGACCGGCGGAAATTTAGTTCAGCGCGAGCACCGTGATAGCCTTAAATACTTATGAATAACAGCATTGATTGATGAATAATGCATTGAACTGAAAGTAGATAATATTGAAAAACAACATGCTTTTGGATCTATCCATTTGGGTTTTCTTATTACTTTTTTAATATTGGCACATATTCATAGTTTCCTTGTGAATCTCGTTAAATTGAAAATTTTCTTTGGTTCCTTGAAAATCTCGGTAAATTGAACAACCCTATGTTCTTATCTACACTCGTTAATTTGAAGCGTTTGTGCTGGCTGTTTTCCACACAATACGCTGTAAATTGTAGTAGACAAGGCAACCGATAACTTGAATTAGGTATGCAACTAGTGTACGTAAACAAAACACCGGAGGAATAAGTCACTTCTTCGAATCTGTACACCTATACCTAGGTAGGCACTTTTGTTGACAACTGAATAAGTTTCTTTCTCTACGTAATTCAGTTTGCATTTGACTGTGATCCATGACGTAGTAGCTTGGTGTAAAGGTTTAGCTTATTTTTACATTTGGCTTGGCTTTACATTGCATTGCATTGTGAAAAAATGGGTTGTCTCGACACATAAATATGAAAAGATTTTTGGAAAAATGTGCTCTCGATAATTTTAAATGTTTCTTCTTTCCTTTCGATAATTACAAGTTTCGTTAAATAAAAGATTTACAAATTCAATTTATTGAGAGTCGACTGTATTTACAAAAGAGTTTTAGCAAACTGCACGACGATATAAGAAATTCAATTTTTGTATGTATTTAACTGTAACTGAGGTTCTACAAAAAAAAGAAACAAAACAATTCACGTTGAGAGAAACCAAACAGAAAGTAACAAGTTAAATTTAGGATAGTTAAAGGCTGAACTATAAGGTCTGTTCCTTTACTTTAAAATTGTTACTGATTCTTACTGATTTTAGACAAACCGCGTTCCTTTACACAAAAAAGTAGTAAAAGAGATAGGCAACGAGAGAGTAAAAATTTCCTCTCACTAAAAAATCTTACTATTTCTTACTGGACAAATTTCTTCCGGTAGAAATTGAACTATCTGTCAAAGTCAGCTGTTTCACTTGTTTGAACTATTTGCATTTTTTCATTTGAATTCAAAAAGTAAAAAAAATGGAGAGAAAAGGAACATAGATGAACGTTGAACGTTCTGAATGTTGAAATTTGCATTACGCAATATATTGCATACTGTATTGGTTCTGGGAAATCATCAGGGGTGGAATTTTCTGTAAAATCCAAAATCTTACAACAACACTCTGTTTACTTTTGCTTCACATATGTTTTTGACATTTCGTTTGTTGCAACTTTTGTAGTAAACGCGTTCCTTTACTTTTTCGTAATTTTGCCTTACTCTGAGAGAATTTTGCCTTACTCTGAGAGAATTTTACCCCCACTCCTTGAAATTCAATAATTTACTATTTTTGGAGCAGAAAGTAAAGGAACAGACCTATAATTGTGGAAAGCAATCGGAAGCTACTGTCAAAATCCTACGTTAAGTTTTCTTCCGAAATGTCAATTTCTCAAGTTGCCCATAAGTATAGGTTCCTTTACTTGAAAATTGTTACTGATTCTTACTGATTTTAGACAAACCGCGTTCCTTTACACAAAAAAGTAGTAAAAGAGAGAGGCAACGAGAGAATAAAAATTTCCTCTCACTAAAAAATCTTACTATTTCTTACTGGACAAATTTCTTCCGGTAGAGATTGAACTATCTGTCAAAGTCAGCTGTTTCATTTGTTTGAATTATTTGCATTTTTTTATTTTAATTCAAAAAGTAAAAAAATGGAGAGAAAAGGAACATACATAGATGAACGTTGAACGTTCTGAATGTTGAAATTTGCATTTCGCAATATATTGCATACTGTATTGGTTCTGGAAAATTATCAGTGGTGAACTTTTCTGTAAAATCCAAAGTCATACAAAAACACTCTGTTTACTTTTGCTTCACATGTGTTTTTGTACGTGGTCGTACGAAACGAACCCATTCTACTATTATAGTTCAGCCTTTAAAGCTTAATTGATAGCTCTTTCAAGGTTAATTCTTGTTGACAATTAAACGTAGAATCTTACTGCTCATTTGGTCACAAAGCCTATTTTATTAGAGTAGGTAGACACATGAAATACAATACTCTACAAAAAGTGTTCTTATGCCCGTTTTCACAGTGCGAGCTTAAGTGTCGAACCAACGATAATCTCAGGATTACCACGAATTGCGTTCCCACAGTGCAGGCTTAACGTAATCCTGCACTTAAGTAGTGTCATAACTTAAGCCACCGACTTCCACGGCTTAAGTATCGATCCAGATAGTAAATTGTTGCCGTAAGTGTACCAAAATAATATTAACCTACAAATACAGTACAGAAAACCTACCTAAACAACGAAATGTTTTATCTGGTAATGCGGCTGGCACTGTGACTCTCATTTTATGCAAGTGGAGGGGGATGATTCTGCTGATATTGCTGCTCGCTGCGCTCGCGACTTCAGTTGTGTATCTGTTTCATCAGGATGCACATCGAAGGAAGTGAGGGGTTCGCAATTTTTTTGTTTTCGTCAGCATACTGCTATTTCGTCGTTTTTTAAATTAAAAATGAATTAATTTAATTATTTTTCTATTTCCACACATGCAGCGGCTTCTTTGTCTTCTTTTCTTTTAATTTTCATTGTATTTTTTCTAAAAAGCACTTGACAAGGAAGTGAAAACTAAATTTCGTTTATCATTTTGTGTTCATTCACAATTACTTTTTTCCATTAATGGTTCACAATGACGCTCAATCCATGACTTAAATATACCACACTTAAGTGGTGACTGTGGGAACGAAAACTTCTTAGGTGACGGATTTTTTCAATCCTACACCTAACTAATCCAACACTTAAGCTCGCACTGTGAAAACGGGCATTAGTGTTCTAACATTTGTACGCATGATTTAAGAGAAAACGAATATAAAAATAATTTACAAACATTAAAATTATAAAAATAATTAGTAAAAAATACAATTAAAATAAATAAGAAAGAATAAATTGGCACAAACATAAAATGTCACAATATAACTCATACGCATGCATTGAAATAAGAAAATGAAAATGCAGTGTTAGAAGACATGAAATGAAGTGCACATAGAATAAAAGTTGCGACATGCAGAAGAAAACAATTCAACACTTACTTGGAGGAATGTCCATGTGGTTACCAAAGCTTTTCGAGTAGTCATTGGGTATGTGTAAGTCACTGGGATACTCGGGATTGTTCTTGTAAATATTGTAATCAAATCCGAAATGTGGAGGTATCGAGTTTCTCAAACCACCTGGGCTGGACGTATGGTCGTTACTTTCTCGTTTTACGCTGTTTAAATCGAAACGTGATTCTACCATCGATATGTGTGGTATTGCTGACAGAAAATTGTCCTCGGGATTAACGTGATCCATTGAGTCAGGACCCATATCGTGTTCGCTACTGTCCGTATTGCGTCGATATTGTTTTCTCGAATATATCGATAGAGAATCTGTACTAAATTCGGAAAGGCGCTTAAGGCCAGGTCCTGTTTGAAAGGGATTTGGGTTCTCAGGTGGGTTCTTAACGTGTGACGATGGCATGGGTGAAGGCGATGAAGTCGACGACGACGATGACGGTGCAGGGACATTTGTCTTTGCATCATTTATGATATTGTTATCATTGTTGTTGCCAGTCGAATGCTTATGATTTTGATTTGTTCCACTACCACCTGCAGACGATGAAGCTGTTTGGCCGGCATTAGCGCCAGATGTATTTTGTAGCTGACTAGGAGATTTCAGTGGTGCTGCGCTACTGCTTGCCAAACCTTTAATTTGAAGTAATTGTGCTATTTTCATAAACGCCTGCAATTCTGTATGTTTTACGTTAACTACTCCTTGGTACATAAATTGCAGCAGCTCACACATAACACCTACTGTGACATCTTTGAGAATTACTGCAAAGAAAAGAAAATATTTAATATATATAATAGGTAATGCACTGTAAGAATTTTTATGGGAAAAAAAAGACGTAAACCAACATAGTAAGTAAAAAAAACATTCTCCGTTTTTTGAAACTCAATCCATAGTTATAAAAAACTATTCATAGAAACCTCTCCACCTTTTGCTCAACTTTGTACCTTCCCCTCTAAATTGCTATTTGTTTTTCTTATTCTTCTTAAAATGTATTAAATTTATTCTAATGCTGTGATGAGCTCTGGTAGTCGTAGAATCTAGTGAGACTTGTACGTTTTCGACAAATAATTTGTCAATTTAAAACTCTTTCAAATAGCTCACTAGACTGCAATATTGTTGCAATTTGTTGATCATGACTTGCATCATCATAGGCGTGTCGGACAAAATTATAATGTCATCAGCGTAGTTTGAAAGTTTTATTTTAACCCTGGCGAATTCGATTTCTCCTGTCAAAAAGGTAAGCAGGTCATCAAGGAATATCGAAAAGCGTAGGGGACTCATGAGACAACCCACCCGCGACTCAAACCAGTCTGAAACGTCTTTTCCATCCCATACTGCAATTCTGCTCTCTTCATAAAGGCTTTGTATGATTTTAAGAACTTTTGTTGAAGCGCCAAGGTTACAATTTAAAGAAAAGAGCGACTTTTTTCTGGTCTAGATAAGATCTAGCAAAACTTGAAAGTGTAAAAATGTTGTCCACATTGGAATAGTTCTTCGCTTGGAACTCAAGCTGTCAACCGCTCCAAGTTGATGCCCATGAATATTTTCATTGCTGAATTCAGGAGTGATATGTCTCTGTGGTTGCTTGGGACACCGTGATCTCCCTTCACCGGGAGTCTGACAGAATCCCGGAAACGACAATCCCGGTAGCCCAAAATCCCGAATTTTTTTTTCAAAAATGCCAGGAAGAAAAATAGGTAAAATAATAAATACTTATACGTGCGTTTCTCTCGCATTTGGTCGAATTTATCGTCGACCACAGGCCATACTAGTTTTATTTAATATGTTGAATAGGTTTTCTTCTATTTTTTGTTCCTACAAATAAATTTTTATTTTCACTTTCGGGACTGTGGATTTTCGGGATTTTGGATCTTCGGGATTTTGGATTTTCGGGATTTTGGTTTTTGGGATTGTGAGCCCAACCCCCGTTCGGCTACCTCAAAGATAAAGTTGTGCGCTACTGTAAGTTTTTCCAGGAACTCATTTGTTGCATACTGTAGAACCTCGATTATCCGGTACAATGACCGGCAAGGGCTTGCCTTGTAGATATCACCTACCTCTTAAATATGCAGAGATACAACTGTTGCACTACAATATTACTTGCTTCTCAAATATACAGATATATAACTGGTAAAACAACATTCAAAAGCAAACACGAAAGCGCAAGTTACTAGGAAATACAGTTTGTTACGAATTCGGATTCCCCGACTTTTCCATGCAAAATACATACTCGGCCCAGATAATCGGGTTACAATCAGAGGATTTTACACGGATTAGCGAAATGCCTGGTACGCAGGGATTAGCGAGAAACATGGATTATCGGAACACGGATAATCGAGGTTCTACTGTATTTTCTAAAAATCGTACGGAATACGGGCCTCTCGCGGTGCTTAACTTAAATTAAACCTATGTGTAACTATATATGTTCGGCTAGAATCGGTGCATTAACTTCAACTCTAACTAATAGCGAAATATCACCGATAGTTAAAGAGTTTTGTTAGGGAGTGGGTGAAACGATTTACTAAAACCCTTACTAAAACTTTAACGATTGGCTGAACTCAGTCATTTCCGATTGAAAATGTGTATTTGAAGATTTATGAAATAGAAAAAAAGGTTTTCGTTGGATGATTTTGTAAATGTGCAACAATGCATAGATCGGTGTCGATCGACATACCATCTAATGCTAGAATTTATTAGTGGATTCCGCACAAGTTGACAGATAATACGCCTTAAAATAGTTGCCAGATACATCGTTGAAGAAAACCTATGTATTTCGTGGCTATTTTGGCGTTTTACCTCTATACAAGTGTACGTGTTCGTATGTAGTTCGAAGTTCGAAGAACGAACACGTTCACAAGAAGATCCAAGCTGTTTGCTGTTTTTGGTGTACTGTTTTACCCAAACACTACCACTGCCAATAATGTGATGTTATCTATTTTGATACAAAGAGCGAAATGAATCAAAAAACCGTATAATGTGAATGCTTCTTCGTTGTTCGTTGTACGTTAACCGAGCAATATACAACGAACAACGAACACTGCATGAAGAACGAACTTTAAAAGCGAATACCTCGGGAACTGAGGACCGTGGTGCACTGGTTAGTGCGTTGGACTATTATGCAATGCTGCCCGGGTTCAATTCCAGTCCGGGTCCAACACTTAAAAGTTTTTTCACGGTGCCACCTCTTTCGAAAGACTGACAAGCAATCAAAAAGTATCATTTGTCACGATTGGAGCTTCTCAACTCGCCGTTTGGAGTCGGCACAAAACTGTAGATCTCTTCCATTCGTACAAAAATATAACACGCACATACAAATGGTTGCAAGAAGCAGGCCCAGGTTCACGTCGAGCTGTAGCGCCACCTAAGTAAGTAAGTAAGTACCTCGGGACCCGGAGGTTGACACAACAACAGCTTGAGGCCTTAGGAGGTCAAAGCATTTGCTTAGTAACAGTAGAAGATACAACTTATGTTTCCAAATTGGAACATATGTATATATGCCAACAGGTAAATATAAAGTTAATAAGAGCAGACCCAAGGTAGATGTAGTCGCGATGGTTACATGAAGTGATGAGTTGGATCCATCTGTGGCAGGTCCACGCAACACCCAACCCAACAATCCAGCAAGAAAGTTTCAGCGAAGGATTTCTGTTCATACAATAAGTTCGAGATACTGTACAGAGCCGAACCAACGACAAATTGTAATGTAACACTTTATGGGATAAACTAAGGAGGCACTAATCCGATATTAAAAAGAACGTTTGGTACCGACATTTTTATCTTAAAAATAAGTTTTGATTATTCTAAAAGACAAATAATATGCGGCCACGATCAGTAAAACATTAAAACTCGACGTACCTACCAAAGGTGTAGATGGCGATGAGATTGCCTGCTAAAAGTGTAGATGGCGATAAGATCGCCAATTTCAAAACAAAGTTCCTAAACTCACTTGATCCTTTACATTACTTTCCTACCCGCCAAAACTGTACCACTTTACGTTGCTTGTTCAGGGGTGGATTCACCTATGTAAGAATTTATTTATTCTTGATTCTGGAAGTGAAACTAAAAATATTGTTTATAATCAAGTTTTGTTTTAAATTAACAATAAAATTTATTTGCAAAAACTCGATAATCAGATAATTTAAAAAAAGAATATCAGAAGCCCTTGAGAAAGGATTCTTCCAGCTTTCTTCTCGGAATCGCATCAAATCAAAGTAGGTTCAGTTTCGAAGTGATACGCTAACGAAGCAAATCTACTTTGTTTTTAAATTATCTCGATAGCATTAATTTAATTTACTTAATAATTGTAATATAATGGCTACGAAGACTCGCTATCAATTTTACATACGTACAATATACATACATATATTTCTTTCGAATCGTTGTACACAACAGATAAGAGCTAATAACAACATTCATGGTATTTTGATATTAAATGCCCAATCCGACTGACCCAAACCTAAACCAGAGAGTCTCAAGTTATTATCGTCGGCTATCATCTACAAAACAAGTGATCAATAGTGTATCATACTCCTACTGAATTGATTAGGCTAGATCAACTGCCGTGGCGTGTCGGTGTAGACGATGCTTTCTTAGGGAAAAAAACAAATCGAAAAATACCCAGCACACATATTTATCACGATGTTGTTAATGTTCCTCCGATGAAAAACAACACAAATTCAGCGATATTCTGCTCCGTTTCGAGATCATATTCATCCAATAATAAATAGGAGACCCCTAAAGTTTATCAATATTGTTTAACCTAAATTGTATAAATATGCGTTCAGAATAAAAATTTAAATAAATACGAACGTATTTGTTTATTAAGTCGGCGCTTATCATCAGCACACACATTTCGATGACAGTTTCTATGTTACGAGCGTTATTGGTGGAAGAATCTTGATGTCGCCCGCCATCACTGTTCCTACTCTCTAGATGCATGAAGTTTTAACTATTTCTATACAAGTATTATCTTTAAAGTTCACCGGGTCAAGAAGAGTAGCGATAAGCCCAATTTATGTTTAAAATTCTACGATCAAAATGGAACAATTCAGTATGTGTTATCGTGATTGGAAATTTCATTTAAAAAAAAAATATATTTTGATAAGTTTAGCGTTACTACAAGCTGTTAAATTGTGCTTATTTTTGTCGAATTAATGTTTTCAGATAATGGAGACAAGTAGCGCCCAATATTCCGTGACGATTTATGGTGTCCTACTATTGGGTATTTCGATAAATGATTTGATATCTTGAATTTGTATACCGATCAATAGATTGGTTGGTCTCCGCCAGCACAATGGGTTGGGCAATGGGGGTGGCTTACAATTGTTATTTTTTATTTTTATTTTATAGAGATAAGGGTGATCCTTTGATTTGAAGTTTTCTTCTTCTGACTTTTAAAGGGTTAACTGCAATTGTGGACACCCATGGATCGGGCTTTGGTAGATCTAGAAAAAATCCGTTTACATCCCCTTTTAAAAATGTGTTTATACATAATGTTATGTACAACAGAATGCAGATTTATTCGCTGAGTATCTGAAAAAAGCTTTCCAGCTATACGGATATACCTACAGAATATTAACAATATTATGATTGCAATTTGGGGACTTTGCACTTGAGTAGTTAGTTAGTTTAGTTTTAACTGACTTTTATTTTCATTTTAAGTATATTTACAAAAGCTATAAAAATTCAAAGTCGTTTGGTTTGGCTGATGGCCGTCTACCAGATTGACGATTATTTCAATACTTATTGTACAACATGAAAATTGTATTTTTAATTAAATATATATATATACATCAACGTACAACTTCAAAGCTCTCCTCTATTACATTTTTTCTATAGCGCAGGGCATAAGATGCGTAACTATATAATAAACCCCATCCTTGCTGTCCATTTAAAATGCAAATTGTTTCCTCTTCCCTCAAGATGGTTGAACCAAAGAATCTTAGGCGCAGTTCTTTGAAAATCGGGCAAATGGCAAGAAAATGGAACACGTCTTCTCTTTCATTCAAATTGCACATATTGCACAAAATTGGTAGATCTGGGCGGTGCGGTATGAAATTCAGGTATACCAGTCCCCCCTCAGTTTAAATATAGTACTTATTTTATCCGTCGAATTGGAGTTGAGAAAATATGTACTTTCTCGCAAATTAAATCTCAGCTTACTATAATATAACCGATGCTGGGATGATTGGGCTTCATTAGTATAATTCTCGTACAAACTATTCCCCATTTTTGTTAACAAAGCTCTTAGTTGATTCCTCATGAACGCAGGCTGGATATCTGGAGTAATGCTTAGTGTTAAGCCGCAGTATCCGCTGGAAAATATGTAGATGGAAAAACAAATAAAAAAACCTCATTTCAAGAAAGCTTCAAAATTCGAGCTTATTACAAGAGGTATCCTTAAATAATTTACGGAATAATGCATACAAAGAACTTGCTCAAATTAAAAATGTAAAATTACATACGTGATACTGAGGTTTTTTTTTTTGAAGTGAATATTTATTTAGCGACGTAGGTATTTGTTTTTGAAAATGTAGCGTTACGATGAATGTGTTACGATAAAGGGGAAAAGTGTATACAGAAAACATCAGGTCTGTCTGTCTGTCTGTATATCTGTCTGTCTGTATGTATGTATGTCTGTCTGTCTGTATATCCGTCCGTCCGTCTGTCTGTCTGTCTGTCAACTTCTATATTAATTGACCAAAATGTTTCATTACAGTTTATGTTGATATAGTGCCTAAAGAAAACACTACAAAATCTGGACTTGATAGGTGGCGCTGGAGTCAAGTTATTAACAACTTCTATATTATTTTACCAAAATGAATATCAGCTGTATTTTCTAACTTTCTTCTTCTCTTACACATTACACAACGCAACTGCTTTGGATAGGATAAGTATTCACTTCCTCCGTGAGCTTATGCAGATGAGGCTCACACATTTTTTTTTTATTTTTCATGCAGTCCATATCCTGTTGGATTATGTAAAACAATCGATGAACTCATCAAATCGTTCACAGCAAATAATGGAACTAAACCTATGAAATAAATAATTCGTATTCCAAACACATGTGTATCTAATTTTTCTTACATAAAACTTCATCCCCTAAGTGTTCCATTAATATGTATATGTAAGCTTGTTTTCATCTTCTTTTCACTTGTCCAAGCTCAATCTTATCCATTTTCTACGCTTTGCGTAGGCGACTAATTCGTTAACCTTAGGCGAATGCGATACTTTTTTACGAAAGTTCAATGAACCATTGGTCATCAGCAGCTATGTTGTGAACAGCTGCGACATAGCGCAGAAGGTAGACACTGCTACCAGATATCATAAGACCTATACACGGTCGATTCTGGCTATAATGGACCTCAATGGAGTTTCAAATACATATTTTGTTTAACGGTCTTGATGGTACATTTGTGATCCAGTGACCAGCTCAGTTCCCGATATACACATTCAATTTAGATCACAGCATTTATCCAAGTATTTTGTAAAAAGTTTTATGAAAAATACGAAAGGACGTTTAAATAATCTATGACTCGCTATAACTGGGTTTATCATCTCCATTGTTAACTGTATATGTATGAGATCCGGTATCCGGATGAGAATGTTTCCAATTTTCCAGCCTATCTTAAAAATTTAGCAAAATAGGATTGCTTGCATTTGCCCGCCATATCCGAGAAAGCAATTAATTTTAGTTTTGAACTAAATATTTGTCCAGTACTATGGCTTATCGCATATTTCCCTCAATAAAGCCTTGCGTTTATTATTCGATCCATATTACTACTCGAACAAAAGCTTTACAAACAATCGCAAAGATAAACAAACTAAGAAGCGATGATCCTTGGTACCCATTCGATTACGTTCGAGCTACGATCGACAGTCACCTAATATATCAATAAAGCCATATTTGTAATCTCTAGTATTTATAATCCGAAACGCAATTCTCCATTTTTATTTCGCGTTATCTTCTGGGCTTCTGTTTCTGTTGCTACTGGTATTTGAGAAATCTGTGGCATAAAATGATCTATTTAATCTGAGATGTTTTTCTTTGACCTTTGATACAGTGTGGTTTATTTTGTATTTTTATTTTGTACTAGTAATAGTTGTCAAACTAGTTTCATTGAAAAATTTTATCATTTGTATTCGTTTTAAAAGTATGTATTGAACATTCCGTATCACAAAGAAACGTCTTAAAAAGTCTGCCAACCATTCAGAGTCTCATTCCTTGTGAGAAGCTGACTAAAACGACGTGTAGGTGCATCCTTTGATTGTGAGAAGCTAGTATGTAGATAATTTTTTGGAAATTGTCTATTGGAAAAGCATAACAAGGGAATTTAAGTCATCTCATATATACGGGCGAATGTATTGATCCTCAAAGATAAAGGGGTAGTATATTGTTTGTGAATGTCATTAATCATAATCATTATAGCCGTGTTTTTTATTGAGTGAGTACATACTCACTTTTCAATCTACCCGCACTACAAAAACAAATTCGCTTGCTATAATACTAGGTAAAATTCTCCATGTAAACGTTTTACTTGGTACAGCAGTTTCAGACTCTGAATACCAATGGCGCTGAAATCCACTACAGTGTCACCATTGTGTTCGGGCAGTAAAGGTTGGACGAACATTTGTAATTGGATGTGTCCGTAAGTTTTCCTTTTTTTTTAAATGAAGTTGATAAATGCAGTGCTTTTTTCTGATTGGTTAAAATACATTTATTTTACAAATATGAACTTATTTTTTTAGGAAATAATGGTCAGATTTATAAAGGGTGATTTTTTAAGAGGTTGAGAACTTTTTTTAAAAAAAAAAAATTCGAAAAAATGAATGAAATATTTATTTGAATCGATAGTTTGAACCTTGCAATTTAATGTTTAAAGATAATTTCATGCAAATGTTGACCGCGGCTGCGTCTCAGGTAGCCCATCCGCTGAGTCTAATTTTGGCATACTCTTTCACACATATCGGCCGGTATCTCACGAATGAATGCATGGATGTTGGCTTCCAGTGCGTCAATCGAAGCGGGCTTGTCCCTATAGACATTAGCCTTGACATACCCCCACAAAAAATAATCTAATGGTGTCAAATCGCACGATCTAGGCGGCCAATTGACCGGCCCGAAACGTGAAATTAACTGTTCACCAAACTCGCCTCGCAATCTCGGCGTTGTGGTAGGTCGGCTGGCTTTAGTTCTTGCACCAGCTGTATCTTAAAAGGATTTACGCCCAAATCCTTCCGCAAAATTTTCCACGTAGTGCTGTAACAAAGGCCTAACTGCTGGGAACGGCGCCGAATCGACATTTCGCGGTCTTCTGTCACACTAGCTGATACGGCCGCAATATTTTCTTCACTACGCACAGTACGTAAACGTGTTGGTGGTTTAATGTCCAACAAAGTAAATTTGGTGCGAAATTTGGTCACAATCTTCCGAATAGACTGCTCAGAAGGTCGAGAATGCCGATCATAAAATGAAGGCAGCGCGCGATGAACATTTCGAACCGAGCACGAATTTTGATAGTAAAATTCAATAATTTGCAAGCGTTGTTCATTTGTAAGACGATCCATGGTTAAATTGCAAACCAAACTGAAGCTGTTTGACAGTGACACAAGGTACTAAACACACGTCAGCTGTCAAAACCAGTGTTGCCAAAACTAAACCAGCTAAAAAATCACCCTTTAGTACTTGATAGGAAATTATTTTTTTTGTGCTGTATTGAATTGAAAAGCCTAAAAAAATTATAATTATACCTTTATATGTATATGCAAAACTATGTATAAGCCTCAGGTAAAACCTTTGTATGGTGAATTTATAGGTAACATTATAGCGCACCAAAATAAGAAAAAAAAAATTGCTATTAAAAAAAAAACACACTTTCCCGAGATAAATGCGATTTGCACTTAAACTGATTAAAAAAATGTTAAAAAATTGTATTTGAAGACCAATAAGTCGAAAATGAAAGCCGGGATGGTAACAGCCATGGGTAGCTGCAATAAACATTGATCAATTGTCTATCGAATGAACCCACTTGGGTTGCTCTAGGTTTATTACACAAGAATTTTTAATTGAATAATAATTATTGGTACCTATGTATTTCTCTGAATGAACTTTTTTATGCACCATCTATTTCCGTGGGTATTCAATTTAGACCACCCCTTTCTCCTATACGATTTTTTTTCATAACTTGGACCAAAAAATAGTTCTCCGTAGTAGCTATTTTAATCAAAAATCCCTTTAACAATTTACCGTGAGTGAATTATAAAACAAAAAACAAAAAAAGGTGTGTGCTTATGAACGAAGCCTCGTTAGATATCAAGCAAAAAATATGAAACAAAAGTCAAAAATGTAAATACAGTACACTCGCGGTAGAGTGAACTAATAAAAACCAGGCCTGTTCATACGAGCGAGATTGCTCACATTACCGAGCGTGTAAATTTTATGGCATTCTATAGTACAGGTACTCAACAAGTGCATACTGTGAATGGTTTTTTTTTATTATTTCATATTGTTTTCATTAATTTTGTCAAAAGATGGAAAAAAGCAAAACTCATGGACAATTTTTAATTTATACTAAATCATGAATGGCCAATAAAATTTTACTCAATGTTTGTAGGTAGGTAGGTAGGTTATGTTATAATTATGTTATAGGTGTGTTTGCTTTTTCCTTAAATTTAAATCAACCGTTGAATGCTTATGATTCATTTTCAGCTACAAATTTCACTTCCTTTGCTGTCAAATCAATCAACAGAATGTTTATCCAATCTAGAATGCAAAACGTAGAACGAGAACGATGACATTGACATATACAAAGTATAGGTCCGTTCGCGTACTTTTTGCACTAAATATGGGTTTTCTGTCAAATCTCGAAGAGTGGGGTAAAATTCTCAAAGACAGAAAAATCACGAAAAAGTAAAAAGTAATCGATTTGACGGTTTTCATAACCCAAAGAAATTTCTTGGACTAAAATTCGTAGCATGGGGAAATTTCTTACTTTCTCGTGAGCACTCTCTTCTACGAAAAACTACGAAATTTTTGTATACGCGAACGGGTTTAGTTTTTCGTAATTTTTCGTGGATTTTCGTTTTTTTGGGAGGGTACGCGAACGGACGTAAAACCAACGGTAAATTTCCTTGAAAGATTGTGCATCTTGCCGCTCGTTTATTCGTGTTTAACTGTGTTAAAAATATGTGTTCACTCTATAGAGGGTTTTGTTGTTCACTCCGTTCAGTAGTCTGTATAAAATTTTGTGTGTTCACTCTATTGGATTGTTCACTCAACCGATGTTCACTCTACCGCGAGTGTACTGTATTTGAATCTCATATATTAATATTTAAATATTTGATATTAATATATTAATTAAAAAGAGACAACCTGAAAAAACTTTTGGATGTTGGCTGGGATTGAACCCGAGGCAGCATGCGTAGTAGTCTAAAGCACTTACCACTACGCCACGGTGCTCAGACCTATCCATCCAAAACAAAATAATGCTATATAAGGAAATACTGAAGCCTGTATGGGCGTATGGGACTGTACAAAGAAAACAAACCAGAAACCATACAATAATTCCAAAACAAAGTCCTTCGTGGAATAATAAATACCCCTTGGTACATAAGAAATAGCGACTTGCATCGTGACCTACAAATAGACATGGTTTCAGAATTGTCTTGAAAATCACATTTACTCCGAGATGGAGGCCGCCTTAAGTGTAAGAGACAATGCGAAAAATAGCGGTAGGAATCCCACTCGCTTGGTACCGATTAACTACCGATTGTCTTTTGAAGACTTCCACCTGGAGGGAGGGGAAACAAATACATAATGATATCAGAGTTTTTCTATTTTAACATTCACTTTATTTTACGTGGCATTAGTGCCGGGCGCCACTCCACTGCATTAATGATATCATAGCAATATAATACTACCAATAGTAACAATTGGGGAAAATTCACTCTTAGACTTTTGCAAACGTCATGAGGTTTTGTTTAAGCTCTAATTATTAGTTTTCTAGCTATTTAAAATTGTGTAACAATACTGGAAAGATAGAAAACCACCAGACAATTTCAGAGCATAGATAACAATTATTGTAAAAGTAACGTTGTTGTAGTTTAGAAGTTATAAAATTTAATATAATGAATATCAACTGGACCTAGATTGGCCGACAGCTTATTTTAATTAATTTACTAAAAATAAACGTGGGTATGTACAATGTACATGCATACAAATGTATACATAGTCACGCTCTTAATGACAAGGTAGAAAATAATAAAACAGTGTTCTTATCAAACAAAATGTATATATCTTGATATTACAAAAAATAATAACTTATTATATCTTTAAAAAAAATATTATCGCCACTTTATAATGAGATAAATGTTCACACCGTTTGATAACCATAGTACCAAAGTACAAGAATTATAGAAGACCACAGACCAAGAATTGGTAATATTCACAGTAAACAGTAGCTAATCGCTACAATGCCCAATTTTGTATACTTAAAATCTTACACTACGATTAAACGAGTACATTCATACAAATATAAATATATATATTAAATTAATAAAACAATAAATTTTGTGTCTTATAAATGTGTCTATATGTGCCAAAGATATTAGCAACCCCTAAGCGTACAAGCATAGTTCTAGTGCAGCCTGTGACAATAAAAGATTACAGTTTACGATAATAAGATAAAGACATAGAAAAAAAAAACACTTCTCAAAATCATGATATTGATGTAAAACCTTATTGAAAGCAATGGTAGTAATGATTATTGATATAGCGCTGTTAATTCGACTGCCGCAGTGCTACTTGATAGATAAAACAATTCGTAGATAAAATAAAAAAAACCTCTCCGATATTTATCTACTCGTATCTATCTTTTTCGCTGTGACAGGCGGTTTGTAATTAGAAAAAAATAAGTTAAATTTGAATTACAAATATGTACGTTACGTACGTATAAGTACATTTAAATAAAAATTGACTACTGTTTATCGATTGTCTTGTTTTGAAATATCAGAAAAGTTAACAAATAATATTTAATGCTACTGAAAAGGTATTGTCAATTGACGCCTGTTATCACACAGCGACAGGAAAATCGTATTTTATTACTTTATTGATATTTATTACAGCTCGTCAGAATCGGCGATTCATATCAGAGACAGTTTTATCGGATATAGGTCCCTTCAATTTGCTTTATATAATACTCGTATGCAGTTGACATATTACGATAAATTGAAACCAATATTGACCAATGCGATCAGTATTTGTAGTGGATAGCTTTTCCGCAGTGGCTGTTGGAAGAGCTCTTTTGATACGAGTGCATATAACAAAAGGTGCTTGTAATGCCAGTGTCACATTATGACAGTATAAGCACGAAATGACAACTCGTGTAATTGATTATATGGAGTTTGCATATATCTATTGGGGCCTTAATATTTTGTAGATGTTGACGTTCAGTTGCCTTAAGTACTGTGAGAAAAAGTTCCTGTCTGTCATGAGCGTAGGAATACCTGAAGATGGTGTGCTAAGCTATAAACTTTCATTCAACTTTATCCAGCAGATTCACTCAGTACAATGGAAACTATTGTGCCTGAGTTTCCTTTTCTATATACAACGGAAGACGCCAACTAACATGAAAGATCAAAACTGCTCATGAAAAAGTGCATTTTCGGTGCAGCATTCGGGAGAGATTTTGGTAGTTATATAGGATCGATAACAAAACACAATCCGCGTTAAAAGATTTTATTCTGGCAAACAGTCGCGAAAGAACATTCAACAAACCATGTCGTGGCGGTCATGAAGCACTTGACGAAGCGTGATTAGTGTGTTGGTGTTTTTTTTTTTTTTGGAGACCGTAGAATACAAGGTGGCTTATTGGGTCTGAAAAAATACACAAATACAAAAATCATTTTTATTAGGGCCGATGGGAAAAATGTCCGTCTTCCTCTGTGAATTGTTCTGTCCTTGCCGCTAGAAAATTTAGTTGGACTACTTAAGTACCTCCTAATGTTCATATCCTTATTTGAGTTGTTTTGACCTGTAAAGCTCACAGTTTGTCACCCATCTACTACCTAACAATACGGAAATACCAAACACTTAATGTTTTTATTTCGATATCGATAGCTGATACATATCTTGTTTTGCTTTTGGACTGTAGCGAAAACATCTGATTGAATTCAAAAACTCACAACTGAAGCTCATCGATTTAGAAGATCAATCATTCAGAAGCTGTTTTACGCCTATTTCAAAACCCCAACTATACTTTGGATATTTGCTTTATTGGAAACCGAGTTCATAGACTGTTTCGCTTCCATGTTCAATTTCTTCGTTATTTGGATCTAGGGTGACAAGCTATCGACAACTGAAGCTGATAGTACCGGATCCGGTTTTCTTCATATCATTCATAAACCAATTTATTTAAGAATTATCATTACTACCTAATGCTGTAGAAACTAGTCATGTTCAAATCATGATCAAAATTTAATGTCGTCAAGTTATTCATATGATAATTTTTGTAATCAAATTTGAAAGCACGAGTTCCAAAATAAAATTGTCGAACGAGGAACACAAGTCTGCCTTTTCCCCAAATTCATACATACATACATAGATAAACCTAGTTTAAAATTAGTTTATCTATGGGTTTAGTTCTTCAGCTTAACTGAGATGTAGATGTAGATGCAGACTTGGTATTTGCAAACGTTTGATCGAAATGGGTGAGTGAATTTTTTTGGAACAACAGAGTCTAATTCTGTCGCCAGATTGCTTCGTAAACGCGATCTTAAGATCCACTACAGTTATTCAATTCATTACAGAAGTTAATCACAGGATTCTAGGGGCTTTCCATTTATTAATTGCAATCGAGAACATACGATAGTAGATAAGTTAGGCCTTTAGGAATACAAAGTTATGTAGCACAGTTTAGAATTCCCCAATTAAATCTAAACAATAATAGGAAATGTTGCAGCCAGGGTAATTTAAATTACCATATAGGTAGTCTTTGAGAAGATTCGATTTTAGAACGATTTAAAATAAAAAATTACGATGTGCAAATGCAGCGGGGAATCGGAAATATTCAAGACTTGTCCATTATTATTGAATAGGACTTTAGAATAGAAGATCTTGATGAAATAGAAATAAACTTACTTATTGGATGTTTGCAGGGATTCGAAATGAAGATCTCTTGGAAGTAGGGACTACAAATGGCCAGCACAATCTTGTGCGCGTGTAGCAATTTGCCATCACAGGCCAGTGTCACATCCACTAAGTCCCCGCGATCGTACAAATTCTGGAATCCACTTGCGATGTTGTCTTGAAAGTTATTCCAGCAAAGGGCGAACTCATCATCCATTTTTACACACGCAGTGAGCAATATTTAAATGAAATTGAAATAAATTGTATTTGATTTGAACTCTCACGATTAAATTTTGTATTTCGATTTCACACCGATTGTGTCAGTTTGGTATTTTCCTCTTTCGCGTGATTTTCTTTACTATTTTTTTTTTCTTTTTTTGTTTACTTTTTCACTTATATTCTGACATTTGCACACAAAAGACAGAGGCGAATTGTTCTTGCGGTGGCAGCGGTCTTTTATTTTTAAAGAAAAATGGGCTTTAGAATGTTATGATTGAACAGAATGATTCTTGTAGTTACCGCCGACGATTGTTGATTAATTCGGTTTAGAGATTAATGATAAATCATTATTGTCAGAGATCTTTAAATGCCTTTCAAGAAACCTTCCCTGTTAAGTGCCACAGGTCGACTGGTATAAACAATAAAATGTAATGGAAAATCGAATATGGCAAGATTTCACAAAAAGACAAGAGGGGGAAATCGTGATTCGACCAGAATGGGACGGGGAAATTTTAAAATCGTCGAAAGGGAACGAGATACATTTTGGAGTACTTAGTTTGGGTTATTTGAAGCAAAACAAGTGTCAAAAAATTGTATTTTGTTCGGGAATTTAAATAAAAAAAACTAAAAAGACAGGAACAAAATGTTGGATTTGACTTATAGGGTAAGAGCGAGAACGAAATTGAATAAAAACACCGAATGAAATGTCCCAGCTTTAGAAGTGGTGCCAAGTCTATTTTTTCCGTGACATGAATTTAGTTTTTTTTTAACTTTTATTCAATTATTTTATTTTACATTTGGAGAGCCCCAGACAAGGTGAATCGGCCTCGTACAAAATTTAGATGTTAAGATAATTTTATTTATAAGCTTATTATATTTACGAAATCTTGAAAGGTATTAATAAAAAAAAAAAAAATTACTTTACTGATTTTTTTTTTTTTAAATTTTAAATGACCAAAAATGGTTAAGGCCTTAACCTTCTGTTTTATAGGATAAAGCATAGACATTTGATCTGTATTTACTGTTATATAAATAGCGTGCCTCGGCCTATGTTTAAAGTTACCTACAATCGAGATAAATATTCTTTTCCAACACATTTGGCATCGACTACTTACAGATTTCAATGCCAAGAAGACTTCATGTTCTAATAGAATTTCTCACAGAGCTTTGAACGAGTGGTCAATCCTGGCCAGGCCGCTTCAAAATTCCTTTCAAATATCATTTGTCAAACACATGTATGGGGTAATTTCTTAAATCATTTCAAAGATATTAAAGTCAATTAAAACAACTCTTTTTTAGACATGCTTTTAGCTTCAACTTCCAAATCCCATCTCCAGCATGCTTAGTCTTCCCTTACCGTTATGTATCGCTGTCCACATATCTACATATTTAGGGAGATTTTATATAAACCGTACATAGGCGTACTTTGAAGTCTGGTTTTATTTTTTATGCAAGCAACAATTTAAAGACCTTGTTGCTGTGTAAGAACATGAATATATAATGTTGAAATTATATGCTTTTACAGTTCTTAGAAAAAGTATATTTACAGCTTTACCGAGTACTGTTATAATTAGTAAACTAGCATTTCAATTTTATACCGATATACACCTAACTAAACTGTTGAAAATCAATATAATATATATACACTATTTGGTTCAATGCACATGCGAATATTCTAATGATTAGAGAATTACCCACCACTTCCAATGAAACAATTCAAGTACCTCAAATTACGTAGTGACTAATCTTTGTTTTATTGGATAATGATGAGACTTATTTGACTGTTTTTCGTTTATTTATTTTTACAATCTTCTATACTGTGTTTGACGGGGCTTGTGATCTGTAAATAAGTTTCGAAGAATCAAAATCTGCCCGATTCCAATAAGAAGAACGGCTGCCGTCTCCAAACTGGAATACCACAAGACACGTTCGTTTAAATCTTCTGCTCTTTTCCGGCCTACCGGTGAAAAACATTATCAATACATTCGTAAACACAGAAAAGACTACTTACCCTGGGCTTCCCTCAACCTATGATGAGTCTGAGAATCAAGGATTTCGTTTAGAGACTTGTGTATGGCTTGTGAGGAAGTCTCCATCTGGGTGAGAACAGTAGCATGTTCATCAATTCCAGGTAGTGCAGGTTCGTCTCCTACCTGGAAGTCCACATAGATAAACTTATGTGAAAACGACGAAAATTTGTTGCTAAAGCAGGCTGTGTAAACACCCGTCGTCTGAAAATCAACTGTGATTAAAAAAATGTTCTTATGACGTGTCCATTTGGTGTTGGTGGCTTACCTCAGCGGTAAATTGATGGCTGTCGAAAGTTGCCCTCTGTTGCTCGTATATTACACGATTTTGTGGATCTTTAAGTTGAACATCCACGTCCAACTGGCCTCCGGCAGACACCTGCAACATTCATTGATTAACAATCAAAAGTGCTTTTAACCCACTAAAACCAATTTAACTTACTTGGAACTCCAAATATGCTGATGTGTTTCTTTTGATATCTTCATAGAAGCAATCTTCAGAATTATCAGGCAGCTCGAATGTGAATTCCACACAGTGAGCAAGTTTCGTTAGAAAACAAACTAATAAAAGAAGAAACCCACTGTTTTGAAGAGTCAACATTTTAGTTTTCTTTTCTTCTGTAAATTATTTATTTATTCTAATTAAGTAGTTGCATTTAAATTTGTTTCCTTATAAGAGAAATAGACCAATTTAATTTAAATTGAATTTATTTTCTGCACACCGAAATCATTCGTATAATATTCGAAAAAAAAATTATTATATTCTTCCTTGACATATGACATGTCACAGTGAACGCCGATACAAAAGAAAATGTCAAATTAGTTGAATTTATTCGTGGCCGGATATAAAAAATATTGAAAGTGGTGCCAAACACAAGCATATCATATTGATGCAAGAGTAGATTCTGCATGGAATTCTGCATGAATTAAAAAAAAGTAACTCGGAAATACCTTTTTTTTCCCATTTTCTCCCATGGCAACGCAGGCCTTTTCCCTACAAAAGTGGATTATCCCAGACTAGAAAACCCTCCAAAAATAGGGTATGTAGTACGCACGAACATTTTCTTTTGAGAAGAAAAATCGTAGCGGCGTAAATTCTATTCATGAATTAGTTATTGCAATTAAGGACGTAATCTTTATGCTGGCTTTACACTCTCGTTCTTTTACTCGGTGTTTGTTGTTCGTTGTTGCTAACGCGGAACAACGAAAGTGTAAATGACAAAATCGAACAACGTTCCAAGAGCGTTCGAAGAACGAACACGTACGCAAGAAGTTCCAAGCTGTTTAGAATTTTCGGTGTACGGTTTTACCGTAACACTATCTCTGCTGTGATGTCATCTTTTTTGATACAAAGAGCGAAATGGATCAAAAACCGTATGTATTATGTGAATGCCTTCGTTGTTCGCTGTTCGGTGTACGTTAACCGAACAATATACAACGAACAACGAAGACTCAATGCAGAACGAAAGTGTAAAGCCAGCTTACGACGTTAATTTTAAGAATGGGAATAGAATTAATTGATGCCGATTCCGAAGTCGATACCATCCCGGATTTTTTGGCCAATCTTAAGCCTAGTACGCTGCTGATGCGAAACGTAATTTTCCTGTGGTCTCCAAATCGACTGCGAAAAGCTAGCGAAATATCGACGAAAAAATGTATGGAGACTTCAATCAGCTGCTTAGAAAAAAACTGACAAAAGTGACAGGCGACAATTATTAAAAAATATTAAACAAAAAAATGAAATGGAATTTAAATAAAACTATAAAACTCCACTTAGTAGGACTCCATATTTGATTGACAGCACAAAAAAATAGGGAAAAACAAAACACAAACACAATAGATATATTGATATGCTTCTGGAGCAACGCTCTGCAAATGAATCACATTCCCATTCCCATGGCCGACAATCAATATGTACGAGTCCTTTTCTTGAGTCGCATTTGAGCAAAAATAATGCCTACGAAATCCCGCTTCAATTCTGTTCATTTTGGCAGTCTCTTGTGCACGAAATATTAGGTAACAGCACAAAAAAACGAAAAAACCAAACAAAAACACGAGACCGAAAATATATATTACAAAAAAAAATCCGGTCAAGTGCAAGTTATACTTGCGCAATAAGTGTTCCGTACTGTATCAGTTATTTTAACTACATACATACATATGTATGTCATAGATTTATGTTGATAGATCTATATGAACCCTTTCTTTACGATACGATTTCTACTAAAGATACAATGATACTTTGTTCGATACTCACATATATGTACAAACATAAAAACATATATAGGTACATATATATATCTGCAGACACAAGAAAGTACATGTGTACCTACATACATAGTTTTATGGTGCACAGCACATTTCAATACAAATAAATTGAGCACAATTTGCGAAAAATAAATTCAAATTTGTACCTACATAAATGTTTTTGTATGTTGAATAAATTACCTACACATGCATGTATGTATGTACACATGTCTCTGATGTCCTTTCTCATCTGCTCAGAAGAATAGTTATACACACACACAAAGTAAAAAAAAAAAAAAACAACAAATAAAGCATGTATATACATACATACATATATACCTACATAATATGTTCATATGTATATGTATTTACAAAAAATGTACGCTTGTGCATCAGATTTAATTTTTCGTCTCGTTATTCGTTCAATTGCATTAACTGCGTATTTTGCGATTTGTCTCCCTCTCTGTGGCTGTATATACACAAATTCATTTTTTTCCAATATAGTAAAAGTAGAGACACCTACATTATAATAGGAAACCATCAACCTTCCTTTATGTGTTATATTATATATCATTGGTTTAAGTCTTAGGTCAATAGTTATCCGGTAGAAATATGCCACGAAAATTCGCTGCGGGTATAACACTTTTGCCATCAATTATTCAATTTTTACTCTCGTATCTACTTTTAGGCGTTGTGATATTTTTCTGGATACGTAAACAGAAGGGTAGTTGAAATTAAAAAATTAATTTAAAAAAAACGGTCGAAGTAGGGCAGTCGTAATAATTATGTTTCCATCTACACTTTATTCTCAATGTTTGTGTATTTATTCAGATTTTTCTGAGCGATATTTTCGGAGAAAAAGCTCGGGACAGCAAGTTGTAACGTTTTGTGAAAATTTGTTAAGAAACTACCCCCCCAAAGTCGAAATTCAGCTTTTTAAGTTCTGGTCTGTGTTTAGGCCACTAATTGCTACAACTGTTCCAAATTTCAATAGTCTAGGTTAAGTAGTCTCTGAGAAAAAGGCCTGTGACAGACAGACAGACAGACAGACACCGAACTGATTCCATTAGTGTTCCGTTTTGGTACGGACGGAACACTAAAAACACAAAAGTCAAAATTTCGCAAGGAATTAATGTACCGGCCAATAAATTGTGTGCGAAAACTGTGTGGAGAGATTTATCTAATACAATCACCATCCGTATAATTTCGCAGCGGAACAGCGTACTGCAAAACGAAAATCAGGACGAAATTTTCCTGTTTCGATTTCCTTGCCATTTTTGTATGAGAATAATTTTCGTTTCGCATCAGCAGCGTACTAGGCTTTAAACTTAAAGGTAAACCTATTCACCAATATTTATGAGTGCTCATGAGACTTATAAGCTCTTAACCCTCCGTTTAGCGTTGTGGTCTGTCAGACCATTTTGAAACTTATTGTGTTGTAATTTTTTTTCCTGTAAATATTTCGGCAAACGGTGCCATGACTTTGTCAAACTCGATGCAGCGAGTCGAATGATGTATCTTGAAACATTTCGTGGAACAGAAATACAGTTGGAGTAAAATTTTAACGTTGTTTCGCGTTGTGGTCTGTCAGACCACACAAATAAAAAACGATTTTTCTTGAAATTGAGGGTGGGAGTGTGTGTTTATACGGTGTCAAGGTGTGGTGGGCGTGTGACTCTAATACGTGCTATCCATTGCAGGGTCAAATTTACACAGGTAAAGTTCCTCATGAAGATAGAGAGGTGTTATAGCGTTTTTTGGCACAGGACGAACAATATACGCTGACAACTTCTTTTCCACACTCGACTTAGCCAGTGCCTTGATGTTCAAGAGCCTTGCTTAAGTTGAAACAGTTCGTAAGAACAAAGAATTTGTTCCACTAGAACTACCGGTCTCTTCTACTCGCCCATAGAATAGCAGGTTTGTTTGTTTCCATTAGAACAAGTTCTCATTGTGTTCCTACTTGCCAAAAAAGAGTTAGTCAGTTATTCTTATTTCAACTGAAAACTTAACATGTAACGTTGATGGAGAGGCTAGTCAAACCCATCAAATATTGGACTTCAATAAATAAAAGGCGGGAGTGGATACAATGGATGGACCATATGGTTTCATTTTACTCGTGCGAACGCGCTACTAATCGCTGGCCACTGGCTTTTTTTTCAACATACTATGTACAATATGACGGATTATATACACAAAAAAAAGTAACAAGCGTCAATTGGTTAAACCTCAAATGGAGCTACGGGCAGTCAATCCGAAAACATCGCTTTTTCAGCAGATCAAAGATGCGATTATCAAAATTAATACTACCACTAACTATTATAGAATTCCTTTGGCTTCGAACATACTCTTAATCGACATTGCAGCCACCATATTCTCCAAAATTATTGAACGATAACAAACCTTTGTTTGCCCCGTCTGCCTCTTACCGCTCTGTAAATGTAAGTTCTACCAGTATAGAACTTTCTATCTAATAAAGGTAAGAATCTATCAAACACGAACATAATTTAAAAACTTTACTATACACCGATTTTACACCTAATCGAACACATGGAATAGACCATGCCGTGATTTTATAGGCCACAACTGCAAAATGGATAATGTGGTCTGTCAGACCACAAAGTATGACTTACCGCCTTTTGGGTCACCGCTAAACGGAGGGTTAAATTGAGAGCAGTAATATCTTAAATTCGAAAATTCGGTCGGGATTAAAAAAATAATAAACATGGTAGCCATCCTTTTGTCCGGATCCAGATGTCGCCGAAACATTTATTCTTCAAGAAATAAAAATAAGTGGATCAGTTTCAGAAGTTAATGTCAAAACCTACTGCGAAGGCATAACACTGGCAGTAGGATGGTATGGCTGAAGAAATTGATCGCACAAAACAATAATAGGAAACATCTGGAAAGATAATGCAAGGCAAAAACTTTCAATAATACACAACTCTCCAGTTATCCTGCACACCATTCATAGAGTTAGCTAAAACCTAACATCTGAGTTTCCTATCACTACGCCGATCTGCCTGTCTCTCGTTCTTGTTCTTCATGTGCTTGCCGTGTGTGTAAAAATTATAAGGGTATTCATATTTCATTTAGCGTGTGTATATTACCAACATAATCGGTCGCTCCCAGTATTCCGTCAAAGAAGCAGTCCAAGAACAGGTCAAAAGAGTTGGTCAAAAGAGTTTGAAGTAAACGAAGATGGAACCAAGACGCTGATTACACGACTCTTTTTTTCGGTCGTTTCGTCTTTCGTCTTTTTGCAGCTAAATACATCAATGCGCATAATTACTGGAATTATTAGCTGTGCAATCTTTATAACTCATTTGTAATATGTATTGTATAGTACACTGTAACTATTTAATGTTTTTTTGTATAATGTATCTTGTCATACGCTAAATAAAATAACCCATCGTATACCACGATAAATGCATCTTTCGTTTTACATCAGCTCATATTCCATATCTTTGTATACGGTATACTTTTCAAGCTCACTCCGATTTGTAGCTCCAAGTCACGCTTAATGTTCCTGGCCACCTCATCGAGCCAATCGACAATAATGCCCCGGTTAAGAAGATCTTTGAATCCTAGCGCCTAGTACTAGAACCTCCGTTTTAAGGAGCAAGCTATTGCGGATGACAGAGCGCTTGGTCTGGAAAACTGGAAGCAGCGTTCCCAAGACCGAAGAGGGTGGAAGACTTCCGTGTCACAGGAATGGACCATCCACGGGCTGGCCTTTCGATCCGAAAAGTCACAAGTAAAAATTTTCCATTTCCTGTGTTGTACCGTGACAGTAGCAGAGCTGAAACGTTTCATCAAGTCAAGGTTGAGATAGAACACTCGCTGGTGCGGGAGTGTGGGTCCACATTTGTCCCGACCAACGTTGCCGTTGGGACGCTAAGGTGTCCATTTAGATGCTTTTTAACGATCGGGACACCGGGACACCATTTTCTGCTTTTAGCTTAAATTGACGATTTTTGAAAATCGCGGACACCCTTAATCATTCTTAAAAAAATGTTTTCCACGCCACGTCGTCGCCTACCGAAAAAACCAAGCAACTTACCAACACACACTACGAATTTGCTAGCAAACTCGTTTGGTCAACTGTACATGATGAGAATCGAAAAGAGATGTTCTTTGTGATTCTCATTCGGTGCACTTAACCAAACAATTTGTGTATCTGGTTCAAAGTGCGCGTTTTGGTAAGTTCCTCGGTTTTTTGGTTCAGGTAAGGATGGTGGGTGAGTGACCTGGTGGTGGTTGTCAGGGGCAAAAAAAAACATTCATTTAAAATAATTATGATTCCTAATAAGTATTTGTGATGAATATAAGTTTGAGAAAAAGAACTCAAAAAGAACTGCTCTTTTTGATTCTCATCATGTGCACGATTTTTGTATCTGGCTTATAGTGCTGCTGTGTTTGTTAAGTTCTTAGTTTTTGTTTTTCTTTTGTGTTGTGTGATGAGTGGTAGGAAGAGAAGAAATAGTTCTTTCAAAAATGAGAAAATAGTTCAACAAAGAAACTATTAGTTTCTCGAAACTCGGGATTTTTTCGTTCGGAATTTTGTCATTCGGGATTTTGTAATGCCGAATTTGCATGCCCGACTCGGAAATTTCATTTCTGATTAGTGAATTCGAGCGACGTGTTTGTTGTCGGAGAATTAAAAATGGCTGTGTGTGAAAATATTGAATTTTGAAAAGAATTTGTGGAAATAAAAAATATTTTGATAATCCGCTGGTCTAGTTTCGCATTGACGCACGGTTTGATTATAGATTTTTTGGGGAAATTATCATTAAAAAAAGATGTGATAAAATGTTAACACAAGTACCTCCTGCATTTTAAATTTATTTATTTATTGTCTGTTGTTTCATTATGAATGTTTGACGCTTTCTTTTATTAATAAATATGTAGTAAAAATAGTATTTTTGATGTGTAAACATCTAAGCGCGCGTTAGCAAAATTTCTAGTGGAGTAATTCCGTGATTTCGGGAAGTAATTCTGCGTTTTCGGGGACGGAATTCCGAACGGTTACGAAATTTGGAACTCAAATTTCATAGCAGCGCGATGAAATATGGACTCAGTGATTACTTATGTTCCTGGTCAACTTTTTATCCTGGAAAATGGCATGGTTTTCAGAAAATAGGGAAAATACTGCATATTGGGAGGGAAAATTATAGTTATAAGTTAAGAATTAGGGCTGCTAACTCAATAATGGCTTATCGGATTGAAAAAACAAAAAAAGGTGAAATTAGTAAATTTGTCGCTGATTCATTTGAGATATAAAACATCCTCCTGCGTTGCCCTGAAGCTGAGCAATGTTCAAAACAATTATTCAAAGCATCGCCCACAATTTTCTTTCAGTGGTGACCACGACCACTGCAGTCGGGCAGCAGTGGGTATCGTTGCAATAGTGTGCGTGTAAGTATATGTGCGCGCTCTAACATGATCATAATGCTTTGCATTTCAATGTTCTGCAATCATTATCACCATTTGCGGCTCTCGCACTCAACCAATCTTAACAAATGAGGTGTCTAAAGAACGATGATTTTCTAGAGCAGTGATTCGGATTTCTAGTTTATAAATATTATTAACAATCTCGCATGTAGAAAACCTACAACCTATTTACAAATAAAATGGCTACCTACTGGCCTCTAGTGTTCTAGTGGTACTTTGTTCCTAAAAATAAGAGCTACTTTTCGTGATAGAGATCCTGATAAATATTAAGATTAAGTGTAAACATTTTGTTTATATTTATAAAATCAGAGTGCATCGTCATTGCTCCCAGACATTATTTTCTTTGGACACCTCATTTGTGAATGTAGTTACGTTGAAATAATGTTTTTCCATAATAACTTCATTCATATGCTTTTTTTCAAAATTATTTATACTGATGAAGCCTTCAATCAGTGTTAGAATTATTAAAATCGGCGCAGAAATAAACTCTCAGGAGCAATGGAGTGTATCGGATGAGTATAATATATGCGATTTACATGAATTTTATCGAACATAGACTAGTTATAATTTACTTTCTTTCCAATGAAGTGGAGCTACACACCCCATCCGCGTGATGTTTACACATAGCTCGGGACTGTTGGATACAGTCGCATCATTTTTTTTTTATGAATCTTAAAGAATTTTTTTTTTTGGTGTTTTTCCTTTCATAAATACAAATATCTTATTCGAAGTACATATCTACATGGACTCCTTTTTTTAGTCCGAGACACATTTTTGGACAATTTTTAAATTTTAACAGCGACAACGATGGTCCCAACCGTATTTTTGGATCCGGGTCGTATGATGTCACAGTCAGCAATTTATGCACACAATACTGAGACACTTTGTTTTGACTTTTATGTACGAAAAGGCTTACCAACCAAAAGAGCACACACACACGAAATAATACCGTCGGAAACAGTTTAAACTACGGATTGGGATTCGTTTATCCATTTCTGCAGCTTATTTTTATAGTTTAGTCTTTTTGAACCTGAACTGGGACACATTTGTCCAAAAACAACAATATTATCGAATAGTTCGAACAGCAGAACCAGATTACTAGAGCAGCAATCTTCCATGTGCGTACATATGTAAGTAATGCGACATTATTAAAGAACGGATATACTTCATTATCCTATATTATAAATTACCATAAAATACATAACATCGAAAACATAATCAATTATTATTGTACGATTTGGAATTGAACAAAATATTTACTGCATTTTAAAGTTTTCAATTGTTAATCTTCTTAGTGGGATGGAATGGATGATCCATTCCTGAAAGGTCTGGAGGATTCTTCTCGAAATGTGCAATCTCAATCAAACCACTCTTGGCAATCGCCCAAAGATCAGGATTTTCTTGCTTAAAGGTTTCATACCACTTCTTAACTAGTGGATAGTTGGAAATATCATAATCGATGGCTTCCAGGCACAATGTAGAAGTGACGAGTGGAAAGTCAGCGATTGTTAGGTTATTGCCAGCTGCATATCTTGTGTTTGAACGTTCTAAGTAGGTTTGAAATACTTCCAAGGCATTGTTAACCTTTTTCAGGCCCATAGGAGTTCTTGTGTAATCGAAGAATATCGGTGCCATTACGTACGCCCCAATGCTGCTATAGTAAAATGCAAGGTTGAAATTCAATCGCTGGTTCACTATTGCTCGTGCAGTTGGATCCTTTGGATATAATGGACTATCAGGTGCGTACTTATCACATAGATACTGAAATTAAATGCGATGCTGTGTAAAATTGTATGTACATACATACAAATCAATTAATACCTGCATAATGGCAACGCTTTCTTGAAGAAAAAATCCATTATCATCTAGTACCGGGATCTCCTTTTGTGGATTCATCTACAATACATAGTAAGCTAGTTACGACATTTAACAACAATTATTACTATTCTTTATTCACCTTGGCATACTCTTCAGTCATATGCTCACTGGCACAGTAGTCAACATTCACAAGTTCAAATGGAATTTGCAGGGCTTCGAAGGTCATGCGAACAGCCAGGGATGGGGGACCATCAGATACACCGTATAATTTTATGGGCATGATGCGCTTGAAAAATATACAAAAAAAAAAAAAAAAACACAAACAAATGTATATGTTAAACTATGTAGATACTTAACACCACTTTCACTTAACAAGTTGTTCTGGGTGTTACAAAAAATGCCATTCACATTTTTCCTCTTAGAAACCGGTTCAGTAATAAGTTAACTTGCATTTGTAGAGAAATATTATTACACGTACAAATATCCAAATCCAAATATACATTAAAACTATTCTCTAAGATAAAAATATATCGATATGCTATACTCACGTTGTTGTACTTTTGTTCTAGAACTAAAGATGCAGCGTCTTTACTTATGCGACTCTGACAAGCTCTGGGCGAATACTGAGCTAATGAAAACCGAGAATCTAAATCAAATGAAATGAAAGAAAAAATAACCCACTCATGAACAGGGTTACCGATGGGTAATTTGAAAAATTGTCCAGGAACAAAAACAGTCCCCATAGTCTAAGAGCCGACAGCAAATTTTGGGAGTGGAGGTATAACCAAAATATATGGGTATCGTTGGAAAGGTATTATCCTCGTGATATCCAATTCAATCGTCTGGCAGCGTGTTTTTTTTCAGCCATGGCTAAATATAGAGGGCTAAAAACGTTAGTTTCTCAGATTTTTGTCCCGAGGGTATAACCACATAAATGATATACCAAAAAATCAGAAAAAAATCCCCTGATTACGAAAATCTAGGTCCTAGACGTTTTGCTTTCAGCCTACCCCCTGCCAGACAGTTTCATTTCTAGCTGCCCGTTCTTCTTCTCGTAGCTGCTTTATTATGCTGGTGATGACTTCATTCGCAGTCTCTCATGCTTCAGTGTCCTCAAGCATAAAGCTTATCTGTTCTCTTGGCGTCACCTATCCGCCTATTTTCCTTTCTAATATGTTTCTGACCGTTATGTATCTTCGACACTCCATGAGAACATGCTTCGCATTCTGTATTTTGCCATCGCACTATCGTAGTGCGGGCAGTATGGGTCATCTACGTGTTTATATATTTGTAGAGATACTCCTGGAAGCAACAATTAAAATTTTACTATTGTTAAATCAGTAATTCCAACTCTTCAAAAAAAATGTGACTCGATAAACGCAACTTTTGTTTCATAAATTCTTACATCTTTCCCTATTTGTATCTCGTCCTTCTTGTTCACTTTTGTTATTGTTGTTGGCCAGTAGTTATTTTTATTTTATAAACTGGACCGCAATTCTTCAGCCAATGGATCCAAATTTGATGAACTTTACTAAACTCTGTTGGTACATTTGGTTGGAAGCGAACTGTCGAATTTGGAAAGCAGAATTTAATTCAAGGAATGCTAAATGCCTCTGCATGGTTCTAGGTGCAGTCTGAAAGTGCTAGAACCATTTTATGTTTCGAAATGATTTTCTTCAAGAGCTATCCTCAAACTGTCTGTGTCACATTAGCTGGCCACATATGAAACCGATCTCAGACCGATTTGCAGCAATCTGTAAGCCGAAGAAAGTGATGGCGAAATGCAGTTGAAGAACCCCCACGGTTAAAAGTTAAAGCAGAGGCTGCAATTCAAGCCCTCACCATTAGCCTTCAATGAGCTGAAGAAAATTCAGTTTCACTGGATAACATTTAAGCTCTGCAAATTTAAGAGTGTCAGAATTTTGCATCCAACATTAAAAAAAAACAAATTAAAAAGAAATATTTTTAAAATGAAATACATAATCAGTTATGTTCTGTGTAACATTGTAAGAAAGTTTTTAGCATTTTGTTCCACTTTTGACACCAAAATTGTTTTCCCGGTTATTGCAACAACCTCAATAAAAGCTACTGCCAAATTTCTATTAGTTGCTTTTATTGAGGTCATACTTGTAGGCATATTGTTGAAATGTGTCCGAACTTTTCTTGACCCTACTGTAATTGGTAGTACTTATGAAATGATTTGGCATACATAACTAATGTTTAAGCGATATTGCGTGATCTGCCCAAATGTCTCCACTCTCGTTACAGTTTTCTCTTTCCATACCTATGTAATGTTTAACACTTTACCATGTATACATACCTAAATTATATCTAAAGAAGACAGAATAAAGGTAATAAAGAATTTTCTTAGCTGAACTACATACTGTATGTAGATATGTACATAAACGGGATTTATGAATTCCTTAAATTGATCTATATTTACCTTTTATTATGATTCACTCTCCAGTAAAATTTGTCAAAGTGGGCATGGCAGCTCTATATATTTAGCTGCGACGATATGATAAATTGAGAATATAAAATACACACCTTCGTCTTTGAGTGTGTAACTCATTCATTCAGAAAATTTTTTAGTGTTCTGCTTACGCAAATCAATAACTTTCTACTGAAAATCAAATGCATCAATCATATATACTTTTATATTAATTATTTATTTATATTCCGAAATTCCCAAAAAATAACAATTTATTGAAAAATTAATATCGTTTGGTGTTTTAACAGTAAAATGTTGCAAAATGGCTATTGGCAACCCTGCTCACTATGCGACATGTTAATAAAAAAAAGAAGAAAAACCACGATTTCCAATTGCCGGCAAAACAAGTTCTACAAATACAAACCACTAACGATAAACTTTTTTTTATCGAATTGTTTTCATGGAAATCTATCTATCAGCTGAGCTACCTAAAGGCGGGGCCTTTGCCGGTTAACAAAGAACTTTGTGTATAGATGCATAATCTTTCCGTCTGCATGTTTACAACATTCTAGAACGTTTTTTTGTTCTATCACGATTCACGATATGGGGCATGGGGGCATGGGATGCGTAGGAAATCAAAAGCAATACGAAATATACAAAAGAGTCCCCCCACATGGTAAATGATAAATCGCGTCGTAATAAATGCAGATTTAAGCGACTGGGAAATTGGCATAGGAAAGTATCGCAATAAATATTCATAGGTACCTTACATGTATACATAGTTGTAAACAGGCTGTTTTTATTTTGATATATTAAATATCGCCTATCGTCTATTGGTCTTTAAAACGAAGGTAGAGTCTTCTTTGACTCGTAGAATAACTTTTAGATCTATACATCAATATGGTACATTTAAAATAGCGTAGCGCAATTTTACTAAAAGATTCGGTTTTTATTTCTGAAGAAATATAATTGATTGCCATTTTTCCAGTGGAGTGCCGCTAGGAAGTTACTTATGTAGGTTCTGTACTGTGGTAATAAAAGTGCTTAGATTTTCTTTTAAACCAGCCAAGAATTAATTTGGCTTTAATAGAAATTGTGTTCATTTGCAACATGAAGTCAAATTGAGAGTAAAATGCAAAGCTTAGGATCGGTTTGGTACTTTCACACGGATTGTGGGTAGTCCGTAATGCAGAGTAAACAAGATTGGACTTAAATGACTACCCTTAGGTGCTCCTGAATTGACAGCAAATTAGCTACTTATAAAAAATAATCGAGTAAGATCTATTTAATAAATAAGAATTATGCCAAAGTAGACAATTGTCAAAAAATTAATTAATTTTCATTTTAAAGAGTAAGACACGATGCAAAAGGCTTTACTTAATATGACAGTTTGCTCTTTTTTTAAACGATCCAAAACTAAATTAAATAAGTTCCATTAACCATGCAGTGCACACGTGAGGGCCTGATACACCCGAGTGAAGTACCCTCATGAGAAATAAAATAATCGTTCCTACCTTCCCACAACATTGAAATGTGTTAAGCCCCAACTTTTCGCTGTAAAAATTCTTTGGTTTGCATGGTTTTTTTTATTATTTTTGTCTAACAAAAAATGGCTTTTACTACAACTTCTGTTAGTCGTATCGTACGTGCAAAAGTTATTTAACATAATTTTGAGAGAATTGGTCAAAGAAAAAGAATGACAAAAAAGTATGGTTTTTTATTAAGTAAAAGTTTTGAAAAAAATGCATTTTAGGTAAAAAATTGAAACAACGAACTTTCATAATTTTGAGTTTAAGGCTAATGCCACACGAGCGTATTTTTCCGCGCTCCCATTTGGTCGCGCGCCCTGAGCACAATGAAAAATGTACACACCGCGCCTTTTTGGTCGCGGGTGCTCGTGTGTGCAGTTCCATTGGTTTTCTATATACTCATGGCGCGCGACCAAATGGGAGCGCGGAAAAAGACGCTCGTGTGGCATTGGCCTAAGGAGCCATAACTTTTTTGTGGCTGCATGAACCTATACAAAGTTTTCAACATTATTTATGCGCTACTGATTGCCTCTCCAAAATGTACAAACTTTAAAGTAATACTTTCAAATCGGATGTGCTTCACTTTGACGGGCTTTTATGACAATAGACCCCCCCTGCAATACGAACTTCAGGAATCTCCACTTAAAGGATTATACTGCAGAATGTAGATCTTTCAGAAACATAGATTTCTGTTTATTGTTAACTACTATTTTCTTATATGTTTCCTATTTATTTGTGTATCATTGAGCGATACACCCCTACGTCGACCATATAATGCAAGATAGATATGTAAGTCCGTGGTTTAGATATCACAGAAGAAAGAGAAATCAAAAACATATTTTATCAAAGATGTAACATCCACTTCTTTAACGCCAAAATAGGGAACTGATTTTTTTGACCAATAAGTGTTTAGCTTAGTTAGGCAAAATAATACTGCAAAAAAGGCATTTAATAATAAACGTTTTAATGCATAATTATTAACATAGCACTGTACAATAGGGTGTGTCAGTTAGTATGGCAAAAAAAAATTGGGATCCTTGATGTCAGAATATGTGAAAAAAGTTCCAAGTTTAATGTACTTTTGGCTCCCTCAAATTGGTTGAAGTTTCGGAAAAAACGGTTTTCAGTGCTATGTTCGCCCATTGCTCGGATATGGTTAGTGTTAATTTTACAAGCTTTATATTAACTTCACTTTCTGTGAGGGCGGAATCTGGGAATCGATTTAACACCCACTTCCAGATATCCGATCATCCTGAAATTTTGCACACGTGTATAGTTCCGGAGACAATACAATATGGGCTATTTGATGACGTTGTAAATCCAATATGGCGGACGCTTTTTTAACTTTTCCATTTCTGTGAGGGGGGAATCTGGGAATCGATTTTACACCCACTTCCAGATATCCGATTATCTTGAAATTTTGCACACGTATATAGTTCCGGAGGCAATACAATGTGGGTTATTTGATGACGTTGTAAATTCAATATGGCGGACGCTTTTTTAACTTAAATTTTTTTGAGGGCGGAAACTGGGATTCGATTTTACACCCACTTCCAGATATCCGATTATCCTGAAAATTTGCACACGTATATGGTTCCGGAGGCAATACAATATGGGTTATTCGATGACGTTGTAAATCCAATATGGCGGACGCTTTTTTAACTTCAATTTTTGTGAGGGCGGAAACTGAGATTCGATTTTACACCCATTTCCAGATATCCGATTATGCTGAAATTTTGCGTATCCGGTGACAACCTAATATAGTTTATTTCAGGATCTTGTAAATCTAATATGGCGGACGCCCCAAGATGGTGGATAACCGTTATCTTCCCGACCTCCTAAATATGGGTATCAAATGAAAGTTCTTGGCAAGTAGAATACAATACGCTATAACGTCATTAAAAATTCAATATGGCGGACGCCCACAAGATGGCGGATAACCGTTATCTTTACTACCATCTTAATATGGGTATCAAATTAAAGGGTTTGACAAGTAGAATACGATTAGCTAAGTGATGTGATCCTAAATTCAATATGGTGGATGCCATAAGACGGCGGATTACTTTTTTCTTCACAACCCTCATGACATGGAAATCAAATAGAAGGGTTTGACGAATAGAATCTCAAACAATATAGTATATTTTATGACGTTGTAAATCTAATATGGCGGATGCCATAAGATGAAGGATTGCCGTTTTCTTCGAAACTACTTCAAGCACGTAACAATCGCCTGTGATTATCTCTCAGGAAGGCCTTGAATGAACTGAAGGATTTCTCAAGATGGGCTATGACTAGTGGAGCCAAGATAAAAGATGGCACGTCGTTGACTTTATTAACAGGTCAAATTAACAGGTTTTACCCAAAAGTGTTTCAACGTGTTTGGTTACTTTCTTTCGAATTTTTCACTCTCTGGGAGGATTTTTCTCGACTTTTCAAATTATTTACTATTTGAATTGTTTGTCCAATTTGACCACAAAAAGGATACCAAACAGACCTAATACTTCAATGATGTCTAACGGTTTTTTTACATGAAAAATTCGTAAATAAAATCGCGGCGAATGCCTGAGATTGCACGTCCGGCACAAGGAGAAACGCATTTGCATATATTTTGATACCAAATTGCATTGAGGGTTGTATTGATTTTTTTTTATGCACGCTAGTGTAAACAACGGGTGAAATTACTATGTGCATGTTTACACTAGAGAAAAAACTGCTCTTATACGTGTGGACACTAAAATCGTTTAGTTAAGAAGAAAGTGCACAGCAACGTTGACAAATAGCACCTAAAGGGCAAGTGTGGATTAAAAAAGGCTAAAAAAGGCAAACAAAAAGGCAAAATGAACCAAATCCGTTCCCTGGTGATAGTGATAACATTATGATCATACTTACAATATGAAAAAATACCACACATCCTGTTTTTCTGTTTGTTTGATGAGCCAGCGAAAAAATCAAGTAAACTTCAGTCTTTATTTATTTGATTTTAATTTTTTTTATTTTTCTTGTTGATATTTTGTTATATAATCGAATTAAAAAACAAACCATCGTAACACCTTTATCTTCACTTCAATTGCTCTATAAACATATTTCATAAGAATACGTAAAGTTTAACGGGAAAATTATATTTATTTATGTATATAAAAAAATGCAAGCATTTAACCCCCTTTTTTCGAAATATTTCATAACAGCACAGATTAGTTCAGAGGCTTTCCAATATTTGTCAGTGGTGATAGACAACTAATTGACAACAAAATCACAAAGAAAAAGTAAAAAAAATTAACCATTTTGCTAAAATAAATAAATAAAATAAGAAATAAAAAAAATTGTCAACTGTCTGCATTCTTTCGGTTTATCTTCGATTTTTGTTTGTTTTTAATTATTATTTGTATTTTTGTTACTTAAATAATACTTAACAACAATTTATTTCCTATACAATTTTATTTATGTTTCTCTTCGCTAAAATATACATCTTATAAGTCTATAGGTTTGCTTATCTGCTTTACATAGATAAAATGTTTCTATCCATTTCTATTTCACTTGCCTAAGAACATACATATATATATATATATATATATGTACGTGTATATTTATATACATATGCATATATGTATATACACTTTCGGTTGAATTTTGTATTATTTTTTGAAACAGTCAGTCGCACACTTTAATATATTTAAAATAAATAAATCTAAGTACATACATTAAATATATGTGTATGTATTTTTGTTTCTAATTTTATTTTTGTGTTATTCCTTTCCCTTTCATACTGCTGCTTATGTCTCGTATGTAGCATCTTGTTGCATTTTTGTAATAATAATGTGTTAAATATGATGCAGTTACATATATGTTAAAAAGCATACTACTCGTACAACAATATTATTACTTCACTTTGTAATAACAAATACTTATATTCTTATAAATATACATATATTTTACGGTATTCTTACGAGTTTGCTTTACACTTCATGATCATTACACTGGAAATGATATCCACCTCAATATAATATATATATGTACATATTTGTATATATGTATATAGATAAATAGAATACAAAATAATCAAAAAATGTATTTTTTGAAAGCCTTTCTTTGTGTGGTTTATTTTTGAAGTTCTTTGAGAAAAGTGGTGTTTTTATAAAAAAAAAAATAAATAAAAAAAATTTATAGTTAATTGGATAAATATTGTAGAAAAACAGTGCAGTAAATATTTTGTAGATTTCGGTTTAAATGACTTATCAAGAATTTTGGCTAGATTTTGTGCAGGGAAAAAATTATATTTTATGTACGTATACATATATATATATTTGTTTCTATTTTTATTTTACAAGAATATCTAGATATATGTATATGTAGATATAAATACATAAGTGTTTTTTTTTGTTTTTAAATGTATGCGGAGTATAAATGGAAATATGCAGATTATAGTTTGAATATAGTGTTGTCAGTACACAACGAATTGAAATTGGTGCTGAACGAGCAATATAATACTTGTAAACACTCGAGTTGAGAAGAGTTTGAGTTTTAAATAAATTAGTAATGTAAAAATCTTTAGATATCGAATGGCAATTAATAGGAGTTTGAGAATTTTCCATGCAAACTGATTAAATATAATAGAAATTAATGTATCGTATCATCATGACGAAGCTCGAAATAGAGTTTGCAAAAGTCTTTAAGGTTTTTAGTCCGAAACTCGATTGAGCAGAATTCTTTTGAGAACACATTTGGAATGGAAAAAAAATGTTTTCTAGTAAGCAACTAATTCATTTTGATCATTAGGTATTATACGACTTAAAACTTATGATAAAAGCGGACGGAATTTCGAATTACACGGTGAGTATTCATAAACAAATCCTTAGACTTTTTTTTAAAAAAAAAAATTAGCACAGCAAGATTTTAAGTACATATATGGTAACTTTTAATAACGAAAGTTTAAGAAGATTTAAATAATCTATTCTCACCAACAATCTCGATTAGATTAAGCAATTGAACAACTATACAGCTTCCAAAGACCAAGTTGAAGATGATCAAGTCTGAAAGCCTTAACGAGTGAGTATTAGGGGAATTCAACGAGTATGTAAATATTTAAGCGTTGGATTTATCATGTTTCTTTTGAAAGTACATACATTTGTGTATTTTGACCAGGCTTTCAGTACGAGTAAGCTAATCATTGACAAACACATATGTATGGCGAAATATGTTTCTTTCTTACGTCTACTATATTATGAAGTTAAGATAGTAAACGTAAACTTTAAAAAAAAAGCAAACATGCGCTCACAACATAGATTTGTCAATGACGTAGACTTCTTCTCCACTAAATCTGATTATTTGTAAACGGGATAAAAGATGTAGTTTAAGATTATTGGAACTTACTGCATTTATTTGGTGTTCAAAAATACAGTCGTAATCCCGAACGACTAAAATCTCGAACGAAAAAAATCTCGAAAATTTATTTTATAAATCTCGAAAACGAGAATCTCGAATGGACAAAATCTAGAAAGTACAAATATCTCGAAAGACTTTATCTCGAAAACAAATCTCGAAAAAAATTTGCTTTCGAGATTTTTAAAATCTCTTTATTTTACTGTAAAAGTAATTAAAACGGGTCCAAAATGTAAATTCTGTAACTTTTTTTAAAATAAGAAGAATTTAACAAACAATTGTTTTTTTTTTCCAAATTTACTGTAGTAGGTAGGTACTGTTCTTACTATATACAAGGAATAATTCTGCACATTACATTGTGTAAAATCTATTTACTCAAAAAATGTATGAACATTATTAATGCATTAATATTATTAAAATTTTTGAAACTCAAGTTGTAGGCGATGCCCCTCAAAACTTTTAGCATGAACTTTATTTTTTGTTCTTGGTAAGCTTAGTTGTGCTTGTTCAGACCCAAAGGAAGGCAAATTTATTAGTTTATATAATTTTTTTTGTAAAACCGTGTCCACATCGATCAGATTTTAGAAAAACTCTTTGTATTGAGTAAACTCATTTGCATGCATGAACAGTGAATCAAACACTTTTCTATACAAATCAATCTAAAATTAATATCAATTCGAGATTTTTTGTTTCTAGATTTTTGCTGTTCGAGATTTTTTTTTTGAGATTTTGGTTTCGAGATTTTTGTTTTCGAGATTTTGTTTTTCGAGATTCTTTTTTTCGAGATTTTATTTTTCGAGATATCCTGGTAAACCCGAGTATTAGATGATAGTTCAATGTTAAATCCAATTTGGACTAGAAATATGAATATGAGGTTAGAAAGACGCTTATAATATTAACACGCAGCGCGAGCACATGAACGACAAGACAGGTTTTAAGATAAAAATTAATGGGAAATTAATATCATTTTATATTAACTCGAAATATATAGTGAAACGATATAAAATTCAACACGAAATTTGCTTCAATTTGAATAAATTGTCATGTTACACTGAGGTTACGAAATAAACATTTAAGGGGTTAAGGGTAGTCACTAACTTGAAACATTTTTTTTAGCATAGCATCTTGAAAATATTCTCTGTAAAGGGTCAATCACATTCAAATTTTAGAGCCAAAAGAAAAACATGCTCATACTCTATCAGATACACTAAGTATTCTTAGCACTCTGTCGTAGGTTTCCGAAAGTAAAACAATTCAAAGCTAAACACATTCAAGCTGTCACGGTTTAAAAATGTTCAATTACTCATACACTCTCAAAACATTATCAAACACAAGCCCCACATTGTGGGGTTAAGTTAAGCGCAACTATTCGATGTTTGCCCAGATACATACAAAATCTCCCGGCGCGTATCTGCTTTTATGTGAGTGTGTTGTTTTGCTCTTATAGAAGTTTTGAAAAATTGCTTTAGGGACAATTCTACGCATTAGAGGGCATCTTCGTATGCGTGTAGTTTTGAAAGTTTCAACTTTTTGCACATAAATTTGAATGTGATTGACTCTTCAGTTTCAAGTCGAACCGAGTCATATTGACTGAGTTAAATGTGTTAAATGATAAAAATGTGTATTTACATGTAAACAATACTTTAAACGCGCTTATCTCGAAACTATGTTTTTGAAATAGGTGAACCCATTTACTCGAGAACCAGTTGACCGATTAACGATTAAATAAATATATTAATAAAGTTTGAACTTGACAGAGTTCTTCTATATATTTACATATAAACAAGAACTGATCGATCGAAGATTTTCTTTTTAATCAAAAACTCTTTTTTATAAACAAATTATGAGAGAATGTTTTGACAAAAAGATTGAACGGCCGCCATTTTGGCAATTTGTTTGTTTTTAAAATCCATCGATTAAGCAGAAGATTAACTATCAAATTAACGGAATCTTCTTAAATTTTTGATTTCGGATAATTCGTTCACGAACAGGATTGTTCCTCGCAATATCACTTTTGAAAAACAAAACATACTCTACAAAAATGGAGGTTTCGTTTGCAATTTTCAAATATTTCTGTAAAATATCAATATGGAGAGGAGAAAAAAATTCCAGAAACTGGTGGAAATTTTTGGCTTTGTGACTTTCCCTAACCCCTTAAACACTCGAGCCTGACATACATTTATCAGATAACATAAGACTATGTTCGATTTGTTTTTTTTTTTTTTTTTTGTTAGCGAAAAGCTTGAGTTTTGCCAGAAGAATGGCACGGATAACCTTTTCGGATCGTATAGGTACCTATCATTTGTACAGGCTCGTAAATAAAAAGTACACCTGCTTCCGTTTGCATTTTTTTTTTTGACAGACGCACCTACCGCGTCAAGCATGCCCAATCTTTTCAACATTGCATTGGTGAGAATGATAGCTGATGATTTTTAGATTAACATTATTTTAAACTTAAAATCGCCTTTCTTGGCTTCCAAACTCAGATGTATTAGAAAATAAATTGATTAGGCTCCACTAAAATCAGCTAATTCACTTATTTACATTACCTTCTCGGTACATTACATGTATATTGCATATTTATGATTAACTCATATCTCAAGTAATACTGAATATTTCTTTAATATTTGGAGGTACATGCTAAATGTCAACTTCTTGGTTTTAAAATTAAAAATTAACTGTTTTTCACTTTTTTAATTTTTCTATCTGTGTGTGTACATACATTTATGTCTGTGCCTTTTATTAGATATATGTATATGTACTTCTGTGTTTTATTTGTTCTTTTTTTTTTTACTATTTTATTGTCAAACTTTATTGATTTGTTTAGAAAGAGAGAAAGAGAGAGTACAATGCAAATGCAAATCAATGGATAAGTATTCGATTTCTACCACATACAAAACGTATCAGCTGTGTTTATAAAGCTCAAATAAATTAATAATAATCAATTGCTTTGTGAAAATCAACATTTTCGTTTTGCAAAGTGTTACACAAAATTACTTTATCTAATATTTACAATTCATTCTATTCATTATTTTTTGATATGAATTTAAAATGACTTATTGCAATTAAAATTTGTGTATTTACAGTGCAAAGAAGGAGAATTAAATTAGATATACTCGTATATAAAAAAATTAAAACCAAAAAAAAAAAAGAAAAGCCAAAGCGACATCTTTTTAAAATTGTTTATAGAAATAAAAAACAAATCGCATAGAAACGTGATAGTCTTCGTTAAATTGTTCAATATAGTCTTCAGAAGTAGATTAAAAAAATTAGTCTCCTTTAGCGAGTACAATAATCGTACTCATAAACAATTATAAAGATTTAAAATATATTTAGTCCTTGATTAACAAGAGTATAGTTAAGAAGTGCAAATTGTTTGTCTGAATTTGTTTTTTTTTTGTTTTGTTTCCTTCCTATGATATGTTTACATTTTCGTATTAAGTCTACTTGTTCATTTGTAGCTACGTATAGGTTGTAAATGATTCATTTCTGTGATATATTTTTATTTTTTCTTAAAATGATGTCGCTTGCGAAGCTAAAACGAAATTATTTTTCAGTTTGTTTATAAAAAAAGTTATAAATTAAAGCCTCTGTTCAGTGCGTGAATAACTGAAAATAGGTTAGTTGGAGGTTGATTTGCCCTCAGCGAGGAAGTCTAGAAAACGAGGGATGGGCTCTTTTCAGAGTGTATAAAATACCATATGTTTTTGCTACAATGCTTAGTACGCACTTTTATTTTCCTCATTTTTGTTGTCAATCCATTCCGAAACATCATTCTTAAGCTAAAGCGTTGCATGACTTTCTTGGACTGTTTAGTACCTCCTTTTAACCAAAACTGTAAACGAACTTTAGTTGTTCTTTTTGGACACCAATTTTGATAAGTTATAGATCAAGTGGATTAAATATATTTTGAACTCTCTTTTGATGGTTCGTTGGACCCTCCTTCAGGTTATACTTGAGTAACAAAAACTATCAACAATCAAAAAAGGAAAGAGGTTAGCCACCTTGAATACTAGGACAGCATCGAGAGCAAGGATATTCAATTCATAATTCCAGCACATCGCAAATTTTAAACCTCTTTTGACCGTTTGACCAGAAGGATTTGCGGTGGTAAGAAATTGAGTGGCCAGAAAGATATTCAGATTTTCAAAGGCTTCAATGATTAACGAGAAGGCCAGCACAATATATCTATGCACTTCTAGTCGTGGCAACATGTTTATATAGAAAACTTCCCAAAATAGTTTCTTTATACATTTGAGAATGAAAAAAAAAAACCACAGCTGGTCAAAGGAATAAGTGTGTGAAGATTTTTTTTTATAAACTAATTTTTTTTTAAATATTTTCTTTACTTAGTTGTGTATTGGGGATTGACTGGGCCATGGGATGGCAGACACATTTCGATCTCGAAACCAATCCTTCACAAGACCGCTGTCATGGTGCCGATAGTGCCATTGAAGAGGCATGTTTTCCTGATAAATTGAAGCATATAATTTTCTACAATGTCCCTATAGGTATCCATATTTTGTCTTGGTATTATTTATACAAAATATAGGGCCGACGTTATGCCATGAATAACAGCCCCATATCATGATATTTTCCCCTCCGAGCTTGATGGTTTTCTTTGTATTGCGAGGGTGGTAGTCCTTTCCTTTTGGTAGCCTGACATTACGTCCAGAATCAGAAGAGAACAAAATTTATTTTTATCTCGTCACTCCAAAGGATATTATGCCACTTTTTCACTCCTTCAGATCGGTTCCACGAGCTTTTGGGACATTCCTAGAGCCTCCGCTATAAGTATATAGGTAAAACTCGTAAAACTTGCCTTCTTTGTACCACCGAGCAATGGGCTTTCCGTCACATATTAAAATACTATTGAAAAAATTACTATGGCTAAAAGATAATACAGAAAATACCTTCCGTGAAAAAATATTTGAATAAACTGCGATATTATTTTAAGTACATTTAATGGCCAACATCCAAAACGCACAAAATATACTTGAAACACAAATAAATTAACCACTCAAGGGTACACTTCAAATTTGCAATAAGCTTGTCGTCATTGTAACGCGAACAACAGTCGCTTGCATTAAATGTAAATTCGGTGCAATTTTTGATAGCAAATCAACTATTATCTAGCAATAAAAACAGAGTGACTAGCACAGAGTGACTAGCACAGAGTGACGAGTGACACACCTATTTCTTTGACCAACTATGTACTATGTATTCGACGGTGACTGCAAATATCAGTACTTATTTACCAGCCACCACTTTTTAAATGACTGGGTTTCACCCAATGTCTAGGTTTCAATCAACCCGACGCACGCCCAGCAAGTTTAAGCAGGTCAGATAGTGATCCATCTGATAGGTCGTCGATATGATCAAAGAAGAATTTTTCCAGGGCTCTATTCCTCAGTTGACAAATGTGACAGAGGAAATGTGCTGTGTCCTCATGTACCTCTTCGTCACCGCATCCCCTGCAAATGTCATCATCGTTCAGTCGTAATTTTTTCATGTGGTATCTTAGAGTGTTGTACTCAATCAACACTCCTATTAGCATTGACAACGACTTCCTTTTTTTTTGTAGGAGTCCACCTCTTACTTGCTTCAATTACTGATATTTTTTCAATTCTGGCCCGAATGTTACATGGTGGAGGCTTAACCATTCCATATGGTTGCTATGTTTGATTAGATATGAGTTAGATTAAACCAGGAACAATAAATCATTATTTATTCAAATTTTCTGGAAACTATAAGAAAACTTGTAAAATTGGCTATCTGAGCCTGATTAAAGCAAAATAGTACTACAAGCTTGCCCGATTTATCCATCAATAGTACCGCAATATTTAAGACTATGTTCTAATTTTTTTATTTTGTTGCTGCTCTAAGTTTAAGGTATGTTATCAGTTTAGTGAAAACAAAGCTAACACGTAAACTACGTGTTAAAATGACAATGTGGTTAAAAAACACCAGTACTTTAGCAGTTTTAACAGTTTCGTAATGGCGAAATGCAATGATCCACAAATTGACATCAACTTTTGAAGTTGCTATTCCAATACTATTTAGCCATTTATAACACTGTCAGATGTTGCAGCTATGCAAAGCAAAAAGAAGAGACCAATCTTCGAATTCCATTTCAAAACTATATAATATCTGTGGCAGCGGTGACTGCTCATGTAACGGCTGCGTTAGTGGTTACCCATGACGGACAGATCAGCCTATATGTATGTCAGACAGAGTTTGTTAGTCAATGAATAAAGACTGCTTAGATAGGGGACGGTTTGTTTTAATTATATATGTATATCAAGCATCACAATATCGAAAACAGTTTTTCCACCACAGTTTTTCAACGAAATAATCTGGCAGCACTGTAAAGAACCATCAGAATGCAAATACATATATCGCAATCAATGTTGCAAAAGCCCAACCCGTTGATTATAAAATCGTAGATCCACACTGAACAGTTTACTCGTACGTAATGAAAATAAATAAATAAAAAAATATTTTTGGTGTCTTGTGCTAAATTATTAATACATTGAACGAAAATATCAACACGAGCAATTTTTCGTTCTTTGTTTTAAAGTAATTAATATCATTGTTTAACTAAATGCATTTTTGGGACTAAATTACAGCACCACGTATTTGTATATTTATATTCTAAAAATTAACTAATAATTCATCTATTTTGTTTTTCTCTATACATTTGTGTTTTTTTTTATATTTAAAAACATTTTACCAAAATCATCATAACTTTCTTTAAATATTTATATAAAATATAAATTTTACTTGCAAGGAAGCTGAAGCCGGATTGAGAGAAATCATCAAAATTTTGACGTTGTTTTGGTTTTTTTTTTTGTTTAAAGCTTTTTGTGTAGAAAATTTTCAATCAAATTGCTATATGGATTTTGGTTTTCTATTTTTAATTTTGATTAGTAGGTTTTTTTCTTATTATAAATTAATTTTCAAATATTATTAGCTCAACTATTTTTAGTCAAACTCTAGGAATTATTCAGTGTTTTTTTTTAACTCATTACTTTTATTTATATTTTATATAAATTTATATTGCTATCTGGCTCTATAATTATTTTTACACATACCACTCCTTGACATCTTTAGAATCTCGTTTTTTCTGCTTCGGCTGTACTAGTCCTGTTGTCGACTGTTGACGGTCAGCGCCGTTGATAACGCCACTGCCACCGCCGTTTACGCCACTACTGCCCATGCCGCCGTATGAGCCAGTGCCACGATCGTTGTGACTACTCAGATTGTGGCCATTTGTCATGTGCTGTTGGCGCTGCTGGTGATATGATCCATTCGTACTCGTGTTGCCTAGAAGGGCCGTGTTAGGGTTGTGACTCCCGTAGGCAGCAGCCTTTTCTGTTTCTGTTTTGTAGTTCCGGTCACCGTTTGACTTGAGCCATATGACGAGTAGGATAACTAAGACGACAGCGATTAGGATGCCAGACACGATGCCAATGATCATGGCAGTGCGCTCCTCTTCGATTGAGTTTATCCGGCCACCTTTGCTCTTTGGTCTGTAGTTGTTGTTGTATGGCGGAGCCGGTGGGGGTATTGGTTGATAGTTGTAAGGTGGCGTTTCCGGTTCTGGTTCAGGCAGTGGAACTTCCTCGATCTCTGTGGTTGAAGTTCTCTCTGGAATGTCGGGCCCGGTATGAATTGTATCGAAAGGCGTTGTTTCACGCTCTGGAGGTAACGTATGCCCTTGAGTGGTGGTGGTGGTCGTAGTACCCTGCGAAGTTGTAGCAATAGATGTTGTGGACGTCTGGTACTGCGTGGTCTTTATTCCGGTAGTGGTGACGCCGATAGTTGTATCATGAATTGTGCTTGTAATGTCGGGATCTGCTTTGCTGGTTATGGTCGTATGTTGAGCTTCAGTAGTCAACACAGCGTCTGGTTTCTTCGACGTGCCGGTGGTAGTCGTTGAACTCGAAACATCAACTACAGATTCTGAAAGAAGGATCATCAAAAATTTGCTTTCTACCTGACTTGTTTATCGGTCTATTAACCTGTTCCTTTGGTCGATGTTGTAGAGGTGAATTGCTCCGTAGTCTCGCCATAATCTCCAGATCCGTGAAGACAATCCTCATCGTCGCATGTTCTCTCCGTGACGCTCGCATCACCCTTGTCTAAAACTCCTTTCTGTGGAGTTGTTGGCTGTTTCGTGGGTGGCACGTACACAGGTGTAATTAAGTCATCTCCACTCCCCGACTCGAAAGGAGGGGTGCACTCATCCTCGTCATCTCCGCGACAGCCAGATCCAGCGCCAGAAAATATTAAATCATCCATCGCACCTGGGTAGCCACTGGCTGGAGTCTGTAACGTGCATAAATATTAGCCGGAGAAGTTCCCGAAACACATATTTCCATGCAAGGTGCAATTTAAATGATTGGTGTTGGCATGAGATTTAAAAAAAATTAAATTGGTGAAAAGATAGAATTTGGTGCAAAACATACTCGATAAAGGAAAATGGTGAGTAAAATATAAACGGAAAGAATATTCTTAAGTTGATGAGATCTGATGCCATATGGTATGGGAAAACAATACAATACAAACAATATAAATTTAACTAAAATAAATAAATAATTAAACTTAAATTGGGGTTTTGATTAAGTTTTGGTTATGTCTGTAGGTATTCTTTGGAAAAGTGTATTATGTATTTCTGTGTATATTTTAGAGTTTTTTTTTTGTTATATTGCACTCATTCTGAGCAACTAATAAATTCATATTATGATTTGAACGAGAATAAATAACACATATACATACATACAAACATAGTAGACCTAAAAGCTTAACTTTTCCAGAGTTGACATCTATAAATAAAGACACACTTACACATTTGCAAGCGACTGCTAAATAGAAACTTATGAACTATAATCTGAGCTATAAGTATCCAATCCAAGTTAGGGAATGATAATAATTTTCTATTTTTTCTAAATTTAAATCGACGGGTTGTTAAAAACAACATGACCAATCGACAACTTTTCTGTACTAGTAGTCTTTTAAGTATGTATGTAGATACATCTGTACCCCGGTTTAAGTCGTTTCAGACTAAAGTCATCAAAAGAACCGACTTAATGCATGATCACTACTTTTGAATGTGGAATATGGATTCCAAATAACACAGCAATATTTTAACGAAGACCTAACATACGCATAGAAAAGAGATAGGAGAGTAAAAGGATCCGTTAACTCTTAAAAGGTACGATTACTAGATCCTAACATAGAATTAGCTTATGCAACGACAAAGTCTATGTGGGACATGAAGCTGAGTTGGGGTCACAGTCCCGAAAATCCCGAAAATCCCGAAAGCCAAAATCCCGAAAAATAATATAAAATGTAAAATTTGCGCAAATTCTTCATTTTATATAATTTTTCGGGATTTCGTTATCGGGACTTTTTTTTAAAAGGAAAATAGGCAAATTTTTGTCCATTCCCATTGGCTTTAAGGGGTTATATACAGTTAGAATTTGCAAAACATCAATTTTTTTTTATTTTATTTCCGTCGATTATTCTAGAAGTTACATGAATATTTGTAAAGTCATCAGAGTGCTTTCTTTACTCTATCTAAAGTGCTTTTCAAACTTTAAACGCATTTATCTCAAAATCATGTTGTTATAGTCGGTGACCACGATTTTTCGGAAACTGCTGAACCGATCCGTTTCAAATTTTAACACAAGCTTCTTAAGCATATTTTTTAGTAATTAATCGAAGGTTTTTTCTCACCGATAAATATTTTTTTTTTATTTACAATTTAATGCCGAAATTCTGGCCAGAAATCGTTTTTTTTTTTTTGAGAGGACGTCATTTTTGCAAAAATGTTATTTTGCTTATTCCTTCGATTAATACCTAGATTATAAATTTCTTTAACGATATCCGTTTGGTTTTTTCATTTCCTATGATCCAGTCACAGAGATATCGTGGTCACCGCAAGAGGCTTTTTTGAGAGGAGCTTCAAAATTCTTATTTTTACAAATACAAAATGCTGAAATATAGTTCAAAGTTACCTGAATATGTGTAATTTTACATTAATAACTGTAAAAGTTTTCTCAGGAAAAGTTCTTGAAAAATCGCTTTTTTTAGCCCTCCTGACTGTATATAACCCCTTAATGTTATAATATTTTACAATTCGCAATGTGCATTCAGCTGTGTTGATTTCATACAGTGTGATAGCTGATAGATTAGATTTTAGTTTTAGTTAAGCGATTTTAGTTTCACAGATTGGCGTATACTGATCGCTCTTTTAGATGAAGAGCAAGTCCGTGTGAAAACATGAACTTATATCAAAAATAAATTGCGGTGGAAACCAAAGAATAAGAAAACGTTACGGAAAAGAAAACAAAATTAAAAAGATTTACACGGAATGTAACGAGCGTTCTGAAATAAGTTCTTAATGTGAATTGCGTTCGATATGAACTTGTATTAGATTTTGTTTTGTCAGAGATCGTTTCTTAAATGTTTTTTGTCAATAAGACTTGAACCCTTGTACTGTTTTGTTTATTTAAAGTTTTTCATTTAATTTAATACCTATGTTAAATAAATTTTACTTCTAATTTTTTTCATACAAACAAATTTATATTTTCACTTTTGGCTTTGCAGGATTGTGGATTTTCGTGATTTTGGATTTTCGGGATTTTGGATTTTCGTGATTTTGGATTTTCGTGATTTAGGATTTTCGGGATTTCAAATCGAAACTCAATCGGTGATAAGCTCCGACGAAAAGATTGAGATTAGCACTTAGAAAGAGCTGGTTAGTTGCACCCCATTATGATAAGCACTGAAGGTCACTTTGAAGTAATAGGCAATCATCTAAAGATTTTATGCAACGGAATATTTTGATGTCATCCGCAAACATTAAGCAAAAAGCGTTTTCAATAGAATCAGGGATATCGTTAATCAACAACAGGAATAAAAGGGGTCCCAAGTGACTTCCTTGTGGTACTCCTGAGGTGACCTGAATGGCATCTGATAATGATTCATTTATGCGCACGAACTGTGTCCTACCTTTGAAATAGGATTCATCCCCTTTTTAAAATATTAGAGTGGAATCCAATGGATTCAATGGATTGACTCGATCGAACGCCTTAGAAAAATCAGTAAATATGACATCGGTTTGAAAGCAATACTTCCTTAATTGTATGAGAATTTTTCCTTCTTGCTAATATTTTATAATTTGTTTATCCTAGGTTTGACAATTTTTGAAAGTTATTTGTAATGCCAAAACAAAGTTAAAGTTATTCATCGGTGTTCTACTGTACTTGTTGACTTAAGCTGTATTTATATTTAGATATGTATTGCACACTAAGAATAATAAACTAATAAATGCTTGCCATTCTTTTAACCTTAATTTCTCGATCATGCTCGATTATAATGAACTTATTTATTGCTGAAGAAACGAGTTTTTAGTGGCCAAAGGTAACTCAATGCTAGGATTTATACTACGCAATTCTAAAGACTTCCAGGATCCTTATACTCTTGAATGTCTATTTTTTGCCTTTGTCAGATCAAATCTTGAGTACTGTAGTACCATCTGGAATCCATTTTATAACATACATGCCAACAGAATTGAGAGGATCCAGAAACGTTTAACAAGGATTGCATTGCGTAGATTACGCTGGAATATCGAAATGCCTTCTTATGAAACGAGGTGCAAATTATTTGGAATTTTGCCTTTTTTCGTAAGAAGGCAATATTTTTCTGTTATGTTTATTCGCGATTTGATTACCGGTCATATTGATTGCCCTTTTCTGCTTTCATTAATTGGATTATATGCTCCATCGAGAGCTCTTAGAAATCGTTATTTATTTTATGTACCTTATCATAGAGCAAATTATGGTTACAATGAACCAATTTCTAGATACCTACGAGAGTCAAATAATTATTGTAGTCTTTTAGATTTTCATCTCAGTAGGAGTTCATTTAAGAATAAATTAGTTTTAGAGCTCCATTTCCGGTGGTTTAGTCAGTAGTTCTAAGTTTATATTTTAACTGTACCAGTAATCTAAAGAGAACAGTTGATGTATACTCATTTGATGAAATGAAATAAATAAATAAATATGAACTTGTATTAGATTTTGTTTTGTCAGAGATCGTTTCTTAAATGTTTTTTGTCAATAAGACTTGAACCCTTGTACTGTTTTGTTTATTTAAAGTTTTTCATTTGATTTAATACCTATGTTAAATAAATTTTACTTATAATTTTTTTCATACAAACAAATTTATATTTTCACTTTTGGCTTTGCAGGATTGTGGATTTTCGTGATTTTGGATTTTCGGGATTTTGGATTTTCGTGATTTTGGATTTTCGTGATTTAGGATTTTCGGGATTTCAAATCGAAACTCAATCGGTGATAAGCTCCGACGAAAAGATTGAGATTAGCACTTAGAAAGAGCTGGTTAGTTGCACCCCATTATGATAAGCACTGAAGGTCACTTTGAAGTAAAAGGCAATCATCTAAAGATTTTATGCAACGGAATATTTTGATGTCATCCGCAAACATTAAGCAAAAAGCGTTTTCAATAGAATCAGGGATATCGTTAATCAACAACAGGAATAAAAGGGGTCCCAAGTGACTTCCTTGTGGTACTCCTGAGGTGACCTGAATGGCATCTGATAATGATTCATTTATGCGCACGAACTGTGTCCTACCTTTGAAATAGGATTCATCCCCTTTTTAAAATATTAGAGTGGAATCCAATGGATTCAATGGATTGACTCGATCGAACGCCTTAGAAAAATCAGTAAATATGACATCGGTTTGAAAGCAATACTTCCTTAATTGTATGAGAATTTTTCCTTCTTGCTAATATTTTATAATTTGTTTATCCTAGGTTTGACAATTTTTGAAAGTTATTTGTAATGCCAAAACAAAGTTAAAGTTATTCATCGGTGTTCTACTGTACTTGTTGACTTAAGCTGTATTTATATTTAGATATGTATTGCACACTAAGAATAATAAACTAATAAATGCTTGCCATTCTTTTAACCTTAATTTCTCGATCATGCTCGATTATAATGAACTTATTTATTGCTGAAGAAACGAGTTTTTATTTTATTTTACTGTGCTGAGTTTGTTTTTTATGTTAAGCAATATCAATACAAAAAAAAAAAGAAATAAACAAAATTATTGTCAACAAAAATGCTAAGGGACTTTTTAATGTGAATGAACCTGACTGATTGCAGCTGGTTTTTGTTCAAGTTAATGTACGTTTTACTCGAATATATAGACATTTTAATATTTGTTTTTATTTAAGGCGCAAGCCGAAATGCACTTGTTCTATATTTCACTTCACTTTTTTATTTGAATACACTCATAGATATGTAATTAGAAAATATTTAAATGAAAATTAAAAAAAAAAAACAAGGAAACTCATAACCATTCACAATAAAATCCCAAAGTAAAAAAAAAATTTAATTTTATAATTTTAATGGTCAAAATGCAATTAAGTAGTAGAACAACTGGCTAAAGCGATCTATTTTTTTTTCTTTTTTAATTCGTTTTAATATTTTACTCGATTAACTTATTAGGTAACCTACAAATAATCTAAGTATACTGTAAAATGGAAAGATTGAGTGGCATTGATATAAAATTATTTCCTTCGGAATACCAAATAATAGTTATACGTTTAAAAAAGTTGGTTAAGTTTAAGGTTCAAGATTCAAACTAAAAATAAATATATAATGGCATAGTACATAAATCACGCAAAAAATATATTAATATAATAAGAATGATTAGCAAACAAAATATTTTCTTTTTCGCATACACATAATGAGAATAAAAGAAGATTGGAGAACAATGCTGATTGATTTTTTTTTAAAGTTAGATATCGACTTGATTCGAAAAATAATAAAAAAGAGAAGAACGAACGAACAAACGAGGAGGAGACCAATTTTGGTTTCGCTCTCTTTGATTGGAATTGAATTGATTTGATTTGAATAAACTCCCTAACCTGCTGCATTCTTTGCAGATCATTTCTATCTAATACTCCAGTTACCAATTGCGCATCTCCTCGTATCGTAATGTGTGGATCACGTTCGACAGCGAGATCCAGAATGCGAAGTTTATTAACAGATACTCCAGCTATGACTCCGGCAAAGGATCGTTCGATGCGAGATCTGCCCGAACGGCTGTATTTTCCACCGACTTGTATATTAGCCATTGTATTGAACATTGTTGATTGATGACCTGTTATTTGAAATGAAAATTAGTAGATCTACATATAAAATAACCAGATTTTAGGTATTAAAGAATTATTTCTCTGTATTTTATCACTATAGTGGTACAAACTAATTCTATCATCGTTAATTGTATAATAAATAAATAATAAAAACAAGAGTCAAAAACATTTTAAGAAATGCAGTGGAAGTCGCTTATAACGACGGTGAAGGGACCGAGCAAATGTGGTCGTTATAACCGGCGGTCGTTATATCCGACTGCCCTCCATAAGTATTCAGAGAAAACTTAAAAATATTCACAAGTAAAATAAATGTATTTTATTTTTAAGTTCTTAAGGACATTATACGGAATTCATAAATTAATTAAATTTATTTATTTAAGTTTAACAAAATAAATCACTCCAAACTCGTATGCTATTCGCTATTTTTTCACCTGACTCCAAACGGAAGAAAATCGCTGCCTTTTCCTCTACAGAAAAGTTTCTACGTTTTCTAGAACTCATGGCTGCAAAAGAAAATAAAATCAATGAACTCCTAATAAATATCCTATTTTTTAATGACAATGCGTTAACTCAAATAAATACACAAAACACTAGAACTAAGATCGATTCTTTCTTCTCGAAAATTGGTCGTTATATCCGAACCGTCGTTATATACGACGACGTTATATCCGACGGTAGAATAGCTTAAAATATAAAGAAACCAACCAACTGAACGGAAAATGGTCGTTATAAGCGACTGGTCGTAATAAGCGAGGTGGTTATAAGCGACTTCCACTGTATTTTAAGGTATGTACTACAAATGAATTATGCATGTATGTATGTGTAACGATAGTACCAGCATTCTTTCATGTGATAAAATAGCATGACCAATATTCTGTCATTCTCAAAATATTCATTCTGGCAACGCTATGAATCTGATCACCACCACACTTCACAAGGCATATTTGATGGCTGAACAGATGATCCGCTATTTAAATTGTTATTTAAATTGGCTTATACAATTTTCCGCTTGTCACTTACATATATATGGCCGTGAAAAAAATGCCAAACATATTCTTTCATTCCTAGTAGAGTAATGTAAACGAGTGATGAAAATCATACCACTTAAGTGGTAGAAAAAAGTTTTCCAGTTGCAAAAAGCTGTATAGCTAATTGCAATACAGTTTAACCTTTATGCTCTTGTTGACAGAAAGTTATTTTCATAGTCAATGACTTTTTATAAACAAAAAAAAAAATACATCAACGACAAGACTTACCTTGTGGATGGGCTGTTTGCACATTGTAATCATCCAACTGAAGAGACGCATTGCCACCGTTGCGGATGATGCGCACCACGTGGTAATTGTTGTCGTTGACTTTAGTCGCTATCTCGCCAAGGGGAAAATCCCCCGTCCCAATGTTGTAGACCATAAAAATGTTTCCTTCGACAATTTCTAACTCCATGTAGTCCTGTGTAGTGGCACTCTCCATTCTCAGCAGTACGGCATCCGATTTTGTTGTGATAAATCCAAGCGCTATGTTATCCTCTTCGGTGTCAGGTTGTAGTCCAGCTGGGAACGTGTATTGAATAACACCCTTGTTGACGCCGAATTCGTAAGCAATTGACTCTGTATGAAAAGCAAAGAAAAAAGTATACCGACTGATAGTTCAAGTGCTTCGTTTTTGTATTCACCATCGTAGCACGTCGGTCCTGTGTAGGATGTCATATCGCATTCACATGCATAGGCATTCCATTGTTGTACACATATGCCACGATTCGCGCAAGCATTCTGACTGCACTTTGTCGGTCCCTCGCATCCGGAGACAACCAAGGAGCTTGGCACAACGGCATCACTCGTCAGTGAGGGTGAAGTATCACCCAAGTCCAATGAGGACAAACAACCCTCAAAGCCAGACCTCGAAGCAATTGCCGATGGCAGTTTTGAGTACATATCCTTGAACACACCTCCAATGTAGAGAATGCCCGACAATTCAAGGTGCATATTGTTCCCAGGCAGTGTTACGATCTCAAATGTGTCATCAACGGCGAGAGTGTGCGTTTTGGGGCCCGGACGTCTTATGCTAACCGAATGCCATCGATTGTCGTTCATATGAATTCTGGACTTGTCACGAATCGTAACTGGACCATCACCTAGATCGAAAGTGTAGTGTATGTGGCCATTGACCAATTCAATCGACACGAAGTCATTACGCCTTCCGCCATTGTATAGCAAAAGACCGTTAGGTTCGACTGTTTTAAATCTGAAATCTATTGAAATCGTGGCGTAGGCTTTTAACATTGGAAGGCCTACGTATGAATGCTTGGAACGAAATGTAGCTGCATGGTATGGGTTGCCTGGTGGAGAGTTAACAAAGCGTGCTGTTAGCTTGAATGTTGTTGTTGGAAGGGCAGATAGCTCCGGGCCAAGATTGTTCACAATATCAATGTATCTATTGAGAAAATGTTTAAATTAATATTTCTTAAGGGAATTCAAATATACATAGGTAGTTTATTATTAAATATCTTAAATGTATTAGTGAAGCTGTGAAAGCTGTTCATATCGGCTGATAGACTTTCATAGAAGATACGCTAAGGTCAAGCAGGTCATGTGGTTATGAACCCTACTGAATAATCATTCATTTCATTTGCTGTCAATTTTTGCTGACACTTCCAAGCATCCAATGAAAATATTCCAAAAGTCATGTGGACTGCTTTATAAAATGTAGAAGTGGTTGGAATTTACTGTCCGCCATGACAGTATTATTTACAGTACTGGCAAAAACTGGATTTATAGCCATGGAAAACACTGCGATCTTTACATTGCGCTATTATTTACACGGCGTCTCCACGAGACGTTATTCATGGCGGACATATCTGGCGAGCTCAAAAAAAATATGGCGGAACGAACGTCAAATTTTGTATGCTGGGCATTTCATGTCTTGCTTTTTCATATAATTTCTCCTGAAATCTTCAACGAAATTGAAAAATTTCCACCAAAGTGACAGTTCATGTCTAGACATACATAGATGGCGAAGCGAAAATCCAGATATAGATGGCGGGGTGCAAAATCTGTCTTGCTAATTGTCTTCTCCGCAAACATGAATAACGTTTCGTGGAGACGTCCTGTTATGCTATTTTTTTTTTATAATCTACACACGCTAAGGGTGATATGAATACCCTTATAATGTTTACAGACAGCGCGAGCACATGAAGACTAAGAACTAGGTGACAGCTGTCAATTGAATTCCAGTTTAATGTGACAGCTTTAAATGACAGTCTGATCTGATCTTACCTATGACCATTATAAACAAATCCTTGCATTTGTCCAACGAAATTCGGCATTGTCGAGGTCATCTGGATCTCTTCTTCGGCGTGGAAAAGACCTCCCAAATGAATAGATCGTATCTCCATGGTGCTATGGCGTCCCAATATTGTTTCGGCTAAGGATAAATGCTAATGATAAGTCACTCCCAATTCAAAGACACACATCGATTGAATGCACTAGATCATCACTTAGTAGTGAATTACATATTTATACGAATATATAGACTCAGGCAAGCAGTACGATTATTATGTACTTTTTGTTTTTGATATGAGTAAACAACAAGTGAGATTTTTGTATTTTTAAGGATTTTTTTTTCTAATTTGAATGACTTGTAAAAAGTAAAGAAAACAAATGAAATTAGAAAAATATTTATTATCATAAACGAAAGTTGTAAAAAATGTGCTCTGCAATATATTAAATGGAATAAGGGAATAACTCATTGTTTTATTGAGAGTGATTGTGGACGAAAAAGAGTTGCCATCCCTCGATAAAACAATGTTTTTAGTTTTGGGAAAATTACGATGTATATGAATATTTTTGCTAGCTAAATTAAAAAAAAATATAGAAGGAAATATAAAGGTAAGAAATTATTAAAACCTTGTTTTTGAGAAGCCATTTTGGAAGTAACTTTCTTCATTAAAATCGAGGAAAAAGCATATGCAATATTTAACAGAAATGGAAAACAAACGAAACTGTTTTATTTTTTTGGGATTTTGTTTGTAATTAGTACACATTTTGAAGCCAAATAGTTTGTAAATTATAAATGCGTGGCAATGATATAATTTGCTCAGTGTTATGCAGTCAAAGTGAGAAGGTCATATGAGCAAAAGGGGAAACAGCCAAATTGGTATAACATGTGGAGAAGGGTCTTTTTTTTTTTGTTTTGTATACAATGTTGAATATTCTGGCCGAAATGGTGTAGTTTTTATGTGATAAAATACTTTTCATACTACTAGTGCAACGATTAGTAGCACTCGGCGTGACAGGAGCAATAAGAAGTACACCACAACACCACAAGCGGGATTGGATATGATTCCTCATTACCTTCCCTTTGACATATTCATCAAAGGTGCAGCAGCAAATGGAGTCCTCAGATTAAAAGAATCCGATTTGCTGAAACAAATGACGTATGGACATGCGGCGATACTTGGAGAAATACAGCAACTGAGGAGATGCGATCCTGAAATTCTAACCAAGACTTCAGACTATATTACTCGCGACGGCTCAAAGATGGACCTAGGTGCTGGAGCAGGGTAGCCATTCTGCTGAACAGTCAGCCAGCTCTAAAAGCATTCGGATCAAAGACAATAAAATCAAAGGCAGTCCAAAAATGTCCCGATGCACTAAATGCTACAAGGTACCACAAGGTTAGACTGTACTGGGTATACCCGGAAATAGCAATATCGAAAGAAACGAGATAGTAGACCAACTAGCTAGAGCTGGATCGGCCATGAACAACAGTGTTGCTGACACCTACATACTGCCACCGATAAAAACGCTGTTCAGCACAATCGACCATGTAACCGAAAAAGAGATCAACACTCTGTGGCTCATACGAACCGACTGCGTCACATCTAGTTCTTTATTGCCGAAACTTGATCTTAGTAGGAAAAGACGATGCTACATCTGGATAAATTCTCAATACGCTTAGTCACCGGAATAATCACGGACACTGTCCCATATGTCACATGTCAAGCAAATGGCTACCTGAGTTCAACGATTTCGGCAGAACCTGTGGAGATGAGGAAGAAAGCGAATCGATCCTACATCTTCTCTGCTACTGCCCCGGTCTCCAAGAACGACGCCTCCGTACTTAAGGTCATAGATTCCTGCCAGACAAAGCAGAGCTCGGATATTTAAAGATATCGGAACTTCTAAGATTCACTAAGAGCACAAACTGGTTTACGAGTTGGTAAAAAGAGGATTTACTCCCTAAGTATGAGGGTATTCACCAATAGACCTTCGGGTCTCCGAGTCTTAACCTAACCTACGTATATATAATCTAATTTAAGTGATCTTGCAATCTACGCCTCATGATTGAAGGTTTTTTATATTTAAATCATCGAAGGGGGGTCACTATACTTGGTCAGCACAGGTCTTATGAAGAAGCTTTATTTTAACCACTGACTGGTGCCTGTACAGGTTTTCATGGCATTCAATTCGAAAAATTGCCACTGAAGTAAAACTCAAACCTCTGACTTACACTCGTTTTGTTTCTGTAATTTTCCTCAAACTCCCATTTGTCCCATTATGACTAGCCTGTAAACACAGCCGATGACAGAATAATCAAGTGGCCACCATCAACCATCGCTGTGTGCGGATGAAAAATATGAACATCAAAACAGTGCTACCACCATTAAGTTATTATTAGTTATTATTCTGTGGTTTTTGTCGAACAGCTTTGGGATGTTGTGCTTTGAGAAGCAATAAATGAATTTGAGAATGTGAGGGTGTTGCCGTACAGTTTTTTTTTTTTTTTTTTTTTCATTTAAAATGGTTAAAATGCATTAAAACAATTTTTTGCTTATTGCGCTTTATAATTAAGGTTTATTTGCGCGAGATGAATGTTGGCTGCGGAAACAAATAGTACATTTTTTTTTGGGTTTTAGCATAAATCTAGTAACATTATTCCATCAAAATACTCGAATACTCTACTACGTCATACTAAAATTTCATCAAAATCAAGGTACACAATTATCTTTATTATGTTCAACAAATTGTGTTATTTTTAAAACAGCAGATGGTAGCCCTACGTGTATTGCTCTCCGATTTTCGGCGATTTGTCATGCATACTGCGGTAACCCAGTAAGAGCTTAAAAAAGGAACAGGTTTATGCAAGCTATTGCAACCAGACTGAGGGGCAAACATCCTATCTTCCCTGTACCGACAATTCTATTTGAACAGAGTATAAGTATTGAATGTCCCAACTGTAGCCTTTTTTTTGTCGGTCTGCTCTACGAAGGTTATGGGCCGTAACGCACTTGTTAATGGTTCCACTGAGCACTTCTTAGTGCGCGAAAGTTGGCGAAAAACCCTGTCTTTCAAGGTTTCAAAATAGGGTGAAGCATATTGACATCAGGGCGCATTATGTTCGTGCAAGGGTGCACTACTAACCCCCACCTGGGAGGAATATTCCTCTATAAAAATGCTATAGAGGACCTGAGGGTGTTTTGGGATGACATCGCTGTTTTATGCATTATTATGCTCGTAATTAAGGTCGAGTTCGTTAACGCATATATTGCGCAATATATACTAAGCATGAGGTTTTGCAAACGCAAAAATAAAATTTACTGCAAAGCAAAGAGTTCTAAAACGTAGAAGTTTGCGCAAAAGCAAGAGCATCTGCGTAGCTGTCAAATAAATGCTGCTCATTTTACTCTGCATTTTCTTTTGCATAAGGCAAACATATGCTTTTGACGTTGCAACTGCTTTGCAACATTTCCTTTGCAGATATTTTGCTTTGCAAGTCTTGCGTTTACGAATTCTCCCTAACTTATAGCCACTTTTTTCTTTATTGAGGGTATAAAGCCACATGGATTTTAATGCTTTATTTTCAAATAAATGTGAAATGTATCAGAGCAGGTTTATATAGGGGTTAGATAAAGATAATGAAAGTAAACAACTTTTGAAGTTAAAAACCACATAAACGGCCATATGTTCAAAAGACCTTTTCGATTTTATTAAAATTTAGTTTGACTTTCAAGTCTGTGAGTATGCGCAGACATACAAGCTTACTTAAGATGTCAAAGAGATAAGCTGAAGTCATGGGGGTACCCAGAACCCTCTTCTTATGCACACTCATCATGCAGAGGCCGACAAGCTGGTTTTCTGTCTTCTTGTTGACTGCAACCAAGTTTTTACTCTGCGTAAAGTACAAAATGTAGTTTCGATGGTGAATATTGTGCAGGCCTGTGCCAGTGAAATAGTTCGCTCGGTTCCACACTTTTTGCTCCCACATGTTATACCGCAAGGAGGTTCAACTTTTTTTTCAAAAAGTCTTCATACGGCCTTTGAAGCATTACGTGCGGTTGCAATGTAAGTAGTTAATACGCAGGTAAATTGATCTCTAAAAAACGCTGCTCAAGAGACATGTTTAAAGAATCTAGATAGGAAATCATCAATGATCTCTTCCCAAACTTGCTAGAAGTCTGTGCCGGAGGATTTGTACGATGAATCTACCGATTTGTAATCCGTGGCATTCTAAAATCTATCTCAAGATCGTCGGCAATTGACTCTGCTTCGGCTATCAACCTTTCGCTTTGAACATCGGCCTTTTCATGGTGTTTTCTCAAGGTGTCGAGTCGACTATTCTTTTTATATGGACGCTGAAGCAAGTCAATACTTTTCGACTGCAGAGCATTTACTACCGGTGGCAGCAGGGGGGAATGTTTTGCTATTAGGCAAACACAACAATAATTTCAGAATTTGTAGCTGCGCAATGCAATTGAAAAGTAGATTTTCTGGTTGCACTGTTACCGTCTTTTGACAGTGTTAAAAGTGCCATGGCCACCTGGATATAGTGCTCCTTGAAAATAGCGATACTTTTTATTTCTGGAAACAACGATTTCACAGAGCATTGGTATATTTGCTACGCATTTTCGACGAAGGGCCGATTCTCGAAAGAATTATATTTCTTTTATTGTGGTAACTGTATTTCGTATAACTGCTAGGTATTTGGTTTAAACCGTGCACAACTAAGTTCAGTTTGTGGTTAGAGCAGTGAAAATATAGCGCTTTTGTACACCACCATCCTTTGCTGGCATAGGTTCGTTCACTGACACGTCACACAACGTCCTACTTTCAGCAACGTCTTACCATCAGCTTTCTGCCATTAATGACAGTTAGACCAGAGATTTTGAAAGTGGTTCCGCTATGTGTTTCAAGGACAATAAGATTGAGTGTACTTTGACTGTTTTCCCTATTTTCATAAAGCCGATCAGAGGCCAGCCTTAATACCTATAGTTAACTTAGGTACATAGACTGCATGTGTTACATACCGTTATGTCGTAAATTTCATATAAAGACGATTTGTAACAATTACAAAATTGCAAGATTATAGAAATTTAAAAAACTGTAATCAACACACACTTATGTGCATCTGCTTATGGAAAAACAAAAGGGGAAAAAAAATTGAAAAAAATTGCAAAACCAACTTGCAATTAAAATAAATTTAGAATCCAAATTAATTCATATACAAATTTAGTAAAAAAAAAGATTAACTACATGGGAAGTTGTGCAGTAAAACTCGAAAGCCATGCAGGTAAACAAATAACATCCTGAAATTTGTCCCAGAAATGCACACTTACATAGTTCTAAGCATTAGGCATGTACGTTATGTAATTTTAATCAATTTTCTTATTTCATGAATAGTGATGACTTTAATGTATTATGATACTTAATATTCAAAAAAATACATTCTCTATGTATTTATTGTAATAAAATAAATTAGAGTGAATAACTTATTATTGGCCCGCTGTATGTAAGTAACTTTATGCAGACGCCAATCAACGACTCAATTTCAATTCAAAATCACAGACGTTTTCTCAAATCCAAGCACAAACATTTTCAACACATGCTTACACACATCTTTTGTAATAAAATAACTAAATAAACATTCCAAAAAAATAAAATTAAAATTGAATTAAATTAAGATTCAACTAAAATATCAAAAATAAAAACAATTATTTTTGGTGCAATAAAACAGCGCCCTAACGCTCGTAACATTTTTTTCGCTCGAAGTATCATAAATTCTCAAAAAAAATGTTTCAGCTTCTGCGTGTCGATTTTTGTTGTTCTGTTTTTTTTTTTTTGTTTGTAATAAATCATTAAATTTGATGAATGCACGATTTTCAAATAATATCCGATTACGAATCGATTAAAATATGTTTATCTGTGAGTAATTTGGATTACAGTTGCACTCAATTTATAAATTTCTTATTTGAAATTCGTTTTTTTTTTAAAAAGAAATTATGTTAGGTAAGATATCAAAAGAAACAAAAATTAAAATAAAATAAATAAAAAAGATATTGACATTTGAATTTAGATTTTATAATACATAGATGTAAATAACTTCCTATTTTTTTAAGGAACATACGTGTATATGTAATTAATTTACTTTTTTCTTAATATAATATACAGATTTGTTCGAATGTTAGCTTAACTTAAATAGCTTTTACATACAAAGCATTAACTAATTCGGCTAAATATTTTTGGAGAACATAAATATAAGGAAAATGTATAATTTGAATTTAATTAGTTCAACAAAGTGACATTATGTACAGTACATACACATTTTTAAGGTTTGTTGTTATTGTAAACACCTGAATATTCAAGTCAATTTACTGTCACTGACATTCGTCAATTCCAAATTGTCAAGAAATTATAACGATGCTTAGATGCGTTACATCGATAAAATAAAAATGGTGGCCTCAACTATTTAGCGTTTCATACGGAAATGCGTCTATGCTATTTCAATCGATGGTTTTATTTAACAAATTGTTTGATAGGATTTGCAAACTGGCTGTAAATATTACTTCAAAACAAAAGGTATCCGAATGCAACTTAAGGCCCCGACTCATAGCATCCGTTGTGCGTTTATTCATCCATTTTAACTGATAGCTCGATAGAATACATGCATTCTTATGAAAGATGGAGACCATAACCAACGCATATAAAAATGACTGACTGAACTGATCCGAAACTAGCACCAGCATTACCAGCGTGGTGGTTGTTTACTTATTTTTGTAAAAAAAATGCTCAATCGAAGCCTTGCAAATGAATGAATCGGATATTTTTACAATCTTCGGAAGATCACTTTATCTAGCAATTTTTATGAATTTTTATATGCGTGAGTTTTACTTGTGGTCAATGGAGCAAAATGTTGTTAAGCCTAAAAAAGTTTTTTTTTTTTGATACTTGGGTCGATTTTAATAATAAATGTTAAATTCTTAATTATTGCATTTTTTTTATTGCTTTAAAGAAACATTGTCCACTTAATCTGTACATTGTTGGACCTCCTCTTGCCTCTTGCTCTTATAACTGCTGCACTTCTACGATTCATTGACTCTTTTCTTCTTTTTTTAGGTGGCCTACAGTTTGGGCTGAATTAGGGCCTACTTCTCGCAACCATTTGTGTGTGCGTGCTATATTTTTGCACGAATAGAAGGGACCTACTGGTTTTTGCCGACTTCGATATAATGATACACTATGAGTGTCAGACATTCAAAAGAGGTGGCACCGTGAAAAAACTTTTAGGTGTTTGCTGGGTTTGAACCACTCCAATGCACTTACACTAAAGCACGGTGCTCACGTTTACAATCTTGAGTTTCATGCTGGACCAGATATTCTCAATTGGATTGAGGTTTGGGCTGTAGGGAGGCCAGCTAAGCACATCAACATTGTTTTCTTCGAAGTACTTTTTAACTTAATAAATAAAACAAAAATACAAATGTAGTTTTTAGGCATACAAATTATAGCTTATCTTAAAGCTATTTTTCGAACAACATTGTATGTAATTGTTTCTTGGTTGACGGCAAATCTGACTTGCACTTGTTTCGCACGGAATTGCTAAAAATCTGCAAGCATTAACCTTCTTTTCTTACGAAAAAAGGACTCCAGAAATCCCTTACGTAGTTTTAATGAACACTATACATATGCATGTTAAAGGGACAGCCACGTTAAGGACAAAACGAAGAAAAACACCAAACTAAAAGAAACGATTGTAATTTTATTATTGTATTAAGAACACGTCTTTTCTCTACGACAACACTAAAGGGAATACTAGTCTCTTAGCTGTCAAAAGTATATGCCTCAAATACATATGTATGTACTGTACATTAGTTATTTACTTTAAGTTCTGTTTCTTTAGTTTGTCATTTCGATTGCCTGCCTACAGTATCAACTTAAAGCAACAATAAACAATCATTCACGGCACTGATTTATTAGATTATTTATTATTTATTCATTATTGCATCAGTCACAATCGCAACTCGTTTGAAGAAAACAAAAACATTATTGACAGCTTGAAGTGAATCAAATCCAATTGATGATCCAATTTGCACTTTACAAATTGCTGATAATTTTTTTTGTTATAAAACTGTTGACAGCTCTTAACGAAAGTTCTTGCGATAGTTAATATTTTCATTCTGAAATTTAGAAGTGCAAAAATGTACAGTGCGGGTTCGGTGCTAACTTTTTGGGGAGAAGAAATAATTTTTCAAATTTACAGCTCGAATTCGTGGAGATTGAACATTTTGTACATATGTACATACTTACAAATGTGCATATACACATAGATCGAAGAAGAATACAACGGCTTTGATCTTGTCAGTAACTAAGTGGGTAACTATTCTATATTTTCACCCCCACACCAACGCTATTTAATCGCTGCCGCCGCGATGGCGATATATTCGCGGCAACAGCGACAAAGAAACTTGCGAGTATACCCACACCAAAGCAAAAATCTCTGCAAATTCGCCATCGCGGCGTCAAATAATCGCGTAGGTGTGGGCTCTATCATATACCGCCATGTAATTTGGGTGACAGCAATCGCTGCTGCCGCAACGGCAACTTTGAGTGTCGCTGCAGGCAGGGTTTTTGTCGCTGTCGCGGGATTGTCGCAGTTCAATTGAATATGGCGTATACGGTATACTGAAAGGATTGAATTTGATTGAAATTTAAAAAAAAATTAAATTTCTAAGATTATAGAAATGTGAGAAAGAAGAACAAAATGTGGAAAGAAATTGGAATATAATTAAAAGAAAGTAGTTGGTTAATAATAATAATAATACTGCGACAAAACTATCGCTTTGGTGTGGGTATACTCGCGAATATCTTTGTCGCTGTCACGGCACATTTATCGCCGTCATAGTGGCAGCGATAAAATCGCGTTGGTGTGGGTGTACCATTAATCAGCAAAAAGTATTCTTTCTATTATACGTCACATGGGATAGATTCAGAATAGTCAAAAATTGTCCAGAAAGGGAGCTGATACCTCTGCAATGCTATTAGAATATTTGTTTGGCGTTTTAAGACACTTAAGATTTTCCAACAGTTCTTATAAATTCTTTACCCTGGGAGTGGAGAGTGGAGAAACAACACAGTAACTCGGCATAAAGAAACTGCTGTCTTCACGGACGGGTCCAAAACTGCAACTGGTATCTCTTGTCTGGAGTCAGATCTAAAAGTGTCCTTAAGACTTTCGAATTCCTGCAGTACTTAGAGCTGCAGAGCTCCTGAAAATAAAGCGATTATCCGGCAAGGATATTGTTATTTACATCGCGGCGATAGAATCATTCAATATCAGACCGGCATTAGTCAAGAGCTGCTGCATTTGCATAATGCTCAGGGCAGGAACCAGGTAAAACTATATTGGCCACTCTGGGATGGAAGGCAACGAGCTGGCTAGGAAAGGAGGGGAGCTGCCACTACCCGCCGCTAGGTAGCATTAAATCAAGGGTAAAAAAAGTCTTATGAGAAGGGAACAGTAAAGGACTAGTAAAATCCTTAAGTTTAGTAGGGCACAAATAAGAATAGCTATAACATCCGGACATTGTTTCCTGGGCAAATATGCCCAAAGGCTCGGAATCACAGACATGGATATCTGCAGATACTGCAATGATATAAGTGTAGCAGAAGATATCGAACATATTATATGCGAATGTCAGGGCATTTTGGGCTGCTACTTCTTCAGTAACAACCTGGAGGAGGTAGGCCATATCAACCATAGACTTGTTTTTAAAACTGTTTAGGGTAATAAAATGCTTTGAAGAAATTATGGCGGTTTAGGGGGATCGCGATGGGTGCCTAGTGTTTTGTGATGGTTCAACCCCTCTCTACCTAACCTAACCTAATGCCTTCTTCGTTGACGTTTGCGCATCAGTTTTGTTTACACAGTTAACAGTTGACGTTAAAAATTATGCAACGTTCTTGCATGTAAATTGTTTTGTTGAAATAATTAAACTTTGTTAATTTTGATTTCAAATAAAAGTGAATAACAACTAGTATGTCTGTTTATAACTGTTATTCGTTTAACAATAATAGATAGAATAGGACAAAAACTAAGATGATTATATGAAATCCAAGGAAATAAATTACAAAAACAAAATTCATTTTAAATATTATCGCACAGAAAACACACGACATTTAGATAATTTTTTAGAAAAAATTTACTCAAATTACCTACAATTTCAATTAGGTAAAATTTATGAATAAAAAAAAAAATAGTAATTTGGTTGGACTAAAACTGTAAAACTGTAAGTATGTTACAAAATTCCATATATTTAAATTAGGAAAAGAACTTATAGCATAACATCCAAATTCGTAGTTTCATTGAATGAATCTTATAATTTTAATAATTTTCTAAAAAAAAAAACAATAATAAAAAAAAAAATATAAAAACATAAGAAACTTAACAATAAGAGAAATCAGGTGAAAAGTTTTTTGGAAACAATTTTATACAAAAGTTGATATTGATTAACACACATATAGATGTTAAAAACTTTATAAATGTAAATGAGATTTTTTTTGGGAATTTCAGTGAACAAAACACATTTTTTTTCAAATATTTTTTCATTATGGTTATCGCGGTTTTTTTTTTTAAATTTAGGCAAAATAATCTTCCGAAACAAAAGTGTTTTTTTTTCTTGCAATTTCTTATTAATTAAATGATACAATTTCGGATTATTATTAGTTTTTTTCCTTAAAAAAACGACACGTCACGACACGTATTAGGGCAATTAAAAGTGCTGTTGATACATACATAACATACCCCTGACGGGGGGAGCCCCGTCAACTTGTAGCCTCAAATTGGATGCCCTGCGCGAGAAACGAATCGTATGCCAATTATTGTCATTTAAAACCGACTGACCCGCAAGGAGATTCTAAAAATAAATAAAACCGTTAAGTAAACGAAGAACGAGTAAGTAAAGCGTAATTGTTTATTTTTACCTTCTCTCGGTCACTCAGTCGCACGCTGGCACGAATTCGTCCCGCGACAAGGGCAATTTCCAATCTGTCTGGTGAATTAGACTCAGCGCTAGTGAGCAAGAGGAGACCTACCGGCCGCGCTGTTTTGAACCGAAGAATCAATTCTTCGGTTTGTGTTTTTGTACCTTGACCATTACCCAACCATATGGTCATATGCTGACTTCCGTTGAAAGCTAACGTTGCTGATTCCCTGCCACAGGTAGGTCCAGTATATAGGGTAGCCGAACAGTCGCAGATGGCGCGGTTCCATCCCTCGGTACATGTGCCTCCGTTCTGGCATGGATTGCCTGTACAGACATTCGCTTGTACGTGGCAGGATGGTTTCACCGAAGCTGGAATAAGAAAAAAACATTGTTTCCAATAAAGCCGTGTATTGGAGAACAACAAACCTGAATCTTGTTGTCTAGCAAAAGCTGCTATATCAATGGCTTTTCCTGTTAACACTAGGTCCCGCAGACAGCCAACAAAGCCTTGTCGTAAAGTTGCAGTCCATATTGCCGACGGCCAAATAGTCGTACTGTATATCGGTCCAGTTCCACCGACGTACATGTGACCATCCAGTTCGAGTATTGAAGCATCTCCAGGAGTTCGGAATTCATTCCATGCCCCATCAACACTGACTTTCGCATCCCTGCCATTTCGTCGAAGAATCAAGTCATGCCAGTCACCATCATCCACACGCCTGCGTGATGCTCGAACCTTCGCAGCACCTGATCCGAGATCCAGATGAATATAAATATGTCCATTCAGTAGTTCAACCGCGAAAAGAACGGCCTTTAAGAGAAAAGTTGCTGCACTTAGTATATAGGACAAGATGCAAAAAAAAAAACTTACATTTTTCGCTCTCGGTGGTCGTGATCCTGTCGTTAGTATGAGAAGACCATTTGGTTCTTTCGTGCGAAATTTAAACGATATGGAACTTTGCTTGCCAGTCTCCCATGGAGGCAATATCTGCATAGAAACGATTTTACAGTTAAATTTATCTGGCTGTCCAGGAGTGTTTAGGTGCTAGTTGTGACTTACCAGATGCGACTCTCGTGTTGTAAATGTGACTGGATCCTGAGGGTCTCCGATGGGGCACTGATATTCCAAGTTGCCGGCTATTTGGATTAATTTCGATCCACTTTTAGCCAAGTCAATCAGGTTGAGACAGAGTGTATCAGCCGAGAACTCCACCTATTTTAAAATTTACCAATAAAAATGAGATCATCTTTGAAATACTTTGCCAACTTTAACGAACCTTTCGTAGACAACCAACAAAGTTGTTGTGCACTCTCGCGCCTAAAAGAGCTCTGGGATTTACTGCTCCACCGACATAAACTCGCGATGACGAAAGCATCGTAAATTTACCCGCAATGTGTGAGTGATCCGTGTAAACATCATCGACGACAGTCACCAGCTGTAATAAGTTAAAATCATAACTTGTTAGTTTAAGTAATAGGATCTTCGTGTTTTATATGTACATGCAAAACTCTGATTTGAGAATGAGTCAGTCGATGAATTGGCTAGAATTACTGAGATGGTGACCATAGCACCACCATCATTCGGTATAAAGCCAGAAATAAGGAACCTAATCCTAATCTTTTGCCTCATCACGGTAGAAGTTCATTAAGGGCTCTGTACCTGCTTCATAGGTCATAGCATATTATGTGCGAAAGTAGTCTATACAGGTGATTCGGTAATACATTCTGGTTGGCAAGAAAGTGAGTTCGGTTTTCTAATCAATTATATATTTTCCATTTTTGTTCGATGACCTTCTGCCATCTTTCTGGCAACTTCAGCATTCCTTGCTCATAGAACTTCTGGCCCTTATTAGCACAAAACTGGGCCAAATGCGATTACAGGTCGTCATCATTGGTGAACGTTTGACCATTCAAAGAGTTTTGCAAACTTCGAAACAAATGACAATCTGATGGTGCAACATCGGCGCTGTAGGGTGGATATGACATCACTTGCCAACCAAGGTTCGATAATTTTTCACGAGTTACCAAAGATGTGTGTGGTCTGGCGTTGTCATGGTGGAACACGATTCCCTTACGATTTCCCAATTCTGGCTTCGTTTCCTTCAGTTTTTTTAGTTGTTGACAGTAAACATCTGAATTGATTGTTTGGTTCCTTGGAAGCAGCTCAATTTACACAACACTTTTATAATCCCACCAAATTGACAACATAAGCTTCTTTTGATGCATTTCAGCTTTCGATGTGGTTTGGGCAGGTTCATCACGCTTAGACCATGTTCTTTTTCGATTGATGTTGTTGTAAACTATTCAGTTTGCGTCACCAATACTTTCGTTTGAAAAAAGGATCCATTTCATTGCCTTTGAGACGCATATCGCAAATATTGATTCATTATGTTAAGTAAATCTCTTTCAATTCATGTGGAACCCAAATATCGAACGTTTTTACGAGTCCAAACCGTTTTAAATGATTTTCAATTGTTGTGTGTGATGCATTTAACCTCTTTGCAATCTCTCGCACAGTCATATGACGATCTGATTCAATTATGATTTTGAATTGGTCATCATCAACTTCAATTGGTCTACCAGAACGTTGGTCATCTTTGAGTGAAAAATCTCCAGAACGGAATTTCTTTAACCAATTCTGACAAGTGCTTTCTGTTAAGCAGTTAATCAACACCGTAAACTTTACATATCACTTGGTGAACGTCAGCAGCTTTCTGCCTTTACGGAAATAAAAAAGCAAAATATGTCGAAAATGTTCGTTTTTGCACTCCATGATAAGACTGACACTGTACTAACAGGCTCAAACAAAATAAAGCTCGATTTGCTTCTTAAGTACGCTTAAAGTGACAGCTATCAAATGCCAAAAGAAAAAAAAACATTACATTGACAATGTCGAGAATCAACAAACATAACGCCATCTTCTTGTAAAAACCGAAATTACTTTCTTGCCAACCCAATATACATATTACATTATATCGGTTATAACCTAGCTAACACTGAAGCGGACTACCGACTTAAGAAACAAGACAACTTGTATTAAATGATTACTTTCAAGAAGAACTCCAGAGTCTAAGAGATGTCGTTTGTCGACTGCAGGTCATAACGACTTCATTCCGACCTTAGGGAACGATTTTAACGTTTATTTAACGCACCAAACATTTTTAATTAACAATAAAAATAATTAAATTTCATCGAGCTTACAATACCAATACATTAATGTTGTAGAAATTGATTATAACAGTACCTGATGAGCCAGATAAAACGATATATTTTCAAAGTCCCGGAAAAACTCCGTTTAATTCAAGGTAATTTGCAATCGGCGGTTACAACGGTGCCGGGTATAATGTTGAAATCGGTTACACCGATACAAATGTACTTGATTTAAGTACAGTGAAATCTCTTTTAAGCGGACAGCCACAGGCTCGGAGTTTCTTGCCCGGTTATGAGAGCTATCTGTTTATAAGAACGCATTTTGTATGGGAAATTAGAGATTGGTTCCCCAATGTGCCCCAAGGTTTCCGTTAATGGGAGATTTTCACTGTACAATTATTGTTTATAGCATGGTAAAAAACGTATTTTTATAGATCGTTAGTTTCATTCATTATTTGTGTACAATATATAGACTTCATACAGTGACTGCAGTGACTGGTAAATGCATGTTCTTGTTTGTATACATTTTAGTCTAAAGTTAATTTCATTACATGTCCCTTCGGCATTGTTATAACCGGCTTCTACTGTATAAAGTATTTTTTTTTTACTTACCCTGCAGAAACTGGTGATTGATGATATCTAGACAAATCAAGAAAATATACATATTTGGTTTTTATTGGGTGTACTTTTAAATGGTATTACACAATCATATATTTATACCTCTTGTATCCTTCGGTGTACAGTCACTTTATGCCATTGGTGATCATCGAATCGTACTTTGGAGGGCTTGATATGCATCTCTTGCTTGCCATTAGCCAAACCCATTGTTAGCGATACACCACCGTCTCTAAGGGCTAAATTTAGATAATCGGTACCGTGTCCTAAATGGGTTGAATAATAATAATAATATCAATTTAAATTAAATATTCTACGAAAAATTAATATAATTTTTTATTAATTTCTTTATTTGACCTTGCAAAGAAGTTCTAGTTCCAGTTCTATTATATTTTTTTATATATGTAAATATATTGTTGTTTGTATTCAAATGGCTACAGCAGTTAGTATTTCAATCAAATAAAATAATTGAAAAATATTATATTTACTGCTTTATAACGGATGATTTATTTAGTAGGGCATTTTTTTCGGTAGTGATTTGATGACAGATCACGCATGAGTCGTGTTAAAATGTCATGGTATTTGTATTCAGTATTCTTCGACGTTTGATCATGGAAAGACTTAGCAAGGCACTGCGTCTACAAATTATTCAGCTGTTTTACGAAAATCAGCGTTCTACGTTCGTGCGCTTAGACCAAAATTTTGTTCAGTCAACAGGCAAAATTGCCGTATTTGGGCTGAAGAGCAACCCGAAGAGAGTTAAAAGCTGCTAATTCATCCAGACAAAACAACGGTTTCATCGGTCCATATTTTTTCAAAAATGAGGCCGACCTGTGTATGGTGCCCAGTTATCGCGCTATGACAAGGGACTATTTACTGACTGCAATTGAAGCCCGTGATCTCGACGCCCGCACCCGTGAACCACGACTATTGCGAGAGTAATTCGGTGAACAGTTAAGTTCACGCTTCGGACCGGTGAATTAACCGCCTAGATCATGTGATATTGCACCTCTAGAGTTTTTCCTTTGGGGCTACGTAAAGCTTAAAGTCTACATGGATAAGCCGGCTACGATTGAGAAATTAGAAGCCAACATTACTAGCGTCATTCACCAAATATTACTCGGTAATTTTTCCAGAATTAAAAACCACTTTTTTAACAATTTTTTTTTGTAAACAAAACATATGCATTTTGTCACTAAGTTTTATATATACAGATTATTTTGATTCTAAGGGTGCTTTCAGGAGGAAGCGTAGAGCAAAGAGCAAAGAGCAAGGATGTAGGCTAGCATAGGAGTAGGAGCATAGAGCAAAGAGCAAAGTGAGAAGCAAACAAGCAAGAGTTCATTTTTTCCATTTGAATATTTGAATAGACGAAAAATCAAAGCGATGATAGTTGAGAAATCAAACATTTTTTAAATCGCTGCTGTGCTCTCCTGTCGACTCTTTGCTCTATCTTCGAAAAACGCCGCACTCTGTGCTTTGTGCGCTACGCTATAATTGAACGTATTTGATTTCATCGCTTTGATCTTTGCTCTTGCTCACTCCTCGCTCCTTTCTATAAGCACACTAAGGGTCCAAATCTCACAGTACTCTTCCAACCTGTTTATCTTCGCCTGAAGTATTTGTATGTCGTTCGCCAGTATAATTATATCATTTAAATACATTAAGGTGCTTGTTAAGATTTCATCTATAAGTAAGCTACCTCGCAGGGAGTCGTCATTTAGACGTAATAGTTCACAGCAGATCATTAAGTGTAGAGGGGAATAGTAATGGACTGAGTATCCCTGTTTCACCCCCATTCTGGTTTGACTTTGAAGCACACTGACATTTCTCACCCATCCCACACCGCCACCTTAGGCTTGGTGTACATGTACAATGTACATGTTCCGTAGCATACCCTTGGTAATGTGCTTGTAAATAGAATAGAGACTTTTTGTCAATACAATCGAATGCTGCTTCGAAATCCACTAAAAAGCAGTAGGTATAAATTCTCTTTTCACATGTTCTTCATTTTTATTATATTCATCGAGTTATAAGTACATAGGATATTCATAACAGTGAAGGAAAATAACTTCACGGGCAATAACTTCACATGGGAAATAACTTCACCTCAAGTGGGAAATAAATGCACATTTTTGATGTGAACTTATTTCTCACTGAAGGTGGAAACCCAATCAAATAAAACAAGGCCCCAAAAATAAATTAAAGAATTTAGACATTTAATTTTTGAGCTTGCATGCTCAAGACAAATTTAAATATCTAATTTTTTGTTTTTGAGCATAAGATAGAGTATTAGTATAAAATTCGCGTCACTTTCACTTGATTTAAACACTTTTCCTTGTCAAGAACCGAACTGAGACTGATTTTAATAAGTTCAATAAGTTCAACTTTCCCAACGAAATTTTGAAGATAACAAATTACGGTTTTTTGTTTACTTTAAAAGTGCAGGGGTGAATAACGCATCATGACGGTTCTTAAATTATCATAAAATGAGATCAAGTACTCCGCAGTTTCTTTTATCTGTCGACAAACCTGCAGGTGTCTATGTTGCTTACTTACTAAGTTGGCGCTACAGCTCGAGGTGAACCTGGGCCTGCTTCTCGCAACCATTTGTGTGTGCGTGTTATATTTTTGCACGAATGGAAGGGACCTACAGTTTTTTGCCGACTCCGAACGGCGAGTTGAGAAGCTCAATCGTGACAAATGATACTCTTTGATGTTTGTCAGACATTCGAAAGGGGTGGGCACTGTAAAAAACTTTTAAGTGGTTGCGGCGGGACTCGAACCCAAGACCGCTGACTCAGTAGTCCGACGCACTAACCACTTGCGCTTCGGTGCCCTATGTTGCTGATTTTCAATTTATAGAGGTGGCTGTTCCTGTTGCACATTGAATGTCCCGTCAGACCAGCGCAAAGAGTTTTTAAATGTCCTCTGTTTAGTTATAGCTAGGGGTTCATTTATTCTGATTGAGGAACTTTTTCGCGTGCTTCAGGCCCTCTAAGTTATTCCAGTAACTTTTTGTGTGGTTTCTTGTTCATTCTGCGATGACTTTGTTGGTGTCTTCTTTTGTGAAGCCATATTGAGGGCCTGGTTCAATAATTGGATTGTTGGCGCCTTTTCTGGCCAAGGTATTGGCCTTTTCGTTGCCCCTATGTTTTTCTTTGCCAGCAGGTTTGGGTTTGAGTGGCATTCGAATGTGGCGTGACATCTTGGCCGCACTATTCTCGTACCATTGTTGGTGTTGAGTTCATCAACAAAAAATTAAACAGCAATGAGCGCCAGCAACCAACATCAGCAAAACAATACCTAAGTGCGGTAACAATAAGTTCAGGTGACAAAGCATTTTGCGCATAATAAGCAATCACGACCTACACCAAACATATGACCCACATCGACGGAAGCCGAAACAGCAGAACCAATTAATGAGCCACAAAGCTGAATCGGCATAATCCGAACTAAAGCATATGGAATTATTGACCGTAGGTTAAGTAGTAGTAAGCAAAATTAATGTATCAATAGTCATTAAGGTAAAGAAAATAAATATAGATCGATTTTAACCACTTTAGTGTTCCGGCTTTCAATTACTGATAGCTATCCCCCCACCAGTGGTAAGGTTGTTGTTCAGTTTAATAAAATTTAACAAGCAGTAGATTTTACATGGTCCTTCGAGCCGGATAAGCCGGCTGGTTACTGGCAGATATCCCTCCACCAGTAGTAAGGTTGCTACTCAGGTTAATAAAATCTAACAAGCAGTAGATTTTACAGTTGGGAATCGCTCCTGGTTCACTTTGGGTGTCTTAACTTAATTTATCCTTTCTCAGAACTTCTCTAATATCCACTACTGTAAGCTTTGCATCTAGATCAGGAGTTTAGTCGCATACGAATTGCGTTTAACACTTAATCCAACACTGTATGTATTACCTTATCATATAGATTTGTTTACATAAATACACTTAAACATACCTTCTCATATGTACGTACGTACACCCATTTATGTATTCAAAATTCGATGAAAACGAACAATAAAATTTCATTCAAATTCAACGAAGTATCTCGTATTCATAAGCGAGACATCTTTACAGATACGCAATGGAACTTCCTTTTTATACGTGTACGTACATCTGAATAACTGTGAATTCAATAAAATACTTAATAATTTCCACCCGTACACAAGATTTGAATACATTTTTACATTTACTTTGTTATACGATCTAATTCAATAAGTGTATTTGTACACACATATGTACACTTATGTATGTATGTACTCTTATAACAATCCCAGCATTGTTAAAAAGGATAAAGTATTGTGTATCGTCGTCTTTGAGATGCCTTTGTTCTTCTATAAATAAAATCCTTTGTTTTGACTTTGAGCAGCTCACCTGTATAAAAGAGTAGTCCATTTGGTTGTCGTGTTCGAAAGTATAGCGTTATAGCATCCTGTGCACTGACAATCGGTTCAGCTCCAGTTTGTCCCAAATCATACGACAGAAACTGGGTCCCTCGAAATGTCGCCTCTGATGGTGCTTTTTCTTGATAGGAAAATTGGAAAAAAAAGGAAAAGAAAGTAAATAAGAGCAGATGTAGGTACTCGTATACATAGATAAAACTATAAAAGGTTGCGAAAAGGTTATCAGTTTATTGATTAATCCTAAAATGGCAAATACATATTCATGAGATTTAAAATAGCTTTTTTTCTAGGCGTGATAGTTCCCAGCAGAAGAAGAGTCCTCGTATCTCTATGAGTCTATGTAGTCGCATTGAGATCTCTATTGAAATAATTAATTCATGATTTTAGTCGATGCGGACGAGAAGACAACTTGGCAAGCAAGCAAGATATTATATTCGTTGACTTGTTTTGATGACCTCCTTCATATGGCATGTGTACATATGTATGTCGTCATCGTCGGATTTTGAACCTTCAGCGTAAGAGTCGAAGTAGTAAACAGTACATACTACCAAGACCATAACAACCCTATAAGTAAATACATATGACGAAGTATCGAACGAATGCGGAAATATTAGTTGAATGAATATTGTGAGCTGATACTCGTACCACAATGAAATGTGACACTATTCGAGAGTCTAGACGTGTACAGCTAAATAAGTCTCAAGATTTATAGAAATGCACCCACCAACCTACCCATTGTTGTAAAACGTGTAATCAAAAGCACTTGAGTTCGCTGCAGCTTGAAACGATGCATGAACTTTGACTTGAGCAACATTGTGAATAATCATCATAACCATAACAATAGGTTCATTGAGGCTGTTCTGGGCAGAAGAAAAGTACAAGGTTCTGTGTTCAGTGAGACAAATTTCTGTCCGAAAATGATCTGCTTTGTGTGCAGTGAGGTTATCCAGAACAGAAAAATATAGGAAATCTTGCAGTTACTCATGAGGTAGAGCAAACAGATGTCAAAATCAGCTGTTATTTTATATTAGACTTTTTTTACTCGAAGTGAAAGGTGAATCGAGGAGATAAGTTTATCAAATGGAAGAAATCGAAATCAGAGTCTATCTGATAATTATAAGATACACTCTGATCACAATCCAATTGGTAAAAGTAAAAGGGCAATTAATATAAAAATTTTCCAATAATTTGGAAAACATAAGTACAATAATGTACAATGAAGTTGTAATTTTTCACAACTTACATATGGGTTGTGCTTTTCTGTGTTAACTTTGATTTTTCACGAATCTGTGATTTTGTGTTCTAGTTTTTCTTCACAAAAGCTAATATATATCTCTTAATATGTCTGTTTGGTAACACGCTAGTTTTCGAAGTACTGTATGTAATCTTTCAGAGAATCATGAGAGTTTCATGGCTCTCAATTTTTTTTACTCTCATTTGGCTCTCAGCTTGCGTTGTATTCGTGGGGTGTGCTGTTCAACTCGGTCAAACCAGCCATCTGACAGTTTGGGAAATTTCATAAATTTTCATTATTAGTGGAAAACAAAAACAAATTGAAAGGTATGACCAAGTGTTGTTTCAAAATCGTTTGGTAACTTTTGTTCAGGGTTTCTATCTTTGAGAGGATTTCTCTCTCTTTGAGAGGATTTTACTATATGAAAGGTCTCATTTCCTTGTGCATAAAAAATTAACAAAATTAATTTAAACTTCGTATATCTGTTGTTAAACATCCTGTGCGAGGTAAGAGCCGATTTTTAAATTAATTTATACGTAATATTATTTCAATAAATTTAAAAATATAAACATCCTAACGAATGACACTTTTTGACGAAATGTCAATCATTCAAAATACAGATACAATTCACACTTACTTTGTGGATTGTATTTAATGGTTGGTTTCAAAAAACCTTAGGGAGCGATCGCAAGAATTGCTATAGCGCTACTTAAAATGATCTCGTGCTTTAATTGCTATTAATTACAATCTGAAGTATAACTTGTAATTAATATGGAGATTGAAGTTGAAATATAAAAGAGCTGTGATTGCGTCGTACGCGATTGTTTTAGTGGCCGGGGAATGCCGAGCGGGCAACAGTTTCAATAATATTAATGAAAATTTCGTATAAAATAAATAAATATTACTCTAATTCCTTCATTTATTTCTTATAACTTAAAACAAATTATTTAAACTAGTATGCCCGCGCGAGAACTCTTGCAAGAGAAAATCCAACCACCGAAATCCAAACTCCCCATCCAAAGTGCAAACTTCCCATCCGTCAATTCATGGAAATCCTATGGAAACCATGTAGGTAGTTGCTTGATATATGTATTTGTGCACTACATCTTCCATCAATAGCAAATATATCAACCAAAATGCACTTTTAAAACAACAAATACTTCCCATATGATTTCCATATAGCAAATACATATGTATATCAACCAAAAGAAATTAATTTTTAGCAGTTAACAGATGGAAATTCTTTTTCTTTTGACACCTCAATTGTAAGGATTGGTTAAGTGTGAGAGCCGCAAATGGTACCTATACTACAGAAAAAATATATATGATAAATTGTATTACCTTTTTCGCAGTATTGGCCTTCATATTCAAGATTTCTGCATTCACAGATTGGGCCAGAGTCCGTTGATATGCATATGCCACCATGTTGACAAGGATCCTGTCGTTCGCACGCATCTGTCATGTTACCACCGCGTAATCCCTTTAATAGTAATTTTATTTATATGCAAAAAAAAAAAAAAAAACAATTATAGATAATTTATGTTTATAATTTGTTCCACATATTAGTTGTGCATTTGGAAATAGGTTAGATTTAAGCTTAACAAAGTAAAACTGAAGTAACATTTAGATAAAAATTACAGGGTGGCAAACAAATAACTATAGTTCCTTCTGAGACCTGAGGCAACGACGGAAGGTGTTGTACAATCCCTAATAATATAAAACAAAGTGCAAAATTCCTTTGCATGAACCTACAGAACAGACGGCTGAACGGATTTTTATAATTTTTTTTGTGTTCATGAGGTTTTGATAAGGATCGATGATTCTATTTACTATTGCAATAAAAGGCATCGACATATGTATGTTGGTACCTCAAAGTGACAAATAACTTTATTGCAAGGTTATTGAGTCGCTGCGTGAAAACAGGTAACGTCAACGATCATGAAAGTGGAAGATTTAAGCGAACGACAAGATAAAGATATAAAAAGTTTTCCAATGACTGACAAGACAGAACGTATAGTGTGCTCATAATTAAAAAAGACATATTTAGTGAGTATGTGACAATTAGGTGATTAGAGCAATGTAATTTTTACGGATTGTCATGAGTAAAGTCGAAAGAAAGCGAGAAGGCTTAGTAACATCGAAAGACATAGGTTAAGTGTTAAGTTTAGCTTAGAGTGCCCGTGTAGGGCCAGTAAGTTTGTTAAGTTTTGTTAAGTTTATTAAGCTAGTCTTAAGCGTTTATTTACCTAGTCTAGTCATAAATACTGGTACAACTTTTATTGCAACCGATTTAAATAAAGTATTAGTTGCACTCTTTTTATGTTAACCGTTATTTAACCCGTTGGTTATATGCTTCTTTCTCACGGAAAAGATTTTTGTTTTTAGTCGCTTACAATCATGGAATGGGGTGACATTAAAAATCGTATCGTTCTTAACGGGTTACACAAGTGTTATATGGGAAGAGGTGATATTTTACCAAAACACTGTTTTGGAAGATGTCGTTAAGCCTCTAAGGCGAACAATGTTCGCGTACAAGCACTGGACATTCCAACAATATTCTGCCCCAGCCCACAAGGCGAAAACCACTCAAGAGTGACTAAAAAAAAAATTAACCCAACAACAACAACACCGGATGATTGGATTGATAATAGCCTGATCTACTCATCACCGAAATATTGAGTCTTTGAAGCGATCCCTTGTCGCGCTATCGACAAATTTCCAGTGAATGAGTTGCGTAATTCGATTGATGATTGGCCAGTGCGTCTCATTCTCATGTCATGCTTTGAGGCTAATGGCGGCCATTTCGAATTCCATAACTTGTAGCTAGTGATTGGACAAATAAAAAGTATAAATTTGTTTTTAAAAATATCAGCGCGTTTTCATTTTGCATAAGTTTTTCTTTGTATCAGTTATATGACTAGACTAGGTATTTATTTCAATCTACGATTTCAAATCAACAGATCAAGCTTTAATCTAGATAGTATATTTTTAGAATAAAACATATTGTATTAATTCAAACTTATCAATAATAAAGTTTTAAATTGATGTCTTGACATACATACATCACCCGATGTTACAATAGAACATATTAAAAACACGAGAACATGGGCGATCAGTTCACGCGGACCATCATTTGAAGTATGGGCCAATTCATAAATAAGTGGCCTCACTCTTAGCAATCTACTAGGTGCATAAAGGTCAATTAACGCCAGAAGATTCTCACAATCTATGGTACAACAGATAATATCACGAATGAAAATAACACTAAACATCTTACGACGAACTTCAAGAGTCTGCATTCCTAGCAGCAAACATCTACTTTTATAATTAAGAATAACGTTTCCGCTTGCTGCGAACCTCAAGAAGTTTTTCTGAACTCTTTCAATTCTGTCCGATAGTTTTTTAGTACTCGGATTCCATACTATACAACAATACTCTAGAATACGTCGGAGCATTAACAATATAAAGCTTTTAAGGTGTATAGATCTTTGAAATCCAACCAATTTCTTTTGATGAATCCTAAGACCGAGTTAGCTTTAGAGACAATGTAACAAACATGAAGTTCGAAAGTAAGTTTTTCATCGAAAATTACACCCTTACGCAAAAATTGATTGAATGCTGTATTTTGGAGTCAAACCAAAATACCAAAAGCTATTCAATATAATTAGAACTTTAAAATAAAAATTGTATAAGAAAGACAGAGAACAGACACTGTATTGCATGTCGGAGCTCAGGAGTTTCAAAGACTAATTCAGGGTAAGTTTGAAAAATAAAGGCAATTGGTGCAAAGACTATAAACTAGAGAACTGCTCCTCCAGGTTGAAACTCGATACCCTTAATAATAATCTATGTACTTAAGTATGAACACAATGATTTTTGATATTACATAAACTCGATTTTGGCAGTTTTCAAACCTGCAGACAGCAAACGAATAAAATACTTTTACTTCACCGAGTGCAATCCTGTTACATCCGCATTCTTATTAATTATTCTGACAGTTTATACTTTTTCTCAATGAATAAAACGATTGTTACTCAGAGAAGTTCAATCCCCCCGAAAAGAATGTTCCACTTTGACTTCATCCGGGTGGTTTCCAAAATGAGTTTTCATCCTCGTATATGGCTAGCTGAAAACGTGCCGTGAATAGTGTGTTCACTTACGTGATCCCCTAGATAGAATTTCCTTTATTCCCATAGTGAAAAATGTATGTATGTTTTTTTTAAACAAGACAATTTCGAAAAGAAATCCCAAATGATAAACGAAATTATCTCATTTCCCATGCATTGGGTCATTTGCAAAACTATCCTGTTACGGCGAAATGAGATTGGAAATGAGTAAAATAAAAGCAAAAAAAAAAAAAACAAATTCAGAATTATATTGAAATAAATTGATGGAATAAAAGTCATGGGACAGAAGACATGGAGCTGCCAGAATGCAGAACGTATTTTAAGTACATACATCATCTTTATAGATGCAAGTCAGCATGCATGTGTACATCGACTCCGTCGATATTTACTTCGTCGTTAAGTATATATTCAATTTGATAGTTTGGAACAAGTCTCGTTTTATACGCTTAAGGATGAAAAGAAAAACAAGTAAAAAAAAAATAAACTCCGTTAGGTTCAAGTCACGGAAAGAAATACTTTATGAAATAAACGAGAAATGTACAGTTGTGTGTAAAAAATTAAGACCAGTAGGATAATTTTACAAAAAAATTGACTTCAATATTTTTAATTCTTTTTCAAACTTAAAAAAAAGTAATTAGATTGTAGCCTTATATTCCGTTGCATTAATTTAAAGACTGGTATCAATTTAAGTACGAAACCTTCATCTGAAAAAAGTAAGAACAAAAGTGAACTACCGGTCTTCATTTTTTACACAGGACTGTAGTTTAATTGTATGCCACCCTGTTATTGATGAAAACATTAATTCTACTTCATATCATGCTTATACGACACGATACACAAAAACCAATAATAACATAAGATCCAATTTTTCCGATAGTAGAGTTACTTGTAAAGGGTGATTTTTTAAGAGGTTGAGAACTTTTTTTAAAAAAAAAACACAAAAAATTCGAAAAAATGAATGAAATATTTATTTGGATCGATAGTTTGAACCTTGCAATTTAATGTTTAAAGATAATTTCATGCAAATGTTGACCGCGGCTGCGTCTCAGGTAGCCCATCCGCTGAGTCCAATTTTGGCATACTCTTTCACACATATCGGCCGGTATCTCACGAATGAATGCATGGATGTTGGCTTCCAGTGCGTCAATCGAAGCGGGCTTGTCCCTATAGACATTAGCCTTGACATACCCCCACAAAAAATAATCTAATGGTGTCAAATCGCACGATCTAGGCGGCCAATTGACCGGCCCGAAACGTGAAATTAACTGTTCACCAAACTCGCCTCGCAATTGCGCCATTGTTTCGCGTGCTGTGTGGCATGTGGCACCGTCTTGTTGAAACCACATATCATGCAAGTCAAGAACTTCCATTTCGGGCAAAAAAAAGTGCTGTAACAAAGGCCTAACTGCTGGGAACGGCGCCGAATCGACATTTCGCGGTCTTCTGTCACACTAGCTGATACGGCCGCAATATTTTCTTCACTACGCACAGTACGTAAACGTGTTGGTGGTTTAATGTCCAACAAAGTAAATTTGGTGCGAAATTTGGTCACAATCTTCCGAATAGACTGCTCAGAAGGTCGAGAATGCCGATCATAAAATGGAAGCAGCGCGCGATGAACATTTCGAACCGAGCACGAATTTTGATAGTAAAATTCAATAATTTGCAAGCGTTGTTCATTTGTAAGACGATCCATGGTTAAATTGCAAACCAAACTGAAGCTGTTTGACAGTGACACAAGGTACTAAACACACGTCAGCTGTCAAAACCAGTATTGCCAAAACCAAACCAGCTAAAAAATCACCCTTTATAAGTAATAAATATGTATGTAGGCTAAGCTAAGAATTTGAAAAATGATTTGTTGAATTCGCAGGTGATTTATTGAGATGACGTCATAATCTATTGTTAGTACAAATTTGTGTATATCGTGGTATAGTCAAACACTTAACTACTACATAAACAGTTTGAAATATTCTTCGCTTTTAAGAAATTTAAATAAACATATAAATTAATGGAAACGAATTGGCTCTACTAAACAGAAGGTAATAGCTGTATTATAAGAGTCACATTTTATTTATATACAATTAGGTATTCACTGTCTTAATATTTATGCTTAACCATAGCAATTGTTAGAATACGTGAAAACTTAAATAACGGATGGGTGCAAGTAGCTTATTATGGATCAGGATAAATTTTCGTGATCCATAAATAAGTTCGGCTATTTCTCACTAGGATATACTTTCGTTTGTGAATGTTGCTATAGTTATCGACGATTGTCAAGGGTACATGTTGCCAGATTAGAATAAGAAATATAATTGCAAATCCAAATAAGTATTATTAAATATTATTACGTTTAAATAAATTACTTTTCTGTTCATAATGATATGTTAGCGATGTGATAGTGAAATTATAGCTACAAAATATTATGCTGTTAATCAAAATAAACAATTTTCTCCTAACAAAATAAAACAGGCGTTCATTTAAAAGAAAATATTCATTCGCATGGCAAATTTGCGCTAATTGTCAAAAAGGATCTCAGCTTGTACAATCATCACAACACAGAACTTAAATATTTCATTGAATTGGACTGTTTTATATATGTACATACAGTTGTGTTCAAAATAATAGTAGTGCTCCACTCGAAACATTAAAAAAGCAAGAAATCAAATTTTTTTACATGCGATGTATAAATTTTTTGATGCAATTTTTAGGACATTTAACTAACAAATGCAACTGCAAAAACAGTTGTTATCAAATGAAGGTAAGAAAATATTACCAAAAGTTTGGATTTTAATGCGAAATCAACTGTTCAAATAGTAGTGCGATAGTATTCGTTTGGTAAACTGATGCAGAATTGTAAAATTGTGTTTAAAAATGTTTACAAACATTAAGAAAATAGCATGTAAATTTGTTATTTAAAGACATAAAAACAATAGAAACTAACTTTAACAATTTAGTGGACTGCGTAAAGCATTGCACAATTCAAAAACGATAACTCATTTTAATGCTGCTGGGGCAGTAAAAAACGTGTCGAATTTCAAAATATTTTTGGATGAGCCCCTACTATGATTGATAGTGTAATAACATTTTTAAAGAAAAGCCGGGAACTCGAGGCCGCAAGCGTAAAACTTACAGAATTGATAACAGGCGTATACGTTGGTATACCAAAAACGACCCTTTTGACTCGTCGAAAGTAATCAAAAAGGATCTAAAACTTACCGTAAATAAACTAAATATTCGTAGGCATCTCATAGAAGATCAAATACTTGTACGGAGTCATTGAAAGCGCCACTTCTGACTTAAAAACATATAAGGGCAGAAGAGAACAGTTTTGCCAAGGAACACCTTGAATGGTATATCAACAAATGGTATAAAATATTGTGGACGGACAGAAAAACATTATCTTTTACAATGGTATTGGCTCTGGGTGATATGCGCCCCAATCGCCCAGTACCAAATTCCACCCTAAATACAATATGAAGACAGTAAAACATGGTGGATCGAAAGTAATAGTACCGGATGGTTTTTCCTACTACGTGTGGGATCAATCCATATGATAAAGCAAGTGAAGGATCATCATCATATGTTGATCTATTAGAAAATGTAATATTACATTCCGCCGAGCACGAAATGCCATTAGAATGGGCCTGTCAACAGGGTAAGGACCTGAAATATGCTTGTCGAAAAAATAAAAAGTAGTTTCCGGTAAAAGAGATTGAGCTTATGCCATGGTCATCACGGTCATCCGACCTCAATCTTATAAGAAAAATGTTGGCCGACGATATAAACGAGGTTTCAGATGCAAAACCATCCAATTATCAGGAGCTTTAGCAAGTGATTGAAGATGTGAGGAGTAAAATTCCTCCAAAATAGTGTCATGGTCTAATGGACTTCTTGCAACACAGGTGCATGGCAGAGTTGGACAATGAAACTTCGATAGAATATTGATGTCAACTTTAGTTGTCTGAGATAGTTTTGGTGTTAATTTCGGTGTATTGACTGTTCTCTGGCTTTTTAACACACACTACTATTATTTTGAACAGAACATTAGGCGTGTTTTTTTTTAAGCCTATTGTTCAATCTTAAATCGATTATATTTATAAAAACGGTTATGTAATCATATCCTTAATTTCCATTTGCGACTTTTCATAAATCTAGTACTTTTTCAATCTCTATATACATATGTACATGTAAATTTTCGAGTACAGTCCACTAAGAAAAACTAATAAAACGATTGTAAAGGGAGTCTTTTCCGAGAAGTTGAACCGTCGAGGTCGAAATAAAATATTTGAATTCTTTTTGTAACGAAAGTGTCGAGTTATTTTTTATTGTCGGCCTAACATTGGTCCTTCGAGCCGGATATTTTGGAAAAGATTCAGTTTCGCTTGTAAATTCGTTTATAATAGACTAAATAATTCGTGAAATTCGGAAGTCGCCTTGTTCGTCGGGCTAATACAGAATTTAGTATAGTTAAATCGAATCGCGCATAAAAGATTTACAGTATATAATTAAAAATCATTTTATACGCGCATTTAAATTCGTCACGTAAATTCGTTCATAACCACGTGCGAATCTCTCCTCCGATATCGTTCGCGAAGGTTCGAGAAAGTCCAAAGCTATTATCATCTCTTTCGTTTGCATGCATATTAGCATCTCAATAATATCGTATATCATCATTACCATGACTGTCACCCTTTCTCATACAGGAATAAGCAGTCATTAATCACTTCATTTCCATCATTGTCACCCTTTTCCGTACAACGACAAACAGAAGACATAGCATCAGTAGACAATCGACTCACCGCATTTTGGCAGCAGTTTCATAAGTATTGTGCGCTCTTTCAGCGGAAAAGTTCTTCGCATCACCATCTTAACAGTCACAATATTAAGCAACAGATAGGTTATATTGCTATCCCCGTCTAACAAAGTGAAGTCAAAACGTCAAAATAAAAAACTAAAGTTATAGAAAAGGGAAATTTATATCAAGTTCAAATGGTGGCAGAACTAACAATCGAGCAATTGAAAGCATCTCGCGCAGCGAGAAAAGGATACATAACTCGGATTTCAAAAATAATCCAAGAAAACAATAACCTAAATATTACCGATCTCAAGTGCCGACTTGAGTTGTTAGAAGGATACTTCGCTAATTTCCTCACAACTCAAGATGCCATCGACACACTTCTTCCAGGAGATGCCAGCGAGGAGGAGTATCGGGCAAGTATTGAAGATATGTATTGTGCACTTAAATCGAAAATCCTTAGTCGCATTGCTAATTTCAGCCAAACTTCAGGTAAACCAATCATTAATACTCAATCGCAGAACTGCCCTTACGACGATCTTCCCAAGATAAAGCCTCCAACTTTTGCAGGAGAATATACGGAATACAACACATTTATTCAACAATTTAATGCCATCATCGATTCAAAGTCCATTCCAACGATTAGATACTACTCGATGAGTGTCTCAAAGGAGAAGCCAAATTGACAGTCAGATCGCTGGACGTCACCGAAGATAATTACACTAAAGCATTGGATTTGTTGAAACAGCGGTATGATAATATTTGCATCGTGTTTCAAACCCATATTCGAGGACTGTATCAATTACCATCAGTTCCAAAAAACTCAGGAACCCAGCTTCGTCGGTTTGTTGATGCTGTTGAAGGGCATATTGGTGCACTGAGGAGTTTAGGGTCAGATGCAGATATCATCAACGCATTACTAATTCACATCGCATCGCTTAAATTAGATAATGACACATACGTGAAATGGGAAGACACAATGGAGCTAAACAAATTACCAACTTGGAGTCAATGTGCATCGTTTCTCAACAAAAGAAGCCAACACCTCGATATAAGAGAACCTCAGGCCAAATTAACACCTTCTTCGAATGAAATGAAAAATAAAAACCGCCACGTCAACACGTTAACCGTGACCGATACGAGATGCGCGTTCTGCAATACACCGAATCACCTAATATCAGATTGCAAAGAATTTATCACCCTGTCGGTATATAATAGATTTCGAACTGCCAAGCGTCTCGAGCTGTGCATAAATTGCTTGCAATCAGGACACATTGTAAAGAACTGCTCTTCATCGAAATGTAAATTTTGTAGTGAGCCGCATCATTCAATATTGCATCGTTTCCAGGTCCAACCCTTAACTTCAACGACAGCAAATGCGTCAAATACGAATGCGCAAGACGCGTCGACATCGCACTCGATAAATGTGCAAAAATGTATTTCGAGTCATGTGTTCTTGGCAACGGCAGTGGTGAATGTGAAAGGAGCGAGTGGTGAGTACATTCCTACCAGGATACTCTTGGACTCGGGCTCACAGCTAAATATACTTTCGGAGCATTTGGCTCAAAGTCTGCAGTTAGATCGAAAAAATTTTAACGGAGAACTAAGTGGAATTGGAAACATTCGTTTTCCAGGACGTCAACAAACATTTACTTCGATAAAATCAAGAATACTCGTAAGTAAGTTTGAGATGAGCCTGAACTTTTGTATTTTGTCATCTATAACATCAAATCAACCAGATGTTTATATTGATATCAGGGAGTTTCGCATTCCTTCGGAAGTTGTACTTGCTGATCCCGAATTTAATAGGCCTCAACGCATCGACATGCTCATCGGAGCTGACGTCTTTTTCGACCTCTTGGTTGATGGCCAGATAAAGCTGGGAGAAGAACTTCCGACACTGCAGAACACTGTGCTTGGTTGGATTGTTGTTGGACAATTCACTCCTAACAGCGCACTTAGTGGAGTCTGCAATTTGGTCTCGAATGCAGATGTTGGTAACTATGACCCAACAAGCACAGATTTATCACTTAATGACATGTTCGAGCAATTTTTGGCTATAGAAGAAGTTCAAAAAGAGACCCCAAACTGGACCGAAGAACAAATGGCATGCGAAAAGGCGTTTTGCAACACCATTCATCAAAGGGCAGACGGAAGACTTGTGGTCCAGTTGCCGTTTAAAGAGAGCGCAAGCATTTTGGGTGAATCGCGAAGAATTGCCGAAAGGAGATTCCTGTCTTTAGAAAGACGTCTTGAAAGGTTACCGGACATAAAACAGCAATATAGTTCCTTCATGAAGGAATATGAACAACTCGGGCATATGCAACCCGTTCCACAGGATGAGATATCGGATGTCCGATACTACATGCCCCATCGATTCGTGTTACGTCCTGATAGTTCCTCAACCAAATTGAGAGTTGTATTCGACGCATCCTGTCGAACATCGTCAAACGTATCACTTAATGACATCCTTATGGTGGGGCCAACAGTACAACAGGATTTATATGCAATTTCGCTTCGGTTTCGGTCACATAAAATTTGCCTGACAGCAGATGTGCCAAAAATGTATCGGCAAATATTCGTTCGGCCTACTGACTCGAACTTTCAGGCAATTTTATGGCGAGAGAGTTCAAATGCAGCAATTGGCGTTTTCAGATTGACAACTGTAACGTATGGTACAGCTTCAGCGCCATACCATGCCACCCGGTGCTTGCTGTATCTAGCTCAACAACATCAAGAACAATATCCACTTGGATCTGCAGCTATCAAACGAGATTTTTATATTGATGATCTGATCTCTGGTGCTGATACATTGGAGCAAGCTGAGGAGATTCGCATCCAGATCGAATTGATTTTAAATAGTGCTGGACTGGAGCTGAAGAAGTGGTATTCCAACGATGTTAAGGTAATGGATGCAATTCCAGCAGCAGATCGGGAAAAAACGTTGCGCATAAATGACAGCGATGTTATCAAAGCCCTTGGGATAGTGTGGGAGCCTACAAAGGATGAGTTCGAGTTCGTCAACCCTTTGGAAAGTGTGCTTAGTGCCAGTGTCATCACCAAGAGGACCGTTCTAGCTGATGTAGCCCGGCTGTTTGATCCGTTGGGATTGGTTAATCCAGTCATCGCTATAGGAAAAATATTTCTTCAACGTCTTTGGATAGCAAAGGTGGGCTGGGATGAGGAAATTGATGAAAACCTGAAAGAAGAATGGATTAAGTACAGATCACAACTCGGTGAATTATCGAAGTTACGTATCCCAAGATACATATTTTCCACAAATTGTGTTCGTTGTGAATTGCACGGATTTTCGGACGCTTCGCTGAGAGCATTTGGATGTTGCCTTTATGTCCGTATCGAGGACTCGCTAGGAAATATCTCCGTTCATCTGCTGAGCGCAAAGTCAAAGGTAGCGCCCGTCTCCACGCAAAGTTTGCCAAGGTTGGAATTGTGTGGTGCATTACTTCTTTCAAGACTTCTTCGTCGTGTACTTGATGCGCTTGGGAATAGGTTCGAACAAATTGTTTTATGGACAGATTCTGAGGTTGTTTTGGATTGGCTTGCTGACCATCCATCGTCTTGGAACACATTTATCGCTAATCGGGTGTCCATCATCCAGGAGTTGACTGTAGGTGCGACGTGGAGGCATATCGGAGGAAAATTCAATCCAGCGGACATTATTTCTAGGGGAGCGATGGTCGCTGATTTGATACAATCTTGTTGGTTCCAAGGTCCGGAGTTTTTGTACAGCTGTTCGACAAATTGGCCTGTAACCAAGACACGTAACGGAGCAACTGTTCCTGAACGGCGGAAAGCAACTTCAGTATTAATCGGAACAACAAATAAGGTAAATACTAATAGCTCCCAATTCGAAGATATTATTGAATCTTGCAAATTTGTAAATGATTACAAAAAAACTGTCAGAGTGTTCGCCTACTGCAACAGATTTTTAGAAAATTTTAAAAGAACTTTTTCGAAAAACACCGAAAAAAAAATTTGTTGCAGGGTGAATTCTCAGTTAATGAGTATGAAGCAACTGTGTCGAGAATCATATTTTGCATCCAGCGCAGTTCTTTCCGAGATGAATTAATAAGTGTGCAATCCAGAAATTCATTCGTTAATCCCAAAAGTCGAATTAAAAAACTAAATCCATTTCTACAAGACGATTCCGTGGTACCTTTTTTGATGCGAGTCGGAGGACGTCTAACAAATGCAGAGCTACCATATGATTCCAAGCACCCTATATTGCTACCTAAATCTCACCTCTTCACAAAGAGCTATCTAAATCATTTACATCAGAAAAACTGCCATGCGGGTGCTCAAGCGTTGGTGTCCATTTCAAGGCAGAAAGTTTGGATAATCGATGTACGAAGTCTGGCGACCAAGGTGGTTCACAACTGTTTGCGATGTTTTCGAATGCGTCCGATATTACGAGAGCAGATAATGGGTAATCTCCCAAGTTCCAGAGTTTGTGTTCCACGTCCATTCTTAAGTTCGGGCGTAGACTTCTGTGGCCCTTTTCACACCAGTTTGAGGATTCGAGGATGTCGCACCACTAAATCATACATGGCAGTTTTCGTCCGCTTTACAACGAAGGCGGTACATTTAGAAATAGTGTCTGATCTATCGTCGAAAGGATTTTTGGCGGCATTGAAAAGATTTGTCGCTCGTCGTGGGATTTGTCGTCACCTCTATTGTGATAATGCCACCAATTTCGTGGGAGCTAGGAATGAGTTGGCGGAGCTACGGAAGCTGTTTTTCAATGAGCACACTCAGTCTTCGATTCTTCGGAGTTGCGCAGAAGACAACATAGAATTTCACCATATACCACCCCGATCGGCGCATTTCGGCGGCTTATGGGAGTCGGCTGTTAAGTCGGCAAAAAGTTTGCTGATCAGAACGTGTGACTCCACAACATTCAGCTTTGAGGAACTTTCGACGGTTGCAGCAGAGATCGAGGCCATACTCAACTCGAGGCCCCCCACCCCACTGACAGCAAACCCAAGTGATGAAGAAGCGCTGACGCCAGGGCACTTTATTATTGGCGGTCCTCTTAATTCGGTTGTGGAGCCTGATGTTACCAATGTGTCTCGTCGTCGCGCTGGCAGCAACTTTGTGCTATTCGTCAGCACTTCTGGAAGCGCTGGTCTCGGGAGTACATCGCACAGCTACAATATCGGCATAAATGGAGCTCTGCCTCAAAGGATGTACAGTTGGGTACGACGGTACTCGTTTCCGATGATAACCTTCCTCCACAAAAATGGCTCCTCGGACGCATTGTGGATGTTATACCTGGAAAGGACGGCCATGTTCGGGTTATAAGCGTAAAGACAAAGAACGGTGTCATATCCCGGGCAGTACATAAAGTGGCGCCACTTCCCTTCGAGAGAGAGTCTTAAAGCATCTTTGTGATCTTTCAGAGGCGGGTGTATGTTCAATCTTAAATCGATTATATTTATAAAAACGGTTATGTAATCATATCCTTAATTTCCATTTGCGACTTTTCATAAATCTAGTACTTTTTCAATCTCTATATACATATGTACATGTAAATTTTCGAGTACAGTCCACTAAGAAAAACTAATAAAACGATTGTAAAGGGAGTCTTTTCCGAGAAGTTGAACTGTCGAGGTCGAAATAAAATATTTGAATTCTTTTTGTAACGAAAGTGTCGAGTTATTTTTTTATTGTCGTTCCAGCAATATGTTTTTAATATAAAATACAACAAAACCTTAGCCTGGATAATTATCGAGGCTAAGGTTTTGTTGTATTATGTATTGAAATTTTTATTTTTATTCTATATAGGCTAAAAAAAACACGCCTATTATTGTATTAATATTATGATTTATTTTTTTCTTCCTAAACTATTTATGTAATCTTTTGTATTGACTTTGAAATGATGAATACAATATATGGGCATGGTGTTTTTACTATAAATATGTTTGAATAAATCTTAACTTTGTTTAAAATCCACTTAAAAGAAAAGTCTATGAAGCACCACTATTATTTTAAACACAGCTGTACATAGATCATTTGTGATAATAAAACATGGCTCTTGTTAGCTTTTAAACTCTTCGATTCGAGACCTCTAAAACTCCCACTTTTAATATTTCCCTTTGGAAATAAATCGAATCCATGTACAGTCAAACTTTGGTAAGTTGGCCACCTACCCTACGGAGCACGACTTTTTGGATAACTTATACTAACTTCTTCAGGTGGCCAACTAACAAGGCTGGCCAACTAGACAGGTTTCACTGTACTGGGTTTGAATTTCGATTCAAAGTTTATTAAATAGAAACAAGAAAAAAGAAACACGTGTTCCACACTTCCATACATTTTAAGTGTATGAGCCTAACCTAACCTATGATCTGCTTTGAACTAAATAAAATAAAGCCTATTGTCGGGATTTAAGCATTGACTTCTCTCTTGCAATGGATGAAATGAGTGCGTGAGCTCTAAGGTATTTTCGTGCAACTTTTTGACGTTTTTCTTTCTCTATTTCCCATTTTTTCACTGTCGTTTTATTTTTTCTTTCATCTTAAACCCGCGTCTTTTGACTCATTTTGAATAAAAATCAGGTAATTCCATCCTATGAAGTGTCCATGATTATTTATCTTCATGCTCAAAATGGAAATGCCAATAATTCCAGATTTGTTTTTTTAATGATAGTTATGTATGTACTTCTTTAAAAAGATGGCATCATTTTGATACGTGTAGCCACGCCAGGCAGGCTTAGCTTCAGCTAAATCGACGTAAAACTTACAACCTGCTAAAAATTAGCAGAGCACATATCAGCATCCTAGTTGGCGTATTAAAAGATCACTGCGCAACAGGCAGACTCGCCAATGACTTCTGTCACAGCTGCATGGTTGAGGAGGCGGAGGAATCCCCCTATCACCTTCTACGAGTATGCAGCTGCCCAGCACACTCCTCCTTAAGAAAGAAGATTCTGGGAGAGTACTTTTTTATAGACCTTCAAGAAATTTCCTCAACGGATATCAACAAAATATGGAACTTTATCCAATTCTCAAAATGGTTAAAAAAGAGTACCGATAAGAATCCGCTCATGTCAATGTGGCAACACAATGGACTTTCTTTGGTATAAGTGAATCCTACCAAATATGGGGATATCTATCTAATAAAACCTAACCTTACCTACTTCTTCATGGAGATGGAGCTTAAACCTAAAAGGCCTCCATCCCTAGAGCAAGAGATGGGATCACTGCATAGTAGGAGTTAATGATAATGCACTTATCCGGGTTTTACTGTATTTAGTTTATTTAGTTAAAAATTGCGTAATTTACTTACATACATATGTAACTAAATCAATCTGAAAGGCATCCTAAGATTTAAATCCATATCTAGACGACTCGTAATCAGCGGGTATTCTTTACCATTCCCAGGGCAATAAAATATGGGCACAAAGTAGGCGACTGCTGGTCCCAATGAGCAGTGATTATACCAGAAGGCACCCATCGACGTAACCTAATCCACCCTTCCCTTGAGATGCATATAAGCTTCTTCTTCCTACCACTCTACCACGACGACCTTGAAGATCTACCTACGTACGTGTAGTAGCATTCACATTATATTGTTTACCAGAAAATATCCACATGTACATATGTATGTATATGTAGGAAAAGGGTTCGGTCGCAATCAACCAACCGAACGTGTCCAAACTTAATCTTCCATGAATTTCACAGTGCATGCAAATGGTTTAACTTTTCTACAAAAGTATGTCTGCTCGCGTGCATGACAAACAAATTTTTATAGCACAATCGTATTTTTTCCTGGTTATTTCGGGATGCAAATTGAAATTGAAAATGGCGGTGTGTTTGTAATTTAAATCGGCATTACTTCAATTTTCTAAGAAGTTTTTCGTTCATCCACTGAATGTTGCTTTTTTTTTGGCAGAGTCTAGAAGGAAAAGACTGATGAGCAAGGGAACGTTAATCTCTTGGCTCTACCCCGGCCTAACATTCTTAAGGAAAAAAATAAAACACTCATAGAAATCAGCAAGCAACAGACTTACTCCTGCGTTCCATAATATCAAGGAAGCTGCGGTCAGCATTTTATAAAAAAAAATCACAAAAGGAATATATTTTCCCGTTCAACTAGAAAATAATAAATACCAAGCATTATATCCTGTGCAATAGCAAAGAAAAGGCGTATGTAATAATACTCGTGAAAGTTGATGTGTAGAGATGTTTGATGGCGGATAAAAAGAGAATGCACTAATACTAAAAGAATCATATACAGAAAACGCACTAATACTAGGTTTGGTTACGCGTGAAGGACGAAGGCGAACAATTTGCCCATACCGAGAGCTAAGATGTTTACATATAAAAAAAATGGAATTAATTAAACAGTGAAGAGGATGCGCTTTCTCTGTTACTGGCTATCCCCGTAACAAGAACACCTCATGAGCATTGCACTGGATCTATCAGGGAGACCAACATCAACCTTCCACGTATCCCAATCACTCTTCTTTCTACCACATACCAAATTGCTTTTTTATTCACTTGACCAATCCCTGACAAAATTTATAATTGTAAACAACTGCATTGTGTATAATGTATGAGTATGAGCAACTGTATTTTATATCCTTATTCAAACACAGCGGGTATAAGAAGTTGAAAAAGATATTGGAAGGCATTGCTGAAATGTTGTTCGTAGACAGAACAGTGTTACAACTTTTTATTTTTATTCTAATAATAAAGAAATTCTAAATCGACATTTTAATCAAAAATGATATTAACGATGATAGAGAAACTCGAAAAAGTGGGTCTCGCAGTTCTGTCCTTCCGGCTGTATCTTGAACTGGAGCCTAAACGGCTCGGTGGATTTGCTTGAAACTTCTTTTGGCTTATACCCCAAGGTGAAATCGGAATTTTCATTCTTAGGGCCGATTTTGCAAAAAGTAAATGTTCTTGAAAACGACTTTAAAGATTTAGTTTAAATAACATATTTAGGTTAGCTTAGACGATGTGTCTGGCATGATGGCAGATGGCATACCAGGTTTTTGCCTAAAAAGTTGTACAATGGTACTTTATTTTTTAACCGAAATTCTAAAATTGACTGTTTTCGGCTATTTCTCAGTCGATCGGTATAACTACATACATACAACATACTATATCCCTTGCATGTTCTGCTTCCCTTGCTCTACAGTTGAGAAAGATGTAAGGTGTATTTTGAAGTGCCTTATAAAAAGAGAATTAGTTCCGTACATAATCTTCGGTATGAAAGTGGATGCGTACAAATTAAAAAAGAAAACAATCCAACTTATAAATAAATTTGAGGAACAAATTCAAAATTATTTGGAAGTGCAACGAAATGTGAGCAAGCTGGAGGTTTCAAAAATATTTATTTAGCCACAACAAATGACCTCTTCATAAGATGGATTAAGTTATTGAAAGGGAAATGTTGGTTAGAAAAGAAACGGATGATGGTGCTGTGGTTGTCTTTTTCTTTCTTTCGGTTCTCCCAATTTAACTCTGTGATATACCTTATTCTTAGAATTCAGACTCGATTTATTTGGCGCGCCGCTTAAAAGCACGCGAAGGGAATATATGAATCGCGATTTATGCCATTAATGTTTCGTGATTTTCGACGGGGGTCAGCTAGTATATAATATACTCATATTGTAGTATGTACATACATCTAAGTGTGGCGCTTCTTCTTCAGCCAATAAGCCTAAACTAAACAAGTCTAAGAACAACTATGGGCATTATAAAAATAAGACTATTACAGGGAATTTATAGAAATCCATTAATTCATTTAGTACTTACACACAGTTCAAAGCAGTCGCACATGCTCATCAATCATTTTAATGACTGAAACTTGAGATACAAAATTGAACTGCATACTGAATGATTTAAGGGAAAGCCGGAAGGAAGAGTCATTAGAGCTGCCATAACCTGCATCCGCAATTAGGAACTAGTATGAATTCCAAAGGCAATTCATCATGTCACATCCATCAAACAAACTCGATGGAAAAGGTTAAGTGTTGGAAAGTTCATATTACGAACTACGATTTGTACTCGTAAATGCTTGCACATACAACTAGTATCTGTACGTTAGGGCATGAGACATGTGGGGGTTCATCACCAGTACGTAGTTGGGTATTGTATCCTAAACAAAGTTCGATGAAAAGGTCATCTGGTCAAATTAAATGGAAATACACGTCATTCGACTTTTGTCATTTATCAACGTTCAAAAAAAAAAAAAAAAAAAAAATAAATTAGCCAGCGTCTGCCTTACCTAACAAAGTGGTCTATTTGTACGTAATACAAATTCCTTTTTAGTATTATACTAAGCCAATTTATTGAATGAGAAGTACACAAAATAAAGGTGAAACCGTGTCGCTAAAAAATACTTAGATATACATTGCTTTTAATACAAACCACACAATCTTCTACTAAAGGGCAGAAAAGCTTAAGTGCAAGGAGCAGAGAATGATTTAGGAGCAATTTTTGTGCTTAGTATAGTTGCAAAGAATATCTGATAACATGTTGAATACATACATAATTACGTACCCGCGTGACCTTTTCTCTGGGCAATTCAGAGTGATCACATGGTCCATCGCCACACTGAAATGAAATAGGAAGATAAAACAACTATGTAATTAATATATTTTCTATTAAAAGAAATATGTTGTTTAAACACTTTGTAATATGTACATTAGTCGAATTGGTTGCAAATACTTAAGTAGGAAAAATCTTGGCTAGGTTAAATGACTTTAAATTGACACTGGCATACAAAAGGCGTATTTTTTTAACCAAACATATAAGGACTAAGCATGTCTCAGGAACGTGTTTTCAATGGAAAATATAATGAAACCTTAGACTGGATATTTATAAAAAAAAACAAAAACATAGGATTTAAAGGAAGTGCCTTCTGTTGACTCTTTTTGAGCGTGCTTGTTCGGTAAGTAAAGATGAAAGAATTTGCTGCTGTTGCTAAAAGTTTACGTCAAATCCCAATCATCTGAACTCAGATAGCTCAACAACTGAACTGTCTTGCGAAAATCCAGCCGGTCACAATTTCTTTGCAAATGAAACTTAGGGTACGTTAAACATCGATAGTACTATCGATAGTATCGATGTTTAATATCGATAGTTTTTGAAATAAAAAACGTGCCGAAACTGTGAACTGTTGAACACATTTTCTTTTGCATCACATTTTTTTCCATGCTCATAAGCGGGGAATTCCCGAATTCGATTGATTTTTTTTACTTCTCTATACGTTCTGTGTTGTGTAGGTACTGTGTACTTCTTGTCGGGTGAAGATTCAAAAGGAAGAGCTTGTTACAATTGCAGAAACGCAATAATTGACATACGACAATTTTTTGGAAAAACTGCCAATTGATAGTGATAAGTGTCCCATCGGTTATTGGATACAATCCAGCTCACAGTTACTGAAGAAATTTTGCACAGTTATATTTGCGCATACCCGCAACTTTTTTTTTCTAAAGCCGGCATGATACATAGCGATCTAAGAAACAGATTTTAAAGGCAAGACGCCTTAACGCCTAAAGTTACTTTTCCTAAATCAAAATGTGAAGTTATTTGAAAAAAAACAATATGCAATGTTCTTGTTTTTAAATAATGATTTTGAAGTATGTAGTTCATTGTTTCATTAAATTTGTTTCAACTATCGATACTATCGATAGTTTATCTATAGTTTAAAGAAAAATATTGATAGTATCGAAATACTGAACTATCGATGTTTAACGTACCCTAGAAACTGGCTAGGCACGCACATGCGTTTTCCGTCGCACGACTATTCAGTCGCAAAAAGTAGAGCATTTATGTAACTGCGATTATTCCCATTTTTTTTGCGACTCGATTGCCGCAAGTTGCCGGACTGGCAACTGTTGCCACACACTTGCAATTTAAATGGTAACGAATTACGTAGTTGCAACAAGATATCGGTATGCAATCAGTTATGGTTTCTGTCACGATATGAGACACTCAGGTCATAATATGAGTGCACACATATGCGACTCTTATCGCTCACAAGCAAGATAACTAAACTTTAAATGACAGCCATTCTAAATTCCTTTATCAGCAATAGCAGGCAGTACTTTATAGCCGCAGTTTTACTATGGTTCTAAATGACATGTACACTCTCTTATAATACATATTAAAGTCTCTCATTTTTATATGCGACTTAACTCTATTTTATTGGCGATTGTTTTGTCGCAAATTAAAATGGGTCATATGGATTAGCATGGATGTTCGCGCACTTGCGTCGCGGTCGGTTGAATGAATAGGTGATCGATGCAGTTAATTTTGTGACAAAACAATAGTCAACAAAATACCGTTTGGTCATAGCTGCTATTATTCGGTCGCATATGGGTGCATTCACAATGTTATATTTTTTTGCGACTGAATAATTGTGCGACAGAAAACCACGAGGTGCTAACCAGGCCTACATACTCAAGCCTTACTCTTCCTGGGATTTTAAGGAGAAGCAAAATGTAGCATAACTCTGATTTTTTTTTATTTTTAGAGTTCCGTACCCATCTCTTAATACCAATATGGAACCATTATAAGCTCGATATAACTCAAAAATGTCTGTCACGATAAAAACATCAAGAACCGTTCTTCCTAGAAACTTGAAATTTGGCACACTTATACATTACGGTGGTTCACATACATGGACAACATATTACTCAAAAATATTGGGAAACAACTTTACAGGGTGGGTAAAATGTAATTTCAAAAAACTAATTCTAAAAAATATATCATGTGGAACATCATTCGAAAGGGCTCGAAACAAAGATTCCAAAAATATTTTCATAGTTTTTTCCGTTAGAACCGTTGGGAGTTATTGCCAAAAAAGTGTGAAAAATATCGTACCCTAGCGTTTTCTCGGAAACTACTGAAGTCAAAAATATGACAAAATCATAGTTTGTAGATGATTAACCATATTTTTAAAGAAAACTATAGCGAATCTTCTTAGTTGTATAGTTTTTGAGAAATTCACGTCGAAATATTCAATTTTATGTCGAAAAATTCAATTTCGCAACCGATTAACTCGTAAACTACTGGACCAATTTTAAAGAAATTACCACTATTCGATTAACAATAATTTTGGGAAAATTAAAGGCTATCCGAAAGTGTGCTGCCATACAAAAAAAAAAAAAAATAAAAATACGGATTTTGCCAGGAAACGAACCTGAGACCCACTCAGAGGTACAGCGCAAAAAAGGTTAATGGACGCGCTACACACTCTGCCGCGTTCGTTAATCCGATTTCTCATAGTTAGTAATATTACATACATAAGTTCGTAAAGTGAATATATGTAGAGGTGGGTCGTTTTCGTTTTTTGTGTTATCGAAACGAAACAGTTATTTAAACAAAATACAACTGGTTTTTTAAACTACGGAACCATATATGTATATGCTGACAGAAAATAATTAAACTCTGAAGATGTTTTAACGTCGCAGATATCTTACAAATAAATATGAAAATAAAGAAGTGAAAATAAACAATTTTTTTTCATGTTTATAATTAGTTTTCCACCACTGTACATAAATTCAGTTTCAGTTTGCTTGCAGATCTCAATTGAATCCAAGTAAACTCACCAACTTTAATATGATTTCCAATAAAATAAGGACTGTCGAACTATTGATAATTATATAACAAATCAGGACACAAGCCACAGGCCACATTTTTATCAAAATCATATCATACATTTGCGGCCGGAGAAAAACAAAATACCGAGAAAAAAAAAATTAAAACGTAACAAATTACAAATCTTTTCAACCTCATTTAACTCGCAGCAGCATGGACTAAGCTGACCATAAAATAAAAGTCACTGATTTATATGTGTGCGTAGGCGATGTCCTGTTTTGTTATTGATTGTATGTTTGTATGGCTGATTGCTCGAAAACATATGTACATATAACCATTGTCACTGCCTGCCTTCTTATTATTTGCTTGGACTTGGATATTACTCGTGAACAGATGTATTGAAGTAAAGCAATTCCAATGCATTAGCTGGGATATTTTATTATTATTATTTTTTTTTTCCATCAGTAGGTGGAGGATGGTGAATGAAATTTTTACGAGGAGTCATAGCGCTGATTTTCTAGACGATGACATGGGTAAGAGCCAACGGGCGGGGTGGTTGGCACTTATACTCCTGCTCGTGTATAAATTAACCAATAGTCGATTCGATTTCGTTTACATATGTATGTACATGTTCAGTAGAAAATCGAAATTCAACCCTTTATAGAAAAAAAAAAAAAAAAAAACATGCCAATTGGATTGAAGGAATAAAAATACTCGTATTCGTGAGTGAAAAGGGAAATCCTTTATGGCGTATCTTTCACTTTTTAAGTTGAAGTTGAAGTTTTATTTCACCGCATTATTAATTCACCGTCGAGCATGTACTGAATAAATTATACCACAATTTGATTCGAAAATCGATTAAGCTTAATACAGGAATGCACTAATTGGCAATTACATTTTTTTTTTAAATACAAATTGCGGCTGAACTCAACCCAGTTCTGGCTAAAAGAAAATGTGCAATGTTACGAGTATTTGCTTTATTGACAAACTCCTCTTTTACAGTTTATTACCCCAGTCTATAAGGGTCTACAAGTGTGTATGGCGTATCGGATGGGTATACGAGTATATGGAATGGAAGACAGTAAAAGGGTTAATAAGATTACGGTGAACGCATCTATTGATTTTCGTATCGTGTTCTATTTGCTAGTTGACCCAAAAATGAAAAGGGTTGTTGGACTTTTGTTAGTTACTTTACAAAGAAACTTTTCAATTAAAAATCATAAGAAGATCATTTCAATTTAAATATTTACAACCCAAATGTGTATTTGTATTGTATAGTTTTAGGAAAACAAAAATTACCTTAATATCTCGGGGTTGCTTCATTTCTTGTCTTCGCGTCACGACACCTGGTTGATCTGCGTACACTAAGTTCCGTACAGCGCCCCGAAATTTGGGCTCATAGATGACACTTGGTAGAGCAAGAAGAGCCAGTTTTGAAAAGTACCTGAAATAAGGAAACATATGAAATAATAACTAAAATCAAAGTAGAGCATATAAAAAAGTTGGTTGGCAGGTAGTTTTGGAGTTTGTAAAGGGGCTTTCATTAAGGACTTGACAACTTCTCTTTTAAATAAAATGCAAACTACTTGAGATATCTCAAACAAAAAAAATGTATTGGCTTGAATTACTATCAAAACATTTATGAATGGAATTCGACTTCGTTCATAAGTCCACCACGGGAACGTACGCATCGGTCGATACGTTGAACCAATTTTCGATGACTCGGCCGCACATTTCGACCGATACTGACGCTATTTCTCGTTCAATATTGGCACTGAGCTCCTCTAACGTCGCCGGCTTGTTGACATAGACCATTGATTTAATGTAGCGCCATAAAAAAGGTCTAGGGGCGTTAAATCACATGATCTCGGCGGCCAATAGATGGGTCCGTTTCTCGAGATAGCACGTTCACCGAACTGAGGCTTCAATAACTCTATTGTTGCACCCGCTGTGTGGCTGATATCCAATTCATGCAATTGTTCAAAAAAATAACGTTCCAACATGTCTCTGTAGCGAATACCATTTACCGTAACGTGACGGTTATTTTCATCGGCAAAAAAAAAAAACGGCCCAATGATGCCACCGGCATGAAAACCGCACCAAACAGTGATTTTTAGCGAACGAAGTGTGGTTTCATGAAGCATACCACATGAGGGTTCTCACCTGCCCTCATATTTTGCTTATTGACGAGCCCGCTCAACCAAAAATGCGCTTCATTGCTGAAGATGATTTTGCGATGAAACTCTTCATTTTCTTCCATCATGTCCAGAGTCCAATTCGAAAACGTACGTCGCTTCATATGATCAAGTGGCTTTAGTTCTTGAGTCGGGTTGAACTTGTTAGGGTGTAGCCTAAGATCCTTATGCAAAATTCGCCATAATGTGATCTGGGAGAGGCCCAATTATTGAGCACGCCGTGAAATTGACTGATTTGGCTCGTTTGCGACGGACGCCTCTACGGCAGCAATATTCTCCATACCTCGGGCAAAACGTTGTCTCACTGGCACGGCAACATCAAGCAGCGAATATTCTGACTCAATTTTTTTCACTAGACTATGAATTGCTTGTCTACTGGGACGAGAATTACGGCCGAAAATTGGCGTTAACGCTCAGTTGCGACCACCGACTCGGAATTTCGGTAGTTAATTTTAATTACATATTTGTAAACGTTGTTCCTTCGTGTACTTCATCATGATGAAAATGTTGATTTTATAGAATATTTTGACATTGACAGTTCGGTAATCCGTTTAAGAGTTCACACTGAGAATGTGCAAAACATAAGTTTAATGTTACAACCATTGGGTTGTGCACAGAAGGTGCAAAGCGTAAGTTTAACATTGCATTGTTGGAATTGAGGTGCAAGTTGCAAAGTGCAAACTTGCAATGATTTTAAAGCAGCTATGTATGTTCGTATGTAAAAATTCATTATTTCCACTACTCAGCTCTATCAGATATGTACATACATACATATGTAGAAACAAAATGGAAGCTAACCCTACTCTTTCTATTCAAGCCAACACATAAAGTGGACTCAGCAAATTTCATTTTCTCTTATACGGGTACAAAAGCCATTAAACCAAAAAAATGATTCCGATTAAAAATAAAATCAAATTCCTGGAATAGGAAACATTTAGGGAACCACATGCTATTCATATTTTACGCAAACTCATCATAATTCAGTTCATCCCCCATATCCATTTGGGCAAGATTAACATATACCTACGTATATACATTTTTTAATGTTTATCAGATCTAATAATTTGTTGAAGTGTAAACTTACCAGTTTGGCATTCCCCCAATGTACACGTCGGAATTCGTTGCAAACTTGCCAAATTGAAATTCCTTTCCCCTGGACGAACGGCTTTGGGAAACACCGTCAACAATGAGGGTAGTTTGTTCATCGTTTCGTAGTACCTGTTATCAAAAATAAAATAAAATAAAATATTAGCTATAAAGATTTTGCATTAAATTGTGTTTGCAAACGAGGTAGTTATGTGTATTCTATAGAAATGATTACGTCTACAAGAGTCACAAAAGCGTAGACGATGCATTTTGGCTTAATATATGGTATAATACATAAATGCACCAGATGCATTTCTAGAACTTTTTTTTCGCATTTAAGCATTTAAACGTTAATCTTTCCAACCGAAAGGCGACTCAAACATTTTGCAAAATTACCGAGAAATTTCGGATTGCATTGTGAAGATATTAACTGAAAATGTATATGATAAGCTGAGTTAGAAAATAATAAAATCCTCAACGAATTCCATGCAGGATTCAGAGAAAATGATACAACAATTGACAATCTGACTAGTTTTTAGTGTTCCGTACCCAAAAAACAGAACACTATTGGAATCAGTTCAAAACAGTTGACAGTGGGTGTTTCCATTGTAACGGGTGTGATGTTTTTACAAATTATTCGGTATTCTAGAATCTAGATAAACAAAATAAAACTTGAATTACACTGTGTAACAAAATTTGGAAAAATGTTTGTTTATGTAGATATTTGGATTGTTCATGCTTGGTATATGTCAGCTCATTTCAAAAATGCCAAAAGTTCTTCTTAAGTGTTAGCTATTGCTTCAGAATTTTAACGAAAAGTTGGCATTTTTGGGCATTTATGCACTTTTGTAATTCAAAAAAAATATATAAAAGAAAACTTAATTCAAAATGTTACTTCAAATTTTAATAACCTATCATATATACGAACAAAAAAAAAATTGGCACTTCCATATGCATTTAGAAGTGCAGAGATTTTCATGTTTTCCCAGTGTGAACTTTGGAATTGCCCATTTTTAGGTGCCAGACGTGGTCGCCCAGCATATTGGCATTCAATTTTCCCTGCTACAGGCCCTCCATTGAAGCGATGTCTTAGGGAAACGTCTCAGCATGTTTTTCACTAATGCTCTCCACGTTTCCACTAAAAAAAATCTAAATGAGAGTGAAGAACATGTAGTTTTAGCGACATCCTGCATCCTAATATATTAAACCTATCCACTAAGTTTTCTACCAGTTCTACATAATTTTCTATTTTAATATTTGCTCCTATTATTTCCCTGAATGCTGTCCAAACATTACGTTCCTTTGATTTGAAGCGGGAACATAAGTACTTTTCCTGAATCTACCAATACGTGGAACTTCGCGTTTTTTTGCATCAAGTATAGTATAAAGGCTTCTCTTAGCGGCCATCTTTTCGTACGATAGTTTTCAGTGTCAGTACGACTGTTCCATAATTAAATGAAACATTTTTATTTATCTTCTCAACTAACGACTATTCACATTCACTTGCAGAAATCGAATGATAGGCTTGCTCTGCTTGCATTTCCGTTAACACATTTCGCGATGCCGTTACCGTAAAGCTAACAGTTAGAACGAATGAATACTCAAAACGTGCTTGATATATCATAAGGAAGCAGAAACTAACAAAAAAATAACATAAACAAATTTTTGTTACACAGTGTTATCTATAAAACGCATGATGTTCTTTAAATCAATAAGTATAATTAATTTGGAAAACACTTGGTTAAGTAATAAGATCCATTTTAGTTTCGTTACGGGCGTGACCTTAGAAAACTAGTGATTTGCGGATTGGACATCTAATGTTCATGTGGTGTAAAATCTTGCATAGAAACGTTATCTTATTTTTTTTTTTTAAATAATTACCTGAAAATTGATCTTGTGTACCAGTTAAGAAAAGAAAACCAAATGTGTGAGAAGAGCTGACATAAAAAATGTTTTGAAATTGTTACGGGTGTGACTTAGTAAAATTTGTACGAATTGAACAGATTATAATAAAGGAAGTTCGAATGGGAAATTATTTATTTCTATTTCAATGAGAAGAATACAGTTTTATCTTTTATATCTTTTCAACGATAAATATATAATATTGTCTCTTTTATAATTTTAGCATTAAATCTAAATGTACATTCAAAACTATGATTTTTGATATTTATACTTCAAAAAGTATGTATTTCATCGTTTTTTTCGTCGAAGTCTGTGTATATGCCCGAATAACTCAATCTAGTGTTTTTCATAGTAATTTAGTCTAATTTGGACAAAACTGATCGTCCACAGAGCCGTGCTTATCAGCCAGCCTTTTTTTGTTTTTTCAGTCAAGGGCCGGTTTCTATGGAAACACCCCAGAGCAGTGTTTAAGTATGCGAAGATATGTAACATTGTAAAGCGACTATTTGGATTTTCTGACAATTCACCAAATTTTGGAAGGACTAAGGAACTCTTCAATTGCAGGACAAGAAAAGTTGGCACTACATTTACAGTCAAGTTAGTCCTGAATATGGCTCCAAATATGTTGCAGTTGTTTGATGTTGCAGTTGTTTGATTTTGGTGTGTTCACCAACTACTTGTTTATACTGAAATCTTCCAAGTTTTAACTGTGCAATTAAAATGGAAAATAAAAGCTTTAAATTATTCATATCATTTAGTTAATTTTGCTGCACCGTGTTTAAAGGATAATTATTAATTTGCAATTGGCAGTTCTGTCTCCTTGTTGGTTTAATAAATGTGTCATCGTGACATCAAATTTCTCAGGCCTTAAGTCAATCCCAATGGAATTCGTACTCATTTTCCGTTCGCCTTCGCTTTTAGTTAAAGTTCCACAAAAACCAATCCCAATGGCCTCTAGCTGCTCAAATACTATTGACTTTGTATACGATTGTAGCAAACACAAACACAAACATACGTATGTGTTTTAGTATTGCGTATATGTGTGTACATTATTTACAAAATCGTATAAGTTTAAAATTGAAAAGTTTATGAGGTTTCTAAAAGTTGTCCTCAAGAATGCAACTTTCTTGTCATCGCTTCGGCTTTCTTACGGTGGTTGAATCATGATATGTAATGTCAAACGTCTAACCGCTGATTGTCACTAAAAGGAAAATCCGGGAGCATGATAAGCGCCTTTTTCTGGACTGATATTTGCTGAGTTTTTTTTTTTCATTTTTATTAAGATTGAAGGAACTTTCCGGTTTAAATGTTATGGGATGTGTGGATGATTGACGTACATAATATGTACATATGTAAGTGTATTGAATATTGTTCAAAAGGTATTTTTTTTTGTTTACTTTCTACCTTCATCCAAATTCTGAGAATGTTATTTTATTACTCGAAGTAAAGAAAATGAAATGCCATACACGTTGCGTAAGATTCTGAAGGTACAAATTGTTTCCAATAGAATGATGCAACATGCTTCATTCTAGAATCCCTGTTCAAGTATTTTGCTGACATAATGCTGACATTATGTTGACGCATAATGTCATGCTATATATTTTTGTGCACTAAGGTTTATCTACGCAAACAAGCTAAGTGACTTAGAGCCATAATTTTTGATTAAAAAAATGTAATTATTGATTCAATATAGGGTGTTTCACTAATGGCCGATTTCTTCACATTAGTACTAAGTCTGTCTAATACCCGAACCAGCTAGCTCTGGAGATATCTCTAGCACTCGGTATCAACGAAAAGCTAGTACTTGTGCATTTCTTCACATTGCTAATACCGGTACTAGGTTCAGGCAGGCGTATTAGCAACCTAATACGTCTAAACTGGTATAAAATCGATTTTGACACTACATTGACTTGTGAAATTAAATTTGTATATAATTTCGGCCGTTTTATGTAATTTTTTCATTATTTTGTTTCGAAATCGTTTTGCTCTCGAGGGAAGCAATGCTAAAGTGGTGGTTCTTCGTCTGTGCCAAAAATTGAAATATCCGGCGCTATGTTGGAGATCTGTCCATATTATGGCCATCTTCTTTCCGGTTTGGCATCGTATGACTGCGATAGCATGCCATCGAATACAAACCCATCAGATGCAGTGTCGAATGCAATTACATTAGATGCAGTATGGAATGTACATAAACGCATTCGCTATAACACATGCAGAGGTTCTGGATTCGATGGAATGCCAAGCATCCTCACCTGAGGAATCGAGTTGAAATAAGTAGCTTTTTATTATCGTAGTACAAAAGAATTTGCATATCTTCCTCTCCTGCGTTTTCTGGTGGATGTGATTCTTTGGTATCGATGCATATATTGTGCAGAATCGCGCATGCTGTTATTATTTTCTGCACTGTGCTGGTCTTCATACGCATACCATATGCCAAAACTGGAAATCGACGTTTCCAAACACATAGAATTCCTTTTTTTACCGTGGCTGTGGGTGCTGCAATTTGTCTACTACTACGAAGAGTAATGTAGTTTTCGACAACCGAAAAGGCCAGAAAAAAATTCACATCGTCCCAATTATTTACTGTCCTCCGTTGTAGCATAGTAGAGGCGGCGGCTAAATAAGCGAACTTCGATTCCTTCATCGTTTTCGAAGTCATCGAAATCGCGAAATAAATTTTCACCGCCAAAAATTAAATCCATTTTATCAATGTACACGAGATACAAATAATTATAGAATGCAGTCAAGAAAATATCAAAATCGAGTACTATTTTTGTTGTGAACAAATGAAATTGACTTTTTTCAGGTATTAACGTATTAGCTAGTACTCGGTACCAAATTCAGGGAGCTAGGCAGTAAATACCTAGTGAAGAAATGACTTAGTACCGATTTGAGTATTAGCATTTGGTCTAAACCCCAGTATTGGGGCTAGTACTCTGTGAAGAAATCGGCCGTAAGAGATTTCAATTAATATTATTAAAACGTAGGTATTAATATAAAATAACTTTTGCCGAGAAGTGCAGACTCTACCATTACGCCTGGAATACCATATTTAATGCGGGCTGGGGCCTGTGCCAGAAAACTACAAGTCTTGTACAGCGGGTGAATTTTAACAAGTAACAATGGTTTTTGTCCAACAAAGCTACAAGTAAGCTCGGCAATTAACAATTGTACAAGCGAACCTTAACGTTTGGGAAATTCACAACTTCCCCACTTTCTGTTACACAAAGCTACAAGTGTAGGCAAGATTTAACAACTAATTGTTACATAACATACTAAGTTGAAAAAATTTAACGTGCGAATTCAATACTGTTAAGTCTTAAATTAGTCGAGTCTCATTGATGCAATAATACTTTTTAAATGAAAATTCTATTTTCATTTGTATATCCAATGTATGAAAGAGAGGTTTGTACTGAATTATAACTGTTAATACTTTGCTTTACCTTTCGTCAGTGCAGATTCGTGTACGCCGAGTGCAGAATATTTTAAAATACAATGATTTTTTTCGATGCGGATTAAAGTGATGAAGATGAAGAACAACAACGCTTATCTTAAGTTTATAAACCATGTATTATTTTCGCAATTTAACGAACATACATTTATTTGTTGAAAAATCCCGTGTTTCAAATCGTGTAATGTCATCAACAAACCGCAACTTAGCCGTCGACAAACAATTTTAATAGCTGTGCATTGGCTTGGGTCTGGAGCTCAGGACCAAACTATAGATGACATGCATGGCGTTGGTAAGAACACTGTTTATCTTTCTGTAGCTGAAGTCACATCTGCTATAAACATAGATGGCCCATCAGCCAATGAGCCAGCATTTGTCGATCGCCATGGTAAACATTCTATAAACTGTGTGGCAGTTTTCAATTTCAAATTCATTTCCAGATGTTGTGCAACATTGTGCAACATTAATCGTAATGAAAATAATCGGGAAAACCCAGAAGTCTATGTAAATGAAGAAGAAGGCCACAATAATCTCCGAAGTTAATTTTGGCCACCATCCCATGCAGCACAATTAAGACAATCACAATATTTACGTTACTTTGACAACTTAAAGCAATACACTTTATTTGCTGACCCGTGCTTGCCTTGCTTCGCCCCCCTGCCACTGTTAAGGCAAAACAAATTGTACTGAAGATGAGTGCCGAATTATTTTTCTGAATTCACCCACTTTGAGATGGGATTACAAAAAATCCTCTCTAAGTGGGTGTTTATGTTATTATAGCAATGTACTGTCCAAATTTCAGCCCTTTAGGTCCATCGGTTTGGTATTTATTTCCCAGCATGTACGTAGAGTTAAGAAACGATTAAGGTCTTGAGATTTGCGTATACAGTGAACTCTGCCATAACCGGACACTGACGGTACCGAGAATTTTGTTCGGTTATGAGAGGTGTCTGGTTATGAAAGAAAAAAATAAATTGGCATTCCTTAAAAAGAAACACAATGGACACATGGTATCAATTTTATTTTATAAAGGAATTCATTTTAATTTGATCAACACAAATTAATGAAAAATACTACTAATTTTCAGTCTATGACAATCAAGCGTAAAATTATACATACAGACATATGTACCTATTTAAAAAATTCAACGGGATTTATAAATGCATATACATAACATAGTTGTTGGATGATAACACGTTGGTTGAGGAAATTAGCGGGTCATGACAGTTTTAGGTATGTTAGGACAAGAGAAATACAGTATACTTCCATATTCCTGCATCATTTGTCCTGACCAGCAGAATCATTTTTATCTTTATACAAAATTCGCACAAAATTATATAAAATATCTCCCAAAATACAGGAGATACGCGTGTGTCATTCTAGCGTTCCCCACCAAAAATCATGTGTACGCGAACGCGATAGTAACGCAAACTCCAAAGTGTACATTTTTGTTTCGTTTCTTTGCAAAGTGTAAAGAAGAGTAGAACAAAACAAAAACAAAATAAAGTATGTAAAAAGTTTGCCATACGTAGATGTGTTTTGTCCATTTAAGAGAGAGTGACATTCTATTGCGGTTACGAAAATTGGTGTCCGTGTCCGGTTATGGGAGAATTTTTTGTATGAAAAATTGTGTATTTATTTCCGTTCTTTGAAATCTGCCCGGTTATAAGAGGTGTCCGTAAGGAGAGAGTATACTGTATGTATGTATTGACTTTATGTAAACATTTTTGTTTTGCGAATTCGTTTAACTGCTTTAAAGTTAGGAGTTAATATGTGGGTCAACTTCAAAAAATAGGTATAAAAATATAAAAAAAAAATACATTTTCTTAAATAAAAAAACAGCCTAACTGGTTTTAACGAAAATAACGATTATTAAATAGAATTTATTTCACGTTAATCGGTATTTGTGGAGATCATGGGCACAAAGTTTTTTGAAGTTACGTCTTCAAATAATAGTAATGAAGTAATGATAATGATATATAATCCATTTATATTTATTTATTTATTTTTGCAATAAAAATGAATTCAAATTATTTAAACTGTCCTTAATACTTATGGAGCGGTATTGCGTCATCATCGTTGGAATTCGAGTCCTCTTCCTCATTTGTGATACGATTTGTATCGTCATTGTCCTCTTCTACAGGCAGTTTTAATGTTATCTTTAAAATTTGGATCTCTAGTTTTATTTTTGTGTTTAATAATTGTATGGCTCAATCATGAGCTTCTTCTGTTTTAATGACAATTTTCAGACTCAGAGGGAGTCAGTGAACACTTTCCCAGGTTTCAGTCATTTGTTGTTTGGCTAATGTACTTGCATTAAATGCACAATAAATGCACCGAATTTTATAACTAGCCTGCGCATCGTCTAGCCCCCACGGAAGTAAATACTTGTACATATGACAAATGTACAAAAATGGGAAATTTGCATATTTAACAAGTGGAGCGGTTTTCTTTTGTGGTACAGAAATTACGGTTGCTTGTTAAATCTGCACTATTAACAAGTGACTGTAAAATTGTTAAATTGTAGTTTTCTAGTACAGGCCCCTGATCTCGCGAGTAACTGCTCTGATTTTGGAGCGCTTGGGCACATACTTTATCCCTAATGTCTCACTACTGCACGAAAAGTGCTTTATAGTGACCGAAAAAAATTTGAACCTTACAAAATGTCTCTGTGTAGTAAATTTTCGCAATTTATTTGCATTCTACACACGTACATCGTTCCGTTTTCTTTTACCGTATTGTCTTACATAACAGCTGTCAAGGAATGACGGCTTTATGTTTGAAAGGTCAAAAATACATTGAAATTAAAAATTAAAGCTCTTAATGGAATGTCCTGAAACTGTTAACTGACGCGTAAATATTAACAAATAAAGAATCGAACATTTGCTATCCTGCTGATGTTTGAAAAATGTCGCAGGATTAAAATATGTCCATCGTATCATACTATATAATAAAGCAGTCACGCTCATTCTGTAAACGCTCATTCCTAAACGGCTGGGCGGATTTGCTTAAAACTTCATATCTGCGGTCTGTGGGACTATACCACAAGACCAATTTGAAATTTTCATTCTAGCCCCAAAAATTAAGGTACCTACACTTCATTTGGGTTCGATTTTATAAAAACCGGATTTTCTAGAAAACGGCTCCAACGATTTTGTTAAAATTTCATATTTAGGTTAACTTAGACACATGCTATCAAATTTCATACCAGGTTTTTGCCTAAAAAGTTGTACAACGGTACTTGACTTTTTAACCGATTTTCTAAAATTGGGTTTTTTCGGCTATTGCTCAGTCAATCGGTATTACCGATTTTCATATAGTAACCGTTTAAAAGTGAAATAGTAATAAGATCTACGATGTAATGTGAAAAGAACGTCAACGTGTTTGCGTGTACATATGTACATATGCATGTATATCCCTCGCATGTTTTGATCCTCTTGCAATACAATTCGGTATGAAAGTGGTTGCATATGAATTTGGTTAGGTTAAAAAAGAAAACAACCCATCTTATAAATAAATTTCAGGAACAAATTATTCAAAAGTCAGCGAAATTCTCAAAAATATTTATTTAGCTACAGCCAATAATGGGGCTTAAAGTGGGTAGGTACATAAGTTTGATTGAGTTTGGGTTGAATTAAATTTCTATCGTTTTCAAATTCAAAATCTGCCGCGCAAACAATGAAAGCATGATTTGCTCTAGAAGGAAATGTCTTTCATTTCTCCCAATTCAACTCTGCGTTATAGCTTATTTTTTGAATTCAAACTCAGTTTATACGGCGCGGCGCTTAAAAGCACGCGAAAGGAATATACGAGTACATATGAATAGCGAATTATTTATCTTCAGAGGTAGGCATTGAATCTTCTAACTACACTGAGCTTTTATTGGTAAATATAATTCACACAGTTATTTTCTTAACTTACATATATTTTTGCCCATTAAGCTCTGTAAAAATGTTCGTCGTTTTCGACGGGGTTCAGCTAGTAAATAAATATTGTAATACCCCTAAAACGTCTCTTATATGTGTTTTATCGTTTATTATGAATGTTATGTAGGTCTTCCATGGTATTGTGGCAACACGTATTTGAAAGCACTTGCAACACATTTTTAAGTCTTTCTGGCAGCACTAGCTTCATCGGTCAACCCCAAAAGAGTTCTTTGAAATTCATTCGCAATAATCCACCACCTTGATTTTTCCTTTTTCGCATCTTTTTGCATTTTTTACAAAGTAATTTTTATAAGTTCTTTTCTCGATTGTTTTTATTGTGAGTTACTTACTTACTTAGTTGGCGCAACAGCTCGAGGTGAACCTGGGCCTGCTTCTCGCAACCATTTGTGTGTGCGTGTTATATTTTTGCACGAATGGAAGGGACCTACAGTTTTTTGCCGACTCCGAACGGCGAATTGAGAAGCTCAATCGTGACAAATGATACTCTTTGATGCTTGTCAGACATTCGAAAGAGGTGGGCACTGTGAAAAACTTTTAGGTGTTTGCGGCGGGATTCGAACCCAAGACCGCTGGCTCAGTAGTCCGACGCACTAACCACTTGCGCTACGGTGCCCACTTATTGTGAGTTAGTGGTATTATTTATAAACAAAAATCAAGTTTAAGTTTCTCATTAAAGCTGATGTGTTTCTTTTGTATCGATGCAAGTTAAAAAACTAAAATTTTCGAAAATATATTTTAAAAACTGTTCATCAAAGATACTAAAACCAAACGTAATAGATTCCTTCCCTTAATGAACTATGTCATAAGTATCCGAAGACATTTAACTTCCAAAATTATGGGTTTGGCCATAAATTCGCATGTACACACTTCGCTTTATGTTTAAGTGTTCTTTTGGAGCATTGTAAAATGAACCACTTAGCACAAATGTAGCGTGAGTTGCCTTAAATTTATATGTATTTCCTTTTCTCTATTTGAGTGAGTTTTAATAAACTTTATCTAAAGTTATGCCAGTGCCTCACAAGTTTTAATGTTGAGTTCTACGTACATAAGAGCAAATAATTTAGAATTATTAACTTTTAGCTACCTATTCACTTTAATTCCTACATATCCATGGTATATACATACATATGCACATGTTTATGTACTACATACGTTATATCGTTTGAATGAAATGAAAAACTCAACTCAAAACTATTCCAAAACACTGTTCAGTTAATAAGAGTGTTAAGTGGTAATAAAATACCGCACCTTTTTGGAGAAAAATGTTTTCCCGTAAGTGCTACTTCTCTGTGTAGGTAATTTTTTTTTCTAACAGGTAAAAAAAAGTCGAAACTTTCGTTCCAGTTCTTTTGGGTTGAACCACTTTGGAAAAAATAAAATTAAAGAGGCCATAATACGGAGTTCACAAAGCAGAAGAATACAAGTCCCGAGACCTCCATCGTATCTATTTGAATAAAGAGAAAACCTCTGTTTTAAGACAGCTCAAGAATAAATGTCCTGTTAGTATTGAGTGGTAGCTGTGGTTGGTGCCTGCAAACGAAGTGACTGACTGCGTCAATAAAATCACGCAGATGCCTTTATGCAAATACCATGCGAAATATTGTGAATGATGGATTGGTTATTGAAGTCATACCACGAAATGTCGTATACACACGAAAGCTTAGCCTTTACGAGTGGTAACGAATCGATGACGCATAAAAGCGAACGAAGGGGTGGCACCAGTACGTGTATGGAATACGCGTTATGAATCTTCCACGGGGGTGAAACGAAAATTCGGTAAGGCACCCTAATGGTATGTTTTCGCCCCTGTCAATGAAGTCAGGTTAAGTACCACTTCAAGGTCACCAGGAACACTTGTAAATCATGTGACTGCTTTGTAATGACCAGCTCGCATGAACATTTTTTTTATTAAATGGTTTCGAATAGTACTACATGTACTACTATTTTCGCAACGGTAAGAGTACTCATTACTTATGTATGAGTATGAATATGAGTCTATTGTTGTTATGAACATGAGTATGAGGACATCAATTGAAAGGGTACAGCTCAGAGTATCCACAGCAGGATACCTACGAGTATTGATTTGCAGTTTGCGCAGTAATAAAAGATTAACCGAGGGAAAATAATTTAAAATAGGAGTAGGTGAGTTTATTGAAAAAAAAACTTGTATTTAAAATGCACGTTGATCTTTTATCAAGAAGTGTAATTATGTATTTGTGGGAAATGAATAAAAGTACATATTGTTTTATGCATAAATGCTTTTAAGTATTAAAAAAACGACAGTTGTTTGTATAAATGAAGATAGAGTAGGACTAGGGTGACTTATTTTCTTTAAAAAAGGCTCTGTTTTGGGTGTGTAATGAGTAAAAAGAAAGGATGAGATAAAGTAGAATCATCTCTTGCTATAGTGGTTGAATAATCGCGTTTAATTTGTAAGCAGAATGCACCTTTTATTCGAATCTTGTAAGAATTCATCATTCATTCATACTGGCATATGCACTGTGTTTGAATGGACCTGCGATACTCTGTCGCCGTATGACAGCTTGAAAATACTGTCAGACAGACCATCAACTAAAGGGTGCTAAAGTTGTGACCAAAATGATTAAACTTGTGATCTTATATTGGCTCTCACAAACGTCAAACCTAATAAGTAAACCTATCTGGATAAATCTTTTAAATCCATTCAGCAATGTCAAGCATATCCAAAACATCAGGAAAATACCGCTGAATTTTTGTTTAAGTTGCAATAGAGACATAAATATTATAATAGCTTTGTTCAGTGAGGAAAAACTAGAACAGAAAATCACAGTTTCGAGAAAAATGTCAGATCAAAGTTAGCACAAAAAAGTACAGCCCATATGTTAGTTGTCGAAAATGACAACTCCATTGTCGATTATTGTACTGATTGCCCTTTTACCGATTGAATTTTGATCAGGGTAGGTCTAGGTATATCTAATAAAAGAATCTGATTTCGATTTCTTTCATTTGGTAAATTTTTCTGGTGGACTCACTTTCCATTTCGACTAAAAAAAACAACAAATACATACTACAATCACTGATTCTGACATCTGTGCGCACCGGTTTGTTCTATCTCATGAGCAGGTGCAAGATTTCCTGTATTTTTCTATTCTGGATAAGGATAAAATTAGTTAAGGACAGACATTTTTCTCACTGAAAACAAATCCTTGTGCATACTTTTCTGTACTTTTCTGCTAAGAACCGCCTCAATGAACAGACCCAATTTTTCTTTATGCATCAAAAGTATTGACTTTAACAGTTTCTAAAATCTTTCAATTTAAAGTAAAAAAAATCGTTATGTGAATGTCAACTGGAGACAAATATGAAAAAAGTCATCCACTTTATACTGCGTGTTCACCTTGAGTAAAAAAATCATTATTGCTGCTAATATCGAATAAATTATAAATAAAGTCAATGTAGTCTGGATATGAACACATAGGAGCATGTTATTTCCTCAAACAAATCTGAATTTCGGTTTAATTGTCTGAATAAATCTACATAGCTGTATACATATGTTTACACAGGGTGCCTCAGTTCAATCCTTTGGTAATATTATGTCAAGGGCACTGCGCAGAGTTTGGGCGCATCTACTATGATAGTCTGTGAGACGATTAGACATCTGCTCATTACTCCTTCTGAGAATTTAAATCAAATATTGTTACAAAACCGTTGCAGTCTTCTCGGCACTTTCCAACGGATTTTCACATCTTTCGAGGTGTTTCTGAAGAATCAGGTGGTTATCAGGAAGTTATTTAGGCATTCGAAACTTGCCATTAGTCAAAAAATCCTTTACATTTCCAATACGTTGCAAATGGTTTATCATTTACCCGTGTAACTGAAGTTAAAGATCTTGGAGTAATTCTAGATAATCAATTGAGTTTTAATCTTCATATCGATTATATCGTGTCTAAATCTGGCTTTTATCAAAAGTATATTCTGGGTCCCCGAGTATGAGGTTCACTCTACCCGAATAGAGAGAATACAAAAATCGTTCACCCGAGTTCAATAGAGACGGTGGATTAATTCCATACAAATCACGCTGTTTGCTTATAAATCTCAAAAACTCGTTTTGTACGAAGAAAAATGCAATCATTGGTTTTCTTAAGTGATGTGGTTATTATTTAACTGCGTAAATTGCGATGAGCTGCTTTCTTCTCTACCCTTTAATGTGCCCTTAACCTTCCATCCTCCCTGTGGGGTGTAAGACAAACAATTGTAAACTATCCCATTACCGTTACAATTTTTTTTTTCGACGATGAGATGCCTATTCAGCATTTGAACAAAAAAAATACAAATAAATTTATCTATACATAGCTAGTGTGAGATTTGTTTATTCATGACTAACAAATCGCCGTGGCCGTGGTGGTCAATGCGTTGGACTACTACGCATGCTGCCCGGGTTCAATCCCAGCAACGAACACCTAAAAGATTTTTCACGGTACCACTTCTTCCGAATGTCTGACAAGCAATCAAAGAGAGAGTCATGAGGAGCTTCTCAACTCGCCGTTCGGAGTCGGAAAAAATCTGTAGGCCCCTTCAATTTTCGTGGGTAAAAAAACACGCATACACAAATGGTTGCGAGAAGCTTAGCTTGGTTCTGTATAGGACTGCTGACGCCGTATATTTATTTATTTTTTAAAAAAAATTTTCTAGGATTCAGTAATTTTTTTTACAGGCAAAATAGTTTGCAACAAAAAATGCGTACAATGCTAAAAAATGAAAAACGAATAAACAATTAATTTAATGAACAAACATTTTTTTTTTTAATATTTATGATTGGGGTATGTCACACCCCAGATGGAGAAAAGTGCAAGTAAAACATATATGGAGGATGGAGATTATTTATTTCTCCTTCACATAGGACAAACTATAGATTAGGTGAAATTACTCGTATAACGCGTTGGGTGAATTTGTATAATGCTGTAGTAAATTTTTACCTAGATTTAACTTTAGATCGTTATAGTTTTAAACAAATTGTACATAAAATCCTTAAATCAAAATTAACTTAAATGCAATTCAAAATGTTTAATATGATTTTATAAAATGAGCTTTCTTAAACCCGCCCGCTTCGCCAGGCATTAAAACAAAACTTTTTGTAATTTTTTGCCCATCATCTTTATACCGTAATTATCTACATTTAAAAAAAAAAAACCAACTAAATTGGTCGAAAGTTACGGGCGGTAGAGTGAAACATACGCATTTTGCCACTTAGTTTTATATATAGATCAAATTATTTATAATAAGTTATTTATATTAAGTTAGTAATATTATAGAAAATCTGTTGAGGTTTACCTGTGAATAAAATAAAATTAAATTAAAAAAAGACAAACGAGTAAAGTTTTTACAAGACAAAAAAAAAATTATTTCAACGTATGCATGTACATATTAACAAATTAGGTATCAAAAGAAAGAGGATGTCCTGGAGCAGTGACGAATTGCTCTTTAATTTTATAATCATTTCATAAGTATTAACAATTTGTTAACGGTTAAGTTTAATATTTATCAGAATCACGATCACAAAAAGTAGCTTTTACATTTGGCACAAGGTGCCACTAGGTGCCAGTAGGTCAGGTAGCCATCTCATTCGTAATCCGTAAACGGTTGTGTTTACATACTTATTTATTATTTTATTTTATTTTTCGTTGTATGTCTATTACCAAAATTGTTAGATAATGAAATAAATTAATTATGTGTATGTATGTACGTGAAGGGAGATTAGATGACGAAAGTGACACAAAATTCGTGACACAATAATAAAATGACGCAACGCATGTGGCTTTTCCATGACGAAAGAGATTCAGGTCGTCCCGAATTATGAAAAAAAACCGTCAGGAGTCACTCAAGGACGTCTTCCGGCCAATGTTACAATAGCGCGTGAGCCTACAACAAATGACATAAATGGAAACACAGGAAGTGGTTTGGAGAAGGAAAGCTTCAAACTCAAAGATGAACGTTAGTCTTTTTTTTAAATAAAAAAAGAAAAAAACTTTAAAAAATTGTTGCAACACCGTGAAGTGCATACAAAGCCAACTTTTTTTTTATGCCGCAGTGTTTGACATTTTACAAATAAGTTCTGGTTACGTCGTGACACACACTGCATCTCGCCACAGAGAACACTCAGCTGCAGGTTATGTTTTATTCTACATGTCGGTGAAGTTGTTAATGACGGAACTGAGTTGAATTTGTTGTTGTTATTTTGTCTGGCATGTATATTGCACTCTTGAACTATTCACATTAGAGAGCAATAAAAAAAGTTGTGATAACATGGAATTTAATAGTACCTATACAGCAACACAAAAAAAAAAAACAAAACCAAACAAAACGAACAACATAAAATTATAAATCGTTAAGGCAAAACTTCTTCGGGATGTTCTTTCCCTGTTAGGCACGTTTGTGCTATTTCTTCGGGTCAAGTTTTCGGTTCCAGTACGGAACGGAACGTGTCTTGCAATTATGTCCACTTGCCTTAGAATTAAAAGTATTTCCATTTCCATTAAATGCAACGACAGTTTAATCATTTTCGATTGTTGAATACTTTAATGGAGGAATTTTTTTTAGAGTGGAACGGTATTATTGCTGTAATTCTTTGGATAAGCCTTTAAAAGCGTTTCGTAAGAGGTACATAGCTGATTAATTGAAGAGAAAAATGTATTTATTTTCTCTAGGTTAGGTTAGGTTAGGTAGCAGTGGCTGCCAGTAACGAGTACCAGCACACTAGGTTCTTCAATCCAGTGCAATTTGGTTTTCAAAAAGGCAAATCGACGGAAGATGCGCTTTTACAGTTTTGTTCTCAAATTATGTCACACCTCGATGGGAAAAAATGTACGGCAGGTTTATTTATTGACATTACCAAAGCTTTCGATATGGTCAACCACAATTTCTTGTTGAGAAAACTAGAAAAAGCTGGATTTCGTGGTTTCATGCTGCTTTGGTTTAGATCGTACCTTGAAAATAGATCGCAAAGAGTCAAGATAGACGAAATAAGGAGCGAAACAAGATTTTTTAACGTGGGTGTTCCGCAAGGCTCTGTTTTGGGGCCTACTCTATTTCTGGTCTATATCAATTCCCTCTTTGCTCTAGATTTTAAGGGATCACCAACTGCCTTTGCTGATGACATTGGTTTCTCATATGGGTTAAACAGTCCTTTGGACCTAATTTCTGATGTCAATTGGGATCTAAGTTTATTGAGACACTGGTTTGCTGAACATAATTTGGTAATCAGCTCCAAAACTAAGATAATGTTCTACAGCTTATCTTCATCATATAATCTGGAAGCAAATGTGTACTTCCACGCACCTGAGTGCCCTAGATACAAACTACCTAGTTGTTATTGTTCGTCTGATTTTTCCTCTCCCACCTTTTGTAATAATCTTACCTGTAGTGATCAATGTTTCTTAGTGGAGAGAGTTGACAATTTTAAGTATTTAGGACTTACACTTGATTCCAGGATGAGTTTTGCAAATCACATAGATGCTTTGAAAAAGTACTTTCGATGCACCCTTCGACATTTTTATTATTTGCATAACGTATGCTCAACTAAGCTCTTAAAGATAATTTATTATGGTATTTTCCAGTCTAAGTTACAGTATGGTATTACGTGTTGGGGGGGTGTGTATCGCAACAAAATACATCCACTGTTGATTTTACAGAAATATGTCCTAAGAAAAATTTGTCGAAAATCTGGTAGACATCCCAGCTTTCCTTTGTTCTGTGCGCTGAAAATTCTTCCTGTTCGTCATCTGTACTGTTTTAAGGTGTTAAAAATATTTTTTATGAAATCTGGCAATCGCAATTTTCGCTTAATCTCGTCTTACAATCTTCGTGGAAACCTTTCACACATTTCACCTATACCAAATTTCCGAACCATTGCTTATCGTAATTTTTTTTCTATTCGATCTTTTCGGTTATTTAATGAACTGCCTCAGTTAATCAGAGCAATAACAATACCTGGAACATTCTTAGCCCAAATAAAAATGTGGCTCTTCAGCTTGGACTATGTTGCGTTAGAATCGCGTATTTCAGATGTTTTGCTATAATTTGTTGTTTTCTTTCATCTCTTTTGTATTTTCATTTTTCGCAATTGGATTTATTTTCACAATTACTTAAATTTTTTTTTTTCAATATCCTTAATTCTTTCAATAACTTTGAACTTTATTTAATTTCGAATTTAATTATTTCTGAATTTTGTTTTTCTTGTAATATTTATAGTTTACTCTTTACTTTATTCTAACCACATTGAATTCTAAAGGGTCACCCCACCCCAAAAATTGTATTTTGTAGTGCTTTAGCCTATTTGAAGTGGCATCAACTCTATTTATTAATATTATATAAATACTGATTGTCACCAACCTTTCTTATTTTTTCTTTCTTAGAACTCAAATTGTAAATATCTAATGTATCCAAGAATTTATAAGAAATAAATACATCTACATCTACATCTACATCTACACTTAGGTCTAAAGAGGCCCATTGTGATACCAAGGATCTTGGGATATTTAACCCCACTACTCATGAGAACCATTTGGAGCTTTGTATAAAGCGAAAAATGCTTCCCACGTCTTTTCGCGCTAGGTCACTGAGATCGTCGAAGAAGTATTCTCCTAGGTGTACATAGCTTTCTACTACGGGAAAGAGCTGGGTGTGAACACAGGAAATGTGTTGGGCTCTCTCCTCTTGTTCGTCTCTGCAAACTCTACAAAAGTCAGTTGAAATGATGCCCAGCCTAGTAACATGCTTGCAGTTTCCTGTAATGACACCGATAGCCGTACTTTATATGTACATAGTCTTTTAAAGAACAGAAGGTAGCTAGAGCGCTTTAGATCTGTCTGGTGGTAAGGCAGGTAGTTCCTCCTTCCCATCTTACATTGGTTTTATTGACTGTGTCAAGTTGGAGTATTAGCTTGTAAGTAGCGTGGGGTATACTTATATTCTTCTTAGCGTGTAGAATAGGTATTGTTATTCCTTGTTTAGTGGGCTCATCAGATTTACAGTTCCCTGGAATGTCTCCGTATTCCGGCAGCCAGCTAAGGTGAATAATAAACGGCTTGGCCATCTCTATAAGAGATGAACGGCCGTTGTAGGTGGTTTTAGAAGTGGATGAGACTGATTCCAGAGATTTCAAGGCCGCCTGACTCGGAGAGGATGCTAATATCGTTAGTGAATATTACATTTCTCTTGATCCAGGACAGTACCTCCGAAATCGCTATAATCTCCACTTGAAACACGCTACAGTGATCAGCGAGGCGAGATGAGAGAGCTAGTTTTAATCTGTCTGAGAAAACACCATTATTAGAACCATCAGTGTAGAAGCATCGACTTTTTTTTTATAGCTCCTAAGTCATTTCAGAAGGATCTATATATTTTCTCTCAGATGCTAAAATTTTAAAAGCTTACCTAAGAAAATCGATTGGTATATTTTGTTGGTAATTCATTAGACCTTACTCAGCACTGATAACAGAATACAACCTCACAGTGTTCTACAAGATGGTCCTGAGTTCCTTTTACAGAACCCATCTGTCACAAAGTCTACTGACTTTTATACCTAGAGCGTCTGCATAGCCTATTTTTGCTTAAACCTTTTTCAACTCTAGTGCTCTAACATCATTGAAAGCTTGATCCAGAGCCCGACTGCCTTCCTTCTTTCTAGAATTTTGCAGAGGCACCTGTTCTTGAAATAATCCTCGACTTATCCTACGTAAAATTACTTATGAAGATTGTACTTGTACTTTGTAAAGCCTTGATTGATTTCCACCCCATCCATTTGATCAACAACATTTCCCATCAGGACATGCTCTGCACCGTCGCTGACGTTATGATAAGTGAATGGTGCTTTCGCAGAAAATTCAAAGTTCATATTGGGGACGTACCACATTGTCAAACGGCCGACCCACCCTTGACCCAAAAAGTCTAGTTTGGCACACTGATTGATCGAAAATGGCCTCTGGTGTTGGCGCTGGGGTCTACGGACCCAACACCAGAATCTCCGTCCCTCTTGGATCATTCCCCAGCGTGTTTCAAGCTGAGGTCCACGACATTGAGATCTGCGCCTTGATAAACTTATAGAGACTCAAGACTGGTAAAGTGCTGATTCAATGCCCTCCAACCTCTAGCTACTCACAATAAGGTCAAATTTTGGTGGGTACCTGGTCACAGAGGCACTGAAAGTAATGATATTGCGGATGAGGTGGCCCGTTCAGACTCTACTGCCTCTCTTTTGCGGCATAAGCTGGGCAACTATCTTAGACTTAATTAACAAATGGGAACACAATTTCCATCTCTCTCATTGGAGAAATATCTTAGGGCTTAGGCAAGCCAAACTGTTAACTAAGCCATATATCCATCACAGGGAACTTCTAAACCACAACATAAGAAGTATATTAAGTATCTAACAACTTTCCTTTCCAGTCATTGCAAATTACGATACCACCTGAACAAGTTAGGCCCGTTTGTGACTGCCCGGCACTTTCCGGCGTCGCACGGCGCACCCTACACAAAGAACTCCTTATACCTCATGAACTTAAAAATGCGTCAACCAAAGACATACTCGCCTTTAGTAGAAAGGTGATATGCCTCTTGGACTAAACAAAATCCTATGATACAATAGATCTTTTACGTAGCAGTATCAGCTTTGGGGCAGGATCCAGATATATACAAAAATAAAAATCTTGCTGAAGTTGCAACATTCTTGTCTTTTTTCTTTAATGCTACATACTTTTCGGAGTATACAGCAAAGCCCGGGTAAGTACTTCAGCAGAACTGCCTGAATGTGCAGTTATAAATGTTAAAGGCCATCAACTTAATGTGTATCTTAAATTGACCAAGTGCCACTAGTTATCGTTATGAAACATTTAAGTTCACTAGAGTACTAAAACTCACCATAATACTAGTTTCAATTTACACACTTTTTACTTTTTTCAATTCGAGTCCTTTCTTTAAAAAGAGTACTAAACTATAAAATACCCAGGAGCAATTAAGAGGGGACGGTAGTAAAGCGAGGAATTTTAAATGAATATTTCTTTATTAAGAAAATATGGAGGATGTTAGGCAGGTTATGCACTTATGTGGGTGGTTCTTAAACGGGTTCCACTGTATCTACTTCACTACCAGAAAGATTGTGCTGCTTTAAGACTGTTTTCGGTAAACGCATGAATAAAAGCTCATTTCTGACTGATTTTACAGGAAAATATTCTCTATAAGGAATCCATATTAAATATGTATGGCTGTAAAAGTACATATAAGTTAATGGACGAAAGTCTCGAGTTCAAACCTGTTACAGTATGTCGAAAAGTTAATGATCTGACATGTACAAGGCCTCATTTGAAATACTAGTCAGTTTCTATTATAGTACTGTTACAGGAATCAACACATGGATGCATAATTGAAATGTGCACTGCAACTCAAATTCAGTCAGGCAAATTGTACCTAACACTCTTCAAAGGAGACTGCATCTAATTGATTACTTAGAGATAGGAGGTGAATGCCTTTATATATCGATTCACTCACTCGCACACACACACTAAAGGGTCCATAAATATTTTCTTTTCTTTGCACAACAGGCTTTTGTGAAACATCAGAATCTTTAGAATGATTAAGATAGTCTTTGACTCATGCATCCGATATTTCACAATGAAATTAAATTTGCTATCTATTGATTAAGAATGTTCTGAAACTGAACTGCAGAATCTGCATTTAAAGAGATAAACAAGAGTTCTGTGGAACATAAACTCTTCAATTCAATTCAATTTAAATAATTTCTTTATCAATTTGTTAGAATATTAAGAAGAAACTGGAATCTATAGAACTAGAGGCGAAAGCAGGAAGCATAGCAGAGTAATAAACGATATAAAATTAGGATGAAATGTAGTAGGGTTACAACAAGGCTTAAATTAATTTTCTTTCCTTTACATTGTTTTGTTTCATTTGTGCTACATACAAGTGGGTACAATTTGTTGTTGTGTGTATTGCCCTACTAAACTATGTCATATTCAAGCTTAGAATGTATTAACTTAAGAAGATCCCGTGAGCAATAAGACTTTAAAAAGTACATTTGCCTTGTGGCAGCCATTTGATACTTCTTAAGTGCATTGCCAGACCAACTCATCCTCCAGTCAAGCAGACCAAGTTACTTGAATGATTTAACACTCTCAATACTAAAATATTTATCAGAACATGTTTACATTTCTGTAAACCTGATTCCGAGCTACGATTTTCCTTACCATGTTTATATTGGTTGCAAATTGCAAAATGAAAATTGAATGTTTCAAAGTCCACTTCCTTTCCACACACATTAAAAACATAATTTTTGTCTTGTCACTTATTACCAGCTTATGGTGTTTGAACCAGTGGCTCAAGACTTCGAAGAGTCACTATGAAAAGTACATGCCATATCGTCAGCGAACGCGTTAACTTTGTAGAAGAGGGAGTTAATAAAGATCAGAAAAAGTATCGGCTCAAGCACAAAACCTTGAGGAGCCCCTATGGAGATACTATTAGTAGAACTGACTTGACCATTAATTTTAACTCTTTGCCTCTATTAGATAAATAAGAACAGAACCAATTGTATATCGTCCCCTAAAACCACATTTGTACAGTTTGTCTAAAATTGTATTTTTGTATTTGTATTTATTTATTTAGAAATTATGTTTACACGTAGATACAATATAACCTTTTAATTGTGTAACATTATTAAAAGGTTGAAACAAAAATAGTAATAATGATGTGAAATAAAAATAAAATAAAAATAAAATAAAAAATAATTATAATTATAGTAATAATAACAATTTCTTAAGATCAATAGAAAAACAACAATAAATTAACAGCAAACATATGTACATATTTATAAGTAAATTTTAAATTTTATTAGTCTTAAATCTTTATTAGTCTAGTAATTGAATTAAGAAAGAAAGAAATTCCTAAAAACCCTAAAATCAGTTATTGTCTATTCTATTTTATTTTATTTTATTAGGTCATTTAATATTATGTTTTATTAAGTCATTAATTATTATGTCATTAATTAGATATTATTAGCTATGTTGAAAGGTGTTGCGTTAGTTGTCTCTGAGAGTCGCGTATGCCTGCAGATCTCCTGATATAAACCGGAAGCGAATTCCAAAGTCTTACGGCATATACGAAAAACTGTTTCTTTGTAACGTTATAGTTATATATTGGTGGAATGAGACTTCTACTTCTAGTGGAAGATGCGAATTGTAATATTTGGAAAAGATACTCTGGGGTCTGGCTTTCTTTAAGATTAAATAGGAAAGTCAGTATTTTGGAGTCAAGGTATTTCTGTAGGTCTAATCCCAGAAAATTCTTTACATGACCAGAGATGTGTTCCCTTCGACCTATGTTATAGACAAATCGCACTGTACTATTAACAGCTACCTTCAGCTTCCGCGAGCTGTAACTGTCTAAATCACAAAAGATCGGATGTGCGTAAAACAGAATCGGCAAGAGCAGTGACTTAACTAGCATAGCTTTGATCCTTAATGGAAGACAGTTTCCTACTTGATACATAGCGCGCAGAGATCCGTAGACTTTAGACACTGTGTTCGTTATATGATTCTCCCAAGTAAGATTCCGGTTAAATATTACACCTAGAATGTTCACGGTACTGACGTAGGTAAGGGCTGATCCATCGATAAAAAGTTGGGGGAAACTTTTGGTATCGGGACTTGATCGGCTGATTACAATTGCTTGACTTTTACCAAACACGATTTTCCCTCCCGTTACGATCTGCAAGCATTTAAGACTAATGCGCATCGGTATCTCCTCTTGGCCCGCGCTGTGCAAGACATTTTAAGGGTATTCATAACCCCTTTAGCACGCGTGAATTATAAAAAAAAAAAAAAAAAAAATAATAATTGTTTTTGCACTGCAAAACATCTTTAGAGATATCTTTATATAATTGTTTGTAAGCGGTAGTAATTCCAGCATTATGTGAATATTTAGTTTTTTTGTTTGTAAAGTTTGTTCTTCTCTTTAATTTTGGCACCATTTTGCATTACAAGACTCATAGGCCAACCACAATAAACCTTAAGGCATCTCAGTCGATTTCTACTCCAGAAACAAAAGAAATTAACATATCTCGCAATAATGCTAAAAAGCTGCTAGAGGTAAGCAAAGAAGAAGCAAAGACACTGACCACATTAGGACAATCTAAAGAGGATTCCTAACAAGAAAAGGAAAGAAAGAATGAATGGAACACAAACCTTGTGAAGACCTACCCTTGTAAAGACTCCAGCTGCAAAAAACCTCTCTGAGTTAATTCTTAAAAAAAGGCCTGTACTTAAATAAACTGTAATAAAACGTGAATAGAAGCGAATGTCAAAGTTGAGTGCAGTCCGGATAAAACCACCATCGCACATTTTAATAGAAGTAATTGACGTTGTCAATTTGTCAGGCTTACAATGTTCACTGTAACAAGTAGATTGATATAAGATCTTTGATGACATAGAAAGTCCGGTTGCTGGTTCAGGTACCAAACATGCCCAAAATTGAAACCTGAAAATTGTTACGAATTCGTATGAATTTGTACGAATTCTAGACCAACCCCGTCCCTGTACTACACAAAGAAGTAGTATAAGAGAGAGGCAACGAGAGAGTAACAATTTCCCCTCAATGAAAAATCTTATGAATTTTTGCCCAACAAATTTCTTCCGATAAGAAGTAAACTATCTGCCAAATTCATCTGTTTCTTTTGTTTTGGATTATTTCTATTTCTTTATTTTAATGCAGAAAGTAAAAGAAAAAAAAGTGGGTGGCCGTGGCGTAGTGTCGTCGTCGCTTGTCACGCTGAAGGTTCACGGTTCAAATCCAGATGTCGTCGACACATTTATTTCTCACGAAATAAAAATAAGTTGATCAGTTTCAGAAGCTAATATCAAAACCAACTGCGAAGGCATAACACTGGCAGTAGCATGGTGGTATGGCTGAAGAAATTGATAGCACAAACTAAAAAAGGAAACATCTGGAAAAAACTTCTGTGAATCATAATGGCATAGCTTTTAATAATACACCACTACCCAGTTATCCTGGACACCACCCATAAAGTTCGTTGAAACCTAACATCTGAGTTTCCTATCACTACGTCGATCTGTCTGTCTCTCGTGCTTGTTCTTCATGTGCTCGCGCTGTGTGTGAGCATTATAAGATTATAAAAAAAAAAGAAAGTTGAATGTTCTGAGTGTTGAAATTTGCATTTCGCAATTCCAAAATCTTACGAAACCACTCTCTGTTGACTTTGCTTCTCATGTTTATGATATTTCGTTGGTTGCAATTTTTGTGGTTAAACGCGTTCCTTTACTTTTTCGTCAATTTGCCTCTCTCTAAAAAATTTTACTCTCAATCCTTGAAATTTAATAACTAGCTATTTTTGGAGCAGAAAGTAAAGGAACAGACCTTGTATGTTTCTTAATTGGGGGTTTTTCTTATAAGAAATGTAACCTATGTTAAGACTAATGTATACAAATGAGACAAAAATAAGGCATTAACGAAAAATAAAGTTTAACACCGACATTGATCCAAACCTCCCAAAGCCAATGCGTGTCCTTTGCAGAAGTAGAATAAGGATGACAACAACAATAAAAGAAACGTATGACCTTTAAAATAACACCCATTACCCCCTTTTATTCTCAAGCTGCATTCTAACCGTAATGTATGTATACATAATTTAATTGCATATAGAACTCACCTGGACTTTGTGCCAATGACCATCGTGTAGTTCTCGTCCAACGGTAATAATTTGTGCACCACCACCCAAATTATACCGTAAACGCAGGGCGCCCTCAACTAATTTAAGCTCGAAAAAGTCATACGTTCCCCCGTCGTCGGTATACAAGACCAAACCGTTCGGTAGTTCCGTCTTGAATTCGAAATCCAGTGAACCATTCAGACCCGCATACCATTTTCGAAACTGAGCGAACGAACTCTGCGAACCATCCAACTGAAACGCTCCGCACACGGACATGCACAGCTGCAGCATCAAACCGAACGTAATCAACTGCACTATTGTGATTCGTGGAATCTCTAACATACTTTTTGTATTTACAAAATTAACGATTTTTTTCATTCCATCACCGTTACCATCGGCGTGTCGTCGCACTGACCTATGCCTCCTCATGTTGTTGTTTTCATTAGCCTTTGCTTTGCCGCCGTTGTACAACTTGACAAGGACACCATTTGTACTACCGGAAATCAAGTTTAATTGAAGTTTAGATGAAAAGCGTTCGCTACTACAATTACTACGATATTTTCTACGAGCAATTGTGTTTGTGGACAATGGCTTGTCGTCGTCGCCGTCGGCAGGATGACACTTTTTCTTCGGCACACAGAGAGCCGCCATTTTTGATTTCGATTTCGAATTTCGATAGCTCACTCTCGTTGAATGTAACGGGATTCACAATTCACACCATTCGCGGTCACTCGTTGTGCTCTTTGAATTCTCACCGATTTGAATGCAAAACAAAAAAAAAAACAATGTACCTACTCGTATCAATCGAGGAAAAGCTTTTCGCTAGCCTCCACTCTAATGTGTGGGTACATTTCACTACTTCATAGGAATATAGTATTTTTTTTGTTTCTAATTTAATATTTTAATTTTTTGTACCGTTTCAGCGGAGAATTGTTTTTTTTTTCGAAATATGTAATTAAACCGAGATTGAGTTGTTCACTTTGAAGAGACCTTTGCATAGGTACGAGGTTTTGTTAGACACTGTACGTAGGAGTTGTTAAGCTGGCAAGGACGACGACGGTGAGGCAGAAGATAGCTTTGGGGAGCTTTCGAAAATTTTCTTTTTGCTGTAATTTTCCGAAAGAATGCATGTTTCATATTTTCAATTTTAAAAGTAGCTATTTTTAATTTTCACAGTCATAGTTGTTGATGTGTTTTTTTCGAAAATCCTGCGAAAATCGACGCTGTATAGCTTTACCCCCACTTCCTTCTCTGTCCACCCGTACACAATTTAAGCTTTTTTTCACAGAAATCAATTGCATGTATCTGAATTTTTCCTAGAGATATTCACTGACATTTTCACACAGAAATTTTCACGTTACCCGAAGAACTTCCTATAAATATAGTTACAACTTTTTAATATTCTTCAATATCTTCACATAACTGAATTGGAGTTAGACACTGAAAAACGGATATCCTTGCTGAGGAAATGCGTTTCGATTTGAACTCTACAAGAAGGATGTAACTCCAATGGTGTATTCATGAATTTGAGAAAACTAAGGACACCATTTTTTTTTTGTTAAATTTTTTTCACTTTTTCACCCATCAAGTACGAGAACATTTATTTCATGAACGAACTATACTGCATCCGACACGAAACTGAATTTTAGATTTCAACTTTTCGCTCTCAGCTTAATGCGGGGATACGCCATACGACGTACTAGTATCTATGGGAATATAGAAGAAAAAAAGCTAAAAAGCTCTTGAGGAAAGAGTCTTTGACATGAAGTACCTTGAACTAAGCCTCCACATAGCTATTGGTTGGTGTACATCATTTACGTACGTACATATTTCTGCAAAACTTCTGGCACATGTGCGCTGTGCTCCATCAAAAGTTAACACATTTTTGGCATCGAGTTGTGTGAAAGTTTGTTCATTCAACCACTGTACTGATGCTTATGTGTGTATATTTACGAGTATGCAATGCACATGCAAACAAGTCATTTGCGCCCACTTGCTCAAAAGAACAATAACAATTTACCGCCAGTGTTATCAATGCGGGTACCATGGAGCATGGAGTTCAGCCATTTTGTGTATCTTTAAGGTATTTTATGATTTTTATGGATGGACATTGCATTTTTGCGCCGTACTAGCCTTTGTAAAACAAATTGGGCATCAGGACATCATAAGAACAGCATGAAAATCTGCAAACAAAAAACATGTTCTTAGACTAGACATCGGCATGGAGTACCGAGGTGAAGTGGTTAGTGCGTTGGACTGCTACGCAATGCTGCCCGGGTTCGATCCCAGCAAAACACCAAAAAGTTTTTTCACGGCGCCACCTCTTTCGAATGTCTGACAAGCAATCAAAAAGTATTATTTGTCATGATGAGCTTCTCAACTCGCCGTTCAGAGTTGGCGGTAGGTCCCTTCCAATCGTGCAAAGATATAACACACACACAGAAATGGTTGCGAGAAGTAGGCCCTGGTTCACCCCGAGCTGATGCGCCACATAAAGAAAAAAAATAAAGACTTTGGCAGGAACTTTTTTTTGTTTACTTACTTACTTAGGTGGCGCAGCAGTCCGGGGTGGATCCAGGCCTCAACCAACAACCCCTTTCAGTTAACCCGGTCCATAGCTAACTGCCTTCAGTTACGCACTTCAAGTTGGTTGAGGACCTTTTTCACTTGTGCGCACCACCTAAGGCGAGGTCGTCCTCTGCTGCGCTAACCATCCGGATTGGATTCGAGTAGTCCGCAGGCCATGTCCATTCGCGCTACATGTCCTAACCATCTTAAACGCCCAATGCGCAGATTTTTGACCAGGGCAATATCGCTGTACAGCTCGTATACTTCTTGGTTGAATCTTCTACTCCAAAACCCGTCAACGCAAACGGGACCGAATGTCTTACGAAGGATTTTTCTCTGGAAGCGACCAAGGATATCTTCTTCCGCTTTCGAAAAATTCGATGCTTCAGCTCCATATAGCAAGACTGGGATGATGAGGGTCCTATGTAGAGTCTCCTTAGTCGATCGGGAAGGGCCTTATTACTCAATTGCCTTCTTAGTCCAAAGAAACAGCGATTGGCGAGAGTATCTAATCCTTCGTTTGATTTCCGAAGAGATGTCATTTTGTAATGTGATAGCACAACCAAGTTAGACAAAGTCCTTTACCACCTCAAAGCTGTTTACTATAAAAAAAAGTAATTTCATGCTGAGCAACTTTCTAAATATGTACGCTCTTTTTGATAAATCGTAAAAATGTACTCCTACTCCCTGCAATCGTCAACACTGGTTACGTTTTGCGATAGCGCATGTCCTTGAGGCGATAAAGCTCGCGAGGATGAGTGCTATAGTATATTGTCAATGAATGGAAATGGATGGGCATACCAGCAGAACACCCTGTGCTGCTGTTTATGAAAAATAAATCTAAACAAAAAAAGCTACCGCTACCGGAGCATGCATGCGATTTATTGATTGGCGAAGAATAGTAAAAGCTTTTGTCCTGACAAATAAATGGCCTGTAACTCTTATTGACAAAAAGCTGTCAGATTTGCATGCTGGGTGGCAAATTGAGGTGGTGAATTGATGGAATGCATGCCATCAGACATACAAACACATATTTCTTGGCCCCTCCATCCGCTTAGTGTCGAATGTATTTTTCGAGTGGGGTAGTGGTCGTCGATGCATTCATTAGTTGCGAGTTGAGAATTTAACCTTCGCATTGCTATACACATCCAATTAGTTCCTTAACTGAAGTATATGCAAATTGTATAAAACCTGCACTTAGCTATTGAAATTGAATGGCTTTTACCTTTGCCCTAGCAACTGCCCTGCTATACACATAACTTGCAGGCAATCAGATTGCAGATGAATTCATTGTGTACGAGTCTATCTTCTTTAAAGTTATAAACAACAACAATCGATGAATCTACACCGGAGGCGAAGGAAACAGTGCGATGTCCATCCGCAACTGTAGGTGTTCGCTTCCTGTTGGCACAGTGGCATTCTGTGTGATATTATCCTTTCCACTTGAGTGAGCCTAACTAAATTATTGTCTTCCATCACATAAATTTTAAAGTAAAGTGACCACACGCTGGCGATATTCTTGTTGAAGATAAGGAGGTGCACACGACTGGTTCGGGGGGGGTCAAATGTCCAGCTTTCAGGACGAGATAGTGCGGTATGTTTTTAACGTACTGGAAAGATTATACATAACGATTAGCTCGTTTATGCACATGGCAACAAAAATTAACTAGCCAAATGGAGATGAAGGTCTTATTTGTTTTGCAGAATCTTTTCATTTCTTTATTAATTAAAATGGGATGTCAAAATGGTACCGAGTCACGTGGGATACACGTAAATTGCAGGATCTTAGTACATACGTGACTAAGGATTGTCAGTGTTAGCTCAAATGAAAACGAAATCTAAATATATGTTTGTTTACAATTAGTGCAGACTGAAATTATGGTTATATCTTAAAGTATAAAGTTTAACATGGACTCAACACGGAGACAACTCATTTTTTTAAATAATCTGGCAACCAGTTCATCTTATTTTCCATATAAACATCAATATAGCGTTTGAAAACATTTCTTTAGTTTCATTGACGCGAGAGTCGTTTAATAAGTCCTTAGAAAATCCAAGGGATTACGCTCGTAGTATCAAAAAGGCTTTTTTTTAGTATGCATCATTACTCACCAGACAGCTGTGAAAGTTTCAATTATATCCATCACATGGTTTTATTTTTATTGTCTACTAGCTGACCCGTGCTCGCCTCGCTTCGCCCGCCAGCAACTTTTTTCTAATTTGCAAGACTTGAGGTCATTTGAGCGATTTAAATGATTTTTTTTTTAGAAATTCTAAATGATTCTTCAAAGCTGAAGTGTTAAGAAAATATGTTCTCCAACTTTCTAATATACCAGGAAATCGGAAGCTTTAATAGACTGGTACGATCACAAATTATTCTGCGGGCCTATGCTAAAGTATCCACAATAACAAACAATTTTATTAATGAACTACCTGTGAGCGAAGAAACATCAAAGTATTTGTGCAAGTCCAGAAAATTTTGTAATACATTTTTTTGATTAATTGGATTTTATCAATGTCGTTTCAATGTGTTTCAGCCCCTAAGTGCAGATTCCATAGTTCTCAAAAACCAACATGCTCTAAAATGTTATAAAACATCATCTACTATAAATAATTGATAATTGCTATATTTTATTATGGAAATATTTTTTTACAAAGTTTAAGGTTGCGTTGCCTGGTGCATAAACAAATACATTTTTACTTTCGCTGACATAGGAAAGAAACACGTATAATTGACCGTGTGAGAAGCAGCCGGTGGTGAGGTCCACGCCCGCGGTACACAGTGTTTGTCCCTGCGCCTTATTTATCGTCATCGCGAAGCGGACGCTGATGGGAAAATGTACACGCTTAAACTTACTTACTTAGTTGGCGCTGCAGCTCGAGGTGAACCTGGGCCTGCTTCTCGCAACCATTTGTGTGTGCGTGTTATATTTTTGCACGAATGGAAGGGACCTACAGTTTTTTGCCGACTCCGGACGGCGAGTTGAGAAGCTCAATCGTGACAAATGATACTCTTTGATGCTTGTCAGGCATTCGAAAGAGGTGGGCACTGTAAAAAAAGCTTTTAGGTGTTTGCGGCGGGATTCGAACCCAAGACCGCTGGCTCAGTAGTCCGACGCTACCACTTGCGCTACGGTGCCCACTACACGCTTAAACTGGACCGGGAAAATGTTAGGGATGATCGGAATTCAAGGTGTAAATACATGTTCGCCGGCACCGCAACCCGTCAACACTTTCGCTTCCACCAGATTTCTTTGCAGAGTTGTAACTCTAAATCGGGTGCCGTTATATAACTAAGGTAGGCACACCTATTATTCTTCACGCTTTATCACTATTTCGGGGAATACTGGAAACTGGACTTCTAGTGGTGTCTAATTGCATGGCTATTTTAAACACTGCATGTGAACTTTTAACACCGACCGGGCAGTAACGTAACAACTATCGTAACTACTGACGACGCCACAGCCAATGCCAATTTTACCTTGGCTTCGTACTAATGAACAACAAATGCTTCCCAAATCATTTCCATAGAGCAAATACATATACATTACATAATAATACAATACTGTTGTGACTCAAAATTTGTAAGATTTGAGATATCATCATATTCAAACGTAAAATTCACTTCCCTACGCGTCAATAAGCTGTCGTTATAAGAGAAACAAAATATTTATTAATAATCCTAATAAGCTTTTCTTTTTTTTTTATAATGTGTTACAGGAAATAAATACTCAGTTTTTCGATGGTTCAGAAAGAAGTTGTATTTTGAGTAACGACAGTATTGCATTATTAGTGCGATAAATAGTATGAACCAAAATTAACTCTTAAAAAAACAGGTGTTAATTTTGGGTAGTTTTCGGTATTTTTTGTTTAAATTTGCTAATAATATTTAAAAGTTGAAAATGCAGTTCACTGCTCTCTGCACTGAAAATTCTCTTTCTTTTGACACCTCATTTGTTAAAATTGATTCAGTGCTTACGATGATTGTAGCACATTAAAGTACAAAACAAATGATCACGCCAGAGCGCGCACACACACTATTACAACGATACCCACTGCTGCACGGCTGCTGGCAACAGGCAATGGTCTCCGCTGAAAGAAAATTGTGGGCGATGCTTTGAATAATTGCTTTGAACATTGCTCAGCTTCAGGACAACGCAGAAGGATGTTTTATACCTCAAATGAATCAGTGGAGAATTTACTAAATTCACCTATTTTTTTTTGTTTTTTCAATCCGATAAGCCATTATTGAGTTAGGGCGGAATAATTATAATTTTTCTTTCAAATATGCAGTTTTTTCAATATTTTCTTCAAACCATGCCATTTTCCGGGATAAAAAGTATAAATGATATGGTCCAAGAACATAAGCAATCACTAGTCAATGTTTCATCAGAATCCGTCCAGTAGTTCTAACGTGATGCGCGAACAAACAGATTTTGATCTACAGTTTTATTATATGTATAGATATAGATTATTTAAAGCAACAAACTTATATTTAAAAGGTTTAACACCAAAACAGATCAAAGCTGAGTTGGATGAAGTTCATGGCACATCTGCTCCTGTGTTTGCAACTGTTAACAATTGGGTGAATAAATTTTAACGTGGACAACGTTCGGGATGTTCAGTGAAAGTTATTACCCCCGAAATGACTGACAAAATCCACGATATGGTTTTAAGTGATCGACGAATCAAAGTGCGCGAAATAGTTGAGGCCACATCCATATCATTAGGTTTCAATTTTGCATGAAAAATTGAGTGTGAAAAAAATATCGGCAAGATGGGTGCCGCATTTGCTCTCAGTGGAAAATAAACGTAATCCTGTAGTCGACTCTGAGAATGTTTTGGCGCTTTTCCGTCGCAGTCGTGACGAGTTCATCTGTGTTGCAGGGGGCTGCAAGCCCCTCATACATATTGCACTGTTGATGCACAAAACTTTGCAACCGATGTTACCTGATGAATATCTAATTTTTAAATTAATGGATGAATATGAATATCTAATTTTTAAATTAATGCCTGACAAGCATTCAAGAGTATCATTTGTCATGTAAAGCTTCCCAACTCGCCGTTCGGAGATGGCAGAAAACTGTAGGTCCCTTCCATTCGCGCAAAAATATAACGCGCACACACAAATGGTTGCGGGAAGCTAGGCTTGGTTCTACCTAGGATAGGACTGCTAAAGCCAAATATTTTTTTTTTTTTTTTATCAATTCGGATTACACTGTCCCATACTTGGATTTCGATAAACCCTTCTTAAGGGCCTTTGCAAGCAGGGCACAGTGGAAGAAAGACGATATATCTAAGGACCCTAAATCTATCTACACCAATGGGTCAAAGGGCTTTGGAGCAGGCTGCTTCTCGGACGATATAAGAATAAGCAACTCCAAACGACCCCCAGACCATAGCAGCGTTCTCCAAGCTGAGGTTCTAGCATTGACAAAGGCTGCCCAATTGGCGCCAGGCGGCCATAAAAGCAATTGGTTCTGCGCAAATAACATCTCAGCTTGTTAAGTATTGCCGCGAAGAACTAAAGATTCTTGGCACGCAGCACAATGTAAAACTCTGCTGGGTCCAGGTGACAGCAGAATACCAGATAATAAAGCCGCGGATGAATTGGCCGTGGTCTCCGTGGCCGTGGTGGTCAGTGCGTTGGACTACTACGCAATGCTGCCCGGGTTCAACTCCTGGCCGGGTCTAGGTTAGGTTAGGTTAAAATAAGGTGGTTATCCCCATCACTCTAGTTGGATTCACTTAGACACTTAAGGTCCATTGTGTTACCACATGGAGTCGATTCATTTATCGATACTCCCCTACGAAGTGGTCACCCATCTAGGTACTAACCGCGTCAGATGCTGCTTGATTTCGGTGATCTAACGAGAACCCATGTTTTCAGCATGAACGTGGTCGTTGGCCGTGTCTAACACCTAAAAGAGTTTGTTCACGGTGCCACCTCTTGCTTGTCATATATTCGAAAGAGATGGTCCAACGCACTTACCACTACACCACAGTGGTTACTCACGAATCAAAACTACATACGGATTAAATAATTCGAGTAAACTGACACAACCAGAGACGTTGATAACGACACATAACGTGCGTTGGTTTTTTCGGATTTTAAATCCTCCCATTTTGACGATTACGTTTACAAGCTGCTCCATCATAAGTTCATAACAAGCTCAATAAGACACTCGAACGAACAACTGCTTACGGAGATGATGACGTTTAATACTGAGTATGAGACAAGTAAGGTCTTGTATTGTCGATCTATGTAAGTCTAAGGGATAAGCAAAAACGTATCCACGTTCCGACAAATTAAATAAATCAAGACATGACACATGAATACCTTCCAGCGACTATGCAATTAATCAACTCAAACGTATCTGTTTAAATATCGACAACGAAACAATGCAATAACATGTGTTCAGTGCAGTTTCGAATTGAATTTGGATTTCCTACAAATGCTGTCGAATCTATTTCAAAGACGTTGTCAAAACTTTTGAACGGTTCAAACTTTATTTGATAGTCCAATGAACCCAAAACGAATACGCTAGCTATTTTGTATTTTCAACTTTTGTAGACTTGTACATTGTTTTCTGTATTCGGCTGACACATGTTCTTGGATTCGTTGTCTTACACACATCGAATGAATTCAGTTGGAATATATTCATAGGACAATCGGATTGCAATCGCATCGACATACTTTTGTGGGTTCAAGGGGTTGATAATGAAAAATATTCATGTGACGTGTGCTTCTCTTACTGCCCATCGTGCAAAAATGTTTTTTTTTTTTAGCTAGAGAAATTTTATTTCGATAATTTATTATATTCGTGGAAAGTGTAAACGACTTTTGCAGTATGTACTCGTACTACCGGAACTTTATTATATGCTGCGTGCAATTTTGCGATAAGACCGTTTCAAGTGCATATGGCTGTCGTTGTTTTTAAATATGCATAATTAGGAAAGTCCAATTGCACGCGATAGCAATATAATTATGATTAACAATTCCATTCCACACCATCGTCCTTAATATGCAAGTGTAAAGGTATAGAAATGTGAGCGGTGCAAGTGGTTCACTGAGAAAGTACGTAAAAGTTTTTTTAATTGGAACTTACCATTTTTTTTGCGTAGATTTGAGGGTCCTTTCCGAGGAGTAGAGTTGCTTGCTGTGTGTCTAAATGCTCTTCATGTCATCCGGCCAATGAAAGCCATTCGAATTGATATAAATTCGGGATCTTTTTATTCTGAAGGATTTTGGGCAGTCAATTTCCGATATATGTAAGGGCTCGTTCGAGAACTCGCGAAATCCCAACTTCGCATTCAACATCCAAACTTCCAATATGATTTCCATCTGTCAACTGACGGAAGTCCCCTGGAAATCATACGGGAAGTGTTTATTCTTTTGAGAGTTAATTTTGGGTAGAATATTTGTTTTGATCGGTTTTTTAATTTGTTGAAATTTAAAAACTGAAAGTGCAATTCGTCAGTGTTTCAAGAAATTCTCTTTCTTTTGACACCTCATTTCTTAAAATTTCTTAATTGTGAGAGCCGCAAATGGTACCTACATACTACAGAAATAATATACATATATGTATGATGCTGGTCATAATTAGAGGAACGATGATAATTTTCTGTTTGATGGTTACATGTTTTATGTTCAACGTACTCTTATGGTATGTAGGTGAGAGATTTAAACTTATTTGGTCAACGGTAATGCACTTAAAGAACCTAAATTGCAACCAGTACACATTTTGCTTTTTTTCGGTTATTCTTTCGATTATCTTATCAAATGGTCATTGGAATGTTTTTTATGATTAAAGTGAATAACTTACGTGAAAATGCCAGACTTAACTGAAGTTCAGGTAGCTTGTGCCATATGTTAGATTGAAAATGGACATTTGTACCAAGAAGTGGCCTCAATGCTAGATGTGTCCAAGTCCGTTATTTTTCGCAACGTAAAGCGATATAGATAAACCGGTTTTTGGAAAATTAATCGGGGATAAGCCAGAAAAAAGGCCACAACGCAAATAGACGACCGATGTCTGGTAAGTTATTCTCTCAGAAACAGGACTGCAACATCAACTGATATTAGGAGTAGACTTCTGGAAGTGCTCGGGTACATTCCAAAACTGTAAGAAAGATACTTAAATATTTTGGATCAAGACAATATATTTAGAAGCAAATGCTTTTTACTGCATGTACAATGCAACATCGTTCCAAGAGTGGTTTATCGTGGAGGTTCCATAATGCTCTGGGGTGGTATATGATTAGGAGCGCGCGCAGAGTTACACGTGGTTGAAAATGGTTCCTTAAAAGCAGAGCGGTATGTAAGAATCATTTAAGAAGAAACTGTTGAAAAAAACCGATATCAGTCTTAACTTCATAGTTTTAGTGTCGTAAAGCTTTATAACTTCTAGAATGTTGTAAAAATGAAAATGAAAACTCTGTAGTAAAATATAATTATTTTTCATTAGAAATCATTTTTAGGAATAATGATGTTCGAGCACCCACTCTAATCTTAGATGGTCGTATTTAAGGGAAGCTAATTTGGAAGGTCTTTCATTTTATTATCTTTCAGTTCTAGTGATGGATTCGTTCTGCTGTTTTAGTTGATTGTATTAGTATTTCTTCCTTTATTTGATACAAGTTAAAGAGCATTAAGTACTGCAGAGTAGATTTAAGATCGACATGTGCAAGTGGGTTCACCCAAGAACTTAATTGTTCCGGCAGTGAAAATATAAAAATGTTTTGCATATTGAAATTTAACTTCATAATTTATTCATGATCTTATACTTGAACATTTAAATATATTTTCTGTTGATTTGATACTATATGTAGATAGTTTTCCTGTCTAATAGAAGATTGGGATAAATTATACCCAGCAACGCCGGATATATACCAAATGTACCAACTTGTGCGCAGTATACAGTGTGCCTTATCAATAAGGTTTCAAAAACTTTGTAAGAGCTTTTATTTATATATGTCTTCGTTAAGGTTCGTGTACTTGATACAATTTGAAACACACAATTCAAAAAGCTTTTGTCTTTGGTACAGCTTTCTTGATATAACAGAGGACAGATGGTCTTTGATGCAAACAAATTGTACTAACATTAAAAGAATTATAACGTCTATTACGTAAATGTTAATATAGCTTTTTCTTCGAAAATATTGTAATAGACGAATGAAATTTCTCAATTTGTTGATAAATATTTCGTATAAAAAAAATCAGGTGTACATACATATGTGTGGCATTGGTTGATGCGAATTCCAAAATTTAGAGATTTTTACTGAAATAAAATAAATTTTTTTATATCTTCATTGCTTGCAGTAAATGTCAAAAACCGTGGACAGTTCTAAGGGAGTTTTTTTAATTCTATAACTTAAATATAAAATATTCCCAGCATTGCAACTCTACTCAACCGCGATTTTCGGAAAGAAAAAATTGACTGTCACCTTATCGAAACTATTGCATTTGTTTCAGAAATTACTTTTTGGGTCAATCTTTTAAATGTTGATGGAAAAAATGTTTCCCTTTACCTACTTTAATACAATGTTTTTTTTAATTTAATATTATAGGCGTTTTTTTTTTTAATTCTATATAGACTTAACATGTTTCCGCAACATGTTTTCAATATAAAATACAACAAAACCTTAGCCTGGATAATTATCCATTCTTATTTTTACTTGGAAAGCTTTTTCGAAGTCTATATAGATTTGAAAAAATTTGATTTGAAGTCTTTTCTGATTTGTTTGTGTATTTAATTTTTTCATTTAAGATAAATTAAGTAAAAATAAAAAAACCGGCATTTTTTCAAAGTAATCTATATATATTTGTCTTTGGGTGGCACTGGCAATGCTACATAGGATGGGCATTTGAAAGCTCTCACGAATCGTCTCAATTGACCATAAGTTGAACTTTTCCTATAGGTTACCAGGGATGGTTGATATGGTGAAAATAACAACATTATTTTTTTATGGAAAACCATTATCTACAGAGTCTGACAGAGCTGACAGGTAAAAATAAATATGTATTTATAATCGAGAATGGCTTTATTGTTTTTCAAAATATTCTCCATGAAGATCAATATACTTTTGCAAGCGTTTGAATCAATTACCGAAGCACTTTTTCCACTCCAATTCAGTTCCTCCAAAATATGTGATTTGAAAACATCAACCACTTCTTCAGGCGTCGAAAAACGTTGAACGTGTTCATATGTATAGATCCATGATTCGTCGCCTGTCATGATCTTAGACATCTAATTGAAGCACTGCGATTGAATTTTTTCAACATTTCTTTGCACCAGTCGACACGAGCCTTTTTTTTAACGATTGTCAAGTTTTGCGGTATCCAACGCGAACAAATCTTTTTCACGGTCAAATGCATGCAATATTGAATGTATGCGAGTATGTCACATGACCATCTTGCAACATCAGTTAACGCACAGCATCGATTTTTTTGGGCACAACAACCGATTTTGGACGACTTGCATGAAATTCGCACTGTAGCGAAGTTTGACCAGGATTGAATTCTGAAAACCAGCGAAAGACTGTGGCTCGAGATGGTGCTCGATTACAAAAGTCGAAGCGAATTGATCGGGACACTGTTGTTGGTTTAAACCTCGTCGAAAGTCATAGAAAATCATAGCACAAAAAAGTTTACGATTTAATTTCATTTTTTGACCAAGATGAATGTGTCAACTACCTGCAAACAACACAAAAACACTCGTATTACAAAATGTTTTATGTACGATTACTATTAAAAATGTCAAACTTTACGATAACAATATCCGATATGGCATATTTACACTGATGTTGCCATATCTTAAAACTTTACTAGCAACCTACGTATTATTGATGCCCGTGCGTCTACATTCAGCAGTATTTACAAGACGTACAAATGTGGAATATACATATGTACATATTTACAGTAAAACATCGAAAAGACGAGCTTAGTAAAAAATATCTTGTACACCTCCGTTAATGGTCTGATAAAAATTATAGGGTCGTCATTGATCTCAATTGGAAAACAAAAATTAAAATTGAATATAATTTAGCCAAACCCATAAAGATCCCAACTTGAAATTTGATCTGAAGATAGAGGATTAAATCCGTGTAAACACAATTAACAAAATCAAAATATCATTTTGAGTTACATAGGTATTTAAGGATTCTATTCTAACAGTATATTGCAATCAGAACTTATTGAATGAATGAGCACAAACAAAGATATGATTATTTGAAAAATAGCAAAAAACACAACTTGAAGTTTAATTTATTTCCAGTCAATGAAGTTTCGTTGGGTGCAAATTATGAAACCCCGAATTCTAAAAACCCATTTGCTTTAAGCCTCGAACCACCCCAAGAAGTTATTCTACAAATGTTAGGCCAAACATTCGAATGTCTTGAGAATCTCTGTTGGTCAGCATTCCGAAAACCGAAAGCAACATGGCAAATACTTCTCTAAATATTGGCATTATTGAACAAACTCCATATGTACTTATATATGTGTTCGGGAGATAATCGAAACTGACCTTCGTCTCTCTTCCATCTTACCCAGCGGGACTCTCTGGATTTCTACACGGTTCTTACAAGTCTTTATTATTTGAATTTTTGCTTCTATTTAAATTTCACTAAAGAAGCAATGGGAGTGTCTATAGGACTGAGCTAGATGGACTTTTGGACTTTAATTTTTTATTTTTATTTTTTTCTACAACCGTAACAAAATTCTATAACTTTTCTCAAAAGTTTTGTCATATTCGACAAATATAAATAAAGAGAAAACTACGTTTTTAGAAGGCGTTCAAATTGAAAATAAAAATACTTGTACTTTAGTCAAATATATCCTTGACATTGATTCGATGACGTTTTTACTGAGAATCCTTCAACCGTAAAGGGGTTTTAAGCTCATTGATTGTTGTTTTTCACCAGAGAAAAGTCCTTGGCATGAAGAGACATACAAATTGTCCTGCCCATGTCAAGTGCAATCATTTCTCTATTCAGTAGCCCCTTTCGTACCTGAAAATGTGTAGCAACTAGCAATACTTTTTTTTTACTTCGTGAAATAAAAGTCTATCCCACATATGTACAGTAGACTCGCAATCGAGTGAACTAACTAAATCCAGGTGGTCTGTTCATATTAAGGGTTTCTGTAGTACATACTATGAACTAGTTTTTGATAATTTTATTGTGTTAATTATTTCTATTTAAAAATAGAAATATTCCATCAGAAATAGTCCTATGTAGGCACAGAAAAGGAAAATATATTTTACATTTCCACAAAGTAAATTTTAATTATATTTTTTTGTTTAATTGTTAACAATGTTCAATTGAAGTCTCATGAAAAGCTAGTTTGATTGGTTACTAATGTAGTGATATTATCCACCCTGTAACCATAAGCAAACAAAAACCAATGTTAAGAGCACCCGTTGAACATTCGATAAACAAACATCAACTTACACATTGAGCATTTTCGATTTTTTTATTCATTCATGTACAATTCGTAAGCGCTGCTTAATTGCTTTAATGTAACATGACATGCGCATTGCTTTGAAATGCTTGACCCATTTCTTTACTACACAATGACCTCAAGGGTGAACCACCGATGATTAAGTAATAATTTGTATTTTTGGTTACCGAATGAATTTAATCGGAATGTTTGCAAAATAACTGCAATTCAGTATTGTACCAGTAATAAGTTTAGTAAATAAGGCACGAATTTTGGCACAATAGGATGATTCTTAAAACTCATACCGAGCAGCAAGTTTCATTTGATAATATCGGCGAACTCCTAGTGGGTAGCCACATTTATTATTTCGGCTGAGAGGAGCCATAAGTCCTCTACCAGCAGGACCCTTAAATAACTTCCATTTTCCATTACACTAATACTACTTGGAGACATAAAATAACAAACGCATTAATAGCTCTCCATGAAGCTATGTAAACAAGTAAATTTTCAATTAATTAATGTGCGGTAGTTACTTTTTATGTTACATGTTTATTTATTTAAACATTGTATGGGAAAACTGTGTTTCAACCTAAAGATTTAATTCAAGTAACACAAAGGAACATCCGACTGAGGACTTCGCGCTTCATAGACTTTTTTTTATAAAGAAAAAATAAATATCAAGTTTTCGGTGGCGAATACGTGTTAAAAAAAAACTTAATAAAAAACGTGTAGAAATGATTGTACCTATTGTCTTACAAAATGAATATGCATTTCCTGAGGTGAATTGCGAGCACCGTGGCGTAGTGGTCAGTGCGTTGGACTACTATTCATGCTCTCTGTGTTCAATTCCAACAAACACCAAAAAGTTTATTTACCGTACAATCTCTTCCAAATGACTAAAAAACATTCAAGACCCTCTCAACTCGCCGTTCAGAAGCAATAGAAAACTGTAGGTATCCGTTGGTGACGTGAAATAACGCCCAACGAAATAACACCAAATCTCAAATTTGGCCTTATTTCTTATTTGGCATTATTTCCATTTCAAAAGCGAAATAAGGCCGAATTTAAGTTGGAAATAAAGCCAAATTATTTTGTTCGATTTATTTGCCATCAGCATCGGTTGCAAAGTTTTGTGCATACCGAAACAGTGAAATATGTATGGGGGGCATGCTACTCCCCTGCAACCCCACTGCTTGGTCGCTGTTGGAATGGGAGTAGATGCGAGGTTGGATATATGCAATATCTAATTTTTAAATGGAACCTTAAGTTTTTGAGCATAAGATAAAGTAATAGTATCAAATTCGACTCAAAAAAAAAAAAAGGAACACAAGACCATGAAAACGAAATAAGGCCAAATTGGCTTTGTTTCGTTTTGAAAAACGAAATAAAGCCAAATTGCGAAATTTAACTAATTTGGCTTTATTACCATTTCAAAAACGAAATAACGCCAAATTTTTTTGCAATATGGTCTTATTTCGTTGGGCCTTATTTTACGTCACCGTATCCGTTACATTCGTGCAAAAAACACCCTGGAACATCTCGAGCTGTAGCGCCACCTATATAATTATGAATTGCGAGCGAACTTAACAGCGTGTTGCATTTGAGAAATTCATGTAGCTTCTTCAAAAGAATTTGATAAATATGACATGTAAAGTAGAAAATAATTTGTGTGAGATAACTCTTCTATCGTAAAAGTGATATAAGTGGAATGTCAAAACGGTTTCATCGGCTGAGACACAGTTTTTAGAGAATCGTGTAGCGAATATCGGATATTTAAAAAAGGGTTAAGCTATACTCAAAGCGCTCGAGACTCTCTGTACGTAAGTAAATATGACTGAAATCAATTTTGACCAAATCAATTTTGATTTCGTGCAATGTGTGTATCAATATTACTTGTTGAGAACTTAAAATATGACACATACAAGTAACGTGTGTAGAAAGCGTGTGTAGAGTCTTTTAAAGCAAATGCGAAAATTGCTCAGTATAATGTTTGTCCATGATATTTTTAGTTGGTTCAAAATTGTGGCAATTTACTTCCTTAAGTGTAGATAATTGCAAGTACAGTGAAATTTCCCTTAGGCGGATTGATCTTTTAGACGGACACATTTTCCTAACCAAGCTTTTATGTTTAAGATTGAATATATTTTACGTTCCCTTAACCGGACACTCTCTTGATCACACGCGGACACGCATATCTGTTAGAAATCATTTTATTTAATTCCATTAGATGGACAGAAACAAAAAAAAAATCCTCCGTAGCTTTACACCGAGTTTTTATTTTCCTTTGAATTTGAAGCAAACATAATATGTACATATGTATGCATGCACTTGCCACCAGTCGCAATAGATGCATACGAAAGGACAAAACTCAACGGACACAACGCACATATTTAGTATAGTACGCTACATTCTGGCTCTAGGTGGCGAGCGACGGTAAAAATTCTGTGTGTAGTAAAACTACTCCCTGTATATGTATGAAAGAAAGCATACTATTGTTCATTTATGATGTATTTTCCACAGCTCTGCTGTATTTTAAGATATCCAAACTCTTCGTCCCATTAAATGTTTGGTTAGGCGAACAAAGACAAATACCAAATACAGAAGCACATTGCAGAAAACAGAAATATTATATCCCGAATACTTGGTAGAATCCACTTATAGGTCCATTGTGTTTCCACATATACTTGGAATCATTTTAAAAGTTGGAACCGCAGATCTTTTCATTACATAAGTTTCCAAATTTTATTGATATTCGTTAAGGAAGTATCTTAAAGGTCTATTAAGAAATATTTTCGCAGAATCTTTTTTTATTTAGGAGGAGAGTGCCAGGCGGCTGCACAGCAGGTGATAGAGGGATTCTTCCTCCCCCTCATCCATGCGACAGAAGTCATTTCCGAGGAATCCCAATCGTTGTTCTGTTTTGGTTTTTTGTTTTGTTGCAGTGTTTATTTTTATGTTTTGATAAATAAAGATAATTCATTTAAGAAAATGTGTCTATCTCTTGAACGGACAACTTCCCTTATGCGGACAAAAATTATGTCATCGTCACTGTCCGCCTAAGGGAGGTATATGTACTGTATATATGTACCTTCAATATAAATAAGATTACGACCATTTTTATTTGAATTGTCTCACTGGTTTCACTGTATACAGTGTACTCCCTCCTTACGGACACCTCTCATAACCGGACACCTCTTATAACCGGACAGATTTCAAAGAACGGAAATAAATACACGATTTTTCATATAAAAAACTCTCCCATAACCGGACTCTCTCATAACCGGACACGGACAGCAATTTTAGTAACCGGAGTAGAATGTCGCTCTCTCTTAAATGGACAAAACACAGCTACGTATGCAAACTTTTAACATACTTTTTTTTTTGATATTTTTTCCTCTTCTTTACAGTTTGCAAAGAAACGAAACAAAAATGTGAACTGTGGAGTGTGCCTTTGAGTTATTATCACGTTCGCGAACACATAATTTTCGGTGGGGAACGCTATAATGACACACGCATATCACCGGCATTTTGAGATTCCCCTGGTTACAGTGAAGTGAAAATTTGTCTCTGGTAGGACAAATAATGCCGGAATATGGAAGCTTACTGCATTTCTCGTCAGGGTTCCCGTCTTGTCCTAACATATCCAAAATTGTCATGACCCACGTTTTCCTCAACCATTGACGGCATATGCTGTTTTGTCCGCGAACGTGCTATCCGACAAATATGTGCATTTATAAATCCCATTGCATTTTGAAATAGGTTTGTATGTTAAGTGTATGTACATATGTATGTATGTATATGTCATTTTACGCTTGATTTTCATATACATATACAGACATTAGTACTTTTTGGTAATTTGTGTTTATGACATAAAACTGAATTCCTTTATAAAATAAAATGAATACCACATGTCTACTGTGTTTCTTTTTTAAAGAACGTCAATTTATTTTTTTCTCCAATAACCGGACACCTCTCATAACCGGACAAATTGCTCGGCACCATCGAGAGATTTCACTGTATATGTATATGCACCTTCAATATAAATAAGATCACGACCATTTTTATTACTACTACTTATTTTGGTCAGCGGGAGCCTGTGGCTGTAATTCATAAAACACTACGAGTGTGTACTTTGTATGAAGCAATATTTGTCTGTCATACATACACATGTAAAATAAATGTTGTTTATCTGTTATCAAAGGTTTTAAATATCAATTTCTGTTAAGAAGTATGTCATTTTTAGTTTCATTTATGGTTTTTAGTTTCATAATTATGTCCTTTCACTAAATTGCAGTTGACATTGTCAGTTCATTTAATTTCAGAGTCAAATAAAACCTGACCTACTGGAGTGAAAGCTGGCGGATATACATACACTTTGCTTTGAGAAACTAAGTAGACGCGAACCAAATAATCAGATTTCACAAAAGAAAAATAAAACTATATTTCTGAAGTCCATCAACAACAATTTCAAATCCATCCATCGAAATGACCTTTCGTTCGTATTTTGACAATACACACGTCAAATTATCAGCTCCAATTATATTGGCACATCTACCATACCAAATCGCGATAGAAAACTTGACGAAAGTCCTGCCCAAAGTTTTTCCACTTGAATTATTGCTTTTGTCACATCCACGCTCCAAATGATGGGGGCGTTTAACCTACTAACACAGTTAAAAGAGCGAGCTTTTTCAGTAGAACGTACACGACCCTTTCAGAAATCATCTGTTTCTCTGACTGTGTTATTCATCTTCTGTTGGTCGGCAAGGAAGGATAATTGAGTGTGTGATTTGCCGCTCCTGGTTCAAAGTTTTTTTTCCTACTTTTTCCTGCATTCGTCGTGCAGTACATGTTTGCATTTTGTCGAATTAAGGTGTGACACTGGCAGAAGCAGGGTACATACATTTTCGCCGATATCCTTTTTTTAATGAGGCGGGTGTAGCTGCTGCTGAAAGTGAAAATTACTTTTGTATATTGAATTGAAATCCTAAAAATTGCGCGAACTGTAAATCGTGCATCGCAGCACGGGGTTAAAAGGTTATTATATTGTGAATCCATTCGCACTACCCAATCAGAAGATAAAATATCTTATCGTTTACAATAATTTTTTATTCTGCTTTTGAAGTGAAATGTGTTGACGTAAGGAATATACCGAAAAAAAAAAACCCCATCTTCAATCAGTTTCAGTGTTATTGACAGTTTTATAAATTATTTTTGAATGTGTAGTTATAGCGAAAATTTACTCTTTTATACGTGCGTTTATCGTTTTTAAACCAGACAAAAAATAAATTGATAAACATTCCCTCCAAGGATCACCGAGCAATACCAAGCTGTTGTTGAGTTATTTTACAGTCAAGAAAAGAATACCTCAGTCTAATCCATTTCTGTAAATTTAAACAAAGACAGGAAAGCTATGTTCTCCATGTGCTCCAAAGTGAAGCCAAGAACTCCACCCAACATCCAACACCCAACCGGTAAGTACACTTAAGTGTTATCGCCTTGTACATTTGTATAAAAAGGACAAATAAAAATTTTATTTTGGAATAGAAAACTCCAAAAATGATTAACGATCGAGGACACTAACTTGCGCCAGTTAAGAGCTGCAATAATAATCAAACATTTGATGTCTATATGATTTAACTTCAATTTAATAGCCAGCATTATACTCGCATGCACATACATATGTATGTTCTGAATGAGAGGACATTCAAACACTTGTCATCAGTGAAGTGACGGTGCAGGATTTGAAAACTAAGAAATGCATTTGTTTGTGCTGTGAGGAATTCCATTGAGGACACGCCCGACCTTTAAACAAAAGAATATAGAAGGACTGGTCAACTGATGTTGACATACCTATTAGCTTGAATATATTCTAGGGGTATTTTACAATTTTAAACCTTTTTAGGATTTAAACAACCTTGGATTCATACAAAAAAAACAAAAAATTGGGTTTAACTTCGTCTAGTTATCTGAATTGACATACATACTTACAAAACTTGCTATCCGCACCTAGTCTAAAAATTAATATTGGAAATATTAGTTGCTATCCATTCGTAGGCATGGCGGAGGTACCAAAAAAGATGTACTTGGAGTGAAGTCCACGCGCGACGGAAGTAAAACTTTTTGCTTTGTAGTTATAAATTATTAGTATTTTTTTTTAATTGAACAAGAGATAATAAATAAGAATAGTTATGATATCAAATGAAAAATAAAACAATTCAAAGTTATTGTCCTGTTTTGTTCTATAAATAAATAAATAAATAACTAAGTACTTAAATATATAAATAAAAAAATTAGTTAAGAAATAAATAAAAATAATAATAAATTAATTCAAAAATAAATAGGTAAATAAATAAATACGTCACTATTTATATTATATTTGTCTTGCCAAACAATTTCACTTGATACCCAAATTAAATAGGTCGTAAAGATAACGGTAATCCGCCATCTTGGTGCGTCCCTCATCCTGAATTACGAATGACGTCATTTATGTAGCTATTATATTTGTCTTGTCAAACACTTTCATTTGATACCCATATTAGGTAGGTCGTAAAGATGACGGTAATCCGACATTTCGTTTCATTCGCTATTTTGAATTTAGAAAAACGTCAGTAACTTACCGTATTCTACTTGTCAAACCCTTTCATTTAATAGCCATATTAGATGGGTCTCGAGGTTAACGGTTATCCACCATCTTGGGCCATCAGTCATATTGAATGCTTTTGCGACGTCATATACATAACTAAGAAACTCTCCGGGTCAAGACAAATCCACCGACACTCTATTAGTTGAAATCGGTTGAGAGTAGTTTAGACTGTATGTGCAGACTCTACGTACTCTACTCCTACACAGGTTCCCCCGCCCCACCTCGTACCTATCTATAGCTCCCCTCAGCGATCGGATCGATCGATTTTCGTAAAGCCCCTTATTCCCAGAATTAAAATCGTTACGAAAAAAAATAATCGTAGCATAAAATGTCAAAATTCTCGCACCTTCACGAGAAACCATTCTTTCTCGCAACGAGAAAATGAATGGTCCGGACTCACTTCAAAAACTTATTGTTTTAGCTACTGTAGTGGGGTGTCATTTGAAAGAGCATTAATAACGAAATTTTATTAAATTATAAGCCTCGAAGTTTTTCATGTGTGTTATTTTTATGAGAACGCTTCTTTTATCTTATAAAGCCATGCACATGTAAAACTAGCTAAGCTGTCGGACGTTGCTCGCTTGTTTTTTTTTTTAATCAGACAGTTTTTAATCGTCTTAAGTGGTTACACTGATTTCACAATTTTCCTTAGTTCGAGTCAGGTGACATCATTACAAGGAAGTAACCATTTTGGATGTATAGTAGCCAGGTTACCTAAATACTTAGCATCCAACGGCCAAAATTCAATAAACTGTTACGTTTACTCATTCACGGTTAGAAGAAGATTTTTTAAACTTCTGAATGTACCATCGAAGTCAGGCGTTTCTTTATTAAACGTACTCCGGGCTTAATTTTCAACAAAATCTATGAGGTTGTAGATTACTAAATAGACGTGTTTTTTTGTAACCTATAAAGGCTTACAAAAAGCTTTCAATGTAAAATACAATAACAACTAGACCTATATAGAATCAGTTTAGCGTAAATAGCTATCGGGTATTATGAGTTAATCCGCGATAAGACCGGTGCTTCCAAATTACTATTATCGAAAATTGCTATACGAAATGTCATATCGCTTATTAAAAAAAATTCGACAGAGTAGGATGTCTTCAAAGGAGAAAAGGTAAAAAAACGGTAAAATAAATATCAAAGCTAAATTGAACAATTCCTTAATACAAATTTCCTTTTTTCAATCTGCCAAAGAAAAATAAATACTACAACTGAAGTTTCATTTATGTTAGTATGCCCCAGTGCTGCCAGATGTATATTAAGAGAACTTTTAGCCCCGAGAATCGTTTTTTTATGCGAACTTTTTCTAAGCCTATATAGGTTACAAAAAATCCACATCGAAGGTTAGTAACCGCGATGCTATGTTGTTACAGATACGATACAGCTTACAACAGTATTCAAGGGTATTGATCGATATTCCAATCCAAAAACAAAATATTCATTTCGGGGAAATACTATTGTGCACAAGTATTTTTGAAGCTCTTCTTCAGAATAACGAGTACTGATTGTTCCTGAAACATGTAGGCAAGTGTTTTTGTCTGCACTTATATAAGTCTTAAATTTATTTTCTTCATAAGCTCCGAATTCATTTCCTAGTATCCTAGGATTCTGAGAATCTGTGATAAGCACTAGCGATTTATTATTACTCTCGGTCGTTCGGAAAATCCATTCTCATTCTCTATCAACGCAAAAAGTACTGGAGAATGCCTTCTGCTTTGTCATCATAATAAAGAATACTTAGATGTAAGCCCGAAGCACCCTTATTAGAAATAGATTGACACAAGGAAAAAGTACGAGTATTATGCACCACACGAGTGCTGACAACTTAAAAAATTGCAACCTCTGTTGTATGTGAGACGAGTACATTCCTTCTTTAAATTGCATTCACATTTGAATGAAGGATTTTTTGCAAAAGCTCTCTGAGCAAACAGCTTTAATGCATCACATACGAGGAAAACACTGTGGGTGGCAAAAAAAAACAAAAACAAAAAACGAGCAAAGTACATACATACAGGTCGACTTTAAGTTTTAAAACAAAAAAGTTGAAACTCTTATTTGTAAAGGGCGCCTGAGCATTGTTAAATGTAATCAAAACATTTTTTTTTTAGTGCAGGCGTTTTTAAATATAAAGAGCGACATTTGGCTACGCGGTGAAAGAAAAGCATTATTAATGATTTAAGCTTGGGTGGTTGTGTCATCGTCGCTTTTCACGCCAAATGTCTCCGAAAAATGTATTTCTCACAAAGTAAAAAATAAGTTGATCAGTTTGAGAAGTTAATGTCGAAACCAACAGCGAAGGCATAACACTGGCAGTAGGATAGTGGAACGACTGGAAAAATTTATCGCACAAACAATGAGAAGTAAAAAACATTTGAAAAAAGATTATCTGTGAATCATAAGCAACGACAAAAATAAGGACAAACTTAGGTGGAGACTTGGTCACGGAGGCATTGAAGGCATTGAAGGTAACGAGATTGCTGATGAGCTCGTTCGTTCAGGCTCAACAAATTTCCTATATGGTCATTGCCAGTTACGATACCACAGGCCTGTCTAGCGAGACCGATTGTCAACTCTGTTTAGAGGAGGTCGAGATAGCCGCGCATGTCCTTTGTGATTGCCCGGTACTTTTCGGGGTCAGACGACGTACCTTACATAGAAAATTCCTTAGACCTAATGACTTAAAAAATTAGAATCATTTGATACAATAGATCTTTAAGGTTATAACCCATTTAAGAAAATAACCCATTTTTCATTATGAAAAAAACCCCAAGTTTAGGACCGTTTTTAATTTTTGTTTTGGGGCCATTTTTCATAGTGGCCAAATTGTATGTAGCCGCAAAACATTGTTTTTACGTGTTTGCAGTAACATTATACGTACATATAATTCCAAATATATTAGTAAATACATATTCACAATTAGTTCAATTATAAATAAACGTATATTGTGAATGTTCACTGCCCATCTTGAAGTAATAATATATATATATATTTGGCTTCAGCAGTCCTAGGTAGAACCAAGCCTAGCTTCCCGCAACAATTTGTGTGCGCGCGTTATATTTTTGCACGAATGGAAGGGACCTACATTTTTCTGCCGACTCCGAACGGCGAGTTGGGAAGCTTTGCATGACAAATGATACTCTTGAACGCTTGTCAGGCATTCGAAAGAGGTGGGCACTGTGAAAAACTTTTTGGGTGTTTGCGGCGGGATTCGAACCCAAGACCGCTGGCTCAGTAGTCCGACGCACTAACCACTTGCGCTACGGTGCCCACTTGAAGTGATAATAATATGTGTAATCTCTCTGGGTCTGGGAATCTTTCACAATGACTTCTGTCGAATCTGCAAGCACGAAGAAAAAATTGAATCTGTTCGTCACCTGCTGGACGACCTAACCCAAAGTTGACCTGAGGAATCTTCTGTGAGTAGAGGCTGATTAGTCACCTATTTACCTAACCTAAGACATCCTGTGGGTCTGGAATACAGATAAGGGTCTGCGTGGATTAAAGGAAGCTAATCTAAGTATGTCCTTACTTTTGTTTGTTTCAATCCATATTTGTTGTGTGTCTCCAGAGTCTTCTGTCCTGAGTTATAATATTGGATATGCTCCTGATTCATGTAGCCATTGGCCATCATTTTCGAAGTATTAATTCAATCTTTTCCTCACAACGCAATCGCTGAATTTCCGCAAAACATTTCATGTCATTATAATCCTTGAGTGCGAGTAAATTATAAGAAAAAAAGCTAATAAATGAGCTACAACTGTAGCTTTTTTTTTCATTTATTTCGGTTTACAATGTAATCATTGATGATCATGCAAACTTTAATTTGTATCCATAGCCCAATTTGAATGGAATCTGGTTTTTGGACAAAAAATCACATGAAGTCTTAACCCGACCTGGCAGCGCTAAGCTGGCCTTTATTATTACATTCTCATGCATTTACCCACGAGTTACTAAAATCGATTCCTTATTCTACGACTACAACTCGTATGTATTAAATAAAACAGACAACCTCATGCAGAAGATTTTTTTTTTTACTTATTATATTACATTCACAAAGCAACTTTTCCAGTATTTTCGTATCTTCAAATCAATTGCATGATGTTCTGCTCAATTGTTCTACATTTTCTTCAATCTATCAGTGGAAAAACTTTAAGGATATTGCTACGGGAAATACCAAATTAAAGCTTTTAACTTACCTACAACTTGGTGTGTACAACTTAATTGAATTTGTATGTAGGCCAAGTGCTGGTTCGTTCAGATTTTATGACTTTCCAAGGGGAGACGTTTTCGAAATCAATTAATGGTGCACTTTCGCGACTTCTTTGTCTTCTATGACTGAGAGGAACTTTTTTCAAATGATATACATACATTATGTAGAGATACATAAATAATGAAAGAAATTGTTTACTGATAATCTTTAATAATTCCTTTTTTATCTTTTTTTCAGGTGCGGTGGGGAAACAAGTTAAAGGCGGATATTTACTCAGATATAAAAGTAAGCACTTCTATTATTATTATTATTATTATTATTATTATTATTATTATTTATTATTAGTAATCCATTACAATTAAATATAATATATATACATAAATATTTATAAAAAATAGATTTAATGCCAGTTCAAAGCTATTACATAAATTGAAACTTAATTAATATAGAAAAAATTTCTGGGTTGACCATATAAAGTGTCTTGAATATATGTGAACTCGTACATGTTATGATTTCAGATTTTAATGCAGTAGATTAAGGCCAGATATAGTTGGGTTTTAAATAAAAAAAAAGCTAGTGCTCAGTTTTATATAAGAATGCAACGGTATTTACTTTAGCAATCATACGCATCAATATTCTGTTTTAGGTCTTTACTTTATGTGTAAAGTCTAACGACACCATTTTGATCTTATAACACTAGTCTACAAAGGCTTTATCATGGAAAGAAAAAGTGTTTCCCCTTTATGATTGAGACTCAAAAAGTAATAAAAAAAATCCAACACGTCATATTTTAAAAATATTTATTATTTTTTGTTATTAAGAAAAATAGGTACAAAAATAAGTATAAACATTAATAAAAAATTAAGTTTAAAAAACTAAAACCCGACTACGGGAAAAACCAAATAAAAAGTACGAAACAAGATAAAACGAAACAAAGATTTTCAGCTCTGGTCGCATGCCGCTTTGTCCAATGAATGCGCAATTATTTGAATACGTTATTGTAACGGCATGCGACCACGGCTATACTCTGAAAATCATTGTTTCGTTTCATCTTGTTTCGTACTTTTTAGTTGGTTTTTCCCGTAGTCAGGTTTTAGTTTTTTAAACTTAATTTTTTATTTACAACTTTTCAGTTTCAAAAAATATGTAGTGTATGTACCTACATATAAGTAAGCAATATCGTGTTCTACTTGCCAAACCCTTTCATTTGATACCCATATTAGGGATGTAGTAAAGATAACGGAAATCAACCATCTTGGGGGGGGCGTCCGCCATATTGAATTTAGAATGACGTCATATCGTATTATATTCTACTCGCCAAGCCCTTTCATTTGATACCGATATTAAGGAGGTAGTAAAGATAGCAGAAATCCGCCATCTTGGGGGCGTCCGCCATATTGAATTTAGAATTACGTCATATCGTATTGTATTCTACTCACCAAGCCCCTTCATTTGATACCACTATCAATGCGGGTATAAAGACTAGTCGGCTAAAAAAGAAAAAAAAAGGAGAAAAAAAGAAGAGGTAGTCCACCATTTTGCTTGTGCGCCCGCCGTATTGAATTTTTCTGTGACGTCACATATAGACACTCTTCGAATAAAGACGAATCCAACGGCACCTCATTTGTTGAAATCGGTTCCATAGTTTAGGCTGTACGAGGTTACATCCTTACATACATACAAACAAACAAACAAACAAACCCAGCCTGTTAAAATCATAACCCTTCCTCTGCGTAGTCGGGTAAAAATGAACTATTTTAGCCCTTTTCTTATAACTTTTAGTATCTGTTTCTGTATAAACCAACAAATGTGTCCTAACATATTTTCATAATTTTGTTTAAATCTTTTCAAGTCGTGGACAAAACGTTGGCCGGGCTAATGTCGCTCACATTTCCGAGATTTTCAGGGAAGAAGTCGTGGTGCGAGTGCAAAAAATGAATTTTCAAGGACATGTTCAGGTGAAAATTATGTTATAAATCAGCAACTAATTGTTGGTAATTACAATTTAGTTTGGTGCCTAGAAACTCTTCGATAACAAGTCGCAAAGATTTCCAAGCTGCTTTATACATTTTTGAAGAACAGTTGAAGAACATTAACATTTTTTTAATTTGCGGCCCAATACAAATACATTCTTTAAGTTTCGCCTCAGAAAGACCTGGAAAAGCCATGCATAAATGCTATCATGTGCGCTTCTTCATGATAAACAACAAATTCATTCAATTCAATTCACAAATTCATCTCTCAGTTAACACCTGTAAATCCATTCTAGTACCCTTCAGGAAGAGAAGTATTACTAACCTAGGTCCAATCATCCTGAAAGGCACTACACTTGAATATTCCAGTCAAATACCTGGCAGTTATTTTAGATATGCGCCTCAACTGGAATTCTTACCTCAACTCCATAACAATCCGTGCAACTAGGGCCTTATGGGCAAGTCGCCGACTGTACGGTAGAGCTTGGGGTCTCAACCCTAAAATTATATACTTGTTTTATACCACGATGGTCAGACCCATCATTTCATACGGAGCCTTAGTCTGGTGGCCTAAACTTCGACTACAGCCAAGAAGCTCGATAGCCATTCAGCAGCTCTAGAAGCTATGTATAATTGGATGACGCATTTTTTAAGTCATTTGGTCTGAGGAGTTCTTTGTGCCGGGCAATCACAAAGGACGTACTCGGCTGTCTAGACCTCCTCTAAACAGAGTCGACAATGGCTAGACAGGCCTAAATTGTTTAGGTGGTATTGTAACTGGCAATGACCGGAGAGGAAATTTGTTAGACCGTAATATCCCTCTTATTGTAGTTTGGAAGTTCCCTGTGGTGGGTAGAAGGCTTAATTAACAGTTTGGCTTGTCTGAGTTATGGGACATTTCTTCAATGAGAGAGTCGGAGATTATGTTCCCATTTGTTGACTAAGGCCGAGATTGTTGCCCAGTTTATGCCACAATAGGGACTGTCAGGTGTTGATTTGTGGTAGTAGGTATTTATTTTCAAACTTTGAAATTACATTCAATATAATTCAACTGCATGCGGTCAATCTGGAATTGAATTTAAAGTAGATATAGGTACAATTGTACATGTACCTCAACTTAATCGGCATCTCTTATCTGACTAGAATCAGTGTAGATGATCTTTTTCTAAGAAAGTCTATGTGTATGTGTACTATTTTAAATATCTAAAATCGGGACTTTTACTGTAGTTTTGGAGTAGATAATAATTGGAGTAGATAATAGTTAAAAAGTGTTTTTCAGAGATGACTTAGTATCTAACTTAAAATAAATATGCAATACAGAGTACTCTTTGCCTGCAGTTAGTTAGAACGGTACAATTTTTTAACTTTTCTTTCTTTTTTATTTTTTAAAACTGAATTTACACTCAAACAAATTTTGTGTTTCTCTTGAATTTAACTGACATCGAAACATGTGAATGTATTTCATAGAACAACTACTGTGGAATCGTTGGTCTGAGGAGTGGGTCGTATTGCATGATGACTCTACAATGGCATGGTTTACGGTAAGCTTCTATTTAATCATAATTAACATATAATAGTTTATCAAAACATAATTGGTTGCTCGTAAAACACATTTATACAATTTTTTACAGGAACCAGGACGATCTTCGCCAGCCGGAAAAATCCTCGTTAAAGAGGCACCCGAGATGCTGGCGATTGCTCATTGGACAGGACAAATTCCTAGAAGACCACCACTGCCCGAAGGATGTACTGTATCGCAATTGATAGCCCTGGGATCAAGACAAAAAAAATCCAAGGTATATTGGATGTTGGCGAAATCTGAACAGGAAGTGAGGTAAGCATTCAAAACTGCTGTTCTTAGCTTTTATTTCCTGGGTGGTTTTTGGTTACGTTAAAGCATTGGACTGCAATTGATATCCTTATATTTAGAATGGTGGTTCTCAAAAGCGTTGAAATATATATAAAGAAACATTTTAAATGATGTATTCCTTGCACTTGGGTTATCGCGATATCGGAACGCATATCATGCCAAAATTACTTGAACTTGTATTTTGAATTATAATTTGAGATTCAATTCTATAGTGTTTCAATAAAATATGAACAGATAAGGATAAATCTTTCAGTAAGCATTTACAAAGGAGCTGCCATTTGTGCTTTAAATGTAATTAAATAGAGATTAGGAGGCGATGCGTAAGCGTATTTAAATGTCGAAAGTCGAAATAATATCACTCGCTATCCTTTTGATTCTTTGCGAAAACAGAGTCGAACAGAGTTTAGCAATAACTTCAAGAAAACTAAAACTTTTAGTGGGAAGCCACACGTTGGTCTTTAAATTGATTAAAACTTTTGAAAGAGAATTGTATGTCCTTATATTTTTGGAAATATGGAGTGTGGTCAGCTACGGAACAAACAATTTTAAATTGAAAATAAAAAAAGTTCCAATTTTATCTGGTAAATGTATTTGGAGAAGAAACCAAGTTATAAGGTTGCGTTGGTGTAATTGGGAGAATTGTACACGTATTATGAAGTGCATATACGTACATACATACATATGTAGATTATACAGAGTTTCCAAAAGTATATAAAGGGCGGGTAGCCGTTAAAGAATTGAAGTTCTGGGATATGTTGATATGAAAACAAACTTTCGTAATTAAAATGTTTTGTTCGAAATTATTTCTTGGAAAACAATTTAGTGAACCGCAACTGCAAGTGACTGATACTAGATTTTTATATATTCAGTTGACTCTGCACATTTCCGTGTTCTCGAACTCCGACCGTAAACAGTAATTTAATAGGCTGACACAGCATAGAGGTGCAAGGCATTTGAAAACGTTCCTAAGCCATTCCATTAAAAGGAGAAGCGAATACTTTAGAAGACAATTAAAACATTACTAAGCTAGATATTTTGAGCGGCACATGCATTAATTGAATGCTAAATCTAACATCTGAGTTTGCTATCACGTCATCCAGACCAATTTCCGTAAGAAATCGCAGTATGAGTGGTAGATCCACTGCTGTAATTTTGTATTTACCCAAGCAGTTGAATCTTTTCTGGGTTAATGCCTTACCTTCCACCAGTATGTGTTCTGGAGTTTCACTGGAATCATTGCAAAATTAGCATGAGTCTTCATTAAATAGACGTAGCTTCGTAAGGAACGCAATCAGGATGCGGAGTTTATTTTTGTCAAGGCTAATGCAAACTTTGAATCTCTTCAAGTTATAATTACCCAAAAGTTTCTTCGCCTATCTTAGATCCTGAGTTTTTGTGCAGGACTTAGTCCTGTTTGTATTCTCCAGTGATCGGAGTTCCCTTTTTATGGTGTGTTCTCTTATGCCGCAAGAGAGTTCAGGGCCCACAAAGGATGTGGCGGCCCCTTTTCTGGCAAGTTTGTCCGCCTCTTCATTATCTTCTATCCCAAGGTGTCCTGGTACCCAAACTCAGTAGATGGTAGTGTTATTTCGTTCACCCAGTCTAGGCATTCTCAGATGATTCTAGATTGGATGATCTGAGCCCAGATTGCTTTGATATCTACTTGGCTGTCTGACATTATTGCTATGTCGGGTCTGCCTTACCGTTTATCAAGATTAAGTTGGGTATATCTGCCGATAGCAGAGATTTGAGCTTGAAAATTGCTGGTATAGCTGCCCATGGGTTCGAATATTTAGTTTAGTTCAGGGCCCAAGTACTCCTTCCCCCGTTTCTACCTCAATTCTTGAACCAGTCATATATGGTATGAGGCCTGTAGATTCCAGATTCGTTGATCCAGTCTTTTTTGTTACTTAGTTTAATGTCCAAGTTCGTTGACCACGTAAAGGTCTTGATGACTTCGTCCCTAGGGAATGCCTGAAGGGGAAGCTTATTTGTCATTTTATCTCAATCCTTTTGGCTAATGAATTTTCCTCTTTCTATTCCTTTGGCTATTCTTAGAAACGTTCTTTTTTCAGGTTTATTCACTACAAGGTGCATGGGAGTAATGTGTTCATAGGTCTCACCATGCCAATATACCCCCATCTGAAAATATGAGGTCGATAGCCCCTTGACTTACCGGCTATGTTTTCACCACATATTGAGAAGGCACGAGTCGATTTCCTCCTCTGTGCGCGTTTTCCAGTTGAGTTTACTGTCGAAGTACACAAGTAGGTATTTGACTTCTAGAACAAGAGTGATGATTGTTCCTGAGAGTGTAAAAGTCTTCATGTGTGGAAGCTTCCTCTTTCTTGTAAAGAGTATTGGCAGTACTAGGGCACTTTAAGCCCTTTTAGTGTTACATCACATAAGGCTTCCTCATATTCCACTCCGGCGATCAGAACAACATCAACAGCGTAAGCTTGATAGTTTATGCCGAAGTTGATTATTTTATCCAGGAGCTCGTCGACGATGAGACTCCAGAGCAGCGAAGATAGTACTCCCTCTACGGGCAGCGCTTAATGTCGTTTATTTTGATGGTATAAAGTGTCGTGCAAGCTTCCGCCGGTCTTGTACTCAGCCGCTCGCGTACCCATCTTATAATAGTGTCATCAACGCATTTTTTACTCAGCGAGCGCCAACAGCTTCGTGCGAAGTATTATCAAAGGCTCCTTCAATATCTAGAAAAGCGCAGAGTACAGTCTCCTTAGTGTCCAGTGCACTTTGAATTATGGTGTTTAAGTAGTTGGTATAGAGCAGTCTCTGTTGTTTTTTACTACTCAGGACTCTATGAAATATGATGTTCAATTTTAGGAAAACATTTCCTTGAAGACTTTCCGGAAAACCGGTAATCGACATACTTACATATGTATATATATGTTGGTTTGTGGGGGTGAGAAAGCGATCTTCCTTTTCACGTTGGACTCGAGTCGGGTCCGTTGTTTTCCCCCCAGGAACTGAGCTGAGAAAGAAGGGTTGGGGAGGGGAGTTTGTGAGTGAAAGGGTTAAGTATTGGGGAATGGAAAAGTAAATGAAGGTATATGTGAATTCACGAAAAATGCTCTGTGTGTCGTGTGAACTGTGTTTTTAAGAAATAAATGGATCTAAGCGTTCTCAGTCCAGGTAGGATGTCTTCCCAGGTATTTGTGCCTTATTTCACATAAAGCAGGACAATCGCAGCGATACTTTCATCCTCTTCACAACCCGGGCAGATGCTAGGTACTGAGAATTGCAAACGCTTCCACCTGGAAAATAGTCACCAAGGGATCTAAATGAATGGAATTAATTAATAGAGGATCCGGACAGTGTACACAAGCTCCCGATTGCCCATTAATATGTGATTCATCCGTCTATATTATTATGCCTCCTACTTCGGCAATAGCTATGCCTTGTAGCCAGTTATAGTGGCTGGGAAAATTCACTGTTTAGTCGGTTTTGAAAACGTTTACTTTCTCTATGAGATCAAATGGGTTGCGGGCAAGTCTAGAGAATTCTAAAACATCCTTCCAGATAACTCTGTGTCCTGTGAGCTTCTCGTCATTAAAATGACCCAGCGTCCACACTCTAATTGCAGAAAGTCCCGCTGGTCTTTTGACCTTAAGGTCTATAGGAAGACTATTGAGAATAGTTTCCATGGCTGCCGTAGATGTGCTGGATTGGGCTCCGGTGTTTTAGCGAAGCTGTTTCTCACTGAAGGCCACCATACTTACACTCCGTAGAGTAAGATGGGTTTGACTACACAGGAGTAGATCCATTGAACTATGTAGCTTTACCAAACCATCTAATTCGTTCACACATCAAACATCCCCACATTGATCTAAGTGGGACGTTAAGGATTCTCAAACCATTATCAATAATATTTTCATTTGAATTCGGAATTATTTATCGGCTTAGTACAACTTTCCTTAAAATTAGGCTCAATGATGTGATTATTGCGGTAATGTTAGAGGTTTGTGGTTTGCCTATTGCTATTAAAATACATGTATGTTAGTTTGACAGGTTTCACCCTCACGAGACTTGACAAAGGAGTTAGAGTTCTTAAAAAGCACGTTAACCTCACATTTGTACTTGGGTCCAATTGAGTTAAGGTATATAATCTTTATGTATGCAATAAAAACAAACAAAATAATAATAATTTATTGGTAGTTTTATCTATCTAACAACCGAACTGTAGGTTTTGAATAACCAAAAAAGTTTCAAGTTTTAAAAAAACAAAACTTTCGGAGGCAAACACAAGCTCATCATAAATAATTTCTTTATTTCCAGTCTGTCTCTGTATGGGAATGGGATACACTGTAGAGGAAGTGCGTTATTGTCCTCTGACTTGACTTTATCGATTTGCTTTTGCCTGGTTTATTGACATCGTAAAAAACATTCATTTTTATTGATGAATAAATTTTCTTTTTCTCTTTTATTCTGGAACGAGCATGAGTGGTATGCATAGAGAGGATAATAATTTCAATAAAAACGCGAAATCGAATATTAACAGAAATCTGTTTTTCTTTAAATTTAGACTTTTCCCCGACGTATTACGCATTTAGACAAATTGACAACATTCTAAAGTTCCCATAAGAATATAAGCTGATCCTATAAAGAAATGAACTTAAAATGCAATTATCTCGGGGGAACGTACATAGGTACCGCTTTCAGATTCAAATCAAAATGAAAACGCTTTTCAATCGAAATGAAATGATAAAATTCATCACCAATTAACTTGTATTTCAAAGGGATATAACCAATCCATTCGACTGCATGCGCTAAGTACAATTGCTGCTCGGATTATATATTGATTATAAAACCACTTGAATAAATTGTCGGTTACCATGAACGTCGTTTCACTCTAATCGCCGTCATCAGCACAATTATATGTTCGATTTATTCCGATGAGAAATTCCTCCGCGCGCCGCCGCTTACAATTCAATTAGGGCACATTGAGAGGTTTACTCGTACATTGAATTTGGCAAATGGAAGACGTTATGTAAAAGGTAAAATTTAAATTCGGACTTAAAAGGCCGGAGGAGAAACTCATACAAATACATACATATGAGTATATGTTTACATATTTTTGTAATCCTTACTATTTTGTAGGTGATGTTGAAAATGGCCGAAGGGATTTTAATGATTTTTGTTTAATTGATTTGGATATTTTTGAAATTAGGTTTACATTACATGCAGCTACAGTTGCGAGGATGGAAAGTGCAACACGAAAAACACCCACATCTCTTCATTTATTTTTGTGGACGGTTAAACAACATACATATAGAACTACAGTAAAACCTCTTAATTGGGACACTCCAGGGGACCGAGAAAATGCGAACCAAATTGAAGGTGCCCCGATTTGAAAGGTCCTCCAAATTGGGCCAAATATCATTTTGTCGCAATTATACTGCTGCCTGCATTCAAAACAGTACGAAAATGAATAATGAATGTGTTGTGGGAACAACGGAATAAGAGCGAGGAATTTTTCTTACAACCGCATTTTCGATAATCCGGGGATTCCTCTATTTTTATGCATCATAGCATGAACATACTGTTCATACATACATATTTGTTACAGGGTTACACATACACACAATTAGCTCTGATATTTGTAATTTCTCCCTCTCTTTGCTTTTTGTCCCAATTTGGAGCTTGCTATGTAGCAATTCATTGCCCCAGATTCAGAGGTACCCCTATTTGAGAGGTGTGCTTATATGAAAAAACCGAGTGTATGCTTGAAGGACGGTTCATTTAGGAGGTGCCCCAATTAGGAGGTTTTACTGTATTTGCTACAGGTACAGAATTTGAGCAAATTAGAGTTTCCAAAAAAGTGTTGAAAACAACCATACAGTGAGCCGAAAAAGTATTCGTCTCTGCCCCCTTCTGAATAAAAAGCGTTAATTTGTCATTAAAATCAATAGTAAACAATATTTAAGGGTTTATTTGAATGCAAAACATTAATATATAATATATTATTATTTTCAATAGCATAGAATAAGCAAAAAAACACTAAGTTGGCAACAGTTTATTGAAATCCTACCTATACCGCTAAAGAGTGGCCAACCACTAGTGCCTTTACCCTGTATTGATTTATATTATGTCGCCTCACTTTTCGGTCCAACAAATCTCACAGATGCTCAACCGGATTGAGATCAGATGATTGAGGAGGATGTGGAAGAGTTGATTTGATCGAATTAGTTGGGAGTTATGTTTGGAGTCATTATCCTGAACCAGCAGAAACCTCTATTTCCAATTTCTCGGCACAGGCATTCAGATTTGCCTTTAGGATTGATAAAGTTCGAAATTTATCCATTAGCCGCCATTGCACCCCAAACAATGACATTTCCACCTCCATGTTTTACGGTTGGAGTTAAATTTTCTTTGTTCATGGATGTGTTGGGTTTTCGCCATACATAACGTTAACCATCTGAACCAAATTGTATGTTGTATTTACTTTGGTCGACAGAAATGACTTGCTTCCAAAACTCATCGGGCTTGTTAATATACTCTTTGGCGTATTCTAAGCGCTTAAGTGCATCTGTGGCGACCGTGGCCGTGGTGGTTAGTGCGTTGGACTACTACGCATGCTGCTCGAGTTCAATTCCCAGCCCGGGTCAAACACCTAAAAAAGTGTTTCACAGTTGCCACCTCTTTCGAATGTCTGACAAGCAATCAAAGAGTATCATTTGTCATGAGAAGCTTCTCAACTCGCAGTTTGGAGTCGGCAAAAAACTGTAGGTCCCTTCCATTCGTGGAAAAAATAATACGCACACACAAATGGTTGCGAGAAAGCTAGGCTTGGTTCGGCAGTGCATCTATCTTCGATATAAAAGGTTTTATCTGTGACCACTTTCTTTCTGGAAAAACATTTTGTGGAGCGATGAATCGAAATTGAATAGGGTCGGATCTGACGTAGAAACGTATGTTCGACGTCCACGTCCCCCAAAGGAAGAGTTCAACCCGCTGTACACGATGAAAACCATTAAGCACGGAGGTGGCAGCATAATGGTTTGGAGATGTATGTCTTGGCACGGTGTTGGTCCAATTGTGAAAATAGAAGGGCGTTTAGATCAATACAAATACGAAAAAATCCTTGCGAACCATATGAAGCCCTATTGCGACGAGTTTCTCTCCCTTGCATGGAAATGATCCGAAGCATACCGCAAGGTCTGTAATTCAGTAGCTTGCAAACCAAAATAAACGTTTAAGAATGATATAGGGAAAAAGATTCAGGACGGAAAACCACCAAGCTTAAGTCTTTTATGGGAAAGCGCACGACGGGCCTGGTACAGCACCCCCACTGAAAGATATTGGCAACTGGTTGAGTGTATGCCATCAAGACGCAAATTAGTGTTGAAGGAAAAAGGTTATCCAACCAAATACTAGCTTTTAGAATGGCGGAATCGTACCTTTTATAATAAGTCTTCACGTATTAAAACAAGGTGTGCAGGATGAGGTGTGCTATTTATCTGAACACCACGTATGTATGTTACGCTTTTAGTATGTTTGTATGTATGTTTTCAAAACCTCGTTTATTTGTGGTTCGTTTAGCAAATTCGTCTCTTGATAAAAAAAAGACAGCTCTTTTTATCTCAGGAAATGGCCTAGAACTGGATGTATAAAAGTATCTTTCCTTAAACCTTAAAGCAATTCTGTACTCAAATCAAATTTGAAAAATATGCACTTTTTATGAGCAGCCTTGTCTTTCAGATTCAATAATCTTCCAGCCATTCAATTGAAAAAAAAAGAAAAAAACAGAAAAAGCTATCTCGTCCATCCCTGAAAGTATGTAGGTACTCATAACAATGTTATTATTTTGTGTCTTTCCTTTCCTTCGAGATTCAATTTTCAAAATTACGTTAGTAAGTTAGCGCTGCTTCGCTTCCCACTTATAAGATACGAGTATGTTGTATTATATGTATGTATGTATGTGGGGAACCAGAACAACGGATGGACACTGAGCACATCTACTCTCGTAGCTACAAATAACAATAATTAATACTCGTACAAGGCGTACATAGAACATTGAAAATCTATTCCCAAGAGCAAGAATTAGCCTTTAATTGTGTAAAAATATTCGGAGGGTGGGACGTGCTAAATGGCGTCTGTAAGAAAAAGAAAAACGCAATTAGCTAAGCCTGGTCTGCTTTAGTAGTTTTATCACTCGAATGACAATTTTTTTTTATAGACAACGATATCCACCCTCTCGAGGGGTTTATGTACGAATGAGTAAAAGTATGTGCTCACAAAAGTATGTCAAGTGTAATACATACTCAGTAGATACACCAACCGCCATCCTGTGGCATTCAACTGGAAGACATAGATATGGCAAATAGTGTGCTGCCCTTGGATTATTTCTCGTTGGAAAATCCCATCAAAATTTATCTTTCGCCTTATACGAGTACGAGTATTTCGTAAGAATTTATATCCAGAACACAAATTTTCCACTCATAATGACAGGAAAAAGTGATGCACTGCAGTGCACCGTCAAAGCCTATACCCACCTCATGCAAGGTACATTTATGTATGTACTCGTATACGTACAATGTAGTATATTTTCAGGCGAATATGCAATATTTTTTTAAATGGCCTTTGACGTACTCAAGTGGATAACATTATAACGACAATGACGACGAAAGAACAGATCAATAAATTCAAAGACCGTTGTATAATTACATACGAACGACAGCGAGGACCGAAACGACCAGCAAACCCCTTGTTTTGTCTCCCGAAATAATTTATTTATTTTTTGTTGACAAACGAAGACCGAGTGGGATTAGGAAAATGAAAACGAAATAAGAATTGAATACCGTCTATTCTATACTATATATAGGATGAATTCGGTGTTCTGTGTGCCCGAATAACCATAATGATTGTTAGTCGTTTTCGTTTTCATTCTCGTTCTCGTTCTCGTTCCATTTTCTAATGACAATCTTCTGTGCCTAGGATGGGGATATTGAATGGGAAAAATGGGAAAACTTTATTTTTATCTAATGGGCGTTCTCTCATTTCAAAGTATGATGATCCGTTTATTTAATAGAAGTCCCTTTTGTAAAGGAAACCAAATCTTCTTCTGTGCTTGAGTAGATTACGATTGAAATTTTTCATGTATACATATGTATTTGGAAAGCACATAATGTAATAACCTAATAAAATATTCTTATACAAATTTTGTATTTTATTTAACTCATTCCAGCGATTGGATAAATGCTATAACAAAAACGGTAAGCAATTTTCTAGGAAGAGTAGAATTAGAACACGGCTAACGAAACATTCTTATCTTTTTTTTCAGTTACCACCGCCACCACAAATTGAACTCGTCGTTGACAAGCCGCATTTGATGAATGTCCTCCGTAGGCCACTGGTTCGAATAAGGCGTAAGTTGCGAGTAAACTATTTGACTGAATTCCATCCCTAGTAGAATGTTTTTGTCGGTTTTCATTTCAATCACATGAAGCTTTAAGAGGAATACAGAGTAGGGGGTAATTTGCAAATCCTTTCTATTATTTGGTGTTTAATATGAAAATTGGGCGTACCAGACAATTTGACGACAGACTAAAAATCTACACATCTCGCAGCTCGAATTTATTTTATATATGAAATATGAATATCATTAATTGTCATATTCTTAGATTTTATTACAGTATTAGTTATATTTGAATAGTAACGCCACATAAGAGTGCTCTTTTAAGGGGTTAGGCCACCCTAGAGGTCGAAAAAATAGGCTTTTTTATGATTTTTTTTTTCAGAAATACTACAAATGAAATCGAGATTTTAACAAAGATTATTTATTATACATTATATCAATGACCTTATACAAAAAAAATTTTGAAGCGATTAATTTCAAAATGGCGGCTGTGCAGCGTTTTTCGATGACGTCTCCGTTTTTTAAGGGTCCACGGCCGGAAACATAACTCAGACAGTTTTCAACCGATTTATATATCTTGATTGAATATATCTTGAAAAATACATTGTCTATAGAAGCACGTTGGATTTTTTCGATATATTAATTTTTGGCCAAATGGCGCACTTCCAAAGTGAAAAGTGATGAATTTGCCTAAAAAATCATCAGATAATTGATAATAACAAATGAACTATTCAATATAAAAAGAAATCCTACGTACTTCCATAGAAAATCATAAGGAAATTTTGCAATACCTTTAATTTGCGATGGCTGCACTGAGTACTTAGAGATTTTTCCTGCTCAGTCTTGACATACCACTTTGATCACAAAGTTCCCGGAATTTATTCAGTAAACTAAAAATACAAGTTTATTCATCTAAATCTATATCGTCCCCATCAAAGTTATCCCCATCGACTGCAGTACACTTATGCCAGCGCTTGATCCAATCCTCGAAACATTTTTTATATTCGGTTTCCGGTATGTCCATCAGTGCTTCCTGCGATTTTTCCATTACTTCCTCTCGGCTGCTGAAATGCGTTCCCGTAATGGTTTTTTAACTCGATTGAACAGAAAGAAGTCACAGGGAGCCAAATCAGGTGAATTTGGTGGCTGTTGGATGGTATTTGTTGCATTTTTCAGCCTCGCAAATCATGTCTTTTGCGACGTCAACACGGTCTCTTTTTTGCATGAAATTGAGGTCTTTTGGCACCAACTTTGCTGCTATACGACGGAAACCCAAGCATTAACCAAAATGTCTTGGACGGATCCATAGGCATTGTGCAAGTCCTCCGCTATCTTTCTGATGGTTAATTTGCGGTTATTGACCAACATTTCTTTGACTTTATCAATGTTTTCGTCGCTTTTCGATGTCAATGGTCATCATCTTCGATTGACTCACGACCACTTTGAACCGCTCGTGCCACTGGTAAACGACCGTTTTCTTTAGAGAATCGTTGCCGAAACACTTTTCCAATATTTCCAACGTTCGCGCACCATTAAAGGCCCCGTTAAACAGAGCGCGTTTTAACCGGAGATGTCCCATTTAGAGAGTGTTGTGCTGAAAATGTTTACAGCGAAAATTCAATAACAAGTTTGTTAGAAATGCGAAGATTATTTCCTTTTAATTTCAGTTGATACAGCTGCGAACCTTACATCCGAAACTTACTAGTAATTCATAACTGTCCCGATTAGAGAAGTCACAATTGTTTTTTTTTTCGAGTCTAGTGTCCCAATTGACTCGAATTGTCCCGATTAGAGAAGTCACATTAAGTTAAGTTAGTGTCCCAATTAGGAGGTGTCCCGATTACAGAGAGTATATTGTATGAAAACTCTTAGGGTTGGCAAATAGGCTGTTCCGATTGGTGCCCCAACTCAGTAAATTTTTTCGAGTTTTTTTTTTACGATAGTCTTTTGATATATTTGTACCTTCTAGAACTGTCCCATTCGAGATTTTTGCTTTCGATATTTATAAAATGGATGAGAATCTTGGAAGCCGATTGATTGGGTTACTGACAGGCCCATAGTGGGTCTCGTCCGTTACAATGTTATCCATATTTGATGCCATCAGCACTGTATGTGATGGGGCTTGTAAGTCTATTCTGTATTAGGCTCACTGTTACTCCATATGCGACAATTATCTTACCAGCAAACCATGATGCTAGGCTTAAGCGACAAAATCTTCATGTTGTAAGTCCTTATTTCAATACGAGAAAAAGGAGCGAAAGGGAACTTGCAGATGAGTTAGCAAGGGGTTGGCATTGTCTATAACCGAGATGGTGAATATAGCACCGCCATCATGCGGCATCAGGGCAAAACTCAACAACACAACTATTAACATGGCGGACCACAGATGGTTAAGTATAGAGAGGCATAGGGTATCCAAGGCTCTTTAGCCGGCCCTAGACCGCAAAATGTAATCGTTGCACTGAATAGGCCAAAATTAAGAACTCTAAATGTTATATTCTCCGGGCATTTTCTCCTGAGGAAACATGCCAAAAGACGAATACAGATACTGCAATGACATAGGTATATCGGAGGATAATGAACACATTCTTTCTGAGCAATAGCCTGACATATTGCTAGTTCTCGAAAGACAGTTTTAGGGAATCACTTCTTTAACACACAGGAAGAGGCTGGCCATTTTGGACATTTTGCAGGGAAATTAAATGGTTTAACGGAATACGATGGTCCCAGCGGATCGCGATTATCGCCCATTATGGTGCCTTGTGTCGGCTCAGCCTCATAACCCCTTACAAACTAACCTAGGGTTTCACATAATATAAAATAAAGTTTGTCTATAATATATGTACTCATACAACAACTTGGACCTATTTCAAATGACTGATCAGTTTTTTTTTCAATTTCGGGCTTAAGCTAGTCTTTTATTTAGTATTTAAATTCATATTCTTACTAAGCTAAGGTTTATTTTTCTTACAGCGGCGACAGCCACCGAAGTTAAGGATAGGAAAAATCAATCCCAAAGCGAACAAGCCCAACCGGTAGCTCCGCTTCCGGTTCTGAATCCTCTCGTTAAGAGTGATGCTGCTGTTGCTATTCTCAGTAAAAAACCAGACTCCAAAGCGTCCTTGGCTTGTGTACTACCGTGGGGACATGGCTGGGGATGGGCTACATTGCCAAACGGAGTATGGAGTGGTGGTAAGCATTTAGTCCTTTTTTAACTTGGTATAGAAAATGCTGTTTATATTGTCCATACCCTTTTTAACCTCTTATAATATATAATGCATCAACTTACAGGACTCACTTGGTCTCAATGCGAAGACACATTTACCCTGCATGCCTTACCAACGACCCATTGCACCAATCTTGTCGACACTGTTGCATGCAACGGAGCAATCTACCATACCGATATTGGCGGCTTTGACTTTCATTCGACTGGTGTCGAGGACATCGGCGGCGAAGACTTTGATTACGCAATGGATTGCGGAGACTTTATATTTTAATTAACTTCCACAACACTCAAGCGGATTCATTTTATAGCAAACAAAATATTGAAGCGGAATTTTAATTTTAATCTTTAGTTAAGTTTTTTAAATAACAACAAACGTAATATATATTTTTATATATGTGTATTGGGAAAGTTACTGAAAAGTCATTAACGCTTAATAATACGGGTATAAACATATACATATACATATATACACACAAACATCCATAAATTAACATATAGTTTAAAGCAACTCACATCTAATGTCCAAACCTATTTGATTAAAGTGGCACAACATTATTTTTTCATGGATCTGGAGAATGTTGTGGAGGGGGAGCAATTCGCAATTTTTTTCAATTCCACTTTGAGTGAGCCGTGACATCGGGGTAAAACAGCACTTTTTTCTTTGGCAAACGAATACTTTTTTTTTATTATATCCTCGTTGAATCTGTCCAATAACGTGCCGGTAATTGTTTTTCGAATATTCTAAATAGTTGATGTGTATTGTTCCCTGCGAATCTCAAACCTTTCCAGTCGATGGATCTGTCTTCACCTTCTTTGGTGCAGGTTGGCTAAGATAAATCTAATTTCATTTCTGGCAACGAGTAATGGATTCAAGTTTAATTAATAGTTACGAAACGACAATTAAACTTGACCGGAGAGCGCTCAAACCTGTTCAAACACTCCTTCTTAGTGGTTATCTGGGTCCAGTTTTGATCCAGACCGAGCACCTATCGCGTCGACGAATACAAACACAAACAAACATAGACTCTTCAATGCTTTTGTTTTAATCTTCTGTCGGAAAAGATTTAATCTTCTAAAAGTAATGAGACTTGCTTCTGTGATGTTATTGTGGAATTCTATTAATTATTCTATTAACTAGACTGCTGGCTAGTCTCTCTATTCTGTCGAGTGTCGAGCAGATGAGAATATTTTTTTGGGACTAAACTCGAGACATGGAAACAATATTCAAGTTAACTATACTCTGCTCCACAAAAGTTGTCAGTACAGGGAAGATAGGACGTTTGCCTCTCATTCTGGTTGCAATAGCTTTAATAAATCTGTCCGTCTTTTAAGCTCGCACTGGGTTACCATAGTATGCATGAAAAATCGCCGCAAATCGGAGAGCAATACCCATAGGGCTACCATCTGCTGATTTGAAAGCAACACAATTTGTTGAACGAAAAAAAGATAATTGTGTACGAAGTGGACACCACCTCAATTTTTATAACATTTTGGTATGTTGTAAAGGGCATGTTTTCCAGTATTTTGGTGTATCAATGTTATATATCGGAAACGATTAGCTTACGAGATATAGGCTAAAAACAAAAAAAAAAGTCACTATTCGTTTCCACACCCAAAACTCATCTCGCGCAAATAACGTTAATTATAAATCACAAAAATCGAAAAAGCGTTCAAATTCATTTTAACGGTTTCACCAGAAAAACAAGAAAGTTGAAAAAACAAAAGCCATGTGGCAATACCCTCACATACTCAAATTAATTTTATTGATTCCAAAGCTATTTGACAAAAACCACAGAAAAAGCATTAACGATTAGCTTCAACTTAATAATAGTAACACTGTTTTGATGTGGATATTTTCTGTATACACAGCGATTGGCAGCCACACTCCACACATAATCATTCAGCCACTGACTGTGGAGTTGGCCGGTCATGCAATGGTGGGATGTAGGCGTAAATTACAAAACCAAAACCTGTGTAAGTCAGTGCTTTGGTTTTTATTTCAGTGGCGATTTCTCTAATTGAGTGCCGTGAAGATATATACCGGCACCAGTGTTTGAAAAAAAGCTCCCCCATAAGGCCTGTACTGACAATTTTTGTGGAACAGAGTATAAATAGTACGTTTACACCGATCCGAAATCCGAGATTTCAGAAAAAATCTCGAGATTTCGACCAGATTTCATCACACATCTTCCTGTCACCGAAATCTCGATTTTATCGTATGGTAGTATTCGTAGTATTCCGCTAAAGCTCCTAGTGAGTAGGCAATTACAATTCTTTTGGCAGACGAATACTTTTGCGAAAATTAGTGATTTTTTTTCAAGAGATTTTAGCTCGTTGCAAAATGTTAAAAAGGATTCCAGAGATATTCAGAAATTTTCTTTCAAAAAAGCATTGTCGCTACATTTTTTTCCCAGAAAGCACCCGCGTCTCTGTAAATAAAATAATTGTTTTTACAATTGCATATTTTCAATTTAAAATAAATATTGCTCTTACAATAGTTCAATTTTTGTTTCCAGTTTATATTTCCAGATTGCTCGCATCATTGCAATTTCTTTTTGCCCTGAGTCTGATAATTTTCAATATTATCAACCGCCGCGCCGGCCGTTCACTGTGGTGGATTTGAATTTATGTGTGCCCAAAATATTCATCAAGGCGATCATTTGCTTTTGAGATTGAATATTGCTATTTAATAAAAATTGAAAGTTCTTGAATTCATAGTTGAACTTCCTTAATATATCAATAAAACCTTTACAACAACTCGTTAAATTTTGACATGTAGTGTCAAATGAAATCTTTCTTTTGGTGTTAACACCCTTTTTAGATTCCAAGATTTAAACCTCGCAATCTCGGATTTCATTTTGGTGTAATCGTAGTATAAGACTTGTGTAGGCAAAGGATCTTCGTTGGCGTATCTTAACTTAGTTTGCGCTACAGCTCGAGGTGAACCTGGGCCTGCTTCTCGCAACCATTTGTGTGTGCGTGTTATATTTTTGCACGAATGGGAGGGACCTACAGTTTTTTGCCGACTCCGAACGGCGAGTTGAGAAGCTCAATCGTGACAAATGATACTCTTTGATGCTTGTCAGACATTCGAAAGAGGTGGGCACTGTGAAAAACTTTTAGGTGTTTGCGGCGGGATTCGAACCCAAGACCGCTGGCTCAGTAGTCCAACGCACTAACCACTTGCGCTACGGTGCCCACGTTGGCGTATCTCTTGGCTCTAATCAAATATCCTACATAACTGCAGGTAACCAGATTTTGCGATGTTGGATATGTGTTCGTGTATGTTAGGCCAAATAAGTGCATGGTGCCCTTGTTATTAATAATTTGGTGTCAATTTGAAGCTGTGCTACAAAAGACGGTTTATTTTTTTGGAAAATTCGCACTTTAGTTCAAAAGCATAGATATTCTGAAGATCTTCGTTTAATAAGCGAACTTAGTCGCATCGTTGACATAAATACTCTGTTACCTTGTATTGAAGTTCTTATACCAGGTGGTAAATCTTTCCTCCCCACACTTGATTTCGATACACCAAACTACATATTTATGCGGCTCTATGCAGCAGAATAACGCCAGCGAGAGAGATGCCAGCGAAAATCTATTAAGTTGAACGGCAAAGGTACACAGTGACTTCGCGTTCATGTAAGAATACAATTTTGAATATATGTATGTATGTATAAACATACTACATACATACTTACATACACATGTATGTTGTAAATGGACTTAGATATGAGAACTGTTGTAATCTTTTATTTATTAAGAAATTCATCCAAATTTGCATCCATTTTAATTTGCCCTTTTAATTTCTTACCTTGAAGAAATAATAATAAACTAAAAATACGAAAAAAACAAAACTTAAACTAACCAAATGTCTAGTATGTGAATTTAAGAAATTATGTCAAATACATGTAAACATTAAGTGTTCAGAGCACATAAGGGCCAAACGGATTTTTGGTCAAATTCTTAATAAGGCGGGAGACTCACCCATTCGATGGAACGATTTTTATTGAACTGAACTGAGAATTTCGCCTACAATCAATGGAGTTATTTCGATATATGTAAATGTAGATTAAAAAATAAATTGATGGAATTAAAAAATAAAAATAAAAACAAACAAAAAACACAAAGAAAACAATGTATTAGCCCTTAGGATTTTTAAATGTGATGTTAGATGTAAAAGAATATATACATGTATATTTATTAATGTCAAAACCAAAATGCAAAACAGTGCATTATATATATTTATATGTACCTATAGACATTTTCTTAAGCCAAAAAAATTAAATAAATTTATTTTGTAATGAAACGAAAACGTTGGAATATTTAAATACAAAATAACTCATTGTATACATTACGTATGTGTATGTAAGCGAAAATACATAACGTTACATGAAGTATATATATAAAATCACCGCCATTTTTAAACCGTTAAATCAGTGTTATATACCTTGTCGTAAACAATTTCATTTTAAAGCAAATGTCTTTTACATAGTATATTTAAGTATGTCAGATTTAAGTTATTATTTTACTTGAGTTAAATTATTTTATACCTTAACTTTAAATTTGCTTATTAAATTTGATAAATCTAAGATTCAATGCTGCGTTAGAAAGGTGTACCTACAGTCTCTAACTTAACTGAAACATTGACTCTGTGTTGCGCGAAGTCTGTTATAAGTCAAACCTTTCTGAATTTCTGATAGAAACAACGTCGTCCTGTCTCTCTTATTTCCGTTATGAACTTCCTTCCATAAGTATATAAACTAAAAAAAAGTTTCTGTATGACTTAAATTGAAACTACCTTAAATTAATCAACTCAAATGTTCTACCAAGAAAAGAGATTTGTTAACACGAGCTACGCAAATGAACTTGAAATGAACATTGCTACTTAAGTAATTGCAACTTTTTTCAGATGTCGAGAGTGCGAGCCAAAGTTGTCGTTATTTGAGCCAAAGTAGCTGAAAATCTATCACACTTGCACATGCAGCCACATATTAGGCAAATAAAAGGCTAGGTTCGATAGATCCCATACAATAATCCATATGTCGCTGGTTCAAATACGGCTCGAAGGACCATGAAAATCTATAACAACTTTCGATTTTATACCAATCGACTTATGCAGCCTCATATAAGGTAAAAAAAAATAGTACGTGTAGAACTTACGCGCGACCGAGGTGAAACTTCTTAGCTACATATAATCGTAGACAAAGGAAGATGAATTTGTGACAAAAGGAAGAGACATGTAGGTATACAATTTTCGAATTCATTGGATATTCAAAGAATATTCCCCGTTATTTCTCGTCAAAAAATCCTTGAAATTATTCTGCCTTATTTTTCGCTGTCTCTTCTTTGTTCCCTATTCCCCACACCACTGATACCCATCCATACTTACCTCGCAACCAACCGAAGTTGAGTAAGAAGATGATTCTTTAGTGGTCCCCCATCTAACTACTACCCGCGCGCGACGCTGCTTGATTTCGGTGATCGAAACGGATGAGACGGGTTGCAGCAAAAGGAAATATGAAAAAAAAAGTGTGTATACCGAAGTCACAACCCACTGAAGGATGGTTGACTCGCACGACCATGTAACTTAAAACGGTTTGAAACCAATCTATTGGATCGATGCAGCAATCATTCGGTTGCGATTAATGTTTGTCGTTTAAAACGTGGGCATTTTTTTTTACTCTGCATGTGGTGTCTATGTAAATTACCTGTGGTTAAACGTTTAACGCAACCATATAAGGCTAGATGACTAGGCGACCATTGAACGCAACCTTTCAAAGTCGAGTAAGAAGTTTCACTTCAATAAAAGGCTTCGTTCGATTGACCACACACAATAATCCATAGGTCGCTGGTTTAAATCCGGTGCGAAGGACCAAGAAGATCTATAGCGCTTTTAGATTTTATACCAATCTTCTTATTCAGCCTCACATTAAGGTGAATAAAAGGCTTGTTTCGATTGATCACATACATACATCAATTCTTTATTTCTCCTTTTTTATACATAAAATTGTACTGACCTCAGCATTACAAATAACAGTGCACAAAAGAAATAAAATATGAAACTGCAACTAATAACAAGAATAGCTTACATCTACAAAGGTCATTGCCTTACAATGCTTACGATACATATTGCCGGAATCACTTATGTGTTTTTGTTAATTTCATCAACAGTGGCCCTTTTCAAATGACTTAAGTATGAAACGACTTTATATGCAATGTTGTGCAGACTAACTTAGTTAACAGGCCTTCAACCCGTAGATGGGGTCCCTCAGTGCGTCAGGCTTTATACGTATCGTAGATATCGTCAACGCCTCTAGATCGCCCAAGTAGTTTTGACAGCTATTTGGTGGCAATTTCGATTAAACCAGCAAATTTTTAATTACTCTGAATCGTAATCATTTAATATGTAATCGATTTAAGTTCCTAAATTAAGTTTTTTGCCGATCGCGACATTGTGATTTGGCCTAAATACATAAGTTCAGTTCAAATGGGTGCTGTTTATAAGCTTTGTTTGAAAACACATTGCAGTCCTTTTTTAAGAATATGCTGTCTGAATGTCCGGTACATGCCAAGAGGCCCACGAATGTTATCGACAACCATAACACGAGTGCACTAAAAAACAGTATGACTCTTTTAAATGATCACCCTCCGACTGGTCATGTAAAAATAATGTTAAACAAAAACAAATGCATATGAATACACCTAAAATTACAAATGTAATATAGCCTAAGCCAAATGCATGAGATTTGATTCTTTTAATTTTTTTTTTAATTTAAAAACACAGATTCGAAGTATCTGCAAAATGCCTAAATTTATTTTGTTTGCAACATATTTTAGGTTAGGTAGCAGTGGCTGCCAGTAACGAGTACCAGCAAACTTAGGCCTATACACGCTCATTGTGATACCAAGGATATTGGGGATATTTAACCCAGCTACTGACGAGAACCATTTGGAACTTCGTATAAAGCGAAAAAGGCTTTTCACGTCTTTTTGTGCTAGGCCACTAGGATTGTCAAAGAAGTATTCTCCTAGTTGTAGTTTTCTACTTCGAGAAAGAGCTGGGCTTGAACAGAGGAGATGTGTTGTGCTCTCTTCCTCTTCTTCGTCTCTGCAACTTCTACAGAAGTTGCATGCTAGCCTATAAGGCAGTGTCCTGTTATAACACCAAAAGTCGTGCTTATATGTAGTCTTTTTAGGGACAGAAGATATTTGAAGCGGTTTAGATCTAGTCTAGGCAGATAGTTCTACCTTCCCATCTAGCATTGGTTTTATTGACTGTGTCAAATTTGAGTGCTAGCTTGTAAGTAGCGAGGAGCATACGCATACCTTTATTCTTCTTATCGTGTAGAATAGGTATTGTTGTTCCTAGTTTAGTGAGCTCGTCAGCTTTACAATTCCATAGAATGTCTGTGTTCTCCGGCACCCAACAAAGGTGAATATTAAACTGCTTAGCCATCTCTATAAGAGATGAACAGCAGTTGGAGGTTGTCTTAGAAGTGGATGAGACTGATTCCAGAGATTTCAAGGCCGCCTGACTATCCGAGAAAATGCTAATATCGTTAGAAGATATCCATCCCTCTTGATCCAGGACAGTGCTTCTGAAATCGCCATAATCTCCGCTTGAAACACGCTACAGTGATCCGGGAGGCGGAAGGAGAGAGACTTTTAATCTATCTGAAAAAACACATTCTTTCTTCACTATCATTGGAACACATATTTACAGTAGTACATACTAAATATTTTGTCAATGTTCCCATATTAGAAATTGAAAATAACGATTTGCCGCTTTCTTTTAGAACGCCTCTAATGACGCAACAAGAACGCCTCTAATGACGCAACAGCAAAACTACTCGTCACTGCGAAAGGAATTTCCTTTTTTTTTCTTCAATTTGTGCTTCTAGAGATTTTCCTAAATCTAGCCTTATAAAGTCTTCCTAAACTTAATTTTTTCATTGGATCCTTAATCATTAAAAAAAATCAATCTGACACATTTAAAATTTTATAAAATTGTTATAAATAAACACTCACCGTAATGACATTGTTTTAAAAACAATTGAATATATATTTATTTTTGTTGTCCGAAACGCAAAATATTTTTATACATACCTACATACAATGCATATAATGAAATTCAATTGTAAGAACAAAACACCAATTTGCAATACTAAAGAACTCGTGGTAATTGTATATACATAGAGATCACAGTAAATATTAAAAGAAACAGATATACATATATGTACAAACATACGTATATTTTTAACCTTTGTTGAGCAAATATTTTTCTTTCATATATTTTTTTTATATATAATGTAAACGTATACTTAAATGTATGCCAAAATATGTGCCAAATACCACAGGATGAGCAGAGCTCATCAATATAACAATCAAGGGAATTCTTAAAAAAAGAAAACACTCATAAGTATATATTTTCTAGATTCTCTTAAAGAAAATTGAACCACCCCTCCAAATCTATGAAATATTTTATACTAGAAACAAAATAAATTTAAACACATATTTATATGTACAATATATATAAAAAAAAAAAACTAGAGGAGCCCGAAAAATAGCCTGTAAAGTTCTTGAAAATCGATCGGTAAGGCATCCGCGTAGATCCTTTCCAAAAAAAAAAAATTAATATAATAGGTATAACATAATGTTGAGACTATAGAGAAAAATATGTACTTTAAGTTTTTAAAATGATTAAGCTGCATGAAATGAATGTATAAAAAAAGACTTAAAAGCTGAAAACAATTTAACATGAAAATTCTCAAATATGTGTGTTAGAGTTATAAAAAAATAACAAAATGCAATACATATATTTAATTAAAAAAATGAAAATAAGAACAAATCTTTAATTGTCAATTAATGTTAAATGACAAAGATGTAAAGAAACGAATATATATGTACGTATGTACTCCAACCTACGAGTATATAAAAATTAATTTGTGTTTTTGTAACTAAATGTTAAACTAAGGAGTTATTTGTTTAGATATGTGTCACAAACAAACACAACATGGAAAATGTTTATAAAATTGTCATTGTCGATGTTTAAAAAAAAAAAAGTAAAAGCACTCTACAAAGGACAGTTTTTCTATAATTTTGTTTGTCTAATATATGTTGGTCTGATGTCTTTGATTGCTGCCTAAAATCAACAATCTATGTGAGATTTTGTATAAAGTTGGATCGGAAGAAATTTGAAATTAAAATGATATACATAAACATGATATAATTTGGTAATTTTGAGTACACTAGTTTGGTGAATATAGACTTCAAAAAATTAGCCGGCTCTGGACGCAGCGTTGCCGATGTGGCACGATCGTGCCTTTTTGACACGGTAATTTCCTTTAGGCACGCAGGCACGAAAAAATAAATGTTGGCACGTTTTTCTTATTTCCATTATTTGACTGGAACTTAAACTCATAATAAATAATATAAATTTGAAAGTGTAAGTACGGTTTAGCTAATCATCAATAGAATCAGACGCGCTCGTTCAAAATTATAGCATGAATACACTTAATCCGGAAAAATAATTTAAATGAAGATTACAAGTCTGTTCAATGAGACTGTTCTGGGCAGAAAAGAACAGAAAAATACCTACAATGTTTTCGTGTTCAGTGCGAAAACTTTCTGTCCGAGATTGATCTGCTTTGTGTTCAATAACTCTGAGCTGGACAGCTTTTCTGCACCTACTCTTGAGGTAGAACAGATTTGTGAGAAATGTCAAAATCACCTTTGATTGCATATCTTATTTTTTACTTGAAGTGAAAAGTGTTTCGATGAGATTTGAGTTTACCAATTTGAAGAAATCGAAATTCAATCGGAAAAAGGTTTAGTTACATATTTTAAAATGTAATAAATAATTTGGAAAATATTAAGAACAACAATTGACAGTGAAGTTGTCATCTTTGACAAAGAAACATATGGCTATCATTTTTTATTCTATTTTGATCTGCTGTTTTTGACAAATCTGTGCTGTTCTCCTATTTCCTCATTGAACAAAGATTACCTATGTTAATTCATAATGATGATATTTGCTAATACACACATTTTAAGCCGATACGTATATAATGATATTTTAATCGGCACTAAATGTACAGAAGGGTTTAAAAATTAAGAGAAAAAGATTCCCAACAATTTTGTAAAAAAACGTTTGCTAAAATGAAAATGAGAAAAACCTGTAATTTTTGTTTGATTACGCACGCTTTCGCTTAAAATGGCACGGTATTTAAGCGGATGAGGCACGATATTTTGTTTTTGAGCGGCAACGCTGCGTCTGGAGCTGCATAATAATTATCCCGTGGCTAATATTTGACATTTGTATATACCCATGAAGGCACGAGAGAGACGACGAGAGCTTTTGTGTTTGTTTCAGTTTTCTCAATCGATTGTCGGTGGACAACTGTAATGCACTAGTGTTCACATACGATGGAAGAACTACCCATCGCGAAAAATATGTTAAAACCAGTTCAACATTTTTTTTTATAAAGAAATGTAATTCATATGATCAATATCGTGCAAATACAAGTAGAATTTATTGTTTGAAAAATACCCTTCATGGGTATATACAAATGTCAAACATTAGCCACAGGATAATTTTTTATGCAGCTCCAGAGCCGGCTTATATTTTGAAGTCTATATTCACCCCACTAGCGTCAAAAATTAGCCAGAGGATAATATTTTAACGCAATTGGCACACGGCCTAAGTTTCCTAATAGGCTGCAAATAAAAAAACGTAGGCATTTTCATGACATTTTAATGCCTTCTTCTGAAAAAAATAATATTCTTATTATATAGGCTTGCATTTTAATATATAGGTACTTAAATTTAATTGATCTCACTTTTTATTGGATTACCTGTATTAACATTATTTTGTGGGTAAAGCAAACACTTTAGGCACTTTGAAAGCAAAGAGGTTCTGTTTTTGCACTCGTGAGGTAACGTTTGTATTATCAGCAAATCAATTTTTGTTTGGTCTTTGGGCAAGGCTGTCGGAAATACTCCACTCCTACCGTAGTTTCTAATATGCATATGTATGTATGTACATACAACAAAAAATTAACAAATAATAGAAACAACGTAGCTTTGAACTTTTTAATATAGAAATAATAGCTGACCCGGCGAACTTCGTTCTGCCCAAATTTGTTAATGTGATATATATATGATATATATATGTGAAATAATAATTTCGGGCATGCACATGTTGCATCATGTAATTCGACGAATTAAAATTGTTTATTCAAAAGGTCTATTAAAAACAATGGAAATAACTGAAGTGTAAAAATATCAATCAAACCTTTTACACTGAAGTGCTTTATGGTACACAATATTTTTCTCGTGTTGTTGTATTCTCGGGCGCGTACACGTACAAAGCGGGAAGTTTGCCGATACGTGAGCACGCCACATGGGAATTCAAGATTGATGCCACAAACCTCCAGCGATTGTCCTTGCGAGTTATTAATTGTCATAGCGAAAGCAAGACGCACGGGAAATTTAAGACCTTTAAATACGAATGGCAAATCGTTTGGAATAAGCGGAATCCGCGGAATGAGAATAATTTCACGTTTGCATTTTCCCCTGAAAGTCTTCACAATCAAACGCGTTCCGTTACAAAGTTTTGGGGCATTGAGGTTGCGCAGCAAAATTATAACAGAGCCGACTTTCAATTTCAAATTGTATTGCGGCAAGCCCTTAGCATCCAAAGAATTCAAAAATTCCGTCGGATAGTTGGTGACTTCGTTTTGGTCCATCACGGAGTCGACAGATTTCTATGAATGTAACTCACCGGCGATTTGATTTTGAATGACAAAATTTAAATGATCAACATGTTTGTTCTCCGCATCCGAAATCGCTCGTGCACTCAGCCAATCATGGTTAGCATAATTTTCATTGACATTCATGATGAGCTCCTCCGGCGTCATTGTAAAGTTGCAAAAATTCAGTGGAAATTCAATCAGACCGGTGACAAATCGACTGGAATCACACCATTTTTAAAACATAGTTAATAATATTTATTTTATCTGACACCTGTCACATTCCGCAATAGCAATATGATCAACCACCTGACAGTTTTTCTAATCATCAACATAATGTCAAAATCATGTGTCAGATGTCATACTGCGCCATGGCAAGAGTTATCAACAAATGTCAGAGTCGATGTGCGGCGCCATCTGTTTTCGAAAAAAATGTACTTAAAACCGTACCTTCCCGGACTTCCAATTTTCCTGGAAATTTTCTGGGATTTTCCTCCACAGTGTCCTCCCGTGCACACAAACAGTCGCGTCACTCATTTTTGCATCTGTTTTCGAAAAAAATTTACTAAAAACCGTACCTTTCCGGACTTCCAATTTTCGTGGAAATTTTCCGAGATTTTCCTCCACAGTGTCCTCCGGTGCACACAAACAGTCGCTATTCATAACTATAAGTCATGAAAAAAATTAAAAAAAAAAAATTCCCCATACAAAATGTATAGAAAAACGATTTCTCTGAATTTTCCAATTTTCTGGAATTTTCCTCCACAGTGTCTTTCTTTGGGCCAATACGAATCCATCAAGCCCAAAATCGTGAAAATCGAGCGATACGTTCACGAGTTATGCGTGCACACACGGACGTCAGTCTACTTTATATATATTTATAAGAATAGATATATATCGGATTTAGTTCGGGTGATCATGAAGGCCATTCCATAAGAGCAATTTCACTTGTTTGCAACCATTGATTTAATAGTTGCCGGGAGTGCTTGGGATCATATGTCATATCCTTTTCAGAAAATGGGAGCATAACCGTATTCAGGATGTTAACTTAGTCCACTGCATACATGTTGTTCTTTATCCAGAAAACTGGTGCATCACCAGATGCTGAGAAGCAGCCCCAAATCATCAGATTACCTCCACCGTGCTTTACTGTCTTCTTTCGGGCGTCTTACATATATTTTCCCATCAGATCCAAACAAATTAATCTTTGTTCCATCCGACCACAAGACATTGCTCCTATTTTGACGGTAGTCTGTTGGCAAAAGCAAGCCTTTGTTGTACATTTTGCTTACTCAGAAAAAGGCCTCTTCTTGGACTCCTTGCCATTAAACCTGGTTCTACTCGTTACAGGTGCGTTTAACTCATTTTTAAGTTCCTCCGAAAAACAAATCGGCTTAGTCTTACAATCTTGGTCCCAACATTGAAGTCTGTCAGACAAATCTGACATTGGATGGCATTTTCGGTGCAGTGCAATAACCCCCGCGGGAATAAGGCCCGCGGGTCTTATTTCCGAAAAAAAAAGGAAATAACACCCGCGGGCCTTATTTCTCTTTTGAAGTGGCTATAAAGCCCACCACAAAAAGGCAAAAAATGGAAATAACACCCGCGGGCCTTATTTCTTTATTAAAGTGGCTATAAGGCCCACTACAAACAAAAAATTAAGACTTTTCAAATCGAATCTTTAGTTTTGGTAGAGCAATAGTGAAGTGAAAAATTAGACAGGTAAGATCATACGTTTTTGAAATACATATATATCGTTGATGCTCGTCGTTTCGACGAATGCTTAGCTTCGAGCGAATTTTTACTTTTACTCTATCTTATGCTCAAAAACTAAATATCTAATTTCTAAATCGAATCTTTAGTTATGGACCATGCGATATAAGGCCAAATTTTGAGATTTGGCCTTATGTCATGGCACTTATAAAACTAACATGAAAGCTAAGTCGAGCATCAACGATATATGTATTTCAAAAACGTATGATCCGAGCCGAGCGTTACCAATTCCAGTAAAGTTTATGCATAACTTTTTATTTCCATAATTTCATAAAAAATAAAAATATGTTATTGTTTGGGTTTTGTTTTTTTTTATTTTTTTATTAGGTACTGAAAATAAATATATTTGGTTTTATTTCCATACACAAATGGAATAAAAGCCCACAAGTAAAAGGCATTAAAGCCCACAGCCTTTGTTGCCATTTCAAAAGAGAAATAAGGCCCGCGGGTCTTATTTCCCAAAAAAAAGGAAATAACACCCGCGGGCCTTATTTCCGCGGGGGTTATTGCACTGCGCCGGCATTTTCTGTCTAGCGGACGTGTTACGTAACACACATATATAATTTTATGTTTTGAATAAAATTTTTGTTCCTTGTTTTTGTTAATGCCTTGAATTTAATTTTTTTTATTAGAGAAATGTTTTTTATAACGATAACATTTTTATTTCTTTTCAAAAGGGGAATATTGCGGCGAAAATAGACAGAAAAAAAGGGGAAAAAATGGCAAAATACTACAAAAAAGGGGAAACTCATTTAGAAAGTCTGGGAACACTGGCTTTACCTCCCACTTCTTACTCTCCTCAGATTATAACATTTCGTGCAAAGCAATCTCGATAGGAACAGTGTTCAGTATCCGCGCAATTTATTCTTACAACGATGCCACTTTTATAACAAAATAATAACATTTACTCACCTTTCTGCTTCTCTGCTGCTATCTTCATTTTTTGCAACTTTAAATATGAATTCGATTTGATTTGCTATAAACTGTGTTTGAATATACCAGAGGTTTTATGTTAAAGTTGTTTAGTTAGTTATTCTTATACACTTCAGAAGAATGTAGTAGTTTAGCCAACCAACCAACTCCAGCTGACAGAAAATCAACTGAACATGGATTCAAAAATTTAAGAAAAACCGGCCAAGTGTGAGTCAGACTCGCACTCAAAGGGTTCCGTAGTCTTACTTTTTATGATATCAACGAATGTTGAATGTTTTACGATATTATGTATATATGTACATTCGTTTTTTTTTTTTTGAAAAAAAATATATTTTTAGAATTTTTGCATGATATACATATGTATATATACATCTTTTGCTGATGGAATCACGAACACATGCAATTCGAAAACATTAAAAACCAGCCGTTGTTTATAGAATAAAGTTAGTATTATTTAAGTAAGCTTGTCAAAGCAACTTCTTGCATCTTATTCAAAGTAAAAGCACTTTTATCTAATTCCGATGATTTACAAAACTGTATGAAATAGAATATTTTATTAGTCTTCCCTTTTTAATTAACCCCGTCCGCTTTCACGTCAGCCTGTATCTTTTGATAAGAATGATCGATCTTATTGTATTAAACACTTGAATAATTATGTCAAACTTTCTACATACATATATACATTTTCATATGTATAAAAACGCACAAAAAAACACAAAAATCTTATCGGGACCAAACTTCTGGAAAAAGTTGTAGAGTAACAACGCAAAGATCAATATGCAAATAAATTATTTATTCCCATTGTTTTAAAATATTTTTACAAGAAATTAAAACTTCTCAAGACATTTGTTTATTCAAGTTGTACAAGTTATGTTAGTTAAGAACAAAAATAGAAACCCTCTTACCTAATGTGTTCATTTCTCAATTAAAAATGAAGAAGTAAATCATTTGAATCTATATAATTATATTTGTATGTATATATGAATAATGAATAAATTCTCCCTATATAACATATATTGTCATTGTCAAAAATTGGCGATCTAAAATGCAACATAGACAAATATGATTCTTCAAGAGAGCTACAATTGGAAATAAGCGGTTCAATGTATGCTGCAGTTATTTGTTCCTCTTTGCCTCGGATAATCATTTGTCTGACCCAGTGCTTCCCAACTCCGATTTTCTCGCCGACTTTCCATCAATCAGAACCTTTCTACTGATATGCGAACATGTCAAACAAAACATGATGGTCCGAACTTTAAAAAATCTATTTAAAACCCGCATGTATATTTAATTTGTTATATGTGCCTTTATAAAGTGAACAATTTGTACTGGACGACAGTTGACCTATGCAACAAAAAATTCAAATTGATTACTCATAAATCATAACCTAAAAGAAAAAGAAAAGAAGTCTGTGTAAAGTTTGTTCTTGCTTTGATGATTTATACCCGAAAACCCCAGGTCGGGAACCAATGCGCTAGTAAGTAAGAAATATGTATTTAGGATTACTTGTTTAACTTGTATTAACTCAAAATAAAATATTTGAGAGGATGTTTGAAATCATTAAACAAGAACTAGCAAATAAATAAAATAAATAAAAAATTGAATTTAAAAAAAAAATGTTTGTGATTGATAGTTAAAAATAAAAATATTTCATTGATGTCGACACCGAGAACTCAATAACTATTGTGTAAAAGAAATTATTAGATAAAAAGTGGGTAAAGTAAAAGCATTAAATATATTTTTAATTTTTGTTCTGGAAAAAGGAAATAAAATAAAAATTAAGAAACATTTATTTAGGGTTTCAAATAGGTTTAAGTTGGTCTAAGCAAATTTTGTAAATGTAGGCGCGTAATATATGTATTATGATAGGAATCCAGTGCAACTGATTCCCCCTAATTATGTTATTGTATTTATTAACAGTTTAGTACGTTTAGTTGTTATTTCATAGCCATTTATTTCTTGTAAAATATTTTTTAAGCAAAACAAATAAAGAATATAATTGTGGAAAGCATTTGTTTGACGGTTGAAATTGTATCTAACTTTTATCTTAGCTACTTGAAGAAATGAAATACAGTGCGTTTCAAGATGATGAGGTCACTTGCAAAATTACGTTATTTTACAACTGTACGTATACATTTATTTTTTGTTAAAAGTGTATTTGAAATTGATAACGGTATCAAGATAGACAAACATGTTGTTGTCGCTTGATTTTCTATCATTCGCTCCACGTGAAAGGACTTAAATTGCAGCGTTTCCAAATTACAAGGCCAGTGCAAAAAAAAATTAAAAAAAAAGAAAATAGCGCCACCTATCAGAAATAACTTGAACATAATATTTTCCTCCTATTGGTATTCTATAACAATAACTAGAACAGACAGTTTTTAAGACTCGATGAACAATTTCAAAATTGAATTTGAACTTTGAGGTAGTGTAGTGTAGTGTCTACCTCAACTCTGCTATAACATCAAAAAATGACATCTCCTCGAAAATCGAACGAAGGATTACTCTTGCCAATCTCTGTTTCTATGGGGTTAGAAGGCAATTGAGTAGTAAAGCCCTTTCCCGATCGACTAAGGAAACTACATACACATATATAATCCTTATCATCCCAGTCTTGCTATATGGAGCTGAAGCCTGGACTTTATCAAAAGCGGATGAAGATATCGTTGGTAGCTTCAAGAGAAAAATCTTTACTTAGTAAGATATTCGTTCAAAAAACTGCGTATTGCACGTTTAAAATGGCTAGGACATGTAGAGCGAATGGACATCAACGCTCCGGCCCGCAGAGTATTCGTAACCAACCCGGATGGTCAGCGCAGCAGAGGACGATCTCGCCTAAGATGGCGTGCACAAGTGAAAAAGGACCTCAACCAACTGGAGGCAGTTGCGCAACTGGAGGCAGTCAGCTAAGGACCGGGGCTAACTGGAAGGGGTTGCTGGTTGGTCCACGCAGGACTGTAGCTTTGTCTTCTCTGTTATAGTTTTTACTAGAATTATAACTCCGCAAAGTGTATGAACAAAATGTATTTTATATGCATACATACTCGTATACGTACATATGTATGTACATACATATATGTACATGCATGAGCAATTGGGTGCGGCCAAGTTGTACACTTTATGTTCACTGGGGTGAGATGAGTCAAGCCCACTTCCCACACCTTACCCAAATGTAATAAAATACCCCAACAAGTACGTTCCACAGCGCCCAAGTTAAAGTACTTCATACTCTTACTCCCAACAGGCAATCCAACTGAAGAGATACTGTACACTCTACGTAATGCTGGCGTACAGTTGTATTTGTATCTATCACGCTGTGCTTTTTTCCAGTATACAAAACTGACGTCACGACCACTTGTCGTGTCTCGTTCTCGTATTGGATTGGATTGGATCTACTGGTCGCGAATATCTCCACATCCACCAGTCGTAGCTTTTGACTTACCGAGAGCGCTTGAACAGAGATAAAGACTTGTTTTCGATTAATTATTTTTTTTGGTTCTTATTTAATTTTTTAAATTCAATATTTTCATATACGTATATCCGTACAAAGACGAACGATATCTCCGATGACTGAACGTTTAGCCGAAGTTTAAATAGGTATCTACTTGACTACAAATTAATAATGTATGCATGTGACCGACATTCTTCGAACCGGCTGAAGAATCTCTCTCGAATTGAAACAGCTGTTATAAGTGAAGTGTTGTTTTGTGTGACAATTTAATCAGGTGTCCTTACAGAGAGTATCTGAAAGTAGTGTCAGTTTGAATCCGCGACTGTATATCCATGCAAATTCCAAATGAGTCACCCACTGCCACCAGAGTGTGGGGAGAAGACTTCCAAATTCCAATTTGGAGAAAACAGAATGGATGATTGCTGATGTGTATACGATGAGTATGTTAACAGAAGTGACATCAGTTATGCTTTCTTTCAAATCGTGATATATTATTTTCCTTGATAATTCTAAATCCGACACTACTTGCTTTGCTTCCATTGAATAATTCAAGGACGGTTAACTAATACCGAATGAAAGAGTATCTCGATACAATTTTACTGTGGAAGCATTGGCCATATTTAGCGATGTCAATGTAACACCTTTTTTCATACATAAATTCGCGCGGAAAGTGGTTGTATCAGCTTCCTACGTGCATTTGTTTTTTTTTTTGCGCAAATAATTTGTCACCCAACAACCTCGCCTTTTGACTGCCGTATAATATTTACGTTACTCATTTGTCAGTAAAGTTAGAAACCGATCGTTTGTATTCCAGAAACTATACAATCTCGGGACCCAGCACATATACATATGTACACAAACCGCCTCAAGCTTATCAGACTTGCAAGAACATACGAACACACGGGTGCTAGCTAACTTAATACGAAGTTTAAATCTTCGATGTGAGTCACCAGCAATAATCTTGAGCAGCCCACGGTTAAAAATAGGAGAGAGAAAATTCAATCAACATCTCGAAACCAGACGAAATATTAGATAGGAAAAAAAAATAAAAAAATTCAGATATAACGATGGCGTCACAAGGTACTGCCACTTCAAGGTTGGCTCAAATACAGGTAAATATACTTTTGTTTTGTTTGTACGGTTGTTGTTGTTGTCGGCTTAAAGCGTTGCCGTTGCGTACTCAACTTTCCTTGAATTGCCTACCCACTAAGAATTTCTCATATATTGTTGTTTATTTTTTAAGTAACTGCATTGTAAGGGTATGTCCGCATCGACAAAAACAATTCATTGCGATATAACAAATGATTTCATGTTAATCATATTCATATTCATTTTTGTATTTTATCATGGAGTTGGAGAAAATTGAGCATATAGCATCTTATTAACAACATTTGTCATTTACACTTCCGCAAGTGCTTGCGATTAATTGATATGTGGGTGAGTGGTATCGATAAACTGGTCTGACCTCGAGTTCTATTAAGTTTATTTTTAATTCACATTATACGAAAAAACAGTCAAATAATCTTAGAAAAGGTGAAATTTGCGTTAAACTTTATAATATTTCCTTCCTCGTATTAATTATTTTCTTTAAATGATTTAACTGTATATACATATGTATTTGGTATCTATGTATTTGTGTGTGTACGTACAGTAAACTTGTGAATAGTGGAATTCAACATTTCTACTATTCCTAATTTTTTCCACAATCGGCAACCTACTTTCTTTTATTAATACTCGATCAATTTTGATATCGGAGCTCAGAATGTGTATGTGCATATGAAGCCGCTAGCAGAATGAGACACACACGAAAAAACAATGGCCTGCGCTGTGCAAGAAATTTTAAGGGTATTCATAACCCCTTAAGCGCGCGTGAATTATAAAAAAAAAATGGAAATGTCAGAATTGTTGGAAAAGGTGGGGTAGTGGTAAGTGCGTTGGACTACTACGCAATGCTGCCCCGGTTCTATCCCAGCAAATATCTCAAAGTTTTTTCACGGTGCCACCTCTTTCGAATGTCTGGCAAGCAGTCAAAGAGTATCATTTGTCATGAGGAGCTTTTCTTATCGCCGTTCGGAGTCGGCAAAAATCTGTAGATCCCTTCCATTCGTGCAACAAAAATATAACACGCACACACAAGTGGTTGCGAGAAGCAGGCCCAGGTTCACCCCGAACTGTAGCGCCACCTAAATTATGTAAAGTAAGTGTCCCCACTCATTTTTCGATATATTCTGAGGGTCATGTATGGAATGAATGCTGAATGAAGTTTGAATATATTTGAAAGAGTGGAATGAACATATATTTGGAAAGAGGGACTGTACCTGTCATATAAAATAATTTTGAGCTAAAAACCAGGACGTCTGGCAACGCTGAACTCAATCGGTAGAACAATAAAAATGTGGATATTGTGAAAACATCATACTTTTGACAGTTGTTATTATTTTTTGTATTAGAAGTAATCTTTATATATAAAAATGAGCTGTTCGTTTGATAACTCTGAACTCATAGACTAACCATCCGATTGAGCTTAAACTTACACTATCACCCCTGTGATCAATTCCGACCGGTTTGAAAACGCAAACCGATTTCAAAAACGGACGAAATTAAAAAGGGTGTGCTGGAATTCGGCCGAAATGAAACAAATTCGAAATAGGGGAAACCTATCGTCGGTCGTTCGGCTGCATATTTGCGTAGGCAGCGAAAACAAGGGTTGAACACACAGTACACATATCTAAGGTAGTATATTGCGCATCTGTCAAACATTTTCAAAGCAAAAAATGGCCGACAACTGTGTGGCATTTCTATGGGATTTAATTCAAATTCATTGTTTTCCTAGTTTTTCTTATCATTTCTTAATAAAATAACATACGTTTTTCTTTATGAAATCGATTTATTCGTTTATCTTTTCATTTTCATTGAGTTTTCTATAGTTATTGTTCGGATATTTCAGTCGGTCATATTTTCTCATCACAGTTCTTTTTATTATTGTTCACACAACATTCGTATACGGCACAACACATTTTTCAAAGTTTTGACAAAAAAGTTAATTAAATAGTATAGAAAACATTAAAAAAACGAAAATTAAATGCAAATATCCTCACAGTTGGCGGCCATTTTCTTGAATTTTTGACAGATGCGCGAACTTGGACGAAAATGAACACTCTAAGTATACTACCTTAGATACGTATACTGTGGGTTGAACAGACAACACCAAATAAAAAGATTTCAGTTGCAGTAGGATTGCTGCGTAGAACGATCGTCAGTGAGACGGCAGCATCCTTTCTATTCATCCACAGTAGCGAGTATTCATATCTTACACTCAAATATATGTACGCACCAGAAAACTTTCATGCGTATTGATACATAAAGTAGAAAAACTTAAAAAAAAACAAACAAGCAATAAAACTCTGCGTGCTTGTCACACAGTAAATTCCCGCAAAAGGGTAATAAAAAAAATAAAAAGGGATCGTGGCAAGACATTCTCAAGGAAAAGAAAATATTTGAATGGAAAAAATCCTGCCTTAGAAACTAAAGAAAAAAAATTAGATTTGTCCTACCTAGCAACTCTAAAAAGTAAGCAAAACATGTAAGATGTGCTAGGTAAAATTGTTCCCCTATGAATTTCAACTAGAATCTTTTATTCTGTTTCAACGACAAAAAACTTTGCCCGACTCGCTGTTTTGGTAAAACCCCTTGCCAAATCAGGATATTTTGCAATGAAGGCAATCACTGCTTGATTGATTTTGGTTTACATTTGTATGATTTCCCCTAAATTAGGTAGAAATAATTAATGTTTTGTTTATAAATCTTCTAAAACATACATTTTGAGTCTTCCGGATTCAATTTCACCAACACAAAACCGAACGAATTGAAAACGTCAATTTCTTTGTGTTTTTCAATTCCGCGACCGATTCTCAGCACACCCCTAATTCGTTCGAATTCGAAGCAATCCGAAAATCATCACACCTAAACTGCTAAAACGTAACGGATTGGATTTCGACCGAAAATCATCACAGGGGTGTATATACTTTTTCTGATGTTTGAAGTGTTCGTACATGAAAAAAATTCAAGTTTTCCGCTAGATGGCGCTGGAACTCAAAAAATTTTAAATTCACCCCTACGATTAAGCTGAAACTTACACAATATATTTGTAAAGAAGTGGGAAATATTCGTACATCAAAAGTTTTCAAGTTTTCCGATAGATGGCGCTGAAACACCCAAATTTCAAAACCATCCGATTGAGCTGAAACTTACAGAATATATTTGTTATGAAGTGAGAAATGTTTGTAAATCAAAAGTTTTCCAAGTTTTCCGATAGATGGCGCTGAAACCTAAAATCTCAAAATTATTACTACAGCAATGCACGATGAAAATCGATTCAGAATTATATTTACGTGCAATATGTAAATATCTAATCAATTCCAAACACATTTGCAAATACAATTCGTGCTTCCAAATGACATCGTTCGGTGCACCAAAAGTTACTCGAAAAAATTTCAGAACATTTTATGACATAAACACTGTTCTCAATGGGTGTAACGAAGCGCACCGGGTAACCACTAGTTTAGAATAAAAGAGTTAAATTGAGTTGTGGCTTAGCGATGGTCGAGGAATAAGGGAATGCACTATATTATGGCGAAGAACTTTCTGGAAACGAAGAAGCGGTAGAAATCATCATCCAGATTCAAATCCATGTCTTCATAATTTGTAGAATAAAGAAAATAAAAATTAATTGAAATTGCAACTTATTTAATTTTATTTCATCATATCGTGGTATTAAACTAAAGAGAACAAGTTAAATAATCGCGTATCTGCTTGGGCTTTATCATAAACTTCCTTCGCGATATCAGGATTTGTTTCCATAAATAAAACCAGAAGCTCCAATTGCTTTTTCTTTGTAATACTTCGCCCTGCATTTGAATTACATAATGATTAAGTTGTTTCTTACATATCGTTATAATATCATTATATATCATATACATATAAAGGTATATAATATTATTTCATAAGCACAAAACTCTTTCACATTTCTCAAAAAAAGCATTGACCAGAAATGTGTGATCGACTACAAGCATCTGTCAAATCGACAAATATCGATCACAATCACAGTACACAATACCTAAATTAGGAATCGCCGATCGATCGTTGATCGACACTCACAATAGGGTCCATAGTCATGAAGATTTTTTACTTTTGTATTTTTTGATTGAAATAGGTACCTACGTAGTTTTTGCTTTTGTTGGATTTGGATGCTTTGTAGTCTGCAAATACGTTAGAATGATAAATAAATAAACAGTTATTATATCAGAGGACCTTTTTTAAAATTGACAGCGACGGCGACCATAAGTCCTTTAAGGAAATTGAAACATCGTTAGCATGAGGTAACATTTACAATGATTCAACAGTTGTAGATACTCGTAGATCGTTGATGAACATCGATTGTAATACAACTTTAGGGTACACATACACAAGTTTTTAATGATTGATAATATAACTTTTATAGGAGATACTATTGCACAGCGAAAGAAGTTTGAATGGAACTTCTTGAGAATTCACAGCATCAGATCCAGATGACATCAAGAAGCTAAACAGTGTATGAAGAGGTTTTCACATTGAAGCTCATGTAGATGTAGGGTATTGGGTAGTCTGTTGCTACATACCTTGTTCGAATTTAGGACTATGTATGACGGGGACCTGAAGTCGTATACTAGGCATTCGAACGAATATATGCTTACACTCGATTAGGTACTATAAACTAGAGTTTATCACAATGAAGCACTCATTCGAGTGTACAAGGAGACTATTTGTTCCGGTATTATGCTGGAAAAGTGTCACCGAATATCCAATCTGATTTGGTTTTTACTGTCTATCAGCCTTTACGGCTTTTCAAATCAAATTGTGACTTGCGACACTCAATTTATTTGTCGTAAAAAGCAGCCTTGGTCTTCTGTAACAGTCTGTCTTTCTGTCATATGTTACTTGTTGTGTCTTAAAACACAGATAAGATAATAGGTGTTGAGTTTCAAAAACGTCAACCTCCTGTTCACACATACTTGACGTGAACATACTTCTTAATCTTATCTGTCAAAATCAACAAAGCTTTACAAACTGAATGCATAATATGATGGGTTTTAGAAGGCTTTAAATTGACATATTATGTACCTATCTAACTGAGAGCTACTGAACTAATTTTCATCATTTGATCAATGGAATATGATGCGTTGTTTTTCTATACACATTATAAATCTGTAGATTTATCAATTTCTTGTAAGTAACCTTTTTGGATGTTAAAAGCCTATAACGCAATTTTTATAAACTAGGCCACCCATTTTAAAATAAGATTCCAAATAACAGCAATTATAAATTTAAGGATTTTGTGTATCGTCAAAAATGCATACCCGCAGTGACTTCAGTCAAAGTGAGAGAATTTCATGAGTTGTGAATAATTTATGTCAATATTTAAGATTTAAATATCTATTGAAATTGAAACTTATCAATTTTGTAATTCCATACACCTAACGAGTATACGAATGTGTCTATCATCAATTATGACATCATTTTATTAATCTAAGTGTTCTAAGGGTGGATGAAGATATTCAAACTTAAAATTGTATAGAACACATACATTATGTACATTGGCAAAAAGAACTACGTATATACATATACCGCACTTTTTGGTAACAGTATAACTACTTTGTGTCCTTTTGTAAATACCAATTGGGAACAGGTGACAGAACACTGCATATTATGACGATTTAGTAAACATTTAAAATGCATCTTTTCCCATGTACGAGTACAAACATATTTTCCAATGCAACCGTACAGAGTGATAGAGATGCAACTATAGACAAAGTTTGATTTGTTATCCATGGTAACGAGGCCAAACGTCATCAAAGAGGAAACTCACTTTGCATACACTCGACACTCGACAGTCGACAATGTCTGAAAGTAAGACATCGTTTTAAATAAAATTAAAACCTATCTATCTTCAAATCTCTTCATTTAACGTGAGTTCTACATATTTCACTTCATGCACGCAATGTCTTTTTAGTTGAAATCATTTCTAAATACGGCCTCGGCAAGGCTACCACGCATGTACCATGTGATAGTATCAATGTCAATGATTATCATTTTATAGAGTTCCACAGCGCTCACATATCCTTGTCTATTCTATGGTGAACCTCAAACCCACCCCTAATTACCATGGAGCTTGTGTATTTATGCATATGGCATACCAATCGTTAATATTAAAAACCCGCTCCTTTGCTTTAGTACAATTCTTTCCGTTAAATCGTTTAGATAACTCGAATGTATTTTAGTGAAAGTTGCAAATAAATTGGAATCGAATAGAATAGGAGTTTTGGAATATTTTGGGTACATTAAAGGCATTATGAATGTCCCGGAATTCACAGCTTTGGCACGATTCTCATCGGATGGTGCACTTAACAATAATTATCACCACATTGTGCCCACAAAGCTAAATGAGTCATGGGCTGGACGACGATTGATAGAGGCACTTAATCAATTGCCTCCCTCTAAATTTGGTTCGTCGACAGATGTAAGTTTTATTAGTAAACGGCAATTATTTGCTAATATAGAAAATAATATCAACAACACTATTACGTGATTACAAAAAAATACATTCATTTGTCCATAATATGGAACCCACTTCTGTTGTCTGAGTGCTGTTTAAGCCGTAACCGAAACATACAGAATTGGTACACTGAGTGTTGGATTATAAGGAAATAAAATTAGTTGGTAGTTACGAGTATAAAGCCATATGTAGTACATTAGTGGGCAACACATCAAAAAAAGACAGTTTAAAGAGTTTCCAAAAAAAAAAAAACTGTTCTCAATAATTGGCTACACGACACTTTCTGACATTCAATGTCTCGGTGTTTAATCTTTACTAATATTATCATAGTTGGGCATTTCAAATTCTCTAGATGGAAGATTTGTCCAGTATGACTAATATTATCTTCTTTTGGTTAAATGACGTTTCCATATTTGTGATAGTTTGCCATGCCAAACAGTTGTTTTGTTCTATTCAAATAATTCGATTCCCATATCAATATCCTATTGAATTGAATATGTATTTATTAACTCGACAGATGAGATTTCAACAAAAGCAGTTACAGGAACGCGAACAACGAAAAATGGAAATGACTGCCTCGAAAGTGAAGGTTCCTGAGATTATTGACAACGAACCAGCAAAAAACCTTACAGCGAAATCGAGTACAACGAAGAATCTCAATTCTAGTATTGGCAACGGAAAGGTATGTTTGCAATAAAATTTGTAAGTTTTTTCAGCTGGTTCTGATCGGCTGGAAGTATTGTACTTCTCAAACTGTAGCAAAAAACAAGTCTTTATGACATCACGAATTTAGACTGATATTTACATAGGTATTTCACTCTGTTAATAATAGAACAGCTTTAATATTATATCAGAAGAGCCTACTGAAATCATCAGAAATTCGCGCGAATTGTTTGCTATTATTTTTTCAATAAGAAAAACTAAATGCGTGAATGTCTGTACGCTAAAAGAAATTGATAGAAAATCGTTTAAAATACAAATAGATAATGTTCAATTACATGGTCGTCATTAGCAAAGTGCACGTAATTAACAGCTGTTTACAGCCGCAAGAAGATACCACACTGAAGGTGCCATCCAAAAGATAGTTTCGGGCGGATGCGTCGGATAGTTTTTGGATTGCAGTTGTAATGGTCAGACAAAAAAATTGAATAATGAAAAGTTTCCTCAACGACTGTGCCCCAATAAAACGGTTCACTATTTTGGTATCTTGACATACCAAAACTATGTATTACGTCTCAGTCTTAAATAGGTTCGATACTTTTTTTGCCCTTACTAGAGCCTTTGAAAACAACATCGACATATTTATAAGCTACTTCCGCAGATTAAGAAAATGTGATGAAGTCTGACAATTTCGCCGATTACATTGTGTCAAAATTGATTTGGCCTTATTTCACTTTGGATAAGTAAATTCGTTTGGCCTTATTTCACTTTCACAGAGTGAAATAAGGCCAAACTTTAAAATTTGGTCTTATCGCACTTTATCAAAGTGAAATCTGATTCACAGGCATCTAGGAGACTGTCTGTCTCTCGTTCTCGTCCTTCATGTGCTCGCGCTGTGTGTAAACATTAAAAGGGTATTCATATCCCCTTAAGCGTGTGTAGATTATAAAAAAAAAAAATAAAAAAATAAGGCCAAATTTTTGCAGTTTGCCTTATTTCACTTGGCGTTATTTCACGGCACCCAACAATCATATTCGGTAAAGCAAACACATGTTATGCTAAAGAACATAAAATAAAATAAAATAAAATAAAACTGAAGACTTTCTTGCTTGGTGTGTATCCATGACTAAAGTTAACACTTAACTTACCTTAAAATTGTATTTCTCGGCTTACACTACTTGTTGGGCGCCACTTTAGAGTTTTGTGATTTTTCAGAACCTTTTCTACTAGTCTCAATTACATGGCTAAGAAAAAAAAAAAGATTGGATGTGCTTAGTGAAGAATGATAGGTCAGAATAACCTCAACGTTCAATCAATATTATATGAAATATCCAGGCGCTTTCACATAAATTTTAGACTGTACTGTAATTTAAAATAATTTCATCTGAAATATACTACTACAGTTTTGAACAGTGTTATTTGACGAAGTGTTTCACCTTATCTTCTGATGGGAACATAACAATAGAACTTAAAAAAATATATAATTAAGCTTAAATTAATTAAAATCTAACAATCTTTGAAGGTGCGCCAAATGTTTAACGAACGTCGAAGGGGACCGGGAATAGACCGCAGTAATCCACTCAAGCCCATAACGTCTAGATCCTCATCATCATCGAGTTCACTAACAACGAAAAACACAGAGCATACCCTCATTCGGAGACAAGAAATTACCGCATTGCGACCCATAAATGGTCGTAAAATGGATAAAAATACGGCGAACAAGGTGACTAATCAAAGGAATAACGACGCCAACAACTCAATAGACTACAACAATGATGAAAACACCAACATATCGCGTAAACATGAGACATATCAGACCGATGACGATGAACTAGACAATGAGACCTTTCCCGGTAAGTGTCCTTGCGATATGTATAATGTTCATTTTCTAACCTTCGGATGTACAGAAAAACAACTAGATGATTCTGATAATTTTGAATTAATATTACCATCGAAGATGGATGAGATCATCATTAACAAACCTAAAGCCAGTCACGGCAACTCAACACCAGAAATTAAATCACAGCGTAGTGCTGGCATTAAGCTGAATCCAGTTCTAACCAAGAAAACACCGCCTGCAGTCGCCGCGAAAGTATCTGGAAGACCTGCACGACCAAAGCTCACTTCAACAAATACAACTAGCCCGACCAGTTCACCTGTAAACGTAACTCAAAAACCGACTTCGTCTAAACCCAAGGTGCTCTGATCAAAAATCTAAATTTTTAAACGTTGTCGTAAATTTTTATTCCGCTTAATTTATATAAATTTTTATAGGCTGCTGTCAAAAGTTCGCCCAAAATGGCTAAACCATTAGCAAATTCTAATCTTGTAAGTTGCACCAAGCCATTTATCTGGAAAAAATAAAATTAAATGCATCTGATTCACAGGCATCTAGGAGACTACCTAAAGATGACACCATATCATCACATCCACCGGGAACAGTTCCATGTAGCATTTGTGACAGGTTCTTCAACGAAGACCGCATTTCTAAACATGAAGAGGTTTGCGAAAAAATGTGCATGAAGAAACGGAAAATCTTCGACGCCTCCAAGCATCGTGTTAAAGGCACTGAAGCCGAGAAATTTTTGAAAAAACCACTGCGCGGATCTAAGGCCGTTACAGTCTCAAAGACTTCGTCAGTAACAACAACCGATTCATCAAAGAAGAGCAATTGGCGTAAAAAACACGAAGAATTTATTGCGGCTATCCGAGCAGCAAAAGAGGTACAAGCTCACTTGGCCAAAGGAGGGAAGTTGTCAGATTTGCCACCACCTCCGCCATCTGAAAACCCGGACTATATAACATGTCCACATTGTTCTCGGAGGTTCAATGAAGCGGCAGCCAATCGTCACATTCCAAAATGTGCCAACATGCTTCACAACAAGCCAAAGCCGGTAGCTAGGCGAAAATAAAAGGATTCTCTAATCCCTCATCGTATTTTCGTTACTTTTTCTCATTTTTAATTCACCGATTCTAACTAAAAATGTGTGAGTGTACACCTAGTAATTCCTACTAACTTGAAATCAGATTTTGGAATGAACATAAGAGCAGGGAGAAGAAAATTCCATTTCCTATAAAAGAAAAAAAGCTATATTCGCAACCTTTCATATGTGATAATAAACGCAATTGTATTTAATTTTACTTAAAACCTAACATTGTTAACATGAGATTAATAATAATAAATAATAAAAAAGAAACCTCTTTTAATATGTACATACATAATATGTACCTATATAATATATTGAACGTGTCTTTCTTAGTTTAAAAGCATCAGGCAACGAATACATGGTAGTCTGTATTTCGGTACAATTTAAAGCCAACCAATGCTAATTTTTCATTTACATATTCGGTAGACCACTTGCAAAAAGATGTATGTATCGGGACCTCAAATACCCTAACTTCAGTTAAGACAATTCGTTCAAAATCAAACCAGCCCTACACTACAAGTCAAAAACAGACATAAGCTCACAAAATTCAAAATTTAAAAAGGTGTTCTTATTTTCTTTTGGATTCCCCTACCCATACTTTTTCTTTAAAAGCTGACCGACAATGCAAAGACCATCACCAAGTACTAAGCGCGTAAGTTTCTATTGAACGTTTTTTTTGCATTCATACATTCTGAGCCCGACACTGATTTGCAGTATTCCAAATCAAAAATTACAGTTTATAATCCTCCGCCAGGATCGGTTCAATGCAGAATATGCAATCGGTTCTTTCATCAAGATCGTATAGCTAAGCATCAGCATGTATGCCGAACGTCCTTGAAAGAACGAAGTGTTTTTGATGCAAGTAGACATCGTCTAAAAGGTACTGAAGCCGAGAAGTACTACAAGCCGACACCGATTCGGGGTTCTGCCACATCAATATGGCCAATACCAGCGAAGAAGACAAGCAATTGGCGTAAGAACCATGAACAATTTATTGCTGCGATCCGAGCAGCAAAGGAAGTACATACTCATTTAGCTAGAGGTGGGAAGCTTTCAGAATTACCTCCTTTCATACCTTCAGAGAATCCTGATTATGTACAATGTCCACATTGCTTAAGGAAGTTTAACGAAACAGTTGCTAACCGTCATATTCCTAAATGCGCCGAAATGATACATAACAAGCTGTGGACGCAAGCTAGAAAAAAATGATGTAACCGGCCGATATTAAGTTATAACGCAAAAACAATGCAAAAACGTAATACAAAAGATATTACATAATTTGAAAGTTTCAAGTCGGTCTTAGGGTCAATCAAAAATTCATAAACATGAGAAGTCATAGAAACTTCTTGGGCACAGCAGGACACGAATGTACGTATATCAAAGCGTTAGCTACACAAAAGAGTAACTACCGAAATAGTTAAGAGCTGGAGTGCCTTTTCACAACAACAAACTAGCCAACCTATCCTCAGACTCATTTAACAAAATGTAACTAGGTTTCTTTTGGGAAATAAAATAAATTACCCCAATAAAATGAAAGGCAAGATGCCAAACCTCTGTCCATTTCTCTTTTTAGGGTTCCGTACCCATATGGTAATACGGAACCATTATAAGTTCGCTCTAACTCAAAAATGTCTGTCACGATAAAAACATCAAGAACCGTTCTTCCTAGAAACTTTACATTATGGTGGTCCACATACATGGACAAAATATTACTCGAAAATATTGTGAAACAACTAAACAGGGTGGGTAAAATGTGAGCTCAAAAAAAAAAAAATTCTGAAAAATATATCATGTGGGATATCATTCGAAAGGGCTCAAGACAAAGATTCCAAAAATATTTTGCTCAGTTTTTTCTGTTAGAAACTTTGGGAGTTATTGTCAAAAATATGTGAAAAATATCATACAAAAAGCACTAGAACTTTTTCTCGAGAACTACGTAAGCCAAAAATATGAAAAAATCATAGTTCGTGAGTGATTAACCATATTTTTGAAGAAAAATATAACGAGTCTCGTAAGTTGTATAGTTTTTGAGAAATTCACGTCGAAAAATTCAATTTTATGTCGAAAAATTCAATTTCACAACAGATTAACTCGTAAACTACTGGACCAATTTCACTGAAATTATCACTATTCGATTAACAATAATTTTGGAAAATTTAAGGCTATCCAAAATTGTGCTGCCATACAAAAAAAATTAAAAAAAATTAATAAAAATACGGATTTTGCAGGAAACGAACCTGAGACCCCTGAACTCAGCCGTGTTCTTAATGTTTATCCAATTTCTCATAGGGAATAATATTACTGATTATAAGTTTGTAAAGTGAATATAGAGTTGGGTCGTTTTCGTTTCTTGTGTTAACGAAACGAAACAGTTATTCAAACAAAGTATATGTATGTAACTAGTCTTAAAACTACGGAACCCTTTGAGCGCGAGTCTGACTCGCACTTGGCCGGTTTTTTATAATTTATAACACAAATACGTACGTATGTACATCTTTTCGGCTTTAAGGTTCAAATGATGCGAATTAATCGTGGAGCGAATGGTCATCAGCGTAATGCAGTAGTAAAAGCATTTCATACAAAAAGTGTTCGTAATGATTATGTTTTATGCACGTAGATATACATATATGTATACAATTATAGGTCTGTTCCCGTACCTGTCCAAAACAGCCGAAAACAGCCGAAATCAGTCAAATCCTGTTCCCGTACGAAGGTTTTTCATATGTTTTGACAGAAGAGTGTAGTTTTCGGCTGTTTTCAACAGTACGGGAACAGACCTTATAATTTTAAAAAAAACACATATCTTGCCTTGGTATAAATGTGCAATCCTGGTTCTATCCGAGGAAACCTCCCGGTGAAGCATGTTTGAAAGTAAGGCTCAGCTTGACTTAATAAATGCGATTAGCTACAATAATATCCAAACTGTAGTCATGCTGAAAATTTCTAAAAAGGCAATCGGTAAAAGTCACGAGTGATGGAACAAAATTCAAAATTGTAAAACCTTTTGCCTTTTCATTATTTTTTCTTCCCACCTTATAGAAGAAAAAAATTCATTAGCCAAGATGGTTAGAGCATCATCATCAATGCCGACGGCAAATCGATCAAGAGTAAGTTTTTTTTTCACTAATTGCCTCGAAATCAATATTCAGATATTTGTTATAGGAAAATGCGGCAAATAACTCCCCATTGCCCGCAGCAAATCGCACAAATGTAAACTTGCTTTTCTATATAAATGTCTTCCTAGTAAATTCTATGCCACATCTCCATAGGAAGTCCCTGGAGTTGGGCTCCATCAATGCCCGGTGTGCAAGAGGTTCTTTAATAGAGATCGCATCAACAGACACAGGGAATTATGCTCTACAAAGAAACGCGCCATATTTGACGCCGGGTTTCATCGCGTACAAGGTACACAATCTGAGAAGTACTACAAGAGGAAGACATAAGAACTTTGAAAAGTAAATAAAAAAAAAATAGTTTTGGGAAACAAAATTTATTTAATCGGAGATGTCTTCCATTTTATTGGGTGGGTCTATTATTGTTTTTACCGCATCAGAAGCGCCATGCATTTCGAGACCTTCTAAGATGTAAGCTAAGTTGTCTAGGCTGGCATCGTCATCGTCCTCAAACCATATTGTCAGCATTGCCCTGCACGCTTCATTTGGAATAGGATTCTCCGTCTCGAAATAAAGCAGCTCATCGATTGTATAGCCCAATTTTTTGCCCAGCTTTTTCCAATCAGCTCCAATTTTCGGAGCTAGTTCCTCAATATTTTCCTTACTCGCCGTGCACGGCTTGTGCATATTTTTGTCGTCTTGTACCACAATAGTCTCGGCCTTCATGAGCTCAGCATCTTCTTGCTCTTCGAATGCTACTTGTTCCTGCTCCGGGGCTTCTACCACGTTTTCGATTGCATTCTCTGGTTGGCCACCAACTTTGTTACTTTCGTTTTTCTCCTTTTGTATTTTCTTTCTCACACTCTCTAGGTAATCCGCAATTTTGTATGAAGGCGCATTGACAAGAGTAAAGAAGTGAGGCGATTGTCTCGCAAGTAAGCGAAGTGCTCGCCATTCAAAGGACGGATCGTTCTTTTCACGGGGATTCTCAATGTAGGTGTCCACGGGTGGAAGGAAATTGCGATCTTCACTTTTGCAGGCCTGCAGATTATCGGGTGATAAATTCCAAAGCCGAGTCAGAACGTCACTGTCAAAACGAAGTCAATTTTAGAATTTATTTTCCCAGGTTTTTTTATTAAACTTACTTTCCCAGGAAAAACTTGCCTTGACGATTTGCATCCTTAATGCTATCTCCCAGAGACTTTCGAGGCCGTTTCAATGGCGGCTTGTAAAGTTCTTCATTCGAGTCGGGTTTTTTGAATTCCTTGCATCCATCGTTCTTCCAGTTATTCCACATTTCTTCTCTCTGAAGCATGTGTTCGACGGTTTTCGCAAACCTTTTGCCATTGGCGGGAGTTTCTCCGATCAGTTTGTATACTTTTGCTTCAGTTTCTTTGATAAACTCTGATTGAGATGATGTCAAGGTATAGGAATCTCTAACAAAGGACAGTTGTTATGTACACATGTATATATGCTTTTACGATACTTACGTTTTAAACTTGACGGTCAGTTGCAAGTACTGGAAAAGTATTAGAAACTGCACCAGCACGGACCTTCTGAAATTCGAATCCGATAGCTGAAGTGCCAAAAGCTTGGGATTTGTAAGAAATTTTGCGAAAAAATTTTCCGATTTCTTGACTGTTTCATCCACTTCCATTTTTATATTTTGTGTAATCATTTCCTTGTTGTCGTCCTTAGATGAGGGCCCCGAACATGGTTCCTCTAACTTAAAACTTGAAAATGCCGACAGTACATTTGTTGCGTGCTGAAAGGTAATTTACTTCAGTATTTTCCTTTACAATATAAACAAAGAAAAGCTAACCGTTTGAAACATTTTCCATTGAACCTTACTGTAGCACTGGTTCGGGTTGCGAAAGAAGTCCTGTAACGACCAGAACTTGCAGTACAAGTTATAGTCTATTTTCACAGGTACATCTTCGACAGTGTCCTCCAGTGCTTCGTCCAAGTCCTTTCCATCGACCCCGAATTCTGTCACGTTGTCCAAATTAAACTCAGATATAATATTAAGTCCAGAACGCTCAGAAAAGGGAAAGAACTTTGCCAGGAACAGCAGAATTCTTCCACAAAAAACAGTGTTCTGAGCCCGAGACAAACGCCGCAGCAGATCATTGCACATGCGAAGAATATTATTTTTGCATGAGGTAAAAAATATGTCTTCCTTCCAAACATTCACTTTGTCTTCGACAAAATGGAATATTTTCTCACATCTATCCAGAGTTACTGCGTCGAAAATATCGCCCAGCAGTACGACAGGAATTGTCACCGAAACGATCTCCTCCCGGGCAGCGGCGACTGAAAGTGTAATCAGTACGCCAACCTTTTCTATGTTCTCACTAAGTTCAAACAAAAGCAACTCGCGAAAGTTCTGATCTAAGGGAGACTTCTTGTCAGCGTCGTTGTTGAATTTGTATGAATCAAATGTTTGTCGAAGGATTTTAACATCTCGGGATTCGAATGCCTCCCGAAGCGATATCTATGCATAAAAATGAGTTTCCGGCCAACAACTTAAATTAGAGTAAAAATATCTTTCTTACCTTAAACTTATTATAGAGTCCATTAAAGTCGGTCGGTGTCCCTTTGGGCACCTGCTCCGAACTAGAGAGCTTGCGACTCATTTTGCAGAGTGAATAAATAAAGAAAGAATTGCTTGGTCTCGTTTTGTTAATTTTATTCCAGCACAGCCTCAGCCATCGTACAAAACAATTTTCATTAGATGACAGTCGAACCGCCAAGTATATTTGACAGGTTCAGGCAAACAGTCTACAAGCAGTTGTCAAGTATTTAATTTTATACAAGTCGTAGGTAGCTATACTTATTTTACACGACCGGCGAAACACGGTCGACTCGTAGTTTTGTGAAGCAAAATGTATAGTGGAAAATAGGTGTGTGTGTTTGTTAACTTTTATTAACACAAATGGGACATCTGTCAAATAGTAAAAGTGGGGGAAAATCCTCTCTTCTTTTTTAATTATCGAATATTTTCACGAAAAACTAATTTCCTTATATTTTGTTAACAAGAAATGGTTGATTTTTCACAAATTGTCAGATTACTGTTTGATAGATGTTTCCCAAGAGTGGACATTTTTTGACAATCTTATTTGGCTCTTCTCTTGATTTTTGACAGTTGAATGGAAATTTACGTAAATTAACAGGTTACCAAACAGACCTAATATATTATTACGGCCGGATAGCAAAATAGGATCTGATCCGGATCAGATCAACAAATAAGTTTGTGTGCATTACAATAACAATCCGAGATCTTGCTTCTTGTCAAGATCAATTTTCGTGATCCAAAAATTAGTTCTACTATTTCTCACTATGGTACACTTTCGTTTATGAATGTTGCTGTATTATCGACAATTGCCAAGGGTAAATGTTGCCAGATTAGAATATAAAAATATTATTGACAATCCAAATATCATTAATGTTATTTTGTTCGAATAAATTAATTTTTCTGCTCATAATGATATTTAAGCGATGTGAAACTGAAATTATAGCTACAAAATATTATCCTGATTCGGTATCTGTTAATCAATATTTACAATTTCCTCCTAAAAAAATAAAACAAGCGCATTAAATTTTCATTTAAAAGAAAATATTAATTCGCATGGCAACTTCGCACTAAATGTCAAAATGAATTTAGCTTGTACAATCACCACAACACAGAACTTTGATCTAGTTTGTTTTATTATTCTGATCTGATCCGGATCAGATCATGGGGATAATAAAACACGGCTAATGTGTACTCTCGAAATTCGGGGTGACACTCAAAAATGATGCACACAAAATTTTTTGCTACTGAGTGACATTCAACGGCCATCTTTATTTTTCTTCGATTGTGTGTATACAAATTTCGTCATCCAGAAAGCAAACACAAGTAGAGAGGGTCGAAAAAGAACAACATAAAGCTAGAACTGCATTTGTCTCGTGTGGTGTGTCGTGACGTTAGCTGTGCACACCTATTTCGTATGGTGTGTTGCAACGCCAACAATTTTTTTTTTCATTTTTGTTTTTTTTTCCTGTTGATATTTGAAAACACCTAAAAAAGTGGCCGTGGTCATATATAATAGGCGCGTTTTTTTCAAATATAGATTTCGAAAAAACTTTCCATACAAAAATAAGACTGGATAATTATCCAGGCTAAGGTATTGAAAACATGTTGCGGAAACATGTTTAGCGTATATAGGTTTGAAAAAAAACACGCCTTATATATGAGCTGATATCTATAGTATGTGAATTTATATATGTATATATGTATTTACATACAATTTTTCGAGTTTCTTACCTACTCATAAAAAATTACTTCGTAAAACAAATTCATCGATTTAGTTCCAAATTTAAGTCAAAAAACCTCTGGTGATATATAGAAAGACGAACGGATATGGCTCAATCGATTATACTAGTGGTGCTAATCATTTATTTAGCAAAATCCGTTATTTAGCGGAACTATTTGGTTCAACGCCTGTTCCGAATTTTGTTTCGAACTGCTATGACGCGACACAAGCCCAACCACACTTGTCTCGTGTGTTGTGTTGTGTCGCGCCATAGCGCCATAGAGCTCTCTGCCGCAAATCGAAAAACGAGAGATGGTGTCACGATACACCACACAGCGACACACCACACGATACAAGTATGACGCTGATTACATTGTGTAACAAAATTTCAAAAAATGTTTGTTTATGTACATTTTTGGATTGTTTATGCTTGGTATATGTCAGCTCATTTCAAAAATGCCAAAAGTTCTTCTTAAGTGTTAGCTATTGCTTCAGAATTTTAACGAAAAGTTGTAATTTTTGAGCATTTATGCACTTTTGTAATTAAAAAAAAATATATAAAAGACAACTTAATTCAAAATGTTACTTCAAATTTTAATAACCTATTATATATCCAAACCAAAAAAAATATTGGCACTTCCGTATGCATTTAGAAGTGCAGAGATTTTCTTGTTTCCCTACTGTGAACTTTGGAATTGCCCCTTTTTAGGTGCAAGACGTAGTCGCCCATCATATTGGGATTCGATTTACCCTGGTACCGGCCCTCCATTTAAGCGATGTATTAGGGAAAATTCTCAGCATGTTTTTTACTAATGCTTCCCACGTTTTCACTAAAAAAAATCTAAATGAAAGTGAAGAACATGTAGTTTTAGCGATATCCTGCACCCTAATATATTAAACCTATCCACTAAGTTTTCTACTAGTTCTACATAATTTTCTATTTTAATATTTCCTCTTTTTATTTCCCTGAATGCTGTCCAAGCATTACGTTCCTTTAATTTGAAGCGGGGGCATAACTACTTTTCCTGATTCTACCAATAGGTGGAACTTTACGTTTTTTTGCATCAGGTATAGTATTAAGGCTTCTCTTAGCGGCCATCTTTTCGTACGATAGTTTTCAGTGTCAGCAGGACTTTTCCATAATTAAATGAAACATTTTTATTTATTTTCTCAACTAACTACTATTCACATTCACTTGCAGAGGTCGAATGATAGGCTTGCTCTGCTTGCATCGCCGTTAACACATTTCGCGATGCCGTTACCGTAAAGCTAATAGTTAGAACGAATGAATACTCAAACTATACTTGACATATCATAAGGAAGCAGAAACTAACAAAAAAAGAACATAAACAAATTTTTGTTACAGTGTTATACGACTCTTTTTTTCGTTCGTTTCGTCTTTCGTCTTTTTGACAGATAGGAGGAGGCGCATAGTAACGAAGTAACGAAAGCAGGAATGAAAATTCTGAGATGAATTTTAAAGCTGATTTTGGAGCTAAATTTAGGGACATTTTACATTTGCTAGTAAACACGCAATTATTATCCTCCATAATAAGTAAATTTAGTGCGATCTTATGTATGAGTGGAGTAGGAGGTGTTAGGAATTCGAAAGATTTTTTTTTTTTTTTGTTTTTTGCCGAGGGTAGGTGAAAATCTTCCATAGACACTATGAGAATAGCAAGCGCGTGCTCATAGTAGTGTCAGATTCTTACTGACCAAAAACACCACCCTTCGATATAATTTTGTTAGATACTGCAACTAAGTTATACTACTTATCAAGCAATTTTTCTATCACGAAATATAAACGTTTGGCAGGTTACTTTCCAATGAAAGATCCTGCATGTTCCACAATTTAGACGCGGTTAATCCTTATCTCGCCAAGTCGAAAGGTTTTGTTCTTTGTAGTCGGCGCAATAAATTGCTCTCATCCAAAATAAGTAGGACTGTATTATTAACATGTCCGATTAGTCGGTTTCTATGTTTTCGCGCGAAGCTTCTACTTTCAGCTTCGATTGTCGGAATTCCGAGATCCCTGTGGATATCGTCGTTTCTAGCATACCACGGTGCTTGGACAATTTCTCTTAGCACTTTATTTTGAAAGGTTTGTAAAATATTGGCATTTGTTTTCTTGGTACAACCCCAAAGTTGTATACCGTAGGTCCACACCGGCTTTAGCACTTGCTTGTATAAAAGCAGTTTGTTCTCGGTACTGAGGTGGGAATGTTTTCCGATCAACCAGTACATTTCTCTATATTTGATATCTAGTTCTTTACGTTTCATTTTCACGTGCGAATTCCACTTCAACCTTGCGTCGAGTGTCATTCCCAGGTATTTGGCTTCATTTGCAAAGGGTATTCGGGCCAAATTTATAAAAATGGGCAAGTCATTAATTTTCCTATAAGTGAAATTCACGTGAACAGATTTAGTTCCGTTAAGGGCGATCCGCCAGTCCTTAGTCCATTCATTTACTTTATTTAATGCGTTTTGCAGTTTGGCAGTCGTTTCCTCGATTGTTTTACCTACCGCTAGGATAGCGGTGTCGTCGGCAAACGTAGCAAGGATAGTGCCATCTTCTTTCGGTATATCACGAGTATATAACAGATAGAGAAGCGGCCCCAGAACGCTTCCTTGCGGTACGCCGGCCAAAATTTCTTTGAGCTCGGAGTATTCATTTCCATTTCTAACACGGAAGAGTCTATTCCCGAGATATGAATTCAAAATCTCGTATAGGTTTGCGGGAAGTACTTGTCGTAGTTTGCATTTCAAGCCATCGTGCCACACCTTATCAAAGGCTTGCGAGACGTCAAGAAATACGGTTGAGCATATCTTTTTTTCTTCTAGTGCTTTTTCGATTACGTTAGTAATTCTATGCACCTGGTCAATCGTCGAATGCTTACTTCTGAACCCAAACTGGTGGTCAGGTATTAGATTATTTGCTTCTATAACCGGTTGGAGACGCCTTAGTAATATCCTCTCGAAAATTTTGGATATGACTGGAAGAAGCGATATTGGTCTGTATGATTTTACTTCATATGACGGTTTTCCTGGTTTTAAAACCATTATGACTTCCGCAACTTTCCATTGGCTCGGTACGTGTTTTAATCTGAGTGCAGCATTTATAATATGGAGAAGCTTAATTAATGCTTTTCTAGGTAAGGCTTTGAGAATTTCTCCGGTAATCAAATCATAACCAGGAGCTTTCTTAGGTTTTAGTTTCGCGATCTCACGTTCGAGTTCTCTAAGCGTCGCAGATCTGCGCGTTAAATCGTCAGATGGTGGAACTACCATCCTTGTGATGTTGATGTTGTCATGAACCACTTGACCAACGTTCGGTTTAAAGGTTTCTTCCAAATGGGCGGCAAAAATATCTGCTTTTTCTTTATCTTCCCTTGCCCATTCATTTTGATTTATTTTAAGTGGCGGCGCAGGGATTTTGGGCCTTTTGGTGCCTTTTACGGCTTTCCAAAGGGAATAATTGGAATCTTTTTTCGCTGTTAAACTCTCAAGGTAAGAGCCTATCGCACGATTTTTAAAATCCTTAATGCTATTCTTTAACAAATTGCAGAGACGATTCAGATATGCTTTATGCTGTGGAGCACGACTCTGTTGCCATCTTTTACGCGCTTTTCTTTTTTCCCTGATTAATTCTTTTATTTCAGAAGGATATCGAAGACCGTATTTGTCCGGCGTTTTTCTTGGATTGGGCGTATTATTCCAAGAGGCGAGCTGTACTATCTCAACGAAGCGATCGACTTCAACCTCAAGTTCATAGGGTGTCGTAAGCGGTACGCTCAGTTCAACATTTACTTCGATTTCGTTCCTAAAGCCTTCCCAGTTAGTTGTTCTACCAGTTAATTTTGCTGGCTCTCGGTTATATACTAGTTTTTCGCTCAATGTCAAAATAACTGGGGAATGATCAGACGACAGATCAAAGCTCTCTTCAACTTTTATGTGGTTGTTATATATTCCTTTCACAACGAAGAAATCGATCAGGTCAGGTATTTTCAAAGTATCAGCTGGCCAGTAAGTCGGTTTGCCCGTCGAATGAAAATCACAACTGTACTCCATACCTGCCCCATAGAGCAATCTACCTTTTTGCGAGATGTATCTAGAGCCCCAAAACGTATGTTTCGCGTTAAAATCGCCGCCAATAATGAAATTAGGTTTCAGCGATTTAAATAAGTTAGTAAAATCACTTTTTTCAAGCGCGGAACGCGGTGGACAGTAGATAGATGAGATTTTAATAGTACGCTGACTATTTTTAACTCGAATTGTGCACAGTTGCAGAGTTTCAAGCTCTATCTTTAGGTCTTCGCATTGTTCAATGCAGTCTTTAATAAACAAGGAAGATCCGCCTCTCGCTTTGCCCGAAGGGTGACAAGCGTGGTAATCAGTATATCCTTTTATTTTTAAATGCGATTCCTTTTTCACGTGAGTTTCAGAAATCAAGCAAATGTCAATATCTTTTTCTCGCATGAATATTTCCAATTCGTCAAGTTTTTGCAAAAGTCCGTTTGCATTCCAAGTACATATTTTTAACATTCTTTTTTCATTCATATTCTAGGTGAAGTACGCGTTTTCCGTGAATAACTCTCGAGCTTAACCAACCTATCGAGAATCATTTTATTTATTTTGCTTTGCTCTTCAAGTTTCGCGAGAATAATTGAGAAAACTTGAGAAGCAGGGTCCGTTGGGATTTCGAGGTTTTCTGATTTTTCGGATGCTGCAGCCTTGGCGTAGGTCTGCACTCCTGCTGTCCGAGGGCTATTACCCGATGTCTTTTCTAATGGCTTTTTATCACCGTTTATTTTAAGACCAGAAGTCGAGGGCTTTTCTGTTATCACCACCTTCTTCCGCTCTGAACCCGGTGGTTTTTGTTTGTTTACGTTCTCCTGACCGATCTTACCATTTGCCTTAGTTAGCGGTTTTATTATTTTATTTTGAGGCTTATGGAGTGTATCTCTTCGTTTTTGCAACTCCTTGGCTACTTCACAGCCTCTATAATTTGCCGGGTGCTTTCCCTTACAATTAGCACAGATTGCAGAGGCTTGCTTGTTTACTCGACAGTCTTGGAATTCGAAAGATGACAGGAAATGAGGATGTAGATGGGACCTAAGGATGGGATATGGCCGGAAAGGGAAAGAGGGTCGCATACGAGGAGCACGGCACGCTTGTGGTTGCACGGCTCTGCTCGTCGGAAATGGGGGGGGATCTTGTCCCCGCATACGACTAACCTACATAAACAAAACATGAATCGTGCCAAGGACAAAACTTCTACTTTACTTACTTGTCTCGGACGGACGTTGAATACCACATTGAAGGGCGCTTTGGGTGGTGTTAAGCGCGGCCATTGTTCGTTAACCCTCCCAACCTGGAGATCCGGCGGCCATTTTAGATCTCCCCAAACGTTCGGATGCCTCGCTGCTCAAACCATCAGCCAGAAGAACTGCGTCCTTTCACACCCCCTGAAACTTCAAACCCTAGCGACTCATGTCACTATCGTAACACCCGAAACAAAAATACAGATTTTCAATGATAGGGCGTGATTGTACATGATTTTATTACTTTTTAGTACGCACAAAAAAAAAGGAGGAAACTGACTTAACAAACAAGAAAATAAATATGTACAAGTGGATTGCAGCACAAAACCAAAATAGCAAAAAAATTTACCAAAAAACTTCCCCGACCTATGTATCTGTACCTTTTCGTACTCGCAAAACAATACGGGGGCCCTACCTAAAGTGAGCTCAGTTTAGGTGTACAACAACAACAAAATTAAACAGGCGAAATCGCGGCAAACTAATCGCGAGGGGGGGGGGGGGGGGGTGGACGAAATTTTACACTTAAATTCAGAAGGATTGAACAAAATTAAACTATTAATGCGACAAGTGAAATACCGAACTATAAATCTAGAATCACGCCTTCAGATACACAACAAACTTAACGAATTTATGTATCATACGTATAACATTTTTTTTTTTTTTTTTTTTTGTTTTTATTCTCGACCAACGATTTACTCTTAGGCGCAAGTGTCATCTGCCTTTTCTTTTCTTTTTTTGTTGGTGTATTTTACTAATATTTTTTGTAGCTTAATCTTATATACATTTTTTTTTGTGCACATGTGAATTGACATATGTATATATGTGTATGCAGATATGCATCCCGGCGCTTATGTTCACAAAAAAAAAGCAGATCCTATCTTTAAAGATGTGGCGGCCACGATCCCAATTTGGATTCATTCGGTGGCCGCCTAAATAGCACCTTATAACTAGCTGATTTTGCTTATCCTTACATATATATGTATAAATGTTTAAACGTGTGACGGCCACAATCCCGATTTGGGGTTCATTTGGTGGCCGCTTAATAGCACGTTTAAATAACTAAAGTCTAGAAGTTTTCAAAAGAAAACTGCCTATATTTTAATAGGACTTTATAATAAAAAAATGTCTTTACCGCACCACTGGAGACATGCAGTCTCACCACTCACTGTCTATCGATTCATTGAATTGCATTTTTTTTTGCTGCTGTCCACAGACCACCAAAAAAAAATCCACTATTCTCTCCCTTTACTGGATCATTCGATCCTGGAAGTTTCTCTTAAATTTTGCCCTTTAAATATGTTTTTGCTGCCATCCCTGAATAGAACTTGGGTTCTGTCCCCGGATTAGGAACAAAATATCCCATATCACAGGTTTCAACCACCAGGTGGATTTGGCAGTTGACATTAAGAACGACACAACAGAAATGACAGCTCAATCAAATAATTTGAGAACATTTTGGCTTTGTTTATTTTATTTATTTCTCGATTATTAATTAATTTTTCTTCTTACAGGTGGGCGTAACAGCGATTCCAACTGAAATTTTACTATTCTCTTCCTAAATATAATGTGGATTTCAATTAACGTCAGAATCACGTATGCACGTATCCACCAATTATTAGAAACCATGTAATCACTACCGTACGTACCTGTCAAAAAGACAAAAGACGAAACGAACGAAAAAAAGAGTCGTGTAATCAGCGTCTATATTTGTAGCCATAAGAAACACATGAAAGCCTATAGCGTCACTCACAACACACAGCGACACACCACACGAGACAAGTGTAGTTCTAGCAAGTTAAAGTTTAATGTCGATTTCGATTGGGCAAAAAAAGCACTTTTTTTTCATCTCGAGCAATTTTTGTCGCTCTAGTACAATTTTCATTTTCCAACCGACCAAAAAAGCACGTTTTTTTTTTTGAATCTCGGATTCAGCTCGCGATTTACACCTACTTGCACTAACACCAGCACATTTTATATGAAATGTCGACGCAGCACATCAAAATAAATATCTATCATCAAAAAAAATTATTAGAAACTGTGTATTGTATTGTATGTATTGTATTTATTATTTTTCTTTCTCGTATTTATTTTCTTTTACGAACAAGATGTGAAATGTTACACTGGCCGTGTTTTATTATCCCCATGATCTGATCCGGATCAGATCAGAATAATAAAACAAACTAGATCAAAGTTCTGTGTTGTGGTGATTGTACAAGCTAAATTCATTTTGACATTTAGTGCGAAGTTTCCATGCGAATGAATATTTTCTTTTAAATGAATGAATGATTTTTTTACGAGGAAATTGTAAATTTTGATTAACAGATTCCGAATCAGAATAATATTTTCTAGCTATAATTTCAGTTTCACATCGCTTAGATATCATTCTGAGCAGAAAAATTAATTTATTAGAACAAAATAACATTTAATGATATTTCGATTGCCAATAATATTTTTATATTCTAATCTGGCAACATTTACCCTTAACAATTGTCGATAATACAGCAACATTCAGAAACGAAAGTGTATCATAGTGAGAAATAGTCGAACTAATTTTTGGATCACGAATATTGATCTTGATTGTTGTTGTAATGCACACAAACTTATGAGTTGATCTGATCCGGATCAGATCACGGGGATATTAAAACACGGCTACTAATCCAATTGCAGAAAAACAGATCAATCTCGTTTGTTTTCCGACCAGCACGAAAAATCTAAAATCTGAGAGCAAAATCTGAAAAGCCCAATCGAAAACGATATAAGTATCGTACAGTTTGACAGCACAGAATTATGTCAGTTTACTGAACACCTGACCGAATGTCATGACCATAAGCTGCATCCCGCATTTGTATGTGTGGAATGTATTTACTTTTTGTTTTGTCGACTGCTGTATTGTCCTCTAAATGCCGCTAGCTTGTTTACTTTTTATCGAAATCAAATATCGTTTATTTTATATTATAACCTGGAATTCGGATTTGTAACTAGACAAGGAGTATATCCAATAGTATAAAAAATGTCACAAGCAGATTTTAAGCATAATCTCAGAAAGCTGGAGTTTCCCTTGTGCGCCATGGAAGCTTTACCTAAGATAGGTCTGTATCGTATCTTTGATTTATGTACATACGTAACATACAACTTAACTTTTCTTTTTATAGAAAACATAATAGACAACATGAGTCGAAGCAAACAAAACTTTGCCATGAATTTAATATCGGAATTCATTTTCTTGGAAAAGTTTAAGGACACCGACTTTAGGAAGAATGCCAACGCTATTCCATTCCAACCCTCTCAAATGACATCTGTGCAAGAGTTCCAACTGATACTCGTTCTTATAGAATTCTTTTCACGTCCTGGTCCAGATGCTACCCGCAATGCTGTCTTTCTTTCTCTCTTTGGAGGTAGTTTAACCGCAACACGTTCGAGTGTGCTATGCAAACTTATAAGCACATCTGTTTCGGGGTCAGTGGCAGCACTGCTTTGCGCTGCTGGCACATGGATGCAACAACTCGGATGTACATCCACTCCTAGCCTAGAAATTGCCCAGAACTTAGTCAAGGACTTTGTAACATTTTCCAAGAAAACATCGGAACAACTAAAGCAATTGCCAATGGTGGCCCCTAGATTTGCAGCGAACTTAATGACAGCCGTTACTGACTTGTACATGAATGAGCAGCAAGGTGTACTCATTAGTCCACCGGATATGCTTCTAGATGTTTTTACCGACTGGGTAACCGACAATCCGAGTCTTTGCCTCGCTTCACAGCAACCTCTGGCTCTACCGTGTGGTGCCATTGCAATGCCAGTAGTAACACCACTGGCCGGTCTCATCAAATGGACTGTTCTAGCACCAATAGTGAACAACAAGCAAACATACAGCGATTTACACTTATCTGTGCTACAGACATTACTTCAAATTGTTCCAGTAGGACCGCCGACAGCGCTCAACGCCCAACATTTGCTGCTTATCGTGAGTCCCTTGAAGACGTATGCTACAAAACTAGAAAGCGAAAATCTACGACCCGAGGACGATTTGAATTTTCAAAAATGCTTGGAGCGCTTTTCACAAGCCATACAGGTGGCACTTACATCCAAATGTATCTACGGCAGCATCCCACAACTTCTATGCAACCTCGAAACTTTACCCACCAACAGTCTTATGCAGATCGTCATCAAGGCAAATAAAAATTCTGCGTGAATTAGTTACAAGTACTGTTTTTTTATTTATAATTTATTTACATAACGTGAAAACATTGCAAAACAAAACTCAAAAAGGCTTGAATCGTCTCCTTTTCTTGAGAATTTCAATTTTATTTTTATCTTCTTCGAATTTCTTGCGTAAACTAACTACATTCTGCATTTTCGACTCACGAATTTGGAAGGTGTAGAAGTTCTTAAGTTCCTTATTTTTACGGCCACGCTCAATCTTATCCTCTAGACGATTGATAACAGATTTCTTCTGTTCGAAACCGGAATTTCGTCCCTGCTTACCAACTGTAATCCACCCATCACTATCTGCAGCCGAATTTCGTTCTGTTTTCAGCTTCTCCTTTTCCCGAGTATCATATTTTTCCATATAATCATCGATTTTCTGTTGAACTTCAGATACTTTGAGAATGCTTTTTTTGTAGTCCCGCTTCCACTTATGAATTCCCGAGACAACAAGTGAATTGCCTGACGCATCAAACAAGTCTATTGACTGCAGGCTAAGTGCCTTCGCAATGCTATCAGTGTCCTTGAAAACAACAAATCCCACTTTATATTTGGAAGCAGCGCGATCCAAAGTAAACGGACACGTCGTTTGGCATTTTTGGCTTTCCTCACGGCCAGGTTTATCAGTAAACATGACAGAACTCACCGGTCCAATTCTACTGAAGCAAGTTCTTAAATTGTCTTCGCTCACGTATGGAGGAACATTAAGCATAAATAGAGTTCGTCCTTTGGGTTTATCCGAATCAAATTGTCGTATGAAATGCTCCCTCATGAATACAACGTGAGAGTTTGCAGAGATCGGTGTTAACCGGAGAGGTACAACTAAATAAGATTGTAGATAAGATTTTGTTTTGATTAATTGATTTATATTTTACCTTTATAGCCATCAATTTCTGACATTTTATATATTAAAAAGTAAACAAAAACTAAAGTACATGTGCTTCGAATCTGCCGCAACTCAAGCTTGAACAGAAAATGTCACCAACTGACAGCCACCGCATTCTAGTACAAAATGGTGTGCATTGATGAGCAAACTTTCAAAGTATGTGGTAGATTAATGGAACGGCTACACTTTTCAATGAAAATCTAATGTCGTTTTCGACTGTGCTTTTCAGATTTTGTTCTCAGATTTCAGATTTTTCTTGCTGGATGGTAAACAAACGAGATCGATCTATTTTTCTGCAAAAGTATTAGTGTTTCATTTGACATCTTGTTTGTAAAAGGAAATAAATAAAAAAAAATTGTAAATACAATTTTAAAAACACTTTCTTTATATTTTCTAATTTTGTACGGAGTTTCTGATAAATATTTTTGTTGATTGATAATAGGCGCGTTTTTTTTTCAAATCTATATAGATTGCGAAAAAGTTTTCCATACAAAAATAAGACTGGATAATTATCCAGGCTAAGGTTTTGTTGTATCTCACATTGAAAACATGTTGCGGAAACATATATAATATAGATTTGAAAAAAACACGCATAATATTTTGATGTACTGCGTTGATATTTCATATAAAATGTTTTGTAAATTGTAAAAATGTAAAAAAAATGTAAATTGCTCGAAATAAGAAAAAGTGTTTTTTTCCCAATCGACATTAGGCGTGTTTTTTTTTTTAATTCTATATAGACTTAAAAACAGCTTTCAAAGTAAAATACAACAAAACCTTAGCCTGGAGAATTATCTAGTCTAAGCGCCGTACACACGATAAATGTTACTTGACAAGTATTATTGACGATTTTTGATGTCAAGTAACATTGATGCAAAATCGCATCCACACGTATCAATTGACAATGTTTTTCCCCACATTTTGTTCAGTTGTTTCGCTTATATTGCCGAATATGAACGCAAATTATTATCTTCTAGCTGTGGGCTATAGTAAATGCTCAATATGAATTAATATAAAGCAACATTGTCACTAATGGGCGCGTTTCTGACGGAGACGATATAGAGTGCACCGATTTCTATGATGACCTTATAAACAACATTGAAAATACCACCCCCATAATGTCCTATTAACTTTTCCAATAACCTAATCGCTTCTCGCGCTGCTTTTCATATGCTTTTAATTTTTCTTCTTTATTCATACATTCATTCATTCAATACATATACTCCTGATTTAATTTTCCACAAACATTCGTTTTTTCCGATAAATTCGTTAAGGAAAAATCTGCCACATTGCCGTGAAATAGACATTCTCATTCACGACAACCACAGGCGAATGACAACATTAGGCGGGTTTTTTTTAAACCTATATAGGCTAAACATGTTTCCGTAACATGTTTTCAATGTAAAATACAACAAAACCTTAGCCTGGATAATTATCCAGTCTTATTTTTGTATGGAAAGCTTTTCCGAAATCTATATAAGGCGTGTTTTTTTTGTAACCTGTATAGGCTAAACATGTGTCAGCAGCATGTTTACCCATGTAAAATACAACAACACCTTAGCCTGGATAATTATCGAGTCTTATTTTTGCACTGAAAGCTTTTTCGAAGTCTATATAGGTTTAAAAAAACACGCCTATAGATTTGAAAAAAAAAACGCACAAGTAATATTAGGCGTGTTTTTTTGTAACCTATATAGACTTCGAAAAAGCTTTCAGTGCAAAAATAAGACTCGATAATTATCCAGGCTAAGGTTTTGTTGTATTTTACATGGGTAAACATGCTGCTGAAACATGTTTAGCCTATACAGGTTAAAAAAAAAAACACGCCCAATGTAAAATACAACAAAACCTTAGCCTGGATAATTATCCAGTCTTATTTTTGTATGGAAAGCTTTTTCGAAATCTATATAGATTTGAAAAAAAAATGCGCCTATAGTTAAGTTTCGCACGAGCTTGCGTTAACATTTCAAGTTGATATCGTGCGAGTGAAGATAAGCACAAGGAAATCAAGTGCGAACATTTTCTCTGAACTTTTTGTGTATCGGGACAGCTACAACACATGAAGTGCACAGTTCAGTTTCGCACGAGCTTACGTACAAATTTTTCGATGCTTATGTCGTGCGAGTAAAGATCGGCACAAGGAAATCAGGTGCGAAATTTTTCGATGAACTTATTATGTGTAGTAAGTCTGCTTTTACACTTAAGACTTGTGAGTCTAGACTTTTTTCGAATTTCTCTTTGTTATTTACATCCGTGAGTCTTGCGCTTTTACACTTCAGACTTTTTTCCTTGACTCAAATTTGACATTCCTCTTTTATTTTGCAATTCTTGTATTGTGCAGATGACTAGGTGGGAAGCAACACAATGATAAAACGAAGAAGAGAAAAGAAAAACGTCAAAAAGAGTCGCCAAAAACTTTACCCTCGACTCACAGGGTAAAATATTTTCCTTCTCATCTTTTCGAACTTTCTTACTCTTTTGCACCCATGTGAGTCTAGACTCACAAGTCTAAGTGTAAAAGCAGACTAAGGGTTGTTTATGGTTTGATCTCATTCAACGAATAGAATCAATTATATATAGTCCAAGTGATTAAATTGGATTTACATAGAAGGATTTTGACGGCAGATAAGGTCTGTTCCCGTACTGTTGCAAACAGCCGACAACAGCCGAAAACTACACTCTCTTCTGTCAAAACATATGAAAAGTCTTCGTACGGGAACAGGATTTGACTGATTTCGGCTGTTTTCGGCTGTTTTGGACAGATACGGGAACAGACCTATAATTTGGACTGTGCTCCATCCGAGCCCAACCTTCGGTCTTGATTCATTTTGAGATACATATGTACATATCACCAAACACAAAAATCTTTAAATCCGTTTCTACCTGTAAGGTTCTTGTCGATTTTGTATATGATATGGCATGCCTTTAGCATTTATACCGTTACCGTAAGTATTGGGAATAAAGGAGACCTACCTGCAATACGAATTTTTAGTTGTTATTTCCTTTGACTTTGCAGTTTGTAATAATGACCACGAAACTGCTGATCATTTGTTCACGTTAACATCTGTATATTGTGAAATTTGAAGGAGATACTGCACTTGTAGAGATCCTTATAGCCCGAGAAATTTATTAATTCGTTCATACTGATATATGTACATACATACATGCATACATACATACATATACATATGTTTACATAATTTAGTTTAAATTGTCAAAAAAAGCTGTCATTCTTTTTTGGCTCTTAAACAAACTATCACACATACATAATTTCTTAGGAATCAAACGGTTACTTAACCTATAATAATATTAAACTATTTAAGAAGAACTACTTGTCATTCAAAAACTTGTGCATTAATGTTGAGCTTAGTTGCATAAATCTGCTATTTAAACTGTCGCACTTATGACTCTGGGTAACGACAATAAGACGAGCTTTCAATCAGCTCATGTGGAATCCAATCTTCGTGAAGTGGCAAACGATTCTTTAATGTTTCGACCTCCCGTAAAATTCTGACAATATTCCCGCCAATCAATTTTTTAATAGCTGCATTGCCCCAAACTCGATCCCGAGCTAATTCTGCAAGGAGGAAAGCATAGCTTTTGGGTGCACCACTAAGGCCGATGTGATCAACACCGGCAATCTTCCGGACATAATTAATAGCACTTATTGCTTCACGCACATTAAGTGCTCGTTCACCACACTTTTCCATGTTCAACATTATAACTCCACCGTTATCCGGGAGGAGGCTGTTGGAAAAAATGGTCAAAAGCAATTTAATAAGCTTTCAGATAGGTCACTTACCTTAGAACATGATCCGGAATCGGTGCTAAATTTGTACTATTGCAAAGGGAAAGAGGAGCAGCATTTATCAACAAAACTGGTGCCTTAGCAGATCGAAGGGCAGACGTCATTGCAGATTCAGATAGTTGTGATACCTCGACCAGCATCCCTAAACGATTCATTTCATAAAGAACGGTCTGAAAGAAGTGAGTACATGATTAGTTAAGAACAATAAACTGCATCATGCTCACTTTGCCAAACTCGGTGAGTGTGTTCGTTGAATTATCCTCAATTATGTAGTCATGTCGTCTAATCGATGCTGCAGCCCATGGAGTAGGACACTCCAAGCTTGTAACCGATACAAACCGCGCTCCTAACATATACATAGACCTGAGAACAGCCAAGCTCGCACCTATGGCATGTCCGCCGCCTAGTCCCATGAGAATTGCCACTTCTCCTTTGATGTGTGTCTGCTCCATTTCATCGGCCGACTCTACAATGTGCATAGAGTCCGAGTTTAAGGTAATTCGTCGAGCTTCGTCAATCCCCTCTAGTGCCAATTGTACAGCATCAAGATATTGCGCACCACAAGGCACCGCAATTGGCCATAGCACAGCTCCAATAAAATTCTTCCTCACCTCACCAATGCTATTGCTAAAATTCATATCTTTCTTGGGACTCCAGTAGCCTTCGACAAGTGGAGATTCTGTTAGTAGGCGACGGATAAACGCAAGGCGTGCCTCTAACAGTGAAGAAGAGCGTAGCTGCAACACCAGTGGTATTCCACCAGCCATTGCAATGCAAACTAAAATGACTCCTAAAGCGATAATAACCTTTCGACCCTTGGACGATGAGCCTTTGCTGCGTTTGGGCTCGTGATCCATAGCTTCCTTTTTACATGAAGATATACTGCCGTTTTTTAGCTTTTCCGTATTGAATTTATTCATTTCCGGTGGGAGTTCAATATCTGCTATCTCGGTAAAAACAAAGCATTGCTGTTTACAATGTGGCTGATGCTGGTGAACTGTGTGGACTTCCAGAAACTCACGACTTGGCACCGTATTCATTATTTAAGTGATTGTTTTTTTTTTTTGTTCTGTAAGCGTGGTCTTTAAGGTAGTCTTTATTTATTTATTTACCAACAAACACATTGGCTGGGCTAACTTTAGATTTTTGCGAATTATCGATTTACTGTCAAACTATATGTAGGCTGAGGAGGAACATGCGCAGGATATCTAGAACTTGTTTACTGGATACAGCAATTTGGTACTAGGATATCAATTCGTCTCCACTTGTGGGGTACTTAATGCTTTGTTTTAAATCTCCTGTCAATTCAACGTCGCAGATCCATTCTTAATTTTATATGCAGCGGTGACGTCTAGATAAAATCTTTCTAAATAGAAACAATAAAATAGTCGTTAAAAAGCCGAGGACGTCCATTCTTTTAAATTTGGTCGAAATGGCATAAGCTCACTTTTTTTTCTTTGTTAAAGGGGATATGAATGAATGCATGAATACCCTTATAATGTTTACACACAGCGCGAGCACATGAGGGACAAGAACGAGAGACAGAAAGATGAACGTAGTGATTGGAAACTCTGATGTAAGGTTTCAACTTACTCTATAGCGGCCCTTACACGGTCAATAGTAATGTCATTACATTCAAAAATTATTCATCAATACTCCATCATTATTTTTGAACATTACAGCTAGTGATGTGCATGCACGTTGAGTCTACAGTTGGGCTTTTTATCTAGCATGTCCTACAACATTACTAGAAATTCGAAAACTAAGCTTAAAAAGAACGACATATAACTTTAAAGATCCTGACAAGACATACTGCGCGAGCTCGTCAAGTGCCCTTAAAGATCAGTAACGGAATGAGAGCTTAAAGGCTCAACTAAAATATTCGAAAGCAATCGGGAGCAGCGTTGTGCTGAAGTACTCAATTGGGTAATTTGGCTCAAGTATTTCAGCTCAATGCTCCGAGCCACAGAGAAATGGCTCACATTTGGCTCATTTGGCTCAAAACTTCATTCTCTTAAAATATTATTAAAAAACAATAGAAATGTAATCAGGAAGTAAGAATACACTTTTCAAATAACATTTACACAAATAATCGCAATCGTCATTCTCAAAAAACTTGCAAAAGGATCAACAAGAACATATATGCAAATTTTAATCCACCTAAAGATCTTATAAGGAAATGTTAGACTTACAGTTTCTTTTTTTGGTTATTTGTTTTCGTCTTTAATTATAGTAATATTCTATTATTTTTGTAATGTCAATTGTTTAAGTTGCCCACAATTGGGGTATGTGAACGGAAACGGTTGTCCTTGCCTGCCATTTGTGTGTTGTTTTGCAAAATTAGTTAAATCGAATAAAATTAAAATAAAATAAAAATGATCCTTTTCTTCGTACAGCATTCGCTCCTTTCCTTAAGTGAGCAAAAGTGAACGAAACCTTAACGAATCAAAGCGAAAAGCTATTATGGTTGTGCAATACAAAATCCTTGTGTTCGCACAGTTACGTACGTCGACGTATTATAGTTCAGCCTTAACTCAATCTGATCAATCCACTTAAATAAAAACATAAAAAGAAAAACTCAGCCGCATGCCAATCAATATCACGTTTAATTTAAATTTAATCATAATCAGCATTAAAAAATGCATTCTCAATATTTAAAAAAACAAAAAAAAAATTAAAAAAATAACAGTAAATTTCTAACAAAAGTTTTAATAATTAACATATTTTGGTTTTTGTTTTTATAGTAAAAATTTAGTATTACTTTATTAGCATTAGCCATATCATGTTAAATTAGTAAAATTATATACATATTAACAACTAAAGCTAAATATCTCAATAATTCGAACTTTAAATTTGAATGTAAATGTTTTTAAATATAAATAACTAAATATTGCACGACGTAGTATTTATACATATATGCATTGTATTTTACGTTTTATTTTTTTATTTTATTCTATCTTAATGTTTCACCCTGTCCTGCAAAATATTTGAAAATTTGATTCATTATCTATATTAAAAAATATTATATTATGTTAAGATAAATTGTGAATGGACGGGCATTAAATATTAATAAGAAACGAAATTTCACAATTTGTAACTTATGTCGAAAAAAAAAATGCAAAAAAAAGTACACTTTTTTTTTACTTTAAGCGTTGTGTTACATTTGCTAAAGCAACAGCAAAAGCCTGGACAGCAGAAAATGGGTACTGGAAATCTAAGGTGTAGGCATTTCCATCTATCCGTCCAAATTGCATTACCTAAAAATAAAAACATTAAATTAATATACACCATAATACTACATACAGTGGCGACAAAATAATAAGTACATGTAGGTTTATTTTCATCATGTGTAGAATTTGCGTATTCAATTATTAAATATGGTAATAAAATTTATGTAATGAGAAACTCTGTTGCAATATTAACTTGTATAAAACAAATAAAATATTTTCTTAAGTAAAAAATAAAAATATAACATTATTAACATATCTACATTTTTAAAAGGCAAAATAAATAGTAACCTTTCGTTCAGTTCATTAAATTTATTACATTATTAGTTAGTTAATATTATTTTACAAAACTAGTTGCCTTAATTTTTAATAACGGCAGCACACTCAAGGCTCATTACCGATACTTATGCTTAACAACGTTCTAAAGGTATGACATTCCAGGCTCGATGAACTTCTAACCAAATTCGTAGCCGTAGATCTGTCAATTTAGTTGTCCACCTCATTCCACAAGTTCCCCATCGAATTGAGATCAGCGGACTGTGCTGACCAACTTAAAACATTAATCTGTGGGGCTGGTAACCATTGCTTCACAGATCTAGCATTTTACTTTAGGTTATTGTCGTGCTAAAACTTCCATTTCAGCGGTATTATATACTGGTTAGGATTGGCTTGTATTTAGATTGGTCCATAATACCATGTAAGACCACCCCATACAATGATGCTACCACCAACATGTTTAAACGTCTTTAATGTGTATTTATGATTGTATTCCTGGCTAATACCGCATCCAATGTATTTTCTTCCATCAGATCCAAATTGATTAAACTTGGATTCGTCTCCCACAAAACATTTTCCATTGATTTGCACGTTCTCTGGTAAACTGTAGCCGACATGATAGTAAACGCCTTGACATCAATGATTTCTGTCTAGCAATTCGTCCGAATATATTTTTTCACAAATACGTACGTATACGAAAGTGCTAACAGAAATATACGTGAAGTTGTTGTTTCGATTTTGGTTTTATTTAACGTACGAGCAGTCAAGAGGGAATCAATTTTACTTAGGCGAACAATATCGGTTCTAGAGGTGGTTTGTCGTTGACAGTTTATACGAATTTTATTTTTGACCAACTCTGTTTCTTAGCAGTGGTGGATAGTATTCATCACTTTTTTTCTTAAACGCTCCAATTTTCACGCTTTTGTTAATTCAAAAGCCTTGTGGCAATACACAAAACAGCTTTATAATCTAAATGATCACTGAACCAATCTGACATACCACATACCTACTATTGTTTGCGCACTCATATTCAACCATTCGTCAATCGTCATCCGACACCGACAGTCAATGGGCGCACATCATCTCGGAATCCTTCACCGTCCCGCGAATCATAAACTTACGTATGCAGTTGGTATAGCATAAACTATTATATTAAATGATATTGGTAAATAAAGTAAAGATCTAATTGAATGTCTGTGGGCACCGTAGCGCAAGTGGTTAGTGCGTCGGACTACTGAGCCAGCGGTCTTGGGTTCGAATCCCGCCGCAAACACCTAAAAAGTGTTTCACAGTGCCCACCTCTTCCGAATGCCTGACAAGCATCCAAGAGTATCATTTGTCATGTAAAGCTTTCTGAACTCGCCGTTCGGAGACGGCAGAAAAGTGTAGGTCCCTTCCATTCGTGCAAAAATATAACGCAAATGGTTGCGGGAAGCTAGGCTTGGTTCTTCTACCTATAGGACTGCTGAAGCCAAATATTATTATTATTATTATTATTAACTAATTGAATGTAGATCAGCGCGTATTATATGTAGATCCAGAGCCTTTTATTCTTCGTGCCAACCACACTTTCCCTTGAGCCCTCTGTTGAATATTTTCCGAGTTATATTCTACACTTTTGTGTGTGAAATTTGATAAGTCGGTAAATAAACTTAACGAACAATATCTTTTTAATAAATTGGTGAGTAAATCAAATAAAACTTCAAAAAAAAACAAAGGTGTTCTATTTAAATTATCTAGCTGAGTTAACCATCATTCACAGAATGATTTTTGTTTGATTTTTTAAGAGGTTGAGAACTTTTTTAAAAAAAAAAAACACAAAAAATTCGAAAAAATGAATGAAATATTTATTTGAATCGATAGTTTGAACCTTGCAATTTAATGTTTAAAGATAATTTCATGCAAATGTTGACCGCGGCTGCGTCTCAGGTAGCCCATCCGCTGAGTCCAATTTTGGCATACTCTTTCACACATATCGGCCGGTATCTCACGAATGAATGCATGGATGTTGGCTTCCAGTGCGTCAATCGAAGCGGGCTTGTCCCTATAGACATTAGCCTTGACATACCCCCACAAAAAATAATCTAATGGTGTCAAATCGCACGATCTAGGCGGCCAATTGACCGGCCCGAAACGTGAAATTAACTGTTCACCAAACTCGCCTCGCAATTGCGCCATTGTTTCGCGTGCTGTGTGGCATGTGGCACCGTCTTGTTGAAACCACATATCATGCAAGTCAAGAACTTCCATTTTGGGCAAAAAAAAGTGCTGTAACAAAGGCCTAACTGCTGGGAACGGCGCCGAATCGACATTTCGCGGTCTTCTGTCACACTAGCTGATACGGCCGCAATATTTTCTTCACTACGCACAGTACGTAAACGTGTTGGTGGTTTAATGTCCAACAAAGTAAATTTGGTGCGAAATTTGGTCACAATCTTCCGAATAGACTGCTCAGAAGGTCGAGAATGCCGATCATAAAATGGAAGCAGCGCGCGATGAACATTTCGAACCGAGCACGAATTTTGATAGTAAAATTCAATAATTTGCAAGCGTTGTTCATTTGTAAGACGATCCATGGTTAAATTGCAAACCAAACTGAAGCTGTTTGACAGTGACACAAGGTACTAAACACACGTCAGCTGTGTTGCCAAAACCAAACCAGCTAAAAAATCACCCTTTAGTATAGAAATTTAAAGTGAAAAATATGCCGATATGTACTTTACAGTGCTGTTCCAATAAAAAAGTCCCAAAATCGAAAGGCTCCGACCCATAGAATCCATCGATTTCGTTCCATTGTACTTTGACGTTGAAGTTGAAGTATTGCCAAATACTAGCGGTCCCATAGAATCCATCACATATGTATGTATCTACGTAGAAATGTCAACGATTCTATTCATTCTCTCTATATGCTTCCACCAATAAAAATACATACATACTCTCAATTTGTGAATTCGTGAACTTCAATATGTGAATGTGTGAACTTAAATGCGTGAATGTGTGTACTGACAACGTATTGACGGATGCAAAAAGTAGAAAGTATACCTAGTCCGGTTGTCGGTTGTCAAGATTTCTCGAAAACTACTGAACCGATCTTGATGAAATTTTACACACGTCTTCGAGATATCATTGACAAGGACTTGGACGAAGGATTTTTATTTTTTTTAATGCAACTATTTTTAAAAAAGAAATGTAGAGCAAATTTTACTGAAATTTTTAAATTTTTTGTAAAAATGTCTGCCAAAAATCCAATTTTCACTTTTTTGTTTTTTCCTTCGTCCAAGTTCTAGTTTAAGATATTAACTAAGACACGTATTTTGACTTCAGTTGACCCTGTCATGAGTTCTGCTGCTAACGCGCAAGCACCTTTTTTCCGATGGGTCACCGGAAATGACGTCACAGTTGCAGAGTTTTAAATATTTTTCTACAATAATTTCAGAAATTCTTTGTCAAATGTGTATATTTAAGGCATTAAAAAGTTTGAATGAAATATCTCATTTTTTATATAAAAAAAAATTGTTAAAATTAAGCCGTTTTTTACCCGAAGAAACCCATGTAACCCCTTAATTGCTTATTCAAAACAAGTTATATGAACTAAAGTGTCTTGAACGCATTTTCTAAAACTGTGCTGTTTATTTTGTCGCCACATGTACATTTGTATATGGTAATGCTATCTTTCACTTACTTGCTTTCCTCGAAACTCGATTTGGAAATTTTTGGCTGACTCCTGCGTAACACGTCCCCCAAAGTCCAACTGATAGACTTGGCTCATTTCGTTCCACATGGGCGCCTTGTTGTGCATTACGAATTCACGTCGCAGCGGAGCCGGACTGGAGCATGCAGAGTTACCATTAGGCTCAATTTTACCCCGTTTCAACTGCAAAGAAGCGTCCTAAGATTATACCTAATATTGTTACTAGCAGGCCAACTTTAAGCTAACCTTTTGACGTAGCTGTGCCTTTTGAAAGGTTTCCAGGTCCCTATACTGCTTGCTGTAAGTGACGTTCTCCTCACCAGATGCATTTGTAAAATTACTCTCATCGTCTGAGCTCTCTATGATCTGCTTTTTCCGTTGTCGCCTGTTCAGCAACGGTGAATTGAGAATGTGTCTTATAGGCGAAGAGCTCTGGTGCCGTTTAGCCTTTTTACTAACCGCTGGGGACGCTGGCGAGCTTCGTGGCATGCGCTGCGGCGAAGATGGTGGTGTTAATCTGCCCTCATCCAAATCACGCAAACGACTTATTATATTCTCAAGTGTAGTCAGAGCCTAAAAAGTTACATTTTTAGTAAGAATTACATACTAAATAATTCATGTTAGATGAAAACAAAAACCTGTGTATGCAATGAAACCGATGTTTTTGATTCAACTGGAGTGGCTTCTATTTGAGTATTACTAACCGATGTACTCTCTGACTGGCTACTGCTCTGCGTTTCCTTACGTTTCCAACGTACATCTGACAGTTGTTTGACAAAATTAAAACCGTTATCGGCCTTTCGTCTTAAAGATGGCGAATCAGTTTCGTTCTCTTTTTGACTGCGATTGAATCTATTGCCATATCGGTGTTTTCTTGTAAAGAGTGGACTATCTGTAAAACTGGTTAATACTTCAGTCTTCTTTTTGATTGAATCAGCGTTACGACTTTGTTGTTGTTGACAAAAAGCGTCAAATAGCTGACGGTTTGCTTTTGGCTTATTAGTTTCCTTAATCCTATCATCCTCTTCTTTTTCTTCGAAATTCTCGAAAATGCTTTCGCTATAAATATCTTCGAAGCAATTGTCTGCCATTTTGAAGTTATTCGTAAGTCCCTTTTCACTCTCCTCACTGTCAAACTCGACGGGATTTCCTTCGGAAATTCCCTTGAATTTCTGTGGCACTTTTTCATTTCTGGTGTTGTTCTTTTCATTTGGTGACGGAAGAATGATGCACGAGTCCAAGCTCTTCGATTTACCGGATTGATGCAGCTTTGGTTTACGAAAATACTTTAACAAAAAAACAAAGATTGGTTTATTTAGTTTAATATGAAATAATAATTTTCAAAACCGTCGTTTACAAAAAAGCCAGAGTTCAAAAGTAATGGCTCAATACTTACTCCATTGCTGGTTTTCTTCTTGCGAGTTGTCTTTTTACTGTCAACTAATATAAGACGTTTGTTGGGTGCTTCCTTTCGCAACGCCGATAGAGCTTCATCAGACGGAATTATTTCCACCGAATCTAAATAACCAACGCTACAGCTTCGTGTTATAGAATCATGTAGTTCTGGAGCGATTGACACAACTGTTGGAGTCCTTTTCATGCGTAGCTCCATTCCTACAGGTACACAAGGTCCAATAGGCGACTGTGTATCCTCATCTATGAACAGGAGATCTTTTTTCTTTGACGATGCAGCTGCTGATCGTTCCCTAATCCTATGATCTATTCGCTCTAAATTTAAATTCAAATTCAAAGGAACCGGATTGACATGTGAATTTGTAGTACGTGTCTGTTCTGGCATTAAGGCGTTCTTAACGTGTGCCATATTATTCGAATAATCATTATTACTGGAATAGCTCATCAGAGTTGTCTGCCCAGAGGCTGGTGGCCTTTCGAATATGATGTCACTTGGAGCTACGGCATTCTTGGGTGATTGAAGCGTTGGCACAGATCCTTCGCAACAAAGTGGTGAGATGGCGTGCCTCGATTGGCAGGAGCTATTCGAGGATGGTCGATTGTTTTGACTTTTAAAGCCTGAAAAGGAAGACCCTGCCCGTCCAGTTATAACACTCCCCATTGATGTGTCAATGTGCTTTGGTCGTATGAGTTTATTGTTGTTTGTGTTACTCGTACTTGAAGCACCATTGTTATTCTTATTCGTAGCGTTATTACTGCCAGAATCCAGGGATTCATTCGACGAATCATCATCATAAGACTCGGCTCTTGCCAATGGACTCATTCCTAGTCCAACCGCACCTGGACGTGAATTTCTACGCTTTGTTACTATTCGATTTGGTCGAGGAGTCATCGGCGCTATTGGCGGAGAATTATCGTTTAGACGTCGGGAAACTACAAATTTTGCATCGGCCCGGTCATCGCTGCTCTGGCCAACTGCAGCTGAGTCGTCTTCGTCTTCGGAAAAAACATTCGGATTGAAAGTCGGATCCGGACCGGGTGGATAGTCATCTCGGAGTTCAGTTATAACCAATGTCATTTGTCGTGGTTGCAAGTGAAGCAAGGACGTTTTATATGTTACTTGGCCTAAATTGGCCGGGACGGTTTTCGCAAGACCGTGAATTTTGAACTTCGTTCCCCAAATATTTGAAGTAACCTCCACTAGCTTTACTTCCTTGTAGACCGAAAAAGATAAGTGCTAAATTGAATATTTTAATAGAACTTGTAAAGCAAGCAAACCTCAGGAAGTGTGTCGATGTATGCCAATTCATCGACATTCTCTGAATCAGTTCCAGGCGCCCTAGCATCGGTGCTATTTGTGTTACGTTTTTTTGGACGTGCCTTTCGCTTCCTCGGCGTTCGGGGAGGACCCTTGAAACGTTCTTCATATTCACTGTCAGAGGAATCAGTTCGACCACTCAAGCCGGTCGTTGCTGAATGATGGGAACCAGAGCCAGAAGAACTCTTCGTGTCCGATGAATATTGAGAAAATACAGTAGAGTCTAAAAAAAAGATAGATTGATATTAAGTAGCTGCCGCAAAATCTCCGAGGCTTTACCATCCACTTGTGGATCAAATATTACGAACTCCGGTCGAATTTTCGACGTTCTCTTTCCTTTGAGCAGTGGAACAAGCCCTCCCAAATATTCCAAATATAATGTGTAGCAAGTTCCAGAGCTAAGGTTCGAGTCATCATCGTGCCTTATCATAGTACAATGTAACCGTGTGGAGCAAATGGGTGGGCGTGCCACAAATTCACGTAAATATTTCAAGTCAGGTACGCAACACTAAAACATTAACAGGACAACGTCATTAAAAAAGGGAAACACCTCTACTGTATGGTCATACCCGTATGGTTTGAGCAAAAAGATTTCCAATCAAAGACTTTATCCTCGATGGCAAAGGCAATAAAGGCAATGTTAATTCAGAACCAATACTTGCTTGAATTTGCAGACGACATAACAGCTGTAAAGATGCAACTCTTCGTGAAACCCAAGCAATATGAACTTGAGTTCCCGTCGCTATAAATAGTCTTTTATCATTATGACCCCAGGTCAGTGCCGAAACAGCTGTTGTAGTGTTAGGTATTCGCGTCGTGTATAAAAGGTTTCCACTTTCGGTATAAAATTTCAAAATATTTGTAAAAATCGGTGAGCCCTGAGTATCTACTGTGTTATCGGGGTTTTGTGTACCGGCTACTGCCAGTAACTCTCGCGAGTTACTCCATTCCATGACTAAGCCCAATGATCCATTCAAGCCGGTACTGATATGAGCGGGAGAAACATCATCGAAAGATTTCAATAAATAAATATATCCATTTTGAAACGAAACAGCCAAAACGAATGACCTTTTAGCTAAAGAGGAAAACGCAATCAATTAAATGAAGGGCAAAAAACCGTTTCGGAACTTACAAGCATTCATAACACCTGGCTCTGCCTCTTCACCTTCCTCCATTTTGAATTTTTCACAAGACCAAGACATTGAGGTTATTCCAACATCATTGCAGAGTTGAACCTGTGACACCATTGCGCCATGGACGTCCATCACTATTATCTGACCCTGGGTTGTTCCGAAATATACTTGCTGATCATCGGGTGTCCAGATTCCACAAGTTATGGTGGATTCCAAGTTTAACATTGAGGACCAATACCTTTGGCCTGCCACCGAGCCCACCAAAACGAAACCATCTTGATAGCATATAAGGGCCATCCGTCCATCGTGTGACCACGAGAAATGCGTAACAGGAGTGTTCCGGTCATTGATCAGCTCTATTGACCATCGACCTTCGTATTTGATCCAGACAAAAATGATTCCAGAACTATCGCATGACGCCAATTTTTGGTAAGGTTCATTCCATTTGACCAGAATAACCTAAAATGGATAAAATGTAGCTAAGCATGGCATTAAAAAGTGGGAACCTACATCCGATCTATGTCCACGAAGATTGTAGTTGGTTCGCAATGGGTAGTCCACATTTTTCCTACAGTGCGAAGTGGTAAATGTCACTCCAACAATTCCTCGTATATTTCCCGTGGCAAGCCAACCTTCTTGGTAGTAGTTTGTTCTATTTAACTTCCATCCTTCGTCCTGAAATTAAAAAAGGAAACTCAGATAGACGTAAAGGTCTTGTTTCCATAACTTCGCAGTTATGAGTACATAATAGACCAAGAGCCGACAGCAAATTCTAGGAGTGGAGGTGTAACCAAAATATATGGGTATGTATGTACATATGTTTTTTTTTTTTTTATAATCTACACACGCTTAAGGGGATATGAATACCCTTTTAATGTTTCAACACAGCGCGAGCACATGAAGGACGAGTACGAGAGACAGACAGATCGACGTAGTGCTAGGAAACTCAGATGATAGGTTTCAATTTCAACTAACTCTATGGGTGGTGTCCAGGATAACTGGAGAGTTGTGTATTATTTTTGTACTTGCTTATGATTCACAGTAGTTTTCTCCAAATGTTTTTTTATTATAGTTTTGGGCGATCAATTTCTTCAGCCATATCCAACATCCTAATTCAGTAATTCCACTGGATAATTGACGACTTCGTCTTCCTTTTCAACGCGATCGATCGATTTGTATGAATGCAATTGTCCCGAAATTTGATTCTGAATCGTCCAATTCAAGTCATTGACATTAATATTTTTCGCTGCTAGAATTGCGCGTGCGCTCAACCAATTAAACCACTTGAAGTATCTACCGGAATTTGTCCATTTCCGATTCTCAGCAGTTCTTTTGAGAAAACTTCTTTGGTTATATGCTGTTGCAGGAACACTCGCATATTAATACTCATTGGAATGGTTTTAATGTATCGCCACATATACGATGACTTGAGACACGCATTTAATTCATCCGCCGCTGTTGATTTCGGATTCACGGGAAGTGTTTGTCGGGAGTCGTCCGCCAACAATATCATCACACCACCAAAGCGATCGAGTACTTCTAATTATCGTTTATGAGTAATCCCATCTATCCTCCTTTGGGGAGGACAATCCTCCCTTTTGAGCCCAAAATCCTCCCAACCTCCTTTTTTAGTTTAAATCCTCCTTTTACCCTAGAATCACCCCACCTTTCATATCCGAATCCTCCCACAAATTTTGTGCATGAAACAAATGGAAATTATGCCACAGTGAAACTTGGCAATACACGGTGAATACGAAAACACAAAGCTAGTTGCTCTATTTTCATGTTTAAGTACCGTGCTCTTCTCTCTTTCCCTCTTTCTTACTAACGTTGAGCTGGCGTGGTGTGTGCATTGTGATCGATGTCGATCTATCACTGACCACTGTGCAAAACATTTTGTCACAAAGAACCTTAAAATCGAAATCTGACCATTAGATGGAATTTAAAAATGTTGTATGTACCTGGACTTATATTCTTTCATCCAATCTTAAACGCATTATGCTTAGCCAAATTTCATCAAAATACAAATATAAAACCACTGGCGTCAAATAAATGGTTTACAATTCATTTTGAATTTAATTTATGAAAATATGATAAAATAAAATTAATTTTTTATGTTTAACCTTCGTATCAATCCGAAATTAATGTTCTTTTTATTAACTCCGGATTAGAGTTGAAAAATTAATTTTATAAAATTATCGGATTATATTTATTTCGGATGAAGTTGACCATTTAACTTACTTACTTTACTTAGTTGGCGCTACAGCTCGAGCTGAACTTGGGCCTGCTTCTCGCAACCATTTGTGTGTGCGTGTTATATTTTTTTTGCACGAATGGAAGGGACCTACAGTTTTTGCCGACTCCGAACGGCGAGTTGAGAGGCTCAATCGTGACAAATGATACTCTTTGATGCTAGTCAGACATTCGAAAGAGGTGGGCACTCTGGAAAACTTTTAGGTGTTTGCGGCGGGATTCGAACCCAAGACCGCTGGCTCAGTAGTCCGACGCACTAACCATTTGTAATTAGATTTTTTGATTACAATTACATACTCGATTATTGCGATGTAATTAAATTACATACAATTACTTACCAGTAATTATTTAATAATTTAATTACAATAGAAATAGGGGTTACAAATGAGAAAGTGGTTTCTGAAGATTCAGTATCATCTTTTGGAAAATAGTCTTTATCAACAACACTATCATCACTTTGTTCACAGAAATCGTCGGTATCACTTGTGTCAACGGCAACACTGACACATCGACATTAAGAAGGAGAGGAGATAGTCGAACATTCAATGAAGGAGAGTCGAGTACTGTGCCCTATCTGAGACGGACGTCTATTTTTGCTAAGAATGTAAATCAAACAATATTCATTAACCATTTTCATTCGTTAAATAAATAATATTAAAAGAAAAGGTGTGTCGTCTTTTACAAGTCAGAAGTGGGATATTCTCAAAAATAAAATCGCCCAAAAAAAAATTAATTAATACGAACATAGTTTCAAGAAAAACGGCACAGTTAAAGAACGAGACATACATCAACAAAAATAAAAACAGATGGGCAACGTCTAGTGCGAAACAGCGACAACGATATACCCAACGAAGCTACAACGAAAGGTAGTAACGAACAGGTATAAATGACATGAATATAGTCAACGATTTAAAGAAGAAAAGGTACAACGTACACGATTATAAGTACAAAACGAGAGCAACGATAGGAATAACGAGACTGCAACGATTGACAACGAAAGAGACAACGTTATACGCTCAACGAGTCAAAAAAGTTAAAAAGCAGTTTTTTCCTTTCAACGTAAACAACGGGGCGCCATTCCAAAACGTAAAGATGATTAAGTTGGATGTTCTAAAAGTAGAACAATTAAATAGGATTTTGCGTAACCGCGATTTGCCAACGTCCGGCAATAAAGCACACAAAATCGCAAAATTATTGGAAACACTTGGTACCGACGAGGTAGATGCAGAGGAATTAGTCATCGATGAAGTAGTAGCAGAATCTTGGAAAACTGACATGGAAGATTTAAAGAACATCGTTCCGAGTTTGGCAAAAACGGTGGGCGAAATGACGGTGAACGTAAGTCGTATAACACCATCAACGGCGGTCCCACAAATCTTGCCAAATACAACGACGATACCAACGATACCGACGATTCCAAATGGAACAAATGCTACTGCGCATACGTCACATATCTTCGAGGATCCACTGCTAAGTATAACACCTTCTAGAGCACAAGTACGTCACCCAATTGGATCCCAAGATGTAATTGGAGTCCTGCCAGATTTCGACCCAATGAAACGAACAATCTCATCTAAGCAGTTCATCAGCAAAGTAGAGCATTTACAAAATCTTTACATGTGGAGCAACGAAATGATTTTATTCGCAGTGCAACATAAACTCAAAGGGATTGCAAAGGATTGGTTGGATGCGCAACCCGTGTTCCAGTCATGGTCGGAATTTGTCGTTGAGTTCACAAAAGATTTCCCTTGCGTGGTAAATGTGGCAGATGTTCATCGGGATTTAATGAAACGCACACGAAAGCAGAACGAACCGTTAACGGAGTACTATTACGTCATGCTCGCCATCGGAAAACGAGGTAAGTTGGATGACATTTCCATTAACTCGTACATTATTAACGGCTTAAATGATTCTATTCTTGCCCGAACACTGCTCGCACTCAATTTTTAAACCTGCAACGATCTGCTAAATTCACTTGAAAATGTATCCTCGATACCGATGGCATCATCGCGAGCGGTGACGACGACACCAGTAGAAGATACAGGACGTAAAACGGATCCTTTGCGCGCCACAAACCTTGTGAAATGCTTTAACTGCAATGAAAGGGGTCACATCGCTGCAAAATGCACACAACCACAGCGGAAAGCACGTTGTTTCAAATGCCATAAAGTAGGTCACGAAGCGAAGAATTGTCCTGTAAAGAACGTGTCCAAGGTCGAAAGATGTCCACAGGTAGATAAAGTTATCGCACCAGTAATGAAGGAAGTCACATTGGCTGGACAGACATATTTTGCGTTCGTCGATACAGGGAGTGATTATTCGCTAATAAGAGAGTCATCCGTTCCAAAGGATATTTCGCGAAATATATCATTCAAACGATTAAAGGGATTTGGAGGATCGATCGTTGAGTCCAATGAGGCCATTGAAGTCAACATTACTATGGATAATAACGAAATAGATGCGGAGTTTCAGATTGTATCGGATAAATTTCTGCCGCAAGCAATTCTTTTGGGGCGCGACGTCTTGTGTCGGAAGAATCAACGAGTGGTTTTGGAAGCAGGAGTTTTGCAAGTACAAACAGGTTCATCGGAGAAATTTAATATTGGAAAGCAACTCAATTCAATCGAACGAAACGCAATAGAAGATCTTCTTGTTGACTACGCTGATTGCTTTGCAGAAGATGTATCCCGTATAGGTTGCTGTAAAACGACGTTAATGGAGATAAATGTAACAACGGATAAACCAATTGTAGGCAAAAGATATCAGGTACCGTTTGCTCAAAGGGAGAAGTTGTCTGAGATCGTAGACAATCTACTTAAACACGGTATAGTTCGTCCGAGTATCTCGCCTCATGCAGCCTCGGTAGTGTTAGTGGCAAAGGCTAACGGTGAAGTGCGAATGTGCGTGGACTACCGTGCATTGAATGCGGTCACAGTCAAGAAGCAATTTCCCACCCCCGTTGTGGAAGAGCAGATATCTCAGTTGGCTGGCAACAAGGTGTTTACTACATTAGATATGACGGCGGGTTATTATCAAATCCCTTTGAAGGAGGAGTGTAAGCAACTCACAGCATTTTTAACACCAAATGGATTATACGAGCACAACGTTATGCCTTTCGGCTTAATAAATGCGTCGATGTACTTTCAGGAGATGATGACTCAAATAATAAAGCGATTAAAACATCGAAAGCGCGTAGTGAATTACGTAGACGAAGTTGTCATCGCCACAGGTACAGTCGAAGAGGGGACATTGGTGCTACAGGAATTTTTGGATGCGGTTAGAGAAGCTGGGTTGACGCTGAGACCAACGAAGTGTTTTTTTATGGCGACGAGTGTGAATTTTCTCGGTCACGTAGTAAGTTCTGAGGGCATACGGCCAGGTGAGAGCAAGACCAAATGTATCGAGGAATTCCCAACGCCAACTAACGCTACAGAGGTACGACGCTTTTTGGGTGTTACAGGATTTTTTAGGAAATTCGTAGAGAGTTATAGTCGTCTGGCTCAACCGCTTACAAAGTTACTAAAGAAGGATATGGTTTTCGATTGGCAGAATGAACAGGAAGAGGCGTTTAAATTGTTAAAGGTTGCTATCACCAACGAACCTGTTCTCACGTTATTCGATGTAAGCAGGTGCCACGAAATACATACGGATGCCAGCTCTATAGGACTTTCGGGAATTTTATTTCAACGCGAAGATAAAGATTTGAAGCCAGTCTCCTACTATAGTAGACAATGCAGCGACGCAGAAAGCAGATACTCTAGTCACGAACTTGAAGTCTTGGCGATCGTGGAGTCGTTGGAGAGGTTCAGGGTCTACTTATTGGGTACTCGCTTCCGAGTTATTACGGATTGCAATGCCATTGCAACTACGAAAGTGACTACTCCATTACCCCCACGTATTGCAAGATGGTGGCTGCGTCTCCAAGAGTTTGATTTCGAGTGTGTTCATCGACCAGGAGAGAGGATGCTGCACGTGGACGGGATGAGTCGAGTCCCTACGCTGCCATCAAAAGGAATGTCAACAGTGGCGGACAATATTTTAAAGGTATCTTCGTTAGACGACGATTGGATTTACGCCATGCAGATGCAAGATAGTAAACTTAAAGATGTGGTAAGGATTCTCAAAGGCGGTGGTACAAGTGATCCGACGGAGGTGAAGCAGATTGAGACAGACTACGTCATGCAAGGAGGACGCTTGAACAGGAAGGTGGACGGCCAGAAGAAGTTGGTAATACCGCAGTTGGTTAGGTGGCGTATTACAAGAGTATGTCACGACAATACTGGACATTTTGGATTAGAGAAAACCATCGAGCGAATTAAAAAGAATTTTTGGTTTCCACGTATGCGGCGATACGTCAAGTCCTACATCGCCGCGTGTCCTGAATGCCGTTTGAATAATGTCAAAGGAGGAAAATCCGAAAGTCAACTACATGTAATGGAGGTACTTCCGATTCCGTTCAGATGCGTAAACATCGATCATCTGGGTCCATTTCCTAGAAGCAAAAGGGCTAATCTGTACATTATTGTATTAGTTTGTTCTTTCAGCAAGTATACCATCCTGAAGGCTGTGAGGAACGCCAAGACGGCGCCTGTGGTAACTATGTTGCGCGAAATGATGTCTATCTTTGGTCAGCCGTTGCGGATTACTTCCGATAGAGGAACCGCTTATACATCAAAAGAATTTAATAATTTTATATCGCTACAGGGGATTCAGCATGTGAAGACAGCCGTACGAACTCCGAGGGCGAATGGGCAGGCAGAACGAGTGAATAAAACCTTACTCAGCTCGCTCAAATGTTCAGTCTACGACGATAAAGACTGGGACCTTATTCTACCGAATCTACAGTGGAGTTTTAATACCCAGCGCAATGCAACAACTAAATTTTCTCCAGTTGAATTAATTTTTAATTTTAATCCAAAGGATATCAGCCAGAACCGGATAATGCAAGCCATACAATATGAGCCAAGTGACGTGGGTGATATCGACTTCAGAAGACGTCAAGCAGCAGACAACATCGCTGAGGAGAGGCGTAAGTGGAAGATGAGATACGACAAGAAGCACCAGCCTCCTCATCGCTACGCTGAAGGCGATCTGGTTGTGCTTGATTATGTTCCACAAGCAACCGGCATATCGCATAAGCTGGATCCGAGTTACAAGCGGCCATATATCGTCACGAAGGTTCTGGATTTTGACCGGTACATAGTGGAAGATCTCCCAGACAAGCCACTTAATCGAAGGTGATATAGCAACGTCATCTCTAGTGACCCCATGTAACCATGGTGCAGGCTTAGTCCAGGTATTGATTTGGACGACGACGAAGAAGATGAAGCCTCCGACACCGAATCATTCATCGGGGATGAAAAGTCAGGAGAGGCCGAGCTGTCAACGGCAACACTGACACATCGACATTAAGAAGGAGAGGAGATAGTCGAACATTCAATGAAGGAGAGTCGAGTACTGTGCCCTATCTGAGACGGACGTCTATTTTTGCGAAGAATGTAAATCAAACAATATTCATTGACCATTTTCATTCGTTAAATAAATAATATTAAAAGAAAAGGTGTGTCGTCTTTTACACTTGTCATTTGTATTTGTGTCCAAATCCTGGTTTTTTTTTTCAGACTGCAGAATACCAACTGCAATGGTAGAGTTACGTATCCCCTTTTCCGCTATCAGACAAACATGGTAATTACTTTGTAATTATGTTACTTATGTAACCGTTAGCCAAATCTTTTTGTTTATGAGTGGAAGCGTTGTTAACTACACCATTCCTGAGTGAAAGGCAACCAAAATTTTGATTTTTGAAAAAATGTAGCTTATCATGTTATTGCAATAAGCCCTTCAATTGCAATAATTACTACCCACCATTGCCATTGAGTATCCAACTCATTTTATCTAGAAGTTAAAAAATATCTAGTCTAGTCTAGGCTAGAATACTGGTTGCATCAATTTCTATTATCGGGTTGTTTGGAAAAGTGTTGTCATACAATACAGCACTTTGAAGCTATTTCTGCCGATTATTATTTCAAAAAATTACTTCTAAAACTGTTTAATCCTGCGATCAGTTACTTTTACAAATCACTTAAGTGCACCTGTGCCAAAATAAATTATCTTTAGTTCTTATTAATTAATTTTAGCTTATGTTTATGTAGTCGCAAAATGTGCTGAGAGAAATTAGCTTATTGCATAAAAATCACCCATTCTGTGACTCGTTGGTCACTTTTTTAAGCTTACATACATCCTCCTTACATAGTAAGTAAGTAAGTTTATTTATTTAGCCTTTGAAAAGCTATTTAGTTAAAAAAATATACAATATACACATTATTATTACTTTTTACAATAAGTGGTACTTAAGGACTACAAGTATTTTAATTTTACAAATTCAATTACTTTTTTTGTAAACACATTTATGTTATTTTTAGTCTTTGTGTTGTTATCTAGGCTATTATATAATTTAAATCCCTTATATATAAGTGAGTTTTGCGATCTACTTGTTAAAAAATTAGGGAGTTTTAAATCATTACAGTTTCTTAGATTATACTGTTGTACTTCTCTCACATATTGAACATATTCACACAGGTATTTTGGCATTAAGCTATTTTTTATTTTGTAGACACAAATTAAAACATTCATCGCAATTCTTTGTTTTATTGAAAGCCACTTTAACGTGTTTAACATAAACTGGATTGAAACATACCGACTAAACTTCAATATACATCGCATTGCCTTGTTTTGCAACTTTTGCAATCTTTCTAACATACCATCACTACATAGAAACAAAATTGACGAGCAATATTCAAAATGCGGTTTTATAATTACATTATAGACATTTATTGCACTTGTTATCGAGATTTTACTCCTGATTCGTTTTAAAAACCCTATCTTTTTTGCGACTTTCTTACAAATATATTCAATGTGGGATCCAAAAGATAACTTATGATCTAATACAACACCAAGATACTTAATTTCTTCTACTTTCTGGATAATCTCACCGTCTAGAGTAAGGTTGTTGTAATGCTGTTTTTCATTTATAACAAGGAGTTTTGATTTCGAAATGTTTAGCTTCAGTTTATTTTGTTTGAGCCATATGTTGATTCTGTTGATGTCTTCTTGTATTAATCTCTCACAGATCTTGCTGTCAACACCGGCTAAATATATAACTGCATCGTCCGCAAACAAAGCCAATTGACAATTTTTAACTGCATATTTCATGTCGTTGATGTAAATGTTGAAAAGAAGTGTTCCTAGAACAGTCCCTTGAGGAACTCCAAACTCTACTATTTATAAAGCAAAGTCCCGATCGGTGTCATATTACGTTTGTAGTAAAGGATCTCAAGAACCGCTGAATAGATTTTAACGATTCTTTTGGTATAAGATTACTAATTTCTCGGAAAAGGTTTATCAATTAGCTTTGAATTAGATACATTTTTAGTTTTAGAGTTTAAGGGACTTCAAATGAGAAAACGAAAATTCAATTTAAAACAAACGGCTTTTACTTCAGAACAGCTTCTCCCATGTGATTGATATTCATTCTCAGCTTAGTTACATTCAATGCGCAGATTTGAAGACCAAAATCATATCTGTGCAATTGATAGAAGCTGAATAATAGTACAAACTGCATTCCAAAGTGGTTTTTTTTTTAATTTTTAGTGTTCCGTCCGTACCAAAACGGAACACTAATGGAATCAGTTCGGTGTCTGTCTGTCTGTCTGTCACAGGCCTTTTTCTCAGAGACTACTTAACCTAGACTATTGAAATTTGGAACAGTTGTAGCAATTAGTGGCCTAAACACAGAACAGAACTTAAAAAGCTGAATTTCGACTTTGGGGGGGTAGTTTCTTAACAAATTTTCACAAAACGTTACAACTTGCTGTCCCGAGCTTTTCCTCCGAAAATATCGCTCAGAAAAATCTGAATAAAATCACAAACATTGAGAATAAAGTGTAGATGGAAACATAATTCTCACGACTGCCCTACTTCTACCGTTTTTTTTAAATTAATTTTTTAATTTCAACTACCCTACTGTTTACATACCCAGAAAAATATCACAACGCCTAAAAGTAGATACGAGAGTAAAAATTGAATAATTGATGGCAAAAGTGTTATACCCGCAGCGAATTTTCGTGGCATATTTCTACCGGATAACTATTGACCTAAGACTTAAACCAATGATACATAATATAACACATAAAGGAAGCTTGATGGTTTCCTATTATAATGTAGGTATCTCTACTTTTACTATATTGGAAAAAATTGAATTTGTGTATATACAGCCACAGAGAGGGAGACAAATCGCAAAATACGCAGTTAATGCAATTGAACGAATAACGAGACGAAAAATTAAATCTGATGCACAAGCGTACATTTCTTGTAAATACATATACATATGAACATATTATGTAGGTATATATGTATGTATGTATATACATGCTTTATTTGTTGTTTTTTTTTCTTTTACTTTGTGTGTGTGTATAACTATTCTTCTGAGCAGATGAGAAAGGACATCAGAGACATATGTACATACATACATGCATATGTAGGTAATTTGTTCAACTTACTTGTTGGTATACATTTATGTAGGTACAAACTTGAATTTATTTTTCGCAAATTGTGCTCAATTTATTTGTATTGAAATGTGCTGTGCACCATAAAACTATGTATGTAGGTACACATGTACTTTCTTGTGTCTGCAATATACAAGTGCATATGTACATATATGTACCTATATATGTTTTTATGTTTGTACATATATGTGAGTATCGAACAAAGTATCATTAGGCGTGTTTTTTTTTAAGCCTATATAGAATAAACATGTTTCAGCAACATGCTTTCAATATAAAATACAACAAAACCTTAGCCTGGATAATTATCGAGGCTAAGGTTTTGTTGTATTATGTATTGAAATTTTTATTTTTATTCTATGTAGGCTAAAAAGTGAAGTTCTATCTAGCAAGACAAGTCGATTTTGTTTTGAGTTGGAAGAAGAAATTTAGATTGTATCGAGAATTCCTTCTCTTTTCCGCTTATTTAAAATCTGACTGTCTCGCTGGACACGACTCTTAAGTTTTAACCCATGAACATGCAGCTCTTCATGAGCTCTAAAAATTTATTTTTATTAAGTCGTTCTTTGTTTGTTTAACTATAATAAAAATTAAAATAAAAAAGAAAAACTAAATTTTTTTATTTTATTTTTCTACTACTTTTTTTCTGGTGACTTTCTTCAAAATTTCAGCAAATCTAGTAACTTTTGGAGGTTGGCCTAGTTCAAAGCATACCCAGTGACTTTTAATGTGTATCACAGTCGCAGCACACAGTGGCAATCGTGTGGAGTTGATGATGATTTTTTTTGTAAGTCGCGCTCCTCCGAACCGGCTCGACCGATTTTCATGAAATTTTTTGTGTACATATATTTGGTAGGTAAGGTTTTAAAGTAGGTTGTAAAGTATATTTCATCTCGCTGGGTGACGCTGGAGTCAAGTTATTAATGACTTCAATATTTATGGACCAAAAAGGCTCATATTCACAATATATGTTGGTTCAGTGCCAAAAGAGAAAATTATATAATAAAATCTGGACCCGATAGGTGGCGCTGGAGTTAAGTTATTAGATCTATATATATATATAAAATTAAATGTATGTACAATGTACATATTTATGTTTGCCTTTTATAGACTCGGAAACTACTCAACCGATTTTGGTAAAAATTTCAGAGTACGTTTTTCTTAATATGGAATACAACATAGCATCCCGGCGGTTCTGGTTGTAATGTGATTATGAAACTTTTTGGTCAATTAATATAGACAGAGAGACAGACAGAGAGATAGATAGATAGATTGACAGACAGACAGACAGGCAAACAGACAGACAGAGTATCAGATTCTTTGAACTAAATGACAATGTATGTATTGAAAGTAACACTATATTTTTTGGACAGGGGCGAAGCCGGGCGGAACAGCTAGTATATCAATAATAGTAAGTGAGTAATAATAAGGAGTTAAACGAAATTTGCAAAAGCGTATGCATACGATTTGGTGGCGTACAAATCAGGTAAAAAAACACCGAGGACATTAATGTCCCTTTGCAGCTCCGACTTCAATAGAATCAAAGGTTATTGCGGCGATTGCAAGTTTAAGATCCATTTTCAAAAGACGCAAACTTCATTGATTAGGGCTTCAAGGAATACAGTACGACCTCAATAAAAGCAACTAATAGCAATTCGGGCACATACTTATTTTGGGGGTTGTTGCAATAACCGAGTCAAAAAATATTGGTGTCAGAAGTGGAATAAAATGCGAACGAATGGGTTACTGCAAATCTTTAATTAATGCAATTACTATTCCAATTCCGCTAGTGTGAGTTTCTGTGTACACAAAAAAAGTGTGAATGACAACCGGCGTCGCTCGGATCAATGGTTGGATCGCGATGAAGCACCACAACAGTTCCTAAATCCGGCATTATACCAAAAGAAAATTATGGTGACTGTTTGCTGGTTTGATCCATCACAGCTTCCTAAATCCTGGCGAATGCTTTTAAATTTAAAGGTTAAAAACTGACATTATTTTTTAAACAACCAATCACCAGACTCAACATGTAAAAGAGTTAGCTTGCATCGCATTCCATTATGCTCTCAAAACAGGAAATCGACGTTTCCACCAAAGCATCTATCAATTACATATCTCGATACTCGATCTTATATGAGATTCATTGTACAAACGTTGAGCTGCTGTTTATGGATTATTATGTGGAGTAAGAAGATAGTGGTTTAGGAAATATCCACTATCCCCAATTAATATTCCATTTCCACAAGAACCATTATCGAAATGATATTTAAGAGCAAAGTTTGAAATTCGTAGACTAGTATGCTTCTTTTGAAATCGGCGTCTTCCCATTCTAGATAATGTTTAGGTCTCTGTCTTAGCAATATTTGCTTTCTAGTAGTAAACATCATCTCCACGAATGACCCCTTAGTGGAGATTCTACGAAGACTTACCCTAGAAAACCGCTGCGCTGCTACTTCGTTTTGGCAAAACAAATGGGTTCAAAACTCCTAACTCGGAAGACGAAATGCATGCTCTACAAAACATTGATCCTGCCAGTTCTGCTGTATGGAGCCGAGTGTTGGACGATAAGCAGGAAAGCAGAGCAGATTTTGAATACGTTCGAGAGAAAAATTCTTCGTCTGATTTTCGGTCCCGTATGCGAGGAGGACGAATGGAGGAGAAGTTATAACCGCGAACTCTATATGACCTGTACCAAGATGTGGATGTAGTCCGAAAAGCCAAAACACGTCGACAGTGTGGCTCGGCCACATCGAGCGTATAGACAACAATGCTCCAGCAAAGAGGATCTACAAATCACAGCCCCCAGGTTCGAGACGACAAGGAAGACCGAACCTACGGTTTAAGGACCAAGCTACGGCGGATGCCAGTGCGCTTGGTCCAGACAGACAACTGGAAGCCCGGGATCGAAGAGAGTGGAAGGCTGCCGAGTGCCGTGTCTCAGGCAGAGACTCTTCACACAACTTTTTTTCACTTTTTACAGTTCATAAATCATAAACAAACAGTTAAAGTTTATCCAGCTCACAGTCGGGCAGATAATTTTATTCGGCAGATATCTGTTATAAAATACCTAGAATAACTGCTATACGCCTATTGAAAAATTTAATTTTTTGTTATCTGACTAAGTTATCTGAGTTAAGTCCTATCTGATTGTTTATCTGCCCTAAGACTTTAGACAAAGTTGACTTCATTCATTTCGCTTTCCGACAAATTTAATTTGTAAATAAAAAATGACTGTCATTATTAATTTTTTAATACCTTACTCTTGGAATTATAATTGTTCTATTTAAGTCTTTTGCACAAAATTATGTTCGTAGAATTCGTAGAAAGCCCAAAGTTGGGGATTCCCCCGATAAAGTGTTTGCGATTTTCGATAATAATTCTTTCTGCATTGTCTTATTTAGGTTTGGCACGTTGAAGTGAGTCTTATTCCGATTGTGAAGAATTTCTCGCAATAGACAATGATATGACGAACGAATATCCAAAGAATGATATTGATATTGATTGTATGAGTAGCGGAACAATAGACGTAATTGCCAACAATGATACGCATACATAAGTACCCAACTTATATCTGAGGGTTCTTGTGAGGTGCACTTAAATAAAACCGCGTTAATATCCATTGCAAATTCAAAGCAGTTCATTAAAGACGATTACATTGCATTCGAACATTTAAGAAATTTAGAAAGCCTTATATGATGGCCGTGGCCGTGGTGGTTAGTGCGTTGGACTACTACGCATGCTGCTCGGGTTCAATTCCAGCCCGGATCTAACACCTAAGAAAGTTTTTCACGGTTGCCACCTCTTTCGAATGTCTGACAAGCAATCAAAGAGTATCATTTGTCATGAGAAGCTTCTCAACTCGCCGTTCGGAGTCGGCAAAAAACTGTAGGTCCCTTCCATTCGTGGGAAATAGTAACACGCACACACAAATGGTTGCGAGAAGCTAGGCTTGGCTCTGTTTAGGACTGCTGACGCCGAATATTTATTTATTTTTATATGCAGAAAAGACTTTTGGAAGATAAACAAAGAATGTGCATCAATCGACCATTTCAGAATTTGTAACGTTTTTAATTAAGAAGTCTCTATATATGAAAGATATTGCTCCTCTCAGGTGACCCACTAATGTTATCTTTTTTATTTTGAGTTATTCAATATTTTTTTTACTATAAAGAACTTGTAGTGGGAGTAAAAACAAAAACCAGAGTCCGCTTCGTTTTAAGATCGTTTATTGACTGCTTATTTATTTATCAAGTATGTGAGCACATATTATGAATGTACACTAAGATGGCAAACGTTGCTAACAGAACTAGGAGAGATTTCGGGTAAATCATATGATTAGGTGGCCAGACTTAGACCAATCCCAATGGTCGGGATAAAATATATACATAGAGTTGAGAAGTATGGAACTCTTAAATAAAAATTATTCTATCTTCGACTACAAACTTGCACATACATATGTATATGTTTCTATGTACTGTACATAATAATTATTTTCGTTTGCTCAATATAAAAAGGTGTTATTTAAATAAAATTACAAACTGAATCTTCTTTACATAAATATTCATCAATCTTAAATTAATAAAATAAAATGTATAAATCTGGCCACTTCCCTCCCTCAAGGCGGACAAAAATTTCCCGATGGTCACTGTCCGCCCAAGAGAGTTTTCACTAATACAGTGGAAAAAAACAAGTTTTGATTTCAATGAAAATACATAGTTAAATTAATTTATAAACTCACCTCTGGAATGTCATCGGGTACTTTGCCCATCCATGACAAGGACAAAATTGTGCAATCGCATTTTGTTGTAACGTTACGTTCAAAATGCAGATGCATCACACTTAAACTTTAAATAAATTAATTATGACTGAAAGTTTGCTTCATGTGGGATTAACGACCTCCTGTTATTGATTTAGACACGTAAATAAAAAAAAAAAATTAAATAAATCAATTGTATTAAACTATTTAAAAAAGAGGATTAAAACAAATTTGATATAAGTTAAATGCATCAACGTTCGAAGAAAGGAAAAAACACCTCTTTGAAGTTTCATCAACTGGTATGTGGTGAGTCTGACTGAATATATGAGCTTTTCAATCATAGACAAAAACTAGTACACACAAAATCCCTTTTTTCAAGAGTTGTTAGCTTTACTAGTACATATTTCGACGATGATGACAGTCGCTAAAAAGTAGATATCGATTTTTCAACGACTGAATAGAACAACTTTTGTATTTCACGTAATGATTTTTTCCCTTTTTTTTTAAATAGCCGTGGGAATTTCAATTTACTTTAATTTTCAAAAATTTAATTGCTTTCACTGTGCAATTTTGAACTAAATTTGATATTTTTGTTGTTTTTTTTTTTTACAAATAGATACACCTTGCATGGAATTTGAAAAATTGTTTTCCACACCCATACTTGTGAAATGATTTTTGTTACAGGGGAAACGGTTTAAAAATATCTTTAAAAAATAAATAATACTTTCTTTTTCTATAAAATCAATTAGTTTTTATTAAAATTACAGCCCAATATAAGGTAAAACACTTTCTTAAACAAACTCTTTTGTACATTCGATATACGAGGGTGTCAGATTGGATACTAACTAGTATAAGAATGTTAACGTCAACGAGTGAAGTTACTGGTATGTTAAAACGAAGTGTGGAGGAGGATAAAAAATGTATGGAAGTTTGCGCGCACTCTTTGTTAGCTTATCACAAATTATTGTACCATGTACCTACAGATACGTTGTTTTTTCCCGGTTGCTTGGTTAAAGGTACCAACTTGAGCTTTTGCGGTGAGTTATAACAGTTCAAAAAATCGTTAAAAAAAAGTAGTCGGAATTTGTGCAACAATTTGTTTGTGAATTTTCAAGACCGATGTTTACATAGTTTTTCTCTTTGATTGCTTTTCAGACATTCGAAAGAGGTGGCAACCGTGAAAAACTTTCTTAGGTGTTAGACCCGGGCTGGAATTGACCCCGAGCAGCATGCGTAGTAGTCCAACGCCTAGTGTTAAGATGAGATGTTTCGATACTATTTGATGTCTCCAAACCTCACTGGCCTCATGTTTTCACCAGGACCAAATGACTCGTTTGGGGTGTATTCATTATATTTCACTCGTTATTTTGGCCGTTATATTTTGTTAATTTACTAGATACCTTTAACTTATATATGTACAAAAAAAACTTCTTATTTAAGGCAAATGTGTTCGATTAATCAGAGCTTTACTATAACTAAATACAGACGACTCTCGATAAATTGAATCTGTGGGGACCTGGCAAAAAGAAGAAAATTAAAGAAGTTGTAATTATCAGTTTTGGAAAAGCAACTTATTCATGCAATGTTTCCTTAACGTATATTAGTTTTGTGAGGGAAAGAGCTGGGAAATTAACGAGTGTAAATAAAAACATAGGGTTTGTTTAATTTACTGAGATATTATTAAGGGACCAAAGAAAAACTTCAATTCGAGAAATTAATTTTATCAAGAGTTTTATTTATCGAGAGTTGACTGTACCTGAATTGAGCGAATACAGTTCATTATTTATATGTAATGTACATTTATGCAGCTAAATAGCAAGATAGTAAAATCAAATTGTGCTTATTTCCATCAATAAAGGAATAACAAAAAAGATCTGGTGAACTCTGTTTCTCCAATAGTTTTGTAGAGGAATGATCAAATAAGGTTTCGCAGCAAATGAATGAAGAATGAACTAATTTGGCTCCTGCTTTATTAATTTTTGTAGAAATCACGTGAGTTAAAATTTGACAACGATCAACGAAGAAAACATTTTTGGGGCTCAAGAACTTTCCATTAATTGCATTTTATTTAAAAAAAGGGAAAAGTTCTTAAACAATATTTCATAATATTTGTGTAATTATTTTTGGTCTCAATAAATAAAACAATTTGAATAATTTGGGTTATTGGTTTTATTTTCCTTCATAAAACCCAATATAGGCTAGAAAAAAAACTCCAACCTTTATAGAAAAGTTCTAACATTATTATTATTAGGTACATATAACAATTTCTACCATAATCAATATGAATTATTTAAATGGTTAGGGTTGCACTATTAAAGCTATAACAATATTAACCCATGAACACCGCCTCTGTTAAAATTTTATGAAGCATCTCAAAGACGACCACTGAACTGTGTTCCTTCGCTTTGCAGCATGACAGCTGTCGTTATATTTTTTCTAACGTTGCACACTCTGCTCGTTTATGTATATGTGTTGTCGCTGTGTGTCAAACTATTTGCTCATGGACTCAGCTGTACGAGAAGTCGCTGTCCAATAAAATGTTAAAAATTACTTACTCCAATTCGAATAGCTGCTAAAGAAAGTCTTAAATGCTAAAGAAAACAAAAGAAATTTTAAATCATATAACAAAAACGTTTTTATCATCAAAGACAGCGGCTAAATGTCAACGCAATGTTCTCTAAAGCAACTTCATTTCGCGTCCGCACCCAGTAAACAATTATAAAAACAAAAAGAAAAAAGAAAGAAAAGATGTGATGGAATAGAATATGAGAATAAGAGAAAACTAGACCAAAATAAGCAAAATCCAAGATCAGAATAAGAAAGGCCAGAAAAAAGTGAATTCCAATTTGCGACAGCTATGTTGGATGGAATGAAGTTTCATTCGAAGATGATGTGCTGTGAATATTCGTCCACAGGCACGTTCAATGTAAAGTATCGACGAAAAGTGTACATGATCACTTTCATCCAAATGTTGGCTATCTGGATGTCGGTGATCCAAACAATTAATGCATTTAATTGTACATCAGACGAAAGCTGCAAGAATGGTGGTGTTTGCAGGAATAATGCCTGCTTTTGTCCTGACGGATGGCAGGGCTCCGATTGTCAGTTTTGTGGTGGTAAAGTAAGGTAAGACAACTTACTTAAAATTGAATGAAATAATTTATTCAGACAATATTGTTGATGCGGTGACCGTTATTTATGCCTAAGTAAGGCGTTCCATTTAACCCACTCGAAAGTGAAGCAAAGCAAATATCTATCTGGAAATTGATGTCGCTAACTACTAGGTAGATTAGATTAAAAATAAATGAGCATAATTCTTCATGTATCTTTTTAAGTGTGTTATTCAATCGACAGGTTATTAATATTGTCTAAACTATTATGCATAATTGTTTAGTTTTGAATCATCAATAGTGTATCTGCAAATGCGGTGGCTGCCATTGGTTATGGCGATGACCCCTTTTGAGAAAGTCAATTGTGATACGTTTTAAAAATACTTTGGTCACTGGTAGCTAATAAACTATGCATAAGTGGAAACTGTTATTTTATTTCATTTTATTGTGTTGTTGTGTTGCATTTATTTGTTATCTTAACTTCGGGCGGTTAAGCGTATCAACAATACTTCCTGCAACCTCATTTAAGTACGCAAACAGAGTCCGACATTTGTCGTTGTTCTGTACGCAGTTCATGGCAAAACATTAATTGTCATGCAAAGATGAAAATGAAATCATCATATTAAAGAGCAACATATTTTTTCGATTAACCTTTGTGTATTGGGTATATTCCCTTAATCTGCATCAATTAATGTTGAGAATTGTGCGAAGCAAGACATTATTGATTATGTTTTGTTTGTACACAAACAATATGTACATATTTGCTTAGTTATACAACACGAAGTAATGTCATTTCTATCTTTTGGAAACTCTAGCTTCGAATTATACCATGTAATTATTATGCAACGGTTTGAAACATTCTTATCACTCTTGCGATAGTATTCTTATTCTTGGCCACATCAGTTTAGTTTTGCATACAACAATTAAAACATAAAATTAACAATGGTTCATCGTTTTCGCGTGGAAATTCAAAAAGAAAATATTCATAGTCGTGTGAATAGAGATTAACTGCTCAGTGTGCATTTCGACGGTCGTAAGTTATCACTTATCAATATTTCCCGCATTGTAGGGTTAAGCACTTTCAATATATGTAATACCACAGATTAGTCGGTTCTGTCTTCTTTTATGTAAAAAGCCTTACCATTGTGATTTAAATTAGGTAGATGTAACTTTTATCCGGTGCTTACTTGGAATTTTACTTATGTTGGACAATTATACAAATCTTTGATTACGCTGGAAACCTAGTAAACCAACAGAAGATATGAACCTCAAAAGATCTTTCAGTTCAATTCAATCGCGCAGCTGAACACTGCTCTTATAACCATCGTTTTCCAGGAAGATAGTCATCATATTCATTATGTCCGTACATGGACATAAATGAGTTTCGGTCTTCTTCAGACCGTTTTCTTTGAGTACAAGCCCCGAAAGTGGTTCATGCCTCAGACATGCTGACCAGCAAACCTCATAGAAGTACGGAGAACTTGTTTTTAATGCTTTCAAGCTAATAACTTTCTTGACATTAAAAATAAACGAATAATTGAAGGGCTTATTGCAATAACGCGATAAGCCACAAAAGCAAACTACTGAGAAAAAGGGGTTACAAATGAGATACTGGTTTCTGAAGATTCACAGTATCATCTTTTGGAAAATAATCTTTATAAACAACACTATCATCACTATTTTCACAAAAATCTTCCAAATCCATGTTTTTGTGTCAGACTGCACAATACCAACTGCAATGGTAAAGAGGTGTGCCCTTTTTCCCGCTATCAGACAAACATGATAATTATTTTGCAATATGTTACTTATGCTACCGTTCTCCAAATCTTTTTATTTATGGGTGGAAGCGTTATAGCTTATAGTTTACATCTTATAGGACTCTTTAAGCTTGAATGAGTGTTGTTTGGTGTCTACAAAAAACAAAATAAGAGACCTTAGGTAATGTATATTCCATTACATATCAATGTTATTTGCGTGATTCCTAGCTTTTCATAACCGGGACATTCAAATAGTCGCCATCCGGGTGATATCTGACATCTGACTGTCTTATAAGCATCATACATACCTTTATACGTATATTGTTGACATTTATGTATGCAGCACTTAGTTTACCTTTGTTAATTCCCTAATGACATAGACATAGGTATGTTAATGGAGAGAGTCAAGTATATTCCAGTACTGTATATCAAACAAACTCAGGCTTATGAGCTCGTCGTCCGTTTGCAACCAAACATTACATTTTACTTTTATCTTTCTCTAGATTGACCGAACCCGAAGGTGTTATACACGATGGATTCGGCAACTATTCTGTAAGTGTAAAATGTAGTTGGCTGATTGATGCGCGTCATACCAACTGGAGCAATCGTTTTCCTGGAGGAAATAAAAAACCAGCAAAAATTCGTTTACATTTAGAGGAATTCGCCACAGAGTGCGGATGGGATCATTTGTATATATATGACGGTGATAGTGTGGGATCTCCGTTATTAGCTGTTTACAGGTAATTCACCTAATTTCTCCACTGCTCTTCCCCTAACGTCTGTTCCCAAAAATGAATAGTGGACTGATGTACAGGAAAAACTTTTCGATACGAAAAGTGCCAGAGATAGTGGCTCAATCAGGTTCGGCGCTACTGCACTTTTTCAGTGACGATGCATACAACATGTCAGGCTTTAATATATCATATAAAGTTAACGGTTGTCCAACAAATAATTCAAGTGAGTTTTGTAGGATTGTCTCTCTCAGTATACTATAACGAAAATTCAATTACACAAGGTGTGGATTGCTCAGGACATGGAAAATGCCGTTCAATAGATGCCACATGCATCTGCGATGCGCCATACACTGGTGAGGCGTGCAATATTCACACTTGCCCCAATGATTGTTCCCATAATTTGGGCCAAGGGGAGTGCAAAATGTCGGAGGGGAGGTATGAAGTGGCGATACATCTTCCGAATCTTAATTAAGTTGCTTTATTCTTTTAGATGTGAATGCTATCCTGAATTCACGGGGTATGACTGCAGTCAAATCATATCACTCGGAGTTTGGACGTCGGTAGCAGCTCAATACTCGCCACCACCGCCTGGTAGTGCATCACACGGGGCAGCAGTGTGGCGCGACACACTACACATAATCGGTGGCGAAAGCTACGATCGAGGAGAGTTGTTGAACATGTATGACTTCAATGGCAACGTGTGGGAAGCTGTGCACATTGAGGGAGGCAGTAGCGTGCCTGAAATCCGCTACGGGGTGTCAACAGTCATGTATGGCGACAAAATCTTCATGTACGGCGGGGTTATACGCCACAAGGGAATATGTGGAGAGCTTTGGGCGTTCGACGTGAGCGCGAAGACTTGGGAGAATATCACAGTGAAAGCTGAACCCTGCAATGCCACTAGCTTTACGATGTGCGGACCACTTAAAGTGGTGGGACACACTGCCACCTTGGTGCCTGGATTTGGTGACAAAAGCACTTACCAGTACATGGTAGTTATTTTTGGGCATTCCCCTCAGTATGGTTACCTGAACACAGTTCAAGAATATAACTTTGGATCGCGCGAATGGCGAATAGTCGAAACGAATGGATTTGTTGTGAAGGGTGGCTACGGGCACAGTGCATCCTACGACCACTTGACAAAGAAAATCTACGTGTATGGGGGCATCGTGTCGGAGAGTGAAAATAGCCAGGTGTTGAGCAGTAAGTTGTATGCGTACGAGCCGTCGACCCGCACATGGACACTACTGACGTCCGCCCCAAGTGCAAGGCTCCTACATTCGGCAGACTTTGTAAGTCCGGGACTCATGCTAGTATTCGGTGGAAACACCCATAACGATACCTCCCAAAGCTACGGTGCTAAGTGCTACAGCAAAGACCTAATAGTGTACGACGTGTTCTGTGATTCATGGCATTACCAAGAGATGCCGGCTGATTTAGTATCGGACCTGGCACGTTTCGGTCACAGTTCAGTGGTGTTTGAGGACTCATTGTACATATACGGTGGTTTCGATGGTCAACTATTGTCCGACATGCTTAAGTATACACCTGGGCATTGTAATTATTTTACAAAGCAGGAAAAATGTCTGAATGCTAGGCCCGGGGTAAAGTGTATTTGGGATGTACAAAAGTCCCGCTGCGTTTCGATAAACAAAGTTCAGAAGCCATCGATCTTCGGCCGCGAACAATACGACTTCATTCCTTGTCCTGTTAAGAGCCGATTGACAATGACCTCTGAGCACTTGCAGGATGTGAGCCGCTGTCACGAATTGAGCAACTGTGATTCGTGCGTTTCGAATAGTTTCGGATGCACGTACTGTGGCAATGGGTCCTGCTCTAAGGATAAGTGCCGTGACATCTTTTACGATGGTCGATCGGTGTCGATCAAGCGACTGGAGCAGTGCCCCAAAGAGATAGGAATGCAATGCGAGCACTTGCATTGCTGCTATGCCTGTTCGTCAAATCCCAACTGCGTTTGGGAACTGGAGCACAATAGATGCCGCACAGTTATAGGTAACCGCACGGTCGATTTGGCGGACATTCAGTGCCCACCACCATGTGCCACGCTGACAAATTGCGCAAACTGTACCGAAGACGACTGCATTTGGTGCCAAAACGAACAGAGATGCGTTGACAGAAATGCCTACACTGCTAGTTTTCCTTATGGGCAATGTAGGGAGTGGACGACGCATCCAACGAAGTGTCGCGCCCCGGTATCTGGTTCTCAGTGTGGTTTCTATAAGACCTGCAACCAATGCAGAGATGACCCAGCGTGTGGCTGGTGCGACGATGGATCCAACACTGGACTGGGTGAGTGCCTTCCAGGAGGGGCCAGTGGCCCGCAAGATGTCATGGAATGCACTGCCACGAAGTGGTTCTTTACGTCGTGTCCCGACTGCCAGTGTAACGGGCATAGTATCTGCCTTAACAAATACGACTGCAAACAGCCGTGCTTCAATCTAACAACTGGTCGGAATTGTGAAAAGTGCAAGTCGGGCTACTGGGGCAACCCAGTCAATGGCGGCGCGTGTCAAAAGTGTGATTGCAATGACCAGGGAAGCCTCTGCAGTCACGATGCAGGAAAGTGTTTCTGCCAAACAAAGGGAATCGTGGGTGACCACTGTGAAAAGTGCGACAGTCAGAATCACTATCACGGTGACCCGCTGAAATCTTCGTGTTACTATGACCTTACCATTGACTATCAGTTTACCTTTAACTTGTCCAAAAAGGAAGACCGTCATTTCACACAGATAAACTTTCGCAACTCGCCCGGTAAACCAGATATAGACGCTGACTTCACCATCACATGCAGTGTCCCGGCCAAAATGAATATAACAGTCCGCAAAGCAGGAGCAAATGAAAAATTTGCATTTAGTGGCATTAATTGTTCAACATTCAAACATCGTTTTCCGAAAACCGAATACAATTTCGGCTCAAATAGCGAAGATAACACCACAATAACAACGTTCTACGTGTACGTGTATGACTTCCAACCACCAATATGGATTCAAATCGCCTTCTCGCAGTACCCAAAGCTGAATTTGCAGCAGTTCTTTATAACATTTTCGACATGTTTCTTGTTGTTGCTATTAATGGCCGCCATACTGTGGAAGATAAAGCAGAAATATGACATGTTCCGTAGAAGGCAACGGCTGTTTGTTGAAATGGAACAAATGGCATCTAGGCCATTTTCTCAGGTTTGACTTAAAATAATTGTATGAGGCGAAGTTGGTATTTTATTTAGTTAATTTTGTAGGTTCTGGTAGAGATCGAAAACAGGGAAAATATTGACTTGACACAGACAATTGAAAGTATATCGACTGTTTCTAGAAAACGTAAAAAGGTTTGGTTTCTTTTTTCACTGTTCTACAAAATTTGTTCAACGTGTATTTTTTCCAGGATTGTCCAAGCCCAATTGCTCTGGAACCTTGTAATGGAAATCGTGCTGCAGTTTTGTCTCTTCTAGTCCGGTTACCAACAGGTAATTGATTTCTCCTGCGGATGAAATGGCATATATTATTTATTTTATTTCAAATAGGTGGCCTGCAGCATGCTCCACCCGGTCAAGCGGCGGGCTTAGCTGTAGCAAGTGCATTAGTTACTCTTGGTAATCCCAGGAGACCATCATTGGAACACCAAAAAGAACCGAAGACAAAACGGAAACAAAGTCAGCATCCAGATAGTTGTACATAATAATTTGTAAATAAATTGTAATTATTTACAAATCTTAAAAAAACTATTTAAACAAAAAACGACATGATTATTAAACATACATATAACAATACAGGATGAAAAGCAAATATTATAAGATAAATTTCACTTATTAATATTTATTATTTAAAAAAAAGACAAACAAATAAAAAAAATTATTAAAAAACGATGTCTTATGACGATTGGATATTTGTTTCTTATTTTTTATATGCATACAGCATACCGCGTGCCAAAACAAAAACGCCACACCTATGCATCTTTTCTGAAACGTATGGTATTTCACTGAAATTTAAATATACTACTTACTTAGGTGGCGCTACACTCCGAGGTGGACCAAGGCCTCAACCAACAACTTCTGCCAGTTAGCCCGGTCCTTAGCTAAGTGACCGACTGACCCGTCAACGCAAACGGGACCGAATATCTTACGAAGGATTTTTCTTTCGAAGCGACCAAGGATATCTTCATCAGCTTTCGATAAAGTACATGCTTCAGCTCCATATATCAAGACCGGGATGATAAGGGTCTTCTCTAGAGTCTCCTTAGTCGATCGAGAAAGAGCTTCACTACTCAATTCCTTCTTAGCCCAAAGAAACAGCAATTGGCAAAAGGAATCCTTCGTTTGATCTCTGACGAGATGTCATTTTTTGATGTTATAGCAGAGCCGAGGCAGACAAAGTCCTTTACTACTTCAAAGAATGACGCCATAGCGTATTGTATTGTACTTGCCAAGCCCTTTGATTTGATACCACTATCTATATATTGCCCATTTCTTTCTTAAGTAAAATACAAAAACTTCTTTTAATCACAAATTAATATTTCACTGCAGTTTGTACGATTACTCTTTGTCTATTAACTAAATCTGCCAGTGCGGGTAATCAAGTGAAACGCAAAAATGCTCTTTTTTGACATGATTGAGGAAAAAGAGTGCAAAAATATCGTTAGGTGTCTTCTCACCAAAATTGTTTTTATGTCATTTTCAGAGAAATTGCTAACCTTTCTGCTGAATGCAATTGTTTGCTTATTGATCTAAATAAGGGGAAACAAATTAAGGATTAAAAGAAAAAATGGTGTGCGTCTAATCAAGTGAATCAGACTGTATCTAAATTTTACTGAACCTCAAATCGGAACTGCAATGAGTGAGTCGCATGGAACTTTAGGGCAATTATTATATGTATGTACAATTAAACCTGTCTATTTAGCCACCCTTATAAGTTGGTCACCTGACGGAGGTGTACCATATTTAACTGCACCAAGAAAATTGTATACACATGTTCCTGAAAATACCTTTATATGCTCTCCAATGTTCCCCTGCCTATCTTGGAATTTAGCCACAAATTTGCACACTTTATCTCATCTCTCATATTAAATAAGGCGCAACACACACCGCATGCGGCAAAAAAAAAAAAAAAAAAAAACATGTTTCGTTGTCAGTAACTGGACATTTGTTTTTTAGAAACAAAATTCTCAACACACACCCAACGAAACAGAAAGTAAAATGATTTGTTTTGTTACATTGTGTTTCAATTGGTGTGAGTTGAAATAAAAAATGTTTTCTTGCCTTATGAATTAAAAACGTTTTGACTGATGCGGTATGTTTTCAGCCTTAGTATTTTTTTTTTATAGTTTTTCCATAGAGATTTTTAAGTATGTATTGTTACTTCGTTTTTGGTAGTTTATCCGACATTTGAATAAAAAAAAATACAAAGAAATTCATCTAGCCACTGCACAGTGGGTACCCGCCCATACAAAGCGCGGTCAAAAACATAATACATGCTTTTTTTTTAAATTAAACACTGTTATTATTATTTTTATTCAATTCAATTTTAGTATGCAATTTTCTCAAATTTGAAATAAGCGGGTCGGAACTCAAAAGAAGTACATATATTCAAAAGGTCCTTATTAGTGAGCGATTAGTCAAAACATTTTTTTTGTTTTTTTTTTTCAAAACTGAAAATTAACGAAATATGGTTTTTAAACTATCGTAACTCGAAAAAGGGGGAAAAATACCTTATTATTTGAAAAGGTAGAACAATATTCTTCATTTTAGTATCTTATTTATACCGAGCACTCGAAGGCAAACCAACAAAATCTTTAATTTACTGTAAACTAAGCTAAAAAAAAAGTTACAAAAAGTGCTTTGCCCATGGGTCCTATTACATTGACGCTTTAAGTTATTAAACAATAAAATCCTTGTTTTTAGAAAGTACTCACCTTCTTGTTTAATATCCATAACAATTAAATATTGCTCACACTTTCCTAACACAAGTTCTCTAGTAAAAAACTGCACCGATAAGCGAGCTGTTTGTTTTATTATATGTTAACTTTCAATGGCTATAAAGGAATGAAAAAAGAATAATGCGTCAATTTTTTTTGGTTTTGGTTTAGCGGGAGTTTGAAGAATCTTATTGACACTTTGAATTCGTGATTAACATTTAATTTTTTTAATTTTGACCTATGGAGGTACCCACTGTGCGTGCAGTGTGAGATTTGTTTATTCATAACAAACAAGTTTTTTTCTGTAACTTTTTTTACTCGACTAGGCAAAAGGAAGGGTTATGATTTTCACAGGCTGCGTTTATTAGTTTGTTTGTTTGCATGTAAGGATGTGTTATAGAGTGGCATCACTAAAGTAGCCTAAAAGAGTAATGTTTGTTTTTCATAACGAGAATTGTCAAATTCAAATTAACGACAAAAGAGATTGATAAAATAAAAGATAGCGAAACCTCATTGATCGTGTCGACTTTTTAATAATATAAAATAAGTTTAAGCCTTAACAGATGTCACCTCGTACAGCCTAAAGTATGGATAGCCCGGTCGAATTAGATCAAAAGAGGGGCTGACACGGAAACAATTCCGCGGTGCAATTTTTCTTCGGAAATCGTTGGGGGCCTCACTGGCAGTCTACATTTCGGTTTTCGGGATTCCAACCCTGTTGCATCATCTGCCATCTTGAATTTGATGGTGAATTTTTGTTTATTGAATAACTCGTTTATTTTCAGTTTTCACGAAATACACAATGAAATGATTGCGAAAATATAAGAGCAAAAGAGCAGGTACAATCTCTGTCAAGCTCTGTCCAGTTATTAGAGCTTCACGTCCGGTTAACAGAGATTTTCCACGGATTTGCCTGTATATTATGAAATAGTACCGAAAACGGATCCTCTGCATCTTTCTGTTTCAACTTTGGTATCAAAATAACGCTTTATTTAAATACAGAGAGACTTTCTATTTGAAATGAGTAATAAAAAGTGTCCGTTTATAAGAATGAATTTTGCATGGAAAATTATATATTTAGCTTAGGCTGTTTTTCATACCATACCTCTTCCACATTCATTTCTTAACTCCATGTAGTTCAAGATGAAAAATATAAAGTTCCCCAAAGTTTATTATGAGTAATTCTACGTTTTCTACGCATCCGTAAATGGCGTCATATCAGTTCAGTAACTAACAAGTGTTGTGAAATGGAGGGAAATCCAAATTATTCAATGCAAACCTTGGGTGGTAGGTATATGGTATTCGTTCGGACACCGTCATAGCCCAGCTATGTTTTGAAGAGTTTGTTTTATTTACATTTTAATTGGTTCCATAAACTGATGCTCAATGACGTTTCGAGGTTTTCGCTACGAACGGAAGTGGATTTCTAAGAAAATTTGGAATTCCCACAATTCTTTCAATAATTGCTGTTGATCGTTGCACTAACTTGGTATCGATTTAAGTGGAAAATAAGATTATTGCATTAGACCGACTCAATTGCGGTCACCTGTTTTAAATAAACACCGAACCATTAGAGAAAACACAGTGCAAAAGAGATCGTGCAGTAGACTGAGTGTATGTATATGAGTGTGGTATATTTAAATATTTGCTTAATAATACGTGCCAGTGCCAATAATACTCATACAGTAGAACCTATATTAGCCGTACGCGTATTAACCCGATTAAGTTGAACTTTTTTCCAAATTTTCACGAGCTACAATCGAAATTGGAATTTGGTTCGCCGAAAGCTTAACCAAACCTTAAAAATGTTTCTGTTTGTAGGTATAGTTTTACTCTCTTAATAGCTTGTTCGTATCTAAAAGTGTCGAGTGTATGTGCAAAGGTTTAAACAACAGAAAGTGGGAAAAGTGAACAATTACACGCAACGCAGGTGGCTCCCTACAGCAATTTTTAAAGCTTGCACAAAAAAATAAAATAGCACATTCACATAAGAGCGACTGCAAAATTAAATTGTCGCGCCTAGAAGTATGTGAACAATTTTTCAAAAAAAATTAAGAAAAGAAATGAGTTTTCGCTCAATATTCCGAATCGTATTCGTACCTATTGTGATTCACAAATTTTAAGGACTGGGGGTTAAAATCTCTCGTACGAAAAATCTTTGTACGGGAACAGGATTTGACTGATTTTCGTAGATTTTTCGTAGTTTTTCGCTGTTTCGGGCAGGTACGGGAACAGACCTAATAGCCATCAAAGAAGCTGAGATCCGTATACCTAGTAGTTGGCCTTGAAAAAAAGACACTGAAATAGAATATTTTTCATGCAGAAGTCTAGGCATAACCTTAGCTAAAAGTATTAAGCAGCCTTTCGGATTCTATTTTACGAGCACGAGCTATCGGCCAATTGTTGCCAATTACCCGTTAATAATTTGTATGCAATTGGTTGGAAATATTACACAAATTAAATTGACTTTCTCTTTTTATATGAAATCATTAATTTAATCTCTAAAACTCAGATTCGTCATCTAAGACGTCATCTATAGGCACTACTGTTAGACACTATGTTAAGCAATGGCTAGTGTTACATAGAAGAACTGCTCGTAAACACTGTTTTTTTAAATACATTTAATTAACCAACCAATTAGTGAGAACGATAAGAAGAGCAACATTCTTTCATAAAACAAAAAAACCTGCGAAACAGTATCCAAACGCATTACACAAACTCCGTTAGTAGAAAAAAATTAAATGCTCCTCATAACTTTTTTTTTTTGGGAATATCTCGTCAGAAAAAATAATTTAAAAAAAAAACCAAACACGCATGGAAGAGCATCATACCTCATGCCCACAACGAACGAGTTTTATTTCGCATTTTTTTGTGAGTTGTGAGGTGTGATAAAGATACACGGTACACCGTTGAGCTGCCGAAAGCCATATAAAACTTTGGAAACTTTTGCACATAAGTCTGAAGTCAGTCGTTTCATGTATACCTGCATAGAGGCCGCGACCAGAAATAAGCCCAGCAGTAATTTAGTCCGTTTTAAGTCACCAAGCAAGTCGGTCTGCATACACTTACCGTCGTCCAATCGAATCGTGATCGTCGATTTACTTTGAAATTTTGTGCTACCATCCAACTACCACCACTACTCGGGTAGTATCTGTGTTAAACAAACCAAAAAAAAAATAAATAAATGCTCGAATAATAATACTAATTTTCCACGGCAATAAAGTGAGAGTTAAGTAAGTTTCGCAAATTTCGCCACACAATAAAGCTTCCTATTTTTAAATACCCAGCCAGACATAGTGAGCCCAAAAAGTGAAAGAAATTAAAAAGGGAAATCGAAATCGATGAATAATGTTTGATGATTTGTGAATAAACAGTGTTACGCATCGGTTCTATACAAAGGAGCCTAGTTTCGGTTTTAAGAGTGTCTTTTGAAAAGTGAATTACTGCTTGAACCTACCAACAAACGGATAATACGTTTTGAGGTAGGTAATTTCATAATTGGATAAATACACACGTCGTAGATATTATTAGTCATTTCATTATACACACATAAGTATATGCATATCTTCGCAATTAAACTCCAACTCCAACAACAGCTCCATCTACAGTGATGATTAATTTACTCGTCGCTTTCACTTTGTGTATATTTACGCAAACGTATACCTACGCCAACTTTCGTCACAGAGCGCACCAAGCTGGGTAGCAAGCAGCACAGTGCCACTTTTGGCTCAACTTCCAAAGTTGCATTCAACTTTCCGTAGAAAGTATTTTATAGAGCGGTTTGCATTTTTGGAACGTTAATTTCTCTTTCTTTTTTTTTTTTCTGTTCATTCTTGGGCAATGCAATTGAAGAGCAAGTTTAAGAATGCGCCATGAGAAAGGTTTTTTTCAGTTTTTTTTTTGTTTTTTATATTTTCTCTTGCTGATTGTCACAATGGCTAAACCGATTGAGCTTTTATAGATTGGAGAAGAAACAAATGTATTAAGGTCGATTTTTCTTTTAATTGTCGTAAACAATAGATTTAAAGAAAAAGTCGTTGATTTTCGAAAAGCTTAACGGTAATAGGCGATGATATTTTTGAAAGATTTGCTAAAAAATGAAAACCAAAATAGGGAATACTTTTGTTTGTATTGCACGACCAGAATAATAAAATAAAATGGTTTTTGATTGCGAAAAGAATAACGGTCGAAATAGGTTGTCATTCTGGATGCACTTTTTAGCAGTTACCTCCAGATCTGGCCTAGATCTCTCTAGCTACCTTCTGCCCATTAAAAGGCTTCCTATAAGAATGATTTATTGGTGTCATTACAGGACTGGCTTATAGGAAAGCATGCAGCCAGGCTTGGCGTCCTTTCAAACAACTTCTGCAGAAAATGCAGAGACGAGAAAGAGGAAGAAAGTCCAATATAACTCCTTTGTCCAGCTCTTTCTCGTAGTAGAAAACTACAACTAGGTGAATACTGCTTCAACGATCTTCGCGACGTAGCGCAAAAAGACTCCCTGGTATCACAATGGCCGTCTATAGGCCTTGTTACCCTACCCAACCTTGAAGCGTGCTACCAAATTAACTAAGAAAGTCCTTTAAAGTTATTTAGCAAAATCAATAAATATAAAATGCAGTCTCGGTAGCCACTAACGATTTTTATGGGGGTCTACCTTTACATGGTAGATAGATAAATAACAAACACATACTATTAATGAAAACACTAGCTTGTCTTAATGTTATGCATATATACTATACCTACATATGTATTCAAACATTTCGCAAACAACGTCGTGTGTCTAATTGTCTTCTATTTGACTCATTCAAATTTATTATAATTTGTATTTAAGACATGTACAGAAAATAACAATAACATTACGTTTATGAGAAATTCAGAAGAGTGGAATTTTAAAAGTTGTTTTTTGGACTCAACGCATTAAATTGTAATTGTAATTTTTTTCTCTGATTTCTTTTTTGATTTTTGTTGAGATTTTTGAACATAGGTGGAGCTTTTGGTGGAATATGTAAGCAAATGCCTTCAAAGATTTTAGAATCCATATAACGATATTTTATTTTGTTTTAAATAATAATAAAACAATATCTAGATATATGGTATGTATAATACAAAATATATGTACATATAAACAAACACAATATATGTACTCATATAAACAAAACACAGATTTATATACGTTTCCAAGAATAATCAAAGATTTACTAAAAAATTACGCAACTGTTGCGATTTCTAACCAAATGCTGTTCACTTATAACGATCCTTCAAACAACTTTACTTAAGACAATAGTCGTGTTTTTTTTTTGTAACCTATATACTAGGCTAAGTTAAGTTATCTTAATATACACCTCGCACCACTGGGCAAAGTGACAATGAAAATTTAAGTAAATTATGAAGGGGTATTTTTATATACAATCAACGAACTCTGCAAATTTTTAAGTTTGTTTTAGTTCTTATTTTCTTAAAAAAAATTAATTTGTTGTGCTGCAATCACAATTCTCCAAACAATTTCAGAGCACAAATAAAAGGTAAATTACGTTGTCGACTAAATTATCTTGTCGCAGGGGCGTTCCGAAACTTAGATTATTGTATTTGCAAGTATCTAAGTTTCGGAATGCCCCCCATTAGCTTTTATTTTTGATTATCACCTTTTCTCCTTTGAAAATATGCCTCTCTGCCCGTAATTGAGCTGACTTCTTGTCATTTTTGACATATTGTGTTACACCTTTCGAGAAAAGTAATTTGGCAGCACAGGTTTTATCGCGGCTTAACTCCTTATACTCGATAGCTATCCAGGCTAAACGAATTCTATATAGGTTTTGTTGTTATTGTATTTTACATTTAAGCTTTTTTTAAGCATATACATACATATAGATTAAAAAAAACACGCCTATTAATTTTACCATACTCTATTGCTAAGAGTACGCAATGTGTCAATGAAAGTTAAATAACTTTTCGAAAACGATTCCTAATGCACCTTAATTGTGTACAACCGTTATATAGTTGTATGTATGTTTTTAATGGAATAACTCAGAACTACAGGATTTAGATGATGAAGATAGGACATTTTTTTATGTAACAGATTTTAAAGCTATAGGTACAAGTTGCAAAAAACATCTTTAAAATATAATTTGATTTGATAATATTCATTTATAAGGAAATCGAGAACCAATGGTCCCAAATGACTCCCTTGTGGGACGCCGCAGCGCACCAAATTCGTCAAGAAAAATTAAAATAATGCAATTTTCAACTATCACATTGCATTGTTATCACAAGATGTTTTGGTGATTAATATAATAAACGCTGAAATCAATTTGTTTGACAGCAAATATAGAGAAAACAGTTCAGCTATAAAGGCAGTTGGGTTTTAAATAAAAAGATGTGAATGTGGGACACACGCCAGATGTGTTCTAATTGTTTTAAACCACTGAATAAACTATGACCTAAGATCTATAAAACAAAAAATTACAGAAATGAACGAACTATAAGGTCAAAATAAACAAATAATGGATATTATTATTATTATTATTATAACTTTATTTATGTGTAAGTAAATTACAAAATAAATACATCTAAAATCGAGAGAGCTCTAGCTGCGAGGGCTTTCGGCTCGAAAAATAATGGATATGTATCTTACTTACTTACTTAGTTAGCGCTACAGCTCGAGGTGAACCTATGCCTGCTTCTCGCAACCATTTGTGTGTGCGTGTTATATTTTTGCACGAATAGAAGGGACCTATACAGTTTTTTGCCGACTCCGAACGGCGAGTTGAGAAGCTCAATCGTGACAAATGATACTCTTTGATGCTTGTCAGACATTCGAAAGAGGTGGGCACTGTGAAAAACTTTAAGGTGTTTGCGGCGGGATTCGAACCCAAGACCGCTGGCTCAGTAGTCCGACGCACTAGGTTAGGTTAGGTTAGTGGGTTGACGCCGAGGGATGCCCATCTGGCGCCACACTTAGATCAATACAGATCCATTGTGATGCCCATAAGTGTTGTTTCCTTATTCGTTTGGATGACGGCGATTAAGGATTGTCAAACCAACCCGTAGCTTTAATAAAGCTGCAGATGTCCTTTACCGGGAATCCGGAGAGTTCTTCTATGTCCTGGAAGAAATGTCTACCTAGAGTTTTATGCCTTATGTGGTAGAGACCTGGGCAATGACAGAGGAAGTGGGGTGTATCCTCGTGGACTTCCTCGTCACCGCATCCTCTACAGAGATCACTGACATTAAGACCTAGTTTACTGGCATGGTGCCGAAGCATATTGTGCCCGGTTATTATGCCTACCAGCTTGGACAGAGAGTTTCTGTCCTTCATTAATATCTTATCCGTTTTGTTTTTGTCGTAAATTGGCCACATCTTTCTTGTGTTTATACAAGAGTTGAGGGTTTTCCACCTGTCGTTTGCTCTGATAAGCGTTATACTCTCTATTTTATGCTTGATGGCGCATAGTGAGATGTGAATTGAAGGGTCGGCTTGGTCTATGCCTAAAGCCGATCCCGCCCTAGCAAGTGCAGCAGTCCGACGCACTAACCACTTGCGCTACGGATATGTATCTACAAATCTACAAATGTATGAATGTTTATATTTTCATTGTTTTCTCTGAACAAAGCCATATGTATTCTATTGTAAACATCTACATATTGATTATAATTTACACAGATGAAATAAAATAAAAATATTCTACGTTCCTTATTTATTTATTATCTTACCGTTCGTACTCTTTTGTTTTTAGATAAATAACAACTGCAGATTTGTTTGAACTTTTGGATTACTTACTATTTTTCATAACCAATGCAACATCATGCGTAGTCAATATATTTGGAACAATAAATATCATATAATATATCTGTTCCTGCTTGCCGCAACCTTCAACAAAATCAATGCGAGAAGATCAGGTAAGCTTAAACACCTTAATTTTATCAAAATAGACAAAATAGTTAAATAGTTCGTCATTAGAAAGGTCTGCATTTTGCTGAGAGAAATTTATGTGAAATAAAATATAGGACCAAAATAATAGTGTGTCATAAATTATTAAAATAAAATAAAATTCTAAATGTGGTACACTATAAAAACTTTTATGGATAGAACCACTTCAGATGAAAGAAAAGAAAATGAGTAAGCGAAGTTTTAAAGTATGTATACAACTTATTTTCTACCCAAAAAGTTGAAGTTAGCCATTTGAAGAATTGAGATCATAGCGTGTGGGACGTGGGTGAAATTTCTTTGATTTTTGATCGCATGCTAGGAAAATCATATCGTGGCAGATGATTGTGAAAACTAAAGCCAAAATTACATCATACAAGAAACAATTAAATTACTTTGAAGTTAATTGGGTCAAGACGTTGTAAGCAACAAGCAAATCAATGTTTTAATTCTCAAATGATTCCTTTTACTTGTGTGGGTGGATATTTAGTAAATTATTCAAATTAAACAAAAATAATCGTAATTGTCGAACCTTGACGAATGACCTGCAAAAAGGGAATCGCTGGTAATTAAACAAAAAGTTTTATCTGGGGAAAGTCAAGATGGTAATTAATTGTTATTGTTATATGCTACACTCAGAAAAAAGTCCTATAATATCAATGATTTTTCCTATTACTTTAATAGTTTTTTACTATTAAAATTAGTCAATGGGATTCGTAATTTGAAATTAATACTTTCAAACCTATTATATCAATACTGTACTCGTCCTATTATTTCAATGCGATTGTCATTTTAATTTTATGGTATGTCCTATGAATCTTTAATAGTATACAGTATTAATTTTAATATACATCCTATTATTTTAAAATGACGAAGAACATTAAGAAGGAATCGGAAAAACTATTAAAATAATATGAAAATCCTATTAACAACCACTGTTATTAAAATGGATCGTCCTATTACTTTAAACGTATTACACTATTATTTATCAATAGTAGATACAATTTTTTTTTATAATCTACACACGCTAAAGGGAATATGAATATCCTTATAATGTTTACCCACAGCGCGAGCATATGAAGGATAAGAACGAGAGACAGACAATTCGACTGGGCTAATACTACATTGCTGTTTTCTGTTCGCTGACATTTTGTTGTTTAGAAAACAAAACAGAAAACAAAATTGCGACAGAATAAAAATAAATTTAACCAGAAGATAATGTTTATGATTTTTATTCGCGCCCTCTCAGTTCCATCAAAGATGAGCTAGAGTTCTTGAATATACCATGTCAACCTCCCATTTCTTTTAGGGAATCCTCACCAGGGAATTCTGTCACTGTTACATGGATGAGGATCAGGAGGAATCCCCATATCATCCCCTGTGCAGCTGCCCAGAACTCTCCTGATTAAGAAAAAAGATTCTGGGAAAATACTTCTTTATAGATCTACAAGATATTTCCTCAACGGATATCAATAATGGGTGGCCGTGGCGTAGTGGTACCCGTCGTCGCTTGTCACGCTGAAGGTTCATGGTTCGAATCCAGTTGACTCCGAAGCATTTATTTCTCGCGAAATGAAAATAATTTGATCAGTTTCAGAAGAATGTCAAAAACCTACTGCGAAGGCATAACACTGGCAGTAAGATGGTGGTATGACTGAAGAAATTGATCGCACAAACTTTAATAAGAAACATATTTAAAAACTTCTGTGAATCATAAGCAAGCACAAAAACTTTCAATAATATGCAACTCTCCAGTCTGGACGCCACCCATAGAGTTAGTTGGAACCTAAAAAAAAAAACACCTGAGCTTCCGATCACTAGCCGATCTGTCTGTCTGTTATACGGATATCCATAAAAAAAATAAAATATGGATATTTATCCAAGTTTCAAAATGATTCCAAAAGTACCGATAAAAGTTGGATCATGTGGCATCACAATGGACCTATTAAGTGGATCCTACCGAATGCGGTAGATAGCCACATAACCTAACCTAACCTAACCTAGTGGGGATACACTGTCCAACTTCTACTTTGCTTGCACGAATGTTAATAGTTCCAGCCGATTATGAAAACCAAATCAATAGATGTAATGATATCAAATGGACAAGTGTCGGATACGATAGACACTTACAATAGGTACAAAATTCACATTCGATGAACGATGATCAATAAAAATAGACACTCACAATAAGAGTCAAAGTTTAATATACTTTCCTTGCTCCATCTAATTGATCCCGCCATTTCACGTACATTCACAATGCATGTAATTAAAAAGCAAAAAATTTACCAATTATGTATACGAATACAAATTTATATTAATCTTTGAATTTTAAAGAGAATCATGCACCATGCGATTTATTATAGCTCCCGCCAGCGAAATCCTATGTTATAACATGTATTCGCCTATCTATAGGTACACAATTCCGTTACTTTGTACTTCACTTAATGTACTTCTGTCCTACTTCACTGTGTCAGTCGGTCATATCATGTACCTGGAGCGACTATTTTATAAGGGAAATTATATCTATAGATTTTTTTTTTATCCACATGCATACCTAACCTAGGTAGGTAATAAAGAAGAGACACCCAAAACAAAAGAGTTAAGAGAGCACTACTTGAACTACCAGTTTTCGCTTCTTCTTGAATGCGCTACGTCATAGACTCGACCAGCAACGGTATGCGAGCAACCACTATTATACGTTACTCATGAAGCTTTTCTGATTTAAGTTAAGAAATATGCGATGAATACAAATAGATACACTGGTCCCTCGCTTTGCGCAGGGGTTAGGGAAATGAAAAGTCTCGCGCAATGCGAAATAGCGCAAGGCGAAGTAGGAATTTCATGTAATTTAGGGTGTTGCGTAGGCAAATGCATATCGCGCAAAAGTGTAACCGCGCTAAAAAGAAGTCGTGCAAAGCGAGGGACCAGTGAACTACATTATGTACATATATTTAGATAATACCTATATTGCATATTGCTAATAAGTTTAAGACTTTAGAAATTTCTATAATTTGCTAATTCTTTACAATTTGGGCTCCTGGCGTGCAGACTAGCGGTAAGTAATTAAAAAAGGGGAAAAAGAAAATAAATAACCTTGTATAAGCTCAGTTATTTTCAATGTATCAATGTTTTTCTTTTTATCTGCCATTCCTTTCACGTGCATTCAGAGAAAGTTGCATCATTATTAATGAATAATAAAAAAACTGACTTGGCCTTATGCCAGGAGTCCCACTTGTAAAGAATTACCATATCTTACAAAAAATTGAAATTCGAGTTTCGGTAGGTACTCGTATGCATATGCATTACCTACCCACAATATTTTTTGTTTTTTTTTTTATTTTTCAATTAAATTCAGTTAGATTTTTCAAAATTTACATGTAAATTTGTTTGTTGAAATTATGATTAAATTAAAATTAAAGTATTGAATGCTACAGTAACATATTTTTTAGACTCAAACTTATTGAATAATTTTTAAAATAAATTTTGTGCAAAATTCAATTAAAGGCACTTGGGCCGACATTCACCGACAGCTCATAAGTTAAGAGCCTCATAAACCTATTTACAAACCGCTATTAGTGCGTATTTATGAGCGCTCATAAGACTTATGAGTGGTCCCAACCACTCATAAGTTACGAGCAATAATATCAGAGACAATTATTATTGCCTCTGCTAATGTCTTAGATAACTTCGAAATATTTGGAAATCAGCTGCCATTCCAACCTTAAATCATTTCTGTTGATTTTTAAAGTGGATAGAAAAGAAAGAAACGTGTCTTCATCCGGCGAGGAAAATAACATTAAAATGAATTTAGTGAACATGTTCCTTATTCCACTATTCAATTCCTAATAAATTTGCCAAAAAAAAAACAAAATTAATCCACCAACATCAATTTCACCATCTACAGCTGTGTTGCATCATCCCCATATTTACAGTGCCAAATGTCACTGACATGTTCGAAAAAGAGCGCCATTGAATTGACTCGGAATGTTCGAAATAGAACGCATTCAGAAATCCGAAAATTGAGATCTCTCAAAGTCGAAGTAGCATAGACAGCATAGACAAAAACCTATTAGTGGTCGGTGATTAGCAACCAGAAATTTTAACTTATGAGCCTCTTAACTTTAAGAGCGATTTATGAGCGGTCGGTGAATGCCGGCCTTAAAATTAAAGAAGCACACTGAAATTAAAGCAGTATCCTCCTTTGTTATGTATAACCCCGAAAATGTGGTTTGGATAGCATGCCAACTAGTTCTTTTAACTCCGACATTGGTATTTTTTTCCACTCTTCAAGAATGGTGGTTTCATTTCGGACCTTAGGTCATGCCAGTATAATAAATTTTTTTCTTCCGAAAAAATAACTGTTTTCCTTTCATGGATCTAGGACATGTATTTTATCGCGAACTCTAATATTTTAATTTGATAGTCCTTACATAAAGCCGGTTTATTTTTCTTTTTCGCCATTTAACTCTTTTGCTTTGAAACAGAATTTGCTGGACACGTCTTTTACCTATCGGTTAACTAAATCCTGTTACTATTTTGGACGCGGTTAACTGTCCATCCAAAACGCTACGGATAATAGCTTTTTTGCCGCGCACATATTTTTTTTGTTATTCTGATGTTTTCACCCAAATTTACGGCATTATTTATTGCTGTAGCTGACCTACCCGATTTTACCGCTATTTCGCCCATAAATGACTAGCAAATTATTCGTCTACAGAGGTAGGCATTGAATCTTTTAACTACACTGAGCTGTTATTGGTGAATATAATTCACATAATTATTTTCTTAACTTATATTTTTGCCCGTTAAGCTCTGTAAAAATGTTCGTCGTTTTCGACGGGGATCAGCTAGTTAGTAACATATCGTGGGAGATGTTCGTTCAAGCTATACATTACATCTAAGCCAGGAAAGTATGTGTGTTATAAATCTATGGCGATAGTAAATCAAGTTAAGCCTGGTATTTGGAAGGCTATACGGGTAAGGATAGAAATTGTAGACCTGAACGAAATCAATGCTTTCGTGTAGCTCTAGACCGCCTAAAAATTTGAAAGGTAGAAACATTACTTGTGATGTTTTTTTCGTACTTCACATTAATTAGGAATCGAATTGCTAAAAAGTAAACTTACGGTAGTTGGGTTAGTGCGAAGATATAAAAGATGTTTGCCGCCAGTAATTTTGCATTTGAAAGCAAGGAAAGGAGGAATTTTTATAGGGGAAGCTTTGGTTCAAGGGGAAATCTCTCGTCGAACTTCTCTTCCACACAGTGCAGAGTGGTTTAAGGTAAGAAACAAAAAACCATCAAGAACAACCTAAATTGTCCAACATGTGTCCGAATTGCTCGAACAGCACAAAATATTCATCAAAATTCTCAAAATATTTAAAATCTATTTGTAAAAACCATTCCGAATACAAAATTCCATGTGAAAATTTTGATTGCTTAATAAAAAATGTATTGGGCAAATTTGACCAACAAATACCATGTAGGGTTTTTTTCAAGTACAGGATAAGGGTTAACGGTGGTAAAAAAAAGGATAAATAAATGGGTCTTATACTAATACAAAAACAAGTATAATAATATAAATAAATAAATAAATATATAAATATATAATTAAATAAATAAATAAATAAATAAATAATAGTTAGAACAAATATTTATAACTAGATTTAACACAAAGTATATATGTAAGTAAACATAAAAGTATATAGTTAATAATTAACATAAATGAAATAAATTCATCAAAACAAAAAACCATCAAGAACAACCTAAAGTTTGAAGCGATATCGCTACTACATGTGTCCGAATAGCTCGAACAGCACAAAATATTCATCAAAATTTTCAAAATATTTAAAATCTATTTGTAAAAACCATTCCGAACATAAAATTACATGTGAAAATTGCGATTGCTTAGTAAAAAATGTATTGGGCAAATTTGACCCACAAATACCATGTACGTTCTTTTTTAAGTACAGGATAAGGGTTAAACGTGGTAAAAAAAAGGATAAATAAATGAGTCTTATACTAACACAAAAACAAGTCTAGTAATAGACAGATAAAAATATTATAATATATAAATAAATAATTAAATAAATAAATAAATAAATAATAATTAGAACAAATATTCATAACTAGGTTTAACACAAAGTATATAAGTAAACATAAAAGTATATAGTTAATAATTATCATAAATGAAATAACTTAATCAAAAGATAAATAAATAATTAATAAATTAACATAAAGTAATACTTGCACAACTATGCAGGCAGTAATTTTTATCATGTATTGGATGGAAAACCTATTAATAAAACTTGTTTTTTACCAAAAATTTATACATATGCCTGCAATTGAATTTCGCTGAGTGTTCATATGTACATACTATATGTACATATGTATGTAACCCCATTACTAAGGTGTGAATACAAATTTAAAAAAAAACTTTAAAAATATTTAAATGTGTTGTGTCAATTTCCAGTCTCCACCCACCATTTTTATGAATGGACGTATTTATTAGAGAGATCCATTAGTCCGCAGGTGTAAAACGTGTTTAGCCTTGAATCATATGTACATAATATACATACATATGTACATATGTATGTATGTATCTCGATAATTTGTTTTTATTGTTCACCTTCATCGACTATAACTATTCATACCCCCCTGTTCTGCATTTCGAGTGAAAGTGGATTGAAACCGATATTGAAATTCACTCGGAATGGAACTCTGTGTTCTGCATTCCGAGTGATTTCGAATTTTAAGAATCCACTTCGAATTCATTTGTTTGAAACGTCAAACACAGCTGTCAAATCATTTCAAAATCATTGGAGATTTTCAGTTTTTGTTTTGTGCAAGTGAATCATTTAAGAAAAAATATATTTTATTGAAAAAATGGATTCAATTTTGTGTTAAATGATTGGTGAAAACAGAATGGAAGGAGTTCGCAGGAAGATTTTGCGAGATAAATCTAACATTCGGGATCTTCCCGTAGCATTGTAAGTAGAAGTTAGACAACAGAAGAAAAATTATTTATTTAATGATTTTTGCATTTTTAAAAACAGTTTTAGGGTAAGTGGCTAAGCAAATATTTGTTGATATCCTGCGAGAAAGTCAGAGATGGTACCAACTTCAATTCCTCTCACACTCAAACTCGGAGCAACACTTCGTTTTTTTGGCTGAAGGATGTTACCAAAGGTCAGTGGGAAAGGATTTTAATCTTCGCCTTGGTAGATCCACAGTCGGCAAAGTTCTGGGCGAGATGTAAAACATTATGCAACATAAGTTGTGGTCGAAGTGGACTGAACTGGAAAGTACGCAGATGAAAGAAAAAAAGATGTTTGAATAATGAGGGATTCCGGGGATTATAGATTGCCTGGATGGTACAAGCATTCACCTTCGCCCATTAACAAAATTAAATGTTTTATTTTGTTAATAAAAATTAACTTCAGTTTCTTATCGTTTTCCATCCAGTCGTTGTTCTAATTCCTCCACAAATCCTTAGTATACGCTTTGTCACAACAAAGGAATTATTTTAATACATTAATGGAAGCCTTATTATTCTACTCATATTTTTCAAAATGATTCTGATCAACAAATTAATTAATTAATCCACTTTAGAACGGCATGTGAATTCAATTCACGTCAAGAATCTCAAGTGAATTCAATTCACTAAAATCGCAGGATTTTAGGAATGCAGAACACGAATTTACAACTGTCATCTTGAGTGGAATGCAGAACATCAAAATATTCACTTTCGAACATACAATCCACAATTCATAGTTTCGTTCGGAATGCAGAACACCCAATTCCACTTTTGGTGGTTGAATTCACTAAAAGTGGAATGCAGAACAGGGGGGATAATACATATTTATATTACGTCTAATTTTGTTTGCGGAATAGCCCTAGCCTCACCGCGTTAATGCTCAAGGCACAATGTTCGGTAAGATACCTATTTTTCTAAATTAAGCGAATGTGTGCAATGGAATTAGTTTGCTTGCTTTATCAATATAACTTCTATTAGTAGAGATTTTAAGTGAAACGTGTGGAAGACTTCAGTAGCCAAGGACACTTTAGGTCTGATCAGCATTTAACACGAATCATAATTAGTAAATTTATTGTAATTCTTAAATATTAAGCTCGCGTGCGCTGAGTTCAACTAATATTTGGCCTTACATTTTCAGGTCTATTATATAGTAAGTACTGTGAGATAACTAACGCGACAGGTACACATTCGTATTCCAAGCAGAAATCTTTGTCATCAACCAATGCAACCCTATAAGTAAGTCATTTTCCACTAGATCCAAAATAATTAAAAAAAAAAAATAGGAACGAGGCGATTTAACGCCGCTCTTCACATATAAGCTGCTAATGTTCACGTCTGCCTTTAATAATCATTGAATGTTCGACTCTCTTAATGTGTGTTTGTATGTACGTGCCTTTTAACAAAAATCATAAGAATTGGCATTGCAAGTATCATACTTATGGTGAGTATGATGGTGAGCATAGCACTTCCTTAACTTGCCGTTTTATTTCTGTCCTTTTCCATTCAAAAAAGATCATATTGCGTACAGATTGATGTTTAATTCAGCCAACAACAAGTGCTTTATTAGTTATGCTAATAACGTGAATGAAACCTTGAAATTTAATTATAACATTCAATGGATATCAGAGATGAAGGCTTACGTTGTTGTAAAATGAATTCGACCACCAATAATCATTTTATACAGTCAATTTAATATGAGCACCGTGTCGTATTGGTTAGTGATTTGGACTACTACGTAGCCTGCCTCGTGCTCAATCCCAGCAAACACCCAAAAGGTTTTTTCACGATGCCCCCTCTTTCGAATGTCTTAAAAACATTCAAGAGTATCATTTGTCATGATGAGCTTCTCAACTCGCCGTTCGGAGTCGACAAAAAACTGGCAATTCGCGCATAAGTATAGCACGCATACACAAATGGTTGCGAGAAGCAGATCTTGAGAAATACGAAGATACAACTGTGGTTGGAAAGGACAACGTGAATGCATTATATTTTACTCTTACAAACCCATTAGATAAAAGGGTTTTCTAACATATTTTTACATACTGTGGCCTATATCACATAACTACAATTACAATCACAAATTTGTAATAGTAAACTACAATTACAAATTTGTAGACCAAATTTCTGTTTCACAAACTGCAAACATATTTCCAGTAAATTTTTTAACAAAGAGGAAATAAATTGTAGAAAATAAAGTTGTAGTTTACAACTACAAAAAAATTAAGTTGCACCGCTTATTTGTCAGACTTGTAAACTACAATTGTTTCATACAAATTATTAAGAGTCTGACGAGTTAATAGCTATAAATAAGCAAAGCAAAATGTTCGTTGTTTGGTTGAGTGGCAAAAAGTTTATGGAACTATTTCATCGTGTTCGAGATGATGTCTATCGACATACGCTGATTAAAACTCATTGGGTGAATCAATATTCCGTGTTCCGTGGATACACACATGACATACCTTTAAAAAAAATTGCTAAATTTTAAACTATAAATACATATTTATATACATTCTGTCAAAAAAGTACCGGTAATTGGTCAGTAAAATACAAAATATTTATTATTCATTCGAATTTATTGTATTGTCTTCAAAGTAGTCTCCTTCCGAAATACCTAATACACTTATGACAACGAATAGTCCAATCATCTAAACATTTTTTAGACGCATTTTCCCGAAGCGACCTTAGTTCTCGCCGCGAGTTTTCTTTTATGTCTTATATTGACCGAAAACGGGTGTCTCAAAGTGGTAATTTGAGTTTTGGAAAGAGAAAGCTGGAGCCATATCAGCTGAATACGGATTATCAGATGATATTTTTTGAGTTTCTGGCAAGAAATTCGATCACAATGATAGCCCCCACTTAAGAAAATCGAGCACGGTAAACAAATTAAAGGACAGCTGGCTCTCAAACTTCACGGATAGAGGTCAGTTGTGCCAAATTAGCGACAAAAATAATTTTCACAATTCCTTTAAGCGGGCCTTTTAAATGATCAATTCCCGGTACTTTTTTGATAGAATGTATTTACAAAAAATAATATTTACCGGCAGTATTATGGAACCATTCACAGATGTTTTCGTGTTCCTCTGGCAAACGTACACTATTTTCATAAAAAAAACATCACCAATGGCTGCACAAACATGATTGACACATCTGCATACCGTAGATTTAGATATGCCGTGCATGTCTGCTATCCTATGATATTGTTCGCATTTCTAAGCCAGTGTAAAATTCTGAAATTTCGTAGTTTATACCCGACCGATAAATTTTTTATCACCAAAATCACGCCGCAAAGACATTTTTACTTTCAACAAGGGTTTTCTATGTACAAAGCACAAATTGTAGATGAAATTACAGACGATCTTTCATTTGTAGAATTTTTTCAATAACTGAACAAATTTGTAAAGTACTTTCATTTGGTGAAACAGAAAACTACAAAAAATATCAATTTTCACAAATTTGTAACTTGTAAACTACAAAAGAAATTGACTCTTGGTGAAACGAAAACAAAAATATTTCTAAAAATTTCCCTTTGTAAACTACAGCTACAATTTTGTAACACCAAAATTTGGTGAAACCGAATTAATCGAATTTTCTACAAATATGTTAAAAAACCACTTGTAAATTACAATTTGTAAGTTGGTGAAATAGGCCACTGGTTTAATTGTTCAAATTACATAAAATTAGACCAGACATTTTATTTAACAAGGATTTATTTATTAGACGTGTTCTCTATTTACTAACCAAATTAGTTCTGTGCTATGCACATGACAGTCAACCTCAGTCGATGTGTAGTCCTCGAGTGGTAAAGAGGCAGCACTATCAAATAGCTTTTGATACCCTGATATGTACAGCGATTATACTAGGTACTCTTAACTTATAAGCACCTATTAATACTTAATTTAAATCTAACAATATTACAATCTAACTTACTGGCCGTTAGCGGGCACTCTAAACTTAACTCTATTATTAAAAACTATCGCCTTTCGGCCTTAACTTCTCAAGAAAAGCTTGGAAACTTAGGTTCCATATCAATTAAACTTATGAGCACAAACTGTGTCGGTATCCCATTGGATCTAAGAATCATAAGCCATGTTTCTTTGTAACATGTACCGTAGCACGCAGAAGTTGTAAGTTCGATTCCCACCCAGGGCTCAGAGTACAATGGACCACAAAGTTTTTTAGTGCTTGGAATGGTAATCCACCCACTTCCACAGCAACAACATTTGTTGATTGGCATTGGCACATCTAAGTCAGCCTTGGATTGGAAGTAATGGTTCTATTCAAGAGAAAATATCCACTGCCCGCACGCCATTCCTATGCCCACTGGCTTAGCAATCACAATCACACAATTGACGATAGCCGGGGATGTACTGAATTTGCTGCACTGTGTTCAATGTGTTCAATGATTTGAATTTGTTTTGCCGTATTTCTCAGGACAGCATTGAAAATGAATTAACACTTTCCAGGTCACACTGGTGCTCTAAATATCGAACACAGCTTGAGTCATAGTGTAAGCAACAGTGCTACCGAGTTATATAAATACATATAAGTAGGTATTTTAAATATTTTGGAGCGCTAGTGATTTTTCGTAACGATTTTTTTTTTATTCAGGTAGTCGAATGGCAGAATGGGTTTGTCACTAGAATTAAGAAAAATAGAAAATGCAATATTTATAAAAGAGTTAAGATTTCATTGTATACGATACCAGCTTTACCTAACTTATTCTTTTCAGAGAATCTAACATCATGCCAACACCTGCAAAGAGCTGAAACACGACGTGCCAAGGCTCTGAGTCCATCAAACAAGCAAATACGCATACCTCGCTGCACCAACTTAGGAGAATTCGAACCAATTCAATGCGCCAACGAAGAACTTGGCACATCCTGCTGGTGCGTCGATGAGTATGGCTTTGAAATTCCCAGCACTCGCAACAAGACCCGGGAAAATGTCCGTTGCATTGAACCAGAGAACTGTTCAGCATCCAATTGTCGAATGTTTTGTGCGTCAGGATTTGACCGTGATGCAAGAAGTGGATGCTCTGTCTGTCGCTGCCGTAATCCCTGTGATGGCCTTGAATGCCCCAATGGAGAAACGTGTCAGGTTCAAGAAGTTAAATGCAAAAATGAACCCTGCGCCCCAGTTCCGACGTGTAAGAAGGGACGTTCTATTGAAAATTACTGCGCCGGTGGCTTACCGCTATCTATTGAGGGCAGTGCTCGACCATTTTTGTGTGGCACAGAGCCTGGAAAGCCTGAATGTCCTCCCTTGTACAATTGTATGGTGGAGTCGGGAAATGATTACGGAGTTTGTTGTCCAAGTCATTCACTGAAGCTTAAGAAACCTGGCGATTGCCCTGCTGATGATTCATCGCCGTACACCGAGAAGACGGGCTACATGTGTGGTACACCTTGCACGCATGACTTGGAATGTAAACACATGGAGAAGTGTTGCCACACCAATGGCTGCAAAATGAGCTGCCAACAGCCGGTGAACGTTACCAACTGCCACCAAGCAAAGGTCCTCTCGGAATTGCTAATGATAAACGAACGCGAAGGTCGTGGCTACATTCCTGATTGCAACGGACCGGGCGGTATATTCACTCCCAAGCAATGCTCCCGCAATGGCTTAGTTTGTTGGTGTGTTGATCCACGAACTGGTAACAAGATCAAAGGAACGATGGGCGCTGCTGGAGAAGTGAACTGCGATAGCTGGGAAAATTTCATAACTCGATCGTTTGGTCGCAGTTTCAGCTCGAACGACTGCGATTACAATATTTGTGCCGCCGTTTGTGAGTATGGATTTAAGGTGAGTTTTTTTTATTAACTTAACGTGTAACCCGACCAATATAAATGCCATTGCAGAACGATCACAATGGCTGTCCGACATGTGAGTGTTCTGAGCCATGCGAGGGATTCAAGTGCGCTGCAGGTTCACATTGTGAAGTTGCCACTGATCCTCTGTGTTTGTCTGGATCAGCGCTGTGTTCCTCGTGGCCGATTTGTAAACCAGACTTTGTGTACTCAAATCCATGCGAAGTGGAGGCTCCGCTGGAAAATAATGTCACTGGCGAAGTCTTATACTGTTTCGATGGTAGGTTGGGGGTTTCTGTGAATAGTGAAAATATCTAACTTTGAAATCAATTTTAGAACGCAAATCACGCGCATTAGGAGAAGCAATGCTATTTTTTGATGATGAACCACTGACTTCTGAAACCCGCTCGATGAGTGATCGGGTCGTGTGCCCCTCAGGCTACAGGTGTACTAAGTTACATGGCCAAAGTGAACATGTTTGCTGTCCGCACGTGCCTCTGAAATCCACGGAAACTGAATTTGAAGCTGAACCAAAACAGCAGACAAGTAAATTTTTTATTCGGGTTCTTTGGACCAGTTTCAGTTCTAAATTGTCCATGTTTTTACTTTCAGTGTGTGAATACTTACGAGACTTCTCGAAACGCATGGAGGGCACCGAGAAAGGTATGCAATTAGCGATTGCACCACCAGTTTGCACCAATGAGGGTAACTTCCGGGAACGTCAATGCAAATTGCGCCAGGTAATGGTTACTCGTGCCGAGCATCGCAAGATTTTGGAAGATAATACAATTCGAAAAATGAGAATGCTGCTACAGCCCAGATCGAAACGTGACGTGGGGAGCTTAAAGCTCTATCGAGTAGATGATAGCCTGTTGAACATTCAAGTTTCGTCAGTGACGAGCGGCAGGAGTGCCAAATTCATAGATTCTACACAACAAAACGATTTGCACCCACAACTGTTTGAAGCTAACAAAAGAAAGGTTTCCTCGATACCAGTGAAGCCCAAAAGCAACGAAGATCTGGTCCCAATCGACATCGAAGAATGCTGGTGCGTGGATAACTTTGGAACAGAGATTCCACAATCCATAGGCCCTAACATAACCGATGAGCACTGCACCGCTCTGCGGGAGTCAATTGACTGTCTAGAGCTGACATGTCGCATGGGATGTGACTATGGATTTGACTTGGATCCGATCACGAAATGCCCATCGTGCCATTGCCGAGATCCGTGCAATGGAGCTTCATGTGGTGACGACAAAGAATGTCGCATAGTAGATGTTTCTTGCGACGATGAATACTGCCCTCCAGTTCCGGCCTGTTTGCCACGCAAACCTGGCCAGTGTCCGTTTTTAGTTCCCCCAGGATTTAATGGACAGGTAGACGGAAACTTGTGCTCCTACGATTGTCGAACGGATTCACAGTGTGACGGTTCAAGGCGGTGCTGTTCAAATGGGTGTGGAACGCAGTGTGTGGAGCCACAAATGAAAACCGCTTGCCAGCACTTGCATGCCATTCAAATCCATCAGTCTTCTGAAATCGGAATACCGGCTAAGCAAATGCACGTGGCAAGGTGTGACGCTCAAACTGGCAAGTGGCTGGAGATACAATGTGGTCCGGAAAATATCTGTTGGTGTGTGAACTCAAATGGAGAGGAGTTGAGTGGCACTCGGGTCCAAAATGCCACTCCCATTTGTGAAGCTAATTCCGCATTCGAATGCCCTGCCATGCAATGTCCTCCATGCGAATATGGTCATAAAGTCGATGCAAATGGTTGCACCACATGTGGTTGTCGAAATTTGTGTGACGAAATCACGTGCTTACCAAACGAGTCCTGCCAGCTGATCAATGTGGAATGCATTGACCAACCCTGTCCAAAGATGCCAATTTGCGTTCCCCTTCGTGATTCGGTTTGCCCCGAAGGAATCCCCCTAAAGCAAGGTAATGTCGAGCTGAGTTGCGGTCCCCATAATGAACATGACATATGTCCCACAACGCATACTTGCCAACTAAATCCGGTTTCGCATAGAGGTGTTTGCTGCGCTAAGACAAGTAAGTTTGACTTTAGCTTCTTAATTTTTCGTTTCTTAATCACATAGTTCTACAGGAGATGTCTGCTTCGAGTCCATAGACAACACCTGCTTGGGAGTAAGCAGCAGTTTGAATAATATTACCCACTATCGGTTTAGTCCTAAGGCCAACAAGTGTGTTCCAATTTCTGTTGACAAGGACAAATCGAGTTGCCAAACGAAGAACATATTCCGCAATGAACAAGCTTGTATGTCCGTGTGTCCAGGTTAGTATTACACATTTTCAACCAAAGTGACAACTCTAACATAACTGTCATACTCCCATAGTACTCACTCCATGCGAACGGTTGAAATTGAAAAATAGCTTGGCTGCCCAGCGCTCAAGACAAGCTGTCTGGTTTGAGCCAAGGTGCGATCCTGTGACCGGTCATTGGAGCCCTGTCCAATGCCTCGGCAATCAATCCTCAGATGAACCCCCGGTATATATTCAAGGAGTCAACTCCTTCGCTGATCCGACGAATTCGATTAAATCCTCTTCAACCGGATATGGTGTCTGCTGGTGTGCTGACAAAAAAGGTGCTCCCTTGAAGGGAACTCTCACACGTGATTTGGAGCCAATTTGCAATAGCCGACAAGCACGACAACGAACATCATACGCTGAACCGAATGACCCAATAATGGAGGATCTCATTGAACAGATGACCATGCTGGTGACGGAAGATATTACAGAACTTGAAGACGAGGAAGATACTTCGTTCCCCAATGACGACATACCGCGATCGAATCCATCTGCTTCGGGAATGGAAAACATCTACGAATCGGTGAACTCGATCCTAGATTCAAAGCTCTCTATTGAAAATACCCTAAAGCTGACACCAATTGCAACTACTCGGTGCTTCGGAATGGTAAAAACAGCTTCATTCCCCGTGGTATGCGACGAGAACGGTTCATTTCTTCCAACCCAATGCAATGGACAAAAATGCTGGTGCGTCGACGCAGCGGGCAACCAAATCCCGTCGACTTCAACGTTCCCAGTGGGAACCAAAAAATGCACATATACTCCCGTCGAATCAGTTGCCATTGAACTGTTCCTGCTCAATGATTCCTCTGCATCAGTGAAAAATTTCTATGACGTCGTCAAAAGTGAGTTGCATCAGTATATCGGCAAATCGATAGACAATCTCCGAGTACAGGAGAGGCTCGATGGCAGTGCTATCGTGAGCTTCGAGCTGCACGACAGTGAAAAGATTGACAAAGCCTACCTCATTGAAGATGCCATACAAAATCGTAGACTAGTTCTGGGTAGAGGGCATTACAGGCCCGATATAACCCTTTCCAAATTTATACACCGGAATCACCGGATACCCAATGCGCAGACATACAGTTCCCCACAAAATACCATTCAAGTGGTGGTATTCGTTTTGGCCACATCGTCTGCATTCCTGGTCAGCTTGTTTGTAGTGTACATCATGCTGAAACGCGGCAAAACAGACAAGCACAATCATGAAAACTACTCAATAAGTCATGAGAATCTTAATTGCGATCGAAAGATTGACTTTGGGTCGCCAATTTTTGTACTAAGTGTTGACGAAAGTAAAAACAGCAAACACGATATATAATAAAATATAAGCCTCGGCAGTCATATTTTGTATATGCTCTAGTACGTGTAGATGTAAATGTAAAATCCATTAATATATTATTTCAGTGATATAATACTATTTCCACACCAAATTCATTCCGGAAATGTGTAGGTACTAATTCACCATTATCCAAATTAGGTACTTAAAGAAGCGCATAAGTATTAATTCATTGGATGCGAATGCAACTTTACGACAAGTGGATGCTATATTAATACATGTAAGCTTGTAGTGAAGAAAACTGTATTACATAAGTTGTAAATTTTTTGTTTTTGTTTCTTTATACATTAGGTAATTGTAAATAAAAACATAAAAAATCGTTTTGTATTTTAAATCAGTTGTATTTTTTCGTTTTTATGATCAGCTTTTCTTATATACAGTAGAAATCGGTTAAAACAATGTCAAAGGGATTTTAGAATTTCAGCGTTATAACCGGTTCATCGTCATAACCAGGGTTCGGATTTTGTTGACCAAAAAAGACAAAAAAGGCAAAATTATATCGCAGAAATATGCAAAAAAGGCATTTAATAATAAAGGTCTTAAAGCATTATTATTAACATTGTAATAGCACTGCACAGGTGCACAACCCAAAACATTTTGAAGTTCTCTGGTAACAATCGCTGCGATTATCTCTCAGGAAAGCCTTGAATGAAATGAAGGATCTCTCAGCATGGGCAGCCAAGATAAGAGATGTCACGTCGGTCGTTGACTTGAATATTTGAGTCCAATTTGGAGCTTGCAGCGCTATTTTGTTTATTTGTTGAAAAACCCGCGTACAATTTTTTCAACACATCTTCAGCTATTGGCCATTTAGCTTGTTGTAATTTCTCCTCGACCCCGTTCAAGTCTTTAACACCTCTTCAATGTGATCACTTTGGGGCCTGGTTAAATTGATAACAATAGCCGATGTAGAAGGGAATGGGTAACTAAAATATAAACTCAAAAAAGTGTATTTTATAGGTAAGTATGTATTTATACGTATGTATGTATGTATTTAACAAAAAATAAGATTTGAATACATGCATTCAGAAACAATACCGCCGCTGCCGTGCAAATTCCCATTTGCTGTGTTTGAAATAAATGGTGAATTCATAAACGCAAGACTTGCAAAGCAAAACATATGCAAAGCAAATGTTGCAAAGCAGTTGCAACGTCAAAAGCATATGTTTGCCTGATAAAAAAGCAAAAATGCAGAGTGAAATGAGCAGTATTTATTTAATAACTGCGTGGTTGCTCTTGCTTTTGGGCAAACTACTACGTTTTAGAACTTTTTGATTTGCAGTAAATTTTGCTTATGCGTTTGCGAACCTCCTGCTTTGCATATAGCGCAATATATGCGTTTACGAATTAGAGGTGGAGAACTATCGATAGTCAGTGCCATCGATAGTTCTCGATAGTTGGCTTTTGACTATCGATAGTTATCGATATATATCGATAGTTTTTTCCTCTTAACGGCAATAATAAAAAAAAGTTAGATGCACCATATTAAATAAACTTTTCTCACCGAGAGAGATTAGACTCCACGTTTTAATGAAACCCGGTCCGGCTTTTTTGGGTTCAGACATCATAAAATGCATACCTACTTACGTATAAACAGAGAGAATTGAGAGACCAACTCTACGTTGCTGACTCATAAAATGGGGAAACCCCCTTTTAAGTTAAAGCCATTTTGACAGTTGGTTTATTAGATCGGGTTTCTCTGTGAAACTTTAAATATACAGTACAGCCTCGCTAGTCCGGACACATAAGTTTTCGCGTAACCTCTTTAGAAGAAGGGCATCCAATTGTAATGCGTTATTTATTTATTTTTTTAAATAATTTCATTGCTCATTGTTTGAAATGTTCGCAACTTCTTTATTAACATCTTTATCTTCTTCACTGTCTTCTTTGTCATATTCATCGACATTTAGTTGGATTTGTAAGGTGGACTGAATAATGTCTTCATCAGAAAAGTCGTAGAACAGTTCATTTTGACCAGTTGCCCATTTATTTATTTCGGATTCTGGTCATGATATTGCTATTTTTATTAATACGTTTTATCCTTAAAAGAATTTCAAAATAATGACAACTTAACGCAACTGAGAAGGCTCGCCATGAAATGCAACAGAGCATGGAAAATCAACAAGTAAATATGTACATATTATCAAAACCTAATCAACAGAAAAAAAATTTATCAAAATCCGTTCAGCCGTTTGGTGTGTAGGTCCATGCAAAGGAATTTTCACTTTGTTTTATATTATTAGGGATGTACATCAACTTGCAATGAGTAAAATCGCAACGGTACAATCAATGTCTAGGTTCAAGAGGCGACTACAAGCGACACAACAAGTAGGGGAACTTCCATAATTGTATACATACATATGTATGTACTTATGTATTTACATATTTCCATAGAACAGAGTCAAATTATATACGCATTTTAAAACTCTGTCCGGACTGTAGAGGTCAAATATTGAAAGTGTTCGAAATATAGAGGTGTCCGGACTACTGAAGTGTCCGCGCTAGCGGGTGTCCGGACTAGCGAGGCTGTACTGTACTCCATTCGTTAGGTATCAACCATTTAAAGAAATTTTTGAAATTCTATATTTTAATGGCTATCGAAAATAATCGATAGTGGAAAAAAAGTATCGATTGTTTTCGATAGTTGAAACTATCGATTATAATCGATAGTGCAATCGATAGTTCTCCACCTCTATTACGAATTCAGCCAAACTGAACAAAGAATAGAAATGTCACGCTTTTTCTTAAAACTTGCGCACATACATACATACGTTGCGTCGTTTCCCAACACACACGCTTTGCGCGACTTCTTTTTGCGCGGTTTCACTTTTGCGCAAAATGGATTTGTCTACCAAAATTCGATTTTTCCGGAACGCAACACCCTAAATTACATGACATTCATACTTCGCTTTGCGCGATTTCGCCTTGCGCCAAAATGTTTATTCCCCTAACCCCCTGCGCAAAACCGGCGACCAGTGTGTGTTGTATTGAGAGATTGAGACACAAATACTGTTGACATACAACCATTCCGGGTGTGGACAAGGGGAAAATGTGGCAAAAATTAATAAAAAATGATAACAATAACCGATGTGCTGATTACAAAAAATTAGATTTATCCTGTGTACTTGTATATTATAATTGTTTGGGACTGTGTCAAAGTGATAATATTATGCGAATGATAACATTGATGTCGATTATGGAATCCGCCGGATCAGATCCGACGGAAATTATCCTCAATTTTAAGTTGTTCATATTATTGAAAACGCCGGTAAGAAAGTGAACGGATGTCGGTAAGGAAGTGACAAAAAGTAAGCATTATTAGGTGTGTTTGGTATCTTTTTTGGCACACGGAATTGAGATCTGTCAAATAGTAGAATCCTCTCAAAGAGAGAGAACTCCTCTCAAAGACAGAAAACTTGCACAAAAGTAAACAAACGCTTTTCAAACAACACTTGGTCAAACCTATCAAATTGTTTTTGTTTTCCACTAACAATGAAGATAATGACCATTGCCTCTAGCTCGACTATGCCACAAGTTTTAGATATGGTTATTGAAAGTGAAATAAATTTGCTAACGGAAACATCTAAAGACAAAAGCAGTATCTAACGGTATTTGTCAGATGCAAAGATGATTAATAAAACTGCGGCGAATGCCTGAGATTGCACTTACGGCACAAGAAGAAGCGCATGCATATTGTTTTTTTTTTATGCGCGCTATTGTAAACAACGTGTGTAGTTATGTGCATGTTCATACGAGAGAAAAACCTGCTCTCATACGTGTGGACACGTGTGGGAATTTCTTTGTGAGCAAGGATAAATCGTATAGTTAAAAAGAAAGTGCACAGCTACGTTGACAAATAGCACTAAAAAGCCAATAACATCAGTGTGGACTAACAAACGTAATAAGAGTAAAAAAAAAAAAAGGCAAAGGCAAAATCCGTTCCCTGATTATGACCAATAAAACTTCGTTATTCCTATCCGAAAAAAAAACAATTTTATAAGGCTAAGGTAAGCTGACTAGGGGCTTCTGTTACTTTTTAAAATGTCATCTACACATATACTAATGCAAACCCATGAAGGACTTATTGAAATCTTTTAAATTAAAACAGCGCACCGCTATTGTTAATAGCATTTGCTAACTCAATAGGCTCTTTGGGTTTTTAGTACCTTAGGAGGTAGGCTCATAGAAATAAAATTAGCAAAATTAGTTATATACACATGAATAAATGTAATTAAATTATTCTCACTGAATTTTAGACAAAATAAAAGTGAAAATGACATTAGCAACTTAGTTGTTTCAAAGTTTGTTATTACTAAATTGGCCAAAAGTAAATACAGTAGGTTTGTTAAAAATCAAGTTGTAGTTGACTTCAAGGCAGGTCTACACCAAAAAAAAATTAGCCGCAAACTACAAAATGGCATCATCGCCAATGTAGGACATTAGAAAAATGTTTCAGAGGGGAAAACCGATTGAAATCATTTATTCTTAAGGACGTCCACGAAAAACAACAGGCCGAACCGACACCGGTAAATCTAAAAGGTGGTCGTAAAAGATCTGTGGTGAATATACATTTTTAATGGATTAACATATACTAATATTCGTTCATTTTCATTTTAATATTTTTGTTTGGCAATACCATGAAGTATACAATACGTTTAAAATTCATTTTTTGATTCATCTCTCTCAATTGTCATCCTTCTGATGAAATAGCGACGCCTTTCAACTTTTCAACTATTAAAACCTAAAAACAACTGTGTATCTTTATTTAATAAAAAACATAATTTAAGTAATACTTTTAGTGTTGTGTTTTATTGGTGTTACGAAACACTAAATTGGTGACCCCGACAAACGAACACCAGTAGTTTAAAGGTAATTATTGCACCGAATCTGCAATGATTGAAACGCAGAACAACGAAAATAAAGACTCTACGTCCACGGGCTCTGGCGCCACAGCCATGAACATCGGCCCAATTGTGAACCGTGTAGCTGTTAAGGTTCCACCTTTTTGGCCTGATCATGCGGAAATTTGGCTAGCACAAGTCGAGGCACAGTTTAATGTTGCCGGAATAACAAGCGATGCATCCAAATTCAACACCGTAGTTGCTGCAATAGAATCGAATGTTCTGGTCCAAATATCTGACGCAATCCTTAATCCGCCTGAAAAAGATAAGTATGTCAATTTAAAGAAGTGTATTGTAGAACGTTTCTGTGAGAGCGAATTAAAAAAAACACAGAAATTACTATCTGACATCGATTTGGGTGACAAACGACCAACACAATTGTTAAATGAGTTGAGCGCTCTTGGTAAGAACAAAATAACCAAGGATTTTTTAAAGTCATTATGGCTGCAACGATTGCCAATACAAGTGCGAGCCATATTACAAGCATCTGACGCTGATCTATCCGAACTAGCAAAATTGGCAGACAAAATTATGGAAGTTGGTGAGTTTCACAATTTAGCTGTCGTTTCGAATGTGCAACCATCAATCTCAGGTAACACTGAAATAGACAAGCGTCTAGGGCGTATTGAACAACAAATAAACAGCTTAATAAAAAACAATAGCAACTTCAAACGCTTATCCCGTTCAGTTTCTTCTAGACGTCAAAAATCCCGTGATCACTCCAACGTGTCAATACATGCCGACGAAGAACTCTGCTGGTATCATCAAAAATTCGGACAAAACGCTCGCAAGTGTCGTGATCCATGTGCTTATCGAAAATACGCCAAAAAACTAACTACGTCCTCCGATCAAGCGGGCGGATCTGAAGACAATTATCGGATAGCCCGCCTAGTTATTAACGATAGCATTTCAAGACAACGATATTTGATAGATACTGGTGCGGATCTTTCCGTGCTACCAGCCCATAACACCATTAAGCGAAGAACAACAAAATCAACTCAGCTGTTCGCAGCCAACGGCACACCGATACAAACATACGGCGAAAAGCGAATAACACTCTCGTTGGGATTAAGACGAAATTTCACCTGGACGTTCCTACTGGCTGACGTCAGCTGTGCTATTATTGGATCCGATTTTTTAAAACATTTCGATCTGTTAGTCGACATTAAGGAAGGCCAACTTATCGACCGAATGACAATGCTCAAATCAAAAGGAAAAAACACCTTATGTAATGTTGTACAAATAGTGGCATACGATACGCACGAACGTTACGCACAATTACTACATGAGTTCAAAGACCTCGCTACAATTAACGCCAACAAGAAACCGACCGACTCTAAAGTAACGCATCATATTACTACAAAGGGGCCTCCGACATATGCACGTGCTCGTCGCCTTCCCACCGATAAACTACAAGCGGCAAAAAAAGAGTTTGAATATCTGTTGGAAAAAGGCATCTGCAGACCCTCGAAAAGCAACTGGGCCAGTCCGTTGCATTTAGTAAGAAAAACGAACGGAGAGTGGCGGGCATGTGGTGATTACCGTGCGTTGAATGATATCACAGTACCCGACAGATATCCGATACCATATTTACACGACGTCACCAGTATCTTATATCGCAAAAAAGTTTTTTCCACGATCGATTTACAGCGAGCATACCACCAAATTCCGATGGAACCGTGCGACATTCACAAATCAGCTATTATCACTCCATTTGGCTTATTTGAATTTCTCTATATGACATTTGGTTTGAGAAATGCGGCTCAAACGTTCCAGCGTCATATAAATGAAGTATTGAAAGGTCTCGATTTTATCTTCGTTTATATTGATGATATCCTCATCGCATCGGAATCGGTAGAAGAGCATGTAAAACACATCCGCATCGTATGTTGTCGTCTTCGTCAAGCACACCTGGCTATCAATTTTAATAAATGTCAATTCGGAAAACGAGAACTAACTTTTTTGGGCCACACAATCAGTTCAGATGGATTAAAACCGCCAGAAGATAAAGTAAAAACAATACGAAATTTTCCACAACCGAAAGTCGCAAAAAATTTAAGGAAATTTCTAGGAATGCTGAATTTTTATCGTCCGTTTATTCCGCATGCCACGAAAAATCAACATATATTACAACGATTGGTCAATGGCAACAAAAAGAATGACAACAGTGTTGTAAATTGGACACCCGAGGCTGAGATCGCTTTCGTTGCTTGCAAGGACGATCTCGCAAATGCAACGCTATTGAACTATATGGCACCAGAAGCACAAATAACACTCACGACTGATGCTTCGGACGATGCTGTAGGCGCTGTTCTTCACCAGATCATCAAGGACCAAATTCAACCACTCGGATTCTACTCAAAAAAGTTTACACCTGCGCAGAAAAATTACAGCGCGTATGATCGAGAATTAACAGCCGTATACCAGGCAATTCAACATTTTAAATACGCACTCGAGGGCAGAGAGTTTATGGTTTTCACAGACCATAAACCACTCATTTTCGCGTTTAAGCAGAAAAGTGAGAAAGCATCGCCACGAAGAGCTCGACAACTTGATTTAATAAGTCAGTATACAACCGACATTCGTCATTTACCAGGATCAGACAACGACATTGCAGACTTACTCTCACGCATTAATACTGTACAAAAAGAAATAATTAGTTTCGATGAGATGGCCACACAACAACAAACAGATCCAGAACTGCAGACTCTTTTAAGCGAAGGTAACGATAAATCGATAAAGTTATCAAAACTATCCATTCCAGATTCGACGTATGAGATTTTCTGCCACGTTCTGCGAGACAAAATAAGACCATACGTACCGAAGTGTTTTCGTCAAACAGTGATTCATAAACTTCACTCTTTATCACACCCCGGTATCAGAGCAACAAAACAACTGGTAGCTGATCACTATGTCTGGCCTTCGATGTCCACAGATGTAGCTGCATTTGTCCGTTCATGTATTCCGTGTCAGAAAGCAAAAATACATCGACACACGAAATCACCTTTAAGCGACTATGCGTCCATCGATGTCCGTTTCGAGCACATAAATATCGACATTGTCGGACCGCTGCCAACTTCAAATGGATTTCGGTACTGTCTGACATGCATTGACCGATATACAAGATGGCCAGTGGCGATTCCGCTAATAGATATAACAGCGCAAAGTGTGGCAAGTGCACTAATCAGCGGTTGGATATCTACGTTTGGTATCCCCTTACGAATTACTACGGATTTGGGTCGTCAATTCGAATCGGCTATTTTTCAAGAATTAACGCAAATACTCGGCATCAAACATTTACGCACAACACCGTACCACCCACAGTCTAATGGGATTATAGAACGTTGGCATCGAACATTAAAGGCCGCCATCAAGTGTTCGGAGACGAATTGTTGGAGTTCAGCGCTTCCACTAGTGCTCTTGGGAATGCGATCAACCATTAAGAGCGACATCGGTTTAAGTCCGGCAGAGATGGTGTACGGAGCGCCGCTACGAATCCCTGGTGAGTTCCTTATGCCGCGAAAAAGCAAAACCAGCCAAACCGAGTTCGTGGAATTACTTCGAAAATCAATGCTCGAGTTACCAATGACGAAACCAGTACGACACGGGATGGAACGATATTGTGTGCAGCCAGCATTAAGAGACGCCAAATACGTGTTTATCAGGACCGATCGTGTAAAAACGCCTTTGGAATTCAACTACGAAGGTCCGTTTGAAGTAATATCCAAATCTGAAAAATACTTCGTTTTAAAAATAAATCAGCGAGTGACAAAAATATCGATCGATCGTTTAAAGGCCGCATACATATTCGACGATACAACAACACCAACAGCAATACCTCAACAGGAAACCAGTAAAGAACAAAAGAACGACATCGCTTCGAAAAATATTACTACATCAAATGATGCAAAACAAAAACAATCGAAAACCGACAACGAGCCACAAACAAAGAAGACATCATCTGGAAGACATGTTAGATTTCCTCTTAAATATCGTTAGTCGATAACTAGGTGGGGGATATTGTGGTGAATATACATTTTTAATGGATTAACATATACTAATATTCGTTCATTTTCATTTTAATATTTTTGTTTGGCAATACCATGAAGTATACAATACGTTTAAAATTCATTTTTTGATTCATCTCTCTCAATTGTCATCCTTCTGATGAAATAGCGACGCCTTTCAACTTTTCAACTATTAAAACCTAAAAACAACTGTGTATCTTTATTTAATAAAAAACATAATTTAAGTAATACTTTTAGTGTTGTGTTTTATTGGTGTTACGAAACACTAAAGATCCTTTACTGTCTTCCAAAAGAGATCGATAGTGAACTCAATCTTTCAATTAAAGCAAGAAACGTACGGAGAGGTTTAAAAGAAGCTCCCTTGTGTCATTTTCGACCATGAAAAAGCATCTACTGACTGCTAAGCATATACAGAAAACATACCATTTTGTTGTTCTAGTTAGTCTTTGATCCGTAGCGCAAGTGGTTAGTGCGTCGGACTACTGAGCCAGCGGTCTTGGGTTCGAATCCCGCCGCAAACACCTAAGTTTTTCACAGTGCCCACCTCTTTCGAATGTCTGACAAGCAGCAAAGAGTATCATTTGTCACGATTGAGCTTCTCAACTCGCCGTTCGGAGTCGGCAAAAAACTGTAGGTCCCTTCTATTCGTGCAAAAATATAACACGCACACACAAATGGTTGCGAGAAGCAGGCCCAGGTTCACCTCGAGCTGTAGCACCAACTAAGTAAGTAAGTAAGTTAGTCTTTGATCAATTTGCTTAGGCCACTCGTTTTTTAGACTGGATTTCGCAATAAACTATTTAAATTGGTCCGAGACTAAGTCACTTTTTAAATTGGCCCGAAACTAAGCGCTGTTAGTAAGATTAACTTTATTCCTTTTGATAGAAATATTCATGTTAGATGAAAGAATGGGACACGTCTTCAGCAACAATATTGTCGCCCTATGGTGAAGCATGTCGAAAGTTCATCATGGTGCGGGGATGTTTTTTCTGGCTAAGGTGGATCATTTCCGGTATAGGGATATACTGGAATCCGTAATGCTACCATAATCTGAAAATAAGATGCCACTCCGTTGGTTCTTTCAACAAGATAGTGACCCAAAGCATCTTTTACTTAAAGTTGCTAAAGGAGTGGTTTGCGAAGAAAAAAAATATTGTATTAGAATGGCCCTCTCAAGCGTCCGATCTGAACCCTATCGTAAAGTTGTGGCAATTTTAATAGATGGGTAGGTTAAATGAAACGCGTATCCAAAAACTCTCTTTTTACGTTATTGGAGAATGAATAGTGGAGCTTTCAAATGCTGTAATTGAAAATTCAGTGTCGTCCATGCCTAAAAGATGCGCAGAGGTAATAAAAAACAAGGGCTACTGGAAAAATATTAAGTATAACCAAAAATACGGTATGTTTTGCACAGGCATGAAATAGAGTTGATTTAATTTTTTTTTATAAAACATTCAAAATTATTACAGCAGGACATCGTTTTTTTTACTTTGTATACTAATGCAATAAGTTTTTTGTATTATCAAAGAATTTTACGCAGCATCTTCCTGTTCACTAGAATTTACAAAAGAAAATTTTTCAAAAAAAATCCGGTATGTTTTGCACAACACTGTATTTATAACAAACAAAAAAGATTTGGTAGAAAATTCCAGTGTTCCGAAGAGAAAACTTTAAAGTGAAAATGCTATATTAATTTGCTTCAATATTTCAATATTTCACACAGCCATTTTTAGTTCTCCGACAATAACCACACCGCTTGAAATAGCTAGTTATCAAAAATGAAATTTCCTCAATTTCGGAGAGACATGCGGTCACATAATCAGATATATTTGTCCAACCACCAATATATGAAAAAAAAAAATTGAAAAGCATGAGTCGTTTGACGACTTCGATATACATACTGTCCTCCTAACTGTTTAGAGTTTAGTCGACATCCAAGGTGTTATAATCACGCCTAGATTCTTTTACTGTTTTATGATCTTTAGTTTTTAACGTATGTATTACAAACATCCTCACTCTACCAAAATTACAAATCATCTGCTAACGAAGAACCTCGAGAAGTTCGTCGAACACGATACTAACTGCCTTAAAAAAGTGTGAGGTCATCAAGGAACTCTGTTTTCTAAGACAACCATGCTTAAATGCCACTTAAATCTTGAACTAGTTAGATATCATGTTTTTGTCCCATACCGTAGTTCTATTTTCCTGATGAAGGCTTTGTATCTATATGACACTAGTATTTTCCTATTTTATTTATTGACACTCCTAAGTTAAGCAGATCATAAAACATAACTTTCTCAACAAATAACATGTGATATTTTGTGTCGAGATCGATACTACGTCTGGAGGTATCAGTAGCGGTTTGAAATGCCAAATTATTTTGTTTTCTAACCTCAATACCCAATTTGATTAGATTTTAAATTAACCATTAAAATCATCAGCACACCGACACAAATAAAAAGTAGGTACCAACAGCAATCTACCTTTATCGGTGGTTTTCAGAATGTAAAAACGATAAATGGTTTCTTCTGATAAATATCAATGAGCAACTTTATTATTTATTTTTTTAAGTTTTGTTAGTTTTAGTACAATGATTCAGAGAGACTTCTTAGAAAATACAATAAAAAATATATGTAAATCATTACTTTTGTTAAAGGCGAATATTTTGGAACGTTTCGGGGAACTCCTAACTTACAACATTATACAGACACATGTATTTATATTATTTATAATTAAAATAGAGTAAAGCCCTTGCTTTTTTGGCGAAACGAGACACAGAAATGTTCTTATCTTAGCTATCTAGAAATTACCTACAATCATTCCTCTGACAGGTGATATGATTGATTGAAAGTGCAATTGGAAAGGGTTGACATTAAATTGCATGGACAGTTTCAGGTTTAGTGTGTATTTGCTTCCTTTTTACAATTTGTTTAATGATTTAGTTGAATGATAAATTAAATCTATTTTGCTGGCTTGGAAGATCCTTGTGAAGTTGAATTCGGCCCGGAGTTGCTCGGCAGGCGAGTGGCTGTAAATGGAATTGCCGCTCTCTGGTCCTCCATGCGGCCGCTTTGAACTTTCATTATGAGCGAGAAGAAATCCTCATCGGGAACAGTGGCTCCACTGTTGGACGCTCCGAGGCGTCTTTGGCAATGGGAATCATTAGTTTCTGCATCCATTGTGATTGTAGCGATAGGCAGCTCGGAACGCTGCTCTTCAATACGGGAACCTTGACAGCGCATAAGCATGTCGAGGAAAGCGTCATCTGGTTGTGTAGTTGCGGCCTGAGTGCTTGTGGCGTCTACAGAGCTTCCGGAGGGTTTCAGGCCAGGCAAGCCCTCGCATTCCTTTGGCAAATTGGAAGAGAATAATGAGTTTTGTTGGGTGAGCGGTTTACGCGATTGTGGGAAGTTCTGCATCTCCTTTTTGGTAATATTTATCGAACATCTTTGGTCGTCCATGCGTTTTGACTGTGAGCGTGATAACATTTCAAAGAAGTCGTCTTCCTTCGTTTTCATTTTAGCTCCGGTAAGTTTTTGCTCTTCCACGACCTGTTGAGTAGCAACGGGTTGAGTCGAGCGCTTGCCATCGGGCGTGATTTTGATTAAATCCAGCTGTTCCATGCTTTGGCGGCGTACTCTAAGCATGCGTGAGTTTGTCCCATTAACTTGAGTATATTCAGAATCCGTTGAGTGTTCTGCATCGGAAGTTGTCAAGAGATCATCACCTTCGCTGAGCTTGGGCAGGCCAAGCAGCTTCCGAAGATCGGCGATGTTAACTTTAGCCGTAGATTCTCCAACAGGATCATTGAGTTCTTTGGCTAGGCTGTAGTGAGACTCTGCGAATTTAAGAGCCTTCTCATGATTGCCAATTGCGGAATGTGCATTGCCCAGACTCCAGCATGCACGTGCTTCGCCCACACGGTCTCCCAGCTCTTGGGCTATTGCCAAGTGTCTGTGATGATAGTCTATTGCTGTGGGGAATTCTCTCAGCAGCGTATACGTATTACCGAGACTGTAGCATGACTGCGCCTCTACCTCGCGTTCACCCAATTCAATAGCTAAAGACAAAGTGCGTTTGTAATGCTCTGCGGCTTCCTCAAACTGACCCAAAAATATGTGAGAGTTACCCAGATTACTATTTGCTCGGCGCTCGGCAGCTTTGTCACCGAATTCCCGAGCAATACGCAGTCTTTCTTGATGGTGCTCAATAGCGGCTTGGAAATCACCCAGCAGGTAGTAGGTGTTGCCCAGATTTCCGCAAGCTCTTCCTTGAGCGCCGCGATCGCCAAGCTCGTACATTAGTTTCAAGTTCTCCTGGTAGTACTCTACTGCCTTGGTAAGTGCCTCTTTCACTTCGTCAGAAAAATCACCCGGATTTCGTTGACCCATGTGTTTTCCCTTTGCATGGTACACATTTCCAAGGTTATACAGTGCTCTTCCTTCTGATAGTCTATCACCCAACTGCCTAGCCAATGTTAAATGACGATCACAACAAATTACAGCTTCATCAAAGCGGCCCATAACTTTTAAAGTGTTTCCCAGATTCCCAGAAGATTTTGCTTCGCCCAACTTGTCGTTCATAGATCGGGCTAGCGTTAGATCCAATTTGTGGTACTGCATAGCCTTGGAATAGTCGCCCAAATAAAAATATGCATTCCCAAGCTGGCTGTAAATTGCACTCAGCGTTCGCAAATCGTCCGTTCCAGCCTGCACTGCGGCTAGAAAAAAAGCTACCCCAGCCCTACAATCCCCAGCTTTACACAATCGCTCACCTTCGAGCGCTAGCTCCAAGCACATTGATGATGCATCATTAGTCGTGTGTTGCGGATCGCATGAAATGTTTTCAGCGCTTGCCGATAAAGAGGACATTACAATGGTTTGCAGTTTGTTGTGATGATGGATAGAAATCTTTTGTTAGTGCTCGTATACGATGAAAATTTTTTTCAAGCAGTTGTTTTGTGATCAGGCTCTGTCGGTGGGAATAAGTTTATTTGCAATTACATTGAAATGTAACAAAAAACAAAAATGCACCTACCTCTGCAGATTAAAGGCGTTTCTCCTATTATTAGAAATATTGGCATTAAATTAATGAAAGTAAAAACGTCATGGCCGTTATGGCTGTCAATATTTATAAAATGAATCACGGCGAGAAAATGGTGAATGCAATTATCAGGGTTGTTATAAAAATATAAAGTTTTTTTTTAATAAACACTCATTTGTGGGTAGTACACTAATGTCATTTTCTATTGACCGTCCGGGAGCGTCCAGAATCAAAACGAATTCTTCTGGCACATTAATTTCTCTTCTTACGATTCTGAGAAGAGAATTTGGATTCTTGATTTCAAGACAGAATCCACTCAAGAACCGAAAACACAAGGAAGAGACTTCAAAATTGAGCAGAAGCGGTTTTGTTGTTCCATTGAATTCAGAATGAGTGGATCCCCGAGTGGTGTGGGCACCGTAGCGCAAGTGGTTAGTGCGTCGGACTACTGAGCCAGCGGTCTTGGGTTCGAATCCCGCCGCAAACACCTAAAAGTTTTTCACAGTGCCCACCTCTTTCGAATGTCTGACAAGCATCAAAGAGTATCATTTGTCACGATTGAGCTTCTCAACTCGCCGTTCGGAGTCGGCAAAAAACTGTAGGTCCCTTCCATTCGTGCAAAAAATATAACACGCACACACAAATGGTTGCGAGAAGCAGGCCCAGGTTCACCTCGAGCTGTAGCGCCAACTAAGTAAGTAAGTAAGTAAGGATCCCCGAGTGAAACTAATGGAAAACGCCATAATGACTTTTAAAAAAAAGTTCGTGGAACTCTCGCGTGTTAGAAGTGAAACTGGTAATTATTTCGAATAAGGCTCTACTCACCGATTTTGATGAAATTTTTATATGTGAGAATAGACATTTTTCTAAGAATTTTGATATACATATAAATATATTTTCCGGAAGTTTCTAGTTTGGAAGATATATACCTTAAAAGTTCCCATACAAAGTAGAGATGCAGCTTGTTTCAGTTTCGCCTGCAAATATGCAACCATGTTTTAAATAAACACATTTTTAACATTCATGTAGAACACACACATTGACTCATGAGTCGCGACTCACACGAGTACGAAAGAGAAGAACGATGAGATAGAAAGTCCCAATCCACACGTTGACTCATGAGTCGCGACTCACATGAGTACGAAAGAGAAGAACGATGAGATAGAAAACAAGCTGCCCGGTGAGTCGCGGGCAGAATTTTCCGAGACTCTTTTTGACGTTTCTCTTTTTCTTGTTCGTTATTCTGCTATTTCGCTTCATTTCTTTTCGTTGTGCGTAGAGCGCAATTGTCATGAAAATTATGAAAGAATTTCATTTGACGAACAAAAATTGATGTTTTAAATAATTATGCATATATGAAATACATCCAAATTTGTATAACACCTAGTACATAGCCTCCCAAGCTACTATTTTAGGAATCTTGAAAAATGTAAGCAATATTTTTTCATAGAAACTAATAAATATAGAGCTGTAACCATTTCAAAAGCGAAAATAAAATAAAAGAGAACTGTCAAATTACGAAAACAGAAATTATAAAAGAGTCGTGACTCAAAAGTCAACGTGTGGATGCAAGCGCCTCACCGAATGACAGATGAAAACAGAAAATAGAAAAGAGTCGCGACTCATGAGTCAACGTGTGGATTCCGACAAAGCAAGCTACCCGGAGAGTCGCGGGCAGAATTTTCCGACTCTTTTTGACGTTTCTCTTTTTCATGTTCGTTATTTCGCTATTTCGCTTCATTTATTTTCGTTGCGCGTAGAACGCAATTGTCTTGAAAACTACGAAAGAATTTAATTTGACGAACAAAAATTGATGTTTTAAATAACTATGCATATATGAAATACATCCAAATTTGTATAACACCTAGTACATAGCCTCCAAAGCTACTATTTTAGGAAAATTAAAAAATGTATGCAATATTTCTTCATAGAAACTAACAAATACAGAGCTGTAACCATTTCAAAAGCGAAAGAAAAAAAATAAAAGAGAATTGTCAAATTACGAAACAGAAATTATAAAAGAGTCGTGACTCAAAAGTCAACGTGTGGATTCAAGCGCCTCACGGAATGACAGTTGAAAACAGAAAATAGAAAAGAGTCGCGACTATTGAGTCAACGTGTGGATTAGTGATGGGAACTATCGAACGAATTCGACTATCGATAGTTAGTAACTGAATGATTTCAACTATCGAATAGTTTTATTCGTTTTTGCTCGATTTGCTACTATTTTTTTTTCACACATACGATGCTTCACACGTCCGTTTCCAGAACACCGCCCCCATAATTTCAGGTAGGAGCTCCAATATGGATTTTTTTTCAAGAGGTTTCACCAGGAGGCATAATCCTCTATATACATATGTCTATTCATGAAGTAAAACATAAATTCAATACAAAACTTCATAAATGCAACGACTTCTTAGTTACCTAAAAGTAAAAAAACCAAATGCAAATTATTTTGAACGATAAACAACAACCCGTTCAATGATACTGAACAATCAAAAACAAAAACAATCGAATACTAATCCGGGCCCCCATCGCCGGAGTCAGGTATGAAAAGCATGCATGCACACAAGTCAACCGATAGTCCAAAGTCAAAACGAGTGAAAAAATCATTCATTCAAACAAAAACAAAAACAATCGAATACTTTTTTCTTGTCCCCCATCGCCGGAGTCAGGTATGAAAAGAATGCATGCACACAAGTCAACCGATAGTCCAAAGTCCAAACGAGTGAAAAAATCATTCATTCAAACAAAAACAAAAACAATCGAATACTTTTTTCTTGTCCCCCATCGCCGGAGTCAGGTATGAAAAGAATGCATGCACACAAGTCAACCGATAGTCCAAAGTCCAAACGAGTGAAAAAATCATTCATTCAAACAAAAACAAAAAAAAACGAATACTAATCCGGGCCCCCATCGCCGGAGTCAGGTATGAAAAGTATGCATGCACACAAGTCAACCGATAGTCCAAAGTCCAAACGAGTGAAAAAATCATTCATTCAAACTATCGGACTACTTGTATCCAAAGAGAAACATTCGACTTTTTTCTTTATTCAAATGAAAAATAAGTCGACTTTTTTTTTCGTTCAAACTATCGGACTACTTGTATCCAAAGAGAAATATTCGACTTTTTTTTTTATTCAAATGAAACATATGTCGACTTTTTTTTTCGTTCAAACTATCGGACTACTTGTATCCAAAGAGAAACATTCGACTTATTTTTTCATTTGAACGTTTTTTTTATTCGAATAATTTTTTTAGTCGATTGTTTTGTTTTGAATGAATGATTTCTGCGATTAATCAATATTTTGTACTTCATATTTTGTACTTATTTCACCGAGATCTACAAGATAGCATTGGCAAATCCTTGCGCCAAACTTATCGTACTCATGCTATTATTGTAATATAGATATCCCTATTGAAGCTGTTTCTTGACTAAAAGAGTATTTGTACATCCAATGTGTGTTCATATTTTTATTTATGCATTATTTATGTAAAAAAAATCAAACACAATTATTTATAATCTATTTAAAAGTAGGTACTGAATGCAACAAAATCTACTACAATCTTATAGTGCCCAAAAAGATAATACAATATGGCGTCTGAACACCACACAGCAAAAAGTTGCTCAAAAGTATTCCATTTTCAATTTGTAAATCGTGTGAATGAATTTTTTAAAGAAAAAGTCGCCGCTACTCTACCCTCGAAGTGAAAATCGCAGTTTTTCACTAATTTCAATTAGAAAACTCAGCACCACGTATGAAGAATATAATCAAAAACATACAATTCAATATACGGTGCTGAATTTTCCAACATTGAACCATTAATTCGGTAAAAGAAAAATGCAAAGTGACTTTTGTCCATTATCGGTATCGTCGCCATCGCTCTTGTCGCTGTCGTCGTCGATCGTCGTCCAATCATCGGGTTTTTTGTTGCGTTCTCATACTGGCGACGGTTTTCAAAATTTTTAAATTCACTCGCTAATTGTTACAGATAATCAATCATCCAATAAATTGCAACTTCAAATGTCTTATTACGATTAAACGGATTTAAAAAAAACAGCAACGTTGTGCAAGCATATAGTGGTGTGAAAAAAAAATTCTTCGAGACGGACGGGCTGGGTTAAACATTTTTCTGTGTGTGAACGTTAACGAAACGAACATTTTTGCGGAGTTAATTTTTTTTTATTTGGATTTTAAGCCCCAACATTTTCGTTGGAATTAGAAAATTAAAAATTTTTTTGCGGTGATAGTAGTTGGAGTTAAAGAAAATATATACTTTTATGTACATATATATTTTCCCACATCCTCGGTAAGTTTCTAGAGAAGAGAAGAGAAGAGTGTGTATGTACAGTGTAAAGAATGTGTGTTGGGGAGCGACGACGACGATGAGTTTATATTCGCAACTGTTAATGGGCCTAATAACAGAAATAACTCAAAAATCCTGCAGAAGTTAAGTCCAAAAAAAATGCAAAAATATTTTTCTCGGTTGAAAAAAAAGAAGATTTTCTTCTCCCTTAATTGTTAAGTGGTGCTAGTGCTGGTTCTGGTCTAACCCCCTCACGGTGAATCTATCTTTTTCTTTCCCGCAAGCACAGATATATTGGTTTTTATTTTGCTTCTCAGTTTCTTCTCGTGAAATTGTTGCAATCCACGAAAAAAGGGGAACATCACATCTCATCGTCCTCATTCTTCTGCGGTTGGACACGATAGGACTGCGGCTTTCCGTGGGTTATTTTCTACTTATGGACAAATACGTTTATTTTCCAATGGATTTGTTTATAATCTTTCGTCGTCGTTAAATTCTGAAATCCCCATAAATTGAACGAGAAGTTTGGTAAAAAATCGGTAAAGAAATCGCGTTGGTCATGTACAACTGCGAGTATGAATGGGCTCCTCAGTTCACACCGCCGTTCTATGTGTACAGTGGCAAACACCAAATAGGTAGAGTACAGGACATAATAAAATGAAGTGCTAGTGGTAACTGGTAAATAACAACGATTGAAGTTTCAATTAATAACAGAAAAAAATCGCCAAGAATGAAAGCAAAAATAGTAAAATTTTACTGCTCATACATATGTATGTATGTATGCATGGCGGCGGCCGTGTTGTATTCGGAAGTATGGGCGACGAGGAGTACATAAGCATGTGTATTAGCAGCTCGTTCATATGTGCGCTATAATTCATGAAGCACTCCTTGGTATGCGTGAGTTAGCGGCTGGGGTTTATTTTTTGTCCGCTTTGTTCGTCATCTTTTCAAAATATAACACTCGGTTTTTTTTTTGTGTATAACAATTTACTTTCTCTTGAGGAGCTTATTAAAAATTATGCAATCAAAAAGAAATAAATATATTTTAATGGAGAAACAGAACGATTTGATTTATTATGTCGGTGGATTATGAAATTTTGATTTTCCGATTTGTTAACAATTTGGCGTGCGCAGTCCGTACTTGAATTTTTGTTATAATTTTTTGGAAAAATGTGATTCCAATGCAAATATGGCACTGCAAAATAAACCAACCAGTTGTTTTGTGTCGCACCTCTCCCTGGATTTCGATTTGATTTCAATATAAGCTCTAGTACAAGTACCAAATAAAATAGTCTTGCACGCATACTTAGATATATGCATATTTGTTTTTGTGGGTTTTAAATACAAATAACGTATACATACATTCATAAAAAAACATTTAAATTTGTTACCATTTAATGATAACCTGAGTTGAGTTCTCATCTCATGAACGAATACTAACGAAAAAAAATTTAATCACGATTCACGAGCACGACAAAGGTAATTGAATTGCTCTCTCCTCGCTCATTGATTCGACGGTTGGTCGTTGGTGTATCTGTGTTTATTTTCTGTCACTTTCTGATACGACGTTGCCAAAGACAAATAATTAAAAAGGTGAACAAAATTATATATTAGTTTGGGGTTACATTACGATAAAATTATTGTGACAGGTGCAAAATAAAAAAAATTTTATTTACAGTATTGCCATACCAAAATTTATATCTGATGCAACTTTTGAATGTTTGGATTCGTTTACAAGTGTATTTCCAGACACCAGCGTAAATCACTATTGATTTGTGTTTTGCTTGGATTCGTTAAATCCGTATTACAAAACGTATTTCAAAAAAGAGAAATATTATATTATATGTACAGCTATGTATGTGCAAAAAAATAGCACCAAAGTGAATTTTGAACTTGTCATGCATTTACTTTTTTTTATTTCGCTGGGATAAATATATGGCATCTATTGTAAAATATCTCTCTGATGTTCAGCCTTCTTGAAATTGAAATTTAAGACAAATATATTCCCACTATACGTAATAAAGTCAAATCTGTGGTGTGCAAAAAAATAGCACCGCGTCATTCTTTAGAAAGTTTTAAATTTGTTAAGCTGTGCTAATTATATTTTTTAGATTAAAATATTTGAAGGCAAGATATTTGAATTATTAAAAATTAATATTTCATAAAAAAACGTATCTGCTACCTAAAATGGGTCGCGGTAGACATTGTGCCGATGAAAAACGAAAACTAATAAGAACATTTATTTTTGAAGGAAACACATACAAATTTATGAGAGAACTAGTTGGGTGCTCCAATAAAATGAGGCAGAACGGCGAATTTGACCCCTAGCGATGAACGAAGCGTTATAAGATTGACAAAAAAAAAACCCATTCATCACCTCGACTCAACTAAAAGAAGATTTAAATCTTAAAGTGGACACTTCTACAATACGAAGAAAAACCGTTTGCCTGCCAGAGGTCCCAGAAAAGCACAGTTGTTGAAGAAGGTCCACTTGCAAAAAGAAAGAAATTTGCAAACAATCATTTACATTGGGCGCACTTCAAATGGCATCATATCCTACTGACCAGTCAGTTCAGAATTGTTTTATTTAGTACTCGTGGAAGTAGAACATTCGTTCGTAGGCAACAAAACCAGGAGTTCCAGCTAAAATATACCATAGAGACCAATAAGCACGGGTCATGCAAAAATTAACGTATGGGGATGCTTCTCCTATAATGGTACCGGTCCATATTTAGGTTCAAACCGGTAATGACTGCTGAAATTTATGTTGACATTACTAGGCAAATCATGCTCTCTTACGCAGAATGAAATATGCCTCTCACGTGGGATCTGCAACAAGACAACGGTCCAAATCATACCAGTAAATTGGCTAAAGAATTTTTCGCAACGAATAAGGTTGAAGTTATGGAATGGCCGGCTCAGTCTCCAGGCCTGAACCCCATCGGAAACCTTTGGCCTGATGTGAAGAAACAAAACCCAAAAACCACATTGCAGTTATGGGAAGCTGTGCAGGCTGCGTGGAGCGATATTCCACATGAGCGATGTCAAAGATTAGTCGACTCCATGCCACAATGTTGCGCCGCTGTGATTAAAAATAAGGGTCATAAGAATTATACATTTATAAAACGCGTCAGAATTTTGAAAAGGGTATCCCGTATCCCCCTTTTTACAACAATATTATTTAGAATAGAATCTTGGTACACACATACATAGAACATAGTATATACGTTTGCTTTGCTATAACATCAAAAAATGACATCTCGTCGGAAATCAAACGAAGGATTACTATTGCCAATAGCTGTTTCTTGGGCTCAGAAAGCAATTGAATAGTAAAGCCCTTCACCGATAGACTAAGGAAACTCTATATAAGAACCCTTATCATCCCAATTTTGCTATATGGAGCTAGCATGGACTTTATCGAAAGTGGTTGAAGATGTCCTTGGTCGGTTCGAGAGAAATCCTTCTGCTAACTGGAGGGGTTGTTGGTTGAGACTCTGGTCCACCTCGGACTGTAGCGCCACCTAAGTAAGTAAGTAAGAATACTAGATAAGTAAATAGTTTGGATAGGTAACGCGTACGTAATTAAAACAAAAACTTTGGACTGATGCTTTACTCACGATCTGAAATGTATACTCTGTTGGGCTATCTTTTCAAATTTACATTCTTTGGGTGGCTATACCACGATACGGGTGATTCGCAAAAGAGTTCACTTCGTATCGAACGTTCGATTCAAAAACTAAGAATTGCTTATTGTGTTTTTTGATTTCGCGTAGTCACGTAGGAAATCGCAATCGAAGAAAATACCACTAAAATCGTAAAAAATACGACTAAATTCGACTTGCAAAATAGCTGATATAGAACGCAGGGTTGCCGCTGAAAAATTTGAAAAAGTCGCAAAAAAAGGGTCATAGAGCAAAAAAAGTCGCAACAAAAACAAGTAATAGGTCTGTTCGTTTACTTTCTACTCCAGAAATAGTAAGCTATTAAATTTCATGGAGTTGGGGTAAAATTCTCAGAAGCAAAATTACGAAAAAGTAAAGGGACACGATTAACCACAAAAGTTGCAACAAACGAAATGTCATATACATATGCGAAATAATCGTAAACAAAGTGATGTTGTACAATTTTTAATTTTACAGCAGAGTCCACTCTTCATGATATCCCAGATTCAATAATATATTGCGAAATGCAAATTTCAACATTCAGAACATTCATCATCTACATAATGTCCCTTTTCTTTCCATTATTTTACTTTTTGCGTTAAAATAAAAAAAATGCAAATATTTTAAAACAATTGAAACAGCTGAGATTGACTGAACTCTCTCACTTTATACCGGTAGAAATTTGTTGAGTAAGAATTCGTAAGATTTTTTAAAGAGGGGAAATGTTTACTCTCGTTGCTTCTCTTTTTAACTACTTTTTTTGTGTAAAGGAACGCGGTTGGTCTAGAATTCGTACGAATTCGTAACAATTTTTAGGTAAAGAAACACACCTAATGTAAATATTTATTTTTTTTTTTTTTTTTGAAATGAATAAAGAGAATCATACACAGAAAAGAGAACTAATACTTAGTTTGGTTATGCGTGACGGCGAGAAACTCGTGAGGCCCATACCAAGAGAGAGGGAATTTTACACACAAAAAAAAAATTAAATTAAACTAAATTTGTACAAAAGGAATACATTGGAAAAAATAAATTAGTGAGCAACAAAGGAATTTTTATTGGAAATATATTTTTTGTACGAAAAAGTCTCAAAAAGTCTCCAAAAAATCTGAAAAGGGTCAAAAAGAGGTATTTTTTAAAAAGTCGGGTCATAGTCTCTTTGCTTCAAAAAAGGGTCAAAATGCGACTAAAGTCGCATAGCGGAAACGCTGATAGAACGGAAGTCGTATGCGATGGCATCCGATGCCATTGACAGATAAAAAGTCATTTGCGTACGAGTATGTTCGTAGTGACACGACTTCCATAATAACAAAATACGAGTATGTTCGTATATGACTCGCAAATACGACATGCATAATTGGGGTGAATACTATGCTCGTATGCGACTGAGAAATTCAACTTTGATAAAAGCGGTGAATATTTTTCAGATAACATACAGTGACGTCTCACTTACATATATGTATGTATGTATGTACGGTGCTTTCCACAATATCACTCTTTATTTATGGTGCAGTAACGAACCGGTTCCTCGACGTTGTCCTCTTTATATGGTGGTCGATTCTTAGAGTAGTGCATCTTTTTCGACCGCTTCCGCTTTTCCGTTCTAAAACACCACTTTCACGGTATTTTTTCAAAAATCTTCTTATTGTCGACTCATTAAATCCTAATCGACAAGAAATTTCTCTCATCGATTCACCTTCTTCCTTAAAAGCAAGGATTTGACCTTTTCCAAATTTCGTTAACTGCCTCCTGCTCATTATGTACTTTTCACTTCACTTTACAAAAACGATCTTAAAATCAGAGCAACTTCAAAAACAAGGAAACTTCGGACTAGAATAACTACTAGGAATCCAAACTAATGGATAATGAAAGGGTTTTTCCCGTTCAATAAAAAAACAGGAAACAGAGCAGGCAAAAGTCAGAATTTTATGTTTTACTTGAGTGCGGCTTTTTTTCTGCATGCTAGTGTACATATGTGGTCAGACGATCATCAACCAGTCTTATCCTTACAATTATATATAGGTCCTTACATTATATACAATTAGAAATCTTCACATTCTACTCACGGTTGTGTTGTTTATAAGCCTTCGAGGTCAAAATCATATCAGTCACAGTCACATTTGCACTCAGAAAAAAACCTGTCGACTTCGTAAAATCGGCAGAAAAAATTCAAAGCTTTTTTTCAATGTTAATTTGAAATAAGGTGATCACTAAATATTTATTTCTTATTTACTACACATGTGTGTACAGGGTTGGCAAGGCAAGCTAATTAGCACACCCATTGAAAATTTTCTTTCTGGCGACAAAATGCATTAAAAAGGTTCATTAACGCATTCCAAATACAAATATTTAGTTTTATTTGAACACATTATTATATTTTACGAAAAATAAAAAAACTAAAATAGAAAATATAACTATAATTTCGAGAAAAAAAAACAATAATTAAGATCAATGCTTTATGGACGTATTATTATGTCAGGCAGCTGCTCTCTAAAATTATACTTAGAGAGTCTGAAAAATAGTGAGAACAACTTAAAAGTAATTTAAATGTGATTTTGGCTATTTAGATTTACTTAAAATTTGATTGGGTATCCTTCCTGAACAATAACGGCAGCATATCTTCTGCTTAATGACGTCATTAGGTCAGCACAGACTTCAGGAGAAATTTTGTACCATTCTTCCCGAAAAGTGGTCCATAACGCGTTTGTCGTTGTAATGCCATTACATGTCGTTTGACGATGACCTATACATTTTCTTTGTGGGGTCAAGTCAGAACGGTAATATCGTTTGCATCAAACTACTCTTTAACTGTGCGAGATGTATGGAATGGGGCATTGTCTTGCTGAAACACAATTTGCCAATATGTCATAAGTGGAAAATCATCATAAAGAGGTACCAAATTGCTGGCCAATATGCTCTGGTTCATATGCCCATCCATTTTGCGTTTAACTTAACTATTGGCCCAACAGTAGTCGCGGTAAAGTAGCACCATAATATCACGCTGCCACCTCCATACTTAACCGACTTCGTAGTATACTTTGGGTCCAAATTTTTGTTGTGAGGATGCCGTACGTAGGTTCTGCCATCGGTTCCATACAGATTAAATTTGGATTCATCAATCCAGATGACAGAATTCCAGAAAAACTGACTTTTGAAGATATGGCATTTTCCGAAATCCAGCCGTTGTCTTCGATTAGACTATGAAACCTTCGGTTTTTGGAGACTCTGGCATCCTCGAAGATTATTTTGCAAGAGCCGAGCTCTAACAGTCCTGGCTGATATATTCACACAGCCATTTTGGTGCATTTGAGCTCTTATTTCCATTGAAGAGGCGGAGGGGTGCCTAAGGGTATCTCTGACTATCGGACTATTCTCATGTTTTTAGGTCTTTTTTGACCTGGATTGTTTCTGATTTGCAAAAATCCCATGTTAATGGTAATGCTAAAGGGCATTCTGTACTTTTTTTCGGTGAAAAGCAGATTAATCTTGCAATTTCGGATATGTTCTGCTCTTTTTGGTGCAAATTCGAAATCTGATTTCTTACTGCCTTCATTGAACTCTTTTTTTCCCATATTTATTCTAAAATCTTAAAAAAACAATGAACAACTAAGGGAGATTCGAAAAAATTAGCTCTGGTCACAGAATTGGATTTTTTCAGTAAAAACTTACTTGAATGCTTAGGTGTGCTAATTAAAATGCCACTGTAAAACACAAACACTTACGGTAAATCTTATATAGCACGGAATCGTATTGCAAATCGATATATTTTTTTCTCGATTAAGTTTTGTCATTGATGCACGTATTAAACTCTTAAGCATTTGTTCGCTTGTAAGTAAAAGAAATTGCAGAAAAAAACATAAGTTTGAATTTTCATAGGGGTGTGCTAATTAGCTTGCCAGCGCTGTATGTATAGTAAGCAGTGTTTGATGTCCAAAGTACTTACGTTCGTGTTCAATGTTAAAAACAACCGCTCGCTAGAATATCTGCAAGAAGAGATTATACGTATGTGTCGTTGCAATACAGCCTTATAACCTAAGATCAGAAGCTACCTTTTGTTAGCGATTTAACAGGAGCTCCACCCAAACTTCAATCATATACAAAGGACCTCAAATGTTCAACATGCTACCAACGGCAAATAAAGAAGAGACTACACTACATATTCAATAAATTGTAAATTAATAAATTGTTTTTGTTTTTTAAATAATAACGTTAATTTTATATTGTAAGAAAGATGTAAATGGTAAAATTTATACAAATGTATATTTTAACTAATTAAGATCTATCTATCTAAATTATTAATTAAGTGGACCCATCTGGACGTAGTTTGTGTTTGTTTATGTATGTTCAATGAATCGGCTGATCTCTTCAGTCGCTGAAATATTAATAGAAAAGTCTACGTACGTACGTATGAAGTGTCAATGGTCAAGCTGTACAGTGTACATAGCTTAGTGACCAAAAAAAAAAAGAATCAAGATTAAGAAAATAAGAATGATCAGAATATAACAGCTGACATTCCAGAAAGACATTAGGTCTGTCCAAATAGAAAACATAGACAACCTTTTTTAAAACGTCAGTAATAGATTGCATAATACTCGTAAATATACCCAAATCATCCTTCCAAAGTCCCCAGTACTAACGTAACAGAAAAAAAAAAAACTAAAACGAGAATATCAACAACATAAGTGTTACTTGAATTATGAAGAAGGTGTTGCAGTTTGAACTGTTTAGTTCAAACAACATGATAAACGTTGACCTTGATAGTTTGATAATGAGCCACATTCTCGGACTACAACAAGACACGCTACTCGTATAAAGCCAGATGCTTAATGACATTTACTATCGCTCTGCTCTTAGCTTAAAGCATTATAAAAAAAATTGAATTAACATTAGCAAATTGTATACCTGTATATATAGATATTTACATATGTGTGTACGTTGTGTATTGATTATGAACATATGTACATACATACATATATTACTTGAACTTAAAAATATGCACACTTCATTTTAATCCTTCTGTCTTGTAGTGGGCGAAGTTAACGACAAACCTCGAAAGGTCATTTAAAAAATGACAGCATGGAAAAAAATATTCATAACAACTAAAATGAACCATCAAAGAACGCACTGTTACTCGGATGGATAACGAGCCAAAAGCAGGCCCATTTGGCAACTATTCGAAATTATTTATCGAAAAGTTCCGTTGTAAAATACATATTTGTATGTATCTATATACATATGTACATACAGTGGTGGCCAAAATAATACGAGTGCACAGTCAGGTTTCAAATCAACATTTATTTCAACTGTTTTAAAACACTTATGTTAATAAATTGCTTCAAAATATATTGATGCGATATTGAAGTTTGCATTCGGAAACAAAATTTCTGTGGCAAAAAGGAAAAACAGCTTATGTCGTTTTTTACAATTTTTCAGTTGAAAGGTTTGACGTTAGTTTACAAAAAACTATGCACCGTATAAGAAAGTTGTTGATATAAAAATAAAGATAAGAAAAAGAATATTTTAATACAATTACTAATGGTTGCGTTAGTTTCAGTAGCTGTTGGAGCATAAGAACATATGTCAAAAGCTTACGGAAAATCTTTACTTATGCTGTTTTCTATATGCATATTTGCGCGAAGATTACTGATGTTGTTTTTTGCTGGTCTATAACTCAACAACCGTTAGAGATAAATATAAGAAAAAAATATGGCAAATAGAATTGGATATTGGGCATCCGTTGGTGTAAAAAACTCAATTTCGACATAAGTCGACTTAAGCTGTTTTTCGTTTTTGCCACGGATTTAATATTTTTATTATTCTTTTCAAAGAACCGTTACGATTAAATAAAAGTGTCACAATTGTTAGTGGACAAAATAGTAAGAATGTCGAAAATTTCCTTCTGAAATAGAAGCTAAACCAAATTAACAGTTATATTCATGTATAATTTTATTTTAATAACTTACCAGCGCACATCAATACTTAGTTATAGGGCCTTTATTTTTCAAAATGGCCTCAAATCTTCGAGGCCTTGAGTCAATAAGAGTTTGGCAAGTTAGTCAAGGTATTTATTGTCCATGCTACTTTCATTTCTTCCCATAATTAAGGTTTATGTCTTGTTTTCTTATAAAAAACTCTTCTTTTTAACTCTTTTATTTTACTCAAACTAATGTTTCACTACCTTCACAGTGTGTTTGGGGTCGTTATCCTGTTGTTAGGTCCTATTTAGTGGCATATTACCCTCGGAATAAGGTCTCATGGCATTAACGAGGATATCCAAATAAAGTTCCCTGGTTATGTTTTCTTTGATTTATGTATGGCATATACAAATTCTACAAAAATTCGTACAGAAAAATGATTTATGTATGCCGGAAATATTTGTGGTTCAGACGATTTGTACATTTTATCACAAAGTTACAAATTTCATTTGTCTATCACCATACACTAATACGGTATACATAAATTAATTTGTGTATACTGATTTTGGGGTTCAGGCGATTTATGTATTGCTACAAAAATGGAATTTATGTTCATATTTCTGCAAGTGCCAGATTGGTTTTTATTTAATCGTGTGTTGACGTACATAATATTAAAAAATAAAATTAAATGCAATGTTGAAAAAAAATGTGTCGCAATTATTTTAGCCGCGTATTTACTCGATAGTGAAGAGGAAGACGAAAGCCAACAAAATGTTGTCGAGTTGCCACGCAAACGCCGTACTTGTTGGGGAAAAAATTGGCTTGGCCACCGCGAGGCGGAGGGCTTCTGCGCAAAATTACTCGTGGAATTGCGTGCCGAAGAGCCGCAATTGTATCGCAATTTTGTCCGAATGTCAGCCGTTCAATTCGATAATTATCTGGCTTTGGTAATGCCCTACATCCAGAAAGCCGATACAGTTATACGTGCCAGCATTCCGGCATCTGTGCGGCTGGTCTTAACGCTACGCTTTCTGGCCTCTGGTGACAGTTTCCGCTCGCTCCAGTATCTTTTCCGCAGAATACCATCTCCACCATTATTTCGGAAGTGCTTGATGCAATCTCGTGCGAGCTCAAGCGAACTGCTAGATCCCAATAGCGAACTTACAAATTACCACAGTCATTCTTTAAGACCTTCCCATGCTCATCATCGCTTCCTTTTGGCATTATATTATGCATTATTTTAACATTTAACGTCATGAACGGTAATGCCATCGTTGCCAGGTTATTCAAAAGTATGGTTAGAATTTATCATTTTAAAACAGATGCCATTATGAACTCGCTACCTTGGCAAGACTTCAACACAGCACTTTAAAAGGTCATTCCCTGATAAGCGAAGCGCTAATGCATTAAATCTCAAGTTTTAAAAGTCGTTTGGATTTTAAAACAAGAGCCATCGCTTCCTAGGCATGATTTTGGAAAGGCACTGCTTTCTTCGAGATTTTCATGATGAAATCGCCAAAGATATTGAATATTCAGCTGAACTCTCAAAACCATTTATGTATACGCACAAAATTCGTGCATGCATCAATTTTCAGAATACACTAACGTTTTGACATACATAAATGGTACATAAATGTACGCGAATAGTCAAAAATTCATTTATGTACCCGATCAGACGATTTGTATATGTTATCAAATTCGATGTTTGTATGCTATACATAAATGATACAAAAATCGTTTATGTATGCCATTTATGTTCATCAAATTTGTGGTTCAGACGATTTGAGTATTTTTATATCAAATTTATACATAAATATTTATGTATACACCAATCGTCTGATCTAAGCTTTAGTCTTTAGTTCTTCTCACACAAACCCTGTCATAAATTTTGTATACTACAGAGTATTTATATTTTTTTCATCTGTCAGTCTCTTGAACTAGCAAGTCAGAGTGAAATAGACCACACATGTTATCGAATGCTTGGGATCGATTGGCATCATCAAAAGTCGAAGAAAAAGGTTTTAATCATTATAACTATCCACGAGTTTGAGTCAGTTTTATACGTTGGTAAAGAAGTACATAGTTTGTTGAATTTGATTTTTGTTTCTCAATATAACATCAGTTTAATTTTAAACTGGAAATAGTTATCTTATGTGTATTCCAAATTTTATATTTTACATACAGATATACATATCAATCCACGTAGGACGTGCTTTATCTGTTTGTGCTTAAAACGGCTGCAATGCCTTCTTCACTTCTAAGCAACACATCTATCAATTAAAGCACAAACCTTTCTACTCCATACAAGTTTGGGATGTGATTTCTTTTGTGAAAAACATGTTTGTACAGATGTTTTCGCCTTTGAGCATGTTCGCACTTCATTCATTTATTAATTTTACATTTTAAAACTAATGTTAAGACGCCTTTTAAAAAATATAAAAAATATAAATATAAAAATAAAACAGCAGCAATATTCGTAGATTATACTCCACCCTACAACCAAGGGAACACTAATTTAGAATCCAATGGATCCTAGGACACGCATACACCTGAGGAAATTAGGTAGTTGTCAGCCTATCCAAAAAAGGTCTTGCAACTTATGAAACGAAAAAAAAGCAAGACGAACAAAGTAAAATACAATAATTTTGCATTTTTATACGGCGATACTGAAACAAATCTCGAAACTGATGAGGACATGCAACCATAATACTCTAACCGAGATTTCAGAATTCATACACGATTTTCCAAGACAGTCATAGAATGTCGCGACTGTGTTGTGTACGTACCCGGACATAAGCAATATACGAACGAGATAGCAGATGAACTGGCTAAGGAAGGATCTCGTATGTGTGTAACAGGAACTGCGACCGATTAAAACCCTGTCTGTGCAACATCATCGATGATCGCTGATATAATTGAAAAAGAGATTATTGATGTGACAAAAACGCTGAAACACTATGATAAATCCTCTATACGCTTAATAAAGTGAATCAATCCAACATCTGTGCTACTGCCCTGTTCTACAAGAATGACGCCTTCGTACTTTAGGCCACAGATTTTTCATTAAGAGTGCAAACTGGTTAACGAGTTGGTAAAAAACGGAATAAATTCCCAAACCATGAAGAGATTCACAATGGACCTTCGGGTCTCCGAGTTGAAATGGTTTTTCACATAGTCAAACACCCTTCCCAACCTTCCATTAGTTAACAACTAATAAAAAATCATAGAAGATTACTCGATATTTTACTTAACGCAACTCATAGACCGATTTACTGTTAAACAAATTTTCTGAGTGCTAACAGGTCATCAGATATATTCACAATGGCAAAAACAATATTCCACTAAATGACATGTTTTTTTTTTCTGCACTCTATCGACCTCCATACCTGCCAATAAACGGAGTTCATGCATCGGCTTCATTTCAAAATTACAGACTTTTTTTTATTGACATATTATATTACATACAGTTCATAAGTAGGTACATACAATATGTAAATAATCTTATATTTGTTTCCTTATTTTTTCAGACCTTGATGAGGTTCAACATGGTGGTAGTTAATAGTTTTCAATCTTACTTTTGAATTCAAATCGAAGAAGAGTGTTCACTCAATGTCGATGAAAAAAAGGTTAATCGCGTCACTTTATATATTTCATACAATCAGTGATCTACAAATTCAAATCAACAAAGTCAGTCTCACGCTACCAACTATAATTACCAAATATTAAAGAAACTGCGATTTACTAAAGCTAATGTGCCATCAACACTTTATGAAAACACATACCGAAAAGGACAAAATATATTAATAAATAATAGGTCAAATATCAAATAATGTAAACAGAGAAGAGCGAAACCCCACTATATGATAAGCAAACTACAACAAGAACAATACACAAAAATAAATAAATAGAAAAATAAAGCAATCCCTCCAGTAGCATTTCGTTACACTAGGTAAGTTAAATTTTTGTTTGACTATTTTAAATGTGAAATAAACATTCTAATTCAGTTACAGCATTCGACTCTATAATAAGCTTAAAGTTAGAACACACCACATCTAGGATGCTATAAAATTTCTAACTATGAAGTAATTGGACCCGTCTTGGAGTTTATTTGATCTTCGCTGCTGCTGTGGTTACATTATAAGATAGTTACAAACGCGGACTTTTACTCTTGCTGGTACCATATAAAAAAAGAAAAGGAAAAAGAAAATTGTAAAGGAAAGCGAAGCGAGCAATTTGTACCCCTTACCGGAAATTTTAAGGAGAAAGGTTTGTACTAATACTTTTATATACCTTTTATTATTTATTTATCGCACAAGTATCTCTATGTCTAATGGTGAATTCTGATGAACAACCAAAGTCAATTAATTTACATCAATCCAGATGCATCAGTGATAATTGGATATGTACATATAAACTTCCAAAAACGTAATCCAAACGTATAGCAATATATGTATGTATATTAAAAATACTGTACTAACCCATACATTTTTTTCAATCGGTTTTGATATGCTAAATAATAGCTACGAGTACATGCATAAAACTTGAATGCTAATGATAACCAATCTTGCAGAGTGAACTTTTATCAGCAACGATCAATAATGAGGTCTATTGTTGTAGTTATCTCCTATCATAGGGCCATATGCCATTGCCGTTACGCATATACAAATGAATCCACTGCCTATTGACAATACTATATTCAGCGCCGATAGCCCATGGAGGACCCAGTACTTCGATTCTCACCAGTCGTGTGTGTATTTTATATGTTTCGTATGAACGAAAGTGAACTGGGCCCTAGTCACATAATAGACGGTAGACATCGTTTTCGATAGCTATGCTTCACGTAAGCATAACTGCCCGAAAACAATGCATGCCGCTGTGGCGTAGCAGTAGTAACTGCACGCGCTGCACACATAAAAGTCACCCACAATGGTGTAGCGTGTCATGTTGATTGTAAGGTAAAACGCAGCTGACTGGAATGGTTTTGTTAATCTAAAATAAAATAGATGAAGAAGAAGAAGCTGTATTTTTACTGGCCGCGGTTCAGGTGTACATACTATGTGGCAAAAAGAGAAATAGCGTTTGCAATATTCTTTCACTCTTTTGCCTTCTTTTGTTTTTATATTATGGATGGCGCAAATTCCACAAAATTTCCCTTTTTTCACACTTTCAACGAATTAATGTCGTCCGCTTTATTTCTTGTTTTTAGCAAGCTGTCAAACTTGTAGCGCTGCAAAAGTTAAAAGTTCACCAACTCGGACTACGCTGCAACTCTGCGCTACGCTATAACTTACCTCATTGTAGGCGCACTATTGATTTTGTATATACATAATGTCTACTTTTGACAGCTCTTACCATCGCGACGTACCAACGATTTAACGATTTAACGATTTTTATTGAACAAAATATATATACAATTGTCTTAATATAAACTTACAGCTATAAGATACATTGATAATACAAATTTGTTGGCACACTGGGGGCCTAACCTTATACATTGACTTAAAATAAAAAATATAATTATATATTATACATGTAAACTTAAAATTAAAAGTCGGTTGACTTAGATATCCTCGGGGTGTTCCGTCCCGGTTGTTAGTGGCGAGTTTGGTGTGGGTTGTGAGGGGGGTTGGCGTTTAGCCACGGCGGTGGGCTGACCCTGTGTCAGCGTAGAATACAACTGCTTCCTCGTTGTCGATTGGGGTGATGTCTTCATCCAGGGTGTCCAGGGCGCTGAGGTACCACGGCTGGGGTAGTCGCTGTTGGGTTGTCATCCTTCTTATTAGCTGGTTCGGGTGGCTGGCTGCGCTTCCTACTAGCTTCTTAGCCAAAAGTAGTAGGTACTTGTCGATTGGTATTATCTTTGCTTCTGAATATAGATGGTCATTCCTGCAGTATTTTTGACGCTGTCGGTCGAAGAATAGTCCGGTGCCGATCCTCAGTATCTTCCTTTCAAGAACTTGGAGTTGTCTCATGGCTGTATCCGATGACTGGTCTCAGGAGTTGCTTGTGCATCAAGGTCTTGGTTTGTTGGCTAAGTCCGGTTCTTTTCTTCATCAGTGGGTGGAGACGATGGAAGGCCCAGTTGGCTTTCTTTAGGACGTTTCTTGCGTGTGGGTTGAACCTTAACAGCTCGTGAAAGTGGATCCCCAGATACTTCACGCTCCGTTTGGTTGTCAGTGTATCGCGACGTACCACGTCACAACTTCCTCACTGTATTCGGGCAGTATGTGTTTACTTCACGTAACAGGAAAATCTCTCACCCTCTCGGCGACAGTGATTTCACGATTCTCGCAGAGAGAAGCAAATATAGAAAGAAATTCAGCTAATAATAGAACCAAAATGAGAACAATGCAGATGTTGCTTTCAATGACTCCCAAACTTGAAACATCGAGGGCGATAAACGACAAGAGAGCGATAGTGTTTCGTACAGCAGACTTCATAATCAACAATCGTCGGTGAAGTTACATGATGAGAGCCCTGTTGTTTACCGTCCCCGAACTGCTAGTTGAGAAACTCCACGATAAATGATACTCTGAATGCTTGTCCGAAACTCGAAACAGACAAAAACTTTGATGGGGTTTAATTATGTATTAGCACGCAGAGTGCATACCACTGAGCTACAGCTGAAAAGTATAACTAATGCAAGCAATTTATCTTTTCTATCATTTACTGATTTTCTATTTCTATCTATTTTCATGCATTCTGTTCTTTTAATCTTATCTATTAAATTACTAATTTTTTCAATACGTATTGTCGATTGACGCAAATTCAAAGTCAGCCTATTCACAAAAGTGATGGTACTTTTGTGAAAGTATATTTGTATGTCTTTTAACATTTTGTTATTCATAAGCACTGTATATTTGCCTTCACTTTACAAATAGCCGTAATTGAATCCCATTCAAATAAACCACCAAATTATTTTTTGAATGTTATTAAATAAATAAACGTTACTAAAAATGTAAATTTGTAAAGCGAAGCAAAGCTGTACTGAAATATCTTAAACCTAAAGAAAAACTAATATGGGCGCGAAGAGGTGAAATATTGAAACTGTCTCGAGTTTCTTAATCATTAGTAAACTTTTCTGCCCCTGCTAGTCAGTCCCCTGTAGCAACTATACACAAAGCTGTAATTATGAGTAGAGTAAGTACATAAGTTGAAATCATTAGTCCTCCATATTTGTTGCGCTTCCTTCGGATGGTGCTACTCTTGCAGATGACCTATAATGAGGTTGGAAAATTGTAGTACTTTAATGCATTTTAAATGGAACAATCAAACATTGATGTATTCCATTGATTAAGTAGACTTTATAATTATAAATTAACAATTTTCAGGAAAATGTCATCGGGAACATTTGTTGATCGAATTGACCCGTTTGCCAAACGTTCACTGAAAAAGAAAAGCAAAAAGAGTCAAGGTTCCTCTCGGTACAGAAACTCGCAGGATGTTGAGCTGCAGCAGCTGCCTCCCTTGAAAGGTATAATTGAATATTTTTATTTTTTACTTGCTAATATTAGTCTCTAGTAAGTTCTTATTTGACAAGTGATTTTCAAGTAGTTTAAACATTATTGTTAAAAAAATAACTTGGTATGCATTCTAGCCGATTGCTCCAGCTTAGAACAGGAAGAACTATTTATTCGAAAATTACGTCAGTGCTGTGTATCTTTCGACTTTATGGACCCAGTTTCGGATTTGAAGGGAAAAGAAATCAAGCGGGCTGCTCTCAACGACCTATCCACCTACATAACACATGGCAGAGGAGTTCTTACGGAACCGGTGTATCCGGAAATTATCAGAATGGTATATATACCACCCCCATTCACTTACCTCGGGAATGATAAATTTTAAAAAAAAATTTCGTTTTAGATTTCGTGTAATTTATTTCGCACGCTTCCCCCAAGTGAAAACCCGGACTTTGATCCGGAAGAAGATGATCCAACACTGGAAGCGTCATGGCCTCATCTCCAATTGGTGTATGAGGTGTTCTTACGGTTTTTAGAATCGCAAGACTTTCAGGCAACCATCGGCAAACGGGTTATTGACCAAAAATTTGTTTTACAGGCAAGTACCATCATTAAATTAAGGAGTAACTTTTAATTTGAACTCAATTTGTATTCCTTTGCTTTTTCAGTTATTAGAGTTATTCGATTCGGAAGATCCTAGGGAAAGAGACTTTTTAAAAACTGTTTTACATCGTATTTATGGAAAATTCCTAGGATTACGCGCTTTTATTCGAAAACAAATAAATAATATATTCTTACGCTTCATTTACGAAACTGAACATTTCAATGGTGTTGGTGAACTCCTCGAAATTCTCGGCAGGTTAGTATTTCTTTTGTTACGCAAATTGTCTACAGATTAATACAAAAACATTCTTCTCTTATTTTCTTAGCATAATTAATGGCTTTGCCTTGCCATTGAAGGCTGAGCATAAACAGTTTTTGGTTAAAGTTCTATTACCATTGCACAAAGTGAAATGCTTATCACTCTATCATGCTCAGTTGGCGTACTGTATTGTACAATTTCTCGAAAAGGATGCATTTCTCACGGAACCAGTAGTCCGAGGGCTACTTAAGTTCTGGCCAAAGACTTGTTCACAAAAAGAAGTTATGTTCTTGGGCGAAATTGAAGAAATCCTCGATGTCATTGATCCACCACAATTTGTGAAAATACAGGAACCACTTTTTCGACAAATAGCCAAATGTGTGTCCAGTCCTCATTTTCAGGTAAGTGACAATAAATTTTGTATTTGAGCTTCAGGTGAGGCTAATTTATTCAAATTCATTGAACATTTTTATCACAAAAAATAATAAGCACCAACTTCGTCGTTCAGAAGATGAACTATATACACTCATAGAAGTATGTAGATATAAAGTTTCGGGCTGTAGGCATTTTTCTCTTCAATACATTACAAAACCTACGTCGGTTGTGATATGAGGATTGTATGTGCTGTACCCTCGTAGATACATAAATAAACTAATATTAGCCCTCAGCAGTCGTATGCAGAACCAGCCTAGCATCTCGCAACCATTTGTGTGTACGTGTTAATATTCGCATGAATCGAAAGGGCATACAATTTGTTGCCGTCTCCTAGCGGCGAGTTGAGTAGCTCCTCACGACAAATGGTACTCTTGAATGCTTCTCAAACATTCGGAAGAGCGTATATACGTCAGTGACGTTTATTCTAAGGTGCGCAGGTGTTCTCCGCACACCCCAACGAAATCCATCTTTATGAAAAATTTATTTGTTTATATACATGCGCTAACAATATCTAATTTGACGTCGACTCGCCCGGTTGTTCTCCATTTACTAGCGCACCAACCCAAAGAAAATATCCATATAAAAAAAATTTCTACCACATTCAAAGTCTCAAAAATCGTCTGTACAAAAACATGAATTTGGGTTCTCCAGAGAACTGCGCACCCAGGCTGAATACAACACATTTCTACCCTTTTCTTTAGCAATGGAGATGTTAGCTGTATGATGTTGCTTTTCATATTCTGTTTTAATTCGCATTCGCATCACCATCAATTTGAGTTCTCCAGCAAACTGCGCACTCATAGGCTCGATGCAACACATTTTCTATCCTTTTCTTTACACCGCGTCTCCACGAGACATATTTCTGCCAAAACTACATCTTGACTAGAAACAGGTTTTTTTTCTTGTTTTCCTTCGCTGGGCAAATCATGCCAAAATATTTCAATCTACAAGCTGACGTCGAGAAAGAAACAACGCGCAATTCTCGCTTTAAAAGCAGTAAAATACTCTACGGAAATACCATTGAATGAAAATCTAAAAATCTACCTACCCAACCAGCATCTTCACTCTGCGGAAATACCCTAAAATGAAAATCTACCTACCAAACCAACTCAGCGCGACATGTTCACTTTACCGAAAAACCCACCGAATGAAAATCTCCCTGCCAAACGGCCAAATGTCAGAGAAAAATCTGGATTTCAGTTTGCCGAGAAGACAAAACTAAAATGCTGACATCGCGGACATGTTTTTAGTTTGGACATCAAACTAGGGGTCTCCACGAGACATTTGCATGTCAGTCGAAGAACATGTCTTGGGAAATGTCTCGTGGAGACGGGGTATTAAGTGATGAAGATGTTAGCTGTGGCTGTGGGTATTATGTTGCTTTTCATATTCTGTTTTTTTCGCATGTTAACGTTTGTTTGGTTGAATTTTGTTCGATTCTCTTCTCTTGATAGTATAGGTATTGTTTGATTTCGATATGCTCTATATTTGTAGAACTCCAACTCCATATCGACCGAAGCGAAAGCAAAAAGCAACACAACAATAGGCGTGTTTTTTTTTTTCAAATCTTTACATTGAAAACATGTTGCGGAAACATGTTTATTCTTACAGGCTACAAATAAAACACGGCTAATAATCATTGATCGCATTTTGGCAGTAGTAAGATATGCATGTCGTTCTTTTAAGCCAAATCGTATAAGAGAAATATATGACCTGTCGATGCGCTATTGAAAATGTATTGAAGAAACCATTTTCTCAATTAAATTCGGAAGAAAGACTGGAAAGAATTAGTTTTGGAAGGCCAACACCGTCTCTTCCGCCTTCCGGATTTGATTTGTAAGGTGGAAACTAAAAGTAAATCTTTTAGTAGACATTTTTAGATTTCTTACTATGAAAGAACATTTTGGTTGTGTGGTTGCCCCCGTTCGTAATAAATTATTTGGTAGGCCTTGTTTGCTTAGCGCCCTCGTCGTGGACCTGAGAAATAAGTTATTATCTAACAAAAAAAAAAAATGTAGAACACCCTGCTTAGAACATCACGGCACGTCCCTGACATACATGTATGTTAAAATTCGTTAATGACTCGAATAATCTTGATCTCTATGTCGTGCATCGTTGATATAGGCGAGAAACTTGAAGTAGTCCTAAAGAAAAAAGCTTAGGAGAGTAAAATTGCTCGATGTTCGCAGGCTTCTTAAAAAAAGGCGGCGTGGAAGTCTTGCTGGGACCACATGTTTCTTATGTCCCTAACACCTGATTCGGTCCAATAAAAGAAATGGGGGTTACCATCTATTAAAAATAGGTCTGCTTCCTTACCTGTCCATAACTGGGAAAATCAGTTAAATCCTGTTCCCGTACGAAGATTTTTCGTAGTTTTTCACAGAAGAGAGAGCTAACGAGAGAGTAAGACATTTCGCCATGTTGCAAATTTTAGCCCAAGAGATTTCTTTGGTTTATGAAAACTGTCAAATCCGTCAGATGTCATATATTTTCCATTTTTTGTTGTTTAATGCGTTTCTGTACTTTTGCACACTTTTACCTCTCTATGAGAGATTTTTATCCCCACTCCTTGAAATTCGAGAATCTGTGAATTTTGATGCAGAAAGTACGGGAACAGACCTAATGTCACTTACCATTGGCAGTTAACGTATTGCCTCTATCATTTCAGCAGTCTAATGGCTGATGACTCCGAGTGATGAGAACTTAGGTATGGAGGACGAAAACACGCTTGCTTTACCAGCTCGTCAGATGAAGATTATTCTTTTTAACCACGCCACACACAAAAATTGTGTTCCATAAAATCAATCAAAATCAATCGCCTCTATTTACTTTAAGAAATGTGACTGCGTGTACGAGCACAGATGTAGCAGCACTGACTTTGACGAGACTCCTAATATTCATATTTTTATTGGGTAGTAAAAATAGCGGTTGAGTTGTTATGTATGAGTATCATAAACCTAGGATTGTTTAAGGCTAAATTTTCTTCACGATGAAGATTCGTTGAAAATTTAAGACACATTATGTACATACCATGTGTATGTATGTGGTCGGCCAAGATTTGGCTTGCCCAGCCTTCATATCAGAAAACCACCATAAGCTAATTTGATGGCTCCAATCACAACTAAACAGTCACAATGGTATAGAATATGCTCTGCTGTATCTTCGTCTTCATTGCACATTTGACATGTATTGTCCTTTGCTATTCCCATTAAAAAAAAAGCTAGGTCCATACTAAAATCTCTCTTCCCCTATTTTTTTTTTACGGTAACATATGACATTGACATTCATTTTTTATTAATTTAATTTTTAGGTCGCTGAGCGAGCCTTATATTTATGGAATAATGAATACGCTATGTCCTTAATAGAAGAAAATAATGCTGTTATAATGCCAATAATGTTCCCAGCCCTTTATCGTATTAGCAAAGAACATTGGAACCAAACTATTGTAGCCTTGGTATATAATGTTCTAAAAACCTTTATGGAAATGAACTCTAAACTATTCGATGAATTGACAGCTAGTTACAAGGCCGAGCGACAGAAGTAAGTTTTAATTGAAGCATCTTAGTATTTTCAGTTTACGTTTTCTGATGTATTTTTTTTAAATTGCAGAGAGAAGAAACGAGAACGAGATCGCGAGGAACTGTGGAAGAAGTTACACGAACTTGAAATTAATCGATCTAAAAATAATCCAATAAACACTGTTTCATCAGCTACACTTATTACTTCATCATCATCTGTGGGCGGCAGCAGTGGTGCGCAACAGAATGCAAACTCGCAGCACCAGCCACAAAATAATCAACTTCATCAATCGAACAACACCGCAACTCTTCTGCAACAGTCGCCCGGAGTAGTCGGTATAAATGCGGCTGGCAATAGCACTGGTGCCAACGCGTCAGCTGCTACCGTTGGACACACAAATTCTGCAATGACTGCAGGTTCAGGAGCTGGTGTCGCGATTTCCGTGAGCAAGTGATGTACTACAGATTAATAACATTATATTTGTTAATTCAGAAATAAAGCGAAAAATTAAAAAAAATATACAACTAAACTGCAAGTGAATTATAAACAAAAAAGATTAAAGCGCTCGGAAAATTTAACAAAAATAATTACCGTTAAAAATAATATTATAAAAAAAACAAGTCAAATAAAACAATATTAAATTAAAACCACTAACAGCTGAACTTAGGTCAAGCAATTATAAATAGTAGACTAAAAAAAGAAAGTTCTTTTAATGTAGAAGTTAATGAATACAAAAAAGCATTACCTGCTAAAATGCAAGCAAAATGAAGGACGGGAGAAGACGTCAACACGTCACGTTTCTCCATGTTGCCCCTCCATCACGCACACTGCTTTTCTCATAAAATTGTCTCCAATTCACTCTTCATCTTTCATCATTTCTCCTTCCCATCCCTGAACCCCAACTCCCTACCATGAATTTAGGTAACAATAAGAAAATAACTTGTAATAGCGCATGTTCGATATAATTAAAATATTACTAATATATTAATTATGCTACAAAAAAAAAAAACGTTAAAAATGGGAAAAATGCTGTACTAAAATATACATGAATATATATAGATATATTATATATATTTTAATTTTCGGTTTACATTAACAAAATAGCAATGTATGAATATTTGTTTATGTTTTTTTTTTAAGAGAAAAAACGGAAAATGTATACAAATATCATAAAATGAAGATGAAATATGCGTCATTCTACAGTGGAAAACATAATCAACAAAAAATTAGGCATAAACTAATTAACAATTTTTGCTAAGTCGTAATTTTAGTGGAAATGACAAGTTACATACTTGTTATCAAAAAAAAAAAAAAAATTAAATAAAATTAAAACTACACTTAGTAGAAGGTAACAAAAAAAACATCTTAACACTAAATACAAATTTGCATATAACTGGAAACTAACACAACCACATCATACACTCACACGCATACGCTATTTAAAGAAGACAGTTTACAACTTTTTTCCCTTTTGCAAAACAAAGCAAACAATAAAAGTAAAAAAAAAAGAAACAAAAAGAACTTATAAACAATTAGTGTAACTATGTATAAAGAGAAAGTAAAAATATACACATGAAAATGCATTGTTTTGTTGAGTTTAAGTTGATATTTAACATGATAAAAAATAAGATCATAACACAACGTTTACATAATGAAATGAATTGAGAAAATAAAATTGTATGGTACGTATATATGTATATGCATATATATATATGTATGTATATAAATTAAAACAAATCTACTTAATGTTCGTTTATTATTGTTTTGTTTTAATCTGTATTTGTTTTATTTTGTCGTTCCCTCTGTTTTATTGTACACATTTTTTTGTATCCGCAAGATCGACCTCTCCTTTTCAGCTAAGAGAGTGAATTCAAAAAATACAGTGTTGTGGCACGCCAGTAGTGGTTCAAATCAATTTTTTTTAAAAGCATTTCAATAACGCAAGCATCAACATACATATGTATTAATTTTTAATAGTGATGTCATTATTTTATACCGGTCTAAGATATCCATACATTTTTTAAAGTGTCGGCACCGTAACACTGACGTTGACGTTTTTGAATTCACCCCCACCTCACATTATTTAATGAATCCCCGCTTATTGTAATCATAAAACAAAAAACTCAATTTTACACACGCTAACGAAAGGATGTTAGAAAGGATAGAACGGTATAATAATGAATGCATTCGTATCTAATCAAAAGCAAAACAAAAAAAAGAAACAAAACTTCTTTAAAATATAAGTTTTTTTTTCGTTTTTTCTTGTTTAATTTTAAGGTGTATATTTTATTAGATTATTATTATTAAAGAAAAGGAAAATATTCGTATTTTTGTTTCTAGATTACGCAAACAAAAAATATATATACATATATACAATTATATGGATTCAGAAAAAAGATATATTAATAAAAAAATTAGTAACGTATATATACGAAATTATTAATACTACTATTATTAAATTACAACAAATATTTTAAATACAAGGTGTATCATTTGTCTGTGCTGAATAATTGAAAGATCAATCAAGAATAAAATAAATAATAAAATTTAATCCAATTTATTATGATTTCTTTTCCCAGAGTAAAGATAAACATGCCTCTTGATCTTGTTTAGAGTTTTTTGTTTTAAAAATATATGATTTTAGATGAACGATCCAATTTAGCTATAATATACACAATAAAAAAGAAAATTTGATATGATACTGTGTCGATACCTTAGTGCACGGTTAACATTAGAGTTTGCACATATGATGACTGAATGACCCACGTGGGATTCAAAGTTGTTTAAGATAAAAAAGGTGTTACCTACGGTTAAGAAAATATTCATCCGGATTTCACAGCTCTTATGCGTTATCGCTCGAATTTGTTTGCTATTGCGGTACTCAAGCTCGTCGCATTCTTGTTGAATTTTCTTTGTTTACGGATTTACTAACTTCTGGATTTCAAAATTATAGTTTAATAGAGGAAAACAAATGTATTTCATTGTTTGTGATTGCATGTATGCCTAACTTAAAACTACAGTCAGAAACGCTTATGACGACATATTCACGATCACGTTTGTCGTTTGTCGGAAGCGACTGTTGTCGTGTCGTGTCGTTTTAAAATCCTCATTACCTAGCGTAGACTACTATGAATTTGGAGTTTTATTAATTTGTACATGATTTTGTGATCTAATGTGATGTCGATCCGTTTTCACTGCTTGGGAATTTAAAAATGACAGGACTAATCGCCTCTTTATCAAATTATGGGTTACGACTGAAATGTGTATGCGACTGCATGATACTTGTAAACGTGTTTTGGGACTGTAATATAACCCTCATTCTGCTATGACTATTTTCATTCATTTTCCTTGAACAAATAAGTCGGCTGTGCGCTTACATATATGTATCTATGTATGTTTGATGTAGGTATGTTATAAAACTTCAATGGAGCGACTAAGGATTGGTGGTGAAAAGTCATATTAGCGAACGTAGCTTTAAAAAAAATACAGTGAAATATCCATTACGGACAGCTCCCTTAGACGGACAAATTTTCCTAACCACGCCTTTATGTTTCAGATTGCATACATTTTACGATTCCTTAACCGAACACTCCCTTGATCAGACGCGGATATGCATATCTGTCAGAAATTATTTAATTTAATTCCATTAGACGGACAAAAACAAAAAAAAACCTTCGTAGCTTTGCACTGTTCGATAAGATGAACTAAAAAATGTTGCGGCTGTTTATATTTTCGAGATGTTTATCTTGTTGGATAGAAGGAAAAGGGGACTGACCGCGAAGGACAAGTGATTTTGTTTTATAAGTGTACTAGCTGACCCGGCGAACTTTGTACCGCCGCAAAATTAATAAATGTTGTGTCAACTTATAAGCAAAAATAAATTCACTTTTTTATTAAGGTGAAATAAATACTCAAAATGAATTAATTTCATTAATGTACAAAAATGTCTGCCTATCTGTCTGTATCTATCTATCTATCTGCCTGTCTATCCATCTATCTATCTCTCTATCTATATATCTATCTGTCTGCCTGTCTGTCTGTCTCTGTCTACCTACCTATCTATCTGTCTATCTGTCTGTCTGTCCAACTGTTTGTCTGTCTATCTATCTATCTATCTATCTGTCTATCTATCTATCTATCTATCTGTCTATCTATCTATCTATCTATCTGTCTGTTGTTCTGTCTGTCTGTCTGTCTGTCTGTCTGTCTGTCTACCTGTCTGTCTATCTGTCTGTCTGTTTATCTGTCTATCTGTCTGCCTGTCTATCTGTCTATCTATCTATGTACCTGCCTGTTCTTTGACTTTTATTTCAGTATAGGTACATTGTCATCAACAACGGCAACTAGGTGGCAGCAGCTGAAGAACATCAGAAAATAAAAGAGCAACCAACTTCATTAAAATTGGGTGACATCATCTTCACTTTGAATTTGAAAACTATGAGACGAATTTTTTTAGCTCGCGTAAAACTCTCGACTAATGTATAATTTAAAAGCATTTTAAATAAAGAAACCAAACAGTACATAGCTTAAAAAACCGTCTTTAATTCAAATAAAGTTACACAACGTAACATACATAAAAAAAATTAAAATCTCCCATAGAAAACCCGATTTTTTCGACTTTCCGCTTTTCCTTTTGGTTTTTCTAATTTTTCTTTTTTCCTAAACCTTCGCGTAGCAATTACGAACAAACTCGCAGAAGGAAGTATTCAATTTGGTGCAGTCGTTTTCAAGTTTTAAGAATCCGAACAAACCACGATTCATTTTTATATATACCTATCTATATACCCCGTTTATATGATAATGATAATTGATTCAATGCGCATTGGTTCAATCCGCATAGAAATATTGGTGTTTACATGAAATTATTCAAAACCGAATCCAAAATAAACGTGAGAAAATTGAGAGAACTCAATAAACAGCTGATTGAACTGACAGTTTGATAAAATAAAAATGAATTAATTAAAAATTAAACTATTGAATTGCCTAACATTAGATGACAGATAAGAAAATGATGAGAGCGCGAGAGAGTGAAATGTTTCAATGCGATTTGAAAGTGTTTATATTGTAACGACTGAGATAAATGTTAACTGACTGGGTTGCATTGGCAGCACTGGCAGATATAGTAAAGCTAGGTTGCACTGGCAACTCAGGCAGATCGTGATAGGCATTCAGAGAATGCAGACGCGCGTTTGAACGCGAGAGATTGAATAAGATCAAATATTTATAATTAAGAAGAAACGGTTATAGTTCAGAAGTGGGATATCTACCCAGGTGTAGTTAATCCTACTAATATATAAATGTGAAAGTTTGGATGTTTGGATGTTTGGATGTTTGGATGTTTGTTGCTCTATAACACTTAAACGGTTTAACAGACTTGAATGAAACTTTCGTGAATAGATACTCTACTTCCTGGATTAGAGATTAGGCTACTTTTTAAACAAAACATACAATTCCTTGATTCCATAATTCGAGTTATTTCAATTTCCGTTTTTATTAATTGGTCATTATTTTTGGGTACACCATTGTCATTGATCGTCACTCTGTTGGGAGAGGGTTGCTTTTGTAGATGTTATGCTCTTCTCTTCGCCACAAATCCATCGCTATCGCTTATTCTTTATTTTCTTTCTACCCATACGCGCATTGAATGATGGGTAAACCATTGCCATTGATCGTCACTCTGTTGGGAGAGGGTTGTTTTCGTAGATGTTATGCTCTTCTCTTCGCCACAAATCCATCGCTATCGCTTATTTTTTATTTTCTTTCTACCCATACGCGCATTGAATGATGGGTAAACCATTGCCATTGATCGTCACTCTGTTGGGAGAGGGTTGTTTTCGTAGATGTTATGCTCTTCTCTTCGCCACAAATCCATCGCTATCACTTATTTTTTATTTTCTTTCTACCCATACGCGCATTGAATGATGGGTAAACCATTGCCATTGATCGTCATTCTGTTGAGAGAGGGTTGTTCGTGTTAATAATTAATGCTCCTTTTTGGGATTGTGACTGAAAGTAGAGGAGGGATGATTTTGCTGATATTTGCTACCGACTTTAGTTAGTTGTGTTTCTGCTTCATCAGCGTGCGGATCTAGATCTAAAGAAAGGGGGAAATGCACGATTTTTTTTACTTTCTTTTTTTGTCACTTTACAGCGGTATTTGGTTACCTTAATTCAATTCACAAATACATATATTGTAGTAGGGGTAGGCAGGCGATGTTGAGTCTTAAAATTAGTAAATAGTTGGTGATTTCAGACAAACCTCACCAGTTACTCCACGATCAATGCTTACAACAAAGCCTAATATCTTTGGCGTTTACATAATGCTATTGTACTTTAAATATGAACATTAAGTACAACTATTAGAGACAAGAAACCAGAAAGTACCATTATTTGATGCTTATAAAATACATATTATGTTCATATGTGTGTAGACGTGTTTGTAGACAGGTATATTACATTTCCATCAATTTTTTATGCAATCGTTTCATCTATAGGGAACAACCACTTAGTTCAGATAATAATGTATTGGCTTCAGAATTCTTTAGAATCTTAATTTAAATAATATCACTTCCTACTACTACCTTTCTATTATACTACAATCAAATGACGCGACTGATTTAAAGCACGGGCAACGCCGGGCAGGCAACAGCTAGTCATTAATAAATGTATTTATTGTTGGTAAATTGAAGGAATCCAGAGTGTGAATGTGTTTTGTGGTAGAGCCTGTGTTACTTATAAAAGGCTAAGTATATTTTAAAAAAAAGAGGGTTTTGTGATTGGAAAGAGTATCCATGGAATAAAATATAACAAATATGGACGAGGGTTACAGATTAATGTTATATTGGTCTGTGGTTATACATATATTTCTATTATATTATTAGGGATGTACCTACATATTTATTTGGGTAAGTTCATATTGAATTGATTGCGTTGATGCGCGTAGCAATGTTATGGTTGAATCGTTGTTTTAAGTTTATTTTGGAAGTTTATCGAAATAATGCAGTTTTGACTCGCGGAATTGCGGGGTTGTTCGGGGTAGAATGTTGGTCGCAGTCGTTTGAAACAATGACCGTTAGTTTTGAAGTAAAGCAGAGATGGAACGCGTTTTCAGTACATGGAAAAGTGATGCTATCTCTGTTTTAGACGTGCAGTACAGATGGTACAAACGAATGTGAATACCAGATATAGCGTATATCTGTGATGATAAGGTATGTAGTTATTGCTATTTTGAAATGGAATGTATGTGGAAAGGAAATAACTGCAATACATTTTCGAACTAATGGATACTGCAGTGGTGTGTATGAATAAAGCTTTTAATATGATAAAATACTTTGTTGAGTATTTGCAGAAGAAGTGAACCATCAAAAACATAACTGTAAAAAGGGCCAAGCTCCTACCTATAGAAAATGTATGCAAATGTATGACAAAAAGTGGTGAGATAACAGCGGCCAAAGTCTTGCAGAACTTTATTATAGCGGTAAGATAGATGAGTAAGTTGAAGCCTTATGCCTAGAATTGATAAAACGTATCTATAGAAACTTCAAACCTGGCCGCGTTTGAAAGTTTCAGAAATGTGTAACAACTACTAGACCTGCAAATGGAATAGTGTTTCATCGTGCACAATAATAGCGTTTACATTTGTACATGTACATAACATATGTATGTATAATAGCATTATATTCCTTGAACTCAAGTTTTATTTCAACGCGGCCAAGTTTAAAGTTTCTATAGATACGTTTTATCAATTCTAGGCATAAGGCTTCAACTTACTCATCTATCTTACCGCTATAATAAAGTTCTGCAAGACTTTGGCCGCTGTTATCTCACCACTTTTTGTCATACATTTGCATACATTTTCTATAGGTAGGAGCTTGGCCCTTTTTACAGTTATGTTTTTGATGGGATCTCACTTCTTTTTGTTGAGTTTTTAAAAGCCTAGTGATATTTTTTTTTAATTTTAGGCAAATCTTGTCTATAATTACTTCTCAATCGGTTGTATTCGATGTTCGATGATAGCTGTTTTTTGAGCGTTGATATTATTAAGATCTAAATTGATTAAATTGACCCCATCTTCACCCTAGAGAGTGCAACAGAGGCTTGGCCACACGAGAAAACAGTAAACTTCTTGGCTCTTATGGATAGTTTTAAACCGTAAGGCGTTTACCGTCATAGGTATACGCCTTAGGCTCTTTCCAGTGTTCGACTACATACTGCACAATGTTTGATCTGAATCTACGTCTATGTGTATAGATACTTCCTTTTGATAGCTACAATTTTCGTTATATAAAACTGTCAATAATCTGAACATTTTGCCAGGTCCACTCCCTATCCCCACACCACAGATTCAATTTATCGAGTCGAGCTCGGTAGTCGATTGTATTTCTTTTGAACTGGTTAGTAAATTGGGTTCATCCGGAGTCGGACAAATATGCAATGAAAATGAGCAGAGCAGAGCACCTCTCCAATCTTATTGAGCTAGAGTAGGACGACACGATGATGGTGCAAAAGGCATCACTGTGATCGATAGACTCACTCTCACACTCAGTTTGCCATTTGCCAAATATCAATTATACCAATACCAACCAATCCATATGAAAATGAATACGTTTTGTGAGAGAATATACATATACATATACATAATTTATATAATATACATATACATACTGCGTTCATCGTCACATTTTTGAGTATCATTTTCATTGTATATATAATATAAGAAGTAGCACGTCTATATATTATATTACTTGAAGGGGAGGTTGTCCTTGTCGTATAAAATACATTTGGTGAGAGAATTCACCACGTTTATGGTTAGCTCTCACTAAAATGTGCATTTGTGTATGTATTTGTAAGTTTCACACTTTTGTAGTGTATATATAATGTATAATACACGGTGGGTTGTTTTTATTAATTTAAACGATTTGCTAGTTAATAAATAAGAGTTTTTTATTTTTTCCTTTATACACACTATAAATGCTACTTACATCCCAAATTTCAAGTCTCTAGGTCTGCTGGAAGTACCATATACATTTTGATGATCGTTGTGTCAGCTACGAAAATTACGATTTTCGGAGCTCAATATTTCTTAAAGTATAATAGGTACAGACTTGAAACTTGGAATATGATCTAGCATAGCGCTCTTCTACTAGCAGCCAGAAAATGAGGCTCCCAGTGACTTAGGAAGCTGAATTATAAGGGTAGGTAAATAGCCGCGAAGCGCTTCGGGTAAAGAGTACTGGTAGTGCCGCGTGGAACTTGGCGGTCCACTACCGTGCACCCAGATATGCGTTTTCGGTTTACGAAAAAGTGTATGATCATCTCTGTCTGGTTAGTGGAGATGTGTATGGATTAAGTTTGAAATATGAAAAAGACTAGGACGAATACTTTATTGGGTATTTGTAAAAGAAGTAGTATACGAAAAAGTATAATATGACCATCTCTGTCTGGTTAAGTCGAGATGTGTAGATGGATAGTGTGTACTATTCTGATTTTGATTAAAAGGAGAATACTTTGTTGAGTGTTCGTAAAAGAAGTATGGTTATGCGTTTTGAAATACGAAAAGCATATGAAATGATCATCTCACTGGTTTAGTTGAGATGTGTAGATGGATGAAGTGTTTAATCTGATATAAGATTAAAAGGAGAATACTGTGTTGAGTATTTGTAAAAAAAATAGCTCTGCATTAATTTTCGGTGTATGAGCAGATGTTTTGTGTCTGTATATATGTATGTACGTAGAAACGGATGAATTTGAATTGAAAGTATGAAGTGTAATATTGGTCTACAAAAGAAGCATACATAGGCCCTGGCTACACGGTCAATCCAATACCGATTCTTTTCAGTGAGACAGGTAGATTTTATGTGAGCTAAAACGAGAAGGGTTGATTTCACCAAAAGCACACCGAAAATCCGATTTGATAATAATTCTCGGTGGAAGATGCATGTTCTTGTCTCAGAGCGTTTCATTTCTCATACATTTTTTCATTTTTTTCCGACCGTCGGAGGGTTCACATTACGGAAGACTCAAAAAAATAATTCTCTGTGCAGGACGGAGCACGGAGATTGTGTGTTCTGTTTTCAAAGTGTTTCCCTCAACACATTTTATGTGTAGCCACGGGGAAATTTTCAATACCTAGTATGCCATTGACCGTGTAGCCAGGGCCATATAGATGCTGCAGCATCGGCGTTGTTTTGAATGAAACATATGTTCAGGCATATTGCATTCAAACTCAACAGGCGTTTTGATTTTGGCATTCGCATGACAGACAGACTTAAGCACCATTATTTTGGATTAGACGGAGATGGTGCATTTTGCGTTTTCGGTATACGAAAAAGTAAGTGTAGGTACTATTCTGTCGGCTAAGGTAAATGGTGCGAGAAGTCAAAGGAGGAGTGTTGTTATGGGAGTGAAATTGACAAGCTGATCTCTCAAAAGTGAGACAGTCCAAAGGATTGTATGTTCCCGAATGATAGGAATACGAAATGTTGATTACAGTTATGTGATAAGAATAAAAAAAAGAGAGAACAAAAGTTGGATTTGAAAGTGAAATGAAACACAAACTCAGCTAAACCGTCATTACACAACAAAGCGTGAAAGAGATAATTTATAAAGTACCTAAGTGAAGCGATAATTTCTTTAAAACAAAAATATAGTTGGGTTTACATATATTTTCAGAATACGTATTTGGAATAAGTGTTTTGTAAGCTGATCGAAATATTGGTTTGTATTAGACTTTGCTGATACGCAAAAGTAGTTTTTAGTAGCTTAAAATCGAAAAAGATTACAAAGATATACTGACACTAGAAAAAGAATTCTGATTTCTGAAATCATTTTCGAAAGAGTATTTGCAAATATGTAGAAATCATTTATCGCAGGTATAGTTGATTTGTATCCTAGGAATATGACCTAGCGTTTTCGGTCCACGAAAAGGCAAGGGTTGGTACTAGGAATCAACTGTATGCTTTATGCTTAATCGGGTTTTATCTGTATGACAATGAAAATTTAATATGCGCGTTTAAAGAATCGAAACTCCGTGCTAGAAAATATTGGGAATGGTTAATACGACTAGGAGTAGTTTATGTGCATACTTATGTACATAATTTAAAATAGTATGAAATACGGATCAGTGGTAGTTCGTTATTAATGTTATAACGATTGAAGTTGATTAGTGATTAATAAAGGTGAACCCTGACCACAAATAGTTATAATGAATATTGCATGAACTGGTTATAACATTTATATCATTCGGAAAGGTAATGTCAGCGAATTTTAATAAACATAAAGTTTTCATCCTTTCATTAGTTGAATGCAAAAGTGAGAAACTAAAATAAAAACCAATACAAAACTCTATTTGGTGGGAAGGCAGTAACCAGCGGAAGACTCGCTTTCAGAAGACATTCAGCATATACGAAGATCCACACGAGAACAATGCAGCAGAGATTCATCGTTTTGTCAGCGATCTTGATGATGAAAAGGTGCCCAGTACTGGTTTTTCTGCGTTTTCTTGAGAGGCACTAACTCATCGTCGTAACGAAGATGAAAGGACGCGCTTACATAATCAAGGGATGGGATGGGATGGTGCTTGTGAATGAATCATCACATGGAATGGCACCTCCAAGTGAACAACGTTGTGATAAGTAGAAAGTAGTAGTAGTAGAAAACTTTATTTTAAAATATATCTACTTTCAAATATACAATTTTCAGTATGTATTACGTTTAGTATAGGCCGTCTACCAGATTGACAAGCTTACTTTTTATATTTAATTGCCTTAGCTTGTTTAAAAGTCGCATTCGATAGTATGTTGCCTGTATATATGCTTTATAACATTTCTCAGCCGAAATTACCATTTAAAACGTTTGGGACTTCATTCATTTCTATCGAAGTTGCCGAAAAGTATTTCACCTGGAACTCTTTTAAGACGGAGAATCTGGTGATGAAATGGTATATGTTCTCTCTCCGTGAGATGGCATAGGTCGCATATGATTGGCAGGTCTGGCCGATTAAAAAACGATTGAGGAAATACGTAGGTACGCTCCTGGAGGTCGAAGTTAAGTTGGTTATAGATAATCCTATATTGCGAAGAATGTTCCCTAAGCCTACAACCTTCATAAGGAGAGTGGCTTGTTATTTTTAACATTTAATTAAATACATTTCTTAAATTAGAAGGGTTTATATCGTATGTAGGTCGCTACCGGTCTAGAAAGATGATCCACTTCCTGATTGAGGTACGCTCAAAAAATAAAAAATGTATGAAACGACGACAAAATTGTCGATTATGTGTTTCGAAGAAATTGAAATCGGTTTGTATGGGATGCGGTCCTTTGCAGTACAAGCAGTATATTATGGTAAACGTAAACGTCTAAAGCTTTCCGTCGGTATGCGTACTATACGATTCACTGGCACCATAAGACACGGTGCAAACTTCAAGGTTGACTAAGTCAACGTAGTCGAAACTGAGTAGATCGTCACAGACGAGCATCGAACTTGCATCACATTTGTCCCACGATATCATTAAAATTGTGTCTCGACCGTCAATCTCTGGCATTTCTGATCCTTTCGCTCAAATTCCGTCCCGCCACTTTGATTGTCTCCTTGCACTGTCGAGCTCCATCGCTTGTCTTGAATTTGATCAAGTAAACTTACTTACTTACTTAGTTGGCACATCAGCTTAAAAAGCTACGTTTTATTAAACTAGCTGACAACCTTGTAATGTTAATATAGTTCAACGAAATATAAAACTTTCCAGATGCTCTAATATCTAGGTATGCCATATGCGAGGCAATACAATCAGATAAGCATGGAGTCGAAATAAATAAAATGCGGGTAAAAAGTATCGCATGAATATGGTCACCAATGAATGAATGAATACCGGTGACATTGGCTTCGACGAGGACGACGAAGTGTTCAGGATGGCCGAATCTGTAACGACTGAGATAAATGTTAACTGACTGGGTTGCATTGGCAGCACTGGCAGATATAGTAAAGCTAGGTTGCACTGGCAACTCAGGCAGATCGTGATAGGCATTCAGAGAATGCAGACGCGCGTTTGAACGCGAGAGATTGAATAAGATCAAATATTTATAATTAAGAAGAAGCGGTTATAATATGATATTTCAATTCGATTTCAAATTTTCAATGCGGTTTATAAACAGGAATGAACGAATGCGGATTGAGTAAAAAACCATCCGGAGCACCACATGAACATATGGTGTGAATACCAGAAAGATAGCTTCAGTGGTTCAGCCGTGAAAGTCGGACGTACATACGCATCAACGTTTTCATATATTAAGAAGATTTTGAAGAAATAAGGTTTTTTCGCCGACGACATTCACATCATTTGTAGAACACAGCGATTTGTCATCGGTGCGTTTGCGAATATAGAAATGGAAGCAACTAAAATGGGTTTAGTGGTAAACGAGGGACAACAAAGTATAAATGCTGTCGACGAAAAGGGACACTCAAAATCGACGAATTGGATAGAACGTCACAAAAGACAGAAAAATTGATAAGGACCAAAATTGTAGGAAATTTAATTCCAAACAATTTTGGTCATGACCATTTTTCGTGGAAAATTGAAAAAAAAACGAGTTATTCAATGGCAAAATAAGGTGCCATTTTGAGGCGTGTCACCAGCAAAAATAGAAAGAAAAACACATATTTTCAGTTTTTTTAATATAACACGGTATGAGACATTTCTTAGACAACATTCAAATGATTCAAACTAGAAAATAATTTGGCAAATAAGGAGGAGAAATGAGGATAATCGGAAATGAATGTTTTCAGTGCAGAGTATGTACATGTTGTGAGTGAATGCAAAAAGCGTTTAAAAAAAATTGTTCTTTTAAGGAATATTTTTGTGATTCCACCTATTTTATTTACACCAAAATCAATGTGAAATGGTGCCATATGAAATCTTAAAGTGTCACCGTGTCATTTTAATCAAAAAGTGCCATAATGGCACAATCGTGCCACACCGGCAACGCTGGTGTCCACTTACAAACAACTCTCAAAAAGTCGGAATGTTGAGAGTACCAAACCAACTCTGCGAGTTACTCTCCTGACCGTGTCCACTTACGAAACTGCTCTCGAGAGTGGTCTGAGAGCTACTCGCAGTAGTTTTTCTCTGAAGTGGACACGCACCTTAAAAAAACAGGAGCAGAACATTTTAAAACGATACACAATTATAAGAAATTCGATTAGGACCATTTCATTACCTCGATATTGCTTCGCGAAAACCATTCTTCTGCGGATCTTGCGTTGTGGACTGGCGCGTTATTCTGTTGGAATATGAAATTTTCTGGAAGAAACTCTTCGGACATACTCACTACATTGAGATTTAGCATGTCTATGTATAAAGAAGCGTTACAATTTCTTGGTAACCACGCGATTCGTGATGTTCTCGCAGAGCAAAAAAAAAATACAACGCAACTACTCAAAATCAATCTTCCACCAGTTTGTCAAATATTATAAATTCAAAGTAAATGTAATCAAACAAACACTACTGTTTGTCTTGTTTATCAATTTTATTTAGGTTTAATTGCTGCATGTACATGTGCTAATTATAAATTGCATATTGCGAAAGCTTTTCATTAGTTTTCGCCTTGCCTTTAGTGCGATGTTTTCATTCAAAGTGCTCAGTTATTCCGGCATGCATAAACATATTGCGTGTAATATTAACAGTTTCATATTTTAACTTAAATTTTCAAACATATTCGTATTTATGAAGTGGGAATATTGTTCTGATTTTATAGCCGGCTGTTTTGGGGGTAAGTTATGATGCAAAGTGTATCCAAAAGCTGGTCAGTGGTGCATTAGAAAATGATTTGAACAATATCGCGGTGTGACGTAATTGATTTTCTATAAAAGAAAATGTGCATCCCTAATTTGTATTTGGTTTTTTTTTTTATCAAATGGTAAGAATGAGTTGCTATAAAACCAAGTTCATTCAACTCGAATGAAAACGAATCGTAAATAGAGAATGGGACAGGGCAGACTAGTAAACTTGACCTATCAGAAAATAATGATATAAAACAATGATGAGTCGTTCAAATCGATTTTTTATTGGGCAAGCAATATTTCAACAGCAACTAAAAAATATGCCAACAAACATTATACATACAAGCATCTATATAACAATTAATTATTTTTATTTCCTGCGATATACATAAATATGTACTACAAGCCAACGCTATTTGCTTATTTACAATAATTATTCTGCAGTGCAATGCCAAGGCAATATGAACAAATTAATTAATTTAAATTTAGGAAAATACATTTCTAATGGGCTAACAATTTGTTCTCTAACGGGAACAATTAGGTACCGCATGCCCACCAAAAACCATCGAATCGAATCTTTTTAATTTTATCTCGTATGGCTGCTGCACGTGCATGACTTTTTGAATAACTTTTGAATCATTTAAGTGACGGTAATTCAATGGTGCGGAAATTACAGGATACCAATTCTAAGTAGTTTTTTTTAAAGTTGATAAACATCATTCTTAACCCTGGAAAGATAATCTGCGTCAAAATGACTCATTCGCGAGCAAAATATACCGCTCTCTTGCTAATTATTGTGAATCACGGGATGGGCGTTCGTGACTTTCCAGGCAGTATGTATCCAGGGCAGTAAACTCACGTGTCATTGAGTTAAGACTCATCAATTTGGAAATACTCACAACCCCGTGAGTAAATTTTATACATGAGTGTCATTTTATACATCAAAATATGATTATCTTTCTAGGGTTAAAAGATCCATTGGGCAGTTGAAAAGAAGTCCATACCAAAAAGAATGAAGTTGAGGAAAAGTTTAATTTGTATTCTGTCTTATAATGCTATTCTTAAATGTAAAAATTATTTGGGGCATCGTATATACCAAGGTCCAGTAACGATATATATTGACCGAAAAGCAAGCTCCGCTTGTAAGACCCACCTTATGGTGATTTTTAGTATTGCGTATAGTGTTGTGCTACTCATACATGAGGCACTACAAATGTCCCATACAAAAAACTCAAATGTCCCAGCACCTCAATAAAAATATTTGTACCACCTCAAATTTGTCACATCACGTCTGAAAAGACAGGATAAAAATTGAATGGCACTAATACAAGCATATGTAAGCGCGATATTACACCTATACGTTATTCACCGCAGTAAAATGTGAGCTCTTTCTCAAACAACGCCTCGGCAAAACATACATACACGGACACGATACACCGTGCGTTTGCATAAAGTTCTCACAAAACACAAATGATAGGATGGGCTTAAAAAGGTCTGTTTGGTAACATGCTAGTTTTGGAAAGTTCTACGTAAACTACATAGAATCTGACAGTTTCATGTCTCTCAATTTTTTCTACTCTCATTTGGCTCTCTCTTTGCGATGAATTATCTGCAAGACCAATTCCTCGGGGTGGGCCGAGCCAACTCTGTCAAACCAGCCATCTGACCGTTTGCGAAATGTCATTATCTTCATTGTTAGTGGAAAACAAAAACAATTTGATAGGTTTGACCAAGTGTTGTTTGAAAAGCGTTTGTTTACTTTTGTGCAAGTTTTCTGTCTTTGAGAGGAGTTCTCTCTCTTTGAGAGGATTCTACTATTTGACAGATCTCAATTCCGTGTGCCAAAAAAGATACCAAACACACCTAATAATTCAACTTATTTGAGAGTACAGTGAATGGTATATTCACCATACTATATCTCCGTTCCGTACTCATTTGAGAGCAATATAAGGCAATACAAATACTCCTCTCATTTGAGGTGATCGTGATTCTTTACTCATTTGAGGGTAGAATAAATCAACACATTGACATGATTTTCTCCTCATTTGAGGTGATCGTGATTCTTTACTCATTTGAGGAGAATTAAAACCAACACCTCATTTGAGGTGGGACATTGTACCACCTCATATTTAAAAATGAGTACCTCATACAAATTCATAACAAAATCGTGTCCTACCCAACACTAAATTTGCGTACCCAAAAACGGAATACTAATGGAATCAGTTCAGTGTCTGTCACAGACCTTTTTCTCAGAGACTCTTAGACGTAGACTATTGAAATTTGGAACAGTTGTAGTTGTATTAGTGGCCCAAATAGACACCTGAGTTGAATTTCGACTTGGAGGCGTTAAATGTTAAGTTCAAAAAAAATGTTGACGTAATTGTGAAAGCACGAATTCAAAAATGTATGGTATATTTTTTATATTACTTTTTTCTTAACGCTTTTTCAAAAGGACATTAAAAAATTGCTGTCTCCCACGTTATCTCCAAAAAGTTCGCTCAGAAAATCTAAATAAGATCACAAACATCGAGAATAAAGTGTAGATTGAACCAAAATTGTCAGGACTGCTCTACGCTCGACAGTTTGTTTTAATTATTTTTTTTAAATTTTAACTACCCAACTGTTTACATATCCAGAAATGACGTTACTCTATCCCAATGAAATAAAAGCGAATAGGTGAAGGGAAATTTCTATGTGTGGGAGTAAAAACTGAATGGTTGCTCTTAGAAATATGCCACAAAATTTAGCTTCGGGTATAACCATTGTGCTTATGGGTTTATAGGAATTTTATATGGAAATTTGTATATTTAAGAGCAAACATTGAATGGTTGATCCTAGAAATATGCCCAAAAATCATCATTGAGCTTATACTTAAACCATTGATTTTAATCAACGTAAAGGAATCTTGATGCCTGTACTTATAATATAAATGTCTCTGCTATTACTTCATTGGGAAAATTGAATTTGTGTACCGACAGAGAGAGAGAGAGAGAGAGAGAGAGAGAGAGAGAGACAAATTTCAAAATTCCACGCATTTAATGATGCACATGCGTTAATAAAGATATTTGTTTTGTGTGGATGTATAATTATTCCTCTGAGCAGATGGGAAAGGATATCAGATAGGTAAATTTATCTAGTTGCTTACATTTGTGTCCATAAATCTATAAACATACTCATACATCTGTTACACATGTTCATATGTAAAAATAACTGATGGTATGGACCACTTATTGCGTAAGTACGACCTGCACTTGACCGGATTTTTCAAGGTATAATTGGGTCTGTAGGATCTACTCTGGACTAGTCTCACTTCATATGCGAGAATTTTACTTATTAACAAATACGTTAAGCATGTTAAATACAACCACATCGCTGAACACAACTTTGGGTCAGCTTGCAGCGCAACTGTACTGGAGATCAATCACCGTTAGAACTATCCAAATGATATTCTTGTGGCTTTGGTCTATTATGTGCATTGTTAAAATCACGGAGTCGTCCATATGTTTCGCGAATCGACGGGCGATGTTCAAAGTCAATTTGGTGTCGTCACTAATAGAGTACTTTTTTTGTTCATCCGATATTAGGAGAAGAAAAAATAATTTGGATTTTTTTTAACTTTTTAAACGTCTTTCCTTTCTTATGTTATTTATAATATCTTTTCTTAAAAAAAAAACTCGTACTAATATTACAACAATTCGTCAAAATGCAGGTGCATGTGGAGTATTTGTTGGGCATCCCCTAGATACGATAAAAACATGGCAGCAGGCATCAAATTCCTCTGTGTTCACGGCGATCCATCAGATACATCAACGTAATAATGGGGTAAATGAATATAATTTGTATTACAACATTCAGTTGATGTTAAGCGAATCAACTCGGCAAAGTTAAATGGTTTTTATAGAGGAATGTTTTTTCCGTTCGTCACGACTGGTGCAATCAATTCCATCTTGTTCGGAATATATGGCAATCACTTGCGTCAACTTAAGAAAGTGTGCCATAGCGACTATCAACGTGAGCAGATGGAGTATAAGCACATGTTCGTCGCAGGATCTATAGCAGGGTTTGTGCAATCGTTTATAGCTTGTCCCATTGAGTTGATAAAGGTTCGGCTACAAACGCATTCTTGTGAGTTTGCATGTTTTTTTTTTACTTTCCTCTTTTAACTTGTTTGTATTTTTGTAAATTTGTTGTTTTAGATTACAACGACTATATAATAGGTCAACAGAGAACTCCCTTCAGACTATTTGTTAGTATTTTCAAAAATGACGGTATTTCTGGGCTATACAGAGGACTGTTGCCCATGATGTGTCGGTAATAAAGACGTGAATAGTCTCCAAAAGTTCTCACGATTTATTTATTTTCTAGAGATGTCTTTCCGTATGGTATCTATATGTTAACATATCGCCTCACTATGGAATACTTGGAAAAAGCTGATTTCATGAAGAGAAGAAAACAAATGCTCCGCAAAAACGATCCATCAAGAGTGGATGTATTCGTTACAACATTGGCAGGTGCATTCGCTGGAATTCTGTCTTGGGTCTGTGTAATTCCTTTCGATGTTGTTAAAACTATAATGCAAGCGGAAGAGAATGCTAAATATAAAAACATTAGGCATTGTATAAAGATAAATTTGCAGGTAATCCATATATTTGAAAATTTACTTTTTTTTCTGATATTGGGCTTGTTTTATATTTTTTATATAGCGTTATGGATGGCGTAGTCTCTTTAGAGGAAGTTGGATGTTGGTTGTACGAGCAGTACCTGTAAATGCGGCAACTTTTCTCGGATATGAATATGCGCTGGAGTGGTGTCGCAACGGAATACATATTCAATCGTAGTTAATCAACAACGGCGGATCTTAATATTGTACGGTTACCTGCATATATAATTTTATTAACCCATCAAACAATCATTCGTTTTCATATTTTACATACATCTACCGTATTCATAGTTATATAAAGTAAACTGGGCAAGCATTTCGCTTTGTTGTTTTATTATATTTAAAATAACTCGAGTGTTCAATTTAAGCAGGTCTCAAAAGCTATCTGCATGCTTAAATAGAATATTCTGGCAGATTTCAGAAACGAACCCATATTCAGATCAGAAGAGATCGGAAGCGATAAAAGATCACTGGAAAAGAAACTCAACTTCAGAAAGGAAAAATGACAAGTATACGCCCCAAAAAGAACACATTTTCAAAGCTACCGTAGACAAACCGCAACGAAGGATAATTTTTTTAATGTAAATTGGCTGCATTCAGTCGGAACAGTGAAAATACCTTCACTAGATAGAGAACTTAGCAATGGACTATTTACGAAAAAAATAATTTATCGTTATGGAAGCAGCAAGCGTCCAACTGGGAATTTAATACTATAATATATATAAATAAATAATATACAAAAAATATTTGGCTTCAGCAGTCCTAGGTAGAACCAAGCCTAGCTTCCCGCAACCATTTGGGTGTGCACGTTATATTTTTGCACGAATGGAAGGGACCTACAGTTTTCAGCCGTCTCCGAACGGTGAGTTGGGAAGCTTTACATGACAAATGATACTCTTGAATGCTTGTCAGGCATTCGGAAGAGGTGGGCACTGTGAAAAACATTTAGGTGTTTGCGGCGGGATTCGAACCCAAGACCGCTGGCTCAGTAGTCCGACGCACTAACAACTTGCGCTACGGTGCCCACCAATACATTTTCCAAATACATTTTCCAAAATTGTTTACGTAAAGTAGCTCACGCACTGGAGCGGTACGCGGTAGCAGTAGCCGCACAACGGTATAAAAACCTATTGCGGTAAATATAGGTGCACGCACTGGGGTGATATATCTCGCGTCCGGTACTGCGATACAATTTTTTACTGCAGCAAGCTGCGTTTTGTGAAAAATTAATTGAAATGTTGAAAATAAATCCATTTTATTTGATTTGACTCATTCAGAGCTTAAAAACCGGAAACGGATAAAGTATAGAAAAATATAGCATAAGTGGTAAAAAAAAGACAGTGAGCGATCTCAATGCTAAAAAAATAGAAAAGTTTGAATTCTGTGAATACCGATTTTGTGTGCACGGATGGGCGGTATACCGCTATCGCGTCTCCACCGGTACCTCTACCGCTACCGCGTACCGCTCCTGTGTGTGAGCTCCTTAAAAGTTGGATAAGAAATTTCACAAGAAAGAATATGGTAAAGAATAAGAGTACGATCGAACAATTGTCCAATAACTGCAAAGTAAATTGTGAGCCAGAAATACTTAGTAGTTTTTGGAATAACTCTATTACCCCATTTATATGACCACTCAATGCGCATTGAATCGATGCGCATTGGTTCAACCATATAAACGGGGTATATGACTGCCGTAATTCCGTTCAGCATCAAACACAAATAAGTCGCGCTCTGAACACTGCCACTGTCATTTACAAAATAAAACAAGTTGGATGTTTTTATTTTGGAAATTGCTTTATTTTTTATTTTTATTCTCCTTTGCTTCCAACACAGTCGTCCTTAATATTTAAATTTGAAATTTTTTACAGCCCAGAAAAAACCTGCTTTAAATCAGCATTTTAATGACAACGATTTTTGTATTTCTTTTTGAAGGCTGTGTGCCAATTGCGTTATATGTTTATGAACTTGCTAATTTTTGACGTTTTTACAGAGGTGGACAAAATTTTAGCTTTTGTACTGTGTGGAGTGGATTAAATGGAATTTTTTTTAACACTTTTCCATTAATTTCCCCACTAGAATTTAAATGTTTCCCTTTCTTTAGATATTAGGTATTATAACTAAAATTACCAAACTGTTTTCACAGATTTATTTAAGAAAATAATGTGAGAAACCCTTACTAATAATTATTTTCGGTGCTATGGCTTTTGTTTACAAATTAAATGTTATTTGTGTACATTATTGAAGAACAAACATCGTACGTTGGTAAATGCAAAGTTAAAATTGCAGCAATCAACAATTTTCAAAAAACCAAATTTATCTGAATTACGTTTTTTTTTATAAAAAAAAAATGTTGAACTGGTTTTAACATAACTTTCACGAATAGTAGTTCTCCTATCGTATCTGAACACTAGTGTACTATATTATTGTCCACCGACAATCGATTGAGAAAACCGAAACAAATATAAAGCTCTTGTCCTCTCTCTCACTCCTTTATGGGTATATATTGTACAAATGTAAAAATTAGCCACTGAATAAATTTTTATGCAGCTCCAGAGCCGGCTAAATTTTTGAAGTCTATATTCACCAAGCTAGTGACAAAAAATTAGTTGGTGTATACAATTTTAACACAATTGGCACACGGCCTTAAAATATGCTTTAAACGGATGTGAAAACTTTAAATTTACCTATATTCACCACCAAACTATATTCACCAACAGCGCTCTTTCACTAAACACCTGAACGCGTTATTTGCTATTGGCTGCACTGTACTCTTTTTCTCGTTTTTTGACACAAGTGAATTGTGATTTGTGGTGACAGAAGGAAATGGTCTACTAGTGGTAGTGGCGTATTTACGAAACGTACAAGTTGTGTTATTTTTCATTAGCAATTTTCCGTATTATTTGTTTTGCTTCGCTTTCCATTGGAATTTTCTTTTGCCTTTATCGGAAAAGCTAAAATAAATCTAAATAATATGACAATATTAAGATAGGCTAATGGAAAACTCTGCAAATGTTTTGATGTCCTCAACACTGTGCTGCTTCTACGTGCCTTTCGTTTCCTATCCAGCCGAGCAAGTTGGATAGGACCTGCCGAAGTGTAAAATTATTATTTTTGTTCAAAAAGAACATTTTTCATTGCACGTTCTAAATAATAAAGGAATACGCAATGTCATCGCTAAAAGTTGCTGTGCGGGTTCGTCCCTTTAATACTAGGTGAGTGCTTAGCTGAAATCATGTCACTGTTTTTATTACGTCAACAAACGATCTAAATACAAAAAAAAAAATAATAATTGCCCACGAATACCTATTTTTGTGATGAAGTAATCCACACACAAAGAGATGAAGCAAAAGTGGTACTAATGCGAGTTGCTTGCCTTAAATCTGACTCCCAACTCATTTTATGTAATTTTTTGGGTTCACAATAGATACAAACGAATATTAATGCATGGATTTCCTCCATTCCCCATCTGGTTTCCTATCTGCAACTATGTTGCATACAATATGTATGTATACATAGTAAACATTGTATGTAGCAGTGTCTAATTGGGTTTAAGTTCAACTAACTTCTTGTTGGTATAAACTGGTAGGTCTTTGTTGGGTTTAACATGGGTTGATAATCCTATATGTACATATACTGAGAGTTTATAAAACTTTCCAACGATGGTCTTAATTGTAATCCACTGACTGCTATTTATGATGTTCACTCTGACGATCGTCACGCATCTGTAACCTTTTGTGGATTTTTATTTTTTATTCTACGTTGTTTTTTTTTTAACACTTGTTTTTTTATTTTTTTGCTTAATTTTTTAAATATGAGTCACTTATTTTCAAATGTCATTGCAATCTAAAATTGGCAGCTTAGGTCACGCTAAGGTAGCCGAAGATAAGTTAATATTAACTAACACACATATTTGTTATACATATGTGCATACATTTTTATGTTCGAACAATTCTAATAAAGTAGGCGTAGCGCTATAAAATGATCGATTTGATTCGATCAAATTATATCTTGCTTACAGGATGCTACGAGGGGCGTTGAAAGTATCCGTACATCCATATGTACATACATATGTATGTATGTGTATACATATTTATAGTATAACACTTTGTAATTTAACTTTAATCAAACGGTGGTATTTCGATAGATCATTCAAATTATAATATTGTATAGGTATAGGTATAGTATAGTATTTACTCGAATATATTAAACATTCATATATTCCTATTTCTATTTTGTATTTACATATGTATGTAAATACAGTCAAACCTCCATAAGTCGAACCTCCTTAAGTCGAATTTTCTATTACTCGAACTGAAGTTTCGGAACTTAGAACCAAGACTTCAGTTTCCCCACATTTTACACTCCATAAGTCGACTCTCTGTAAGTCGAATCCCTCTTTAAATCGAACTGTGTGACATGTTTAATCATGTTACTTTCATAGAAAATTCTCTCCATTTCTCGTACAAAAGAGATGAGAAGCAAAAGAAATTAAAATTCGTAATACTTCACATGAAATGCAATATGTACATAAAGTAGGCACAGTTTTTTTTTGTATTTGTAATGAAATACGAAACATAGTAGCTTCTACATTATGCAATTGAGTTTGCTCGTGTCCCTTTTATTGTAACCTCATAAGTTGGTCGTCGGTAATTTTTAACCACTTCGTTCAGAAAAATGTCGACGCGCAAATTAAAAACTTATAATTTAAATAAAAAATGTTTGATTATTGAAGAAATCTGATGAAGTAAGAGCGGCATTTAAAAGTATAAGATGGTTTCCGGATACCAGTGGAGGGACTTCTTAACTCATATACAAGAATTTCGACATGATTGAAGATTATTCTAAAAACATTATAAATAAACGTAAACTTCGAACAACAGTTACCGATTTTTTCAAAGTCAAGGAATAATTATAAAGTTAAAGTCCAAATAAAAAACAATCAATAATAAACACATCTTTTAATTCAATTGAGTATGTGCACTCTGTTTTCTAGCTGCTCCATAACTCGAACACTCCATAAATCGAACACATTATTTGATCCCGTGACGATTCGACTTATAGAGGTTCGACTGTATGTATTGTACCTTAATTAAAAACAAATCTCTCACTAGTCTTTTGGACTAAATTGCTCGTGAGCACCGTGGTGTATTGGTAAGTGCGTTGGACTACTATGCAATGCTGCCTGGGTTCAATCCCAGCCCGGGTCCAACACCTTAACGTTTTTTCACGGTGTCACCTCTTTCGAATGGCTGACAAGCAATCAAAGAGTATCATTTGTCAATGAGCTTCTCAATCTCAACTCGCCGTTCGGAGTCGTCAAAAAAACTGTAGGTCCCTTCCATTCGTGCAAAAACAACACGCACACAGAAATGGTTGCGAGAAGCAGATCCAGGTTCAACCCCCGCTTTAGCGCCACCTAAAGTTAAGTAGACTAACACAAGTGATAAAATAAGCGCCGGCTATGGGCCAATATGCATATGTACATATATGTATAGGTTAACTTAAAAAAAAAACGGTCCACATCTACTGTTGAAATGGATCCGAACCGTCAGGGCAACCATGGCAAATATTCAACGGCGGATGGCTAAAATGATTCTGATTACCTGTTAGGAATTGGTAGAAAATACGCTTAGAATAGTTTATCGTCATATATGTAGACTAGTGTTGGTCTATAGTGGCACAACTTTCGAGCTTATCACCTACATATTGTTATTGCTGTATTCAAAGAAAATAATGTTAACCCTGAAACAATAATTCTAAACTGTCTTCGATTTGATGACTTTGCTTTTTAGTACTTTGAGCGCAGCTTGACTGTCAAGGTAGCACTTAATATTGTAGTCAACATATGACCAGTGAAGTGTATACATACATACATACATAACCCACTCCAAGATTATTATCAAGCATATTTCTATATCAGCTTCTGGTGACTAACAAATGTTGATCTTTTTATGTATAAATAAAATTATATTTTGTTATTTTCATTCTCTGTGATATAGCGAATATGGTATATCTTATACATGTGTGTGCATATTACATAGCTGCGGTTGCAATAAGTTAGACATTGTAATCAGAATAATAAATCAATACAACGTAAAGTGTGTGTTATTTGTTTATTTTATAACTCAATGTCATATATCTGGATCATTGGCCAAATATATTAAACTGAACTTTTCCGGTTTGAGGTCATTGAGCCTTTCAGTTTCGTTTGTAATACTCGCGAGTTTGCTGATATGCACCTTTTCCGGTAAAATAAATGATAATGCACCTAACCTTGCTCTAATCAGCTATTCGAATTTAAAAATAAAAAGTTATTCTAAATGATAATTTGTACTCATACATATTTTCTAAAAATACCTTATGTTACTATTTTCAACTTGTTTAAAGTGTTAATTAACTTTTTCATTCAACAGAGAAATGGATATGGAAGCGTTATCAATTGTTGAAATTGAAGGGAAGCGAACTCGACTATACAGACCGCGAACACACGCAATACGAGATGTTGGTCGAGAGAATCATCATGATTTTACCTTCGACTATTCATATTGGTCATTTGACGAGAACGACAGCCATTTTGCAACACAAGAACAAGTCTATAAGGATTTGGGCACAGATGTTGTAGACTGTGCGTTTGAAGGTATGCATTTCTTATTACATTTATATTTAGATCTCTAGTCTTTAAAAGTGACACTGACTATATTCCAATCAATGAACAAACAAAGAAATTTACAGGACAAATTTAGTTTCCACAAGATACACGGTGCTTATACGCGATTCATCAAAAATTCGCGTTCGTTCTTATATCTTTGACCACATAATTTTTGAAAATAGAAGTCGCAATTGCAATATTATTAAGATTCTTACATCAAATTGATCATCACAAGCTTCCAAACAAGCATTCAATAAATTGCTTGTCTTGGAACCCATCTCTTCATGTACGTACTCATATTTAGTACATACATATTTTCATACAGTTTCAAGTCTCAACATACGCGAATTCGACATACGCGGTGGTTTTTCGGAACGTATCCCTCGCGTATGTGGGGTGATTGCTGTATTTTATCAGTTCTAGTACCATTTCAAGCATATGACCTATACACAATTCATTAGCCGTTGTGTTGTTAATGTCTCTTTACAATAGATCTATGACTGCGAGAGAGATGTATCGGATCTATGAAGCGGCAACGTTGAACTACCAACGCATATTCAAAACAAAAAACCAAACGTTTTTTAATGGTGCCACCTCTTCGAATGTATGAAACTCATTCAGGAGTATCATTTGTCGTATCGTATTATTTTATAATGCATTTCCGTTGACGGAAAACAAGCAATTTAGACATATGGGTCCATTGTACTTTGATATGCTAGGTAAGGTTAGGTTAGGTTAGGTAGCAGTGGCTGCCGGTAAAAAGTACCAGCACACTTAGGCCTGTAGAGGCCCATTGATATTGAGCCAAAGGATCTTGGGGATTTTTACTCCGCTACTAAGAGAACCATTTGGAGCTTTGTACAAAGCGAAGAAGGCTTCCTACGTCTTTTTGTGTTAGATCACTTAGATCATCGAAGAAGTATTCTCCTAGGTGTAGTTTCCTACTACGAGAAAGAGCAACGGAGATGTGTTGGACTTTCCTCCTCCTCTTCGTCCTTACAGCTTCTGCAGAAGTCATTCGAAATGACGCCAAGTCTATTAGCGTGTTTGCTTATAAAGCAGAGTCCTGTAATGACACCGATAATCGTACTTATATGTAGTCTTTTAAGTGACAAAAGGTATCTAGAGCGGTTTAGATCTAATCTTGGCCAGATTTGCTTTGTAGCAAGGCAGGTAGTTCCACCTACCCATCTAGCGTTGGTTTTATTGACTGTGTCAAGTTTGAGTGCTAGCTTCTAAGTAGCGAGTGGCATACCTATATTTTTGTTATCGGGTAGAATAGGTATTGTTATTCCTATCTTAGCGAGCCCGTCAGCTCGTCTCTGTACAAAAGTGAATGTTAAACTGCTTAGCCATCTCTATAAGAAATGAACGGCAGCTGGAGGTGGTCTTAGAAGTGGATGAGACTGATTCCAGAGATTTCAAGGCCGCCTAACTATCCGAGAAAATGCTAATATTTTTAGTGGATATTACATTCCTCTTGATCTAGGACAGTGCTGCCGAAATCGCCATAATCTCCGCTTGAAACACGCTACAGTGATCAGGGAGGCGAAATGAGAGATTTAGTTTTAGTCTGTCTGAGAAAACACCTCCTACACCGTCATTGGCTTTGGATCCATCGGTGTAGAAGTGTAACGACTTTTCTGTTGTAGCACCTAGGTCATCCTAGAAGGATCTATCGGGAATAGTGACCTTAAAGTTTTTGTCAAAATTGGGCTTGGGTACAGTATAGTCGATGTTTTCGGAAAGAACTGGTTGCCATTTGCTTACCGATTATATCTAGGGTGGGAGATATAGTAGGATGTCTAATGCTGCGGTCGCGGTGCCCTCCGAAACTTTAAAAAAATCGTCTAAGGTGATCTTCTTGAGTGAAGTGTCTATTTGTAATTTTCTCAAATGTGAAGCTTATCAGGATCGAGCTTCTAATGAGAGCCTACCTGGTCAACTACTCAGAGCAGTGAAATCGGTCGAAAGAAGTTTTTAAACTTGCCGTTCGGAGTTGTACACCATGCAAAATATAAAACGTGCACCAATAAAAACATTTACAAGACGCTGGTTCCATGTACATCCTAGACTTTAACTTGCAATGCTACAGTTGATTCCAGCGTTATCGAAAATAAGTTCCTGGAATGAGTATTAGTGTGAGAAATCAAACTAGCAGAATTTATCTTGCTTATAAATGCAAGGCACACAACGAATGTATTGCATTGCCTTTTTGAAAGCATAAAAGCTGAAATTGGATATCGAAAACCTCTCCAAGACGCCACGCAAATTAAAGAAACACATTCTTATGAGCTGGGTGGGTTCAGCTTCGTCAACTAAGTACGTATTCCGTGAACCAGCCACTAGCGAACACCAATTTTAAGTGTTTTTCTAATGTAATCAAACTATATACATAGTGAATGATAGTAAAAAAAACTATATGTACATACTTATGTTACTTGTATATGGGAGTATATCCAACAGAGGCAGTACAGTATCGTTTGTAATATAATAACACTTTACTTCTCGGTCTGTTAGATGCTTATGCTTCCGCACATTTTGCATTCAGTGCTTTGCGGAACATATCGTCTCATAGGTTTGTTAAAAGGAAAAGTACAAGTCCAAGAAGATTCACCCCGGGGTTATTAAACTGCACTTTCTTTGATAAGTGCATAATATAAAATGATTGCGTCAAAATAGTTTTAAGAAATTACCCTCTAATGAATTCCGTTTTTTCAACCTTCAGGTTACAATGCTTGCGTTTTCGCTTATGGCCAAACGGGTAGTGGGAAAACTTTTACTATGATGGGCAGCCACGACAATCCCGGACTTATACCAAGAATATGCGAAGAGTTGTTTTTACGAATGAAAGTGGGACAAGAATCCGGAACGGGATATAAAACCCATGCTAGTTATTTAGAAATTTATAACGAACGCGTGAAGGACTTACTTGGACCCCATACGACAGGACATGGATTGAGAGTACGCGAGCACCGGAATCTCGGGCCATATGTGGAAAATCTGTCGCAACATGCAATTCAAGATTTTGATGAAATTCAGGTTCATTTTTTTTTTATTTACTTTTACAAACTAAGATACGAAAATTTTCGTTTAAGGAATGTATATCACGAGGAAACATACAACGAACTACAGCGAGTACAAACATGAACGATACAAGTAGTCGCAGCCATGCAATATTCACCATAACCTTTGTACAAGCGGTTTTTATGAATGATATGCCGAGCGAGACTGTTTCTAAGATACACCTGGTAGATTTAGCAGGCAGGTAACTATCACCAAAAGCTGTGGTGAAAATTCAAAACTCGGATAAAAACTTTTTCTTCAACTAAATTTTCAGTGAACGAGCAAATGCAACTGGGGCAACTGGTCAGCGCTTAAAGGAAGGAGCGCATATAAACAAATCATTGGTAACGTTAGGCAGTGTTATCTCAGCACTTGCCGAACAAACGAATAGAAATGACACTTCGAAAAGAGTGCTCTACATACCATATCGAGATTCGATTCTAACATGGTTGCTAAAAGACAGTTTAGGTGGCAACAGCAAAACAATTATGATTGCTGCAATATCGCCGGCTGATTGCAATTATAGTGAAACTCTTAGCACATTGCGGTATGCAAATCGCGCGAAGAATATCATCAATAAGCCAACAATAAACGAAGACACAAATGTTAAGCTTATCCGAGAGCTAAGGGAAGAGATAAATAAGCTGAAATCGATGCTAAGTGGAGATGTTGTAAGTACAAACTAGTACTGTGTTGGTATATTAAACATTTGAAACATTTTTTTAGAACTCCATAATGCCTTCATTGAAAATGCTGGAAGATCTTCAAAAAAAAGAAGCACAAGAGAAAGTTCTAACAGAAGAATGGACAGAAAAGTGGAAAGAGGCGCAGTCTATATTGCAGGAACAAAAGTCGTTAGGATTGAGAAAGTCGGGTGTTGGTGTGGTCTTGGACTCTGAAATGCCACATTTAATTGGGATACACAATGACATTACGACCGGTGTCACATTGTACAGTTTGAAGGTATGCGATAAGGCTTTTTCTAATACTGTTTAAATACATTTGGGATACCTTTTAAAGGAAGGAGATACACTCATTGGTTCTGTCGAATGTGAAATTCCCCAGGACATTGTACTTACGGGCGATGGCATTCAGCCGCAGCACTGCAGCATTATCTTAAAAGACGGTTTGGCGACCCTACATCCGCGTCAATTCGCTCAATGTTGGCTAAACGCTCATCTCATTGATCAACCAACAAGCATCTCACAGGGTGATATTATCTTGCTAGGACGAACAAACATTTTTCGTTTTAATAATCCAGCCGAAGCGGCCAAACTGCGTAAAGACTTGTGTCGCTCTCATTTGGATATGTCCAGGCTTTCGTTAATTACGTCGTCTCGTGAGAATCTGCTGAGCAGCAGCTTTTACGGAGAAGACGACCTTTCGAATAGTGTAACATCTTCGCCGTACAAAAGAGACAAGCAGTATCATCCAACGACGCAAACATCGCGAGATGACCCCGAACTGCAAGATGAGAACAGAAAGATTCTGGAAACCATTGAGAATGCATTAAAGCAACTAAATATTGTTAGTTTTTTTTTTTTGGAAATAGTAATTTACGTAGATAATGCATTGTTTTTTTTTTTATTGCTAAAGGAACGTGTCCAAATGTACGAGCAGTACAAAACAAAAGTACGTAAACTTTCCGAAGAGCTTCGTCAGCTGGAAAAGGAAGAAATGGATAATACCGAGTTGATTTTGTGCCGTGAAAAGGAGCTTCTAGCACGCAAGGATATGCTTTTATGGGAAAAGAATAACGAGAAAGTTCAGGTCGGTTGAGTTGTGTGGTGGTAGATAATTTCTTACAAGTTTTGGTGTACCCCTTTTGATTGTGTTTTTTTTTAATTTATGTTTTAGATTATGACCTTGTTTCTTTTTGTTTATTTTATTTTGTTCAGATTGATATCGTTTGTAGACAAATCTCCGCTTTTCAAACACAGCTCGACTCAAAAAAACGTGATTTTTCTGAGTATGTAGCAAAAGAATTGCAAGAATTGCAAGATTGTGGCAAACTAGATGAGGTTGGTTTATAGATACATTAGTACATGTGTTTTTAATAGTTTGTTTGCTTTGAGCTGTTTTGTTTATTTTGTGTAACAAACTTTCACACTATTTTTTTTTCAAATGAGTTTGTTTTTCTTACTTTTAGGTTGGAATCAAAATAACGGAGAGCACGCCCTTGTCGGATAATCTTTTATTGCAAGCTGCAGAATCTTTAGAATTCTTCTCAGCGCAGTTTGTTAAGGATACGGTGAAGAAAAATGTAAGTAAAATTGGTTTGATAACACGAATCATTGGGAATTCAACGTTAGACATGCACAACTACCATTACTCCATTTTTAAATCTGAATTTTGAAGATATGTATAAATTTTGAATTTTCCATTCTTTTGGCTTGTTTCCTCCCGCATTTCAGGAATATCTTTAATTTGTCGTCAATCTGGTATAACCGCTGCTATTCTTTTGCTACGATTTCTGCAGTCTGCCTTTGTCAGCGGACACAAGCTAAGCTATTTATGGCACAGTTTTCCGTTTCATTGCTGATATCCTTTTTTCAGAATTGGTAGACAAAGGATTCCCGAACATCACGCTACACAACAGCGCGCAGAATACTAATCGTTGCGCAACATCTCCCGTACCCAAATACTCCTTTATACCGTCATCAGTCTCATAGATTAGAATACGGTGTTCTTAGTGATTCGCCACTATGTTGGTAGGAGGACGACATCCCCTACGGTGGCGCGGACTAGTGGAAAAGTACCAATTAGTTAAGGATCGGGCTAACTGGAAGGGGCTGGTGGTTGAAGCCTTGGTACACCCCAGACTGTAGGTAGGATAACACGACACTCCAATGTTATGGAGGATAGGTTAGGTTAGGTTGAGAGGGGTTGAGACGCTGAATCATCCCAAAACACTAGGCTCCAGAGTGGGCCCATCGCGATCCCCTAAGAATCCGTCCAAGGATGACACCTAAACTGCCACAATTTCCTCAATGCATTTTATTACCCTGCAAAATTTTAAAACGAGTCTATGGTTGATTCAGCCTTCCTCCTCCAGGTTAGTTAAGAAGTAGGAGCCTAAAATGTTACTGGCGACTGCGTGCTATGCCCTGACATTCACACAGAATATGTGCGATATCCTCTGCTATACCTAGATCATAGCATTGTCTCTAAATATCCATGCCTCTTGGCGTGTTTGCCCAAAAGGCAATTCCCGGATAATATTTCTATAGCTATATTCATTTGTGCCCTGCTAAGGCTAAGGATTCCAATGGTTCATTTACTGTCCAGCGCCGGCCAAACTGCCTTGGAAACCCTGTGCCCTACGATGTTAGACCATCTATGGTCAGCTCTTCTCGTAATCTTATCAGGCAAAGGCTTTTACTAAATGCAGCATAGTGGTTGAGCTACTTCCACCGCCTCGGGTAGTGGAAGCTCCCGCCTTTCCGTGCCAACTCATCGGCAAACGCGTTGCCTTCTATCCCGGAGTGACCAGGTACCCAACATCGTCTTACCCAGTTCTGCGTGCATAATGCCCTGAGCATTGTGTGACAACTCCTGACTAGTGCCGATTTAATAGTGCACGATTCTAGCGCCTTAAGCTCAGCCTGGCTGTCGATGTAAACATCAATATCCTTACCGGATATTCGTTTCATGTTCACAAGCTCTGGAGCTCTAAGTACGGCTAGAACTTCTGCTTGAAAAATGCTGCAGGTATCCGGGAGTCTTAAGGACACCCTTAGATCTGGTTCCACACAGTATATACCAGACCCTATGCCGCTTGCAGTTTTTGACCCGTGCGTGAAGACTGCACTGTTTATACAGTGTCTATATGGTATGGATTTTCGAGTGCTATGACCAAGCGGTCTTGTTTCCACCGTCTATATAGCTATGTACACAAATATCTTTATGGTGCCGATAGTCAAATAACGTTTTTGGAGGCGCAACTGATACTGCTCTAGTCAACCTGTGCTGTAGCCGCTTCAGAAGATTTTTCTATGTGTGTACTTTACTACTCCTAGCTTAGTTAAGCTGGCTTTCGGTTGAAAGGTAATTTGGCTGATGGACGTGTTAACTAACTAGTTTCTTTTTTTCCTAGAATGATGAGATTAAGAAACTGGAGGAACAAATAATACATAAGGAAAAAGTATTGAATGCTGGTACGAATAAAATAGCAAAAATCGATGAGGACATTATGCAATTGGATCAAAAAGTGCAAGATTTAAACTCCAATGGTGACAATAAAGCTGACATTAAATCAAAGAAGTCATCGTGAGTAGATTCTTGCTTTTACCTGATGTACTAAGTTCCTTCTATATTCTTGTTTTTTTTTTTTTTTTTTAGGATGAAACTTTGTTTTACTAAAATGACCGATAGTGACGCCCAAACAGACCAAGAAGAACTCTCAAAATCAGATACTTATGAAACATGTGATACATTCCATACTATTAACTCTGATAGTTCGTTGATATCACCAATTCACAATGATCTTCCATCATCATCATCATCGAATCTCACAGAAAAAGTTCTCTCGTCGGCGAGCACACTTGGTGATGGTTGCGATAATCATAGTCTAGCGCCTGCGAATCCCATAATGAGCGACAGTGGTGTTTGCTTAGATTCAATTAAAGTTCCTAATGGCGTTCCGATAATAGTGACAACTCCCAATAGTTCAAATGGCCATACAACAAGTGTTAGCGATGAAGATACTGCATCATGTTCGTCGTGTGAATTGGGAAGGAATTCAGACCAGAAGAGGTCGTATTGTTCAATGCATGCTTTGCGAACAAAAATTGCTGCTCAAAAGGCACTTATAATGAAGAACCTGGAAATGGATGCAGATAAGTCACAATTGGATACGCGCATTGCCCAGTTACAAGAGCTGCAGAGACGATACATTAAAATGGAGCAAGAGCTAAACATGAGTGGACACAATCATGTGGAATGCTGTAATGACGATGAAATTGCAACAATCAACTATGACGATGTTAGCCACTCTAATGCCATGAGCCCAACAACGGATGTTTCTTCATACGTACCTAGTATGACTAGATCATGCCCTTCAATGCGGGATTATCGTAAGTGTGTTTTTTAAGCAGTTAACTGATATATGTATAAAGCACCCTGCCATATTTTTGTATAAATGTAACTTTTAATTCAACTTCTACAAACCAGCTCCACAATATGCCTGGTGTCTATTTTTCGAATTCGAACGGAGCGTTCTAAGTTTCTTACATATGCACATTATGTACCTTGTACCTTGTCAAAACATCTTGGGGCACTAGTCAATCAATGACTTAAATTTCTGGATATGATTTCTATTCTCAAAAAAAGAACAAAACCAAAAAAAAAAAAAAAAGAACACCCTTGTCGAGAAACGAACCTGAGACCCATAAAGTGAAAAGCCGACGCGCTATATACTGAGCCACAGCCCTATTTGAAAATCGTTATCCAATTTCTCATATGTTTCTCTGGCAACAGTCTTAAAACGCATAAATTTTCATACAAACATAGATATAGATAGATAGATATATTTTATTTATTTCTTATACATTAATAAAGTACATTTAGAGTTCTTATAGAACAGAAAAACAAATAGAAAAAATATATAAGAAAGGTTGGTGGCATTCAGTATTTAAATGAAAAATAGAGTTGAAAGCCACTTCAAATCGGCTAAACAATATATATAAATTTATGGGTGGGGTGACCCTTAAGAATTCAAAGAATTAAGAAAAAGTAAGACTAAACTGGTAGCATTGCAAGAAAAATAATCAATAATAAATTAAATCGAAATATAATTAACAAAATAAAAACCAATCGAGAAACTAAAATTAACTGCATAATATGCACAAAATAAAGGAAACAATGAAAACAAAGAATTAGACCAAAACATTAGAAATCCGGGATTCTAGAGCAATATAATCAAAGTTGAAGAGCCACCTTTTTACGCATTTTAAGAACATTCCAGGTATTGTCATTGATCTGATCGTCTGAGGGAGTTCATTAAATAATCGAAAAGATAAAACAGAAAAAAAATTACGATATGCAGTGGTACGGAAAAGTGGAACAGATGATAAGTTTGAAAGGTTTCCACGCAGATTATAAAAGGAGATTAAACGAAAATTACGATTACCGGACTTCATAAAGAATATTTTTAACACCTTAAAACAGTACAAATGACGAACAGGAAGAATATTCAGGGCACAGAATAAAGGAAAACAAGAATGTCTACCAGATTTACGACAAATTTTCCTAATGACATACTTCTGTAAAATCAACAGTGGTTGTGTTTTATTGCGATACACACCCCCCCAACACGCGATTCCATATTGTAACTTGGAATGGAAAATACCATAATAGATTATCTTTAAAAGTTTAGTAGAGCATAAGTTACGCAAATTGTAGAAATGTCGAAGCGTCCATCGGAAATACTTTTTCAAAGCGTCTATGTGATTCGCAAAACTCATCCTGGAATCAAGTGTAAGTCCTAAATACTTAAAATCGTCAACTCTCTCCACTAAGAAACATTTATCACTACAGTTTAGATTATTACAAAAGGTGGGAGAGGAAAAACCAGACGAACAATAACAGCTAGGTAGTTTGTATCTAGGGCACTCAGGTGCGTGGAAGTACACATTTGCATCCAGATTATATGATGAAGATAAGCTGTAGAACATTATCTTAGTTTTGGAGCTGATAACCAAATTATGCTCAGCAAACCAGTGTCTCAATAAACTTAGATCCCAATTGACATCAGAAATTAGGTCCAAAGGACTGTTTAACCCATATGAGAAACCGATGTCATCAGCAAAAGCAGTTGGTGAGCCCTTAAAATCTAGAGCAAAGAGTGAATTGATGTATACCAGAAATAGAGTAGGCCCTAAAACAGAGCCTTGTGGAACACCCAGGTTAAAAAATCTAGTTTCGCTCCTTATTTCGTCTAACTTCACTCTTTGCGATCTATTTTCAAGGTACGATCTAAACCAAAGGAGCATGAAACCACGAAATCCAGCTTTTTCTAGTTTTCTCAACAAGAAATTGTGGTTGACCATGTCGAAAGCTTTGGTTATGTCAATAAATAAACCTGCTGTACATTTTTTTCCATCGAGGTGTGACATAATTTGAGAACAAAACTGAAGGAGTGCATCTTCCGTCGATTTGCCTTTTAGAAAACCAAATTGTACTGGATTGAAGAACCTAGTTTTATCTAAAAAACACACCATTCTATTTTTCATAAGTTTTTCAAAAATTTTGCTAAAAACTGAAAGAAGTGAGATGGGCCTGTAGTTGCCAATTTCAATAGCGGAACCTTTTTTGAATAGAGGAATGACGTCTGCACATTTAAGATCTTCAGGAAAGACACCCGCAAACACGCAACGATTAAACACAACTGCCAAGACATCTACTACAAAACATGCAATTTTTTTAAGTAAACAATTAGAAATATCATCGGGTCCGCACGAAGACGAATTAGGTAAAGTACCAATAACCTTCAAGATTTCAAATGAAGATATGGGCTGAAAGACAAAACTACTACATTGCAACGGTTCAGCACTACCACATAAGGGAGGACAAGTACAAGAATTCGATATGACAGAACTCGGTTGTAGACAGCAGCCAACATTAGTAAAATAACAATTAAAAGCATCAGCAATAGCGACTTTGTCATACACATCAGAGTTATCAATACGTAAAACAGTAGGTTTTTTAGAAGCATTAGATTTATTTAGTAAGTTATTAACTAATCGCCATTCATTTCTCAAATTACCCTGAGCAGAACTAAATTGACCACGGTAATAGTTATCTCGGCAAATAGGAATCTCTTTTTTTAGTTCGACACACAATTTCTTATACCTTCTTTTTACACCCTGATTACACATCAAGCGGTTAGACATATTAATGTCAAAAAAATAAATAAATTAAAGGCTCATAGTGTTCTTTACGATGCTGCGTGAAGCGTCCATGTTTCAGATTCATATACCAGTGTGGACCAAACGTTGCATTTTATCAACCTTATCTTCAAGTCTTTAAGTTGAGCTGCCGCATATTAATTTTTTGAACTTGCTGAACGCTGGTCGACTCTATTCGATTTACGGTCGTTGTTTGTGTTGCCAACTTTGAGCTCGTTCTGCTTATTTTGTTCATTATGGCATTAAGTTCTTTAGCATCTGCTGCAATGGTAATGTGTACATACATTTGATTGTTGATTTTTATTCCGACCCATCATCGTCTAACGCTAGACATTGAAAATCCTTTCTGAGAATATTTATGTTGAATATGAGCTACATTCAATGATGTTATCTCTGCTATCAATTTCCGTTTTTCCATCATTTTAAGCTTTTTCATAATATATGAATCATATACATTATGTAAATACGTCTTGTCTCATTGCAAGGCAAATTGGACAAGCGTATTTTCGGAGAAAAGGTCTCCCTCATTCCAAATTCTTCTCTGTTGCCAGATTGGGCGTTGCTTATACATTATGTGATTTATGACTCAACTAATCCTGTATTATGTATTACGTATTTTCCGCATTGGTTCACTTTGTGGAAAAGGTCTGTGATCAGATCACTGCTGTATTATCATCTGCAATAAGTTGTATTAGTTCACTTCGTATTCCATCAAGATTAACCGCCTTTTATTCCTTCGTTTTTTGGATGACTTACATTATATATACATACATATGTTTAACTTCTTCGGCTTGAATAAATGTTGTATCTTACTTACTTAGTTGGCGCTACGGCTCGAGGTGAACCTGGGCCTGCTTCTCGCAACCATTTGTGTGTGCATGTTATATTTTTTTGCACGAATGGAAGGGACCTACAGTTTTTTGCCGAATCCGAACGGCGAGTTGAGAAGCTCAATCGTGACAATTGATACTCTTTGATGCTTGTCAGACATTCGAAAGAGGTGGGCACTGTGAAAAATGTTTAGGTGTTTGCGGCGGAAGTCAAGACCGCTGGCTCAGTAGTCCGACGCACTAACCACTTGCGCTACGGTGCCCCCAAATGTTGTATCTGTTTCTGAATATCATTCATCATCATCATATGTTAAAATAATTTGAATTATTCCAGCTGAACCAGACCAATTCATAACGATACCTAGTTTTGTTATAAGAGGTGCTGGAAAACAAACGCACTACGAATACGAAATCAGAATAATACTCCCGGATGGCAAACTAAATATATTGAGGCGTTATAGCCGCTTCCGAGAACTATATTTAAAAATGAAACTCTGTTATGGGTCAAAGGTGAGTAAAAAGCGTACATGTAGAGAAATTAATGTATACATTTCAAAAAAATAAAAACACAGATTGGTACTCTTCCATTTCCCCGTCGCGAGATATTCTCATCTAACAGTGAATCTGTTGCCAAACATCGAAGAAGATTACTAGAGCTCTACATTCGTCGATTAGTTGTTGTTTGCGCGAGAATTCCTCAGAGTCCGATCTACGAGGGCCCCGGTGGACCTGGTATTACTCGGGTCAGTTTGGCCAACCTCTCGCCGTTCTTCAAAAAGGGTCTGTTCGAAAACGGGAAGCATGGGACTGGATAATAGTTACTTTAATTTTTAATTATTGTATACCTCTTCTTTCCATGATGGTATTTGCCTTCTTTATACTAAGCCTAAGTATCTACGGTTTGGAGTAAGAAACTAAAAGATATTTAATTATACACATGAGTCCTTGGCTATTAAAGTCTGATTTATTTTACACTTATTTCTGTTACTATAAAAATATACATTGTGTTTGTGCGAATTACGTTAAGTTATTTTATTCAGACAAAAGAGATATTTATACATATAAAGCAAAATAAAACTGTGATGACTTTATCAAAAGAAAAGTTATAAGTAGTTTGAAGAGAACTAAGTTGACCGAGCTTAAAACAATAGATAGTGATAAGTACAATAATAAATACTTTACTGGTAAAAAAGCATAAACTAAACGTTATTCTTAGCCGATAGGGCGAATGGAAATTTACGATTATTTTTCTTTTATACTCAATCGGATGCAATGTACCTAAATGTTTTCCTAACATTCACCCTTTCCCAGAAATTATGAGATTTCCTTTTGTTTGGTTGATAATAATACTGCGCCCTGAATTATATTTTTTGTTTCTTTGGGCTATGTACAAGATCGTGATGACGCGAGTTTGATTTTTTTTAACTCGCCGCTCGGAACCGACAAGAGAACTGTAAGTCCAAACATCGGGACGGTCTGGTATCTCACAAAATGCGGTTGGGTTGGACACATCCCATAAATTGTGGTGTTCTTAACTCCTTATTACGAGGGGTGCAATCGAGTATAATTCACATCAGCATCCGCATGCAGTCATTCAATTCGAAATTTCCTATCCGCAAATTCTCGTCACTCATTGCGATGGTGTTTTGTGTTTTGTTTGATTTTGGTAGTTTTTGGGTGTTAAAAATTTAGAGGAAACTCGACAATACATACATATACTGTGTAGTCCAACGAAAATCTACATAACATAAAGTGGGCGTGTACATCTATCTCAATTTCGAAGCTTTATTTTTTTGCCTTAGTCTATATACTTACAATCCAGCCTAACACAAACGTTTTCAAAATAAGTGTATAATATGTGTTAAGACTAGAAAATATTGTTATCATTGTTATTCTATAAATGAATAAATAGGACATAGGCGCCAGTGCAACTCGTTGTTTAAATTGCAACAAAGAGGCATAGCACTGGTCATAAATTCCATATAAAGTTCGTCTTACGATTTTTATTTTCATAGTGTAATTCTTATCAATTTTGCAACACATTATGTAAACGATGTTAGAAATGGTGGATTCCATATAAATAATGCTATAGAAATGTAATAAATTTAATATTGATCAAAGTAATTTTATAAGAAAAATGTTAAACAAATATATTTTCACAAGAGATTCTATTATAAATTTGTAATTTTCATAAGCTAGAGTTGTGTAATTTTCACTTTGTTAATGTTAAGGTTAATGGATTGACATTTATTTATATGACATATTATTATGTATACATAAATAAAATCTAATTTAAACGTACAACTCGTAAAATGTATTCTTCCAGTTAAGATTTTCTAAAAGAAGTTAAGAGATATATTAAAAAAAAAAATTAATAAAAACATAAATTATACATAGCTCTTTACCAATGTCTATTTTTTAATTAATCGCTGAAACTTTGATACATAATGTACATAATCTATCTATATGTACGTGACTAGCTTTGCTAGAGGGTGGTCGCAGAACCCACTCTCTGTTGAAATAGCTACTGAACATGGCAACAGATGATAATCCTATACACCAGTGTACGACATACGCAAACAGTGCAACCTCAAAATGAAAGCTGGCTCAGAATACCCAAGATTCTAACGGATTTTCCTTTCCTATTTAATCGTCTCCGATTTCCAATCAGGGTCTGTTTTGCAATGACTATAAATAAGTCTCAAAGCCAAGCCATGAAAGTTGCCAGAGTTGATCTTCGACAGCCATGCTTTTAACATGGACAATATGTCGCATGCTCGCGTACAGAAGCAATCTGTATGTAAAAATATGTATGTACTTGCGCCCAATAAAAAAAATGCAAAATTAAGTTGTACAAAGAGGCCCTAATCTAAAAGAATTGTTTTAAGACTAGAAACAAAAACAACAAAATACCTAATTTCTTGCAGAATAATAAAATCTAATAAACATTAATATGTATGATGTTTAAATAAATATATGAAGGTGTATTGTACATATAAGAGCCACATTCCGTACTCCACGCAGTGTGTTGTGGGTCATTGTCCGGGATAAATATGTATATAGGAACTACTGATACCCATTTTGTCCACACTTTTTGAAGATGATTCTTCAAAATGTTAATAAAGTGTTTGTACTCTATAGTTACATCAAAAACGCACAACTCACCCACTCCATTAGAGCACATGCAGCCCCATACCATAAGAGACCTTTCGCAGTGTATAACCATCGCTTTTTCGTCCACTTCATTTGTTTGGTTGATAATAATACTGCGCTCTGAATTATATTTTTTGTTTCTTTGGGCAACGTACATGATCGTGATGACGCGAGTTTGATTTTCGCCGCTCGGAACCGACAATAGAACTGGAAGTCAAAACATCAGCATCATGCAGTCATTCAATTCGAAATTTCTTATCCGCAAATTCTGGTCACTCATTGCGATGGTGTCTTGTGCTTTGTTTGATTCACGATCATTTTGAGTATGCACTACTTTATTTGGTAGTATTTGGGTGTTAAAAAAGTAAGCTCGCAGACAGTCCAGCTGTGCCTCAGTTTCTTATCACCCATCTCGCAGAAACATCATAGTCCTTTTTTTGCTGTCGAGACTATTGCGCGATTGTCGACTTGGAAAATGCTCGAGTAGTTGCCCATAGGTATAGAACATTTGGTCTTTCGACAGTTCTGGATCCATCTGTAACATTTTAGAGTGTGTGCTGCAGGGGTGCATATTTCAGACAAATGCACATATATTGTTTTTAAGTTTGTTTAGGTTTCCTAAGATTGTTCAGGAAAATATAGCAACAGTTGGTTATGTATATTATCGTATGTTAAAGGGTAACATTGAAAAGAAATGCAAATGTGTTTTAAATTATTCTGCTTTATTTTTTATTTTACAATTAACAACATCAAAATTCTTACAAAATTAAAAAATAAAATGTAAATTTAGTTGTTTCTCTTTCGATAACTATTTATTGTTTGCTACTACCTGCTAACGACGTTTGCGTATTTCAAATATAAATTGTCGCTTTCGTGATTGTTACAATATTAATATACTATTCATCGTTTAGCAAACAAATTATTTTGTTTGTCTTAATTAGTTGATGAATGTAATTGATCGATTTGTTTAGATACGGATACAATTTTTAAAGAAAAACCATTAAATACGAGCTACAGGTTTAACTTTCATTAGTTCAAGGCAACGAGGGGATTTAAAGCGTGTGCGTATCAAGTTAAGTCCTGGTTCGAAACAGCACCCTTACAAATTTAATACATTTAAAAAACGCATACTGTACAATGTACATGCTGGACCAATCGTGTAGGCTGTTTTAATGATAAAATATAACTCGTAAATTAGAATTAAACAATGGGTTACATATATACACAACATATCAAATAAGCAAAAGAATAGTTTTTTTTTTATCTAGTATTATATAGGGAAATAAGTTATTTGCAAAAAGAAAAGAAAAAAAAAAAACCAATTGTGTTGGAACGAGAATTCGATTTTCTAAAGCCACCCTCCCGTAAGCTTGTGGAACATCTCTTCGTTTAGCGTCTGATTTGTTTCCTTTGAACGCATTGACATGAATATATAACCACCGATGAACTCGTGCACAACCTTGCAATCCGAAGAAAGACAAGAAAAGACCACATTTTCATTGTTGAATTGAATCATCATGCATTTGATACCCCAATTCACGTTCCATGCCTGAGTGAAGAGAATTCAATATATAAACAGACGATAACTGGTAAAAATAAACCTACCTTCATAGTATTGTACCGCCATGTTTTGATATGATCTCCCGTGCTGATGTCCATTCGCATAATGCGGTTGTTGGCAACACCGAGTAGTTCCTCTTTTTTATGCCCATCAAACTTAATAATGAACAAAGTAACACCGAAATCGGGTAAGCTTTGCCACGCTTCAATAAATTTCAACTTTGCCTCTATGAGTGGTAACTTTTTGACATTGGCATGTGCTTCCAGAATCCTCTGTACCGCCTTGCCTCGTAGTTTCTTGTACATCTTGGGTGACAAGTAATCAACGGGCTCTATAGATCCCGGATTCACACTAACAGCCGACTCAAGAGCTGGCTTTTGCATGCTCAGGAATGACTTGATGCTGGCAACTTCACTGTCATATGAACTATCGGCAAGAGAACGACCTTTCGATGCGAGTCGACATGCAGCCATCCATTTGGCGTATTGTTCCTCGTTTTCGCATCGTATCCACATTTCATTGTTCGGTCCATTTCGGCCCTCTGGTGGTACCTCTAAGCGTATGCTGAATTTTCCATGTGCAATGTTGACATCGGGTGTCACTTCACAGCCACGCAAATTGATAACGTGTGTTGCTTGGCCACGTCTGGACTCCTCGGCTGACTTATACAGATGCAGTTGCAAATCGCGATATGTAAAGAAGTAACGTTTGTATCCTTTCATTGTGAACTTTTTTGGTCTGTAAAGAAACAAAGAGCATTTCACATAAAATAAAGCAAATTAAATAGAAAAATCATGCACTTACTTTAAAAATCTCAAGTAATCTGTCAGTTCCGGTATTTTAGTTATATTACTGACTTGAACGTTCGCGTTGGGGCCTTCGAGAGTGATCTGCAGTTCACTGAGTGCCGAATCAATGTCATCGTCTGTGCCGTTTTCAACGCTTGATGTATCGATTCCCGAATCAGGTTGTTGCAAGTCATTTTGTTGATTAATTTGGAACTAAAAAGAAGAATTACAAGTTAGACGGTAGTAAAAGACTTCTTTTGTAATTTAAATTACTTGCAATGCTGCAAACATAAGCATTTCCTCTTCCGTGCAATCGATTTCCTCGTTTAGAATTGACCACTTCGCCTGTTCGTAAAGCTGGTTGATTCTTACCTGATCGTACTTGGGATTTAGATCGAAGAATGTAAAGTACTTGAACCTCAAGCCCAAGGTGTCGTATTCACGAATGCCCTGCTCCATAATGGAAAGTGACGAGTCCAACCAGCCAATGTTCATGCGAGCCTTTTCCAATAAAGATTTTGGCCTTATGAGACGAGAACGCACGTCGGGACTCGGTGCTCTCGGACTAGCTGCGAGATTATCTGGAAAGTCACCAAGGCTAGACAATGAATCAAATGTTGTATATCCATTGGTACTTTGCTTCCATGTCTAAAAAAAAACGAGATGTTAGTATTTTCTACAAAAATCAAGCCATGCAATACTTACTCCAGTGGGCGAACTGATGGGAGTGCCTGTTTGGTTCAGACGCTTTGGTGTACTCTGTACAGGTGCACACAAGAATGTTCCATTTTGGGGATTATCCAGACTATTGCAACTTCCATTATACGAATTGATCGGTATGAAGGAGTTCGTGTCGGGAGCCGGTTGCAAATATGTTGTTCCATTGGATTCCGCAATTGGTATCTTCTTTTTAGGAAACTGTGAGTAATTCTTCTTTAAGTGGTCCGCTTCCAACGGTTTACACAGCGATAGCTCTTCTGGATGCCTTATGCCTAAATCTTTTGATAGATTTACAACTGCTGCGAACGTCTTTATCGAGAAATCAATACGGCAATCGTAGTAGCGAAGATCAGGCAGCTGAAAAAAATAATAAGACGCCATTAATATATGAAGATGCATTGTGAAGTATATTAATTCACCATAGATCACCATGGTTCTCATAAAGATAAATAACTGTGGCATATAATAGAAGAACGAAATTCAAGATTGTTAAAACCCATCTCCGAAATGGAAAAAAATTTAACTGAATCGAATCTGTGTTAGACCAGTCGGTAACCAGTGAGTGATTTTGACACATTGTACAAAACACGGGTACACTCTTACACTGCTGAGTGCCTATAATTATTAAGGATGGTATGTGCCAAGTTATGGATATAAGTTTACCTGTTAGGGAAGCACTTGGTGGTATTACAGCTTGGGACAAACTTTAGTTTAAAACACTGATCCTCATTAGAAGCATTTCATAAAGCACAAGAAAGAGATTTCGCTCTCGCAAAAGAAGTCATCGGTGGCTTGAAGGACTAAGGAAAAACTGCAATACATGAGGGGATGGGTTGTGTGGTTGGCGACTTATGGTCCATACACAGTGGTGGTGATATTTAAAGGGACAATGCATACTTTTGCACGCTTCTGTATTTTACATAAGAAATATCCCAAGTAAATTTAAATAATGATTGCATATTACATATATGTATATATACACCACTATTCTTAATATTTATGAACAAAAAAATTCCATTTCATCTATGAAATTTAACAAAAATTAACAATATGTGGTCCAAAGTCATTTTATGTCTGGTCACATGTATTTTTAAGGACATTTCCTTAGTTCTACGTTGATTAAATAACTGAGCGGTTGCCAGTTACTTAGAATATGCCCTTAAAATCCAACAAGTTAAAGAAAAAACGGGACCAAAGAGAAAAACAAGTGCCCAAGCCGACTGCCGAATCGTTAAAGTCTTCTCGAGACATAAAAGCCAAAGTAAACGTAGATATTTCCGTACGGCCTTTCTGGTAGATCTGCTTAAAAGGTTCCTTTGCTTACCGAAAATAATATTGCAAATCGTCTAAAATACGCTAAGCATCAGGAAGACTGGAGCGGGAAAGAAAGGGCGAGAAAATGGTGTAATATCTCATGGAGCGACGAGTTTAAATTTAATTTAATAGGATCAGATGGCCGACGGTATGTACGAAGACCATAAAATAAAGAACTTCATCCCAAATATACCGTTAATACGGTCAAATATGGAGCATGAAAAATTAAAGTTTGAGGATGTTTCTCCAGGTATGGTGTAGGTCCCATTTTTTGGATTTGGGAAACCATGACGCCAAGATTTTATATGTCAGCCGTATGCTGAGGATAATATGCCACTCGGTAGATATAGCAACAAGGCAATGCTCCTAAGTACACGGCAAACAGATCGAAAACATGTTTTAAATGTCTTTAAATGTCCATCTGATCGACTAATGCAACCTATGGAAGCTGGTCAAAGATAGAATTCAGAGTGCAACATTTAAATAAAACAAGAAGGGCCCATTCATAAATGCAAAGCAGGATAAGCTGCGCAAATGCAAGTTCAAATCTACTACAAACCATGTGCTTGCGCGATACGATTATGACAGCTGCAGGATTGCGCTCCAAGTCGCGCAATGAATGGAGTTCTATTACATTTATGAGTTTTCTGCTTAGCAGTGATTTGTGAACTCTCTGCTTAGCACATTTTTCGCAATATTTCATTTATGAAATTGTGGAAAAAATAGAACAAATCTGGTATGCAATTCCGAATGAGACCTGCCGTCACCTTGTCGACTCGATGCCTCGTAGGTGTCAAGCAGTTTTGAAAGGGGAAAAATCAAGGCAATCTTACATTTTTAACACGCAATTTGATAAAAGACACGCAATGTCCCTAAAAATATGACCACCCCTGTATGAACGCCTTTGGTCAAAGAGATACGCAAATCTCCGAGAAAAAAATTCTTCCAATATTTGAATATTTGACATTGGACAGCGGATAGAAAAACAAATCGCAACTTGTTACACAATTGCTTACAAATTCCATATTTAGGCCGGAAAGATTGTGTCAAAAGCACCAATTCCCGTAGGTTGTAAGTGCTATCTAATTCCACCGAACGCCCCCAAAAATACTGGATTAATATTTTATGTAAAAATGTTCAACAAAATTATTACGGAAGCAGAAGCACTCAATAATTTCCTAATCACACACGGATTCAACTTTAAAATGTACAAATACGAATTTATTAACAGGAAACTATGTACAAGTAGCTTTGGTCAATTGTACCACCGACCACAACTCCACGAAACATGCTTGAAATTTATTATCATCTCACTCTAATTTCACTTTTAAACGAAAGTGTAGTGGGGAAAGTGGTTGCTGTAGCTTAAAGTACTGCGCTTCTACGACTCACGCTGCGGACTGTGGAGTGTGCAGGCGAAAGGTGAAGTATTACTCCAAACCCTATGATAAATGTAGGCGGCGCGGCGCGTGCCAGGAAAAACTTCAATTTACGTTTCATCAGTTATGCAATGAATTCAATCACTTAACATGCATATGCACACATGAGGGGAAACCAATTAGTCCCGACATTATACACAGATCAAGCGTTTATCATGGCATGGAACCGGTGGCAGCCCGAGGTGATTTTTTTTTTTCATATAAAAATACATGGCTCTGCGTAGGTGTACAAAGATAGGTCATTGATCTTGTGACCCAATTAACTAACAGGTAGTGGTCCGCAAGGAGCGCTAGCCACCACTCATTCTTCAATAAATCATCGTTCACTCGATGAGACGAATTTTGAAATGTAGAAATCAGTACGAGCTAGATATATATATATTTTTTTCATAGGAAATTCAAAAGAAATGCTCGTTCCTTTGTTTTAACAAAGAGACAATGCGAAGAAATATGTGCTCGTACCTTTTGTGTTTAAGCACCGATCGTGGTTGAAGATCATGATCGCTTTACTGGCACGGATGACCCAATGGACGCAGGTCTTTCAGCTTTAGGAGCGGCGCGGCGGCTTTTATTTTCTCCCTTTTACTTCTCAATTGAGTGGGATATTGGCTGGGCTCCAGCGGCATAGCGTGAAACTAATGTAAACAACGGTGGTGTGGATGAGTAGGTAAATGCACTCAGAAGATAAATAAACGTTTTTAAGTGAAAATATTCAAATGAATCACCGTGTGTTGGCTGGGCTGATACACGAACGAGATGGTATTCATTTATTGTTGTGTATGCATAATAGCCTTTGTTTGCAGGAAGAACTGCCGAAGTGTCTATATTTTCTATATTTCATAGAACCGAAATTTTTTATATATTTTGGCGGGAAAAGCAGCATAATGTACACATGTATGTAAATATACCCATTTTCAGAGTTTATGTTTGTTATTTTTCAATGAATCTTAAGCAAATACAGTTGGCACTTCGTTATGGTATCAAATCAAAAATCACTTTGAAAGATTCAAGTTCCAGGATATAAGACCAGCCAATATTGTCAGAATTTGGCGAGCGAACTTCTAATATTAGAAAGTCAACTTCACTCTAAAGGGAAGCTACATGGACAAAAGTATGAGCGCTACTTCAATACAATTAGCGACAAGAAGACGCCTTTGAAGACGTTCTTGATGAAAAACACATCAGAGGACTCAGGAGAATGTCGATTGTCGATCGTGATCGGAGAAAAATAATCTTTTTGGCGGTTACTTAGTCCAATTAAACGTTTTTGGTCAGAAAAGGATGTAAGCCTTAACGCGTACAAAATCATAGTTTTTCAGAGCGTTGAAGATGTCGAATTTTGCACCTGAAAACTACGATATGCGGACAGCATAAATTTTCATTTATCATTTGAAGAAAGCTGCAGCAGAATCCCATCGAATGCTCGTCGAAGCTTACTGTGAGCAGGCTCTTGGTAAATCACAGTAATTTGAGTGGTTTTCGCAAATCAAAGGCGGCGATTTTGACGTGAGAAACGAAAAATTATCAGAAGGGTGAGATCTATTATGAGCTGCTAAGACCTGGTGAAACCGTTAGTACTGAACGCTTCCGACAACAAATAATTGATTTGAATCAAGTTTTGTGTGAAAAACGACCAGAACATCCAAAGTTATTTTGTTTCATGGTAATGCTGCTTCAATGTTCTCCGGTCCCTAGCTACTCACAATATGATGAAATTTTGGTGGGTACCTGGTCACAGAGGCATTGAAGGAAATAAGATTGCGGTTGCGCTGGCTCGCTCAGGCAACCATCTCAGCCTTAATCAACAAATGGGAACATAATCTCCGACTCTCTCATCGGAGAAATGTCACAGGGCTTAGACAAGCTTAACTGTTAACTAAGCCATATACCCACCACAGGGAACTTCTAAACTATAATAAGAAGGATATAAGGTATCTAAATAATTTCCTCTCGGGTAAAACGGCGTACCCTACATAAAGAACTCCTTAAACCTTATGTATTAAAAAATGCGTCAACTAAGAATATACTTGCCTTTATTAGAAAGGTTTGTTGCCTCTTGGACTAATTAGTATCCTTTGATACAATAGATCTTTTAGGTCGCAGTATCAGCATTGGGAAAGATCCGTATTTAAAAAAATTAAAATATGCAGAACGAATGTAGATATTCTTTTAATCTGACTTGTTTAACACTGTAGCAAAACCCTGTGCATTGAAATATTGTATAATAAAATATTTGTTGTGTAGGAAGAGGTGTTTTCTTAGACAGATTAAAACTAAATCTCTCCTTCCGCCTCCCTGATCACTGCAGCGTGTTTCAAGCTGAGATTACGGCGATTTCAGAACCACTGTCCTCGATCAAGAGGAATGAAATATCTTCTAACGGTATTAGCATCTTCTTGGATAGTCCAGGCGGCCTTTAATTCTCTGGAATCAGTCTCATCCACTTCCAACACAACCTCCAAATGCCGTTCATCTCTCATGAGATGGCTAAGCAGTGGATATTTACCTTTACATGTGTAGTGCCGGGGCACATAGACATTCCCACGAATTGCAAAGTTGACGAGCTCGCTTAACTAGGAACAACAATACCTATTCCACCCGATAAGAAATGTATTGATATGCCCCTTGCTACTTACGAGCCTGCACTCAAACTTGACACAGTCAATAAAACCAATGCTGGACGGGAAGTGAGCACCGTGGTGTAGTAGTAAGTGCGTTGGACTACTACGCAATGCTGCTCGGGTTCAATCCCAGCAAACACCTAACCGTCTTTTCACGGTGCCACCTCTTTCGAATGTCTGACAAGCATTCAAAGAGTATCAATTGTCATGAGGAATTTCTCAACTCGCCGTTCGAAATCGGCAAAAAACTGTAGGTCCCTTCCATTTGTGCAAAAAATATAATACGCACACACAGATGGTTGCGACAAGTAGGCCCTGGTTCATCCCGAACTGTAGCGCCACCTAAAGAAAAAAAAAACTACCTGCCTTGCCACCAGACAGATCTGGCCTAGACCAGATCTAAACCTGTCCAAATACCTTCTGTCCCTAAAAGACCAGATATAAGCACGACTATCGGTGTCATTACCAGGACACTGCCTTATAGCAAGCATGAAACTAGGCTTGGCATCAATTCAAATGACTTCTGTAAAAATTACAGAGACGAAGAAGAGGAAGAGAGCCCAACACAGCTCCTCTGTTCACGCGCATCTCTTTCCCGCAGTAGAAAACTACACACGCTTTATACAAAGCCTCAAATGGTTCTCATGAGTAGCGGGGCTAAACATCCACAAGATCCTTGGTATCACAATGGGCCTCTACCTCTATAGGCCTTAGTGTGCAGGTACTCGTTACCGGCAGTAACTGCTATCTAACCCAACCTATTATATCCTTTCCTCTTATGCACTTTGTATATCTTTAACATCTTTTATATGAATATAGTTTGCTTACCTGTACTCTTAAAATTTTATGCATGGGTGTGAAATGCAACAAACAATCTGCATGTACGCCAACTTGATCCAGGGTAGAACGGGTCCTTGAGAGCCAAATATTTTTCATCGGCCACCAAAGAGCGTGATCTGACAAATCTTTTGGATTTTCTGCAATAAAAAACAAAAATGAATTACACCTTTCGAAATACAAAACGGTAGATATTATATTCAATAACTCCAAACTGCAAATTACTTCCGATAAAATTGTCTGCGTTAAACTTTGAGTACCTATAATATGTAATTAATATTCCACATTTGTGGCAACAATTAAACTGTTTATTCTGCACACACGTCCTCAATTCATATGGCGCCTAATAACATTTATTATTTTTAAATTTAAACCAGCGCTACTCAGCGTGAGGCTTGCAAACTTTGGCGTCTGCCAGTCGGATGCGTGTCTCCTGTTCCGAGCCACTCATCATTATTTGCATGCGCCATGCGAAATTCATACTCATTTCACTCGATAACGGTTGCGCCGTGCTCCAATGCAAGTTTTTATTTTTTTTTTTACTTGCTTTGGTTTTTGGCATTCGGAAGCCGACGGGCATTTCAGTTCAGAGCTAGCATCTCGAATTTAGTCAATGAATTTGCAGAGACTGAATACAAATAAAAATTCTAAAATAGAATTCCAATCTACTCGTAGTATCTGGCCAACAAACCAGTTCATATTCCTCTTCGTGCTAAGAAAATTGCGTAAGCGGTGCCCCTCTAAATTTGCATTTCAGAAACATCAGGTACGAGTATTAAATGAAATATGTATATTCCTTTTAGTTTTTCTTTAACTGATTTCAAGCAAAGCATTTTTCCTTAAAGAGCACGTGCCTTCATGTTCCATAAATAGACCATAGACCATTACTTCTGCGATCCTCTGTACCTCTTGTATACTTTTAGATGTGAATCTACACGCTTGGTAGTCACTGCAGCACTCGAAGCCGAAGCATCTGTTTTGTTTCTCTTTCGAAATGGAATTTCGTTCTTCAAATTTTGTAAACAGGCCCCCACGGCAGACAAAAATTATGAATACGAACGTCGAAGATTAATTAGGCCGTTACATTCCAATGTTCATCGACACGAAAAGTGTTCTAAATTTGGGATACATTTTTAATCGCGTAATAGAAAAGTACTCGTACTTTGGCATGTGCTTTTTGGTGGTGGACTATAAAGATTTTGTTTGCGTGATTATTGAAGCCTAGTGGTTTACATTTATTAGACACGATCCTTTTTACTCAAAATAGTGTACAGTCAACCCTCGTATACCGCTGTAGTTAGGTTCTCAAGAAACAGTGCGTTATAAAAAATCGCGTAATACGATACTTGGGCCACATACTAAAGCTGGGGTTACGTCCTCCACAAAAAAAAACATCTAAATGTGTTACCCTGTTTTTAGAAAGCTAACTGTACTATAGTTTACAAAAAGGCAACATCACTGATAAAAACAATTATGTTAGCAATATTATTAAAAAGAGAATGTAATTGCAGATTTAATTCATGCTTCATACATGTGGGACATGCTTTTTAATTTTAAAAGAAATCCGTTATAAGAGCTTGCGGAGAACTTTTCTGTAACTCCTTTCAGACTTCAAAATATCGAACTAGAGAACGTTGCAAATGCCTTTAAAATTGTTGAAGCATAAAGGGATGGATTAATACCTGCAAAGTAATTCTCCAAATTAGCCGCAAAATCCAATCCTTGGTGTATGTTTGTTATGGTTAGTTTTTTTACTGATTCGGTACAATCCACTAAACATTCTATTTTTCAGAATTCGCGTCATCATTTGAATCAACATTGAATGATATTTTTATACGTTATACTGAACAACTGGAACACAGGAAGGCGACAGGTACATAAATGTAAAGCCCAAATATCGCGTTATAGCGAAGCCGCGTTGTAATCTAGTCTTGGTTGACAGACGATTTTCCTACAAACGCAAAGGCCAGTCTCTCTTTATTGTGATAGAATAAGAACTTCACAATATAACTATAAGTGTAGCTTTCAAATCACGGTGGACAAGAAAATGTGCGCAGAGAGAGCAAAGAAATATTTGCTCTCAGTTGTTGCCTGGAAATGGCAATTACGAAGCGGCTGAACTTTCTCTATTGCCTTTCGTATTTTATCCTATGGATTTTTACTTACACGTTATATACGTCAATTTCATATGGGCAAAATATTCTTTCCTTTCCATTCTTTCTTTTTCAATCCCATAACTGAAAAGTAAACATTTTACATGAAATAGTCATTGACATCAGTTTTCACTGAAAAAAATAATAATCCGTACTTCACGCATTTTCTCTACACTGGGTTTTCACAAATGGTAACAGAAACTTCTTACATTTTCACTAAAAACTACCCCATATCGACCAATCACATTCAAGTAGGATTTGACGATCGTCGGTTTTTTTGTGTACACAAACGGGGATGGCTAGCAAAGAAAAAACATGCGCGAAAAAATCCACCATGATTTTGAACAGCCTACAGACGCGTGTTCAGAGGTGGAACAAGTTCTAAATGAAGTAAAACGGGAATGAACATAATTTGGGTAAAAGACCAGAATTCGGGCCTGGTTAAGACTCGAAAACCGACTTCGAAAAAAGTACATATGTAATCTTACGACTTAATTAAATGAGGCACACTTAGAATTGGGTTTTGACAGCAAGCTTAACTTAACTGCCAACAAAGTGTCAAGTATGTCTAACGTTCGTTCTTGTCGAATATTTGGTTCCATATGCGAGGAGGCCAAATTGGGGATAAAATAAATTCACGAACTCTATGACCGGGATCAAGATGTGGATGTTTATTCCAAAAAGTCAAAACACATATACTACAGTGACCACAGCCACAGCAAGCGGATGAAAAATAATGCTTAACAAAATCTTCGAGTGACATAATATGAACCGTCAGTATAAAAGTCCAAGGTAGCAAGTATGCCAGAGCGCTTGGTCGAGATGAAGATGGAATGCTTCTTTGTCTAAGACAGAAACTCTATACGGCCCAAGAGCTCCACCATTGTGGTATATTGGGATTCAAACTCTTATTCGCAGAAGATTTTACGGATATTTACATGATGATTTGGTGTTTTTGCGAATCCAAAAATCAACTCACGTAAACCAAGTACCTTTTTGGAATGCAAATCAGGTTCCAGCAATAATAAAATGTATAGAGGCTATCATGAGAAGGTGATGGTGATGTGTAATTCCGACGCCGACTTTAAAGTGTCAACATCTTAAAGGTACGTTTCCATTATCCTACCTACATTATCCTGCCTACTCGTCCCAATAGGATGTTCGTGATAAACTTCACTTCATATTTACTTATACAAAATTTGCATTTATCGCACCCAAAATTTAACAGGCTATGAAAAAATAAATTACGAACATTTCAGAACTAAAACGCCATTTCACAGCAATGACCTCGTAATCATATCTCAAATTGCTCATGTTTGTATGTACGTTTACATACGAACATACGAGTATGTATGAATTCATATTTTATCTTATCTGGTTGATGGAATTGCATTACGACTTGAGTTAAATTTCCACCACAGTAGTCATACGTACTACGTACTTGTGAAGCAATCCTCAAAACAAAAAAAAAAAAAATTCCGTAGGTATTCAAATATTTTTTAGATAAATACCTAAAAATAATAACTTGCTTATCCCTGTTTCAAGCAAATCTTGTCAACTTTATTTATTACTCTTACGAGGACAGCCATAAGATGTGAGAAATATTACATACATACATGCCTACGAGTATTATGTACATAGTTACATTTTAATTTATGAAATCGGACTCATATATTTCCGGTTTAAAATAAAGTTGTTATTTTTTCAACACCTCATCTCGTGAACTTCTGAGAAAATATCCGAGATGAGGAAAAGTTTCTGGTTGGTCAAGTTCCCGACTGATTTTAACGTTGAGAATCAGCGCACTCAGCGATCCACCGGAAGAAAACTGAATTCATATCCAACGACATGGTGTAAAATGTCCTTCTACAGTCCTGTGTAAAAAATTAGGACCAGTAGGATAATTGTTCACTTTTGTTCTTATTTTTGTCAGATGAAGGTACTTAAACAAAACTAATGCAGACGAATATAAGTCTACAATCTAATTACTTTTTTAAGTTTGAAAAATAATTTAAATTATTTTAAAGTTGAAAATCAATATTTTATAAATTATTATTCAACTGGTCTTAATTTTTTTCACAGATCTGTAGATTATATTTGAAAATTGGTTAGCAATCATTACGTAGTTATTGAAAGTGACTTCGTTTATCCACAAAAAGCTATCAACCACGATGAAGTATTACGTATGATTATGGAAAGAATCGAAGATGGAACGCGAGCAGTGTGACCATAGTGGAATATAATATTCGACTAGTATATTCCATATAGTGGAATATAATGATCCACTAGACCTGCAGAGGAATACATACTCGTATTTAGATAAAAAAATATTTTCCATAAATTAGAATTACATACATATGTATATGCTTCACTGATATTAATTTTATTACTTCTAGTCGCAAAATGCACGAAGCTTTGAGCTCTGGCAACATTATTTTAGTTTATTTTATTTGCTTCTAAAGTAACCGAAGTAAATACAGTAACAGGCTTGTTTTTCTATGCATGTGTTAATTTTGCACTATACATAGTTTGTTTGAAAGCACTGTGCACGCATATTTTCTCTTTTCTGTACACAAAAAATTCACTTGAAAAAAAAACATGTATGGCAAGACTCAGATTAGTTTTAAAAAGTTACAAATTAATATATGAAGCTTTTCTTTAAAAAAAAAAAATTACATAATCAGCTATATTTTGTTTAAACAGTGCAAGAAATGTTTTTCTTTAATATTTTGAGGTTTTTTATTTGTTGTTCCACATTTGACACATACATTTTTTGATAGATATCCGAATTTCTATTAGTTTATCTTATAGAGGTGGTACTGTACCCAGTGGAATATAAAAGTGAAATATTTTTGGGAGAAGCTAATGGTCACACTGAACGCGAGCAGATGAAATTCCTGTAGAATGTGATGATGCCCAAAATATTAATGGGGATTTCGAAGTGATTATTTGATTATTTTCTTGATACAGTAAGTAGTACCCTGGTAATGTGAACAAATTAAAAAGCGGCCGCCATTTTAAAGGTAATTCCATTATGCCTCTCTCATAGAAGCCTTCGTCCCTATTGACAAACAACTGAGACAGTCGATTTTCACAAGCCTCTCTTGAGGTGAAGGTAATCACTCGATGCCAGGTCAGGACTATAATGTGGATGCATAAGAACCTCCCAACCAAGCTCCCGGAGCTTCCGCCGAATCAGTGGACTGGCGTTGTCCTGTTGGAACACCCTCTACTATTGGCCAAAGCTGGCCGCTTCTGGGCGATTGCTTCCTTCAGACGCACGGTTAAATTGTTGACAGTACAGGTCCGAATTAAGAGTTTTGCCGTAGAAGAGCAGTTCATAGTAGATAATTCCCTGCCAATCCTACCAAACATAGAGCAAAACCTTCCTGACTTGGCCACCGTTTGCGCCGGCTCACCGTGATTCGGCCACGACCACTTTTCATCACCAGCCACCCTCCGCTTCAGAAATTGGTAGATTTTGTTGCGATTCAGCAGCGTCGGTCCATGAGGTTTTTTTTGGCGTTAACTCGTGTGGCAACATCGACCTTCTTTTTGTATCCAGCCAGCCGTCTTCATATGGTTCCAAACGGTTTTTTGTGCAATATTTAGCTCCTGGACAATCGAAACAGTGCTTACATGACGGTAAGACTCGACGATTTCCATGATTTTATCGACATTTTACGGTATTAATATAGACCATAAACACTATTCACATTTTCAGTCGCCTGGGTTGTGCGTTTTCGCCTTTATAGAAGAAAAACTGTAAGATTTGGCGTATTTTCTCTTTGCTGGTGTCCATGTTTGACGCGCGCTCAAACAAAACCGAGTCAACCAAACAGAAAACTGTCAGAGAAGTTTTTTTTTTCTACGTAATCTCATCTTTCCAACGCCATTTGGTTTACGTCCGATAGCACGTTTTTAACGCGAGATAAATAATACTAAAGCCATCTGCTGGAAAAATAATGGATTTCTTTTTGTATCAGAATTTCGATCTCAAAAATTTGTTTTAACTTTTTGCCACAAGATGCCACTACAGTACGCTTCCAAAAAAATAGAAACACGGTTGAAATGCTAAAATTTTAATGTTGTCTAAACTTATATAATTTCCACATCAAAACAATGTTTTTTTTCACATCTTTGATGCTGTTTTTTATTTTGTTTTGTAATTAGTAAATGTAAGTAAACTTAATATTTTGTCAAATTTCCTTTGTTTTTTAGGACACGGCTTTCATGACATCTGTCACTGTCATTCTTCCATACATCCTCATTATTTTCTTTCGGCATTAGTGTTGTTGAATTACTTCGAGAATAAACTTTTGATTTTAAGTAAGCCCAACGAATTTCGATAGAGTTTAGGGGTGTGAAATTGTCGGCCCAATAAAGAATGTTTTATATTTAAAAATTTTTTTAAATGTGGCAAGGAGCGCCATCCTGCATAAAGGTGTAATCTGTTGGAGGAAATTGTAGTCTTTGCAAATAAGTCAAAAAACCCGTATTAAGTACACGTACGTACCATATTTTGCAAAACAGATTTAAACCATGGCAGTGTTTCTAATTTTTTGACGGGGTACTGTAGGTGCCAGTAGGTAGCCATTTTATTTGTTAACCGTAAACGGTTGTAGGTTGTTTGTTGTTTTTACATGCGAGATTTCTCACACTAGTTGTTTTTAATCCATTAAGCATAATGGATATAAGATCCACTGCCACGTTTTTGTTTTGGTTTACATATTTAAGTTACATGAAACAAATATACGATTATTATACTGTTCCAAGTCTGCTTCTAACATCGTAATGCGGCTGGCTAAAAGCACTTAACGATGAACCGGTGGATCTTTTTCCGTAAAGTAAAAATATAAAATCTGTCGATATATCAATTTGATAAGACTTCCTATTCAGACACAATAACAATAAAAACACTTCCAAAAGTGCAGGCGGTAGGGAGGTGTCTATTCTCTAAGCAACAAAAACAAAAATAGTTACTAAGCCGGTGGTCTAAAAATATCTCCCTGCCCTCATCACATAAAATGCAAGAAAAAGTTACCCTCACCCTAAAGCAGCGCGTCGCTACCTATTAACTAAATACACATAAGCAAAGCACACGAATTCCCTTTTTAGAATTGAGGACATGACATGGATCGGAGCTGGCATTTAGTGTAATGCAATAGCAAAAGTGATGGTCTAGCTGCGAACCGTCGCTTTAAATTCAAATAAAAATGTTCTAACAAGAATACCTAGTGGATCCGAGAAAGATACAAGTATCCCACCACTGCAGTAGTAGAGTTAAATTTAATTTTTTAACCATAGCTATGCTAGAATTGAAGAAATTCCAATAACGAGAATGAAATCATTGCACAGATGGCGTCAGCATGACCAAACAATGGGTTTAGCAAAAGTAAGGGTCTATCGACATGTCTCTGGGGAAAGACATGTGTTTCCATCTCCAACGCCTACAATTGATAAAACTAATTGAGCTCATTTGCGATGCGTCATTAAGGGATAAACTGAATTCGCCAACAAGTGACCAGCAAAACTCACTTAGTCATCGTCGTCTCGTTTCCGGAGAGGCTCTATTGTAGCACAATTAGTGGGTACGACGTGTTTGGAATTCCTCGAATGTTGAAGTCGCCAACGACGACGACGTCGTCACTGTCGGCGTCGTCGTTTGCGCGAATATCTGTGTGCAGTGCATTTTTAATTATATTTAGATTCTTTTACGAGCACATTGTAATTCTGTAAAAAGGCAGACGCAACCGCAATAAAAAAAAAGTATAATTTTGTTATTTAAAGTTATGTAGGTTATGAACGATTTATAAATAGAAATTGTGATGTACATTTGCAGGGAAAAAAATATTCTGATGGCTTTAGGTCATGGTAATCAACAAACGTTCTTTTCTGACAATTTTAATATTCTCCTCCAACTAGGACAAGGTCCATTTAACTCTTAAGTCTAGTGATGGAAAAGGGAAAGGTTATAGGTGAAAATAAAAGATCAGTAGTGAAAGGGCGGAATCAAGTGACGATTTGCTCGCAGGCTTATACACTCGTGTTGAAAAAGAAGACAACACAATGCTCCCACAGCCTAGGTTTGACACTTGGTGACTTCTATTCAGTTCCTTTTCATTGTTCATTGAAAATCCAATCTTTACGATCAACAGATACCTACTCCTTATTTTATATGGAGCTAATTTTTGTTATGCAAACAACTGCGATGAACGAAGAATGACAATGCGGGATGATAATGATCTCCACGTACAATTTTAATCGTAAATGTAACCTAATACTACCTCGCAATTGGTACAGAAAAACCAACCGATTCGAAGCACATGCTTGCATACTCGTTTTAATTGAAAACTGAGATCATATTGCAAAAATGACGAGTATCATATTATGTACATGAAGATTAAGCAGATACGTACATAAATGTAAATGCTTTCAAAAGCGGAATGCAAGGATAGATCTTGAATAAAGTTCATTGGAAAAAATAATACGATGACTTCATAAGAGAAGGCGCTCAAATAGCTCATATTGATGATATTTGTCATCGTCTCAAATCGATCTGTCAAATAGGAAGTTTTAAACAACGCGTTTGAAAGTAAATAAGTTTTTAATGTTTGCCTAAAATCCAAACTACATAGATATGTTCCATAAGTTTGTACAATCACTGGTGATGCAAAGCGTACGTTCAAATGAGATCACCTATTCGCCGGAAGTCGCACAACATCGTTGCATGGATTTGATCAGGTTTGCAGACTTTTCTGTTGTTAACGTCCTCCATGGTTGCTGCAACGCTGCCCAAAGGCCATTGCTGTTAGACGAGATCCTACTAGCGATCATGGAGGCCTGTTACAACTTAATAAACGACCCAACACCCAAACATAATATCGCTATTATTACCGATAGCCAAGCCGCAATTAAAGCCAATCTGACAAACTGTGTCATATCCAGAAAGATATGGTCAAGTTACAACAAGTCAAAAACAAACGAGCTGCTACAAAGAACCCGCGTAGACGTCGCTAGAGTAGTGGCAGTGAGTACAGGGCACTGGCCAATAGGGGAGAATGCAGCCAAACTAGCGATCCCTTACAACAGTTTCTGCCGTAGTGCAAAAATGTCCAGCTCTAGTTAGAGCCAGGCAACTGGAAAAACTTTTCTTACAGAACCAGAGTTATCCGGATAGAGGATTGGAGAGCTGATCATATTCCTAAACTCCGCAGAGTAGATATAAACATCTCAAAATAACATCCGAATAAACGGGTCACCTGAGGTTATGGTATCAAAACGGCGCCCGATTTGCGCTATTTGGGTTTTCTTACATCGAAACCACCACTTCTACCTACCCACCTACCTAGACGAGATCCCTTTCCGCCATTCAACACGATTTTGTATTCGTCTGACTACAAAATATTCCTCCACTTCTCTACCGGCCTCTTTAGCTGCTCTTTGGCAAAATTCATTTTCCTGGTCATATGTTTTCTTGTCAATAAAGGGACTTTCCGCGGACTATGGGCTACTAGATTTATCTCTCAAATCTCTAAGAATTGTTTAACACTAGCATCAACACTAAATATGTCCGTAAGCTGCTTTGCTGGAGTAAGGGATTGACCCGTGAATGCTTGACCTGCCGTTTCATTAATTTCAGAGACAAAACAGGCTAACACCCACTTGTTTCTGGCTGCGGTTAGTATTTAATCGCTTTTCTTATCATTGTTGGTCAACAAGATGGTGTGATATATGTATGTTATTTATCTCTCATTTTGCTAACGAAAATCTAAAGAAATGTTTGATACATGGTTTTATAAATTAATAAAAGAACACAATGCTAACTTTTTAAGACCTGTGCGATGTTATAGAATAAGAAAATTTAAATTTTATTCACAATGACGCGAGACACTACAATTATTTTGACTGGCAGAAATCTACAGCACCTTTTAACCTTTTCGATCCGAACGGGACATATAGATCCCAGTACATGTTCAAAAGTACGTAATTCTAAAATTCATATCCCCTTTAGCGTGTGTAAATTATAAAAAAAACAACAGAGTAGGGATTATTCCCAATGATACAACATAAAAATAAGTTTTTTTTTACCATAGCGGCTTATTGGATCGAAAGGGTTAATAAAGGTGCTCATTTCACAAACTTACGCAACAGCAAAAAATCTGAGCATATACAGATGTAAAAAATGGGTGATGCTCTTTTATTTTATAAATGTTTTCAACTATCAACGCCATAAAAAACAATCTTAACAAAACAAAAAAAAAAATTAAAAATTATGGTTTGATTTACACTACTATTTTATTGACCGCAACTGTATGTTTAACCATGGAATGTAGTGTTTTTTTTTTCTGCTTTTAATTAAACACGTCTACTTTGGGTAGAACAACAAAATGCTGTCTGCACAGACAAAATACGATGCAACACCAGAATGTACTTAGAAAAGTACTCCCATGCTCCTCGTACGCTAAAAGCCACTACAGGGAGTAAAAATCTCTTTCACAACAACGCATTCTGTGAGATACACTTTTGACCTTTTGTTGCCATACTTGTTGTTGATCAGATTTTTTTTCTTTGCTTTTTTACAATTATTTTAACAATTCACTTGGAATTGTCGCCTGATGGGTATAAAGTAGAAACTTGATTGAATTGATGGGCGAGAATTTCGTTACATTCCAACAGCCTCTACAGCAATTAGATTCAATTATGTTTATGTACATATGCATGTGTGAATGTATGTACTTTTGTTTTGTAACCGAGTTATAGAGCTTTCCTAGACGAATAATGGTTTCTTAAGTACTTCAAGAGGCCACTTTGATTTATAATACAAATTGGAGTGCGTTTGCCCTCAATTTGTTACATATTTTGATAGATTAAAATACTCGTACAAGCGAATGATGGGCAACGTTGAAAACGAACAAACATGATGTCTCACAATCACAATGGGGCGTGACGCTTGCTATGACGCGTATATAGAATTTAACTCTGCACCAACATGCCGGGTGTCTCAATAAGGTTCACTTCGCTTCGTTAAGTGAATACGATTAAAAAAACGGTACATACGAATATACTTAAATTGTTTCTTAACCAAAGGTGGAGTTTTCCTATGAAAAAACAGTTCTGCTTCACCTCTTCCGCATCTTTGAATTGCAGTAATTGTTTTTTGTTGGTTTCAACTGAACTTGTTAGGGCCTCAAAAATGTTAGATACAGTAAAAATCGGTTGTAACGAGGTCGAGGGGTCTGGGGAATTTCTTGGTTAATAGCCAAAATTTCGTTATAACCGATTTCTCGATTTATTTGTTTTCTAATGAAACAGCAAACAGATTGTGATGATTTTTTTTTCGACATCTTTGATTTATGAATTACCTTTCTTCTTTAATTTCTTTACCAAAAATAAATTGTTTGCATCTCCCAATGAAGTAAAAGGAGAGACACCTAAATCATCAAGATTCCCTTGCATTGAGTAAAATCAATGGTTCCAGTATAAGCTAATTTTCGGGGCATATTTCTAGGAGCAACCATTAAACTTTTTCTCTAAAACATACAAATTTCCCTTCACGTATTCGTTTTTATATGATTGTGCGTTATAATCGATAAAGGATTCAAGTTACTGTGTAAAAATATTTGCAATAAATGATATTTCGTTGTAAATGATATCCTTATAACCGATTTTGACTGTATATTTCTTTATCTCTAAAAACTTCAATTCAAGAGAATATTGACAAACAATGTTCCTATGCAAACAAAAAACAGTTAAGGTTACGTTTGTGCGCTAAAGCCGAGCTTTTACACTTCTACATTGCACTTATGTATGTAGATCAATGTATAGATCCATTCTGAGACCTATCGTCTATGTCACTTCATTGCCTGAATGTTCTATGGAAGGAGTCTCTCTGTTACTTCCACTCTTCTTTCGAATTAAAGACTTCTATATTTAACCTTTGACATCCCCCGACACCCATCTATGGGAGTGGCGGCACTGCATCTTTCTCGAAATCTTGAAAGTAATGCCGTCCCTAAGCTGGGCGTGTTCTTGTATACTTCTTTATACACGGTAGACTCTTTCTGAACAACGAAGTTACATGCTTGTGTGGTATGCTACAATTTTAATAACTAAAACGTCACCAAATTACGAGTATATCGAAAAATATTCAGGAATGTCTTCCATCAACCTCCTGTTAAATCCCATTATCCCATACTCCGCCATTACCAGCAGTTTTAGCGAAAGAAAGTGAAAAGAGAACAAGCCTCAGAGGCGAATTTCAATGAGAGAAGCCACACAGTAACAGTAGCACGTAACAGAAGCTTTCTGCTAGTCTGCGCGCGAATATTTAGGTCAACTGCTGTGTGCTCGCTCGCTGATCGCCAGCCACACTATAAAAATCACTAAACATCATCGTAGTATTCGTAGTTCAGCTTCCGTGTTTATCGCATAAATTTTCTCCCATCTCTAATGGCCACATTAATGACAATCCGATCTGCATATCGCCTTGTATCGGACGCTTTGTTGATGCCGCAGCACTGATGCATCTATGCGATATACAAACAGCCGCAGTGTAGCATCTTAGATCTCGAAGACTACTTCACACTTTCACGGATGCAACTTAACATGGCGACGGCGAGTAGAACTCATGAAAAATAGCCTCGATCCGTGATAAGCACGATAGAGATGTCTAACAGGAGCTGATCGACGACGACAACAGCGGTGTGGAGAGGTGCTACAAAATGGTGTCAGTAGACAGTGCGCGAAAAATGTGACGAATGATTTATTTTCCAATTTCACTTTTTTCGAATTCAAAAGGAACTCGTTGGCTGTGACCAAAGGCGGTCGAAAATAAATTCTGACATCATCCACACGATCATAAATTGCTTATTTATAAATTTATGCGTGCTTAAACCGTTCACATATTGAACTTTTTATTTGTTTATTTTTGCAGCAAGCATTCACTGTATAACAATTCGAAGAAGGCATTTTCGAACTTTGTTCAATACTGAGAAAGTAACTCTATGCAGGCGCAGTCAGTGAAGCCGTTTATTAAGGTCTTCAATTAATCAGCTTCTGGGCATGTGGCAAAATATTTGTTCATAGTGGGCTGCTCTAAGTGGAGCAGAGGAGAATTAATTCATGCAAATCTGCTGCGGGCACACTGAGTGATTTATTAACTTGAGTAGAAGATATACATATGTTTGTACATATAAGAATGTATCTACAAGTAATCCACAGACTTACCCCGAAATACCAAAGATAGTAAAAAATAATTCAAATAACTTGTCTCGACGTCGACGATAGAAGGTGTGTCTGGGTTTCCTTTTAATTCTTTGGGACATTTCAAGCGAAATGTATAAAAAAATGAAGGTTTATTCAGCGAAGTCCTGAGTTTGGTTTAATGCTGATACAAGGAAATCCCCCCAAAAAACAGTAGAATTAGTAAAATACTAAAATACCAATTATAACCTACTTCTCAGTTGAGTGAAATAAGTTGAACAGACCTACGCCTGATCAGCTCTCCAAAAGGTACAAACACACGCCAAGGAAACTCGGGTGCGATGCGTACATGTACAACAACCGCAGCGCTAGATCCCTATTAGATGAGGACTGCTGCCAGCAACGCCCTTAAGCTTCACCTCATTTGCAACTTTAAGAACTCTAGTTTTTGTGGACATCTGAGGATCCTAGAGAAAGAAAAGTAAGAGAAACCATTCTACTGAAAGGTTCAAACGGGCCTCCGACATGCCAAGAAACTTATCAGTCATTCAGTATGCAAAGCTTTTAAGTGAAAATACAACTTCAAACAAATAATGCCTTGAGGACACCGAATGCCTCACCGTTTCTTGTGCCAGAACACACAGAAAAAAAAAATGGATTAACCTCTCGATCTGACGAAGTTCGCTTTAAGAAATTGACAAGCTACATTAGTGGTGTTTTTTTTTAAGTCGGTATAGGCTTAGAAAAAATTCGCATTAAAAAACGATTATCGCGGCTTAGGTTCTCTATATGTACACTTGGCACCACTGGGCATAGTGACACTTCAGTTGTAGTACATATTTATTTGTCAAAAAAAATAATTTGTATTCAGAAATTCTCCAATTTAGCTTTTAATTTCTCCTTTGAAGACATTTTTCTCTACCCAATTATTTTCGTAATTGACATGACGTCTTGTCATTTTTGACATTTTGTATAGCACTTTTCGAGAAAAGTAATTCGGAAGCACAGGTCTTATCGCGGCTTAACTTCTAATACCCGATAGCTATCCAGGCTAAACGAATTCTATACAGGTTTAGTTGTTATTGTATTTTACATGGGAAGCTTTTTTCAAGCCTATAGACATAGAGGTTACAAAAAAAAACACACACCTAGTATGTGGCTCATTCCATCCAAGCACCCTTCACATTTAAAAAATAAGTTACGTTAGATTTGGCCACTGACGAACTCTCTTGACGAATTCAAGGAAAGGCTAAAAAGTTTATGCCAACGACGATTTTTAGGAACACTAAGGCCAATGTCACGTGAGCTCCTTTTTCTGCGCTCCCATTTGGTCGCGCACCGTTTTTATTATTTTTTTTTGTAATTTCACCTTCCCAACTGTTTACATATCTCGAAGAGACGTTACCCTATCACAATCGTAGAAAAGCGAATACATGAAGGGAAATTTGTATGTGTGAGAGTAAACTTTGAATGGTTGATCCTAGATAAATGCCCCAAAAATCACCATTGAGCTTATACTGAAACCATTGATTTTAATCAACCTAAAGGAATCTTGAATGTTTTCATATACATACATACTTATAATAGACACAGAGAGAGAGAGATAGAGGGAGAAAGAGAGAGAGAGAAGAGAGACAGAGAGAGAGGGGGAAAGAGAGAGAGAGAGACAGACAAATTCCAAAATTTCACGTATTTAATGATGCTCATTGCACATGCGTACATTTCTTGTATTCTTTATTTGTTGTTTTGTGTGGATGTATAATTATTCCTCTGAGCAGATGAGAAAGAGCATCAGATCTGTTACATATGTATGTATTTAAAAATAACTGATAGTACGGAACACTTATTGCGAAAGTACGACTTGCACTTGACCGGATTTTTTATGATTAAACCAAATGCAAAAAAAGCCGACATTTCCTAGAAGCAACAATAGTTAAAACTTTTTTAGTTAATAATAAAATCGAGGGAAAGTAAAGACCAACTTTCGAGTACTCAAACAGACTCAACGAGTTTGTGGTTAAATTGAAATTTCATTTTCCCAACGAATGCCCACTCAGTGTCACCATTAATGACACTTCAAAGAGAGTTCTTCATTGCCAATCGAAACACATACAAAAATAAAAAAATACAGATACAACACAATTCATGTACACACACATAAAAAAAAAAAAAAAATTAATTAGACTTATGACAGCATCGCGCAGTATGATTGGCATTTAAGCCAGAGTTTCTACTTTGGCGGCTGCACTAGAGTTTCACCTACAATACAAACATACAAATGTACATAATGTATGTATGTACGTTCAATTATGCAGTTCGGCTTATTGCTGGATACTTATTTAAATTTCTTTAAATCAAGGAAGCGAGACGACAACTTTAGTCAAAAGAAATTCAATGCAGTAAATATTTATTCTATTTTTATTGTTTATTGTTATTGTTTTAGATAAACTTGAAATTTGTTCCAATATAATAGGCCATAAACCATAACATGCAAATGCAAACTGTGCACTCTTAAAGAATATGTTTCTTACAGTACAGCAAATTTAATCAAATAAATAAATACAAAAAAAAATTATGGTGTGTGACGTGATTTTTGGGAACTATCGTATCAAAATATGCACAACTTGACTAACCAAAAAAACAACTCAATTAAGACCATTTTTATTTAATTTTGGATAATTTTTATATGACGAGAAACTTTTTGTCGTAGTTTCAAGGTGATGTCGGCAGTTAATTTACCACTTCTCGTTTTGTGTGCCAAAAAAATAAATAAAATTAAACCTGAAAAGGCAACGTAGAACGTACAGTGTTGCCATGAACTTTATAAAAATTATGTGACGTTGGTACCAGAACCAGAACCAGAACCAGAACCGAAGCGCAAGTGGTTAGTGCGTCGGACTATTGTGCCAGCGGTCTTGGGTTCGAATCCCGCCGCAAACACCTAAAAAGTTTTTCACAGTGCCCACCTCTTTCGAATGTCTGACAAGCATCAAAGAGTATCATTTGTCACGATTGAGCTTCTCAACTCGCCGTTCGGAGTCGGCAAAAAACTGTAGGTCCCTTCCATTCGTGCAAGAATATAACACGCACACACAAATGGTTGCGAGAAGCAGGCCCAGGTTCACCTCGAGCTGTATCGCCGACTAAGTAAGTAAGTAAGTACCAGAACTATTTCACATGTCATTATATCATCACCATTCCGGTAACAAATAAAATGTCAGCCAAACATAGTTTACATTTTACATCTCCAATTAGGGGACAAGAATAATATATGCAATACGTCGAAAAGTGTACCAATCCCAGTAGGTATAGGTACGGAATGAATTTAGATATTGCCAAATAAAAATTTGGAACAAAATGAAGTCACTCTGTAGATAACAGATGTACGAGCAATTCACATACGAAGAACTCCTAAAACAACATCAGTTTTCCCACATACATATCTATGTACATACATAGTAAAGCTGAACACGGTTAAACGAAGAAATTCTTTTGAATTTTGGACGCTTTTATATCTGTCTTCTTGAACTTAAATTTAAACTTTATGTATCGAAATAGGGTGTGAAGTTTTTTTTTTTTAATAATAAAGGGGATATGAATACCCTTTTAATGTTAACACACAGCGCGAGCACATGAAGGACAAGAACGAGAGACAGACAGATCGGCGCGCGTAGTGGTAGTAAACTCAGATATTAGATTTCAACTTACTCTATGGGTGGTGTCCAGAATAACTGGAGAGCTGTATATTATTGAAAGTTTTGTCCTTGCTTATGATTCACAGAAGTTTTTTTTCCAGATGTTGCTCTATTAATAACGTGAGTCATTCAAGTAAGTAGAAATTATTGTAGAATATTAAAAGTTGTATATTTTTTTTATTTTCATTCAATAAACGTTTTCAATTGTCTATGCACATAAGAAATTATGTATGAGAGCGGCGTTACCAGCGTGGCATAATTATTTTCATTTTGACATCATTTTGAAAATGAAATATGCTGACATGTACAAAATAAGCGAAATATTTAAACAATGGGTCGAATTAGGTCCGTTCGCGTACCCTTCCAAAACAACGAAAATCCACGAAAAATAACGAAATACAACGAAAACACGTTCGTGTACGCAAAAATTTCGTAGTTTTTCGTAGAAGACAGTGCTCACGAGAGAGTAAGAAATTTCCCCATGCTACGAATTTTAGTCCGAGAAATTTCTTTGGGGTATATTATGAAAACTGTCAAATCTGTCAAGTCACATACATTCTTCATTTTTTTGGTGCTTAATGCGTTCGATTACTTTTTCGTGATTTTTCTGTCTTTGAGAGAATTTTACCCCCACTCTTCGAGATTTGACAGAAAACCCATATTTAGTGCAAAAAGTACGCGAACGGACCTATTAATAAAACCTGACTTTACTCAAATGTGTAGCACTTGTTAAAATTTGGAGCATTTGCTCGGATTCGTATGCGAGAGAGCTTACTTGAGCAATTGATTTGTTCGAAAATGTCGTATGCTCAGATTCGTATGAATAAAATGCATAAATCTAATCATTTGCTAGGAGAATTCCAAGTGCTATTTAGCTGACTCAAAATGTTTGCTCTGTATTTTTGAGCTATAAATCGACTGAATAGCCGTGCTAATTTGTTAAAAAAAATTATTTAAAGGCAGCAGAATGGAGAAAATTCCATTGCGATGCTGAAGAAATGGAATAAGAAAAAAAAAAAACTGTGGAAACGGCAAAAGGTTACCTCGCACATAGGGGTATTTGCCTCGAAAAACCGATCAAAAATATTTTTTGGTCCTAATGAAGTGATACTTGTCTGAAACAACTTTAAAAGCATTATTAAGCTTATTTCAGTCACTTTAAGAGCCCCCGCACACTACAGACTTTCTATCGGCCGATAGTTTGGTCGGGTTGGGCGGGTTAGTGCGCACACTGGGCCGATGAAATTAAACACATTTTGCAGAGAATAGTCGCTTAATGGTAGTTAGTAAAAAATGTTCCAGAGAGGTAATCATTGCTCTACGCCCAAATATGTCCATAATTCCATATTTAAATACAACGAAAAATCCAGAACAGATTAAAATTCAGAGCAAATTGAGCTATCGAAAAAAATCGGCCGACTTTATAGTCTGTAGTGTGCGCACGTAGAAGAGCGCTGTACTGATTAAGTAGTCGGCCGATAGTTTGCCGATACTTTAGTTTGAAGGCAATCGTGTAGCCTATCAAACTTATTTATCGGCCGATATCGAATCGTTGTAGTGTGCGCACTCTCATATATTTTCATACTGATTAAGAGCCCGACTAAACTGTCGGCCGACAAAAAGTATGTAGTGTGTGGGGGCTCTAAGGTATAATTCAATTTTAAGCTTAAAATCTCTTAATTTTTCCTACGTACAAGACGGTTTATTGAGCAAATAGCTCTTAAGACGATCCAGTTTAGCTTCAAAATCTCTCTCTTCACACTCATTCATAACATCATATAACTGTCTTTTAGATATAATGTATAAATAAATCCAATATCTATTAAATTAAAGCTCCAATAAACATAGAAATAGCTTCTAAATAAAGTACACTACTGCAGCTGATTCCTCCATAACAAAAAAATTGGTACACAATATAAAAAAAAACAAAAATTTAATTACTTAACAGTGCGATTTTTCGCATAAATCAACAGATTCAAAATTCAAGTTTACGATCGATGACTTTCAACTGATGCTGTGGCGAAGTGTGTGCATGAAAATGAAAAAAAACTACGGTACATTATCCCATGGGTATTTAACTACAGCTAGGGCAAAAAATTACTTTTCAACTCTGCATTTTGAAAAATTGATTTATGAGTGGTTTTTCGATGCAAATACCCCTATTTGCGTCGAGACATTCCACTCTTGCTTCCTGCAAACTATAGCCTCCGTCAATTTTGTTCAATTCGTCGACAAAATGTTCTGATTCGATTTCGTTTGTATTTTTTTTCTTTTTTTTTGCAAAAGGCGCGCTCGAGACCATACAAGATAAGTAATTTGTTAACATGAATAATTTGCAAAATGTCAGTTGTACGATATGCTGTCATGCTAAATGCCTTTCCTTTGCTCAGAGATTTTACTCGAAGTAATTGCTTGTTTTTATAAATACGACCCAACAAAACCAAAATGTTTGTGACTTGTTGTCCAGAACTAATTTTCTTAAGGGTTGCAGGTGGAAACAGATAATTTTTACTTGATTAGTGGTTCACAAATGACAATAATAAATGTCGTTTGGCATTTAGCGCTACGTCTACTACAATAGGTCTGTTCCCGTACTGTCCAAAACAGCGCACAACTACGAAAATCAGTCAAATCCTGTTCCCGTACGAAGGTTTTACGTAGTTTTTGACAGAAGAGAGCGCTAACAAGAGAGTAAGAAATCTCCCAATGCTGCCGATTTTGCCCAAGAAATTTCTTTGGGCAGCTTTATTAAACTGTCAAATCTGTCAAACGTCATACATTTTTCGTTTTTTGTCGTTAATGCGTTCCTGTACTTTTGCACACTTTTCCCTCTCTCTGACAGATTTTTACCCCCAATCCTTGAAATTTGAGAATCTATAAATTTTAACGCAGAAAGTACGGGAACAGAACTACAGTGTTGCGTTTACTACTTTCCGTATACGTAGCAAATGTAGGTTTTTGGTTTCTGTCAGTCAAGACATGATGACACTTCGACTGGTTTTCTTGAATTTAAATTTTAATTTTGTTTAGTTTATTCAATTCAGACGCTTGCCGTAACTAACTATAATATAGAAAATAATCTCAATCAATACATAATTATTATGCTCGTTGAAATATTTTCCATTCAATAGCTAAACTTCAAATAATGGCAAATGATGGAAAACAACATATACCATCAAATACGATTATATTTACGTAGATACGCGAGTCTAATAAAAGCTAAATTTGATTTATGATCACAATTTGCTTGACCGAGTTGCTCTAGTGCCAATTTCCGTTTGATTAAAATGCCCATACATCCGTTATTGTGTGGCGAATTCGACACAAACAAGATACGAAAGCAAATCATTGCGATTGCCAAAAACCAAATAGTTTTTTTAGGGCGTGACTAGTGAACATTTATATTTTCTGCGCATATGTGTATCTGATGATCTAATGTAAACAAATTTAATGGATAATGAAAAATTTTAAAATAAATATGACTTACTGGTTAGGCAATGCTAAATCGAGTACGAGATGACCCCACATTGACTAGTCAAGTGGAAAAGAAAATTTGCATACGCATTTGTTAAGACTAGGTCATTTATCGAACGAGAACTTTGTAAATTTAAACCTGAAATTCCCCCTTTTGTTGCTTATTTGGAAACCATTTTGTCAAAAAAAGAAGATTTAAATTATTAATTATCAATATCACAATTTGTCGAATTAGACAGTCATTTGAGTGCAACATGCGAAACATTACATAAATATGTATGTGTATCATTTTTTCTGCTATGTACATACAACAAACCTATATCATATGCGGTCACTTTTACTTTAGGTGGCGCTACAGCTCGGGGTGAGCCTGGGCCTGCTTCTCGCAACCATTTGTGTGTACGTGTTATATTTTTGCACTAATGGAAGGGACCTACATTTTTTCCCCGACTCCGAACGGCGAGTTGAGAAGCTCGTTGACAAATGATACTCTTTGATTGCCTGTCAGACATTCGAAAGCGGTGGCACCGTGAAGAAACTTTTAGGTACTGGACCCGGGCAGCAATGCGTAGCAGTCCAACGCACTTACCACTACACCACGGTGCTCACATGTGGTTACTATCCTGTTCTTAACTTTGCCATTTGTGCGGTAAAGTAGGTCTGTTTGATAACTCACGAATTCGTACAAATTTGTGGGATTCTTACAAATTTCCTGTTTGGTAGCTCAAAAAATTCGTAAGATTTGTAAAAGAGAGAGCCAAATGAGAGTGAAAAAATTCCCCTCAACTAAGAGCCTACGAATTCTTACATCGTCTTTTTCTTTGGGTAAGGCTGACCAACGCTGTCAAACCAGCCATCTGACAATTTTGGAAATATCATAATCTTCATTGTTAGTAGAGAACAAAAAAAATTTACAGGTTTTACCCAAAAGTGTTTGGTTACTTTCTTACGATTTTTTTTTCTGAGAGGATTTTCGCCCAGTTTTCAAATGTATTTATTATATGACAGCGATGTTGAACTTAACACAAAAAAGATACCAAATAGACCTATTGTTACCAACGAAAAAAAAGCATGACAGCTGACAGTTCAGGGGTTATTAAAAATGGAGCGCTACACGAAAGAACAACGCGTAGCAATGTTTTAAAATAATGAAGTTTCGAATCAAATCTTGGGTGAATTTTGGGACCCTTTATTACCATTTCCAGATTTTAGTGGTTAATTCTGTGATTGGGCGAATTTGGCTCATGTTATTACGGTTATTTAGTGACTTTCCTGTACTTAAGACATATTAGACCTATGAGAGAACGTCGAAAGATTTGATGATAAGGGATCTGAGCCATTCTATGAAAGATATGAATTTGATTAAATTAAATTTGGACTTGAAAGCCCATGAACATTTTGAAAAGATGACAAAGATTACCAATAGCTTTTATAAAGGAGTATCCACCCTATTCCTGTTACGTTTGCGGTAAACGTAAACGGTTTACCCAACTCGACATATAATATGAATCCATGTGTACACACCAATTTATGTGAAACTTCTTTCATTTATAGCATTTTGCATCACAAACCTGAGGAGTGAATGCTAAATGTTACATCTATGAGGAGTGATAACAAAATGGATCGAGTGTTGGTCTTTAACAAGTCGGTCACCATAGGTTAGAATTTATCAATTTTCCAACAAGTCAAAGTCTCTTTTTTTTTAAACACTTCTTGATTTCAGTTAGAGTAATAGCGTACACACAAATGGAGTTTCACTTCAACGTGTGGATTCTATGAACTGCCTCACACATTCAACTGTAATCAGCTTAATATCAAAATATCTGTTATCTATGATTACGATTCAAACTACCAAACGCAATTAGAAATAACAGTAAATATCCGGATTGATATTGCTAAACAAATAACGCATTTCTAAAGTTTTCTAAGAATCAGCGAACTTTGACAGCTGTCAAGAAACATGATAACAACAGACAATTGTTATCTTTAGAAGCCAACGTTCTGTTCTGCGAACATTTTATGAATAAAACCCTTTTTTTCTGCCACTGAAATGTTTACCACGATTTTGTTGTGAGCGTTGACTTTTAATATTACAACAAAACATATTTATTTAGGCTGAAAACTTTTCACTGATTGTGAACAAAAATTGTTTTTCAATGATTAAACCGCAATGAATTCGAAACAACAAAAATTTAAAATATTTCCTAAGAGTTTTACTGAATTAGTAATTAGCTAAACTGTATTTCATTGTTATCATTTCCTTTTGTTTTTATTTGAAAATCTTGTTTCAATCTGGATTTCTTAGTACAACACACATATGTATGTATAAGTATTTTATCAAAATATGTACTCTAAATGTCTAAAAAAAAAAAAACATTTTAAAAATGTATGTACCTGGTGTCAACTATGTTGAAGCTTTTCTTCCGATTTTTTTTTTCTTATTTTGAACTTATTCCTTGTTTTTAGATATGAACATACTTGATTTAATTTCAGTTTACGTTATTTGAAGATAATTTGAGTGCATTTAATTTAATTGTTTTTCATTTAGTTGTGCAAATTACAAGAGAGAAAAAATGGAGCCGTTGTCTCTTCACGTCCTCGTCGTGGTTCCGGATAACGTTAAGTACGAGTGGAATACTTCAGACACCCAAATTTAAAACACAATTTCTTTGATAGACTCGATGTATGGTGTATGGTTATGGAGTATGGAAAATTTTGTGATAGGGGATTTTGATTTGTGAATTTGGATTTGTAGATGTTTTTTTGGATTTATTGTCACTGGGGGTTTCTTAGACAGGGTCCCTCCACGGGTGGGGATTCACTACTAAGGGCTGACCCGAAACCCAGAGAAGAGTGACTCTTGCTTGATTGCACAAGCGATTGAGACATACTTGGCACTGAATAACCAGTTTTGATGAGGTGATTGCCAAATTTACGGCTTTAATTGCGGCTTGGCTAATAGCGATGTTGTGTTTGGGTGTTGGGTGTTGGGTCGTTTATTAGGTTGTGACAGACCTCGAAGATCGCTAGTAGCCCCGCCTGGAAGATGCTAGCGCAATTCAGTAAGCGATATGATTTCGATAGGCCGAGTTTACCCCGAGTAAATGCCCGCGCCTACCCCGCAGTCAATCTTCGAGCCATCGGTGAATACCGTTGTATCGAAATCTGTCACCAGTCTCCCTCGCTTCCATTCCTCTCTGCTTGGGAAACTTGCAGCGATGAGCTTCTTAGAGTTAAGCTTGGGGATATTGTAATCCGTTGGAGACATAGCCAGATCATTTGGTAGTGTGTCCAGCATCTTACTGTGACCGTATGTCTTAGAAGTCCAGCACTCAGATTTATCGGGTCGGACTCCACTACGCAGCAAAAACACAGTGAGAGCGTCAGTTGGGCATGACCTCATTGCACCTGTGATGCCTATGCTTGCCGTTCTTTGGACTCTTCTGATTTTGTTGACGTTATATTTTTTGCTTAGGTCGGGCCACCACACTATGGACCCGTAGGTAGGTGAGAATTTGGTGTACTACAGCTGTATACATCCATAGCGTCATCTTCGGCCCCAGTCCCCATTTTTTGTGAAAGGTTTTGTTGCAGGCATAGAAAGTGTTTTTTTTTCCACAAGTGTAAAACTATAAAATTATGGACCTATATGTTTATACATGCATACATACATAAATATTACAGTGCGCATTATATCCATTTTTAATTATAATTTTATTTTTTTCTATTTACTTAGTATGCACAAGAGATACTACGAACACTTTAAATTCATGTCTTGTATTAGGGTGCGAACACACACTCAAATGATTTGTAAAAATTACAATTCACAGTGTGTTTCCATTAAGTTTAATAATTTACATATAATTTGATTAACATTACTGTGGAATACCTCGATTTTATATTTTGTATAGATTTTCGCTAGGATTGTCCCACATTAATGTTAAACGATGGTGAATCGATAAGTACCCGTGTTCGAAGACAGGTGGCGTTGCTGGGAAAACTTTGTATTACCATCGTGATCTACCATTTTTTAAACAACGCCATACCAAATTTTAGATTGATTTATAGGTTAGTTTTGACTTGGCAAGGAATTTAACCGTGGCCCTACATCTGTTTTTGATGAGGAGCTCCAGGACGCCCGGCAGACGTGGTTACTGAGGAAATCGTTGAAAATGCCCATGATGTGATTCTCGCTGATCGCCGAACGAAAGTGCGCAAAGAAGCAAAGGCTGTAGGTGCTTTATACGGATAGGTTAGGGATGAAAAATCTATCGGCCCGATTGGTGCCGCGATTACTTACAGTAGATATAGCGGATTAGGCTGACAACTTCAAAGAAGTGTTTGAACTACTAAGTAAAATCCTCAGGAATTTTTGCATCGAGTCACCATCGTTGATGAAGCCGGGATCCATTGCTACACACCAGAGCTCAAGCTACAATCAAAACAATGGATTTTTCTAGGTGAATCTGGTCCGAGGAAGGCAAAGGCCGGAAAGGTCATGGCTACAATTTTTTTGGATTCAAAGGGCATGAATTTTGGACTTATGTACTTTTTAAAAAGAGGAAGCACGATCACAGGAAAGTACTACAGTGAATTATTGGACAGATTTATAAGTAATTAAAAGAGAAAATGCGCCTTTTGGCAAAGAAAAGAGCGCTGTTCCACCATGGCAACAGCCAAATTGCAGGAATTGCGCTACAAATTATTGCCGTATCCACCATACTCGCCCAACTTGGGTGCCTGCGGCTTCTTTCTCCTTCCGAACCTGAAAACGTGGCTGGCGGGAAAAAACATCAGCTCAGACGACGAGGCCATCGTCGAGACAGAAGCCTATTTCGAAGAGTTTGACAAATCGTATTTTTTAGAGGGTTTAAACATATGGCAGGGACGTTGGGAAAAGTCTATTGCTTTAAAAGGATTATGCTGAAAAATAAAGAAAAGGATTTGTGAAAAGGTATTTATTGATCCACTGTCGAACTACGTCGTTACTAAGGCCGAATGAAGTATTTTAAGTAAAATCTGGCAAATGGCAGGAGATACAAAAGAAAAATATAAACTTAAAAATTGCTTCACTCTTAATTATTGTGTCTCACGGCAGTCGGCAATTAACGAAGTCCAAGTTCCGGAACTTATATTACATAGTAGATGCCCAAAAAGGAAAAGATTGTTTCTCAAATTTGGCACCACTAGGTGCCGTTCGGCAAACTTATCATAAACCAAATGAGCATTCACGCCAAAAATTAGTAATTGGTGATCAATTCCACCTCTGGGAAATTTGTTCCTTGCACGTATACAGTTTTATTTATTTGTTTTAAATACGAGTAGTAATTGTAATGTAGCAATAGCAATTGCAAGTAACATTCTGAGGCAGCCCTTGCCTGCTTCAATTGAGAGCCACCTACATAAATAAAAGCTTTGTCACCACAATTACTATTTGAAATGAAGTGTACGGGAATGTGCGTGTGGGCTGATTCATTGATGGATAACTAACCTAGCCTCTAGGTCTGCCTGACGTAGGTTTTAATTACGTGATTATGAACATTGGTTATTGTTATTGGAATGGAGTAATGAAGTGTGGGCCGCCGCATAGCCAAACGATGGAAACGAATAGGGAGACACCAACGCCAAAAAATGGTAACCAAGCATAAAGTATCTAGATATTCATTCCATGTGTTTATTTAATGGAATATTGTGTTGCTCATAGTTATCACAATTAATATTATTTCCTGCTGTTCTGATTACAACATTATTAAACTACTTCAATAGAAATCTTTTTTATAATCGATCGCGATCTAGTAATTAGAAATGAAGTAAATAACACCTACGCTATATTCAAATTCTAACGTTTCGCACCTGTGTGTAGGAATCGTACAACTTTATGAATACACATCTGTGGATATGGATATGTACGACGTATGAGTACTTTTTTGGTATTTTCGCTAAGAAGCGACGCGACGTCGTCGTGCTTGGATATAAATTAAATTTTCTTTTTTTCGCTCGATCAATATATTTGGTGCTTTAGTAATCGAGCCACAAGACGCCTACATTCAAACGCCGGATATCGCATTTCAAATGTTTCAGGCGCAAGCGCTAAAACCAGTCACGCTTAACCTACCTGAGAGCAAAAGCGGCCAACAGGTAAATCGACTCTCAGGTGTATGCGTGTCGCATAACCTTTGGATTTATTATTTTCTCTGCAATCGCAATTGGCTTTGGGTTCCATTCAATATTATGAATTTGCTCCAAATCAAAGTGTGCAGAGTGAGTCTACGTTCCACAAGGCGCGATAATGTAAAGTGGTTCTGCCCACTTGTTAAGTGCAAAAATGCTAACACATACTTGATTCTGAGGTTGTGGTTAGCTCAATGTGCAGTGCGCAGTCATTGACTTTCATTGGAAAATACGAATGACAGAGATCACAAATCGTGTGATTCTGTTTAAAACAAGTTACGAGTACATTCTATGGTCTTAGTGCTAAAGAAATAAAAACGCATTTTAATTGAAGTTCTGAAAGGGCTTATTATTCTGATTGAGTTTAGGTATGTGACTCAAGGATTCGCTCGTAAGCTGTAATCCAGTCTTCCGTCTCCTCCTTCGAGGAGGTTTACATAGACAGTCGTCATCAAACAAGCTGTGAACCTAAATCGAGTACGATTTAAGAGCCTTAATAGCTGATTGGATGATGATAGGGGCGCAGTTTATTGAAACCTTTGTAATGTTAGATTTAAGACTCGTTCCCCTAAAAATAAGTTGCAAGGACTTCAATTTGCCAATTAAAGTCTTCAACTTGCACAAGCTCATACATTCTGGCTTACTTACGATCTCAATTACATAATCTATCTGAATTACATTGTGACAGTAATAAACTCGTAGCATCATTTAACGCATTTAAATGTTGACCTTCACACAAACCGCTGGCGGGAGTAATGTTCCAACAGCGTCCAGCATTTCGATTGATCGCATCCTCTGTGCGCGCGCAAATGTAATCTCGGCTTAAATGCAATCAATGTAAAATAATGCACATCACTCCCTCCTTTAAACGAGTAGATGCAAATTGAAAGTAGCATTACATTGCGGTCAAATAAGTCGGCATCGGTACACTGGTGATGACATCACGATATTGCCGCCCGCCAACACACATCTCAAAAGTATACATGCAATAGGATTATGCCATGCTGCACTGAAGTAGCGCAGCGTGCAGTAGTCAGCGTCAATCTTAGTCGAGTTGTGTTTAGATAGACCCCCTCAAAAGGTCATGCGCTTATAAGCTAAGCTTTGTTCCTTTCCACGACAAACACAAACCATATACACTCGTACTGGTATGGAGATTGCTTAGATTAAGTACGACTCAGCATCCAACTGATTACAATATATTAAGAGTTAATAATGATTATTGCCACATTTTTCGTGCAGCATCTTGTATGGTGATGGGGAGACCCTCCTTCTTCCTCTTATTCAATTAATGTATATTTTCGTACAAACTTTAACAAGGTAGTACGAGTTCGCAAATCAAAAGTGTCAGTGACCACGATTGAATTGAGACGACTACAACCACATGAAACTGGAAATGGTGGTCATATTTATAAAAGATTTTTGGTTGGTAGTTTTTTTAAAGATACCGTGGACGTTTAGTTTAACGGATATCCAATATAACGAATGGCTCTATATTACGAATGATGGGAAAAAATGTGCGCTCGGTTTAACGAATTCTTTACAATTTCTGGTTAAAAACAAAATAGTTTGCCGTTTTTATGCATTTACCCCTAATTCTGTTATTTTGTCTATGTTAATTGATTTCTCTCTTGTTATAATATGTTCGATTATTGTCATTGCTTGAGTTTTACTCAACGTATAGTTGTCTTCGTAGTTAATTCCACTTTCGGGAAAATAATAATATGACTAATTACGCTCGTAATGAGCCAATTGCGAGATGTACCAGAGACGCCAACTCTATGATAAGGTCTATAGATTTATTTTTGGTTTGTTCCAGAGCAACTTCTAAAGACAAACTTCTTTTTCTTTTAAACCAATTATTTATTATTTATATTATTATAATAATATTCTATCTCTTATTTCATACCTAGTTTCTTACTGTTATCTTTCTTCATAATATATGCACATAATTCTAGTTAGTCTGTAAGAGGTTTATAATCTAATAGATGAAGCAATAAATACATAAATAAATAAATAAATATAATATGTAAATACATTGGTGAGATTATTAGTTAGATAAAACTTAACGAATTTTTCGATTTAACGAAAGGCTGTTAAATAATAATTAAATAATTCGTTATATTGGATGTCCACTGTAATTTCATGATGTATGCAGGTATGCTATGCAGTATGCGTTGTAATTTTATTTATACATTGATGCTTTAATTGTCTTAAAATTGTTTATTTTTTTAGGATTCCAAACCTACTATGAATGAAAAAACCAAACACTTTTAGGATCAATTTGTTTTTCGTGTCTCTGTCTGTCCGTGAAGACCCTTTTCTCAGAATCGTAATATCGAGTATGTACTAAGTTTAACAGCCCTATAGGCATGCAAAAGCTTCTACAATAGGGTGTGTCATATTTTTCAACTTTAGAATTTTCATGTCTAATAGTTCTCAAAAGTTGCACTGACGATTAAAATTAATTACTATATCTATAGCTTTCATTATGGAAAGTATTTTTGGCTCCCTCAATGACCTTGAGGTTTCGAAGAAATTGAAGAAAAAGGCTATTGGCGTGTAATTCTTTTTTTTTATCCATACACAAAAACTAGTTAAACTAGGTTCAAATAAATTAAATATATTCAATTTTAATATAATTTTAATATATTAATAAATATATTTGGATCCGATAGGTGGCGCTGGAGTCAAGTTATTACTAACTTCTATATTTATGAACCAAAAAGGCTCATATTTACAATATATGTTGCTTCAGTGCCAGAATAGAAAATTATAAAATCTGGACCTGATAGGTGGCGCTGGAGTCAAGTTATTACTAACTTCTTTATTTAGGGACCAGAAAGGCTTATATTCACAATATATGTTGGTTCAGTGCCAAAAGAGAAAATTATAAGATCTGGACCGGATCGCTGGCGGTGGAGTCAAGCTATTAAATATATAAAAATGAATGTACGTGCGTATATGTTTGTCTTTTGTAAATAGACTCAGAAACTACCCAACCGATTTTGGTTTTTTTTAATATATTTTTGACATACAGACAGACAGACAGACAGATGGACAGACAGACAGACAGACATACATACAGACATACAGACAGATCGACATACAGACATACAAACAGACAGACAGACAGACTGATAAATATACAGACTGACAGACATACAGACAGATCGACATACAGACAGACAGATAGGCAGATAGAAAAATAACTATGTGCGCGGGCAAATTTTGAATAGATAGGTGGAGCGAAGCGCACCGGGTTACGGCTAGTTGAATATAAAAATATGTAATATAGATGTTTTTTCATTTTATTTCCAAATAAACTTTATGTTTATTAATTTTATATAATTTGTTTTGCAAAAATTAACACTAAACCATATCCGAGCAATGGGAGAACATAGCACTGAAAACCGTTTTTTACGAAACTTCAACCAATTTGAGCGAGCCAAAAGTACATTAAACTTGGAACCTTTTTCACATATTCTGACACCTAGGATCCCAATGCATTTTTTGAGAGGTATTAGATTAAAAAAAACTAACTTTTTTTTTTGCCATACTAAATGGCACACCCTACTACAACTAAATCAGAATCAGAATAAAAAATAAAAAAAAACCTACTTACTTCCCGCTGACTTTGTAAATTTGGAACGAGTTTGAAGATCATTAATTTCTAATTTTATTTGGAGTTATTACCTGATAAACTTCATTTTCTCCGTGCAATATACTCACGAGTGCCCGTTGGCACATGCTCCGACATACATAAAATTACATTTTAAGTGTTTAAGTTACTCGTTACTTAACTTACTACTAAGCTGATTATATAATAAAAAGGTTCGGTACTCTCACTGTTCTATTTTTACGTATACATATGTATGGACATGTGTATCTACCAAAAGCACCAGCCCACTATTTACCTGGAAAGAGAAAAAAAACGACTTATTTAGTATTTTTTTATTGGATGGTAGTTTTTATTGAAAATAAAAATCAAAACTAACTATAAATCCTATGCAGCTATCCATTGTGCTGTTATTTTACAAGAGATCGGAGCATCATTATTTTTGTATCTTGTTATTCGCTGAATTGTATTAAATGCGTGTAATTTTGAAATGTGTCTCTCTTTCTGTATCTGTTCATAAATTCAATTTTTCCCAGTGTAGTAAAAGGAGAGACACCTATATTCAGACCTGTAAAATTCAAGTACAAGTACAAGTACAAGTACAATTACCTTGTACTTATTTTTTTTAAGTATAAGTACAATTCCTTGGTACTTGTACTTAAAAATTTCAAATACCAGTACCGCGACGTGTACTTGTACTTGCAATTCCTTCAAAGTACTTGAAAATATGATCTTAAGTACTTTATTACTTAAAAATTGTACTTAAGTCTTTTTCAATTCCTTTCAATTCCTTTTAAGTACTTTTAATTACTTTCAATTCTTCAATTCCTTTTTAAGTACTTTAATTCCTTTTAATTCCTTTTAAGTACTTTAATTCCTTTTGTACATTACATACATAATTTCAGTTTAAACATTCCCTCTCTATAACTATTATTATAAAATTATACATTTTATAGGCAAATATTGTGAAAATTCTAAAATGCATAAAATAATATAAATTATATTGACGATAATAGTTACACAGAAAGCTAGAAGCAGGGATTACCAAAATCTTTTTTTTTTTTTTTGAAAGGTCATTGCCGAAAATATGTTCAAAAATACCATCCCCCCATCATCGAAACTGTTTAAATCCAAAGATATAAAAAAAACAAAGTTTGCAGATGTTGAACGATAACTACAGCGATAGTCATAAGTTGTATAGTTTCTGATAAATTCACATCCATAAATTAAATTTTGCGACTGATAAATTCAGATAAAATTTGATTTACTGTTCTTTTTATTGTTCATGCCTCCTTATATTTGAAATTGTCATTAAAATCTCTGTGGCAGCTCTATCAAAACTGACAAGCTTGGCCAGCAAAAGCGGCCTGGGGCACAAACCCGCAAAAACGATGCTTGAGATATTCACTAAGAAGCACATCCCTCAAGTCACCCCTCAAAAATTAAGTGGTAATCAACTCAGCTTTTCGGATTACGCCAAATATCTAGGTTGGGACCTTCTAGACAGAAAACTAAGCTGGAAATTGAATGCACTCGAACACGTAAAAAAATTCCGCTACCGCATTGTATTCGTGCAACAAAGCCTTAGGCTGTAAATGGGGAATGCACTCTCAGATTATGCACTGGCTCTATAATTATATATATTTTTGCACAGAATTGTTGTCTGGTGGCCAGCACTGGACTGGGCAAACTCAGCTACGTCAATATATCATACATACGAAAATGCAAATAACGGCTTCCATCTGCATTACTGGAGCTATATGAACCACCCCCACCGCGGCTCTTGAAACAATTTTGGACTTGCTTTTGTTGGACATTTACGGTAGGGATATCACAGCGAAAACGACGAAGATTTCTAACTTAATAGAATACTTTCAATTACGGTATTTTTGAACATATTTTCGGCAATAACCTTTCAAAAAAAAAAAAAAGATTTTGGTAATCCCTGCTTCTAGCTTTCTGTGTTACTATTATCGTCAATATAATTTATATTATTTTATGCATTTTAGAATTTTCACAATATTTGCCTATAAAATGTATAATTTTATAATAATAGTTATAGAGAGGGAATGTTTAAACTGAAATTATGTATGTAATGTACAAAAGGAATTAAAGTACTTAAAAGGAATTAAAAGGAATTAAAGTACTTAAAAAGGAATTGAAGAATTGAAAGTAATTAAAAGTACTTAAAAGGAATTGAAAGGAATTGAAAAAGACTTAAGTACAATTTTTAAGTAATAAAGTACTTAAGATCATATTTTCAAGTACTTTGAAGGAATTGCAAGTACAAGTACAAGTCCCGGTACTGGTATTTGAAATTTTTAAGTACAAGTACCAAGGAATTGTACTTGTACTTAAAAAAAATAAGTACAAGGTAATTGTACTTAAGTTGTACTTAAGTTCCAAAATACTTCATTACTTTACAGGTCTGCCTATATTATAATGTATACGAAACTATCAGGATCCCTTTATGTTGATTAAAATCAATGGTTTAAGTATAAGCTTAATGCTGATTTTTGGGGCATATTTTTAGGATCAACCTTCAATTTGTACTCTCAGACATAAAAATTTCCCTATATGTATCCGATTTTATTTGATTGTAGTGGGGTAACGTCTGGATCTACACTTTATTCTCAATGTTTGTGATTTTATTCAAATTTTTCTGCACGATATTTTTGGAGATAAGGACAGCAGGTTTTTAACGTCTTTTTTCAAAAAGCGTTAAAAAAAAAGTTAATGTTGCAGAAACACTAAAAAGGTCTTATCAGTATCCTATGAATTTAACGGTACCAATATACACTACCATCAAATGTTGACGAAATCATCCAGAAAAAATCAGCGACAATAAAAGCGACATGCATAAACCAATGGTATGGTGTATGGACATGACGAAAAACAACAATTAAGCGTAAATTCCTTATTACATAGGCACGACGTTTAATTTTATTCATTTGCGTGTGAAAACTTAAGTGTTTCAACCTATAATCCGCCTGGGCAATCCAAGACTGGCGTGGACTTCATTATTTATGCTCACCCGTGCCGTGCAGGGTAAGACAAACTGTTGGGTCATCAGGTGTATTTCCAATTTCTAAATAAAACACTCGGGATTTTGTTATTACTCTGGGTGTGATCTGTTACATCACAGTTATGTGCGAACGATACGTGACCAAAACAACAGAACTGACCTGAACATGCACGCACTCTTTCCTATGCACCATCATCATTTATCTGACCATGACCTGTGCTGAGCTCTGGAATAAGACAGGGAATATACATATGTAAAGGGATTTTTATGCGTCTGGTGCACTGGAAATGTGCTGGCGATTACTAAATCGATTTTCCAAGTAGAGTTTTATTTCATTGAAGGGATGTAATGAAGGCATGTTTTCGAAGGAACTGCCAAGGCAAAGGCACGGACACCCTTCGTATTACTATTATATACATATGAACATACTTACATGTCTTTATTTTTATTTGTTTTTCTGATGTGGGGCAGTCTTAACGAGGAGCTGTTATCGTAAATGAATGTTTATCGAAGCAGACACATGTTTAAGGGTGCATGAGAAAGGAAACTGGGGCACTAGGGTAAACAATGCGTATACGTACATATGTATGTAACTCTGGCACACAATCTTCTGTGTATTGATATGATATACTACTCGTGTATGTATGTATGTATATTATACACAGTGAAATCTCTCTTAAGTGGATGGACAGCCACGGGACCGAAGTTTTCTGTCTATTTATGCTATCCGTTTATAAGAATGCATTTTGTATGAGAAATTATAAATTAATTCCCCAAAAAAGTGTCCGTTAATGGGAGTTGTCCGTTAAACATACACACAGTCACATACCTACATATGTATATGAATATGGTGTTTTTCCTAGAGACAGTGTGTACGGGTGTCATTACTTTGAAAATATGTTTTCTAATTTATCGAAAAAGTGCTGTCAGAAATATGTTAGTAATTCGAAAAAATATAGCTTAAGAAAGGAGTGGAGGAAATAAAAAAAGATTTAATATATGGAAAATGACAGGTTTTAGTAACGTCAAGAAACAAAGAAAAGGTTATGGATGTAAAGTAAAGAGTGATTACTTTTAACGTCAATTAAAATAGTTCAGTCAGCAGTCGACATATTGTTATAAAATAGAGCCTGATATACTGCGCTCCAAACAGACGCTAAGAGCTCGCTTAAATTTATAAAGTTTGGTGTTTTTTTTTCAGTATGGCAACACTCAGACATACTTAGTATTGTTTGGCAAATCATCATGGAAAGACTTACGCGCGAGTAGGGTTTACAAACTGTGGAAATTCATTTCCAAAGTCTGTGATCAAATCGTTAAATTTTGTTCAGTGATAAGGATTTCTTCTGCTACGACAGAAGCTTTGTACATAAGCAAAATGGCCGCATTCAGAGCGAGGAAAATCCAAAGGATATCCATCAGCTACCGACGCACTCTGAAAAATGCACTCTTCGCTGCGGTTTATGGGCTGGCTCCAAAAATTAAAAAATCTAAATATCACCGTCAATGGTTCCTGTTACAGAGCCATGATCAACGATTTTTGTTTCCAAAAGTGCGTGAACATGGTCAACACGGTAATTTGATCAGCTTGTGTGTATTTTATTACCCGACTACGCAGAGGAAGAGTTATGATTTCAATTTCAAATGCTACCAAAAAAAAAAATAGATTTTAAAAGTCTACTATTTGCAAGTAAGTTTAATTAAATTTTACAATACATATTATACGTACACCTAATAAATTTTTATGAAATGAATCAAGATTTAATCAATATTATTAATCAACAGGGGTTTTTTTTATACATACAGTAGACACCCGATAGAGTGAACTGGCATGTTCGAAACGAGATTGTTCATTGTAACAAGCGTGAACTTCTGGAAGCATAGTTCCAGCGAGAGAAATCCGAAAGTGTTCCATCAGCTACCGATCAAAATGTGCATGTTTTTGTTTGTAATGTTCGTCGAAAATAAAATATAATTACAATTTATATTGCCCAATTGCTAAAAACCAAGCAAATAGTTTATTAGAAAGCAAAAATCGTAACAAAAAAAACTTTACTTTACTTAAAAAAATTCATTAGGAACATTGCAAAAAAACTAAATTCGTTCACACGACAATCAATAGGCCATATTACAGATAGAAATTAATTTTCTACTGACTCGACTCTGCATTTTATCTTTCCTTACACTATAAAAAACCCAAATTTTTAACAATCCGTGCAAGAGCAGGGTACGATACGGACGAAGATGAGTCTCGAAGAAAAGTAAGTTGCTCAAATCTGTATGAGCAAGACTTCATTTTATTGTAGCAAGTTCGAATATCCAAACTATAGCAATTGCTTGGAGTTTAACAGCCTACAGCCTGTCAAAAATAATTATTTGCAGGTTCCGATTCAACCATCTTCTGCATCTCATGTTTAAAGTATGTTCTGAAGGTTCACCTGCGTCCGTTTAAAGGGGAATTTCGTATAGTTTTGGTCTGTAATGTAGTGTCTACGTATACGTCCGTTCAAGGTAATAACGATTCCATATAAATAAGTACATACTACAATAAAATCGTCGATCATGGATTTGATGTCTGTACAAGGGAGGCATCCGTTCATGGGAAGTGTACGTTAGAGGAGGTTTCACTGTGTTTGAGAGAGGGCCACCCCATGTTTCTTGCTTTTCAGTCAAAAATTGGTGTGCCAAATAATCCACAGCTCAACGTGTGAAATGATACAAATGCTTAAAAATTTAATTGTCATCACATTAATTTATCAATTATGTATGAAAAGTACGTAGCAAACGGTTCTAGTCAGCCAAATAACACCCTTTGTTTTTCCCTACCAAATGCTCGAGTTAAAATCTTTAAATTAGCTGTTCAATATATTGAGCGTCTACTATCACAGTGGGAGAAGTTGTAACTGCTTCCATGGTAAGTGCATATTTCTTTAAAGAAAATATCGAAAATGTAAGATCTTACCAAAAGTAACGCCTAGTAAGCGAATGTGTAACGCATCGAAAATCTTATTTTAAATATTATTGAAATTTTACATCGACGCCATTACATATTTGCTTACCAGGCGTTACATTTGTAAGATGTTTTTTTCTCAAAGGCATTCTTGGAATGAAAACACAGTTATTCGACTCAGACAAATACAATCATGACCAACTCCGTCAGGAATTTTTTCGATGCGACATCATTTGAAGTTTTTTACTGAGCGGTGCCAGTACTTTTTAGCATTAATAATTAATAATAATAACAATAATTTAAGAATGTAAGTTAGTGCTTACACGCCAGGATGTAGTAATTAATGTTTTCAGCAATTATCATTCACCGCGGAAATAAGTGATTACCGGTAAGCCAGTTGGTAAGTGGTTACCACCCTAGGACATCCCCATGTAAATGTAATCGATTCTCAAATAAGAATAGTAAGCGCTGGTAGCTACCAATCAGCTCTTACAGAATCGATTCGGTACCCCTATGTATGTATGTGTATGTAGAATTGTAGATAGATACCATGTAATGTACCTATACAAAAAACAAAAAAAAACCGCTGAAATTGCTTCTTTTCAAAATGCCAAAGAAGAAAAACATTCAAGTGCATAGCTGATTTTCTGAAAATGTCAATTAAATGAACAAAGTAATGAGTATCGTATGCGTATCATCAACCTTGTAGTGCTGAAACCATAAACACAGGATATGAAAATTAAAAAGAAAACGGGTTTTAAAATCTTGTGTCAGTCACCTAATGCACTTTCAGCCCGGGGTGATTTTGTAATTTCGTCACATACCCACATAGCTAACCCTTGCACGCACATTCATACACTCTTGATGAAATGCAACAAATAAGATGCTGTAACATGATCCTTTAACCCTTGTGTGTTATTGGATATCCTGCCATTTGCCCGTGACACTTTGTTTCGTTTTTAAACAAAAGAAGTCACTGTCTCTGATGACATTTTTTGTATACCCGACCTCCAATCGGTTGACACTCGTAGCAAAAGGGTAAGTTTTCGTATACGTATCACGTATCCATTTTTCACGGTCGAAACCTTCGCATGCTCAAAGTCAATTCATTAACTCTGTGGTGTTGTCATAACTTTTCCTTCTTGTCAATGGTCAAGTGAAGAGAGGGAGATTGTCTTTCTTTACTTATAGGTGGAGCATTAGATATTATGTAAGCGTGTCGGGGGAAAGGATTCTCTTTAAAGAAGATGGCGTAACCAACCGTCTATTGCCCTACCAGAACTGAAACTGAACTGTTTTTGGCTCTCTTTTTTTTCATTTGTAACCTTTTAAAAAGACAGTGCAACTGAGAGAACAAATTACTTTCTAAAATGATATGCGGGTAATTTACGTCGTCTATTGTTGAGTGGTAATAAATTCCCTTTACTGTCTGGAATAGTTATTTTTATTGTAAGCAGCATTATTGTATGTACTTGTGCATACAGTGTTGTGAAAAATTATAGACTCAAACGTAAATTTGCAGTTTTCTTGGAATGAGTAATACACTTTTATGATAAGTTTTATGACAAGATATTGCCAACCGAAACCAAATCGGGGAAACCCCTTTAATTACTTAACCCATTAGGGGCCCAGCGATCTCGTCTGAGATCGATGCAAACACGATTTATAAGATTTTAAAGAAAAAAAAATAAATTAAACAAATTATGTTTGCATCGATTTCAAACGAGATCGCTGGGACCTAATTCATTTTCTGAAATAAACACAAAAAGTGAAAAAGTATAAACTCAAGCCTTTTGTTCGATCTCAGTCTTAGTTGTAAAGTGTAGCTTGGTATAACAACAGTTCTTAAAAAAACAGTGCAGACGTTCTGGAGTATGATAATTCACAGATTTTTGTTTTACGCAGTGAATTTTTTAAAGTTCTAAATATGCTACGTGGGAAACAATTAACGGACATTGAAAAACAAAGAATAGTCGATTTTCAAAATAGTGAAATGACGCAAAGACAAATTGACAATGAAACAAATCTCTCTCAAGGTATTGAAAAGTACGGAACAAGTGAGAAATCTGGGGGACCAAAAAAAATTTCGCTGACGCTAAAACGAGCCGTTCTACATGAAATGGAGCTTCTTCGTTCCCAATTGTTCGACGTTTTAAGTTGGACTGCGATTCTAGCGTCATTAGAAAATGCCTCAAACAACTTGAAGTATCGAAAGTGCTTGTGCAAACCACAGTGACATAAGGAAGCACGCATTGAACTCGCTGAAACCAACAGTGAAGTGTGGTCTCATGTGATCTTTAGTGATGAGAAAAGTCAACTTGGACGGCCCCGACGGTTTTAGTGGCATGATCTCAGGAAACAAAGGAAAATCATGTCACGCAGGCCTTTAGGAGGAAGAGGAGTTTTATGTGGGCAAGCTTTCATTGGAAATCTGAAAACAGAAATTGTATTTATTTCTGGAAGAATTGACGCCAAAAAGTATCAAGAAGTGTTGGAAGAGCATCTTCTTTTCTTAATAACCCTAACAGAGGACGAATATGTCATATTTAAACAAGACATTGCTCCTGCCCATAGAGCACGAACAACAACAACGTGGTTTCCAAAGCATGGAATTGAGAAGTTGTGGAGGATCCTGGCAAGGGCGGTTTACGATCAGGAAAAGCCAGAAATTCAAAACGTGGAACAACTCAAAGAAAGAATTGTTGAAGCATGGAATAATAGCCGTATTTTATTATCCTCGTGATCTGATCCGGATCAGATCAACTCATAGGTTTGCGTGCATTACAACAATAATACGAGATATTGCTTTTTATCAGGATCAATGTTCGTGATCCAAAAATTAGTTTGGCTATTTCTCACAAGGATAAACTTTCGTTTGTAGGTTTGTAGAAATCTATATAGATTTCGAAAAAGCTCTCCATACAAAAATAAGACTGGATAATTATCCAGGCTAAGGTTTTGTTGTATTTTACATTGAAAACATGCTGCAGAAACATGTTTAGCCTATATAGGTTTGAAAAAAAACACGCCTTGTGTTTGTGTATTATAGAGAATTGTCAAGGGCACATGTTGCCAGATTAGAATAAGAAATATTATTTGCAATCTAATTCCTGCTCACAATGATATGTTAGCGATGTGAAAGTGAAATTATAGCTACAAAATATTATTCTCATTTGGTTTCTGTTAATCAAAATTAATAATTTCCTCTTAAGAAATAAAACAATCGCATTAAACTTTGGCTGAGTTCGTTAAACAAAAAAAACCGGCAACTTTCTGCAACAAATTCAAATCTGTTGCAAGCTCACATAACATTGACTGCATACCGACTGTCAATTGACTTTTATGAACGCAAGTGGTGCCAAACTTTTACGTAGGTAATACAGTTTTAAGCAATTATGAACTCGGCGTTTGCAAAGTTGCCGGTTTTTTGCATAAATGAACTCAGCTTTTCATTTAAAAGAAAATATTCATTCGCATGACAACTTTGCGCTAAATGTCAAAAGGAACTTAGCTTGTGCAATAACCACAACACAGAACTTAACATTTTCGTTGATCTGGATTGTTTTATTTTAAGCACTTGATCTTATTTCCAGTCTACCACGAAGATTGTTAACTATGATAAGAAATAACGGAGAAAGCATTTCATATTAAATAGATGTTTATATAAAAACTTAAAGTATAAATGTCTTGAATTTATAATTTTTCAGAGTCTACCATTCCTGGTAAAAAAGCATTGAAGCCAACAAAAGGTTTTCCCCGAGTTTGTCACAAATCTTGTCACAAAACTAATCATAAAAGTTTATTACTCATTCAAAGAAAACTGAAAATTTACGTTTGAGTCCTTAATTTTGCACACCACTGTATGTATGTGTACATACGAGTAGAAGGGTGTAGACATGGCTGACATTAATTCAGTAGTATGAGCATGTAGGTCTTTCTAGATGACTTGTAATACATATTGCCAGTAAATCTTTATTAGCTATGTACAGATTTAAACATTATACAGATTTAAACTATTTACAGTTCAAAGACACAAATCAGTTATAACACTCGTATATTTGCTTCTCGAACATCTAATTGGGGATGGGTTTTCATTGGTACCACACAGAGATGGCGGTCAAATCGCAAATAGGTCTTAAAAGCGAATACGTTTCTAGTTTTTTTTTTTGTTAAAATAGAAAAGTGAATTTCGTGCTGTGCTCAGACTCAGACTGAGTATTATTTTTTGCGTGATTTAAGAAAGATTTAAGACTCATGGAATGGTCAGAACTGAATAACTACTAAGCTTCGTTGTGGCCCTTACATAGTTTAATCGATAAACAACAAATGTTTATTATCCAAACGTTTTATCTTCCTCTTTTTTTTTTCTCCCGAAGACATGTTTATTATCGGACTAATGCAGGCAAGGCAAACCAAAAAAAAGGGTATAACTCTTGCCCTTATACGCCATAAATCAGCATTCATCATGCAAAATCAATCTTATTTTGATTTTCGTCAATCAGACTATGTATTTCCGAGTTTATGGGACACATTTACAGATACATTAGTGAGTGACTGACGTTAATCAATTGACCGTATAGGGGCAAAGCGGCTGTGATGTCCGGATGAGGTCCATGATGTTAAACGGCCGTCGAGTGAACGTTCACAGTAAAAAAATAAGAATGTGTTTGTCACATTTAAATTTAACTTACTCAAGGAATTGAAATCTTACAATCTTAAAAAAAAACATACGCTATTAGTAGGAAAATAGCAAAATATAGTTATTTTTTTTAATTTGGTTTCTATTTGTTAGCAATTTTGCTATAGACGTTTACATTAACTAAATGATTCCGTGTGCATACATAATTCTTCTTTCGGCTGTAAACTTTCTTAAAATAAAACTTAAAAGGTATGCGCAATCCATTTACCATAACTCATAAACATTTGTACTCGTACCTACACCAGTCGGTGTTGTCGGAAAGTTATCAGAGACAATTGTTTACATTACAACAATCAGACAGCATGTTGCTCTACATACCAAAGTAAACAAAGTGGTAAACAATTTTATAAAGTTTTGGTAACTTATTGTTCAAGATCTCACGTGAAGTTTACAAAATGGGAATAGAAAACTTTTCTGAGATTGAATTTCATTTTATAATTATTATACTAGTGGATACCAGGTGCGCTTCGCTACACGTACTGAGCATAGTGTTTATGTCATTTTCGCGTGACTTTTGGTGCACCGAACGATGTCATCTGGAAGCACGAATTGTATTTGCAAATGTTGTTGAAGAAGTGCTTGGAATCGGGTGTATAACCTAAATGTATTTGAACGAATTTAAATTTCGTCTGTTTGATACATAACATATGTATATGTACGAAAATATAATTAATAATGCCGGCAACACTATTTGGATTCAAGAAAACTGTCCAAACAATAATATCCAACTTTTTCGACTGAGTTTAACTCAAACATTTTAAAATTCATAATAAATTAAGTTCTGTGCATTACTTGCAGTAAATAAATACTTTTATTTAATTTTTTAACTATTTAAAAAAAAAAAAATGTATACGGATATATGAACTTGTGCGTAACCTGTTCGTTTAATTGCTATAAAAACTCAAAAACTTACCATCCGATTGAGCTGAAACTTTTTATGAAGCGAGAAGTGCACGTAAATTAAAAGTTAGCTGTTAACTGTCACCGTGCAATGCTGTAGTAATAATTTTGATATTTTGGTTGTCGGCGCCATCTATCGGAAAACTTGAAAACATTTGATTTACAAAACATTTCTCACTTCATTACAAATATATTGTGTAAGTTTGAGCTTAATTGTACGGTGAGTTTTGAAATTTTTGAGTTCTACCTGAAAACTTGAATTTTTGATGTATGAACACTTCAAACATCATAAAAAGTATACCTATACATATTGTAATTTTCAGCTAAATCGGATGGTTAGTTCATGAGTTTTCAGAAATCAAACGAACAGCTCATTTTTAAAAAAAATAAAGATTTGACCATTTTAATTATTTTCGTTTTTAACTGATTTTGTTTCATTTCTTTTTTTTTTAAATATTTTATTTTCTACAATGGAAAACTTAACATAATATGGAGAAACTTACGGACTTACGGAGTATTCTCAAATATTGTGATAATAAAAACTCGCATTTAACTTACCTACCATTGGGAGAATGTATTTGGGCCCGGCACTAAGCTATTCGAAACCATGGGCAACTACACTAGCATCTTTCAAGCAGAAATTTTCGCTATTGACAGATGTGCCAAACTTATCTTGAAAAATGCTAAAACAAACGCGACATAGCAATAATGTCAGACAACCAAGCTGCTATCAAGGCAATCGGAGCTCATGTCATCACATCTTCCATTGTCTGGGAATGCCTAGATAAACTTAATAGACTGGGCGAAGGCAACAATATCACCATCTACTGGGTACCAGGACACCCGGGGATAGAAGGTAACAAAGAGGCGGACAAACTTGCCAGAAAAGGGGCAGCTACACCCTTCCTGGGTCCTGAACCTTTCTGCGGCATACGGCAGCACACCATGAAGGAGAAACTCCGATCACTGGGGAAGACAAACAGGACCCAGTCCTGGACAAAAATGCAGGGTCTAAGGCAGGCGAAGAAACTCCTGAGTTATTACAACCTGAACAGATTCAAAGCTAGCATTTATCTGGACGGAAACAAGCTCCGCATCCTGGGCCATCTCAGGAAGCTATGTATGTCTTTCAGATGAAGACTTATGAAGATTTTGCAATGAGTCCAGTGAAACCACAGAACACATACTGGCGGAATATGGGGCATTAACCCAAAAAAGGTTCAAGTACTTGGGTAAACACCAACTTACAGCAGAAAATCTGCCACTTATTGCACCCAGTCTCCTGCTGCGATTTCTCATGAAAATTGGTTTGGTTGAGGTGCTATGACCTAGGCGATTCGCACCTGGAATAGGTGTAAGCAAAGCTCTCACTAATCAGCTCCAATAGGAATAATGACACAATAGACCTTAAGGTCGCGCTTTTCTACTTCTGTGTAACATCACGTGTTGAATTCAATGCTACTAAGTGTCTAAGTGAATCCAACCAATTATGGGGATAGCCACCTAACCTAACCTAACCTATAATATACCCATTATGTTATTTGTTTAACATAGCTTTGATTGTCATCTGCTAAAAGCTAAAAGAATTAGATCAGTGAAAACAAAAAAAAAAACCGGCATATTTTCATCAATCCACATGGCATACAAATAGATAGAGAGAGAGACAGACTTCAATTTCTGCGCCTGTAGTCTGCGGCGGGCACATATCAGCAGCTCAAACCAGTAGCATTCCTACCAACTCAACTGTCTAAAACAATGCATAAATTTCCATAAATGGTTCTGTACTGTTTGTCCAGCTCAGCAAAATACAGCAGTAGTGTGCTGTGCATCGCATTCGCAAGTCTGAGAACTCCGCAATTCAACATAACCTTGGTGCACCACATAACACACCACACCACTACACTAAGCACAGAGAGAAAACAAAACGAGATGCGATACATTTCCAATGGATAGATTGGCGGCTAGTTACTCAATCTTACTCAATTTTATGGGTTATCCGCTTATTGCCTGAGACTGGTGGACAAAGAAGAGGCGATCTAACGAGGTTATCAAATTCAAATGGAATATTATTGTTATTTTCCTATTAAAGTTCGCAATTCGCCTCAAGAGTATCGTAAAACTTAATCCCAGGGTCGGTCGGGCCAATCGAAATGATATGGCGCCAGCCAAGAGTATTCCAAATTTATTTATAAATTTATGAGTCCGCTCCGGAGTATACGTATACATGTACATTTGTTTCCCCGTTTTATTTTTTCTAATAATTCATTTATTTATAGTGTTTGAAGTGTTGTTTCTTATTTTGTTTTGATTAAAACCGCTTAATGTTGGCAAATTCAGGGCGTGGCATTATTCAAATTAAATAGCAATGACTTTGCAAATACATACGTTGTGAGTGGACAGTGGAATGCATTTGTAATGATGACAATTTCCACAACCGTCCAACTGCTACTTAATAATCATACAATAATCTTCCAGTTCAAGTTTTTGTTGTTTGAAAATGAATTTAGTTTGGCGTGAAGCGACTGTGTTTTAACGAACAAATGATCTAGATAGCATCACGCAACGTGTTGCGCAACACATGTGGAACGCCAGGCTGAAATTGAATTTGATTTTTTTTTCTCCGCATTTATAAATTTATATGAGGTCTGTTTCGTGCCGCATAATGGGATAATGTTTATATGTACATACATATAAACGTCATCCGAAAAGCAACTTTGTATGTCTCACAGACAAATTGATAATAGGCGCGTAAATTTCCGCAAATGGGGAAAAGAATTGAAATTCGTTTTTGTTGTTGAATTTAAATTTAGTAACGCCACTGATTTAATTTAATTTAAACAGGTTTGTTACAATCAATGAAAGGTTGACCGCTGTATTCATAGTGTCTGTCTCTTTTGTGTTTTATAATGCGGGCTATTTTTAATATTTTTATTAAATAACTTTACTGTATCAAATATTTGATTCGATTAATTCATTCATGCTCTGAACTTGGCTCTGATTTAAATTATAGGCTCCTTCTCGTGGGCATTTCGAAGCAGAGAACAGTGGGAGAAAAACGAAGTATCCAAGGACTCCAAGTCCCTCTACACCGACGTGAAGGGCCAAAAATGGAAAAAGGTATAGCGTATATGGTTGCTTCTCGAAGGAACTAAGAATAAACAGCTCGATACGACTCCCAGACCACAGCAGCGCTTTCCAAGATGCGGTTCTACCAGTGAAAAAGGCTGCCCAGTTCAATTGATGTCAATGATGACAATACCCCGAGAGGATACACTACGACTTCAATTAAAGCAACCTTCTCCTGGATAAAAGCAATACTAAAAATATTACCATTAGTAATTACAACTCTTCAAAAAAGTGACTCGATAAACGCAACTTGTGGAAATATCAAAGATGTTTATTGTAGCAGACAAATAAAACATTGTTCTTTAAACTATATTGCACAATTTACAGAAATATGGTATAATCTACCTTACTACTGAGAAATGTATAATAATTATGGAAAAGAATATATTACTAATTATTTGTGAAGGAAAAGCTACTAAAAACCTTCAATTCAATTTTAAAGCTAGCCTAGATATCTAGGGAAGAGAGAAGAGGAGATCAAACTCGATTTCAAACTTTAACATGTATACATACATACATATATAATTACAACATATAGGTAGCTAATAAGTAACTTTTGTTTCATAAATTCTTACATATTTCCCTACTTGTATCTCGTCCTTCTTGTCCACTTTTGTTGCGTCTGGGCAGTTTATTTTTATTTAACAAACTGCACCGTAATTCTCCAGCCAATGGGTCAAAATGTGATCGACATGAGTAAGCTCCATTACAGAAAAAATTCTATTGGCACATCTGGTCGGAAGCGAAGTGGCGGATTTGGAAAGCAAGATTAAGGCATTTAATTCAAGGAATTCCACATGCCTCTGCATCGGTCAAAGTTAAGGGTAATATGAAAGTGCTGCGGAACCAGTTGATGTATCGAAACACTGATTTGGACAAAAACGAAATAATTGCATCAGTTTAGATTTGCTTCAAGACCTATCCTCAAACCGACTTTGCCAGAAAGGGCTCAACCCTAGACAGAGATCAAGCAGATTGTAAGATTAAACCTCTACTCTGTAGCCTTAGGGCCAAAATTGAACAAAAATAAATAAAATAACAATGTTGATAGAAGTGTTAACTGGCCACAACATGCTAAAATGTCACATGAAAAAATTGCGCCTGAACGATGATGAAATATGCAGGGGATTCGGTAATGAAGAGGCTCATAAGGACACGACCCATTTCCTCTGCCAACTTTTAAATATATAGTTGTAAATATTTAATGGTTCCTCGAGCATATCGATGAGCTATCGGATCAACAACCATCGGGTCAAAGCACTGATACCACGGGTGGGAACATAACATGGGTATCACAATGGGGCCAAATGGACTAAAGTGTGATGAGGATGTAACCATTCTCATCAACACTCTAATCTAACATTACCTATGGTATAGGCTACAAATTATAGAAATTTGTTTTGAACGATATTTTGTATTTGTTTTTATTTGTCTCGTATCTATAAGATTTGTCTCCTGTCAAGCCGAAGCAACTGAGCAGATAAAAGGTGTTAGGTCCCGAAAAAAGTTTACAGAATTTTTCCATTGTCTAGAGAAAAACCCAACAAGTTATTGTAATTCTAGGAAGTATATCCCAAATTTTGCAATAAAACACAACCCCGCATAATATACGAGTAAAACGCATCCAAGAGTCATTGACTCTTCAAACAGTCCGAAGAGAAGATTCAGACTGGTATGAACAAAAAAAAACTACATAGACAGTTGCGAAAGAAGTAGAACATACCTTTAGTGTTGAAAGAAGAAATATTCTCTTAAGGTTCACACACAATTAATATTATTTCACAGGCTATGCGAAGAACTATCGCGTAGGCCGTGTAGAAATTGTTTTTAAAGATTCTCAGCTCTTTTAATCCGAATTTTTACTCGCCTCGCTTTAGTTGTGTTATTAATCCCTTCTGTCAGTGTGATATTTAATTAAATTTCCATTCTTCGTATATCCACACTTGACATTTCCGACTCCCACACATATCGGCTATCTTAAAAGAACTTTTCATTTTTTTTTTTTTATTTTTCAAAATTTATATGTATCTCTTGAGAGAATACAATTTTTTTGAACTTGAACATGATTTTTGTTTTCGTTTCGAGTGACAGAAATAGACAAACAAAGGCCACTGTAATGCGCGGCGGAGAAGGACAAATTGAACGTTCTTATTTTTTATCAATTACATAATTAATGCCCAAGTCATTAAATATCATTTTGCAAACAGATGATGTGTCATGTGCCATTGCCATAACAAAAAGAAAATGCAAACCGACACTACTATCGTTAATGTTACTTACTGGCCGGTAAAATAAAATTGTGGTTGGTAAAATACATTCATATGCATGTATGTCTGTGAAAATAAACTCTCATTGTTTGTAACCATTAGGTGGTTGCATACGTCATGTCAGACCGACGAAGTTACATGACATTGTGTGGCAACGATGATATGTAAGGGATTTTCTTAAAATTATTACTCACTCGCTGGAACCTAAACACCTTTGTTGAGTGAATCAATGAGAATGTGTGTAAGAGAAATGTAAAAACTCTGAGTCACACTTTGTGCGGTATCGGGAAAAACATATTCGTGTGATTGGCATTTGTGTATTATAAATTGTAATAGATCAAAGTAATAGCAGTACTATTCCTTTCTTTCTGTAGTCTATAGACAAAGCAAAATGGATGGACGTGCCGTGCCACTCAAAATAAAAAATTAACAGTAGACATTTTTATACAACGTACAAATTCACCTTAGGCTAAGACCAAGCACTGAGCGACGAGCGTTTGAGCGACACAAAAAAATTAAAACATATGAAATCGTAGGGTTGTGCTTGTGGCCACATAAGTACTTCCTGAGCGATGAGCGATTTTTGTAAGCAACAGAGCGACGTTGCTCTGATTCAATTTTGGCGACGAAGTCAGAAGATTGAGCAAATCAACTTGGAATGCTTGATTTCAGCTGTCCAAAGACGCCCGGTTTTATGACAGGACAGCCATAAAGATTATACAAATAAAAATTAGAACAAATATTATTATGGGACTGCCATACGGTCTGGATATTTGCGAAGATTCTTATAAAAATGATGAAATCCACCGTAATCTGTCCAAATGGCTGTCCATGGCGAGGGGCAAGTAATCAGTGTATTCAAGGAACTTTTCTGTACGTATTCATGGTCAATTACAGTGCATTCACACGTATTCATATGTATTCTTCATGTATTCATTCATACGAATTCACACGTATTCATGTGTATTCTGTAGTCTAGGACCACGCAAAAATATTGATTACTTGCCCCTCGGTCCATGGTCACTGTTCCCTTGATCATTTCAACCCAGTACAACTGTGCACGCAGTCCACCAAGGGAAAATAAAAATTCAAGGAAAGTAATTAGTTGTTGGTACAAAGTAATTTCAATGGAGTAGCTATCCCTCTACCCAAGGTAAGATGACCGCACAAAGATATTCTTCAGCATTGACAAGATGATCGTTTTTTTTGATTGTATAAGAAATCTAAAAATATGAATACGACTTTCAAGTAAAAGAATACGACGCACAGCACATGACAATGGCATTTTCACTTCTAATCGCTCAAGCGACGACGCTCGGTAAAAGGACACTCGTCGCTCAGACTTGTCGATCAGTGCGTGGCCTTAGCCTTTTTGTCATCTAGTACAACAATGTGAATAGTGATATTTCCACAATTGAATAAATCGAACACAATCTGCATTGCCCTTATTTTTGTTGGTACATACGAGCACATGCACGTGCAATGTAAACTTACTCAGTAATTTGTCAGTCCATTTTTTTACCTACGCACGGCATTGATACAAAGAAGGATACAAAAAAAGTCACAGTAGCTTGTAATTCCCACCACAAGATGCAACTTTGTTGGATCACAACCACAGGGTTTATCGGGGAAAGTTGACCTCATAGCAACAGGGTTCTGGCGCATAAGACACAGAACTTTCCACTCTGTGGCATTAAGGAAAATATGTGGAAGAATATATATATTCAAGCAAATAACAAATGGAATCCAGGAAGTTTTGCACTATTGTTCTATCTGGCATTTTTGGCTTCCTTACTAGATGAATACTACGAGAGCACAATAAGAGCCATCGCAGTTTTGTAAAAGTTTTTAAACTTGGCTATCTGCTGACAATCTCTCGAAATGACGAACTTCCGTTGTAATTAGATAATTTTCAAGTGCAAGCGCACATTAAAAAGTAAAATTCAAATTAGTTTGCTTTTTATAATAGAAAGAGAAAGTACATAATATGTATGTATGTACCTAAATACTTCACGCAAGTTACTCTTGAAAATTCTTACATACGTTATGTACTCGTGAAAGTGTTCATACGTTACGCATTCGTATGCATTATAGCAACAACACACACATTTAATTTGTGAACATGTTCATACTCTAGATTTGCATGTGTTTCGTATGTCTGTCGCGAGAAAAGTCACGTAGCCGATCGTTACGTTCGAAGTTGAACATTACGATTTGCAATTCGCAGTTTGGGATGCCTGAGTGAGTTATTAGCGAAATAGGATATGATTTTCATCATTTCCGTTTTACCGCATTTTTCGGGTGTACAAATCTGATTTATTTTCTAAATGTCCATCTATACATACATATCTATAGTGTAAGAGCTTAACCTTCACGTTTCCGCTTTAGTTCATTTCCGTTATGATGACGCCGCTTTCTGCCTTTGCATAGAATTTGGCATACTTCTGAAGAAATATAAATGACGTGTTAGTTAGGACGCATGTATACAATTTATCATCTAAGACTTAAGCAGAATGAATTCCTAAAGCTAGGTTCCAACTTTTTTAATGAATCACCGCGAAATCGCGTTTTATAACAACGTCTAAGCTGAGTGAGATTTTTGTTTTGTAATTTTAAAAATGTTTACCAATTCCTTCAAATCTTCACCACTTTCATTCATGTCTGTAACTGATGACAGATAAATTGTCATACGAATAAAAATCGGCATAGACAAAGGCAAGCTCTTGTATCAACAGGTGACGAGTGATTATTTGACAAGTTGGCCACAATTTACAATACAAAATAACAAAAACAATCCTAAAAATACTTCAGAGTGGGATGAAAACAAAAATACTCATATATGTAGGTATCTCACCATTGGAATGAAATAATGTAAAGCACAAGGTCATAATGCCAATACCTCGCCTCGTAGGTGGGGCAGCAAATCACCATCACCACCAATGGGGCCTGCAATGACCACTAATCAAACTCAAGATGACATCATACGTCAATGTTAACGCCAAAAAGAAAAAGAATATTTTTGTCTTTTTAAAAATACATACATATGTATGTATGTATGTATGCAAACCTATCGCCAGAGGTCAAACTTGTTTACTTAATTTAAATTCGCTTTTTGCCGAATCGTCGGACGAAGACGATGAAAATAAAACGCTTCTTCTGACTCATCGAACAAATTTAGCAGCGCGAGTGCAAGCGAATCGTTTTGTTGTTTTTCTTTTTCACATTTTTACATTAGTTTCCCTCAAAATTGAGTGTCAAAAAACACAGCAAATAGACTGGCTAGAAGATATTGAAAGAGAAAATGGCACAATGCCAAGAAAAAACAAGTTGCTTGCAGTAACGAGTAAAGTAAAACATTTCTTTGAAGATTAACGTGAACGTGAATGTTGGATACAGCGACAAGAACAGTTATAGCATAGGAATATTGAGTGACTCATTGAGGAACTCATTTATTAGATTGCTGCCTGATTACTCTTGTGGTTGGTGGTGGTCACAAATTGATAACATAACCTCGTCAAGCTTGCAAATATTTGTGAAAGACACAATGCATTCTACTCAGAATATTGCTTTGTGCACACAAATGGCAAGGGGGATGGATACGCGAATTTGTATTTATTTTTTTTAAGGGCGAGGGTATATTGATTGTGTTACAGCGCAGGAAATCAGAATGACGTCATGCAAAGGAAATTTGCAAGAAAAGTTGAACGACTATACTCATATGTATTGACAACAAAAAAATACACAAGTAGGAGGAGAAGACCTAAATATAGAAAAAGGATTAACCAAATGAGGAAGATAACACACGTCAAGAAACCGGAAATTGCTGATGGTTAACATTGAGTTCCTTTTTTTGTAGTCACGTCCTACAACAGAAAAATGTCTACCAGATTGTACGAGTATGTGGCGCAATGCGAGAACAGAAGTCACCCTTTGTTAGAGCTGGCTACGAGTTCTTACGGTAGCGCGCGGCTGGTTGATGCAACATTTGCGCCACTTGTCACGACATACGTGGGACTAAAACGCACATGTACCTACTATACTCGATCTGAAAAGGACTGCTATTGAATGCTACGCGCTTGAGCGCAGGTCTCTGCTGATGTTAGTTTTAAGTTTTCTATTATTATTTTGTTGGCGTTAATATTAGAAAGAATTAGATACCAGTATTCCGTTACTCTTCATGAGAATTAGAGTTACAATCAGGTTCCGACGCATGAGGAATCGTTTCATTTTCTTATATTTCTGTCATTTTCTGGACGCTAAAGGGAAATTGTCGAAGGAAATCTGTATAGTGACCAAATAACAATGATACTTTTTTCAATTGTTATGTTGCAGCAGCTGTCAAAATATTTAGTAAGGTTTGCCATTTCATTATGCATCGTTTCACGCTTGCCGAACATGCTGAAATTATTAAGAAATAATCGAAATTCCGGCTCAGTTGTAAATACGCAATGTGAATTTCGCATCAATTCGTCGCACCGTGGAAAAGTTTGAGCGTGAGTACACTCTTTGGGACCTTAAGCCACCAAACAGGCAGAGATTGGTGCGAAATGAAGACAATATAGCCGCCATAGCGTCCAGGCCAGTATCGAAGAAGACCCAGAAATATGAATTCGGCCGAACAGCTGAATTGGGCATCGCCAGAGAGTCAGCCCAACTTATTTTGCCGTGATCATGCGACTTGACACCACTCGATTGTTTTCTTTGGACGACAAGTCCTTAGTATACGCTAACAAGCCAATCACTTTGGACGAGCTGACATGCGAGACGCTATTGCCAGAATAACGTCGTACATATTGGATCGAGTCATCTTAAATTGGACCAACCGCTTGCAGCGCTGCCAGCGAAGCCGAGGCGGCCATTTAAATGATGTGCTATTCCACACATAATGGCATGAATTTAAATTCAAAATAAAGCCAGAATCAATCTTACATCTCACACGGTTGTTGTTTAATTTACATTTTTTATCCTATCGTTCTTATCTGATCACTGGTCAGCCTTTGTGTGTAAATTCGGAAACCCATCATTGCATTGATAACGGTCAATCAGCACTTCCACATGTTCATTAATGCAAGCATTTGGAGTGGACGGAGTTGAGAAGCTCCTCACGACAAATAGACTCTTGAATGCTTGTCAGATATTCGAAACGCACATCCACTATGCCAAAAAAATTTTATTAAATATTACATTGATTACCCTTAAACCCTACCCAAGGGTCCAGCGCGATGATCAAACTAAACTTTAGTGAATGTTTCTAAAACTACGAAGCTTACGGTGGCGCCATTCAATATAACAACGTTAGTAGGCAGCAGGTAATCAGCTATTCATATGTTCATGTGCGGTACAGTCGTTTTTATAATAACGTCCGGGTCCCCTGGACCCCAGGGTAGGAATACTGTAACATTTTCAAGTTTTCGTATTTTTTTTTTTTTTTTGAAAACGCTTGCTTGGTAAGTGGATAAATTAAATAAATTTTATTTATTGAATAACTGTATAAAGATAATAATTAAAAACACTGTCCGTCAAAGTTCAAAAATCAAAAATTGTGTCGACTCTGCAAATAATGTGGTTGTTTTGATAGACAAAATCTGTCACAGGCACAGTTTATTCCGGCGGGCCAAACTATGGCCGTTGGCCGTTGTTTTATGGTATTCTCAACATAGTGGGTGTTAACTCATATGAACTCCTTAAAATGGCATCAAATCAACCCGAAAAAATTGCTCTATCCTTGCACAGGACCTCATCACGCCACAAAGTGAAGAACCATTTACTTGGCCAACTTTACTTGCAAATCTCCAGTCATTGGACGAAATGTGCATTCACAATAAAAATTAATTTTAATTAAAATGATTTTTAATTTTTGAAAAAAGAACATAAATAAGTTGGGGTCCTCTGGGCCCCATGGTAGTAATAGTGGTTTCCCGCGGATGGGTAGGGTTTAAGGGTTAAAAATAGTTTTTTTTTTGTCGAATAAAACGAACGAGTCCTGCTACGAAGATCTGAGGAATTTCTTTTGCATCGATGTTCTCAAACTGGAAGAGAACTAATTACCGCGTTGCAATCTACAATGGATGCCATCTATAGAGCAGCAATGGAGGTTTCGGTTTCGGGTCTCAATTGAAAAATGAAATACACACGTATGTACATACTACATAGTTATAAGAACGTTTTGCAGTCTCAAAAAGTAACCAGCTAGCTTTTCTTCAACAGCGGACGTCTACCATTTTATCTTGTGGCGATGTACAAATTGAATTTAAAAATATATTTTTTGTTTCTTCAGTTAAACGATATTTTGTGGTTTGACACTATTGTCTTTGATGTTACATTCTGTTCGTGATTTTATTCTAAAGAAACAGCTTCAGAGTTCTTGTCAAACAATTTGGCACTGTATTCGAAAATATGTATGTATGCCCATATACATGAATACTTCTGTGTACATCTTTACCTGAACATATGCATAAAAATAAGTGAATACAGAATAATACGTTAAATATTTGTGCTAATTCAGTTAAGTTTTTTTTTTTTTTGGCATAGATATTAATACAGCCCTATCAGTCTGCAATTAAGTGTTATCTTATTGACATACCTAAAAAATATTGATGAAAGAGTTTTATTATTTCTATATTTAGGTATGTGTATCCACAAATAATATCAATATTTACCATTATTTGCCAACGCATTACTTTTCATTATTTGTTAATGAATTCATATCATCTTGACGCATTAGCGAATTATTACAGAAAAATATAATATTTAGGGGGAGGTGGGGCACCTTGATACGACTTTCGTTGGGACTCAAGCAGCATATAATGACAATAATAAAGTAAAATATTTTATGTGTTTAGTGTCTTTTTTACTAGCTTATATCAGACGAATTTACTCTTAGATTCATTCACAAAAAATATTAGGACCTATTTATTAAGATATGGAATATTGTATCAAACTTACCCACTCACGGGGTACATTGATACATGTCAGTGGCACTTCGATTCACAGCCTATTAATCAGTATTTATTGAAAAACTTCACTTAATAAAACAAGTTTTTATTATTTTTATAGCATTAACATATTAATACAACCAGTATTTAAGTATTTGGTAACTCATGTGAACTTAAGTTTAAATTAGTTTTATTTTAAAATACCTAAATGCTTTCGCTTTTTAGATAAATCATTCAACACAAGGAACTTAGAATATTAAGTATAAAATAAGCAGTCTTCTGATTGTGATAATCAGTTTTTAGATAACTGTCATTAGCACTTTTAATATTTAGGTATTAAATCAGCGTTTATTTTATTGTCAAATATCTACTTACATAGAAATGTTACAAGGAGACAAATTAATCTCAAAATTAAGGAGAGAATCTGTTCTGCAGGTGCTTTTCTTGACTATCGGATTCGGTACCTTCAGGATAGTGTCAGAAATGTTAACAGAATCCTTATCTTAAATATCAGGGAATACAAAAGTTCCAGTCGGCCTACGCTTCAAGAAAGAAACGTGAAAATCATTTCCTACACTCTGTTCTTTCATTAATATAATTTTTCCAACAAATTGGTTAAAAGATCGCTTCTTTTTTGAGTTGATTACCTTTATTATAAGATAACATAATCCCCTTCCTGAAGATCATTGGTTACAGGTGGCGTAGTATTTAGTAGAAGATATGTGGGGCACATTAATACGCATCAAACTACCCTGAGGTCATGTGTATCAATGTGTCCGAACCGACTTTACCGAAAATAAATATTAAATGCGGTTAAACCGAACGTTTAATAATGAAATTTTACGTAAATATCAAATTATGAAGGACATATACTCAACAAAACAACTTCATATGAAATTGTTAGCACAAATATGCTAAAAAAAAAACTCACTCGAAAGAAACGACAAAAATTTACTTGCGGACAGCGAAACAGATTTATGTTTGCTGGGCGAAAAGCGATGACTGAACAGGGATGTCAGTCAGATATGTGTTTGCGTGTGTGCGTGGTTAAGTGGCCTCCTGCGTTACCCACATTTGTTACGAAATTCAATCGTTCAAAATCGGTCAGAACGATTCCAAGTCAGAGCGATTCTAAGGCAGATCGATTTGTTTTTCTATTTAACCCACGGTCTGTTTTTAAATGATCAAATTTTTTTGTTGTGAAGAGAAAGGACAATTCTTGTAATTTTCCATTAATCCTTTTTGACCGTCTTAGAGAGACAAAAAGTAAATGTAACACCTGGAGTTCAAAATATCATATTTAAATGAAATTCGCCACTAGATTGAGTGCTTAGAACGTCAAAATTATATTCTGTGTATTTGGCCTTGAAACGGTTAGAGGGTTAAATTCTTTTGTTTCTTGTTTTACCTCCAAGTGTTAGCCATCGGATACTGGTCGCTGCCCACACGGGCTCGACTTGCTAAACTTATAAGCGCGAGTGCTGATCAAGAGAAAATAGCAGCACTTTAAACACGTCAGCGGACTAATTCCCTCGATGGAACCAAAGGTGGTGTTAGATTTCCAGAATGGAAGCAAACCCTTATCTCCGACATATTCGGAGCTCAGGTCGCTAAGGATTCCCATGTACGAGTCAGAGTTTTGGAAAAGAGCTAGTGGCAGATGAGCCCCTATTGGGCTAGCGGCAGCGCTCACACCCCCGTAGCGGGTTACTGACACCGGTGCACCCGGCCCCTTATCCTAGGGGTATACTAGGATCTGGCCCTCCAGGTTGGGAGTTGTGCGTGAGGTTAACTACCTAACCACGTAAAAAAAACTATGGTTCCGAAACAACCAATAGCCTCGGAAAAGGACGAAGCTACTGTTGACAACCACGTTAAACGAAATAAGGACAACGACACGCTCGGATCTGTACGTGAAATATTCGATTCTAACACAGCTGAGATGTGAATTTAAAGTACCTGCTTCTTATGCCCCTATTCCATAACACAACTCAATTTATTCGAGTTGGCTGTCATTCAACTCCACTTTCGCGCAACTCAACGAATTTTTCATATTACATAAAACAACCTTTTCCAGTTGTGATTGTAAAAAATATTGCATACTTTTAGATGCGAATGACAACTACAAATTGACTACTTAACGTAAATCTAACCTCTGGTGGTCGAAGTAGTAAATAATTTTGCCAACAGAAACTCAATATTCAATAAAAACAGAATGAAAAGAAGTTTTGATTTGGTTTTTTTAATGATAATAATGATGAAGATAATATTGTTATTGTTGTGCGCATATGAAAATCTATCCGTGACATATTCCAATTCCAACTAGAAAAAATGCTAAGTAAAGAATATGCATTTGCAATGTGTAAATAACTTATGTTATTTTTAAATATTTACAAGTGTTTTTGTACTGAACACAGAAGCATTTTGCTTCGTTCAAATCGAAACCGAAGATTTGTTAAAATTGCATGGACGCTCGACTGCAATTGCAATACCACTACCACTTCCAAATGCTGAAGATGTAAAACTATTTTCTCCAACTGATGTGGACTATATGCTTTTAAACTGCACACATTTTTTTAATGACGTTATTAATAATAATGCATTATTTCATTTGTCCGATATACGTCTTTTTGTTCACTTTCCATCTTTCGTATCTCAACATTTACTCTCAAACAACTGCCTAAACCCAGTTGCTACTTTTTGACAGCTCTAGCAACCAAAACATAACTGCGTTGTCTACCATAATACCAGAAAAATTCCCACACAACTCTAGAGAGGATTCGCCCTCTTGGTTTTATGTTGACAGGCAACTCTTTTTCTCAGAGTTGTGTTCAGTAATACCGAATTTCAAATTTCAACCAAATTTCAACTCAACTTAACAAAAATTGTCTTACGGAATAGGGGCATTAGTTTCTTATCAAATTCAGTGAGAATAAATAAATTGTAAACTATGTCATGCAAAACATTCATTTCATATCAGAAAATACTTATCTTCTGCACTCGTATTATAAACATTAAGCGCAACCCTTCAGAAACACTTATAGGTAGGTACTCTGTAATTGAACACCTTTCCGAAAAACAGTGGTTGAATCTACCCACACACATCTGCTTCCGAATCACAGGGGTTTATTTTATTCAATTAGTTATTCGTACCTTTTTCAAAATGAATAATTTCAAAGTTCGCAAATCCGAATTTGACATGTGCGAAAATAATGGAGAAAACAACAACAACAAACAACTAATAATCAAAACACGAACGACCACACATAGATTTCACGAATTTTTCTTTAGTATTTAAAAGATGTCAGGTGACACTACGAACTATCATTAATAATAGATGATGGTCGTTAATCATTCAGTCGGGTGACCTAATCCGTTTCAGTTATTTAATAGAATATGAGGTTTAATTTTGACTTTCACTTATTTCATTTGATTTTAATGTACCGTTTCTAAAGGTACAACGATGTTGTTTTGCTCTTCAGACTGCAACAGTTTGATGAATCGAATGTTTTATTGTTATCTACTAATTTCCGTTTTACACAAGTCAATAAATCAGAAATGCCTATCGACTTACCTTGAGTTTTTACATACATTGTACGTATCGTACTCAGATACACGTATGCATAATTATGTAATACTATCTATCTATAGTAATGCGCCGCTAATCTGAATCAATTATTTATTGCAAGGGAGTATGCATTCGGATTATATCGAATTATTCGGATTAATGAGTATAGAACAATATTTGTGTTTTACGCTTTCTATTATTGGTCATTTCTAGAATAAAACTAAGTAATTAAAAGGGAAATCAATTAAAAAAATAAAAACTACCTATTATATGTACATTGAATTCACTAACAATGGAAATGTGTACCTGTACAGTTGTGTTTATAGTGCTAGATTTGAATCTCCAGAAGGCGAGTAACGTCTTAAGTTATATACACAAATAAAATTACAGTAAAGGCCATATTATGTATGTATGTACATTGTACATACATATGTATATCATTTTCAATCATATTATATAGATATATATAGATATTTTTGTTGATTGATAATCTTTTGATGTAGTAGGTACTGCATTGACATTTCGTATAAAATGTTTTGGTGTTAGTGCAAGTACGTGTAAATCTCGAGTTGAATCAGAGACTCACGAAAATTGATCTAGAGCAAAAAAAAAGTGCTTTTTTGGTCGGCTGGAAATGAAAATTGTACTAGAGAGCTAAAAATTGCTCGAGATGCTTTTTTTGCCCAATCGAAATCGACATTATGTATGAAATCTCGGATTGTATGAAAACAAATTGAGATTTGGATTAGCGCTATATTTGGATTAAAGGTGAATCGGATTATTGATTACTGTATCTACGAGTAGTATGTAGACCTCTGCGATTATTGAAGAAGGGAAGTTATTATTAATTTACGGGAACAGGATTGACTTAGCGTTACGTAGCAGTCAACGGGTCGTTTTTACAGCTAAACGATTACTCTTAACAATCCTTTTCTAAAATTTTTCTAAAGCATAACGTCAAAAATACATTAAATAGCTTAAATGTTGAAGATTATTGAAGTCAGATGTGTCCAACAAATAACAGAGGAATTGTTTGGAACATTAAATAATATCATATCGCCTTAGGGCTATTCTCTCGTATGTTTGAAGCCTTAAGAGCCAAAACACATTATGTTATTTTACTAACAACATGAGAGGTAGCAGACGCTATAAAGATATTTTGCAATAAGTGTATAGTTTTAAATGTTTAACTCAATTTCCTGCAATAACGGTAATACTCTTAAAAAGTAAAACAAAGAGTGAAACAACATCCAGACATTTTATTTTCCCATATTTTTTTTTTATTAGTTTACCTTGAAATAAAAGTAAAAATGGGGATTCAGAGAACTAAAACAAAATTGCTCAGAAATTAGAACCTCAAATTCCTAGAAAGACCAACGTACTCATTAACGTTGATATGAATTTATTGTTAGGATTTATAGAGAAAAACACGATTATTATTTATGTATTAACTTTTATTTATTTTAATCAGAGACACATTTCGTACAAATCGTCAATTTGACGACTCCGGGGTCTCTAGTGTTAATAGAATATCTCCTTCTGCAAGGAAACATATTAAAACATCTCCGAAAATAATACAGACACAGTTTTTCCAGATGAATGTACACATATTACATTGCCATGAGCAAATTTGTTTAAACATACACGTGATAAAATGTTTTAGAAACACCTTACGTCAAAAACTGGGCCGATTTGTAAATCATTCGTTTAGCATGTCATGCTGCTGATCTATCATGTTGTGTAGGAGTAAAGTGTGGCGTCTCTTTGAACGTTGCTGACAATTAAACAGAGATGTAAACGATTTATGAGTTAATTTCGATTTATTTTTAGCAGAACAAGTTTATTAGGCTTTACTCTCGTATCGTCAATCGCTCAATTTACTCCCGAGGAAACCAGTAAGTGAATGAAAATGAAACAAGATTGATGATAGAAAATCACTTTGGTGGTCTTATTCGATAGTACGAGTTTGGTTGCAGTAGAATTAAAGAAGAAGAATCGCCATTTACAAGAAAAGTACTTACGTATGATCCAACATCTCCGCGTTAAGTGTTATAAAATACAGCACCCATGAGCTAATACTTGAATAGTAACTCATATACGGATCGGAGAAATTAAAACACGATGAAAGAAGAATAAAAGTCAATCCATAGGCACTTTCAGAGAAGAAAATCTTTTCTTACAACAAATACGAGTGCTTCTGCTTACCCGTAGCTGTAGCATGGTCATGGAGAGAGAGCGGGAGAGAGAGAGAACGCACTTGTCAATTGTAACGCGCACCTTTACATTGACAATGAAAGCCGGAACCTGCAGTTCTAGGAATCGATACTGACCATGTTGACAAAAACGATGGTATGTGATTCGTGGCATTAACGTGCATGACATGGATAGTGTGTATTGATGATTTGCTAAAATAGTATGCTAACACTTTTGATTGTTATGAAAATATACGGGTATAACTAATCAATTTAAATATGAGAAGATTATTTGTGGAATTCGTTAGTAGGCTGAACAGTGAGGTGAGATACGAATTCAAGAATCTGTCTGACATCGAGTTTCAAGTTGTTTCTCTACTCCTATAATTTGTAAAGCGAAATTCGTCAAACACCAAATAACAAGTAGTAAAAAATATATGTTACACGTACACACAAATAGTTGTGAGAAGCTAGGCTTGGTCCAAATATTAACCGCCCTGTTCTGCATTCCACTTTTAGTGAATTTAACCACCAAAAGTGGAATTAGGTGTTCTGTATTCCGAACGAAATTATGAATGAATGACGATATGTTCGAAAGTAAATATATTGGGTGTTCTTCACTCCACTCGAAATGACAAACTTTAAATTCGTGTTCTGCATTCCGAAAACCCTTTGTTTTTAGTGAATTGAATTCACTTGAGTTTCTTGACGTGAATTGAATTCACATGCCGTGCAAAGTGAATTAATTAATTAACTTGATGATCAGAATGATTTAGAAAAATGTGAGTAAAAAAATAAGACTTTCCATTAGTGTATTAAAATAATTGATTTATTTAATAGGGGTAAACACAAAAATTAGAGGCAAAAGAGTATTTCTGTTGAATTACAATCAAAATTTTGCAAAGTGTTTTGTTAAAGAGGACAAAGCGTATACTAAGGATTTGTTGAGCAAGTTAGTATAACGCTTGAAGAGTGAACGTCTTCCAACGACTGGATAAAAAAGGTAAGAAATTGAAGTTTTTTATTCACATATAATAAAAAGTTTGCAAAGGGTGAAAGTGAATGTTTGTACCATCCAAGCAATCTAGAATCCCCGGATTTACCTTATTTTTCAAAAAAGAATCCATTTTTTTAAATATTTTTTGTTGGTAAATTATTAACTCGCGTTCACAAGACTAAAACATGGAACTGAAAATCTCAAATACATAATTTTGCAACGATTTTACAGCTGATTTTGACATTTCAAACAAATGAATCCGAAGTGGATTCCAAAAATTCCAATTCACTCGAAATGCAGAACAGGGGTAAACATTCAAAAATATTTGCTGAATAGACATCTAAATAGGTATAGGAGACCTTGGGGCACCCCGGACCGCGCCGCCTAAGTAATTATATACATAGGTATCCATTTATCACAACCGCATTAAAAGTAAGAATATGTAACCTAAGTCCTCCAGAGCAACTTTCCAAACACTTTTAGTACATGTTTAGATTTGTTTTTATGGCTTTGACCTGAGTTACATAAAAAAGTACTCATATCTTAACAGGTATGTATGTAAGTCTCAGACTCAGTCTCTGGAGAAGTAAAAAGTTGTAAGATAATAGGTACAACTTCTCCTTTACAAAATGATAGCTTTGTTTGGATAATTGTTGCTTCCCTTCAATTGTTTTCAAATTCGTATCTTGAAACACACGATTCTTTTCTGGTTTTACCAGTATATGTACCTACAAATATTATAAAATACCTGTTTATTTGCTTACATCATAACTAATAATAATTCGAGTTTTCAGTTCCGCGCAATTGCCAGTCCTACACAACATATTATCTAGACTCTAGACTTCTAGAGTGTCCATTAAGATTAAACAATTTCTTGTTTTGTTTTTGTTACCACAGCAAATGGACATAATAATAAAAGCCTTGAGCAATTAATATTACTACACCGACTGTTATCGTTAGTAATTAAATAAATGTGTGTGCACCGTTAAGTGGTTTGTGAAAAGCCACAAGTGAAAAGTGACATCGATGGGCAAACTCGTAGGTACACCCCACTTTATGGGAATACAGCAGCAGTACTACAAAGGAAGCCTAAATCATCGATAATTTTGTATTTTATAATTTAAAGTAGCCACCATAATAATATTTCTGGTTTACTCCCTTAAATGGCAATGCTTAACAAATTAATTCGAATATTTATTCTCGTGTAGGTAACTAAACTATTAAACAATTCTAAATGATCTGTTCCAAATATGAAAGATTTATCAACTCAGTGTTACCATAAAAAGCATACATGTATGTGTGTACATCGAGTAAAACATTAAAAATCCAAAACAAGAGATGAGCTCACTTTCCTGTCGAATCGAAAACGGCGCAAACTATACAATCCATTGCCTCTGACTGTGTGTTTGTAGTATCTCAATCTCAAACATACCCACCGCCACCAAACACATATCGTATATCGATTTCACAACAAATATACATGTCGCCACCCACACATGTAAATTGTATTTGTATATTTTTCGATTTAAAATTTACTCAAAAAAAGTGCTGATCTTTGAAATTGGAATTTAAATTATGGAATAGAGGTTCTAAATAACAAAAAAAAAACACGCTGCATGTGTAGGTGTCTACAGGCACATTTGCTCATCATTAAACAAAAAGGAACGAACAATCCGCCACAACTCAATTAGAATGTTTATTATGAATCTCATTACAAATTTTATCGTTTGTATAAATATAAATTTATGGCAATCGAGGGGAAAAATATGTGTAGACAGAAAGAACTCTTCTGCGTAGACACAAAGCAAATGTATGCAAAAGGCCACTCAAAGTTCCACTCAAAACAAGATGTATTGAGTTGAAATTTTGACTTCAATACAAAGAGAGTAGGTCTCCTCATTAATGTAAATTTAATTCCTAATACACAGGTTAATAAAAATAAAAGAAACGAGGGCCCGATTTGATCCTTTTTATTTTTCAAACAATAAAGCCTGTCTTATGCCTAAGTGCTTTAGTCTTTCACGGTGGACAATGATTCAATCACGTCTATCACAGAATCCGTCGTACTCGGAATTTTGCTACGAACCCCGAAAAACCTATCACAGAATCCGTCGTAGTGGAATCCAAATGTGCATTGCCGCACTTAACAACTTACCACTTTTTACGAAATTCAAAATTCGTAGCAAAAATGTCCACTACAATGGATTCTGTGATAGTTCTTTCGGGGTTCGTAACGAAACTCCGAATACGACGGATTCTGTGATAGACGTGAATGATTTCAGCTTCGTCCAGTGTTGTAGGTATACCATGGAATTTTTCGTTTATCCTGTGGAAAAAAGGTCAGAATTTTTAACAAAATATAGTTCTTGGCAGGATGTTTTATCTTTTACCCTAAATGCCAGTCCGGAATATATTCCCGCAGATTGTGAATCTGTAGTTACCTTGAAGAAGTGCGTATGGAAGTAAGTAGTCCCAAAATATTAATTCCAAAGATTAAATGCAAAAACTATCATAATCCTGACTCAAATGGCCTGCGTTAATTACAGAGCCTGAATCTTAGAAGAAATGCTTCACTTCAAATTCTTGCAATAAAACAATATTTCAGGGAAATGCTTGATAATTATGTCGAAAGCCAAGCCGCAATAAAAGCTTTACAACCAACTTCGACAAGATCAAAACTCGAAATACATCTACAACTAACACGGTGATCCTCTTCTAGGTGCCTGGACATATGAATGTATCCGTAGACAAAAGAAAAAAAAACTGATGACATGACTCGAAACAGGACTGATAGGCATAGTTGTAAGGCTAATCGAAGACCCAACAGCTACACTATAGGTACATAAAGCCAAAAAGACATTGAATCCGTCAAGAAAGCTATTAAGTGCTGATGCCAATTACACACTTGCGCTATAGCCTTTAGTCTGTGGTGAATACGGGTCTTGGTAGCAACTTCTTTTTAGGACTTGAAGGCCTGCAAAACTCTCCCACCTCTATGCAGACTGTGAATTCAATATTACGATACGACCGTTGACATGAGCTGTGTAGGTGCAGCAAATAGCACTCAATCTAGATCAGGCATTCAGTTCCTACAAAAACCTCGTGTAACGGTAATTGGTAATAATAAGATCAAGGCGTCAACTCTGGAATTTTATGAGTCCCTAATTTTTATTTTCTATGAGCAATTTACCAACCTGTTTGCTTACTGAAGCAGAGTGGTAAAAATCAGGTAAATTTTTTAATGAATACATGTACATATGTACGTTAGATATCGAAATTACTGACCACAGTTAAGATGTTAAGTTTTATTGTTCGAATAAGTTTGGAGTTAAACATAACATAAAAACCATAGCAAATGCCAATTTATTGAGCACAAAATATATTTTCTCCTCTAGATCAATTTGTATTTGGTAACACCTTGGTCGCATCCCACTCAAAGAGAAACCTTGACTCGAACTCGATCGTTCCACAAATGGATATGGCGAACACCACTTCTGCTTGAGTTTTCCCATTTGCTTCACACTTTGTTTTGCATTTGGATGTGCATACATATATACTATCCGCCTGTGTCCATATATTTTCCAATTCCAACACATACACTAGCAAGGCAAAGCCGAATTCGAATAGCAGAACAAACACAGCTGTATTGTTGTTTTTCAACGTCTTCGCCTTCCTCGTCTTCCATTCTTATTTAACTCATTCTTTGCGTAAAATAAGAGAGGCAAATATTCAAAGCATTTTTTTGCACTGTTGGGTAATTTACATCAAATTCATTCGTCTTCAGTTTCGCGTATTTATCTTTTTCTTTGTTATTTGGCTTCGATTTCACTTCCTCCACTCATCAATCATCTTTGACTCACCTGGATCGACCAATTTGAGCATAACTCCACCGATGTGCTGATCGCCGCGTACTCTTAGGACCTTCTCCACCTGAAGGTCTGTGATGAAAATCCTCAGATTCCATGTATTATCGCCGACGTGAATCATTTTGATTTTCTCCTTTTTTATATTCTCACTTTTCACACAATTATGTTTTTATTTTTTTATGTAGACTTTTATCTTTTTTTATAATAAATATATTTGTTTCGCTCACTCCTTCATGGAATTAAGGCAATCACTTTTTTGATAAAATGCGAAACATGATAAGGCACACTGTTTCAAATTATCGTTAAAACTACGAGAAGAAATATTTAATTCCCAAAATGTGGGTGACACTCGGTACAACGAGAAGGAAAACCAAAAAAGAAACACAAATAATTAGAAAAGGAATGGTAAAATGATTGTTACAAGCGGCGGCGAAACAACACTACTTTATCACACGACAGATTCAACTCAACTGACGAAGGGAGCCGACAGATGAGTTGAATTGGCTGAGAAGATATGGACAAAATCTTAAGTGGGTAAACAAAGAGAATGGAGTGAGTTAGTGAGTGTGGTTTTGGTTTTATTTTCATTACCATTTCCAGTTTAAGAGAGTAAATTCGGAAGAAATATTAATTTTAAACATGAGTGTACCAAACGAGGAGTGTGTCAATGCTTATGAAAACGTTTTTGTGGGTTTACGTACATGATAGATCAATCTTAGATTCAAACCAGGTTCTTTTTTTTTGTTCACGAAAAGCTGAATTGATTTATTCAGCATGAAATATTCAGAACTAGATGTCCCGCCCGGCTTCGCCCGTGTCTAAAAACTATAGTGTTACCTACAATACATACATTGCCATTTTGTTCGAAGAATCAAAGACAGTGCGAACGCACCCCAAGGTTTGCAGTCTATCAATAGCTGTGTTTTTTTGAAACGCAGCTAGCCAGTAGTTGCTAGCAAAGTCAAATTTCACACGTAAAACAAATACAACAACCAGCTGGCTACAACTCTTGATTTTATCCGCAGCCAAAAGCAGCTGGCTAGGAATTTTACGGCTACTCATCGTCAGGGGGCGCTGAAAGCGATTTGTAGAACATTTGACAGACTGCCGTGTACGAAAATTATATAATTTCAATTACTAAATGATGTTTCACAGAAATAATCCACTATATTATGATTTCATATCACTTTATATAAATCATCCATTGAATAAATTACCGAAATTAATTGTTTTCACAACAAATAAAAAAAAATCGATTTGGTTGAATGCCGAATACTTTGACAGTTCACACTTAACAGCTGATCGAAATCACACGCATACGACCGAAATCACACACACCAACTTGGAGGTAAGTCAGCTGGGTTCGGCTGGCTGGGAATCGTTTTAATGAACAACTGGCTAGCTACGTTTCAAAAAAACACGCCTAATATATACAATCCACAAGTTTGGATTCTAAGTATTTGTAGTTTGAATAAATGACATTTCGCAAGAAAGTGGCATTAGTTAGTGATTTTATTTTTACATTAATTTAAATAATATTGCGAATAAATTATTTTAAAAATCAGCCTATAATAGGCACAGGATGTTAATAAACTGGAATACAAAGTTTTACTTCATTGTGTGCATTAATTTTTGTGTTTGTCTAACCGTAAGCTTGACAGGTAAGAGCGTCACACTGAGATTTATATATTAATAAGATAATGTCGATTGGCATACGTATAAATGAACATGATATTCTAGAAATTCTTTCAAGATAAAAAAAGCTCTTAAAAATAATCTGTAGCTTTATCAAGGCTTAGGATTGGTTCAAGAATCCCTACGCAACACATCCTTGTTGGCATCACAATGGATCTTTATTGATCTAAGTGGAACCTTGGAGGAACATACAGTGGTAGTCGCTTATATTGCCCTCGCTTATTACGACCATCTTCCCTTCATTTGCTTGATTTCTTTATATTTTAAGCTATTCTACCGTTGGATACGAGTATAACGACGACTTCGGATATAACGAACAATTTTCGAAAAGAAATTAATCGTTCTCATCACTTACATAATGTATAATGATGGAATTTTACATAATGATTGCAGTTGGATAATCGTTTATTGTTTTTATTTTCGTATGCAGCCATGAGTTCTGGAAAACACATGAACTTTTCTATAGAGGAAAGGACCATCTTCCGTTTGAAGTAAGTTGAAAAATAATGTAAGAACACAGGAGTTTGCCGTTATTTTTTTTTATAAACCTTAACTTGTGTACTTACTTACTAAGGTGACGGTAAGGTTCGGGGTAGATCAAAGCCTCAACCAACAATCCCTTCCTGGTAGCACGGTTCTTAGCTAGTTGCCTCCAGTTGCGCATCCCAAGTTGGATTAGGTCTTTTTCAACTTGTGCGCTCCACCTTAGGCGAGAGCATCCTCTGCTGTGTGCTGATCCTTCGGGTTAGAATCGAATATTCTCCGAGCCTGAGCGTTGATGTCCATACGCTCTACATGTCCTAGCCATCTTAACTTCCCAATGCGCGTTTTTGGACCAGTCGATATCGCTGTACAGCTTGTACAGTTCGTGATTGAATCTTCTACTCCAAAATCCGTCAACGCAAACGGGAACGAATATCTTACGGAGGATTTTTCTCTCAAAGCGACCAAGGATATCTTCATCCGCTTTCGATAAACTCCATGCTTCAGCTCCATATAGCAAGACTGTGATGATAAGGGTCTTATGTAGAGTATCCTTAGTCGAGCGGGAAAGGGCTTTACTACTCAATTGCCTTCTTAGCCGAAAGCAGCAGCGATTGGTAAGAGTAATTCTTCGTTTGATTTCCGAAGAGATGCCATGTTTGTTTTATGTTACAGCAGATCCGAAGTCGACAAAGTCCTTTACTACTTACTATTTACTTATGTATTGTAATATTCCAGCCCAGTCGTGGGTTTTTCTATCCGCTGTGGATAGAAATATAAGATTCGTTTGGATAAAACCTTACTCTGTATTCAATAATTAAACACTAGTCTTTTTCTAGCAATTTCACACTTTATTCAATTATCGCTTCTTATTTCCATAAACACATTACAATGTCCTCGATCTCTTTATCTTTTACAATCGCTTTTCACAATCTCTTGATTATCTCATTAACAATTTCAAATACAATTACTTGTCAATCACTTTTCCTTTATTATCACACTGTATCACTTTTCAATAAAACTCATGATTGGGAAAAGTGTAAACGAAATGTTGTAATGTGTTTCTCGAAATAAGAAGCAATAAAGAGTGAAATTGCTAAAAAAAGACTTGAGTTTAATTAATTCAGAATAAGGTATTATCCAAAACGAATTCTTAATTTCTATCTACAGGAGATAGAAAACCCATGACTGGGCGTGAATATTACAATACAATGAACTCATTCTCTGTGAATGTTTTCAATACTGCTCTGAATACTTATGGAGTGCAGTCGGATATAGCGACCGTGCGCCAGTTATAACGATCACATTTGCTCGGCCGTTCACCGTCGTCATAAGCGACTAGCACTGTATATGCACTACTCCACCGAGATGACTCAGTAGTCCGAACCGTGTTCCAATCACTCGAATCTCGAACTAATTATTTGATAAACTTTGGAGTCAATCAGTTCAATGATTATATCAGCACTTTAAAAGTTTTAGTCCACTAATCTACGATATCGTCGAGATCCATTTCTACTCCAAAGCAATTTATTGCTGATAAACACACAAAAATTAGATAACCATAATAATGGCGTACAATCTATCCAACCGACATATTGACCGGCAGGCGATTCAAACGTGTGCATATATTTAAGTATCGACATTGGTTTACGCGACTGTCATACTAGCTGCCGTCGAACTGGTCACTCGGAGTTAAGACACCGATTCCGTGGTATGAACAAGCGCAGTATTCGTTTAACTCTGGTGACAATGGGAGCACTAACAGTAGCTGTGACGCTCGCGTTCACTATGAGGCTCGTCTTAGGACACAGCGCGGCAATGGTTAGTTATTTATTTGCATAAAAAATATATTTGTTTTTTCTAACCGAAATTTATAATAAGTGCAGTTAGTTAGTGCTGTGTGAAAAAGAAGAAACGATTTATTAAAAACTGTTTATAGTAAGTGCGATAAAAGATCAGGTTTTGCAGACGCTTCCTTTATTAACATTGAAACGAGTTTTGCTTTGTTTTCAAAGTGATGTGAACGATCATACTGTGAACAATCAAAAGAAATGTACATATATCTACACATGTAGACAAGTGTTTCAGTGAATACTTCTAACAATGGGAGGCCAGAAATGTGTCTGCATACTACTACGCCTCTGCCTTACCACACGCTTTCCTCGGCCGCTTATCACAAAGTTTGGTTTGGTGCATATACTCGTACCAAAAACAAGGTTAATCAAAAATAATACTCAAATTTAATTCTAAATGTGGAACATGTTTGTGGTTTAAATTTTAAGTTAAATAAATTAAGATAAATTTAGATGGAAAACTTCCTTATATGAGAAACTGCAAACTATTGATGTCTGTTGATGTATTTCGGAACTTGTATCTATAATTGCCAATCGTATGACACAACGGGTCGTATGCTAAAAGATGAGCACGAGCTCGGAGTCAGAGCTGACGAACTTGAACTCACATGTGAGACCGATTGTGTAAAGCGGAACTCGGACTCTGTTTCATATGCAAAAAAATGAGCTCGTTCTCAACAGCTCTGACTTGATGACTTTGAGTCAGATCTCATTTAAATTATTTTAATAAGAGGAAGAGGATAGAAATGTGTGAAAAATCTAAGAGAATCGCAGCTAACATCATAAATTACAAGGGATTTGAAGAAAACAAAAAACTTATTTTTCGATTTTCCACGAAGTACGTTTTTGGTCAGTTTTCCTTGTAAGCCGACGACTTTACATAAATGTAAAAATATAGCAACACCGCAGAGATTGCGTTCATTATTGTATAAAAACTGTATTTTTAATGTATGCGCTTGGTAACACTTGCGTCCAATAATAATGTTGTTATTTGGTTGCGGAAAGTTTACTGATGTGTAAGTTTAGGACTCATGTGAATATATTTGATAGACTTAAGTTATGCTTAACAAATTTTTGAAAAAAAGGATCCAGGCTAAGGTTTTGTTGTATTTTACATTGAAAACATGTTGCGGAAACATGTTTAGCCTATATAGGTTTGAAAAAAAAACACGCCTATTATAAGGGTATTCCTATCCCCTTTAGCGTATGTAGATTATAAAAAAAAAAAAATAAATAAAAAATGGCTGTCTGAATTCTATTTGGTGCAATATTGGGTATATGTGTCCTACCTACACACCCTAAGGCCTAAGACATTAGGAAACAGGTTGTCTGCAAGTCTGCAAATAAGTTCACTGTTGATATTTGGGCGCTTCTTGAGTCTGATAAAAAATTTTCTTATCACAAATAATAATTGCGGAATATTCCTTGAGATTGTATTAAATCTTTTCAAAAACAGTAATCTTTGTCTTCTGCGTATTATCATTTTCCTCCTTTCTAGCATTGAGAACTGGTAGTTTAAATTTGGACCATTCACTAAATTTAGAATTACCCTTAAAATATGTTTTAGCCCCATTTTGAAACACACAGCAACCTCAGAAAAAAGCATCTGTCAAGTTTTTACTCGCATTCTTAGAAAAATATCAGTATATGTACATACAACATACATTTATGTAGGTACATTGTACATATGTTTATGTACATTTATGAACGCAATTTATACTGATGTTTGAATGCTGCAACAATACAGAATTATTTGGGTTCCCTAAAATATACAAGTAAGTCTGCGGTGAACTTACTGCAAACAGTTTACATTTATGAACTTGACCTATGTACATATATAATGTGCATACTAGCTTAACCCGTGTCCTTTGCCTGGCATTAAAAAAACTTTTTTTTCAATTTTTTTGTATTTTTTTTTGCCTGTCACCGTATCTTCATTTTAAAAAAAAACCAACTAAATTGGCTAAAAATTACGGGCGGTAGAGGGAAACATACGCATTTTGCCACTAAGTTTTATATATGTATGTACATATATAGATTATATTTAGGTAGCCAAAAATCAAGCAGTTAAATAAAATAAAATTCTTCAGCTAATTATTTCACTCCCACTTCACTAAATCGATACAGCCGACGAAAATCTTCACTAACTGGACACCTCACTTTTTATCAATTCGATTTGTAATAAAATTTACTTTAAATTCAATTTTACATGAGCTGAGTAAGGAAATACCCATACTTAACTATTTATGAGATCGATCTCATGCAATCAAGCATTTGCTCATCTTTTTGCATATAAAAACAAGCCCTGTCTCACATCGAGCTTTCAACGCTTTGAGATCGAGCTCACCACATGAGATCTTACTCGGTCAGTGTATTTTGCTTTGCATACTATGCTAAGCAACATCTCAGAAAAGTGAGTGAGCTTGAACTCATCTTTTAGCATACGACCCAACTTATCTACTCGCAAAATGTACCACAATGACAATATGGTACCCTGACAACTCCAAACAAGAGCGTTCAGTTTTATTTAAATTTTATTTTGTTTTTAAATACAAATAAAATTTGCCTTATTGAATAAAAAAAAACACAAAAATGCAATCTAGCATTAGCCTATGCAATCGCTAATTTATCATAATACAAACAGTTTTTTTTTTTAATTTAGGGGCAGTTATTTTGATAGCTTTTTGTTGATTTTAACTACATTACTACAGTTTTCCCGAGTTTTCTGCCCGGTAATGAAAGCTGTCCGTTTATATGAATGCATTTTGAATGGGAAATTAAAAATTGGATCCCCAAAATGGGGTCCGTTAATGCGAGTTGTCCGCTAATGAGAGACTTCACTGTACATATTTTTAATTTTGTGTTTGTCATTTGTATTCAAATTTTAACCGACCGATCAACAAAATTAATTTCAATATAAAAATATTTTAGTTACCAACATGACCTCCGAATGAACGTGCTCGAAATTTAATTATCCGCTGACAATGATCAGCAATGACATTTTTATAAAATTGTCTATAATTTAATTAATTATGTTGAAGTGAGACTGATTAGTGACGTGAAGTAAGAATAATTTATATCGATATATTGTATGTACTTAGGTACCACATGCATAAATGTTTTATTTGCTTTTTTGTGTTATGCCAAGATCGATAAGCTTTAAAGTACGAGCATGTGTTGATTTCTTAAAGTGTATATTACATTTCTAAATTGCATTGAATTAATGTTGGGCCAATTAGCTCTTTTTGAAGAAACTTTGAAAAAAAAAACACGCCTAACATTAATATGTATCTGCACAAGAAATTTCGTGTGCTGAGACTCGTAGCATGGGGAAATTTCTTACTCTCGCGTAGCACTCTCACCTATTTTAATTCGGAAAAATCGAGAGATTAAAAGATTTAAATCAATTGTTTTCGATTAATATTTTATTGTTTAATTGATTAGTAATGTTTAATGAAATCTCATTCCAGGCTATTTCAGGCTACTTAAAAAGCTGCAATAAGCGACTTTTTGTCCTACTATTGTTTGTCGAACTCTTAAACTTAACGACCAAGCCATCCCCGCACGTTTTTAATTATGTTAAGGTCCAGTGAGTATGATGGCCATTCTAAAAAATCAACACCCTATTGCCTAATTCAGTTTTTAACAGCTCAAGCAGTATGAATTGGGGCGTTATCTTGTTAGTAAATCCATTATGTTATAGCGGTCCACAGATCTCAGAAAAAATTGGAAAAACCCCTTGAAGTATACCTTTGTCCGAGTTTTTCGTCATTCTGAGCGATGGAGCATCCAAATGCCATTTGACTTGGGAGAGACAATGGCAGTTTGTGGTCTTCTAAGACGATATTTGAATGGGCCGAACAGATTTATTTTTATTTCCATTAAGAAAAGAAAAACTCTGTTTGGACCGAAGTGGGTAGACAATAAGACACTCTTTAGGAATACAACAACAAAAAGCTTTCCTTATTGAAACTCTGAACCTAATCAAGTGATCGGCACTGTACCTCTATTAAGCCACTTTAATTATAGGCGTGTTTTTTTTCAATCCTATATAGGCTAAACATGTTACCGCAACATGTTTTCAATGTAAAATACAACAAAACCTTAGCCTGGATAATTATCCAGGCTTATTTTTGAATGGAAAGCTTTTTCGAAATCTATATAGATTTGAAAAAAAAACGCGCCTTATATAAAATAATAAGTAACACAATTCAACAATTCCACTCATATATAGCATATGTATGTATTTCAAAAATTATACGATTTAAAATTAAATGCAGTTCCATTACGAGTGCCATTTCACATGACACCCGAAAAAGAGTGCGAAGACTCCGTAATGGAATGAACAACTTTATGCACACCACTGGACATTGTGTAAAGCTCAGCTTTTCAAATAATGAATATTTGAGAGCTTCCGAACAAAACTTTACCATCCACATACCCATTATACCAGTCAATCAGACAGTGTCAGAGCTAAGAGCCCCAGCGCCAGCGATCGTGTCGTGGCTTAAAATTAAATAAAACCAAATGGTTTGCTTCATACTAGCATTTTTGCATTAAATCATTTAATTCTAATTTCGATTATAGGCTTTGAAAAATCGCAAAATTTCCATCGACTATGAGGAGAATGTGTTCCTCATGGATGGCAAGCCGTTTCGATATGTTTCGGGGTCTTTTCATTACTTCCGTGCGTTACCGGATGTCTGGCGAGATCGGTTGAGAAGTATACGAGCAGCTGGGTTGAATGCCGTTGATACGTGAGTACAAATGTGTTTCCAAATAGTTGATAAAATATAAAACTAGATTACAGCTATGTAGAATGGTCCTTGCATAATCCCAGGGATGGGGAGTACACCTTCGAAGAAATAGCGGATGTAGAAAATTTTATTCAGATCGCTGAAGAGGAAGGATTGTATGTGATCTTAAGACCCGGGCCATACATCTGTGCCGAACGAGACAATGTACGAGTGTTATTATAAGTCGCCTACAAGTTTCGTATAAATGCTAAAAACTAATTTTTCCCTGTAGGGTGGCTTACCTTATTGGTTGTTCACAAAGTATCCTGGAATTAAACCACGAACAAGTGATCCTGACTATATTCGTGAAGTAGCAATTTGGTATAACAAACTAATGAGCAAAATGCAAAAGCATCTCTACGGCAATGGAGGACCAATTATTATGGTGCAGGTTGAGAACGAATATGGCGTATTCGATGCATGTGACAGGGACTATTTGAATTGGCTACGCGATGAGACTGCAAAATACGTGCAGAGTAAAGCTTTATTGTTCACCACCGATATTCCAAATGATCGGATAAGTTGTGGCAAAATTGATGGTGTATTTGCCACAACTGACTTTGGCATAGACAGAAGTAAGTTCATTCTATGTGCTCCATGTAAAATCAACAAACCATTTATTAACAGTTGATGAAATCGATAACATATGGGCAATCCTAAGGACCGTGCAGCCAAATGGACCACTGGTGAACTCGGAATTCTACCCTGGATGGCTGACGCATTGGCAGGAAGAAAATCAACGAAGGGACGGAGTAGCTGTTGCGGAATCACTGAGGTAAGATAGTTTTCAAAAAATATTTTTTTTATTCTAATTTATTTACTTTTAGAAAAATCCTTGCATACGGTGCAAGTGTCAATTTCTACATGTTCTTTGGTGGAACCAACTTTGGTTTCACGGCTGGTGCCAACGACGGGGGTGTTGGAAATTACACTCCCGACATAACGTCATACGACTACGATGCTGTAATGGATGAATCAGGGGACCCTACTCTAAAATACATGCTTGTGCGCGAGGTGTTAAAAGATTATATGACCATGCCAGCTATGGACATACCCAAAAGGACCCCTAAAACCGCTTACGGCTCAATAGAACTAAAACCAATTGCAGATGTACTTTCCGAAGACAACCTGAAAATCCTAGCGACATCATATGTCGAATCGAAATTGCCCCAAACCTTCGAGCAATTAGATCAGTATTCTGGTTTAGTTCTCTACGAAACCACTCCGCAAAAGCTACAGATAGATCCGACACTTTTGACGGTAAATGAGCTACGTGACCGTGCTCTAGTTTATATTGATGGAAGTTTCATTGGTACACTGTCACGTCAGAATGGGATAAACTCGCTTCCTTTGACTATTGGATTGGATCAAAAGCTGCAGATTCTTGTGGAAAATCAAGGTCGGATCAACTTTAATATTGCCAATGATACTAAAGGTATTCTGGGCGCAGTGACGGTCCAGCAATTGGATGGCAGTTCCTTAGAACTATTTGACTGGATTTCTAAATCGCTGCCATTGGAAAGTGAACAAATTCAGCAGTTGTTAGAATTTCATAGGTTGAATGGTAATTTTTCCGAGCAGCGTGGAATTCTTTGGAATGGACCAGCCGTTTTTTATGGAATACTAGATGTAAATGGAGAGCCAACGGACACTTATCTAGATACCGACGGTTGGGGAAAGGGTATCGTATTTATTAACGGCTTCAACCTTGGAAGATATTGGCCATTGGTGGGACCACAAATAACAACCTATGTACCCAGGCATATCCTGCGTAAGGGATCAAATGAGATAGTCCTTGTGGAGTATCAGAAGACGCCCTCTGATTCCCGGATATACTTTTCCGAAACTGCACGCTTAGATGGCCAGTAATTCATTAGTTTATTTATTTGTTTCCAATTGAGTGATGCATTTTGGAACTGTTTTTTTTTAATAAACATTTCGATGAAATGGACATATTTTATTTTTAAACAACTAAAGTTAGATATAATAAAGATTTGTTTCTTAACATTTTGAAGTTCCTTTTTTTAAATAGTTGCACAAACACGCGACACGTAGAAATTGTTTAAATTGATAACCAAAATTAGCTTCGTATATTTGAACGATTATGACAAACAAAATAACCATCATCTTTGGTAAAATTGTTTCATCCAATAATAAGTTCACTTTTTGCTTATATACGAGTATTTAAAACCACTAACAACAGGCTAACTATGCTCGGCTTTCTAGGATTCAACGGAAAATCGTGCACATCACACATAGGATTGTAATTGTAATTGTACTAGGCCCTTTTGTGCACCGCGACCAATAGAGGTCTATTGTGCTGGCCTTTATTTCTTTAACACAGGGAAGTGCTGAGGCTCTTGATAAACCTCAGTACCTTCCTGGGTTCCATGTTCCATATTTCTTCAGAGCTCAGAAATTCTCTTTGCATATGGAGTACTCTGCCTTTTGCCACAGCAGGGCATTCACAGAGTATATGTTCCGTCGTTTCCTCCTCCTCCCCACAAAGTCGGCAGGAGTCGTCGTCGGATAACCCAATTTTTTTAAGATGGTATCTTAGTGGCCAGTGCCCCGTAAGAAAACCAGTTAATACCCTTAAGTCTTCTTTGTTGAGCTCAAGTAGCCTTTTGGCTTTACTGCGAGCTGGGTTAATGAACCTCTTAGCCTGCCTCTGGCCTTTTGATTTGGTCCAGTATTCAGCCAGATTGACATCTTCCCATTTCCTGATATTTGAGCGTACGTGACTCAATGATACCCCGAAGAAGGGTTCAGGACCGGTGAGTGGGCGAGAGGCGCCCCTTCTCGCCAGGAAATCCGCACGTTCGTTACCCTCAAAGCCCTCATGACCTGGTATCCAGGCAACGGTGACTATGTTGTCTTTTGCCAGGTCTTCGAGGAGGTTGAAACAGTCCAGTACTAGTTTAGACCCGATCGAGTACGATCTAAGGGCTTTAAGTGCTGCTTGACTGTCCGAAAGGATATGGATACGGGCACCATTAGTGCGTCTTCGTAAGCATTCACGGACACATATCTCTATAGCGTGCACCTCCGCTTGAAAGATGTTGGGTGATTTTCCCAGTGCTACAGCTCTTTGGAACCTAGGCCCACATACTCCAGCACCGGTAGCACCATTTTCCATCTTAGAACCGTCGGTGTACCAGATTTGTGATCCTGGTGGTATTACGAATTCGTTAGTTCTCCAAGTTTGACGGTCACATATGACTATCTTAAATTTTCTGGAGAAGCGGAGCTTTTTAAACATGGTGTCTGATACTTTAATCACAGGATCATCTTGGAACATTTGCAATATTCTGAGATGACCTATGGAATTGCCTATTTTGAGGTTTGATATATTGGGGAGCCTAAGGGCACTGAGACTAGCTTCTTTCTTTACAGAAATGTGTAGAAGCGGAAGGCTAAGCATTGCTCCTAGGGCTGCTGTTGGGCATGTTTTCATGGCCCCTGTTATACCAATGCATGCCAAGCGATATACCTTGTTAAGTTTGTTTTGGGCCGAGCTTTGTTCAGTTTTTGGCCACCATGCTATCGCTGCATAGGTGATCATCGGTTTGATGATCGTGTTGTATGACCAATAGATCATTTTTGGTTTTAAACCCCAGGTTTTGCCATAGAGGCGCTGGCACATGTACATTGCCCTGGTCGCCTTCCTGGTGACTTGATCAAGGTGAGAATTCCAGGTGAGGGCCTTATCTAGAGTTATGCCTAAATACTTGACCTCTTTTGATAAGTCTATTACCGTGTTATTCAGCCTGATCGGTTGTAATTCCAATTTTCTCTTTCTCGAGAACGGTAACAGGACAGTTTTTGACGGATTGATAGTCAATCCTTTGCCCTGACACCATTTGTAGGTTAAGTTTAGGGCCCTTTGCATGGTCTCCGAAATAGTGGAGTCATGTTTGCCCCTAACCGTGATTACCACATCATCTGCATAACCCTGTATTTTATAACCTGATTGTGTAAGATGATCTAGGAGTTCATCTATGACTAAAGTCCAAAGCAGAGGAGAGAGTACCCCTCCCTGTGGACAGCCCCTAGTGGCCTTAACTGTCTTTTGTGAGCCTCCATAGACCAAATTATTATTCTGCTTTCCAACATAGTTAGAACCCAATTTATGATCAGGGGGTCGATGCCTTTTCTGATCATAGCTACTTTTATGGCATCAAAGGAGGTATTGTCAAAGGCTCCTTGAATGTCAATGAAGGCACAAAGAGCCGTTTCCTTTACCGCCAAAGCCTTTTCAATTTGCATTGTGAGACTGTGTATGGCAGTTTCGGTAGACTTGCCAGATTGGTATGCGAATTGGCATACATGTAGCGGATTACTTTTAAGGAACTTGTCCCTTATGTATTGATCAAGGACTTTCTCCATGGTTTTTAGGAGGAAGGAGCTGAGGCTGATGGGGCGATACGATTTGGCCAGTTTTTCAGACTTCCCACCTGCCTTTGGTATAAAAACCACCTTAACTTTAGTCCAGTTCGTTGGTGTGTAGCCTAGAGACAGGCTGGATCTGAAGATCCTAATTAATTGTGGAATTAATAGATCTATTCCGCGCTGTAGTAGACATGGATAGATGCCATCTATTCCTGGGGATTTGTATGGGCTAAAGGAGGAGATGGCCCATCTCACCCTATCGTTCTGAAATATTCTTCCAGATAGACTATAATCCCGATTCGATGTCGTGAGAGCCTGGTGCCTCAACAATTCGGACGGATTTGTGTCTATGCAAATGCATTCTGGGAAATGAGTGTCAAGAAGAAGTTGACAGGTTTCTTCAGGAGTGCTTGTGAATTCCCCATTGTCTTTTTTCAGGGAGCAGATGCCGTTTGAGTGATCACGAGCGAGGACTTTTTGGAGGCGAGTGGCTGCAGGAAGGCTTTCAATGTTCTCGCAGTGCTTCTTCCACGTCTCTCGGCTGGATTTTCTCAATTCTCTGTTATAATCAGTAAGAGCTTTTCTGTATTGGCACCAGTTGCCATCGTTTTTAGCCCTATTGAACAATTTTCTTGCAGTGCGTTTGAGGACCTCAAGACTTTTGTTCCACCATGGAACATCTCTTTTTGTTTTCCTATTTTTTAAAGCACAGCTGCTTTCATAGGCAAGTGTTATATTGCTAAGAAGCTGTTCGGATTCAGTTTCCAGCTCCAGAGTAGTTCCAATTGGAGCTAGGGAGCGATTTAGATCCGCTTCAAGGATTAATCGATAGTTACCCCAATCAGAGGATTTTGGATTCCTGTAGACTGTGTTTCTTTCGGACCATGCCTCCAAATCGAATCTAATATGATTATGATCCGACATGGAGACTTCTCTGGAAACATGCCAGTTTGTGATGATATAATATATAAATGGACTCGCCAAAGTGAGATCCAGAACCTCTTGTCGAATCGCATTTATAAAGGTAGGCTCTACCCCTTTATTTACTACCACCAGATTGTTAGTACATATATATTCAAAAAGCGACTCACCTCTTTTATTTATATCGGTACTATCCCATACCGTGTGATGGGCGTTGGCGTCACAGCAAAGGATCCACTGGAGTCTCCTACCTCGACAATACTCGACCAAAGCCACTACTTCTGACGTTGGTGTATCAGGAGTGTCGCCAGGGAGGTAAGCAGAGGCGATGACGACCTTCAAAGCCCCTCCCATTTGACCAGCGTTTGGTATGGTGATGAGTGACGCCACCAGATCTCTCTGTATAAATTCTGAAATTGGAAATATTGTTAAGTTTTTATTTACCATTAATGCTGTTGGGAGCCCTTTGATGGCTCCTGAGATTGTCCACGGTTCTTGGATCGCGATTAAGTCCAAGTCATCTTTAATGAATCTCCTGCTAAGGACACTGTTCTGGATGGAGATTTATTTGAAGGCACTTAAGCTGCCTTCTGGTGTTGTTCGAGGATGAACTTAACATTTTTATTTTCTTTGGCGGCCCCTCTGTGCCACCTTTCTGCCCCTGCTGCTATTTAGCAAGGCTGCTTCTTCAGCGTCCCTTCTCTCCCATTTGCGAGGCCTGCCGGAGGCATGATGGTGAGGCTTGCTTCGGCTTCCTGCAGCGTTGGAAGTGGATGTTTTATTAGGAGCCGGGCTCCTGTTCGAGCAGGTGGGGGCATCTCTGGTTGTGGCTTTTGGTGTATTAGCCACAGTCTTTGCCAAATCTTGGGTGGGGACAGCAATTCTTGCTTTTAAGCCCTGAATGGCTTCTGAGCTAGTGGCTGTATCCCCCGTTTTGATGGCTTTAGTTTTCGGGAGGTCCTTAGTTCTCGGCCGTAGGTGTACCTCGCCGAAGCCGTAGCTGATGTTACCACCTGTGGCCTTTAGATGGGTAGCCGATGTTGGGTCTAGAGCTATGGTAAGCTCAACTATTGCGGCTCGCTGAACTCTGTTGAGTACCCTCCAGTCGCCCACCCTCAGACCGTTGTTTTGGCCTTTCACAAGGCCCAGAATTTTGTTTGTTGGGGTGTCTTCCCCAGGGAAATGGCCGACGAAGATTTGCGGCCGAGGAACTTCTTCCTCGTCCACAGCCTTGAGTTTGGCACCTTCCCATGGTACCAGGGTAGGAGCAGTTGCCTTCAGCCAGTTGTGCGTCATCTGGTCCTTGCACGTGAAAGCAAGCCAGCCAGGTTTGAACGTGCATCCTCGGAACTGGGGTTTGGTGACATTGTCCTGCTGCTGTATAATACAGTCGAGTACACTGTTTTGCGCCAACTTTAGTTGATCTGTAGACCATAAGGTTGCAGGGTAATCGGATGGAATTACTCCGATTTTCGAGCATATTTATCGAGGGTATTTATCGAGTTATTCCACTCTAGATCCGCCATATTCAGTTTTAAGCAGGGGCACCTCGTGCAGGATGTGGCTCTTCACCACGTATGGACGATCTTAGGAACTTTTGGCGACAGAGCGCCTAGTTCCCCTGGTCCAAACGGGACCTTGCCCCCATCACACATAGGATACATACCAACATAATGTATATGCATGTGTAATCGCACGAGAATTGGTTTGACGTAAACGACAGAATACAATTTATTAACAGTGAATGCAGTCTAATGTTTTTGTGGGCTTCAACCAGAAGTGTGATTGATGCATATTTTATTGATCGAGGATATTAAGAGATGTCTCTCGAGAGTCCAGGAACAATCACCCCAATTCTGATAGTCGTGTTTGCGAATCGCATACGACCATACACGTATTTTGCAATGTATTTGCAAATACGGTCGACTCTCGATAAATTGAATCTGTGGGGACTTGGCAAAAAGTTAAAATTATTGAGAGTTTTATTAAACGAAAGTTGTAATTATCGAGAGGAAATAAGAAATATTTCAAACTATAGAGAGCACGCACATTTTTTCAAAAATTATTTCATATTTATAAGTCGACTAATTACAAACCTACACGGTCAAATGCAAAATTAACTACGTAGACAAAAAAACGAGCAAAAAAATTTATCATTTGTCAACAAAAGTAGCTATACAGTTACGAACAAGCAACTTATTCCTCCGGTATTTTGTTTACGTATTCGTAAGTTCAAATTATCGAAAAGTTTCGTTGTCTACTTCAATTTATAGCGTGTTGTGTGGGAAACAGCCAGCACAATCGCTTCAAATTAACGAGTGTAGATAAATACAAAGGGTTTGTTTAATTTACCGAGTGATTTTCAAGGGACCAAAGAAAAACTTCAATTTAACGAGTGTTTCATGTTATCAAGAGTTTTATTTATCGAGAATCGACTGTACGACTTTCAGAATTGGGGTGAATGTACGGACGTCTTAACAGAAGGTAAAGAAAAGGTATCAGGAAAAACAGTCCTGTACAGAAAACAGTACAGATGACGGCGGAAGTATCACAGTACGAGTAGAATAACAGGCGGCATACGAATACGAATACAAAAAATGTATTTTGGGGCGTTGCAAAAAACCGGCCAAGTGCGAGTCAGACTCGCGCTCAAAGGGTTCCATAGTTTTAAAACTACAGTAGAGCGTCAATTATATTTTGTATAAGGTATACCTAACTGTTTCCTTTCGTTAACACAAAAACGAAAGCGACTTTACAAACTTATAATAAGTAATACATATTATTCACTATGAGAAATTGGGTAGACATAAAGAACGCGGCTGAGATTGTAGCGCGTCCATTAGGGGAAAGTGGGGACACTTGATCCCTTGGGAGACTTGATCACTGGCTATTATTTCGATGTGGGAATTTTATTATATATATTCAAATTGTTTTTTCATAAGTATTTTAACTGCTGTTTTTACATAGGTATTGATAATTAATACGAGTTATCTCTAAAAATAATCGAAAACAGGTTCATTTAGGTAAGGCCCATATTGTGAGTGTCGATCAACGATCGTCACGACAATTGTCGATTGCGTCGATTGATTCGCACAAAACTCTTTCACATTTCTAAAAAAAAGCATCGACTAGAAACTTGTGATCGACTATAGGCGACTGTCAAATCCACAAATATCGATCACAATCACAATATACAGTACCAAAATCAGCACTCGACGATCGATAGTTGTCGCTTATCGATCGTTGATCGACACTCGCAATAGGGGAGTAAGTCTTCGAAGGTTTGATATTAAAATAAATATCGATACGTAATAGAAAAATTTTCAATAGAAAATTATGACCCCAGGGTAGATTTGATCCCTATAATGTGGGGGAGACTTGTTCCCGAGATATTATGCTTCAGTAAGCATGTAGCGACAACCGACTCGACCGGTGTAAACACCGCGCAACGAACTGACCCAAAACAACTGACACCTAACGAACATACCCAAATGAAAGAAGTAAGGAGACAGACGTATAACTTACGAATACGACACGAAACGTTTTGGTTTCTCTATCTTGCTTTGAAAAGGCAGTTAGTAGTTGGTTCTGGTGAAGGTCGGCGTCGGTCAGCGTACAAAAAATATAAGTTTCCTTTTTTAAACTAAATGTAAAATTAAAGTATAGAATGTAATGGTGGGCTTCACCCCTTTAATGAATTAATAAAAATACGTGTTAATAATATAACTGCTCTAAAGGGTTTCAATCCATTCCCCAAAAGCACAATACTTTGCAGTTTTTCGAAAATTTACGTTTTATGATTAAAAAGTTTAAATTTGGGGGCAGAATCTATATGGAACATTGAAGAGAATACGCTTACCGCAGTCCATTTACCAAAGAGTGGTTGCTACCGAGGGAAAGAAACAAGTAAACAAAATGTCTTCAGGCGAGCGCTGTGAACTGGATACTGTGTGCTGCGCTATACCTAAACACAATGGGGAACTATCTTCCGCCCTTTATGATCTTCCTACATTAAAATTGGCAGAACCGTTTGCTGTATCCTCCCATAATTAAGTCTACCCCAAGCCCTGATCAATTCTCCCAGAATAGGGGACACTTGGTTTTTTTTGATAGTTTTTGAAAAACGGCAAAAAATACATTTTATCTTACATACTTTCTCAATTAAACTGTACAATATGATGAACAATTAAATTGTTTAAAATATCATTAAAATAAAAAGGCAATTAATGTTTTACTTTTTGAGATATTTGACATATTAAAAAGGGGGGATCAGGTGCCCCCACCTTCCCCTAGCCTTTTTTGCGCTGTAATACTGAGTTCAGGGGTCTCAGGCTCGTTTCCAGGCAAAATCCGTATTTTTGTTTATTTTTTTTTTATTTTTTTTATATGGCAGCACGATTTTAGATAGCCTTTAATTTTCCCAAAATTATTGTTAATCGAGTAGTGATAGTTTCATTGAAATTGGTCTAGTAGTTTACGAGTTAATCGGTTGAGAAATTGAATTTCTCGACATAAAATTAAATTTTTCGATGTGAATTTCTCAAAAACTATACAACTTACGAGATTCGCTATATTTTTCTTAAAAAATATGGGTACCTACCTATTCACCTACGAACTTTGATTTTTTCATATTTTTGACTTAAATTGTTTCTGAGAAAAATGTATGGTGCTTTTTGTATCATATTTTCACACTTTTTTTGGCTATAACTCCCAAAGTTTCTAACGGAAAAAATTAAGAAAAATATTTTTGGAATTTTTGTTTTGAGCCCTTTCGAATGATGTCCAACATGATATCATTTTTAGATTTTTTTTTTTTTAGATTACATCTTACCCACCCTGTATAGGTGGGTCACAATATTTTTAAGTAATATTTTGTCCATGTATGTCGACCACCGTAATGTATAAGTGTGCCAAATTTCTAGTTTCTAGGAAGAACGGTTCTTGATATTTTTATTGTGACAGGCATTTTTGAGTTAGAGCGAACTTATAATGGTTCCGTATTACCATATGTGTACGGAACCCTAATAGTGTCATGAGGTCCGTTTCCGCAGTCTGGGCATTTGTCTTCGATGGATGGGTCGAGACGGTTCCTGTAGCTGTTTAGGGAGCGGCACCATCCTGAACGTAGTTGCGCCAGTGTGGTTCTTGTCTTGCGTGGGAGATGGCGTTCTTCTTGGGCAATAGGTGGTGGGCGGCCTCCGAGTACTAAGTTGGGGTGGAGATTCTCCAACGCGTGGGACACTGTTAGGTGGTGAATGCTTTTTTAAGGCGTCTTTATATGTCTGCGCGCTGAACCCGGGGCGCTGCGTATAGGTGCTGAGGAGATCTTTGTAGGTTGTAAGATCTCTCCGGATGGAGCGGGGTGGGGGGATCGCCGTTGTCAGTTGGTGATTCGGGTGGTCTTGGAGGTGGCAGGCTATGAGGAACTGCTTGGATAGCATGGTGTTGTGTTCCATTACTGGCAGGATCTTTGTTTTAGCGTGAAGATGGTCTTTGTGGGACATCAGATGGCACCCTGTGATCGTGCGCAGTGCCCCGTTTTGACAGGATTGAAGGTGTTGCCAGTGTGTGTCACTTAACTGCGGTGTCCATATGGGGACAGCGTAGCTGAGGACTGAACGTCCGATGACCTTGTAAGTAGTGAGAAGCGTCACGTTGCCCATCCCCCAGGAGCTCCCTGCTATGGATTTTAGCACATTGTTTCGGGTTCTCAGGCGAGTCCTGATGTTTGATGCATGTACAGCGAATGTCATCATGCTTTTAAAAGTGACGCCAACGAGTTTTGGTTGGGTGGTGGTGGGTATGCGGCATCCTGCTTTATTAATGTCAAGCACTGACTTTAGCTCCCTTGTCCATGTGGTGAAAAGGGTGGTGATCACTGAAGAATCTTTCCAGAATCGGGAGATAGGAGTTCAGTTTTGAGCAGAGTTCGTTTATATTTGAACCTGAGAACGGTGCAGTCGTCGACGTAGGAGATTATGTTTATTTCGTCAGGTGGTGAAGGTAATTTGGCGATATAGTAGTTGAAAATGAGCGGCGACAGGACACCTCCTTGGGGGACTGTGATTTGGTGTATCTGAATTCAACACTGGATCGGCGGCCATATAAGTAGTTTGCCAGACACAGTATGTGAGTGTTGGAAATTGGGGACTCCAGGATGTCGTGTAGTAGCGTGGCATGATGCACGGTATCGAACGCTTTGGATGGATCTAGGGCGATAGCTACTGTTGCTTTTGATTGAGTCCGTGGGTGATTTGAAACAGAAACAGTGCCTCCAGTGTCTTGGCGACCGGGGAGAAGAGAGAGATCGGGTGGTATGAGGTGCCTTCGTCGGCTGGCTTCCCGGGCAGTCTTTCAGATAATTGGGATCTGCAGCGACTGGACGGAAAGGTAGTCGAGTCCGGGTTGGCCTAGTTTTTTCAGCATAATCATCGAAATTCCATCGGGACCGAGTGCTTAAGATGGTTTAGCTTTTAGTATGTTCGGATGTTGTTGCAATGCCGTGATTGGAAGGCAAAATAAGTAATACACGGCCGATCGTTATAAATATTATATTTATTACTTATAATAAATTGCTAAATTAGGAGTTAATACTAGAGTTAATACAAGAGATAATACGAGAGTTGGCGCAGCATGCACCGATCGTTTGCGAGGTTGGAATTTAACACCCCGGAAAAGAGCCGACAAATTTGACAGCTTAAATTGAGAGTCCAGTGGTGAATCTTATCAGTGGTGCTGCCAAGTCTGTAGTTATTTTGAGGCGGATGCAACACCTCCCCTTTTAGATGGTGGAGAGGGTGTATACCGGTCCGGCGCTCTGCGTTTCCTTCCTGAACTTCGAACCTGGACCCGTGGTGTTACTGCGAGTTCCCGCGAAGTCGAAGGTTGACTATCTATAACATCAGCATTGTTGTTACCATTGTTGCTAACTGCTGTTGCGTCTGGTACTGTTGAGGTTTCTTTTGTACCCGAGGTCATCTCGAAATCTTCCATAAGTATCTCAATTGGAAACTGACCATCCGGTAACTGAGTGCTTTGCCACGGTGAACTTCTTGGTCTCAGTTGGTTGGTATGTGCGCGTACAAGTTTCTCTCTTGTTTTGACTAAAACGTTGTAGTTACAGGCTCCAATGCCCGTATTTGAGGCATCTGCTGCGACCACTATAGGCAACTCCGGGTTGTAGTGAGTGAGACCCAGATCTGACGATAGTATGCTCTTGAATTTGTTGAAAGCGTCTTGACAACCCGCTGTCCATTTCCATCTAGTGTCCTTCCGAAGTAACTCATGAAGTGGACCGCTCAACTTGCTGATATTGGCGATAAACCGGCCGTAATAATTTATCGCTCCTAGAAAAGACCTTAGCTGAGTTAAGTTTTGCGGTTCCGGCATCGATACAATGGCTTTTGTTTTGTCGGGATCTGGCTTTAACCCACTGGCAGTAATGATGTGACCCAGATAGCGTAGCGACGATGTGAAAAAGGCACACTTCTCCAACTTGATGTGAAACCCATAATCACGCATTCTCGAAAGAACTGCTTGAAGTCTGAGTGTGTGTTGGTCCAGTGATTCACCCGATATCAGAACGTCATCTAAGTATGCTGATACGCCATCGAGACCAGATAGCATTGTATCCATAAGTTGTTGGAACGCACAAGGTGCGGACTTAACCCCAGGCGGCAGGCGATTAAAACGAAAAAGTCCTCGATGCGTGTTGATTGTGAGCCAGTTTTTGCAATCGTCGTCCACTTCCACCTGAAGATACGCGTCCGACAAATCGATATGACTGAACACTCTGCCTTTTGCGTGCTTGATGAATATGTCCTCTGGCCTTGGAAGTGGATACTGATGTGGTTGTAGGGCGTCATTTAGTCCAGTAGAATAATCGGGACATATTCTGATTGCTCCGTTTGCTTTGCGTACTGCCACGATGGGAGCTGCCCAATCAGAATAGTTTACCCGAGTTATAATTCCCGATAGTTCTAACCGCTGCAACTCCTCATCAATTGCTGCCGAAGAAGCATATGGAACGGGCCGCTTATCTCGGAAAATTGGCGTGGCATTTTCCTTTAGGTACATTTTTGGCTTGAACTTGGTGCAATGGCCAAGGGCAGTTGAAAATATGTCTGCGAAATCCTTTTGAATGTGTCGGATTTGGTTGTCTCTCGATGCACCCACTGTCGTTTGAATCGATTGACAGATTCTGTTTAATGGATGATCCCAAACACCAAACTCGTCCATCCAGTTTATACCGAAGAGGCAAAGGTGCGGAAGATCAGCTACTTGACATGACAGCCTAGCGCTCTTACCTAAGAGTTCAACATCTGCTTTGAAAGACCCGAGCATTTTGATTGAATTGCCTTGCGCGTCTTTCACTGATTGATGTTCCCCGTCCTGTGTTAAGGTAGGCCTCTTCAGCTGTTGCCAGACTCTATTAGAGATGATGGTGACGTCCGAAGCGGTGTCTATTTGAAGCTTGACACAAACACCATTAATTTTGACATTTACAAATTTTCGATTGGCCCGACGGGTTGAGTTTACGCTGACTGATTTTGTTTTCCACTGCTGCTGCTTATGATGAAATCTACTCTTACTGCGAAATGAATGAGTAGAAGCAGTGTTCTTTTTGTTGGTGTTCTTCCTCGCAAAACAAGCACAGTAGCCCTCTTTATGACCTTGTTGCTGGCATGATGAGCAAATACGGTCTCTATAAGGGCAGTTTGCAGAAAAATGCATTTCGTTGCACCCCCAGCATGGTGATTTTGGTGCTGGTTTAACTGTACTGGTGTTACTGGCTGTATTATGCTGCGATTTCTTGTTCTTTTTGTTACCGAAGGAAATAGCTTGCACCCTGGATGATGTAGACTCCAACAATTCACTATCCTGCTTGAGCTTGGCTATTCGTTGACACTCTGACAGCAAGTTCTCCAGTGTGATTTTTGACTCGTCCCCCGTTTCAAGCAATGAGAGTAGTCTGGATCGCACATCCGAATCGTTCGACGACGTAAGACCCTTTACAAATATGAGGCATTTAAACTGCTCACTTGTGAGCTTATTGAGTTGAAACTGCTCACAATTTTTATTGACATTGCTGGCGTACGTCGTAAAATCTTCCAAGCTGCTTTTGGTAGTCTGAAAGCAGTTGAAGCGTAATTTAAACATCGATTCAGACTTACCGAACATTTTGCTGAGCTTCTCGATTGAAGTTTTAAAATCGAGGCTAGCAGGTGTGGACGGCAGAATGAAATTTGTGTAGGGAGTGTATTCTGAGACACCCAGTTTCCTCAACAGCAGCCGAACTTTTGCGCCGTCATCCAATGATTCTGCGTCCTTATCGAATAGGCTAGAGTAACGCGCATACCATTGAGCGAATGTGACACCATTTTCTTCGTCGAAATGGAACTCTTGGATATTTTTGCACAAAACCTCAATGGTATATTCCACAGATGGTTTCTCTTTTTTATCTTTAGCCAATACATTTTCAGTTAAACGTGCAATTAGCGTAGATTGATTTGACATCAACGCTTGGAAAAATGAGATGAAATCCTGTGGAATACCAGCTTCTGGAGGATCTGCCATTGTTGAAAATGATTGTAATCCAGTTTTATTTCCGAAATCCTCGTCGCCACTGTTGCAATGCCGTGATTGGAAGGCAAAATAAGTAATACACGGCCGATCGTTATAAATATTATATTTATTACTTATAATAAATTGCTAAATTAAGAGTTAATACTAGAGTTAATACAAGAGATAATACGAGAGTTGGCGCAGCATGCACCGATCGTTTGCGAGGTTGGAATTTAACACCCCGGAAAAGAGCCGACAAATTTGACAGCTTAAATTGAGAGTCCAGTGGTGAATCTTATCAGTGGTGCTGCCAAGTCTGTAGTTATTTTGAGGCGGATGCAACAGATGTGAAGCAGTGTGGGACATCGTCCCGAAGTAGGTGGTGAAGTTTCCTGACTGTGGCTCTTTTGCAACGGTTGGTGTTTTGCGGGTGTTCAATAAACTGCTTGTTGAAGAGTTTGGCACATTTCTTTGGGTCGTTTATGCCATGTCCGTGGAAAGAAATGGCTATGTTGTCATTGCCCTTGGAAGGGTTCACAAGTTTTTTGACGGTGGACCATAGTTTCTGGACACCTGAAAATGTGTTGCATTTGTCAAGGTGTTCCCTCCATTTGTTTCTGCAATGTTCGTTGAATAGGTGTCTGTTGTTGAGTTCTGGTGTCCGATGGGTTTATTTGTCTGATGGAGTTGCGTTCGTCGGCAAGTCTGGCAACGGAGGCAGGGAAATTCGGTCTAACTTTGGGGATCCTACCTGCCGGGATGAAGCGTGCTGCTGCTTTGGTGATGATTTGGCGGAATATTTTTTCGGCGGAGGTGGTAGATTGCTGAAGCAGTTGTCAGTATAGTTCACGAAATTCGTCCAGTTCGCCTTGCTGAAATTGATAAAAGTCCTCTTGTCGGGGACTTGGAAGCTGTCAGCCGTTTCTATGGTAATGGTAATTGGCAGGTGGTCGAAGCACAGGGTGGTGTCAGGTTTCCAGGCTGTGCTGGTGAGAAGCGATGCGCTGGCTAGGCTGATGTCGAGAGAGCTGCAGCAGTTGCTTGTAATTCTCGTTTGTGTGAATTGTGAATTGTCAAATAGTTCGTCGAGATATGTACCACGTTCGTCGGTGGTACCAGAGATCATGGTGGGCGTTGAAATCGCCTTAGATCAGCTGACAGAGAAACTGACTCGTCCTGGATGTAGAAAGTGTTACTGAGGTGAGACAATCCTTGGTCGAGGGGGTTGAGGTCCTCGAGTTGCTCCGGTACGTAGAACCAATCGTCGTGGGAGGATGCTGTGCACTTGTCCTACACTGCCAAAAAGGAGACACGGTATATTGGGAAAATTCCATTTAATTCACTCGAAGAAGTCGCAAACATAAAAATTGATTTTCTCGTTAAATTTGGTCAACATACAAATAAATTCATTTTGTCTAAATAATGCAACAACATTTACCTAAATTATTCTGGAAAGTTGTGGTCTATAACTATGGAGCAACACTGGTGCAGAGCTGCCCGTTTCCTCCAGGCAGGCGGCCAGAAGACCCTCATATGCATGTACTAGCTAAGCACTTACTGTATTCTCTGCATACGAGTACGTTGCAATGTATGATATAAGAGTGTAATAGTTGGCTCCAAATATCGTTACAAAGAGCTTTTAAGTACATGTACATATATGTATGCACGAGTATGTACTGTATATTTCCATGAGTATTTAATTGGTTTTATTTTCTGGAATTTTTTGCGCACGTTTAATTTCATGAGTCATTTGCTTTATAATTTTAACTAGCAAAAGTAAACAAAAATGTCAAATATCATTAACAGATTGTTTACTTGCATATCTACTTTAATACGGGGGTACACATACACATGATACGACCGATCTGACAGACTTGGACGGATGGATGTCTTTCAGACAGACCGGATGTCGTAGCGTTCACGTCCGACATGTTATCCGACTTGGATTTGTTATCCGCAAGTGGATTTGAAAGATGTCGGACGTAGCAGCACTTATGAATTATGATTGATATGATTGATTTTAAAAGAACAAATTTAAGAGAGAAAATAAAGAAAAGGGAATCGAATTTGGGTACAGGAATGGATGAAAAAGCGATCAAAGCTTTTTTTTATGTTAATTTGCTAACAGAATTACAATTGAATTCTCCAGGCGATTATCAGAATTATTTATATTTCCAATATCTATATAACACAAAAAATTCTAAATTCTCCAACAACCACACCGCTTGAAATACATTTCAGAAATGAAATTCGCTCTAGGTCGGACAGACAAGCGTACAAATTATCAAATATGTCCGTCCGACCTCTAAAATTTTAAAAAAAAATTGAAAACCATCCGACATGTCAGATCGGTCTTATCATAATAATATTTAAAAGAACCTGGTAGTAGAATATTTATTAAAAAAAACCATACGATAATAGGCTGAGGTTTCCAATATGGGAAATCGATGAAATAAGCACAAAATGTAAAGTAAAAAATATTGATTAATAGCTTAGTTTAGGGGATATCGAGGTTTAAAAATTTGAGTAAAGAAATGTTAAAATTTTTTAGTTTTTTGAGGATCAGACTGGAAAAATAAAACTAAAAAAATCGCGCGATTTGGGTGGGGTGGGTTAAGACTCCACGAACAACAGTCGCCGTCAATACCGTACATCTAGCTGGCAGTTTATCTGCTGAAGATCAACCAATCAAAACGCAGCTTCTATCGACCAATCAAAATGCAGCTTCTATCGAGTTTCGGCAGTTTGTTTTCTTCTTCGTATCGCATCGTTCATTCCAGTCTGATCGCATCAGTACAGTTCGCTCCCAGCGTTCTCGTCGTACACATCGTAACACATCAAATTCTAGCGAATTTTCCAGATTGGAAACCGAAATATTCTTGTCAAAGTAGCATCCAACTCTTAATTATTGACTTGGTACAAGTCTGTCTATTAAGTAATTATTGAAATATACATGAAACCAAACATACATACATATGTATGCAATTGTATGTCTATGTACATACATGTGTATTAAATGTATTTCAACTGCCAAAAGTACTCATTTTAGTAGTTTTATAACTCAAAACTTTATTTCGTTTTGTTTCATACAATTTTTAAAAACAAAAAAAAAAAATAAAGACCCAACATACATACATATGTTCATACATGTGGCCTATCGGGAAGAAATTTTCTTGGGGAACGTTTTGCATGATATAGATTGTTAACAAAAAAAATGAAAAATTGGCCTCGGAATTTATTGAATATAGGCCTATATAGCTTCCTCTTGGACCTATGAAATACAGCACTCAGCTTTTTGTTCTCCTTCAGAGTGCCTTTGAGTTCTGGAACCCGAACGACACACATTGGCATAATGTCCTTTTTTTCCGCATTTAAAGCAAGTTACAACATTTTGATTGATTTGTTGTTTTTGTATCATTTGTGGCGGCATCGATTGTTGCGGACTAACCGCTGTATGCGCCTTTTGATATTCTTGTTGATTTGTTTCTTGTTTTTGTTTTGTCCGATTGCCCTGTTGTCGTCGTGGCTGTTGCTGCTTTTGTACCTTTTCGGATGACATTCTTCCCTGGTGATCCTTACTATTATCAACAGTAATTGAATCATTCTCATATCGTTGGGCAATCTCCAAGGCCCGCTGTAGACTTGTATTTTCGTCCAGTTCGTAAAGGCGGTGTAGAACATTTCCTTGAAAACCAGTTATAAATTTATCCACAAGTACATTCTCGATAAAACCGCCAAACTCGCAACTTATTACCAGTGCTTTTAAACGTCGGTGCCATTCCGTGGCAGACTCAAAGGGTTTCAGTTGCGCAGCAAAAAAAGCCTTCCTTTCGTAAAAGACACTTTTAGCACCAACATAGTGGCGTTTTAATATATCTGTGATGTCATCGTAACTTAACTGAGTGGGGTTCTTCGGAAAACTCAATTCTTTCAAAAGCGTATACAGCGACGGACCATTCTGATGAATAAGAGTAAACACTTTTTTATCATCATCTTCGATTCCAGCTGCCTTGAAGAAATGATCGAGCCGTTCTGTATACAGATCCCAGGATTCCTTTTCCGGTTGAAATTCCATTTATTTCCTCAATTGGATCTGATAATTGAAACAGACATTCGAGTTTTTGCAAACGTATATATGTTTGTATGAATAGTTACTTATTTGTTAAATAAAAGAAATGTATGCACTATATATGCGACACCTACAATTAACTTCACGATAGCAAGCCCTAGCCCTAGGTAATTCTACTGATCTAAACTGAACACGAACAGAAACAGAATACTTTTGTTTCTATATACAATATACATACATGTGTATGTATTTACAATTCAAAATATAAAAGCTTTCGCTATCCACGCCTACTCGTACGTCGCATCTCGCATCTCGTTTACATTAGAATGAAGAATTTGAAACCGAATGAATTGACTAGGGCTGCTATGTTCTGCCACAACGCAAATATTAAAGCTAAATAACCCCAGCAATCGCATTACTTTATCTCTTCTCAATGGCCACCAACGATAGATAACAACTGCTTAAACGCTGAAACCTGACAAAAATGAGATATTTACGACAGGTACCTGCACACATAAATTTGTATGCAGACATGGCGAATCGATTCCAACTAATACTTTAACTAAAAGTAGTTCGTTGTAGATGCACTATGCACATAATGACATAACTATCGGTGCCAAGTGTTACTACATTAAAGTAATTATAAAGTGCTTTACTCACTACTATTTGGTCCGAGTATGTATTTATATCTACTAACCATCAAGTACCAAGAAGACCCAGACTTCAATAACCTTAATATGTGTAGCATCGCGTTTGCCATCATCGTCAGCTCGTCGTGTTTCTTCCTATTCAAATTCTTCGTACCTCCATAAAACGATACAGTTTTTAAAAAGTTGCAACGCAAAAACAAAAAAAAGTATTGTTATCGTATTGTTATCTTTGTGTTGTTGGTTGCATTGAAAAAAAGTTACAGAAAAGTTACAGAAGCTATATTTTTTTGTTAACTTTTTTGTAAGTACATTAACCTTTTTTTATATTAAACAAACGTTTTAAAAAAAATGTTTCTCTCTATTATTCGAATTTTTCCAAAACTCTCTCTAAATCGAAAAAATCTTGATATCCCGTGAAAATTCAACTTAGGGAGAGTCGACTGTATTACACCAAAGAAATTTCTTGTTGAAAATTTCTTACTCTCTCGTGAACACCCTCTTCTACGAAAAACTGCAAAATTTTTGCGTAGGTGCGCGAACGGGTTTTCGTTATTTTTCGTAGATTCTCGTAGTTTTGGGAGCGTACGCGAACGGACCTACTGAAAAGCATATGTTTTATTAATAGAGCAGAAATCTAAAATGTTGACACACATTTCCCTGTCATCCGCGAAATTTTGGATTTCTTTTTTGTGTACCCATAGGTGAATTCATAGGTCTTTTTGGTAACATGCTAGTTTTCGAAAGTTCTACGTAAACTACATAGAAACTGACAGTTTCATGGCTCTCAATTTGTTTTACTCTCATTTGGCTCTCTCTTTGCGATGAATTATCTGCAAGACCAATTCCTCGGGGTGGGCCGAGCCAACTCTGTCAAACCAGCCATCTGACAGTTTGTGAAATGTCATAATCTTCATTGTTTGTGGAAAACAAAAACAATTTGATAGGTTTGACCAAGTGTTGTTTGAAAAGCGTTTGTTTACTTTTGTGCAAGTTTTCTGTCTTTGAGAGGAGTCCTCTCTCTTTGAGAGGATTCTACTATTTGACAGATCTCAATTCCGTGTGCCAAAACAGATACCAAACACACCTCATGATTGTACAAATTTTGATATAAAAATCTGCAGCAGTCTGTATAAATTTATGAACGGAACTTCTGCAGCAGTTGCCACTGCAACTTTGAAAAACAAAAGCGGTAATTTCACATTTATGAACACAAGTATGCAATGTTAATGCAGTTTTTCTACATTTGTGAACATTGAGATCTGCATCCCCGCGGTTTTTTTTTTCCAATTATGAACTCACACGTAGGTACAATATTAGTAATTTTGTTTTGTACGGGCTTATGAACCTGGTACCTATTACATATATGCATATAGTGGCATCACTAGTTACTAGCTTTTCATAATAGTCGTGTGACTAACACCTTTCTGTACTTCCCCACACAACAGAAGACTTGTAACGCGGGTATAAATTGAAATGAATGCATTACCGTATCATATTCATTTTAGATTTTGCAGCACATCTCAACATTTCAATACCTATATCTAAAGAAAAATAAACAAACACCACTACAGCCATTATAATAAAAAAAACTAATTAGCTTTTATTCAATTGATTATTAAAATTATACACTTGTAATTGCTGATAAAGATTTTATCAAAACAAACAAAGATGTCGCACATTCAAGGTTTATTTCCAAATTTTACTGAAACATTAGTAACCGGATGATTAACATTCTTTGGATGAAATTTTTTCGGTTTTGTTCCTTGACCTGGTTGTGCTTCTGGGTGTTTTTTCTGCCCAGGGTGTTTTTGATGTTGCTCCTTCTGATTTTCGTCCTTCTGAACTGGCTTCTTGAATGGAGGCTTTGGTGCGGGCACCCCTTCGACTGTTTCATACCGCTGTGCAATTTCCAACGCTTTGGGTAGTGTTAAATCAGTGCCCTCTTCACAGAATCTATCAAATACAACTCCATCGTATGACGTCACAAATTTATCTAGCAAAGTTGCTTCAGTTCGCACACTAAACTTGCAATTAAGAGCTAAACGACGAACACGTTCGTGCCAGATAGTAGCTTTTTCGTTCGTACCCTTCCGTGCATCATAAAATTGTTTCCGTTCTTTGAATACCACCACCGATGGAGTGAACAGCTGCCCGAACAATACCAATAGCTCGTCGTACAATTTGTCATTTGGGGAGCTCGGAAAGCAAAGATTTCGCACTCTTTCATAGTTGCCGGGTCCAACGCAGTTAATTAAAATTGATTTCTTTTTGTTCATATCTTCGATGTCCAGAGCGACAAAATAATGCTCTAGTCGCTCCTGGTAAGAATCCCATGATTCCAATTTCTCGTCAAAAGATGGTATCGACGCTGCCATTTTGATATATAAATGTATGTATCTTTATCCACGCAAAACTTAAATTCAATGGACAGCACAGCAAATATTTGCAACGCCAACGACTGGTCCGAACTCTGAATGCAAACTGCCCTGCCGCTTTTATTTTTGTTCTTTTTGAAATCGCAGGTTTTGACCGGTGCTCACACTTACTGAAATTTATTTTGATTCAGAAAGTACTAAAGCATATACGATACAATCAGCGTGTTGTGGCCGGATATTCGTACAACCGTTACTTCACTCGTTCTTCAGCTGTCATATGTCATGATTGAAAATTTTCGTCTTCTACTAACTTCTAAGAAATTCTTCAGTGCTAGGTCCATTGATTTATTTAAATACACTTTTTGCCTTGAAATTGAAAAAATTAAGTTGTAATTTTTTTTTTTTTTAATTGGCATGTACTGACATCTGTCTATTACATGTTCTGTCTACGTATGTATGTACATTACATAATATCCTGTATGCAAATGGAAGCATTTATCTTCGGTGTGCTGGAAAAATAGAGACTAAGGTAAATATAATTTAGCCTGATCAAAATACTAGACTTAAGCAAAGAAAATGTCTACACTTTTTAAAAGTCTTTATTACTTATAGATGCATTTTTTTTAGAAGAATTCCATAAAATGGTTAACAACGGTTGTGCACCGCAGGTTGTCGATTCAAAGTGTATGGCCGTGCGATATCAAATATCCATACAACTGCATATTTCTATTGATCATATTGCTTGTTTTATTATTCTGATCTGATCCAGATCAGGGCATAACAAAATACGACTAATGTCTCGCTAATCCGAATCAATTGCAAGGGGACATTCGAATTATCGAACTATTCGGATTAATGAGTACAGAACAATGTTTGTGTTTTATTTTTCCTCTTATTGGCCATACAAAAAAAAAACCAAGTAATTAAAAACAAAAAAATTTAATCTCCAGGAGGCGAGGAACGATTCAAAAGTTATAAAAAAAATTACTGTTAAAGCCGTATGCATTTTTATTGAATGAACTTCATTTTGAAATCCGGATTGGAGTGTACAAAAATTGACTAAACTTAGGAATAGGTTCGGATTCGGATGAAAACAAATTGTTATTGGGAATAGCGCGATATTCGGATTAAACGTGATTCGGATTAGCGAGACATTACTGTACCTATTAGAATAATTATTATTTCCTCAATTATTAGGTAAATCCATTACAATTAATAATGTAACTTTACAGCCCTAGTTACTAGGGCTTTCGGCTAATTATTTCGGTTGTGGCCAACTTGCGGGCGTATCCGACGATAGGTGAGATGTACCGCGACCTCAAGATCTATTTTGTCCCTTACAAGTCCTAGGCGAAGGAACATCCCTCTCGTCACTATTCCTATTTGATTCTGTTAGAGAGAGCTTAGCTCGCTAGGTGTGAATTCCATAGGTCACATCGACTCATCCATATCAATTTTCCTGAAAAATCGCAGTTGGGTGTAATGAGTGGCAGTTGCTCTGCTTTAAGTTGGTGTTTACCCACTTGAACCTTTTCTGGGTTAATACCCCACATTCCGCCAGTATGTGTCCTGGGGTTTCACTGGACTCATTGCAAAATCTGCAGGAGTCTTCATCTGAGTTATATCTAGCTTCCTGAGATGTACCTTGAGGACATACTCTGTAAGGAACGCAGTGCGGAATTTGTTTTTGTCCAGGGTGATGCAAGCTTTGAATTTCTTCAAGTTGTAATTACCCAAACGTTTCTTCGCCTGTCTTAGACCCTGCTTTTGTCTGTTTGTCTTCTCCAGTGGTTGAAGTCCTTCTTTTTTAGTGTGTTCCCCTATGCCACAGAAGGGTTTAGGGCCCACGAAGGGTTTAGGGCCCATGAAGGGTGTCCGCCTCTTCATTACCTTCTATCCCCAGGTGTTCTGGTACCCAGTAGATGGTGACGTTGTTTCGCTCGACCTGTCTATTTAGTTTATCAAGGTATTCCCAGACGATTCTAGATTAGATGATCTGGGCCCCGTTTGCTTTGATAGTTGCTTTGATGTCTGACATTATTGATATGTCGTGTATGCTTTAGCGTGAATCATGATTGAGTTAGGTATATCTGTCGATAGTACTGATTTCAGCTTGAAAAATGCTGGTGTAGCTGCCCATGGGTTTGAATAGTTTAGTTACGGGCCCAAACATCCTACCCCCGTTCCTTCCTCAGTTCTTGAACCATCCATGTACCATTTAATGGATTTTTACCTCCTCTCATTCAAATTTGAGAATTTGTGGAATTTGGTGCAGAAATTCGGGAACACACCTATTACAACGCAAATATTTGATTGTATTATATTTACCTTTATAATTAAATCTAAATCATGCTTATGTTAAATAATGTGATATTTAATGTCATTTGAAAAGTCGTTTAATGTCATTTTCCATTGGTTTCACTCGAGGATTCACTCATTCTGAATCTAATGGAACAACAAAACCGGTTCTGCTCAATTGTGAAGTTTTTTCCTTGTGTTTTCGCTTCTTGAGTGGTGTTATATGCAGGAGTGGAGTGGGAGGAGTTAGGATTTGAAAGATGACAGGAAATAAGGATGTGGATGGGACCTAAGGGTAGGATGTGACGGGAAAAGGAAAGATGGTTGTCCACGGGGAGCGCGGCACGCTTGCGATGCGCGGCTCCGCTCGCCGGAAATGGGGTGGTTCTTGCCCCCGTAAACAACTAACCTATACAAACAAAACATAAATCGTGCCAAGAAATCTACTTTTACTTACTTTAGCGGACGGACGGATATACCACATTGAGGGGCGCTATCGATGGTGTTTAGCGCGGCCATATTCTCTACCCTCCCAACCTTGGAGATCCGGCGGCCATTTTGGATCTCCCCAACAGAACGAATGCCTCAGCAACTCAATCCATTTACCAGAAGAATAGCATCTCCTCCATACCCCCTGAAAATTTAAACTTAGCGACTCATCCTAACTGAATAAAACAACAACTTTCCGCCATAGGACGTAATTGCACAATTTGATTTGCCTTTATTTTGCAGAAGAATTCTGACTTCATCAAATAAAAGTAATGAAACAACATGTATTCACTAAACAGGTGAATCATTTAACCAAAAATTACGTAAAACAACCAAAAACAAAAAGACAAAAAAATTTGTTCCGTACCCTATTTTGTACCTTTTTATACACGCACTAATGACTGGTTTACTACCTAAATCGAGCTCGGTTTAGGAGACAAAAGAGACGTAAAACAAAAATTTGATTATCCGCGACAGATTTCACGCGATGGGGGAACAAAATTTCACAGAAAGGAAACTGAAAAAAAATTAACCTAAAATCACGCCTTAATATACAAAAAAAATGTATAGCATAAAAAAATTAAATCTATGATTAATATGGCCATAATATTCTTTCGACCACTGTAAGAATTATGAATATCCGTATATCTGCGTATATTCTCATATAAATAATTCCATATTAGCTGCTTGCATCTATGATGTACTATATATTGTACTTTCTTAAGCATATGTCCTAGGAGGTATGTATGCTTGTATATAAATGTATACTTTGGCCGACTTTGCAGTTATGTTGATCAAATGGGAGGTTTTTCTAAGTTCATCACTGTCGTGCATTAGGATATTTGTAATTGTGTGATCCATTTATGAATATATGTTTGGATGTATGTAGAATGTTTTTGCCAAATATGTATGTATGTATGTTCATATACACATTTGTGCTTAACACTATACACTCAATTTAAAAGGTATGGCGGCCACTTATGGATTCAAGTTGTGGCCGCCTAAATGCACTATATAAAAAAAAGGAAACACTACCTATAATCACAGATTATATAAAAAAAACGCAAAAAAAATCACTCACCCTTATAATTAAAATTATAATCCCTATACATATATGTGGCGGCGGCGGCGTCAACATTCCGCTTCGATTTGAATCGGTGGCCGCCTATTAGCACTGCACAACAAAATTTAAACAAAAACTTCTATGTACAAATAGTAAAAAAAAAACAAAAACTGAAATTAACATCACTCACCATTTGCTTAACTGAATTTAACTTAATTAAAAATTGCCTTAATTTAAAACTGCCTATATGTAATATCATATAATAGGACTTTCAAAAAAAAATCACAACACCACACGACTAGACCATTTAGTCTCGCCACCCACTGTATTTTAATTGAATTGCATTGCAATTGATTTTGTCCGCAGATCTCCCAAATCGGACCACCCACACTCTCTTCTCGTCCAGATCATCCGATTCTGCACAGATTTTCTCCTAAAATTGGTAATTTCATTCCATAGCCTGGGTTCTGTCCTCGGATTGGGAACAGAAATATCCCGTATTGCAGCTACCAACCACTAGGTGGATTTCGCAGTTGACATGGAAAATGGCAGAAATGACAGCTCAGCCAGCTGTTTCGAAATCGTTTGGGTTTGTTTATTTGCAAAACATTTATTAATTATTTTTATTTTGTTTGCAGGTGGACGTAACAGTGGATTCTGACTTGAAATCGAGAAGCCAAATTCTATTCTCAGAATCTTAAAGCTAGGATTACACGATGGATGAAAAAGCGTAAATCTAGCGTCAATAGATTTTCGCCCGATTGATGTAGTTTTGATAGAAGCGTAAATAGATGTTTCTCCCCATTTACACGATTGACTTAAAAGCGTCAATTTTATCAACGTCAACCAAAATATCGATTGACGCAATTTAAAAAAAAGAGTTAATCGTTAACCGTACAATCGGACCGTTTACACGATTGACTCTTTTTTAATTCAATCGAATTGACTATTGGTTGACGCTTGCTGTCATTAATGCCAAATGAATTAAATCTTAAAAAAAATTACGTCAAAAAGTGAAAAAAGAAGAAACAGTAGCTGCTTTGTGTGTTTGCAGCATACAACACTGGTCCCTCGACATCAAATTTCCAAGTTTTAAAGCAGCTGTGATCTGACTTTGGCACCCAAGAAATAAAAAGTGTCTGCACTTGTATTTATATTTGCTGTTACGATATACGATATGCTGTACGTACCTATGTACATACATACTTATGTCCAGACTTGTACCTATGTATGGATGGATGTTTCTTTTCGCAATCTATCGCCATTAAAGCTCTTTTGTTTACTAAACATCAGTTTTATTTCGAATATTGGTTGATGCTGATAATGGAAAACGTCATTGTTGTGTCGTGAAAAAAAACAATAAATGCTTGTAAGCTGTGAGAGCGAAAGAACATTTGCGAGCAAAAAGATTCTAAAAAGCTTCCGGTGAAATTTTGTACTTTGTCCAATACACTGGTCCCTCGCTTTGCGCGGGTGTAAGGGGAATGAAAAGTCTCGCGCAAAGCGAAGTCTGAAATTCACGTAATTTAGGGTGTTGCGTTCCTGAAAAATGAAATATTAGCATTTTGGTAGGCAAATGCAATTCGCGCAAATGTGAAACCGCGCAAAATGAAGCCACGCAAAGTGAGGGGCCAGTGTATCTTGTTGTTACAATGGTCTTTGGTATACCTCATGCATGCTTCATAATGTAACATGGTAGGTATAAAATAAACAATCCAAAAGAAGGGACAAAGCTTTCCTCTGCGTTAACCGAGGGGCAAGTAAGTCAGCTTTTACATTGGCCGAGAAAGGTCGGCTGACTTATCGTTATTCTCTTTTGGGCTCGGGCCGTACTTATACACGTCCCGATTCCGACAGCCGACTATTTAATCCTTTTCTCCCTTCATTCTTAACGCGCTGTGTTCGGAAGATGTTGCTATCAGTATAGAACTAAAAACAAAAAAAGTCTTTAAAATGCATGGAAAAAATATTGAAATTTTGAATTAGATATAGTGTATTTATGGTTTTATTGACGTCTTGGATCTAGACGGTAGCAATGACCAGCGAATACTTCTTGATTTACCTAAATGCTGTGAAACATCACCAGACTTACCTAAGAAAAGGAAGAAAAATCAGAATTTCAGTAATTGAATTTGCTTTCTTAACCATTTTAATATAATCTAGATGAACTAGATTATAAAGATTTTCGTGCATTTGAAAATGTAAAATCAAATGTTTGATTAAATCATGAGACCGATCAAAACTTTCCATAAAACACAGAACAATCACCGAACACAGTCTCTAAAAAAAATTCCTCCGGCGACACGAACTCAACTCTGAGCACACAAGAATAAAGCAAGTGAATGGAAATACGAAACGAGATAAAAGAGAACACGCAAAAATCGTCTCAGTTGCGCTACCCAGCCGAGGCGAGCTACCCCCTGCACTTCTCACCTCCCTTTCCGTGACATTCGGGTCCCGGCCGATCTTTCTCGGCCAATGTAAAAGGTGACTAATCAATATTTTTGCGTGGTCCTAGACTACAGAATACATTTGTATGCAGATGCAGTCCAAAAGAGCTTGTGGGCACCAGATTAAGAATCTGAAATAGAGCGGGACAGCGATATGGAAAAAGAAAGAGAAGAAGGATTTTAAAAAGACAAACGACAACGGACGTGCTTTAAGAAGAATATAAAATATTATAAGAATAAAGAGAAAATATTTAAAATATTTATGTAGTAGATGTTTTATTTAAAAGCAAATATCCGCAATACCTACAACTGGTGACCCCTACGCTTACGAAGCACTTAAAGCATTTAATTGGAGCCCAGCCGAAAACGACGTAGTAGTGATTACACCATTTTGCAATTTCAAGTAAGTCAACTTGATCTAATTTTTACTTTTGCGCCACTACATTGTGTTTAAAAAAATAACTTTGAACGATGCCCGACAACGCACAAGCAGGAAACAATCTACCAGATGCTAACAACCCACAAGTTCTAGCATCCCGCATCGCCAAACTACCCATTTTTTGGAAGGACGATGTGGAATTGTGGTTGACTCAGGTGGAGGCCGCATTCGCAATCGCCCAAATATCTGCCGATGAAACCAAATTTCAATACGTCGTCGCTCACGCTGATCCAATTATCCTTCCACATGTCGCAGACATAATCAAGTCTCCACCGGCGACCGATAAATATAAAGCACTACGCAACCGTATTCTCTCCGTTTTTGCCGAAGCTGAAGAATCAAAACTACGAAGACTTCTCAAAGGAACCGCACTCAACGACAGCAGACCTTCTCACCTACTTCAAGTGATGAAAAACATGGCGGGAACCCAATGCAACGATAACATAATTAAGTCGTTGTTCCTTGAACAAATGCCAGACCAAGTGCGTTCTATATTGATTGCCAACTCGGAGCAGGATTTAAACAAGCTGGCTACCCTAGCCGACAAGTTGGTTGAGCTACAAAAACCACATCAAGTGTATGCCATTCGCCAAGAACAGCGACCCGAAACCACACCCATCGAGGCTGCCATTGCTACACTCACTCAACAAGTCCAAAATCTAACGAACGAGTTGAAGAAAACCGAAAACCGTTCTCGTTCGAAATCTAGGCAACGTCCGTCTACTAATACAGGCAACAGCTCTAATCATCGGCAGAAAATTTGTTATTTCCATCGAAGATTTAAGGAAGCGGCAAGAAATTGTCAAGCACCCTGTTCTTGGAAGCAACAATTGGAAAACTAAACAAACCGTCTTGCATCAAGGCGGTGCACGACGGTTTTCCAAACCAAAAGCAGAAACGCCTTCTTATCTTCGACAAATCATCAAATACCAAATTTCTTGTGGATACTGGTGCAGAAATTTCATTGCTACCTGTTTCTTTCTCCAATCGTCCAACAGCCAGCAAACTTCAACTTTTCGCCGCCAACAATTCAATCATTCACACTTATGGAAATAAGCGCATCAAACTCGACCTCGGACTACGGCGCCCAATCGAATGGTCATTCTGCATTGCTGCCGTTCCCCACGCCATCATCGGAGCCGACTTACTCTCCCACTTCGGATTGCTAGTGGACTTAAAAAAACAACTACTGATTGACGCCAAAACCAAATTATTTTCTAAAGGTTTCGTCAACCCCGTTCAAGTTTTTAAAGTTTCCACAGTTCAACAATTTTCAGTATACACCACAATCCTTAAAGGGTATCCGGAAATAACTGGCCTTGGTAATGCCCGTCCTCCATCCCAACGCCGAGTGGAACACCACATTCCAACAACCGGCAAACCGGTGTATGAACGCGCTCGCAGACTCAATCCAGAAAAATACAAAGCCGCCAAGCAAGAAATAGAGTACCTGATGAAGATTGGTTGGATGAGACCTTCCAATAGCCCATGGGCTACTCCAATACATTTAGTAAAAAAAAAGTCCGGAGACTGGCGAGTCTGTGGAGACTACAGGCGCCTCAACTCCGTCACCGTCCCGGACAGGTACTCAATCCCGCATCTACAAGATTTTACCAACAACCTGCATGGCAGAATTGTATTCTCTACTCTGGATTTGATCAGAGCTTACCAGCAGATTCCCGTGGCGGAGGAGGACATCCCCAAAACCGCCCTCATCACTCCCTTCGGACTATTCGAGTGTTTAGTAATGCAGTTTGGTCTCCGAGGAGCAGCTCAAACTTTTCAGAGGTACGTGGACGATATTATGCGAGGACTGCCATTCGTAACAACGTACATCGATGATATACTCATTTCATCTCATTCGCCCGAGGAACATCAAAACCACCTCCGAATTGTTTTTCAACGCCTTAAAGATCATGGTTTGGCACTCAACGTAGGCAAATGCGTTTTTGGAGTATCTGAAGTAGAGTTTCTGGGGCATCAAGTATCGTGCAAAGGTATCACTCCGTTACCCAACAAAGTGCAAGCCGTGAAGGATTTCCCTCGACCTGAGACAGTGGTTCAACTTCGACGTTTCTTGGGTCTTGTCAACTTTTATCGCCGCCATCTACCGAATGCAGCCACAGTGCAAACACCGCTAAACAAATATCTGACATGTGCAAAGAAAAACGACTTAACACCCATCTCTTGGACACCAGATGCAGAACAAGCTTTCCAGCAGTGTAAGGACGATTTATCGAAAATTACACTACTTGCTCATCCTTCAAGCACAGCAGAACTCCGTTTAGTCACTGACGCTTCGGATATAGCTATGGGCGCGGCCCTCGAACAACGCACTGCTAACTCAACTTGGGAACCCTTAGCATTTTTTTCAAGAAAGTTTTCACCCGCAGCACAAAAGTACAGCACCTACGACCGGGAGCTAACAGCCATCTATGAAAGTATTAAATATTTTCGCTACTCTCTGGAAGCTTGTGAGTTCTCGATCCATACAGACCACAAACCACTCATCTACGCCTTCTTGCAACGCTTCAAAATTATTGTTAATCGAGTAGTGATAGTTTCATTGAAATTGGTCTAGTAGTTTACGAGTTAATCGGTTGAGAAATTGAATTTCTCGACATAAAATTAAATTTTTCGATGTGAATTTCTCAAAAACTATACAACTTACGAGATTCGCTATATTTTTCTTAAAAAATATGGGTACCTACCTATTCACCTACGAACTTTGATTTTTTCATATTTTTGACTTAAATTGTTTCTGAGAAAAATGTATGGTGCTTTTTGTATCATATTTTCACACTTTTTTTGGCTATAACTCCCAAAGTTTCTAACGGAAAAAATTAAGAAAAATATTTTTGGAATTTTTGTTTTGAGCCCTTTCGAATGATGTCCAACATGATATCATTTTTAGATTTTTTTTTTTTTAGATTACATCTTACCCACCCTGTATAGGTGGGTCACAATATTTTTAAGTAATATTTTGTCCATGTATGTCGACCACCGTAATGTATAAGTGTGCCAAATTTCTAGTTTCTAGGAAGAACGGTTCTTGATATTTTTATTGTGACAGGCATTTTTGAGTTAGAGCGAACTTATAATGGTTCCGTATTACCATATGTGTACGGAACCCTAATAGTGTCATGAGGTCCGTTTCCGCAGTCTGGGCATTTGTCTTCGATGGATGGGTCGAGACGGTTCCTGTAGCTGTTTAGGGAGCGGCACCATCCTGAACGTAGTTGCGCCAGTGTGGTTCTTGTCTTGCGTGGGAGATGGCGTTCTTCTTGGGCAATAGGTGGTGGGCGGCCTCCGAGTACTAAGTTGGGGTGGAGATTCTCCAACGCGTGGGACACTGTTAGGTGGTGAATGCTTTTTTAAGGCGTCTTTATATGTCTGCGCGCTGAACCCGGGGCGCTGCGTATAGGTGCTGAGGAGATCTTTGTAGGTTGTAAGATCTCTCCGGATGGAGCGGGGTGGGGGGATCGCCGTTGTCAGTTGGTGATTCGGGTGGTCTTGGAGGTGGCAGGCTATGAGGAACTGCTTGGATAGCATGGTGTTGTGTTCCATTACTGGCAGGATCTTTGTTTTAGCGTGAAGATGGTCTTTGTGGGACATCAGATGGCACCCTGTGATCGTGCGCAGTGCCCCGTTTTGACAGGATTGAAGGTGTTGCCAGTGTGTGTCACTTAACTGCGGTGTCCATATGGGGACAGCGTAGCTGAGGACTGAACGTCCGATGACCTTGTAAGTAGTGAGAAGCGTCACGTTGCCCATCCCCCAGGAGCTCCCTGCTATGGATTTTAGCACATTGTTTCGGGTTCTCAGGCGAGTCCTGATGTTTGATGCATGTACAGCGAATGTCATCATGCTTTTAAAAGTGACGCCAACGAGTTTTGGTTGGGTGGTGGTGGGTATGCGGCATCCTGCTTTATTAATGTCAAGCACTGACTTTAGCTCCCTTGTCCATGTGGTGAAAAGGGTGGTGATCACTGAAGAATCTTTCCAGAATCGGGAGATAGGAGTTCAGTTTTGAGCAGAGTTCGTTTATATTTGAACCTGAGAACGGTGCAGTCGTCGACGTAGGAGATTATGTTTATTTCGTCAGGTGGTGAAGGTAATTTGGCGATATAGTAGTTGAAAATGAGCGGCGACAGGACACCTCCTTGGGGGACTGTGATTTGGTGTATCTGAATTCAACACTGGATCGGCGGCCATATAAGTAGTTTGCCAGACACAGTATGTGAGTGTTGGAAATTGGGGACTCCAGGATGTCGTGTAGTAGCGTGGCATGATGCACGGTATCGAACGCTTTGGATGGATCTAGGGCGATAGCTACTGTTGCTTTTGATTGAGTCCGTGGGTGATTTGAAACAGAAACAGTGCCTCCAGTGTCTTGGCGACCGGGGAGAAGAGAGAGATCGGGTGGTATGAGGTGCCTTCGTCGGCTGGCTTCCCGGGCAGTCTTTCAGATAATTGGGATCTGCAGCGACTGGACGGAAAGGTAGTCGAGTCCGGGTTGGCCTAGTTTTTTCAGCATAATCATCGAAATTCCATCGGGACCGAGTGCTTAAGATGGTTTAGCTTTTAGTATGTTCGGATGTTGTTGCAATGCCGTGATTGGAAGGCAAAATAAGTAATACACGGCCGATCGTTATAAATATTATATTTATTACTTATAATAAATTGCTAAATTAGGAGTTAATACTAGAGTTAATACAAGAGATAATACGAGAGTTGGCGCAGCATGCACCGATCGTTTGCGAGGTTGGAATTTAACACCCCGGAAAAGAGCCGACAAATTTGACAGCTTAAATTGAGAGTCCAGTGGTGAATCTTATCAGTGGTGCTGCCAAGTCTGTAGTTATTTTGAGGCGGATGCAACACCTCCCCTTTTAGATGGTGGAGAGGGTGTATACCGGTCCGGCGCTCTGCGTTTCCTTCCTGAACTTCGAACCTGGACCCGTGGTGTTACTGCGAGTTCCCGCGAAGTCGAAGGTTGACTATCTATAACATCAGCATTGTTGTTACCATTGTTGCTAACTGCTGTTGCGTCTGGTACTGTTGAGGTTTCTTTTGTACCCGAGGTCATCTCGAAATCTTCCATAAGTATCTCAATTGGAAACTGACCATCCGGTAACTGAGTGCTTTGCCACGGTGAACTTCTTGGTCTCAGTTGGTTGGTATGTGCGCGTACAAGTTTCTCTCTTGTTTTGACTAAAACGTTGTAGTTACAGGCTCCAATGCCCGTATTTGAGGCATCTGCTGCGACCACTATAGGCAACTCCGGGTTGTAGTGAGTGAGACCCAGATCTGACGATAGTATGCTCTTGAATTTGTTGAAAGCGTCTTGACAACCCGCTGTCCATTTCCATCTAGTGTCCTTCCGAAGTAACTCATGAAGTGGACCGCTCAACTTGCTGATATTGGCGATAAACCGGCCGTAATAATTTATCGCTCCTAGAAAAGACCTTAGCTGAGTTAAGTTTTGCGGTTCCGGCATCGATACAATGGCTTTTGTTTTGTCGGGATCTGGCTTTAACCCACTGGCAGTAATGATGTGACCCAGATAGCGTAGCGACGATGTGAAAAAGGCACACTTCTCCAACTTGATGTGAAACCCATAATCACGCATTCTCGAAAGAACTGCTTGAAGTCTGAGTGTGTGTTGGTCCAGTGATTCACCCGATATCAGAACGTCATCTAAGTATGCTGATACGCCATCGAGACCAGATAGCATTGTATCCATAAGTTGTTGGAACGCACAAGGTGCGGACTTAACCCCAGGCGGCAGGCGATTAAAACGAAAAAGTCCTCGATGCGTGTTGATTGTGAGCCAGTTTTTGCAATCGTCGTCCACTTCCACCTGAAGATACGCGTCCGACAAATCGATATGACTGAACACTCTGCCTTTTGCGTGCTTGATGAATATGTCCTCTGGCCTTGGAAGTGGATACTGATGTGGTTGTAGGGCGTCATTTAGTCCAGTAGAATAATCGGGACATATTCTGATTGCTCCGTTTGCTTTGCGTACTGCCACGATGGGAGCTGCCCAATCAGAATAGTTTACCCGAGTTATAATTCCCGATAGTTCTAACCGCTGCAACTCCTCATCAATTGCTGCCGAAGAAGCATATGGAACGGGCCGCTTATCTCGGAAAATTGGCGTGGCATTTTCCTTTAGGTACATTTTTGGCTTGAACTTGGTGCAATGGCCAAGGGCAGTTGAAAATATGTCTGCGAAATCCTTTTGAATGTGTCGGATTTGGTTGTCTCTCGATGCACCCACTGTCGTTTGAATCGATTGACAGATTCTGTTTAATGGATGATCCCAAACACCAAACTCGTCCATCCAGTTTATACCGAAGAGGCAAAGGTGCGGAAGATCAGCTACTTGACATGACAGCCTAGCGCTCTTACCTAAGAGTTCAACATCTGCTTTGAAAGACCCGAGCATTTTGATTGAATTGCCTTGCGCGTCTTTCACTGATTGATGTTCCCCGTCCTGTGTTAAGGTAGGCCTCTTCAGCTGTTGCCAGACTCTATTAGAGATGATGGTGACGTCCGAAGCGGTGTCTATTTGAAGCTTGACACAAACACCATTAATTTTGACATTTACAAATTTTCGATTGGCCCGACGGGTTGAGTTTACGCTGACTGATTTTGTTTTCCACTGCTGCTGCTTATGATGAAATCTACTCTTACTGCGAAATGAATGAGTAGAAGCAGTGTTCTTTTTGTTGGTGTTCTTCCTCGCAAAACAAGCACAGTAGCCCTCTTTATGACCTTGTTGCTGGCATGATGAGCAAATACGGTCTCTATAAGGGCAGTTTGCAGAAAAATGCATTTCGTTGCACCCCCAGCATGGTGATTTTGGTGCTGGTTTAACTGTACTGGTGTTACTGGCTGTATTATGCTGCGATTTCTTGTTCTTTTTGTTACCGAAGGAAATAGCTTGCACCCTGGATGATGTAGACTCCAACAATTCACTATCCTGCTTGAGCTTGGCTATTCGTTGACACTCTGACAGCAAGTTCTCCAGTGTGATTTTTGACTCGTCCCCCGTTTCAAGCAATGAGAGTAGTCTGGATCGCACATCCGAATCGTTCGACGACGTAAGACCCTTTACAAATATGAGGCATTTAAACTGCTCACTTGTGAGCTTATTGAGTTGAAACTGCTCACAATTTTTATTGACATTGCTGGCGTACGTCGTAAAATCTTCCAAGCTGCTTTTGGTAGTCTGAAAGCAGTTGAAGCGTAATTTAAACATCGATTCAGACTTACCGAACATTTTGCTGAGCTTCTCGATTGAAGTTTTAAAATCGAGGCTAGCAGGTGTGGACGGCAGAATGAAATTTGTGTAGGGAGTGTATTCTGAGACACCCAGTTTCCTCAACAGCAGCCGAACTTTTGCGCCGTCATCCAATGATTCTGCGTCCTTATCGAATAGGCTAGAGTAACGCGCATACCATTGAGCGAATGTGACACCATTTTCTTCGTCGAAATGGAACTCTTGGATATTTTTGCACAAAACCTCAATGGTATATTCCACAGATGGTTTCTCTTTTTTATCTTTAGCCAATACATTTTCAGTTAAACGTGCAATTAGCGTAGATTGATTTGACATCAACGCTTGGAAAAATGAGATGAAATCCTGTGGAATACCAGCTTCTGGAGGATCTGCCATTGTTGAAAATGATTGTAATCCAGTTTTATTTCCGAAATCCTCGTCGCCACTGTTGCAATGCCGTGATTGGAAGGCAAAATAAGTAATACACGGCCGATCGTTATAAATATTATATTTATTACTTATAATAAATTGCTAAATTAAGAGTTAATACTAGAGTTAATACAAGAGATAATACGAGAGTTGGCGCAGCATGCACCGATCGTTTGCGAGGTTGGAATTTAACACCCCGGAAAAGAGCCGACAAATTTGACAGCTTAAATTGAGAGTCCAGTGGTGAATCTTATCAGTGGTGCTGCCAAGTCTGTAGTTATTTTGAGGCGGATGCAACAGATGTGAAGCAGTGTGGGACATCGTCCCGAAGTAGGTGGTGAAGTTTCCTGACTGTGGCTCTTTTGCAACGGTTGGTGTTTTGCGGGTGTTCAATAAACTGCTTGTTGAAGAGTTTGGCACATTTCTTTGGGTCGTTTATGCCATGTCCGTGGAAAGAAATGGCTATGTTGTCATTGCCCTTGGAAGGGTTCACAAGTTTTTTGACGGTGGACCATAGTTTCTGGACACCTGAAAATGTGTTGCATTTGTCAAGGTGTTCCCTCCATTTGTTTCTGCAATGTTCGTTGAATAGGTGTCTGTTGTTGAGTTCTGGTGTCCGATGGGTTTATTTGTCTGATGGAGTTGCGTTCGTCGGCAAGTCTGGCAACGGAGGCAGGGAAATTCGGTCTAACTTTGGGGATCCTACCTGCCGGGATGAAGCGTGCTGCTGCTTTGGTGATGATTTGGCGGAATATTTTTTCGGCGGAGGTGGTAGATTGCTGAAGCAGTTGTCAGTATAGTTCACGAAATTCGTCCAGTTCGCCTTGCTGAAATTGATAAAAGTCCTCTTGTCGGGGACTTGGAAGCTGTCAGCCGTTTCTATGGTAATGGTAATTGGCAGGTGGTCGAAGCACAGGGTGGTGTCAGGTTTCCAGGCTGTGCTGGTGAGAAGCGATGCGCTGGCTAGGCTGATGTCGAGAGAGCTGCAGCAGTTGCTTGTAATTCTCGTTTGTGTGAATTGTGAATTGTCAAATAGTTCGTCGAGATATGTACCACGTTCGTCGGTGGTACCAGAGATCATGGTGGGCGTTGAAATCGCCTTAGATCAGCTGACAGAGAAACTGACTCGTCCTGGATGTAGAAAGTGTTACTGAGGTGAGACAATCCTTGGTCGAGGGGGTTGAGGTCCTCGAGTTGCTCCGGTACGTAGAACCAATCGTCGTGGGAGGATGCTGTGCACTTGTCCTACACTGCCAAAAAGGAGACACGGTATATTGGGAAAATTCCATTTAATTCACTCGAAGAAGTCGCAAACATAAAAATTGATTTTCTCGTTAAATTTGGTCAACATACAAATAAATTCATTTTGTCTAAATAATGCAACAACATTTACCTAAATTATTCTGGAAAGTTGTGGTCTATAACTATGGAGCAACACTGGTGCAGAGCTGCCCGTTTCCTCCAGGCAGGCGGCCAGAAGACCCTCATATGCATGTACTAGCTAAGCACTTACTGTATTCTCTGCATACGAGTACGTTGCAATGTATGATATAAGAGTGTAATAGTTGGCTCCAAATATCGTTACAAAGAGCTTTTAAGTACATGTACATATATGTATGCACGAGTATGTACTGTATATTTCCATGAGTATTTAATTGGTTTTATTTTCTGGAATTTTTTGCGCACGTTTAATTTCATGAGTCATTTGCTTTATAATTTTAACTAGCAAAAGTAAACAAAAATGTCAAATATCATTAACAGATTGTTTACTTGCATATCTACTTTAATACGGGGGTACACATACACATGATACGACCGATCTGACAGACTTGGACGGATGGATGTCTTTCAGACAGACCGGATGTCGTAGCGTTCACGTCCGACATGTTATCCGACTTGGATTTGTTATCCGCAAGTGGATTTGAAAGATGTCGGACGTAGCAGCACTTATGAATTATGATTGATATGATTGATTTTAAAAGAACAAATTTAAGAGAGAAAATAAAGAAAAGGGAATCGAATTTGGGTACAGGAATGGATGAAAAAGCGATCAAAGCTTTTTTTTATGTTAATTTGCTAACAGAATTACAATTGAATTCTCCAGGCGATTATCAGAATTATTTATATTTCCAATATCTATATAACACAAAAAATTCTAAATTCTCCAACAACCACACCGCTTGAAATACATTTCAGAAATGAAATTCGCTCTAGGTCGGACAGACAAGCGTACAAATTATCAAATATGTCCGTCCGACCTCTAAAATTTTAAAAAAAAATTGAAAACCATCCGACATGTCAGATCGGTCTTATCATAATAATATTTAAAAGAACCTGGTAGTAGAATATTTATTAAAAAAAACCATACGATAATAGGCTGAGGTTTCCAATATGGGAAATCGATGAAATAAGCACAAAATGTAAAGTAAAAAATATTGATTAATAGCTTAGTTTAGGGGATATCGAGGTTTAAAAATTTGAGTAAAGAAATGTTAAAATTTTTTAGTTTTTTGAGGATCAGACTGGAAAAATAAAACTAAAAAAATCGCGCGATTTGGGTGGGGTGGGTTAAGACTCCACGAACAACAGTCGCCGTCAATACCGTACATCTAGCTGGCAGTTTATCTGCTGAAGATCAACCAATCAAAACGCAGCTTCTATCGACCAATCAAAATGCAGCTTCTATCGAGTTTCGGCAGTTTGTTTTCTTCTTCGTATCGCATCGTTCATTCCAGTCTGATCGCATCAGTACAGTTCGCTCCCAGCGTTCTCGTCGTACACATCGTAACACATCAAATTCTAGCGAATTTTCCAGATTGGAAACCGAAATATTCTTGTCAAAGTAGCATCCAACTCTTAATTATTGACTTGGTACAAGTCTGTCTATTAAGTAATTATTGAAATATACATGAAACCAAACATACATACATATGTATGCAATTGTATGTCTATGTACATACATGTGTATTAAATGTATTTCAACTGCCAAAAGTACTCATTTTAGTAGTTTTATAACTCAAAACTTTATTTCGTTTTGTTTCATACAATTTTTAAAAACAAAAAAAAAAAATAAAGACCCAACATACATACATATGTTCATACATGTGGCCTATCGGGAAGAAATTTTCTTGGGGAACGTTTTGCATGATATAGATTGTTAACAAAAAAAATGAAAAATTGGCCTCGGAATTTATTGAATATAGGCCTATATAGCTTCCTCTTGGACCTATGAAATACAGCACTCAGCTTTTTGTTCTCCTTCAGAGTGCCTTTGAGTTCTGGAACCCGAACGACACACATTGGCATAATGTCCTTTTTTTCCGCATTTAAAGCAAGTTACAACATTTTGATTGATTTGTTGTTTTTGTATCATTTGTGGCGGCATCGATTGTTGCGGACTAACCGCTGTATGCGCCTTTTGATATTCTTGTTGATTTGTTTCTTGTTTTTGTTTTGTCCGATTGCCCTGTTGTCGTCGTGGCTGTTGCTGCTTTTGTACCTTTTCGGATGACATTCTTCCCTGGTGATCCTTACTATTATCAACAGTAATTGAATCATTCTCATATCGTTGGGCAATCTCCAAGGCCCGCTGTAGACTTGTATTTTCGTCCAGTTCGTAAAGGCGGTGTAGAACATTTCCTTGAAAACCAGTTATAAATTTATCCACAAGTACATTCTCGATAAAACCGCCAAACTCGCAACTTATTACCAGTGCTTTTAAACGTCGGTGCCATTCCGTGGCAGACTCAAAGGGTTTCAGTTGCGCAGCAAAAAAAGCCTTCCTTTCGTAAAAGACACTTTTAGCACCAACATAGTGGCGTTTTAATATATCTGTGATGTCATCGTAACTTAACTGAGTGGGGTTCTTCGGAAAACTCAATTCTTTCAAAAGCGTATACAGCGACGGACCATTCTGATGAATAAGAGTAAACACTTTTTTATCATCATCTTCGATTCCAGCTGCCTTGAAGAAATGATCGAGCCGTTCTGTATACAGATCCCAGGATTCCTTTTCCGGTTGAAATTCCATTTATTTCCTCAATTGGATCTGATAATTGAAACAGACATTCGAGTTTTTGCAAACGTATATATGTTTGTATGAATAGTTACTTATTTGTTAAATAAAAGAAATGTATGCACTATATATGCGACACCTACAATTAACTTCACGATAGCAAGCCCTAGCCCTAGGTAATTCTACTGATCTAAACTGAACACGAACAGAAACAGAATACTTTTGTTTCTATATACAATATACATACATGTGTATGTATTTACAATTCAAAATATAAAAGCTTTCGCTATCCACGCCTACTCGTACGTCGCATCTCGCATCTCGTTTACATTAGAATGAAGAATTTGAAACCGAATGAATTGACTAGGGCTGCTATGTTCTGCCACAACGCAAATATTAAAGCTAAATAACCCCAGCAATCGCATTACTTTATCTCTTCTCAATGGCCACCAACGATAGATAACAACTGCTTAAACGCTGAAACCTGACAAAAATGAGATATTTACGACAGGTACCTGCACACATAAATTTGTATGCAGACATGGCGAATCGATTCCAACTAATACTTTAACTAAAAGTAGTTCGTTGTAGATGCACTATGCACATAATGACATAACTATCGGTGCCAAGTGTTACTACATTAAAGTAATTATAAAGTGCTTTACTCACTACTATTTGGTCCGAGTATGTATTTATATCTACTAACCATCAAGTACCAAGAAGACCCAGACTTCAATAACCTTAATATGTGTAGCATCGCGTTTGCCATCATCGTCAGCTCGTCGTGTTTCTTCCTATTCAAATTCTTCGTACCTCCATAAAACGATACAGTTTTTAAAAAGTTGCAACGCAAAAACAAAAAAAAGTATTGTTATCGTATTGTTATCTTTGTGTTGTTGGTTGCATTGAAAAAAAGTTACAGAAAAGTTACAGAAGCTATATTTTTTTGTTAACTTTTTTGTAAGTACATTAACCTTTTTTTATATTAAACAAACGTTTTAAAAAAAATGTTTCTCTCTATTATTCGAATTTTTCCAAAACTCTCTCTAAATCGAAAAAATCTTGATATCCCGTGAAAATTCAACTTAGGGAGAGTCGACTGTATTACACCAAAGAAATTTCTTGTTGAAAATTTCTTACTCTCTCGTGAACACCCTCTTCTACGAAAAACTGCAAAATTTTTGCGTAGGTGCGCGAACGGGTTTTCGTTATTTTTCGTAGATTCTCGTAGTTTTGGGAGCGTACGCGAACGGACCTACTGAAAAGCATATGTTTTATTAATAGAGCAGAAATCTAAAATGTTGACACACATTTCCCTGTCATCCGCGAAATTTTGGATTTCTTTTTTGTGTACCCATAGGTGAATTCATAGGTCTTTTTGGTAACATGCTAGTTTTCGAAAGTTCTACGTAAACTACATAGAAACTGACAGTTTCATGGCTCTCAATTTGTTTTACTCTCATTTGGCTCTCTCTTTGCGATGAATTATCTGCAAGACCAATTCCTCGGGGTGGGCCGAGCCAACTCTGTCAAACCAGCCATCTGACAGTTTGTGAAATGTCATAATCTTCATTGTTTGTGGAAAACAAAAACAATTTGATAGGTTTGACCAAGTGTTGTTTGAAAAGCGTTTGTTTACTTTTGTGCAAGTTTTCTGTCTTTGAGAGGAGTCCTCTCTCTTTGAGAGGATTCTACTATTTGACAGATCTCAATTCCGTGTGCCAAAACAGATACCAAACACACCTCATGATTGTACAAATTTTGATATAAAAATCTGCAGCAGTCTGTATAAATTTATGAACGGAACTTCTGCAGCAGTTGCCACTGCAACTTTGAAAAACAAAAGCGGTAATTTCACATTTATGAACACAAGTATGCAATGTTAATGCAGTTTTTCTACATTTGTGAACATTGAGATCTGCATCCCCGCGGTTTTTTTTTTCCAATTATGAACTCACACGTAGGTACAATATTAGTAATTTTGTTTTGTACGGGCTTATGAACCTGGTACCTATTACATATATGCATATAGTGGCATCACTAGTTACTAGCTTTTCATAATAGTCGTGTGACTAACACCTTTCTGTACTTCCCCACACAACAGAAGACTTGTAACGCGGGTATAAATTGAAATGAATGCATTACCGTATCATATTCATTTTAGATTTTGCAGCACATCTCAACATTTCAATACCTATATCTAAAGAAAAATAAACAAACACCACTACAGCCATTATAATAAAAAAAACTAATTAGCTTTTATTCAATTGATTATTAAAATTATACACTTGTAATTGCTGATAAAGATTTTATCAAAACAAACAAAGATGTCGCACATTCAAGGTTTATTTCCAAATTTTACTGAAACATTAGTAACCGGATGATTAACATTCTTTGGATGAAATTTTTTCGGTTTTGTTCCTTGACCTGGTTGTGCTTCTGGGTGTTTTTTCTGCCCAGGGTGTTTTTGATGTTGCTCCTTCTGATTTTCGTCCTTCTGAACTGGCTTCTTGAATGGAGGCTTTGGTGCGGGCACCCCTTCGACTGTTTCATACCGCTGTGCAATTTCCAACGCTTTGGGTAGTGTTAAATCAGTGCCCTCTTCACAGAATCTATCAAATACAACTCCATCGTATGACGTCACAAATTTATCTAGCAAAGTTGCTTCAGTTCGCACACTAAACTTGCAATTAAGAGCTAAACGACGAACACGTTCGTGCCAGATAGTAGCTTTTTCGTTCGTACCCTTCCGTGCATCATAAAATTGTTTCCGTTCTTTGAATACCACCACCGATGGAGTGAACAGCTGCCCGAACAATACCAATAGCTCGTCGTACAATTTGTCATTTGGGGAGCTCGGAAAGCAAAGATTTCGCACTCTTTCATAGTTGCCGGGTCCAACGCAGTTAATTAAAATTGATTTCTTTTTGTTCATATCTTCGATGTCCAGAGCGACAAAATAATGCTCTAGTCGCTCCTGGTAAGAATCCCATGATTCCAATTTCTCGTCAAAAGATGGTATCGACGCTGCCATTTTGATATATAAATGTATGTATCTTTATCCACGCAAAACTTAAATTCAATGGACAGCACAGCAAATATTTGCAACGCCAACGACTGGTCCGAACTCTGAATGCAAACTGCCCTGCCGCTTTTATTTTTGTTCTTTTTGAAATCGCAGGTTTTGACCGGTGCTCACACTTACTGAAATTTATTTTGATTCAGAAAGTACTAAAGCATATACGATACAATCAGCGTGTTGTGGCCGGATATTCGTACAACCGTTACTTCACTCGTTCTTCAGCTGTCATATGTCATGATTGAAAATTTTCGTCTTCTACTAACTTCTAAGAAATTCTTCAGTGCTAGGTCCATTGATTTATTTAAATACACTTTTTGCCTTGAAATTGAAAAAATTAAGTTGTAATTTTTTTTTTTTTTAATTGGCATGTACTGACATCTGTCTATTACATGTTCTGTCTACGTATGTATGTACATTACATAATATCCTGTATGCAAATGGAAGCATTTATCTTCGGTGTGCTGGAAAAATAGAGACTAAGGTAAATATAATTTAGCCTGATCAAAATACTAGACTTAAGCAAAGAAAATGTCTACACTTTTTAAAAGTCTTTATTACTTATAGATGCATTTTTTTTAGAAGAATTCCATAAAATGGTTAACAACGGTTGTGCACCGCAGGTTGTCGATTCAAAGTGTATGGCCGTGCGATATCAAATATCCATACAACTGCATATTTCTATTGATCATATTGCTTGTTTTATTATTCTGATCTGATCCAGATCAGGGCATAACAAAATACGACTAATGTCTCGCTAATCCGAATCAATTGCAAGGGGACATTCGAATTATCGAACTATTCGGATTAATGAGTACAGAACAATGTTTGTGTTTTATTTTTCCTCTTATTGGCCATACAAAAAAAAAACCAAGTAATTAAAAACAAAAAAATTTAATCTCCAGGAGGCGAGGAACGATTCAAAAGTTATAAAAAAAATTACTGTTAAAGCCGTATGCATTTTTATTGAATGAACTTCATTTTGAAATCCGGATTGGAGTGTACAAAAATTGACTAAACTTAGGAATAGGTTCGGATTCGGATGAAAACAAATTGTTATTGGGAATAGCGCGATATTCGGATTAAACGTGATTCGGATTAGCGAGACATTACTGTACCTATTAGAATAATTATTATTTCCTCAATTATTAGGTAAATCCATTACAATTAATAATGTAACTTTACAGCCCTAGTTACTAGGGCTTTCGGCTAATTATTTCGGTTGTGGCCAACTTGCGGGCGTATCCGACGATAGGTGAGATGTACCGCGACCTCAAGATCTATTTTGTCCCTTACAAGTCCTAGGCGAAGGAACATCCCTCTCGTCACTATTCCTATTTGATTCTGTTAGAGAGAGCTTAGCTCGCTAGGTGTGAATTCCATAGGTCACATCGACTCATCCACATCAATTTTCCTGAAAAATCGCAGTTGGGTGTAATGAGTGGCAGTTGCTCTGCTTTAAGTTGGTGTTTACCCACTTGAACCTTTTCTGGGTTAATACCCCACATTCCGCCAGTATGTGTCCTGGGGTTTCACTGGACTCATTGCAAAATCTGCAGGAGTCTTCATCTGAGTTATATCTAGCTTCCTGAGATGTACCTTGAGGACATACTCTGTAAGGAACGCAGTGCGGAATTTGTTTTTGTCCAGGGTGATGCAAGCTTTGAATTTCTTCAAGTTGTAATTACCCAAACGTTTCTTCGCCTGTCTTAGACCCTGCTTTTGTCTGTTTGTCTTCTCCAGTGGTTGAAGTCCTTCTTTTTTAGTGTGTTCCCCTATGCCACAGAAGGGTTTAGGGCCCACGAAGGGTTTAGGGCCCATGAAGGGTGTCCGCCTCTTCATTACCTTCTATCCCCAGGTGTTCTGGTACCCAGTAGATGGTGACGTTGTTTCGCTCGACCTGTCTATTTAGTTTATCAAGGTATTCCCAGACGATTCTAGATTAGATGATCTGGGCCCCGTTTGCTTTGATAGTTGCTTTGATGTCTGACATTATTGATATGTCGTGTATGCTTTAGCGTGAATCATGATTGAGTTAGGTATATCTGTCGATAGTACTGATTTCAGCTTGAAAAATGCTGGTGTAGCTGCCCATGGGTTTGAATAGTTTAGTTACGGGCCCAAACATCCTACCCCCGTTCCTTCCTCAGTTCTTGAACCATCCATGTACCATTTAATGGATTTTTACCTCCTCTCATTCAAATTTGAGAATTTGTGGAATTTGGTGCAGAAATTCGGGAACACACCTATTACAACGCAAATATTTGATTGTATTATATTTACCTTTATAATTAAATCTAAATCATGCTTATGTTAAATAATGTGATATTTAATGTCATTTGAAAAGTCGTTTAATGTCATTTTCCATTGGTTTCACTCGAGGATTCACTCATTCTGAATCTAATGGAACAACAAAACCGGTTCTGCTCAATTGTGAAGTTTTTTCCTTGTGTTTTCGCTTCTTGAGTGGTGTTATATGCAGGAGTGGAGTGGGAGGAGTTAGGATTTGAAAGATGACAGGAAATAAGGATGTGGATGGGACCTAAGGGTAGGATGTGACGGGAAAAGGAAAGATGGTTGTCCACGGGGAGCGCGGCACGCTTGCGATGCGCGGCTCCGCTCGCCGGAAATGGGGTGGTTCTTGCCCCCGTAAACAACTAACCTATACAAACAAAACATAAATCGTGCCAAGAAATCTACTTTTACTTACTTTAGCGGACGGACGGATATACCACATTGAGGGGCGCTATCGATGGTGTTTAGCGCGGCCATATTCTCTACCCTCCCAACCTTGGAGATCCGGCGGCCATTTTGGATCTCCCCAACAGAACGAATGCCTCAGCAACTCAATCCATTTACCAGAAGAATAGCATCTCCTCCATACCCCCTGAAAATTTAAACTTAGCGACTCATCCTAACTGAATAAAACAACAACTTTCCGCCATAGGACGTAATTGCACAATTTGATTTGCCTTTATTTTGCAGAAGAATTCTGACTTCATCAAATAAAAGTAATGAAACAACATGTATTCACTAAACAGGTGAATCATTTAACCAAAAATTACGTAAAACAACCAAAAACAAAAAGACAAAAAAATTTGTTCCGTACCCTATTTTGTACCTTTTTATACACGCACTAATGACGGGTTTACTACCTAAATCGAGCTCGGTTTAGGAGACAAAAGAGACGTAAAACAAAAATTTGATTATCCGCGACAGATTTCACGCGATGGGGGAACAAAATTTCACAGAAAGGAAACTGAAAAAAAATTAACCTAAAATCACGCCTTAATATACAAAAAAAATGTATAGCATAAAAAAATTAAATCTATGATTAATATGGCCATAATATTCTTTCGACCACTGTAAGAATTATGAATATCCGTATATCTGCGTATATTCTCATATAAATAATTCCATATTAGCTGCTTGCATCTATGATGTACTATATATTGTACTTTCTTAAGCATATGTCCTAGGAGGTATGTATGCTTGTATATAAATGTATACTTTGGCCGACTTTGCAGTTATGTTGATCAAATGGGAGGTTTTTCTAAGTTCATCACTGTCGTGCATTAGGATATTTGTAATTGTGTGATCCATTTATGAATATATGTTTGGATGTATGTAGAATGTTTTTGCCAAATATGTATGTATGTATGTTCATATACACATTTGTGCTTAACACTATACACTCAATTTAAAAGGTATGGCGGCCACTTATGGATTCAAGTTGTGGCCGCCTAAATGCACTATATAAAAAAAAGGAAACACTACCTATAATCACAGATTATATAAAAAAAACGCAAAAAAAATCACTCACCCTTATAATTAAAATTATAATCCCTATACATATATGTGGCGGCGGCGGCGTCAACATTCCGCTTCGATTTGAATCGGTGGCCGCCTATTAGCACTGCACAACAAAATTTAAACAAAAACTTCTATGTACAAATAGTAAAAAAAAACAAAAACTGAAATTAACATCACTCACCATTTGCTTAACTGAATTTAACTTAATTAAAAATTGCCTTAATTTAAAACTGCCTATATGTAATATCATATAATAGGACTTTCAAAAAAAAATCACAACACCACACGACTAGACCATTTAGTCTCGCCACCCACTGTATTTTAATTGAATTGCATTGCAATTGATTTTGTCCGCAGATCTCCCAAATCGGACCACCCACACTCTCTTCTCGTCCAGATCATCCGATTCTGCACAGATTTTCTCCTAAAATTGGTAATTTCATTCCATAGCCTGGGTTCTGTCCTCGGATTGGGAACAGAAATATCCCGTATTGCAGCTACCAACCACTAGGTGGATTTCGCAGTTGACATGGAAAATGGCAGAAATGACAGCTCAGCCAGCTGTTTCGAAATCGTTTGGGTTTGTTTATTTGCAAAACATTTATTAATTATTTTTATTTTGTTTGCAGGTGGACGTAACAGTGGATTCTGACTTGAAATCGAGAAGCCAAATTCTATTCTCAGAATCTTAAAGCTAGGATTACACGATGGATGAAAAAGCGTAAATCTAGCGTCAATAGATTTTCGCCCGATTGATGTAGTTTTGATAGAAGCGTAAATAGATGTTTCTCCCCATTTACACGATTGACTTAAAAGCGTCAATTTTATCAACGTCAACCAAAATATCGATTGACGCAATTTAAAAAAAAGAGTTAATCGTTAACCGTACAATCGGACCGTTTACACGATTGACTCTTTTTTAATTCAATCGAATTGACTATTGGTTGACGCTTGCTGTCATTAATGCCAAATGAATTAAATCTTAAAAAAAATTACGTCAAAAAGTGAAAAAAGAAGAAACAGTAGCTGCTTTGTGTGTTTGCAGCATACAACACTGGTCCCTCGACATCAAATTTCCAAGTTTTAAAGCAGCTGTGATCTGACTTTGGCACCCAAGAAATAAAAAGTGTCTGCACTTGTATTTATATTTGCTGTTACGATATACGATATGCTGTACGTACCTATGTACATACATACTTATGTCCAGACTTGTACCTATGTATGGATGGATGTTTCTTTTCGCAATCTATCGCCATTAAAGCTCTTTTGTTTACTAAACATCAGTTTTATTTCGAATATTGGTTGATGCTGATAATGGAAAACGTCATTGTTGTGTCGTGAAAAAAAACAATAAATGCTTGTAAGCTGTGAGAGCGAAAGAACATTTGCGAGCAAAAAGATTCTAAAAAGCTTCCGGTGAAATTTTGTACTTTGTCCAATACACTGGTCCCTCGCTTTGCGCGGGTGTAAGGGGAATGAAAAGTCTCGCGCAAAGCGAAGTCTGAAATTCACGTAATTTAGGGTGTTGCGTTCCTGAAAAATGAAATATTAGCATTTTGGTAGGCAAATGCAATTCGCGCAAATGTGAAACCGCGCAAAATGAAGCCACGCAAAGTGAGGGGCCAGTGTATCTTGTTGTTACAATGGTCTTTGGTATACCTCATGCATGCTTCATAATGTAACATGGTAGGTATAAAATAAACAATCCAAAAGAAGGGACAAAGCTTTCCTCTGCGTTAACCGAGGGGCAAGTAAGTCAGCTTTTACATTGGCCGAGAAAGGTCGGCTGACTTATCGTTATTCTCTTTTGGGCTCGGGCCGTACTTATACACGTCCCGATTCCGACAGCCGACTATTTAATCCTTTTCTCCCTTCATTCTTAACGCGCTGTGTTCGGAAGATGTTGCTATCAGTATAGAACTAAAAACAAAAAAAGTCTTTAAAATGCATGGAAAAAATATTGAAATTTTGAATTAGATATAGTGTATTTATGGTTTTATTGACGTCTTGGATCTAGACGGTAGCAATGACCAGCGAATACTTCTTGATTTACCTAAATGCTGTGAAACATCACCAGACTTACCTAAGAAAAGGAAGAAAAATCAGAATTTCAGTAATTGAATTTGCTTTCTTAACCATTTTAATATAATCTAGATGAACTAGATTATAAAGATTTTCGTGCATTTGAAAATGTAAAATCAAATGTTTGATTAAATCATGAGACCGATCAAAACTTTCCATAAAACACAGAACAATCACCGAACACAGTCTCTAAAAAAAATTCCTCCGGCGACACGAACTCAACTCTGAGCACACAAGAATAAAGCAAGTGAATGGAAATACGAAACGAGATAAAAGAGAACACGCAAAAATCGTCTCAGTTGCGCTACCCAGCCGAGGCGAGCTACCCCCTGCACTTCTCACCTCCCTTTCCGTGACATTCGGGTCCCGGCCGATCTTTCTCGGCCAATGTAAAAGGTGACTAATCAATATTTTTGCGTGGTCCTAGACTACAGAATACATTTGTATGCAGATGCAGTCCAAAAGAGCTTGTGGGCACCAGATTAAGAATCTGAAATAGAGCGGGACAGCGATATGGAAAAAGAAAGAGAAGAAGGATTTTAAAAAGACAAACGACAACGGACGTGCTTTAAGAAGAATATAAAATATTATAAGAATAAAGAGAAAATATTTAAAATATTTATGTAGTAGATGTTTTATTTAAAAGCAAATATCCGCAATACCTACAACTGGTGACCCCTACGCTTACGAAGCACTTAAAGCATTTAATTGGAGCCCAGCCGAAAACGACGTAGTAGTGATTACACCATTTTGCAATTTCAAGTAAGTCAACTTGATCTAATTTTTACTTTTGCGCCACTACATTGTGTTTAAAAAAATAACTTTGAACGATGCCCGACAACGCACAAGCAGGAAACAATCTACCAGATGCTAACAACCCACAAGTTCTAGCATCCCGCATCGCCAAACTACCCATTTTTTGGAAGGACGATGTGGAATTGTGGTTGACTCAGGTGGAGGCCGCATTCGCAATCGCCCAAATATCTGCCGATGAAACCAAATTTCAATACGTCGTCGCTCACGCTGATCCAATTATCCTTCCACATGTCGCAGACATAATCAAGTCTCCACCGGCGACCGATAAATATAAAGCACTACGCAACCGTATTCTCTCCGTTTTTGCCGAAGCTGAAGAATCAAAACTACGAAGACTTCTCAAAGGAACCGCACTCAACGACAGCAGACCTTCTCACCTACTTCAAGTGATGAAAAACATGGCGGGAACCCAATGCAACGATAACATAATTAAGTCGTTGTTCCTTGAACAAATGCCAGACCAAGTGCGTTCTATATTGATTGCCAACTCGGAGCAGGATTTAAACAAGCTGGCTACCCTAGCCGACAAGTTGGTTGAGCTACAAAAACCACATCAAGTGTATGCCATTCGCCAAGAACAGCGACCCGAAACCACACCCATCGAGGCTGCCATTGCTACACTCACTCAACAAGTCCAAAATCTAACGAACGAGTTGAAGAAAACCGAAAACCGTTCTCGTTCGAAATCTAGGCAACGTCCGTCTACTAATACAGGCAACAGCTCTAATCATCGGCAGAAAATTTGTTATTTCCATCGAAGATTTAAGGAAGCGGCAAGAAATTGTCAAGCACCCTGTTCTTGGAAGCAACAATTGGAAAACTAAACAAACCGTCTTGCATCAAGGCGGTGCACGACGGTTTTCCAAACCAAAAGCAGAAACGCCTTCTTATCTTCGACAAATCATCAAATACCAAATTTCTTGTGGATACTGGTGCAGAAATTTCATTGCTACCTGTTTCTTTCTCCAATCGTCCAACAGCCAGCAAACTTCAACTTTTCGCCGCCAACAATTCAATCATTCACACTTATGGAAATAAGCGCATCAAACTCGACCTCGGACTACGGCGCCCAATCGAATGGTCATTCTGCATTGCTGCCGTTCCCCACGCCATCATCGGAGCCGACTTACTCTCCCACTTCGGATTGCTAGTGGACTTAAAAAAACAACTACTGATTGACGCCAAAACCAAATTATTTTCTAAAGGTTTCGTCAACCCCGTTCAAGTTTTTAAAGTTTCCACAGTTCAACAATTTTCAGTATACACCACAATCCTTAAAGGGTATCCGGAAATAACTGGCCTTGGTAATGCCCGTCCTCCATCCCAACGCCGAGTGGAACACCACATTCCAACAACCGGCAAACCGGTGTATGAACGCGCTCGCAGACTCAATCCAGAAAAATACAAAGCCGCCAAGCAAGAAATAGAGTACCTGATGAAGATTGGTTGGATGAGACCTTCCAATAGCCCATGGGCTACTCCAATACATTTAGTAAAAAAAAAGTCCGGAGACTGGCGAGTCTGTGGAGACTACAGGCGCCTCAACTCCGTCACCGTCCCGGACAGGTACTCAATCCCGCATCTACAAGATTTTACCAACAACCTGCATGGCAGAATTGTATTCTCTACTCTGGATTTGATCAGAGCTTACCAGCAGATTCCCGTGGCGGAGGAGGACATCCCCAAAACCGCCCTCATCACTCCCTTCGGACTATTCGAGTGTTTAGTAATGCAGTTTGGTCTCCGAGGAGCAGCTCAAACTTTTCAGAGGTACGTGGACGATATTATGCGAGGACTGCCATTCGTAACAACGTACATCGATGATATACTCATTTCATCTCATTCGCCCGAGGAACATCAAAACCACCTCCGAATTGTTTTTCAACGCCTTAAAGATCATGGTTTGGCACTCAACGTAGGCAAATGCGTTTTTGGAGTATCTGAAGTAGAGTTTCTGGGGCATCAAGTATCGTGCAAAGGTATCACTCCGTTACCCAACAAAGTGCAAGCCGTGAAGGATTTCCCTCGACCTGAGACAGTGGTTCAACTTCGACGTTTCTTGGGTCTTGTCAACTTTTATCGCCGCCATCTACCGAATGCAGCCACAGTGCAAACACCGCTAAACAAATATCTGACATGTGCAAAGAAAAACGACTTAACACCCATCTCTTGGACACCAGATGCAGAACAAGCTTTCCAGCAGTGTAAGGACGATTTATCGAAAATTACACTACTTGCTCATCCTTCAAGCACAGCAGAACTCCGTTTAGTCACTGACGCTTCGGATATGGCTATGGGCGCGGCCCTCGAACAACGCACTGCTAACTCAACTTGGGAACCCTTAGCATTTTTTTCAAGAAAGTTTTCACCCGCAGCACAAAAGTACAGCACCTACGACCGGGAGCTAACAGCCATCTATGAAAGTATTAAATATTTTCGCTACTCTCTGGAAGCTTGTGAGTTCTCGATCCATACAGACCACAAACCACTCATCTACGCCTTCTTGCAACGCTTCAAAATTATTGTTAATCGAGTAGTGATAGTTTCATTGAAATTGGTCTAGTAGTTTACGAGTTAATCGGTTGAGAAATTGAATTTCTCGACATAAAATTAAATTTTTCGATGTGAATTTCTCAAAAACTATACAACTTACGAGATTCGCTATATTTTTCTTAAAAAATATGGGTACCTACCTATTCACCTACGAACTTTGATTTTTTCATATTTTTGACTTAAATTGTTTCTGAGAAAAATGTATGGTGCTTTTTGTATCATATTTTCACACTTTTTTTGGCTATAACTCCCAAAGTTTCTAACGGAAAAAATTAAGAAAAATATTTTTGGAATTTTTGTTTTGAGCCCTTTCGAATGATGTCCAACATGATATCATTTTTAGATTTTTTTTTTTTTAGATTACATCTTACCCACCCTGTATAGGTGGGTCACAATATTTTTAAGTAATATTTTGTCCATGTATGTCGACCACCGTAATGTATAAGTGTGCCAAATTTCTAGTTTCTAGGAAGAACGGTTCTTGATATTTTTATTGTGACAGGCATTTTTGAGTTAGAGCGAACTTATAATGGTTCCGTATTACCATATGTGTACGGAACCCTAATAGTGTCATGAGGTCCGTTTCCGCAGTCTGGGCATTTGTCTTCGATGGATGGGTCGAGACGGTTCCTGTAGCTGTTTAGGGAGCGGCACCATCCTGAACGTAGTTGCGCCAGTGTGGTTCTTGTCTTGCGTGGGAGATGGCGTTCTTCTTGGGCAATAGGTGGTGGGCGGCCTCCGAGTACTAAGTTGGGGTGGAGATTCTCCAACGCGTGGGACACTGTTAGGTGGTGAATGCTTTTTTAAGGCGTCTTTATATGTCTGCGCGCTGAACCCGGGGCGCTGCGTATAGGTGCTGAGGAGATCTTTGTAGGTTGTAAGATCTCTCCGGATGGAGCGGGGTGGGGGGATCGCCGTTGTCAGTTGGTGATTCGGGTGGTCTTGGAGGTGGCAGGCTATGAGGAACTGCTTGGATAGCATGGTGTTGTGTTCCATTACTGGCAGGATCTTTGTTTTAGCGTGAAGATGGTCTTTGTGGGACATCAGATGGCACCCTGTGATCGTGCGCAGTGCCCCGTTTTGACAGGATTGAAGGTGTTGCCAGTGTGTGTCACTTAACTGCGGTGTCCATATGGGGACAGCGTAGCTGAGGACTGAACGTCCGATGACCTTGTAAGTAGTGAGAAGCGTCACGTTGCCCATCCCCCAGGAGCTCCCTGCTATGGATTTTAGCACATTGTTTCGGGTTCTCAGGCGAGTCCTGATGTTTGATGCATGTACAGCGAATGTCATCATGCTTTTAAAAGTGACGCCAACGAGTTTTGGTTGGGTGGTGGTGGGTATGCGGCATCCTGCTTTATTAATGTCAAGCACTGACTTTAGCTCCCTTGTCCATGTGGTGAAAAGGGTGGTGATCACTGAAGAATCTTTCCAGAATCGGGAGATAGGAGTTCAGTTTTGAGCAGAGTTCGTTTATATTTGAACCTGAGAACGGTGCAGTCGTCGACGTAGGAGATTATGTTTATTTCGTCAGGTGGTGAAGGTAATTTGGCGATATAGTAGTTGAAAATGAGCGGCGACAGGACACCTCCTTGGGGGACTGTGATTTGGTGTATCTGAATTCAACACTGGATCGGCGGCCATATAAGTAGTTTGCCAGACACAGTATGTGAGTGTTGGAAATTGGGGACTCCAGGATGTCGTGTAGTAGCGTGGCATGATGCACGGTATCGAACGCTTTGGATGGATCTAGGGCGATAGCTACTGTTGCTTTTGATTGAGTCCGTGGGTGATTTGAAACAGAAACAGTGCCTCCAGTGTCTTGGCGACCGGGGAGAAGAGAGAGATCGGGTGGTATGAGGTGCCTTCGTCGGCTGGCTTCCCGGGCAGTCTTTCAGATAATTGGGATCTGCAGCGACTGGACGGAAAGGTAGTCGAGTCCGGGTTGGCCTAGTTTTTTCAGCATAATCATCGAAATTCCATCGGGACCGAGTGCTTAAGATGGTTTAGCTTTTAGTATGTTCGGATGTTGTTGCAATGCCGTGATTGGAAGGCAAAATAAGTAATACACGGCCGATCGTTATAAATATTATATTTATTACTTATAATAAATTGCTAAATTAGGAGTTAATACTAGAGTTAATACAAGAGATAATACGAGAGTTGGCGCAGCATGCACCGATCGTTTGCGAGGTTGGAATTTAACACCCCGGAAAAGAGCCGACAAATTTGACAGCTTAAATTGAGAGTCCAGTGGTGAATCTTATCAGTGGTGCTGCCAAGTCTGTAGTTATTTTGAGGCGGATGCAACACCTCCCCTTTTAGATGGTGGAGAGGGTGTATACCGGTCCGGCGCTCTGCGTTTCCTTCCTGAACTTCGAACCTGGACCCGTGGTGTTACTGCGAGTTCCCGCGAAGTCGAAGGTTGACTATCTATAACATCAGCATTGTTGTTACCATTGTTGCTAACTGCTGTTGCGTCTGGTACTGTTGAGGTTTCTTTTGTACCCGAGGTCATCTCGAAATCTTCCATAAGTATCTCAATTGGAAACTGACCATCCGGTAACTGAGTGCTTTGCCACGGTGAACTTCTTGGTCTCAGTTGGTTGGTATGTGCGCGTACAAGTTTCTCTCTTGTTTTGACTAAAACGTTGTAGTTACAGGCTCCAATGCCCGTATTTGAGGCATCTGCTGCGACCACTATAGGCAACTCCGGGTTGTAGTGAGTGAGACCCAGATCTGACGATAGTATGCTCTTGAATTTGTTGAAAGCGTCTTGACAACCCGCTGTCCATTTCCATCTAGTGTCCTTCCGAAGTAACTCATGAAGTGGACCGCTCAACTTGCTGATATTGGCGATAAACCGGCCGTAATAATTTATCGCTCCTAGAAAAGACCTTAGCTGAGTTAAGTTTTGCGGTTCCGGCATCGATACAATGGCTTTTGTTTTGTCGGGATCTGGCTTTAACCCACTGGCAGTAATGATGTGACCCAGATAGCGTAGCGACGATGTGAAAAAGGCACACTTCTCCAACTTGATGTGAAACCCATAATCACGCATTCTCGAAAGAACTGCTTGAAGTCTGAGTGTGTGTTGGTCCAGTGATTCACCCGATATCAGAACGTCATCTAAGTATGCTGATACGCCATCGAGACCAGATAGCATTGTATCCATAAGTTGTTGGAACGCACAAGGTGCGGACTTAACCCCAGGCGGCAGGCGATTAAAACGAAAAAGTCATTGGTGCAATGGCCAAGGGCAGTTGAAAATATGTCTGCGAAATCCTTTTGAATGTGTCGGATTTGGTTGTCTCTCGATGCACCCACTGTCGTTTGAATCGATTGACAGATTCTGTTTAATGGATGATCCCAAACACCAAACTCGTCCATCCAGTTTATACCGAAGAGGCAAAGGTGCGGAAGATCAGCTACTTGACATGACAGCCTAGCGCTCTTACCTAAGAGTTCAACATCTGCTTTGAAAGACCCGAGCATTTTGATTGAATTGCCTTGCGCGTCTTTCACTGATTGATGTTCCCCGTCCTGTGTTAAGGTAGGCCTCTTCAGCTGTTGCCAGACTCTATTAGAGATGATGGTGACGTCCGAAGCGGTGTCTATTTGAAGCTTGACACAAACACCATTAATTTTGACATTTACAAATTTTCGATTGGCCCGACGGGTTGAGTTTACGCTGACTGATTTTGTTTTCCACTGCTGCTGCTTATGATGAAATCTACTCTTACTGCGAAATGAATGAGTAGAAGCAGTGTTCTTTTTGTTGGTGTTCTTCCTCGCAAAACAAGCACAGTAGCCCTCTTTATGACCTTGTTGCTGGCATGATGAGCAAATACGGTCTCTATAAGGGCAGTTTGCAGAAAAATGCATTTCGTTGCACCCCCAGCATGGTGATTTTGGTGCTGGTTTAACTGTACTGGTGTTACTGGCTGTATTATGCTGCGATTTCTTGTTCTTTTTGTTACCGAAGGAAATAGCTTGCACCCTGGATGATGTAGACTCCAACAATTCACTATCCTGCTTGAGCTTGGCTATTCGTTGACACTCTGACAGCAAGTTCTCCAGTGTGATTTTTGACTCGTCCCCCGTTTCAAGCAATGAGAGTAGTCTGGATCGCACATCCGAATCGTTCGACGACGTAAGACCCTTTACAAATATGAGGCATTTAAACTGCTCACTTGTGAGCTTATTGAGTTGAAACTGCTCACAATTTTTATTGACATTGCTGGCGTACGTCGTAAAATCTTCCAAGCTGCTTTTGGTAGTCTGAAAGCAGTTGAAGCGTAATTTAAACATCGATTCAGACTTACCGAACATTTTGCTGAGCTTCTCGATTGAAGTTTTAAAATCGAGGCTAGCAGGTGTGGACGGCAGAATGAAATTTGTGTAGGGAGTGTATTCTGAGACACCCAGTTTCCTCAACAGCAGCCGAACTTTTGCGCCGTCATCCAATGATTCTGCGTCCTTATCGAATAGGCTAGAGTAACGCGCATACCATTGAGCGAATGTGACACCATTTTCTTCGTCGAAATGGAACTCTTGGATATTTTTGCACAAAACCTCAATGGTATATTCCACAGATGGTTTCTCTTTTTTATCTTTAGCCAATACATTTTCAGTTAAACGTGCAATTAGCGTAGATTGATTTGACATCAACGCTTGGAAAAATGAGATGAAATCCTGTGGAATACCAGCTTCTGGAGGATCTGCCATTGTTGAAAATGATTGTAATCCAGTTTTATTTCCGAAATCCTCGTCGCCACTGTTGCAATGCCGTGATTGGAAGGCAAAATAAGTAATACACGGCCGATCGTTATAAATATTATATTTATTACTTATAATAAATTGCTAAATTAAGAGTTAATACTAGAGTTAATACAAGAGATAATACGAGAGTTGGCGCAGCATGCACCGATCGTTTGCGAGGTTGGAATTTAACACCCCGGAAAAGAGCCGACAAATTTGACAGCTTAAATTGAGAGTCCAGTGGTGAATCTTATCAGTGGTGCTGCCAAGTCTGTAGTTATTTTGAGGCGGATGCAACAGATGTGAAGCAGTGTGGGACATCGTCCCGAAGTAGGTGGTGAAGTTTCCTGACTGTGGCTCTTTTGCAACGGTTGGTGTTTTGCGGGTGTTCAATAAACTGCTTGTTGAAGAGTTTGGCACATTTCTTTGGGTCGTTTATGCCATGTCCGTGGAAAGAAATGGCTATGTTGTCATTGCCCTTGGAAGGGTTCACAAGTTTTTTGACGGTGGACCATAGTTTCTGGACACCTGAAAATGTGTTGCATTTGTCAAGGTGTTCCCTCCATTTGTTTCTGCAATGTTCGTTGAATAGGTGTCTGTTGTTGAGTTCTGGTGTCCGATGGGTTTATTTGTCTGATGGAGTTGCGTTCGTCGGCAAGTCTGGCAACGGAGGCAGGGAAATTCGGTCTAACTTTGGGGATCCTACCTGCCGGGATGAAGCGTGCTGCTGCTTTGGTGATGATTTGGCGGAATATTTTTTCGGCGGAGGTGGTAGATTGCTGAAGCAGTTGTCAGTATAGTTCACGAAATTCGTCCAGTTCGCCTTGCTGAAATTGATAAAAGTCCTCTTGTCGGGGACTTGGAAGCTGTCAGCCGTTTCTATGGTAATGGTAATTGGCAGGTGGTCGAAGCACAGGGTGGTGTCAGGTTTCCAGGCTGTGCTGGTGAGAAGCGATGCGCTGGCTAGGCTGATGTCGAGAGAGCTGCAGCAGTTGCTTGTAATTCTCGTTTGTGTGAATTGTGAATTGTCAAATAGTTCGTCGAGATATGTACCACGTTCGTCGGTGGTACCAGAGATCATGGTGGGCGTTGAAATCGCCTTAGATCAGCTGACAGAGAAACTGACTCGTCCTGGATGTAGAAAGTGTTACTGAGGTGAGACAATCCTTGGTCGAGGGGGTTGAGGTCCTCGAGTTGCTCCGGTACGTAGAACCAATCGTCGTGGGAGGATGCTGTGCACTTGTCCTACACTGCCAAAAAGGAGACACGGTATATTGGGAAAATTCCATTTAATTCACTCGAAGAAGTCGCAAACATAAAAATTGATTTTCTCGTTAAATTTGGTCAACATACAAATAAATTCATTTTGTCTAAATAATGCAACAACATTTACCTAAATTATTCTGGAAAGTTGTGGTCTATAACTATGGAGCAACACTGGTGCAGAGCTGCCCGTTTCCTCCAGGCAGGCGGCCAGAAGACCCTCATATGCATGTACTAGCTAAGCACTTACTGTATTCTCTGCATACGAGTACGTTGCAATGTATGATATAAGAGTGTAATAGTTGGCTCCAAATATCGTTACAAAGAGCTTTTAAGTACATGTACATATATGTATGCACGAGTATGTACTGTATATTTCCATGAGTATTTAATTGGTTTTATTTTCTGGAATTTTTTGCGCACGTTTAATTTCATGAGTCATTTGCTTTATAATTTTAACTAGCAAAAGTAAACAAAAATGTCAAATATCATTAACAGATTGTTTACTTGCATATCTACTTTAATACGGGGGTACACATACACATGATACGACCGATCTGACAGACTTGGACGGATGGATGTCTTTCAGACAGACCGGATGTCGTAGCGTTCACGTCCGACATGTTATCCGACTTGGATTTGTTATCCGCAAGTGGATTTGAAAGATGTCGGACGTAGCAGCACTTATGAATTATGATTGATATGATTGATTTTAAAAGAACAAATTTAAGAGAGAAAATAAAGAAAAGGGAATCGAATTTGGGTACAGGAATGGATGAAAAAGCGATCAAAGCTTTTTTTTATGTTAATTTGCTAACAGAATTACAATTGAATTCTCCAGGCGATTATCAGAATTATTTATATTTCCAATATCTATATAACACAAAAAATTCTAAATTCTCCAACAACCACACCGCTTGAAATACATTTCAGAAATGAAATTCGCTCTAGGTCGGACAGACAAGCGTACAAATTATCAAATATGTCCGTCCGACCTCTAAAATTTTAAAAAAAAATTGAAAACCATCCGACATGTCAGATCGGTCTTATCATAATAATATTTAAAAGAACCTGGTAGTAGAATATTTATTAAAAAAAACCATACGATAATAGGCTGAGGTTTCCAATATGGGAAATCGATGAAATAAGCACAAAATGTAAAGTAAAAAATATTGATTAATAGCTTAGTTTAGGGGATATCGAGGTTTAAAAATTTGAGTAAAGAAATGTTAAAATTTTTTAGTTTTTTGAGGATCAGACTGGAAAAATAAAACTAAAAAAATCGCGCGATTTGGGTGGGGTGGGTTAAGACTCCACGAACAACAGTCGCCGTCAATACCGTACATCTAGCTGGCAGTTTATCTGCTGAAGATCAACCAATCAAAACGCAGCTTCTATCGACCAATCAAAATGCAGCTTCTATCGAGTTTCGGCAGTTTGTTTTCTTCTTCGTATCGCATCGTTCATTCCAGTCTGATCGCATCAGTACAGTTCGCTCCCAGCGTTCTCGTCGTACACATCGTAACACATCAAATTCTAGCGAATTTTCCAGATTGGAAACCGAAATATTCTTGTCAAAGTAGCATCCAACTCTTAATTATTGACTTGGTACAAGTCTGTCTATTAAGTAATTATTGAAATATACATGAAACCAAACATACATACATATGTATGCAATTGTATGTCTATGTACATACATGTGTATTAAATGTATTTCAACTGCCAAAAGTACTCATTTTAGTAGTTTTATAACTCAAAACTTTATTTCGTTTTGTTTCATACAATTTTTAAAAACAAAAAAAAAAAATAAAGACCCAACATACATACATATGTTCATACATGTGGCCTATCGGGAAGAAATTTTCTTGGGGAACGTTTTGCATGATATAGATTGTTAACAAAAAAAATGAAAAATTGGCCTCGGAATTTATTGAATATAGGCCTATATAGCTTCCTCTTGGACCTATGAAATACAGCACTCAGCTTTTTGTTCTCCTTCAGAGTGCCTTTGAGTTCTGGAACCCGAACGACACACATTGGCATAATGTCCTTTTTTTCCGCATTTAAAGCAAGTTACAACATTTTGATTGATTTGTTGTTTTTGTATCATTTGTGGCGGCATCGATTGTTGCGGACTAACCGCTGTATGCGCCTTTTGATATTCTTGTTGATTTGTTTCTTGTTTTTGTTTTGTCCGATTGCCCTGTTGTCGTCGTGGCTGTTGCTGCTTTTGTACCTTTTCGGATGACATTCTTCCCTGGTGATCCTTACTATTATCAACAGTAATTGAATCATTCTCATATCGTTGGGCAATCTCCAAGGCCCGCTGTAGACTTGTATTTTCGTCCAGTTCGTAAAGGCGGTGTAGAACATTTCCTTGAAAACCAGTTATAAATTTATCCACAAGTACATTCTCGATAAAACCGCCAAACTCGCAACTTATTACCAGTGCTTTTAAACGTCGGTGCCATTCCGTGGCAGACTCAAAGGGTTTCAGTTGCGCAGCAAAAAAAGCCTTCCTTTCGTAAAAGACACTTTTAGCACCAACATAGTGGCGTTTTAATATATCTGTGATGTCATCGTAACTTAACTGAGTGGGGTTCTTCGGAAAACTCAATTCTTTCAAAAGCGTATACAGCGACGGACCATTCTGATGAATAAGAGTAAACACTTTTTTATCATCATCTTCGATTCCAGCTGCCTTGAAGAAATGATCGAGCCGTTCTGTATACAGATCCCAGGATTCCTTTTCCGGTTGAAATTCCATTTATTTCCTCAATTGGATCTGATAATTGAAACAGACATTCGAGTTTTTGCAAACGTATATATGTTTGTATGAATAGTTACTTATTTGTTAAATAAAAGAAATGTATGCACTATATATGCGACACCTACAATTAACTTCACGATAGCAAGCCCTAGCCCTAGGTAATTCTACTGATCTAAACTGAACACGAACAGAAACAGAATACTTTTGTTTCTATATACAATATACATACATGTGTATGTATTTACAATTCAAAATATAAAAGCTTTCGCTATCCACGCCTACTCGTACGTCGCATCTCGCATCTCGTTTACATTAGAATGAAGAATTTGAAACCGAATGAATTGACTAGGGCTGCTATGTTCTGCCACAACGCAAATATTAAAGCTAAATAACCCCAGCAATCGCATTACTTTATCTCTTCTCAATGGCCACCAACGATAGATAACAACTGCTTAAACGCTGAAACCTGACAAAAATGAGATATTTACGACAGGTACCTGCACACATAAATTTGTATGCAGACATGCCGAATCGATTCCAACTAATACTTTAACTAAAAGTAGTTCGTTGTAGATGCACTATGCACATAATGACATAACTATCGGTGCCAAGTGTTACTACATTAAAGTAATTATAAAGTGCTTTACTCACTACTATTTGGTCCGAGTATGTATTTATATCTACTAACCATCAAGTACCAAGAAGACCCAGACTTCAATAACCTTAATATGTGTAGCATCGCGTTTGCCATCATCGTCAGCTCGTCGTGTTTCTTCCTATTCAAATTCTTCGTACCTCCATAAAACGATACAGTTTTTAAAAAGTTGCAACGCAAAAACAAAAAAAAGTATTGTTATCGTATTGTTATCTTTGTGTTGTTGGTTGCATTGAAAAAAAGTTACAGAAAAGTTACAGAAGCTATATTTTTTTGTTAACTTTTTTGTAAGTACATTAACCTTTTTTTATATTAAACAAACGTTTTAAAAAAAATGTTTCTCTCTATTATTCGAATTTTTCCAAAACTCTCTCTAAATCGAAAAAATCTTGATATCCCGTGAAAATTCAACTTAGGGAGAGTCGACTGTATTACACCAAAGAAATTTCTTGTTGAAAATTTCTTACTCTCTCGTGAACACCCTCTTCTACGAAAAACTGCAAAATTTTTGCGTAGGTGCGCGAACGGGTTTTCGTTATTTTTCGTAGATTCTCGTAGTTTTGGGAGCGTACGCGAACGGACCTACTGAAAAGCATATGTTTTATTAATAGAGCAGAAATCTAAAATGTTGACACACATTTCCCTGTCATCCGCGAAATTTTGGATTTCTTTTTTGTGTACCCATAGGTGAATTCATAGGTCTTTTTGGTAACATGCTAGTTTTCGAAAGTTCTACGTAAACTACATAGAAACTGACAGTTTCATGGCTCTCAATTTGTTTTACTCTCATTTGGCTCTCTCTTTGCGATGAATTATCTGCAAGACCAATTCCTCGGGGTGGGCCGAGCCAACTCTGTCAAACCAGCCATCTGACAGTTTGTGAAATGTCATAATCTTCATTGTTTGTGGAAAACAAAAACAATTTGATAGGTTTGACCAAGTGTTGTTTGAAAAGCGTTTGTTTACTTTTGTGCAAGTTTTCTGTCTTTGAGAGGAGTCCTCTCTCTTTGAGAGGATTCTACTATTTGACAGATCTCAATTCCGTGTGCCAAAACAGATACCAAACACACCTCATGATTGTACAAATTTTGATATAAAAATCTGCAGCAGTCTGTATAAATTTATGAACGGAACTTCTGCAGCAGTTGCCACTGCAACTTTGAAAAACAAAAGCGGTAATTTCACATTTATGAACACAAGTATGCAATGTTAATGCAGTTTTTCTACATTTGTGAACATTGAGATCTGCATCCCCGCGGTTTTTTTTTTCCAATTATGAACTCACACGTAGGTACAATATTAGTAATTTTGTTTTGTACGGGCTTATGAACCTGGTACCTATTACATATATGCATATAGTGGCATCACTAGTTACTAGCTTTTCATAATAGTCGTGTGACTAACACCTTTCTGTACTTCCCCACACAACAGAAGACTTGTAACGCGGGTATAAATTGAAATGAATGCATTACCGTATCATATTCATTTTAGATTTTGCAGCACATCTCAACATTTCAATACCTATATCTAAAGAAAAATAAACAAACACCACTACAGCCATTATAATAAAAAAAACTAATTAGCTTTTATTCAATTGATTATTAAAATTATACACTTGTAATTGCTGATAAAGATTTTATCAAAACAAACAAAGATGTCGCACATTCAAGGTTTATTTCCAAATTTTACTGAAACATTAGTAACCGGATGATTAACATTCTTTGGATGAAATTTTTTCGGTTTTGTTCCTTGACCTGGTTGTGCTTCTGGGTGTTTTTTCTGCCCAGGGTGTTTTTGATGTTGCTCCTTCTGATTTTCGTCCTTCTGAACTGGCTTCTTGAATGGAGGCTTTGGTGCGGGCACCCCTTCGACTGTTTCATACCGCTGTGCAATTTCCAACGCTTTGGGTAGTGTTAAATCAGTGCCCTCTTCACAGAATCTATCAAATACAACTCCATCGTATGACGTCACAAATTTATCTAGCAAAGTTGCTTCAGTTCGCACACTAAACTTGCAATTAAGAGCTAAACGACGAACACGTTCGTGCCAGATAGTAGCTTTTTCGTTCGTACCCTTCCGTGCATCATAAAATTGTTTCCGTTCTTTGAATACCACCACCGATGGAGTGAACAGCTGCCCGAACAATACCAATAGCTCGTCGTACAATTTGTCATTTGGGGAGCTCGGAAAGCAAAGATTTCGCACTCTTTCATAGTTGCCGGGTCCAACGCAGTTAATTAAAATTGATTTCTTTTTGTTCATATCTTCGATGTCCAGAGCGACAAAATAATGCTCTAGTCGCTCCTGGTAAGAATCCCATGATTCCAATTTCTCGTCAAAAGATGGTATCGACGCTGCCATTTTGATATATAAATGTATGTATCTTTATCCACGCAAAACTTAAATTCAATGGACAGCACAGCAAATATTTGCAACGCCAACGACTGGTCCGAACTCTGAATGCAAACTGCCCTGCCGCTTTTATTTTTGTTCTTTTTGAAATCGCAGGTTTTGACCGGTGCTCACACTTACTGAAATTTATTTTGATTCAGAAAGTACTAAAGCATATACGATACAATCAGCGTGTTGTGGCCGGATATTCGTACAACCGTTACTTCACTCGTTCTTCAGCTGTCATATGTCATGATTGAAAATTTTCGTCTTCTACTAACTTCTAAGAAATTCTTCAGTGCTAGGTCCATTGATTTATTTAAATACACTTTTTGCCTTGAAATTGAAAAAATTAAGTTGTAATTTTTTTTTTTTTTAATTGGCATGTACTGACATCTGTCTATTACATGTTCTGTCTACGTATGTATGTACATTACATAATATCCTGTATGCAAATGGAAGCATTTATCTTCGGTGTGCTGGAAAAATAGAGACTAAGGTAAATATAATTTAGCCTGATCAAAATACTAGACTTAAGCAAAGAAAATGTCTACACTTTTTAAAAGTCTTTATTACTTATAGATGCATTTTTTTTAGAAGAATTCCATAAAATGGTTAACAACGGTTGTGCACCGCAGGTTGTCGATTCAAAGTGTATGGCCGTGCGATATCAAATATCCATACAACTGCATATTTCTATTGATCATATTGCTTGTTTTATTATTCTGATCTGATCCAGATCAGGGCATAACAAAATACGACTAATGTCTCGCTAATCCGAATCAATTGCAAGGGGACATTCGAATTATCGAACTATTCGGATTAATGAGTACAGAACAATGTTTGTGTTTTATTTTTCCTCTTATTGGCCATACAAAAAAAAAACCAAGTAATTAAAAACAAAAAAATTTAATCTCCAGGAGGCGAGGAACGATTCAAAAGTTATAAAAAAAATTACTGTTAAAGCCGTATGCATTTTTATTGAATGAACTTCATTTTGAAATCCGGATTGGAGTGTACAAAAATTGACTAAACTTAGGAATAGGTTCGGATTCGGATGAAAACAAATTGTTATTGGGAATAGCGCGATATTCGGATTAAACGTGATTCGGATTAGCGAGACATTACTGTACCTATTAGAATAATTATTATTTCCTCAATTATTAGGTAAATCCATTACAATTAATAATGTAACTTTACAGCCCTAGTTACTAGGGCTTTCGGCTAATTATTTCGGTTGTGGCCAACTTGCGGGCGTATCCGACGATAGGTGAGATGTACCGCGACCTCAAGATCTATTTTGTCCCTTACAAGTCCTAGGCGAAGGAACATCCCTCTCGTCACTATTCCTATTTGATTCTGTTAGAGAGAGCTTAGCTCGCTAGGTGTGAATTCCATAGGTCACATCGACTCATCCACATCAATTTTCCTGAAAAATCGCAGTTGGGTGTAATGAGTGGCAGTTGCTCTGCTTTAAGTTGGTGTTTACCCACTTGAACCTTTTCTGGGTTAATACCCCACATTCCGCCAGTATGTGTCCTGGGGTTTCACTGGACTCATTGCAAAATCTGCAGGAGTCTTCATCTGAGTTATATCTAGCTTCCTGAGATGTACCTTGAGGACATACTCTGTAAGGAACGCAGTGCGGAATTTGTTTTTGTCCAGGGTGATGCAAGCTTTGAATTTCTTCAAGTTGTAATTACCCAAACGTTTCTTCGCCTGTCTTAGACCCTGCTTTTGTCTGTTTGTCTTCTCCAGTGGTTGAAGTCCTTCTTTTTTAGTGTGTTCCCCTATGCCACAGAAGGGTTTAGGGCCCACGAAGGGTTTAGGGCCCATGAAGGGTGTCCGCCTCTTCATTACCTTCTATCCCCAGGTGTTCTGGTACCCAGTAGATGGTGACGTTGTTTCGCTCGACCTGTCTATTTAGTTTATCAAGGTATTCCCAGACGATTCTAGATTAGATGATCTGGGCCCCGTTTGCTTTGATAGTTGCTTTGATGTCTGACATTATTGATATGTCGTGTATGCTTTAGCGTGAATCATGATTGAGTTAGGTATATCTGTCGATAGTACTGATTTCAGCTTGAAAAATGCTGGTGTAGCTGCCCATGGGTTTGAATAGTTTAGTTACGGGCCCAAACATCCTACCCCCGTTCCTTCCTCAGTTCTTGAACCATCCATGTACCATTTAATGGATTTTTACCTCCTCTCATTCAAATTTGAGAATTTGTGGAATTTGGTGCAGAAATTCGGGAACACACCTATTACAACGCAAATATTTGATTGTATTATATTTACCTTTATAATTAAATCTAAATCATGCTTATGTTAAATAATGTGATATTTAATGTCATTTGAAAAGTCGTTTAATGTCATTTTCCATTGGTTTCACTCGAGGATTCACTCATTCTGAATCTAATGGAACAACAAAACCGGTTCTGCTCAATTGTGAAGTTTTTTCCTTGTGTTTTCGCTTCTTGAGTGGTGTTATATGCAGGAGTGGAGTGGGAGGAGTTAGGATTTGAAAGATGACAGGAAATAAGGATGTGGATGGGACCTAAGGGTAGGATGTGACGGGAAAAGGAAAGATGGTTGTCCACGGGGAGCGCGGCACGCTTGCGATGCGCGGCTCCGCTCGCCGGAAATGGGGTGGTTCTTGCCCCCGTAAACAACTAACCTATACAAACAAAACATAAATCGTGCCAAGAAATCTACTTTTACTTACTTTAGCGGACGGACGGATATACCACATTGAGGGGCGCTATCGATGGTGTTTAGCGCGGCCATATTCTCTACCCTCCCAACCTTGGAGATCCGGCGGCCATTTTGGATCTCCCCAACAGAACGAATGCCTCAGCAACTCAATCCATTTACCAGAAGAATAGCATCTCCTCCATACCCCCTGAAAATTTAAACTTAGCGACTCATCCTAACTGAATAAAACAACAACTTTCCGCCATAGGACGTAATTGCACAATTTGATTTGCCTTTATTTTGCAGAAGAATTCTGACTTCATCAAATAAAAGTAATGAAACAACATGTATTCACTAAACAGGTGAATCATTTAACCAAAAATTACGTAAAACAACCAAAAACAAAAAGACAAAAAAATTTGTTCCGTACCCTATTTTGTACCTTTTTATACACGCACTAATGACGGGTTTACTACCTAAATCGAGCTCGGTTTAGGAGACAAAAGAGACGTAAAACAAAAATTTGATTATCCGCGACAGATTTCACGCGATGGGGGAACAAAATTTCACAGAAAGGAAACTGAAAAAAAATTAACCTAAAATCACGCCTTAATATACAAAAAAAATGTATAGCATAAAAAAATTAAATCTATGATTAATATGGCCATAATATTCTTTCGACCACTGTAAGAATTATGAATATCCGTATATCTGCGTATATTCTCATATAAATAATTCCATATTAGCTGCTTGCATCTATGATGTACTATATATTGTACTTTCTTAAGCATATGTCCTAGGAGGTATGTATGCTTGTATATAAATGTATACTTTGGCCGACTTTGCAGTTATGTTGATCAAATGGGAGGTTTTTCTAAGTTCATCACTGTCGTGCATTAGGATATTTGTAATTGTGTGATCCATTTATGAATATATGTTTGGATGTATGTAGAATGTTTTTGCCAAATATGTATGTATGTATGTTCATATACACATTTGTGCTTAACACTATACACTCAATTTAAAAGGTATGGCGGCCACTTATGGATTCAAGTTGTGGCCGCCTAAATGCACTATATAAAAAAAAGGAAACACTACCTATAATCACAGATTATATAAAAAAAACGCAAAAAAAATCACTCACCCTTATAATTAAAATTATAATCCCTATACATATATGTGGCGGCGGCGGCGTCAACATTCCGCTTCGATTTGAATCGGTGGCCGCCTATTAGCACTGCACAACAAAATTTAAACAAAAACTTCTATGTACAAATAGTAAAAAAAAACAAAAACTGAAATTAACATCACTCACCATTTGCTTAACTGAATTTAACTTAATTAAAAATTGCCTTAATTTAAAACTGCCTATATGTAATATCATATAATAGGACTTTCAAAAAAAAATCACAACACCACACGACTAGACCATTTAGTCTCGCCACCCACTGTATTTTAATTGAATTGCATTGCAATTGATTTTGTCCGCAGATCTCCCAAATCGGACCACCCACACTCTCTTCTCGTCCAGATCATCCGATTCTGCACAGATTTTCTCCTAAAATTGGTAATTTCATTCCATAGCCTGGGTTCTGTCCTCGGATTGGGAACAGAAATATCCCGTATTGCAGCTACCAACCACTAGGTGGATTTCGCAGTTGACATGGAAAATGGCAGAAATGACAGCTCAGCCAGCTGTTTCGAAATCGTTTGGGTTTGTTTATTTGCAAAACATTTATTAATTATTTTTATTTTGTTTGCAGGTGGACGTAACAGTGGATTCTGACTTGAAATCGAGAAGCCAAATTCTATTCTCAGAATCTTAAAGCTAGGATTACACGATGGATGAAAAAGCGTAAATCTAGCGTCAATAGATTTTCGCCCGATTGATGTAGTTTTGATAGAAGCGTAAATAGATGTTTCTCCCCATTTACACGATTGACTTAAAAGCGTCAATTTTATCAACGTCAACCAAAATATCGATTGACGCAATTTAAAAAAAAGAGTTAATCGTTAACCGTACAATCGGACCGTTTACACGATTGACTCTTTTTTAATTCAATCGAATTGACTATTGGTTGACGCTTGCTGTCATTAATGCCAAATGAATTAAATCTTAAAAAAAATTACGTCAAAAAGTGAAAAAAGAAGAAACAGTAGCTGCTTTGTGTGTTTGCAGCATACAACACTGGTCCCTCGACATCAAATTTCCAAGTTTTAAAGCAGCTGTGATCTGACTTTGGCACCCAAGAAATAAAAAGTGTCTGCACTTGTATTTATATTTGCTGTTACGATATACGATATGCTGTACGTACCTATGTACATACATACTTATGTCCAGACTTGTACCTATGTATGGATGGATGTTTCTTTTCGCAATCTATCGCCATTAAAGCTCTTTTGTTTACTAAACATCAGTTTTATTTCGAATATTGGTTGATGCTGATAATGGAAAACGTCATTGTTGTGTCGTGAAAAAAAACAATAAATGCTTGTAAGCTGTGAGAGCGAAAGAACATTTGCGAGCAAAAAGATTCTAAAAAGCTTCCGGTGAAATTTTGTACTTTGTCCAATACACTGGTCCCTCGCTTTGCGCGGGTGTAAGGGGAATGAAAAGTCTCGCGCAAAGCGAAGTCTGAAATTCACGTAATTTAGGGTGTTGCGTTCCTGAAAAATGAAATATTAGCATTTTGGTAGGCAAATGCAATTCGCGCAAATGTGAAACCGCGCAAAATGAAGCCACGCAAAGTGAGGGGCCAGTGTATCTTGTTGTTACAATGGTCTTTGGTATACCTCATGCATGCTTCATAATGTAACATGGTAGGTATAAAATAAACAATCCAAAAGAAGGGACAAAGCTTTCCTCTGCGTTAACCGAGGGGCAAGTAAGTCAGCTTTTACATTGGCCGAGAAAGGTCGGCTGACTTATCGTTATTCTCTTTTGGGCTCGGGCCGTACTTATACACGTCCCGATTCCGACAGCCGACTATTTAATCCTTTTCTCCCTTCATTCTTAACGCGCTGTGTTCGGAAGATGTTGCTATCAGTATAGAACTAAAAACAAAAAAAGTCTTTAAAATGCATGGAAAAAATATTGAAATTTTGAATTAGATATAGTGTATTTATGGTTTTATTGACGTCTTGGATCTAGACGGTAGCAATGACCAGCGAATACTTCTTGATTTACCTAAATGCTGTGAAACATCACCAGACTTACCTAAGAAAAGGAAGAAAAATCAGAATTTCAGTAATTGAATTTGCTTTCTTAACCATTTTAATATAATCTAGATGAACTAGATTATAAAGATTTTCGTGCATTTGAAAATGTAAAATCAAATGTTTGATTAAATCATGAGACCGATCAAAACTTTCCATAAAACACAGAACAATCACCGAACACAGTCTCTAAAAAAAATTCCTCCGGCGACACGAACTCAACTCTGAGCACACAAGAATAAAGCAAGTGAATGGAAATACGAAACGAGATAAAAGAGAACACGCAAAAATCGTCTCAGTTGCGCTACCCAGCCGAGGCGAGCTACCCCCTGCACTTCTCACCTCCCTTTCCGTGACATTCGGGTCCCGGCCGATCTTTCTCGGCCAATGTAAAAGGTGACTAATCAATATTTTTGCGTGGTCCTAGACTACAGAATACATTTGTATGCAGATGCAGTCCAAAAGAGCTTGTGGGCACCAGATTAAGAATCTGAAATAGAGCGGGACAGCGATATGGAAAAAGAAAGAGAAGAAGGATTTTAAAAAGACAAACGACAACGGACGTGCTTTAAGAAGAATATAAAATATTATAAGAATAAAGAGAAAATATTTAAAATATTTATGTAGTAGATGTTTTATTTAAAAGCAAATATCCGCAATACCTACAACTGGTGACCCCTACGCTTACGAAGCACTTAAAGCATTTAATTGGAGCCCAGCCGAAAACGACGTAGTAGTGATTACACCATTTTGCAATTTCAAGTAAGTCAACTTGATCTAATTTTTACTTTTGCGCCACTACATTGTGTTTAAAAAAATAACTTTGAACGATGCCCGACAACGCACAAGCAGGAAACAATCTACCAGATGCTAACAACCCACAAGTTCTAGCATCCCGCATCGCCAAACTACCCATTTTTTGGAAGGACGATGTGGAATTGTGGTTGACTCAGGTGGAGGCCGCATTCGCAATCGCCCAAATATCTGCCGATGAAACCAAATTTCAATACGTCGTCGCTCACGCTGATCCAATTATCCTTCCACATGTCGCAGACATAATCAAGTCTCCACCGGCGACCGATAAATATAAAGCACTACGCAACCGTATTCTCTCCGTTTTTGCCGAAGCTGAAGAATCAAAACTACGAAGACTTCTCAAAGGAACCGCACTCAACGACAGCAGACCTTCTCACCTACTTCAAGTGATGAAAAACATGGCGGGAACCCAATGCAACGATAACATAATTAAGTCGTTGTTCCTTGAACAAATGCCAGACCAAGTGCGTTCTATATTGATTGCCAACTCGGAGCAGGATTTAAACAAGCTGGCTACCCTAGCCGACAAGTTGGTTGAGCTACAAAAACCACATCAAGTGTATGCCATTCGCCAAGAACAGCGACCCGAAACCACACCCATCGAGGCTGCCATTGCTACACTCACTCAACAAGTCCAAAATCTAACGAACGAGTTGAAGAAAACCGAAAACCGTTCTCGTTCGAAATCTAGGCAACGTCCGTCTACTAATACAGGCAACAGCTCTAATCATCGGCAGAAAATTTGTTATTTCCATCGAAGATTTAAGGAAGCGGCAAGAAATTGTCAAGCACCCTGTTCTTGGAAGCAACAATTGGAAAACTAAACAAACCGTCTTGCATCAAGGCGGTGCACGACGGTTTTCCAAACCAAAAGCAGAAACGCCTTCTTATCTTCGACAAATCATCAAATACCAAATTTCTTGTGGATACTGGTGCAGAAATTTCATTGCTACCTGTTTCTTTCTCCAATCGTCCAACAGCCAGCAAACTTCAACTTTTCGCCGCCAACAATTCAATCATTCACACTTATGGAAATAAGCGCATCAAACTCGACCTCGGACTACGGCGCCCAATCGAATGGTCATTCTGCATTGCTGCCGTTCCCCACGCCATCATCGGAGCCGACTTACTCTCCCACTTCGGATTGCTAGTGGACTTAAAAAAACAACTACTGATTGACGCCAAAACCAAATTATTTTCTAAAGGTTTCGTCAACCCCGTTCAAGTTTTTAAAGTTTCCACAGTTCAACAATTTTCAGTATACACCACAATCCTTAAAGGGTATCCGGAAATAACTGGCCTTGGTAATGCCCGTCCTCCATCCCAACGCCGAGTGGAACACCACATTCCAACAACCGGCAAACCGGTGTATGAACGCGCTCGCAGACTCAATCCAGAAAAATACAAAGCCGCCAAGCAAGAAATAGAGTACCTGATGAAGATTGGTTGGATGAGACCTTCCAATAGCCCATGGGCTACTCCAATACATTTAGTAAAAAAAAAGTCCGGAGACTGGCGAGTCTGTGGAGACTACAGGCGCCTCAACTCCGTCACCGTCCCGGACAGGTACTCAATCCCGCATCTACAAGATTTTACCAACAACCTGCATGGCAGAATTGTATTCTCTACTCTGGATTTGATCAGAGCTTACCAGCAGATTCCCGTGGCGGAGGAGGACATCCCCAAAACCGCCCTCATCACTCCCTTCGGACTATTCGAGTGTTTAGTAATGCAGTTTGGTCTCCGAGGAGCAGCTCAAACTTTTCAGAGGTACGTGGACGATATTATGCGAGGACTGCCATTCGTAACAACGTACATCGATGATATACTCATTTCATCTCATTCGCCCGAGGAACATCAAAACCACCTCCGAATTGTTTTTCAACGCCTTAAAGATCATGGTTTGGCACTCAACGTAGGCAAATGCGTTTTTGGAGTATCTGAAGTAGAGTTTCTGGGGCATCAAGTATCGTGCAAAGGTATCACTCCGTTACCCAACAAAGTGCAAGCCGTGAAGGATTTCCCTCGACCTGAGACAGTGGTTCAACTTCGACGTTTCTTGGGTCTTGTCAACTTTTATCGCCGCCATCTACCGAATGCAGCCACAGTGCAAACACCGCTAAACAAATATCTGACATGTGCAAAGAAAAACGACTTAACACCCATCTCTTGGACACCAGATGCAGAACAAGCTTTCCAGCAGTGTAAGGACGATTTATCGAAAATTACACTACTTGCTCATCCTTCAAGCACAGCAGAACTCCGTTTAGTCACTGACGCTTCGGATATGGCTATGGGCGCGGCCCTCGAACAACGCACTGCTAACTCAACTTGGGAACCCTTAGCATTTTTTTCAAGAAAGTTTTCACCCGCAGCACAAAAGTACAGCACCTACGACCGGGAGCTAACAGCCATCTATGAAAGTATTAAATATTTTCGCTACTCTCTGGAAGCTTGTGAGTTCTCGATCCATACAGACCACAAACCACTCATCTACGCCTTCTTGCAACGCTCGGACAAGGCCTCACCTCGACAACAACGACAGCTGGAATATATTTCGCAATTTTCAACAAAAATTATTCATGTCACAGGCGACAACAATGTGGTTGCGGACGCTTTGTCTCGGGTAGAAGCATTACAAATGCCAACAGCTTTCGACCTTGTGGAACTTTCACATAAGCAACAAAATGACGAGGAACTCCAAAAACTTCTTAAGTCCACTACAACTTCTTGCAAATTCACCAGAATGTTCGTGGGTTCCAATAAAGAACCTCTCATATTGGAAACTTCTACCGAAAATAGCCGACCGTACCTGCCAGTTTCTTACCGACAGGAGGCCTTCAACATGTTTCACCGCTTGTCTCACCCAAGTGGGAAGGCCACTTTACACATCATTCAGCTACGTTTTTTCTGGCCAAAGATGAGGCGCGATGTCATCGTTTGGGCTAGATCATGTACAGATTGCCAACAGTCCAAAATTAGCCGCCACGTACAAAAACAACCACAAGTAATCGCAGCCCCGGATGGCCGTTTCGATCATGTACACATTGACATTATCGGCCCACTTCCTATCAGTCAAACTTACAGATACTGCGTTACATTCATTGATCGTTTCTCAAGGTGGGCTGAAGCATTCCCGATCCAAGAACAAACAGCGGAAAACATCGCCAAAACTTTTTACTCCGGCTGGATATGCAGATTCGGTTCGCCCAAAGTAATCACAACCGACCAAGGAACTCAATTTGAGTCGACGTTGTTTCGAGCTTTACTTAAGTTAATTGGCTGCGAAAGAATGAGGACAACCGCATATCATCCAGCGTCGAATGGGCTCGTAGAACGGTGGCATCGAAGCCTAAAAGCAGCTATAATGTGCCACGACTCTAAATTCAATTGGGTTGACACACTACCAACAGTCTTGCTCGGCCTAAGAACTTGCATCCGTGAGGGACTCAATTCATCGCCAGCTGAATACCTGTATGGTACTAGCCTCCGAGTTCCAGGTGAGTTTTTTACACATGACGATTTCACACCCAATCCGAACTACTTCCTCGAGGAATTCCGGGAACATATGAAGGAGTTGAAACCAGTTCCAACAACACACAACTATAAGAGAAAACCATTCTGTTTCAAGGAGTTAGCGAAATGCTCCCACGTGTTCCTGCGTTGTGAAAATGCTCAATCGTTGGAGAGACCGTACGCTGGACCATTCGAAGTTGTCACACGTTTATCAGATCGTGTTTTTCAAATCAAAAAACATGGTATTATCACAAACGTTTCGATCGAGAGACTCAAGCCGGCACACATGGAATGTCTTCCACCAAATCCTCCTCAAGCGACCACTTCAAGCAGAGATCTAACAACACAAACTAGTACTTTAAATCCACAAGATATCCCGAATCCTAATTTTCACCCGCAAATTAAGACATATGCAAACAAAAAAAAGAAAACAGTGACATTCAATTTGAAGAATCCAACCAATTAAAAAAAAAAAAAAAAAAATGTTCCTGGCACAATCTGTCAAAGTCAGCTGTTTTGAAATTAACAACATAACTCCAGAGTTGCCACTGTATCATTTTACGAATGCCGAAATTATGCTCTTACAACAGTATTAACATTTAAATTTTTCATTATTTCGCCATTTCTTAGGGGGGAGTACTGTGGGCACCAGATTAAGAATCTGAAATAGAGCGGGACAGCGATATGGAAAAAGAAAGAGAAGAAGGATTTTAAAAAGACAAACGACAACGGACGTGCTTTAAGAAGAATATAAAATATTATAAGAATAAAGAGAAAATATTTAAAATATTTATGTAGTAGATGTTTTATTTAAAAGCAAATATCCGCAATACCTACAAGCTTATCGGAGACAGCGCCATCTAGGCGAGAAGAGACGTATCTGCTGTAGACCGTTTAGTTCTACTATGTGGAACCCATTCTACGATCCCAGTATTCCAGTGGGGAGTTGAGATCTAGAAGGTTCTCGTCCTAGAATATTACAGAATTATTCAGAATTTTGGCTGGAGTATAAATACACCCCAACAGGAGGCGCCGGGATTCAGTCAGTAATCAGTCAGTGGTGAGATTATTTGAAAAGTGACATAGTGCGATAGTAAAGCGAAAGTGACTGTGGTTTTGGATAATATAGTATGTATGTAATTGATAAAAGATAAGGAGATTGTTAAAATTGTAAAGGAAATTGTAATGAGTTTTTGGGAATAAGAAGCGATAATTGATTAAAGTGTGAAACTGTTGGAAAAAGACTTGTGTTTAATTAATTGATACAGAATAAAGTTTTATCCAGAAAGAATCCTATATTTCTATCCACAGGGGATAGGAAACCCACGACTGGGCTGGAATATTACAATATGAATACGTGTGAATTAATACATATATGAAGGATACATATGAAAAATTTCAAAGAAATTGCATAAAGAAAATATTTAGTATTCCCTTAACCGCACCAAACTACTCAATTTATTTGGAAACAGGCTTACGGAAACTTTTTTCTTCAACGCTTAAGTTACAAGCTGACTATTTAATTAAAGTGTTCGGTCTCCAGGAAACTCGTTTATGTAAAATAATGATGCTTTATGAAATTCGGAATAAGGACTGGTGGTTGAGGACATGGGAAAACATAGCTGCTACCTGTGGAGAAGATGTTCAAATGAACCCCAACAATATTAGTCTGTTGGAAGTGAAATTCTACGAAATCATCCAAGAATTTGAAAATGCCTGTAAATCGGAAAGCACATTATAACTTGGGTGACAAGAACTACTTCCATGATTCCCTCAGCCATAAAGATATCTCACTAATTTTTAAATCAAGATGCGAGCTCCTCCATTTAAACGGGAACCCATATAACGGAAACTTTGACCAATTTTGCAATTTGTGTAACTTGAGAGCTTGGAGAAACTACGCCTGACTGATGATGACATCTGCAGAGGATGTGGTATTGAAGAGGCTCATGAGGACACTGCCCTGGCCTCTGCCAACTTAGAAACAAAACCTTGGGCAAATTCCTTTTCGAGGACATCGACGAGCTATCGGATGGATCACCATCGGTTATACTTGAATTTGCCAGGGCGTCTGGATGGCTGAAACCAAGAAATTAATACTACGGGCGGGAAAACAACATGGGTATCACAATGGGTCCACATGGACCTAAGTGTGATGGGGATGTTATCATTCTCATCAGCCCTTTTAACCTAATACCTAATACCTAACTTGAGAGCGAAGGAAGATTGTTTTCATTTTTTAAGCGTGTGTCCAATTTTTAAGCAGGAAAGAAGAGCATACCTTGGTAACCCTTCCAATATTATTATTATTATTATACCTAATTATATTGTTGGAAATTTTATAAAGCAAAAGCAATAAATTTTATACAAAAATAAATCAAATTGAATGGCTTATATTCTGTGGAGACTTGGGGCGATTTAAAGTTCAATTATTTTCAAAAAGTCTAATAAAATTTATATACAACGGTTGTACCGATATCGGTAAAACTCGCGGTTGTACAACGATTGTATCGTGTATTTGCCGCTTAGGCCGTGTGCCAATTGCATTAAAATACTATCCTCTGGCTAATTTTTGATGCTATTGAGGTGAATATAGACTTCAAAAAATTGGCCGGCTCTGGAGCTGCATAAAAAATTATCCTGTGGCTAATGTTTGACATTTGTATATACATACCCATGAAGGAATGAGAGCTTTTCGTTTGTCTCGGTTTTCCAAGTCGATTGTCGGTGGAAAAATGTAGTGTTCTAGTGTTCACATACGACGGGAAAACTACCCATTGTGAAAATTGTGTAAAAACCAGTTCAACACATTTTTTTATAAAAAAAAGTAATTGATATGAGCAATATCGTGTAAAAACAAGTAAAATTGATAGTTTGAATAATGTTTATTGGTGAAATTTTATCTTTGTATTTTCCATTAACAAAATATGACGAACTTTGTTGATCAATCATGTACAAAAATTACACATAATTTACAAACAAAAGCATTACCACGGAAAATAACTATTATTTATGTTTTTTTATGTTATTTATTTATTTAAAACTTGGAAAACAGTTTGGTAATTTTAGTTCTAATAAAATGTGATATGAATAAAATGAAAGGGACATTTTTCAATTCTAGTGGGAAATTAAAGAAAAAAGGTACCAAAAAAATCCCATTTAATCCAATCGACACAGCAAAAAGCTAAAATTTTATCCACCTCTGGTAGAAACGTCAAAAATTAGCCAGAGGATAATATTTTAACGCAATTGGCACACGGCCTTAATGCCAGAAACCATTGACATGTTATACAGGGTGGTCTGGTTTGAGTTACAGATATTTTGGGAACTGATTCATTGGTTCATGTTATGAAACAAATCGAATGGGAGAGGGGGGGTCTATCTTTAACACCCACTAAGCCACAGGGTGTTTATAAAAGATCCTTTAGAAAAATTGGTACCAACAGTTATTCAATTACAATTTATAGTGTATGAAACTCAGAGCAACCAAAGTAGGTTCGTTTCAAAGACAATTGATTATAACAGTTAAAAACTTTAACCACCCGTGCTTTCATTTTCGAGATATTGGTCTTCAAACATCGATTTTTTTTAACCAACTTTTGTGAAAATCGCATTTATCCCGGGAAAGTGCGATTATAATTTTTTTTGTTAATATTATTATTTTGATGCGTCATAACGTCACCTACAAATTCAGCTTACAAAGCTTTAACCAGGGGCTTACAGTTTTGTAGGTATAAGGTTTAATAAATTATAAAAACGTTAAAAAATCATTTGGCATGATCTTGATTTCATCTGACATTTGCTTGCATTGTTTGCGCCACCCAACTCAGTGAAAGAATTGTAAAAAAACCCTGCACATCTGTTCCTGTTGCAGATATGTACACAGTGCTGCATGCAGAAGATGTGCACATGTGTCTCTGGCAAAAGTCAGCTTTTGTGTTCAATGGCTTAAGGTTGGACTAAAATTTTATTCATCTTGAACACTAAACGTACCTACTCAATCTGTATTAATTAAAGTAAGTACACAAAATAAAAACCTTTCACGATACGTTACCCTTAAACAACACGTTGCATTTTTTATATTTGTTTTAAAATTTGTTTCGATAAATTTCAATCAAGGATTACAGTTTGGAATAACAATGCCAATAAATTAATAAGCTTAATGTGAATGTGAAATACACACATGTAGAGGCCTTATTACTGATTTATTATTACCGTTATTCGAGAGTCGAACTGCCAAAACTTCGACTATTGCTTGCTTGCAATCTGCAACTTTTATTTTAAAGCATGGTGAATTGGTGTCGAGGCGTCTTTTCGTGTGTCGTGTCTGATTCCCGATATTCATAATTTTCACGCCAAAATCCAAATTCAATTGTTGCAGAAGCAAGTGCCTTATTCTTTTCCAGTACAAAGAGCTGCACCAACAACTTTTTTTTTTTGATATAAAAGAACATTTTGTAAATCATAAATTGTGAAAAAATTATAGTAAAAGGCTTATTTAGACCATAATGGCCGATGCTTGCAGCTTGTGCGGAAAAGGGGCGATATTAATGTGCCAGCGATGTAATGATACATATTGCTCTACAAATTGCCAAATTCTCGATTGGAGGGTGCATAAGAAAGTTTGTTTCCAAATGCCGTAAGTACCTTTTCTAAATTTCGAGTTTATGGTCCGCGGTAGGACGTACTTTTGTACGGTTACTTTTAGACCTACAAGTGCATTTTTTCCGTTATGAATATTAATGTAAAATAAAAGCAATTTTTTTTTGTATTTGATCAACAAAGATCACATTTTGTTGTATATGCTTGTTAGATACTTTTGTTCCAGATCGTTCTTTATACCATTGTTCGTTTATTCTAAATCCATAAATTAATTCATTTACAGCAACCTTATACCAATTAAAGAATCTGGCAGCAGAGATGCTCTTTCAGTTGTTAATCGTTCGATTGGAAGTGATTCTCCCCGCAATCGTATATCGATTGATAACAAATGTGCAAAACGTCCCTTGCCTCGCAATCCTCTAAAACTATCGGATGAAAAGACCCCATCTGCGGAAATCACTGCCAATACGCCGCATCCTGATGTTGATTTTACTTTAAAGCCGAAGATGATCCAGAAAGAAAATGAAACTGACGTTTCCCAGTGCTCAAAAGTATCTACCCGTAATGCTGCCTGGCGAACACCGTATGATTACCCTAAAGATGTATTTTTTGATGTAATTGTACAGTACGTACCCAAAGGCAGCACTTCAGACATTGTGTGGGTTACTGAGCTTAAGTACGATGGGCCATTGCGTAAGCTTTTGTCTGAAATAAATAGAAATATTGATGTCAACACAATTCGCTGCGACAGTGAGGAGATCCGAGTTGGTTCGCTTATCGCAGCACCATTTGAAGACCTCTACTATCGCGCAGAAATCATTGAAGTTATCCACAATACCAAAATGGTCATTGTTCATCTTATTGACTATGGTAATCTGGTTGAAGTGGAATTCAAAGACCTACGTTCAGCGATACCAATTATGCGCAATCTCAATGCATATGCTTTTCGCATTCGATGGGCTAAGCAAGTGGGTATTGAAACTGTGTTGTCTATTCGGGTTCATGAAATAGACGAAAATGGAGTTGCAACAGTCGAAGAGAAGACAACTACCGCCACTGCAGTACCTGTAGGAATAACATCCGCGGCCTTTGAGAACAGTCAATCTGTGAGTTTAGTGAAGATTTCAGACAGCGGTAATTATGCACTGTTTTGCCTAATCAATAGAGATGTCAACCACCAGCTGCAGGAGTTGAATCAATGCCTGAACACTGATGGAGCTACGCAGTTTCGCATGAAGAAGCCCCCAAAAGATGGCGATTACGTCACTGCGCAAACTTTTCAAGGCTGGTCGCGTGCATTGATTGTGTGCACTTATCACAATGATTATCTGGTATACCTGTTTGATGTGGGCCGTGTGTCATTGGTCGAACAAGTCTTGGAAGTACCAGAGAAATTCAAGTCCATTCCGATGCAGGTATTTGCAGTAGAATTGGATAAGGGCCTTTCCGAAAAAAAAAGCTTTAAGGATTGTTTGTTTTACGATAAGAACTTTACCATTAAAGCACAGAAGAGCGCCAAGACACGCGATGACCGAATCGCCTGCTGCATCCTAACAAATGATGGCACGAATGTTGCTTATGTAGACGCCTTCAATTACGTTGGCAAATGCGATGGGATCGACGTGAGTGATTGGGTTGAGCCCCTTATATCGGGCAGCTCGGTATATGTGACCCACGTTGTCAGCCACTTCGAAATTTTCATCTCACTTGTGTGCACCAAGATATATCCAAAAATCTTTTCTGCCGTTGCAGAGGATTGTGAAGTACTCGCATTTGGTAAATATGTAACTGGCGATCTTGTCTTGGCAAAGTTTGAGGAAGGATACTTTCGGGCAAAAATATTGGAGTGTTTCAAAAGTGACAATGCAAAGGTTCTCAATGTGGACACCGGACTGGTTTTAACAGTATCTAACCAAACTATGCGGAAGCCAAACATATTTGCACTCTCATGTCCGTATTACACGAGGAAAGTGCAATTGATGTACTTGTCAAATGTCGCCACCCCGTATGCCAACAATAAAGCTCTTGCATTGCTCGAGCAGTGCCAAGATAAGGGAGCCGAGTTTATATTGCAATTCGAAGTAAGTCCCGAGTTAGGAGTGGAACTGCTCCGGAAGACTGCAGATCAACAGTCGCTTAACAAACAGCTGTTACCGATGCTCTTTGAAAAGAGAGCCGAATGCGTCACGCGAAAGATATCAGAGTCTATAGTGGCAACGCCGCCACCTAGTCCAAAAGTCGCGGCACAGCAGAATAGTAGTAGCGGCGTTTACACTCTAAAAGACTTGCAAATAATTCCGATTACTTGCGGCGATAATGTGCCCGTTATGGTTTTGGACAGCAGCACTATTTCCAAGGGATACGTAACCGGCTGCGATTTCACTAATACGGATTTCTTGAAGAAACTTGAATCGGAATACTTGCCGATGGTGGCAAAACACTGCGCATCGCAGAATAATGGCACAGAGTACTCTCCAACGTAGGCAATATTTCGAATTTATTTATTGAGATTCTGTTTCAAGTTGAAATTTTTATTTAGCGTCGACGAAATATGTCTGGCAGTATTTGATATTGATAAAGATTGGTACCGTGCAGTTTGTTTGCAAAAGATGAAAGACGATATGTTCTACGTTATGTTCCTGGACTATGGCAACATGTCCCGCGTTCATAAAAGTAATATAAGACGGATTACTCCAGAACTGATGTTTCCGTCAAATGCCAATACGTGCGTCTTTGAAGGTGAGTGAAAACGAGTACCAAATACAGTAGACCCGAGGTAATCCAACATGCCAATTTTATCCACATCATGTAGTAATTGGCATGTCGTATTAAAGGGGCCTCCGGATTGAACAGCGGCGGGACTACCGCTGGTCTATTGTCCTATTTTTTATGGTTCTGAGCGGAGAACAGATGTTGTTGACTTTGCCTTTTTTTTGGCCTTTTTTTTTTACTCATATTCAGCCTTATTGTGAGTTTCACCCGAACAGCATTCCGCCCGAAAATCACTTTCCTCCTATTGTGAGTTTCGCCCGAAACTTCATTCGGGCGAAATAAAACACTATGACAGCTGAATTTTTCCCTTGTTTTTAGTAGGCGAAAAAGAGAACAACAAGGCTGATATTGTAATTTGTTTGTTTATTTTAATGCAAGAATAGTAGAAATTCTAGTAGAAATTGATATTTTTTGAATCTGAACAAAACGAAGAAACATTTAATTTAGGCGAAACTCACAATAGCTTTTAAAAGTCCGGGCGAAAAAAATATTTCGGGTGAAATATTTTCCGGGTGAAACTCACAATAAGGTTGATTGTCTTTTTTTTTTGCGCTGGAGTCAAGTTATTAACAAAACCTTTTCACGCCTAAATCGCTGAAGCAATTATAATGTTATTTGGAACAGAGATAGTCTGGGACCTGAAGAAGGACAAAACCGCCCGCTAGGTGGCGCTGGAGTCAAGTTATTAGCAACTTCTTTACTAACTGACCAAAATGATTCATATTGACAATTTATGTTGGTATAGCAACAAAAGAGAAAACAACAAAAATCGGATCCGATGGGTGGCGCTGGAGTCGAGTTATTAACAAATTCTATATTTAATGAAATTTTAAATAATTTTTCATAATTTGTATTACAAAAACATAGTCAAGTTTACATTCATATTTACTAAATTTTATTACACATTTTCTATCGATTGTACTAGACAAAATTCTTCTTCTCTTACACATAACACATACACAACTGCTTTGGATTATATAAGTATTCACTTCCCCCGTGAGCTTATGCGGATGCGGCTCACACATATTTTTTTTGCCTTTTTTTAATCCACACTGCCTTTTTTGTCTTTTTGGTGATGTGCACTTCTTTACTATACGGTTTATCCTTGCTCACACGAAAGAAATTTTAGTGTCCACATGTATGAGAGCTGGTTTTTCTTCCGTATGAACATGCACATAACTCACGCGTTGTTTACAACTATCAACTAAACATACATGCGCTTCTTATGCCGTGCTTGCAATCTCAGGCATTCGCCGCATTTTTATTTACCATCTTTTCATCTGAAAAAAACCGTTAGACATTTGGGAAGTATTTTTGAAGTGAATACTTTAGCGATGCATTGTTTTTGAAAACGAGTTACGATAAATGAGTTACGATAAATTTCGATAAATATGATTCGATAACGAGGAAATGATTCCATACCGGGGTCCGTCTGTCCGTCTGTCTGTCTACCTTTTCACATCTAAACCGCTGAACCAATTGTAATGTAATTTGGCAAAGGGATAGTCTGGGAACTGGGGAAGGACATAGGCGGAAAGCCCGCACGCTAGGGGGCGATGGAGTCAAGTTATTAACAAAACCTTTTCACGTCTAAACCGCTGAAGCAATTATAATGTTATTTGGCATAGAGATAGTCTGGGACCTGAGGAAGGACAAAACTCGACTCCTGCCCCTAGCGAGCTGTTTTTTCACTTAAGTCCATCCTCAGGTCCCAGACTATCACTTCGCCAAATTACATTACAACTGGTTCAGCGGTCTAGGCGTGAAAAGGTTTTGTTAATAACTTGACTCCAGCGCCCCCTAGCGAGCTGTTTTTTCACTTAAGTCCATCCTCAGGTCCCAGACTATCACTTCGCCAAATTACATTACAACTGGTTCAGCGGTCTAGGCGTGAAAAGGTTTTGTGAATAACTTGACTCCAGCACCCCCTAGCGGGCGGTTTTTCCACCTAAATCCTTCCGTAGGTCCCAGACTATCTCTGCCAAGTAGCATTACAATTGGTTTAGCAGTTTAGGCGTGAAAAAGTTTCGTTAATAACTTGACTCCAGCGGCCCCTAGCGAGCGGTTTTTCCACTTAAGTCCATCCTCAGGTCCCAGACTATCACTTCGCCAAATTACATTACAATTGGTTCAGCGGTTTAGGCGTGAAAAGGTTTTGTTAATAACTTGACTCCAGCGCTCCCTAGCGAGCGGGTTTTCTGCCTATGTCCTTCCTTAGGTCCCAGACTACCTCCTTGCCAAATAACATTATAATTGGTTCAGCGGTTTAGACGTGAAAAGGTAGACAGACAAACAGACGGACAGACGGACGGACGGATAGACAGACAGACAGACAGACAGACGGACAGCTGATGTATACATACATATTTCCCCGGATTTGAAACATTTCCCCGTTATCGAAACATATTTATCGAAATTTATCGTAACGCCACTTATCGTAACTCATTTTCAAAAACAATACGTCGCTAAAGGAGTATTCACTTCAAAAAAATATAATAATAATCACCACGCATCACAATAAACTATGATGCGTTGTTTGCTTTTCCTTGCGCAGTGGTTGCTTTTACGATTCGTTTTGGAACGCGATACATTGCATCACTGCTATTTATTGACGATATGGAACGCTTGACTTTGCAGTACTGCGGATGAACTGCGTTTTGGAACTCAGCCATACTTTTACTTCATTAACGTTTCCCCACTCTACTTATGTAAAGTTACATAAACATCTTGTCATACCGTGCGAAAATAAGTTTCAAGAAAAGAAGGTAAGGTGATTTTCCAATCCTTACTCAACGAGATGCAGAACTTTGACCACTAAGCACCATGAGCTCTTAGACTACCCGTACAAAAGTTGAGCAACGTTCTCGAACGACATGGTTGGGCAGTGTTGAGAGTCGTATACTAGAGTTGACTGCGTTGTGGCATTAGTTGTCCTAGGTAAGGAATCATGTAAGTGTGCATTCAGTCCGACTTTACTCATATCAAATTAATATCCTCCCCGCCTGGTTGATTCGAAGAACGTCTATCCCGGTCGCTAATGTTAAATTGGTCAACCTAAGGTTGATATCGTTAGGTTGTTGGTCGTATCTTCTTGAATGAACAGGAAACAAAGCCGTGGCCCATTCACCGATCAGATGCTCAGCATTTATCTGCTAAACGCAGAGGATGGTTTTGGACCCCGGCTTTTCTAGTGATGTGAGTCTTGTTATTGCTTTGAACTCTTAAGTGTTTTTTAATAATTTGTGAACACAATGGACTCCTTTATTTCCCGGACTTATTTTATACCATATGTGGGCATGTGTAGATCGCTTATCTCAAAAAAATATACGTTTATTTGTATGTCGATAATTCCAACTGTCTCCGGACGTGCCTTAATAAGAACATGAAACAGATTTCATGTGCTGAAATGTTTTAATTTGTTTCTCTATTAATTACAGGCGTACCAGAAGAAGTAGCACCAGATATTTGTAACAAGTTTATGCAGGCTATTCAGGCCAATCCTAAAATTATGAGCCATGTGACCAAACTGGATCAGGATTCGTATTCGCTTAAGATCCAAAATAAGGATAAATATTTTTAATACTTTTTTTGACGTAAATAAGTATACAGACATTCGTATGTAGTTAAGAATACCAAATACCCAGGAGGTACTTTTAAGTTATTTTTGTTTTCAAATTCTTACATACAGTTTACCGTTGTTTACACGCCAAGATGTGTAATATTATATTAAATTGACAAAATTAATAAATACATATATATAGTACATATACCATGTACAGATATATTTTGTTTTGTTTTTTTAAGAATTAATAATAAACAAAGAAAAGATAATATGGAATTGAGTCGTAAAGCATACCACATTCGTATTGTGTGGTTATGCTATATACAGTTGTGTGCAAAATTATAGACTCAAACGTAAATTTTCAGTTTTCTTGGAATGAGTAATAAACTTTTATGATTTATGTCGATATATTGCCAACCGACATCAACTCGAGGAAAATCCTTTAATGGCTTAATTGATTTTTTACCTGGAATGGTAATTTATATTCTGGAAAAACCCCAGGTTTCGACTGTGAAAAAATATAAACTCAGGCCTTTTGTTTGATCTCAGGCCTTTTGTTTGATCTCAGGCTTAGTTGTAAAGCGTAGTTCGGTATGATAACAGTTTTCAAAAAAAAAGTGCAGATGGTCTGGAGTGATAATAAGTAGATTTTTGTTTTACGCAGTGAATTTTTCAAAGTTCTAAATATGCCACGTGGACAACAATTAACGGACATTGAAAAACAAAGAATAGTCTATTTACAAAATACTAGTGAAATGACGCAAAGACAAATCGGCAATGAAATAAATCGCTCTCGAGGTGAAGTGAAGAATTTTCTACAAGCCAGGTGTAGAATTACGAAATAAAAAAGAGATCTGGGAGACCAACAAAATTTTCAGCGACGGTTAAACGGGTGCGTTATACGTGGAATGTCTAAAACAGGACTTTCTTCGTCCCAAATGATTTGACGTTTTAATTTGGACTGCGATTGTAGCCTCAAGAAAATGGGCAACAGTCTCAAACAACTTGAAGTATAGAAAGTGTTTGTGCAAACCATCACTCAAACAAACATAAGGAAGCACGCATTGAATTCGTCGAAACACACCTCCAACACAGTGAAATCTTATTTGATCTTCAGTGATGAGAAAAAATTTAACCTAGACTTGGAATTCTGAAAAGAGAATCTGTTTTTATTTCTAGATGAATTGACGCCAAAAAGTGGCAAGAAGTGTGGGAAGAGCATCTTCCCAATAAGGAGGAAGAAGGTGTCATATTTCAACAAGACAACGCTCCTATCTATACAGCACGAACATCAACATCTTGATTTCCAGAGCATGGAATTAAACTTTTACTGTGGCAAGCTTTAAGGCCAGACATAAACCCCATTGATAACATGTGGGGGTCCTGGCAAGGGCATTTTACGATCAGGAAAGCCAGAAATTTAAAACGTGGAAGAACTCAAAAAATGGATTGTTGAAGCATTGGAATAATATATGTACCGGACAACACATTAAAGTTTAAACAATCTTATTTCCTGTATACCACGAAGATTGTTGCTGCTATTATTATAATGTTATGTCGTTGTTATACTTTTTAATTACAATTCCTGGTAAAAAAGCAATTAAGCCATTATTCACTAAGCATATGCAGCCGAAGGGAAGGAATGAATATGTTAAGTTGAGGGTCCTGTCATCAGCAGTCCTAAAGAGGACTAAACATACCTTATTGTAACCATTCGTGGAAGCGTGTTATATTTTTCGCACGAATGGAAGGCACTTACAATTTTACCGGCTGCGAACGGTGAGTTGAGATGTGTTGAGTCTAAACCATTTGATACATTATTAAGTTATCCAACGCACACTAATATTCTACTTATATCTAATACATTCACACATACACATGCATATACACTTATGTTTACTTAGATTACTATGTAAAATTCTATGTCAAACATTAAGTTCTTTCTCTTCTCAATAAACCATCAAAGCAAACGGACGTGTTTAATTTATTCTCCCTGCGCAACTCCCTGTCGGATATTGGAAAAAGGTGATACCGTATTCGAACGTGGATCTCGTGCTTTTCTATGTATATTCAATGTACTAATTCAAAGCGCCTTAATTACGTAGACTTGAACAACTGTCTATACAGTATGTCAAGAAAGTGTTTTGACAATGGAAAAAAATGGTAATTTGGACAGCTTTATGAAAAAAGGGCTTCTTTGATGTTTTAACTTAATTTTTTTAATTCCGTTTATTCTATGTATCTTCTAACAAACAGTATTGACAAAATAGTACATTTTGAAAACAATAACAAAAAACAACAAGAAAAACAAAAACTGCACAAAAATTAGTCTGTCAAGAAAGTGTTTTTACAAATCCTTTTTCGGGCTGTAGAATGAATTTACCGTTATGATTTTAAGTTTTTTTGCACGTACGTGTTCATTTCTGTCGCAAATCAACCAAAATAGCACTCCATTTGTCATTTGGTCGTCAAATACAACAGTTGTGGTTAATTTACTCCTAATTCAAGATGCCTCGCAATGGAACATCATTTAAAGTGGCTCTGTTGGTTTATTATAATCATCGTATCGGAAAAAGTGTTCAAGAGTTGTCCCAGGTGTTTTCTTTGACCAGACAAACCGTCTACAACATTTTAAATCGTGCAAAAAAAGAAAATAGCCTGGAGTTAAAATCATCGAGCGGCCGTCGGCGCAAAATATCGGAGCGAACAGAACGCATTTAGCTGCGGAAAGTAGTAAAAAAACCCACAGATTTCGACGAGGAGGCTTGCGGACGAACTAAAAGAAGGGATTGGTGTTGCGGTTTGCCACGAAACAATAAGGCAAGTCATGAAAGAAAGAAAGTACCAATCAAGAGTTTCTCGCAAAAAGCCATTTCTTTCAGCACTACATATTGAAAAGCGATTATCTTTCGCTACGGCACACGTTACCAATCTGATAACTACTGTGATGACGTCATATTTTGCGATGAAACTAAAATTATGTTGTACTACAACGATGGACGCAATAGAGTGTAGCGCCAGCCGTTAAAAGCATTGGAAAATCGTAACATTATTCAACTGTCAAATTCGGTAAGTAATCAGTCATGGTGTGGGGGTGCATTTCTAATAAAAGAGTTGGAGATTTGGCCTTAATAGAGAACACCATCGATGCGCAACAATATCTAGATATTTTAAGGAGTCATTTGTTGAATAGCGCAAATAAATTTGGGTTCAATAGTGACAATAAACCGCAACTCAAATTTTACCAAGATAATGATTCTAAACATAAGGCGCATATGGTGAGGATTTGGCTTCTTTTAAATTGCAGCAAAGTATTTGAAACGCCTGCCCAGAGTTCAGCCTTAATATTTGTGGGGCTATTTGAAAAATAAGTTACCAGAAGACACCCAAAAGCCGAGCCGAGCTGAAAACTGGAATATACGAGGAATGGAATAAAATTCCAGATGATTATGATGTGCAGAATTTAATTTGTTCACTGAAAAGAAAACTATAGGCCGTGATAAACACTAATGGTGGCCATACAAAGTATTAATTACCTTATTTTATTTCTTGACCTTCACTTCAAAAAAAAAAAAAAAAAATTATGTACAAACACTTTCTTGACAGACTAATTTTTGTGTAGTTTTTGATTTTCTTGTTGTTTTTTGATATTGTTTTCAAAATGTACTATTTTTTCGATACTGTTTGTTAGAAGATACATAAATAAAATAAACGGAATTAAAAAAATTAAGTTAAAACATCAAAGAAGCTCTTTTTTCATAAAGAAACTGTCCAAATTACCATTTTTTTCCCTTGTCAAAACACTTTCTTGACAAACTGTATATAATTTATATCATATTTGCATACATTTTCACAATATGGAGACTGATCTCAATACAGTCGACTCCGCTTAACTGAAACGGCAATTTGCCACCAATTTTATTTCACTTAGCGGTATTTTCACTTATGCGAAGCTGAATTAAATTCTTTAATTTCGGACATAATGGCGCAAATTCATAGTCAGCAAATGAATAGTGCCTATAGCTGACTATAGTTACAGCCGGTTATAAATAAAAAAGCCGGCTATAACTTTTCATTATTCATAAACACATTTTTGCCTGCGTATTAGTTAGTATCGACTTTGGTATGTTTTGGTAAAGTTATTTGAACGAACAAACCCAAACGTCAAAATATTATATAAGAAATTTATAGCCGACTCTAATTATTTAAAATGACGTTTGGGTAATTTTAAATTTCGAGTCGGCTATAAGTGACTATGAATAGCAAAAAGTATATTTTAGGTTATATAGGTGAATAAATTCTTTTATCGTCGACTCTATCTGACTATGAATTTGCGCCAATAATTTTTTCAGTTAACCGGGTATTTTCAGTTAAGCGTAGTTTAGATAAGCGGAGTCGACTGCAACGTTGGTAACAAATGTAATAGTTTGCAGGCTGACTTTACAGATAAAGTTGAATTCAATTGCTTCAAGAACCAATTAGTGCAGTCAACCGTTTTTCAAATGACGTTACCTGTAAATCTTACGCAGAGTGGTCATCCCGATTATAATTACTCGCTGTATCAATTGAGGTGAACACTTAAAAAAAGTATTCCCGGAAGCACTTATGTATGTACCTAATGTTCATATTGACCCATAGGTCAATATGCAACAGGTACATATGCACTTATATGTATGTACAGTGGAAGTCGCTTATAACGACCTCGCTTATTACGACCAGCCGCTTATAACGACCATTTTCTTTTCAGTTGGTTGGTTTCTTTATATTTTAAGCTATTCTACCGTCGGATATAAGGTCGTCGTATATAACGACGGTTCGGATATAACGACCAATTTTCGAGAAGAAAGAATCGATTTCGTCGCTTATAACGAGAGAAAATTTACAAAAAATTACATACCTATTCACGTACATGCATATTTATGTACGTTAGTCTGAATTGTTCATTCTAGTGACTTTTTAGTGTTTTCTTGTGCCGCCGATGATTGTCGTTCTACATTGTGCAGCTGTGTATCTGTTCCATGTTATTATTGTCGCCAGGATAGCTGATCTTAGTTATAGTGTTTTGTGTATTTATTTGAGTTAACGCATTGTTATTAAAAAGTAGGGTATTAGTTAGGAGCTTATTGATTTTATTTTCTTATGCAGTCATGAGTTCTAGAAAACGTAGGAACTTTGCTGTAGAGGAAAAGGCAACGATTTTCTTCCGTTTTGAGTCAGGTGAAAAAATAGCGTAATATCACACGAGTTTGGAGTATTTGGATGATTTATTTTGTTAGACTTAAAAAAATAAATAAATAAATTTAATTAGTTTATGACCTCTGTATAATGTCCTTCATAATTTAAAAATAAAATAAATTAATTTTGTCTGAATGTTTTAAAGTTGTCTCTGAATACATATGGAGGGCAGTCGGATATAACGACCGCCGGTTATAGCGACCACATTTGCTCGGTCCCTTCACCGTCGTTATAAGCGACTTCCACTGTATATACAGTGGCGAGCAAAATAATAGCAGTGCTACTTTGAAGGCACCATTTTCCTTAATATTTTTTTTGTATTTATATTTTTTGCGACTTGTACTGTAATACTATACTTATCAACAATATGTCGTTCACGTGACGTCATATTGCAATGGTTAGCCCTCACTTTTGCGTTGAAATATCAATCAGTAGTGCATCTCATACTTTTTTAAGGGAGCAAAATAATAGCAGTGCTTATTAGATTTCGGTATACAAATTTTGTTTTGACTTAATTTTTGGATCTAAATTATAGAAAAGTAAGTTAAAACCTTCTACTTTTTAGTTTTTATCAAACTGTAGTAAAACCGATTAAATTGATTCGATAAAAGTGGGTCGTGGAATACACTGCACACCATAGAAGCGCGAGCTAATTCAATTGCTTATAACTTACTTACTTAGTTGGCGCTACAGCTCGAGGTGAACCTGGGCCTGCTTCTCGCAACCATTTGTGTGTGCGTGTTATATTTTTGCACGAATGGAAGGGACCTACAGTTTTTTGCCGACTCCGAACGGCGAGTTGAGAAGCTCAATCGTGACAAATGATACTCTTTGATGCTTGTCAGACATTCGAAAGAGGTGGGCACTGTGAAAAACTTTTAGGTGTTTGCGGCGGGATTCGAACCCAAGACCGCTGGCACAGTAGTCCGACGCACTAACCACTTGCGCTACGGTGCCCACTTATTGCTTATAAAAGTCCTAAAAATGTACAAAAGAATTAAGGAACTCTTAGGTGTAACGCTAAAATGATAAGCAATGCTGTAAAATATGAAATTAAGGTTAAAACTCGCGGCCGAAATAAAATACTGCATCCGTCAATGGTGAAACGTGTTGTAAGGTACTCTAGGACACATCTTTCTGCAGCAGTTACCCAGATGGTGTACTTGACATGTGGTATTCACACTTTTAGAAGACGGCTGAGGCAACACAATCTGAGGCTCGAAGTCCACGACAAGCCCCAGATCTCAAGAAAATGCATGTTTCAAAAAGGCTGAGGTTTGCGAAAAAGCATTTGTCGTGCCTCCTGAGAAGTGGAGGAATATAATGTGTACTGATGAGACCAAAACCTTTCTGTATGGCTGAAAAGTATTTCGGCTGTATGTCGGGCATCCACCCAATACAAAATATGATCCAAGATTCACAATAAAAACTAAAAAAAACTCGGTGGATCTAGTACCATGATTTGGGGATGCTTTTCATAGTATGGTATTGATCCGATATATTGGTATAAAAGTATAATGGAACAGCACTCATACGTTGACATATTGCAGAACATCATGCTGCCATATGTCGAGCACGAAATGCTACAAAACCCGGTTTTACAGCAGGACAACGACCCGAAAAGCACCAGCTGAACAGCTAAACAATGGTTTCAGGATAATATGATTGAGTTCATGGAGTGACCTGCTCAATATCCCGATCTCCATTCTATTATAAAACTATAGGCCTTATATAAAAGAGATAATGTACTGCACAAAAAAACAAAAAATAACGAGTGGTGGTAGTTTACAGTCTTGGAGATCAATATCACCCGAAAGGTGCCAGCATATTGTAGACTCTGTAAAACGGTTTTGCGCAGCTGTAGTAATTAATAAAGGCCATGCCACGAAGGAGTAGTATATCCTTAAAAACACCTCATACTTATTTATTTAAATTCAGTATTTTTTTTACTTGTTTGATCAAATAAGCTGGTGAAGAAAGCGCACTGCTATTTTTTTGCTCGCCCTTTTTTAAAGTTCTTTTCGACAAAATGCATTTATGTTAGTTTATTTTAATTAAATCAAAAACTAATAAATGTAGATATTATAAGAAAATAACTCATTTTATGCTACTGGTAAATTTTTTTAAAAACTATTGCTTAGTTTGTTGTATTTTTGATCGCAGCTGTACATATCTATAAAATATTCCCTTTCGAAAGAATAATAAAAAGAAGTTATGCAATTTTCATGGCAAACAAACCCGATCACTACGTATGTATATATATGTATGTATGATACATACACCATACAAATGAGTGTGTATGCCAGTACAGGGTCAAGGATCAATTACGCAACAAACACCAAAATCAACAGCATTTAGTTATTTTAACAGCATTTAGTTAATTTAAAAGCAACATCAGAATATACATATGTATGTACTTAAGTGTTCTATTTAAATTGGGGACCCTAATCTACTCAGCTGATGTTTGCCCACGTCCTATAATATTGCCGCCCTATCAAAAACAAAATCTTAAAGCGACAAATCCTAAATGTTGTGAAAGAGAACTATTTCCGCATGCCTTATTTTTCCAACGATAAGTTTATGCAGGTAAGCAGCAGCGTTCCTACTAAAGAAAAAATTCTATTCTACGAAGTATGGTAATCCCGCAGCGGATCGCAACAGGTTAAGCACACTGTGTCAGTGTCACTTAGCAATGGGCATTCCGAGTCGCGGTATAAAATCATTTACCACCAGTTGCTGTCATCAGTCGACGCTGTAAACCCATTGAATATCGTTGGTGCGTTTCCTGTAGGTTTTTGTTTGAGAATTTTTTTTTTATCGGTAATGTTTTATTTACATTTTATTCGAGTATGAGTACTTTGCAAATAACGTCGAATTAATTCGCAATTAATTCAAATCGTTTGGTTGTGCGCTCACATTATTTCAGGTGAAAGTGAAGAGAATTCTAATTACCTTGCTATTTCAAGAACTTCAAATTGATTAGCTACTTGCGAGCCTAAAATGCAGGTTGCCTTATTTCGCAACTGATTGAACACACTCTTTCGTGAATATTTTATATTAAGTTAATTCAAAGAAGAATTATTACCGACCTACCCGCGAATGTGTTTCTTTTTGTTATAGAAATTAATTAATAAATACTAAACCTTAGTTGTGCTAATTATAGATTCCTTATTGATTATTATCGTACATTTCAGTGAATTAGTTTAATATACAAAGTAAATACAAATAAAATAAAATTCGACAACGATCTTATATAACGTTCCTGTCCATATATACATACATATATGAGTTGAAAAAAAATAAAAAAGGTGTATTGGTAAGTGCGTTGGACTACTACGCAATGCTGCTCGGGTTCAATCCCAGCCCGGGTTCAACACAAACGTTTTTTCACCTTCAGCAAGTCCTCTTTCGCACTAGTCTTCAAATAGTATTCCGAAACACATTGCTATATCCCAACCGTATTGGAAGCCATGATTTGATCGTCGTCTGTGGTGGGTGGACGTCCAGAGCGAACAACATTTTTGACGCCTTAAAAAAAAACCGTCCAAGTGCGAGTCAGACTCGCGCTCAAAGGGTTCCGTAGTTTTAAAACTACTTAGTTATATTTTGTTTAAATAACTGTTTCGTTTCGTTAACACAATAAACTTAAACGACCCACCTCTATATTCACTTTACCAACCTATAATAAGTAATATTATTCACTATGAGAAATTCGGCTGAGTGTGTAGCGCGTCCATTAACCTTTTTTGCGCTGTACTACTGAGTTTTGAGGTCCCAGGTTCGATTCCTGGCAAAATCCGTATTTTTATTTATTTTTTGTATAGCAGCACAGTTTTGGATAGCGTTTAATTTTCTCAAAAATTTTGTTAATAGAATGGTGGTAACTTCTTCAAAATTGGTTCAGTAGTTTACGAGTTAATCGGTTGAGAAATTGAATTTTTCGACATAAAATTAAATTTTTCGAAGTGAATTTTTCAAAAACTATACAACTTACGAGATTCGCTAAGTTATCTTTAAAAATATAGTTAATTATCTACCAACTGTGATTTTTTTATATTTCTGACTTCAGTAGTTTCCGAGAAAACCGTAGGTGGCTTTTATTATGATATTTATCACACAGTTTTGGCAATAACTCCCAAAGTTTCTAACAGAAAAAATTAATAACTAATTTTGGAATCTTTGTTTCGAGCCCTTTCGAATGATGTCCCACATGATATATTTTTCAGAAATTATTTTTTTTTAGGTTACATTTTACCCACCCTGTATAGTTGTTTCACAACAATTTTGAGTAATATGTTGTCCATGTATGTAGACCACCGTAATGTATAAGTGTGCCAAATTTCAGGTTTCTAGGAACAACGGTTCTTGATGTTTTCATCGTGACAGACTATTTTGAGTTAGAGCGTTATAATGGTTCCGTATTACCATATGGGTACGGAACCCTAAACAACAACCAAATGTGCTCTATAAAAAAAATATATATACATTTAGCACTCAAAACACGTCCTTTCCTGGAATAAAAAAAGTATCTCATAATGGTGTAGGATGTAGGTACTCAGAAAGCGAGAAACACGATTTTCAATAAGAAAAAAAAACCGGAGAACTTATTGGACAACCAACACAAACATATATATGCATGTATGTACATATGTATGTACATACATATGTATCAGAACCAGTACAACCTATCCAGTATTGATCAAAAACTGAGTAGATTGGAGTTGGTTTCCGTCAGGATACCCCTTGGGAAGCGTATCGGAATCCCGCATTTTAAAATCCCGTTTTTTAAGAATCCCGCCAAAAAAGTTTTAAGATACCGCCTTCTCAAATACCGGTTTTTAAAATACTTCCTCTTAAAATCCCGTTTAATCCGGCTTTGCCCGTTTCGTCGAATCCCACTTTTGTGTTTCAACAAATTCAAAATTAATATTGCTTGTTCCATTTTGTTCCATTGTGGTCGCTGTGGCCGTGGTGGTTAGTGCGTTGGACTACCACGCAATGCTGCCCGGGTTCAACTCCTGGCCGGGTCTAACACCTAAAAGAGCTTTTTCACGGTGCCACCTCTTTCGAATGTCTGACAAGCATCAAAGAGTATCATTTGTCACGATTGAGCTTCTCAACTCGCCGTTCGGAGTCGGCAAAAAACTGTAGGTCCTTTTCATTCGTGCAAAAATATAACACGCACACACAAATGGTTGCGAGAAGCAGGCCCCGGTTCACCTCGAGCTATAGGCCCAACTAAGTAAGTAAGTTCCATTTTCTAGGAAAGAAATAAGAAAATTTCCATTAAAGGAAAACAAAAACCGGAAAATTATGAAAAATAGGAAAAATATGTCCAAAGCAATTGAACTATGTGATTACATAAAATAAATTTGGTTAATGTTCTGATTGCAAAAGCGGAATGGGATTAAAAGAAGCGGGATTTTAAGGATTTTAAAAAACGGGATTATTAAAAGCGGGATATCCCACCCAACCCACCCCTTGCGAATGAAAATATTTTTGGGATGAGTATCGTCTGCGCCAAAATGTCCACAATTCAAGTTTCTGAAGCTACAAATGCACACATGCTCACACCAGACCGAATTTCATTGAAACCCTTTTTATGGTACAAATTTGTGAGTTTAAATTCGGTAAACCGCCGAAAAAATAGGTCATTGATACGCTTGACTTCTGTTCTAAATAATTCAGCTATAATTAAAACCACCAAAAATCAATTGTCTGGTCTGGCAATTTGACAGTGAGTCTCCAGTCTCCAGTACATGTCATTCCAACTTATCGCTTGAAGATGAAGACGATGAGAACAACTTCAAGATGGCCAATCAAGTGAAATTGGAAACATTCGGTTTGGCGGATATGCATGCAGCATTTTCATTTACAAATTAGCAATCGGTGGAGTCGTATGACTGACCCTATGCCCGCACACATTTCATCCCACTTTCCTTGAGCTGCGTTACGTTGAATATGGGATATGCACATCACTGGTGTTTGTCCCCAGAGAAGCAATTATACTCAATCAGTCTTCGTGGAATGCTCCGTTTCAAGTGTACTCCCAGTCTTATCGTGTGTGCGCCCGTGCTAGGCATCGTGTATTCAGCAAAGTGTTAGGTATTATTAAATTCGTTTGATTTAAATTAAAGACGTTTAAAAGATAAGTCAATGATCTTCATGTGTTTTATTTTTTAAAGACGTATTAATAAACAATTTAAGACAAATGCAATGAAATCTTAACGCGTGGTATCTGGTTTTGAATGTGAATCTATATACTGGTTAAAAAATACATACAGTGGAGTTTAACGAATACCCGATTTAACGAATTTCCAATAATAACGAATCAGACAAAAATGCTGCAAAAAATGTCCACTCAGTTTAACGAATGCTTTACAAATTCTGGTTAAAAACAAAATAGTTTGTCATTTTTGTGCATTTTTTTATCATTTATCCCTATACTTTTGTTATTTAGTTTATGTGAATTGATTTCCCTTTTTTTATAATAAAAACATTGGTGGGATTATTATTATCTAAGATAAAACGACGATCGATTAAACGATAATTCGTTATATTGGACATCTGTAAGTCTGTTCAGTGAGGCTGTGCTGGACAGAAAAGAACAGAAAAGTACAAAGTTTACGTGTTCAATGAGAAAAGCTTTTGTCCGAGACTGATCTGATTTGTGTTCAATGACTCTGTGCTGGACAACTTTTCTGCACCTACTTTCGAGGTAGAACAGAATCGTGAGGAATGTCAAAATCAGCTGTGTTGCACATTTGTTTTTTTTTTTATTTGAAGCGAAAAGTGTTTCGATGAGATTTAAGTTTACCAAAAGGGAGTAATGTAGTGGGCACCGTAGCGCAAGTGGTTAGTGCGTCGGACTACTGAGCCAGAGGTCTTGGGTTCGAATCCCGCCGCAAAAACCTAAAAGTTTTTCACAGTGCCCACCTCTTTCGATTGTCTGACAAGCAATCAAAGAGTATCATTTGTCACAATTGAGCTTCTCAACTCGCCGTACGGAGTCGGCAAAAAACTGTAGGTCCCTTCCATTCGTGCAAAAATATAACACACACACACAAATGGTTGCGAGAAGCAGGCCCGGTTCACCTCGAGCTGTAGCGCCAACTAAGTAAGTAAAAGGGAGTAATCGAAGTTTAATCGCTAAAAGGACAATCAGTTGTTGTTAAATGCTATAAATAATTTGGAAAACATAAAGTAAAATAATCATCAATGCAATTGTCATTTTTGACAACAAACATATGGCTGTGCTTTTCTGTGCTGACTTGATCTGAGCTTTTGCACAAATCTGTGCTGTTCTGATCTGCCTTTTTCTCATTGAACAAACTATGTATTAACAATAAAAAATAGTAAAATATATTACGTGTTAAGTTCTTAAGTAGTAGTGTATGTAATACTTAACTGCATAGCCCTGTAGAAAGGTGCTACCTTTGATTTGTTGCAATACGTTGTTAAATACCAAGTTATTTGTGCCACGATTTTTGCAACCACCACGGAACTGACAGTGATAGATAAGACTCTGTGTGTGACTCTCTCTTTGTACTGGGAGTTCGTGGTGCAATTCAAAAACTATTGTTTTGTTTGCAGCAACAGTTAAAATATATCAGTTAAGGAAGTAATGAATTTATGTCATACTTAGTGGGGATCGTGATGTTATGTATAAGTACATACATACAGTGACACAAATAAATATACTTACCCCTACAAAATATGAGTTTTTAATTTTTCTAGACATTCGAAAGAAAAAAAGCTTACGCAGTCTTCAAACATTAAACAAACAATACAAAATGTGTTCTTCAAATTTCAGAAAATTGTTCGCAGTTAACAAAGAAACGAAAAAACAATTTTCTTCAACGCAAAAAAAAAAAATACATACTAGGGCAGGGATGTCGAACCTTTTTAGAGCCTCGTGCCATATTAAAAAAAATTAATAATTTGAAGTGCCTTTGGCTTGATATAGTTTTCTAGTGACTACTATGAACAAAAATAAATAATTTTACACTGCGCGGAATTTTATTTGTAAACATATTAATCAATTTTTGAAATTAACAGTTTTTAATTCATTTTAATAAAAGAAACCAAATTTCAGATTGACAAAAAACAGAGAAAAAAAAAATGAAACAAAAAACAATGAACGAACTATTTCAGTGTGACTTTTGTTGTTGCAAACTCGAGGCCAAGTAGTTTATATCAGGGCTGTATTTCGTCACTTCAAGCAAATTGCAGGCTGAACTGGAGTCATCTGACAAACGGTTTCTAAACGAATCTTTTGTGTTATTAATTTCTGAAAATAAAGACTCACACGCAGAGGTAGGCGAAAATATTGTCAATATAGCAAACGCCAACCTAAGCGTTTCCGACAACTCTTTAAATTGTGAAAATCTTGACGAAAAAAAATGCTGTCGCTTAAAGGTCCAATTGCAGTTGGATTTCTCAATTGGTGACGTGCTCATAATATTTTGTCGCGTGCCACCATCATGTCTAATAGTTCTCAAAAGTTGCATTGACGATTACAATTAATTACTACATCTATAGTTTTCATTTTGAAAAGTATGTACTTTTGGCTCCCTCAATGACCTTGAAGTTTCGAAGAAATTGAAGAAATAGGCTATTGGCGTGTAATTTTTTTTACATCTATACACAAAAACTAGTTAAACTAGGCTCAAATAAAGTAAATATATTCAATTTTAAAATATTGATCAACTAACAAAAAGATGTAAGAAAAAACATACTTTTACAACCTCCTCTTCTCCACACCGCTTAACGTATTATGCCCAACAGTGGCTATTGAATATGAAAATATGTAATATAGATGTTTTTTCATTTTATTTCCAAATAGACTTTATGTTTATTAATTTTACGTAATTTGTTTAGCAAAAATTAACACTAAACCATATCCGAGCAATGGGCGAACATAGCACTGAAAACCGTTTTTTACGAAACTTCAACCAATTTGAGGGAGCCAAAAGTACATTAAACTTGGAACTTTTTTCACATATTCTGACACCTAGGATCCCAATGCAACTTTTGAGAGGTATTAGATTAAAAAAAAAAACCAATTTTTTTTTGCCATACTAAATGATACACCCTAATACATATGTACCACTCGAACATTTTTTAAAATAAATAGATTTAACTCTTTAACTTTTTTTTTTTTTTTGTCGTAAATAAGTTTTTTGTGGGTCCTCACTTACTTGGAATCACTGGAACCCTGGCGACATACCCAATTTCCTTGCAGTATCAGCCAAATCATCCTTAAGGATCTCGAGATACATAAAACGATTCATATTTCCGTCAATTAAATTTAGTTTTCCTACTCCAGCCCTTGACATGCACCCCCAAACCATGACCAGCAATTGAAACAAAATTATCATTATTCTTTCCCCAAACCTTGGTTTTACCATAAATTGTATCTACTTTCGTCACTGGATATAACATTTTTCCAAAAAAATCAATTTTTGTCAACAAATTCGGTTCAGGAATCAAGGTGTTTTTTCCTGCGCAGGGTCATAAGTCCACAGGTCAAAACTCCACAATGGACTTTTGACCCACCTTAGTGGGTTATAGGTCCACAAACCAATTGTGCACTTATAACTCACCCAAGTGAGTCAAAAGTCCACACGAAATTTCTGTGGACTTTTGACCCGATGATTGTGGTCTTATGGCTCACTAGGATAGGTCATAAGTACACGATTATTAAAATTTGTCTAGGTCATAAGGTCATAAGTACACGATTATTAAAATTTGTCAAATTTCGTATGAAAACGAAAATTCGGTAGTTTTCATTTATAATTTTAAAATGAATTGTTCACTGTTGCTTTATAAGTCCAGCGCATTTACCACTACACCACGGCCACGGTGCTCACGATTCGCGCGAAACCTTAGATATGTACTTTGAATTGTTCAGTATTTAATTTTTGAGAAGTTTATAAAGTAATAGTGAAAAAATCGCGCGAATTCACAATTCAAAGTACATATCTAAGGTTTCGCGCAAATCGTGAGCACCTTGGTGTAGTGGTAAGTGCGTTGGACTACTATGCAATGCTGCCCGGGTTCAATCCCAGCCCGAGTCTATCACCAAAAAGTTTTTTCAAGGTGCCACCTCTTTCGAATGTCTGACAAGCTTTCATTTTTCAATAAGCTTCTCAACTTGCCGTTCGGAATCGGCGAAATACTGTAGGTCCCTTCCATTCGTGCAAAAATATAACACGCATACACAAATGTTTGCGAGAAGCAGGACCAGGTTCACCCTGAGCTGTAGCGCTACCTAAAGAAAGATATATGTAAGTAATAAGAATAATTGTGGACTTATAGCCCACTTCATTTTTCATATTGTGGAATTATGACCCGAAATTTTATGAACTTTTCACCCAACTTGGTGGGTTATAAATTCACAATCAGTTTGTGAACTTATAACCCACCCAGGTGTGGACTTATGACCCTGCGCCGTTTTTTCCTGTTCACTTCACTTAGTATAGTTTTTTTCTTGGGACGCGACTGTGAAAGCTTTTATGTATTTCTTAGAGCTAAACGAATTGTTTTTGGACGAGCCGATATTTGAATGTCATTTTCGATGTTATTTACAATTTCTACAGCTGGTATTTTGGGCTTTTTTCTTACGAAATTCAAAATGTTGTCTCTTAGCCCTGTTATTAATTTTAAGAGGTCGTTCACTTCTAGGCTTGTTAAATTAAGAACTATTCTTTTAAGCATTTTTTTTAGAACTATTTGGACTGTCGGTTTAGCCACGATATCTGCAATTTCTATACATCTCATCTTTCCCATTTCTCAGTTTTGAAATCTTAAAACACACCAATGAAAACCGTTTTCGTATAAATTCTGACATGTTTTAGTTTTATTTATAAAGCGGACAAAATGTTAACTATGCAAAAATTGTGTATGCGTGTACAAACATACATATTATAATTGTGTAATATTACACTGAATTGCAATTTAATAAACACACATTTATTTTGTATTCTACTGGCGATGCTGGGGAAGTCAAAAAAAAAAAATTAAAATAATCAGGAGCACACGTAAAAAATGTTCATGGCAACGATGGATTTATTAATTTCTACAACCAACGAACCAACTCTACAAACAAAATTTATCTGGCATTTATCTTCGGTTTCCATGTGAATTTTTGGAGACCGGCGAAAATGTATGTCTAGTTTGTTCAATGAGAAAAAAGGCAGATCAGAACAGCACAGATTTGTGCAAAAGCTCAGATCAAGTCAGCACAGAAAAGCACAGCCATATGTTTGTTGTCAAAAATGACAATTGCATTGATGATTATTTTACTTTATATTTTCCAAATTATTTATAGCATTTAACAATAACTGATTGTGCTTTTTGCGATTAAACTTCGATTTCTCCCTTTTGGTAAACTTAAAGCTCATCAAAACACTTTTCGCTTCAAATAAAAAAAATAAAAAAATCAAATGTGCAACACAGCTGATTTTGACATTTCTCACGATTCTGTTCTACCTCGAAAGTAGGTGCAGAAAAGTTGTCCAGCACAGAGTCATTGAACACAAAGCAGATCAGTCTCGGACAAAAGCTTTTCTCATTGAACACGTAAACCTTGTACTTTTCTGTTCTTTTCTGTCCAGCACAGCCTCACTGAACAGACTTGTCGATTACGATTGGGCAAAAAAAGCACTTTTTTTTTGTCGAACAATATTTAGCGCTCTAGTACAATTTTCATTTTCCAATCGACCATAAAAGCATTTTTTTTGCTCTAGATAAATGTTCGTGAATCTCGGTTTCAACTCGTAATGATCACCTACTTGCACTAACACCAACACTTTTATACGTCAAAATATTATCAATCAACAAAAATATTATCAGAAACTCCGTACAAAATTAGAAAATATAAAGAAAGTGTATTTAAAATTGTATGTTTACGAACAAGATGTCAAATGACAAACTCATACTATTGCAGAAAAACATCAATCTCGTTTCAGCACGAAAAATCTGAGAGCAAAATCTGAAAAACCCCCCAATAGAAAACGACATTAGTTTAGCGCGAGCACCGTCCTAGCCTACACCCTACAATTTGTTTCCCCCTGTGCGAATTTAAAAGACTAGAACGGCAAATTTTAAGAGGGTATGTATACTTATTTGTCTCACTGTACATAAGTCAACACCGGCTTTAGAACTCGCTTACCTCAATGTTTAGTTTAAAATGTTGACCTAGTAACCAGTACATCTCTCTATATTTGTTATGTAGTTCTTTACGTTTCTGTTCCACGTTGGAGTTCCATTTCAATTTGCGTTTTTCTTTGGTAAGGTGTAGTAACTATTCCACATTGGGAGAATTTTTTAAATGTCCAAAGTAGGTATCGAGCCCATAGTGTAGTAATCACTGAAACTTATTAAGCTTCCCTATTTGAGATTGAATGATTAATGTTTTATTGAATTTACTAAAGTTCATTTCAAATCGACGTTAAAAGAAGCAAACATATATAACTGGTTTATAAGACCAAATTTTATTAAAATTTATGTTTCGAATCGTTTTTCTGTTTCAATAAAATATTCATACTTGAACCATTTTGTCATTCCTAAATGTCTCGCCAACGCAAACTTGCAGCAAATATATTAATTCCAACGGTAAGGCGGCTATATCCGTAGTTATACAAATATCATTTGATAGAGAAATTTATATCGCTTTATTTTTGTTAGTACATATTCTCAGCAAAAGTTAATTTGAGTAACTTAATTATTGCATTTCATGAGGAGAATTGAAGTTTTCAGAAATTCGAAAACGAATAAATAGTTGCGATTTAAGATACCACTCACTGTGAATTTTAGTGCGAGCCGGTAAGTAAGACACTTAGGTACAGTTATCGCAGTTATTCTCGTGAATATGCACGCGTTCTAACGTCACTAATGATGATCGCAACTTTATGGGGTTTAAGTCTTTTCGAATAATCTAATCCACAAGGTTGACTTTTGACAATTCCCTTACAGCACATACATAATTGTACAATACAGATAGACCTTACCGCTACCGTACCGCATCGGTGGTTTCTTTTTTTCTTTTTTTTTGATTTTTAATTCATTTTTATTTGTTAATTCAATTATTCCTTACATGCTAGACAAAAAGTGCTAAAAACTAGCTTAATTAACTTTACTATCTTACTCTAACTTACTAGCCCCATGCGGGCACTCTAAGCTTAACTTAATGCTTATACTATGTCTTTTGACTTAACCTAACCTTATGATAAAACTTAGAACTTCTTAAACTATCTTACTCTAGCTACGTAATTAAATACGTATTTTTTGTTTGTTTTTGTGCTGTTTATTTTACTTTATAATTTTTTTTAGGTTTTTGTGTTTTTATATTTTTTGGGGTTTTCAAAGTGCTGTTTTTTTTTTTTTTTTTTTTTTTTTTTTATAAAATTTAATATTACCTACACTACCTAAACTTATGTAAGGCGGCCATGTCTACAAAAAGCGTCCAACTATGCCTTGGGGTGTCTACCGACGAGGGAGTTCCATCTTCCAACAGCCACCAGAATTTTTGGTGTTGCTGCTCAACGTCGTACCCATCGCGCCCCGAAACCGACCTACTAAACCGTAGCCGCTCCGTTTGGCTCTGTGCGATGTCTCTGTCGTTGTTGAGCCACCTATCCACAGTCGTGCGAGCAACATGGAAGATTATCGGCATCGCTAGTCTATCCTGGATCAGACTCTGTTGGTCAAAATAGAGGAACGCTTCTGGTGGAACGAAGCCGTTAAGGCGCTCTCTTTCCTGATACGTGAAATTGGGGAGTTAGCACCGAAGATCAGGCTATTCATCGAACTCATTGCTCTTGCAATGTGCCTTCGAGTCATCTTGATCAGGAAATTATCCACTTATTACGTTAGCCCTGTTGTATATGACCTTATTGGAATAGAATTTTTTGTACTCGAACTCTGGTGTTCGCCTCGGTGGTCTAATACTTACCATGCAGAGGTTTTATATTTGATTAGGTTGTCCTTGTATAATGGACCTGTGCTTTAGTCTGAGGGCCACAAAATAAAAGAAATTGTAATATCAAACATATATAATAACAACATAATAACAAATTTGTATCAAGGCCGTAAGAAAACAGTTACACCAGGTATGTAAATATGAAACCAGAATTTACATATAGATGGCCCAAGCTGTCAATGTAGTAACCGCCAAACCGCGTCATTGGCGCCGTTTTCTTGCTTTGTCTTCTGACAAAGATTTCACGGTACTACCTCTTTCGAATGTTTGACAAGCAATCAAACAGTATCATTTGTCAATGAGCTTCTCAACTCACCGTTTGGAGTAGGCAAAAAACTGTCGGTTCCTTCCATTCGTGCAAAAATATAACAATGGTTGACCCCGAACTGTAGCGCCACCTTAAGAAAGTAGTCACATGCAGGACTCCAAACAGCTTCGTATTAATGAAGAAATCTGCCGTCCTAGCCTATTGCATACAGTTTTCAATTAAAAAAATAATCTTCAGGATTGATCACTTCTTTTCATGAAATCTTTTAATTTTATTAGCCTTACCTTTCAGCAGCTCTACTCTATTCTTAAAACATAAGAATTATTTACTCAGTAGATTTACCTCAATTCCCGTTCTGTTTATCCATCGTGGAACGCCAAGTGTGAGCTTATTTCCGTCACTATGTTATGCGTTCCCAAGCGTTTTGTATATGCAATTATATTTTGCTTAATATTAGTATAATATTGTGTAATCGATCACTCATTCCGTCAAATCTTAGAGGTCATCCATGAGCTATGTCACGTAAAACAAACGAATTACGCTGCATTACTTTTTTTTTACCCGGTACCTATTACGGTAATAGGTACACTTTATGTACAATTTGACCCAATTCAGAATTCATAAGAACAATAATTAACATATTAACACATTGTGCATTTATAATTACAAACGTGTATCAGTATAGTACATGAGTAATTTCATATACATATGTGCATACTTGTACAGTGGTGGCAAAAAATTAAGACGCGACTTATTATTTTCATGTTTACAATTTGCGTACGTTATTAAGTTAATGCTAATCGTTAATGCTTTTTCTGTGGTTTTTGTCAAAGAGCTTTGGGATTTTGTGCTTTGAGAACCAATACAATTAACTTGAGTATGTGAGGGTATTACCACATGGCTTTTGTTTTTTCAACTTTCTTGTTTTTCTGGTGAAACCGTTAAAATGAATTTTAACGCTTTTTAGATTTTTGTGATTTATTATGAAGGTTATTTGCGCGAGATGAGTTTTGGGCGTGGAAACGAATAGTCACATTTTTTTTGTTTTTAGCCTATATCTCGTAAGCTAATCGTTTCTGATGTATAACATTGGTACACCAAAATACTCGAAAACAAGCTCTTTACAACATACCAACATTTCATCAAAATCGAGCTGGTGTCCACTTTGTACACAATTATCTTTTTTCCGTTCAACAAATTTTGTTTTTCTCAAATCAGCAGATGGTAGCCCTATGGGTATTGCTCTCCGATTTGCGGTGATTTTTCGTGCATACTATGGTAACCCAGTGAGAGCTTAAAAGAAGGACAGATTTATGAAAGCTATTGCAACCAGAATGAGAGGCAAACGTCCTATCTTCCCTGTACTGACAATTTTTGTGGAACAGAGTATAGTTAATAGTTAACCTTAATTTTTAATAACTGGAACAAGCCCAGTGCTTATTACTGCTACTTAGATTTGACAATGTTCTAAATGTATGACATTCCAGGCTCAATATACTTCTATCCAAATTGGTAGCCATAGATTTGTCAATTTTTTTTCATCCACATCATTCCACAAGTTCTCAATCGGATTGAGATAAGGGGACCCTGCTGATTAACTTAAAATTAAAACATTCATCATTTGGGCTCGTAACCACTAACCATTGCTTCACAGATCTAGCAGTTTGCTTTGGGCCATTGTCATGCTCAAACTTCCATTTCAGTGGCATTTCCCCGTCATCATACGGAAGCACAACACTGCTTAGGCTTTCCTTGTATTCAGTTTGGTCCATAGTTAGGGACGTTCCGATACCGCCACGGTATCGATACTTTTACTCATTACTCGTATCGAATCAAAGTATCGAAACTACTCATTTACTTATATAAAAGTATCGAATATGCACTCTAATCGAATCAATTGTGGATACATAGAACTAGAAGCTTTTATGGCAATGAAAGGACAGATGAAACGGCAAAAGAGTAGGCAAACGTTTGCACTGACGCAATGAAGACATTCGGTGTCCTTTTCTTTTTTCTTTGTTGTAGGTAGGTTGGAAAGAGAAGTTTATACAAACTTAAAAATTATAGAGATTGTAACATAACGGAATTCAAGTGTTCCTGTCCCTTTGAATGAAAATATTTATACTTGGAATTGGAAATACTTGTTACTTGGAATCTGGCTCCGATACCAAGAAACTACTCAAATCAAAGTATCGAGTACAAAAAGTACTTGGATCGAAACAAAAGTATCGAGTATAAACATATTCATATTTACTTGTATCGGAACGTCCCTATACCATAATACCCTCAATACGGTGAATGGGTCACACGCCGCGCCGTACCATGTAAGACCACCCCATACAATGATGCTGCCACCACCATGTTTTAACGTCTTCAGGGTGTACCTAATATTGTATTTATGGTTAATAACACGTCTATTTTTTCCCATCAGATCCAAAGTGATTAAACTTGGATTCGTCTGTCCACATAACGCTGGGTTCCTTATTTGCATGTTCTCTGGCAAACTGTTGCCGACATGATAGATTACGCCTTTACACTGGTTTCTGTCTAGCAATTCGTCCGAATATATTTTTTCACAAAGACGATTTTTAAAAGCGCTAATGGAAATAGTTATACGTTGAGTTGTTCTTCGATGTTTGTTTTATTTTACGAGCAGTGAAGAAGGAATGAATAAACTTTGCTTAGGCGAACAGTAGCAACATCGGGTCTAGGGGTGGTTTTTAGTTGACGGTTTTTAAGAATTTTATTTTGGACTAACCCTGTTTTTTGGCAGTGGTGGATAGTATTTATCCCTTTATGTCTTGAACACTCAAATTCGCGCTATTCTTAATTCAAAAGCCTTTAATTCTTCAAGCCAAGCACACTTTCCCTTGAGCCCTCTGTTGAATGTTTTTCGGGTTATATTCTATACTTTTGTGTGCGAAATTTAATAAGTTGTTAAATTAATTTAAGGAACAATATCTTTATGTGCTAAAAAGGGCCTCAATTCACAATTGTGTGGACTTTGTTAAAACCAGCTTTCACAAAATGACGTTTATTTTGTTATGGTACAGAAATTTAAAGAAAGAAATATCTCACAATATTATTTCTTATTCAAAACAAGTTATATGAACTTAAGTGTATTGAACGCATTTCCTAAAACTGTGGTATTTATTTTGTCGCCACTGTATATTTGGATTCGAAATTTGTGTACATAATGTATATGTATGAATGTATATACAATTATACAAAACCAATAGTTATTGATGGCTGTATTTACCAATTCAATATATCTACATATTAAACAATTGGGTAAACCGTACAAGTATGGAGAACAATAATTTGAAAAGGTACAAACGACTTATGAGCTTGTATGATAAAAAGATGTAGAAAAAATATGAAACAAAAATTGGTGCCCGACTGAATTTTTAGAAAGTGCAAATGTCAAAAAATATTTTTCTATATATTTTATTTTTGTTTTAACCAAATTCACATGATGTGTTAAACAAACATTTACTGTGAGTAAAATATATGCAATAATAATGTTAAGTGTTAAGAAAAGTCTTCATAGCTTATTAACAATAAGCAGAACTCTAGAGTAGACTGATTTGTTATATTTTATTTCCCCATCCCCACTCGTACAGTAGAATCCGTTTACAGTGAAACCTGTCTAGTTAGCCACCCTTGTAAGTTGGCCACTTGACTAAGTTGGCCAATATTTTACTGCACCAAGAAAATTCCATACAAATGACCCTCAAAATACCTTTATATGTTATCCGCCTGCCTATCTTGGAACTTGGCCGCAAATTTGAAAACTTTATGTCATCTCTCACATTAAATAAGCTGCGAAGATTGGCCAAGGGTAATATGTGATGGATTTTGTTCCATATTTTCGGTTAACCACTGAATGAGACGTCTATACATAGCGGTAAAATATCGAATGTTTGTTCTTGTTTCATCGTGTGCAATATCGATTTTTTATTTTTATTTCAAAAAAAAAAAAAAAAATCACACCCTGATACGTTGGCCACTTGCATAATTTGCCCAAAAATTCATGCACCGCAGGTGGCCAACTTACTAAGGTTTCACTGTACTACGACTTCATTTATAACGACTTACAGTTTTTAGCGACGTAGACACAACATAATGTTAGGTTTTTATACAAATTGCTGTGAACGAACATCAGTTTAGTAGAGCGACTCCAGTTTGAACGACCAACAGCTTACAACGACTAGCGGTTATTTGTTTTTTAAAGAATCATCTTGCTTCTTGTTGCTTCTCTATTCAGTGCCTACTGATAGGCGCGACTTTTGCCCAAGAAATTATAATGTCCTATTTCCAGGATCTCAGCTAATCTGGACGACGAAGATGTTCGGCTTTCCGTTTCGATGAGAGCTATAGGTCTTCAGATACCCATGGGAAACAAGGAGCATGAACAATATGCTGCTATTGATGATGGTGTGGCAACATGTGAAGAAACTTTCAACGAGAATATTGTGCAAAATGTTATGATAACATAGCCAAGATATCGACGAAAATTATGACGAATTAGAAGACATCTGTCGCAGTGCGTCCGAGGCTTTGAAAGCTGCAGAAACGCAGAATGTGTTTATGTGAAAAATTAGCATTTAATTTAAGACATGCCATATGTCAGGTGCAGTATACTGCAATACGGAAGAACATTTTGATGTCTCCAAGCAGTAATTACGACGAGTTAAGCTAGTTAAAGTAGATGACGCAATTCAGGCACTCAACATTTGCCTTCAATGGGCTTAAAAATTCAGCTGCTCTTGATAACAAACGCTGCAAAATTTAAGAGAATTGAAGTTAAGCTAGTTAAAGTAGATGACGCAATTCAGGCACTCAACATTTGTCTTCAATGGGCTTAAAAATTCAGCTGCTCTGGATAACAAACGCTGCAAAATTTAAGAGAATCAGCCGTCGAAAAGAGTTTTGAATCCAAAAAGACTTAATTTTCTTATATACTTAACTTTTTGGCCCACTTTTAATATCTACTATTTTTTGACTCGCTTATTAAAACAACGGCTGAGTTCCAAAACATCAAAAAAATGCGCATTGGGAATGCATCACTGCCATTGTTATGCGCTGGTACGATGCTTTCATTTTGGAATGCATCATGATGCTTTAAAATGTTTGACTTTTTGGAACGGTTTGTTCTGTTTAACAATCATTTCATTTTATAAATAAAAATGTCTAAGAAATTCTGTCCATTTTTTCTGAAAATTTTTCAAGAAAATATCAAATAAACAAATTACTAAGCTTAAAATAAACATGGTGATTTTTTTTTATGTTTGTCGGAATAAAAAAAAAATTCCTCAAATCACAACGCATCACAATAAACTATGATGCGTTGTTTGCTTTTGTTTGGGCAGTGGTTGCTTTTATAATGCGTTTTGGAACGCGATACATTGCATCACTGCTATATATTGACGATATGGAACGCTTGACTTTGCAGTGCTGCGGAAGAACTGCGTTTTGGAACTCAGCCAACCTCAACTAACGCAACTGCCCGAATTACTATTAGTTGTTTTTATTGAGGTCGTACTGTATTTGCAAAATACGTAATTAAATAAAAAAGTTAAAATTTTCAGTTCAATTTGTGCGTGTCGTCCGGTTAGAACGACTTAATATCGCCGGTCCCGTGATCGTCACTTTATCCGGATTCTACTGTATATTTAATCAAATTATTTAAAAAGAAAAACTTAAATATTGTACTATATTCTACTTGCAGCATGTTAGCGTAAAATAATTGCGCACAACACAATGTTGAAAACTACACATTTCGTGACGCTATTAAGCTATTTCCTGCTTATAAGTCTATCATCGAACTCAGCGGTTGAGGGCAATCGGCATTTAATTGAACCAAACAATGGTCTCGAGGTGAGTACTTGAAATAATTTGTGCGGCATAATGATAATGCGATATGAATGGGAACTAACTTTCTATAATTATTTCATAAATTGCCCAGTTGCAAGAGCGCTCATTTACCATCGATTGGGAGGGAGACACTTTTCTAAAGGATGGCAAGCCGTTTCGCTTTATTGCTGGTTCGTTCCATTATTTCCGCTCGCACCCGGGCTCATGGCAGCGGAAGTTACGTACAATGCGAGCAGCAGGTCTAAACGCTGTCACTACGTGTGTATTGCAAAAGTTTCTGGCGCCTTGTTGCAAAATCTAATTAATTTTTGTACATCAGATATGTCGAGTGGTCATTGCACAATCCCAAGGAAGGTCAATACGTATGGAGTGGAATAGCTGATCTGGAAAAGTTTATCAAATATGCCATCACTGAGGATCTGTATGTGATACTAAGACCTGGTCCATACATTTGCGCCGAACGTGACATGGTAAGTTTGCATCGACTGCTGTACGAATGAATAATACAAAAACATTTACTAATCAGTGCGGTCTTTGAATTGTAATTTGGTATTAAGTACGCGTACAGCTACAGGCAACTAATTAGAAACGATTATGAAAGATCTATACATATTACTTAGTTTTCAACTAAAAAACACTTTTTAATCCATGAAAATATACAATCATTTTTCCTTATCATAAATGAATACTACTATTAAGAATATTTTAGAAACTTCCTTTATTTGGATAAATCTTGGCATTGAATATGAAAATGATCAAAGTTCTAGCGGAACACATAATTCGAACCATAAAAGAAAATACCAATATTTGTCCTGTCAGGAGCTTGTAGAAGGTACATTATTATTTTTTTTTTTACTAAAATTGTATTAATTTTTTGTGGAAAAATCTTTATGCTATATAACAGCTTCACAAGGACGCTGTGGTGGTATGTAAATATTTCCACGGGCGTAACGATATATGACTCTTTTGGATTTTCAAAAAGATGACCCATATTTGAGATTTGTTCTTCTTCATTTAACATCTTCTCATAAATATTCAATGGGATTTAGATCAGAACTCGTCGATACACAATACAAATCATCAATGGAATTTTATTAAAAAAAAGATCGTGAGCTTTGCTTTCGATCTTTATCCTGTTAAAACTTCCATATAACCGGTAAATTGCGCTCTGCCTAATGCAATATCATATTTTTCAATATCTCAATCCGATGGATTGGTACATCATTCCGCGAAAAGCTTCCGCAGACGTGGATTGACGTGGTTTGATTCACCTCTATGTTTGACAACGGGTGGAGAGTATTCCAAATCGAATTCGCTTCTTTTAAGCCGACGAACGAATCGTCTTCGAATCGGAATTGATGTTTTTGAGCTTCATCCCATCACTCCATAGGATGAATTTTTACTCTGCTGTTGTTCATGATAAGTGCAACCGACCAAATTCAAGCCGTTTATTCAGTTGCATCTTAGTGATCATTGGCCGCTTCCATGAAACTCGAGCATGAAGCCCAGCTTTGGGTAAACGTCTTCTGACAGTCCAAACTGATATTTATGGATCAATCTCATTCAAAATCTCCCCTGAAATAACCCCTGAACTTTTCTTTTTTTTTTTGGTCCATTTTCGATAACCTCGGACTGACATATTACGAGGTCCTAGCTTTCTGTGAACGGCATTACAGGGATCAAATCCTTCAAAATGTTTTATTGCATCAAACACTTCCTTTTTGGAACTATTCAATTGACCTCCAAACTTTTGGTACTTTTTTAAGCTTCAAATAGCTTTTCGATCAGCTTTTAGCTGCTAATCCCGAAATATACCGTTACTAATGATGCAAACCAAACTGTTAATCACCTAAATAAATTATATCTAACTGTTTCTTACCAAAAAAAGAATAGACAAAGCGACTAATTTTCGAAGATAATCACCCAAATTAGATGCTCTGTAAAAATTCGCAATGGCAAGTCTTAAGTTTCTAAAATATATTAAATTACAAATTAAGCTCTAACAATAACCACATGGATCAAACGTCCGAAGAATCAGAATTAAAAAAAAAAACAAATAAATGAAAAGACAAGCATTAAAAAGGAACCGAGAACCCTGTCGTTATAAAATGATGAATGGAAACGTTACTGAGTCGATTCAAATTAGTTGCTCGTAGCTGTATAGGACAGACTTAATTTCATGTACTCTCTGAAGCTCACTTCAAAGACCAGTACCAGACTGTGCTGGAGTAAAATAATGAAATAAAGCAAAACAAACCAAGAAGCACAAGAGTGAAGTGAAGTTTTAATTGAATGATTTACTCAAGAACGACCAAACTTAAACACTTCATCTAGTGTCCTTCCTTCATTTCTTCCTTTCAATTTAGTTAATACGAATAGAATAATTTTTTTAGGGTGGATTCCCTTATTGGCTTCTCACTAAGTATCCTGGCATTCAGCTTCGAACAGCTGATATAAGTAAGCGCATCCCTATAAAGTGACTGTAAAATAACTTAACGAACTATAGTTTCTTTCAGACTATCTTTATGAAGTTCGACTGTGGTATGCCCAGTTAATGGCTCGGATGGAACCGTTCCTCTATGGGAATGGTGGGCCTATCATTATGGTACAAGTAGAAAATGAATACGGATCGTATTTCGCTTGTGATCAGAAGTATCGGGAGTGGATACGTGACGAGACGTTGGCTCATGTCAAAAATAAGGCTGTGCTCTTTACAAATGATGGACCAGGAGTGCTTAGATGTGGACATATTTCAGGTGTATTGGCTACATTGGATTTTGGTTCAACAAATAACGTGACTGTTTTCTGGAATCAGTTAAGAAAAATTCAACCGAAAGGACCTCTAGTGAATGCCGAATTCTATCCTGGATGGCTAACGCATTGGCAAGAGCCAATGGCACGTGTAGCTACGAAATCCATTACAAGTACTTTTATGTAGGTTTCAGTTAGCAGTTATGTATTTTGCACTATCATTTCACTGAATCTTCATTTTTCTTAGTGACATGCTTGATCAAGGTGCAAGTGTAAACTTTTATATGTTTTATGGAGGAACCAACTTCGGATTTACTGCTGGAGCAAATGATGGTGGACCTGGGCGCTACCAAGCCGATATAACTTCCTATGATTATGACGCTCCTATGGACGAATCAGGCGATCCCACCGAAAAGTATCACGTGCTGCGTGGGATAATCAGTCATTACCTCCCACTTCCTGATATTCCTGTACCAATACCATTACCAAAGAAGCACTATGGTACTATTCGCTTAACTGCTTGCTGCTTTATTCTATCGAATACTGGTCGACGTATCTTATCAACGGGATTAGTGACGTCCGTAAAACCGTTGACCTTCGAAGCACTTAACCAATACTCTGGTTTAGTTTTATACGAAACGCTTTTGCCTAAACTTATACGAGATCCGAGTGTAGTAAAGGTGCAGGGAATACGAGACCGAGCTTATGTCTATGTAGATCGACACTTCGTTGGAGTCCTTTCAAGGGAAAGTCAAGTATTTTCGTTGCCAAGTAACGCTGGCTTGGGAAATAAGCTTCAAATACTGGTGGAGAATCAAGGGAGAATTAACTATAACATCCCAAATGATTTCAAGGGTATAATCGGTGATGTCTTAGTAGATACAAACACTCTTAACAATTGGAATAATACGAAATTCCCGTTGGAATCATACAACGATATTGTCAAACTTATTGAAGCCGAAGGCATGCCAAAAACACGTGGTTTTCGGACGAATAATAATAGATCCTTACTTAGAGCAGGACCTATGGTTTTCTATGGTGATTTAGAAATTGGTGATGATGAGGTATACGACACATATATAGACACTCGTGGTTGGAGTAAAGGAATTGTCTTTGTTAATGGAGAAAATTTGGGGCGATATTGGCCAGCTGTTGGCCCGCAAATAACTTTGTATGTTCCTAAAGAGGTGCTTAAAATCGGAGCTAATCATGTCGTATTGATTGAATATCAAAGTGCTCCGGAATCAGGCGAAGTGACTTTTACCGATGTTCCTAACTTAGACGGCAAGTTTTAAGGTAGCTTGAAGTATAAAAACAGTAAAATTTTGGAAACAAATAAATAAAAAAAGTTGATACTGAGTTAAGTTGATACAGAGTTAAGATCACCTGTTGTTTTTTTCTTACAAAACACATTGCGATATCTTTATTTTGGTTCGATTGGTTATTTTTTTCTTATTTTTGTAGTAGGTAGTAGTCAAGGTCAACACGGAGTCAAGTTTTGAGCTAAAAAACTGCTTCAGACTACACTACCCTACACACAGGACACAGTCATGAACAGAGAGTCAGCAGGAGCAGCCAATACAGTGGAACGTCAACACCATTCCGAAAAGGTGCTCAAAATGCAATGGAATACTGTAGCCGACGTTTTTGAATTCAAGGCCAAATTTCATCGTATCTCTTAAGAAATTTTGGAAGAAAGACGCGCGCCAACCAAGCGAAAACTCTTAGAGACCGTCATCGCCATCTTTGGACCGTATAGGTTACTAGCCGACTTTTTACTGTTTTTGAAAGTTTTGGTCCGCAACAGTTGGAGAGCTAACATTACGTGGAATGACCCACTCTAGCGCTGCTATTTACCATATATGGTGATACATACATATATGCCAGTCAAGTAGTCTGCCGCTGCGGGTTATTTCCGTATGACACATGCCCAAGGAGTTAAAGTCGTATTCGTTTTTGGAAAAACTCGTGGAGCACTTCAGAAACTAATTTCAGTTCCCAGGTTGGAACTCCAGGCCACCATATTATTAATCATAACATCAAAATTTCTAGGACAATATTTTGGACAGATTCAGGAACCCTACTCTACTGGATTAATTCATCAATTTCAGCATTGCTGAAATTCTAACGTTGACTTAAACCTCCCAATAGCATTGGACACCGTCTGACAAAAATAGTGCCGACTTGGCAACCCGCGCAAAAGGGGCTCCAAGGTTGAAAAACAACAGCATATGGCTCACTGGTCCAGAGTTTCGGTTTCTGTCTGAGGAGTGCTGACCTATCACTGACGTCAAGTCGCCGCGAAACCACATAGAGGAAGAAGTTAAACCTTGTCTAGTTCTCAAAGCGCCGCACAGTGTGCAATTTTGCCAATCTAGGCGAGCAAAATTGATTTTTCGAAATATTAAATTTGGTTGATATTCTATCAAAAAAATAGTTCTTCTATAAAGCCCAAAAAGAATTTCTTGAAATAATCCTGTTGGAGCAACGGTATACTATCCCGAAGTTGACGTTAAATGCTATGCATAAATTCACAAGCAACAAGTGCTAATCAGTCGCTGCGTTTCACTTGACAAATGCATTTGATTTCTGATGTCTAGCGTTTTTAATTTTCCTTTATTATTTTGTTCAGTTCATCTACATTGTGTAACGTATCTTACTTCTTCTAAATATTTTAATAGTCAGCATTACCCTGTTGAATATGTGAGGAAATTAAAGAGAAAGAAATAATAACTTCGAAATTTCAAATAGAGTTTTTCGACATTTTAGATATCTAAAAAGCATAAAACATAAAACATAAGTAGTGAAAATAATTGTAAATGGCTTCTGAAATTTCGTATCAGCTCATTTTCGATGTTTGGTGTACAATCCCGAGCTCCAATAGATTCAATGCCATCATTTATAATATTTTGCGAGCTTTGGGCAATTTACCACTACCTTATGGAGCATCAGAAAGCATTAAAATTACAATAAGAGCAGTGTTCGCATTTTACGCGTAAAGAATGATTTTTTGGAGTTCTTTACGTTTCAAAGTATATTACACGTAAAAAAGCGTAAAGAAAGGTAAACAACTGTAAACAACTGTAAACAACAGTAAACAACTGAAAACAACTGAAAACATACTTGCAAAAGTGATGGGAACTATCGAATGATAGAAGGAAAGGCTCCGAGAGGACAAAAAGACGACCTCAGTGGAAAATCGTTTCTTGGTGCTCCAAAGCCGTCGGTATTAGTTCAAGACTTTAGTGGATATTAAAAATGATCTACGTCGAGCTACACAGAAAATAATTTTAGCAGTCTTGGTGATAAAAAGGCTCATAAAAGCCGGACTCATGAAAGTACTGAAGCCGCATTTTCCAAAAAGAATCAGAGAAAAGTGATTAATTTGGGCTGAGAACTATCTTATTTGGATTCAAGACGTGTGGAACAATGTTATCTTTTCAGCAAATTAAGCTGAATATTGGAGATGGGAGGATTCCAAACTGAAGGTGTGATAGGCTGTGGATGCTTCTCTGGAGATGAAATGGTTAGATTGGCATTTTTAGAATCGAAAGTCACTGCAGCAGTTCATCTACGGGTCCTAGAAAATAAATTAGGGCCCTCCGCCATAGAACTTTTTAGTGAAACTCGCAGATTTATCTTTTAACAGGATAATGCTCCTTCCCATACAACAGCCAAAATTGAAAGCATGAACTTGTTTTTGTTTTTCAAATGAAAGATTAATTTGTAGCTTTAAAATAAGCTACAACTTCTATCATTAAATAGAAGTGAAGAAGTGTGTGAACAAAATTAATACCGAGCACAAATATTTTTTTTTCATGAAAATACCTGCTTTTTTAATTGTTTACATTGTTTGCGTTACACCGTGAATTAGATGAATGTTAATTACGCAATTCTTTACGTGTAAACAATAGCGTAAACTTTATGGCGTAATTTACTTTGCCAACACTTAAGAGGTATGTGTCAACAAATTGAAGTAAAATCGTTCGCTTTTTGCAGTACAATTCTTCTTGGCTTCAGAGAAACATTCAGTATTCTAATATTGTGACTGATACATACCTAGTTCTTCTCACAATAATTTAAAATATAAACCTGGAAGACCACAAACGTAGTTTAATACTTGTAATTATAATTGATCTAAGAAACGAAAAGACGTTCTCCAAAACAGAAGTCAAGAAAACTGGTTTTGGCCACCGAAATAAAACTACGAAACTAGAGGAAAACGGATCCGGCTGTGATTTAAAACGAACTGTCTGTTTCTTCTCCTAAAAGAGGTATGACCTTAAGAAGAGCCCACGAGCCTTTTTGCCGGGAGCCAGCAGAATTATCTGCTGATCAAGAGATTACCTTAATAGTTCATGCTAATCTCTCAACGCATCAATATAAAATCGTGCGCCTACCAGCCAGAACTTAAAATTATTAATTTCTATCCTTACTTATACTTACTATTCCTTACTATTCTTGCTTACTTACGTACGTACTTCAGTTATCTGTAAATCTGTTACACGTATATTATTTTGCTTCTATGTATGTATGTACATTTCGTTAATATATTTTTAATTGTTTAAACTTGTTTCATTATTAAAAAAAAAGTGTTTAAATTATGTCGGTATAAAGTTATAACTACAAAAAGTAACAAAAGTTTTAATATTACACCCGCAATAATTTTGCTCGCCTAGATTGCCAAAATTGCACACTGGCCGCCGCCCGCGCCGTCAGGTAACACAGTTATTGTTTTTAATCGATTTTCTTCTTATTCCAAGCTTAAAATAGTGTTTGCCTGGGTATTACGTGCGATAAGAAAATTCCGATGCCAAGGAAGCACCACCCTACAATCGGCGAGATGGCGCCCACAGTTGTCAGTGAACCAAAAACATGATTATTTACGACGTTAATACATTACATACATATATTTCAATCAATTAATAATTTGATTGTTAAAAAAAACGCGTATTCAGCAAGTTAATTCCAAATGGCCGCCTTTGGGTTTAAAACAGGCCTTAATTCGCATGGGCGATGACTGGACGCACCTCGTCCATCGGAAAATTGGATACAGCTAAGACTAACGCCGTCTTTAAGGACTCGATGTTTGGGTATCTCTTACGGTATACCATGTCCTCCAACACCGTCCACAACTTGCAGTCTAGTAGATTCGAATCAGGACTTGCAAACGGCCAGTCTAGAGTCCCTAGGGAAAAAGTAGTAGTTAAGGATGCTTTAAATAGAAATGACTAAAAATTTGCTATTCTCAAAGAATTACTTCAAATATCCCCAAAAACCGTGTTTTTAGCTTTTTGAAATTGGTATATCTCAATATTATGACGCCCTAGAGCAATTTTGTTGCCACATTTAGATTTAGCATGTTAAACTCTTTATACTGATCATGTTTTTATTGAAACAACGGTTTCGTTGTAGACCAGTGTAATCGTCGCCGAACCGTGGTGCGTTGGTGGCGTTTAATGATGAACTAGCTCTTGTATGTTGAGTAGACTATGTGGTGAGGTGACGAAGGGAACGCTAACACATTTTTGCATTGGCTTATGTGTGTGGTGTGGTCACTACATATACATTATGCAAATCAAAACTTGAGAAAGGATACTTTTATTTTTTGAGAAAGTAAAACTAAAAAAATCGCGCGATTTTATTAGTTTTATTTTCACAAATTGGGTTTGGATACCTAATGGAAATCCAATCTTTTTTTTTTTAAATCTTATCTCTCTGAAATTTGGGACTAATGTTATTTCCCATCTTCGACAAAAAAAAAAATTGTCCTACCCCATCGGGACATACATAAGTCCCTAATTCAATTTGGGTCTTATGTCTCCGAGTGAGAAACTATAGTATATACGGTATTATGTCTTAAATCTATATGGTCTTATGTTGCTTTTGAATAGCGACATAAAGCCAGACCTTGAAATATGGTCTTAAGTCGCTTTATGAAAGCGTTATAATGCCATATTTTGAAATATGGCCTTATGTCGCATGGTCTTATGTCACGGAACTGTTTTATATTAGTTAATTTCAAAGCAAATTTTGGTATAAAAAATAAAAATTTATTTGATACTTTAAAAAAATAAATCTAACACCTAAGAAAGTTGTTCACGGTTGCCACCTATTTCGAATGACTGACAAGCAATCAAAGACTATCATTTGTCATGAGAAGCTTCTCAACTCGCCGTGCGGAGTCGGCAAAAAACTGTAGGTCTCTTCCATTCGTGGAAAAAAGTAGCACGCACACACATATGGTTGCGAGAAGCTAGGCTTGGTTCTATATAGGACTGCTGATGCCGTATATTTATTTTTTTATTTTAAAATAAGTACATAATGTACATAGTTTTATTTTTCAATTTGATTTTTTTTTTTTTAAATTGGCCATTGACAAATTTGTATTGTTTTATAAATTTAATTAAATTGTTGCGATGGTTCCGGAGTGTTTTTTTATAAGGGATCGTGAAAACATTATATTGAAAATAGGCTCTTCCATTTTAAATGATATATAATATTTTAAAATATGTTTGATTTCCCAAATATGTAGTTTCTTTTGAAATTTATATTTCGTTCTTTCCAATTCGATTCCACAAAATATTATTTCAAAAGGAACCTGGAAATCCTGATTTTCACAATCCACTTCAGTACTTTTCTGTATGAACAAATGGGAGTAGATTTGGAGCGATTCGGAGTGTCTGAGTAGATTTTGATTTGCCTTTTCCTCAAGCGAAGTAGATCTAAGTACTCCGATTGGAGTAGGGTCCGAACTCCGAACCCTGCTCAGAAACATATTTTTTGACTTAACGTCTTATTCTATAATCTAAAGAGAATGAATTCTTTAAACAGTCAAAAGTATTGTGTTTTTTTTTAATGTTTGATTCGATTTCAAACCTTTAAGTTCTCGCTCCTGTAAATGTGTATATTGCTGTGCTGATCTGTTTCTACCATTTGGTACTCTACTTAACAAAAAAAAAACTGTTCTACGAAATATGCTAATTCCGCATCGGATCGCAACAGGTTAAGCAAAGCACACAGTGTCACTTGTCAGTGGGCATTCTTCGAGACGCGTTGCGGTATAAAATCATTTACCATCAGTTGCTGTCATCAGTCGACGCTGTAAATCCATTGAATATCGTTCGAGTGTTTCCTGTAGGTTTTGCTTTGAGAATTGTATTTTCTATCGATAACGTTTTATTCACATTTTATTCGAGTATGAATGAGTAATTTTCAAATAACGTTGAATTAATTCGAAATTAAATTTCGTTGTTTATTTTAGCTCAAGTGAAAGTGAAAAGAATTAACCACACGATTATATATGTTTTAAAAAGAATTAAAAATAACTTTGGAAAAAATGATTGGGAGTAACTGAACTAAAGGTTATAAATAATAAATCGGTTAATGTAACTTTCGATTTGCGCACATCCTCGATTTTCGGAACGCTTGAATTCGCACTATTTGATTCTACTTCTGTAAAGCGCTTGTATAAAGTGGAACTTTTTGAGAAATTAATCATCATTCTTGCACATACATTTTTACATACGTATGGACGTGTGTATATTGTAAATTATGTTTTTTTTTTATTTATGTTTTTATTTGCATGTCCTCCTTTTATTTGGTTATTTCACAGTTGGACTTGGTTTCCATAAAATCGAAATCGAATAAAAAAAAAACAAATAAAAATTAACCTTACCTCGGTTATTGCAACTGCCTTAATTTTATTAATTTCCATAAATAGAGTTATTACATAACATACATATTTATTTATTTGTGTTTGTATTAAAGGATTTTTTTTTAATTTAATAAATGATTATCCAATTGTTACGATCTTAAGATAAACTCACTTCTAAATCTAAATCGGTGCCCTAATATCGTGGGACATTAAGCTCGTTGAGACCTATAGTAGAATTATAAAAGACTAAAATATATTCGATGGAGGGCTTGTATTAATATACATACAGTTAAACCTCTCTAATTGGTACACCGATGGGACCAAATTTTTTTGTCACAGATCGGTGGAGTCCCATTTACAGTGTTGTGCGGAAAATGTTTGCAGCGAAAATTCAATAACGGAATTATTATTATGCGAACCTTACATCCGAAACTTACTTGTAATTCATAACTGTCCCGATTAGAAAAGCCATAACTGTTTTTTTTTGTGTCTAGTGTCCCAATTGATGGTGGTCGCCGGGGCCGTGGTGGTTAGTGCATTGGACTACTACTACGCAATGCTGCCCGGGTTCAATCCCAGCCTGGGTCTAACACCTAAAGAGTTTTTTCACGGTGCCACCTCTTTCGAATGTCTGACAAGCATCAAAGAGTATCATTTGTCACGTATGAGCTTCTCAACTTGCCGTTCGGAGTCGGCAAAAAACTGTAGGTCCCTTCCATTCGTGCAAAAATATAACACGCACACACAAATGGTTGCGAGAAGCAGGCCCAGGTTCACCACGAGCTGTAGCGCCAACTAAGTAAGTAAGTAAGTAATTAAGTCCCAATTGAAAGGGTTCAACTCGAATTGTCTTAATTAGCGATGTCACATTTGCTGACTATTTTAATAAAATGTCCTAATTCAGAGGTTTGGCTCAATTATGAGGGTTCTAGGAAAGTTAAATTGAGTGTCCCCATTGCGAGGTGTTCCAATTTCGGAGTCCCGATTACAGAGGTTGCATTGTATGAAAACGCTTAGGGTTGGCAAATAGGTTGTCCCGATAGGGAAGTGCCCTGATTAAGGAATTTTTACTGCAACTTAATCTGACTTAAACTTGGGCCACAATCCAGTCGGTTGCCTTTATCTCTTTTAGCTTAACATTTTCATCCCCTAAGTTTAAAGATCCATAGAGTATTCGTTTATTTGATACCCCGCTCCTATGATGGTAGATGTTTGTTTAATCTAATCTGGTGGTATGTAATCACTCAGCAAAAAGCTGAAAGCGTGAAATGATCTTCGACAGGATTAGGAATGGCATTGTTAATTCTGGGCAAAAAGAAAACATTCATTAGTTTCTGACTAGAATTGTTATGCTGAAAGGCAGAATATTCTGTACATGTTTCCAAGTATAGAAAAGTGACATGCATATAAAGGGTGATTTTTTAAGAGGTTGAAAACTTTTTTTAAAAAAAAAACACAAAAAATTCGAAAAAATGAATGAAATATTTATTTGAATCGATAGTTTGAACCTTGCAATTTAATGTTTAAAGATAATTTCATGCAAATGTTGACCGCGGCTGCGTCTCAGGTAGCCCATCCGCTGAGTCCAATTTTGGCATACTCTTTCACACATATCGGCCGGTATCTCACGAATGAATGCATGGATGTTGGCTTCCAGTGCGTCAATCGAAACGGGCTTGTCCCTATAGACATTAGCCTTGACATACCCCCACAAAAAATAATCTAATGGTGTCAAATCGAACGATCTAGGCGGCCAATTGACCGGCCCGAAACGTGAAATTAACTGTTCACCAAACTCGCCTCGCAATTGCGCCATTGTTTCGCGTGCTGTGTGGCATGTGGCACCGTCTTGTTGAAACCACATATCATGCAAGTCAAGAACTTCCATTTCGGGCAAAAAAAAGTGCTGTAACAAAGGCCTAACTGCTGGGAACGGCGCCGAATCGACATTTCGCGGTCTTCTGTCACACTAGCTGATACGGCCGCAATATTTTCTTCACTACGCACAGTACGTAAACGTGTTGGTGGTTTAATGTCCAACAAAGTAAATTTGGTGCGAAATTTGGTCACAATCTTCCGAATAGACTGCTCAGAAGGTCGAGAATGCCGATCATAAAATGGAAGCAGCGCGCGATGAACATTTCGAACCGAGCACGAATTTTGATAGTAAAATTCAATAATTTGCAAGCGTTGTTCATTTGTAAGACGATCCATGGTTAAATTGCAAACCAAACTGAAGCTGTTTGACAGTGACACAAGGTACTAAACACACGTCAGCTGTCAAAACCAGTGTTGCCAAAACCAAACCAGCTAAAAAATCACCCTTTATATCTTAATGGCATTCTGTGGCCATTAGTAAATAAAACTTTGTCCAAATGTACACCTATGTAAATATTCACAGCGATTTTTCGTTCGATATGAATGAAGTTCATTATAACTCTTAATTTATAGTTTTTTTTTACAGCCTCGATGGGGTGGGGAACAGCATCGTTTCACATTTTGGCATGATTGAGTTTGAGTTTCCATTTTCGGCAAAATGTCTCTAGCTATATGTATAATACATACACGTGTATGTATATATAAATTTGCATACAGGAATCCATTATTTCTTACCAAAAATGATTTTTAACAGAAAAAGAAAAAGATTCCATTTGATTAAAAAGTCATTGCCTTATAGTTGATGTCTGTTCAAGAAATTCAAATTGGTCAGCCAGTTGAGCTTAGTTCGCATTCGATGTAAAACAGATTCAACACACTTTCGTGCATAAATTATTTTGAGTTGGTTGGAAGAAGAATTGGCGCGAATGTGTTTCTTTTTGTTATAATTCACTAAAAAAAAAAAAAAGAATTAATCCCTAGTTGTGTTAATTATGGATTCCTTATTTATTGATGATCGTTAGTTTCAGTGAAGTGGCTAAGAATAGTTGGACTATAAAATTATTTAAAAAAAAAATATTTTGTGACATCGATACCATTGTATAACGATCTTGTTCACATTTAATTCACGAACAAGCAATGAAGGGAAATACGTCAGATGATTTATAGAAATGCTTTTTTATAATTCAAGTTTTAGGAGATTTTTCTATATACAATAATATATTAACCTGCTTTCGAGCACGCTACAGTCTGGATCTGGAATGGACCAGGGCCCTCATCACGTAAGACAGTCGTCATCGTTTTCGATATCATTAACGATAGCGATGCTTCACGTTGGCAAAAAAATTCTCTCTCGACTAACTGTTAAGTCACTTTACAAGAAAATCTGTCAAGTACAATCGTCTCGGCGAGCGTGATAGCACGATAGCTATTTAGCTGTCGTGCTGTTGTGTGGTCGTCAATCGTCGGTGAAATTACGTGATGAGAGTCCAGAACTAAGATAAAAGTAACCATTTGTGTGTGATTGTTTTCACCAGTCTTTTTTCGAATAGTTCTCCAAAGCCTGGTACATTTACATAAATACTTACTAACTTACTTACCTACTTACTTACTTACTTACTTACTTACTTGATTTTAAACTTGTCTGTCCACTTTCTTCTTAATTATACGATTATACGAAAGGCTCACACGAAAGAAATTTAAGGGTTCACACATATGAGAGCCAGGTTTTTCTCTCAAGTGAACATGCACTTAATTGCATCCGTTGTTTACACTAGCGGGCATAAAAAAATATCTACACATGCGTAGTATACACACCAATACAACCCTAAATACATTATTGTATCTAAATATACATGCGTTTCTTTTTGTGCCGTACGTGCAATCTCAGGCATTCGCCGCATCTACAACCGTGACATATTGGTCATACTTAGTGCTAGTCTTTTGAATATTGCATGTGCTAAAATGTGTGCTATTCCCAAAATATTTTGTTGCTTATCATTGCAAGCGAAAATGCCCAAAGACCCATGAAAAGAATCAAGCCAATTGCAAAATTTTGTGGTGAAACTGAAAAAAGATTTTTGGTCGACCCGAAAGAGCACATATTTAAGAGTTTACAAATAACAGGTTCTGCATAGTAGGTCTATTTTAATTTGAACATTTGACCTTAATGCGATGCTTAATATTTAGGAAGGCCTAATGAAGAGGTGTTAAATACTTTGAACGGGATCGAGGAAAATTACATCAAGCTAAAGGGCAAGTAGGTGAATAGATGATAAAAAAGTGTTCGCCGTCAGCAAATTAAAGTCAACGACATGTAATCTTCTACCTTGGTTTCACTAGTCTCTACCCATGTTGAGAATCCTTCAGTTCATTCAAGGTTTTCCTGAGAGACAATCGCAGGCGAATGTTACTAGAGAACTTCAAAATGTTTTTGATTGTACAGTGCTATTACAATGTTAATAATAATGCATAAAAACCTTTATTTGCGGTAAAATTATACCTTTTTGTCGACAAAATCCGTTTTCTGGTTATAACCTTTAAGTAGGTAGGTGAGTAATAGTAATGTAAGTAGGTAGGTGGGGTGCTGACAACACCCCATTATGATTTCACTTTATTACGTTTATCTTTCCTCTGGTAAGTGGTTCCATGGTGAAATTGTCCATCTGATATCGTTCTGGCGTACAACAATGTTAAAAGAATTAACTTTAAGACCCCTTTATAGAGTTTTTAGTCGTTTTCCGAAATAGTGCTTTCCGTATTAATTTTTGAAACTATTTTTTGTTTTAACAAATAATACGCCATCATTCGAATCCGTAAGTCCGGCTCTTCACTGCAATCATCAATAACAGCTGAATACGTACCTGTTCCTTTTCAAATTAACTGTACAAATTCACCCAGAAAAAAAAATTACACAACTGGGTAGGTGGGGTACTGACAGCACCCTTGCAGCTTGAACAGTCTGTCACGGCTTACTTGTGCAACCAAACTTTTTTAAAACCATCTGAATCTGTATAATAGAAAACAACAGGGAGGTACTGTACCGACAATGGGTGTTGTCAGTTGCAAAGTATAATATTTTTGAAAAATAAGGGCATGTCAGCACCCCAACTACACAGTTAAAGGATAAGCATCCTGTGTATAACTAAAAGGAAGATTGTACAGCAGTTATTTTTTTATTTAGCGTATGGATAAAAATATTACATTAATTATTTTTTTTTTATATTAACAGCGTACGTATACATACATGTACACAAACACATATTACATATATAATCACATTAAATCATTTTAAATTAGCAAACATGAATAATATTGCAGTCAAAGCTATAGTACAACATCTAAGTTTTGTAGCCAGTCTATCACAGTTGAGTTGTTGTTGGCATCCGCGAAGTCTTGGATATCCACTGGGTAGGATCGTTTGTTGCATTCCGCAACAATGTGGTAGATAGTCTGGCGTTGAGCTCCGCAGTCGCAAGCGGGAGAGTTTGAGCTTCCCCATCGAAACATCGTGTCTGCGCACCTTCCGTGGCCAGTTCGGATCCTGTTGAGCATAGTCCAGGTTTTTCGCGGTAAATCGAACCCAAAGAGTTGGCATGGTGGATTCCGAATGATGATTTTATCAGCTTGCATTGATGCTGCCCATTTCGCTGCCCAAGTAGAGTTCAGGTTGAAAGCAACATGTCCTAACTCTTGGGCGAGCCTTATGGTTTGGTTCCGAGACCTAAGTCTCTGATGGCGTGAGAGGAGCTTAGCAATGTCGTCGTGGATAGGTAATTCAGCGTTGGCCAGCACTTTAGAGTATTCCCTTAGAAGTGTGTTTAATCGGCGCAGCTGAGGTGGGGCGATGTTGCTCAGTACAGGAAGCTACCGTATTGGCGTTGATCTTATGGTGCCGGATATAAGTCTCATGGTGTTGTTGAGTTGGCTGTCCACCTTGCACGTGTGGGCACTGTTTAACCAGACTGGAGCGCAGTATTCCGCAGTGGAGTACACGAGCGCTAGCGCCGCAGAGCGGAGCGTTGATGCACTTGAACCCCAGTTTGATCCAGTGAGTTTTTGGATGATGTTGTTGCGAGTTTTTAGTTTTTCGGCAACATTTGTTAGGTGTTGTTTGTATGTGAGCGATCTGTCTAGCGTTACGCCTAGGTACTTCGGGTTTCGGCTGTGCACTGTGTACAGCAGTGCGTTTATTAGATTTATCGAAATAAATTTGATTTAAAAAAACAAGCAGCAGATGAAAGGGTACATTTGATTGTTTGGAAATTCTATAAGATTTAAGCGATTTCTTTGCGATTTAGGCAAATCATCATCATTACTTCACTACTTTTATAAAATGAAGTCTAAAAAAAAGTATGTATGTATGTGCCACAAAAACAAAAAAACTACTGAACGGATTTGAATGCGGTTTTTTGCAATCGATTCTGGTTGGATTAAATCTATAAAATGGATAAAAAAAGATCAATATATTTCAATAAAAAACTTCTAAATTAAAAAAATAAAAGTTTATATTTTACTTTTCAGTATTTAGTTCGCTCTATCTTAGTTCTTAAATAACATATTAAAATAAAATTTACATATTTATTTAGACTATTTCACAACAAAGATATATATATCTTCTTTGTACATTTTCTGTGAGAAAAGTAATAACATAAAGAAATATTGTTTGTATGCTTTCGCGACAACGATCAGTGGAAATCATTACCACCGCCAATGCACCAGCGGCAGCGGGTATGCGTGTATGCGATACATGCGTGCGTAGTATAAGTGATTGGGATTGCTTCGTGCTAACGTATATGTATTGTAATTGTTCGATCAACTCTATTCCAATAACTGGATAAATTTGGTTGCGATTTGTTTTATGATAAGGGCTTGGAACAGATACAGATATGTAATATGTACAGTAGATTCCGCTTTATTGGGACGGCGGATAATCGCTTAACTGGGACAGATGGACACAAACATAACAGAACAGATTGTTTTTTTACTTAATCGCATTATTCGGACAGCTGCTTTATTGGGACAAAATCGGTCTGGACCGAAGTGTCCCAAATAAGCGGAATCCACTGTATTATGTTTTGACGTTTTGGCGGTAAGAACGTGCTGTAATATTTAAGAAAGCGGAAAAGTTAGATTGGAAGAACCCACCTACGTCACTTTTTTCTTTAATAGTCTATGGAAAATTCTTTATCCAAGCAATTTCTTCAGTCATTTGGTGCTAAGCAAATTGTGAAGCAAGTATTTATGCAAGTATAAGGTGCAAAGACAAGTGTAGCATTTAGCTGGAAGTCTCCTTCCAGTAGACAATTTATTACAAATACACATATCTACATACAAAGAGAATATTTTTGAATGCGCAGCGAAGCGGGTACATCAGCTAGTATGTATATAATTTGTGAAAATTGGAATCAGAAGTTCGGGCTTTTGCGAGATGAATCCGCTCATAGTTTGGGAGTAAATATTCTTCTTACCAACTCGTTAAACAGTTTGTGCTCTTAGTGAATCTTAGAAGGTCCGATATTTTTGGATTTCCCAGCCCTGCAATGTCACCCAATAATCTATTGCTTAGAGTACGGGGCATCGGTCTTAGAGACAAAGTAGATTTTGCATCGATTCACACTCTTCCTCATCTCCGCAGCTTCTACAGATATCGTTGGACTCAGGGAGCCATTTGCTATTAAGATCAAGTTTCTGATATAAAGAATGAGATGCGACGCAGTCGGCCACTAGGCGTTGGTTTCTTTTTCGGTTCGACCATATAATTGTGTTTAGCGGTGGCAATATGGAGGTGTCAGCATCACTGTTGCTCATGGCTGATCTAGCTCTAGCTAGTTCGTCTGCTATCTTGTTCCCTTCGATATTGCTATGTCCGGGTACTCAGCACAGTCTCACCTTGTGGTGCCTTATGGCATTTAGTGCAATGCGACATTTTTGGACTGTCTTTGATTTTATTGTGTTTGATTCTATTGATTTAAAAACTGTTGTTTATCTTTGGTGAATATTGCAGCCTTTTCAATCGCCTGTAGTTCCGCCTGGAAGACACTGCATGCATCCATTTTTGACCCGTCAGTGAAGAGAGTCATTTCCTGGTCTCTGATCACCTTGTTTGACAGCCAGTTTTCCCTATAGGGAAATAGGATCGGTATATTCAAGTTGAACTTGTAGTCAGGAGTAATTTGGTTTGAAGTCTTGGTTAGAATTTCAGGGTTACATCTCCTCAGTTGCTGTATTTCTCCGAGTATCGCCGGCTGCATGTCCATACGTGGTTTGGTTTAGCAAATCGGATTTTTATTCCAAGGTCTCCTTTGCTGCCGCGCTTTTGATGAACATGTATAGGGGAAGGTAATGAAGAATCATATCCAATCCCGTTTGTGGTATACTTCTTATTGCTCCTGTTGCGCCGAGTGCCGCTAGTCCTTGCACTTTAGCGAACTTGTTTATACGGATGTTTACCTTTGTAGCAGTCCACCACAGGGTAGACCCATAAGTGATAATGGAGCTGATGACTTATAGTATGTCCAAAGTACGACTTATCCTTTGTGGCCAATGTTTTTCGGTTTAAAATATAAATAAATAATATTTTATCTTAGTTACACTTACAGTCGAACTTTGCCAATTAGCCGATGTATGTAAATCAATTGGATCAGTCGATGAATCTGTTAGTGGTTTGTTCTACTTAAGCATTTGTTTCCTAATACTTTTCACCACAGTAAATATTTAAAAAAAAAACTAATAAAAAAATATATATTTTATTATGTAATTGCAGTGTGTTAGCGTAATATAATATTGCGCACAATGGTTGGAATCACACATTTTGTGACGTTATTCAGCTTTTTTCTGCTTCTAAGTCTATCCTCGAATTCAGTGGTTGACGACTATCAGCGTTTGATTGGAGCAAACAAAGATCTCGAAGTGAGTACACAAAATTATATATTCGTATTTAAAATCAAATATAACAAATTGGCCAGCGCTCATTTACCATCGATTGGGAGAGAGACACTTTCCTGAAGGATGGCAAGCCATTTCGTTTTATTGCTGGTTCATTCCATTATTTCCGCTCGCACCCGGGCTCATGGCAGCGGAAGTTACGTACAATGCGAGCAGCAGGTCTGAACGCTGTGACTACGTGTGTATTACAAACGTTTCTGGCAGCAGCAAAATCTAATTAATTTTTGTATATCAGATATGTCGAGTGGTCGTTGCACAATCCCAAGGACGGTCAATACGTATGGAGTGGAATAGCTGATCTGGAAAAGTTTATAAAATATGCCATCGCCGAGGATCTGTATGTGATTCTAAGACCTGGTCCATATATTTGCGCCGAACGTGACATGGTAAGTTGGCATTGACATAGAGTATGCGAATGTGAACTTATTAAATTAATCTTTCTTTAACTTTCCAAACGTTTTACTGCATTACTTATTCCTGCCACTGTTTTTTCACATCTCTTCTACTTCTGTTCCTCAGCGCCACAGTTATGTATTTTACTAAGAAAATAAATATTTTTAGGGAGGATTCCCCTATTGGCTTCTTACTAAATATCCTGGCATTCAGCTTCGAACAGCTGATTATAGTAAGCGCATCTCTTTGAAGTGGATTGAAAATAACTTAACGAACTATTGTTTTTTTGCAGATTACCTTTATGAAGTTCGACTGTGGTATGATCAGTTAATGGCTCGGATGGAACCGTTCCTCTATGGGAATGGTGGGCCTATTATCATGGTACAAGTAGAAAATGAATACGGATCGTTTATCGCTTGTGATCTAACGTATCGGGAGTGGATACGCGACGAGACGTCGTATCACGTAAAAAATAAGGCTGTGCTCTTTACGAATGATGGACCAAGCGTGCTTGAATGTGGACATATACCAGGTGTATTGGCTACATTGGATTTCGGTGCAACAGACAATACGACTGAATTCTGGAGTCAGTTAAGAGAATTTCAACCCAAAGGACCTCTGGTGAATGCAGAATTCTATCCTGGATGGCTGACGCATTGGCAAGAGCCGATTGCTCGTGTATCCTCGGAATCCTTTACAAGTACTTTTATGTAGGTTTCAGTTAACAGTTAAGTGGCACTCCAATTTCACTGTCTTCTTTTTTCTTAGTGATATGCTTGATGAAGGTGCAAGTGTAAACTTTTATATGTTTTATGGAGGAACCAACTTCGGATTTACTGCCGGAGCAAATGATGGTGGACCTGGGCGCTACCAAGCCGATATAACCTCCTATGATTATGACGCTCCTATGGACGAATCAGGCGATCCCACCGAAAAGTATCACGTGCTGCGTGAGATAATCAGTCATTACCTCCCACTTCCTGATATTCCTGTACCAATGCCATTACCAAAGAAGCACTATGGTACTATTCGCTTAACTGCTTGCGGCTTTATTCTATCGAACACTGGTCGACGTATCTTATCAACGGGATTAGTGACGTCCGTAAAACCGTTGACCTTCGAGGAACTTAACCAATACTCTGGTTTAGTTTTATACGAAACTCTCCTGCCTAAACTTATACGAGATCCGAGTGTAGTAAAGGTGCAGGGAATACGAGACCGAGCCTATGTCTATGTAGATCGACATTTAGTTGGAGTCCTTTCAAGGGAGAGCCAAGTATTTTCGTTGCCAATTAACGCTGGCTTGGGAAATAAGCTTCAAATACTGGTGGAGAATCAAGGGAGAATTAACTATAACATCCCAAATGATTTCAAGGGCATAATCGGTGATGTTCTTGTAGATACTAACATTCTTTACAATTGGAATAATACGAAATTCCCATTGGAATCATACAACGATATTGTCAAACTTATTGAAGCCGAATGCATGCCAGAAGCGCGCGGTTTTTGGACCAATAATAATAGATCCTTACTTAGAGCGGGACCTGTGGTTTTCTATGGTGATTTAGAGATCGGTGATGATGGGGTGTACGACACATACATAGACACACGTGGTTGGGGTAAAGGAATTGTCTTTGTTAATGGAGAAAATTTGGGTCGATATTGGCCAGCTGTTGGCCCGCAAATAACTTTGTATGTACCTAAAGAGGTGCTTAGAATCGGAGTGAATCATGTCGTACTGATTGAATATGAAAGCGCACCGGAATCAGGCGAAGTGACTTTTACCGATGTTCCTAACCTAGACGGCTAGTTTTTAGTATGTTTAAAGTAATGACTAATGATACAGTAAAATATTAGAAATAAAAAAGTTGAATTGAAGCATTTGTTTTTTTTTTTATTTATGTAAAGGCTAGTACGGTGCTCGCGCTAAACTAAATTTCCACTGGTCTCCAAAAATTCACATGGAAACCAAAGATAAATGCCAGATAAATTTTATTTGTGGTTGTTGAAATTAATAAATCCACCCTTGTTATAAACCTTTTTTTCTGTACTCCTGATTATTTTTATTTTTTCTTTGACTTCCCCCGACGTCAAAATTCCGCCGCTAAATAAATGTCGCGGATATTAAATGGCTGGCTAACTAACTAACTACCTATTTAGCATGAGCATCGTACGTACACTCGGATAAATTTCCCAGCGGAATTCAACCTTTGCGTTTAGCAAAGACAAATTTTGTATGAAAAATTTAGTTTAGCGCGAGCACCGTACTAGCCTTAAGTTGATAAAACATATCCCAGTGTACTTTAATTTGTGTTGTGTTCTATTGTTTTATTTGGTTTCTAGTAAGATATTATTTCCCGATACGCAAGCAGCTATAAAACCATTCGAATCACCAATTATGAGATCAAAATTGTTTAGGCACTGTCGCTCATCTCTAAACGAGATATCGAGCAGATGCATGCTCACGCTGTGCTGGGTTCCTGGTACAAAATTGGGGAATTTTACCACAGGAAGTGAATCCCATATACCAATACAAACAATAAAAAATAAAAATATATACGCAAGCACTGCAACAGGCTAATGAAAGCGCGCGTAACCTTGATACGTGTAGCCACGCCAGGAAAATTTGGCCTCAGCTGGATAGACGTAAAACTCAGCACATATCGGCATCCTAGTTGGCGTATTCACAGGTCATTATTCAATAGGCAGACATGACAGCAGGCTCGGAATCCTCGCCAATGACTTCTGTCACAGCTACATAGATGATGAGCAGGACGAATCCCCCTATCTCCTCCTATGTAACTGCCCAGCACTCTCCTCCTTAAGAAAAAGATTTTGGGAGATCTTTATAGACCCAGGATATTTCCTTAACGGATATCAATAAAAGAGTTAAATTTTATCGAATTCTCAAAACGATTTCAAGAGTATCGATAAGAATCGACTCATGTGGCAACACAATGGCCACCTAAGATATTATTTCAGCTCTAATATTCAGACAAATAGATTACAAACTTGGACTAAAAATTATGAAAGGATTTTATATCAAGTCTAGTTTTGAACCTTTAACGATTTTTAGCCAACGATTTTCTAACGAACTAAGCTGCATCTAAATCTAGATTTATTTTTTTGATTCTACCATCACCAACTTACAACTTAAATTTCGGTTTCCCGCTGGAATTGCCCTTGCTATATGTATGCGTGTATTGCTGTTAGGTGTGTAAAATAGTCAATCATTCCTGTGATCAATTCCGATTGGATTGCAAAAGAATGGAATTACAAGGGATGAATTCGAAAAAAATGCGAAAATCAACAACAACAAGCATTGAAAACGGTATACGGATGAGAATACGACTGAAATTGATGATTCACCCCTATCAATAAGTTAAACGACAATAACCTGTGTGGCCGTACCACGGGCCATTTGGGTGGGTCGCAATCCTCCATCGGAATTATTCCGCCTCCAAGCCAAAAATCACCCCACCAAAGTGAATAAAAAAGAATTACAACGTACATATGTTATATATGTAATTATTTTTAATAGTCACTAAAGCAAAATAAACAAACCAATCAATTTATGCTCTTAATATTTGTCACTTTTGTACCGGCTAACGATGCTATTGCCATGTATCTAGATTAATAAATTAGCCGAATAAGTAAACTTGAATTAAAACAAGTTATGGAATAAACAACTTAAGGCTATTCGCACATTTGTTTGCATTTAAATTTTAAATTTAATGGCTGTGGGATGTCAGAGACCCCGGTTAAATGTATCATTCCCTTCTGAACTCGGACTGTGAACAACGAACCACATTGTTCTTAGATGTGTTGTCCTAAAATTCTCTAACCAGATCTTCACAAACAGGTGATTTATTTAGTTAGATTATACATCTGAGCGTTCTCACGAAAGCTAAGCTGATGCATCATTTTGAAAGCATGTGTGTTTTTACAGTCGACTCAGGATTATTTGAAACTCAACGGACCAGAGAAAAGCTTCAAATTGCGAGAGTTCAAATAATAGTGAGTGTGGGAAAAGTTCAAATAATCGAGTTTGAATAAGAGTACATATGAATGTATATATGAATCTTTTTTTTTTATAATAATGTACAAAATCAACCTGATCGGGAACTCAGAGGGAACAAAACTTCCCCCCAATCAATTTAATTACCGGGAATAAAATCCTCCTATCGCGAATTTCTATCGGAATCCCTTTTCCCTGGAGTCAGCTGAACCAACACAAAAGTGAGAAAAACCTCATTAGAAATTAGTTTACGAATGTTTTGACAGCACTAACATTCAACCACCCCGAGAATACTAATTAGTTCAGAGCAGGGTTACCTTTGACCCTTTTTTGATGGCACGGACCCCAAGACCCGCCTTTTTGAAAATCATCGAAATTGGACCCTTTTTGAAAAAAGGGACCCTTTTCGGACCATTTCTGTAAACAATTGACACACTCAACCGAAATTCTTTCACTTCATTTAGCAGTCATCGTCACCGACAGCAATCACACTTTTGCATTAACCCGTATTCTATCTATGTATGTGTTTGCCAACGCCGAAATGTAAATTTCCCCTGTAAACAGACACATTAAAGGTCTATTTGGTGTGCTTTTCGTGATCCAAATGGGACATCTGTCAAATAGTAAATCATTTGAAAAGTGGGGGAAAATCCTCTCAGAAACTTCTAATTACACAAACAAAAATGAAGATTGACATTTCACGAATTGTCAGATGGCTGTTTGATAGATGTCCCGGGAGCCGGGACTACTACATGGATGTGGTGTAGCATGATTTTGTAGAAGGGGAAATTTTTTGACACTCTCATTTGGCTCTCTATTCTCTTGATTTTTGACAGGTTCAGTAAATTTACGTAAAGTTACTGCACACCAAACAGACCTTTAAGGTTTAAGTTGTGCGTTTCGTTTGTCATAATTCTACTATTGTTAATATAAAAAAAGACCTGCCAACCCATGCTATCCGCAATTCCGCATTAAATATTTTGGAAGATGAAGAGTTAGAAGAGTGGGTCCACAACTCGAATTTAATTCAGAAGTTTAGGGCTTGCATTCCCAACAATTAGGTTTTCCAAACCATAACTTTTTGTCCAAATACTTTTCTTATTTCTTTTGTTTATGTTACTTTATTTTTAAATGAACTGCTTTTTTTTAAATAAACGAGCCGTGAAGAGTCTCTGCCTGAGACACGGCAGCCTTCCACTCTCTTCGATCCCGGAGACGCTGCTTCCAGTTGTCTAGACCTAGCGCACTGGCATCCGCGGTAGCTTGGTCCTTAAACCGGAGGTTCGGTCTTCCTTGTCGTCTCGAACCTGGGGGCTGTGATTCGAAGATCCTCTTTGCTGGAGCATTGTTGTCCATTCGCTCGATGTGGCCGAGCCAGTGTAGTCGACGTGTTTTGGCTTTTCGGACTGAAGAAATCACACGATAGTGCATCTCCTTGCCGAAAACCGGTGCATGTTTGGAATAGTTCGGAGGAACTTTTTCCGAATTGCACGTTGCACCGCGTATTTTCCAGCGTCACGCGGCATAGCTGGATCAGTTTAGCCGGGAACCCGAAATCGGCCATCGCCTTGTAGATAATTTTCTCTGTCATTTTACAGAGAAATTGCTAATTTTTCTGCTGAATGCAATTGCTTGCTTATTGATCCAAATTAGGGGAAACAAATCAAAAATTAAGAAAAAAATTGTGTGCCGTCTAATCAAATGAATCGGACTGTATGTAGGAAATGCTCCATTCAACATTCAGTGTCAGTCAACCGAAGTGTGCGGACGTACCAGCGGAAGATTAACATAGAAAACAAACAAGCAAAAAAAGGGATCAGCCAAAAATTTACCTGCGAAGAAGTACCTGAGTTTTATTGCCCTGCGGTAGTAAAATCCGGGAAACTCCGAAACAGAGTAAAACCCTAATCAGCAACCACCGTAATAAAATTTGTGCACCCGAAGTTTTTTTAAAAATATTGTGTGTGCAATTAACAACAAAGGAAACCAACAACAGGTGCAATGGATAATCATTTCAATCCTGAATCCGCCTTTGCAGCCCTCGAGACCCTTCTGAAGAGGATAATCAACGAATTTGGCCCCGAGTATGGACCAAGGCTATGCAAGACGTTTCAGAACGTCATGAGCAACAAGAAGCATGAGGAAGAAAACGACATGGAAACCGATCCAGTAGACAGCGAAGCTGAAGATACTACATCCAGCAGCGGAGAAGAACCAAGCAGCGAAGAAGAGGAGAATAGCGATACTTCAAGCAGTGCCGAGGACGGAAAAGAGTCACCAAAGCCGGGACAGAAGCGACAAAAGAAAGCTGCCAAAACCCAGCAAATGAAGAAGCCAGCCTCGACACCATCAACAAAGCAGCCAGTTTCCGCAGCCGCAGTCGTCATGCCAGCAGCAACCCAGCGGGCGCCACCAACACTGCCACAAACCCAGCAGTCAACAGCAACCCAGGCAACATCCCAGTCATCGACATCAACTCAGTCACCACCACCAACCCAGTCACTGCCACCAACACAGCCTCCAAAAACAACCGCAGCCAAGGGCTCCACTCCGACCAAAACCCCAGGAATGCCACCAATCTTCTGCTTTTCGGGAAATGTTGCCGAAATCAGCAGACACTGCAAAGCCAGAAAATTGAGCGTGACCTTCAGGAATCGCAACACAAAGACAACCATCATCAATGCTGGAAACAGAGAATCCTTTGAAGCCATTAAAGAATTCCTGCAATTGAAAAAAATCCAATACAACACATTTACGCCAAGGGAAGACAGGAAGAACCTCCTATTACTAAAAGGAATTCACTACACCTACGCAGCCATCGAAGTAGAAGACGAACTACGCATTGAAGGACTCCCAGTCATCAAGGTGTCACCATTCAAGGCAAAGAAAGCAATGAGCAAGACCTACAACAACTTCGTAGTCGAGCTATCGAAGAGCTGTGACATCAGTGAAGTATACACAAAGACGCTAATAATGAACCAGAGAGTTCAATGGGAGCGTCTGAAGTCCAACGACATCGTGCAGTGCCGGAACTGCCAACGCTTCGGACACGTTGCCACCAACTGTGGACGCCAATACGTTTGCGTCAAGTGCAAGGAGACCCACGAGCCTGGACAGTGCAAGAGGAAGGAAAACACTGGAACCGACGTTTGGTGTGCGAATTGCCAGAAAGAAGGACATCCAGCCAGCTTCAAGGGTTGCCCAACTCTAATTGCTAAATTGACGGAGAGGAACAAGTTCATGGCAGAAAAAAAGGCGCAAAAGGATTTTGCCACAAGTTCTGCATGCACCGTTACACGCCCTACAGTCAGCTATGCATCAATGCTGAAAGGCAGAGCAACAGGAACCCCAACGGGAACAAAGACACCCACCATCAAAGCAACGAGGACAGTACCAGCCAGAACCACTGTACCAACTAGGACAACTGCACCCAAGACAGCGCCAACGAAGTCAGCCCAACCCAATGTAAACCTCAACAGCGAAGTCCAGCGAATTTTTGGATCCGACCTACTCTCAGTCATCGAAAAAGCCCGCCGTGCTGTTCCGCAGAACTACGTCCAGCTTAGTGAAGGAGAAAAGTCCGTGGCATTGGCCACCTTCATCTTCGAAATATGCAATTAAAGAAGATCCGCATACTGACGTATAATGTTAACTCATTATACAGCCTGGACAAGAGGACATCATTCAACATGTTCATGAAGAACAACAATCCGGACATCGCCCTCATCAGTGAAACCAATGTGACAAAGCGAAACAACATAGACATCGCGGGATTCAAGACACACCGACAGGATAAAAACGAAAATCGCAGAGGAACAGCAGTCTTTATAAAGGAAAAATTCTCTTCCAACACCAGCGAGGTCATCATCCCAGGACTAATAACCAGCGAAGCCACCGCCATCACGATAAACTTGGGTAGAGGTGAAACACTTACAATCATCAGCATCTATTTCAAGTGCGCATCCAGAGCAAGAAACATCCAAAGCGACCTGCATGTGCTTAACGGCATCCTGAAACGAAGCACCTACGGACTCATTGGCGGCGATTTCAACGCGAGACATCACCTGTGGCTGGACACAACAATCACCAATGAAGGCAAGGCAATTGCCGACTGGATGGAAGTCAACAATGATGAACATTCCTTGGTGGTTATATCCCAGCCTAAACCAACCTTCCCTAGAACACCATCTACGCTGGACTTCTTCCTGGTATCATCGAACCTGGTGCATATTCTTCCGGAAATCCGGAACTATATCTGCACAACAGTGATGAGTGATTCTGACCATGAAGCAGTTCAACTATCAATCCACCTTGACCAACCCATACTCCTCACAATAGAACCACCAGAGAATTTCATCAACTACAGACGGCTGGATATTGAAAGACTTCAACGGGACATCGAAAGCAATGCAAGGCTTCCACCTGCAAACAGGAACCTACTTGACAGCGAAATTGACGTAGCTATAGATGGATTGGAACAGGCTGTTTCTGATGCACTAGATATCCAAAAGCGGCCCAGGACATCAAGGGATAGATACCAGCACCTTCCCCAGTACGTGCAGAACCTGTATTCTCACAGACAGCGGCTGAGGAAACGTCTCCAAAGGATCCATCAAAGAGAACTCAACACAGTCAACAGCCACTATCAGACAGTATTGAGTGAACTTAAGTGCGTCAACGTGATGTTTCGGAATTCAATCCAACACCACAATAACAACCAATTCCAGAAGAGACTGCAGTCAATTAAACCTGGACCTGATGCCTTCAAAAACATCAACAGACTGATTGGAAAAAAATCTCCAATGCCTGAGACGATCATCACCAACAATGGGGAAGCAAACACGACACAGGACAAAGCCGAAGCATTCGCCGAGTACTTTGAAGGAAACTTTATCCCCAATCCATCATCCGATCCAGTCTTCCTTGAGGAAGTGGAGGAATCCACCCGAATAACCCTGGCGCATAACCCCAACAGATCCTCGTTCAGTGACACCAATCCTGCAAGCGACCCAACTGACAGCCCGAACCTGAGTACCCCTGAGGAAATTGCCGAGATCATCCACAGCTGCAAGCCAAAGAAATCAACTGGTCCGGATGGGGTATCAAACTTCATCATCAAGAAGCTCCCACAAACAGTTCTGATCATCATTACAGTCATCCTCAACAACTGCCTCAACAACAACTACTTCCCCCAAAAATGGAAGACGGCAAAAATAGTGGCGATTCCCAAGAAAGGTGCCATGAGCAACGTTTCGAACTACAGGCCGATTTCCCTCCTCAGCAACTTGAGTAAACTGCTGGAGGAACTAATACTCAGGAAACTCAAGAAATTCTGCAGCGAGAACTTCATAATCCCTGACATGCAGTTCGGCTTTCGGGAGAAGCATTCCACACTGCACCCGCTCATGAAGTTCCAGCATGACATCACCGTAGCTCTCAACATGCATCGTGTCACCGTCGGATGCCTTCTGGATGTCGAGAAAGCATTCGACAGCGTATGGATTGAAGGACTCATCCATAAACTTCATTTACTAGGCTTTCCCTTAGCACTAATCCAAATAATTTTTTCTTTTCTTTCTTCCAGGAAATTCTTTGTACAACTGGAGAAATGCACATCATCAGTGAAGAACATCAGAGCTGGAGTTGCCCAAGGCTCTAAACTCGGACCGTTCCTGTACAGCATATTGACGTCTGACCAGCCCATCCCAAACAGCTGCGAGAACTTGCTCTACGCCGATGACTCCATCACTTATGCCACCTCGATGTCACCATTGATAGCTGTCCGGAAAGTTGAAGCCCACATCCACAGACTTATTGAGTACTACCGAAAGTGGGGAATCAGAGTCAATGCCTCAAAATCGGAACTCATCTGCTTCAGGAGACCAACGACCACCTCAGGACGCAGCCGACGAGCAGCGAAGTGCAGAAGCATTACCCTGAAACTCCCAGATGGATCAACACTGACAACCAAACGGAGCGTGAAGTATCTGGGGATCCACTTTCACGAGCTGTTAAGGTTCAACCCTCACGCAAGGAACGTCCTAAAGAAAGCCAACTGGGCCTTCCATCGTCTCCACCCACTGATGAAGAAAAGAACCGGACTTAGCCAACAAACCAAGACCTTGATGTACAAGCAACTCCTGAGACCAGTCATCGGATACGGCTTTCCCGTCTGGTTCTCCATCTCGAAGACAGCCATGAGACAACTCCAAGTTTTTGAAAGGAAGATACTGAGGATCTGCACCGGACTATTCTTCGACCGACAGCGTCAAAAATACTGCAGGAATGACCATCTGTACTCAGAAGCAAAGATAATACCAATCGACAAGTACCTACTACTTTTGGCTAAGAAGTTAGTAGGAAGCGCAGCCAGCCACCCGAACCAGCTAATAAGAAGGATGACAACCCAACAGCGACTACCCCAGCCGTGGTACCTCAGCGCCCTGGACACCCTGGATGAAGACATCACCCCAATCGACAACGAGGAAGCAGTTGTATTCTACGCTGACACAGGGTCAGCCCACCGCCGTGGCTAAACGCCAACCCCCCTCACAACCCACACCAAACTCGCCACTAACAACCGGGACGGAACACCCCGAGGATATCTAAGTCAACCGACTTTTAATTTTAAGTTTACATGTATAATATATAATTATATTTTTTATTTTAAGTCAATGTATAAGGTTAGGCCCCCAGTGTGCCAACAAATTTGTATTAAAAATCGTTAATCGTTAATCGTAGGAAATGCTCTTTAAAATTAATTTTTTACTATCACACTAATATTATAAATGCGAAAGTAACTCTGTCTGTCTATCAATCGGTCTGTCTGTCTGTCTGTCTGTTTGTCTTTTACCTTTTCGCGCTTTAACCCTTTCAGGATGCGCTGGTACATATGTGTATGTACCACCAAAAACAAACATTCCTAACACCCAAACTTTTCCTCTGATTTGGTTGAAATCGGTACCAGATCGTTTTCCAACATTTTAGTAACGGTATAATTAACCCATTAAGAGCCAAGAGTGTTTAAAACCAAAATTTTTGAGATCCATTTATTTTATTTGAATAAAAGGAACATAAGAAACTCAAAAAGTATGCTGAAATGAAAAAAAAAGTTATTCAGTAGGTTTTTGGGGCTGTACCCAAACGGGTAAAATGGCACAATACCAACTTACCAAATGTTACCAAATTATTTTTTTTAATGCAACTTGTCAACAATATGAACACACAACCCTTTTCCGTCCCAAAACAACAAAATAAATTTCTAATTATGATGCAACACACTTTCTAAGCAGCCATTTTCATCGCTAAACTACTAAAAACGCGTGAAATTGCAGAACCGTTATTTCTTTTCGCTTCTTTATTTACATGCAGCTGTTCAGCACAGTGTGTGTGATTGAAACGCAAAAAGAACTTTGCAAAATTGTTTTTCTAATTGAAACAACGGCTTCTTGAATGGGCTGTACCTGCTTGGGTACAGTGGCTATTAATGAGATATTGTATTTCTAGCTATCAGACGTCAAATTTATTGTGCTGAACCTTTTATCTTGAAGGTTTTGATTATATGTAAATCACTAAGTTTTTCTCCGCCCTGAAAGGGTTAAAAAAACCTTTTCACGCCTAAACCTCTGAACCAATTGTAATGTAATTTGGCTAAGAGATAGTCTGGGACCTGAGGAAGGACATTTAATGCCCTCATCGATCAACGGATTATTGCACTTAGAACACTTTTTATCATGCTTATTACTTGACATTATAGGAAGATATTCAAAACACAACCGCACGCTATAATAGTCTATGATAGGATTTGGAGAAGGACATAGGTGGAAAAACCGCTCGCTAGGTTGCGCTGGAAACAAGTTATTAACAAATTCTATAGTTATTGGCCAAATTAACTCATATTCACAATATGTGTTCGTTTGGTGCCAAAAGAATAAATTACAAAATCTGGATCAGATAGGTGGCACTGGAGTCGAGTTATTAACAAATTCTATATTAATTGACCAAAATAGCTCATATTAACAATATGTGTATGTTGGTATAGTGTCTGAAGAGAAATCTACACAATCTGGACCCGATAGGTATCGCTGGAGTCGAGTTACTAACAAATTTTATATTTAGGAAAACAAAATCCGGATCATGTTTCTTTCATGTTGAATGGTAAGGAGTTTTATCAAATTCTCAACTGCAAGACGGAGAACGTAGGCAGGATAATAACCTGTGATGAAAAATGGAGTATGTATGCATAAACCATATTATGTATATTTAAAACTAAAACACATCCCTAATTCCACTCTTCACCTAGAAATGCTTATGGTGTTAGTCTGATGGACTTTTCATTTTATTAGCCACGATCAACGATAAACGCCTTACAATTTTCTGGGGGAATCGAAATAAGAAGTGTATGCAATGGTACGATACTATTACATAGCAATGCTAAACCCCATATCTCACGTGTAACAGTACAAAAACTCTTTGTATTTGGGATTGGACATTTTTCACCATCAACGGTACTGTCCTGATATTTCTGTTAGTCTGAAGTCAATAAAAAACTTTAAAGATATCACTGCGTTAAAAATTCAGGAATTCTTACATAAATAAATTAATACTTGACGTTTGACGTTGGAAGAGCGTTGTAGATGCTCACGCCTCATATTTTGATTAAAGATAAATGTATAAAAAAGTATTATTAGCTATTAAATGTTTGCTACTAAATCAAACATTTCATGTGGTACAACCAAATACATAATATTAGAAAAATGATGCTGCTGCTTATTCACTCTTTGAACATTGTTTTTGGGCGCGGGCGGAGCCGAGCGGGACAGCTAGTATTGAATAAAACTGTATTAACATAACTTAAAAAACAAAGAATTTCATTTTACTTATTTATAAGAAAGTAAAGATATATTAGTTATTGCACTCAAACTTTTCGAGCTTGGCTTATTCCATTTCTAGAAGACGCTGTTTGAAATTGAATTTACCTTTAATTGTTGTCCTCAGCCTTTCCATTTCTAAGTTTTGGCGCTTGATTTCTTCTTTTTATCCTTCCTTTTGTTTCCGCTTAGTTTCTTTCAAGGTCAATTTGTGCAGATGTATGATCTATCTAGTCTATCAATGGAGCGATTTACTTTTTAACACTTGCTTCCATCTCGCCGTGATGGCTTTTAATACATGAGACGACTTCTCCAATTTTGTAGCACAATTCTCGTTGCAGATTTATTTCCTCTTCTAAGACCTTCTGCAAAGTAATTTTATTTTGTCTCTCTGTGGTAATTCTAAGGGTGAAACAATTTCTTGATATATTTGAATCCACGAGCAGCTCCTGATCCCACTGTTGATTGCATTTCACAATTCTAACAAGATTTCAATTAGTTCAGTGGCATCAATTGTTGAGGACTTTTCAATGTTGGCAGTTTTTTTCTGATATGATGAATGATGTACTTGGATTTTCCTTTTCTGAACCATCAGAAATCTGTATTCTAAATTAACTTACATTGCTAGTCTCCTCTTGAAGATCAATAATTACGATAGAAATTGCACTAAATTTCCCTGGAAATTGTATTCACGAAGCTATATTTTCCGAGGGAGCTCTTTTTCCCATTTTCGAAATTCATTCACGATACCAATTTGTCGAACATGGGAAATATTTTCAGGGAAATGTTATTCACGATAATCCCGAATAATACCCGCATACATGCACATGGTACGAAAGCAGACTGCAGTCTGAATGAGTAAAAGATCGAGGTAGAGAAACGACAGGCTATGCATGTACAAATCAATCACAGAAGTGCGGACTCCAAATTATAGAGCGCAGGAGCCCTGACTTTAAATTATCAAGAGTCGACTGTATTAAGTTTGAGGCCGATGCTAAAGAAAAAGAACAAAAACTTCTTGTTGTTTGATACAAATTTTATTTGATTCAGCATAAAATTCCATTACAATACAAAAGCTTATAAAAAAAATAGAGTAAGATTATGCTTTAAGCATTGTTCAATTCAATTGAAAACCACAAAGGACAAAAATGCATTTAAATAATATTGATTATGAAGCCCTGGGTGTAAGGTCTCGCAATACAAGCGGAGATGATTAATAAAAATGAATGACGGTAGAGCTAATTCTTTAATTTTGAGTGGCAGCCAGTGCCATAACTGTAAAGCGCAGCTCTTCAGGGTCCCGAGCCATAAATTCTTTGCAAACTTTTGCGGCATCCTAGATACAAATTAAACAAATTATTTTTATTTATCTTGAGCATATATCTGCTTGTTTACCTCGACGAATGTCTCATCAGATGTTGGACCGTGTTTTATTGGAAAGTTCTTACGACCGTCCAACTCGTACAGTTCTCCGTCCTTTTGTATAAATGCAATGAAATGGTGGTTAACCTTCTCCAAGGGATCCGCTTCGGTTTGACCTTCCTGTGCTAAATTCTGATGACAATCTTGGAACGCAGTATCATTTTCTAAAGCACGACCACGTTCCTCTGCGTCAAGAGATTGGGCTCCATCTAGGAACTTCTTTAAGACTCCATCTTCCAAAGCGATACTTAATTAAAAAAAAAAAGCGTTTGCTGATCATTTTATAGAAAAAGCTTTTAAGTTATATTTTCGCCAAATTGTTTGATAACTATTATGAGTAGATTATTATCTTCCCTTACAAATTTGTATGAAAAGAATCGAGAGGGGATTATCGTTTACCACAACCTTCGCCTGGAAGTACATATGAACCTCTTTTATCCGGAATGCTCGGGGCCAACGGTGTGCCGGATAAACGATTTTTCCGGATATTGGAGGTTTGAATTAATGGAGGGTTCCCGTTATTGGAGTTCCGGATAAAAGAGGTTTATCTGTACATATGTTGGAAGCGATAGTCCAAGCGATTTTTTGGATACCAAACAAAAAAAAAGTGCAATGGATTAGTTGTCACTAATGCTAGGTTTCCACCTGTCGATTTGAAATTGATAAACGACTTATTTTAAGGTCAATTAGAAAATTGGCAATTGGAAATAATGATAAATAAGCAGTTTTTCATTATTTCCACTTGCCAATTTTCTAATTGACGTAAAAATGCGTTGTTTATCAATTTCAAATCGACAAGTGGAAACCTAGCATAAGGCGTGAAGACAATCAGCACATTACTTAATTTATGAACTAAATCAAGCTTGGTTATAGATTACATATGTATACTGAAAATTGTAAGTGTCCCAAGAGCAGAAAACGATGAATACAATGGACAAAGTATTGACTCGTATTACCCCACCTATTCTATCTTAAGACCAGTTGATACACTAACAATAAAATGCTTAGTGATAAACCTCTATTCAACAAGTTTTACATAAAAGGGATAAAATGCTGTTTTCAATGAATAAAATCAAGAAGTTGGGAGGGTGAAGTTTTCTTAAATATGTATTTATTAAATAGGTATAAGTATGCATTTCCTCGCTTCAATTGCTGTTAGGACAACCCATAACTGGGGAAGACTCCCACATAATAGCTAAAATGGTGGAAATGGTGGAAATGTTGCGTGTTGATAAATGCTGTTCAAATCGCTATAGTATTGATTTTTTTTTTTTTTTATTAATTATTGGGCGCATTCAAGATCTTAGTTGACTAGATTTGCAGTCAATTCCACGGCCTCTGATTGGTCGAGAGCCCGAAAATTGACAGAACAGCTAGTCAATTTTTTTGAGGTCGGGGACTGGATTTTTAGTCAAGAAAATCTTGACTAGCCCACTAACAACCGCCAACAACAGCTGACTGGTTGGTGTGGTTATACTGTGTGGCTGTTGTTTGCTTGTTACAAAAATACAAATCCAAGTAAATTATGAAGGAGTATTTTTATTTTTTCTATTTTTTATGCAGTTCATATACTGTTGGATTATGTAGAACAATCGACGAACTCAGCAAATCGTTCACAGCAAAAAATGCAACTTGGCCTATGAAATAACTAATTTACATTCCAAACACATGTGTTACACATGTTACTTGCATAAAATGTCATCCTCTAATTCGTGCATTCTTATTTCTAAGTTTGTTTTTGCTCTTCTTTTCTTTAAAAAAACAGATTTGTTGTGCTGCAATAACAATTCTCCAAACAATCCCAAGCGAAAATAGAAAGTAGATGACGTTTTTGACATCTGAACTGTCAACTAGATATGCAGTCAATTTTGGCATTCAGGATCTTAGTTTGACTGCAAATCTAGTCAACTAAGATCTTGAATGCCCCCATTGACAAGACCATGAGTCATCATTCGGTATAATAATTATTAAAGTCCCTACTCACTCTTTGTTATTGGCAATGCTATGGATTAACGCAACCGTTCCGCAAGCATTCTGGGTGAATTGTCTCATGTAAAACAGATCATCGGCGAATTTTGGTAGGTGGCCGCCTGACAGCTTTTCATTCTCCTCCTTGCGATGCTCTTCATACTGTAATGATTTGCACCTGTTAAACAGTTAATCAAGAACGGAATGCAAGTGGCTTACCGCATCTGAACAAGGAAAAAGTAGGATGACCGACTTAACAGGCTTCGGAATCCACTCCAACATTTCTGGCTCCAAACCGACAACATCCGTTAGTGACCAATTACTCGACACACCCAGTTTATGTATGTACTTCGTAAGGACCTAGGTTTCGTATTTTATTTTCAGGATTTGTTATAGAATTAAAATTGTTTTGCAAGCTTAAACTTACATCGGGATTTGATTCCAATGGCAGCAAGGAAGGCATTTTCAGTTCACTTAGTCCTTTTAATGGAATTGCGTTTGTAAATTGAGTGCTTATCGCCTTTATTAGAATTTCTTCTCGTCTATAGAAAACTGCGTTTTGCAAATGCCGGCTAATTGTAAAAAAAAGTGATTTTCCGTTGTCGCTTGTCGGCGTTTTTCGACAGCTCTTGTAAATGCAACTGACGGGTGACGGGCTGTGTTTAAAAATGTTCGATGGTGTTCGGAAATACAGTCATTTTAAGATGGCATATTTAGGGCTATCTTCACCACCGTTGTAAAGTTGTTTTTTGATATTCTGATATTCAGTAAACTTTTTAAATAATACCAGTTTTTATAAACGAACTAATAATCCTGGAAGTAGTAATTTTTGGTTACTATAAACCGCAAATGCCTGTTTTTGTCAAGATTGCTATTCGTTGCTACCCGCAAGCAACAGCCGCATTTTACATTTGATTGAAATTTTTGTTAGTTTTTCATATAAGTAGAATTATAGTGAATTTATTCCCAACAAGTCAAATAAAACCATTCCCTTCACGTTAAATGTTTTAGCCGTTTTTCTATTGAAGCTCACCTATGTAAATGTTAAAGTAAACTATGTTTTGAGAAGCAGTGTTATACTTCACTTTAATGCAATGAGATTAACAAACACAGCCCTGCAGCTCCTGCATCTTTGACATTTGGAATTTGGATTATAAACAAGTTTTATCGAGAGCCAGGAAGGAAGTACATACATATTTTGTTTTTGAGTTAATCCGATATTTTATTTAAACCAAACATGTGTTTACTTAAACGAGCTAAAGAAAATTGAGCTCGCAAAGTCCCCGTATCAGAGCGGTATCTTAATATTCCTGTTATATTCTAAAATACAGTAACGTCAAACAAAACAACAGTTTCAATCAGTCAGAAAGGAATTGAATTCCTGGAATTCCTTTAAAATTAAATTGATTGAATTAAATAGAGCTACGAAATGGATTTCTCTTCTTTAAGTGCAAGCAGAATTGAAGCTAGGTCATATCCTTACGAAGGCTCTGATGCTGGGTTATGTGAGTTCCAAAGTAAGTATGGAAAACATCGAGCAGGGCAGCAGACGAGCAAGGAAGTTTTTGACGCCCTGCTCTCCACCGTTGAAGGAAACATTGATGATCTAAGTGAAAATCTAATAAACGCAAAAGTATCCTATGGGGAATTAGCCTCATTAACATCTAAGGACTTGAAGCTAATGGGATGCAAAAATAAAAAACAAGAAGCATCTCTACTGGAGTTCTTCAAACTTCTGCCGAAACAAGAACGATCCTATGCGCAGTTCGTATTCTTTTGCAATGATATATTCTGGTTGTATACGTAATTGAATTTGATCCTTAGAATACTACATTCGGAAGAAGCACAATTATTCAATGAAACGATACTTAAGAGGACATCTTCCCATTTGGGTGCAATGCGATCAGCATTGTCTGCTGCTAATTATAAGCTTAAAATAATTCCCTCAGAAGATGTTGTAGTGGGCGAGAAGAATTTTGCCAGTCGTTTTGTGTTGGATGCTTTGGAGGAATTGCTACGGGTAACCGATGAAATTGACTCTCAGTTGGATGCACTTGCTAAGGTTCGTTCATAGATGTTGCTAAAGGTAATAGAATTTTTTTTTAAATTAAATCAATTTCTATAGGAAGCTAAAATCAAGTCAGAATCAACTAGTGGACGTGCTGGAATTGTATTAAAATTCAGCATTCTATTGTCTGCCGCATTGGGTACTTCGCTTGGATTTTGGATCTGGAAAACTGTTAAAAGTAAATAGCTCACGTTCTCTTCGCTGAATATTAAGAATTTCATATACATATAATTAAACCAATATTTTCCTTGGTGGTTATAGTGTCGGTGTTTTAACTTTTCGACATTTCATTTTTAAGACCTTTTCCTGTTTAGTAGAAATGTTTTACGTTGTTATAAAAATATGTGGTATACAAATGTAGTGTCGACAAAGTCACAGTACACCGATTAAAAACCTACGTTGAAAAAAATAAACGCCAACTGAATGATGGTTTCTATGTAATTGTAAATAAGCAACAAACTTTCGAATTTACGTTTGTGTTCCCTAGTAGTAATGTAACCATTTTTACAAATAAATGTTGTCTCCTAAAAAAGCTGATTTCGATTTCTTTATATTTTAATGATTAATAATCGAAGTCCTTATCGTTAGGCTTGAGGATGTTGCAGAACCTTAACATTAAAATCCAACTTAATTGGAAGTTGATTTAAAACGGCATTGGGCACCTGCATGGTACCCAACACTACACAATCAGTGCCCGGCAAATGTTTTCGTTAGAGCGAAACTACTAAACATGTTAACTCCATTTCTTCTCTTCTTTAATATGATAATTCGTAAATATCTTATTTTCTTTGCATGAGGCCTCGATACAGACAAAATAGTGATATTGTTTCTTATAGAGTGAACCGGAGTTATCTAAGTACCTATGTAATTCTCATCGATGCAGAATCTGCAGTTGTCATCGTCTTCTATACCTACATACCTATGTGTGGATTTTCCGTATTTCAAAACCTAGGAGTGGACTTAAGTCTAGGAAGTTCATTCCAGAGCTTCTTTCTTTAACATATATGTATGTTCCGCGGCTTGTTTTTTTTTCATTAATATGCAATCCATTAGGTACACACGTTCGTTTTTTCAGATGTCTCCATCTGGCTGGACGTATTTCAGATTTGAAGAAAGATAATTTGGCAATAGACCATTTTTCATTTTGAATACGAAAATTAATGGGTTGAAGTAAATTCGTTGCTTGATATTGATCCATAGAAGGCATGGGAGCATCTATTCGATTGGCGTGTACAAATTACATTTAACCCTTTCGCACCTGTTGGGACACATATGTCTCACTCAATGTTCGCATGTCTCTAATAAATTTTATGCTAGAAATATGCTTAACGGAAGTCGTTTGAACCGATAAACATCAAATTAATGATGTAAGTCTACTGGCTGCATTCCGGGTCGAAAGGGTTAAGAACGAATCGCATAGCTTTGTTTTGCAAAATTTTTAGTAGACATATTCTCTCCACATTTCACATGAACAGGATTGTAGAGCAGATCCCAAAATGAGGTTTTATTGTGGTGTAGAGTAGATATTTACTGTTCACATACTCGTTATATTTTTTTCGAATTCATTTGAGGAATCATATTTTCTTTGAACTTTTTTTTGGTAAAGTAAGAAATGTGCGTTTTAAATTTAAATTCACTATCCAAGATTACACCGAGATACTTCATTTTACGAACTTGTTCTATTGCTTCTCCATTTATATTTAAATTGAAGTTAAATTCACTATTAAATTCACAATTGAATAAAATGCATTTTTATTTTTTCCATATCTTACAATATTTCAGTATCTTACCTATTTCATTTATATACAACTGGAACAACAAGGGACCAAATATAGTGCGCTGGGGTACTCAAAAAGATGTATGTTCAAGAACAGTGCTATTGATGATAGAGCGTTACCTATTTTTGTTCGTTGTGTTCTATTATTTAAATACGATTTAAACCATTGAATCTCGTTATCTTTGACACCATATTCACGTAGTTTTTGTACTAAAATGTACTAAAATGTTTCAAACGCTCTTTGGAAGACCAGAAAGATAGCTATAATTACATATGTTACCTTCATGCCTTTGTTCTTTAAAATTCAGAGTAAGCCAATTCATGTGATGTTTCACACGAATGACCTGGTCTAAAACCCGATTGGTTTTCTACCAGCATGTTATTATTTACCACGAAATCATATAATTGTTCGTACGCCGTTTTTTTAAATATTTTTTTCCACAACAGGCATCATATTTATAGGTCGCAAAAGGGTTAACTAAAAATTTGACGGAAATCGAAGAAGGCTATGATCTATGCTCAGATCACTCAGCAGTCACTCTGAAAATAGGTGGAAGTTTAGTTAAAAAAGAAGGACCGCCTAGGTTAACGAGTAACAAAACTAACTGGGACACTTTCAGAAGAGACTGCAAGGAAAATGTTGCTTTAAATGTACCGCTAAAGACATCGTTCGAAATTGAAGAAGAAATCGACAAACTCGTCGAAGCCATCCAGAGCTCAGCGTGGAAAAACACTCCTCTGCGAAAGACAGCAGCACGGAACAATAAAGTCAAATACCCGCCTGAAATCGAAGACCTCATACGAGAAAAGAGGAGAGCGCGCAAGAGATGGCAACAATCCCGCGCGCCACCGGATAAAACTTATTTGAACTACCTTTGTAACAAGCTTAAAAATGTGCTGCATGACCTAAAAAATCACGAGACTTCTACTTACCTTGAGGGTCTGACCGCTGATAAGTATTCAAACTACTCTCTATGGAAAGCCTTGAAGTCCATAAAGAAACCTGTAGTGCACTCGCCGCCAATTAGGAAAGCTAACGGGGAATGGGCAAAAGAAGATAAAGAGAAAGCAGAATTATTTGCCGATCACTTAGAGGAAACGTTCAAGCCGTTCGATGGGCAACCGTTGACCGAAGATCCGAATGATAATATGGCACCCGACAATTTTAAAGTAAAAACTGTATCCCTGTCCGAACTTCGAATGACAGTAAAAAAACTGAAAAATAACAAGGCCCCGGGATATGATTTAATCACTGGCGAAGTTTTGAAAGAGCTACCGAAAAAAGTGCTGGTTAAGTTGCTCTACATCATAAATGCTTCTTTAAGACTATTATATGTCCCAAGGCAATGGAAAGTCGCCGAAGTTATTATGGTTCCAAAACCGGGGAAATGTGCAAATGACAAGAAATCATATAGACCCATTTCACTTCTGCCAATAATATCTAAGGTCTTCGAGAAACTTCTGCTGAAACGATTGCAACCAGTAATTGAAGAAAGACACTTGATCCCGGATCATCAATTCGGCTTTCGGGTCAAACATTCCACAATCGATCAGGTGTATCGAATAACGAACGAAATTGAAAAAGCTTTAGAAGGGAAAAAAGTATGCTCTAGCGCTTTTCTCGACGTATCGCAAGCCTTCGACAAGGTATGGCACGAAGGCCTAAAGTATAAGCTAAGGGTAATCTTACCGGAAAAGTTGTACAGACTATTGGAATCTTATCTTGAAAACAGACTTTTCCGTGTTAGACACGGGAGTGAATATTCGGATTTCAAAGAAATCTACGCCGGTGTTCCACAAGGAAGTGTTCTCGGCCCAATTCTGTTCCTGCTCTACACAAGAGATATACCACAAGATGAAGGGACCGTTGTAGCAACGTTCGCAGATGACACGGCTATCCTCGTAACGGATGAGTCAGTCGAATCATCAACGGGAAAACTCCAACGAGCTTTGAACAAAGTATTCGAATGGACAAAAACCTGGCGAATAGTCCTCAATGAGACAAAATCAACGCATGTAAATTTCACGCTAAGAAAGATAAACAACTTACCTATATACATTAACTCGGTGCAAATACCGTACGCAAACGAGGCAAAATATCTAGGAATGACCCTAGACGCAAAACTTAAGTGGAAACCACACGTTAAAAAGAAGCGCGAAGAGCTCGAAATCAGATTTAGAGAAATGTATTGGTTACTCGGGAAATACTCGAAGCTAAGCACATATAACAAACTGCTTCTGTATAAGCAAGTGCTAAAACCGTCTTGGACATATGGTATACAACTTTGGGGTTGTACCAAACCAAGCAATATGGCTCTACTGCAAGCATTTCAAAACAAAATACTAAGAGCAATCGTGAATGCTCCTTGGTATATAAGGAATAGTGATATTCACAGAGATCTAGGAATTGCTACCGTGAGGGACGAAGTAACAAACTTTGCTCGCAAACTTCGTACCCGTCTTCATGTTCACTGCAATAATGAAATAATCCGTACTATGGACGTGACAATTCTTGAGCGCCGACTACAAAGAACAAGACCTTTCGACCTAGCGCCGTAAGGAAAACCGCATTTAATGACGGTATTAGTAGGTGCTTTCACTGGAAAGCTACCTACCTAACGCGATTAACACTACAGAAGCGTAAACTACTTGTTAAGGCAACTTAGTCGTAGTCATCACAAAAAATGAAGAAATGAGAGGGACGAATTTCCTACTACTATGAGTACGCGCAGCCGGTTCTCATAGTGCCTCTCTGGGGGGGGTGAGGTTTAGCCCGTAGGCATATACTGACTAGCACTGATGGCATTGTCAGATATATGAATCGGGCATAACCAATGGTACGGACCATTGGTATCTTTTGAAGATTCCTGCACCTCCAGGCGCAACCAAAAAAAGAAAAAAAAAAAAAAAAAAAAATATTTATAGGTCTAAACTTGTCGCACTTTATTGATTGATTTGCTCTCTTTGGGAATTGGAATCAGAATACATAGTTTCTTTTAAATTTCGTGGAAATTCACCTTTACAAAAAGACCCGTTTATAATTTTAACTATGATTGGACCAATGACAGCAAATCATTCTAAAATAATTTTAATATTCAATTTTGAAGCCTCCTTCTTGTTTTGAATATTTTTGCATAGCTATGCGTTTTTTTGTCTACTCGAGCTAGCTTAGCTCTTTTCTTTGTATGCATTTAAGTTCTGTTCTGCAACCATTTCTCCCTGTAATTTCTGTCAAGGTCGAGTAGTTGGCCATCTCTCCTGATTTTCGTTACGAAAAAAGAATTGAAACAATAAAACATTATTCTAATTCAGAGTAAGCAAGAGTTTATTTTTATTTTTTTTTCTATTCATATGTTTTTTTATAAACTTCGTTTGCATACCTACCAATACAATAGATTCTTTAATATATAGTAATTTGTTCGTATCTTAAAACATCACAATAGAAATGGAATGAATTGCCATACAAAAATGAAGACTTACTTATTTAAAAATGGTAGCTGCCACCGAATACGTTTTCTAGTAATCAATAGAATCAGCGTAAAGTAGTTCAAGTCTTCTTTTAAAAAACAGTTATCGTATAAGTATAGCGCGATATAAGGTGTACATATTTTCATACTACTATAAGTAAAAGGATTTGTTTTGAAAACTGGCAATTCTTTTAGTAATACATACATACACTTATAATATCATGTTTTTGTTTTTAAATATTTATATTCGAATGACTTTCTCAAAATATCTTACGTTCGAGTAATTATCATATAATTTGAGTATTATTGTTGGTTATCCCCACTAAATATCCAGTAGAGGTTAACCCACTTACGATTAGTTTTAAGTCTTTCTAGGTTTCAAAAATCTCCCTTGTCCGTGAGAGGGAGAGAAAGAGAGTGAGAGAAGAGAAGTAAATGATTTTCAAATAAATTTGCTTTGTTGTTTAATGTCTAAACCGCCCCCGGTTGGATTTGAAAATTCCTTTCATTTGTCATTTATTACCTTAATTTAATAAACGCTATTTTTATTTTATTTGATTGTACCAATTTACATGTATCTCCTTCATGTTGTGCAAATTGTATGTATGAACACAAAAAATATAACTAATTTAAATCTCTTAAAACGCGCCGGAAATCTAGTGTAAAATAGTTGTAACTGTAGTTCAAAAATTTAGGAAATTATGTCACATTTCAAGCCGGAAATTTGTAAAGGAATATTAACAGATCACAGTATTGTTGAGTTTCAGTAGTAGCGGATTAGTTAGTTGAGTGATGGGTAGGTATTTTAACTTACATTAAAAATATTTGTAAAACCAAAAAATGCATGCTTTCTGCAACTTTATGGTTAGTAGTTTTTTTTGAGTATGCCTGTGATATGTAATGCGGTGGTAGATTTATTTTATTTTGTAGAGAATTAAAGTTATTTCGAAAAAAGCCTTCGGTTGGTACACCAAATAAATCATCGTCAATCGGTGTCAATTGTTGTTTTTTTTTCGTTGGAATACATGGCTAGTTTATATTGCAGTGGGGGCGGGTAAATGTCAGTGCCATTTTGATTTCTGAGCATAGATGTCTGCTCTTAGATTTTGCGCAAAACAAATACCCAAGATCTGTGTAAAAAGTGAAAGAAAACATTGAATTTTTTTTAATGTACAAAATAAAATAAAAATGTTCGTGAGCGTTAAAGTTTACAAAAATAAATTAATTTCTTGGTTCTCATGCAATGCCAAAGAATAAAATGAAATACGATTTAAAGTTAATATGCTATAACAAATAATCAAACATAAAATAAATAATAACAATAGTCGAGTGCCTCATCAGCGATATCCAGTATATTAATCGAATTCATTACAAAATTAGCTATTATTGTGCTCTGTTTTGCTTTATGTTTTCCGAATAAGACAACTTCGAGTTGAAGACACCCGTGGGTGAAGTGGGTCACTAATGTGGTGTACCATATTAGCCGAAACTGAATATTTTCACAAAAAAATATGAAATTAAGTTATTAACACATAACAAAACAGTTATTCTACGTAAATGAATCATTGCTTTTTCCAAATAACCGATCGTCAGGTTTCAAACATAATTTTTCACTGCACACCACTTTTTGTTTTAGTGGCAAAAAAAACAAAAAAAAAAAAAAATCTAAAGCACACGATAACATATTTCGAACAATTAAGCGAACGCATGACCGGTTTTTGACTTGATTAAACACGCATGCTCCTCTCACTGCGATCGCTTACTGCTGATGTAAATAGGGTTACAAAAGTCAGCTTAGTTTTCGAGATAACCGCCTATACCACATCACCCGTATATAACACAATAGCTGAAGTTCCTCTACATACATTATGCATGTATGTAGAATTGTAGATACATATTGAATATTTCACAACTTCTTTTTACCAATGGCTTTGGCTTAAAATGTATCCTTAAATTTCAAAGAGCGACTCGAATTTCGAAATTGACAGTAGACCCCTACCGACATGCATTTTGGAACCGCCGGTATAGAAGGCCAGTTTTTCTGGTACAGACCCGTTCTTCACTACTAAGAATTCTGATACAGTCAATTTCCCTGCATAGTCTCGAAACATACTATCGATTCAGGATTGATGCATGACCGTAAAGACTCCCTTCGCTGAGTTTTAAAGCAAGGACTTACTTGTCGTAATATGAATCGAATCATGTTGTACAAACAATGACAGCGAGTGAAAAAGATTTAAGTTAGTTCAGAGAATATTTAAATGGGTTTTTTTTTTTTTTTAAAATTAACAAAATTATACCTGCATAAAAATCAAAAATATCGATATTGTTGAAATAAGAATAAGATTACGCTCAATCCATTCTTCTCCGGCCTGCACGCAACCCTTTTCGTAAATAATTTTTGAAATCTCGTAGTTCTAGGAAGAAAAACAAACAAAAATAAATAAAATTAACCACCATCATAAATAAAAAAAATCTAGAAAGAATAAAAAAACAAACACACAAAAATAAATAAAACAAACAAGTATTATAAGTAAACAAATTCTAGATGTTAACTAGTTTCAGATACATGCATAATGTTAAATAACACACAAAGCGATTCAAACTAAGCATTTCTTTTCTAGCAGAACTATACACATGACCTGTAACACCATTATACATATGCAGACTCCAGCTACAGCGAATGAATGCCCCTCCAACCAATCTTCACCGGCACGTAAGCAGCCCCGTTCAAATATGTAACGTTCTGCGGGCTGCTTTAGTTGTTTTATTTTTAGTTTGGTTATTAGAATTAAGAAAAAAAAAAATGTAAGCTTAACTTACATATCCCTCCTTTCGTACATCGTAACCGCATTGTTTGTTTTTTATCAGCTCGTGAGGACGACGTTTGCAGCATGAAAATGGAACGCCGCAAGCTTCGCGACTACCTACTGCACCCGATGAGCAATTAAAGTAATTATTACTGTCCCAGTCTTTGGGACCTTCAATGCCGCAGCACTGAAGCCAGTCTTCTTGAATCCAATCGATGAGGTTCTGTTGATCTGGATCTTCACGATAGTGAATGATAAATGCTCGCAAACCATCGGTGGCTTGGTCTTTTATCTGTGAATATGCAGAACATTGTATAAAAAGTCATAAAATCTATTAGCGTATTTGATATACCCATCCTTTGTCTTTAAGAATGAAACCCAATGCTCCCAGACCGATCTCAAATACTAGTAAAACCGATAGAAATATGGCATACTGAAAAATAAAAAGAATGAGTTATTTAAAATAATAACATGTTACAAATATCGTGAATATAAGATAACTGTGTCTATCTAAACAAAAAAAAAAAAAAATACTCATGAGCAATGCGATAGCAGCGGCTAAAGTTTACCACATTATCAGAAATGTAAACAAAATATAAAGTCAACCGACACAACAAAGAACTACAATATGGAGGAAGTTAAGGCTTCATACGCGACACCATTTCAGAATCACTTTTTCTTGGAGAAGGTAAGCAAGGTTGAGCTAAATCAGATCTTCAGCAAGAGGAAGTCTAGGCACTCACCAAAGAATTGTTTAGTTATTTTTACAAGAACTAATTTTCATTTTCCGATCACTTGCTGCTTTTACTTACATTTTTGTCTGTCGACGTGAACAAAGCCCATGCCAAAGTTTTGTAGTAAAAGCAATTCGATAAAGTGATGTCAATTATTGGCTGTGGGTTTGTAGACAACCGGTAATACTGCTACGATACGGCGATTAAAAAGTAAGTATTTCGTAAGAAGGTATTAAAGTGAATTACAATAAAATATTGCGACCGCTTGCATTTTTAAAATTAGCTCCATGATCGTTGAATAATACTATCTGCCTGTACGCTCGTGAGCGGTCAAACTAGTATTGCTTAAATTTATAATCAGACCTGTGCAATTTAATTGCTAACCTTGGCATCTTGTCTTATGACTCACATACAAATTTACCGTCATATCTTCTTAATTAAGCAGTTAATACCGCACTCTACTTGTTTACTCTACATAATACAGCATAAACCGTTTTATTAGTTGCTTTTTTGGAAACAGATTTTAGTGAAAGTAAATTCGCCGCCTTCGTGTGTCACACAATCAAATTCTGTTTACTGCAAATTTACCTACTTTCCCTCTTCTCTGTGACGAACCAAACCAAAGACATATAATGTATGTGTGACATGATTAGCATTTGCGGCTCACTTACCATCGACAGAAGGCAAGTATTTTCGCGAAGAGCGCCCACACTGCCCGTAAAACCAATTACGAACGTTAGCGTTCCAATGCAAATTAGAACGAAGGCTGGATCCAAGGCAATGAAGGTAAGCTTTGTAAGGTTGCTGAACATATCTTTTTCGTTCCATGCCCAAATACCAACTGCAAGGACGCAGAGACCAGCCGACTGTTAAGAATAAATACAATTTCATTCATATTTGCAAATTCCTATTAGATTTCGCCAAGTTAAATTCTCACCCAAAACATAACATTGCAGCTAAAGATTATGTATTTCAGGCAACAGCTGATTTCACTCGTTTCGCGACGATACTTTCGCACTGGCATCTTTGAATACACATAAATTGAATGGCCTATACTGAGATGGGTGTGCAAAACTGGTCTTAGTAGATTTTCTGCAAATTTTCCAGCAATCGTCGGACACAAGAAAACTTCTTTCAATTGGAAATTCACTACACTACTTAATTCAACTAAACTATGAACAGATTTTCTCTTAAGAATACATTTCACATTTTCGATTAAGGAAGATCTGCATTCAGAATTTCCATATTTGGGGACGTAAACGCTTATTTTTTCCTCACAAAAATTCTTGCAGAAACAACTCTACCACTGGTTGGTTACGGACAGTAATCAAGAAGTGTCTTGCAATTATCGTATGGTTTTGACGTTTCTGCTTACTTGTTGGATTTGTTTTGTTCGCTTGCACAATATACTAATTACGATATGAAGTTGTACGCTGAACTAAATCTAGTTAAGTTAAGTCAGATTCACATAGAGATGGCGCTGTGCCTTGAAGTTGATTAGTAATCTCTTTTAAAGATGGCAGCACAGCTTTAGCAAAAGTCTGTGCAAATATTTTCACCACTTGAAAAATCTTCTATTATGATGAAATAGTAGTTTACTGTAAACTTAACAGAATGTTTACCAACGTTTGTCGTCGGATTTTCATTTGAATATGAAGATGCGTAGGTATTTATGATGAACTGCACGTTATGTCACATAAAATGTTCGTTACTATACTTTCATAAAAAGACAGTTCTCCTACAAAAATTAGCTATTTGTAAAATATATGATACCTATTTGGTTTTTTGAAACTTACCGTCTGTCACTCTATCAAAAAAAAAAAAAAAAAAAAAAAAAAAACACTTACTTGCTACTCCAAACTGTCATTATGGTCTTCGTTGTAGAGTTATCGATGTCAGGTCAACCCCAAAATAAATAGAAGTATTTACGTGTATAAATAATGTACATACCTTACTCTAGACAAAAAAAAAAGTTTTCATGGTGCAAAACAAAAATCAACACTTGTTATGTATGTATGTTCCTGTATTAATATACAAAAAAAAAAAACTATATTTTATTGTTGAGGGTGTTCAGTGTCCTTAATTAAATATAAAACTCAATTTCATTTAAAACTGATTAAAGAGGAAGCGTAAAATTGGGTTTAGAATAAACATTTTCAAACTTTCCGGCCGGCTACTTTTAATTTATTTAATTTAATTAAAAGCAAACAATTCAAGGTTATTAAATCAATGTCCTCCTCGTTAACTTCCGGGGCAAATTGATAAGTTGGGTTTGGGTACTGCGTTTTCACGCATTATAATTTCTAATGTTACTAGAGGTTCTCGAAAGCATTGCAAACGCATACCTGGCGACCACGGTTTTTAATGCATACCTATCCTATAGCATCCATTAGGCGATCTATTTAATGCGTGAGGTGAATCACCCATAATTCCTTTGTGTGTGGGCATTTGAAATTTAAATCAGTAAACCTCTATATCTACATATCTTTTAAATTCAAATTCAAATTCAAAGTAGTTTCTACATTCTTTGTATTATGTATTAAAGTGTGTATCTGGTGGCAGTCTCAGTTTTTGTATCAAATTGTAATTGTAACTACACGCTGTATGTAGGTAGGTACATAATACATATTTAAATTGGATAGATAGTGACCCATGCCTTAAGCCGGTGTTTCCCAAACTTTGACATCTATGTACCCCTTTTATAAGGTTCATAACACTAAGTGCCTCTCGTCAAAAAAAAAAAAAAAAATCTTATATATCTACTTGACTAACAATCAAGATATATGAACGGTTTCGGAAACGGAATCAAGCCAAATACCTATTCAAAAAAATTCGAAATGCACTTGCACTTGTGTCCCTCTTTTTCTATTGATTTCCAACCACATTAATACAAAATGCCTAAAAAAAAGTTGTTGATACATTTTGTTTCGTGTTAAACCATCAAATAGTATATATAAAAGTTTGATTTAATCAGTCGAGGTAATACTAACTGCAATTTAACATAATGAGACACAATACTACAGACCTAAAGCCCATCTCTAAAAAATAGTATAATTATGAGAGCAATAAAGTATTTTGGCTTAAAAATCCGTTAATAAGAAAAAAAGTTATAATCAAAAAACTTTAAATGCATCTCCTGAAAACTAGCATAAATGCACTTAGTATCTTTTAACACGGGGCCATCGATATGTACTTGAGTTTTTTGAGTGACACTGTTGTTAGGTCCACGAAGTGGGGGAATGCACAGAATTACACATACGTAATATTAACAAATAATGAGGTTTTTTTATTATTTTTCTAAGTTCGAAAAAAGTCCGCTGCTTCTTGCACCAGGTGCAGCGCGTTGCCTTACCGAACCCTTCCCGTCCCCTATGGGGTACGCGTACGCCACTTTGGGAAACACTGCTTAAGCCATAACTGTGTTGACCAAATTTTCAATTGGAATTTCGACGTGTGCTACTGTCCTGACGTTTTCGACTTTTCGACTAGCCCGACGCCACACAGTGGGGCAGAAAGCACCAAAACTCCGTATTAAATAAGAAAATGAATATATTATACATATATTCCATATATATATTCCAAACAACACCAAACCCAATGAATAATACCGTTCACTCAACGAGACCGTTTGGACGAAGTGCATTAGTCGCAGCCATTTAGCCACAGTGATAACGTGTGTATTGCGCGGACTAATTTTTACCAACAGTTAATGATTTTTTCTGTTCTTATTGTGCAAGATAACTTATTTCTTGAAATTGAACTTAGGTATTTATTGATCTACAAATAATAATTATTTTGTATACAAATATTTACATTCCTAATAATTAGGGTTGTTTTTCGTACAATATATGAACGTTTTTGTGCACTTATTTAAAGAGATAAATGAAATTAGCTGTATGTTAAGCTATATTAAGCTAGTAATTTTTTTTTCCTATTCAGTGTCTATTGTGCTTTCTATAACTGTGAAAAAATGTTGCCGTTTTTTTCCGTTACACGTTAAGATAACCGCGTCTATAGCTTTTCGAGATTCTCAGAAGTTCAGGAGGACAAAATATTGATGTCCAAATGCAATATTTGACTGAACACATGAGAAGAGAGCCGAACAATTTTGATGATGCAAGTTTAGTGAAAGAGTCAATTTTAAGTTCCAGTTCAAAATTCAATGGTTGAAGGCTCGTACAACTGAGAAATATTTTCGTTTTTCTTCATTTTTCAGTTTTCTGTTCTTCACCAGAGAAAAAACTAATCAAAAAGATGCACACAATATTAGTAAATATACATAGTTGTATCTTGTGGGTGTGGGATTAATGTCAACAAGTTTCGTCAATTTGGTAAAGAAACCCACTAATAACGTGCACAAGACAATTACCCAAAAATAACGAAAACTATTACCAAAAGAAGCTCTTGATTTGTTACAATCCTCTTCTGGTTCACAGGGTTGTGACACCGATGTAGAAGATGAAGATATAACGGATTGAAGCACCATATGGTATGCAAGAAGCAATCCCATAGTTGGTTTGCCTGAAGATGCAGAGGGTTTAATCGGTAGACACATTAAGGGCTCATGGCCGACCCTGATGGTGCATCAAGCATTCCCTCTTCATTACAAAAAAAAAAAAAACATAGTAGGTATATACTTAATACTCTTGGATTCTGCCAAATCAGTACACTTACCAATTATAAACAAATATTAAAATTTATCTTATTCTTAAGACAATTCAAAAATTTGTGGAGCTTCTTTAAAACATTGCTTTTTTTTTTGCACAGGCGAAAACTATGGTTTGTCAAATTGTATAACTGTAAAATAAAATTCATGGATGAATTCTGGTGAAACATCATAACGGTATTTGAAGTATGAGTAAACCAGCATGATCAGCTGCAAAACTTTGATGTAAACAACTTAATAGAGCTGCCATACTAAGTTTTTACATTTTTGTAGTAGCACTGCTATTATTTTGCACACAGGTGTATATTTTAAAACTGTTACAATTAAAATCAAAAAGTAAAACGAATGCTTTTAGGGGATTATTATTCTTTTATTTAATTTTTTTTTCTCATTTGATTTTTTCCAAATTCACACATAACAATTGTAATATTATCTTTGAACTGTGGTGCAAATTTCATGATAGTCGGATAAATATTTGATTTAATACGCACTTAGGGCTCCTTGTCCCACTGTGCGCCAGTACGTATGATTCATTCTAACTTGCGATAATTGCATCGCACGAAAAATGGGATAAATTGCAGACTTTGCGAATGATTGGTATCATATTATGAGCGCACTTCAATTGAAAGTTATATGTATGTTCCAATTTTTGCGACTGAATAGTCGAAATATGGAAAACGCATGTGCGTGTCTGGCCTCAGGCAACTTAAAATGTCATAGCTTTGCAGCGGAAAGCATACCAGGCCAGGACGTGTCTCTTCATATTTTAAACTTTTATCTTCTCAACAAACTGGAAAATTGCTGGTCAATCCAAGCTTTTGTCCCAACAATATATTAGTTAAAGAATTTGCGAAATTGTGAGGCGGAGTATTGGTTTCGGCTCTAACTTCATTAAATATATCTAAAGCTACATACCTATATACCAGTGATGTCGCGTGGAATATTTAGCATTTTTAGCCTGTGTAGAATATACATACATGTTTCAGCTACATGTTTTCCATGTGAAAGCCTGAGCAAAACTTTAGACTGGATAACTATCCAGGCTTAACAAATTTCTCAAGTTGATATCGTGCGAGTGAAAATCGGCACAAGGTAATCAAGTGCGAAATTTTTCGATGAACTTATTGTGTGTAGCAACGAAAAGAATCAATCATATACCAAAGTTAGGATGTAAATACTACAGTGAAGGAAATATGAATAGCCTCAATGAAGTTTTGTTGTATAAATTAGTAGGATTAAGAAAACAAAAATTTGGAACAGCTCATTTCATAATTATATGCGATAAGGTGCAGAAAAACTAAAATTGAAACGGAAATACGGTTAGCCTCACTATTAAAAATAACGAAATTCTCTTACCTGTGAGATAAGTAACGTTCATTTTTATGGTTGTTATTGTTTTTTAGTATGTGGTGTGCTTTTCTTTGTTAGAAATAACTTGAAAAGTTCGGTCATTCTTAGAATTGACCAATTTTTACAATTGTTCGCATGAAATTTCATTCCAGACTTCCCAATTTTTTTCTTTTAACTCAGAAATCGGTTGAAACTGTCTGCCATTGTGGTAAACGTTCCGGGCTATAATTCACCATAAGTTTTTTATGGGACTTAAGTCAGGACTGCATGCCGGCCAATAAAGTACTTCTATATATTTCTCTTAAAGCCACTCCATTGTTATTTTTTACCCGACTACGCAGAGGAAGGGTTATGATTTTAACAGGCTGGGTTTGTTTGCTTGAATAATTGTTGGTTTGTTTGTTTGTTTGTAAGGATGTCACCTCGTACAGCCGAAACTATGGGACTGATTTCAACAAATGAGGTGTCGTTGGATTTGTCTCGATCCGGAGAGTGTCCTAGGCTATGTGACGTCACAGAAAAAAATCAATATGGCGGGCGCACCAAGCAAAACGGACTACCTCTTATTTTTTTCCATTTTTTTCTTCTTTTTTACCCGACTAGTCTTTACAACCGCATTGATAGTGGTATCAAATGAAAGGGCTTGGCGAGTAGAATACAATACGATATGATGTTATTCTAAATTCAATATGGCGGACACCCCCAAGACGGTGGATTTCTGTTATCTTTCCTACTTCCTTAATATGGGTATCAAATGAAAGGGCTGGGCAAGTAGAATACAATACGATACGACGTAACTCTAATTCAATATACGATACAACCAAAGAGCCATATTTATTGTAAATCACATATGGATAATTGTTCCTTTGTTGTAAGTAATTTAAGAGATCATCAGTATGCTATCCTAATTAATTAATGCAACTTGCTTAATTTGTTCCTTTGATTATGACTTGATTGAGTGTTCTAGACTACTTCCATTTAATGTTAACTTTGAGTATGGATGTCAAGTTGTTAATACTCTTGCTTAGCTTGATCTAAGTCATATTAATAATTTTCAGTGTTAATTATTGAATAATATTCTTGATTTGATATTCGTTGATTCTTAGCTGTGCTAAATATATTATCAACAACTCCATGATTCCAAATGCAAATTATTTTTTATGAATATTTTCAACCAGATTCCTGTGTACATAAGTTATTTAAGGCTATTATAAAGAAAAAAACTTACGCTGAAGTTCACAACCATATTTCCGAGAGTCAATATTGATTTGTGAGTGGCAGTTCATCTTCCATTACATTGGTAATTTTTACTAATTATTGTCCACAGTCCATGGAAAGTCGTCATCAAGTTGGCTCGATTCACACCGAATTTTCCAAAGCTTTTGACCGTATTCAACACAATGTCCTTATAAAGAAGTTGCAGATTCTTGGCTATCATTTGAAACTGTTGAAATGGCGTAGCAGTTATCTAATCTCATTCGAAGACAATTTGTCAAAATTGGCATCGTTCTGTCTAAAAAAAAAAATCATTAATTTGTCTGTTGTGCCCCAAGGCAGCCAACTTGGTTCTCTTTTCTTCATCAATGACTTACATTCTCATGTTTCTCACTCCAACTGTCTTTTGTATGCTGACGACTTGAAATTTTTGAAAACAGTAAATAAATAAATAACTTTAATAATTTTTATACTTAATTAATTGCAACAGATATCTTTACTCCCAAAGTAAAGACTGAAACGGGAAATAAACATATGTATGTATTAAGCTTAAATATTTTTCAATTTTTATTCAAATTCGTTGATCGATTAAGAAAATCCACTTAATATTTACTGAACACCCTGTGTTTATTGCATATTTACGTACAGTATTGTAATATATAAATCCATTTGGTAAATAAATAAAATAAGCTATAGAGAAATGTTTTTCAGTTTGAAATAAGAACCTACTTAGTAGATACATTTCCAATTGTGTGCAAATATTATACTCCATAAACTAAATTTTTTTCTTAACACTATCAGATCTGTGTCATGGTGTACTTAATACAAGCAACAGCCATAAGCAGAAATTTGCCAGGGCAAAATATGCATCAACAGGCTCATCATTTAGTGCTGGTGTTAGTGGTTAGGCTACGCTACATTTCAACACTACCACTAGCAATAAATAAACAAATATAAGAACAAATATACATAATTAGAGTTTATGTTCGAGGAACTACATTACGCAAGACATTTTTAAGTGTAATTTTGTTAAGATTAAAATCAAGAATGTTTACATTTAAGTTATAGATTTTACTCATGCGGCTAATAGGCTCATGCATCCCGTAATTTGTTCTGTGATGAGGAACATGTAGTAACTCTATACTACGCAGGTGATGCGATCCCCCACGAAAGTTTAATCCAAAACAGGATAATAAGTCAGGTGCATCAATCAGACCTGAGATCAGTTGATGCATAAAAATGATATCATTATTGACCCTTCTTTGAGCCAAAGGCTGCATTTGCAACAGTTTTATCCGATGCAAATATGGGGGGAGGTTAAAAGGATCGTCCCAGGGAAGACCTTTCAATGCGAATCGAATGAAGCGTCGCTGGACAGTTTCAATACGAGTATTGAGATTTTTCTGATAAGGTGTCCATACTTGCGAAGCATATTCGAGGTGAGGACGGACAAGACTGTTAAATAGTGAGAGAGTGACATAAGGATTTTTAAATTCTTTACACCATCTTTTAACGAAACCTAACATTGAATTTGATTTATTCACAATGTGGTTTATATGCTCTTTAAAATCAAGTTCAGGGCTAAAGTAAACACCCAGGTCCTTAAAACTATAAACCCGACTGAGAGAGTGATTCGATATTAAGTAGTTGAATATAGTCGGTACCAGTTTCCTAGAGAAAGTCATGGACTGACACTTGAGTGGGTTAAGGACTAAACCATTTTTAGAACACCAGGTACTGAAACTATCAATATCTGATTGCAGAAGTCTACAATCATTTATGGTTGTAATTGCTTTACTGATCTTCATATCGTCGGCAAATATTAGAATGTTGCTATGTTTTATGATTGATGGAACATCATTGATAGCAAGAATAAATAAAAGTGGACCTAGGTGGCTCCCTTGAGGGACGCCGGATCCTGCTAAGAAGGAGTCTGAAAGACAACCTCTAAATTTAACCTGATATGACCTCTGCTTGAGGTAAGAGCCAACCCACGAAATAAATATTGGGGGAAAACCTAACGCCTCGAGTTTGTAGATAATAATATCATGAGAAAGCTGATCGAAAGCTTTGGAGAAGTCAGTGTACACACAGTCCACCTCATGACCACTTTCTAAGGCATTGGAACAGTTATGGGAGAATGTTAATAGGTTTGTGACAGTAGACCTGTTTCTAACGAATCCATGTTGTTCTGTACAAATAACACCCCGACAAAGAAAAGTAAGGCTTTCACACACAACTTGCTCAAATAATTTTGGTATGCATGACAACTTTGAAATCGGTCTGTAGTTCGTAATAATATTTCTATCGCCTTTCTTAAAGACGGGCGTAATAAAAGATTGCTTCCAGAAGCTAGGGAAATGGCCAGTTGATATGGAGATCTCAAAAAGAGACTTCAACGGCAGAGCAAGGACATCACTGCATTTTTTCAGGACTATTGGAGGTACGCCGTCAGGACCTGAAGAGTAATCATCTTTCAGAAATTAAATAAATTTCGAAATAGTCTGCAAGTCTAAGGCAATGTTGGTAAAGCCAACTTGAGGAACATCTTTGAGATGCTCAAAGTAATCATCATCAATACTAAGCGGCACATCGTTAAAAGATTTACGAAAATTATCCGCGAAAGAGTTGCAAATATCAACAGGGTCATTAAAAACGCTGTTATTATAAGAAAACTCTGCTGGATAACCGTCAGACCTTTTCTTGGAATTAACCAAGCACCAAAATTGTTTCGGGTTATTCCTAAGTGAGGTTACCATTGTGCTTATATAGTCATTGTATAAGCTGCTTGAAAGCAGTTTGAATTCATCGAAAAATGCAATGTAAATATTAAAGTCCTTTGGGCTTTTAATATAATTTTTCCATGCTTTATTTCTTTTATTTCGTAGAGTTTTCAGATCCTTAGTGTACCAAGGATGGTTTTATATTGCATTTTTCGATAATTTTGTTGGTATGCAACTACTTATACAGTCATTTAGGATACTATAAAAGCATTTTACTGCATCCTCAATATTAGGTGAAATATTAATGTTTTGTAAATTGGAGCACCTTATTCTTTCAGACAGTTGCTGATAATTAGCTCGTCGAAAGTCAAAGATATACGAGCCATCATTAGGGTCACTATTATCATATATATGACAGCTCAAGTCAAAAAATACATCCAAGGGTGGATGATGTCTATCTATGTTAGTTATGCTTGAACAAGATTCTTGAACAACAGTACTAACAGGGTCAGAGGAAAATACCAAATCGAGAGTTCGCTTTAGTATTTAGTTTATCGTTAGAATTGAATAAATCTCGATTAAGTTTGGAGCCTCTTTATATTTGCAAATTCAGTCGACTCCGCTTATCTAAACTACGCTTTACTTAAAAAATCAGTTAATGGAAACACCGAATTTAGCACGGAACTGAGCTGAAACGCGCTTAACTGAAAAACCCGGTTGCGAAAAAATTATTACGTCGGAAATTAATAAATTATACTAATTCAGCTCCGCATAACTGAAACAAAGTTGTTGAACGCGTCAGAATTAGCTCGTAAGCATTTAAGTTTAACGATTTGCCTCCAGTATCTGTTTTAAAATTAGAGATTGTAGGTATTTAAACACACAAATAATTTTATATGGTATTCTTTATTAAATCAACGTCTTAATTCTTCAACAGGCAGAATCGTTATGCGCACTGCGCATCGTCTTCCTACTTATATCGACTCATCTCTCGCTCTATTGCTGTCTCTTTCAATGACAGCACTGCCAGGTCTTTGTTTGTTACATAAGTTTACTTTTTATATTTATTTACAAACATATGTACTTGTACGTTCTTCAGGTGTATTTTTGTTTTGGCGTTACGAATAATAAAACATTAGGTTTGTTTGGTAACTTTGTAATTCGTACGAATTCGTAGTATTCTTAATAATCCGTCATGATTTTCAACCCATAGAGTTTCACACGTAACCGTTAAATTCTTCAATTTAGTTTCCGGATATTTGTTTTTAATGTTTTCCTGCAACGAATTTAAAAAAAATTCCAACCGATTTTACAATGCCAATTGTATCATGTATAGGTTGAATTTGACAACAATGCCCTAAAGCGAGGTTTAATGAATGTGCACTGCAATGATCGTATAATGCTTCTGGGTAAAACTCCCGTACAACTGCTTGGACACCTTTAAAACTACCCCTCATAGCGGAAGCACCCTTGTCCAATTAACCCATATGCGCTCACCGCCCCATTTTTCAAACGCCCTAACATGAATTAAATAAAATACAGTAGCGTGTTTTTCTTTCTGTATTAGTATTGTTTTTAGAAATTATAAGTATGGCAACACTTATTGGATCAGTTACTAAAATGACTCGTTACTTTGTCAGCGAGTTTTTCTTTGGTGAAGTGTGCAAAAAATTATATTTAACTTTCGAAAAAATTCTTGTTTTTTTATTTTTCTCATTGAAAAATGTTTGTGCAATAAAATGTATATGCTCAATTCGAGTTTGTTAAAAAATTGTAGATTGTAGATTGTAGATGATCCTTGTTTTATCGCTTTTTCCACAAACAGTGCTCTAGCGAAATAGCCAGTTGCATTCCTCCCCTTCAACAATTTTCTCGCAACACACGTCTCGCAAGGAATGCCCATCAGTCTACCCTTAAGCCCAATTTCGGACGTACAGTAAAATATAGAGATTCTTTCTTTATGTGTAACGCTTTACCAAACACGATTTTTCCCTCCCGTTACGATCTACAAACATTTAAGACCAATGCGCATCGTTATCTCCTCTTTCATCCTCCCTAAATTTTCCTATGGCCCGCGTTGTGCAACCCCGGCAACCCCGTGCAATGCAACACGTGAATCAATATCCAAAATCAATCTTTGTGGTAAAAACTCAATAAAAAGTGGATGCGATACTCGCCCAAATACCCAGATGTAAGCATAGACGAGTCTATAATACCATACTATCATCATGGCACAAAAAAACACTTGCATGATAAGCCAATTCGCTTTAGAATCAAATGTTAATGTATGGATACCCGGCTTGGGTACCTCCTCCAGGCTAAGCCGTACCAAGGTGTTGCTGCTGGCAATACTGTTCCGGACTTAGGAGTCAGAAGGTCAGTGGTGATGAACCTTGTGCGAATACTTCATAAGATTTAATGAAGGCCATAATTCTGATAAAATGTGTGAAATAAATTCTAAATTATAACCGGTGTCTTCTTATTTGCGTATGTACCCTCATGTGCTTATCGCCCCATTTTCGGGGCGGTCCATAACTCCAAAACTAAAAATAATTATTTTGTTTTTCATACTACAATCACTTATTTAAGTCCTCAAACACTGGAAAATATTTAAAAAAGGTTTATAACAACAAAAAAAGAAGCTGGTAACATACGTGTTAAGCCCAGTTCACAATGTCGCGCTCGGGCGCTCTCGCGTTGATGGGCTTTATATCGACTTAACGATAACTTCTTTCCAACGCACGAAGTCGAAATTTGCAAAACTAAATATCGCTTCAAGCTTCAGGCGTTCATACGTTAGGAGTATGACAAATAATATGTTCTGTTTCCTGAAATCTCCTATTCACGAATTTATGATGGAAAGAATATTTGAAATGTATTTATTTTTATTTTGATTGTTTTATTAAGAAATACAAAATGTAAGGAATTACTTTGTGAACAAGATTGTGCGAATATGTAAATTAAAAAAAGACCCCACACAATTAAATTGTTTTGAAAAAAATTATATTATTATTATATTATTAAATAAATAAATAAATAAATAAACTCGGCCGTTGCCCAGAACTTTACGATATCTACGATATAACGCCTGAAGTCACATTTAAGAGCACCCGATATGTTTGCATTGTTTCTACTTTATCTGTCAACGCGAGAGCGCCCGAACGCGATATTGTGAATTGGGCTTTAAGTTGTTGCAATTTATTTTCAAATGTTGTAATGCACTGTGGCCGAATTGGCTCATTTTTGTTTGGATTTGTATTTTACTAGAAGTTCTTGGCACAAAATCGTGTTGCCTACTTATTGTGCACTTTTTAAGAATTTCGAAGGGGGATCAAACCCCTGTGACCCCCCCCCCCCTTGATTTAGGTATTAACAACGATATAAATAAATTTATTTTATTTTTAAATTGAACTAGATTAAACTCCGCTCTCGCCAGGCATGACATTTTCTATCTATTGTACTAGACAACTTTCTTCTTCTCTTACACATTACACATACACAACTGTTTTAGATTGTATAAGTAATCACTTCCCCCGTGAGCTTATGCGGATGAGGCTCACACTATTTTATTAAAGTAATGAATTATTTTGTTATTGTATTTTTATTTAATAACTTACTTAAGTAATTTGTTGTAAGCCCTAAAGACTGAAGCAAATGTGTTATTTTAAGAAGATGCTTTAAAAAAACTCATTCCTTTTTTTAATACAAATTTGAAAATGTGTTCCGCTTAAGCCACAAATTACTCTGGTCACTTTACTCTACCTCCTTCTTAAGTAATGTTCTCTATGACGCCGCTTAAGACAATTAAAAAAAAACAATACAGCAATTTAAGCAGCATCTACTGGCATCTCTAGGCGCCAAGCCTTATCATTTTGTCTTCCTGGCTGGACGACAGGATATTTCCCATTATTTCAGTCACCAAATCGTTTCCAGAATGTAAGCCTTTGCCTTGACCCGCTTGCAAAATAAGATGATTTCCAAATATAAAACAAAAATATATATTTATTCTTTATAAACTCAATTCTCATTTTTTTTGGAATACGTAATCTTCCTCAGAAAAATATCCCAAAAAACCGAACTGCAGCAAAACCGTCAAATATGCGATAATGGCTGAGAGAACATGTAGACAAAATTGATTATCTAGTCGAAAGAAGCCATAAATTTCGAACTTCAAGTCCTGAAATCTTAAAAGATTTAAAAACGTATAAGCCTGAAAGAGGAAACATGTAAGCAAACGACAACATACATTTTTTTTTTGTTACAACTCACAGCTCTATCCCATCGCTTGTCGATATCGGAGCAGAGGCTATCCCAATTAAGGTACTCGGCGATTTTGGATCTCCGTACAACAGTATCTGCTGCACATATCAATAGCAAGATTTCGATGGCCTTAATGCTGCCATAAATAAACAAGTGCAGTACTAATTCACCCCTAATTAAGTACGTCCATAAGCCATAGTGTGCGAGCACGACCACACTAACGAGATCAATATAAAAGGTGTACAGAATGTTGAACTGGAACATTTCGTGGAAATCACTAATCATTAGGAAAATCTCCGAATAAATCGCTGTGCATTCCTCTAGCTGTCTTGAAAGGGTATGAAGCAGTCGTCTTCGACAGGACGTATTCATGCTGTGCATTAGCAAGTCCTGGCTCTCCACTCTTCGCACGAATTCAATCATATAGTTTGTGATATTTTTGTACATAGCTGCAAAGGCCACATAGCCTATGAAACATGTGTCCAGAACAATCAGCGTTCCAATCCACAGATAATGCTCCACCAGCCACTCTATGGCCAGTAAATAGTTCCCCGTTACCACCCCAGTGTAAAGCTGAGGAATGTTTGCAAAGATTGCATGAGAGGTAATCAGTAATCTTAACAGGACCATCATGTAAAAATCAATATTGAAGATGTGTTCATTCTTCGTCAATTTGGATATTCGAAAAAAAACCACGATAGCTCTGTTGACGACGCGAACAAACCGTTTGTGGCCGACCACGTGAACAGTAATTAAGGCAATCGTAAACACTGCAATGGATATGAATTGGATGAATAAGATAACTAGGAGATAGTTGTCCACTGATCTCTTGCTGGTGGGCGGATTTCCTGCTTTCGCTAGGACACTTGGCAAAAAAGCAGCATGCACAATGAGACACACCAACCGGAATCCTACTGAGAAAAATTTGATGTTAGCAGAGTTAATGAGTTTAGGCATATCGCCCAACTGTATGGAGAAAGTTGCAATGTTAAAAACTTTTGCATATATGAACACCAATTTAAGGAGGAAAACGGATACTTTATCCGCGCGGTTCAATTTTCTAACCATCGTCGGTTGTTGCTACTTGTTACACGGTCACTGACTAAGTTATTGGAATCAAGTGTATATAGGTATACTATACAAAGTACACATTATTAACCCAAATGTACTCACTCATATTTCTTGTGTCAATGTGACAACGGGATTATGAATTATTTATCTATAAGTTGATTATATCGTGCTATTAGCACGGACAATCAGTGTTCTCATACTTAGATGCTTTTTTAACATTTTTTGGGAGATAAGTTGGTTCGAAAATATTTCTGCTTCCGGTACAACAAACGCTTATTGTAATTTACAAATTTCACAAATTTAGCTGATGAATTCAAAATTATTTCTTCCAAACTATTTTAAAACTAAAATGTATCTGCCGGTGTTCTGGATATGATTCAAAACTGCTAAACAGATTTCTAATTTTTTTTTTTATTGAACAGGACATTTTTTGAAGCGGGTTCACTTCCTGGATGAGACGTTTTTTAGAGTTGAACAGAAGTCGTCATACCACTTAAATTAGGAGAATTCACGGTCGAGATTGTATCCGCCTAAGGGAGTTGTCCGTTCAAGGAATAAACACAATTTTATTTGAATAAGTTTTCTTTATTTATAAAAAAATTTAAAAAAAACTGCAACTTTATTTGAAACGATTAATAAAATAAAAAACGAAGATTGGGAATTCTCGCAAATGCCTTCTGTCGCAGCTGATGGATGAAGACGAAGAAGTATCCCGTTGTCACCTCCTGTGCAGCTATCCGGCACTCTCCTGAGATTCTGCGAGAATATTTTCTCAAGGAATATCAATAAATTAGGGACGTTTATCCAACTTTTAAAATAAAGTGAAATGAAAGTAAGTGAGTTCGAAGAGAAGTGAGCAAGTATTTTTCTATCAAATTCAAATCAAAATGAAAACAAAAAATCCGGATTTTTTTGTTTTTGTCCGTCTAATGGAATTAAATTACATAAATATCTTCTGATATGCGTATCAGCGTCCATTCAAGGGAGTATCCGTTTACCTAAGGGAACGTAAAATGTACGCAATCTGAACCATAAAAGCTTGGTTAGGAAAATGTGTCCCTCTAAGGGATCGGTCCGTCTAAGGAAACTCTCCGTAATGGGAGATTTCATGGCATATTGTATGTGCATTATCATTGAGGTAAATAATTATATTTTTACTCTAAAATACTTTTGCGTTATTTTAGCGAAACACAATGTTTTTCGTCATGAATCTCGAAATTTCGGGGAAATTCTGCGAATAATATCCAAAAATCTAACAAAAGAGCTCACCATCGAGGATTGGTTATTGAGCATTGTAGGTTTTTGAAAGTGTTTTTCTTCTTCATTTGAAGTCTTAAGAGATTAATTGATTATTTTAAAACTAAACATCTAAGACTCATTATTTTCAGGTCATAAGCAAGATAGTAGAATGGCCTTTCATCTGATACTAAATTTATCTACATATGTGCGTCTTACGCTTCTTCTGATATTATGATTTTATATGCATATAAACGGACACAAATCATTAGAAGATCTATCCGCAATACGAACTTCATACACAAAAATCTTTACAGTTTTACTATACTGAATCTCAGCTTTATTTTGATACCGATTATTGATGTACGCTGTTGGCCCAAGCTCCATATAATTTTGCCTCATATCCTTTACTTATATGCACTTTCTCAAAATTCTTTATACCGACGAACAAAGTTCAGTTGATAAGCTTCCGATCAGTGTTAGAATCATTAAAATCGGTGCAGAAATAAACTCTTAGGAGGAGTCACAAGCTCTTGTGCTAGCGGTTTAATTATAGGTCCGTTCGCGTACTTTCTGCACTAAATATGGGTTTTCTGTCAAATCTCGAAGAGTGGGGTTAAAATTCTCTCAAATACAGAAAAATCACGAAAAAGTAATCGAACGCATTAAGCACCAACAAATGAACAATGTATGTGATTTGACAGATTTGACAGATTTCATAATACACCCCAAAGAAATTCCTTGGACTAAAATTCGTAGCATGGGGAAATTTCTTACTCTCTCGTGAGTACTTTCTTCTACGAAAAACTACGAAATTTTTGCGTACGCGAACGGGTTTTCGTTGTTTTTCGTTATTTTTCGTCGATTTTCTTTGTTTTGGGAGGGTACGCGAACGGACCTAATATAGATAGATAGATAGATAGATAGATAAATACACAGCGTTACACGAAAGTCTGCCAATTTACTTAATACAATACTTAGTATTATTAAAATGTATATCAAAAGAATGATTTTAAAGTTAGTTTTTTTTTTAACTTGAGACGTATTTTTAATTTGAGACGTATTGAACCGAAATATTTTTTTGATGATCCAGAAACTTGACTTGTTTTACGTTTCATTATCACCTCGATGTTTGGTGTCAACGATGTTGTATTAATTTCAAAAATGGATTGAAGATGTTTATCTATAAGTCTTGCACGGTATTAAGATTAATTAATCTTCATTGCTGAAAACATCTGTTCACATATGAACTTCCAAACTTGCATAAAATGCGGGCATCATTGTGCCTTAAATTGGGATAGCTATTTTGATTGTTGAAGTATGTATAATACTTTGTATGAAATGTCGACTTCATTGCACTTATTTTTTAAATCACACTGCAAGCCTATTACATAGTTCCATTTCCAAGTAATTCGGTGCTCTACTAACATCGAACGAAAATACATAAATCAATAAAAAGAGTACACAATATGTCAAATAATATTCCGAACTGGCTCTAGAAAACACGATTTGTGTTTATTTTCCGGTGTTTTTATTCCAAATATTCAATACAATATTCAATACACTTGTTACATCGATTCAATAGTGACTCAAATACCTGCTCTAGCTCATTTTACGGAATTGTCTCCAGTGCCCAATCGAAGCTGTTTGAATCATCTGAATGTCGTCAGAAAAGCATCCTTTCAACTTCAATTTCAATTTCGGGAATGGATAATGGATAATTCCCTTACTATCGAATAATGTGATGAGCAAGGTTCGGATTTTGTTGACCAAAAAAAGCCAAAAAAGGCAAAATAAAACCGCTGAAAAGGGCAAAAAAAGGCATTTAATAATAAATGTTTTTATGCATTATTATATTACATTGTAGTCCAAAACATTTTGAAGTTCTCTGATCACAATCGCCTGCGATTATCTCTCAGGAAAGCCTTGAATGAAATAAAAGACCTTTCAACATGAGGAGAGCGTAGTGGAGCCAAGATAAGAGGTGTCACGTCCATGACTTTAATATTTGAGTCCAATTTAGAGTTCGCAGTGCCATTTTGTTAATTTGCTGAAAAAACCGCGTGCAATTTTTTCATCTCATCTTCAGCTACTGGTCCTTTAGCTTGTTTCTCCTCGAGTCCCTTCAAAGTCTTTAACACTTCTTCTTCTAAATACTACGCATTGCACTAAGATCAAGTGTTCAAATTAAAATACATACAACTACTAGAAGTCACTTGTAATTTGTAAACTCTTAAATATGTGGTCTTTTAGGTCGACTAAAAATCTTTTCCAATTGCACCACAAACTTTTGCAATTCGCTTGAATCTTGAGGCATTTTCACTTTCAGTGACAAGCAACAAAGTATTTTAGGAACATCACGCATTTAAGCAAACGCAATATTCAACAGACTAGCCGTTAGTATGACCAGTATGTCACGGAATATGAATCTAGATGAAAAGGCGCACAGTTACGAAAAAAATATTTACCAGATGTCTTACGGTTTTTGTCAGATGAAAAGATAGTAAATAAAAATGCGACGAATGCCTGAGATTGCACGCAGGGCACAAGAAAAAGTGCATGTATGCTGAGTTGATACAAATGTATTTAGGGTTGTATTGATGTGTAGGGATTTTTTTTTTATGCGCGCTCGTGTAAACAACGCATGCAGTTATGTGCTTGTTAATACGAGAGAAAAACCTGCTCTCATACGTGTGGACGTGGACACTGAAATTTCTTTCGTGTGAGCAAGGATAATTCGTATAGTTAAGAAGATATTGCACAGCTACTTTGACAAATAGTACCAAAAAGGCAAAAAAAGGCAATATGAGTAAAAAAAGGCAAAAAAAGGCAATATGAGTAAAAAAAAGGCAAAATCAACAAAATCCGTTCCCTGGTGATGAGCATTGTCTTGATTTTTGAAGGAACTTTTTGTGTTTCCTCCAGCGTCTCTCTGCCGCCAAAAAAACGTGTTTGCCACTCGAAAACAACTGTTCTAATCAAACAATAGGCGCGTTTTTTTTCAAACCTATATAGTTTTCGAAAAAGCTTTCCATACAAAAATAAGACTGGATAATTATCCAGGCTAAGGTTTTGTTGTATTTTACATTGAAAACATGTTGCGGAAACATGTTTAGCCTATATAGGTTTGAAAAAAAACACGCCTAATCATCACGGTATACTTGTTGCATCAATCGGAATATTTCTGATGTATTTTTACAAAGTCTTGTGTGGAATTTAATGACCGGCCTTTGTTCCATGTTAAAATTTCAACATCAAATGAAAAGATGTTCTGAAAAAATAATTTTTATAATTATTAAATGTCAACCAAATGTCATGAAATGCTATGACAGATAGTAGAAAAGGATTCAAGCTTTAAAACGTATATATCCAGGATATTATTTGACACATTGTGTACGTATTGAGCTCGCGAAAATCTGCAAAAGCTTAGAAAAATCTGCTAATTTATCTGCATTATGTACAATCAAACGAATGGTAGGGAAATGGCCAATTTTTTGTTCTTCTCCCAAAATACTATAAACGTAACAATACGTACGCAATTCGAAAAATATGCATTGATCCACCGAACTTCTGTAAAGTAGGGAATATCTGAATATTGTTCATCAATATCTTTTAGAAATTGTGTGTATTAGCGGTGGTATACATAGTTTAATGATGCAGGCGCGGGACACACTCAATTGTCTCGGGGGCCAGTCATGGCCCGCGGGCCTTATCTTTGACATGCCTATAGATAGTTGACGGGACATTGGCATTGAAGCAACATTGCGACTTTTTAACATTAATTTTAACTGAAACACTTTTAAGGATCCTGATAAAGTTCCACATTACCTACATACATTTCTCTAATTAAATAAAAAAAACTGGCATAGGTACATAGATTATATATACATTTATTGTATACACATGTATATTATGTACATTTACGAATTTTCTCTAAAATACCCCAGCATGCTAAATTGTATGAGTATAGTAACATACGCGACTATAATTGAAAACACCCACAAACAAAGTTCATTATTAAGTTCAAACAATCCGTACACATCAATCTTTAAGTCTTCGAACCTAAGCTGGTTTAAAAAGTGGTCCACCTGTTGAACAAAAATTAAGAACCGATTGTTAAATTTGAAAAATTTATTCAGTTAAAAACTTGACTTACACTTCTATCCCATCGAGTGTCCATATCCGAACACAAAACATCCCAATTAAGACATTTGGGAATCTTCGATCTGCGTACTGTCGAATCTGCTACCAGTATCAGCAATATAAAATCCACAGTTCGGATGACACCCAGAACAATTATGCTCCATGTTATGTGCCCGGTTTCTACGTAAGCTAGAAAATTGTGATGAATGTTCCCTATAATCAGGATGAGGTCAGTGTAGAATGTTAGGCAAATATTAAACTGAAACAGCGAGTGAAATTCGCAAGTGACATTGAAAATTTGCGAGTAAATCGCTGAGCATTCTTCTAGCTCATCGGAGAAATCGCAAAGCACTTGCATCCGACGGAATTGTGTCATCGATCTCTGCTCCGAAATTTCGACACGTCTTACCAGTGATATCATATGGTTGCCGATATTTCGATACATTCCCGACGCTGTTACGTACCCTAAAAACAAAAGATCCACCACGATGAGTGTTCCAAACCACAGGATGTATCCCAAAAGGTACTGGACTACGAAATAGAAATCTTTGTCCGTCATAGCAGCTAGAAATCTTGGCATATCCGCTACCAGTACGGATGTATTGCTACCAATCCGAGTTAAAATAATCAAGTAGAACTCGCCCCCGAATTTATTCGAGTCTCGAGTTATCACTGATATTCGAATGAATATGTCGGCGGCCTTGTTGACGACGTTGATGAATTGCTTACTTCGAATCACTTGGAATGTTATCGACACAACCGTGAAAACAGCAACTGATAGAAATTGAATGAATGCAATTGCCCGCATGTGGATTTGCTGTATTTGTAAGATTTCGCTTAGAAATTGCGGCAGGAATACAGCATAGCCAATTAGACATGAAAGCCTATACACTATGGAATAGAGCTGCGATTTTAATGAGCACTTTAGCCGTGCTCGGTCCGTAATAGTGAAATATACCATCCCGAATATTTTGGCGTAGTAGTACATTAATTTAAGGGATAATATCGAACGGGAACTTTCCTGGCTAGTCTTCACTGGCATTGTGTCGACGAAAGACTAAGGACTACAAGAATGATGGTATTATGAAATTCACTTGTGTGTACGAACTACGAAGGTAATAATTAAATTGGCTATCATGTAATTGAATCAAACATCAATCAATAAATGTACATCAAGTTGTAGGTAAAGTGAAATTATTTTAATTGAAAGCAGGGCGATACGATTGTTTATGTACCGGGCGTAGCTAAATTTAATGTTTTTTTATTTAATAAATAATTATCTAATGCTAATAAAAAATCACAATAAATGCATTATCGATAGCCGAAAAGAGATATAACAGACCTATAGGAGTATAGGACCCTACTGTGAGTTTCGATCCATCCACGATCATCACAACGATTGTGATTGCGTCGATTGATTTTGGCTTTGGCACTGTGTAACTCAATCGATAGAAGAATAGATTATTGTGAATAAAACTGTGAATATTGTGAATAGGTATATCATATTTTTTACAGTTCTTTGGCTATTGTTTTCATAATTATTGATTTGTATTAGAGGTGATTCAAAATAAAAGAGTTCAATTAAGTTGTGGTTTTGCGATGGTCGAGGAATAAGGGAATGCACCATATTATGGCGAAGAACTTTCTGGAAACGAAGAAGCGGTAGAAAACTAAAATAATATTCTCATATCAATGTCTTTATAATTTGTAGTATAAAGCAAATAAAAATTAATTGAAATTGCAACTTATTTAACTTTATATCATCATATTGTGGTATTAAACTAAAGAGAATAAGCTAAATAATAATTTATTAATTATGTTTTACCATCGCCTATCTGCTTGGGTCATGACATCGCGAAGGGAGTTTGTGCAAAAACCCAAGCAGATGGGTGATGGAAAAAGATAATTACCTAATAATTGTTATTTAGCTTATTCTCTTTAGTTTAATACCACAATATGATGAAATAAAATTTAATAAGTTGCAAGTTGAAGTAACTTTTATTTGCTTTATTTGACATTTTATAAGGACATGGATTTGAGAATATTCAAGATTTCTACCGCTTCTTCGTTTCCAGAAAGTTATTCGCCATAATATGGTGCGTTCTATTATTCGGTCCTCGACCATCGCTAAACCACAAATCCACAAATTGAGCTTTTTTCTTTTAAATTACTTCTGAGTTCTGATACAAACTAAATAATTTATGAAAACAAATAGCCAAACAACTGTCAAAAGTATGATGAATTCACAATATTCACATTTTTATTCACAATAATCTATTCCTCCGTCGATTGAGTTACACAATAGCAAAGCCAAAATTAATCGACGCAATCGACAATTGTCGTGACGATCGTTGATCGACACTCACAAAAGGGCCCATAGTTAAATTCCAAATATAACGATGCTGCATTGTTAAGCTCGCGGATTGAGTAGGTAGGTCATTAGCGAGTGTAGTTTACTGAGACGTAATGAGTTCAGTATAGTTTGAATAGCAAGATTTATTTTAATCAAGCCATTACCCTTTGAACTATCGTCGACCAAGCAACTTAATCGTGAAGAATGTGTAGAATATGGAGAATATGAGAGCCGCGCTGTTATGGAGTTCCTCACCAAACCAAGAAAGTCGGCTCAAACCAAAATAGAATAGATAGCTTCCGTTTATGGGGATTCTTGTCCGGGTAAAACCATGATTTACATAAACAAGAAATGGACTTACTTGAAGACGACTCACGGCCAAGGCGCCCGACCGAACTTCGGAAATTGTTCAAAAAGTCGACAGATTATGAAGACCAACGCGTCTCCGGTTGGAAGAAGCCATTAAAGAAAAAATCCGGTCAAGTGCAAGTTATACTTGCGCAATAAGTGTTCCGTACTGTATCAGTTATTTTAACTACATACATATGTATGTCATAGATTTATGTTGATAGATCTATATGAACCCTTTCTCTACGATACGGTTTCTACTAAAGATACAATGATACTTTGTTCGATACTCACATATATGTACAAACATAAAAACATATATAGGTACATATATGTACATATGCACTTGTATATCTGCAGACACAAGAAAGTACATGTGTACCTACATACATAGTTTTATGGTGCACAGCACATTTCAATACAAATAAATTGAGCACAATTTGCGAAAAATAAATTCAAATTTGTACCTACATAAATGTATACCAACAAGTAAGTTGAACAAATTACCTACATATGCATGTATGTATGTACATATGTCTCTGATGTCCTTTCTCATCTGCTCAGAAGAATAGTTATACACACACACAAAGTAAAAGAAAAAAAAAACAACAAATAAAGCATGTATTGTATATACATACATACATATATACCTACATAATATGTTCATATGTATATGTATTTACAAGAAATGTACGCTTGTGCATCAGATTTAATTTTTCGTCTCGTTATTCGTTCAATTGCATTAACTGCGTATTTTGCGATTTGTCTCCCTCTCTGTGGCTGTATATACACAAATTCAATTTTTTCCAATATAGTAAAAGTAGAGACACCTACATTATAATAGGAAACCATCAAGCTTCCTTTATGTGTTATATTATGTATCATTGGTTTAAGTCTTAGGTCAATAGTTATCCGGTAGGAATATGCCACGAAAATTCATTTTGAAAATGAAATATGGCCGCGATAGTGAAATGAAATGTCGTCTGATGAATTTAGACCGCGCGGTCTAATTGCATTTTTTGATCGCGGCCTAAATTCATGTCGTGTCATTATTACAATAAGCGGGGCGTCGAGGTTTGAAAATGCCATTTTGTAGATCTCGGTGAAATAAGCACAAAATATGAAATACAAAATTTTGATTAATCGCCTAGTTTAGAAGTTATCGGTCTAATTTCTTTTTTTGATTGCGGCCTAAATTCATATCGTCTGATGAACTTAGACCGCGCGGTCTAATTCATTTTTCGATCGCGGCCTTATTTGACGGAGCCAGAATCTTGCTTATTTCCCGGAATTGACGTTGCCAGAGCACCCGGTTCTCTCGTTGCCACCAGGTATTAACAGATTAAGCAACAAGCTAGTTGTTTCATCCGAGTTACCGGGCTCGACAAACCTCTGCTCCTCAATCACTGTCAGCTTCTATGTCGACCGTGTTTTGGCTGTTTGATCTTATTATTATAAATCCATCCTTACTACGATGATTTTTTGTTATTTGCCTAGATATGCAATATATGTAAGTCATTATGCAGGCTGCAAAGATTATCATGGAGGACAATAAATTCGGATAACAGGGAACAAAGTAATTAGAAGATGGTGCCAATGCAAACTAAAAAGCATAAGGTCCCCTGCTCAGAATAAGTTCCACGTATACCGCAAATGACAGGTGGGCATCCGTTCAGTACCATATCCATTTCACCAATGAATTATGGGTATTACACCTGAATGAATAGATGTAGAACGCATATAGCACATCCACCTGCTACAAACCAACGACAGCCAATAAGGGTCTCCATTGCACCATATCCAGCCAACTCTCAGTTTGAATATACACGTTCAGTTGAACTCTACAGTTGATTCGAAAATTGCGGTTAACCGATATGTCCGTGACGAATTTCCCTATAATTTGCACACATCAAGGATACACTTGGGCGCACTCAAGCGTAAAGCCGTGAATACAACGAAGCCGCACACACGCATTCCACATATCGTTCACAGCTGTGCAGAGTCCTGACCCTCGCTTTAAAACAATTCACAAAGATTGGCCTTGGCCACTTGTGCATTTTTGGATATCATTATATTAGTTTAGGATTTCGGAGAGTTTTTTTTTATCTCTTATTTTCGTTTCCTTCTGCACTTGTCCGGTATTCGTTCGATCACAGGCACAGGTGTATGTGCTGAGAAATGTAAGTCAGTTAGAACTGTATTTCTCAGGACAAGTTAATGTAAAGCGATAAATTTATTCATGGATGTATGGTTGGTTAGTTCTGCTTATTTGAATTGCAAATCCACTTATTCAACAGGAAACTATGTTTTTACCTGTTTTACGAGTATGTACAAAACAAATATTAATATGTAAATACACTTGGCTATGTGGGATAAAAAACAAAGCGGGTACAATAAACGAATAGCAGATATCTTTATAGTTACAGATACCTACATGTCCATCGAATAATACGACGGCACTCCAGCAATACAGCTTCAGATATCACCACATTTTTTCCACTAATCGGTTCAATAAATCCCGTGGTTTTTTTATGTCGATGCTTAGGTATTAAGAATGCCCTTTTCTCTTTAAAAGGTGCGCCATTCGATAGCAATAAATTTAGAGTGAATAAAAAGTAACTATCAACCAAATTGACAACATTGCGATCGACACCCGACACGCCTCCAGTATCCTGGATGTCCGAACCTTCCGGACGGCCAACATTGGCTCGGACCTCTACCTTGTTGAAGCCAAGGTACGAATGCGGATATCCACAACGCCACAACAACGAAATACTGTGAGAAAGTATAATATCGAAAAGCTACAATCGCAAGACACCGCAAGAACTTACAGAGAACGCGTATCCTGATCTCTCGCTACGAGTCCTACCGCAGCAACAGCTGGTGCAGAAGACCAGTGGCACCACTGCCAGCAAGCCACCATAAGTACCGCGAATGATGTGCTGGGTTTCACACGACTACCGTCACGAAACGAAATAGTTTGGATAATGCAAGCTAGCAAACACAGAAAAACAACAGGCGGACAAAGCGGCGCGCGCTGCGAAAAGCACAAGATCTGCTCGCATGCTCTATGAGCAAAAGAGACAGGAAGAACATCGGCTTCTCAGAAAGAAAAAGAAAGAGCATGAGAAGGGAGGATATTAAGAGATGCTACTTCATGAAAAAAAGTACGGAAGTTTTACGGAAGAGGGTAAAAAAAATGTGTCAGCAAAACAAGGCTCGTAAAGACGAAGAAAACCTTGTAGTATAGAAACGCAGTCGGTGCTGAGAATACGGAAACACTACTTCTGCAGGCTGTATAAAGACGAAGACCAACACCTGCTGTCAGGCTGAATGAACCATTCAATTTAGATGATGATAGCCAAAGCTCCTATCCACCTGATCAAAACGAAGTGAGGATAGCAATATGCAAGCTGCTGGACCTGACGGTTCACCCGCAGACCTATTTAAAACAGCTGGAGATGACTTGGCAATGAGCATTCACCAACTCATCTCTAAGATTTGGTCAGATGAAAGTACGCCGGATGAATGGTATCTCAGCATCGTGAATGACTCCTATCAGTGCGGTGTAAGACCAGGAAAGCCCACCAAAGACCAAATTTTAATACTCAGGCAGATCCTGGAAGAAAAACCAAGAAGTCCAAATCGATACCCACCACCTGTTCATCGATTTCAAGGCCGCCTATGACATCTGGAGAGATGCACTGTATAGAGCCATGTCTAGTTTTGACATCTCTGACAAACTCATCCGTCTTTGCAGAATGACGCTGGAGAAATACCAGCCATCCTGGTCACATAATAGGCCATTTTGGTGATGTTGCTTGACCTTCCATCTACATCAACGGTTCTCGGTGATCCGGCCACATCATATCAAATTCGATGAGTAGAAATAGGTTGGTAATGCCACCAGAAAATACATGTAAACCGAACAGGAGTCGGACAAAATCCTGAAAGCCCAAAGTCTCGAAAATCTAAAATACCGAAAGTGTAAGTAAAGAATTTTTTGGACGAAAAAAATTAGAAGAATATTGCATTTCATATAATTTTTCGGGATTTTGAGTTTTCGGGTTCTCGCATTTTCGGGAATTGGGTTTTCGGGATTTTCGACCCAACCCAAAGCGAGCTCATTACTCAGCCGGAACAGACCAAACACTGTGATTTGCGGATGCCCAACATTTTGTTGATTTAAAAATGACAGCACCCAAAAGTGAAGAAAAATAAATACAAATTGGTTGTATTTATATTTGCAACGTACACTTTTATCCCATCGGCAATCCACAACAGAACATCACGTATCAGCGCAAAGAAGCAAAAGCAGCAAGCTCAGCACTTTTGGAATACAAGCGCAACGCTTTTCCAAAGGCATACTGTGGAATACCCTGTAGTCCCACAAACCCTCGTTCAGTTGCAGCAATAGATAAAGGAAATTGTAATAGATACAATAAAGAATAGAGGATACTTAACTGACACGCCTCAATGAATGCATTTGCAGTGCGATAAATCTCCCACAATCATCAAGTTCGTCTGAGCACTGGCAAAGCATCTTTATTTGTGCGTGACGACTGTTATTATGCTGAGCCAGTGATATCAATCTTTCTGCCAAATGATTTAAACGGACTCTCATTTGGTGGCAGTATGCCTCACTGATGAGGAATCCCACAAAGCAAAGATCCATACAAATGATGATTCCCATCCAAATGAATATGTTTACCAAATTGGAAATTAAGTACATACATATATCTTAGATTCCACTTTGCCATGCGTGCTAAGTCGTTTGATATATCATAACTTAGTCCAAACGTTGCGCTGTTGCTTTGAGCTTCAGTAGCACCAAAGCTACAAATTTCGAGCCGAACATGTCTTCATTGCCAATATTATTCGCAATGCGGTGGTGGAGCTCAAAGAATCTTCAGCCAATGTGTGATGGGCGTACAGGGTGGGGCAAAAGTAATGTCATAATGTGAATGGGATGCAATTTTATTAGAAATGAAAAAATTGGGCTTCGTATTCACGAAAAGATTATTTGAAGGTGTTAAAAATGACATTGGTCCAATGACTACCTCCTCCTGAGTTGATGCACGTTTGTACTCGTTTTTCGGCATTTTGAATTGCTGCTCGCAAAACATCTGGCTCCCAATTGGTGATTTCTTCTTCATTGTTGGCTTTCAAGACTTGCAAGGCTTGTGGTTTGCTGTGATAAACGCGAGATTTAAAAAGCCCCCAAGGAAGAAGTCTGGCGCTGTCAGATCTGGCGATCTGGCCGGCCAGTTCAAATCGCCAAAACGGGAGATCACATGGCCTGAAAATTTGTGATTCAAAATCTCCATTGTTGCCCGAGCTGTGTGAGCTGTTACTCTGTCCTGCTGCCCTGCTGGAACCAACAATGGTCGAGACCCAATTCAGCAACTTGCGGCAATAAACTCGTTTAACATCGTCAATGATTATGGGCTCTCTCGCATGTCCTCGGCCACAGCAGTGATATTCTCGGTCAAACGAGCAATACAGGACGACGAGGAAAAATTCACGCTGCGTTAAAACAACAGACCGGATATTTGATAAGCCGCAACAATAATTCCGCGTTCTTCAGGTGTGTATTGCTCTTTTGTTTGTTGTCAACTTATTCTCTATCTGTCTGCACAATGACATTTGACGTCATTCGCAAAAATTATGGCGCATTCAGATGACATTACTTTTGCCGCTGCTGTATATACATGGTGAAGAGCGCCAGTGACATCTCTTGCGATGGTCATATGACGCGATTGTATAGCTGAGGGATCTGCCAAAGTTTCTGAACTATCTCCGGTAGTCTTGTGATGTACGCCACGAGCATTATCATCCAAAATGAAAAGAACAGCATTCTAGACAAACGCGATAGCTTCAGAACTTTCATTGCTTTCTAATCAAAACTGCAGCTGAACAGGTACTGAACAAACGCATAGTCAACATGTTTTTCAATGTCTAACTTAGAATCAATTATTATCCCCAGATATATGTGTGTCATATTTTTCAATAAGAACGTTTTCTATCGTAGGGTTCACATTAAAATTGAATCTATAATTTTTTAATATCATGCGTTTATTTTTAATCTATGTATGTGTGTATGTTTACAAAGCCACTCATAGATACCATTTAGATCTTCTGGAATTGCCCGATGGCAGTCTTCAACATCTTCTCCAGCGATAAAAATTAAGGCATCATCGGCAAAAAGAGCAAGTTGATAATATTTCACCACTTGTTCCATGTCAATGATAAAAAATGTGTTTATTATAGCAAAAGTAGGTACCTACAAAGTTATTTATCGTATAGCTGATTTAAACAAATGCAGTTGTTCAATCAAAGAAAATGTGTAGCGTGTATAAAACGGGCGTATAATAAAGTGTACAGTTGCTTTTATCAAAATTTAATGTCCAACAAAGTAAATTTGGTGCGAAATTTGGTCACAATCTTCCGAATAGACTGCTCAGAAGGTCGAGAATGCCGATCATAAAATGGAAGCAGCGCGCGATGAACATTTCGAACCGAGCACGAATTTTGATAGTAAAATTCAATAATTTGCAAGCGTTGTTCATTTGTAAGACGATCCATGGTTAAATTGCAAACCAAACTGAAGCTGTTTGACAGTGACACAAGGTACTAAACACACGTCAGCTGTCAAAACCAGTGTTGCCAAAACCAAACCAGCTAAAAAATCACCCTTTATTATAAATATGTTAAAATAAAACCACTGACAGCACAGGTCGCTGATGTCATTGCTGCACGAACCATAGTTCACGCTACTATACAGTACAGTCACAGTTCAAATCATGATCTCCCAAACGACCAAGCCTATAAAATTTAACGACAAATGCATTTCAATTTCAAAGAAACCCAGATATGTATACATATGCATGGAAATCGATTAAAACCCAACACACACTCTCATTTTCCTTTGGAAAATTTATTTCACTTCTTTCTTGTCATACAAAAAAAAAATTGAAAACATTTAAATCCTCGATCACGACGATTAGTCAATAACTCCATCGCGTCCAATTCAAAATATGTATGCAGAAGGTACTCATACTTGTTTGCGTTCCCACCGCCGCGCCAACAAGAATATAAAATATCTTATCAGAACCCCAGCACTAGCAATAGGGAATAATACCAAAACAGGGCGTGTATGCGGGACAAAGTTGTATCATAGATCTTGCAACGCGACCCTTAATTCGACAAAAAAAAAGATGAAAAATCAAAATAAACAAAGAACGACGCGTAGCGTAGTAAAGTCACTCCGAGTTGGGCATTCTACGCATTGCCTGAGCGTACGCGCATACCTCTTCTCTCTCCCTCTGACTGTTGTTTACATCAGTGCAGCGCAGCTATAATATCAACAAAACGTACGCTCCATAGCGTGCTTAGAAGAGCGGTCGATGACCTCCACGAATGGCAGTATGGCGCGCTTTGTTTGTTGTTTACATTTGAAAAAAAGAAGACCCTGTGTGCACCACACCACCACTCCAATTCGATCCTTGAATCAGGTTCTTTGGATAGTCTTCATTTTCTTCTTTTTTGGTGTGTTTTCGATTAAATCATTTGATAACAGGAAAAGCAAACACTTGTTTAGAAGGGGTAGTGACTTTCTCGTATGGGCTGGGGGATTTTTAATAAATGTTCTACAAATCATCACGTGTATTAGATTAATTTTACACTCCCACGGTAAACAGTTTCGTTAGTCTGTCTAATAAGATGAAACAAGACGTGGCCATATAAAAACTGTTTTATTATTTAAAGCTAAATAAATTCGTTTCTGTTCTCAAAACAAGTTGTCAAAATGTAGCAAAATTGACACATACAGTGGCTCACAGTGAAAATGACCCACCCCAAACTAAATACATTTTCTGAGAAAAATTCTAGGAAAACCGGCTTTATTATTTAAAGCGAAATAAATTCGTTTCTGTTTTCAAAACAAGTTGTCAAAATTTAGCAAAATTGACATATACATACATATGTATTATAAAATTATAGCGATGTAACGGATAGTAGTTTAGCCGGATACCGGTTATTCGGCATATAATAAGGCCGGATAGCCGGATATTCGGCGACCGGATACCTAGCCGAAGGAAATGCGTACTGCATCAAACTAACTTACAAATAATCCTTAACAGGATGTGAGGTAGATGAAGATGACTTAAATTAAATGTGCAGTGAGCAAATCGCGGATATATAGTGAAAGTGATCGGAGTAGGAGATTCTCCACTTAGCAGAAAAATAAAATGAGTCACGGTAATGCTCATGATACTTTTTGGGACTGTTTTCGAGATGTTGAAAGACAATAGTCAAAATGAAGTTTCAAGAGAGAGAGATCGGAATAATGATCCTTGGACTTGATGATCAGTTAATACCCAACAATTCCCAATTGTATCTTAACTTGCCAAGATTTATCTTTTAACTCCGTGAGACTATTTTCGGAAGCAGGTATCGTTTACGAAAAGAAACGTAATCGTTTATTTCCTTTCAATGTAAAAAAAAAATTGGTTTGATCTACCATAATAATTTGTCTTTAGTAAACTTTCAGTACTAAATGGCTTAATCTACTTTTATTATTAAACTACTTGTTTATTCTGAAAAATAAAAGTTTTAAACTATATTTTTGGATGTTCCTTTTTTCTTTTTCTTAACTTTTTTACCTTGTATCGACTATCCGGATGTGCCGGATATCAAAAAAATGGCCGGATACTGGATACTAACCGGATATCCGTTACATCCCGACAAATAACTTAACTGGTATAATGTGACGGTAGTATACAGAGAAGAAAGTGCAGCGTGGAGCGTTAAAAAAAGGACTAAAATATATTTTAAGGCACTAAATAAACGCCCAAGCACTAAGTCGACTTATTCGGCACTAAAATAGAATTTTAAGCATTTTTAAGGTGTGTTTTTTTTGTAACGTATGTACCTTTATATGTGGGTTTAAAGCTTTAAAGCTTTCAATGTAAAATATAATATCAACTAAGCCTATATAGAATTAGTTTAGCCTGGATAGATATCAGGTAGTATGACGTAAACCGCGATAAAATTTGTGCTTCCAAATTACTTTTTAAAAAAGTGTTATACAAAATGTCAAAAATGACAAGACGTCATATCACTTATGAAAGAAATTCGACAGAGAAGGATGTCTTCAAAGAAAAAAGTTAAATAAACCAAAATAAAAGCTAAATTGAGCAAATCCTTAACACAAATTTCCTTCTTTTAATTAGCCAAAAAAAAAAACAAATACTTCAACTGAAGTTTAATTTATGTTACAATCCCCAGTGCTGCCAGATATACAAATACATACATACATTAAGATAACTTTTAGTCGCGATAATCGTTTTTTTATGCAAAGTTTTTCTAAACTTATATATTTACATAGGTTGCACCGTGGTGCAGTGGACAGTGCGTTGGACTACTATGCAATGCTGCCCGGTTTAAATCCCAGTTCAGGTCCAACACCTCATAGTTTTTCACGGTGCCACCTCGTTCGAATGTCTGACAAGCAATCAAAGAGTATCATTTGTCACCATTGAGCTTCTCAACTCGCCGATCGGAGTGGGCGAAAAACTGTAGGTCCCTTCCATTCGTGCAAAAATACAACATGCACACACAAATGGTTGCTAGAAGCAGGCCCAGGTTCACCCCGAACTGTAGCGCCACCTACCACAAATTTACATACGTACAAAGCATTTCTTCAAATTTTGATGGCGTAAATATTTAGAATCAAAATTAGTTGAAAAAATATAATAAAACTAAGAAAGCACTAGCCCATTTAACATCAATGTCGAGGTCGACAAATATCCAAGTGGTTTAGTTATTATGTGCATAATATTATGTAAAGAATGCCCGGCGACGATAACATTGTTAATCACAGTTCAAGAAGAATAAAAAGAAGAACGCAGTTGAAAGGGATTAGTAATAATTAAAAACACATACTTTAGGAAACTAAATGGGACGAAGATGAAAAGTTGAGATTTCTCAGCCCAATATTTTCTCCCTCTATGTATGCAATTAATTTCAGAGTAATTTGAATCCACTTTTCAATGTTTAACCGTCAAGTAAACAATAAAGAAAGTAAACATAAACAAACAATACAGAGGCATCGACTCACTGCGGAGTTGGAGAATTGTGGCAAACGTTACTATACTCGTATATTGAATACTAATTAAATTAACTGCAATCGATTGTACATTCACTATGCATGAAATGATTGACGGAAGAGATACTATATTATGTACATATGTATATACGGCTCTTAGTTAAAAGTAAGCAGACCGCAATCTGAAGTTCCAGCATTGCCTTGTTAGTGGGAGTGGGTTCTTATGAAATCGATGTCAATATTAAGGGGATACTAAAAGGTGTGTATTTACTCAAAAATAGCTAAAAAAGAAAGTCATAGGCTAAACGATAATCAGCAATAGCCAAGTAAATTTTACACAAATTGCCTCCGTCCCAATTCTGTTCCGTCGACAATTTTGATCATAACTTTCGAATTTTTTTATTTTAGGCCTTTGAATGCGAAAATTAAAATTTGTTAGAAATACCATTTGCAAAAGCATTCCCTATTTATGCCATTTCGTGCCAAAAGAGAATTTGACAAAATCTGGACCCGACAGGTGGCGTTGTAGTCAAGTTATTACCAGTTTTTAAATTTTTCTTTATATATAAAAATCACGTGTCACTGTGTATGTACACGCTAATCTCCGAAACCGGCTGACCGATTTCGATGAAATTTGGTGGATATGTGCGGTTGGTTCCAACTTAAAAGATATGATAGTTCTGGACTCGATAGTTGGCGCTGGAGTCAAGTTAAAATTTTATATTTATCGAACAAAATGACTCATATTCACAACATTATGTTGGTTTCATGTCAAAAGAGAATTTTTCAAAATCTGGGCCCGACAGGTGGTGTTGTAGTCGAGTAATTAACAATTTTTAAATTTTAATTGAAAAAAATGGCTCATATTCACAATCACAATATCTGTTGGTTTAGTGCCAACGGGGAAAATTAAAAACTTCAGACCCGATGGGTGGCGCTGTAATCCATTAACAGTCATTAACAACTTCTATATTTGTTGATCAAAATGACTCAATTCACAATATGTGTCAAATAATATCCCGGAAAAGAACAATATCTCAGCAATCATGAGCGATATCTATTTGTTCGAACATATGTACGTTTGAATTTTTTTCCACTCTCTGTCAAAATTTCATGACAATTGGTTGATATTTAACAATAATAAAAATTAATTTTCCAGAACACCTTTTCATTGATGTTGAAACTTGAACATGGAATACTTGGTAAAAAAAAAATTGGTAAAAATGCACCAGTTTATTTGAATTTAATATATGGAGTATATTCCTACAAACTGCAAAAATATTCGAGTCAGTGTAGCTGCTGTCCAACTTTTTTTTGGTTCACTGTACGTGTAACTTTGAATTAACACTCTTTCCCTTCCTTGTAAGCTCTCTAAACACAACTGAGACTGAGCAGATAAATCCCCCCAAAACACTGTAGGTACCTACAAATTTACCATGAAAGTAACACCATGATTTGCACAGAAGCGTTTATTATCATATCAGTATTGTCGTGGTGCAACATGCGCATCATGTTTCCTCTGTCGATTTTCGCCGCCTATGCTTATACCACGTGAGCGTTAAAAGTTCAACGTAACCGTTAGATGCGTCGAAAGCCGAAGTCCAGTAAGAAGTTTCATTTCAAAAGAAAATGTACCTACTTTACCTTGATTTGTTAAAAGGTCTCTAAAGTTACAACTTTTTCGGTAGTTAATAATAACAGTAACGTAACGTGGAACTGTAACTGTAACTTGTCACTCAAACAAACTGACCTAAGATCACACTGAACACATCACACATGAGTAGGTATGTAGTATTCATTTTTTCCATTTAACAGAGAATAAGAGTCAAGAAACCCAATTAAACTTCCAGACTTAAAAGCCACCAATAAACAAAAACATTAATTAAGAGCAAAAGAAAAACAAAAAACAAAGAAATTCACAACAACTTGTATAGTACGGCCATATTTGCAATAAAGCACACTTCAATAATTGGCGGGCAACAGAAACCGCGATTATACATCCTATGAACGTATGTACATATGTATGTATGTAAGTAGCCGTTGCGGTACCGTTTATTTGTTTTGATACGGCGGGCGCGTCCAAAAACAACGTTCGATTGACCTACCAGATTTTATTTTGATTTCAGACTGTCGATATACACACATACATATATATTTGCATTAACCAAAACGAACGTGTTGTGTTTACCTTTTAGATTTTGGACAGTTTTCCCGTCGGTTAAGTCCGGCCTTCTTCGATTCATGCCAAACTAACGATCGATAACAAAGAACGACTTAAGTTGTATTTGGCCAACCAACCGCCCCAGTGTACAGTGTTTGTGTTGTGCTGCGAACAGCTAGATATCTATAGAATCCAACTACGAGTTTTTTACTTGGTTTGTTTTGTTCAGGTTCGTCCGTTTACACTCATGTTTCCATCTGGGTTTTCTTTTCACCGAGCTGCTCGCTATGGGTGAATAACCGGTCACATCGTGGAGTCATCAACGACAAAAGTTGAGAAGCAATCAAGTTTGATACTCTGTGCACCGCTTTATCAAAACAAGCGTTTACTCGTATGTGTATACACTTTCGTATCTGCGGTACATATACGCCAACTCACACATGTAAACACACGACACACGAGTAGTTGCAGCGATTGACGTAGTCATTTGGTGCACGACTCGAAAAATTCGTAAGAGCGTAACTAATGTTGAAGCTTTCTTTAGTACTCTACCAAAATATATAGATATATACATACATCCATATGTACTTATGTACTTTTGTTTGTACCATCATTGTATGTAATTCAAGAGAACATTCGTCGCTTGTCGTCATGAACCAGAAACGTCTTTGTTATTAATTTTCTGTTGATTTGTGTCGTTTCTCTTTGGCGTTTTTTTACGCTTATGGTAGAAACACATTAACCCAGCAACAGCTACTTTGACAGCCACAACGCACGTTTTAGGAGCAATAGTTTTTAATTGGGAGGAACGCATCAGCACGGTAACCTTAACATCAACTTAAACCAATAGTATATTTAAAGATATAGACAAGAAAAAATATTCTGGTTAGGTTTACTTAGGCCGTGTGCCAATTTTCATCCACTGGCTAATATTTGACGTTTCTACCAGAGATGGATAAAATTTAAGCTTTTTGCTGTGTCAATTGGATTAAATGGGATTTTTTTTAGTTTCATTTTTCTTTAATTTCCCACTAGAATTGAAAAATGTTCCTTTCATTTTATTCACATCACATTTTATTATAACTAAAATTACCAAACTATTTTCCCAGTTTTAAAAAAAAAAAAAAAAACATAAAAACAATAACTAATAATTATTTTTCGTGTTAATGCTTTTGTTTGTAAATAATTGTATGTAATTTGTGTACATGATTGAACAACAAAGTTCGTCATTTTTTAATGGAAAATACAAAGATAAAAATGTCACCAATCAACATTATTCAAACTATCAATTTTACTTGTTTTTACACGATATTGCTCATATGAATTACTTTTTCTATAAAAAAAATATTTTGAACTGTTTTTTACATAATTTTCACAATGGGTAGTTTTCCCATCGTATGTGAACACTAGTGCACTACATTTTTCCACCGACAATCGACTGGGAAAACCGAAACAAACACAAAAGCTATCGTCGTCCCTCTCATCCCTTCATGGGTATATACAGATGTCAAACATTACCCGCAGGATAATTTTTTATGCAGCTCCAGAGCCGGCTAATTTTTTGAAGTCTATATTCACCTCACTAGCGTCAAAAATTAGCCAGAGGATAATATTTTAACGCAATTGGCACACGGCCTTAGAGTCTAAGTCGTAGACGTTGCAAAGGCCCTTTGATATTGTCTGGCATAACGCTTAAGGGACTATTGCATAAACTTAACAAAATGCGTTCTCCAAGGAAGTGTTTTAGGACCAACGCTCGATCTCATTTATACAGCAGACATACCGACACTAAAAAATTCTATGCTAGTAACCTTCGCAGACGACACTGTTATGTTATCTTGAGTAGCAATACTAGTTTGAGTATGACACTAGATTGGTTTCGTAAATGGAGTATCTTAATAAGCGAACTAAAAAAAAAACAGTAAAAGTCGTTAACGCCATAAAAATAAATCTTAAACCACAAACAATCAGAGTAACAATTTCTTCTTGACAACGTACCAAAATACTTGGGCATTGTAATAGACCAAAAATTGGAAACCAGATTGTGTAAAATAAATTCAGACTGGCTTTTGGGAAGGAACTTAGAACTATTGATTGAGGAAATAACTATTGTATTAAATAACAAAACAATAATAAAACCAGCTAGTGTGCCCATGCGAGAACTCTCACAAGATAGAATCCAAACCCCAAAATCCAAACTTCCCAATTTCCCATCCAACATCCGAACCTCCCATATGATTTCCATCTGTCAACTCATGGAAATCCCATGGAAACCATACGGAAAGTGTTTATTCTTTTGGAAGTTCATTTTGGGTAGAATATTTGTTTTGATAGGTATTTTAATTTCTTAAAATTTATAAACTGAAAGTGCAATTCGTCAGTGCTCCAGGAAATTCTCTTTCTTTTGACACCTTATTTGTTAAGATTGGTTAAGTGTGAGAGCCGCAAATGGTACCTTTGCTACAGAGATATCTTATTAATATATAAATCTCAGTGTGACGCTCTTACCTGTCAATCTTACGATTAGACGAACACAAAAACTAATGCACACAATGAAGTAAAACTTCGTATTCAAGTTCATTAACATCCTGTGCCTATTACAGGCTGATTTTTAAATTAATTTATTCGCAATATTATTCAAATTAATGCAAAAATAAAAACACTAACAAATGCCACTTTCTTGCAAAATGTCATTTATTCAAACTACAAATACTTAGAATCCACACTTGTGGATTTGTATATTGAGAGACTGCAAACCTTGTACTGTTTTTGATACTTCGAACAAAATTACAATGTATGTATTGTAAGTAACACTATAGTTTTTAGACACGGGCGAAGCCGGGCGGGACAGCTAGTATATACATATATGATGACGTTGTCCTGCCCTTTCCTGTATGTTGCGCGATGAGTTTGATTTCTTAATTACATTTAGTATCTTAGTAAAGATTAAAAAAATATGAATTTCATCTAACTTTGATAAGGGATGAAGAATAATGAACAAAAACACAGAAACACAAATTTTTCATATAACACCAACAAAAACGAAAATTGTATTTAATTACTAAACTTTAAATACAATGTAATATAATAAATATTTATTCATATTAATGATACACAGTGTATCCCAGTTATTTTATGGATACTACAAAGGTAAGGTAAATAACAGTTAAAATAACAGTTACGGTGATCCGTTTGATTATCAAACGTGTGCCGTTGCATAATCTGGCTGGGTTTAAAATACGAAGCAGCTCCTATGCTGCGTGAATTATTAAGGGTTGACCTTCTTCGAGGCATTTTTATAAAAAAAAGTACATGATTCACAGCACAATAAAAATAAAATCGAAACACACAAACGATAAGCAAATAAAGGTTTCTCTCTGCAAAACAAAAAAAGTTTTGGCTCAATAGGTAGTATCGGAATTTAGAATTTGTTAATAACTTGACTCCAGTGCCACATATCGGGTCCGAAGTTTGTAATTTTCTCCTATGGCACTAAACCAATAGATATTGTGAATGTAGTTAATTTTTTTCATTAAAAATTTCAAAATTGTTAATAATTTGATCACAGCGCGCTTATCTGTTTTGGCTCTAAACCAGGAGATATTGTGAATATGAGTCATTTTGGTCCATAAATATAGATTTTTTTTAATAATAACTTGACTCCAGTGCCACCTATCGGGTCCAGAACTATCCTATATTTTAAGCTGGAACAAACCGCACATATTCACCAAATGTCATCGAAATCGGTTTGGCGGTTTCGGAGATTATCGTGTAAGTACACTGTGACACGTGATTTTTATGTATTAAGATATGTGATAAAGTGAATCAAATCGGGTTAGCACAGCATGACAAATATCAACATTATCCAATGAGTACAGATAAAAATTCATGGGACTATAGTTTCACCCACCATGGTTTTGTAACTGGTAGTCCCGACCTAACAAAGAAAACACAAAAAATTTGGGAAAAATAAGTTTATTTCACAACATAGTCTGCTTTTGGTTTAATACACTTTTCCCAGCGATGTTCAATAGCTACTGTTTTATAATCAGAAATATCGAGCTCCTCAAAATAGCCATGAACCGTAGGCTACCAGTGCAAAATCTTCTACCACCGATGCATTTTTTCAAGTTTGAAAAAAGAAAATAATCCGAGGTGGGAAGATCTGTTGAATAGGGTGCGTGAGGAAGAAACTCAAAATTTACCTCTTTGATTTTGGACATTACTAAATATAACGGATGTGTAAACTGGTGCATTGTCTTGGTGAATCAAAACTTTCTTTTTCGCCAAATGCGGCCGATTTTCCGTGATTTCGTAAATCTAAAGCTGCAACAAATTCGCATAATATACGCGCCGTTTTTTTTTTTCCTTTTTGAAGATTATCAAATCAATGAAAATTATTCTAAAAATAAAACAAAAATACTGACGCTATGACCTTGCCAGCAGACGGAACTGTCTTCACCTTCTTCGCAGCCGATTTTCCCCTTTGAGTAAATTGTTTCAGTGACCAATTTATTTCCGTGTTTACAAATTCAAAGAGAGCGTTTACTTTTCCAAATTTTGCTGTAGCTGTGGAAATCCAACCAACATTGCGGTGAAGTTTTCTTTTTGCATATAAGGGGTGAACATTGTACAATAATTTTGTTTGTTTTTTGAAGTTTGTTTAAATTTGAGTTTTTTTTACCGTTGTTTTCTCAATAGGCATTATGTATATTTTTACTTGCAATAATTATTCTTTTTTTCAAAAAATAGTGTTTTCCAGTAGCAATATATAACTATGTATATCACATATCTGTAACTAAAGTTATGTAAAGTGTGCGATAACACCTTGTAAATTATGAACGAAATACAGGGTTTTTCAACAGGGACGCTACAAAAGTAGAGCGACAGGGACAGCAAACGACGCCATATTTCTTGCCGCTCTTCTGACATATGGAAAGATATACGAGCCAACAACGAGTCGAAATTATTAAAATTTACTACCGAAATTCGGAGTCAGTGGCCTCAACGTTAAGAGCGCCACCTCCAATTTATGCTCGTCATAATCGTCCTAGCAGATCAACAATTGAGCGTCTAGTGGAAAAATTTGAATCTTTCGGAGACAAAGAAGTGCCCGTAGTGTCGAGAATATTGCTGCCGCTGAGGCTTCAGTTGAAGAAAGCCCAAATGTGTCTCTCACACGTCGTTCTCAAGCGTTGGGCATCACTGTGACGTCGTTGTGGCGAATTTTGCGAAAAGATCTTGGCCTACATCCTTACAAGATTAAATTGACGCAAGAACTGAAGCCGCTTGACCACCAGAAGCGTCGTATGTTCGTGAATTGGGCTGAGCAACAACTTGAAAATGATTCGGATTTTCATCGAAAAATCATCTTCAGCGATGAGGCTCATTTCTGGCTGAATGGCTTCGTCAATAAACAAAATATGCGGTATTGGTCAGGCAGCAATCCACACGCACTCCATGAGTCATCATTGCATCCTGAAAAAATTACGGTTTGGTGTGGTTTATGGGCCGGCGGGTTCATTGGGCCGTACTTCTTCCGTGATGATCAAGACCGGCACGTTACTGTGAATGGGAATCGCTACCGTTCAATGATGACCGAATATTTTTGGCCCCAATTGGATGATATGGACTTGGAGGACATGTGGTTCCAACAGGACGGCGCCACAAGCCACATAGCGAATGTCACAATCAATTTATTGGAAACCAAGTTTGGAGAACGTGTTATCTCACGAAATGGTCCAGTCGCTTGGCCGCCTCGGTCGTGCGATTTGACGCCGTTAGACTATTTCCTGTGGGGCTACGTCAAGTCTATGGTCTATGCCCACAAACCAGCGACGATTAATGAACTTCGTACGAATATCGAACGTGAAATTGCAGCAGTATCGGCCGATTTAGGCTTGAAAACCGTCGAAAATTGGGTTCAGCGTCTGGACTTCTGCAAGCGTGCCCGTGGTGGCCATGCAAAAGAAATCGAGTTCCATACATAATGGCATCGAACGTACTTTCACAGGAATAAAGAATTTCATTGATATCCAAAACCGTTTTTGTTTTATTTAAAAAAAACTTTTGTAGCGCTCTTATTGAAAATATTACTATTAATTGTTGATTGAAATTTTTTTCTGTGTTTGATTCGACGTAGAAATTCTTGCCCCTGTCAAAGTTGCTGTGCTATGTGAAGAATCAAGTGGATGCAACTTGGATTGAACATGTTGTACACTCATGTCATCATACAAGAAATGTCACAGATCAAAAAGGAGTGTCAAGAATAGAATTATAAAACTAAATGGATTTCTATGTTTTTCTTTTTAAATTGGTAACGTTATTTCTCGTGAGTTCTGTAGTGTAGTGGTTAGTGTTTTGGACTACCACCCATGCTGCACCGGGTTCAATCCCATGAAACACATTAAAGTTTTTTCGCGATTACACCTCTTTCGAATGTCTGACAAGCATTTCAAGGAGTGTCATTGTTATGACTTGAAAAATGCGACAACCAAGGACATATGTACGTGCCTTTATTAGAAAGGTGGTCTACCTCTTAGGTCACAGTGTCAGCATTGGGGCAGGATCACTCCCAAAAAAGAAATCATTTGTCAAAATGAGCTTCTCAACTCGCCGTTCGGAGTCGGCAAAAACTGTAGGTCCCTTCCAATCGTACAGAAATATAACACGTGCACACAAATGGTGTGCACCCCGCACTATAGCGCCACCTATAGAAAAACGAAGAACGTTATTTCGTCGCCCTTTTATGAAAAAATAAGTGAGACCATTGTGCCCAAGGAATGTCGGGTCATTAAATTCGAACTTTTTCAAAAAAAAAAAAAAATCAACTATGTATACATATAAAAAAATCAAACTATAAAGCAAACTGTGAAACCTTCATAATTTTTAAGAACACGAAACTAACTTCACGGAAGCCTGTGACCTGGCGCGAGTGACCGGTAATTTTTATATGAATGGCCCAGAATGACATGCTTGCTCATTGAAGCGATTGTAAATTATTATTTTTAAATAGCATTTCAAAAGGACATATGTACATCCATGCATATGTATACATATACAAACATTTATGTAGATATGACTATACATCCATATAAAAATACGGGCTGCTCAATGATATCTCATTAGAGTGTAATTAATAACACTAAAAACGGACCTCTTAACACTAATGCAACAGAGAGGAGGGATCAACCCTCAACAAATGTCACACATGAATTATTTCCAATCAATCAATAGACCCAACTATTTCGCCTGAGCATGAAAATGAAGAACACTATGGTTGTTGCAAAATAACTCCGTCTCCAGAGGCAACATAACAAACGCTCGAAGATACAAAAATAGAAATTCAGATTTCCATTGGTTATGAATGTACGACAATCCTCCTTTGCACATTCGCAAGAGCTGATACCTGCTTGTTGAGTGGGATGCAAAATTGAATGCATGGTTATTTGTCTTACTGCCTATCTGTGGGACTGATTTTTATATTTAGACTTATGTATGAACATGCATACATAATGTATGTAAAAGGCAATTTTATTTCTTTTTGATTGCTGAGACCCACGTGACAGCTGTCAGACAGCCAACACCTTCAGAAATACATGAGATGCATGCATACGCGTATGACGTTTCATGGATCCCAGTAGATGGGATTTTATTTGCGAACTTGCTGCACAAGTGGTGATTTTATTTGAGGGGTATTAAGTGAGTAGGCGCCTGCTGATTATTATAAATTTTAAGTCATTTTGGTTAAACATAAATGTACATTACATATATACATATGTACATAATTCTTTTTCTTTATATAATTGAATCTGCTGAAGTAAATTATTCCCTTGATTTGTTTATTTAAAACTGTAAAAAAAAATTTGCATATTGCAAACATATTTAAGCAAGCAGATTTTACAAAAAATGTATTACTTACTTATTTAAGTGGCGCTACAGTCCAGGGTGAACTAATGCCTTAACAAACATCCCCTTCCAAGTTCCAGTTAACACGGTCCTTAGCTAACCGCCTCCAGTTGCACACTTCAAGTTGGTTGAGGTCTTGTTCTAATTGTGCACGCCACCTTAGGCGAGGTCGTCCTCTGTTGCGCTGACCCTCCGTGTTAGAATCAAATATTCTCCGAGCCGGAGCGTTGATGTCCATACGCTCTACATGTCCTAGCCATCTTAAACGCCCAATGCGCAGTTTTTTGACAAGGTCGATGTCGCTGTACAGCTCGTACAGTTCGTGGTTGAATATTCTCCTCCAAAACCCGTCAAAGCAAACGGGGCCGAATATCTTACAGAGGATTTTTCTCTCAAAGCGACCAAGGATATCTTCATCTGCTTTCGACAAAGTCCATGCTTCAGCTCCATATAGCAAGACTGGGATGATAAGGGTCTTATATAGAGTCTCCTTAGTCGATCGGGAAAGGGCTTTACTACTCAATTGCCTTCCAAATCCCACAGAAACAGCGATTGGCAAGAGTAATCCTTCGTTTCATTTCCGACGAGATGTCATTTTTTGAAGTTATACCAGAGGCGAGGTAGACAAAGCCCTTTACTGAAGTTCTGTACAATTCGTCGATATTGGGTGTCCCTTTTCGTTGACAGCATATACTTTGTTTTGCCCTCGTGTAACGCTAAACCCATTTTAGCCGCTTCCATTTCCATACTCTCGAACGAACCGGTGACAGCTCGCTGTGTTCTACCAATGATGTCAATATCGCCGGCGTATGCAAGTAGTTGAACGGACTTTTGAAAGATCGTTCCTTGTGTGTTTCGAACAATTCTTTCAAGTATGATGTTGAAAAAGTCACATGACAGCGCGTCACCTTTTTTGACATCGAAGGTCTCGGTGAGGTCATTACCGACCTTGATGGAGTAGCGAGCTTTCTCCATCGTCATCCTGCACAGACGGATGAGTTTAGCAGGGATGTCAAAACTAGACATGGTTCTATACAATTCATCCCTCCATATGCTGTCATAGGCGGCCTTGAAATCGATGAACAGGTGGTGGGTATCGATTTGGACTTCTTAGGTTTTTTCCAGGATCTGCCTAAGTGAGAAAATTCGGTATATGGTGGACTTCACTGGCCTGAAACCGCTTTGATAGGGGCTAATCAGGTTGTTGACGAAAGGCTTCAGGCTTTCACACAATTTGGTACATAGGATCTTGTAGGCAATGTTGAGGAGACTGATGCCTCTGTAATTGGAGCAGTTGAGGGGGTCTCCTTACACATGCGCGTGTTTTTCTTTCTGAAGATAATTCTTGTTCTTCATCTGACAATTCTAGAAAAAAATCCATGCTATCGATTTTCTTATTTTTTTTTTGTTCCTTTAAAATTCTTTTTTTTGTTCAAACAAATTGAAATTGTCATTGCTGTCATAAATTCTATATGTCGGTTAGGAGGCTTCCCCGGTGGATTGTATGATACCAAGCTAAAGTGAAAGCGAATCGAACAAGTGAAAGGAATCACCGAACTCCGATGCGACGGATTCCATGATTTTTATTTCTTTTTTTTTATAATCTAAAAAAATAAAATAAATATTTGGCTTCAGCAGTCCTAGGTAGAACCAAGCCTAGCTTCCAGCAACCATTTGAGTGTGCGCGTTATACATATTTTTGCACGAATGGAAGGGACCTACAGTTTTCTGCCGTCTCCGAACTGCGAGTTGGGAAGCTTTACATGACGAATGATACTCTTGAATGTTTGTCAGGCATTCGGAAGAGGTGGGCACTGTGAAAAAACTTTTTAGGTGTTTGCGGCGGGATTCGAACCCAAGACCGCTGGCTCAGAAGTCCGACGCACTAACCACTTGCGCTACGGTTTTTTATAATCTACACACTTTAAAGGGGATATGAATACCCTTGTAATGCTTACACACAGCGCGAGCACATGAAGGACAAGAACGAGAGAAGAGACAGACAGAGCTACGAAGTGTGTTGGGCCTTCGCAGTAGGTTTTTGATATTAGCTTCTGAGACTGATCAACTTTTTATTTCGTGAGAAATAAATTTTTCAGCGACATCTGGATTTTAACCGTGGCCCTTCAGCGTGACAAGCGGCGACGACTACCACTACGCCACGGCCACCCTATATACGATACGGTGAAAAATTCAATATGGCGGACGCCCCAAGCAAGATGGCGAATTATCTTCTTTTCCTTTACAACCGCATTGATAGTCGCATCAAATGAAAGGGCTTGGTGAGTAGAATGCGATACGCTATGACGTCACTCTAAATTCAATATGGTGGACGCTCCCAGCTGACGGATTTCCGTTATCTTTACTACCTCCTTAATATGGGTATCGGATTAAAGGATTTGACAAGTAGAATACGATAAAATAAGTGACTTCAGTAAAAGTTCAATATGGCGGACGAACGAAGATAATGGATTAGCGTTATCTGTACGACCTCCTTAATATGAGTATCAAATGAAAGGATTTATTAAGTAGAACACGACATTGCTTTCCTACTTACACCCTTCATATTTTCTGAATTTAAAAAGTAGATAAAAAGTTAAAGTAAAACAACTAAAACCCGACTAAGGGATAAACATACCTACTAAATAGCGTGAAACAAGACGAAACGAAACGAGGATGTTCAGAGTATAGCCGTGGTCAATGCTTATGAATGCATACTTATGTAAATATTTTATTATAACGGCATATGACCACGGCTTTACTCTGATCATCATCGTTTCATTTCGCCTTGTTTCGTACTTTTTAGTAAGTGTTTCCCTTAGTTGGGTGTTAGTTTTTTAACTTAATTTTTTCATATATTTTTTACATACACATGAATGAACGTACATGCATACATACAATCAATCAGCTCTTAAACTTGTAAGGTTGTTTTTCCAGCAATTCTAACGCAATTCGCAAGAAATTAGTAACCCCATAATCCAATTCAGAGGTGTCCCGTTTTCAGATGTTCGCTTATGAATGAACCAAGTGTATCGGAGGTGCCCCAATTACAGAGCGTCCCAATCAGGAGGTTTTACTGTATGTATAAACACTTTTATTGAAAAACGAATGTACTCGCTATGACCTGTCTTTAATGACCAAAGAGTTGTTTTCTTCAATAGCATAATGAAATATTGTTGAAGATATACTATGATTGCTAATGAAACAAACACTGAAGTGAGGTGATTAACTAATACAAAATACATAATTACACGAAATTAGCCTGATTTACCTCCTGATTCTTTAACGACACCCGAAACACGTGGGTACACTACCACGCCTCGTAACGAGTACTTAAACCAGCCAGCCATAGTGCAAACGAGAATGTTCTCATTATAAAGGCAAATAAGACCGCAAGCAAGAGGTTAAAGAATAAAATAACATTTTGGTCACGCTGTTATGGTTATTTTACGAAAATAAAAATATGTACACAAACGTTAATATAATCTCTTCTTTGTTGCATTGCGTGCACAACAGAGCATAGCCAAAAAATAATTTCTAAACTAAATACGGTACTGAGGTTGAGGTCTCGTTAGCTTTTATTCAAATTCATATTTTAATTTTAAAACAATTCATTCTTTGAATTGTTCGTTGATTTTGCTGGAAAAGTTCGTGTTCAATTAATTTAAACCAACAACAGAATAATATTACATTCTCTTAAAATAATAATGAAGAATAAGCAGTGATAGTGGGTTATACTAATAAATGTAAAAAAAAAAACACAATGAATCAGATCTGTCAGAATTAACATTTGTTTTAATATTTACGTATATTACAGCATTTTAAGTATTTGTCTAATTTTCCAATATATGTAATTATGGAAAGATCCCAGTAGAAGTAGCAAATTAAAGTGATAGTGAACAATATGTAAAACTATTTAAGCCAAGGTTAGGTTAGGATGTGAGTGGTTGAAAGGCGGAGCCATCTCAAAGTACTAGACACCAGTGTGGGCCTATCGCGACCCCCTTAGAATCTATCCAAGGATGGCACCTACACCGGAAATTATTTCCTCAAAGTTTTTTATTACCCTGCTAAATTTTAGAACGAGTCTTTGGTTGATTCGGTCTACCTTCTCCAGGTTACTACAGAAGTAGGAGCCTAAAATGTTCCTGTCATGCGTGCTATGCCCTGACATTTACTCAGAATATATGCGATATCCTCTCCTCTGCTACACCTATATCATAACAGTATCTGCAAATATCCGTGCCTATGAGTCCGAGTCTGTTGGCGTGTTTTCCTTGAAGGCAATGCCCCTCATTTGTGCCCTGCTAAGGCTAAGGATTTCACTTTTCCTTTAACGGTCCAACGCCGGCCAAAGTGCCTTGGAAACCCCATGTCCTACAATGTTAAACCATCTTTGGTCAGCACTTCTCTTAATCGTATCTTTTGCCATTGATTTAATGCAGCGTAGCGGTGGAGCAAATTCTTGCCAACCCATGGGCAAACTCGTTGCCGTCTATCTCGGAGTGACCAGGCACCCAACTTAAGGCCCCGACCCATAGAATCCGTCAATGCCGCTGCGCTTAACGTTGACGCTGACGTTGGCGCATGACGGAAAGATCCGTCCCATAGAATCCGTCGCATACCAGCGCTGAGGGGATGACAGCCGATGACATTTTGCTATTGCTGAAAACAGAGCTGTCGTTTCGGTAATTTGTTGGGTGCTTAATTTTAGATAACATGGTGGTACTTTTCGAATGAAGCTACATAGTACCAATATTCACATATGAGAAAAATTATGAAAATGGTAAATTGCTTGGAATCAGAAACAAAATTATCTGAAGCTCACTAGTTTCCATTTTTTTTTCTTTTTTTTAATTTTTCAGTGTATGTTCCTATTGATTGCCGGCTGGTTTTTCAATGCAAACATAATTTTATCATGGCCCTTGGAGTTTTCTTACCAATGTCTTACCAATAGAGTTCTATTATTTGGTATAAGGACCTGACATTGCAATCACTTTTTTTATCTCGAGCAGTTTTTATCGCTCCAGTACAATTATCATTTTCCAACCGACTAAAAAAGCTCGAGATCAATTTTTGTAAATTTCGGATTCAACTAGAGATTTACACCTACTTGCAGTAATACCAAAACATTTTATACGAAATTAAAACGCAGTACATCAAAATGCTATTAATTAAATATTATCAGAAAAATTAGAAAATACAAAGAAAAAAAGTGTATTTAAAATTGAATTTATTATTTTTCTTTTTTTATTCATTTCCTTTTACGAAAAAAAGGCCAAATGATACACTAATACAATTGCAGAAAAGCAGATCAATCTCATTTGTTTTCTATTCAGCACGAAAAATCTGAGATCTGAGAGCAAACTCTGCAAAGCCCAAACAAAAACGACATAAGGCAAGTGTAGTACGGACTGCAGATGGGTATACAGAACAACTATTGTAGTACGACCGACAACACTGGCTGCAAGTGTTTTCTTTTCAAGCTGATGTCAGCTGATTGTCAACATCGATGACAGTTTCTCTATATTTCTCTATGCTTCCACCAATTAAAATGCATACTCTCAATTTGTGAATGCATGAACTATAATATGTGAAGGTGTGCACTTCAATGGTTGAATGTGTAAACACCCAACGCACAGCGCAGAGAAAAAAGTAGAAAGTAAACCTACTTTCTGCGTCTGCGATTTTATGTGCGTTGGTTATGGGCCACCTTCCATAAGAATGCGTGTATTCTATCGGGATGTCCGTTACAACGGATGAATAAACGCACAACGGATTCTATGGGTCGGGGACTTTAGTCTTACCCGGTTCTACGTGCATAATGATCTGAGTATTGCGCGGCAGCTCCTGACTAGTTGAATAGCCAACGATTCCAGCGCCCTAAGCGCAGCCTGGTTATCGATGTTAATATGTATCAATATCCTTATTTATTTTTATTCATTTATTTATTTAGTTTATTTAAACTTAGATGTATATTGATGTCATTTTGCGTGATTTTAATAAAAACTATGATGCTTTAAATAAAAATGTATGAAGTAACAGAAGTTGCATTTATCGAGGTAATATTTGATACTAATTCATAAGTGCGTTGGACTACTACGCAATGCTGCCGGGGTTAAACACCTAAAAGTTTTTTCACGGTGCCACCTCTTTCGAATGTCTGAAAAGCAATCAAAGAGTATCATTTGTCAATGAGCTTCTCGGCTCGCCGATTGGAGTCGGAGAAAAACTGTAGGTCCCTTCCGCTCTTACTTCCATTCGTGCGAAAATATAACACGAACACAAAAATGGTTGCGAGAAGCAGGCCCAGGTTCACCCCGAGCTGTAGTAAGTAGGTACATATTATTATTTTTATATGTAAATTTCAACTATGTATACATGTACAGGGATCATCGCACCTAGAACTTGGTTCTATCCTTTCCACTTTCTATCTCTATCATTTGAACCCTTTGATCGGGTGACAGCAAAAAAAGCAACATTACAGACGATACTGATCATCTTCAAAATTGCGTCCCGAACGGACAGACGGTGGTTCACAAACTCAGTTGTTATGCGTCAACAAAAGTATGTGTATCTATGCATATGTCTTTATTTACAGTACGCATTGTTCTGTATATAAAAGCATATGATTTTATATCCTTCTCCAAATTTATCACTTAATATAGAAATAAAATACTTTGTCCAAGTCACTGCACCTATTAATCTTCCTGGGAAACCCATCAATTATCATCTTTCACATCACGCTCTTGTCCAGCATTAGCTGAGCGCAACTTGTCATCTTCAATTTCAATTTCAATAAAATCACTGCCGTTCCTCAAATAATGACCATGACTCTTGCAATAGAACGGAAATCAATGATTAACAATAGATACACATTTCCTGCCGCGTCGTCGCCGCCTAGGCGATCGACAATTTAAAAGAACTTGTCACAAAGTTGTCGGAGCTAAGAAATATCGTACTAATAACGCGGGGATGTGTCTATAGTCGCACTTCGCCTTATGTATAAACACTCCTTCTGTTTGTGATGATAGGCTGGCTCTACATTTCACACCGTCTTCTGGCGCGATATCATCGTCTGGAAGAAGCTACTGCAAGAGAAGCGGAAGAAACCTGTAAAATTCTCCTGCATACTACACCTGTCCTAAGACACTACTGTGGCGAGTGTGGGAACTTGTTGGCCCCTTTGCTTTTGAAACGAATCAATTTACGTAATGACTTGTGAGCAAGCAAGAAATAAAGGATGTGCGAGCAGTGAACGTGTTAGTGTCTTCCTGTTTGGATGCAGTCGTCCTGAAAAACTCCGAATCATTGGCGTAAAGATGTTTTCGGCGAGAGAAGACAAATATACAAAAAATAAATATACCTACGAGTACTTTAAAGAAGATCACCCCCGCGCGAAAGTCCTTCAAGTGGAAAGCCGAACTAGAGGTGAATCGAATCGTGAAACGCAACATACAAATTTGAATAAACATCACAGAGGAACATGGTCGAAATTGCTTCACGGTTCACGTGTCGCTGGTCGAGGTGATAAGATCTTAAACTCTTGGAGCGGCCAAGATTTTTTCATTTTGGTTTTTTTTATAAGATTTTTCATAGAAGTACTGCAGCAGAACAAATGTACATACGATTCAAATACGAGAATGTACATATACCCATGAGCTATATGGGTCACTACAATTGTTGACTCTCAACGAATTGCAAACATTCTGCTTACCCTCATTAAGACCGCGCGTCTATTCGCGATTCCTAGAATAGATACGAGCACGAGTAATTGAAATAAATTCGTTTGATGCTTCTCGTAGAATGACTGGCATTGTTGGCCTTTAGCTAGAAATTGTGGCCATGTCTATGCTGTGGTCACTCTTCTCGCATCGGCTAATTATATAATAATTCATCGGTGAACGATATAAATAACAGAGTTACACACAATGTCTCCTTACTGTGGTGAGCTCTGGTGAGCCCTTCATCTTCAATAATGCTATTTTATAAAGAAATTGCTGTGCGGCGCCATTGAACGCGCTATAGTGCATCAGAGGACACTGAACTTTGCTTACATGGAGGATGGAGAGGCTAATCCATTATTTGATTTGTGCCCTGAACAGATGATGAGCTGTGGCGGCATTTCTCTATCCCTGCCCGATAAAAAAAATGCCGCCCGACTGTATGTCTGTTCCGCGAAATATTTGTGTTTTATACTTGTATTACATATGTAATGTATGCAGGTTTACATGGATATTTTTTACTTTAATCAGAAGCCATGGGCACCGTAGCGCAAGTGGTTAGTGCGTCGGACTACTGAGCCAGCGGTCTTGGGTTCGAATCCCGCCGCAAGCACCTAAAAGTTTTACACAGTGCCCACCTCTTTCGAATGTCTGACAAGCATCAAAGAGTATCATTTGTCACGATTGAGCTTCTCAACTCGCCGTTCGGAGTCGGAAAAAAACTGTAGGTCCCTTCCATTCGTGCAAAAATATAACACGCACACACAAATGGTTGCGAGAAGCAGGCCCAGGTTCACCTCGAGCTGTAGCGCCAACTAAGTAAGCAGAAGCCATTATTTAAGTGTTAATTTCGTAAATATCCTCATAATGGAAACCAAAAGCATGTGACACAATGCGACAAGTACTTGTAGGACAAGTGAATTTCGACAACTCGTAAACAATTGTGTAACACAAAACGATAAGTCCGTGAACACTTCAACAATTGTCGTGAGGAAAGATGCCAAGTGGGAAATTATATAATTTCCCCCTTTCTGTAACAGAACACAAGTATCAAGAAACACTTGTAGAATTTAGGACCAAGTGATTTGAATATTGTCAAAAACCAGAATAAAATAATATTTAATTAAAACTTACTTACATACATAAGTAAGACTCAATTTCGACTATATTTAAGGCTAGAGGGAAGCTCCTTCTTAACTACATGCCCCCATAGAACAGAGCGCAATGAAGAATGCTCGTTATACAACTTGCGGGCGAAAGATGGCATCCTCCACTGCAAAGGAATCTGTCCCACCATCTGGAGAAAAATATACTACCTGCATGACTAAATGACCATCAAAACTGGAAAACAGTCATTGGTTTCATAAAATCAGCTCTAAAATATAGGATATTATAAATGAATCCTTTTAAATAAAATTTGTTTAAATTTAAAGTAAATATTTGTTCAATTGTATTATAGGTATAGTTTTTTCTTTTTTTGTTTGTAAAACTCTCTTTCGGGCTGACGGCAATAGCCAATGCTTATATTGTGAAACTTATAAAATTATGAAAAAACGATACAATAAATTCGCATCTAATCTGATCTAAAATCTATCATAAGTAAGATCAGGTCGATAAGGCTTTCCATATAGCCAGGGTCTTGGAAAAAAGTTGGTGGCGGATGAGCTCCTATTGGGCCAACGGTGCACCCGACCCTTTGGCCTAGGTGTATACAAGGATCTGGCCCTCCAGGTTGGGGACTGTGCGTGAGGTTAACTACCTAACCAAATTAAAAGAACTAGTTCCGAAACGACCAATAGCCTCGGAAAAAGACGTATCTACTACTGTCGAGTGTCGACATTCGGATCTATACGTGGAATATTCGTATACTGAACAGACCACGGGCAACCGAACAACTAGCAAAGGGCCTAGACTGCTATAAAGCAGACATAACCAGGGCCAAGCAGTGCTGCCAGTTCCTGCGGAATTCCCCTTTTCATGGAGGATTTCAGTCCAAATTTTTTTAAGGGGAATCTACTCCCTTCAAGAACGAAATGTGGGGAAATAAAAAGAGAATGTCCAATAAATCTTAATTGAATAACAATAGCAATAACAAAAGAGAAAAACGTGTTAATAGCAATGCGAAAACGTAACTCACACGCATGCCTTCCTCGTGCACAGGTAGCCGGTTTTATACTCCTAAGCCTGATTGGAAAATGAGTCATATGCATGACTTCTTTCTGGTTGATAATTGAATACAGTTAGCTTGAATACCCACGAAACCAGGGCCTTTCAAGTTACTAGATCAAAACAAAAAATTATCCTTTTTTTTTAAATAATAAGGCACACATTTGTTTTTAGGACAACTTTAAAAAAATAATTGTTATTTTAAATTGGTTGGCCTCGAGCAGTACTTTTTTTAAACCAAATTTTCGAAGACGCTGGACAACCGTCAGTTCTGACAATGTTGTTTCGTTTTGGCTAGCAAATTTGATGGCTTTATCGAACAGTTCAACTGATTCCTTATTAGTAACAATATTTTATACGATAACGACACAAACAAGATAAGAATTTAACTTGTCACAATAAAAATTACTTGGAAAATGATGAAGAACTTCCAATTCAGATACAAAAGAAATTCTATGGGATTCCCCTAATTTCCGTTTATATTTGTAGCAATATAGGTGCAAAGAAAAGATTCAAATTTAAAATGAACTAAAAAAAGTTCTAGTAACCGGCCACCGTTTAATAATAATGTAAAAATGAAAACTCCCAGTTTTTTCACGTTTTATGACTAATAACTATTATAACTTAACAGAAAAACAAAAGATAAGTTGCTAAATATTTAAACAAAACATAGAAATTTACGTTTTTTGTTTGATACCTCCACTAACACTCGCTTACTCTAAAACGCACTTCTCACTTTCTCAACGAACTACACAGACTGCGCATTTTTTTTTGGCGGTTTAGTAATGTTCACAGTTGTCAAATTTTACCAGCATGTTAAATAGGTCAAAAACTAAAGCCATAATTAGTTGCCCATGGAAATAACGATTAATTTACTTATTCTCAGCTATTTAACGCAGAGTGGCCGGATACCAGTGACTGGCCGGGTATTGGTACTTCTACCCTACCTACAGAGGAAAATAGAATGTTCAAGTTATTGGGTTATTCAAGTTTTCACATTACTTCACAGTGGCCTTTTTTTTCATATTTTTCTCATAGTGCGGGTTTATTCTCTCTTACCGGTGAGGCTCTTTCATCAGTTTGATAAGGTCCACCTCTCTCTATTTCGCCCTGAGTTTGTTTTCTACGAAGCAACAAATTTGGCGTCAGGTATGATTGCTCGTCAGCATCTTTTCTCGGCTGATTACGGCGATACTTCGTTCTAACTCTCGTCGTTGCGCTTCCCACCTCCTGCAGATGAGGAAAGTGTGCTTGGCATCGTTTGTTGGCAATTCTGTTTGCTCTACCGATCTGGTGAAGGAAGGAGTTGAAATATCGGTGCCCGGGTACTTTTACTTCTTTTGTTGTACACTATTTAGTGGCCACTAGAACTCGCAAGTCGAGAAGAGTTGTGCGCCAAAAATCTTGGTAGCATTATCTACAGAAAATTATAATACACTTTGTGTTTTAATGCGTCAAGTGAATTCGTAATCCTTATTACTCATTAGTTTCCCCAAATACATACGCATACCCACTTATGTGCCACGTGGGTGACCTTCGCGAAAATTCAACTCGAAACTGAAACAAATATGTAATTTACAATTGTTGTAGCCAATTATATTTCGTTTCAGAAGAACAAATCGTGAGGTCATCACTGACATCCGCCACCTTGAGATGTGATGATTCCCCAGTCTCTGGGCAAATAATAAAATAATTTTCCAGCAATTTCAATAATGTTGCGGCCATATATAATACAAGAACACATAACGTCAAAATGGATCGTCGTGCATGAATACCAAAGAATGCCCAAGAAATGGACTCTGCAGAGTATCTATAGATCTTACTCCCATCATTCTTGTTTCAGTTAATTGAATCTCAATGATGTGGAAGGAAAAATATTCACACAAAACTCTGCTCTTACGGAAATCTTACCTCGATACCTTGACTTGGTATGCGTGCAAGATCTCGACGATCTTGGGCATAATGCAGAGAGTGATTTTAAGGAAATGATGAGAACCATAATCAATGCATAGAAAAGATCAAAACAGTTTTTCAAATAAGCGCACTCGCATTCGAAACGTGATCAAATTTTACAGGTAACCTAGATAGGCACCGATGGCTCTTGAAGCTTATTACTTTCGACTGCTTGCAACAAATCATTTAATGGGTCTAATTATTAATTTATTGTTTAGAGATACGCAATCCCCCTTGGGTAGCTTTAGTAAAATTTGTTCATATCAAGTTCCCACCTATCTGCCGTGTTTTTTATGTGAACTTCAGGAATGCATTTGAACAAATTATATCTTCTAACTGGAGTAGCACTAATCACCGTGCCGTTTGTTATTGCGTGCAGTGAATGCACCATGATTTCGAAAACATTCCACAAGCTATCGTACTCGTAAATTCATTCAGCGTTTCGAGAATATTTCATTGATGATTTTAAAAGCAGTAAGACTTGCCCCTCACTTCTATGTTAAGAAACATGAGTGTAAAACGAATTACTAGACAAATATTTAAATTTGGACGAATGTAATTATTGTTGCTTGGCTAATTTATTCAGTCTGACAGTATGCTCTGTTGGGCAACGTTGTAACGTAAGTAGGCAGGGATACAGGTTACGACTTACAATTATAAGGCGGCATCAATTGTACAGATTGTGTAGAGTTCGAAGTGATCATTAACGCCAATGGTATTGTAATAGTTCTCGTTTTATTTCAAGGATGAATGCAATTGGATTTCACAAGTTGCTGAAGTTTTCATTTTCATTAAACTGATTTCATTTACTAAATATGAACAGTAGAAATCGGTTATAACAAGGGACCTTATAATTTCATCGTTATATCCGGTACACAAAATTCATACACTAATGTTGGAAAATTTAAGTTAAACAAAGAAAAATATAAGTATAACAATGGAAATTTAGTTTTAAACAAATGAAATACAACAATTAAAATGGCTTCAAAATTGGTCTTTTTTACGTCAGTAACGAACGTTTGGCCTCGCCTTTCAAACTTCTTTCTGTCAGTGTGACACGTCAGCTCTCGTTAGGTACTTTCAGTTCTTGAAATAGTAATATCATATTTTTGGACAAAGGGAAATGAATTGCATGGCTTTGTTGTCATCACCATGCACCATTTGTTTCAAATAAAAATTAACACTTTAGGCTATATTTTTGACTCACTTTAACCTGGGTTAAAACTTACATCCGGGTTAAAGTGAGCTTAAACCGAAAATTAATCCGAACTAACTTCACAATATTCAGTAGTTTCTCCCGCACTTAAACCCAGTTGAATTAACTGGTCGGCGTTAAATACGAATAAAAAACAGCCCCTGGCAACGAGTTTAAAATCTTTAACTCGGGTTAAAACTCAATTTCAAAATATTGACTCATTTTGACATGTTTTTCATGAAATGTTGGTGTCTTGAGAAGACAAATTTTTAGAAGTGGGAGGGCGGCCACTTAATTTACAAAGAGTGAATTGAGAAAGGAAGTAAAATTGGAAAAAGGGAAGTAATACAAAAAGTGTCGTGATATAGAGCCAAATTCTAGTATCTGCCATTATAAAACTTTGATAAAGCGATATTAGGCCAACTAGGCCTTATGTCACTTTGCACTGCATATATAATTGTATTTACATGATTAGCATAACGCTTCATTTACCATTCTAAGAAGTTTAAAATTATTTAAGTCTTGACGAAATGACCTTATGTCACGAAATCGATATATTCATTTTTGCTCCGCTTTATGATTGTATATGTTTTCCTTTATTAGCGGTTTTATTTTTACACCATATACATTCAAAATCGAATAGAAGTTTGGCAGCTCTACTCAGCTGATCAACAGCAAAAACTTACAGATTACTTTGAACTGCGAGCATGAATAAACTAATATCCATTATCATTACATCTGCTTTTATTTTATTACAAAAAAATCGAAAATGGGTTTCAACGAAAAATCGGTCATAACAAACGAATTTCCTAGTCCCGCGAGTTATGTGCATGTTCATACTGAAGAAAAACCAGCTCTCATACATGTGGACACTAAAATTTCTTTCGTGTGAGCAAGGATAAACCGTATAGTAAAGAAGTGCACATCACCAAAAAGACAAAAAAGGCAGTGTGGATTAAAAAAGGCAAAAAAAATATGTGTGAGCCTCATCCGCATAAGCTCACGGGGGAAGTGAATACTTATCCAATCCAAAGCAGTTGTGTATGTGTTATGTGTAAGAGAAGAAGAATTTTGTCTAGTACAATCGATAGAAAATGTGTAATAAAATTTAGTAAATATGAATGTAAACTTGACTATGTTTTTGTAATACAAATTATGAAAAATTATTTAAAATTTCATTAAATATAGAATTTGTTAATAACTCGACTCCAGCGCCACCCATCGGATCCGATTTTTGTTGTTTTCTCTTTTGTTGCTATACCAACATAAATTGTCAATATGAATCATTTTGGTCAGTTAGTAAAGAAGTTGCTAATAACTTGACTCCAGCGCCACCTAGCGGGCGGTTTTGTCCTTCTTCAGGTCCCAGACTATCTCTGTTCCAAATAACATTATAATTGCTTCAGCGATTTAGGCGTGAAAAGGTTTTGTTAATAACTTGACTCCAGCGCAAAAAAAAAAGACAATCAACCTTATTGTGAGTTTCACCCGGAAAATATTTCACCCGAAATATTTTTTTCGCCCGGACTTTTAAAAGCTATTGTGAGTTTCGCCTAAATTAAATGTTTCTTCGTTTTGTTCAGATTCAAAAAATATCAATTTCTACTAGAATTTCTACTATTCTTGCATTAAAATAAACAAACAAATTACAATATCAGCCTTGTTGTTCTCTTTTTCGCCTACTAAAAACAAGGGAAAAATTCAGCTGTCATAGTGTTTTATTTCGCCCGAATGAAGTTTCGGGCGAAACTCACAATAGGAGGAAAGTGATTTTCGGGCGGAATGCTGTTCGGGTGAAACTCACAATAAGGCTGAATATGAGTCAAAAAAAGGCCAAAAAAAAGGCAAAGTCAACAACATCTGTTCTCCGCTCAGAACCATAAAAAATAGGACAATAGACCAGCGGTAGTCCCGCCGCTGTTCAATCCGGAGGCCCCTTTAATACGACATGCCAATTACTACATGATGTGGATAAAATTGGCATGTTGGATTACCTCGGGTCTACTGTATTTGGTACTCGTTTTCACTCACCTTCAAAGACGCACGTATTGGCATTTGACGGAAACATCAGTTCTGGAGTAATCCGTCTTATATTACTTTTATGAACGCGGGACATGTTGCCATAGTCCAGGAACATAACGTAGAACATATCGTCTTTCATCTTTTGCAAACAAACTGCACGGTACCAATCTTTATCAATATCAAATACTGCCAGACATATTTCGTCGACGCTAAATAAAAATTTCAACTTGAAACAGAATCTCAATAAATAAATTCGAAATATTGCCTACGTTGGAGAGTACTCTGTGCCATTATTCTGCGATGCGCAGTGTTTTGCCACCATCGGCAAGTATTCCGATTCAAGTTTCTTCAAGAAATCCGTATTAGTGAAATCGCAGCCGGTTACGTATCCCTTGGAAATAGTGCTGCTGTCCAAAACCATAACGGGCACATTATCGCCGCAAGTAATCGGAATTATTTGCAAGTCTTTTAGAGTGTAAACGCCGCTACTACTATTCTGCTGTGTCGCGACTTTTGGACTAGGTGGCGGCGTTGCCACTATAGACTCTGATATCTTTCGCGTGAAGCAATCGGCTCTCTTTTCAAAGAGCATCGGTAACAGCTGTTTGTTAAGCGACTGTTGATCTGCAGTCTTTCGGAGCAGTTCCACTCCTAACTCGGGACTTACTTCGAATTGCAATATAAACTCGGCTCCCTTATCTTGGCACTGCTCGAGCAATGCAAGAGCTTTATTGTCGGCATACAGGGTGGCGACATTTGACAAGTACATCAATTGCACTTTCCTCGTGTAATACGGACATGAGAGTGCAAATATGTTTGGCTTCCGCATAGTTTGGTTAGATACTGTTAAAACCAGTCCGGTGTCCACATTGAGAACCTTTGCATTGCCACTTTTGAAACACTCCAATATTTTTGCCCGAAAGTATCCTTCCCCAAACTTTGCCAAGACAACATCGCCAGTTACATATTTACCAAATGCGAGTACTTCACAATCTTCTGCAACGGCAGAAAAGATTTTTGGATATATCTTGGTGCACACAAGTGAGATGAAAATTTCGAAGTGGCTGACAACGTGGGTCACATATACCGAGCTGCCCGATATTAGGGGCTCAACCCAATCACTCACGTCGATCCCATCGCATTTGCCAACGTAATTGAAGGCGTCTACATAAGCAACATTCGTGCCATCACTTGTTAGGATGCAGCAGGCGATTCGGTCATCGCGTGTCTTGGCGCTCTTCTGTGCTTTAATGGTGAAGTTCTTATCGTAAAACAAACAATCCTTAAAGCTTTTTTTTCGGAAAGGCCCTTATCCAATTCTACTGCAAATACCTGCATCGGAATGGACTTGAATTTCTCTGGTACTTCCAAGACTTGTTCGACCAATGACACACGGCCCACATCAAACAGGTATTCCAGATAATCATTGTGATAAGTGCACACGATCAATGCACGCGACCAGCCTTGAAGAGCTTGCGCAGTGACGTAATCGCCATCTTTTGGGGGCTTCTTCATGCGAAACTGCGTAGCTCCGTCAGTGTTCAGGAATTGATTCAACTCCTGCAGCTGGTGGTTGACATCTCTATTGATTAGGCAAAACAGTGCATAATTACCGCTGTCTGAAATCTTCACTAAACTCACAGATTGACTGTTCTCAAAGGCCGCGGATGTTATTCCTACAGGTACTGCAGTGGCGGTAGTATCGCCCCGCCATCGAGCAACGATGCCTTCGTACTTCAGGTCATAGATTCTTGGTGGACATAGCAGAGCTCGGAAATTTAAACATATCGAATCTTCTATGAGATTCACCAAGAGCACAAACTGATTTACGAGTTGGCAAAAAAGAGAATTTAATCCCAAAAGAGGGGATTTACAAATGATTGCTTCACCTCCTCCGAAAGATCAAATAAATCCGATGGCAGTTTAATCGGTGGTGATCGCCGCCAGTTGCTAGAATTACAAAGGTCCTTGCGAATGTTACTCCACCGATCCCGAAGTGCTTTTCCTGTTCTTTGCTCTTTCTGAATGAACAGCGATTGAAGTAAACACTTACCACGACACAGGGCGAGGCATTGGAATATACACTGACCATCGACCGCTCTTTAGTTGTCATTTGAGTATCTCCATGCTATTTACATGCGGAGACATAACCAGACAACCCAGGACAGGGTGGTTTCTAAAAAAAATATCAGAAAATGTTTATTACTGTGTTTTGAATTTTCTGCATCTTATATTGAAATGAAAAGTGGCGGGCGGTAGAGTAAACAATAAAAACAGCAGCAGTGATGGCGAAAATAGGCCCAAAATAGATCAAATATTGAAATCAATTTCCATTTGGGAAATGTACTCTTTTTATTTGATCTATTTTGGGCCTGTTTTCGCAATCACTACTGCTGTGATCGATGTTTACATTACCGCCCGCCACTTTGCATTTTCAATATTATGTTAAAATGCAGAAAGCACAAACCACAGAAACAAACACTTTCTGATATTTTTTTTTAATTCTCAGTTTTACATTAATTTCAACCGACAGTTGTCATTATGTCAAATTTGACCATACTTACATATGTTTAAAATCGGATTAAAAGTAGGTTAACCTCTTCTTAACTCGGGTTTAATAAACGCTTTTGAGTGAAAATTTGGAACACACGCTTGAATTGTTGGGTTTAAAATATGCGGATTAACGATCCGATCGGACTTAAAATTAATTGATCCCCTTCGGACCTGTATTAATTACACGCATCATTTAAAGATGTCCAACGCTTTCCAGTGTAGTTAGGATCTAATTGAAGAATATTTGTTCAAAAAAGACATAGGCGCAAATTTATAGTCGATTAAAGTACACTTTAAAATCATTTTAGCACGAAACTAAGCGTTTTCATAATTGTAGTTGTCATAAAGCCCACTTTATCGTTAGCGCCTCGTATTAAAGTTAAAATCACCCGAACCTCGTATTAAATATTTAAAATGGAATTAGACTTATTATAAGTTTTATTTATTCAAACTGTCACTTTTTTGTGTGTTCGAATAAAATTTCTCATAGGAACGTTGCGAATTAGAAATTATTTAGCAGCATACTAAAAAGTGTCTATTATTAAACAAAAATTAAAGTATGCTTTTGAGTTTAAAGTTGCGTGTAACTAGTACGGAGTTAAACTGATAAAGTGGGGTTGACTATAAATTTGCGCCGTAGATTTTTTTTCTAAATTTTTAAAATTGAATGTTCTTAGAAATGACACGAATACAGTTCAATTTTTACAATTTGTTTCTATTAACACTGTGTCACAAAGCATGCATGAGTTAGAAAAGTTTGTCCATTGAGATGGACACCACGACCGAAGGGTTTAAATCTGATTTACACCCGGAGTGAGTAACATGGCCGTTACTGAACTTTGCAAATACAGAATTAAAGCAGGGCATGTGATGCAATATACTTTAGCCCTACCCCTTTCAGGCCCAGATCGTTCCTCGTTAGAGAAACACTACTTTTTATTAGTTTCAAAACTATTTTATTTTTAAACACTTCGATGCATATAGAAAAAAATTAAAATTATGGAAATAACGAGCTGTATTTGTAAGAACACGACTTTTTACCACAGTTTTTCGACTTGAATCTGATTCATTTTCATCGATAAAGGTTTTATCGTTATATCCGGCATTGTTGTGGCGATTGGAAATTACTTTAAGTTAAACGGAGTTTTGCCGGCACTTTGAAAATATATATTGTAGGTATTGTTATAACCTATTTCTACTGTACTTGTATATGTACATGATTTGGTTATTTTTATATAGCATTTTCACTTTCAATTTGTTTTTTTTTTTTACAAATTAAATTCGTATTTTTGCATATAGAATTCGTAGTTCTGCACTTTGAATTCGTTTTCTTGCAAACAAACGATATGAACAATTATTAACTTCACGTCAGTAAATTCAATTTTGTTTGCAAATTCAGTTTTTCACAAAGAATTGCGGTTGACAAATGCCTTAGCAATTAAAAACAAAAAATGTTTATCAATTTATTTTGAGCGCTAGATAATAACTTGTGCATGTGCACTTTTGCACAATTTCCGCAGATAGTATATCATTATTCTTTGAAAGATTATTTTAAATTAAATTTATTTGTTAATAATGCAATCAATGCAAACCTTTGAAGTCCATTTCTTATCGCATATAAGTAGGTATATAAATACTATACTTATGAAAGTCCGACCATACAATTATTGCATTATTTCTGTAAAGCAACCGTAACATTGAACGGTTTCTTTTTCTTGATAAGTTCACAGTTTATTGTTAGTTGTCAACGTTTATAATATTTATGATATTAATTAGAAGGAGGAATAGCTGCATAGCGCATATACATATATTAGCATTCCAATATCAATGTTGGGAAAAACTGCGATATATGTAGGTCTGTTTGGTGTGCTTTTCGTGATTCAAACGGGACATCTGTCAAATAGTAAATAATTTGAAAAGTGGGGGAAAATCCTCTCAGAAACTTCTAATTGCACAAACAAAAATGAAGATTGACATTTCACGAATTGTCAGATGGCTGTTTGATAGATGTCCCTGGGTGACTACAAGGATGTGGTGTAGCCCGATTTCGTAGTAGGGAAAATTTTTTCACACTCTCATTTAGCTCTCTATTCTCTTGATTTTCGACAGATTCAGTAAATTTACGTAATTTTACTGCACACCGAACAGACCTTGTACCTATGTACCAGACGTTTTTCTTTGTTTGCACAATCGTAGCGCTCTGATTTATTTTTGGAGCACACTTGAGCACTTAGCTGTTTTTCATCTATGTATTTAAACCCTAGAATAAGTTCAATTAAATTAACTATTAATTTTAGTTAAAGCTATTATTAAATTGTATTAACATATACGTAAGAACGAAATGCATCATCCGCATTGGATTTTGAAAAGAGTGGTAGATTAGACAAAAAATGTCGTAGATTTGAAAAAATTGTGGTAGATTTGATAACATTGACATAAGTACATAAATATGTATGTACATTGCATCAAATGATATGCGGACGAGTATTTTGGAAAGGGTTTCCAGTTTCCACACAAATGAATGAAAAATTAATTGAAAGTGAGTATGTTTTGAGTTTGCGAAACAGATTAGAAACATTTTTATAGATATTTTCCAAGAGAAAATTGTTGAATTGGTTGGTTTTTTACCGACTCCGAACGGCAAGTTGAGAAGCTTGCTTCATTGAAAAGCAGTGGCACCGTGAAATAACTTATAGGTGTTTTGCTGGGATCGAACCCAACGCACTTACCACTATACCACGATTTTTTTTACTATCGTACTCGCAACATTTCTACTGTTCGAAAACTGTAAGCCCCAGGTAAAAACTTTGTATTTGTAGGTGACGTTATGGTGCACGAAAATATGTAATTATAATAAAAAAATTAAAAGCACACTTTCCCGAGAAAAATTTTCACAAAAATTTGTTAAAAAAATTATAAAAAAAATCTGTGTTTAAAGGCCAATATCTCGAAAGTGAAAGTACGCATGGTAATAGTTTTTAACTGTGATAAACACTAATTAATTGTTTATGTAATAAGCCTACTTTGGTTGCTCTGAGTTTAATACACTAAAAGTCATAATTGAATAACTGGTTGGTACTGTTTTTTAATAAACATCCTGTAGCCCATGATAGACCCCCCCCCCCCCTACCTTACGATTTTTTTCATAACAAGAACCAATGAATCAGATCCAACAGCAACTGTATACCAAACCGGACCACCCTGTATAAGACCGAGTTTGTATGAAGAAAATCAAAATTGGCAGGTTTCATAAGATTCTTTTTTAACAGATTTCACTGTACACAAGTCTTACTGTAGTTCTCAAATGACAGTTTTTTACTTGTAAAATAATTTTAAAAATATATTGACTAGCTACAGTGGCTCTCACGACTAATCGGACACTGAAAAGGAAAATGTTTCATGTCCATTCTCTCAAAACAAATTTGTGAGGAATTTAACAATTTATGTATATATTATAACATTTAAAAATACAGATTTGGTTCACGGACGAAACAAATCTAACCTCAAATGTTCATATGGGAAAATCAACCAAGTATTCTCCCGTAAACATACACGAGCCGCTGTCAAACATAGCGGGGGCTCGGTTATGGTCTGGAGGTGCATGGCGAGTTCAGGTGTACCTTCATTTCATTGAAGAAAAAAGGTCCAGATGGGCTACATCAGAGTGTCGAAGCAAAACCTAAACATGGGTTTTGTATCATTACCCCAAGGTCACGAAAACTCCTGTGCAGTCTCCAGATTTGAACGTTATTGAGCACTTATGGTACGAATAAGGCCGCCGAGTAGCTTTGAAGAGGTTCAGTAACATTCAGCAATTGAAAACGGGACTTCAAGACGAATGGCAGAAAATAACAAGCGAAATATGCTCAAGTCTTGATTCTTCAATGCCTCGACGCATTGAGGAAGTAATTAAGGCAAAAGGGTATGCCACAAAGAACTAACTGCTAAGTGTCCGATTATGCGTGAGGAGCGAAATTGCCATGTTGATTTCCTTTTTCCTGTGTTTTCTTTTACCGTTTAATTGAATTGCCTTTTTTTCTTATAAAATAAATTTGTATTAATAAACGAAATAATATATACATAAATTGTTTAATTCCTCAAAAAATTGTTTGAGAAAATGGACATCAAACATTTTCGTTTTCAGTGCCCGATTAGTCGTGAGAGCGACTGTATATGAATCAAATTGTATGTAGTCGATCACCCAATCAGAGGCTATCGGCTTGTCACCATAACATTAAACGTGATCAATGTGTCAACATCTTTTAAGTTGTCGTTGTCCCCATAATTCACTACTCGTACACATACGAGTAAGTATCTCTTTACTCCGTTGACGTCTTCATCATGGTAAAACAGTACCAAATTGGCTGTCAAAATCTAAAAAAATAATTTTTCTACAAAATATATCGAAAACGATTGCAAAATTGTTTGCCGTTGCCTCACCAGATGCACATTACAAAATTCATCCGCCTCCATAACTTCTATACCTTTCTTATATTTTTACCACATTAATTGATTGGTAGCAGGCAATAAGAACACCTAGAGGTAAAATCAGAAACAGAATCACAAGCACAACCACAGCTCTACATTAACTGAAATCAAAATATCGTATCGCGACGTACCGCATAGTCCGTAATAAGATATTTTTGAGGTGAGCTCATGTTTCAATTCGAATTACCAATTGGGCGCCTCGGAATAGCTATCCAATCCAGTCACTGATTGAGGAAACAGATACTTGTGTGTACATGCAATTCAAGTCCTTATCCATGAACCATGAGCGAAGTTAAGGGTTACACGATCTTACAAGTAATACAAGCAGCAGCATCAGTTCAACAGCCTCAATGCTGGGTCATCGTCATCTTCGGCATAGGTTCTAGAACCACCTTTAGGATCCCTGTTTCCTTTGTGTTTTTGTTTTGCCAGAAGTAGGAAAACAACGCTTCCAAAGTAAAAAGAAAAAAAAACTGGTTAGTAGTTTTTCCTGCAGAAACACCAGCAGCTGCACAATCACTGCCATTCGACGACGATCGATTCTTTTCGGTATCCCAATCCCCCCATTGTACGTAGTCCAGGGCCATTCTACTATGTCCTATTCAGAACATAGGCGCACGAGCAGCGCAGCGTTAGAGACACTTGCCACAGCGCAAGAGAAATACATAAAACGTACAGTTCATTCGTTCCCGAAGGAAGGCGATCTCATCGTCAGATAAAAAGAATTGTAGTTGTGTGTAATTGCAAATCGCCTCGTTCCTTCGAATAGGAAGCGCACGTGGAGTTCAATGAACGCACTGCCGCGCTGCGCCGCTTCTAGTGCGAGTGAGCAGTGCTAGATCTGTAGTAATGTCCATGTCCCAGTCATGCGGTGATTATGATGGACGTCCAGAATGTTTGTATCTTCCGCGGAAAAATGGTTTTTCAACAGTTTTTTGGTTTTCATATTGTTCATTTGTACAAGTGCTCGTTCAGTATGTAATGCTTGCTTATTGCAGTCTTTGCGAACATAAAGCACACCATTTGGCAAATCGTAGCGTCACGTCAAACGGCCGCCTGCAATGCGTTTGTCTTATTTACTCTTGTGGCCAATTAAAAATTCTGTAATCGAATCATTCGATGCGGCCTATGGCTGCCAGTTGCATTGATATGCCAACTTCGTTTGCATTGTGCCAGAACGTTAGTTTGCAGTGGAGTATTTGTCACAGTGCCATGCCAGCGCGGTTCACCTTGTTAAAAAGGGGCATTCGGATGGGTGAAGGATTAAGTACAAAATAAATTCAAACGGTAATGGCATTTGACAATAAAGCATTGGTGATGGTGATGAGACTGTACTTTATGGTAAAATTATTGTGGAACTAAACTTGTGGTCATTGATAGTAAAATGCTATCCAAATCACAATGCAGTCGAACACTCCTATCAACGGATTCACCGAAGTATTTTCAAATAACAAACATTTGTCAGATCTGTGTGAGTAGTATTTATTTTGTTGTTTTCTTGGATTGAGGACACTTATTGAAACTCCTTTTTTAAAGGCTTAAATAACAAACCGAACAGGTTCAGATCCAGTCTGTTACTGCTATCTAAAAGAGCTATGGTATCGTAGGATCTCTAATCAGTCCAAATGCCTCATGGATAGCCCTCGTATCCTTACTGGTTTTCGCAGTATTATATATACTGTTTTTTAGACTCCAAAACTGCATACCCCTTTTTCCCCAAAATACTGCGTTTTTTCTGAGAAAAAATACAAAACTTTAATTTTCGAAATTCAAATTTATCAACAAAATGCCAGAGAGAACAATAGCAACGCAACATGTAGCGAGTATAAATACAGTAAAACTTGTGAATAGTGGAATACTTGGTAGCACTTTTTTCTTTCCACACTCGGCAACGTTATTTCCAGCGTTGTTCCGGAGAAATGTTGGAGTTGAGCCATTTCACACTAGGTTGAGCAAAATTAGTAAAATTACTGAAAATCTGAGTATGATTGAGCGGGGGGGATTGCGGACCGAAATTGGTACAAATTTACAATTATTGGTAGATTTCTTTATAAACACGAACACAGCAACACTTCATATCACAAATTCACATTTCGAAGTGCAAGGACGACTGCGATATTTTTGGTTTTATGGCTTGGAAATCGAAAAAATTACATTCGTTTTTCATGTCACAAATTTGGCGAAATGTGATATCAACTTTTTACGGTTCGCGAAAATTCAAACATTTGATTCGGATTCGCTAACCATACTAAAGCCCTAAGAAAGTGTCACAAATTATTGTGGCATAAAACAAATAACATTAAACAATAGGATATAAATAAAGTCGAAAACAAGAGTCTTACCCAATGAGCAATTATCTTGTGACTCAAATTGCTTTAAAATTGAAGTAGTAAACGAGTTTGAATATTTAGGTGTTGTTATTGACCAAAATATGAGTTGGTCTGCACATATTTCAATTCTGAAACAATATCTGCGATCTTCTGTCCGAAGCTTCTATCGCCTCAGAAAATTCTGTGACAATAGGACGCTAAAAACAGTTCATTTTGGAATATTTCATTCAAGATTGCAGTATGGAATAACTGGTTGGGGGGGCGCCTATCAAACCAAGCTTCAGCCTTTAGTTGTTCTACAAAAGTGCGCTATCAGGAAAGTATGTGGGGCATATCGGCTAGCGCCTTCTATGGTTTTGTTCAGAACACTGAAAATTCTTCCACTAAAGCATTTGTTTTATTTCAAAGCTTGTAAAATTTTCTTTATGAGAGGTGGTTATATGCAAAGTCCAATTTTAAACACCCGCGTTTTACGTAGTATCTCAACTAATATTGTCGTTCTGCCAACTTTTCGCACAACTCTATTCAAAAACTTCTACTCCGTTGTATCCCGAAAATTGTTTAATAGGCTCCCTATGAGTATTCGTGTTATAAGATCTTTTCCTAAATTTTTAAGAAAAGTAAAAATATGGCTTCTCAGTTTCGACCATGAAGAGATTAAAATCTTGCTGCACTATGTTATTTGATTTTCTTGTCTGTCATCCATTCTTTTATTGTTAATATTTATTTATTGATAATATATATTTATTTATTTACTTCTTTTTAATTTGTACAATATGTACTTTGTTAAATATTTGTTAAATTAAGAATGATGCAAATAAAATAAAAAAAATAAAAAAAAAAGTCGAAAACAAATAACCAAGGAAAGAAACAAGACGGCTAACATTTCCTTATTTCATCTTTAGGTTGTTCAAAATGCCCACATGTTCTTGTTGATCCTTTTAAAGGCTCTTTAAAACTCATAAGGTACAAGTATGCGATTGAGATTATTTGTCTCAATGTTATTTAAAGAGTGAAGTCTATGTCCTGATAACGTTTTTATTGTTTTTTCTAATATTTTTTTGTTAAAAGAATGAAGATTCGAGCCAAACGAGCCAAATGTGAGCATTTCTCTGTGGATCGGAGCATTGAGCCAAAGCAAAAATACTTGAGCCGAATTACCCAATTGAGTACTTCCGCACAACGCTGGGTCATTCTTTTATTTTATTTTATCTATTTGTTTTTTGCGATAAATTTTGTTATCGGAATTCAGAATGTTTAGGTATAAATTAAAAACGTATTAAAACGTTTTGAATATAGCCGCTCGCAGAATGAGACGCACACGGAGTAAAGTAATAGCAATGTGTAAATGACTTTTGACGCATGCATTATTTCTCGATTCTGCTATTGAACACTGAATTTTCTACTTACTTACTTACTTAGGTGGCGCTACAGTACAGGGTGGACCAGCAACCCCTTAACGGTCCTCAGCTAACTGCCTCCAGTTGCGCACTCCAAGTTGGTTGAGGTCTTGTCTTACTTGTGCGCGCCACCTTAGGCGAGGTCATCCTCTGCTGCGCTGACCCTCTGGGTTAGAGTAGAATATTTTCCGAGCCGGAGCGTTGATGTCCACTACATGCCCTAACCATCTTAAACGCCCAATACGCAGTTTCGCAGCTCGTACAGTTCGTAATTGAATCTTCTCCTCCAAAACCCGTCAACGCAAACGGGACCGAATATCTTACAGTGGATTTTTCTCTCAAAGCGACCAAGGATATCTTCATCCGCTTTCGACAAAGCCCGTGCTTCAGCTCCATATAGCAAGACTATAATAATAAGGGTCTTATATAGAGTCCCCTTAGTCGATCGGGAAAAGGCTTTACTACTCAATTGCCTTCTTAGCCCAAAGAAAAAGCGATTGGCAAGAGTAATCCTTCGTTTGATTTCCGACGTGATGTTATTTTTTAATGTTATAGCAGAGCAGAGGTAGACAAAGTCCTTTACTACCTCAAAGTTTTAGCTGCCTATTGTGACGTTCCGTTCAATTCGTCAATGTTGAGTTCGCCTTTTCGTTGACAGCATATACTTTGTTTTGCCATAAATTGTTTTGGTATTAAATTTAATTTAAATATAATAACATAACAAAATAATAGGCAATGCTTAAAACAAATAAATTGCCATAAAAAAAATAAGACGCCACGCCGATCGACAAACAGTTGCTCTCCACAAATTTCAAGTGTCAATTGACTGATCTAAAACAGATCCGAACAAAGGAAAACATGTCCAAAATAAAAACCAACCCAAGAAAACAATTATATTTGTCCTCGAAATTTAAGGAAACTAATAAAATTAATTCTTCTGAAAATAGGGACTCTTCTCAACATGTTTTTTCTATAAGAAATGAAAGCCTAGATTGGAAATTTTAAGTTCCAATGAACTGGTACTGTAGGTACATACATATGTATGTCCTCGTAGGTAAAGATTTTTTTTTAGAAGCTTGTGTTCGCAAAGCAATCAAATGTCCAAGATCATTTATAACCGTGGTCATTATTCATCATCAGAGACCAATTTGTAGCAATTGGATCTTAAATATACATACATATGGTACACACATAATATGTAGGTGCGTAACACGGGGAATCTCTACTGATTTTACACACACTTCACCGAAAGGGAAAAGGTAATAATTTTATTTTTTTACGTAAATTGGCTTTCAGTCGACAAAAGGTAATTATTTAAGATGGCTTGCTAAAAAAAAAATAAAGAAAATCTGACGAAAATGAAAAAGAAGAAAGGCAAACGTAGGCATACAGAGGAGACCCAGCGTCCAGTCCCGGTCCAATCCTGATCGTAGTGGCTAATTTCCTTGGCAATAACGATTCTTTATTTTTGTAATACTTTCGGTCTTGACTACCGTGTTACATTACGTATAGGGAGCGGTGTGAGCCCGTGTCTACCGTCGATTGTTCAGTCCACACTGCTGGAATACGATCGGGTTCGAGGCTAATTGTACACGCAACCGCCACAGATGGAGAATATTATGAGGCTCTTAACGTTCCTCTCTTCGTGTATTTCTTCCCCTACCGAAGCGACGGCTTGGTTGTAAATTACTACCTTCACCAGAAACGAATGACTTCTGTTTTGCCTCAGTCTGGTTTGGTGTTGCTCCTTTTTGTTATGGTGGACGAGGAGACAATTGGGGGTTCGTGGTTTGACTGCTAGAAGGCGCTCACTGGTAAATTGAATGCCAAGGATAGATTAAAAAAGTATCCTTTAAGTTTTGTGGGCGCCGCGCCGTGGTGTAGTGGTTCGTGCTTTGGATTACTACACGTGCTGTCCTGGTTCAATCTCCGCAAACATGAAAAAGTCTCTATACCACCTCTTTCGAATACATTTCCATTTTCCCGCCAAAATATGCACGCGCAATATTCGTTTAATTTGTTCGTTCACTTATTCGCCCACCCAATTTGCCGTTTAACACTGACACACTCGTGCATTTAAAGCGCGCGAAACTCCTACTCAGTGCACCCTCCTTACGTCGGCCAACGCCTTGGCTCGATACGTTCTAAACCACTTCAAAAGGGAATCCTAATACAAGGTACTATTATGGTGACTACCATAATAAAGATAAATCGCCCATCGTCGATGCTGCAGATTGCAGATGTCTAGAAGCAAAATAACTAAGGCGATGGCCAGATCCAAGAGCGCTTTGAGTTGCGATGATCATAACCTGAAAAATAAAGCAATCCTTATAAACTGATAACACGCAGTCAACAAAACAAAATGAAAAAGTACCTTGGTACATGTACATACATGCATACCTACATACGAATAGTGTAAATACGAGCCGAATAAAAATAAATAAAGATTCAACTAGAACTGTTTACGCTATACCGTGTACCCTATACAAACACAGTGAAACCTCTTAAAAGTGGACAGCCACGGGACCATCCTTTTTTGTCCGGTTATGTGAACTGCCCACTTATAAGACCACATTTTGTATAGGAACTTAGAAATTGTTCCCGAAAATTTTTTATTTTTTTTTTTTTTTTTTTCCCGAGGGTAGGTGAAAATCTTCCATAGACACTATGAGAATAGCAAGCGCGTGCTCATAGTAGTGTCAGATTCTTACTGACCAAAAACACCTCCCTTCGATATAAATTTGTTAGATACTGCAACTAAGTTATACTACTTATCAAGCAATTTTTCTATCACGAAATATAAACGTTTGGCAGGTTACTTTCCAATGAAAGATCCTGCATATTCCGCAATTTAGATGCGGTTAATCCTTATCTCGCCAAGTCGAAAGGTTTGGTCCTTTGTAGTCGGCGCAATAAATTGCTCTCATCCAAAATAAGTAGGACTGTATTATTAACATGTCCGATTAGTCGGTTTCTATGTTTTCGCGCGAAGCTTCTAGTTTCAGCTTCGATTGTCGGAATTCCGAGATCCCTGTGGATATCGTCGTTTCTAGCATACCACGGTGCTTGGACAATTTCTCTAAGCACTTTATTTTGAAAGGTCTGTAAAATATTGGCATTTGTTTTCTTGGTACAACCCCAAAGTTGTATACCGTAGGACCACACCGGCTTTAGCACTTGCTTGTATAAAAGCAGTTTGTTCTCGGTACTGAGGTGGGAATGTTTCCCGATCAGCCAGTACATTTCTCTATATTTGATTTCTAATTCTTTACGTTTCATTTTCACGTGCGAATTCCACTTCAGCTTTGCGTCAAGTGTCATTCCCAGGTATTTGGCTTCATTTGCAATAGGAATTCGGGCCAAATTTATAAAAATTGGCAAGTCATTAATTTTTCTATAAGTGAAATTCACGTGAACAGATTTAGTTCCGTTAAGGGCGATCCGCCAGTCCCTCGTCCATTCATTTACTTTATTCAATGCGTTTTGCAGTTTGGCAGTCGTTTCCTCGATTGTTTTACCTACTGCTAGGATAGCGGTGTCGTCGGCAAACGTAGCAAGCATAGTGCCATCTTCTTTCGGTATATCACGAGTATATAACAGATAAAGAAGCGGCCCCAGAACGCTTCCTTGCGGTACGCCGGCCGAAATTTTTTTGAGCTCTGAGTATTCGTTTCCATTTCTAACACGGAAGAGTCTATTTCCGAGATATGAATCCAAAATCTCGTATAGGTACACGGGGAGTACTTGTCGTAATTTGCATTTCAAGCCATCGTGCCACACCTTATCAAAGGCTTGCGAGACGTCAAGAAATACGGCTGAGCATATCTTTTTTTCTTCTAGTGCTTTTTCGATTACGTTAGTAATTCTATGCACCTGGTCAATTGTCGAATGCTTACTTCTGAACCCAAACTGGTGGTCAGGGATTAGATTATTTTCTTCTATAACCGGTTGGAGACGCCTTAGTAATATCCTCTCGAAAATTTTTGATACGACTGGAAGAAGCGAGATTGGTCTGTATGATTTTACTTCATATGACGGTTTTCCTGGTTTTAAAACCATAATGACTTCCGCAACTTTCCATTGGCTCGGCACGTGTTTTAATCTGAGTGCAGCATTTATAATATGGAGAAGCTTAATAAATGCTCTTCTAGGTAAGGCTTTGAGAATTTCTCCGGTAATCAAATCATAACCAGGAGCTTTCTTAGGTTTTAGTTTCGCGATCTCACGTTCGAGTTCTCTAAGCGTTGCAGATCTGCGCGTTAAATCGTCAGATGGTGGAACTACCATCCTTGTGAGGTTGATGTTGTCATGAACCACTTGACCATCGTTCGGTTTAAAGGTTTCTTCCAAATGGGCGGCAAAAATATCCGCTTTTTCTTTATCTTCCCTTGCCCATTCATTTTGATTTATTTTAAGTGGCGGCGCGGGGATTTTGGGCCTTTTGGTGCCTTTTACGGCTTTCCAAAGGGAATAATTGGAATCTTCCCGAAAATGTGATTTGTCAGCTAAACAGGGTGTCCGCCAATGGGAGATTTCATTGTACATACACACATATATCTTTTTTGAACAAAATAAATCCCCATGTTGTGCTGAAAGATCTTTTCGAAAATGAGAAGAAAATTAGAAAGCTTTTAGCGCAAAATTTCAGGTTCAAGATTCGTGTATACTGCACGTGTTAAAATTAAGCTCCCATACAATATTTCTCCGCAGTACGCAATTCATTACACTTTTATAAAAATTCGGCTGGTTTATTGGCAGAATAAATTCCGACTAGTGTGCCCGTGTGAGAACTCTCGCAACAGAAACTCCAACCCCCAAAATCCAAACTTCCAATATGATTTCCATCTTTCAACTCATGGAAACCATTTAGGAAGTGATTTGGTTTTTTTCGAAACTTTCATTTTGGTTGATATATATATGTATGTACGTATTTGTTCACTACCAATTGCATCAATAGCAAATAGGTATATCAACTGAAATGAACTTTTAAAACAAAAAATACTTTCCATATGTTTTCCATATAGCCAATATATCAACCAATATGAATTCATTTGCATCAGTTGACAGATGGAGATCATACGGGAAGTGTTTATTCTGTTGGGAGTTCATTTTGGGCAGAATATTTGTTTTGATTTGTTTTTTTTAATTTGTTTAAATTTATAAGTTGAAAGTGAAATTCGTCACTGCTCCAGGAAATTCTCTTTCCTTTGACACCTCATTTCTTAAGACTACTTTAGTGTGAGAGCCGCAAATGGTACCTATATACTACAGAAATAATATAAATATATATGATTACACTTTTGCTGGGCTATTTCAAAAAAAAAATTAAATAACTTCCCATTTAACTTTCTAGCGACTATCTCGGTGTTACAAACTATAGCTCAAAATGAATGTACCCTATAGAAAAGGTATGAGTGGAGTGCAATCCTTAGAAAAAAATCAAGCGTTGAATAATAATCCGTAAATGTCAGAGTTTCGAACACGTGCACTCCGATCTGGGATTTCTTTTTATCTTGTCTGCCTCTGCAGCACACAAACATACGCCAACCGCAGTGTCGCGTCATTCGTGGATTCACCAAGATCAACTTTTTCACGCACGTTATATTCACTTTTGATCTTAGTATATGTATATACATATGTATGTATATAATGTACATGTGTAATTCCCGCTTGGAAGTTTTTCTTTGAATTAGCGTTTTTTTTTTGCGTGTCTCCTTAGCCACGCCAAATCGCGAATACTTTTACTTATTTTTCTTGTGACCCAATGGATAAAGTGGACATGGAGCACGAGGCGAATCCTATGTATACATACAACATATATACATATGTAACTATCCTCCACAGATGCCAGATTTGTGCTAATATTTCAATGATTTGAAGCCCTAGCCTGGTTAGTGTACTTTTTTACGACCCACTCTCTGTGTTTTTTGTTTTGCGTCATTGAAAACATCCACAAAATTAGGATTTTCGTGAATGTTTTTTTAATTCAATCCAGACCTATGGAACTTCCAAGTTCTCAAAAGCATTTTTCAGAAATTCAGAAAATTTCGACAGTGCAAGGTCCTCAATTTTATCCGGTCTTCGTACGGCCGGCGCACAGTGCTTCACTTAGAACCAGATTTTGGGACAAAAATCAAAAAAACATGTTTCTATTGTTATGTAATTTTGAATTTTAATTAATAAACAAATATTTTGGAGCGCATTTGTTATAAATATTTGACAATTATAGATTATTACACTTTATTAGGAAATATACAGGGTGTTTTCAAGTAACTCATCAATACTTTGGAAACTGATTCTAGGGTATAATCGAAGAAAAAATCGTTTTACAATAAGGGTCTATCTGCAATGTGGACATCATTTATCGAGGATTTAAGAAAATGCTTACTTACTACAGACATTTCATTTAGGGCTTAGATTTTAGAAGAAATAATACTCTTTTCAACTGCACTTAAATAAAATTGATACCTTTTTTGGCTTTCCAGAAATTTTATTTTTAAGTCAATATCATTAATATTGCCCATAAATTTGTTTGACTTTCAAGTCGTTTTTGTGCAAAAAATGCGTAATAATCATACAGTTTTATTATTTTTTCCTTATGAATGAAATAATTGTTAGCAAAAAAATTAGTAATAAGTATGCTGAAAAATCTACGGATTTCATGTTTGTCATATTTTTCCATATATTTACATATGTACATATATACCCCATTTTCTAGAGGCAACAATAGAAAAAAATAGATTTTTTGTAATAAATGCCGTTTATCTTTCCCAGAGCATTTCAGTACATCAAAATACGTGAAAATATATTCATGGATTTAATTTGACTTGGCTGCTTTCGCTGCTTTATGCCATACTTTAAAAAAATCAGCATTTGTAAGAGTTTGCCGTGTCCCAAACAAATTTTTTATACTCATACGGCGACGGAACAATCCAAATAAGACGTACACACATCCACAGGTAATTGAATAAACAATAACATAGAAAAAATTCATGTTGTGTCCAATTGACAATCTTTCTAAAAGCCTTTGAAAACTTAGGAAATAAGTGTATGAAACTCAAGCAGTAAAACGAAAAAATATCTACTTAAGTATTTAGTACATACCTTTATTATTATTCTCCATTATTTACACTACCAAAAAGTGTTCAGTTTTAAATTAACAGTACAAATGGAAGAGGACTGAAATCAAGCTAAATTCAATGCACTTTGTCTACGACACAATCACTCAACTTTCAACGCAATGTCTGTCTTACCTGATGACTGTATTTAAAAAACACTAACGGAATAATATTCTTTGTCTTGTTGTGATAACAATCCAATTCATCGTTATTCTAAGTTTACAATTTCGTTTTTTTGTTTTTTTTTTTTTGTCCCAAAATTTGTTCTAAGCGAAGCACTGTGCGGCGGTGGTAAGATATAGGTGTCCCGTAAGGCAAAACGGATAAACCTGCGTTGCACAGCTTCGATTCTTGGGAGGCGTATTCAAGGAGGGGTCTGACAAAGGTTATATAAAGAGGTTTTGCATCGTAAGGGTTCGAGAACCAGTGTTTTATGAAACTAAGATAAGAATTGGCCCTGTGTATTATTTGATCAATGTGACAGCAGAAGTTAAGCTCCCTGTCTCAAATAATACCAAAGCGATCTTGGAGTATGGAGTATGGAGGACACTGAGGGAACAGGCTCATTTCGAAAGTAATAAGTTCTGAGGGGTGGGAGGAGGCGTTTACGGAAGAAGGTTATGGATTAAGTTCTAAAAAGTTTTTGTCGCACCATGTATAGAATGCATTAAGGTCGTTTTGAAGTAGAATCGAATCGGTGGTTAAGATATTACCTCAATGATTTTCATATCATCCGCGTAAAGACAGATCGGAGTCGGCCGTACGTACGACTAACGACCATTGTTAAAACAAAGATCAGTGGACCAAGATGGCTGCCTTGAGGAACACCCGAAGTGGCATTAATGGGGACCAAGACTGCAAATCTGAAAAGGATACTGACGTTTCTCTAGGTACGATCTCACCCATGAAATGAAAAGTGGTGGAAAACCGAGGGCTTTCAGTTTAAGGTAAATAGTTTGGTGACAGAATTTATCAAACGCCTTACTGTAGTCGGTAGTAATGACATCCACTTCCTCTAGGGCTAGCAGCGTTTTAGAGACGAATTCGGTTAGTTAAGTCGTGGTGGACCTACCCACTACGAACGTCGTAGATAATGCTTTCGAAGAGCTTGGGGATAGAAGAGAGTTTAGCTATGGGTTGGAGTTGGTAGTTTGATGTCATTTTTCCTACCTTTTTTATGGATAGGGAAAATAAACGAGTCCTTCCATAACTTTGGGAAAACGGCTTGCGAGAGTGAGAGACGAAATAGAGTTGTAAGGGGCTGACACAGAGCATTTACACATATTTCTTAGAATTATGACGGGTAGGCCATCGGGACCGGGTGAGAAATCATCTTTGAGCCTATTAATATACAGACTCTGCGCCCTACGAACGAACTACAAGATCAAAAAATCAATGTTATGGAAAATGCCCAGCGCAGTCCCCAAATGTTCTTGAGAGTATGGAGAGTATGTCAAAAAGGTTTAGAGAAGTAAATATCTACCGGGTTACAGTATTTAATTTTTTATTTTTTTTTTTTTGCTTATAAAATAATATTTTTGTTTTTAGTTTTTGGTTTTGGAATATATTTACTTATTTAAGAAAAATAACATAATGAAATAAATTTAAATTTAATTAGTTTTACCACAAAGTTCTGTATTTATTTTAAAGTTGCTTTAGTTTCGGCCAACACTGTATGTACATACATATGTCTAATGTATGTATGTTATGTAGGTAGATACGTTTTTCTTTTTAAATTTACACACAAATAGTAAAAAAACGTATTTTAACAAAATTAACACACATGGTACCTACATATATATGTATATATATGTATGTAGATATGTTCTACATAGGACCTGCATACATAATATGTATATATGTATTCTATATATACGACTATGTATATATGTATGTTTATAGGTACTATGTAAAAAGTAGTAGGCAAGTCTAGTTAATCACATTTTATAACAAGTAAATTTTTTTTGTTTTAATGGTCCTCTTTTTATGTTTTCTGCTGATGCAATGCAAACCATGATCATCATCATCACTATCATCATCATCGAACGATCTAATGGAGCATGTCGTCCAGTGGCCCAACGATGGCGGTTTTCAGCTACTGTGCATTTGTTCGACCATAAAACACAAATCCCCCATGAAACGATTTTTCGCTCCCCACCTAACCCATATAATATGTATGTTTGTATATATATTTTATGTATGTTAAAGTATGTACACATATGCGTTTGTAGCACTCCTCATCCACAGTGCAGAAAATAGCGGGAGCACGAATGAACACGATTTGCAGATGTGCGTGAATAAACTGGATAAATCAGGAAAACAAGTTCCCCTCTCCATCCCCACTCTCTGCTCGAAGATCTTGAAGAAAACAACTTTTTTTTTCTTATTTTTTGTTGTTGTTAATGCAAATAAAAGAAACTCTGAACGCGTGCTCACTACAGTCACAGTGCCTGTTTACGAGTGTGGTGCTATAAGCTATAGCTGGTCATTTGTCGATAGATACCACGTGAGGGTTGCCTCTTTATTCGGAAATTGCATTTTGCAATGTTTATATTTATGAAAAAAAAAAAAAAAAAACAAACAACAAATTCAAAAGTTATTTTTGCCCGAATAACTATTTAAAATATCAACAACTCCCGCAAAATCATAGATTGACTCACATATACCTACAGTGGTGGAAAAAATAATAGGTGTACAAAAAACGTTCAACTTAAATTCTCGCTCATACTAAATTACTGCAACTTGAGCTTTGAACTTTATATACCGTTATCTTTGAAAAGAACATTGGCGATCCACTCTTAAGAGATCTCATTAAACATTGGAAAATAAAATAGGTGTGTTTATTACAATGACAATTAATTTAATATCGTTCTAAGATTATTACAAAATATTGACAGTAAGTTGATTTTATTTCTATTTTCTTTTTCCTACAAGAGAAATCTGTTTCTTTCACAATTTTCGATGAAATAATGGGCCGAGGCAGACATTGCACAGATGAAGAGAGGAGCTTCGCGCGAAAGGAAAAACGTATAAAGCTATTGCGATTGCGAAATTAATGAGCTGCTCCGAAACACAAGAGTCAAAAGAAACAAGGGGAAGAAAAAAAAACGTCTAAAAACGAGACCGTCAGGTTGTGAGGATGGCAAAGAAAGACCCGTTTGTTACCTTCACAGAATTAAAAAAGGAATTGGGTTTGAATGTCACAACGAGAACAATTAAGAATAGGTTAATAGGTTATAATTTTTGATCCTGAGCCGCAAGGAAAGCACCGTTCATTTCCAAAAAAAAAAGAATTGGCTGTCGACGACCAATTGCAAACATTTTATGAACATGGTCTTAAAAATTTTCAAAAATATTTTATGGAGCGACAAATCGAGGGTTAATTTATTTATTTTTAAGCGGATCTGATACAACAAATCTTTTCGGTCGCAGTGTCAGCCTTGGGGCAGGATCCAGTCAATTAAAATTAATTTGAAGCGGATAGTAAAAGCCATAATAAGGAATACTAAAATAAAGAATTTAACCCTAGATTCACAAAAAAAACATCAAACACGGTCGGTGAAATATAATGGTATGGGTTATTCCTCCTAGCATGGTGTGGGGCCATCATTTTGGATAAATGATTCAATGACGCAAGAAAAATATATTAAAATCGTAGAAACCACTATGCTGCCTTATGCAGAGGATCACATGCCATTGCTATGAAGATTTCAACAAGATAATGGCCCCAAGCATACCTCAAAAAAGGCAAAGTCATAAGTTCCAAGAAAAGAAAATCACTGTCCCCGATTGACTTGCACAGTCACCTGATTCAAATCCAATCGAGAACTTCTGGAGCGATGTAAAACAAAACTACTGGCTAATAAAAAAGCTTCAAATAAAAGAGAATTATAGAATCAAATCCCAAGCTGTCTTGGGAAAGCATTTCCGTAAATAAATGTCACAAACTTGTGGAGTCCTTGCCTCGTCGATATCAGAAAGTAATGAATTATAAAGTGAATTTCAGTAAATACTATGAATACACAAATATTTCAGTATTTCTAATTTATTTCTTGAAAAAAAGTTCATTATCTTTAAAAGAATACACCTATTACTTTTTCCACTAGTTTAAGTTAAATTTATTTAATTTCTTTCTTGAAATTAATTTAAAGAAAATACTTTTTATGTGTTAATAACACTTATGTTTATACTTAATAAAATAACTGATAAACGGGTACCTAAGTAATCTTGGTTTCTATATTTTCACTTTTATAATGTTTTCTTACGCACACCTATTATTTTCTCCACCACTGTATGTACATACGTACATACATACATACATCATACATATTTGAATCGATAACACCTTCTATTTCGGGCGTCAAATGCGCTATGAGCGGCTAACTTATAATCGCCTTAAGTAGGTGTGCTTTTAATTTTCTTTTCTACGCTTTTGCTTTTTCTTTGTATAGGTACCTAGTTTTATAAGAATTACATTACAAAGAACTAGTGTGCCCGTGCGAGAACTCTCGCAAGAGAAAATCCAATCCCCAACTTCCAAACTTCCCATATGATTTTCATCTGTCAACTCATGGAAATCATACGAGAAGTGTTTATTCTTTTGGGAGTTTATTTTGGGTAGAATATTTGTTTTGATCGATTTTTTAATTTTTTAAAATTTATAAAGTGAAAGTGCATTTCGTCAGTGCTCCAGGAAAATCTCTTTCTTTTGACACCTCATTTCTTACAATTGGTTTAGTGTGAGAGCCGCAGATGGTACATACATAATATATATGATGATATGAAGGTGCATTATTTACATATAATACTTTTGCTCTACAGGGTTATAGCTTATTCCGATGACATTGCTGTCGCTAATAATGGAACATATCTTCCAACGATTAGACAACAGCATCCCCCAAAAATTAAATAGTCCTCAGCTCAGTTTCTCAGATCACGCCAAATATCTAGGTTTGATTCTAGATGCTAAACTGAGCCGGAAATTGAATGCACTCGAACGAGTAAAAAAATACCCTGCCGCTTAGTATTATTATAAGAAAGCCTTAGGCTGTAAATGAGGAATCTGTCCTCAGTCTATGTCCTGGCTCTACACTGCGGTGATCAGACCTTTACTTATGTATGAAATTGTATTCTGGTGGACAGCACTAGACAAAGTTATCTACGTAAACATACTCAATGAAATCCAAAGAACGGCCTGGATCTGCGTTATGCGAACAGGAATGGATCCAAGACGCGGGTATCTTTCTTGCCAGCTCAACCTGGACCTGTCCATAAGACTTCAAGACCACTGTCGTGTCTTCCAGGCAGATGGATATTCGTGAATTTGCTGAGTGGCTGTCGATGAAATCGATGTACAATCTTGAGATTTTCATTTACACCGATAGCCAAGCAGCTAAAGCACTCGAATAACCAACTGTAAGATAAAAAAATTAGTTAGGCACTGCCGCGTATCTCTGAACGAGATTTCGAGCAGATGCATGCTCACGCTGTAATGGGTGGCTATAATCAACCATTAATTCTTGGTGTTCGCCACGAGATGGCGCTGTCTTTTTGACTTTTGCGTGTGACCGCGAAAATTAGTATGATTTTTTTCTTGGTAAATCATCGAACCGCGTGGGAAGCAGTCGCTTTCTTTTCTTTTAAATATGATCCAGTGAAATAAAGTTGTTCAATCACTAAAATAAAAGTGGTGTTTGTTTTTCTGGCATTTAATGATAATTGATAAGTGTCCGCCGTACACTCAATCATTTTGGTCCTTCGAGCCGGATTGATAGTTGGTGGATTTTTAAGAATGAACGTGTTCACTTTGTGGATCTGGAGCAATATGGTTAACCCTCCAGTCTCTAGAAGAGCATATATGTTTTTATTTCAGGAAGAAAATTACATACTTCGGTTACAAAGTCTGTTCTGACAAAAGTTATAGTTTTAATATAAAACATAAGAAATTGCTAAGACAAAACGTAGTTATTTATATGTATGCATTGCATAGTGATAAGTTTCGCAGGTTCCTTTTGATTTTCATAAGAAAACAAATTACTCTGTAAGTATCCCTTGACTAAAATGTACAAACCATACATCCTTGGTCTGTCGGCAGCTTATAATTTGGCATTCTATTTCTCTTTCTTTTAAAGCATTATGTACAATATACCTACATACCTACATATGTTTAGTAGAAATTGGTCATAACTCATAACAATACCTGATTAAGGCCAAACTCTGTATAACTTTAACTTAAAGTAATTTGCAATCGGTTACAACGATGCCGGATACAACGATGAAAATGGTTCTTACATTCCTTAGCTAGTCAAGCCAAATACAGATATGTATATACATGTATATTTGAAGCACAATAGAAATATAAAAGTTTTCAAACAAGAGCTTAAAATTTTGAGAACGTGGAACTTCCCTTGTGAATCTTACTACAATATAACTGCTGGCTCCCAGGTCCCGCAAAGGAAGTTTGCATTCCGAATGTCCAGCCCACGATACACTTCAGAGTTTTATGTGTAGTCGGACGCACCACAAATTTGCTCAACCACTGACAAACACACTCCCATAAAGGAAGTTGATGACGAGACGAGTTTTATGTAGTTTGTCAAAGTCCGGGTACTATTTGTCAATTACTGCTGACAATTGGTGTCGAAATGTAAAGCAGATGAAATCCTCTTGAAATATTTAGTTGACGGTGAAAGCATTTTAAATCGTACATATCTACCGCAGCTTATGGCGCGGATGGAAAAGGGGATAAAATTGCCATTCATGCCAAAATTACACCAGATGAAGAATTGTTTGTGGCTCGCATATCTTTCAAGGAACAGTTTTATTAATTTTAATTTTCCACGGCATTAGTCATTCTGTTTCGCATTAGCTCATACGAGTACGCAGGGTTCGTTTCATTATTTTCTTCATTTCATGACTTTACAATATTACTTTCTTTTCCAAAATCGAAAAACACAAATAAAATGTAAGAGTATCTTGTTTCTTTCTCAGCTCTTGTAAATAAATCAAATGCTTTGAGATTTAGGTTTTTATAGCAATCTGTTTGTAAAAAAAAGGCATTCCTTCCTGCACTTTGAGCATCACAAAACATAGCGATAGCCGAACACAAACAGTACTAACAAAATTAAATAAAGAACAGTAGTGGAACTTTTTTAATTTAATTGCATCATGTATCACCATTAATGTCATCACGAACATACATACATTATGTAACTTGAAAGAAATTAAAATCAAATATTCGCTATAAGGGGATGATTGTTCGTTGCCTCAAGATTTATTGTATTATTTGCGATCTGATTCATTGCGTGAGGAAGAAATCACTATTGTACCGCTGCGTAACGTTACTTTTACTTGTATACCGTACGCATTTAATTACTGAGAAACATGGGGACAAAATATGAAAATGTTAGATTGCGTGGAAAAATAAATGCCACTAAAGTCAGCTCAAGCGGATGAAGATATCCTTTTTGCTTCGAAAGAAAAATCCTTTGTAAGATATTCGGTCCCGTTTGCGTTGACGCCAACTGCACATTGGGCTTTTAAGATGGCTAGGACATGTAGAGCGTATGGACATCAACGCTCCGGCTCAGATTCACTGGAACTGGGAGCGTTTCAAAATCCCGCTTTTTAAAATTCCGTTTTTTAGGAAACGTGCCAAAAAGAGTTTTAAAACACCATCTTCTAAAATCCTGCTTTTTAAAATACCGCGTCTTAAGATCCCGCTTTTTAAAATCCCGCTTAATTCCGCTTTGCCCGTTTCTGAGAATCCCACTTTGCTAACAAAGAAATAGATAAGTTCCATTAAAGATTAAACGAAAAAACCGAAAAATTATAAAAAGAGGAAAATATTCCAAATCAGGTTTTTTGAGTCGTACGCCCTCAATATAAAGTTGAACTAAATGCATAAAAGAAATTTGTTTGTTCCATTCATTTATCAATGTACATATTTAAATACTATACCTTTGACACTGAATTTTTAAATGTCTCTATTTGGTAAAATTATATGACTATTCTAGATAAGACTCACAGATACATTTTACTTTTCTTACAACTTCATCCTTTTTTTTTAAATTTGTTTTTTAAAGAAAAAGTCATTTTGTCAAAAGTGCCCCAGGTACGGGGCATTTTTGACGACAGCGAGAAGTTGAGACCGGATTTGTGGGTTGTGGGAGTTTGAATTTGATTTCACTCCTTAACGTTTGTCGCGGCGTATATTTCGATTGAAAAATGAAACCTTCGTAAGAGCTACTTCCATTACGCGAATCTGACGAATCTTTTAAGGGGTCCTGCTTTTTCATATGCATTATCAATGTGGTTCTAATTACCCCATATTTTTCAGCTGCTGATGTTGGCGTTTCAAGTTTTTTACGTACATATGTCTGAAATAGCCCTCTTCAGCTTTTCTTCCTCGATTGCACTCCTATTTGTCTTTCTATTTGTTTTATCAAAATTGTTACCAAACCAATCAAGATCCAAATTCAATTCTTAAAAAAAAAAAAATAACTTCTGAGTCTTACTTCATTTATTTTTTCAGTCCCGAAATGAACATTATTAATTTATCTTATTTGTTGAATTTGTATATTTGTTATATTATGTTTTTTGGTTGTGGAAAATACTACTTATTAATAAAAGGGAAGTGCAAAACAATACCTGTTTTTATTTCCCTTATTTCCAACTTTTCCTATAATCTCGCTTTTGCAATGCAAAGTATTGGTGTTTATTTTAAAAAGTGCCTTGCAAACAGTTGCAGTGAAATTTCGCAAACAAATACTTTTCATTGCAAAAGCGAGATTATAAAAAAACGGGAATAATATAAACGGGATTATGAGAAGAGGGATTTTAAAAGACGGGATTATAAAAAGCGGGATATCGTACCCAACCCAAATTTAGACAAATATTTCCAAAAATAACTTTCATCTATTTCTAGACGCAACAATTTTTCACGGTAACAATTTTTTTCTTAAACTACGGTGATGAATTTTTAAGGATTTGAACAGATTGTGTACATGCAATGTAAATTTTATTAGGCGTGTTTTTTTTTAAATCTGTATAGACTCAACATGTTTCTGCAACATCTTTTCGATAGTTATCCAGGCTAAGGTTTTGTTTGTAGGTATTTTCCTTTAAAAGTTTTTTTTAATTCTATATACATAGAAAAAAAACACGACTATTGGAATAGAAGATGGCTAAGTCCTTAAAACGTTAGAAAGGCAATCTAATTTCAAACTTTTAAAATAAAACATCGGGGTTAGATTTTCGCAAAACATTCGCTTTTGAAATGTCATCATAATGTACTAATGTACTAATAACTCATCTATCTTCCTAGTTGCAAGTCAGCATGAACGAAATAACGGTCATGTAGCTAAGGCACGAGCCTTAACAAATGATTGCTTCATCTAACAAACATAATTTTTAATCCCCCACCCTATCTACATTTATCTACACTAACAATACATACACACGAGTATTCTACGTATAGAGTAGTTAGTCAAACTCATACAGCTTACTACCTTTCATCGCTGTCGTATTGTGTAATTACTTCGTCAAAAGGTTGACGTTCTTAATATTCGTTTTAATGGCAGCAACATATTTAACTGTTTAATGTTGCTCCCATTTCGTGTACCTAAATTATAGTGATTCAAGAAATAACTGCAGAAAAGATATGCGTTGCTGCTCATGTAGGCGAAATCCAAGTCATTTCACAGAATTGTGACTTTTCGGACTTTGTTATTGCTACTATGTTTGTACTGTAAGGCTCTATGCGTGGAATAGACATAATTTATACGAGCGCTAATAAAAGATCAAAATGAGTTTCAAATTTGTGTGAGACAATTTGGTACGAATCCCATTCCGTGGAAAATTTTAAAATGGGTGAAAACTGAAAACCTACTTTAATTGCGCTTGCACAGCAATTCGGGAAGTTTTTTTTTTTGGATAAGCGAATCTGGTCGCTTTATCAACCATCGCTGATGGTAGACGTAAACAGAGCAGAAAACAGGATGATAGCGAGCACGACCGTGATGGAGATGTGGACTGAAAAGTACAGTCTACGTTTTGGTTTGTATCTTTATCAGCGTATGCGACGATGGCAAAGTATCTACTCTACACAAAAACACGCGAGCGCGCGCCTCAATCGCAAGCCAAAGATACAAACCAGTTTTGGAGTAAAGTAGTGAGTGGAAGTGGATATGTGCGCAAGTAGTTACACCACCCGATTGCAAACAAGTTTTTGACTCCACTTTCCGCTGCGATCCATGCACTAGGGCATTCGATGTCGCACTGTGCTTTGCAAATACGAAGTCTTGAAGTTGAAGTTGAAGTCTTAAGAGCAGGCAGTTTCTTGCCCCCGCAAAAAAGAAATAAAGAAAAAATAAAAGTTACCCACACTACAGGCATAGGAAGTGCCTGCCCTGAACATGCTTGTACCTACTTGTACTCGTATTTTCGTTAGCAGTTAGTAGTAAGTACTCGTATAGTCGTATCTTTAAACGAATCAATCTGGGGGCTGGAGCCGTGGATGCGGGCAATGTCCTTTCAAACCGCAAGTTCTATTTTTATTACTTTTTATCCGGCAAGGGCTTCGGTATCAGTAACCACCTCTTGAGCTTGGGACTGACAGCGGGCTTAAGGTACAATTTATTTAATAACATATTTTTGGTAGGTGTACCTACTACTATTTTGCTTTCTTGTTTTATTGGCTTACTGCCATGTTTTAATTATTTGCTTGTGGGTATTTCAAGATAGCCAACAGGCAAATCACATCCAATCCGGTTTAAAGAGCCAGTTGCTGCTGTTTTTTTTTACCGCACAAGTTTCTGTTTGTATTGTACGCTACTCGTAGATAGTACTGCGAATGCTGATGCAATTGTTGGCAGCTACAGAATTGGGCGGAGTACGGTCGACTTTGTACTTTTGGACACTATACGTCATGTGGGTGTGTTCAGTGCTGTGCCTAGCAACGCAACGGTTCGAACGAGTAAGTACTTCGCCCTTAACAATTTGCTACTTCTTGGGGATGTTTCCCAATAATTTGATACACACTGGAGCGTTTTTCTTAAGCAGACAATATGCATTCATTTTTTATTTAAATACATATAGCCAAATGAGCTAAGCTCTTTATTACATGCATGCGGGGTTCCCCGTTTTGTAGACGCAAAGCATGTATTACACATAAGTATATGCAATTTATGGCTTAAAAACTGATGAACAGCTTTTTCCGGTCGCCTCGTAGATTCTAATGCGCCAATGCCCACTATCAAATAAGCTTCATGAAGGTCATTAAGCAGGAGAGATAAGCGATTATTTATAAAATATAATCTTAACAGTATTGAACAAAAAAAAATTGAGAGAAAATTAAATTTAATCAAACTTTGTGTGTACAGTCACCACACCACAAGCACTCAGGTGATATTTGCAATTCCATGTACATAGATGTTTCTGTACATATTATGTGTGTATTAGCGCAATTACGTGTTGAAGAAGTATTTTTTCCTGGTTAGGCTGTTTGTTGAAATCCACTTCACTTTGTTTTTTTTTTTTGCTTTAATTGTAAATTAAATGAAGTGTCAATAATAGATAGATAGACTTGCAGACATTCTTTTATTTATTATATAGAAGGTTATTTCGATGCTGACGGAAAATATTTTGGATTTTAAAATTAAAAGTCGATATTTGTTTACAATAAATTTGTATTCTGTAGAAATTGAGCTATTAAAATCTGTATGTTCACAGAGGCGTATCTTGGGTGGGGCAAGTAGTGTACATGTCCCGGGCGCCTTTTTAAGGGCGCGCGCAAAACCGCCAATTATGAAATTTAAAAATCAAAATAGAGTAGAGTCGCCTGTTCCCGAACATCCCCATCCCCAGTTCTCGAACACTTTTTACAAAAGTCGTTATAGGTAGGTATTATCGTTAATTTACAGTTTCTGGTTTTCGTTACAGCACATTTATACGTATGCATATTCCCTTTTCACTTACCTTAAGTACCTATCGCATTCATAAAAATGGATCTTATGTCAACAAAATTCTGAATTTGCTAATGGGTTTCAATAAATGCGGTCGGATCTGTTTTCTTTAAAAAAAAAGTTTCAGTGAACGTGTGGGAAAAGTTGGTCCCATTAGTGCATGAAGTTAATTTAAATTTTTTTTTCTACTTTTTGTCGTTTGCTTGCAGCAAAACACTCTTAATATAAAAGAAAAACCGCGATTTCAGAACATTTGGTTTTTTATGGTTGAGATATAGGGTGTGTTTAAACGGACTTTATGCAGAGCAGTCATTTCGAATATACATACATATGTTAATTTTATTTCGCAATGAATGCTATTCGTCAAACTTTGCATGGAGTGCGGACTGGCTACGGTAATGGCAATTTTATTACCGACAACCGTTCACTTTCTTACCGACGTTTTTAGTAATACGAAAAACTAAAAATTGAAGATAGCTCCCGCCGGATTCCATAATCGGCATGAATAATAAAGACTATCTACATTTTCTATCTTCTTCCTAAAGAATTTAAACATACTTTAGCAAACCACATATTTCTTAAAAAAATGACATGGATTTGATTTTGATGAGAAGTAAGATCCTCACTGCTATTTTCATAAAAAAATAAAAATCGGTGATTCATACTATTCATGTCGCTTTTGTTTTGTTACAAAAGCTATATGAGTATGTGGTCTGGCGTTGTTATTTTGGAAAACAACCCAACATCAACCTTTTTTGACATTCCAAACCCCTGCGAAAAGGTTTAAGGGGCGATGTTAAACCTCGATCTCTCCTGTCGCCAATTGCCTGTTATCGCTATCTCCAACCAAGAATTGACCGTCGTAATGTGAACAACTTTTCACTTGATCATTGAAAACGAACGGATCGAATCTCTCCATACAACGTTTGACGTTTCAGATCGCCGAGAAAATCGTTGCGAATCTGGTGCTTTTGCTGTGGTGTTGGCTAGCATTATTTTTTACTGCCAAGAACTTTGAACGTTGAAAGTGCAGAAACAAACAAATAGAATCAGAAATAGTGCGGCATAACATCCACCCTTGGATCGATCTTATTTCCGGCCAAAACCAAACGACAGAAAGCAATGCAATGCAAACGGGACAGAACTCCAATCTTCTCTGGTGTTGTCACAAATCGAGAAGGATAAGTGTGTATAAATGTTCAAGTCTGGACTCGACGCGTATCGTCAAAAGTCGCCAAAGTTATTTAAAGCGAATCAAGTTGTCGTATAACTCCGCTTTTCAAGTTCAGCCCCAAAAGCAGTTTGAAGATGGAGGATCTACAACAGGCGGCAGAACTTCAAAAGAATGGTATTGGCACAGAGTTGACCTGGTCACTGCCAAAAACTTTGAACGTTGAAAGTGCAGAAACAAACAAATGATGAACTAACTTCAGGCACACGTAGACTACACAGATCATTACAATGGAAATAAATGTAAATACTAAAAACGTTGAACTTTATAAATGAAATAAATGAAACACGACATTGGAATGCAAAATATTACAAAACAAAAGCTTAACGTAAAACCAAAAAAGTATTCACCCCTGTCGTGGAATCCGCCGGATCGGAGATTCCCTTCACTTGTTCGACTCACTTTCACTTTAGCTTAGTATCGTAGAATCTGCCGGGGAAGTTTCCTTACCGACGTAAATGTCGAGAAGGAAGTGTCTCTGTCAAGTAGAATTTATGACAGCAAAGTGAATTTGTGTTTTGAAATTGTCCTTTGGTTTTTGCAATACAAAAGAAACATAAATAAAAAATAGTAAAATAAATAGTATAGCTCTATTCCTGGATTCATCAGCTGCAGAACAATCTTCAGAAACAAAAATACGCGCATGCGTAGGTGGAGCTGTGGGACAATTTAACTACCAAATAAACGTGTTTTCACATACATTTGTTCTTTTAAATTTGTTTAAAAACGGTTTAAACTAGCCGGTTATCAAAAATGTGCAACTAAATAAATCGAATTTTTCATAATAAGGGGCAATTGGATCTAACTCGTATGGAGAGATCCGATTCGAACGTTTGCCACGATGCCGTGAAACTGGATGATTCACTTCGCCGGATTCCACGTAACCGATGCTCAAATTACAGTGATTTTTCCCCCCCGGCGCATTCCACGATAGGGCTGATTTATTTATAATTTTTTATTCCTTAGATTTTTGTTTTCACACCGCCTTTTCAAGTGTCAAATCAGAAAACAGCTGATTTCGAAAATATAAAAAGGGATGTAGATAAAGTAGTGTATCCGGCGGATTCAATGATCACGGCAATAGATGAATGTGAACCGAATGAGTGAAGGGAATCTCAGATCCGTCGGATTTAATGAACAACCAAATAAATACAGAAAAAAAACGAATTTTTTTGCCCACTGGAAAATAAAAATTTTACCAGAGCGAAAAAAAAGTATCCAGATCAAAAAGAAATTAATTTTTAAGCCCAAAGGAAACTATTTTTTGCATAAAATCGAAACGAACAATTTGTTTCACTGTCACTTTGCTCTTGCTGTGTTTAATTCGACTTCGAGCGTAGAATATCTTGCTAGTGTCAAAGTTGCTGTTGCTGTGTTGATTTGTTTCCACCATTAATTGTTTGTGTTTGAGTTTATTAAAAGAAAAAAAAAATATTTTTTTATATGTTTTGAAATAAATATTTCAATAATTTCTTTAATTTTTAAAATTTTACTTTTTTTATACTTTTTCGTTTAAATTGTTTAATTTTTTGTTCATTCTTAATACACACGTCTGACAATTTGTTCTTCGTTAAAAAATATGTAATCTTATATAATCAGTAAAATTTCTTTTTTGAATAGGATAAAATAGTTGTATGCGTATGTGTGTGGTGTGTGCCAGTAGGGTTAGTATAATATTGCTGCAGATTGACATTTTGTATTTTCTCTACAGTTACACAATGCCACTGCCAAAGGGAACTGTTAAATATTTAAAAATAATAGATTGCCACGTAATATTATTAACATTTATAAAATCAGTAACTTTTCTCATATATGCATATATATACATATATATTAGGTATATAATTTACATCTAAAATTAACCCCTTTGTCGTCACTTTTTTGTTTTTCTTTTTAGATAATTTAAATTGTACATACATATACATACTTACATAAATACAATGCGAATTTCTTAATTTCTGTTTCCTGATTTTTTGTTTGATTTGATTTGTTTTTTATATATATATAATTGCAACAATTATTTTTTCAAGCCTTTTACTGTACAAATATTTATACATACATATATATAATCCAATTAAAAATAAAATGATATTACGCTAATGTAAAAATGTTTTAAATAATATAACCAATCGATACATGAGATCATTTCAAATGTTAGTATTATAGAAAAAAAAAAAACAAATAATTAAATAAAAATAATAATATATTAAATAAAACAAAAAATAAGCGAATTTCTGTTTTGGTGTACCGCCTTAGGCAAGCTCCGCTCTGTTGTCAGGTCAGTCGTGTACAATGATACTTGCTGATTGTTCCTGTTCACATTGGCGGGTCGGTAAAGAGGAAGGTGATGATGATTCATTAGTAATGACGGCAGAGGTGATGTAGGTATCTTCAAATCCTGTGGAAAGCGGCGGCAACAGCCCATTAGCTTCTTCTAAGGAATGCATATCAGATGTCCGGCTGTTATTGCATACCACTGGTTTGCGCTGGTTGTAATATTCTGAAAATGGAAAGAAAACATTCATGGGTTAATCATACGCGATTGAAATATGTAATTATTTTTTAATTGTGACGCATTAACCCTAAACGGCTGAAATAGAGAAGAAACTAAACAGAAACTAAGTACAGTCGCATTGGCCTCGGACAGCTGATAAGCTTAATAAGCGATAAGCGAGCGGCGAATGTTGCAATGCGTTTTGTTGCTAGAAATCGTGCCACAGTGTCTGGCGGCAACTGTAGAGCGCTTATCGTATGAATGACAAAACATCTTTTTATTAAAAAGAAATACACTTTTATTTGGCGCGCATTTTTCGTCATAGCAAAAGACAAACACGACTAAACATGTTTCGTATTGGGGGCTTTGATTTGTTGGTCAGCAGGAGACACCGCGATAAATACGAAACAAACAAATAAGAAAATCAAAACAAACCTCACAAACACAAGCGCAAATAGCGAATAAGGACGCGGAGAAGGCACGATTGCTGAACCAGCCAAAACGCAATTGGAAGATAAAAGACTTGATTTCGATTTCGTTTCACGACGAATGATGACGACACTATTGCCAGAGAAAAAAATTGGCGGGAGTTTTAGATTTTTTTTATTTATATGAAAAGAGAAATCTTCATAACGCATAAAGATAGTAAATAAACGAAGGTAAGTGTAGCCAGTTTATGTATTATAATATGAAAACAAACTCTACAGAGGAATGTGAAAACGGGTTAAAAAAAAAATGATGGTTCGTGGCCTTGAACAAGAAACCCGGAGAATGTGCTGGTGGTACTGTACCACTGACTGGCCGGCGCGTTGATGGAATCGATCACGCATTAAGCCAGAATAAATGTGCTAACGAGAAGATTGCTTATAGTGTATAGGGCACTTAGGCCTTAATTGAGCGTGATATTTTTATTATTATTCTCGATCGACAAAAAATTGTATCTTCCTGGACATTTTTTTTTTAATTCTCTTATTAAAAACCAATTTACTCATAAAGTACGTTGGAAAGTTGGCACAACACAGAAAAGGGTGACATGTGATATCTTCGGGTTATTTAGTTACATACTCTTCAACGCAACTGCTGCTTCTAGTGTTCGCTGATCGGGGGTCTGTTCTTAAGTTTCACTATGCACTGATGTGTTGCAGTGACATAAGCTCATCAACCAGATGATACATAGACATCAACGATGTGATATGGCAAGATGAGGGTGGTATGGCATTACTACATCAGCATCATCGGTCTGGTGACAGATGTCGCTTTTTGTTGAGTTAACTCATGCGTAAATATTCATTTATAAGAGATCTAGTTGCATTTCAAAATATCAAACTTATACCTACGACTACGAGTACTCGTCGTCGGATTACAAAATGGATACCATATGCACATAGAAATAGTGCAGTTATGAAGTTATAGTGATTGTTCGTAAGTCCCACTAGTACATTATGTTATATACAATATACATACATACATACATGTGTATGTGCAATGCACTATTATAGAAAAAGTTAAAAATTATATCTTAGCACTTTTGTTAAACAGTTTCTAAGAGTAGTGATATTTATTAAACAAATTACAATTGATTTAAAATATGCTGGTTGTGACTCTGGGCGGAAATAAGACCTTTGTTATCATTAGGTTTGTGTGGGTCAGTGTTGTTGGAAAAGTAGGTGCCTTGACACCAATTATAAAGTTGGTTTTATGACCGAGTTACGCTTTTATATTGTGGAATGCACCGTTTCTATGACGAGACAGTCAACGTAACGCAGAACAATAATGCATAAGATGCCGGTTTAAGTGTGTATCTTAAGCTACAGTTTAAATTTTTAATTCAGTGTACCGAATTGAAAACGAGGATATATACATACATACATACATATGTAGTACATACTGTAGGCACAGCAGATTTCTTGGGATGGCTTTTGAAATTTAGATACCTTAGCTAGTAGATCTTTTGAAATTTCTGCAACTCGAGAGCACCAATACGAAGACGTCGCACATAGGACAATTTGATCAAAAACCTGCCCAAAAGTCAATTTTCTGAAAAGTAAAATTGAAAACTAAAAGCTTGGTATAGCGGGTGCTAAATACAAATGGGTCAATATGTTGTACTTTTTTTTTGTAGATCGTGTGTTGTGATAAAATGAGTTCAATGTTACAGTTACACATCTACTGCATTTTTATTTAAATGCGTGCTACTTTGGAAAGTGTTATTCAATAAGTGACATCGAAGTGTTGTGATAGAAAGCTAAAAGAAATTATATTGAGAATTCTGCTTCAGGTATATATTTACAATTTCAATGGAATTTTGGAAATATTAGGCGGTTTTTTGTTTCAATTCGAGCTTAGAATTATTGTTAGTTCAAATATTTAAATATTTCTAAAGTTAATGCAACAAAAATTGGTTGCTCCAACTTTACGGTAGAGATGTAACGGATAGTAATTTAGACGGATTCCGGTTACGGATATTCGACCGAACGAAATGCGTACTGCGACGTTTTATCCCGAAAAAATATTAAAATAAACTTGAAAAAAAAAATTCGACCAACCCGTTAGCTGGATTGAACAATGAACAAATCCGGCAACCAGCCGGATACCAAAAGACTTTTTGGCGATGTGACCAGCGCTGCCACTTTGCTACGATCGTAGCAAAACTGCTACGCAATATTGAAAAAATCCAAATTTGCTGCGCACTCTCCCGAAATAATTCAATTTTGATACGCTTTTTTGAAATGAAACTCGAACTGTCAACAAGAATTTGGAATTTTTAAACCTGTCAAAATCACAATCACAAATCACAAAAAACATGAAACGAACATATTTTCAAACTATTCACTTCCAAGGCACCAACTTATGTTACTGTTCTGTCGTGCCCTACAAAGGCAGTATTCATTTCTTCGGATGTGTTTGCATTCCACTGGAATCGGACTGGAATCGCAATGGTTTTATTATACCATCTATGCAAGTCCTTCCAAAGCTGTTTATTTTTAATAAAGAATTAAGCGATTTTGGTTTGACGTCGATCAAAAACTGCATATTATGGACTTATTGAGTTTTGCTACGCAAATTTGGTACGGGAATTTTTTCCTTAGTGGCAGCACTGGATGTGACGGATATAAAAAAAAAAAAAGAGCCAAATACTAACCGGATATCCGTTACATCTCTACTTTGCACAATTTTCATGCAATTAGGTAGGTAGCTACTCCACTGTGCGTGTCAGCTCTCTCTTTCTTGCACAGTCAAATGCTTAATTTGGCCGCAACTGAGAAATAGTCAGATTTGACATTTTAGTAAATCTGACGAGTGCCATATGGTCGAACCGATATCTTCTATTATAGTGCACATGTATTTCCAGCTCCAAATAGAGACCGAAATTGTTTAATCGATCGCGATAAATTCATTCTGACACTTCACAAAAAATCCATTCATTACAACGCGCTGTGAAAACCAATCTGAGTGGTTAATTTGACTGATTGGACCTCACGTGATCCATCGACCTTCTTGAACAAAAAATATCATCTAACAGATTGTCGGTTCGAGATGTGAGTGGGTGCTTGCAAAGGCAACTTTGTACCAAACTTGATGGTTCTCAGAGGAACAAAGAATGCATTCATAAATATAGGACACGACGTATAGTGCAGTTATTATGGAGCGACCACACAAAAAATAAACAAATAAATGCATTCTAACTGTACCTACGAACAGTTACGTATAGCTACCTGCTGAATATAAACGTTTTCATTCTGTATTCAGTCGCCGCGCAATCTATTGAAATCGCGCCATCACATACATATGTATATGTATACACAACCATACATTCATATGAATGTATGTAGGCATGAACATATTTCGATTTTGTTTTGGAGCAGTTTCTCTGTTAATTTCATTCTTTTCTTGCATATGAAAACGAATTGATCTTTCATTGTTTGTTTACACGACACGCTTCCTTCAGCTTTTGCGCGCCTTTCCTTAAATAAAGTCACACTTAGCTGTAACTTAGTGAATAATTCTTATTTGTTATTATTTTTTATTCCACTGCGTAGATCTTTTTTTTTTGTTGTTCTTTCTCTCTCCCTCTTATGAGTAGGCACCTATATTCTCTATTTACAATTGAAATTTTTATTGTTTGGAGGGAGCGGTTTTTAATGGAATTAAACTGCAGAAATAGACAAACGGAGGCTTCAATTGGGGTCATCTATTTATTTATTGTGCGCAATAACAATGAACCCATGAATTATTATCCTCCGTTCCGTTTCCTTTGGGGTGTCGACTGCTGTAGTCGATAGACATGAAGTGATGCAGTACCTATCTACCTACGAAAAGAAATAATTTGTAAGCGCTCAAATTACATAACCCCACACCGCACACTCGTTTAAAGTTTGAAAATAAAATAAACAAAATTATTTTCCGTTTTTTTTTTTTTTTTTTTTTCTTAATTGAAAAAAAAAATAGATTTCTTATACTGTACATACATGTATGTATGTATGTAAAAATTGACCTTCAAAAGTGAAAACGTATGTATGTGGGCACATTCGTGTTTCAATGTATGCGACTTTACTACACATTTGACTTCGTACTCGAACTCCATGCTTGTTTTTTTTTATTTGTTTCAAATTGAATATTATTCCACCCATGATTTTTCTTTGCTGTCGCGAGTTCCGAGTTCCGTCCGCTTCGCAATCCGCATCAGAAAACAAATGACAAGGCAATGCACACGCGCGGTAAAAGGAAATAAAATAGTTTGAAACTAAAATTAGCTTAAAATCAAGTTTCCCGCCAAAATAAACTTACAAAAATCCAACGAAAAAAAAAAAAAAAACAAAAATCCCAAAATCAAATCATATATGTATAAGTATGTACACTTTGGGCGTGGCGGCTGAGGGAGGAGACGGAGCCCCCAAGTGGTGTGTGTATATGTATGCATGTGTGGACATTCTTTATTGAGACACAGAATAAATGTAAATGATAGTATAGTACTCAGCCAGCAGTACATTTAACATTTGGGTCTGACGACTTGGAGGACGGTCTGTTGGGCAGTTACAAAATTCGTAATGAAACATGTATGGTCGATGGTCGATACCTGCTGTGTAGGTAGGTCACCTTCTTAATTATTATATCACATTATTTGTGTAAAATGAAAATATACAAATATCATAGGTATTTGATACCTAAAAGAAATAACGAATGTATGAAAGTACACACATATAATCCATACAATGTAGTAGGTTAATTCTATGGCACTTTGTTTTGCTTTTTTCTTTACTCAATTCTAATTATATCTATACAAGGTTCTTTTATTGTTCCTGTGTGTATGTGTATACACATTTCTTTTGGCACAGCGCGTGTTCGTTGGAAGGCAAAACCATAAAGAAAAAAAAGAAAAACATTGTCAAGCACATGAGTGAACGAGAAAGAATTAGAAATATAATAGAGAAACAACAAAAAACAAATAAATAAGCTCTGACGTAAGTTGTTGTTTTCGTATTTCGTCGAATTTAGTTTTTTTTTTTGTGTTTTCAATATTGTGCAGATTTTTTGGCGGTTATGTTATGTAACATACAAACATATCTACTAATAATAATTCCACTCGGTGTTTTTTTTTTTTTTTGGTAACAAAAAATCTTGGCCAAAATAAAATGGTTTTGTTTGAAACATTTGAATGCGCGCAATTTGTTCGTCAATGAAAATACAGTCGAACTCTGCGTAAGTTTACCTAAATTATGCATAAAACGAAACTACCTACATAATTGTATTTTACATTACATGTTTTACAAGAAGGTACATTGCTTGTTTTGTTTTTTGAACAATTGTATAACAATGTTTTTTTTTTTCTCAAAACTTTCCCATAAATGCCCTTTTTTTACTACGTTTCTATTATGTCGCTTTGTTGCCTGTCCTAATGTTCGGTACAAATCTTGCAATTTACACTAACTTCCCGATGAGCTAGAGACTTTAAACTTTAAACATAGCTCAAACCTGGATGACAATGCAATAATAACTCGCTTATGTCTGGCTGTTCGTTAGCGTTCCGTACGGAGCTCCGAACACATTATAAAACCTGTAGATATGCAACGTTTTTCTGGTGTTCTTATTTCTGTGACTATATGTAGGTATATAATATAGTACTTAAAATTTATAAAGTATAAAATAATTATTTTTGAATAAAAATAAATTTTTAATATTATGTATGTACATATATGTATGTACTACGTTTTTTTTAACAGACTCTAAAAAAATAATTTTCCCTAGCCCCATACAGGGTCCTGAAAATTTGTGACTGTGAATTTTGAATACCTATGAAAATAGGCACTTGTTAGATTTAAATCGAAAAACGTACTGAACACATTCCGATTAGCGGACACATTTTCGGAAACCAACTTTTTTCTCTAAATTCGCATACAAAATGCGTTCTTATAAATGACACTCTCTTAAACGGATGCGGGCAATTTTTCTTACTCATTTTAAATAGAAAGTCTCTCATAAACGGGCGCTTTAAATTAATAAAGAATTATTTTTGTATACAGTAAAAGTAAAACCCGGATAAGTACATAAGCAAAACGGTCCAATGTCATGATTTACGAAAAGCCACTTAACTGCTCAGAGGTACTTATCCACGAACAACGCAAGCTGCGAAAATGCAAAAGATCTTCAAAACCAAGAATCGAAAAGTGACAGCCAAGAGAAAACGTCAAAGTCTTACTATATAGAGAACTCACCAGTCACCACATTATGCACTAGTGACTAGTTTAGTGGGCACCGTAGCGCAAGTGGTTAGTGCGGTCTTGGGTTCGAATCCTGCCGCAAACACCTAAAAAGTTTTTCACAGTGCCCACCTCTTCCGAATACCTGACAAGCATTCAAGAGTATCATTTGTCATGTAAAGCTTCCCAACTCGCCGTTCGGAGACGGCAGAAAACTGTAGGTCCCTTCCATTCGTGCAAAAATATAACGCGCACACACAAATGGTTGCGGGAAGCTAGGCTTGGTTCTACCTAGGACTGCTGAATCCAAATATTATTATTATTATTTTGACTAGTTTATTACCTTTTAAATAATAAATATTTAATATCAAATGTTAAAGTTTTTTTTAAAAATGTTCCCCTTAACTGGACAATGAGTGTCCGCTTATGGGAGTTTTTACATTTGAACGCAATTAACGTGCACGTGAACGCGCTGCGGATCTAAGATGAATGTTAATGGCTAAATTTATTTTATATATGTATTTCAATTTCAAAAATATGGAACGATTCACAGGGCTTGCAAATATGATTGAACATTGTAAGTTATCCCACAACTACCAATGAAACTACTAAGTAAAAAATAATATTACCTGTTTTTCTCTATTTGAAATTGTGTATTTTGTATAGAAATTTTTCAAATTCGCATAGGTCTTTGGACTTTCAAATCACAATCAACTAGAGGGGAAACTCAGTTGCACACATCCTGTTTAGAAAATAACTTACATTAATGGACACCTTTTTGGGGGACAAATTTTTAATGACCCCCAAATTTTTTTTTATTTTTTACGACCAGTATCATAAGCGGGCCAAACTCCGGTCCCGTGGCTGTCCACTTAATAAGACAGAAAGTCTGCTATCAATCGTATGGTTGTTGAAGCAAACGCAACGTATCAGAACAAAAAAGCAAAACCACAAAAAATAAGTATGCAAATCAAAAGTGATTGAACGTCAAACAAAAACAAGTCAGTGTTCGCTGTGAAATAAATGTCTAATGTCCTAACTCTATGTGTGACGTCCGAGATAACGAGAGTAATATCGATGTTTGTCGTTGCTTATGATTCACAGTTCACTTCACAATTTCTTTAGCTATGACTTATCCTACCGCCGCGCCAGTGGTATGACTTCACAGAAGGTCTTTCTATGAACTCCATTCCGTGCTGTGTTGCAGAGAATCTTCCGTAATGTTGTCTTACAATAAATGGGTGCACGAAAACACCACACGTGTGTTTTCTCACGCTTTAAAGATACCTTTGCATGAATGCATTATCTTGATCACAAACAGCTACTAATTCGGAATGTGGAATAATTCAAACAAGCTTTATTCTTTTTTTGAACCGTCAATCGAGATTATTATGCGTTAGCATTAACAATTTTGAATCAATTATTGTTTAGACATTGCAGTTTTAATGTTCACTGATCCTGAAGTCCATGCCTACAATTCCTGTAAATAAAGAATTGGAACTATCAAAGCGTTTTGGTGAATATTTCGGGACAAAACCACTCATAAAAAAAATAATACTGAGATTTGGGTTTGTATTTTTTCGCAGCACTGTACGTGACAGTAGCTTATTTGACAGACCTTGTATTACAATGGAATCCGTTTATTATACAATTTCACTTGATTATGTACGCGTTCACCACATCATATGAATATTTTCCATTTGTTATTTTTGCTTTAAGAAATGTGAGTTCCATATGACCGGATTTCACTGTATATTTGAAATAGAATCAAGATTGTCGGATTTTGCATTTTGGCGGGATTCGTTTTTTTCTGATTGGAATAATAACTCGCACATTACCTAGGCCTACTTGGCGCGTAAACTATTCTATGTTGGCACATACATAAATATGTATGTATGCATTTTCGGTCGTCCTTGTATCGGTCTCAATATTCCCCCTTCCGGCAGGCATTTGACCTTTTTTGCCGCCAAAAATTGTACATAATGTACCTACCTACCTACCCTACTATTAAATGGATGACGGAACCTGCCGCCTTTTTGTGATTGCTTCTTAAGAATACATATTTACGAACAGCAGGTTTCCTTATTGTCTGTGATTTCAGATGACTGTACATTCCAATTGGACAAGTGAAACACTTTTAATCGGTATTGTTAATTTCTGCTATGGGTACCAGCTGTGACGTTAGAGATTAGAAAAAAAGAACAGTAGCAACACGGTCTTTTCTCCGACACGAATGGAGATGGAGATAGTGCTATCTTTAGGGCAAGTGCATTAATATGATATTAACAACGAGGATTAAAAATAATATTAAGACTGATTATTTAATATTTCTGAATCAGCGACAACCTGGGTCACATTCGTGTCTTTTTTTGATGAACACACAACGAGGCAGGCAAGAATATTGTTAAAATTAGTTATACAAAGGTAGCGTTGCCATCTGTCCGGGTCGTGTACTCTTTGTCGCGTATGCGGAAAACGTCCGGGATAGTTTTTCTAAACTTTCCGGGTTTTCCATTATTTATCAATTAAAATATTTGGCTCATATTTATCATTTATTATCAATAGAAAAAATGTATTGTAATGTCCCAAAATTCACGGAAGATTTGATTTTTTTCGCCATTTATGCAGTAAATTGTTGACAACGAAATAGACAGCGTGATAGCTGACAATTTTTGTTAATGCTACACGAAAGAACAACGCGTTTCATTGTATCTACTATAAATTAATTATGTATTTTGTTTTTTATATACTAAAATGTTTAGATACTTTGAATTTAATTTAAAAATGTCCATAAATTCTTTAACTTTTGTGATAGAATCTGTATTCTGGAGGTCAATGAGTGTCTTACACGTGATACACTGGGCTCTGAGGAACGATGGGAGCCAACGTATTAAGCAATAAAAGAATTACTATATTTATTCCGAACAATTGTTTATTTTATTTGAAAGAAAGTAAGAAACGTTGGCCTATAACCATGCCTTCAAAATTAAAAAAAAAAAAAACAAGAATTTTGATTTAAATGTACAGTCGAACTTCGATAACTCGAACCATCATTTGCCACAAAAAAAATTCGAGTTATCAAGACTTCGAGTTATCAAATAAAATACAAAATTGATATAAATATGTATTTATTTTCGAACATAACACAAAAAACGTACAGGAACATAATTATTATTTAAAATAGTCGGTTAAACATGACTGAAGTGTAGATTTTTCAATTTGATTAAAAAAATCAATGGAATTTAAACCATTATGTACACATACAGAATGGGTTGTTTTTTCATTTGTCTTTAAATATAAACGCGAAATGCTTAACGAATTTGCAACCAACTCGTTCGAAGGTGGTTGAATCAAATCGTCATCCAAATCTTCCTTCATTACATCACTGTCGCTGTCGTCGTTGTTGTCGAGCTGTGCAGATTCGGATTCATATCTGAATATCTCAACAAAATCTCGACTATTTTTTAAAAAATAAAAACTAAACTTTGAGTTCGTATCGACCAATATACCAACCTTATAGTGTGTGTTCTAACCCCTACTAACAAGAAATTTGACAAATACCCTTACTCACACATAACGAAACCACGATTTTCTACATGTACATATATATACTAGGTCATAGGACATACAAACACAGTGCTCCCGAAAGCGATGCATTATATGTAAAACGAACATGTAAAAAACATGAAGAATTTGAGAATTTCCATTCAGAATTCGACTTATCGAAGGTGACGCCAAATAATCACTTCGAGTTATCAAGACATTCGAGTTATAGAAGTTCGAGTTATCAAATAAAAATTACATGTAAATTTCAGTCTTGGCGCTATTGCCAACCAATTTCATTCGAGTTATCAAATATTCGAGTTATCGAAGCTCGACTTATCGAAGTTCGACTGTATTTATTCATATACAGTACGCCCTCGGTAAAAGCAACTGATAAAAATTCGAGCAGTTGCGTTAATTGAGGTTGTTGCAATAACCGAGTCACAAAAGAGTATGAAAAATAAAAGAATAATATTCGTCGTAAAAGTAAAGAAAAACAATATGTATATTTAATTCTGAGAGAAGTAACTGTAAAATAACTGCCCAGTTATAGTAAAACCAAACACCAAAAAATAGAAACAAATATAAAACGAAATAAGAGATCATGTATGGAAAGTTGCGTTTACTGAGTCACATTTTTTTTGAAAAGTTGCAATTACTGAGTCACTAATGGTAAAAATTTGGGTGTTGCTTTGACCGAGGTATTGCGTTTATTGAGGGTTGCTTTTACCGAGGGCGTACTGTAGTACACAAATGTACAAAGAACAATAGAGATAAAACTGTAGATGTTACGCGCGTCAGGAGTGAAACTTCTTAGCTGTAATCGTGGACAAAGGAAGAAGAATTTTTGGGACGAGGGAGATATTTGTCCATTTTGCACCGAATCAATTTTTGGCAATTTTAATTTCTAAAAAAAAGGTTAGGAACATTTTTCGAGTGTCCGTTTTACCGCACCCATATACGAATAACGAATACATTGGGTGTCCAAACCTTGCAATGTCAACCTATTTCCGTCACAGAAAAAAAGAAAAGCGTCTATACATAATATAGGTACAAGAAAAAACTTAAAATTATGAAATATGCAAAAGGCAATTTATACATTTGCATGCATTTTTATGCATTTGCATAGAAATCCGGGCCCTACGATATACATAACACATAACTATCAAGAAGGTTAGTTTTCTTCAACAAGTTTTTTTTTTCTAAAGATACATTTTTCAGTGATTTTATCCTCTTGTACTCACAAAAAATTATATTTGCTCGATTCAGCAAAATATCAATTATTTAATCTTTCCATTTTGAATTGAATTGAACTGTTATTAGACTTTTTGGGGTTCTTTAACATTTAAATTTAAAAAAAAATGTTTACTTTGAAAAAGTGATTTTTTGGGAGCACTTGTGGCAACACTGGCAGTTGTCATTTTTGATAGTTGCATGTTGTGGCGCACATGCAATTAATGGTGGTATGGTAGGTACCCTACTTGTAAAGTCCTACACTTCACTTCATATCAAAATAAGTGAACAAATTATGTACACTGTCCAAACTTAGAAACAACAATTTTTGCGCGCCTCTTTCATTATTTTACGCGTAAATCCAAAATCACGGTTTATACATAATTCAACGGGCTGCGTGTCCGTGAGAAAATGAAGGGGAAAGTTGACCGAGTTGAACGTATTGAATAAAATACATATTACAAAATAAAAAAATTACCTGCAACAGACGCTTGTTTTTTAGAGTAGGGTTTTGGCCGTTCACCATTACTGCTGCACTTTGGACTTGTAGTATCCACAATTTTTCTCGTAACAATTTCCTCTGGTTTCAAACTATGAGAGTTAATGTAGTCAACGACTAGTATTTCATCACAGTTCACAGAATCGGAATCGTTCTTCTTGTTGCTTAGTTTCTTTTCATATTCCCTGCGCTCCTTTTCTATTAGATTCTCCTGCCCCAGTCTTGATTCAGAGCCATTGCTTGCTGCGGTGGTGACTCCACTAGTGCTGTTTGGTAATATATCCAACAAAATGAATCTGTCCTTAACTTGCTGCACATTTTGGTTTTGAACCTTTGTGAAGGCGACGCTGATTTCGCCCTTTTCCGGACTACCAAACAAATTGCACACAGCACGACTTCCCGGGCGGATAAAAATTGACGCGGGGCGGTATGGCTTTTCGTATGAAATTTGTCCACTTGGTTTAACTTTTATGAAACCAGCCATAGCTTTTTATTTTTGAACTTTAAAAAATGTTTAAGATTTTTCACACAATTTTTTTTGTTTTTTTTATTTCACATACAATAATTGTAGCTTCAATACTTTTTTCACTTTTTGCACTAAATTAGAAATAAAAATGATCTCGCGATATCCACTCAACACATCCGACAAAGGCAACTACTCGACTACGAATGTCCATGTCGACTCGAAAGACGAAAACCATTCCCATTTTCCATACCATCGATGTTTTGTTCGAATGACTCATGTGTTTGTGGAGTTGTCATGTTGATGTCATCCTCGAACTCGGTCCTCGCTCAGTTTTCTTCACGCACACAGTAACAAGCAAACATTCGTTCAGTTTAGAAGGGGAAAAGAAAAGAGTGCTGAATGTTCGGAAAAAAATATTTACAGAGCTGCCGAGTTACTACAATTTTGTGTTTTTATTTATGGCAGACTTTTTGTATTGAAATTTATGTTATCAGATAATAATCGATATACCTAACATATATATTTTCGGATAAATTTCGTACTCATAACAAATTCCAAAAAGTGCTTATCAAAGTGTTTGCTTATAATTTCTTGTCTATTCAGCAGAGAAAAAAATCAGACAGATTTTTACACTGGTAAAATTTTTATTTATTATTAAAGTATTGGAATGTGGTACTTTTTTTTTATCACTTGCAAAAGAATTTGCAATTAAATTCTTCCGTAATATTAAAGACAACTGTGCGCTCTACGCACAAGGAAAAAAAATTAAACAAAATAGCAAAATAACGAACAAGAGAAAAGTTAAAACGTCAAAAAGAGTCACGAAAAATTAAATTTACACATCGACTTTTGAATCACGACTCACACTAGTGCGGAAGAGAAGATCGTTGAGATAGAAAACGAGCTGCCCGGTGAGTCGCGGGTAGAATTCTCCGTGACTCTTTTTGACGTTTCTCTTTTCTCTTGTTTGTTATTTAGCTTCATTTCTTCATTAATACCTAGTACATAGCCTCCAAAGGTACTTTCTTAGCCCACCACTTCAACAGTGAAAAAAAACAGATCTGTCAAATTGCGCAAACAAAAACAGAAAAAGAGTCTTGGCTCGTGACTCAAAAGTCAACGTGTAGATTGAGTCTTTTCTATCTCATCATTTTTCTCTTTCGCACTCGTGTGAGTCGCGTCTCATAAGTCAACGTGTAGATTGCGAATTTCATCTTCGTTTTTTAGTGAAACGTCAAATCCCAAAAATTGTACCAAAAACTATTTTACTGGGGCCGAATTACCGCATCGGTTAACGAGTTGCTCGTTATCGAAATGTGACGATTTGGCATTCATTTACTCAATCATTCGATAACAAGTCCAACCCACCCACTCGTTAATGGATGCGGTAATTCGCCCCTGATTTTGTTAAAGTATGTATCTACAGGCTACAGTTTAGAGCTGTTTTTTTTTATCATTACCCATCCAGAGTCGCAAAAAATTATGCTATCTTAAAATCACTGCAATTTCTGACCTAAGCCCTTATTGCCTGACGTCAAATATAATAGAATTCGGTTATAACAATACCTGATATAGCGATGAACCGGATATAACGATATACAGTGAACTCTCTCGTAACCAGACACTGACGGTATCGAGAAATTTGTCCGGTTATGGGAGAAAAAAATAGATTGACGTTCTTTAAAAAGGAAACACAATAGACATGTAGTATTCATTTTATTTTATAAAGGAATTCATTTTTATGTCATAAACACAAATTACCAAAAAATACTAATTTCTTTCTATGACAATTAAGCGTAAAATGACATACAAACACTTAAAATACAAACCTATTTAAAAATGCAATGGGATTTATAAATGCAGATAGTTGTTGGATAACATGTTCGCGGACAAGACAGCATATGCCGTCAATGGTTGAGGAAATTACCGGGACATGACAATTTTAGATATGTTAGGACAAGACGGGAACCCTGACGAGAAATACAGTAAACTCCCATATTCCGGCATTATTTGTCCTACCAGAGACAAATTTTCACTTCACTGGAATCATATCTTTATACAAAATTCGCACAATATAATATAAAATATCTCTCGAAATGCAGGAGATATGCGTGTGCCATTCTAGCATTCCTCACCGAAAATCACGTGTCCGCGAACGTGATAATGACGCAAAGGTACACTCCACAGTTTACATTTTTGTTTCGTTTCTTTGCAAAGTGTAAAGACGACGAAAACAAAGCAAATACAAAATAAAGTATGTAAAAAGTTTGCCATACGTAGATGTGTTTTGTCCGTTTAAGAGAGAGCGACATTCTATCGCGGGTACGAAAATTGGTGTCCGTGTCCGGTTATGAGAAAGTCCGGTTATGGGAGAGTTTTTTGTATGAAAAATCGTATTTATTTCGGTTCTTTGAAATCTGTCCGGTTATAAGAGGTGTCCGGTTATGAGAGGTGTCCGTAAGCAGAGAGTACACTGTATTTTCAAAGTGCCGGCAAAACTCTTTTTAACTCAAAGTAATTTGCAATCGGTTACGATACTTTCTAGAAGCACCGTACTTGCAATTTTTTTTTCTTATTTTTTTTATTTCTTTAATAAAATATTAAAAAGTAAGTAATTTTGTATTAAATTTCATCCTTATCGGACATGTTTTTATTTTTCTGGGCTTTATAGGGCTAGGGTTAAAATAAATTTCATCACATGCCCTGTTTTAATGCCATATCTCTTATCTGCAATGTCCAGTAAGTGTTGATTTTTGTTTGAAACAACCGGTGCGTTGGGATAGTTCTTAAGCTGTTGACGATAAATAAATGTAAATGATTTTCCTTTGTCCAAAAAATATAGTATAGTATAGTATTGAGAACTTTCCAGATATAACGATGAACCGGTTATAACGATGAGACTCTAAGGTCCTTTCGACATTGCTATAACTGATTTCTACTGTACAATACAGAATACAGTGGATTCCGCTTATTTGGGACACTTCGGTCCTGACCGATTTTGTCCCAATTAAGCAGCTGTCCCAATAATGCGATGTGACAATCAAGTAAAAAACCAATCTGTTCTGTTCTGTTCTTGACCATTTGTCCCAGTTAAGCGGTTGTCCCGATTATCCGCCGTCCCAATAAAGCGGAATCTACTGTACCTACAACTTTCATCGTTCTTTATCTCCAACATTTACAAATTACAATTACAATCCAAAGCAGTCTTCGTCAAGTCGACAGTACATTTTATCTCCCACCACACTGGGCGTTTTGTACGTACGTACACGTACACCCTACACCAGCGCTGCCGAAGGTGATACTATAGAATCCTTTGGATACTATTTCAGAGCTGGTGATACTGTGATACCCAAAGCTTAATAATGATACTCTAAATCAAAAACAAAAATAAAATGTGCTTTCATTGCACAATCATAATTCAATAAATAAATCGCACATCCCTTATTCCGAGCTGCACAAGTACATTTTGCTCGCTCTATTGCCTTGGTGTACCTACTGGCTCCTTAAGCCCCATTTAGATGATCAGTTTCAGTTTCAGTTGTCAGTTCAGCTGACATTTCAGTTAAAAAAGGTAGTGCATTTAGACTTCAGTTCGGTATTCAGTTGAGCTTTTATTTGCTTCTGGGCAGGTTAACTGACAACTGAACTGAAAACTGGTGGGAATCTCATAAGTTTCAGTTTCAGTTTCAGTTAAACGTTTCAGTTATTGAATTTACACAGCAGTTTAGCTGAAAGCGCAACTGATAGCTCAAGAGCTTCTGTTACACAGCCCATAAACGTAGATATTTGCGTATTCTTGGTTTGTAAAAGATGCCATTTTAAACACCGTTTATAGAAAATCTCTTGCGTCGACTTCAATATTTAAACTGATGAATTGAATTTTGTTTTCTAATCTTTTACACCATTTTTCTAAGGTAAATTTTACAAATAGGCCCACATACTCAAACCTAACTCCTTCCGAGATTTTAAAGGAAAATTGTATGGAAATTACGGTTTTGACGGGTATTCTAATAAATGAGCATGCTTCAAAACCTTCGTACACACAAATCATAGATTTCAGCATACTTATCATAGACTGTTTTTTTGTTAAAATAATTATTAAATAATAAAACGGTATGTTTATTAATTACGCATTTTTTGTAGAAAAGCGACCTGAAAGTCAAAAATGTAAATGAAACTGATTTAAAAATAAAATATGTACAAAGCCAAAAAAGGTAACAATTTTATTTAAACGATTATTTTTTCTTAAATTGAAGCTCTGTATAAAGTTTCTGTAGTAAGTATTGGCGAAGATATTTGCGTCAACATGGGGCAAATTAGGTATTTTCTAAAATTGTCGATAAATGATGTCGACATTGGAGATAGACCCTTGCTGTAGAACGATTATTTTCTTAGATTATACCCAAAAATAATTTCCCAGTCTTGAAATTTAGCTTGGAAACACCCTGAATATATTTTTAGAAAGACGAAAATGTGTTTATTATTTTATGATACCCATCGGTTGAAAATGATACCCAAAAATTTCAAATTCCGATACTCTTTAAAATTGGAAAACGACAGCACTGCCCTACACAGTCCACTTATAAGAAATCCAAAAGAACTGGGGAAAGTTATCTCTGCTCTCTGGCTTTTTTGGGGCTTCTCAGTTCCCATCCCATTGTTGACTGTTCTGTAATTCTGTATTCTGTTCGATGTCTGTTTCTGTACTGTAGTCTCTCTCGCCTGTCTCTGTCTGTACTGTACTGTATTGTTTAGTTCAATCTTCAATGTGCTAACTTACGTTCCACATTCCGCTGTTCCCCTCAATTGAGAGCTTCGCAAATCAGAAAGAACTCCGTCCGAATGGGGGGACATGAGAAATTGAGAATTGAAAACACGACACACACATCCAAGCAGAGCAGGAGCAGTGTTAGTTTAAGTGTTCGTTTCAAACTTTCGAAGTTGTATAGCATCTCGCTCGTAGCCCCAATTCGCTCTGAGCATGTTGGACGCTGTTTGTTTTTGTTTACGCACTTCAAGTGCACGCGAGGCAGCGTGGCGCGCGGTGATGATATTCACTATAGCTTTAGTTGTTTTTACAGCTTTTATGTTTTGGAAAACGTGCTGTTCATGCTAGCTGCCTCTTACTCTATTTCGTGTCCGCTCTGCACCCTTCGCTCTTCTAACGACCTAAAGCCTAAACCGGTTGTTTACTGTAAGCTCGTACATTTCCATTCCACTTTAGTAGTTCTAACGGATCGCGGAGAAATTTGCAATGTTTTCTTTTGCGTTTCTTCTTTGGACTTGCTTCGCGTGTTTCCCCTCTGTCTACTTTGTTATTTACTTTTTTTTGCCATCGTTCTTGGACGGGTGAGATTTTTTATGTGTCATACTTTTTCGATGTTCGCGTAGGTTTGTTGTTTTCGTAAAAAGAAAACTCGGTCGGTCGTTAACTTTGCGGCCGCGGCGTTGGCCAACGCCAAGTGTTGTGGCCGTCGAGGTTAATGGAGTATCTTTTCGTGTTATTTTGTTTGCAATTTCGTTTGCTGTTAGCATTTGTTGTTTTTATTTAGCGCGCTTCTTTCGTTGCGCGTTTTGTTTTGATTTCGGAATTTTGATTGTAAACACCGTAAGCTTAGAGAGTGACTATGTTATTTGTATTGGATTGACGACTTTTCCCTCCGCAGATAACGGCATTGGGTTGTACAACCTCCTCCGGCCTTGCAAAATGAATGTACACAGAACACAAACTTACATATGTATACGTACCTTCTCATATGGTAAACCGTTTTTTTTTTCTGTTTCATGAATTGCTTGTGGGTATTTTCTTTTTCTTTATTATGTACCTACCTATTTAGTGTTTTTTTTTTCTTTCTTTTCACCTGTTTGTATACAAAGAAAGACAGGTAGCCCGTTATGGACGCTCTTGGAAGTAGGTTAAAGAAATTTTGTTTTGATTCATGTCGAGTGGAGTGCGTTGTCCGGCGTGTTGTTATTGAATGTGGTGTGGGTTTAGCTTCGTGCATTTTTTTACGATTGTTTACACTACACACCTCTTGGTGTTGATTTATTTAGGAAGGCTTTCTATCGGTGGTAATTTTTGTTTTACGAGTAGATAGGTATGAATCATTATAAATGTTTATAAATTGTTTGAATGTTTGCACATTTGTAATTTTATCCAACTGCAGTTGGCTCATTATCATTGCTTGAACTGACAAATGTCAGTTGCTTTGAGTTAAGAATATTGTGGAAATTCTTATTTGATGTGCAATATGTGACAGGAAAACTGTGTACGTGTATGTTGTAATGTACAGTACCTACTCCGTCATATTATTAGACCCAAATCAAGGAAACAAATCAATGATCTTTTAACATTTTTTCCATTTTTTGTACAACTATTTGGAGTAATTTGGTTACATTTTGCGACAGGTTTTGTCTGATTTGTAATTTTGATAAAGGCTTCAATATGGTTCAATCTTGTTTTTAAAAAATAAAAGCATAAAGGGCCCAAACAAAAAATAAATAGGTACCCAATAAAGAAATATCTACGCTACAGGCTTCCAACTTATTTTTTATAAAAACTTATTTTCTTTTACTAGTTTTAAGGTTTTTTTTTATATTAGTACATAGATTATTTAATAAATTAATAAACAAGTCCAAAAAATTGCCATATTTAATACACACTTTACAATACCAACCACTTTAACATTGTTTTTTGCTTGGGTCTAATAATATGGCGAAGTACTGTATGAATAGGTAGTATATGTACATACACATGTATGTATGTATGTATGCATGGTGGGATTTTCTTCAGAAACATAGTGGAACATTTTTGCTTACTTAATCAGCCAGATCTTTGTATGAATGGATTAAGGAACAATAAGGAGGTATTGTCAGTCTCACTAGCTAGACCACCGCCTCTTGATTGGATGAGAGACCTCGTTTTGACTGAACAAATTGCGAACTTATTTTGAGGTGGTGGACTATAATTCCATAGTCAAATTAACTTCAGTCAAATTAAAAATTAACGGTTTTTTTTTTTGTATTTACATGCAATTTTTAATCTAAATTCGAAGTTATTTTATGATGCCACCAAAAAAGACATTACATAGGTACTGCGTATTGAATAATGTATGTAGGTATTTGACAGAAAATCTCATAGATATTCGAAGCCAGTCAGGTTTTATTAAAGATAAATGGTAAAAGAATGGCAAATCTCAATTTATCATCTGAGTTGTCTGGCGACAGATGTCTTTCAAAGCATGCCTACATACAGTCGACGTCCAATATAAGGAATTATATAATGCATGTACAAGCTTGCGTGGTCGCCGTTACGCATGCTGCTCGGGTTAAATCCAAGCTTGTGTCTAACATCTAAAAAATTGTTCACGGTTGCCACCTCTTTCGAATGTCTGACAAGCATCAAAGAGTATCATTTGTCATGATTGAGCTTCTCAACTCGCCGTTCAGAGTCGGCAAAAAACTGTAGATCGCTTCCATTCGTGCAAAAATATAAATACGCACACACAAATGGTTGCGTGAAGCAGGCCCAGGTTCACCCGAGCTGTAGCGCCACTTAAAGCAGCATACAGGCGATCAACTGGGTTGACAAACGAAACGTACAGACACTCCAACATGGTTGTCAACCTTGTAGTCAACATCATTTCCTTTTTAAATGGAGAGTGTGCCGGTTGTACTTGTCGGGCATTTTGGAAATATTTAAATTCTTTTCTTGCTAAGAAAATGATTTTGTTAGCATACATGTGTACGTACATATGTATAATCATCGATGAATGTTTGGAAAAAGAAACTCAAGAATGGTCTAAAGTCTTTTTTACTTTACATAGTTCAGACAGTTTTTTGTATGTACATTTGGAAAAACTCCAAATTTCGTAAAAGTAGACTACTCCGCTACTTAGTACAATCGATGAACATACGCTAACTGATTTTGCAAACTAGGTAGACAACCACACTCAGCGTCATTTTTACGCTTTTTCGGCGATGGGACCCGGGACCCCACTTTTCAATAAAACGCCGATTTTGACGCATTTTGAAAATATAGGACCCTTTTTTCAATTTATTCATATCATGTTTCTTTTACTTGTAAAACGTGGTACTTTACTCTTAAAACACACCCATTTTGTTCAACCAGTGATGAAATCAACAAAGTATTTTTGTTGGTCAGAATTTCCCTTCCGAAAACTCGTTCTGCATACATGCTTTTTTTATCTTTGTTATTTTTTTCCCAATATTGATTTTATTTTAAGTTCAGCAATAAGATACAGTTTTTCGAAAAATTGCATTTTTTCATACAAATATAAGTGGGACCCCTTTTTTGCTTCTGGACCCCTTTTTTGGACGCTTTTTGAAATTTGCTCGCGGCAACCCTGACCACACCACACACATTCAACTTGGTTGCAAACATTAGGCTCCGCCTCCAAAATATCAAACGAATTTGATTTTCTCTAACCATGTTGGTCCTACATAGAATTTGGTTGTAAACCTAGCTACAGACGACTAAGGCTAGAAACACACATGCGATTGCAGTCGCACGACTATTCAGTCGCAAAAAATAGAACATATAGCTTTCAATGTAAGTGCGCGCACATGAAACCTATCAATCGCAACGTATTATGTGCGCGCACTTCTATTGAAAGCTATATGTTCTATTTTTTGCGACTGAATAGTCGTGCGACTGCAATCGCATGTGTGCACCACGCCTAACATCGACATCAACATGGCATGTTGACGACTTGGTTGACAACCAAGTTGATCGTCTTATGCTGCTTAACCCTGGAAAGATAATCTGCGTCAAAATGACTCACTCGCGAGCGATACATACCGCTCTTTTGCTAATTACAGGTGGGCCTCACTCAACACGGGGGTTACGTTCCTGAAAAATATCGTGTTAAAAAAAATCGTGCTAAAAGAAAAAAGAAACCAGTGCAAAAGAGGAGTTATGTACGTTCCATAATCTCAAAAAAAAAACGAGGCCGTGCTATACGAAGTACGTGTAAAGTGAGGTCCACCTGTATTATGAATCACTATATGGGCGTTCGTGACTTTCCAGCCAGTAGGTATCCAGAGCAGAAAACTCACGTGTCATTGGGTTAAGTCTCATCAATTTGGAAATACTCACAACCCCGTGAATAAATTTTATACATGAGTGTCATTTTATACATCAAAATATGATTATCTTTCTAGGATTAAAGAAAGAAAATAATGCACAAGCTTTCGATAAATCGATCGTTGTTTTATCTAACTACATAATTACACCACCAATGTACATATTTCTTATAAGAAAAGATACATCAATCCGCATAGAAAAAATAACAGAAAAAGGGGAGATAAATGCGCAAACATGTCAAACTATTTTGTTTTTAACCAGAAACTGTAAAGCATTCGTTAAACCGAGCACACATTTTGTGCATCATTCGTAATATACAGCTATCAATAGAAAAAAATCTGATTCGTTATGTATTGGAAATTCTTTAAATCAGGTATTCGTTGAAATGGACGTCGACTGTATTTGTAAATTTCATTTGCTTTAAGTGGACAGTGTTTTTTTTATTTGTTGCTGGAGCGGCATCGTTATACTTAGCAATGTCAAACTTATCCGAAATCACTTATAATTACGGCCCAAGTCTATTAGAAAATGCATAAATTCCCTGCGAAAGATTACTATTGACTTTGTCAGCTAATTGACTCAGTATGTCTGCGGCTAATTGCCATAAATTACGACTCAAAAATTGTTCAGGTACGTATGTTCCTACTATAGTTACACGGACATTGTACCTAGATAATTTTACCCAGGGTTTCGTAGGTATTTGTTTTTTTTTTGTAAATTTCATTTCGTATGCAAACTGCACCTGGATATGAATCACTCATCACTTTTCCTTTTTTTCGCAACTCTTTCAAAAGAATCCATTTTGATACACCTCAGCACTTGGTAGTCAGCACAAAGCAATTTTGTTTTCGATACACTCATCATATGTAGAAAGGGTCAATCGATAAGCAGATGCAGAATAAATCCGCACATTTTTCAAAAAAAAAAAAAAAAATCAGAATTTTCTACAAAAGGATCCGCAAAGATGAAAATGAAATGAAAAGTACTACAAATGACAGCCGACCGTCCAATGAAAGCAAGCAACTATCCCTTTTATGATACCTTTCCATGGAAGCGCATATGTTTTCGAATGTATTAAGCCTACATGTTTCAAATATTGATTTTTTTTGTCTGGCCTATGCAACCCTCTCCCTATGAAGAATACATTTCTAACACCACTTAGGCGTACCTACGAGTATGTGTGAAATAAATGTCAAGTTGCATCCTTCTAAAGGACACAGCTGATCAAATGTGTTGTCCTACACAACATATTTCTCTCAATTACGACTGAAGGCTCCGTAAAACCTCTAATGAGTGCTCATGGAAATTGTGTCACAGTGGGATAGATATGTACATCTTATCTTCCGAAAATTTCAACAGATACAAAGGAAGTCCGCTACGGAAGTAGTTATGTCATTTGCGTTTGTTCTCGTTGACTCACACTTTTCAATGGCGCACCTTGAATTAAGTCGGTCGGTAGTCTGTAGTCTGTACACTGCTCGTACCTGTTAAGGGCTACGAGTATCTAACAATGGCACAGCATAGAACACATTTCCTTCTAGTTACTCGGCGATTGTGTGGCAAACTTTGCAACGCATTTTGGTTGCATTTGTGTTATAATTGTTCGGGAATGATAGAAAAATAGAAACCCAACGAGCACTAAATTGTACGTGACGCAGAGTGCACCATGGCATTTTCAATTCAGATTTCAATTCTATGCAAAAAGAACAAAAGTTGACTTCAGCGGGGAAATGCAGTTTGCACTTCCACCCGGGGCTACATTCTTTGTTTGTGTACGAGTATCCGTGCCCTTAATGAATTAATTTGAGCAGCTGCACTTACAGTATTCTTATGCGATGAAAAACGCAGGGGGTTGGTATTGGAATTGGAATCTCCTTTTTATGAAGCCATGTACCATAGCCATATCTGAATTCTGAGTGCGTATGTTAGCACAAAAACTAAAATTAAAGCTGATTGCGCACGCGTGCCCAGTTCAGTGACACGGGGATAAGAATATTTTTATTTTCATCTGAAATTTTGTGTCAGCAGCGTGCCTAATTAAAATTCGACTACGAGTGTAAAGTGTCAGTGTCAGGCAATGTGTAAAGTTTTCCATATGGTGCTGGTTTATTGCCAGAACATACTGATATGGTTTATGTGGCTGAATGGAAATTAATTTTTGTATAAAACCCGGTGCACTTCGCTACACCCATTGAGGACAGTGCTTATGTAAAAAAAAATGTCATTACATTTTTCCGAGTAACTCTTGGTGCACCAAACGATGTCATCTGGAAGCTGGAATTGGATTTGCGAATGTTATTGAAGAAGTCCTTGGAATCGGATGTGTAACTTAAATCTATTTAAACGAATTTTAATTTCGCTTGTTTGATGTACATATGTATTCACATTTGTACGTAAATATAATTTTGAATCAATTTTCTTGACATTGAAAATAGTAATGACTCTGGTGGGGAACTAAAAGCCGTCAAGAAAATTTGGCTTATAGAAAGTTTTCTATCAATAATATCCAACTTTTTCGACCGAGTTTAACTATTAAAATTCATAATTAATTTTTAACTTTTATAGATTTTAGGCACTGGCCCAACAAGTTCATATAATAAAAATAAACTGTTCGTTTAAGTGTTCAAAATTCAAAAATTTACCATCAGATTGAGCTGAAACTTACACAATATATTTGTTATGAAGCGAGAAGTGCACGCAAATCAAAAGTTAGCTGTTAGCTGTCACCATCCATTGCTGTAGTAAAGATTTTGAGATTTTAGTTTTCAGCGCAAGACCTTAAAACTTTTGCTTTGCAAACATTTCTTACTTCATAAGGCAAGGATTACACTTGTAAGTTTTACTTACGACTTACGTAAGTAACTTACAGGAACGTTTACACTATAGATGAACTTATGGCAAAAAACACTTACGTAAGTTAAAAGTAAATAAAACTTATGTAAGCACTTACAAAACCATTTACACTATCTTACGGGTAAAAAAAAAATTAAAAAATACAACATTTCTGTGGCAACAAGGAAAAACAGCATAAGTCGTTTTTCACATATATTTTTAGGAGAAAGCGAAAGATTCCTTTGTTGGAGCATAAGAGCATTATGTCAAAAGATTTTTGGGGAATTTTTACTTATGCTGTTTTTCCATATGCATATTCTCGGGAAAATAATATGTTGTTTTTTTCTGGTCCATAATTCAGCAACCGTTAGAGATAATGAAATGAAAAAAAATATGACAACAGAATCATGTATAGCGCATCCGATGGTATCGATTACTCAATTTCGCATAAGTCGTCTTGTGTTGTTTTCCCTTGTAGCCACAGATTTATCAGTCAATTTATTGTGGTAAAGGTTTTGCGCCGGCAACAAGTCGCTGCTGCAAATAAGTTACGTCTGCCTAGCGCAACCGAATGCCGAATCTGTTTAAAGGAGGTCGAGACGGCCGAACACATCCTTTGTGAATGCCCAAGGCGCGCGGCGTTCGGCTTACCCTCAAAGAATTTCTCAGGCCTTACGATTTAAAAAATACGTCAACCAAGGTCAACTAGCCCTTATCAGAAAGCGTCTTCGACTAAAGCTCTGGATGATAAACAATTTTGCGCCGGACTTTTTGTAGACATTACCAAAGCCTTTGACATGGTCAACCATAGCCATAAATTACACTATGCAGGGTTTCGTGGTTTTATGCACACCTGGTTTGAGTCCTACTTAAAGGATAGAACTCAAAAAGTTATAGTAGGTACCTTTGTTAGTAGATCTAAAGCAATGAGCCTAGGTGTGCCTCAGGGTTCAGTTCTTGGTCCCATACTGTTCCTAATTTACATCAACTCCTTATTTAGCCAACCGTTTATAGGAAAAGTTACAGCGTTCGCAGATGATCTTGGCATTGCATACCGCTCAGATAGTCCTCTTGATTTAAGCGCGGATATAAATCACGATGTCCACCTCCTGAGATTGTGGTTTTTAGAACACAAACTGGTTGTCAGCAACAAGACCAAATTGATGCACTTCAGTCTTAATAAGCAGGAGTCCTTAAGCTTTGAAATTCTCTTCCATGCAATCAATTGCACAAGGGCTAAAGTCTTAAATTGTGATTGCTCTGAGGCAGCCACAATGTCATTGTTGAATAAACAAGTATCTTGTGACCCACGCTGTTTTAAAATTGAAATGGTTAATCAGTTTAAATACTTAGGTATTACTTTTGACCAAAATATGACCTGGTCCAAACATATTTCGCTTTTGAAACAATATTTACGATATTCAGTACGAAGCTTTTACCGCCTTAAACAATTCTGTGACAAAAAAACTTTAAAAGCAGTTTATTATGCTATATTTCAATCAAGGCTACAATACGGACTAAGTTGCTGGGGTGGTGCTTACAATACAAAGCTCAAGCCTGTGATTGTATTGCAAAAGTGCGCTATTAGAAAAGTATGTGGGGTAAATCGTTTAGCTTCTTCTATGGTTTTGTTCAGAACTCTGGGGATTTTGCCACTAAAACACTTATATTATTTTAAAGTTTCAAAATTTTTTTTTATGAGAGGTGGCTATTTACAGAGCCCTATTTCTAACACTCGCAATTTGCGAAGCAACTCATTTAATGTCGTCGTTATTCCTCCTTTCCGTACCACTCTACTCAGAAACTCTTACACCGTCGTTTCGTGCAAATTATTTAACACACTTCCTATGAATATCCGAGGCATACGATCGTTGCCCCTATTCCTAAAGCGCGTAAAAATATGGCTTCTCGATTTTGATCATGATGAAATTAAGGTTTTGCTGCCCTATGTTATCTAAATATTAGTTTTATATGCATATGTATATTCTTTTCATTAATGCTATCTCTTTTTTATTGTAAATTTATGTATAAATGAATTAAATGTTCTTCTTGCAAAATGAATTAAACACTGTTCACCCCACTTTCTTCAAAGTTATTCTTTTATGAAGTGACATAATCACTATTTAGTTTTTATATAAATACCAATGTCACTACATATTCTTAATCGCAATATAGTTATGGTAGACTAAGCAATTAATTAATTAAAATGTTTGTTAAATTAAATTAAGAATATTGAATAAATAAATAAATAAAATAAATAAATAAATAATTAGAGTTCCTACGATACAATAGATCACTTAGGTCGCAGTATCGGTCATTCTTTTAAAAAAAAAATTAAAATTCTGTATTTATACGATATATTTACAGGAAGTGTAGTCCCACAAAACATTATTTCTTTCAAAGTTCAAAATGTTCAATACAATTGTCTCTGATTTCAACCAAACTCTAGGAGCGAGGGCGCGCGAAAAAAAAATCACAAATCTGATAACCGAAAATAAATTCACAACGCAAATACGCTCAAATTCTATTTCTCGTAAGCAGAAAACTTACAGGTGCTGTCTGCGTAAGCTGTGAGAACTCCGTAAGTGTTTGCGAACGCGTTTATACCGTTTAAATTTTCTCTCAACTTACAGCTTACGTAAGTTGGTAAAATTTACTGTAAGTTACTTACAGAGCCGTTTACACTGGTAATTTTTTCAGAAGTTACTTACGTAAGTCACTTACGTAAGTAAAACCTACAAGTGTAATCCTGCCCTAAGAAATATATTGTGTAAATTTCAGCTCAATCGGATGGTTTTGAAATTTTTGTGTTTCAGTTCCATCTATCGGAAAACTTGAAAACTTTTAATGTACGAACAATTCTCACTTCATTACAAATATGTATATTGCGTAAGTTTCAGCGTTATCGTACGTTGACTTTAAAAATGGTGGAGTTTCAGCGCCATCTACCGGAAAACTTAAAATTTTTTGATGTACGAACACTTCAAACATCAGAAAAAGTATATAGTGTTTCAGTTTCAGCTCAATCGGATAGTTAGTTGATGAGTTTTGAGGTATCAAACGAACAGCTCATTTTTATTATACCTATAAAGATATCCCGCAAAAAGTTCATTATTTTAAAACTGAACATGTAGATTTCATTTTTGGCTTAAGAATTAGCTTGAAAGTTAAATTTTAATATACATGTGTATGTAAAATGTTACCAAAATAAAAAATACACTAGTAATATTAGGTATCAGCAAACAAAAAATGCTCGGATCCTGTTAAATCTGATTTAGACGAATTGAACGAACTGTTCGCCAGTGCTTCTAATATCTAATGCGTCTGAAACAGTCACTGATAATAGTGAAGAATTATTCTCTAGTCTGATGCAAATAGAATCCAATAATAGTTTTCGTAAATGAGTTGGATGTTTTGAAAGCTGTTCATGGAATTAAGTCGGTACCTCGTGCATCCAAGGTTTCTGAGAATCATCATTCAACAAATATTGCCTTTTACTTTTCACTTCTTCCCCTAATATCCCCTAAACTGGAAAAGATGGAAAGTTGCCCCACTGCTGAAAACATTAACAAGTAGTGCAAACGAGTATTGGCCTATTTCTATTTTGCCATTTCTTTTAAAAGTCTTCGAAAAACTAGTTAGCTGGCAAATTTGGAATCACATTAATAACGGCAACTTTCTTACGAGTTTTCAATCAGGTTTCAGAGTGCGCCATAGTTGTAGGACAGCAATATTAAATCTAGTTGATGACTCGCGTATACAAATGGATAGTGATCAGGTATCATCTCTGGTGCTACTAGACTTGCCAAAAGCTTTCGACATTGTTCCGCACAATTTGCTTTTGCTTAAGCTTAGAAACAGTTTTCACTTTGAGGCTACGGCTTTCAAGTAAGTTTAAAGTTATCTCCGTGGTGGAACTCAAGTTGTTTCCGCAGGCGGATTCAACTTGAAGTTTATAGCTACCAACATTTCTTTAAAGAATTATTTAAAATATAAGACTCTAATATTTTTATTTGACCTTAAGTTAAATCAAAGCCCTCAGTACCTTTTCAAAAGTTTGCAGTTTACTAATTCGGGCAGAAGCATGGTTCTGATTTTACCAAGATTTAGATACAACGTAAATAAAAAGCATTTTTTTGTCTATTCCATTAGGATTAGACTGTGGAACTCACTTTCTTCCAATATAAGGAAAGTGAACGGCAGGGGCGGCTTCAATATTTTAATAGATGATTAACAATGAATAACTTAACTTTTTTTTCTTCTGAAATTGTAATTAACTTCATGTACATACTCACATAATAATTTTAACATCAGTATAGGGATTTAGGGCTTCACGATTAGAGTAAATAAAAGCTTAATATTAAATATTTTTATACTGTAGTGTTATTCCAAAAGACGAATAGTCTTAAAATGCTATATTGATATTTAATAAATACATTTGATTTTGAATTTGAACTTATAAAAGAAATTAATTAATAAAGGAAGAATGAGAATGCGCAGCGTCTTCTGGATTCCATAGATGATCTTTGATAGAGCGGATAAAACTATTTAACCCTTCGTTGACCGACGGTACTTATAAGTACCAGCATGTTTAACTTCAAATGAAATCCCTATAGGAACATATTTAGACACTAAGACCAAACAAGACTTTTAAGTATCATATAGCCTCAATGAAATTTGTTTTTTTAGGTATGTTTGCCTTATTTTAGCCACAGATATAACGGTTTTTCTGACAGCATATTGTACTTTGAAGAAAGTAATTTAAGTCGATTTCGAAACTAACAAACTAAATTGGTATTTTACACATTTTCGATCTTTAATTTTCTTAAATGCTTATGTATTCGAAAGCAAAGAATATCATAGTTAAATAAAAAAAACTTAAAAAAACATTTTCTTTTTATAACAATAGTTACAGCCTAACGGTACTTTGGAGACTGACCCTATGAGTCATTCAAAAATTAGTTTTCCATCTTAAAATACCCTTAACTAAAAAATTCTTCAATAAAATGGAGATTATAACTTTTTTTAATAGCTTGGTCAAGAAAGGGTTAAATAATTTTTACATTGGAATCGAGCAGGTAAGCCACGCTTAAGAGGATATGAATACCCTTATAATGTTTACACACAGCGCGAGCAGAGACAGACAGATTCGAAAATTTAGCACTTTTAATAAATAAGGCCTATATATTCGAGGCTACAATGCCAAATATATTAATACTGTTAGTTCTCTAAGTAGAAGAAAATTCTTATTTTTCATACGTTCATTCATATGTACTTCGACGTAACGATAATACCAGCAAAAGTTTATAACATCAATCACATTTAAAAGCATGCTAAAAAGCTGCAAACCTAAACGTGACCCTTGTGGTACACATTGCAATGGTGAGATAAATCAAATAGGCTCGACATGTATCAATTTGATCGGTTATGAATTTCGCAATCGGTTTACTTGTTTTATTGACTAATTACGAATGTCAATGTTTAGTAGGTATTCACAGATGTTCAACAGATTTTTGACAGCAAACAACTGGACAAATACAGTTCATGAAAATTATCGTTCTTTGTGAAATGTTTGTTGTGCTTTATATAAAGTTACAAAGTTACAAGTTATGTTCATTTATCATGTGTATCAAATCAAACATATCACGACATGTGTACGTCTTTCCCAATTTTTTTTGCCAATTGCATCATTTGACAGTTCTTGCAATCAATTCAGTTGGAAATCAAAATTTGAGTACTACCAGCATCTTTAAAAGATATATGGGGACACTTCAGTTGTCGTCCCCTTTTTATGAAGCTCAGCCATGCAGGTACACTAAAACTAAAACTCTTTGTACATCAGGATGAAGAGGACGCGGTGCCGTATGACAAAATATGGCAAAACCGATACGCAACACCGGGTTTAGGGAGAAGAATTTCGTATGTTTCCGAATATAGCGTTTATTGCTATCAGCGGGATATCTTTGCAGAACATATTCCCTCACCTTCGGCAATGACCCCATGGGTTTTTTTTTTTTTTGAAGTAATACGCGCGGCGAATATGCTATGCACGCATGTTTTGTAATTGATACGAACAGTCCCCTGGCTTGGTTCCTCGTCATCAATGCCATCAATATCGCGAATGAGCATTATACTCGTATACAGATCCACTGTCATTATCCGTCAGCTCGTCATGCATATTAGGCAACATGATGGTGGGTTGCATTGTGCATGTGTCATAGTTTGTTTTTGATGAAAGGGATCGAAAACAAATGTGATAAATGAACGGTTTAGCAGTCATTTTGTGTGTTCTGTTGTTTTGGATAATTGAAATGTTCTAAACAATGGTAGGGCGGTTGGAAGCGTTACTATCGGACAACTAGCATCGATGATAACAGACGGTTTTTGAAAAAAAAAAACAGAAACATATGTATGTTTGTATATATCTACTATGTACAGTTAATGGAAAATAAACTTAAAAAAAAAATTAATGAAGAGCAGAAAAATGCACGCAGTAAGAAACATACATAAGTGGCAGAAAGGGAATTCGATGATCCCAGCCCGCCCAAACATTTTTTTTTTGGTTGATATAATTTCTTAAACATTGTAAGCTCTAGAGCTATTTATTACACTAGCTACCCTAGTGCCCATAGTTCTCAAAAAATTAAATCATTGTTGTAAGGGACGAATTGGCCTACTTTAGGTCTACGGTCTATCCGTCTTTTGCGAAACATTGCCTCACAGCTTCTTATTAGTTCATCCGGAGTATCTTCCATACCAGAATGCAGACCTTAAAGTGTGGTATAAGGAAGTCGGTTCATATTTTGAGTCTATTTTCGTTTAGAATTATACGAAGTTGAAGGCTTTTCCAGTTCTAGGTCTGAAGTAGCAACTTGGCTTCACTTTATTTTGGAAGTTCATTCCAGAGCTTAGTTCTTGTTTCTTTCTCCTTTATCTCTGATGAAATTTGTTTCGATCCCGCAAAAAGGCTCTATTCCACAGAGAGTGTGGATTTCTTTAGACTTTTCTTCCCACACTATGTTGGAGGTGGCTGTCCATGAGGTTAGGGCTTAGAGGGTTCTTTGGCTGTCGAATAGGATTACAAGATCCTACATCCTACAATTTCTGTGAAGGTTTTTCATTTTTCTATTGCCTGAAAGACGAAAAAATATAAAAATACTCTTAATAAACATTTTGGCAACAGTTACCGAGACACAGACAGACAGGCAGGCATTTTGCTTATAAATAGTACAATAAATGCGGACTATATTTCCATCTTACAACTTTCGAAAAGTAGTACCTAGATTGTACATATTTTCTAGTGCCTCATAAACGTCATCTAACTAAGAAGCAGGGTCAATTGAGAACGAAAAATACTCGTACCTACGATATGAAAAATTTCTTCAGAAGATTTATGCATTAATAATAAATGCATACAGATATGCATATTATTTGAAATATGTCCAATTCATGCAAGACCAACAAATGTTATCTAATTTCTCAGACTGAAATCAGCAGCTGCGCGGCAAAACGAAATGCACGTATAGATTAAGAAAAAAACCCTCGAAATCATTTCGCGGGTAATCCTTGGGGAACCATTGGCTCCGGACACTGGTCAATCAAATAAATTACAATCGCTGACCATTCGTTAAGGGGTGATGAAATTTTTCAATTTAAGGACTTCAATGTGAGATTTACGATTAGGTTCCCGCCAAATTGTACGCGGTATTTTGTTTTTACCCCTGAAAGGGTTTCTATTGTTTTTTTTTTTTTTTTTAAATTCTAATGTCCGACAAGATTTGTCTTTGATTTATTAACCATTACCAATTTAATTTTTTGATGAATGTATACTTACATATACATATATGTACAATTTACATATATTGTGTGAAGGTATAGGCCTTTGCTTGTGAATGCGAAGCAGAATATTATTTTGTACAAGTTTTTTTTAATAGCTAGACCCGGTCAAAATTATATATGTTAAACAAAAACAACAATCTGCTATGTAGCTAGTGGGAATATACTGTGGATCTTTTCTCAAACATCTTTATACTGCCTATTTTTTAGTATCTAAGTACCTTCCTAAACATTTGTTATTTCAACAGCAAACTAAAAGAAAATATTGTATAAAAACAATTTTATTGGTATTCGTACATATATGGTAAGCACTATGTTGTAGTGGTAAGTGCGGGCAGTTCAATCCCAGCAATAAACCTAAAAGTTTTTTCACGGTGCCACCTCTTTCGAAAGTCTGACAAGCATTCAAAAAGTATCTATTGTCATGAGGAGCTTTTCAACTCACCGTTCGGAGTCGGCAAAAAACACATTCGTGTAAAAATATAACACGCACACAAAAATGGTTGCGAGAAGTACGCCCCGGTTCACCCTGAACTGTAGCGCCACCTAAAGAAGATATGGTAAACCTTTAATAAAATAGTAATGCTAATGAACATAGCGAACATTCGGAGAGCTCACTGGGGAAAAGTCACTTTACAAGAAAATAAAATGGAGAATATTTTAAATGGCAACAATTTAACAAATGCTGTTATCATAGCAAAATAAAAATGTTATTCATTATACCTAACCTAAATGATTTAAACAAATTAATCTTTTCACAGTTGAAATAGTGAAAAAACAGTGCTGCCAAGGTAAAATAATTACCCCAAAAATCGAATATTATCAGTGACAAATTATTTGGAAAGGAAAATGTCAAAATGTAATTTTTCACCTCTGCGATAACTTTAACGCGATGTGAGAAAGGTCTCTAAAAATTGTACGAGTTCGAGTAGTATATAAATGTACGAGTACGTAACGCAAGTTTAGGGGTAGTTCTGGTTTTTTTTTTTTTCTTATCGCACATCAAATTATAAATTTATTATTATTATGTTACGCCAGCCAGCCGTGTGTACACTGTGAAACCAGTTGTAGACTTTTTACGGGAAAAAACACGATTTTTCTCCCTTAAAAAGGGCAAATCGCGGATATCTGATTTGATACGCTCGGTGCCGTCGGCTTTACATTATATCCTTTGTACACCGTCAAATGTCGATCGTGATGAAGATTGAACATGTTTTTTTGTTTTGTCAAAAAAAGAAAAAGAAAACGCGTTTCATTACGATTATTACACCAACATAGTACAACTCTTAATAAAAATCCAGTATTTTCACATTAAATAACAGCGAACTCGTTCTCCATTGTTTTTTTCCTGAATGCACTCTAATGGTGGTGCAATGTCCTTTTTTATTTTATTTTTTTTTTGAATGCACAAACTGACCGGGGCACTCGAGGTTTCATCGAACAAAAAGGTAAGATTCCGTTTGTTTTGTTACGATACGAAATTATGACGACGAATGAGATGTTTTGTAGTTTTCCTTTCAAAAAAGAGAGCTGGTTTCATATTTCTGTTCCGATTTTTACAAAATAATGCCATAGAGAGCAATTCGGTTTTTCCCTTTTTCCTACGGGTACGTGTATAACGTTAGAATCGACAAAAGGTTATTAAACTTGGTGCTCTTTTGGAGGCAAAAGTCAAGTTTGTGAAGAGACATAAATTAAGCAAAGTTTTTGAACCAGAACTCCATTAAATCAGGGACTTTTGAAAACAATGAACTGCTCATCAGATGCTCAGCGAAGCATTGATAAGCAAGCAAGACACCTATGAAATGTCAGAAAGACTAATGTTATAATTGTTTTACAGGAAGTGACAAATAATTGCAAACGTCGGAGACTTTACAGCGAAACAAAATTTGGGGAAAAAATTACGAAACAGTCATTTGGCAACAGCGTGAAGCGTGAAATGATCATGAGTTTATATTGTGGAGAAAAAAAACTTTGCTACACTGGAATTAAACCGCCATTAGTAGTGACTTTATCAAGTTAACCTGCATTGCGATCAGCACAAGAAATGTCGTCTTTCGAAAAGATTAATTGTTCTTATAGATTCGGCCGTAACTAACTGCATATGTATATACTAAGCGTCGTTCCGATTGACAATCTTATCTGATGACAGTTGTTGTTCCTAGCACGGGTATGCTGACTTTTTCCACCGTTTGGCATGGCTTATTGCAGTTTATGCATCCTTAAAGCAGCAATTTAAGCAAGTGTTATGTGTACGATTGGAAGTTGAAGATCGATATCAGAAAAATTTTACATCATTGGCAACAAGGACTGCCGTTGGCTGTGAAAGGTGTATCTAGCTCGACCTGTACCTATATTTTCACAAACATACATATACGAGTAGATGCTGGTCTTGCTGGGGCTGAAATGGCTTTGGCTCTGACTGTTTGCTGTTCCACAGCAGTCAACTTGACTCCAGGGTGAAGGTCATTTGTTACGTTGCCCTAGTCAGACCATTTATAGCGTATGGTTGTTCGATGTGGTTCAATGTAGCGCCTTTCTGCATGGAAAAATTAGGGTGTTTGAGAGGCAGTGTCTGAGGACCTGTCTCAGACTGTACAGAACACCAGGGTCCCAGTACATAAAGTATTATTCCAACAAGGCTCTATTCTATACGATGGGGCACAATTGAATTCGCAATTTCCTCATTAAGGCGATTTGAAGTCATATTGCGAGGGCGATGACCAGCGACAATAGTCTGACCGTCGGGGCTTATGACCCCAGTGAAATGTACCATGAGAGTACGCTACTATCGGGGTTTACTCCACCAGAGGTATTTCTTCATATCGATTCTAAAGGGTTAGTGCAAAAAAGAGATGGTTTTGTACCACCGTCTCCGCGCTGCGCTAGATAAGCTGCTCATTCATGGCGGGTTCGACGCCAATGCTCATGAACTCCTTGGCCAGGTTTGTAATACTAGAGTGCCCCCTGCGAGAACTGTCGCAAGAGAAAATCCAACCCCCTTAGTCCAAACTTCCCATATGATTTCCATCTGTCAACAAATATTTCCCATGTGAATTCCATATAGCAAATATATCAAGCAAAAGGAATTAACTCTTAATAAATACATCGAACACTTCCCATATGATTTCCATTATGTCAACTGACGGAAACCCCGTGGAAATCATACGGGAAGTACCTATTTATTTTTTTTGGGAGTTCATTTGCTGGTAGAATATTTGTTTTGATCGGTTTTCTAATTTGTTAAAATGTATAAACTAAAAGTGCAATTCGTCAGTGCTCCAGGAAATTCTGTTTCTTTTGACACCTCATTTGCTAAGATTGGTTAAGTATGAGAGCCGCGAATGGTACCAGTACCATATATACCGTATATATGTAGGTACATTGTATATATGAGCTCGATTTTAATAATTAGATTTAAGCATTTTCGTCTAGTATGTAAGTTAATATTGAAAATGAATAATAAAAACTAGTGTACTGGTGCGAGGAATCTCGCATGTAGAAACCCTATACCCGTAAGTATAGGTAATAATGTTTTTTCCGTAATAACTTTACTCGTATGGGTTTTTTCAAAAGTGTTTATATTGATGAACAAAGTTCAGGTGATGAGCTTTCGATCAGTGTATGAATCATTATAATCGGTGCAGGAATAAACTGTCAGGAGGAATCACAAGCTCTTCCGCTAGCGATTTAAATATAATGATGTTTTGAAAAGTAAAGTAAAAAAAAGAAAGCTGATGTGTTAGTCCACTTCTACGCATTTATTTACATATGTAATTTTCACAATTGTGAGGTGCTTAACAGCGCAGTGGGATTTTTGACTTACAGTCCTAATTACTTTATCTTGCTCCAAAACTTTTTATATTTTGAGTTGTTGTTTTTAAACAGCCTAGCCTGAATTCTGCACAACTTGACAGCTAAAAGGTAGAGTTGCCAACCCTCAGTATTACGAAATGCTTTATGAGACTGGAAAATGTCATCTAATTGAATTAAGTTTGAAAAACTAGACCACGACTACGGGAAAAACTAACTAAAAAGTACGAAACTAGACGAAACGATACGATGATTTTCAAGGTATAGTCGCTGTCGCATGCCACTTTGCGTACTTACTTACATAATGTTGTTATTATAACGGCTACGGCATGCGACCACGGCTTTACTCTGAAAATCATCGTAACGTTTCGTTTCATCTTGTTTCGTACTTTTTAGTTAGTTTATCCCGTAGTCGGGTTTTAGTTTCTCAAGCATAATTTTTTATTTAAAACTTTTTAGTTTAAGGTGCACCAGAAAATATGTAGAGTGTATGGAGGTCGTAAAGAAAACGCTAATCCGCCATCTTGGTGTGTCCGCCATATTTAATTTTAAATGTCACTTAGCTAATCGTATTCTACTTATCAAACCCTTTCATTTGATACCTATATTAAGATGGTTGTAAAGATAATGATAATCCGCCATCTTGTGGGTGTCCGCCATATGGAATTTTTATTGACGTCATAGCGTATTGCCAAGCCCTTTCATTTGATACCACTATCAAGGCGGTTGTAAAGAAAAAGAAAATAAAAACAAAAGATTATTCGCCATATTGCTTGATGCGTCCGCCATATTGAATTTTTTTGTGACGTCGTATAGCCTAGGACACTCTCCGGACCAGGACGAATCCAACGACTTCTCATTTGTTGAAATCGGTTCCATAGTTTAGGCTGTACGAGGTGACATCCCTACATACAAACAAACAAACCCAGCCTGTTTAAATCATAACGCTTCATTTGCCTAGTCGGGTAAAAATAACCGAACAATGTAACGTTGTTCGTTAAAATGAGCTAACCCGACTAAATTTACTAAATTGTTTGGTAGAAAGCAGACGCTGCATCAAAATGTCAGTCATTTTTCTTTTTTCTTTCGTTTTAAAAACGCTCTGTTAAATTTGGAAAATACGAATACGATGGTATATTCATTAATTATGAAGAAGACAAGTGCCAACCAACGAAAAGTACATTTTCGGAAAATCCCTTCAACACACTCATTACGCGATTCTGAAAATTCTAAATTTATCCAGATTCCCGAGTAGGGGGAGCATCAGCTAAAAGTGATACAAGTAAAGTACTCGTACAAAAACGTTAAATACAAATGGTTGCGGCAGATGCGCAGCATGCAGCTGTGGGAGCCACGCTATCCTGACTGCAGTTTGGGGAGGCAATTTTGAAATTAATTTACATGAAACAGGCGTACATTGTTGTTTTGTACGGTGCATGCAACATTTTCAGAAACGAGTGCATATTTCACATTGTGACAAGGTTAGTTGGCAACGTTTAGACCTTCGAAATCCCAAAGGCAAAGATACGAAAATAGAAGCCATGATCCCCTCGTTTGCATGGGTTTGAGTTGTGGAATGGATTTCGCTGCATGCGACAAGATTATCCTAAAATTGTTAAGAATTTCTTTAGAGTTGTCGCCGCTGAAGATTTATTCTGTGTCCCGGGACCGGTACTGAATATTCAACGATACTTGCCATAAGGGATGTGTAGGGAACTATTTTTAGTGAGCAGTTCTACGGCATAAATGCGTTTGCTGTCAGTTGAACTACGAAGAAGACGACATAGATATACATACATATGTATTTTTTACGCCTACAATCTATTCTGGTCGTGATTGGTAAAATGTGTTGTAAATTATAATATTTTAGGTCTTTAAATTAATTTTTCATATTGGAATGGCAGAACTATTTTTTTATAATGTAGTAATGCACACTATAGCCGTGTTTTTTTTTTTTTTTGAAACTTAGCTAGCCAGTAATTGCTGGCAAAGTCAAATTTCACATGTAAAACAATTACTACAGTCAGCTGGCTACAACTCTTGATTTTATCCCCAGCCAAAAGCAGCTGGCTAGAAATTTTGCGATATCTTATGGCAAGGTGGCGCTGAAAGCGATTTGACAGACCGCCGTGTACGAAAATTATATAATTTCAATTACTCAATGATGTTTCACCAACACAATCAACTATATTATGATTTTATACCACTTTTTGTAAACTATCCATTGAATAAATTACCGAAATTAATTGTTTTCATAACAAATAACAAAATATCAATTTGGTTGAATGCCGAATACATTGACCGTTCACACATACCAGCTGTCTTCATATGACCGAAATCACAAACACCAACTTGGAAGTAAGTCAGCTGGGTTCGGCTGGCTGGGGATCGTTTTAATGAACGACTGGCTAGCTGCGTTTCAAAAAAACACGGCTTAAAAAAAGGCTGTTTTTTGCGGTTATAAATTACAGAATAGTGACATTTGTGTTTAGTATATGTAATATACACTACAGTGCTGTTCGAAAAATTTTGCTCAAACATTTTCTTACTCTTTCGGATGGCAGTTCTGGAATTTATGGGAGCTACGATGTTTTTGCACTATGTAGCAAAATGCCGTTCAATTAGTGCACAAAAGTCGATGAAATTATGAATAAGAGCTCCATTTAGTCCGTGAAAGCCGTCCAAGATGAACCAAAGTAATTAAAAAACATTCTTAAAAGGATTTTTTTATTGCCGAGTGGAACTCCCAACTATATGCTACATCTAGAGACAGGGTGCTGGCCTCTATACTAAGATAAGCTTAAACTTCGAAGAATACGAAGCGCAGTCATCACAGTACAGAGTACACAAGAGCAAAATTAAACCACAATCTTGGAGAGAGAACATACTTTTTAAACCACTACTCGACCAATATGATTCGTACCATTTTAAAAATACGAGGAGAACTGACCAACCTGCATTTTATACCGCATCGGCCAGACCTTCCAATTTTGTGCGATCTTTGTAACCTCAAGGAGAGAGAGGACGTGATCCACTTTATTGCGATTTGTCCAATTCTTAAAGAAATTCGCAAGAGATATTTTGGTTCGTACATACTGGAAGTAAATGAGTCAATCATTATCCTGAACGGTGATCAGGGCTGGGATATCGTATACAATTACTTCACTACGTTACAGAAAGCGTGTTATCGAAGTCGATTTCTAAGTTAGTCTTATACACATATACAAACATAATATCTATGCATATGTAGTAAATATCCGATATTTTATATAGAACGTAGTCTTATTATCTTTTAAATGACTTATGTAAATATAATTGTCAATCTGGTAGACGGCCATAGGGCAAACCAATTAGACTTTGTACACATACACATTTGTAACTAATTACTTTATAATGAAATAAAAGTCTTTAAAAACTAAACTTTAATTAAAAAACAAAAATGGTAAAAATCAGTTCGGAGTGCAAATCTAATGCGTTGTGTCTGTCAGGTCTAAATTTGACAACCTGTCAAATTTCTGTTGCTCTGTGGCATGGAATTTGAAAAAATGTTGTGAAACCAGCAGAAAGAAAGGCTCAGCGAGCCCGAAAAACTCAGTAGAACAACCGTCGGCATCAGTTCAAGACGTTAGTGGATATTTAAAATGATCTATTTCTAGCTACACAAAAAATAATTTAAGCACGTTTAGTGAGAAAAATGTTCGTTAAAGGTGGACTTAGAGCACTCAAGCAAGTGCTGAAGTCGGATTTTCCCTGAGTGTTACAGAAAAACGATTATTTGGAGGTGAGAAACATTTAAATGGGATTCAAGACATGTGGAACAATGTTATCTTTTCCAACAAATCCAAGTTTAAGCTGCATGTTGGAGATGGGAGGATTCTTGCGCGAAGAGAACCATTGGAAAGACTGAAGTCTGAATGCCTCTTACTGATGCCTGCAAAAGGTGAAGGTGTGATATTCTGGGGATGCTTCTCTGGAGATGGAGAATATAGAATAGCCTCTTTAGAATCGAAAGACACTACAGCAGTTTATCTACGAGTCCTAAAGTATGAATTAGAGCCTTCCGCTAGAGCATTTTAGTTACACTTGCAAATTCGTTTTTCAACTGGACAATGCTCCTAGCCATACAGCCAAAATTGTAAATATGAACTTGTTTTTTTCCTAAAATGCTTAAAAACTAAATTTTTCTTATTTTTTAGCCTAAAAAGTGCTTTGAATAAAACGATGTTGATATGCTAAGCTGGCCTCCCTACAGCCCAGACTTCAATTCAATTGAGAATATCCGGTCAATCATGAAACTTCAGATTGGAAAGGAGCGTCCAGATTCAATTGAAATCCTAAAACATTAACCCAGATTCGTTAATGTTTTAGGATTTCAATTGACACTATAATTGTATCTACATGGAAAAACCTATCTGAGTCTGACTCGCCGATGTGCAGCAGTTATGAAAGCAAGAGGAGGTCCAACAAAGTACTGATTAAATGGACAATGTTTCTAGGAAGCAATAAAAGAAAATGTAATAATTAAGCATTTTTCATTTATTATTGAAATTAATGCAAGTACCCAAAAAAACCCATTTTTAGGTCTAACAGCATTTTGCTCCCTTGACCACAGGTAAAAAATTCCAACACTCTAAAAGCGTCATGAAACGTTTGAAAATGCCTCATTACAGACTATGTACAGTACATATAATTAGGTGCTGGGCCCCACTTCATTGAAAATGAAGCTGGCCAGCGCTTGACCGTCAGTTGCAACACTTTTAGAAAGATGATTACCCATTTGATTACCGCTGAGGATGTGATTGATTCTTCTTCTTTAGGTGGCGCTACAGTCCAGGGTGAACCTAGGCCTGCTTCTCGCAACCATTTGTGTGTGCGTGCTATATTTTTGCACGAATGGAAGGGACCTACATATAACAGTATAGCCGACCCCGAACGGCGAGTTGAGAAGCTCAATCGTGACAAATGATACTCTTTCATGCTTGTCAGACATTCGACGGAGGTGGCAACCTCCAGCAACCTGTTAGTAGTTACCAAATTAATTTGTATTTACAGTCGTTATGTACGAAACTTCTCAGAATTCCCAAATTTGCGGAGAAAAGAAAGTGATCGCAGATTCCATGAGGTTACAATTTGCGGGACTATGATAATCCTGCACATAGCACATGGTTTTCTAAACAACACCAAACCTCAATCCCCAATATCAGACATACTCGTATCCTTCCCTCTCAAATGATCGGCGCAATGTGTTTCTATTTAGCGCCAAATTTAATTCCACCCTATCTGTTTTGAAAGAAAAATCCCTGTTATCTTTTGGCGCGTAATTCTTGTCCCATAAATCTGAGAACTACCAGAACTGTTGAAGAAGCTGGTGCAGTTCCTTTATAATCCCTCGCTTTTCTTGCAATTCTGCGTGTGTGTGTTTCTGCGTCGGAGCTAGTGCACACTTTCATACATTTCAATTTTGTAAGGGATCATGATTTCCTTTTGTTCACATCTATGAATGGTTCCTTTTGTTCGCATTTTTCTTCATTGCCTTACTACACTGTTCCTGTACTTTAGCTCAATAGACTCAATGAACCTTAAGAATTGTCCTGCTTGAACAAACTATACACACTATAATACATATGAGTATCTGTATACGTAACGTATAATACTAGGTGTATGCGAGGTGCGTGTGTTAAGCAAGGTGCGAGGGTTTCTTCTTCGTCGTGGGAAAATCTCTTTTTTCCTTCAGATTATCATGCACCTTATTTGGTTGCCGCCAAAATACGGAACTGATTGTTGCATACTTGGCGGGAACGGAGGGAATTTATTGTTAATTCAATAGAAAGGCGCAATCGAGGTCAAAGGGCTAAGACAATAAAATTAAAACAGTGCAGTAATTAAATGGTTATCTGATTATAGAATCAAGTATTCAAGTAAGTACATAATGTATGTACATATATACATACACAGTTAATGGGTTTGAAAAAAAGGAGCCAAACAGGATATTCGAGTAAGATAAGTATCTTAAGGACTAGTTCCGTGTTTTATCGTGATTGCGAGTTAAATGTATTTAAGATCATATATGTATGTACCTACGAAACAATAAATCCCGCCAAAATGTCGAATAGCCAACAGCAGCTCAATATGAGGATGGTTGATTTTTTTTCAGTGAAAACAGATGGCATGGATATTTGCTCAACAAAAACCACTTCGTACTGCGGGTACGCGTTTTGGAATTCACGTTAATATCAATTACAGAGGAGCTCAACAAATATTAAACATCTGCTTTAAAATGAAGTTTCCGTATCCTTTTTGGTTCTCCAATGTGATTTTTGTTTGCTTTGTGTCTCAATATGACGATCTTGAGATGATTTTGAGTTGGAGTCAGATATTGTACCTACGAGTACCTGTATGATTTTTTATAATGCGGTTTTCATAATTTTACCGCCAATGTTAGTTTTGTTTGGATGCAGACTTTTATGATTGACGTTAAATTGAAATATGGGACGGTTAAATTGTTGTGATCAATTCAAACAATAATTATTTTACTTTAATTGGTGTTTTCGCGTTTTCAAAACATGCGTTCTCTCTCTTTGGCTTTAAATTGATTTTTCTTGGCGCTTTGGAAATACAGTGGATTCCGCTTTATTGGGACGGCGGATAATCGGGATAGCGGCTTAACTGGGACAGATGGTAGGGAACAGAACAGAAAAGTTTGGTTTATTACTTGATCTTCACGTCGCATTATTGGGACACCTGATTAATTTGGACAAAATGGGTCTTGACCGAAGTGTCCCAAATAAGCGGAATCCACTGTATTGGAAATAAAGTTTACAAACCTTGTAAGAAACAAAAATAAAATTAAGATAAAATAAAATGTTGAGCATTTCTAAGTTCTTAAATCAAAAAAACAGTCATTTGAAGATATACAAAGAAATTGATCATGGAAATTTGACAGTCGGACAACGTTAAGGATAGTCCTGTCATTTTGACACTGGTATTACTAAAGTTTTTGATTGAAATAATTTTTTTGTAAATGGAAAATAAATTCTCCAGTAAAAAGATATAAAACTACATGTATGGTATATCACATCTTTGTGTACCGAATCCTGTAAATTGTGCGATAACACGTTGTTAATTATAAACGAAATAGGCTTTTATTATTACAGTACGCCCTCAATAAAAGCAACCCTCGATACGCACAACTCCTCGATAAAAGTAGCACTTAAAATCTTACGATTGTTAACTCAGTAATTGCAACTCTTCCAAAAAGTGACTCGATAACAAACGCACTTTTTGTTTCATAAATTCTTATATCTGTCCTTGTTCACTTTTGCTATGTCTGGGCGACTTGACTTAACTCTATTACAGAATTCTATTGGCACATCTGGTCGAAAGCGAAGTGTCAGATTTGGCAAGCAAAATTAAGGCATTAAATTCAAGGAATGCCATGTGCGCCTGTATGGGTCAAGGTGCAGTCTAGGGCAATATGAAAGTGCTGGAACCATTTGATGTATCGAAACACTGATTAAGATAAAAACAAAATACATTTGGCCTAGATACGTTCCAGAAAATCAGGTCGTAAAGCGAAATGCCGTATAACGAGTAATTTTTTTTTGCATACAAAATTCATTAGATTGGTTAAAAATCGTCAAAAGAATAACCAAAATATGATGCTTTACACGAATTTCTTAGTGTAAACTCTCGATTCGCAGCGTAAAGTAAGAACATTGTAAGAACATTTCAGGGAATTTTGTTTTTTTGGCCGTTATAACGAAAAATATTAAACCGAAACAAAGTATTAAAGAAAAGAGGCCGTTATAGCGAAATGCCGTGTAACGAGCGGCCGTATAGCGAGGTATGGGTGTAATTGCATATTAATTGATGCAACTTGCGATTTGTTTCAAGAGTTATCCTCAAACTGACTGTGCCTAGGACACAAACAACAGCTGGCCGGAAATTAAATCGATTTGCAGCAATCTTGAAGCCGAAGAAATTGAAAGTGGTGCCTAAATGCAGTTGAAGAACCCCCACGGTTAAAACATTAACATTAGCTTTCAATGGGGTGAAGCAAATTCAGTTAAACTGGATACCATTTAAGCTCTGCAAAACTTAAGAGAGTCAGCCGTGGCAAAGAATGTTGCATCCAAAAAGACACATTAAAAAATTTAAATTTTCCAATTTAATTAAAAAAAAAAAAAACAGATTAAAAAAAATTAAAAAATAATCAGTTATGTTTTATGTAACAGTGTAAGAAAGTTTTTAGTATTTTGTTCCACTTCTGATACCAACATTTTTTAACTCATTTATTGCAACAACCCCAACAAAAGCAACTGCACAAATTTCTATTACATAGTTGCTTTTATTGAGCTCGTATTGTATGTATTATTATTATTAAATATTAACATACATATCTGTAGGTTGTGTTAAGCCTACGCGATAAGAAATGTATCTTTTTACTCTTGCAAAACGCTGTGGAAGATAGAGAACTTATTCCAAAGTGTGTGCTGTATTGCAGAAACTGTGAAACATTTTTAATCAATATGAAGGTCCTACAGCTATTGCTGTTGTTGTCCAAAGTTTGCGTGAAAGTCCAATATACCAAAACTCGTCACAGACTTCAACAACTGAATATCAATCAGTGGCTTCGTTATCACTTCTCTGGTAACGGGCTTTAAATAAATTAGAAAATAGCGAAAATAGTACTGCCAAAAAAGAGTTCACCTAGACGACATGCAGAACCGAAGAATGCCAGCCAGTCCAGTCCTGTCGCTCCGAAGAGCACTTATGATAACCTCGTCGAATATTCAGTGGCCTTTGTAAACAAAGTTACTGAGTAATTTTGGTCCTTTTCAGTTTTACAATAGTATATGTACGTTTTAAGTCACTGCAACGTAAATCAGAAAAATAAAAAAATTATTGTAGTTAATTCAGATTGAATTCTTTAACAGAATGGAAACCGCCATTCATTTCTGTCCATTGGGGATATGCTATACCTGACTGTGATGCACATCAAAACTCTAAGCTCGAAAACTCTATTGCGCAGAAATATATAGGTCCTTAAATTATCTTCTACATAGAGACTTTCTATCCAAATGGAACAGGAGCAGTTAAAATCAAGTCCTAGAGCTATACATATATGAAACGACCAGAAACACGTCAAATGTATCGATGGTGTTGAAGTAAGTAATTCACTAAGTTGATAATAGATTATTTTTTTTTAGATTTTTAGATTTTATTTATTACTATTAAATTAAAAAAGTTATATGTGCATATATTCAAAAATCAGTAAGTGCATGGCTTTGCCGTCTGCCTAATCGACAATCAATTTTTTAAAACGTTTCCAAATAGAGTTCCACAAGTTCTAATTTTAAAAATGCTCAGTTATAATTCTGTTTCTATAAGAAAGTGCTATTTTGCAGTATTTAAATAAATTTGAAATGTCTATATAATTAAATAATTCTAATCTTTCCTCATCCATTATAAAAGCGCGTCCAAAGATGCTTCGGTGAGTCTCTCGGAGAATTGATCAGTTTCCCAAAAAATGCAGTATGTCCTCTCTTTCAGTGAGGTTACGAAGGCTGCAGAATATTGGCAAATCCTCCCTTCCTCATAGGGAGTTCAGATCCAAGAGTTCGACTCTAAATTTTAATATCATTGATATTTCCTCAACTTAATACTTATCATGGAAATAGTTTTTTTTTCGGTAGGCCATGGTTCAAACGACTGTAGATGAATCGGTGTACAGATAACGACGCTTCTTCGGTATACTTTATCAAGAAATCTTCGTCTCCTCTAGCGTTGAGATTGTAAAGCACAGGTATTCAGTTTGAAGGGTTTCCAACATCTAGACTTATGTATATCAATTCCACAACTATTTGGTTAATTCATCCATTCTGCATACCAGCTCGTTTTGGTAGAAATTGCATTAAGTGCAGCTATTTTTGGAAGACATTAAGTATGTAGTCAATTAAGTACATTAAGTATGTAGTCAATTTGCAGTGTTTTAATAAAAAGTGGACACATTCTGGTTTCAACCATAAGGACGTAGTTTGGCGTATTCTTGGCTTTTCAACTTACTTACTTAGTTGGCGCTACAGCTCGAGGTGAGCCTGGGCCTGCTTCTCGCAACCATTTGTGTGTGCGTGTTATATTTTTTGCACGAATGGAAGGGACCTACAGTTTTTTGCCGACTCCGAACGGCGAGTTGAGAAGCTCAAGCGTGACAAATGATACTCTTTGATGCTTGTCAGACATTCGAAAGAGGTGGGCACTGTGAAAAACTTTAAGGTGTTTGCGGCGGGATTCGAACCCAAGACCGCTGGCTCAGTAGTCCGACGCACTAACCACTTGCGCTACGGTAGCTTTTCAACTGTAGTGTAATATTTATATCCCCATGCTTGAGCTGCGTTAAATAGGATGGATTCAGATACCGCTTCAAAAACTCTTTAAATTATTCCGTGAACATTACATTGAACATGATAAGCACTATCTTCGACAAGATTAGTATGTAGTTTTTAGGTCTCTGTACAACTAACGGACGATAATAAACTACCAGCATCACGTAGTGGTAGCTTCCTGATTTAAGTTTTCTCGTTCTTGAAAGCATTTTATTATAGAACTCTATAGACTTTTATTACTTATCTGTCAATTGTGATTACATTCCCCAATTTATAGCTCGGCATTTTTACTTCATATGATGTTTTACACTAAACAACACGAGTGCAGATGTGATCTCTAGACAAATTCAATGAACTACTGTTTTCAATAATAGCCATGTTTGCAAGCAATCAATTTTACAAATGAAAACATACAACTATTAACAGAAACTAGGAGTATGATATTAATCATTCCAACAATCACCAAACATTTGCTGCTGTTCAATAGAAAATATTTTCAAGTATCGAGGCTCATGCCTATCATCGTCATGTTCATCACCTTTCGGTAATCTGACACGCCAACTGTCTATCACTCAAGATGATGTTTCTTCTAATGAAATTAACCATTATCTAACGCTAAGCCACCTCATGTCCATCATTCCATCGTACAACATTGCTCCGAGTTGGTAGTACCTATGACCAGTACCTCATATCCTATTCCTATCCGTGAAAAGGACAACTTGAAAAGGTGTTCCACTAAATTGGTAATTTGAAACCACTCAAGAAAATCCGATCCGAATCTGTTTTCTTCTGCTTTCCTCCTTCAACCTTTCATTGTTGTGTAATTCCTTCGTACCGTGAAAAAAGATAATGAAGGGGGAAGAGTGCAGTGACCACAAATTAATGATAGGCCACAACGGAGTTATATGGACTTTGAGTTCGAACGCCGTACAATCCATAATCTAATGCTGGTGAAGTCAACAAGATGTTTACATCGGTACAGCTGTTGCGATGTACTATTACTCTGAACATGCCCATCTTGATCGCTCGAGATTGTATTCAAATAATGTGCATGTGGCACATGCCACCAGCACCACGCAGCAGTCCATATGGTTTCGCTCGCGATTGAAAAATTACTGTGTACGAGTCGGCATCGGTTTGTACTTATTTTTTAATGTCATAGTACAAGTATTTTAATATGGCATGTGCTGAAGATCAAGAAGCATCAGAATTGGCGGGAACAATCAGGGTGAGGAACACACCTACCTAAACAAAAAACGCATCCCTACTTGTCTTGTGTTTTAGTTGTTCTATTTTAGATGCACGTTTCCCGTCTAGTGAACAAACAGTATGCTGAGCGTTGATATTAATTTCCGGCGCATAGGTTTTTTTTTTACCGTTTTACATTTCCGGAACGAGACGTGTGATTTGATGAGATACATATGTACATACATATTTTACATGCACTCAAGAGGGATGGAAGTGGATGCTACATGTTGTGTTTGTCGTTTAAGATTACTATACAAATATGTAGCTAAAACTGAAAGTATAAAAAAGTATAAGAATTTAAATAATAATAATCGTCAGTGGAGAAATTGCTAAGCCAACTAATAGAAGCTGTGTTTTATTAGGCTTTGATAGCCAAGTGCCTGAGAATGAAAAAAAAGCATGGTTGTGGGTCTTGTCATAACTCTACGCTGCTCTGGTTAACTGTTCGTTGTCCATATAGCATCTACATATGTATACATACATACATAAGCATAAGTAAGCTTTTGACATTTGACAGAAATAAAATATTGTACCTCTGCTCGTATAAAATAATCATTAATTTTTTATAAATGATCTAAAAGAATAATTAATTAATTTTACATGTCCTAGCGAAAGTAATAGTGCTAACAGTTGTTGCATACATATGAGAAAACTGTCGTAGAATACTGCGGGAAAGTTTTAGAGAAACCCAAACGCAGGTATAAGCATTACCTGTCAGTCTAAGTAAGCATTACCTAATAATATAAGTAAGCATTACCTGTCAGTATAAATAAAAAATATCGCTTTTTTCTGGCTAAATTGTTATTTGCATGTGGGCTATCCAAAATTACACTATTATAGTAACCATGCCTGATTTAAGTAGTCATTCTCTTTAATTAATACAGTCGCCAATTCATGGAAAAGGCATAAAAAGATCTACAACGCAAAGAGGCGATACATTTACGGTTACATGTCTACAATAGCAAATGTGAGGTAATCAAAAAATAGATTTTCGCAAGTACCACATGTTTCCATTAGGTCTTAAGAAATTAAAAGAAAAAGTACGGAGTCTGGAATTGAGGTCATACAGATCAGCGAAGGGCCCACTACTTACCGCAAGCAAGTGCCCTCCTAACCAACAGGATTGGTATAAGAAGAACGATGAGTCCAGATAGACATTTCAAAGCGTTCCTATATGGTATCGCTTATTTTGGAGTATCAGTCATGGCTTGGAGTGGCATATGTTTGGGAGCAAGTGCAGTTACTCAATATCTTCTCTAAACCAAACTGAACACCCTACACCCTCTTCTGATCTATTAAACTTTGCCCCCTTTAAATGAGTTTTATAGATCCATGTTTCAGATGGGCTGGGGAAGAAATTCAGCTCCATTTAGTTTGGAAGAACCTAAGATGGCATTGCTCGAATAGTGGAATTAAAGTATACTAGGTAACTTATTTTTATCTTTTGAGTGTAAAACACTTAACAAAAAATCTTATCTACATAGTGTGTCAGTGTAGTTCGGACACGAATCATATCTCAGCAGCCAAGAGCGCCATCTATTTGTTCGAACATGCGTTTTAAGGCTTGAGGAAACACGAAAAGTTCTTTCAAAAATAAATACAATACTCATCACATTCTTCGATAGCAAAGGAATTATCCAGAAAGAATCCGTTCCAACTGGTCAAACAGTACTGCCGTATATTATCTTGAAGTTTTAAAGCGTTTGATGGCCAGAACCCATCGTATTCGACCCGAATACCGCGATGCAGAAAGTTGGTATCTGTTGCACGATAATGCAACGAGTCACACAGCACTCATTGTTCGTCAATTTTTAGCTCGAAGTCAAGTGTGTGTGTTGAATTAGCCGCCGAATTCGCCTGATTTGGCACCGTGCGACTTCTCTTTGTTCTCGAAATTGAAATTAAAGTTGAAAGGATGCTTTTTGGACGATATTCCGACCAGTTAAGCAGCTTCGACACGGGCACTGGAGGCAATTTCGCAAAATGAACTAGAGCAGGAAGTTAAATCAGTATTGAATCACTGTAACAAGTGTATTGAATCGGGAGGACGATATTTTGAATAAAAACAGAAATCGTGTTTTAATTATGTTTTCTAGAGCCAGTCTGGGATATTATTTGACACACTGTGCATTAGATAAATATTCGGTCATTTAGTACTATTCAATGTTCCCTATTCTAATCCTAATCCTATTTAGTGTCAGGGTACAAAATTACACTTGACAGGAATGAGTGTGAGCAGATAAGCATCACACCTTACTTAATTTTTCGAAATACGAGTAATTACTCGGATGCAACTACATAAGTTTTTCAATTAAATGCAAACCTGCAAAAGATATCTGTGCCGTGAATTTATTAGAAAGTTATTTTTTTTTCTCTAATTATTTTTCATCGCGTGGCGTGACCAATAAAAGTGAAAACTGAAAACGCTACTCTCACTTCTAGGCTCTGCCAGCTTTCATTAGACTGGGACAAAAATGCGTTTAAAATCGCTGCCAGTAATTAAACTGGAATGTTCCCATTCGAATAACCTGTGCACGAGGTGTAATTATGCGTCGTCGGTCGGTTCCATTGGACAAACGCAACTTGTTCCCATATCGTAGATTTATAAAGGGACCGGTGGTGTGTCATAAAGCAGCTGCGCGGCTGTGTCGACAGTGTGTCAACATGTAGTACCTACCTACATATCATACTACGGAACAGCGCACTCTGATTTCAGGAATGAACAGAATGGGATGGGAAAAGTATTTTTTTTCTGCTCAGAATCCGTTTGTGGCAAATGAATCCATAAAAACGACGACGACGACGTCTAGCCACCGAAGCGGAAAACTGAATCAAGGTGAGTCTCTGGGCTGTCTACCACTTGCATATGGAAAGTGCATTCGGATGGATCGTGCGATTCCCTCCCAAGCACACCACATTCAGTATCATTCGCGGAAGACTACACGGTAATGGTGGGAACTGGAAGTAAAGTTATTGCTTGAAAAATGCGCGGTAATCGAGGCACAAACAATAGTCGCTGAGTGGAAACCAAATTCGCTTGTGTATAATGTACATGCATATGTTATTTTTGACTCCTTTTGCATTAAAATATACGTATTTATGTACATATATTAGGTATGTGTTCACCAATCAAACATTGTTGGATTCTGGCTCCAACTCCTGTTCCAAGCGACTGATGATGGGTAACAGCAATCACTTATTTTACACAGACCGTGACTGACTTCATTCGGTCGATGTTGACAATCCATTTAACTTTGCAGAACTATACATGTCTTTTGTCAATCTGCAGTTTAATGTGCCGTAAAGAAGTTCGCGGTTTGCATTAATGGACGTTGCACTCATATTGGTTTATTTTCTTATTCAGGATAACATCATTTATATCTGTTTTCCAAATCCACATTTGTCAGTTTCATTCGATAGGAGGTCCGATTGCATCCGCCTTTCGTTTTGGAACTGATATCTTGCGGTGATTTCGTATGTACATACCTCAGATTGTCAGATTTTAAGCCTCCTTAGTAGCAGTAGAACCTTTTCGGCAGCCAAGCTGCTCATGGTATAAGTTCTGACTAAATTAGCCAGATTCTTGTATGAATTTAGTGGTTGGCTGTGGCGTAGTGGTAATCGTCGTCGATTGTCACGCTAAAGTTTCACGGTTCGTATCCGGATGTCGCCAAAGATTTATTTCTCACCATATAAAAAAATAAGTTGATCAGATTCAGAAGTTAATGTCAAAACCTACTGTGAAGGCATAAAACTGGCAGTAGGATAGTGGTATGGCTAAAGAAATTGATCGCACAAACTAATAATAGGAAAAATCTAGAAAAAACTTCTGTGAATCATAAGCTAGGGCGAAACTCTCAATAATACACAACTCTCCAGTTATCCTGGACACCACCCATAGAGTTGAAACTTAACATCTGAGTTTCCTATCATTACGCCAATCTGTCTGTCTCTCGTTCTTTTTCTTCATGTGCTCGCGCTGTGTGTTAACATTATAAGGGTATTCGTATCCCCTTTAGCATGTGCAGTTTATATACAAACAAAAAAATGAATCAATCGAAGTCCAAGCGATATCCAGGTTAATCGTCGTTCTTGAAGAGCAGTGTCGTGATGTCTAAGAAGCTGTATGGACTTTATTAATATACAGTGTCGTGTGCTGGTGTGAGCACCGTGGCGTAGTGGTAAGTGCTTTGGACTACTATGCATGCTGCCCGGGCTCAATCCCAGCAAACATCCAAAAGTTTTTCCACGGTACCACCTCTTTCGAATGTCTGACAAGCATTGAAAGAGTATCATTTGTCAAGATGATCTTCTCAACTCGTGGTTCAGAGTCGGCAAAAAACTGTAGGTCCCTTCCTTTCGTACAAAAATATAACACGTACACACAAATGGTTGCGAGAAGTAGGGCCTGGTTCACCCCGAACTCTAGCGCCACCTAAAGAAGAAAGTCGTGTGGTGTTTCTTTTAAGAGGTAGAATGGTTGTACTATCTTGACTTATCTTGCTGCGATCTATGAATTCCTTAGCTGTGTTGAGTGGTGGTAGCACGTACATAGTATGTACATCTACATATGTCAGAACCTTTCTGCTATCATATTTCCTTCCACTCCAGAGCAGCCGGAAGTGGTGCTTTATACTTCTTGATGTGCTGGAACAATCGTTAAAACATTTCGCGTTCACTGCTCCAGTCCTTTCTTCGTCCTTCATCAGTTTGTGAAGATAGGTATGCGTTTTGTGTCGATGTCGACCACTGCCCAAATAGTCTTTGTACGCTGGGAAATGGAGTAAAACACCGTAGGTTTCGTGCTTCTGTGGTTAGTTTAAAAATGCTTTTACTTTTACTTGGACAAAGAGCTTGGAAAGTTAAATACACGAATTGATGGCATGGAGAAATTGAGACGCTCCAAATTCACTGATTTCACTTGCTATATGTTCTATTTCCAGTCATCATCAGATAAAAGTAACTTAAAGAAAAATGTCTCCCTTTCTTCCTTGAGCCATTTTACAACATTTCGCAGTGCATTCAGCATTGTCATGCAAAATAATATAAAAGAAACAAAAGGCGACATATCGATGCGTAAATTGTTACGTAATAAAAATAGAAACCATTGTATTTCTTAAGGGATGATTCTCTTTTCTTTTTATTTTTTTATTATTTTGAAACGCAACTTTCACCACCCTACTCGACGTTATTTTTTTTTTTACATCAGGAGGAACCCCTTTTTTTATCATTGCGTTATTATCATTTAAATTTATTTTACACTTTAGCGATTGCTATGCAAAGAAGGGATTAAGTATGCTGTATTGTAAATTCATATGTACCGCGTTTGTATGTTACCTTTTTCACATGTTGGAATTACAATAGTATTTATGTTGTATAAGACGTTAATAATTACGTGTGCCGAATGGACAGATATTTATAACGAAATTGACGTAACCACATAAAATAGATAAATGTACATACATATATATATATTGATTGCAATAAAAGTCAGACAAGTTGTGGCCAAAATGCTGTAAAGTATCTTTTACACTATTCTAACGGCGCGGCATGTTAATATTTGTCTGCATGTCATTATGTTTATTTAATGGGTTTAGTGACTGACTTTGTAATCATTTAAATCAGATTGACTTCATTAGACCGTTCATTGTTACCTTTTTAGGTCATTAGCTTCCTCTTCGGTACTTAATCATAAAACTCACTTTGGTATTTTATATGTATTCGTTGAACGATTCCTTGTTTAATTCACACTAACAAAATAGGTAAATATTGCTGTAGAAGTGGTAGTGAGTTTACGTTTTTATTTAATCAACAACGCATCATAGAAAAGCATAAAAAAAAGATAGTACTGTCACTTGCGATACTAATTGGTTTACTCATCTAAGATTCTCTGTTACAAAGCGTAATTTTTTATTGGTAAATAAATACTTTTCAGATTTTCTTCAGATATTGAATACTTTAAACGTTGAAAACCCTTTTGTAAAGGTAAAGTGTATGCCCGGCTTATTAGGGGATCATGTCCCAAAGACAACTCAAAAGATTTTCTGCCAGATTACATACCATCTCAGCTACTATAGATTTGCCAAAACGTAAACTATACCTAAGATACTTGTAAACTGAAAAACGGAAAATCGAAAAGTACCCACTTCAGGTAAAATAAACCCCTATCTGATAACAGAATCTGCTTCTGTATAATTAAAGTGTGGACTTTGTGGAAAACGCGATACCCTTCAACGTCCCATTTGCAGGAATTTCTCTTAATTTATTGAGACATTTATGATATTGACGTTTTCGTATCTTCCTGTTGCACAGCACATCCCTTTTGCGTGACGAATTACTGCATATCATTATTTTGGAGTTATTCGCCCGATGTGAATCGAATTTTAAAAGGGAAGAGTTAAGCTTATATATATTTAGAAAAGCAAAACCTGCGGGTTACGCATTGCGAATTTGTTTTAAAATCAGTTGTTATTTTAATTTCGAAAATGTATAGCGATAGATAGGTAGGTACATTACATACATAGGTCGAAGTGGTGGTTTCGATGGACAAAAAACCCAAATAGCTCTTAAAGGCACCGTTTTGATACCACAACCTCAGGTGACCCGTTTATTCGGATGGAATATTGAGATATTTATGTCCACCCAGTGGAGTTTCTCCAATCATTTTCCCGGATATCTGTTTAAGGTTGACAATAGGTACGTTGTCATATTTTCTCTCGCATTTAAAACTACAAAAAAGTGATCTGCATACATATGTATGAACATTGAAAAGAATAAATCATTTACTTATGTTGAATAGAAAAAATATAAAGATAAAAAATTATTTTTTAAAACAAGCTTTAATGAACTAAAAAGTAAAAAAAAATATTTTTTTTCCGAGTCACCAATATGTGACTTTTAATTAAAGCTTGGGGCGCTCAGGCACAAGACAACACAGATGGCGATCTTGGGGCGCCCACCATATTTAATTTAGAATCTCGTCACCTAGCTAATCGTATTCTACTTGTCAAGTCCTTTCTTTTGATACCCATATTTAGGAGGTCGTGAAGATAATGGTAATCCACCATCTTTGGGCGTCCGCCATATAAGATATACAAGATTATGAAATATATATGATCGGATATCTGGAAGTTGGTGTAAAATCGAATCCCAGATTCCACCCTCACAGAAATTGAAGTTAAAAAAGCGTCCGCCATATTGGATTTACAACGTCATCAAAGAACCCATATTGTATTGTATCCGGAACTATATACGTGTGCAAAATTTAAGGATGATCGGATATATGGAAGTAGGTGTAACATCGATTCCCAGATTTGGTCCTAACAGAAATTTCCCAGAGAGCAAGATATACCTATGGGTAGGGACTAACAAAAAGTTCGATTCAACCAACTGAATAAAAAAAAAACCAAATTTTAACTTAAGTTCTTTACCCCTCTTGTTATTTTTTTTTTTTCTCCACATAATTGTCGCTTATGTCAATAGATTTTCAATCGACAGATCCAACTTTGAAAACAGCTTTCAAAATTCCCTTTTAGCAGCTTTCCGATCTCGACAATAACTGCATTTATAACATCTACATATACCATAAACAAAATTATATTTATCGAAATGCCAATCGGTAAACGTCCTAAAGCCTTTATAATGAAATTAAGTCAATACTATAATAATTCTATAACATTATAATCAATACTATGTAATGTACACGTAACCTCCTAATTAGATGTGAAGATGTTTTCCTAATTTTATATTATTTTGTTATCTTCGGAAAAGCCGAAAATCAGACGGCGCCAGACGAATTTCGTCAATACTCGGTCGAGCGCAAGAAATTAGTTGGTTTTTCGGCAGTGTGAGAAGGCGCATTATCATGGTGCAAAAAGTAGCCACGAAGGTCCTATTCTTTGGTTTCCTTACAAAATTTGGCAAAACTAATTTTTAGCAGGACGACGTCGACCACTTTCGATCTGGTGAAGTATATCTACATCACGACTTTTTTTTTGGCTGCTGCTGACAGGTTTCTGGGTCGAACTTATAAAAACAATATTCATCACTTGCTACGATCATACATATACATATTACAGAATGTACTGGGCAAAACGTACACGAGCCTGTTTCTGCTCTTCATTCAATATTCTTGTAATCCATTATTTTTAAGATTTTGCAATATGTATAATCTGAACTATTTCATACAGTAAAAATATCGTCTGGTGTCATGACATCGAGTTGTGTCATCGAAGACACGGTTCATGTCAACACTAAAATCGTAACAGTCGCTTCCAAATAGTGGTTCGTGTTATTGGCCAGACATTTGTGGAACAATATTGCCAAGTTCAAAGCTGCCAGCAGATACATAGGTGGAATATTGAATATAGATAACTAAAAACAGTTCTTTATAAAAGAAAAGTAAAGAACAGAGCAGTTTTGTTTCATTAGTCATTCGTGGAGGAAATATTTCCATATGTATTCGGCTCTGATAATGAAAGCGCAGCGAATCATCACCCAAGTCTTGTCGTTTTTTTAGTCGTATCGTCTTTTTTCTATAAATTATAAGGTCCGTTCGCGTACCCTCCCGAAACTATGAAAGTCTACAAAAAATAACGAAAAGTACCGAAAATTTGTTCCGAAAGCAAAAATGTCGTAGTTTTTCGTAAAAGAGAGTCGTTGCGTTTCTTTAGTCGTGTCGTCTTTTTTCTATAAATTATTAGGTCCGTTCGCGTACCCTCCCGAAACAATGAAAGTCTACAAAAAATAACGAAAAGTACCGAAAATTTGTTCCGACAGCAAAAATGTCGTAGTTTTTCGTAAAAGAGAGTCGTTGCGTTTCTTTAGTCGTCTCGTCTTTTTTCTATAAATTATAAGGTCCGTTCGCGTACCCCCCGAAACTACGAAAGTCTACAAAAAATAACGAAAAGTAACGAAAACTTGTTCGCGAACGCAAAAATTTCGTAGTTTTTCGTAAAAAAAAGTACTCACGAGAGAGTAAGAAATTTCCCCCGAATTTTACCAAAAGAAATTTCTTTGGGGTAATGTATGAAATCACATACATTTTTCATTTTTTGGTGCCTAATGCATTCGTAATTGCTCTGTCTTTGAGAGAATTCCACCCCCACTCTTCGAAAATTGACGGATAAGTAGATAACACATATTTAGTGCAAAAGGTACGTGAAGTTTTTGCGATATGTCTTTGTAATCCGCTTTCGCTTTTGATAGTGGGTGGAATTTACTGCCAAGACAACGAATTTTAAAATCCAAAGGATTCACTCCGTTGCCATATATAATTGCAGGAAACATTAGATCCTGTTCCCGTACTTTCTGCATCAAAATTCACAGATTCTAAAATTTCAAGGTGTGGGGCTAAAAATCTCTCAGATTGAGTTATGTAAAAGTGTGAAAAAGTATACAGGAACGCATTGAACAACAAAAAATGGAAAATGTTTTGATAAAGCTGCCTAAAGAAAGTTCTTGGGCTGAAAGTCGCAGCATGGGGAGATTTATTACTCTCTTGTTAGCGATCTATTCCGCTAAAAACTACGAAAAATCTGCGTATGGGAACAGGATTTGAATAGGTGTGTTTCTTAACTTTTATTAACACAAATGGCACATCTGTCAAATAGTAAAAGTGGGGAAAACTCCTCTCTTCTTCTTTTTTAACTACCTATTGAATATTTTCACGAAAAACTAATTTTCTTTTATTTTTCTAACAAATAGTGATTGACACTTCACAAATTGTCAGATGGCTGTTTGGAGGATGTGCCTCGGTGACTCCATGAAAAAGATGTAGCAACAGGTCCGTTCGTTCGTAACGAAAAACAACGAAAACCCGTTCGTGTACGCAAAAATTTCGTAGTTTTTCGTAGAAGAGAGTGCTCACGAGAGAGTAAGAAATTTCCCCATGCTACGGATTTCAGTCCAAGAAATTTCTTTGGGGTGTATTATGAAATATGTCAAATCTGTCAAATCACATACAGTCTTCATTTGTTGGTGCTTAATGCGTTCGATTACTTTTTCGTGAGTTTTCTGTCTTTGAGAGAATTTTACCCCCACTCTTCGAGATTTGACAGAAAACCCATATTTAGTGCAAAAAGTACGCGAACGGACCTATTTAGTGCAAAAAGTACGCGAAGACCTAACGATTTCGCAAGAGGGGACATTTTTGACACTAATTTGCCTCTCTCTTCTCTTGGTTTTTGACAGTTGGATGTAAATTTACGTAAATTAACAGGTTACCAAACATACCTACTGATTTTCGTAGTTTTGGACAGGTACGGGAACAGACCTATTGCTTATTGAACTCAATTTTTGTAAAAAGCACAGTTTCAACCCGTGAAAAAGTTTCATTGACTTTATTTGGCAATAGGTAAATAAATCGAAGAGTAAAACCCCAACTTACCATCTCTGCTTCTCTTTTTTGTGTTATATATTTCAAAACAAAAACATCCTACTGTTTAAGAAATCAATTTATTCGTAATAGTATACAATTTAAATGATCGCCTTCATAGCATTTTTTTTTTAATTCTAGTAGAGATTCACATTCTCCAAGTATGGCATAGCTATGTATGTAGATGTATATATGAAATATTCATAAGTTCTTATGGTTGCGACAATTTAGTGCACTTAATTCTTACGTCTGTAGTTGTAGCTACAAAACTAAACTCAAAATGGCTATTTACAATGCATAACAAAATAATGAGAAAAGAAATTATTATTCTTAAAAGTTAGATCAAATAAAACGAAAATAATGTAAATGTTTGAGAAAAAAAAATCTAGTTCAAATAATTACACATTTGTTTTAGGAAAGTTAGTCGAAACTATGATCATCACTGTCAATTGGTGGAGGTTGATTCAACAGGTAAACTCTGGTCTCTGCATCCTCATCATCTTCTGGTTCGCCTTTTCCACAGCGTTGTTCCTGCATTTCAATGTCCAGTGTGCCGTGCTGTCGCTGGAATGTTATCAGATATATCGCAACAGAAAATGCGATAAACATAATCGCAGCAGCGGAGCAAAGAACTACCACGGTAGTGGTCTTATCTTCTGAAGAGTATGAAGAGGAGGAGGGTTCCTCGCCTACACTACGAGTTGGAAGAGGCTTGCCTAAGCCCTCAGCAGCGATCGTATTAAAAGTCTGTCCTACAGCGGCAGGTGATACAATTTCATCAGAGATCGCTACAGTTTCATCCTTGAGGGCAGTGAAGGTTGTTAGCTCGGCGGTTGTAATTGGGGTGTCAACCAATGCTGGACTTACCGCGATTGGCTTCTCTGTGGTAGTTTCATAAGTGATTGAATGCATGTGCTGTGTCTGTAGTTCATCTTCGGGGATTTCTGAGGTCGGTGTATGCTCTTGTTCTCCTACGTGTTTTGAAATTTCATTCGAAAACGGAGATTGGATTGTCTTATCTATGTATTCCAAAGGAACAGATGTTTCAACGTTTTCTTTATAACCATAGGTTTGAGGGTGCTTTGGAGATACTGGAGCTAGATCAGTAGTAAGGTTTTCACGAGTTTTGTTTTCACTAGAGCTTAAGACTAATTGATGCGTTTGAATAATGTCATTTTTTTGGTCAGATTGGGGTACTTTTAGGTTAGAATCTTCGTTAGCTTTGTGCTCATCTGTAGTTTCAATTGGAGTGAATATTTTCTCGTCTTTTTTAGCGGCATCATCATTATTTTCTAGGGTAGAGTTGCGCTCAGTGCCTACTGTCACTGTTTCAGGAGCCCCAGGCTGTTCAGGGTTCTTGCCGTGAACCCCAATTAAGGTTGTTGATGCAGTTTTCTCAAGAACACCAGTAGACATGGAGTCCTGATCAATATTTTTTAAAGGAACAGATGGCTCGACGTTTTCTTTATGAAGCTCACTGCCTACTGTCACTGTTTTAGGAACCCCAGCCTGTTCAGGGTTTTTGCCGTGAGCCCCAATCAAGATTGTTGATGCATTTTTCTCAAGATCACCAGCAGACACGGACTCCTGATTAATATTTTTTAAAGGAACAGATGGCTCGATGTTTTCTTTATGAACAGAGGTTTCAGTGGAAGTTTCCTCATGCATTTCATTTAAAGGCGGGAGAGATTCCAATGATAAAGTTTTGCTAGATTTGGGGACGTCAGTATCTTCTGCTACTTGCGTATCTGGGGCTACCTCGGTAGTAGCATTTTTGCTAGATTTGTTCCCAGCGGTGTCGAAAACTTTTTTGAGTTCGGAATAGTCTGAGGGAACAATTTCATCGTGAAGGAGGTTTGGAGATACTGGAGTTCGAACAGTAGTAAGGGTTTCAAGAGTTTTGTTCTCATCTTTTCCTAGTAAGTTTTTTTCTGTTACCAACTTCTGGTCACCAGCCTCAATTATTGATTTTGCTGATGGTGTTGCAGGTAAATCAGTATCTGCGACTTTGGAATCATCTTGGCTTACAACGGAATCCTCATCAGGCCTTGCTTCAATATCTGAGCGTCCTGATAGCACCATTGGCTCTTCGTCAACTCCAGGTTTCTTAAAAACAATGTGTTTTCCATCACCAATCGTTACGGCAACTTCATTTAAGATTTCTCCTGTTGATTCAGTGGTCCCGTCTATTTCTTCTATTGAAGCAATACTGTCTGTTTTGGTGGTGTCTTTTGAAGGAACTTCGGTTGTTGTCCCTATGGATGGCCTTGGCGTTGGTGTAACCTTTATGGTTGCAATGGACTTTCCGGTTACTTTATTCTCGGGTGCAGCCTCTGTCGTAATAACTGGTTTTACGGTATTATTTTCTTTTTCAAGACTCTCCTCAATAGATGCATCTTTGGAGATGACCAAATCATCCTCTTCAGATGTGTCTTCTGCGGCAACGTTTTCATCTTTTGTGGACGATTTATTTTCGGATGACATATTTGATGACGAACCAGAAGATTTTGAGGAATTAACTGACTCAGATGATTCACTTTTTGCACTTTCTTTGTCTTCTGAGCTTTCGGAACTCTCTTGTAGAACCTCATTTGTTTCTGAGTCTTCATGAAAACCGCGCATTTGACGTGTTCGAATGGACTTGGTTTCATAATGTAAATGCATATTCTCTGTAGCGTGTAGCTCCTCGAGGCTATGAACAATTTCTTCAGATGGAATCATAGCGATCTCTTGCACGATGTCAGTGGTCGATGTAGTTACTTCGATGTCTGGTATGGTTTCAGTAATTGTAGTCGCTTTAGTGGAGGCTGCATCGTCCCCTTCGTCCAATATTTCATCATTTAAAGGCACGGTATTAGTTGAAGTCAATTCTTTTTCGCTTATAATAGCCTCAGTAGTGACGTCAATTAGAACTTCGGTCGAATCAATTTTATCTAAAACAAAAAACAATGTCATCAAAAAAAATAAATATTTATAGGGTCGTCGAACTAACCATCTTCATTTTTAACTAGTACGGTATCAGGTACCTCCAATTTTTTCACACTTTGTGGGTATTCAATGGCCATTAAGTCTTCGGTGAGTGTCTGCCGCACTTCGGGGTCAGGAATGTCATCGATTACATCGATTGCGGATGATTCGAAATTCTGTTCCAGTTGAATTTCATCTTTAACAGAACTGCGAATATTGTCCTCCAGCGCAGTGGCTAAATCTTTGTTGTCTGCTTCGGGTATTTTTACAATACTTAGTAATGAGTCGTTGGAATCATGATCAAGTTTTGTCGCAAATGCTTTCGATACTGGAATGTCGTTTTTACTGTCAGGAGCTATTTTTTTCGATTCGTCATCAATTTGATTGTTTTCTTCTGTCACATTTTGTTGTGCTTTTGCCTCGGTATCTGTTAAATGTTCCTCTAGGACTAGACCAACGATGTCCTTTACAGAGTTAACGATTTGTGTTGACGATCCTTCGATGTTTTCAGACACATTTCTATGAATTTCATCGAATTTCAATTGGTTTGTCTCTGTGCTAGTTAGTGTGGACGAGCGTAGTGTTGTAGAGATTTCTGGTTCTTCGGTGCTTGTCTCGGATAGTAATACATTTTCGAGAAAATACCCATCGGACTTCTCTGCAATGACACAAAGGGAAATTATTTCAAGGTTTGCTCATTTGCTAGAAAATATTGATTTTTTTTTTGTGGATGCTTTTAGGCAAAATAATATGTTCAAAAAAATTCAGCAGGCCTTTTATACTTTTGTTTCGAACAGTCTGTGCAGCCGTGGTTTTACGATGGAGCTCTTATTAAAAAAAAAACGACAGTTACGGAATTATCCATGGTTTCATGAACATTAATTTCAAAAAAAAATGATACTGCTCAAGAGAACTGTATATACTAAATTTCAGGTCGTCGGTATCCTGAGAAAATCAACTATGACACACAGACAGACAGACAGTGAAGTTTCAGTTGCACCTTGTTTTTGTATGTTTAATTTTATATCTGATTTAAACAATTAACACAATCAAGTTATCTGTTTTTAGATTAAACAAGAAAATAATCATGACATCGTCTGTTATCTATTTATAAAGTCAAAATCTGACGTTTGTGAAGCCGAACTAAAAATTTAAAAATAGATAATTTCGAAAACTCTGTTAGCTAAAACCATACATAGATAAGTAAGATATCTTATAAGATAATATCTTAATATCTAATATATGTATGTATTGTATTACGAGGGTTGATCCTTAAGTTTTATATTTTATACTCGAAAATGGCTTGTTTGAGCCGATGTGTGAGAGCTTGCATTGTCGTGGTGAATAATGATTTGTTTTCTGCGATTGGTTGCACTTGTTTGTCTGAACATTTCTGGGAAACAAATGGTGGTGTATATTTCAGAATTGACCGTTCCAATTTGGTCTAATGGCACGGTGGCGACATGTTTAATTATTCCGAAAAAAAACAGGCGACCACTAGCTTCGAAGTGCTTCGTGCGCGAACAACTTTCGTGCGATTTGTCTCGTCTTGAAAGACCCATACCGTCTTTTCTTGTTGTATAGTGTCGGGTTCACATGCATACATCCATGATTAAACACCGGGATTAAACTTTTTCAACATTTCTTTGGACCAATCGACACGAGCCTTTTTTTTTTAACGATTGTCCAATTATGCGGTATCCAACGCGAACAAATCTTTTTGACCTTTATTGCCCAAGGACGGTATATCACATGACGATCTTGCAATATCAGTTCACGCACAGCACCGATTTTTTCTGGCACAACAATCGATTTTGGAGGACCTTCGCAAAATTCGTCCTGTAGCGAGGTGCGACCACGATTGAATTCGGAAAATCAGCGAAACATGGCGGCCCGAGATGGTGCTTCATAGTCATAGAAAATCATCGCATGAAAATGTTCACGATTTCATTCTATTTTTTGACCAAGATGCATGTTTAAGTACCTGTAAACAACACAAATAACACTCGTATGATAAAACATTCTGAGTACGATTACCATTTGGTCTGTTTTGTATCTTTTTGGGCACAAGAAATTGAGACCTGTCAAATAGTAAAATCCTCTCAAAGAGAGAGAAATCATCTCAAAGACAGAAGACTTGCGCAAAAGTAAACAAACATACTTCTGGTCAAACCTATCAATTTGTTTTTGATTTCCACTAGCAATGAAGATTATGACATTTCACAAACTGTCAGAAGGCCCGGTTTGATAGAGTTGTCCAGTACACCCCAAGGAATAGGTGTAGCAGAAAATGGGTCTGTTTGGTGTTTTTTTTTTTTTTTTTGCGTAAGTGATTGAGACCTGACAAGTAGTAAATTCCTCTCAAAGAGAGAGATATCCTCTCAAAGAGAAAAAAACTTGAACAAAAGACACCAAACGTTTTTGAAGCAAATTCTGTCATTTTGTTTTAGATTCCCATTAACAATGAAGATTATGACATTTCTCAAACTGTCAGATGGCTTGGTTTGACAGAGTTCAACAGTCCACCGCAAGGAGAGAGCCAAATGAGAGTAAATAAATTGAGAGCCATGAAACTGTCATGATGATACTATGAAAGCTTACATAGTATTGCGAAAACTAGTGAACCACCAAACAGACCTAATATATCGCAAGCTGAGAGTAAAAAAAATTGAGAGCCATGAAACTGTCATAATTCTATGAAGCTTTCATAGAACTTTCGAAAACTAGCGTGTTACCAAACAGACTTCTTCAAAATATCGAACTTAACGATGACAATGTCAGATTTGACATATTCACACTGGTGTTGCCATATCTCAAAACAAAAGTATCAACTAGCAACCTACGTATTTTAATATCTTATAAGATATCTTTTATCTACCTATGCTGAAACTCGTTAGCTTTGTAAAAATTAAATCGCACATGCTGCAAGTCAAATTATATTACATACATATGTACATATACACAGAGAGAGCCAAATGAGAGTAAATAAATTGAGAGCCATGAAACTGTCATGATGATACTATGAAAGCTTACATAGTATTGCGAAAACTAGTGAACCACCAAACAGACCTAATATATCGCAAGCTGAGAGTAAAAAAAATTGAGAGCCATGAAACTGTCATAATTCTATGAAGCTTTCATAGAACTTTCGAAAACTAGCGTGTTACCAAACAGACTTCTTCAAAATATCGAACTTAACGATGACAATGTCAGATTTGACATATTCACACTGGTGTTGCCATATCTCAAAACAAAAGTATCAACTAGCAACCTACGTATTTTAATATCTTATAAGATATCTTTTATCTACCTATGCTGAAACTCGTTAGCTTTGTAAAAATTAAATCGCACATGCTGCAAGTCAAATTATATTACATACATATGTACATATACACATGTATGTACTTCAATGTTCACATTTCTTATCATATGGCGTTAGTAGAACAATGAGTTAAGTATTAATCTTTTCAGCCAACCATCTAATCATTCTTCAATTGGTTTTTCAAATGAAGTGCTTACATGAGATTCTGTTAAAATACATACTCGATATGGAACTTTATATACATAATTATTTTATTACGCATTATTTTACCATTAAACTAATGCATATTTTCACTTTTGGCATTAAGTCTTCTGTCATTTTAAGCAATAATAAAAGTAAAAGTGCCAATCTTCCAATGATGCTGGCAGACATATTTTGAAGTACCTACCTAACGACAATTTAAAGGGAAATTTTCACCGAAAGGGATTGCAAATTACTCGTAAGTTAGTTTGTGTACAGTTTCATTCACAGGTAGAAAACCATGAATATTCCTAACAAAACAAAACCAAATAAGGTACATATACTCGTATATTTGAAAGTATTTCAGTTGGTATTACAAACTATCATGAAATACCTTCTTTTACAGCAATTGTATCAGTCCTGGGCAAGACTGTACTTGCGAACATGTGGAATTCATATAGCAAAAGAATTCAGAGTTCTTTTTGTGGGCATGTAATGTCAAGTAAATAATTAACATAAATATGTAGAACAGTAACACGACAAACGTTTGACGTGTAAAAGACTGACAAAGGGGATTTTTTTTCCAAAATCAAAATCAGATCAATAATAAGAAGAATTTTATCGATGAATCAGTCAGTTGACATATTCCCCCTGAATATTTACTTTTCCCATAAAAAAAACGGAAAATTTTCAAATAGGCTTATCGAGATTCCTTAGAATTTTCGGGAGCAACACTCGTCGAAAGCATAGGCATTGTGTGAGTCATTTTTGTTTTCTGTTTTTTTTTTTTCTGAATAGGTCATGAACCATGATCTCGCCTCTAATCCGTCTGAGAAAATTACAATATTCTCTCACTCCTTGGAAGAATTAAATCCGATCTCTGCCTGTGAAGGAGGATACACTTTTATGGAAATTTTATCTGCCTACAGTCATAAAATCAAATGCAGTTTGCATTTAATGTTTTTATGTTTCACTCAAGTTTAAGTGTACAGTTGTTGGTCTTGAAAATGTTTCATTTGTAGTTAGATTAAAATGTTCCATTTACTCCATAAATCTACAACTAACGATACATGAATAAACATGGCAATAATGACAGACAGAAAATATTTTATGTTTGTGTATTAGGGGTAGAAAATGACTTTTCTTAGATGACGCCGAATAGATCGTCCACCACTGGACCATGTGGTGTCAGATACTTGAGCCCGCACATGGTTAAATGTCCAGCTGTTGATCGGCATGCTTACACGAAGGACCGCCTCCGACATTGTTGTTACAATATTAATTTTCTCGATAAGAGTCCATATTTTATGGAATGATCTACCACAATTGAATATGGTAAACTAGCCGCTTGATTCATTCACTAATAACCAGAAGTTGTGGTGTTTTTCCTATGCGTATTCTTTCCCCCACAAAATTGATTCCAGAAAGTATTTCTCCTGAGTTTGCTCCTCGCACAAAGATATGGACCAAAGAATGAGAGTTAAAAATAAATTATAACAAGGGCATTAGGGGACCGTGTATAAAAAGCCTACATCAGACTTTCCAAATTTATGCCGCTTCTTCCGAATTTGTTGGAGTGGTCCTGCTCAATGATTTGTAAGTCTATACTAAATTAAAATTAAAGTGTTTTTTTTTTTGGATGCTTCTTCTGTTTCCGTATGCTCGACGACGAGAGAGGTGCTATGGCGTGGGATCTGTGATAGCAGATTAATATTCTCAAAATGAATTATGTCTTCTAGGTGTTGATAGTGTTTGGCGATACACGTTGGAAGGCACCGCTCGAGGTATTGATTTAACTTAAAATTAATTTACCCTTTCGTTTTAGTGATGAAGTATAATCCACAATATTGGAAGATAGATTGAAAATCCAGATGCGCACTCAGGAAGAGGAGATTTGAAAAAAATCCCTCTGATGTGAAAGAGATTTAAGTACAAATTGAAAAAAGAGGGAGAGCTTAGCAATGATTGATTATTAAAACCCCAAAAAATCCAAGAGATTATATTTTTGTGTTTCTCTTGCTGTTGCAGCAGGTCTTTTGAATATTAGAGTAAATAGTTTAAAGTGATGGTACACTACCCTTCATAAAGTTTAAGACCAACACTAGTGCTCTTGTATACAGTGATATAAAATAACCAAAAAACTACTCAAATCGTCTTGCACAGCTTTTGACCTATATGGCCTTGTTTTTAAACATTCTAGGCATTGTTTTGTTTGTTAATTGTCTGATGGAATACCGGTCCATGCATCTAGGGCATTGCTCACAGACTCTTCTACTAGCTCCTCTCGCAGAAGCTCACTTGGGTAAAGGTCAGGCGATTATGGCGGACAAACCATATTTTCTAAAAGGCCTTCTACTTCCTTTGTCTTCAGGGAACGCCCGCCTAGTTTGGAGCTGTGTTTTGTATCGTTGTTCTGTTGAACAATGGAACATTTTCCGATCAGTCCATAACCTTTCAGAATTCTTAATTGAATTGCATCCTTCTGTCTATTTTATTCATTAATTTTTGCAATGGCATTCCTTGTCAAAAGTTATGATTGCTCTACCTTTTTTATTTTAACCCTTAACCGATTGACCCGCCAGTTGTGGAGAACACCGCGACCTAAAATATCTATTGTACCGCAAAATCTGTTTAGCGAACCAGAAGAGGTTTAACTCTTTTGATAAAGTTGAGGATCTTAATGGTGGAGACTTTAAGAATTTCAATGGGAGTAAGGATTTCTTTGTGGAAATTTTGTCTCCTGAAAGCACATAGTGCCATGCAGTCACATAGAATATGGCCTCTATTGTGAGTGTCGATCAATGATCGATAAGCAACAACGGTCGATCGTCGATCGTAGATTGCTGATTTTGTTATTGTGTATTGTGATTGTGATCGATATTTGTCGATTCGACAGTCGCGTGATCGACTAGATCACAAATTTCTAGTCGATGCGTTTTTTTGAGAAATGTGAAAGCGTTTTGTCTCATGCGTATGAAAAGATAGTAATTTTAATGAAAATGATGTTAGAAGAACTTAATTATCAATTCGAATGCAGTGCGGAGCAGGTTACAAAGAAAAAGCAATTGGAGCTGGTATTATTTATGGAAATAAATCTTGATATCGCGAAGGGAGTTTGTGCAAAAACCCAAGTAGATAGGCGATGGAAAAGATAGTTAATAATTATTATTTATCTTATTCTCTTTAGTTTGATACAACGATGTGATAAAATAAAATGAAATAAATTGCAATTTCAAGTAATTTTAATTTCTTTAATTCTCCAAATTATGTATACGGGCATGGATCCAAGAATATTGTTCCTGATTTCTACCGCGTCGTCGTTTCCTAGATTTTTCTTCTTCATAATATGCTGAATGCACTTCGTCACCATTCATCTATTCCTCGACCATCGTTAATCCACAGCTCAATGCAACTTATTTATTAAAATAAATTACTTCTAATGCAAACAAACAATTATGAAAACAGGTGTGTTTGGTAACTTTAAGGTCTGTTTGGTGTGCAGTAAATTTACGTAAAGTTACTGAACCTGTCAAAAATCAGGAGAATAGAGAGCCAAATGAGAGTGTCAAAATATTTCCCCTTCTACAAAATCGTGCTACACCACATCCATGTAGTAGTCCCGGGACATCTATCAAACAGCCATCTGACAATTCGTGAAATGTCAATCTTCATTTTTGTTTGTGTAATTAGAAGTTTCCGAGAGGATTTTCCCCCACTTTTCAAATTATTTACTATTTGACAGATGTCCCATTTGGATCACGAAAACCACACCAAACAGACCTTTTATTAACACAAATGGGACATCTATCAAATAGTAAAAGTGGGGGAAAATACAAGAACTGATTGACATTTCACAAATTGTCAGATTGCTGTTTGACAGATGTGACTCCATGAAATGGGTGTAGCACGATTTCGCAAGAGGGGAAATTGTTTGACACTCTTATTTGGCTCTCTCTTCTCTTGATTTTTGATAGATTTTTCGTAATTTTACTGCACACCAAACAGACCTAACAATAGCCCAATAGTCAAACACCTGTCAAAAGTATGATGTATTCACAATATTCACATTTTTATTCACAATAATCTATTTTTCTGTCGATTGAGTTACAGAATAGCAAAACCAAAATCAATCGACGCAATCGACAATCGTCGTGACGATCGTTGATCGACACTCACAGTATGTTCCGCAGTTTCGTCGTCTTCCATGCAGAGACGACATTCAGTTTCCTGAATGAGACCTATTTTTTCTAGGTGACATCGAAGATGGAAATGCCCTGTTAGAAATCCTACCAGCTCTTGATATTATTTCTACTGAGCAATATGTGTTTTCTGGATTTATTGTGGAAGGGTTTAATGGCTCCTTTAGCCTGACAGAGACTCTGAGTATTTAGGTATATAGGAGACACGCATGCTGTTTTCCTAACTTTTGATTTTAAAGCTTATAGCTCAATTTGGAATGTTACAAAACTGCTCAAACTTTTCTATCCAGTTCGTCAGCTTTTTCGTTTCCATCAATACCCTCATGTTCAGGAACCCACCAAAGGTTGACTTTGTTTCTATGGGAGAGGTCTTGGAGAGTATTGCAGCAGTTTAGGACTCACTATTCGTGAGTATAGGATGAGGACACCTTTTATTCCCGATTCGAAGACGACGTTGGCGCACAGTTGAATGGCATGAATTTCAGTTTAAAATACACTGGGACTTTGTCCCATAGGTATTATGATATTTTAGTGTTTGGTCCAAACATACTTGCACCCACCCCGGTGTCCATCTTCGATCCATCCATATATACCACTTGTTACCTTTTAGGTCAGAGGTAGGATTTTTATAGTTCCATGCTTCACGGCTTGGGATCACTGTATCGAACCTCCTGCCGAAGCATAAAGTTTTAGGTAAGCGGTCATTTCCCGCTCATATCATGTCAAGTTCTGGGATTTCGGAGTGATTTACTAGATCGGTTTATGTTTACACTTACTACATAATTATAAAACAAATGCAACAAGCAAGTTCGGAAGTTACATATATTTTTTTTATAGTTTTTTAAAGTTGGCAGGTCATATATAAAAAGTGATTAAGTAGTTGTCCCACAAATCCACAAAAACGTATGTCTTTTAGAAAAATTAACAGAAAATCCTCTCTTTTTAGATTAGTCAAGAACGCAGGTCAACACTTTTAAGGTTAAAATTATAGTAGCGTTGGAAATTAGCTCTGGTGCTAGCCACATTGAATTGCAGATGAACTTATGAACGATAGTTTCTATGTAAGTCCTTTGACAGAAAGCAAAGCAAGATTGATTGAAATGAGGCCAATGAATGGCCAATGGTTCTACTAGACCAAGTTCCGGATGGTACGGAGAGGGTACATACTCGTAGCATACTCATTTACAGACGCAGATTTGTTGTCTAGAGTCTAGACAGTGCCAGTAAAAATATAAGGAATGGGATCCCCTGAAGTAAGCGTGTCTGCACCTACATTACCAATTTAAAGAAAGGATGGTTCACAATCGCAAATAATTAAGCTGGTACAAGAATTAACTTCTAGGGCAGTTGAAAGCTGACCCGTTGCTTTATCTCAAAGTTGCTAGGTGCAGTATACATATACGATTGCGAAAATGAGGCCGGAGATTGCATTACGGTCAATGGAGATTGTAACGGTACTATGATCAATTAATACGATTATTTCTTTGACAATTCGGACAACATTGATCCGGATGAGAGGTGGTTAACAGGATGGTGGTACATGTCATACGGCGATCAAAACTAGCAACTAATTTAAATTACAATTTGGCGATGAGTTGATTTTAAAAAAACGGGCCAATCGAGATCGTGCGTTATTTGATTCTGCTCGATTATTTTCTTTTGGGCTACGTATTCACTTAAAGTTCTATTGGGCTTTAAAAAACGTACATTACAACAATTTTAATATACCCACAGTAAAAATGTTTGTACACTTCAGATATCCTCAGAAGAACTGAAGGCTCTAACTTTCCTCTACTTTGCGTATGAAACTTTCGCCTGCCTCCCTTTACATTATGTCATTAAGTGTCATATTGTAAGTCGAATGACTATCAGGTTTGCTGTCGCAAAAAACACCTGTTTATAGTTCCTTATGAGCCAAAGCATGCAACCTAGTCATGGACTTTAATTTTTATATACGAGTATGTACATAATTCTAACTAAAATAACACAGCAAACAATTAAAATAAAATATTTATTGAACTTAAGTTAATATAAATATGTGCTCTTCACCGTGTAAATAAACATTCCCCATTAATCCAACCACGAAGTATACTTGTTGAAACTTAAGAAAACAACGTCAACGTTACTGTCATGTCTTGATAACAAAAGTTAATAGTTACCTTTGAGTTTTGTTTTTTGTTTTTTTGCAAAAACAACAATTGTAACAAAAATTCTTACCAATAAACACCAAAATCACCATCGCGAGAAGGATGGTTTTATGAGTCATCATCCTCCGACAGGTTTCCATTTCGGTAAAAGGGAATGAAAACGAATTAAATAAATTGGTGGCGTCCTGCGTCAAATCCTTCAACAACTTCCCCGTAACTGTTGTATCGTCTCAGGCGCACTATTCACTGTCGGGTTTAACACACAATCCCACGAAATTGGCAAGCAGAAGATAAGACAAAAATCACAAGACAACAACAACTCGTCGATCAAACACTAACCGATAACAATAATTATTTTGCGATTATCTGCGCCCGCGTAAATGTATTTTGGACGACGACGCGACGAGAAAACGTTTGATAACAGTTTACTTGTACTTGTATTAAATAAAGACGACCATGCCAGTAGTCGTAGTATCTCTTTTAAATGGTGGCACTTTCTTTAGGAACAAAATAATAAAAAAATTCTTTCGTCTTGGTTGGCAAACATAACATTACCACGCGGATCGCTTCCTAAAAGCAAACTGAATGTGGATGTCTGCAGCTGAGAGGCTAGAAGTCTGATTCTGGTTCAATAATGCTGCGTTGTTCTGCTCCTTGTCTTCTACTGCGTGCGTACAATTCTGTCCGACGGGGGAGGAGTAGGTAAAACCACACAGCATGAGGTTATCCTCATCAGATGTGCCAGTGCCCAGTATGCCAGAGCCAGTACAGTATTAGGGAAAGGTCGATGCATGTGTAGTGTCGCTTATTAGTTGATCGCGAGGACAGTAGAGGTGGGAAAAGAATAACATTAGTTCATGCTCATCGTTAACGTTATCGTTTGGTTCAAGCAAATAAGGCTCATAAAAATATTTTTATTAAATAAAAATAAATTGATAAAGTTGATGAGTACTCTATGCAGCTAAAAATGGAGCAGCCTCAAACTGCATGGACGCAGCATAACAATGACTGTACTGTGTATTGTATTCGTTATAAACAAAGCAGTTAATTAAGAAGAAGCAGCATACTCTTCTGTTTATAAATCAGATTGATGGCTTGTTTCATGTGATGAAGCTAAACTATAATATAAGCACGTGTCAAGTTCCGTCAGAAGTTCCTGCCTGAGAAACCATAGTCTTTCAATATCACCGATTCTGGAACGTTGCTTTTAATATTCGATCAACTAAGCTTCCCAATGACTCTTGCTACACTATTTCATAAAACCTATAGATACTATTTCAGGATAGCCTTCAGTTAATGATCGCGTAGAGAAAGATACGTGCTGAAGAGTTGAAAAGAGTTGCAAATAAAAGGATCACACAGTTCAAATGGTAGCAAAAATCAAATTAATGTTAATATTGAAACTATTGTATCAGTGAATCAAAATCATAAATTTCTAGCTTTCAATAATTAAAACTACATATTTCTTCCTATAGCACGCATATACTAGGAACTGATACTACATAGATTTCAGGGTCCTTTATTCTGCTAACTTTTTACCCGACTATGCTTTGAGGAAATGCTGACGGTTTAAGTGCCATCCTAGGATGAATTCTAGGGGATCGCGATGGACCCACTTTGGTGCCTGGTTATTTTTGGGATAGCCCAGCCTCTCAGCCTAACCTAACCTAACCTTACCTACCCGACTAGGCAAAAAGAAGGGTTATGAATCTCACAGACTGGGTTTCTTTGTATGTAAGGATGTCACTTCGTACAGCCTAAACTATAGAACCGATATCAATAAATAATGTATCGTCGGATTCGTTTTATTCCGGATGGTGTTTTAGGCTATGTCACGTCATAGGAAGTTCAATATGGCGGACGCACCAAGCAAGATGGCGGATTGCCTTGTTTCCTTTTTCTTTACAACCGCCGAGTGGTATCAAATGATCGGGCTTGGTGAGTAGAATACAATACGCTATGACGTCACTATAAATTCAATATGGCGGGCATCTTCAAGATGGCGGATTATCGTTATCTTTACTACCTCCTTAATTTGTGTATAAAATGAAAAGGTTTGACAATTAGAATACGATAAGCTAAGTGAGACCATTTAAAATTCAATATGGCGGACGCACCAAGATGGTGGATTTGCGTTATCGTTACGACCTCCTTAATATGGGCAACAATTGAAAGGGTTACCTTCCTTCCTTACCTTCTTACACTCTACATCTACATATTCTTTTGTTTTTTAAAGAATTAATAAAAAGTTTTGTTTGTTTTAAAAGAGTTAGTTTAAAATAGTTTTTGTTATTTGAAATATGTAAGGACCAAGGACGCATGCATAGGGCAAAGCGGCATGCGACCACGGCTATACTCTGAACAGCCCAGTTTGGTCTAACTTGGACTATAGACGCTGGATGAATTTTATGAAATATGTATACCGTACATTTATACATATGTATACACTTATATATGTATGTAAACATTATGTATGTGTTCCCTTTGTCACCACTCAACTGTATTTCTGAAAAACACAAACCAACAGAAAACATCCACTGAAAGGAAAAAAAATACAGATGATGGCTGAGTCCTTTGTTTGATATAAACAGGAAATATAAAAGAAAACGAGAAACGCACTTAGAATCCCGACAAAAGGTCATAAAGTCTTCCAGGATTTACACTACTACATAGTCAACTTCAACTGCAATAGTTGAGTCCTTTTGTTGGTTGTACGTACTTGTAGACTGGTAATGTAATACAATACATGTAAATAAGTGGTGCCATCATAAGATTATAGAATTGCCTTCGATTAGTAGAAGATCGCTGTCATTGTGCTGACTCAAATAAAATTAATACCAGACAAGACAAGTACGAGTAGATCACTTAATTGTACCCAATCATCCTCTGTCACAATTCTCTGATGCGTAATCACATCGAAACATGACTGTTTAGGGAACTCGCTGACACTCACGCTGGGACAATTTTCAAGTGGTTTGCACATAAAAAATGTTGCGTAAAATATATTCTTGACTGTTGAGAAGCGAAAGTGAGTGCTATTGGCAACGTTAGTTTTAGTTGAGAAACATGTTGCTTCATTTGTAAGTATATGTTATGTACGTACAAAATGCTTTGTGAACAAAGTAATGGAATTGCATTATCTTCGGTCTAGAGTGTGTTCTATGAATGGGAATGCTTTTCACTTTATCAGTGAAATACGAAACAAAAGGACTTCCATTAGCAACAGGAAATTCGCAATAAAAGTAAAAAAAAACGAGTGCATGTTGTAGGCAGATCGCTGCAACTAATTGATTGCTATTATCTGGCGGAAGAACACAAGGAGTCCAATCCGGCACTTCCGTTGTTATCGAACTCAGTTCGAGCGACTCAATGGCGTCATGGTCCGGGTATTTTGCGGGAACAAGTTCTTAGAACATAAATTTTGGTGGAATAAAAAAACCTGATAACTTGACTTTTTTTTTAAAACCAAAATGCTAATCGGCGCTCTTATCATGAAGAGAATATAGTGCAGCAAACATTTGGTTCGATAGTAAATGTAAATCCCAAATTTTGAAAGCGCCTTCGTATTCAGAAATGTTCAGGATCTTATCATTTTGAAACGCTGCAATTTGAGCAAAATATATGTATTTATCTTCCTTTCACGTGGAGCAGGTTTGTCTATCTTGGTACCGTTATCAATTTCAAATACACTTTTGTCACAAAAAATGTATACAGTTGTAAAATAATGCAATTTTGCAGGTGACCTTATCATTTTAAAACGCACGTATAGGTACAGTAAAAACTCCCTTAAGTAGACAGCAAATGTTCCAATTTTGTGTCCGCCCAAAGGAGATGTCCTTTCACATATAACGAAACGAGGAACAGTAAACAGATCGAGTCGATGCCGCTGCATTTTCAACGGTTTTGTGTTCGTTACAGTCCGGTAAGTAACATTTCATTTCTCCACAAAATAGTCACCACTAGTGGAGACTGCAACCGGATAGTCATATCTTACATCATGCCGTCCATGGCAGGATTTTCGGTATATGTACTATCGGTAACGATAAAAGCGGTTGTGCGTGGCGTTTTTGAACATTTTCAAAGAGATGCACTACAATATCGTCCAGTGTTCGTTTTTCAAAACAATTATTATATTATTCGTTTTCTTCCCCATTTTTGTTTTTTAATTGCTTCAACATTTTCAGTGCTTAATGCTCTTGTAATATAAAGGGTTTTTCAATAAGAGCGCTACATAAATTTTTTTTAAATAAAACAAAAACGGTTTTGGATATCAATGAAATTCTTTATTCCTGTGAAAGTACGTTCGATGCCATTATGTATGGAACACGATTTCTTTTGCATGGCCACCGCGGGCACACTTGCAGTAGTCCAGACGCTGAACCCAATTTTCGACGGTTTTCAAGCATAAATCGGCCGATACTGCAGCAATTTCACGGTCGATATTCGTACGAAGTTCATCAATCGTCGCTGGCTTATTGGCATAGACCATAGACTTGACGTAGCCCCACAGGAAATAGTTTAACGGCGTCAAATCGCACGACCGAGGCGGCCAAGCGACTGGACCAATTCGTGAGATAACACGTTCTCCAAACTTGGTTTCCAATAAATTGATTGTGACATTCGCTGTGTGGCTTGTGGCGCCGTCCTGTTGGAACCACATCCACTCCAAGTCCATATCATCCAATTGGGGCCAAAAATATTCGGTTATCATTGAACGGGAGCGATTCCCATTCACAGTAACGTGCCGGTCTTGATCATCACGGAAGAAGTACGGCCCAATGACGCCGCCGTCCCATAAACCACACCAAACCGTAATTTTTTCGGGATGCAATGATGACTCATGGAGTACGTGTGGATTGCTGCCTGACCAATACCGCATATTTTGTTTATTGACGAAGCCATTCAGCCAGAAATGAGCCTCATCGCTGAAGATGATTTTTCGATGAAAATCCGAATCATTTTCAAGTTGTTGCTCAGCCCAATTCACGAACATACGACGCTTCTGGTGGTCAAGCGGCTTCAGTTCTTGTGTCAATTTAATCTTGTAAGGATGTAGGCCAAGATCTTTTCGCAAAATTCGCCACAACGACGTCACAGTGATGCCCAACGCTTGAGAACGACGTGTGAGAGACACATTTGGGCTTTCTTCAACTGAAGCCTCAGCGGCAGCAATATTCTCGACACTACGGGCACTTCTTTGTCTCACTGGCACGGGAACATTTTGTACTGTGCCTGTGGATTCAAATTTTTCCACTAGACGCTCAATTGTTGATCTGCTAGGACGATTATGATGACCATAAATTGGACGTAGCGCTCTTAACGTTGAGGCCACTGACTCCGAATTTCGGTAGTAAATTTTAATAATTTCGACTCGTTGTTGGCTCGTATATCTACCCAGCAGGAAATTACGGTATGTATTCGTTGGAGAATCGAATACATAATTAGTTATTATAGATGAGAAATATAATGTATCCAAAAGAATCGACGTGGTAATGTCATATAATAACAAAGCAAATTGTTTACCACGTAGATTCCCACATCTGCAGAAAATGTAGTGTTTTTGAATTTAACGATTTTTCGGTTACAGTGTTGTCTGTCGGCGCCTTCATGTCGCCTACAAATTTCGCGTTTTATATTTAAAAATGCAGGAAAAACTTATTTTGTGTTGCAAGTTGCAACGCGTGACACCGAGGAGTGAAAAAAGTTAGAAATGTATTCTAAACGGATTGGCGAAGACAATTAACAAAAAAAAAACTTTGTGCTTTGTGTGTGCTTTATTTTATTAATAATATTTTTTTTTTTGTATTTAAATTCCTTTTTAATTTTATCCTAGAATTTTTTGTAATAAAATATTTTAAAACGAAACAGTGTACTTTTCATTTAAAGCTGAATTCATTTCTTTAATTTATGTCGGAGAAATGCATTATGTAACTAATTATAAATGCATGAATTACATAACACATTAAAAAGAATGAATTCTATAATGCATTCTTAAAAAACTTTCAGGTAATCGATTATTTTCCTAGGACATAGTCTGTGTTAAGAATAATGAATTCTGGAATCAATTTTCTATACTAGCGATTGATTCCCTGTTCGATTCCAATAGATTACCTTTTCCTGCTGGGTATCCATCATGAAATGGCAAACCTTACTGAAGAGAAATGTCAAAAGAGCGGCAAGAAATATGGCGCCGTTTGCTGTCCCTGTCACTCTACTTTTATAGCGTCCCTGTTGAAAAACCCTGTACAAGTGAGTAGTGGTTAGTGCCTAGGACTACTACGTATGTTGTCCGGATTCGCAATCCCATCAAACACCCAAAAGTATCCAAGAGTATCATTTGTCGTGAGCAGCCTCCCAATGACGACATAAAACTGTTGGTACCTTCGTTCAATCCCAGCTAACATCAAAATATTTTTCCACAGTGCCACCTCTTCTGAATGTCTGCAAATATTCAAGAGTATTAAGAGGAGCTTTTCATTTCGCTGTTCGGAGTCTGCAAACAACTTTTTTCCGAGTTTCCCGGACAGCATGCACATAGTCCAACACCCTAACCACTACGCCACCAAACGAAATTAAAATTTCGTGTTCTATTTTACGCGTTTGCAAAAGAGATGTTCTAAACTCATTTGAAAATGGGGTTGACATTTTTTTTCTAAATAATTGCAAACTGAAGAGTCGAAAACTCTCCAGCGGATCAGCGAGTCTGTACTGTATACATTTTTTTTTAATTTTTTTTACGAATTTACAGTTGCCATTTCGAGTGGAATGTAGAACACCAAAATATTCACTTTCGAACATACAATCCACAATTTATAATTTCGTTTGGAATACAGAACACCTAATTCCACTTTTGGTGGTTGAATTCACTAAAAGTGAAATGCAGAACAGGGCGTTGTCCGAATCCTGTTGAGGTTGTGTGAAAGATTAAGCTTGCACTGATGAGGCCTATTCTGCTCAAAAAGTAGAATTCAAACTGAATAAATCATTTGCTAGGTAGAGTTACCGCTGAAACAAAACAAAAAAGGTCCCAAACAGGCGACCTAGGGTGAAAAAGGCTCCATTTTGCAAGCTTTATATTAACTTCAGTTTCTGTGAGGGCCGAATCTGGGAATCGATCTTACACCCACTTCCAGATATCCGATCATCCTGAAATTTTGCACACGCGTATAATTCCGGAGACAATACAATATGGGTTATTTAACGACTTTGTAAATTCAATATGGCGGACACTTTTTTAACTTTTCAATTTCTGTGAGGGCCAAATTCGGAAATCGATTTTACACCAACTTTCGGATATCTCAACATATTGAAATTTTGCACACGTATATAAGTGACAATATAATATAGTGCATTTGATGACGTTGTAAATCTAATATGGCGGACGCCCTAAAGAACCAAGCGTAGCTTCCCGCAACCGTTTGTGTGTGCGCGTTATATTTTTGCACGAATGAAAGGGACCTACAGTTTTCTGCCGTCTCCGAACGGCGAGTTGGGAAGCTTTACGTGGCAAATGATACTCTTGAATGCTTGTCAGGCATTCCGAAGAGGTGGGCACTATGAAAAACTTTTTAGGTGTTTTCGGCGGGATTCGAACCCAAGACCGTTGGCTCAGTAGTCCGACGGACTAACCAATTGCGCTACGGTGCCCACTACAAACAGTCTGAGTTAAACTTTCTCACATCAAACCTACCCAAACCCATACGGTGCATTTGTTAAAAAATTCAGATACTAAAAAGTAGATAAAAAAACATTTTTTAAAAACAAGCTTTAATGAGAAAAAAAAATTATTTTTTTCCGAGTCACAAATATGTGACTAATAAATTAAAGCTTGGGGCTTTAGAACGAGGACGATGAATTAGCAGAACACATTTTGCGTCACTGTTACTGTTTAATTGGGACTTGTCATCGTCATTTAGACAAATTTTACGTCGAGCCCGAGTGCCCCAAGCTTTAATTTTTAGTCAAATATTGTTGACTCGAAAAAAAATTAGTTTTTTCTTTTTAGTTCATTAAAGCTTATTTTTAAAAAAATGTTTTTTGTCAATTGGGTAAATTTATAGTCGGTTAAAGTACACTTTAAAACTATTTTAGCACTAAGTGTTTTCATAATTATAGTCGTCATAAAGCCCACTTTATCGTTATCGCGTCGTATTAAAGTTAAAATCACCCGAACCTCGTATTAAATATTTAATAGTTAGACTTATAAGTTTTTTTTATCCAAACTGTCACTTTTATGGATGTTCGTATGAAATTTCTCATAGGAACGTTGCGAAGTAGAAATTAGTTAGCGGCATACTAAAAAGTGTCTATTATTGAACAAAAGTTAAAGTATGCTTTTAAGTTTAAAGTTGCGTATAATTAGTACGGTTGTAAACTGATAAAGTGGAGTTGACTATAAATTTACGCGTATGTATTGTATAACATTTATTTATTTCTTCATTTGATGAAAAATATTAAAAAGTGAGTAGGGAAACATTATAGCAAAAAAGAAAGGCAAAAAGAAAAAATAAAATCACACAGCTTTATTTAAAAACAACTTTATGAGAAGAAAAAAATCAAAAATAATCCACAATTTTACAAAAATATTGTTTTTATACATACAGATACATGTATAACATACATAATATGTATGCATATAAAACTAAGTTTCTAAATGCGTATATTTCCCTCTACCGCCCGTAATTTTCAACCAACTTAGTTATTTTTTTTCTAAAATGTAGAAAATTACGGTACAAAGGTGATAGGGAAGATTACAAAAACATTCAAAAACATTGAAAAAAATGCGGTCGACGGATAGGTGTATCGCTCAATGATGCAAAGTTTTTGACAATGACGCCACTGTTTCAGTGCACGGGCAAAGCCAGGCGAGCAACAGCTAGTTGTGAATAAAAGTAAAAGAGTGGCGTCCTGGTGTTCCAGCAGGACAAAGTGTGAGACCGAGACCGAGCAAAGCTGGCGTTAGGTCTATAGTAAACTCTATGATTAGGTGACGACACTTTAGTCCTTGCTGACATGATCGAAGCATTTGAATCTTTGTTAAATGGCCATCTTACGATTGCCAACCACTAACTTATCTCGCTTAATCCATGCAGATTAGGTGAGGCAATGCTGCCCAGGACAGGAAGTTAATTGTGGCGATGACGTATCACATGCTGTCATTGAGTTGGGTATTCAGTCATCCTGAAGCACAAATCCGCTGTAGATTACAACAGTAAACCAAAGCGTTGATTTACTTAAACTTATATTCACATTTGTTCAATTCAGCTTTTACTTCTACATACATATGCATAAGTATTTGAAAGGTCGAAATGTGTGCCTTTACTTTTGCCTTGTAATCATTGACAAAGACATGGAGTAGACGGTTTGAAAGTAGGTTGTTGACAAGCCGCGATATTGTTTTCAACAGCAAATGAGACCCAACTTGGGTCTGTGATTTCGTACTTTACGGTCAAGTCAACCAAAGAAATGGATATTTAAAGCACCCACTCAAAACCTGGCTTAATTTTTTTTTACCCCAACTGGTCATTTGTCTTAGCGCTTAGGAAGCGAACAAGAGCGTAGAATTTGCCATACATGTTTGCCGAGTTTCGGATCCACACTAATAGAAATGATTGGGACAGAGCTAAAAAATATTGCAAAACCTCGAATGCCTTAGTCTTGCGACGGTTGAAAAGAATTTTAAGCCCCATTCCACCATCGAAAAAAAAAAAGATTAATTATAACCTCTGTATATTCAAGCGAAGTGATTCTGACGCTCCATTTTCTTATATAGGTACGTTGATTCATTTTTTTAACGTATAAAATGTAACGCCATGATTAGATAAAACAGCAAAGACCTTTTTAAAACAATCACTAGGTAATCGAGTCATGCATTGTCTAATCTTGTCACAAGATAAAGACTATGACATCACGCACTTAACCCACTTTTGTTTATGTGAAAACCGAAAAGGATTTCCAAATGTATGCTATTCAATCAAAACTGAAACTCCCGAAAAACCCAGATTATCCTTCTACTGCTTCCACTTTCATTCCACGTAATTCACCTGATGAATAACCTTACTGTACTGGAAAGAACCCATGATCTTTTACCATTATGACCGCCGTATACGGAATTCCATTATATATGAGACATTTGTTTTAAAATAATTATTTGTTTGTTTCTGAAATCTAATCAATACTCTTTTATCGTTTTTCTTTCGCTCCATTTGCACACTTATCCATCATGTTTAGCCTGTTTTATTTAGTCGCCGTATCGCTGCAATCAGTATTATTTGGAACGTCGTCGGACTAAAGTTAGTTTCCTTCAACTTTTTTTTTTGATTCTATATTATTGTATCCACTTAAATTTCCTTAATCATGTTGTGTTGTTGTGGTGAGCATTTCAGTTTTCCTTTTCATACTAACTGAATATAAACGTTTCCCTTTAAGGTACAAGTAGGTCAGTCGATCTTCAACCTGCCCCACCTGCTAAGCAATCATCTAGTATCAGCACAGTGATAACAGCTGAACCATCTCCCACCTCAACGCCAACTAATATCTACACGAACGAGCGTCAAGTTTCATAGCACACATAATAATCAAACATACATAGTTCTTAGGCGTACATAGAACACAGTGAAATCTTTCAGTACTTAGGAATAATAAAAATATTTAAATTGCACAAACGGAAAAAAATTAATTTGTTATAATTTTTTAGTGATATTGCTTTCGTGAAAATGTTCGTTTCTGGGCTGATTGTATCACTACCTCCTTAACATATCCTAGTGTATTTCCCACATTTTATAAAATATTAAAAATATAGATTTAAAACTCAATACAAGACAATGAGCAATTGCGTGCGACACCCCGTACACCTTAATTAATTTGCTTATCTGCCGTGATCAGATTTATGGTCCCCCGAGTACGCATACATGCATACATAAACATATACATGATTGTATGTATATCTAAGTTGGCTTTGGGGAAATTTTTAGCGTTAATACCTTTTTGCCTTAATTAAGGTGCCCTGACTAAATTTTCATGGTTTTTTGAACTGAATACTTCTTTAGCGACGTATTTGTTTTGAAAACGAGTTACGATAACTGCGCCACGATAGATTTCGATAACTGTATTTCGATAACGTGGAAATGATTCCATACAGGGGAAATATGTATACAGAAAACATCAGCTGTCTGTATATCTGTCTGTCCGTCTATCCGTCCGTCTGTCTGTCTGTCTGTCTGTCCGTCTGTCTGTCTGTCTGTCTGTCAATCCGTCCGTCTGTCTGTCGGTCTACCTTTTAACATCTAAACCGCTGAACCAATTATAATGTAATTTGGCAGATAGATAGTCTGGGACCTAAGGAAAGACTTAGGTGGAAAAACCGCTCGCTAGGGGGCGCTGGAGTCAAGTTATAAACAAAACCTTTTCACGCCTAATCCGCTGAAACAATTGTAATTTTATTTGGCAAAGAGATAGTCTGGGACCTACGGAAGGACTTAGGTGGTAAAACCGCTCGCTAGGAGGCGCTGGAGTCAAGTTATTAACAAAACCTTTTCACGCCTAAACCGCTGAACCAATTATAATGTAATTTGGCAAAGAGATAGTCTGGGACCTAAGGAAAGACTTAGGTGGAAAAACCGCTCGCTAGGGGGCGCTGGAGTCAACTTATTAACAAAACCTTTTCACGCCTAAACCGCTGAACCAATTATAATGTAATTTGGCAAAGAGATAGTCTGGGACCTAAGGAAAGATTTAGGTGGAAAAACCGCTTGTCAGGGGGCGCTGGAGTCAACTTATTAACAAAACCTTTTCACGCCTCAATCGCTGAACCAATTGTAATGCAATTTGGCAAAGGGATAGTCTGGGACCTGAGGAAGGACTTAGGTGGAAAAACCGCTCGCTAGGGGGCGCTGGAGTCAACTTATTAACAAAACCTTTTCACGCCTAAACCGCTAAACCAATTGTAATGTAATTTGGCAAAGGGATAGTCTGGGACCTACGGAAGGACTTAGGTGATAAAACCGCTCGCTAGAGGGCGCTGGAGTCAAGTTATTAGCAACTTCTTTATTAACTGACCAAATTGATTCATATTGACAATTTATGTTAGTATAGTACCAACAGAGAAAACTACAAAAACTGGACCCGATGGGTGGCGCTGGATACGAGTTATTAACAAATTCTATATTTAATGCAATTTTGAATAGCTGTTCCTTTCATAATTTGTATTACAAAAATATAGTCAAGTTTACATTCATATTTATTAAATTTTATTACACATTTTCCATCGATTGTACTAGACAAATTTCTTCTCTTACACATTACACATATACAACTGCTTTGGATTGCAAAAGTATTCACTTCCCCCGTGAGCTTATGCGGATAAGGCTCACACATTTTTTTTTTATTACTCACTGATGACAGCAGCAAACACTACTCAAGAATGCTTGAAGAGAAATATTTTGCTGGAAATAATTTCATCGATAGAATGATTCATGTATAACGAGCGATCGGATTTTGTTGACCAAAAAAAGCTAAAAAAGACAAAATTATACCACAAAAAAGGCATTTAAAAATAAAGGTTCTTATACATATATTATTAACATTCACCCCAATTCTGAAAGTCGTATTTGTGAGTCGCATACGACCATACTCGTATTTTGTAATAGCGACTCGCAAAAAGGACTTTCAGAATGGGGGTGATTGTAATAGCAGTGAACAACCAAGAACATTTTGAAGCTCTCTAGCTGAAGACTAGTGGAGTCAAGATAAAAGATGTCATATCCAAGGGCGTACGCAGGAATTTGTTCAGGGGAGGGTTTAAAATCTTGCCCTTGAAATGTTCACTTTAACCCTTAGATGCATAATGTTCCATATGTGCACAAGCCGTTTTTTTGTCAATATTTTCGCTTGGAGATATTATTCTGGTACAAATGCATTGTGTGTCGTATTAGCCATATTCCATGAACGCATTGTATGTTCAAATATTTTTTTCCTGTTACAAATATTCATAACATAGGCACGTGCGTAATGGTGGTTTAGATTTCTTTTTTTCAGTGTAAATCAGTTGAGTGGAAGTCTTCTAACGAAGTCATTGTTTATAGTAAGAAAACAAAAAATATATTTTCAGTAAGTTTATAGTGCAACTAATAAGTGCATAAATAAATAATCAATCGCAGTAAGTATTTTATCAGTTTTTTAAGCAATTGTTTATTTGTGCCACACATGGCACATCATGCATTAAGGAGTATATTTTTTTTATTTCTAGACGTCAGATTCTCAAAAGGCCCACTGCAGCAGGAGAGGTCTTTCTGATGAAGAAGTTGCTAAGTTTTTATCTAATATTCCTAGAGACAGTGAAGATGAGCTGGAAAACGATGAAGACGATTTAGATAATAGAATGGGAGAAACTGTCATTAACGATGAACTTTTGGGGAATCGCTTTAGAGACGCAAATTTGTTAGAAATTGAATGCCCCGTTATGGAGCAGCCTTCTGATACTCTCATTGTAAGTGAAAATTATAAAGTTATGAAATGATATCTTCGTTGAAAAAATAAATGCATTGATGTTCTTGCCGATCAAAAACAATTTAGTGGTCCCATTGATTTGGCATCAAGTGTAATACAGCTCGAAACTCGTTCAACTTCAACATTATTTAGCAAAAATTGGAATAAATTGAATTCCAAATTGCAAGCTACCAAGCGATGATGATATAAAGAAGATAGCTAGAGGCACTTCAACAGAATTTGTTGCTGATTTTGAAGGAGTATATACATATTTCCAACTTGGCATTCAAAGACAAGAAATGTCGTGCTATCAACCTCTGTCGGAACTGAGCCTGAAGGAATTGTAAAAAGGTTCGACTGAAAAACAAAATCGAATTTAATAATAAAATGTCCGGCCATAATAAAAGAATATAATCGACATATGGGAGGTGTAGATTTAATGGACAGCTTTATTGGTAGGTCGAAAATTGCAATGAAAACCAAAAAGTTGTATATGTGTTTATCATTTCATCGATTTGGCCGTTATAAATTCATGGCTCCTCTAAAAGCGAACGTCGGCTCATAAGGACATAAATTTAGTGCACTTTCGAATCAAATTAGCAAAGACACTGTGCACTATTGGTAGCAGCTCACGTAGAAGACCTTCAGGAAGTCCATCTGTTTCTTCACTTCAAGCTGAAAAAAAGAAGGGACCCTGCAGCGCCCATACCTTCGACAACTGTAAGACAAGATGGAGTCATCCATATGCCTGTTTGGGGAACTGACCGCCAGAGGTGTAAGTTTCCGTCATGCAATTAAAATCTTATATAACATGCCGAAAATGCGGCGTTGCACTTTGTTTGAACAAAGCCAACAACTGTTTTGAAAAATTTCACGAAAAATAATTCTTTGCTTTATTCAATAAATAATAAAATGTAAATTTTTTTCAATCAACTGCATTCTAGTTCTTATTTTTTTACAACATTTTCACCAATCTTTAGGATGCCTGAATGCATGGTGTGCCATATTTGGCACAAACTATATTTTAGCCATTTATTATTAAACAATTTGACTAAATTAAAAACTATTGATGAGAAAGTGTTTTTAGAGTCAATACTTAGTCAGATAAATTTGTATTCCAAGTTCTGAAAAATCATGCATCTAAGGGTTAAAATAGGACATTAACGCTTGTTTTTTTATTTTTATTGCAAGATCAGTTTTCTAGGATATGAAGCGAATCTGTTTAATACTTCCTCTGTATGGTATGCTGCTTTTGTTTTACATGTACCATTTCCCGATGAACGCTTACAACACACAACCCTGAAACACACAATTGATAAAATATTGTTCAAATTTATATGTAATACATTTTTTACCATTGAGTTTATCTTCGCCCATTGTTGAGCGAAGATTTTCACTCTTCTTAATGTACTTAACGATCTTTCAATTGTGGACGCCACTAAGCCAGTGTCACAGAAGGAATAAATATATCTGCTTCCTTAACCACACCGCATAATTCTAGATTTTTTTGGAGCTCATCATCCAACTTTTTATCTTTCCAAAGATCAAACCATAATTCTGTTTCGTTGTTTAAATTCTCTAGGTCAAGGTCGTAGAAATCGGTAAATTGTTTCCTGTTTCATATTAAGTGTTCGAAGTGAATTTTCTGCATATTTGATGGATGCAGCGAAAGCAGTTAAAAGACTGTTCAAATTATTATTCGAAAATCGCTATTCAGGTGAAGATAATAATGAATCCAAATATGGAATCCGAAGTGATCTCTTCCAATAATCTGAAAATTCCGATGACGGATGATTTGAACGGTGTTGTTGCCGCCCATCCTTGGTAGAATCAATTCTATACCAATTGCTTGTGATAGGTCGTCAGCATCATCCACAAGATCTCTAACTTGATTATCAGCATTTTTACGATGCTCACTTATAACTGACAAAATTCTCTTAACATGTGTTGCGCATTGAAAGATATTAAGAAGGCTCTTGGGATGAAGAGCATTTACGACAGGCTTAAGTAGAGAAAAATGTCGATTTGGTTGCTGCAGAATGTAGCTGAAATGCGGTTTTCATGTCGCTATATTGCCTTCTTTTAAAAATGTGTCTAATCAATTTACAAGCTTTTCGAAATATTTTTTCAAAATGGAAATCCTTTTATATTTTTGTAACCATCGTGTGAATGAAGAGTTGATTTGCTGGCAGTAACCCCAGCTAATGCCCTGATTTTGTTTGGAGTGAGCTGAATTGGATGCTAGCCTCTGAATTCTCCGCTTGTCTTGAGGCGTTAACACCGTTTTCATTCTTCCTTTGTAATTGCTTCCATAGGAATAGCGATATTTAATGTAATTTCGCACAGCATGTTCATTTCGCTCTATTTCGCGGTTTGAAAAACCTTCCGAATTGTAGCATAGATTTTTACTCTTTCCTTTAAGGTTAACGGTTTTTTGCCCATTTCTTTCTTATATAAAAAAACAAACACTTCGTTTAATCACAAATCAATATTTCACTATAGTTTGCTCGATCAATCTTCGACTACTAACCAAATTTACCAACGCGTCTAATCAGTGAAAATGCTGTTGTTTTGACATGATTGAGAAAGAGTGCAAAAGTAGATACCGTTAGGTGTCTCTCACCAAGCATGTTTTTATGCTTATTTTACAGAGTAATAACCAGGGATAGGATTTTGCTTACGTTGCCTCTTTTTTTGCATAATCGGAAGATAGTATCGACTTTAAACAAACACGTTTCATGTCCTCCTGATTCCAAATACATGTATTTTATTTTGTCTTTTTTTGACTTTTTATACAATTATTGCCTTTTTTCCGGTTGTTGCCTTTTTTGTATATTTTGCTTTTTTCTCAAAGTTTGTTCGCTAAAAAAATAATGCTCGTATGTACATATGCATGTATATCTGGATAATTATCCAGTCTTATTATTGTATGGAGAGCTTTTTCGAAGTCTATATAGATTTAAAAAAGAACGCACCTATTGATGTAAATTATGTTGAAAGCTTTAAATGGGTTCCACACGTTTCAGCTGAAGAAGAAAGGTCATTTAGCTTCTTCAAGGCACTTCCAAGAGACAACCAAAAGATTATTACCAGAAAAATTCAATAAGCTCTTGGTAGTTCAATGCTACTATAGGCGTGTTTTTTTTGTAACCTATATAGACTTCGAAAAAGCTTTCAGTGCAAAAATAAGACTCGATAATTATCCAGGCTAAGGGTTTGTTGTATTTTACATGGGTAAGCATGCTGCTGAAACATGTTTGGCCTATACAGGTTACAAAAAAAAAACACGCCTTATAATTCAATGTGCATTTACGTTCCTTTTTCTTGTGTTTTTTAATAAATGCCTTTTTTTGCCTCTTGAAGTCTTTTGTTTTGCCTTTTTTTACTTTTTTAGGTCCACAAAATCCTATCCCTGGTAATAACTAACCTTTCTGCTAAATGTAATTGTTTGCTTATTGATGCAAATAAATGTACTTAACGAAAGTAAGTAAATACTGAAGAATGAACTAGTTTTTATACGACTCACTAGGTTATCCTTATCGCTAACACGTTAAAGAATAGCCTCGACGGGCTTGTAAAGAAACTGCAATGAGCAGGAGGCTATAGAAGCATTAGCACCTACAGCGTATAAAAATTAAAAAAAAAAAACTCTATTATTAAATATGTAAGGGTATTTCTATTTCCTTTACAAACAATGGTACTTTTTATTTAAAGGAATAATACAACACGGAGATAATGTGGACATCAAATTGAAACTGTTGTACATAATAAAAAAAAATCCATATTTCTATGCATCGAATGATTCAAACGCAGGGTTGCCATCCTACTGCAAATACAGTACAGATCTACTGCACTTACTACGTTTTACATATATGCTAAATAGTAAAAATCGACTGAACAGCATTTTATCTGCGCTGATATTTTTTCAATTTCCATTTTTTTTTTTTTTTTTTTAAGGAAATACGAAACTCCATATAACCTCGGATTGAGTCGAGTTGTTAGATCTTGTTACTTGTTTATTACCACTTGTGTTTCTTTGTGTTATTATGTTCTAGGCTTTTTTTACTTTTCAAATCTACGACCAATCTACTGCGTTATATCGAACTTGCGGTGGTAACGCTGATTCCAAGACCTGTAAGAACAAAAACATTTGTACAATTTATTTACGGAAAATGAAATGACTTTTTGACATACCGTATCATTGGATGTAAATGGCAATTTATCTCCTATGGCATTTAACTCTTCCAATTTATCTCTGATCTCGTTCCATTTGTCACTGCATGCTGACAATAGTTCCATATTTCCAATTATGTATAACCCCATCTTCGCCCTGGATAAGGCAACACATATTCTATTCTGATCCCTGAGGTATCCAATTTGATTGTTCCTATTGCTTCGGACAAGTGAGAGAAGTACAATGTTTGCTTCCCTACCTTGGAAGCTATCTACAGTGGAAACTTGAATACCCTGTAGTTCTGGACAGTTTCTATAGATCTAGAAACAAAACAGAGTAGCATACATAAGAATGATATCGCTAAGAAGGAAAAAATCACCTACATGGTTGTATAATCGGTCTTTCTGCTTAATGTAGGAAGTAAGCATCACGATATCTGAATGCGTGTACTTTTGCTGGAGCAAATATGTTGCCACTTCGCACATCCAGATTTTCTCAAAATCATTAAATTTACTTATTTCCAGCGCATTCTGAAAATATTTTCAAATAATTATACTGGAAGATGTTTATAGATTTTATATTCTTTTACCGTGCTGTTCTCTTTGTGTTGATGTGAAACAAAGAATACGTTCTTCTTTATTCCTCTAATGTCTGGATAACTGTGAACATTGTAACCATCATTTAGATTCTTGTAAATCATTGGGCGAATGAGATCGGCGATTTCCTCGCGCATTCTGAACTGCGTATCTAAGCATACCACGTTTATGTTGTTGTTCACCATTCGCTCGAAAAGCGAGATATTCATCTTGTATTCTCGGCTTAGCTTATAAACACTCGTGTGTGGTCTTAACTGATAGTGATCACCAACTAGAATTACTTGTTGTGTGTACTGAGTTATTGAAGATAGGATATGTGATTCCAGAACTTCAGCAGCTTCCTCAAAAATAACTTCGCAACAAGAATATGTTAAATTACTAATTAAAAAGAAAAAAAAATGACAGCCTCACCAATTGAATCCTTGAGAAACTGAAACATAAGGTTATGCTTTGCGGCACATGTTGTTGTCATCGCAATGACTCGTTTCTCCTTAACAGCCAAATAGGTTGATATCATTTTAAGGCATTCTAGCTTTCTTGAAACGTTGTTAAGTTCTTGCTGCAAATAGAATTTATTTATTTAAATACCATTTGCCGGGCTTCTATAATAAATTACCTGTGCTGTCATAATCTTTTGATATTCCTCTTCTGTGCCATCGAAATCAATTTGAAGCTTTTGTAATTCACTGAACTTTTGGGTATATTCCATTTTCGTGACATAGTGCAGACGTTTGCACCGTTGATCGCCCTTGAAGGTATTGTAGATCTCTTTAACGTTGTACTTGTTCAGTGCCTCGTTTTTGGACTGATTACCCAGCCGTACAATGCTGTCCGTGTTGGGTAGAATTTTAAGAATAAACTTATCTAGCGCTTCGTTTGTGTATGCAACAACCACAATGGGCAGCGTTGTGTTCGTCAAAAGAGTTGCTGCTATTTTCGATGATATTTCTGTTTTTCCCGTTCCGGGAGGTCCTTGAATGAGTGAGAACTCACTGCTCAATGCAAAGTGAAATGCTTCAAGCTGAGCATCAGTCATATCACTTTTAATTGCTTTCGGATATGATTCCAAGAGCAGCGGGTTAAATGAGCTACCTTTGTACGTATACTTCGTGACGCCATCGGCTGAAAGGTATCGCGGAGGCTTGCGCTTATTCTGCAATAAATGCCACTCAATTAAAAGAAAAATAATCGAAAGACAATCAATACTCACATCTGTGTAAACGATGTAATTCGCCATCGGGAAGTTGTCGACGTTATATTTGTTTAGTACGTTAAAAGCATTACGATATGGTTCGAAGAAAACTGGACATGCCAACATTTGCAGTTCAACACCACAAATTCTGCCCACATTGTATTGATTAATGATTTCAATATTGATCTGGAATGCATGTAAAACGTGAATACATTTTTTTTAAATACAAAATAAACCGATACCGGAAACTACAATGGTCCCTACAGAAGTGCTTAGTTACACATACGGTTAACAAGTTTTTTTTAGATGTTCTTTCAGGGACGCGCAAGATGCTGTGCCACGTAGACCATTATCATCACAAAGAAATTAGTCTTCCGATCACTTCCATGGTATACGTACGATATTTCTTAACTCTGACAAGTTGGTAATAACTGACCTCCAACAAGCTTTAGTGCTTCATTTATGAATTAGAGCAAGTTTTAACCATGACAAATCAAAGTACGTAAAGTAAGCTAAATTACTGGTCAAACTTGACTATATGACTCAGGGCTGGGTGGTGGAAGATGATAAGGACTTAAAGTATTCACGCCTCAATGACTGATCCATTGTATCAAATATTTGCTGAAAATCGAACCCATGTACATGTGTATAAGCACTAGACCTTCGAACTTAAATAAATATGTACATAAAAGTAGTAAATGGGTTGGCCTATTTTTACCGACATCGCTCTCGCAATTTGGCTGCCATATCGCAGATCCGTATCAAATCGATGATAAATTAGAATACAGAAATTAAAAAAAATAAAAACGTTCAAAACTTACGTATCCCTGACTCAACGTTTCCGGATCCGAGCTTGATACAACAGCCAATATCAAATTATCAAAATGTATGTTCGTAGAAAAACAGAGCAATGATCCACAAATGAGGTATTTGAGTTCATCAGCTAGCTTTGTAAATGTTATGCTTTCTAAAGAGTCCTTGGAGCTGGCATATACATCAACTAAAAGCATCTCAGAGGGTGCGACTGTTAAGTTTTCATTTGAAACAATTTTAACATTCTTAAATAGTTTCACATCCGTGACGTCATCCGGGCGGAGCTGACCATTCAAACCTTGGACAGCATTTCTTAATGGAGCTATAAAATCTTCTCGCAACAAATCCTTTTGGATACTCAGGTATTCATTCACCGAAGCATATTGACCTGGAAAATAAATAATGCTCATTATCACATTATTGTGTAGATATGGATTCTAAAATCACCATCGATAATATTTGGTCTCAATAGTGGCGGCTTCCTAGACTTCAGTTCATCTAAAGTCGGAAAAATCTGGAAAAGGAAACATTACCAATGACAATTAGATACGCAATGTGTTAAACTTTACCTCATATTCATCTTTTGCTTTGGCAGACGGAGGCTCATCAATTTGCTTCTGAAAGGTCAAAATCTTATCCCTAAATGAAGAAAACTTTCCGCCATCTCCCAAAGAGACTAACACCGCCCCTATATGCTCAAGTAATTTCTTAATTTTATCATTTTGCAGACCAAACTCAAAAGATCTCTCAAATATAGAAAGTAAATCGTTTGCCACTTCGTTGATGTCTATTTTATTCTCATCCCACATTTTCGAGTGCGAGGGTGCAAATAGTTTTTTAGTTAAGTTAGAAACGTTGCGAATAAGACACTCATCTTCGACGAACACATTTAAACACTCAGCGATGAACTCTGGCAATTGGAGTCGCGAAAGATTACCAAATATTTTTACAATCAAAACTATCGAGTCTACTTTGGTGTTCACATTAAAACTTCGAAGAAAATCACTTGTACCGACTTCAAGGAAGGCATCCAGTGGTTCCATGTTCGCCATGAGGTTTAATTTCTTGAAAGAAAGCGACGACACATTGGAACTGGAAAAATCATCTATATATTTTGAAATGGGAGTAAATAAATTTTATTTGACCATTTTATTTTATTTTACATATACAAATTCAGCACGTACAAATAGGTTCAATGTTGGAAACGCATTTAATAAATTCGACTTCAGGCCCATCGCCTGATTTCTTTTGAATGCTGTTGACAATATCGTCTTCATCTTTATCAAACCAGTCATCTTCTGAGTCGGACATTTTATTTTTCTTCGACTAATTTTATTACAAAATATGTTATAACTTCTCACAAAACCGCACGATACAATTAACTGTTGGCCCTGCTGGCGTTTCACCGGAATAATTTTGACATTTCAAACTTTTTCTTTTCTGACAGGCGTCTAAAAAACTAATTGGAATTGGGACTTGGGTATGGATGGGTAGGTAAAAGAAACAAGACTCTTCTAGTTCTGTTTCCTTTAAAGTGAGAAAATAATTAGTGCACATGATTAAAAGATCAAAGATTGTATATAGACCATATCTCTGTAATCTATCCGTATCTATAAAGAAATAGTGCTTCATTTGTTAAATTTACTTTAAAAAAAGTAGGTTTTGTAGTAAATTCATCTCTGTAATAAAATTAGTTAAGTGGCAGCACTCTGGCCCACGAGGTGGATATTATGCAGTGTGGTGAGTTCATCCCCATTTTATAAAATTAACTGCGACATGTCTAGACAATAGACATGCAAAATATATCTGAAGTCAAGAAGTCGGTGTGTGCCTTTGTAAAAGAATTTAAATAATCAATTAAGAAAACGTTTTTGTTCAATATTTGTAAAAGCTATAAATAATTGTGTACTTACTTACTTACTTGTGTTTATTTTTTGGAGATTACACTTTGGTGTTGTTGTTGTTGCTGTTGTGGTAGCAGTCACACTTCTGTTCTGGTCGAGTCAGTCTCTAGGCCAAGGAATTGGGCCGCGTCTTTTGGACTATCCCACAGAGCCTCAGGATGTAGGTCTGTCGGTTCGCTGCACAGTTGAATAGGTATTTGGAGTCATGTGGTCCGTTTCCGCGGTCTGGAGATGGTTCCTGTAGCTGTTTAGGGAGCGGCACCATCCTGAGCGTAGTTGCGCCAGTGTGGTTCTTGTCTTGCGTGGGAGGTGGCGTTCTTCTTAGACAATATGTGGTAGGTGGCCTCCGAGTACTAAGTTGGAGTGGAGATTCTCCAATGCGTGGGACACTGTCAGGTGGTGAATACTTTTTAAGACGTCTTTGTATATCTGCGCGTTAAACCCGGACTTTGGTATTTCACAAATTTGGATGCATTTTATATATGCAAATAAACTGTAATATCAAAATTTGCGTCCAAGACAACAATGTTCTACGCACAACTAAGAGTAATGAAGCCAAACAGCAAAATAACAAATAATTGAAAAGACAAAAAGAGACAATTCTACCTGCGGCCGCTACTCATTGGCTAGCTCGTTTTCTATCTCATCGTTCTTCTTTTTCCCACTAGTGTAATTTCAAAAGAGTCATGACTCAAAATTCAACTCATGGGTTGCAACTGCATATATTTACTATTTATTTCTTAAAAGCAATTATTTAACTAAAATTGTAAACTGAATTGCTTTGAGTGTATTACAAGAAAATAGGAAAAAGTGTAACACGCAACAGTGCTACATTATGTACTGCTACTGTAGTATGAATTGTATGGTGAAGCGCAAAGTTCAACCAACTTCAACTTTCTACTTCCACTGCAGCTTAACTATTGTGTTCGGCCAGTTATTCTTCAATTTGTTTTCCTTATTATAAGTTATTTACCCCAACATATTTTTTAGCTCCAATGAATCCTGGGAATTTGGGAAAATTATGCAAAATTCAATCCAAAAAATGTTTAAGGAGGTTTGCGGGTTATACGGCTACAAAAGCAGAGTTTTTATACGTCAATTAGTTAAAATAGTTCTTAGCGCCTTTACTGCATCTCTATTAGGCGTGTTTTTTTGAAACGTAGCTAGCCAGTCGTTCATTAAAACGATTCCCAGCCAGCCGAACCCAGCTGACTTACCTCCAAGTTGGTGTGTGTGATTTCGGTCATATGTGTGTGATTTCGATCAGCTGTTAAGTGTGAATTGTCAAAGTATTCGGCATTCAACCAAATCGATTTTTTGTTATTTGTTGTGAAAACAATTAATTTCGGTAATTTATTCAATGGATAATTTACATAAAGTGATATGAAATCATAATATAGTGGATTATTTCTGTGAAACATCATTTAGTAATTGAAATTATATAATTTTCGTACACGGCAGTCTGTCAAATGTTCTACAAATCGCTTTAAGCGCCACCTTGCCATGAGATATCGCAACATTCCTAGCCAGCTGCTTTTGGCTGCGGATAAAATCAAGAGTTGTAGCCAGCTGGTTGTTGTATTTGTTTTACGTGTGAAATTTGACTTTGCTAGCAACTACTGGCTAGTTACGTTTCAAAAAAACATGGCTATTATCATTTTCATTTTCTACAGCAATATCCCCACCTTCATCTTCATCTTACAAATTATAATCATCCGATAAAATAATTTCGTTTTATTTTACCATCCTTTTCCAAAAGCTACTTTATTTCACTTTTATTTCTGGTAGTTTTCGATAGATTTTTGCTAAAAGTAGTCGTTGAACACTAACGACGAAAATGTCAAAGTCATACATTTCATACAAAAAAATTATCATACAACACTTCTAATGAAATCTGTCAAACAGAAAGTTGTGTTGTATGATGTATGATGAAAATGTATGTTCTATGAAATATATGTGTTGTATGTTCTGTGAAACAGGCCGCTGATCTCCTTTTTTTTCTTATTGAACAAAGCTAAAAAACATGAAAACATGATAATTTTCTCACTTCACAGCATATACAACTGTGCATTCCGTTCATAAAGTGTCCAAAATAACCACTTGTTCGGTTTCAACGAGTGAAGTGATGAATCAAATAAAAAGTAGTCAGCAAATGCACAAAAATATCTGTTTCATCAGCTAGTCCACTCAGAGGAATTCGTAAATGGAACTCGACTTATGTGAACGATTTTGCAGTGTGTTCTCCCCCTAATACAATAATTCTTAAAACCACGAATCAAACAGTTCTCTTAAGTCAAAATGGGAGTTTTATATACGTACCGACATACCTTGCTTTTTAAATAAGGTTTGATTAAAGCTTCAAAACATATGTAAGCACGTATATATTAACAGTGATTACCGTTTCCCTGAATAAAATATATGCAAATGTATTATTCTCCAATCAATTTTGCCGACTGATAGGTCGGTCGGTCCAATTGAACAACGACATCTTCTAGTTCTGGTAACGGCTGTTTTGCTTTCAAGTTCCACAATCCAATCAGTACAATTTGAGCAGCAAATTGGTGTTGACGTAGGCTATTCAGGCATTCGCACTCGCACAGTTATCAAAGTTTAAGTGAATTTAAATAAATAAACTTGCGAAACTTATTCATTATCAAAAGCGATTATAATTTTACTATGGCAGGTGAGTCTCCGATGTAAATACTAGCATTGCATAATCATATTTTTAAACTTCTCTCCATCAAAGGGGCAAATCCGTACGCTCACTTCCAAAAGTCATTCAACTTCGATGGAGTCGACTACAAGTATTTCGACCTGGCTTCCCTTGACCCCAAATATGGTAAGTAATGAAATTTAATAGAAAAAACTTTCACTAATAAGCCTGCGACGCAAAAGTTCTAAACAAATTATGTCATGCAAATTGATAATTTGGAATATTAGACTAAGCAAACTGGGAGAGCAATTTAGCAACTCAGAAATCAAGTGTAACAAGTATATTTCGCAATTGATAACTCGCTATCGCTCGTCGTACCACTCTCTACGAACGGCAACACACCGCACGGCTAATCTAATGTACTTGTAGATTCACTCGAGTTTCATTCAGTGATTCAAGTGGTTCGACTTTTTGGCTTTGATATCGATGGAAGAATCAAAGCGTGTCTTAAACGACGATAAACCAAACTAACCTATGAATATTTAACATTCTATTTGTGGAATGCTCTTTGGTCAAGCGGTATGTGGTAAATCGAAAATGTTTATGAGCATACCATTGATAATGCAGTTGAATGAATGGGGGTTCGGACTATTGGCATGTATTAATTATGCAACTTAAATGCGTTTAAGTTGATTATCATTTTCGGCATTATTGAGCTTCGGCTGAGTCCGCTTATTTGATTTGTTATATGTATTTCAATGTAGATACTTGAGTTATAGCCTTTTGCACTGTTTTATAATAAAAAAAATAAAAATTAATATTCAAAAACTTCTACAATGTGCATATTCTCAAGCAAAACAACCTGTCTTAGATTGTGTTATGTACAGCTATTATTCAACGTTTTAAAAACGTGAAACGTACGGGATATACATTTTTGTAAAACACTACTTAATTGATTAACGGCTGAGTTCGGAGCAAATCTATTTCGCCGGGTAAATGATGTGGAACATTCAAATTTTTAAAAATGATATTTTTATTATGTCAAAAAATTCACATATTTCCACACAATATCAATAAACAAATAATGCTCATGGGGTTATTCTCCATTCTCTCATCTAACGATTTGGAAATCAGACCACTTTTATTACCCGACTATGGCAACGCCAAGAGGAAGGGTTATGAATCTCACAGGCAGTTTTTGTATGGTAGGATGTCCGGTCGTACAGCCTAAACTACTCAACCGATTTTAACAAATAAATTCGTTGGATTCGTCTAAACCCGGAGAGGGTTTTGGCTATATAACGTCACAAACAAATTGTATATGGCAGATTACCTTTATCTTTACGACCTTCTAAATATGGGTATCAAATGAAAGGGTTTAACAAGTAGAATATTCTTCACAACGCTATTGACAATGGTATCCATGGAAATGATTTGACAATCAATGTGACACCATGACATGCAATTTTATATGGCGGACAAAAATTAAACAACATTTAATTTAAAAATTTAAAACCCGACTAAGGAAAACTAACTAAAAAGTATGTAACAAGATGAAACGAAACGATGATGTTCAGTGTATGGTATTTCCTTAGTCGGGTTTTAATTTTTTTACTTACATTTTTTTTAATTTTTTTTATGTTATACATACATATGTTTTTATGTTTGCAATGGCATTTATAAATCTGCACGCAGTGACATAGGTTTTTTTGGACTCAGGAAGTAATCACATACAATTAACCTACGGGTTACATTATTCTAAACCACAATTTTAGTTTCTTACCACCTAATTTAAAGATTATGAATGTTATGTGTTACTTGATAACTCGTATCTCATTGAATTTCGTCGTATTCAAGAACGTGACGTTTAACAATTGATAAGCCTGCAATCGTCTGATGAGCGTTAGTTTATTTTTGGTTGTTTACAATCTAGAATTAGATGAATCCCTAGTTTCGTATTATACCATCATATATTTACTTAAAAAATTGTACGGAAGAACTAGCAGTTAAGTATGTAGACCCAATAAATAAAATCCACATATAGGTAATCATAGATTCGGTTCTGTGTATATCGTAGCCGAGCATCGCTGAATGCGTACTTTAAACTTGTTTTTATTTTCAAGAAAGCCGCACGCACCTATGTATGTACATACATTTCTTAATTAGATTTGGAGTTGATTTTTTTTTTGTATTTGAATAGTTCTTCTCCTTGTATCTACTGAACAATCAATTCTTTTTGACAAATTTTTAGATGTAATATTTATTTCTGAGGTGGTATCTAAGTGCCCAGTGCCCGCCCCTTAAGATAATCATTGTCCTCTTTGAGCATTCACGAATAGCTCTGATATTGTATGTATGTATTTACATGTATATATTTATTTAGTATGTGATACTATTTATTTTGCAATTTACAAAAATTTATATTTCATTTTACAAAATTTTAGATTTAACATGTATAGTTAACAGTTTCTTAAATCCTCTAAATACATTTTCATTTTTTATTTCATTTGGTAATTCATTAAATAATTCACATTTCCTGATTGCTGAGTGAGTAGCTATAGTTTAGTTAGTTTAGTGTTAACTGACTTTTATTTTCATTTTATTATTTGTATTGCATTTTATTGTCTTTTTTTTTAATCGAATACAGATGTCTTATATGAACATTTATGATTATTAAATTAGGATGGCGGCTGTAATGTATGGCCTTGCACAGTCAATAATAATTATTTACAAAAAGCAAAATAAATTCAAAGCCGTTTTTTGGTTTGTTGAGTGAGTATAACTCACTGTTATGCAGGCAGCTGTAGATTAATGCATCCACACTACTACATCACTCTCCTAATTTATATATTTTCAGATCAACTGCCATATTCAATTCGCGTTCTTTTGGAGTCTGCTGTTCGTAACTGCGATAACTTCCATATCTTAAAGAAAGATGTTCAGAGTATATTGGGCTGGTCACCAAGCTCTAAACAAGGAGAAAATGACATTGAAGTGTCCTTTAAACCTGCCCGAGTTATTTTACAGGTACATGCCCTTTGTAATTTTTATAAATTGTATATTTTCATGCATTTTTTTGAAGGATTTTACTGGTGTACCTGCAGTGGTAGATTTCGCTGCTATGCGTGATGCCGTCTTAAGTCTGGATGGAAATCCTGAAAAGATAAATCCCATCTGCCCAGCTGATCTTGTAATCGATCATTCGGTTCAAGTTGATTTTGCCAGAACGTTAGTAATAGTTTATTGTCTTTGAAGATATGGAATTATATGTCCTTCTCCTTTTTTTAGACCGGATGCCTTGAGCAAAAATCAGAATTTGGAATTTGAACGTAATAAGGAGAGGTTCACATTTTTAAAGGTACTTTTGGTTATAATTCCGACTAAATTGATTTTTTTTTAATTATCTTTATTTTTTTGTTAGTGGGGAGCCCGTGCATTTAATAATATGTTAATCGTACCCCCTGGCTCTGGAATTGTTCATCAAGTTAACTTGGAATATTTGGCTCGAGTTGTCTTCGAAGATAATACGGATGGCGGCAAGATTTTGTATCCAGACAGTGTAGTCGGAACTGATTCTCATACCACTATGATCAATGGTCTCGGTGTCCTTGGTTGGGGTGTTGGAGGTGAGTACTTATAGCTAGAGGAAAAAAGCAACTGGCAAATAAACATACATAACTTATTATTACCTAATTTTCTTTGGTATGTATGTTATTCCAAGTTATGTGAAATTAAAATTTGGCAATGACATTCATCTACGTAATTTACTCACCCTGATCTGCGATAACCTTAAGCACACGCTCAAATGATATAAACTTGAAATCTTAATATAATAATCAGAACATTTTTTTATTATGAATATGCAACATTTCGTAGAAATAAGAAATGTAGTCTTCAACAAGAGAAGCGGTTGTAAATCATCAACATTATATAAATAAGCGAAGGCAACACAGTTCAACCATTTTTTTTCTTGGCGGAAAGGTTGTGAAGAGGGGCAGTGCAGTATGTAATTTTTTTTCCAACCAACCACGTGCATTTCTCTCGCACTAGTATCAATAAATAAGCTCCATACATGGATTTACACGATAATGTTAGTCACGATAGCTTGATGGGTGTTTTGTGACGCAATCACTGCTCACTTGGACCAACAATTGGGTCTATTCAATACCGAAAATCTGAAAATGAATGGAAGCAAGCGTAGATTATGTAAATGCCTCAGCTCGATATGTGTTAATGAGTAACCGATTGGCTGACTAACTGGAGTTTGTTCTTTGTTGTATTCATTACTCTATAATAGGTAAGGTGCAGTTCAATCTCAGTTGAAAGATCTTCTTCGTTGAGATAAAATCGTGCTTACTTTGCAAATAATGTACCGAGATTTTTGACAAGTATAACTCAAGAGTAGTGTTCACAAGTGGAAGATGTTTTAAAAGAAGTATAAAAGAAAAGGAAAAGAATTAGGGTAAACAATTGTTTGTGTAAGACCAATATCTACAGGAGTTTTGAAAAGATTCCAAAACTGCTTATTAGGAACTATTGAAAATGATAAAGCTATATATATTTTTTTAACATCATCATCATCATGTAGCCTGCTCTGTCCAAAGTCGGACGTAGCCCCCTTTAAATAATTTCCATTCTGTCCTGTCTTGTGCTGTGCGGATCCTGTTGTCTGCTATTTATCACTTAATGTCATCATTCCAGCGTGATGGTGGTCTTCCTCTGTGTCTCAGGTTATCTCTTGGTCTCCATTTAATCAGCCTTTTAGTTTATCTATTGTCTGTTATACTTTCCATCTGTCCTGCCCACATCCATTTCGCTTTTGCTATCTGTGTGGTTGTATGAGATATTCCAGTTCTTCTTCTGATTTCTTCGTTTGTAACCCGGTCTCTCCTGCTTATTCCTAGCACCGCTTGTTGTGCTACCTCCAGTTTGTTGATGTTCTATATGTAATAACTGGCAGTATACATTGGTCAATTGGTTATGTCGCTCTTCAGCACGTTTTTCATTTTACCAAAGGCTGCCCAGGCTAGTCAGATGCGGGGTTGGATTTCCCGGGTTTGGTTGTCTCTCGTAATTCTTATTACATGACCGAGGCATAACGTTAGGTTAGGTTTTTGATTCGTAACTCCAAAGATTTTAATGACCCTTACACGCTTAAGTCTTTATATAATTCTTTAATTCGTTCTATATTGGAGTATTGTTGCGTTGTTTGGAATCCCTATTATCGTAACGCTGAATTTCGCATTGAAAAAATACATTTACGAAATTCGCCCTCAGAAGAATGAATTGGAATAATAATATGCCTTCTTATGAGGCTAGATGTACGCTCATAGATTTAAAATCTCTTACTAAAAGGAGGAAATATTACTCTACACTTTTTGCTTATGATGTTCTAACTGCTCATATTGATTGCTCGCTTTTTTGTCCATGTTTAGTATTTATGCTCCGTCATGCATTCTTCGACCTAGAGCTGAATATTTTTTTTATGTTCCAAGTCACAGAACCAACTACGGTCGGAATAATCCTATATCTACGGCTTGTGTTAATTTCAACTATTATAATAAAACAATCGATTTTAATATGAATAGATTACTTGTCAAATATGCTATTATGAACTCATTGTAATGTTATTATTTAAATTAATTAAATCTTTGTACATATATCCGAACGGCAAATTAAGCAGCTCATTGACAAATGATACTCTTTGATTGCTTGTCAGACTTGATTGGTCATGAATTTAGTCTTTGCGAAGTGTTTAGGTCCACGTTGTTTGAGTCTGGGTGAGCTCAGCTTTGCAGCATTGAGGTTGTCGGTTATGATGACAAAGGTGGCTTTATGTACTTCCTGTCTTCTTTGATGCACTTGTTGTTTTGAAAAGATTCAAAAACTATTGGAAATGATAATGCCATATATTTTTTTAACACACACGTACATATATGCAGCGCAATTTGTCGATATGAAAAACTATTTACAAAAACCGCTGAGCATGAGGAACAGCAACGGATAATGCTGATATCACTACACACTATAATCGACTTCTTTTCATTATAATGCCTCCTCTGAGGAGTTTGGTTATCATCCTATTTGTAGTTGTCATTGATTGGACGTTTAAGAGCAGTTCACTCGTTCAGATCCACATTATCTGCTCTTTCTCATTCAATCGTTGTAGAATAACTTCTTCACTGTACCTCAAAGTGGGATACTGTGCCTCTCTATTGAATTTTCAAGATATTCCATAAGAAATGTAGCCAGCCAGTAGATCAGCCATATTTCAAGCGCTTCTTATTCTTCTTCTCGTCAATTTATAGACGTGGCCCATACTTGAATGCACTGGCATTTAAAAAAGTGTCGTCACTTCTGACTGTGGTATAAGATTCATCTTTATTCTTTAATCAAAAACTACTACTGACAAATTATATTTTTATTTATTTCACTAACATAAAGAATTTTATATTATTCTATTTAGGCATCGAAGCTGAAGCCGTTATGTTGGGTCAATCAATTTCCATGTTATTGCCAGAGGTTATAGGCTACAAACTAGTTGGCAAACTGAACCCGCTTGTAACATCCACTGATTTGGTGCTCACCATTACGAAGAATCTTCGCCAGTTGGGTGTTGTTGGTAAATTCGTTGAATTCTATGGTCCGGGAGTAGCTGAGCTGAGCATAGCCGATCGTGCCACTATCAGTAACATGTGTCCTGAGTATGGAGCCACTGTTGGTTATTTCCCAATCGATTTGAATACTCTTTCCTACATGCGGCAAACAAGTAAGTGCTTGCATTGTAGGTGCGTAAACCAATTTTTAACTGTTGCTTCTCGAAACCTGTGTAGATCGCTCTGAAAAAAAAATCGAAATCATTCAGCATTACCTAGAGAAATCTCGTCAACTGCGTAACTTTTCAGATGCATCCCAAGATCCTGCTTACACCCAGGTAAAGATACATCCACTGAACATGAACATATAATTCACTCTTTTTTTTCTACAGAGTATCACTTTGGATCTCGGAAATGTGGTTACATCTGTTTCTGGCCCAAAACGCCCCCACGATCGTGTCTCTGTCAGCGATATGAAGAAAGACTTCCATTCCTGTTTAGTCAGCAAGGTATGATGCAGATTTTTGTTGTATTATGAGATAAACAAAAGCCCAGTGATGATTAGTATTTCCATGTGACACCAACTAGACTTGGTTTATCCCATAATCTAGACTGACTCCTAAAAAAATATCACTTTACACTGCACTGTCACATTGACCGTCACCGATGATGATTGTAGTGCACAAAAGAGCTATCTAAAGGAAACAGCAACTGTGATATGTAAATCGAGATCAAATCACGGCTACTATTTCCTTAGATAACTCGATACAAGTACATTTCGGTGTAATCCGGTTTGCGAAAAATAAACCTTTTCCTTCTATTCCATTAAGTCTGTTCTAACAACGAATTGCATTGATGTTCTAGCTTTATGATTGCTTAAGACCATGACCATCATAAACTAGTACACCAAAGTAACTAATTGTAGAAACTGAAACTAACACTTTGCACCATTCCCGAACGTGTTCACAGGCAGCAGGAGCAATGAAAACTGTTGGCTTACATGCCGGGTTGATGTCTTATAAAGCCATGAGCTTAGCTGATCGATTTTTATTATATTGCCTAGGCATAAATGTATTATATAACCCAAATATGTTTCGTTTACTAAGAAGTAAGCGATTTTATTTAATGTTGAATTGCATTTTATCATCATTTCCATGTTGAGTGTGTAACCCACTTTTGTTTTTTTCCTTTAATTCCAATGGACAAAGTAAATATCGAGTACTTCTTGTGCGTAGAGAAAATAATCATGTACTCGTATGTACATATGTATATACTTCTAACTAATATGTTATTTGAGACATATGAAATCCATTAAGTCAACGTGTTTGTTTTTAGCAGAATGTATTTGTATATAACTAGAAAAAAGTGGAGCAAAAAGTATCCAATTTCAAAACAATTGGAAGAGGTATGAAATCGAGTGTCTTGCAAATTCTTCGTGAAAACTGATTTAATTCGAAGAAATTTGTTTTTGTTTTATTTTCTTGTTCGTTATCCTTGCTTAGGAGCTCCTGATTGAGACAGGGCATCCTTTCGTCTTCATCCATTCCCTTGGCATTGGCGATAGCCTGCCCCATAAAATGGAAACTGTCTTCTTTGTCGACTGTGATTCGGAAATCTTCTTGCCTGGAGCGATATTTTCCATTTACAAGTGTTCTGTTTATAAAGGTCGCCCTTCTACGAGCCCAAATGCAAAATAGTTGGTGTACCAACCAATTAAGTTATAATGTGTTGATTTTTGTCAATTTTGAAACAAATAACGAATTTTTGAATAATATGAGTCAAAACTCTAATTTTACCACTGTGTTACATCACATTTGTTCTTAATTACTGCTGCTATTCATCGTGGCATAGTATCTACTAATTTTTGGCATTCTTCAGCATTGCATTGCATGATTGGCAAATATTACTTATTTTATTTTTAAGGGCCTCTGGAGTCCTAGCTTGTTCTTGTCGTAGTTTCTGCTTCAATTTTTTAATAACAGTCAAGCAGATCACTATTAAAAAAGTACTAGACCAACTATTTTGCATCCACAAGAGAGTAGACCAACTTTTATGCTCCTATTTTTATCTCAGTAAAACTATCGGTGTGATTGTATATTTTATTTATTTTTGTATTTTGCTCCAATTTTACTTGAAAAAATACTAAATTACTATTTTTATATCACTTTTTAAATAAATGACTGCTATCAACCAATTAATTTCAGCCTGGGAAAGCGTTATTGTGTTAATAGCCAGGCAGACCAACTATTTAGCGTTTGAGTCGCATCATTCGCAACCAGATCTTTGACGAAGAAAGTTTTTTCTTTGTTAAAGTTGGGTATTTTAGCCTATGGCAGAAGACTTTTTTGACGTTGGATTGATTTTATATGCAATATTTAGCAGTTATATTAATTGAAAGTTCTGCGAAACATATACCCCTTCCCCCCATTGTTTTTAATGACGCATAGTCTTTAATACATAAGCTAAATATGTAAGTTGAGACTGAAATGCAATATTGTCTTCTATTGATTGGGTACACAAAAAGTCTAAATTTAAATATGAAAAAAATGTAAAAATGCTATAGGCTTGAAGCATTGATACGAGTGCGTTATGATGCCACGCTATATTCAACACTTCGGCTATATTTGGGAGGAGAAAGGAGATCTGAGCTGGGCATTCACAAACTGACTTTAATTAAATCTCCTATTCTTTATTACTTTGTGTTCATTTGAATTCATTGAATCTGAATTTAAAAGGCATAAATCGTTGATTCATATTTTACATTTACTATACAAAACATTGTGTTTTACAGCAGAGTACATACATTACTTATCGTCATCAAATTTCTAAGAATTCGGTCATCGTAGAGGGATCGCCTTACACAACACCCCTACTGACCTAGTATAACAAAATTCTGTGTCACTGCATATTTCTACACTGTGCAAACAGCTTTTGAATTGCGATCACATTATCTGATGAACTGACAAGAAAAAATGCAACGTAAACCAAAAGCCGAGCCTCTTCATTGAATACTCGTACTCCGTATAGGAAATAATCGCAATCAAAGGTCGATTTCATAATAAATTTATTGTTTGATGACTTGGCGCTGTAAATGAGAACGGTTGTTTTTATTTTTTATTTTGGTTTAGTTTTTTTTTCTAAATCACAATATACGGGTAAATTCATATTGGAATATGCTCGGAATCAAAGCTCATGTTTGAGTTTAGTATTTTATGGCAATCATTCGGGAAAGATACCCAATTTGAAAGTGATTCCTAACACTTCCCATGTAAGCTGGTCCCATTCTATTTACTTGATAATAAATACAATACTGTATGACTTGGAAGGACGTGTGTAGTAGTTGGAGAAATTGTCGTCGATTTGACTGCAGAAGTGTCTATCGCTGCTAAAAGAGAACACAATAGATATCCCCAATTCAAGACTATTGTGTTGTTTTCAGTAAAAAGTCCAGATTTGTTTCCAGATCCTACTCTTTCCATAAATCCTTCTTATGTACATACATACGTATGTTACAGAGATCATTATCGCTAGAGGCTTATATCAATTCAAGTCGCAGCACATTGCTTACCTTTTATATTGAAGTTTAATTTTTTTCTTTTATTTATGAAATTTTTTATTTGGCAGGTTGGTTTTAAAGGCTTCGAAATTGCCCCGGAAGCACTCTCCGCTACTGGCTCATTCCAATGGGATGATGGAAAAACTTATAAAATCGGTCATGGGTCTGTTGTTATTGCGGCAATTACCTCATGTACGAATACAAGTAACCCATCGGTGATGTTGGGCGCTGGTATGTTGGCAAAGAAAGCCATCGAAAAGGGTCTTTCGATTGCTCCATATGTCAAGACTTCGCTTTCACCTGGCTCTGGGGTTGTGACATATTATCTGAGAGAATCTGGAGTCATTCCATATCTGGAGCAGTTGGGTTTTGATGTTGTCGGCTATGGGTGCATGACTTGTATTGGTAATTCAGGACCTCTGGATGATAATGTTGTGAATACAATCGAGAAGAACGGTCTGGTGTGTTGTGGTGTCCTCTCGGGCAACAGAAACTTTGAAGGTCGCATTCACCCCAACACTAGAGCCAACTACCTGGCTAGTCCTTTATTGGTTATAGCATATGCTATCGCTGGACGGGTGGATATTGACTTTGAGACTGAACCGATTGGAGTCAATGCTAAGGGCGAGAAGGTTTTCCTTCGGGAAATATGGCCAACCAGAAACGAAATCCAAGAAGTCGAAAACAAACATGTTATTCCAGCTATGTTCCAAGAAGTGTATAGTGAGTTGAATTATATAAAGTATTTGGATTTTCATTATTCGGTATTTTTGTTTCGATGTTTTATAGGTAAAATTGAATTGGGCTCAGAAGACTGGCAGAAATTGCAGGTTTCTGATGGCCAACTGTATCCGTGGAGCGGAGAATCTACGTACATCAAGAGGCCACCTTTCTTTGATGGAATGACTCGTCAGCTTCCTACTATGAAGTCATTGAACAAAGCCCGGTGCTTGTTATTCCTGGGAGATTCTGTGACTACTGATCACATTTCGCCAGCTGGTTCGATTGCCAGAAATAGTCCGGCGGCTCGATACCTATCCGAGCGTGGTCTTACGCCGAGGGACTTCAATTCATATGGCTCACGGCGTGGTAATGATGCAATTATGGCACGTGGAACCTTTGCCAACATTCGATTAGTTAATAAGTTGGTCACTAAGACAGGTCCGAGAACTTTGCACATTCCAAGTCAAGAGGAAATGGATGTTTTCGATTGTGCTGAAAGGTAAGTACTTATTGCTTTTTGAAGGAAAACAAAAGTATTTATATATACGTTTTCTGTTTATACAGGTACAAGGAAGAGGGCACACCTCTAATCGCTGTTGTCGGAAAGGAATACGGCAGCGGATCGAGTCGCGATTGGGCAGCCAAGGGACCATTCCTTTTAGGCATTAAGGCTGTTATCGCTGAGTCATTTGAACGCATTCATCGGTCAAATTTAGTAGGCATGGGTATAATTCCATTACAATTTCTACCCGGACAGAATGCTGAAACGTTGAACTTGAACGGACGGGAGGTGTACAACATTAGTTTGCCAGACAACATTAAGCCTTTGCAAAAAATTAATGTTGAGGTAATTTAAATTTTGTGTAGTTGTGAAGTGAAAAATTGTGTTTCCGTGGGCCACCTGTTGATTTATTTCTAAAGTTTCTGTATTTATCGACACATTCAATTCTTACAAAAATATAAAACGCACACTCAAATTGCTGCCTGAAGCAGGCCCTAATTCACCCTAAACTGTAGCGGCACCTAAGTTAGTTATGTCAACTAATGCGCTTAAAATATTGGCATACATAAATATGTCTCGGGTCAAACCTCCACGATAAGAAATTGATCGATTAATCAATACAACGCTGGAAAAACTATTGGAATTGCTGCTGTTACCCAAAGTGTAGGTTGAAACTTAAGTACATCAACATCAAAGAGCTCAACCTTTTCTTAAGGTGGCGCTACAGTTCGGGGTGAACCAGGGCGTGTTGTTGCTACCATTTGTGTGTGTGGGTTATATTTTTGCATGAATGGGAGTGACCTACAATTTGTTGCCGACTCTGAACGGCGAGTTGAGAAGCTCATCTTGACAAATGATTTTTTTTAGGAATGATCCTGCCCCAAGACTGCGACCTAAAAGATCTATTGTATCGTAGATACAATTAGTCCAAGAGGCACACTACCTTTCTAATAAAGGCTAGTATGTCTTGGTTCACGCATTTTTTAAGTCATGTCATGACAATGATGCTCTTTGAAATGCTTGTCAGACATTCGAAAGAGGTGGCACCGTGAAGAAACGTTTATGTTTCCGCTGGGATTGAACCCAGGCAGCATTGCGTAGTAGTCGCATTTATCACTACAACACGGTGCTCAAGACCATTGAACGAATATAAGTCGCCTTTCTTTGAGGAAACTATTGCACAAAGACATCGGCGCAAATTCACCTACATATCTTAAAATAGACTTTTTGCTATTCATAGTCACCTAATAGTCGACTTTAAACTCATAGCCGACTCGAAATTTAAATTAAATCAAACGTTACTTTAAATAATTAGAGTCGGCTTTAAGTGACTGTTAAATTTCTCATATAAAAGCTCCAAGGTTTTGTCAACAGTAAAATTGTAGAATTTGGCGTTACGAAAATTAAAACATTGTCGTAGAGAAGATAATATGCTCGATTGGTCCCTTATTTTTTGTAAATTTATAGAGTATTAGATCCAATTACTTTTATTTAATTAAAATTTTTCAATTTTCAGGCTGATGGACGTGTCTTCGAAGCTATTGTACGTTTTGATACCGAGGTTGACATTACTTACTTCAAGAATGGTGGTATACTCAACTATATGATTCGCAAAATGTTGGATTAGGTACTTCTCTGTAGAACAACGCTGTAGAAAATTAAAGCATTATTTTTTTTACAATTATTGGAACTCTGGTACACGGGTGTGTTATGATATCACAAGATTAAAATACTTTTTTGTAGTTAGCGTTTTTTTTTTATTATTCCATTTGTTTTTATAATAAAGAACATTAAAGTAATAACTACTTTGTTTTATTTTTTCCTTTTCATACATTAATCTCTAGATACATTTTTTTTTCAATATAAATTTAATAAAAACTTAATATTTTCAACAAAATTATTGCAAAGATATAAATTATAGTTAACATTTCATTTTTAGACCTATGATCTATTATTTTAATAATAAATAACAATGTGGTTCACTAGGAATTGGGCTAAACGACATCTATATAGCTATGCATTAGTTTTTATTTACAATGGAGCGTCATCTTTAAAAAAAAAAACACTCTTCTTTGGGGGATGAAAACAATTTTCCTACAAAAAAGTGATATTACCGTAAGGTTACGAGGAGCTACCGTATAAAATAAGAACATATTTGAATTGTACAGAGTTGTAAGAAATTAAGAAGAGGACGATCAGTTTGGAAGACTTTTTTCTTTCAAAACAAGCGTCCTCAGGATGAATCAGCCTCTTGGTTTTGCTGTCATGTTAACGGGTGGGAGTCGGAGTAGCTATCACCCCAATTACGGTTGTCGTTTGTTGGAAATGATTCCTGCCGTGGCGTCTTTAATCTCTTATTACGTAGTGTAGAAGACTCGACGAATTTGTAGTAGATTTTTAAACGACTCGACCCGTCTACACTGCGGTCTGAACGACAAACATCGGGGGAAATTTTAAAAGAATAGGATCAAATGTGCAAACAAAATTAAAGAATTTGTAACCCTTTTTTAAAAAAAAATGTTTTTAACTTATTGATTGAAATTCTCTATTCAAACATATTTTATGTTAAATCTGTACAATTTTTTGTTTAAATAAAATAAACTATTTTTGGTTCTAATGGAATGCAAATAATTAATCAATACATGTTTGAGGGGAGACTAATTTTTATTTTTACACACCCAAATGTTTCTCTTTTAAAACATTCCATTTGTTTTTTTTTTTTGTTCTTCTTTTTGTATATAAATTTCTTTCTATTGTTTATTTCTACCACCGGTGGCTGAGTGTTCACTTAGTGCGATTCTTTGAAATCTCTTTTTGGCAGGTTTTAATTGTCCACAGGATTTGTGGTGATCTCTCTGTTTCCCATTTCAATGGTTATTGTTGTTTTGTCATAAATGCAAAATGAATATATGTATGTATATCTTTTGTGCTTGGGTTTTGTTTTATGTTTCGTTTTTAATTGTGAATCGACAGTGAGTAAGGTAGACTTTTACCAGCGTATTCGATGTTTGTACTGCTCGTCTACTGCTATTCGCTTGATTGTTTCGTAACCTAAAATAATGCTAAATGAGAATGCAGCAGATTGAACTAATCTCGCAGAGAGGCCTTTGAAGAATACATTCATTCTCTCCTCAGCCCACAGGTCGTGGAAGGCGGTTTTCATTGAGTCAAGTCTTTGCACCTGAAATAAAAGAGTCAAGTTAAAAGTTATTGGTTTTTCAATGATAAAAGATAAAGGTTTTTAGAATCATTGGCATATTAAAATCACAGGCGTTATCTTATCTTCCATTAAAAAGCTTAATGTGTACTCGTCATGGTGTACGTACATATTTTCAACTACTTAAATCCAATAGATAAACAAGTATAACCTTAATGTCTGAAGATAACAATTAGCAAAATCATATCGTCACTTTTCTTTTTTTATAAGCTGGAATGAGTACTGCGACCTGTTCCGAATACTTTGATTTGATTTATGATCATAACGAGAAATTAACAAAATCCAAGCGCAGAATTCATCATAATATCGAAAGAGTTTTTAAGAAAGTTAGCGATCGCGTAGAATTATGAAACCTACGTAAAGCAACCATATTTTAGATACATACATATAATAAATTTGAACCATATGAAAGCTAGCAATGTGGTTAGACAGGATAATACTGTGAATTTTATGGATTGATCAAATACCAACTGAGCAGAGAGGAGTTATAAAAACTGGAAACCACCTATCTAGAGACCAGTTTTCGAAGAGAGCTGTGATGCTGTGGAAGATATAACGTTACACAGAGCTTTCTGAAGGTGTTTTAATCCGACACGAACAATGGCAGGTCATTTGCACATGATAGGCTCATGCGTTGAGATATTCTGTTCTTTTTGGGTATGTACATACGTGCAGAGGAAGCGAAGCGGTAAGCTATAACATCGACACACTAGGAGAAAGATGTGAAAAGAACTCAGTGATCATCATGCTTAACAAAACCCTAGGCACCAGAGTGGGGTCATCGCGATTCCCGAAAAATCCGTTCCAGGATGGCACCTAAACCGTGACAATTTCATCAATAGCGAAAGTGATTACTCAATGCATAGCGCTACACATTCCAATGCTTAGATGTCTGGAATGAACCAAGATATATTTGTTTTCTTGACCCCATGAGAATGCTAAAACTACTGAGAACAATCGGATCTGATTTCAATGAGTTGAACATCATCGAATCTTTATACCAAAAATAGAAAGCATGTATTAAAGTAGATAACGTGGAATCGGAAAAAACAAATAGACATTTTAAGAGCGGTTAGACAAGGTTGCATTCTATTTACCATCAACATTCAAGTAACTTGCAACATGTACTTAGATTCAATGAGGCATATGTATATTATAAATGGAGTAAGTATTAACAATCTGAGATACGAATTCTTGGAGTTCGCCAATTTGTAAACGTACTATAAAGCGAATTGACTCAAAATCGATGAAGATAAATGCCTTATAAAAAGAGGGTGAATATTAAACCGAGGTACTATGGTATCAGGAATGACACTATCGGATATTGCATCACAATACACTTCAGATATAAGGCTCCGTAAATGGATTCTAAGTTCAAAAGCAACCTTGATGAAAGGCGAAAAAGCAGGCGCGTGATGAACACCAAAATGCCAGTGGTCTGGACTTTTAGTTAAATAAATATCGTTTAAATCTTTTGTGTTACCTGTAACCTTGCTCGGACAATATCCAAGGGATTTGTTATGATCGTTGTAGTAAATCCTCCCAGACTACCGGCGACGCACTGTATAAACAGATGCGAAACATACGGTGGGCATATTCGGCAAAGTTCATCTAAAAATAAATCGAATGGTAAAGACGGTAAGAACATTATAGATCAAAATTTAAGCTCACCTTGATACAGATGATAGAACACCCACCACAAAGCCGAGTTAGGAACATAGGCCATCAAACTCGCCGTATATCCCCGATAGAAACCTTTAAAGCCATCCCTTCGCATTATCTCTTTACCAATATCTATTGAAATATTTAGCCTACTACGGTCGGGACTAATATTTATTCCTAGAGGGTTCATGTGGCCTTTTCCCATGCCTAGCACCATAGCGTGTTGGGATATCACATCGAAAGGTACAATAATGGTCTGGCCCACCAATGAAGCACATCCGCCTCCAAATAAAGCCTTCATTCGATGGCCAAAACCGAAGTCATTAAGTATGTGTCTCACGCCCTCATATGTACTTATGTAGAACACACCGGAAACAATCTGCACCGATGATATCCAGAAACCGCGGTACAAACCCGGCACTCCCTCCGACTTATATATTTTAATGGCACAGTCGATCATGCCTTTGTACACATCACTTCTATGTTGCACTTGTAGCTGGGTCTTAATCACTGTCAGTGGAAAGAGGCAACATCGCACCGAGAAAGAGCTTAGCATGGACAGCGGAAAAAACTTTCTTTTGTTCATCATGTCCCATTCGATAGTCTTTATGTAAGTATTGCTGTCCATTTTTTGTTTGTTAATATGTAGTTGGTTAGTATTTGGTTAGATTAGAAAACCTCCAATTCAAGATGGTTCTCACAAAGGACTTCAGACTTATATGATGAGTTGTTTTGTAATTAAAGTTGGGAGAGTTTAGGTCATCCTCGAAAATTGCTCTGCTCAAATACCGTAAGTATCCAAGTGTGTTTATCTGCCCACGGAATAATTGACGTCCTTTTAATATGCATAACTTACACCTGCGAAGTAGAATTAAAAGTTCGATTTTTTACTTATGTAGCTGTAGCTGATGCAATGGCATTTATGAAGTCATGATTATACTTTGAATTAATTAAAATATTTTTGTTACTGGTTGGGAAATAGCCATGCCAACTAAACGTTATTACGATTTGTTATTCTTTACATCCATCGGATCGAGTTATTTTTGATAATTATATAATTGGTTTATTCGTAAACATGACATTGACACTTTTTTACAACTTTTAATAGCAATTGGCAAGTCATTTAGAGTACAAAAACTTTTTATTATTTTATCGTGCTTTGCGATTTTACATTTTTCTCACCATTTAGTTGATAATTTGTTCAATTACTCGATAATACGGATTTCTTGTTATTTTACGAAAACTTCCGCGATTTGATGAAAATTTGCACTGACATGTTGACAGCTTGACATCAATGACGTTTTTGCCTGACCTTCGAATTCTTCGAAGTGTGCTCAGGTTCACTGTTCTGTCTCCGAAAGTTTCTATACAGCCGAAGTATTAGAAGTGTTGGAATGTCTAATTTAAATTGAAACGGTTAAGGCTTTCGCAAACTAGTGCTGAATTTTCTTTTTTGTTTTTCCAGCCAATTGCATAAGTACGCGTTTTTTTTTCAAATCTATATAGATTTCGAAAAAGCTCTCCATACAAAAATAAGACTGGATAATTATCCAGGCTAAGGTTTTGTTGTATTTTACATTGAAAACATGTTGCAGAAACATGTTTAGCCTATATAGGTTTGAAAAAAAACATAGTTGGAAAACAATTGAGAATTGACTAATTTATTTCTTTTATTTATTGTAAAGGCCATACCTATGTTAATTAAAATTACCAAAATTGGCCAAAATTCGGACAGATTAGTATTGGAGTGTAATGATCAAAAGTTGAGATACGGATTAGCGCGATATTCGGATAAGCGAGTTTTTGAGGCTGTAACTCGTTGTTGAGTTTAATGAAGATGGCTTAGATTTTAGGTTTATTGATCCTTCCATATATGCGAATCCACTTTAAGAAGAATTCACTTCAAAAGATGTTATTTCTTAACAGATTTCCGCTGCAGTAAGAGGTATGGAGGGTTTTTTCGTAGTTTCCTTCTAAAAATTAAATTGAATTCAATTATATAAGTCTTGTCAAATTATTAGATAATACTTCAGTAGAAATATAAAACCGTAGTGCAAGTGGTTAGTGCGTCGGACTACTGAGCCAGCGGTCTTGGGTTCGAATCCCGCCGCAAACACCTAAAAGTTTTTCACAGTGCCCACCTCTTTCGAATGTCTGACAAGCATCAAAGAGTATCATTTGTCACGATTGAGCTTCTCAACTCGCCGTTCGGAGTCGGCAAAAAACTGTAGGTCCCTTCCATTCGTGCAAAAATATAACACGCACACACAAATGGTTGTGAGAAGCAGGCCCAGGTTCAACTCGAGCTGTAGCGCCAACTAAGTAAGTAAGAAAGATAAAACAATATCGAATCTCTGTGTAAATTGTGCGGACAACTCCAATGTATACTTATCACGAAAATAAAATCTATCTATCTATAAATAAATTAGTTTGGATAAATTGATAAGTTTTACTGCATTTATAATTAAAATGATATTTTTTGAACTCATATCCTGCAACATTTTCGAAAATATGATCGAGTTAACCCTTCTGTCAATGGATGTTTTACAACCCTCCTATCAATGGAATACTGACTGGACCTTCAGGCATTTGGTATGGAAATTAATGCGCAATGAAATAATTAAATTTGTTTTTGTTATTTTGGACATGTTATTATTTTTCTTTTGTATTTAAAAGTTTTTTTTTTTACTTAACAGTGATATTACAAAGAATGTTCTTAATATACATTTATGGCATCTATGTAACAGAATACTGTATTGTAAACAGGCACGCTCTTCGCAGGTAGAGCATAAAAATCTAGTTTTCCTTTGCGTTTTGTCGTTTACTTTTCAAATTTTACACGACTTTTTCTGGGCTGTTGAAGTGTGGCTACCACAGGGCTGTGAAATCAAAATCCTAAAGGTAAAAAAAGACTTATTTCCACTCTCTCTTCCTATTTGCAAAGCGGGAACTCACACTGCAAAACGTTGCTAATCCGTGTTTGGTGCTCTTTTAGCAACTTATTTATGCGAGCAAGGAACAAGTTCTCCTTATTAAAAGCAAGAAGAGAAACAGACTTGACGCTTCAGCTGACATGAAAATTGCGCTGACGAAAATTGCGCGCAGAATCTCAGAACTGGTGAAGAAGAGCAACATCAGAAGTCGCATTGAACTTCTGGATCACATAAAAACCAACTGTTTTACATTACTAATAAATAAAAATACGTTTTTCAAAATAAGTGTATACAAAAATATATACATATGTATAAAATGTTCGATGTATTGAATATAGTAATATTTATTCGACTGGCATAAGATTTTCTAATTTGCGATGGGGGGCATGTGGTGAGAAAGATTGGGAGCCACTGATCTACATAGTTAAATGTTTTGGATAGCCAAATTGGTCGATTGAAAAATTATAAAATCATGCACCTAAGGATATTTAACTCACACTGTAACCCTCGTGAATTGCTTATGTAAAAGAAACCAGAGAGTAATATGAATATCTGAAGGTTTTTAAAGATCGATTCTACGTATATAGGTCCAGTAGCCTGTGTTGGCTAAAACTAAATCACGATATTACCTTGCCATGGAAAAAACTGAGTAAATCTGGGCAGAAATATGACAATGTTTTTATTTTAATTTTTTTTTATACAAAATACATATATCTATTAGTTATTAATTCACAACCAAAAAAATGATTTTTCTTTGAACATATTTAAAATACAACAATTAATATCAGAGCTCATAAAAAACTATCTGAAAACTAAAGCACATGCATCCTTTATAAAGAAAAACTATCGTTTGCCTGCAATATTCTACAATATTACTATTTTTGTTTTTTGTAAACATGATCTGATAAATGAAAAAAAAAAATTGTTTTGCATCATTCGCGTTGTATAGATCGGTCAGTATAATTGGAAGCAGGATAGTAATTTAATGGCGCCCAATAAGTATTCCACGTTGCAAAAAGAAAAAATTCTCTGATTTTGATAACGGCGATACAGTAACATTAATTGCCAATAAATTTGGTATACATAAGCTATACAGTGATTTTCCACATAATTAACCAATTCCGTGTTGCAAAGGCATTTCTTAACTGGACTAAAACGTAATGAAAAAGCGTCCGATGAGCCAAAGCTTAATTAAAAGGGACCTGATGGATTACGGACAGTTCGGAGGCAGAAGGGCAAACGCGTAGATCCCCGGTTCACTAAGGGCAGAATTAAGTACGGTGGAGGCGACAAAATGGTCTGGAGATGTTTTTCCAGTCAAGGAGTTGGGCCACTTCACAAGATTAATGGAAGAATGGATCGTTTCATGTACCTGGAGATTCTCCAAACTGTCATGCTTACTCATTCTGAGGAGATTATGCTGTTATAATGGATACTAGTAGACCATTGCGAGAAATCTCGCATGTAGAAACCCTACAACCGTTTACGTTTTACAAATGAAAAAAAGAGAACGTATGCATGTAGGTATAGGTAATAATGTTTTTTTCGTAATAACTTTACTCATATGCACTTTTTCAAAATTGCTTATACAGATGACAAAGTTCAGTTCATAAGCTTTTGATCAGAGTTAGAATCATTGAAATCGGTCACAGAAATAAACTCTCAGGAGGAATCACAAGCTCTTGCGTTAACTTTTTAATTATATTGAAGATTCCAATATGATAACGATCCTAAGTATACCGGTAAACTTGTGAATGACTGGTTTGAAGAAAACCATACTACTGATATGAAGTGGCCACCACAATTACCTGATTTCAATTTCCTCTTGTATCGATTAATTGAGGAGTACGGGGAGTAGGGGATGCTGTTAACGCGAGGCAGGTGTAAGTAGATGATATTGCTGCTTCCCAGTACTGTGTAGCAACAAACCATATTTGGAAGCACTTTGAAAAACGAACACGGATACATTATATAATAGCGGTTCAGCTGTGAATTCAGTCTGGCACTAAAAAATATTTTATATTTTTCAACCATTTGAAAGTATTTATAAGTCAATGTTATTGTAGCTGCAGCATTCCAGTTTCATATTGTTTTGTTAAATTTTCGTTTGATTAACCTATTTTTGTTTTAAAAAATATTTTACTCAAAAATACTCAAAAACGACGAAAAAGGGGCACTTGTAAATGCGTTTACACCGACCCCACTAAATTAATTTTTTAGCTTATTGCTTAAATTGAGCCTATGTATCAACTTTTTTCTCGCTGCTCCATAGCTACAATAAAAATATGCACTCAATGAGAGTATGGGAATGGCAAGAAAAAGTGGTTGGATGACAACTGAAAGTTTTGCAAGAAGCGCTAAAAGCTTGTTCCAAGGATAACTATATTCTTCTTTTGCTTAATAACAATACGAGTCATGTATCCAACGAATCTATAAATTATGCAAGAGACAACGAAATAATAATACTGTAATTTCCAACCCTCTGCAGTCACCTCCTACAACCCGTTGGTATGGTCCATTCAAAAGTGCCTTGAAAGTTTATTTTTTAAGATCGTTTGACAAGCAAGCCCGGGTCTCCAATCAAGATTTATATTTTATAACTCATTTTCTGCTCGAAATATTAAGTATTTAAAACTCTGGAATATGACGATGTTTAATGGATGACATGAACAGTTTTCGGAAGACCTTCCTAGTCCAGTAATTCAACCCGGGATATTTCCAGCTGCATTCGATTTAAGCAATTGTGTTGTTCGTTAATTAATCTTTAATAATAAAAAAAATTATTAAAAGTTAGTGTTTATAGCCACCCCATACGAATTTAAATTTTTTTACACCTACCCCATCGGTGGGACACATATAAACGATATGACTTTATTTTTCAAAAACCAAAATTATTATATTGCTACTGACATTTCTCCAAATAATCAATGAAAAATGAAGGCCAATAGTTCATGGTATTAAAACCATGATATTACTCCCCCTACCTATAATTGCACAAATTATTACACTTACTATGCTCGTCTTGAGCACGAGTGCACCAGAATATAAAAAAATCTACCACGAGTACGAGTTGAAACTGAATTATTCAGTGGAACTCGAGTACCATCACTATTGCTGCTAGTAACTAGTAGATATCTAAAAGTATTAGTTCACAACTCCAATAACATCTAGTTTTGCACTTTATGTCTTTTTGTAGCATGGCTGACATATTTACTTTATTTGCTTAAGGTTGGGGATTTCTATTTGCATGGTTGCAGTTTCTTTATGGGGCTTCCTACAAACTTAGCGATTTTAATTAGTCAAGAGAAGAATAAAGTACACCTTCTGCTGATAATTATTTTGCAGGGTCTCATAGAGGATAAATTCGTTCACCCTCTTGTATGGTGTCTGATTGTCCACTGACTGAAGGCGACTTATCTTCTTATGAGGTGCCAAGTTTTTCTTTTCCTTGCTTTTTATTTTACATATTTTTTCTTGCATTTTTGTGTATTTTGATCCCAAGATTACTGTGGATACGAGCAAAATACGACAGACCATGACTATGAATTCGAAACTTCTCGTAATTATATGATTAAAGCTTGAATGGTATTTTTTGTATCTTTGTCAACTACTGTTTATTTTGGATCTCAATTCTTAATTATTTTTTCGCCTCAAATAAATCTGAATAAGGTACAAAGAATAGCCTGTCTAGGTATAACAGGTGCGCTCAAGTCCATACCGCAACTTGGCCTAAAAACGCTTCTGCACCTTCCTCCCATTGATCTCTTCATAAGCAAAACGGCAGCCAAAGGAGCTCTCAGATTAAGAGAAAATGGCAACTGGAGGCCCACCCGGTCGTCTGGACACATGCTCATTCTGGACATTTTCAATCAAAAAGGACTCATGCCGTGCACATATTAGGAGAAACACCAGCTTGACTTTACCGAATACTTCAAGGTCTCCACGCCGAGCAGACAGATCTGGAACAACTCCGGCACATCCATCTCTACAGATGGCTCAACAACAAAGGAATGCTACGAAGCAGGCGTCTTCTCGGAAGAACTTTGCATAAACCAGTCTTACCGACTAGCAGACTATTACAGCGTCTTCCAGTCAAATATATTTGCTACTAAGAAAGCAGCACAAATTGTCCTAGCCAGCAAGCAACGAAAACCACCATTTGAGTGGCCAGCCAAGCCGCATTTAAAGCACTGGACTCCACTTCTATTAACTCTAAATGAGTAAAGGAGTGCCGCACCACACGGTCTTACTCTGCTGGGTACTCGGACATGTGGGAATAGAGGGGAACGAAACACCAGACTAACTGGCCCGCAGTCGACCAGAAAAGAAGAATATCCTTACTTTCTATGAAAAGAAGCCAAATTCATGTACTCGTCGGTGTTATAATCGGACACTGTTTAATAGGAAACATGGCCAGAAGATACGCGTCCTTACAAATGACTTCTGTAGAAGTTGCATGGATGAGGATGAACAAGAATCTGTAGCACACTTTCTATGCCACTGCCTGGCTCTTCAAGAAGCTTATCTTGTATGGGTGCATGGTTCTTCGACTGCCTGGATGACCTGGCTAAAATACCGCTTACAGACCTAAAGAGATTTAGAAGTTTGATATGGATTTTTTTTAATGCATATTTGTACATGCACAACTAGGGTATTCATAGTGGACCTTTACGACCTCGACCCACCTAACCTAACCTAACCTAACATAATACAATAAACTTGGTCAAACTACCAGAAACTTACCAAAACAAAATTGAAAATCCTAAACCATGATTATTCTCCTTACATTTCTTAAGCCCAAACTCAGTGTTTATACCAAATTTTATCGAAAATTACCAAAAAGCACCAAGCTCTAAGCATTAGGTCATTTAAATGTAATTTTCTTTTCACGTGTTTAAAATCTAAAAGGGCTTTATACATAAAAGTCAGTTGAAGCTCTCATAACTATTGGTTGACAAATAAGTTAAATAAATAGATCGTATCTTTAAACATTGCACACACATGTTTTTGTACATATGTATACATTTAAAACAAAAAATCAAAAATCGGAAAGCAATGGCGCACTTGAAAACCCATTCAATTTGTGGGTGGTAACGTTCCTGCGCATTGTTCTTCGTTATCTTTACAGCTCCGCCCACAGACATCATGAAAAAGGACATTGGTGTTTTACTGCATCTTATCAAAGCATCCCTCAGATATTCATATCTCAGTTTAAATCGCGTCCTCGTGCACAGTGTAACTCGAATCATTTGACGGTTGTTGCAAGTGCTAAGTTATTTTTTTCTTTATATTTTCTAATAATGGATGGCCTAAAGGATTATCACAGTCACCATCATCATCTTACAATTGATACGACAAAACTTGTAAGAAGAAAAATCATTTTTATTTTTATTTCAAAATAATTCCATAAAATCACAACAATTGCTTAAAGATTTAAAAATAAAAACAAACGAAATCACAATTTACCCGTAGCTTAATGTGTATCCCATGTTCTCCATTAGTGTTTCTTTGATTGCGGGCTGCAGTGCCCTTTGCATGTAGGTGGTAAGTAAGCCCTTTACTCCCATGGAAAAGAGTTGTTCCAGTTCCTTAGTCAGTGCGGTGTTTATGTCGTCGGTGTGTGTGTTACTGTAATCGGCGGCATTATGCCACTTTGGATTGCTTCTGTCCATACTGAGCTTCTCGGAAAATATTTCAGCGAACGCTCTTGCGTCGGGCTCCAGGTGGTTGAGATCATCACTAAAGTGCAGTTTGTCGTGCTCGAAAAAAATCTGGTCGTCGAAGTATTCGTTCGAGGATGTCTGCCGGGTGTACCGTCGACGGCCGTATTCTGGACCATTCCGGGGATCATAGGGCGGTCGCTGTGAATTGTACAGCTTTCCCCAGCGGCGCTGATCACTCGCTTCAGCAAATAAGTCAGAACCTGCATTGTTTTCAAAGCCAAAGCGCCTTTTTGAATTCTGTCGGAGTTTGATACCAGTCGGACCTTGACAACCGTGCGCGAAGACCGATATAAATCCTGGCTCGGCGAAATGTGAATCTGTTCGGACCGAGGCAATTGGCCTGTTATTTCGGGATTCGTCCATTCCAGTGTTCATGGGCACAGTCCGGAATTCTATACCAGCGTGTCGCAACCTCAGAATCATGTTACACTTCCCACCAGTTGGATGAAGAATAACTTTCCCGCTGATAGTTAAGTCGGGAAAAATGAGTCGTGTATCCAACGTTCGGTTATTCGTACTGAATCTGCACTTGTCCACCTCCACCCAGCGTAGGGTCTTTTGTGGCAACCGAACCTTCATGTCTTCGACTTCTACCCGCGAAATGGGTAAACTGTGCGGCTTACGGTGGTATTCACTGTCTGCAAAATCGTTCTCCGAAAGCGGGCGTTGCCTTTGCCGATCGTAGGGTTTATTTTGTGTACCACTTTCATCGTCTTCATCTTCTTTGCCATTTCCATAGATAGATTGATACACCGAGTATGGAGTTAATTCCAAAGAGCGTGACTTCGTTTGGCCACTTCGGCGTCGCATGTGTTCCAAAGCGTTCTCCAGACGAACCGAGCAGTGCTGCGAGTATTCCTGCGTCCCTGCCGATACTACATACGAGTTTATTTTGATTAGAGGCTACATTTCCAGCTTACTTACCAATAAGACTGCACAGGAGAATACAAATCGTGAAAAGAACCTGTTTTATCCTTGTCTGCACCAGAAGATACATTTTAACTGCGCAGAGAGAGAGTTTCTTACTAAAATATTATCTGCCGTCGTCGGTCGCTTTAAAAATACAATACTCGTAGTCGTACTGTACTGGATCCCACAAAAGACAGTGATGCGCTCTGGTTAAGGTCACAAAATGAAATGATCAAAGCAGTAATGGAACTGTGGAGAAAGTGTTTTCCATGCAACTCCCGTAACTGCTATGGGAACGCCAAGTCACCAACCAAACATAATCGCAGTCTTCGAGACGTAAAGAGTGTGCGCGCCCTAAGACAATTAAATACGAAATGCTCGGTTGAGTGAGAAAATGAACGAGCGAGGCACAGAGAGAAAGAAAAATGTTTGCATGATTTTAAGTGAATTTTCGATTCGATTACATTGTATTGTGTCTGCAATTTTACTCAATGAAAACAAGCCCACTTTATTGGAGTTTAAGTTGGCTTCCAATACACGATTAGTTTAAAATATCTTTCGACTTACAGTGAGTTCAACAGAATCTTTTACTAGCCATTAAAATCTTCCCATCAACGACACATTTTCTGGTCTAGTTAGCTCAACGGCAAACGGTGAAGTATAGTTTCTCTGCATATTGCATAGCAACTTTCGTGACATATGTAAAAAAAACCGTCTCATGGTGATATTTGTTAGTAAGGCACAAGCTAGTCTAAGTGAGGTCTTTGATCGCCGAAAACCATCCGGAAATGGTACCTAAACCTAAAGGCATCCCTCTATATAGGTACAAAATTGAACAATGTGTTTGAAGATGTTTCTACATACAGACGAGTAGGGCTTATATTGCAGTATCTGCATTCGTCTATGTATGAGATTCAGATTTTCTAGTATGATCACGCAAAAGGCAGTGCCCGGAGAGTATCGCTTTTCTTGAACCCTTAGAAGTCTAATGATTTTTTAATTTCTTCTGTGATTTTAAGCCAGTCGTAGTAGATATCGACTCTATATTTTCCACCTATCATCAGTTTGTTTCTGTGAATCTATCCTTTACGCCCCTTAAATTGAAGTTTTTGTCGAATTTTCCTTCAGAATAATTTATATTTTCTCTTAGTAAACTCTATTATCTAGTTATAAAATAATGTTTCAGAAGAAAGATAAAGTCTATCAAATCTCTGTTTTGTAAAATGTGCAGTAACAAACCCTATGTAAATTATACATGAAATAAATAAAACAAATATAAATAAATAAATATCTATCTATCTATCCTTTACGCCCGGTTCTATGCTGCACAATGGCACAAAAGACTCCGCGTCGATTAGTGGCAGTTGTATAGGGTGTCCATCGTATCTCTTTAAAAGAGAACATGTTCTCTTTTTTTGGTCTGATCTTTTTTATACTATCTTTTTCCTTGCGAAACTATTTTTGTTCCCTTTTTCTTACAAATTTAATTTTTTATAAATATTATCTTCAAATTAGATTACTACTTATGCCCAGTTTTACAGTGAGAGTTTAAACTCAAAGTGTAGTTGAATTCATCGTTTAAGTTAAACGCCTTAACTCTGCCGTTTAAACTTTCCTGAAACTATTTTGAGTTATATTTTGACAGTTACCAGAATAGCGTTTAATTAACTGGCGATTAGTTTAGAGTTTAGACTGACCAAATAGCATCGTGAAAATAAGTTAAAGGTGTTGGACCCGGGCTGGGATTGAACCCGGGCAGCATTGCGTAGGAGTCCAACGCACTTACCACTACACCAGGGTGCTCACTAATTTTTAATATTAAGTTTTCTCATTTTTGTCCTCTATTTTTTTCTTGAAAGTTCTCTTTTTTTACATCTCTAGGACAATAATGTTCTCTTTTTTTAAGGGCCCTAGATGGATACCCTACAGTTGTAGTGCTATTCCATTAGTTTTTTGTATTTCCAACTATCCTGGAGTGACCTATGGTATGGTACACATCAATTTCGCCTACACAATGCGTTAAGCATTCTGTTACTGCTGTAGTGATACATCTCTCAACAATTACTGATCTAACAGCATATAGGATTCTTGCGCTTCGAATGCGGTCTGAACAGTGAAATCTAGTTATAACGCCCCCGCTTCTAACGGTAACAATTTGCGGTCAAAGTAGCTTTGATCTGCTAATAACGTTCAAAATAGTGCCTACCAATCACTACCTGTCAAAACAAATCCATTTGCTATGTTTTTGTAGTTTCTCAGTTCTGCTTTTTTACTATTATGTATGTACTTTGTTTGTTTTTTATAAAATTTCATAAAGTGATAAAGAAAGGATACGGAAGCCTATTAATGTATTGATGTAAGCCAGATTGTTTGTGTTCGTTGGTGATTGCCAGTGCTTTGAACACAAATGTCACTAACAAATTGACCAAGTATGAAAGTTAATTAAATAATAAAATATTATCACTAATTTTTTATCGTTCGGCGAACACTTGAACAATTGCAGTGAGAGCATTTTGGGGTTGCCCCGATGCCGGTGGTAGTGCCGGTATGTATCCGGAAATTGGCATCGGATATTGTCTGGACATTCATCGAGTAATATCTGTGCTGATCTCGGAACACTTCGCTAATTTCTTCAACCAGGGAACTGATTCGAACATGGGTGTAACCGATGCATCGGGGAAAATCAGCTAATATCGCCAATGCTTACGCCTTTGTCAAACGCTCATGCTCATGCCAATATAATCGGCGCAAATCGCTATCGATGTTGTCGCAAACCATTAGGTGCAGACGCCAAACGCTTCTTTGTGAAGCCGGAAGTATTTCCGAAAATCGATGTCGTCAAAGACGTCTACTTTTGCGCATCTGTAGGTGCGGTAAGGACGTCGCAACAAGTGTTCTACCTGTCGCACATCTTCCATATCTATGTATTTTTAAACCATTGTTTAAAATAAACCACTTTTAAACCAAGTCCCAGGACAGATGTAATCTAAACATGGGAAAAAAAAATTATTTCGATTGCGGTTTCTGTTCTCTATTAAACATATGTATGTAATATGCCCGGGTCCCGTTTTTTCCAGGGTTCGATAAAATAATGGATAACTCCAGTCTTAGGGAGATTGTCTTCGATAACGATCTCATGACAAACGAATGACTATCTAGTTAAATTTGTATGTACATGATCATCTAGAAGTATAAAAAAACACGAAGTTCCTAGATTTCAAGTCCCCAAATCTCGCCGTAGTAGTTTTGGGTTTATCCACACATCCGTACGTCAGCAATAAATATACGACCAGCAAAAAAAAAACAACATAAACAAAATCAGAAATGTCCAAAGAACGGAGGTCATGCTCGCAACTGATGCTCTTATTGTGCTATTGCACCTTTTGCCACTTGACCTTCAACACGCAAGGAATTTGGGTGCTGGACTGCTAAGCCATATGGATACAGTAAAATCTTGGACACACTATCAAATGGTCTGGTTATGTCTCCAACTGAATACAATATCTCCAAGCTTAATTTCGAGAAGCTTTTCGCTGTTAGCATTCCAAAAGCAGAAAGGAATGGAAGCAACCATTTGTGTGTGCTGTGTGTGGCTGCAATGACGAAAATGAAAAAGAGTCGCTTATTCATTTTCTGTGCGAGAGTCGTATATTGGCAAATTTTTCTTCGACGATCTTAACCCTTCCCTTAAACTCCACAGGGCGTATATATGTAGATATGTATATATAAATATCTCAAACTGTTCTTTCAGGTTCCAGGTTACATTGTTTTGATTATGTATTCAGGATCGAGTTTTTTATTAATTTCCCATCTCCCAAATTTTTGGCAACGGATCAGAATATTTTAAACCTCGATTCATCACTCTTCTAGAAGATTATTTTCCAAAACGCGAGAGGTTTTAGTGGATGCTCCTTAGCAAATGGCAACTGAGGTTTTAATTGTTTTTTTTGAAACGTGTAGACTTTTGCGAGCAATGGACTCTGCAGAGATGCTTCCAAAAGCCGGTTCCTTGTAGTCTTTGGTGTAATGTGTGCACCTAAATGTGCCGACACGGCAGAGTGAATGTCCTTGCCAGTGCAAAAGGGATTGGCCTTAATATGGCGACAAGTAAGTCTGTCCTCTTTAATTGACCCATTTTTTTTTTTTGGGGGTTTCCTATGATGCAAGTACATCATTATAGCACCATAGGACATCTTTTTGGATGCTGCCTCGGGTTTAATCCCAGTAAACACCTTTTCACATTTTCACGGTGCCACCTCTTTCGAATGTCTGCAAGCATTCACGGAGTATCAATTGTCACGACTGAGCTTCTCAACTCGCCGTTCGGAGTCGGTAAGAAACTTTAGGTCCATTCCATTCGTGCAAAAAAATAACACGCACATATGTATGTAAATGGTTGCGAGAAATAGGTCCTGGTTTACCGCGAAATGTAGCGGCACCTAAAGTAAGAAGGTAATTGTTGGCAATGCCGCCGAAACCAGAAACGTCAAACGATGACTTCATGATGGAGGATTCATATTTAAAACGGGACGAACAACGGTCGACTAAAAATTTGCTAAAAGTTATTTTTTTAAAGAAAAGATAAAAGAATTTTGTAGTATATTATACGATCTATAACTAACATTTTACATTCATTTTAAAGAGAAAAGGTCAATAAATTAAATATACTACAAAGTCTGAAAGTATTTTTCTTAACTAAAGGATTGCGTCAAGCGCAATAACATTTCTACAAAATTCTTTTATTTTGCGATTTAATTTGTTTGTTCAACCGGCGCCACGATGGCGGCAAAAGGAGATCCTACATCTAATGCAGAAAATAGGAGCTGCGAACTATGTCAGGAGCCAGACAATGACGACATGGTGCAGTGCGATGAGTGCAAAGAATGGTTTCATTTCATCTGCACTGGAACCACTTCCGACATCGCTAACCACGACTGGTCCTGTAAAAAATGCACGAAAAACAACGATGAGAAGTCCAACAAATCAATTTCATCGATCAAGAGTAGGACGCTTTCTAAACGCAAATCAATTAAATTACAATTGCTTGAAGAAGAAAGAACCTTACAAGAAAAAAGAGACGCAGAGTATATTAGAAAGAAAATGGAACTTCTTATGGAAGAAAGCACGAGTGATGACGAGGTATGTAATACATCTTTTGAAAGTAACTGTCAGTCATTGTACAAGTCGGAACATGAAACCGGCGCTGAACAGCAATTGTTGAAAATAGCCAACACATCGGCAGAAACAAAAAATGCAACACAGCGGAGTACCAACGACATGAAAGTGAATAACGTACTAAAAGTAGGTCATCCAGGAGAACTCCGACAGGGCGAGATACACCCGGAAGAGCTCACTGTTCCACCTCAAGCTACAACATCAACAAAAATACCTGTACAGCAAACAAATGTCACTTATAATCATCAAGTGCATACCAAAATTCAAGCAGGCAGAAGTCCAATGATAGAGTCATATAGAGCAGAATTTACTCCGCTAAATAGTCAACAAATTGCTGCGCGACATTCGTTTGCCAAAGAGTTGCCTATATTCACCGGCAATCCAGAGGACTGGCCATTATTTATCAGCACATTCGAAGGCACAACTCAAATGTGTGCGTTTAGTAACGAAGAAAATCTCATGCGGCTTCAAAGGTGTCTAAAGGGAAAAGCAATGGAATTGGTAAGAAGTAGATTACTTTTACCCATTAATGTTCCAGGAATTCTGTCAACGCTACGTATGATGTATGGTCGTCCAGAAATCATCATTCACTCCCTCATGGTAAAAGTACGCAATGAGCCTGCGCCACGAGCAGATAAGCTGGAAACAATAATTTCGTTTGCTTTGGCTGTGCAAAATATGTGCGCTACTATGGAAGCGTCAGGTCTCGAGGGTCATCTAGCTAATCCAGTACTTCTGCAGGAAATAGTTGAAAAGTTACCAGCACAGATAAAATTGAATTGGGCTCTTCATAAACGTTCCCTTTGCGTGGTCAATTTATCCAGCTTTAGTACATGGTTGTTTGAATTAGCTGAAACAGTAAGCGACGTTACATTTACGCCATCATACTTTATGGATGTTCGACCAGAAAAACGTCTAGCGAAAGATAGAGCACATATCAACGTACATGCAGAGAGTCGAGAAGCAAACACAAACAACACCATAAGAGCAAGTTCTCGCAAGTGCAAAGTTTGCAACGAAGAATGTTCCCGTACAGAAAACTGCAACAAATTTGTCAATATGAGCCTTAGTGATAAATGGGATACTGTAAAACGACTTCATCTGTGTCGTACTTGCTTGGTGCCACATATTAATTCACGATGCAGATCTAACCAACAATGTGGTGTTGACGGCTGCACCTTCAGGCACCACTCAATGTTACACAAAATAAAAAATGATATAGTTAATCCACCATCAACAGTATCCATTGGAACGTCGACAGACGAACACAACTGCAATACACATAGGTCAGCCCAACGATCTGTTTTCTTTCGAATTGTTCCGGTTGTAATGCATAACGGCCACAAGAACATAAACACCTTCGCATTTCTGGATGAGGGCTCTTCGTTGACACTCATGGATAGTTCCCTAGCAGCAGAATTAGACCTCAAAGGACCAATAGTTCCGATTTGCCTGAAGTGGACGGGTCAAACACAACGCGTTGAAGATGGCTCACAAGTTTTATCAGCTGAAATCTCCGCTACAAGCAGTCATGTTAAGTATCCACTGCGAAACATAAGAACAGTAAAAAATCTAAATTTACCAGAGCAGTCTGTCCAAGTAAGTGATTTAATTTCTAAACATTCACATCTGCGAAATATTCCGCTGGATTCCTACAAGCGTGCGGTTCCACGTATTTTGATTGGCCTAGACAACTGGAAGCTTGGCTTCCCACTTAAAGCAAGAGAAGGTCATGAGAATGAGCCGGCCGCGACGAAAACACGATTAGGATGGGTAGTTTTTGGAAGAAACGATTTAGCAGTACATGAGTTCCGCAACTTTCATATGTGCGAATGCGAAAGAAAAGATGAGTCGCTTGATAAAATGATGACGGAGTACTTTTTACTCGATAGCGTTGGAGTGCCGCCAGGTAAAATTGTGAAATCGGCCGAGGAGGAGCGTGCTTGTCAAATGTTAGAGGCACATACAATCAGAAAAGCTGATAGATTCGAAACTGCCCTTCTCTGGAAGTACGACGAGTTTAAAATGCCCAACAGCTGGCCAATGGCTCTTCGACGATTTGAATGCCTTCGTAAGAAACTACTCAAAGATCCTGTCCTGGCGGAACATTTGAAAAGACAAATGGAGAATTATCTTGCGCGGAACTATATACGTAAGCTGTCTGATGAGGACTTAAAGAAAGATTATGAACGTGTATGGTATCTGCCAATATTTCCGGTCACTAACACTAATAAACCCGGGAAAGTACGTATTGTTTGGGACGCAGCAGCGCAAGTCAACGGTATTTCATTAAATTCTTTGCTGTCAAAAGGTCCTGATCAGCTGACTTCGCTACCATCAGTTTTGTTTCGGTTTCGTGAGAGACAAGTTGCAGTATGTGGTGATATTCGTGAGATGTTTCACCAGGTCCAAGTGCGAAAAGAGGATCAACATGCACAACGCTTCCTGTGGTATCACAATGCTACGAGCTTAGAGCCAGACGTCTACATAATGCAAGTTTTAACCTTTGGTGCCACATGCTCACCTAGTTGCGCCCAATATGTGATGAAGAAAAATGCGCAAGAGTTTGACAAACAATTTCCTCGAGCAGTCAAATCCATCATATACAATCATTATGTAGATGATTTGTTAGACAGCGTCAGTACGGAAGAAGAGGCAGTTAAATTGGTGAACGAGGTCAAATATATCCATTCAAAAGCCGGATTTGAAATTCGTAATTGGATTTCCAACTCTCCAAAAGTTATCGAGACACTTGGCGGCAAGCAGCAGGAGGCGATAGACCTTAACATCGGTTCTGAAGTGGAGACAGCTGAACGAGTACTGGGCATGTGGTGGTGCACATCATCGGACAAATTTACCTTTACACTATCATCAAAACCATCACTGCAAAGACTTAAATGCAAACATTTGCCCTACGAAAAGACAAGTACTACGTGTGATGATGACCGTTTTCGATCCACTAGGTCTAATCGCTCACTTTATCATATACATAAAAATCCTGATGCGAGATATATGGAGGGCTCAGTTAGATTGGGATGATCCGATCAAAGATGAACATTATAAAAGATGGAACAACTGGGTGAGTCACCTTAAAAATATAAGCCAAATAAAAATTCCTAGGTGTTATCTAAAAAGCCCTCAGTTTGATGAAGACGATGAATTGCAACTGCATATGTTTGTAGATGCAAGCGAAAATGCGTTTGCAGCGGTTGCATACTTCAGAGTCACCAATGGCAGCAAAGTAGAATGCAGCATAGTTGCCTCAAAAACACGCGTCGCTCCTATAAAGATGGTGTCAATTCCACGTCTGGAACTAGAAGCAGCAAGACTTGGAGCCCGCTTAGCAAAAAGTGTTGTCGAGGGTCACTCCGTGAAAATTGCAAAACAAATTTTTTGGTCGGATTCGAAAACGGTCCTCAGTTGGATACAATCAGACCATCGAAAATATAAGCAATTCGTCGCCTTTAGGGTAAGTGACATCCTCGAAATGACAAATATGCACCAGTGGAGGTATGTGCCAACAAAGTTAAATGTAGCAGATGATGCTACTAAATGGACTGGAACACCCGACTTTACGTCAGACAACCGATGGTTTAGTGGACCGACCTTTCTTAAAGGATCAGAAGAGACGTGGCCCAAGAATATCTTCGAATCCGAAGTAACGACAGAAGAGTTGCGGGCACATGTCCTACTCATATCGACAGTAACACCAGATGTCATTAAATTTGAAAGATTTTCAAATTGGAGAAAACTTGTACGTACTCAAGTGAACGTTTATCGATTTATATGGAATTTGTCGGCCACTAAAAAAGGCGTTACAAAAAGAACAGGATACATCGATAAAGACGAATATTTGGCAGCTGAGAATTATTTGTATCGAGTAGCTCAAGCAGATTACTACCGCGATGAAATAGCAAATCTAAATAACAACAAAGAAGTCCCCATCGAACGCAAAAGATATTTTGAGAGATCCAGTCCTTTGTACAAACTATCACCGTACCTCGACGATCATGGCGTCTTGCGAGTCCGAGGACGTATCGATGCAGCGATAGGCGTGACGAGTTCTGTAAAACGTCCAATTTTACTACCCAATAGTCATTACATCACACGTTTAATAGTTTGCTACTACCATCATCTCTTTCATCATCAAAACAACGAAACGGTGATAAATGAATTAAGGCAAAAGTATTCAATATCACGGCTACGAATGGTCTTAAAGACTGAAAAAAGGAATTGCCAAAGGTGTAAAAATCAGACAGCTATGCCAAGAGCACCAGAGATGGCGGAACTACCATCAGCCAGACTTGCTACCTTTACTCGACCATTCTCATTTATAGGACTTGACTACTTTGGGCCTATGACTGTGAGTATTGGCCGAAGAACAGAAAAGCGATGGGGCGTCTTAATAACATGTTTAACGACTCGAGCAGTCCATATTGAGGTGGCGAGCGCCCTATCATCAGACTCGTGTATCCTTGCACTTAAAAGGTTTATAGCCAGGCGTGGAGTTCCAATCCGTTCCAATTCGTTGCGATAACGGAACCAATTTTCACGGAGCCGAACGCGAATTAAGAGAGGCGATACATAAACAGAATGTCCAGTTAGCTGCACAATTCTCTAGTTCAACTACGAGGTGGATATTCAACCCGCCCGCTGCACCTCATATGGGAGGAAGCTGGGAGCGCCTTGTTCAGTCAATAAAGAAGACATTACATCAGATTATGCCAACTCGAAGTCCCACTGATGAACTACTTCACAGCATGCTGTTAGAAGCTGAAAGAACTGTTAACAGCCGACCCTTGACGTATTTACCACTCGATGACGATAACGATGAAGCGCTAACACCAAACCACTTCTTGCTGGGGTCATCTAATGGCGAAAAACCCGACGGAATAATGTGCGAGGAAAATGTGCTACTGAAAAAAAATTGGCTCAGGTCTCAGCAAGCTGCAAACCAGTTTTGGAAGAGGTGGATACGGGAGTACCTGCCCAACTTAACCAGACGAACCAAGTGGTATCAGCAAGTAAAACCAATCGAGAAAGGGGACATCGTCATCATTGTTGATGAAACAAGTTCACGCAACCTATGGCCAAAGGGAAGAGTCGTTGATGTAACCAAAGGAGACGACGGCCAAGTTCGTAAGGCGATCATCCAAACAAATACCGGGATATACGAAAGACCAGCTGTAAAAATTGCGATTCTCGATGTTCGGCGTAATGGTAGATCAGACGGAGCATCCGATATACCAGGGGGGAGTGTTGGCAATGCCGCCGAAACCAGAAACGTCAAACGATGACTTCATGATGGAGGATTCATATTTAAAAAGGGACGAACAACGGTCGACTAAAAATTTGCTAAAAGTTATTTTTTTAAAGAAAAGATAAAAGAATTTTGTAGTATATTATACGATCTATAACTAACATTTTACATTCATTTTAAAGAGAAAAGGTCAATAAATTAAATATACTACAAAGTCTGAAAGTATTTTTCTTAACTAAAGGATTGCGTCAAGCGCAATAACAGTAATATATGTACATATGTACATATGCTGACAGAAGTTAATTGAAACTGCAAATATTTACCGTAAACTGTCACTATTACATCAATATTCGACCACTGTTTCTAATTTTTCCCAGCGAATTTCATCTACAAGTCTCACCGACGCACTATATTTTTGAATTAATCTTTTGTGAGCGAATTTTAGTGATCGATACAGGTAAAATTAAAAGCGCAATGATATTTGCCTAAAACGATGTTTTTTTCCGGTGCTGATATCTCGCAAATAAATAAGAAAATTATGTTAAAAGCAAAAAATAAACAATATTTATTTTTCCCATTAGTTTTCCACCACTGTACGTATTAACATATAAATATGTAAAAAATAAATCGATGAACTTAACAAAAGATAACATGCACACAAATCATTGGAGAATATGGTTAATCATTTAATTGGTCATTAGCGGGTTGTGTGAGATAAAACAGTTTCCTTAGATTTTGTCTATAAATTTTATAATTCTACCGGAAATCAACTCAAAGCAAGCTTTATTGTGTAGGTGTAGTTGTATGGCGGTCTCGAAGAATAGAACGACATGGATCTGTAGAGTTAGTATTAACAGCACTAACAAATATAATATGCATAAATAATAATAATTTTACATTTTCCATGCCATTTGAAAATTCAAATCAGTAAATTAAAACTAAGAACGTTATTTAAAGAAAAACTTACACATTTGTAAATTTTTAGGCAGCTGTTAAACGCTTTCATGTTGATTACAAATTTCAACGCATTCTTCCCAACAGCCAGAAAACTTCATCTGTGTTAATAAAAGCAGCTAATGTGATTTGTTGTTATTGGTTTTTTCTTAAGCGGCCTATTAAATAATACGGTACAACAAACAGAAGTATCTCTAGAATCAGTATTGTCGTTTAAAGTATGATTGTACTATTTTGGTATCATTCTGACAGGTTGTACATAAACTCGAAAAAACATAAGTTCATCTCTCCTAGAATTTAAAAAGTTTTGCACATAACGGCGCAGCGGTTAAACCATTGAAACTATCTAGTAACACGAGCTGTTAATTTATAAATAGTTCCTCGTTAGTGGCTGGGTAAATTTAACTATAGATGTTTTTCAAATTTTATGTAACAAAAAAGTGTGACGACTGTTCTGATGGGACCGAAACAGATGAAAACTGAAGAATACCGTGGTTGCTGAAGGATTTCCCGTTTTAACTCCTTCAGTTTTTGCAGCGTTTGTCGGGCGACATGTGGTCTGGCGTTATCACGAAGGAAGATGACGCCTTTTCGATTTGCCAAAACCGGACGATTTTCTTCAACTTTCTCCTTAAGCTTAAAGAGTTACTCACAGTAGGTACTTATTCGCCGCGATTGCTTCGCCAGGTGAAAGCAGTTCGGAAAACATTATACCCTTGGAATCCCAACAAACAGATCGTTGATCGTCTTAGGTCACAAAACCGGTACGAAATCTACCAAACCACTTTTGAACGGTCCTAAGAGTAGGAGCACGATCAGAATAAATGTTGCAGTTCCAACACTCACTCCTTTTCACTCATATAGCATTGCATGGCGAAGGTATAACTTTTCGTTCTCCATTTTAGAAGTTTTTTTTTCATACACAATGTGACTTAATTCAACGGGGTCCATTGGTATACAACAAGTCCATAAAACAAACATTGGTTGCGTCATACTTTCCACCACGTATGAATATATAGGGCACGAACTTTTGCAATGATCCTAGTATAGTGCCTAATAGGATGTAAAACTTACTGTATGTAAACTAAATATTGGTAGACATCTCATAGAAGATCAAATTCTAGTACGGAGTCATTGAAAAGCGATATTCTTGTATAACATGCATGAAGGGATAAAGTTTTACTTCTGCTGCGGGTATATTACACACACGATTTTTTTTATACGAGTATTTGTGTTGCTCGAAATTATGCGACATTATGTATTATAATTCAATACATATTTTAATTATTTTTCTACCACATTAAATATTTATACTATTAAAAAAATATGTCCTGGTACCAGGCACTTAAGTATTCTTTGTTATCCCAAACTTACATAAACGGCAGCACTTATGTACCATCACCGATATGTTTGACTGCGTTTGACTGAAAGAGGAAACTAAAGAAAAACCCATCAAGTTATACTTCCATACATATGTACATAAGTAAGTAAACTACTTCAACCGTGGGGATGTCAACAAGAATGTCCCAACAAAGATAGAAGCACACGTATTTTATGGTGCAAACAACCTCAAATGAGGTTTGGGAGATTGATTTACTCAGACTTGAAAATTGTGAATTCGGAGATGTATAATTTTCCCAAAATAATGGTGATTCTTACGGTAACAAAGTTTTGAAAAAATTGCCATCTAGCATAGACTTAAAAGCTGGTAGCAAAAAAACGCAAAATAAACAAAAAAAATTCATACTCAGAACTTGCGACCCAAAAAGATTTTACTTATTAGGGGTTTTTTTTCAAATCTATATAGATTTCGAAAAAGCTTTCCATACAAAAATAAGACTGGATAATTATCCAGGCTAAGGTTTTGTTGTATTTTACATTGAAAACATGTTGCGGAAACATGTTTAGCCTATATAGGTTTAAAAAAAAAACACGCCTATTGTTGGCTCTTTTTCATTTGCGTGTGGCTCCGTAAGTATAAAACGCACGTGTTCCCAAATGCCTAGGAGTAGAAAACGAGCAGAAAATTATGGCTCACATAAGGAAACTACACGCGTATGGATTCATTCCTATCAGAAAAGAGCTGTTCCATATAGGGGCTTTGAACAGGCAGACAAATACAGGCCAGTTCACAATTTTAATAAGTCGTAAGTGGTCTCATGACTCGTGTACCTTATTCAAAGACACTTGTGATAGCTGCGGCAAATCAAACCGCAAGTACAGCATCACGCCATATTGCCCAAGAGGATGCGCCATATTGCCCTATGCATAGGGCATTATGGTTTTTCGTAAAACATAACTTTTTCTTTGTTTAAATCATTGAATTATTATATTTATTTAACTTATTTTTGTTCTGATGTTCTTATATTTTATAACTGTTTTTGTTATTTAATAAAAAATCATTTCATGTTGAAGTTATTTGAGAAACAAAAAAAGTACGCCATAATGCACGAAGTTACTCTAACTATAACTCTTTGTTCTCTGCTAAGTCTAAGAATTTCACTGGTCAATTAACGGTTCAGCGCCGGTCAAAGTGTCTTGACAACCCTGTGTCCAACAATTTTAGACCATCTATAGTCAGCCCTTCTCGTAATCATATCCTGTACCTTTGATTTAATGCAGCAAAGTGGTTGTTCCACCCCTTTCCTTACCACTCGTTGCCATCTATCCCGGAGTGACCAGGCACCCAACATCTTACCCGATTCTGCATGTATAATGCCCTGAGCATTGTACGGCAGCTGCTGACAAGTTCCGATTTAATAGTGAATGATTCTAGCGCCTTAAGCGCAGCCTGGCTGTCGATGCAAATATCAATATCCTTACCGGATATTCGTTTCATGTTCAGAAGCTCTGCAGCTCTAAGTACGAACTTCTGCCTGAAAAACGCTGCAGGTATCCGGGAGTCTGAAGGACGCCTCTAGATCTGTTTCCACACAGTAGATACTAGACTCTGTGCCACTTGCACATGGGTGGAAGGTTCTGTACGGTCGGCTAGGCTTGCCACCTTCTAGAAAATCTCGTGGAGAACTTAAAAAAATAAAACTTTTTTAAAACTTAAAATTACTTACTACAAAATAAATAATAATAGAATAATAATTCAATGCAAAACGGATAAATGAATAGGGGAAAGGTTCCCATTTTCCCATTTATCCATTTAGTCTCCCAAGGGACACTTGATCCCTTGGGAGACTTGATCATTTTTTGAAAATTTACGCTTTATGATGAAAAAGTTTAAATTTGGGGGCAGAATCTATATGGAACATTGGCGAGACTAGGCTAACTGCAGTCCATAAGCCAAAGAGTGGTTGCTATAAAGAGGAAGAAACAAGTAAACAAAATGAGGTCAGGCGAGTGCGGCGAACTGGAAACTGCATGCTGTGCTATACCTAAACGCAATGGGGAACTACATTTCTCCTTTTATGATCTTCCTACATAAAAATTGGCAATTGAATCTTCGTATTGCCATAGGGGTACTGAACCCTAAAAACAAACAAAAATTCTTCTTCACTAGCGCGACTAAATAAAAATATTGCTTGAGTAAATAAACATGTCAGAATAATAGCGAAATTAATGTTTAAAAACATATTTTTCATTGGTTCTCGATAATTTGAGAAGCTCATTATTGCCTTTGACGTCATCATAAAAATCCCACTCTTTGACTCTCTGAGAAGTGAAAGGAATTAGATTTTGTTTTAGTAATTATATGTGTGGAGGACATTTTTCTTTTTGCGGATGACGGAGGACATCAGCCTACAAAGGAGGACGGGTGGCAAGCCTAGTATGACCCGTTCTTATTGGGTTATGTTCATACCTAAGGAGCCGCAGTATTTATAATAATACAAATTTAAATAATCGCTATTGCAATTCAGTGAATAATCTTCACTAACAAGCTTTTATTGCGAAACATTTAATACAATTTAGTCTATAAGAACCAAATTGTCATGAGCGAGGAGAAAGAAAAAAAACTAAAAACAGTATTTAGCAATGTCATAACGCCGTAATAATGACCTAATGATGTTGTTTCTGTGGTTTTATTGTCTTCCCATGCCTGCCAAGTTCATTCAATTGTGTTGAAACTGATATGTCTAACAAAGGCATACATTTACGCACTCCAATTGTCCAGCTAGACAGAAGAAAATCGCCCACAACGACTCTCTTTTGTCCAAACAAACAGTCCATTATCACCTCGTACTTTTGATCTAATTGCATTTCAAATACATACAAACATAAGTGCAAACAATTAGATACTCGTATCTCGTATGTAGGTAATTTCATCACCTGTTTGAAGTTCGTGCACTAAGGAGTGGATGAAATTCCTCATTAGATAATTGACTCTGTCCTCTCTGGCCTGCATTTAGCCGGAACTTTCACAAAGAGCAGACCAAAGGCAACCGCAAGTAATCGCAGTTGTTTTATTTGAAAAGATACGAATGTGCTTACACTTATCCATCCCTCACAGAATTGGAAAGCCGCAATTCATTTATTTATTTATTGGGGTGATTACGAAGGAATACCTAACTAAAAAAAATCTTCAGGTTTACCTGCCAATTTCAAGAGGTGAGAATGTTGATTTCCTCATCGTCATCATTGCAAATAAATTTATAGCGATTTCCTGTTCAGGATTGTGTCATATCCGTTGGAGAATCTTCGTTAATGGAAATTTTACGAAATTCAGTTAACATCAGATTGAAATGCAATCTATTTGGGGTTATATTCGGTAATTTAAGTGAACAGTTTTATTTATTTTTGGTTTTTGTTTTATTGTTAAATATTTATCTAAACCAATTGTTTCTATATAAATGCAATCATTCACAGCAGGGGTACACAACCAGCGGTAGCATCCATCAAGCTCTAATTCCCAGCTCTAACCACCTGCTGACAAGTGAGGAATCCGTACATCCTACACCCACAGTGACAATTACGAATTCACAGAGTAAAAAGGGTCCATCTGAAGCACTTACCCCCGCTCAAGTACTACAAAGCACCCCAAAAGTGTCGTGCTGTAGTTTAATCGCAACCACCTCAACGACTTCATCCCCAACGCCTGGTGGTATGTGTTTATTTTTTTTATTCCATATTAAAAAAATTTAAATATATGTATTTCAGTAGGTCAACTAAGAAATTGTTTGCTCTAATTGTTTACTATAGATTTGCAGCGCGATAGCTGGTTTCATACACACCATCACCATCACCATCCGCATCCCCACCCCCACCATCATCATCCACATTCACAACTGGAAGATTTCATATACCCGGCACAAGCTCACCACCATCCCTGCAAGTTTGGATTAGAAAGTCCCGAAGGCTATTTAAACTCAAGGTATAATGGTAAGCGTGTGTATTAATAAAGCGTTAAAGTTTGTTTTTCCATTTGTATTTTAACAAGAGCACCATCACGAGACTACGAGTGTTCAGATGTTCAGAACTAATTTCGAAGTGTATTCAAACAAACGCCAACCCACACAATGCTCATCGTATATGGTTGGAACCAGCTATCTAGCTAAAGATAGAAAATATTGAACATTTCGTTGCCTTTGGCTATTTGCAGGGAAAACAATATGTTTTCATTATTAATTTTCATTGAATGGAAAATTAAGTTGGATTGACTAACTTTTGAGTGAGATTTTGCATTTTGAGCATTTTTGGAATTTCAGTAGATTTATAGATTCTATAATATATCCATTCATTTGATTGTTTCTGGTTTTGTTTTAAATTCGATTCAGGGCTAAATGGGCTATAGCTCCGGGGCGCAAGCCTTTTGGGGGCGGCATTTTTTATTGGTGTTGTATTTTTTTTGTTATTATCTAACAAGTAAATTTTATTCAATATATTTTCATTACAAAAATTACCAAATAACCTGTTCTAAATTAAAAAGAAAATTTTATATATGCATTCATATCTTTGTTTTAGAATTTGGTAATAAATATGTGTGTTCTTAGAATTCTTTTGGACATTTAAACTAGTATAGTGTATCAATGAAATACATTCAGTTTTGGTTCGGTTCGAGCCAGTTTTCTACCAAGAACTGCCTTCCCGCCATACTACTGCAGGCTCAGCAGCGCCGTCTGGCTCTCTTCGGCCGGCTGCTACTGACATCAGTATCGCAAAATACATCACTTCGTCCTACCATACGTACATATGTATGTCTAATTTTATATTTCAATACATGTTTCGGTGAAAGGTCTGTTTCCTGACGTTGTCTGTGATGAAACTTATTAGGTCTGTTCGCGAACGGTCCCATAACTACGAAAATATTTTATTAAGTGTGAATGTAATAAATTGACTTTTTCTAGTTCTGACAAACTTTGCCGGTCACCCCGCTCCCGCTAGCCATCCCGTGTATTATCTTACGAAGATGGGTGCACTATTTTTAGTACCCCACGGGCGCTAAATATCTTAGGAGTTCAGATATCGCTGCTAGCGCCACTGTATATTTGAACTATTTTGGCAACTACTGGCCTGGACACCTGAACATCCTAGCCATGCCGACGCAATGGCCAGTAAAATCTTTGTGACTTGCCGTGTTCAATTTACGGGGCGAAGAATCGGAGGGCTGCGATGAATTCGTTGAGCGCGTAGAATCGAATGACTTTAGTGTTTGGTTAGGTTAGGTAAGCTGAGGGATACCCATCTAGCGCAAAACTTAGATCAGTATAGATCCATTGTGATGCCCATAAAAGTCGTTTCCTTATTCGTTTGGATAACGACGACTAAGGTGTGTCAAACCAGCCCGAAGCTTTAATGAAGCTACAGATGTCTTCTATCGGAATTCCGAAGAGTTTTTCCAGATCTTAGAAGAAATATCTGCCTAGAGTTCTTTGTTTCCTTATGTGGTAGAGATCTGAGCAGTGACAGAAGAAGTGGGGTATGTATGCTCGTCACCGCACCCTCTACAGAGATAATTTACGTAAAGTCCTAATTTGTAGGTGCGATACCGAAGCATGTTACTTACTTACTTAGTTGGTGCTACAGTTCGAGGTGAACCTGGGCCTGCTTCTCGCAACCATTTGTGTGTGCGTGTTATATTTTTGCACGAATGCAAGGGACCTACAGTTTTTTGCCGACTCCGAACGGCGAGTTGAGAAGCTCAATCGTGACAAATAATACTCTTTGATGCTTGTCAGACATTCGAAAGAGGTGGGCACTGTGAAAAACTTTTAGGTGTTTGCGGCGGGATTCGAACCCAAGACCGCTGGCTCAGTAGTCCGACGCACTAACCACTTGCGCTACGGTGCCCGCACCGAAGCATGTTACTTCCGGTTACAATTCCTACCAGTTTGGACAGCGAGTTCCTGTCATTCATTAATATTGTGTTAGTTCTGGGTTTTGTCATAAAGCGCCTCATTTTTTTGTTGTTCTTTTTATTTTTCACTTGATAGCGCATAGTGAGATATGAATTGAAGACCTAATGCCAATCCTGTTCATCAGCTTTTTCTGCGATTTTACCTCAGTATTATAAATAGCTGTTATTGCCGCATGGATGTCAATGAAAAAGGTGATATCGTCATGCGGTATCACTTTCAATGCGGTTTCAAGGGCGACTATTGTTACTGCCACTACTTACACTTTAAGAACACTAGACCGTAGTTCGGATAGTTTGAGCATTTCAGAGAAGGCTCCTGCTCCTACCCTCACAAATGTCCATCTTATACCACCTGAAGATGGAGGTGGATTTGTCCTTGAGCAGCCCATATGTTTGCGAGAGCTGATTGTCCGGGCGTTGGGCATGCTTTCATCCTTCCATACTTTGTTGATGATTTCGTGCATGCATCCTACCAAAGCATCACCACCGTATTTGATTTTCCATCAGAGTTGGCGGCCGTTATTCCTGGGCTTTTGGATTGCTGCGTCGACCTCTTCTATACTTGGAGGGAGAACTGTTTCTTCGTCGACTGTAAGTGGGTGCTCTTCTCCCGCTTCCACTCTCTACATGAAGCGCATTTAGCAGCTGCTGGAAATGCTACTTAAAAACTTCTATTATTCGCAGTGATGAATAGGTTTCTTTCCCTGTTTCGAAGAGCCTGCGTTCCGGCCAGCTTCCAGTTCGTTGGCTCTTCTGTAAAACATTTGGATTTTGTTACTACTGCTGTACCCTGGACTCTTCGATCTCCTTGAGCTCGAAGACTGCGTATGCCACTTTCTTCCTACGCAGGATATTTTTTCTCTTCCCTTCTTTTGGGCAACGTGGCGTAGTGATTTCTGCGTTGGACTATTACGAAGGCTGTCTCGGATCAATTCTGGTAAATACCAAAAAGTTTTTTCATAGTACCACCTCTTCCGAATGTCTGACAAGCATTCAAGAGTATCATTCGTCGCAAGGAGCTTTTCGACTTCAATAAAAAAAATCACATACGTTGTTTCATTCGTCTTTGTACAAACTATAATTAAATGCTTTCAGGATCTCAGTATATATTTTAAATTCAGTGCAATTATTATGGTTTTGTTTTGTACAATCTATGCATAATTAGATTGCATTCGATGTGGACGCTTGAATCTTATTTTTAATTTTTGTTTTGTTTAAATTAATTTGTTGAAAAATGCGTTCAACATTTTGCTGACGATATGGAAATTGATAATATGGATATGACAAACTGCTTGAGCATTCCATCTCCACATTTTAATGAAAATATTTTATTCCAAAAACTGTCTAATACCATTTTTTCTATCTGCTTATTTGTCTATTTGACCATTTCAAGATAAGAGTAGAGTTGAATGTGAAAATGACAGCATACAGCGAAGACAAGTGAAGAAAGAAGAATTGCTGAATCTTTTTTAAAAAAGATCAAAAGAAGAACAAAATATATTACTGCGTATGCAGACAAAATCTGCCGCGCAGATTTTTGGATTTTTAAAGTCTGCAGCTGGGTTGAAAATCTGCAAAATGAAAACAAATCTTATGATAACGCTGATGCACCGCCCAGAGTAAAGAAAATTAAGGTTGCGAGATGCTACGCTCGTTCTACTTAGGATGACCGCATTTTAAAATCTCGTTCTCAATATCTCGCATAACAAAATCTTGCATTATCATAATCTCGCATTATCGGAATACCGAAATTTCAAAATCTCGTATATCGAAAACTCGCAATATCAAAATCTCGAAAACTAGATTCTCGCATTGAAATAAAATATTTATTAATTCACGCGAATCATTTTGCGAGATTCTAAATCTTTATTATCTATGTAATATAACTCAAATAATTGCAATATATTTCACAAGACCGCTCTTAATATGCGGGATTTTCATAGTAAGCGAGTTTTTGATAATAAGCGAGATTTTAATAATGCAAGATTTTGAAAATTCGAATTTTTGATAATGCGAGAATTTCAAATGCGAGATTTCGTTATTCGGGATTCATTTAAAAAATGCGAGTTTTCGTTATTTGATGATTTTGAATGATTTATAGAATAGACTTGCGAGTCAGGCGCTCTATGCAGTCTCAATCTTCTTCATTCGTGCTAGGAGAACTTCAACCAACGTTGAATTTCTTTTTCCTCGTTCTGATGCGCATCACGACTAGACGATCGCTTATTGGATTAAAGTCGATGAATTTTGACCGGAGCCAAATTCCCCGATGAGTCCGTATCCTAGCAGGAACAGTCTTTTGTGACAACTGTAATAAATGCCGCAGTTTTGCCAATTTTGTATAGGTACCTGAGCTTATCCGTAGTATTTCCTGGATCGCTCTGTGAATATGAGAGTCCGACGAAGATATTTCCGTATCTCCTGAATATCTGCCTTACCTTTACGATACCGCTCGAGAGACAGACAAGTTTTTGAGCAGCACGGGGGGTGTATAGTATATTATAGTATATCGCCCCTGTTGATTCCATCTAGGCAGGACATTCGTCCACTGACGTGTTTACAATTACTGCTGTTCTCTCTTGAGTTCAGCAAGTCGAGAACGACCAGTATCCGATGGCTACCATTTGGAGGTAAGATAAGCACACTTGATGTGTGGTAACAGTTAGCACTGGGCTTTGCCAGGTTAAGGCCAGTCAATAGTCCGAGCATTTTTTTTATAATCGTTGAATAATGTTACGAGTAATAAGTGTCGTTATTTAAAACATTAGATATTTATTTCTATTACCATTTACAACTTTTTTGTATGCTGTTTGGTAGCGTTTTCTATATAGAAACAATACAGTGCTGATAGCCACGGGACTGGAGTTTTCTGTCCGCTTATGAGAGCAGTCCGTTTATTAGAACGCATTTTGTGTAGAAAATTAGAAATTGGTTCCCCAAAAAGGTCTCCGTTAATGCGAGTTGTCCCCTAAACAGCGTGTCCGCTTATAGGAGATTTCACTATGTATATGAATTGTATATGTGTACATACATTTAACTTACTTATTTAATACAACCTGAACACGAATCAATATCAATAGTGACCTTTGTCTACTAATGTAGTTAGGTATGTACAGTACATACGTGCATGCATATGTAGCTTCAAAGAATACGTTTCACAGTTCATCCTTTGGTATTGATAACTGTTGTTTTACTTTAATTTTCTTTTACATATGTTTCTCAATTTTGCTTCCACTTTACCTCCAAACATCCATCACGAATCAACAAAGGAATCAATTTTCTTCTATCAAAATCCACAATGCTTCTGCTATTAAATTGCAATTTGCAAAGTATTCATGGCGGTTTTAACATATCCCCTTATATACTCGTAGCACGTGTAACTTCTTTTAAAGCTAACTCATGTTTTTTTTTTCTGTATTTTCCTATTAAAAAAAAAACAACTCCACTGCACAGCCAACGTCAAAGGAGTCCGTAATGAAAGAACATCATCTTTTTTCGACATACCCGCTGTGACGCATCCCTATTGCTACAGGTAAGCCATAATAAGATTTTCGGTAGAATTCACGCAGCTTCGGCTTTTTGTATCTGTTAAATGCTTTTTTTTTCGAGATCAAAAATAGTTGTAGCTAAAATATGATTTCTTTTCTGTTTTCGAATATTTGATTACAGATTCCCGTCAACAACTTCAACTGGGATGATAAAGAAGAGTGATGATGGTAAGACAGATTTAGATAACATGTATATTAAAAACCATGCACACAATTGCCAATCAAAATTTTGACTATAGGCTTTAAAAAGTATGTTTATACTTTTAAGTTTCCGCACGTATTTCGCCCAAGGATAGGCATCGAAGAAAATCAGATTAATAAAAATGTGACAAAGTAATCCGTAATGGAATTTTGCATACTCCAATAATATTCGGCCGTAGAGTCTTTCGCTGTCGACGTCGCGCCACCACAAATCCGCTAGCGAAAGGTGATCTCTATACATTAATCAAAACGTGCAGTAATTTGTTCAATACCCGCGATGTTCGATATAAGAGAAATTTTAAAATTCAATTTGTGCGGTAAATTTATGAATACAAACAATCATTTGTTAGAGTATAAGGCCTCGCAAGGCAACCCCACACTCCATACTATCCGTTTTCAAGTAACTGATGGCGATGAGTTGTTCTCGCTCCCCTGAAGATATCAAAAATTCTGCCAGCACCCTTGCGTTGCCGATAGCAAAGGAGAGTGGGAAAGTGAAAAGCAAAAGAGCACCGTCATAGGTAGCAGAAGGAAAAAAAAAACAACCAGGTAGCAGACATTCCCTTATTGCTATTCTAGCTAGTAGATTATGCAAGCAACAATCCTTTTTGAATTATTAACGTCTTGTTATGATGATGGATTGTATATGTTTGAGTGAGCTCACGAAGAGGGGTTGCCGGTGATCTTTTAATAATGTATTACTGCTAAATACCTCGACCTATTAAACAGACAACAAGTCCTTCGGCGTTCAGCATTAGTTCGTCATGTTCCATTGACTATCAAGATTAAATCAAAGCAAAAATAAAACGTTCGCCAACATTGTTGGTTGTAGCAGGTAATGATGCTGATGTTAATTCACATGGGTCACGTACCCAGTATAATTTCATTCTCCTGAGAGTAGACAAGTGAAATGTAATGGCTTTGCCTCCCCGTTTAGTGTTTTAAATTTTCATATAGAAAGGGGTGTGTTGGCTTAAAAGTCGTGAATTTCTAATTGACTTGGCGGCTGTTTGAATAGGAGTTTATAGAATTTTCGTCAAAACCTAAGTATGCTTCGTTTTTTAAAGGGCAGTCCATGATGCCATGCCACATTGTAAGTAACCTTTTTCATACGAAAAAACTCTCAGTCCTTATAACGTGTAAACACTCAGAAAACAAGGTGGGCGAAAAAAGGACCAGACTGCGAATAAAATGGTTGTCTTGGACAATCAATCTAGGTTGATAATAGATAATAAAATAAATACATTCGATCGCGTTCATACATTTTTGCGTTACATTCTTTACTTTCGTTAATACTCTATCGTCCTACTCCAGGATTCAACTCAATCACGCACGATTACAAGTTTACATAACGTTGTGACGTCACACTGAATCGAACACGTAAACAAACTGCGTCTCTATTCTGTTTCCAAAATGAAAAACAATCACCCGGAGTATTGTAGAGTGCTCAAAAAACTACTTCGTCTGTGAATCGAACATATATATATAATGAATACTTTAACCAAAACAACTCAAAACTAATCTTTTATACAGTAAATCTGTTGACTACGGTCAGAACTATTGATCGAGACAGTAAAGAATGTCATTGCTTCAGATACGGCGATCCCATAACAGCGTCCTAACCCGTGCCACGCGTTGTTTTTCTTTAAACTTCATTTTAATTTAAAAAAAAAAACGTCTTATATACATACATACATATACAGTGAAATTTTCCATTACGGACAGCCCCCTTATACGGACAGCCCCCTTATACGGACAGATCCTTTATTCGGACAAATTTTCCTAACCAAGCTTTTAGGTTTCAGATTGCATACATTTTGCGTTTCTTTAACCGGTCAATCCCTTGATCGGACGCGGACACGCATATCTGTCACAAATTAATTAATTTAATTCCATTAGACGGACCAAAAGAAAAAAGTCCTCCGTAGCTTAACACCGAGTTTTTGTTTTTATTTTAATTTGAATTTTTAAAGAAACATACTTGCTTACAGTCGCCATAGATGCAAACGGAAAGAAATAAGTACAGAAGCATGTTGCACTAAACAGAAATATTATTTCACACACAGCCTACTTAGACAGGTTGGGTTAGGTTAGGCCAGCGGTTCCCAAACTTTTTTGGTCAAGGAGCACTTTTCAGCAGAGAAATTCCTCGCGGATCACTTCGTTTCCCGTTTGCAATTTTTCGACACTATTACAAGTTGGGTATGTAGGTAGGTGTGGCGGTTCCGTTGAGAACCCAAGTACTACTAGGTGGTGCCGTTTTGTAATACCACAAAACTTAAATAACCTGAATATTTGGGGTTGGTAATGAGGATATTTTAAAAATATTTAAAAAAAAAATAGTTACAGGGCAAGAACTATTTTTAATTTTTTTTTCAATTTTATTAAATTGGTAATAAGTAACTTTAACGGAAGAAACAATAACATGTTAACTCAAAAAATAAGCAATTCATAAATACATAATATGACGTTTAGTTAAATATTTCATAGGACCGAACGCTTTATTCTAGGTTCCTGTTTGCTGGTATATCTGGTTGAATTTAGGTCAACTACAACAGAATATCCAGCTCTGCAACGAGGCGAAATCTAACATATATTTTGTTTTAGTGCCAACGTAGGCACATGGCGCAGGGTCAAAAGTCCATTGTGGACTTTTGGCATGTGGACTTATGACCCTGCGCCGATTCACACATGTAGGTTGTTGCAAGCGGCAGAATAATTTATTTTCGCTTCATCCGACAAAATTTTGAATTCGTGCCTCCACATACACCAGAATTCTGATAAGTACTACCTCACTAATTTGAATACTCGGTAATTCGAATGCTCCACTAATTCGAACGCCTATTGTTTTACACTAGGTACCTACTCTGTAACTCGATTTTTTTCTGTCGTTTTTTTTTTGCTGAATGCTTTTACAGTTACAGAGTTAAAAGTATTTTCCTAGAAATATAAGGGGAAAATATTTTTACGATAGCATTTATTTATCTCGCTACATGAAAAATCTTATTTTATGTTTATTACTAATGCCCAGGGCTCGAATAATTATGGATCAAAAATCGTAAAAATATGGATGAAAATATGAAGTAAAAAATTAAAATGAAAGCCAATTCTCAAGTGTGCAACGTGTTTAAATATTTAAATTACAAAGCGGTTTTACGCTTTCTTTTAAGGATCCACACTTTAGCTAGCGATCCGTATTATTTCTGTATTACTAAGCAGCAACCAGATTGTTTGTTTTCACGGCGATAGATCCAAAAAGTGAGAGTAATATGTATACAAGATACAAAAACTAATTGAAAATCACTCACTCAAAGCATCATACCTCAACCAACTAGGAGTGCGCTAACTGGAAGAGGTTGTTGGTTGAGGTCTTGGTCCACCCCGGACTGTAGCGCCACCTAAGTAAGAAAGTAAGGAAGTAAAAGCATTACACATAATCTACACACCACACTGCGATTCGTTTTAACGTGAATTCCGATTGAACAAATACTGTATCGGTTGCAATTGTCAACAGTAGAACCGTAGAACCACAGGTAGAACTCTATTTCTTTCATAGCAACTGCAAAACAACACAACGACTCGATTCTTTTCGACTTTCGACTGATTTGGGAAACTCGGGGTTAGGGGATACTAGAAATACTATCTAGTATCCCCTTCGACAAAAAAAAAAAAACGCACGTACTAATATATTCTATTCTACCTGGTTTTTACATGGCTTAAAGAGAATTACTTACTTACTATAACGATTCTCCCAGAACCTATTTTCTTTAGGTGGAGAGTGCCGGGCAGCAGCACAAGAGGTTATAGGGGGATTCTTCTTCCTCTGTTTTCTTTTCGTTTTTTGTTTTGTTAATTGTTGCAAATAAAGGTACAGTGCTTATCCCTTGAACCTACAACTCCCTTAAGCGGGCAGAAATTCTGTCACCGTTACTGTCCCCCTAAGGGAGGTTTCACGGTATATATGTATATGCAACTCCTGACAATTTTAGCTACCACATTTTTATCTCCGAAACAATTGTTATTTAGCTGAATTTATTGATGAGGGGTGTATTTATTTTTGCGTGTTACATTTAACGTGCATATGTTTTCTACGGAATTGTTGTTATTATATGTTCATATACTACGTATGTAAATATACTCGGTCATAGATATCTGTACATATCCTCGTATTTGAACTCTTTTAGGCACCAATTTGGATGTGTCGTTCGGAAGTAACTCCCCTACGCTGGCAATGTCCCATCATTTTCACCACCATACAAAGATTGAACATCCTGATTCAACTACAGCGACGACAACGTCGACGTCGGTAAACAATTTAAATTCATTACATCCCTCTGCCCATCTGATAACCGCAAAATCATCAGAGAACAGTTATCCTTCGTACAACAGCGGATATAATATTCAGCGAGTTGGTGAATCCTCAACTGTGAGTTCGTCTGAAAGCGAAATTAAATTTGAAAACGCCTACAACCCTTCGGCATACACATTGCGTCCAGTCGAATCGTCTCTTGTCAGTTCCACCGAGTCCGAGATAAAGTTTGAAAATCTATACGCCAGCTGTAATCCCATTTCGAGTAATACAATCAACCAACGGCGAGGTTCTCTGCAGTTGTGGCAATTTCTGGTCGCATTACTGGACGAACCATCAACCAGGTAATTGTCGATTATTATTTTTAAAATAAAATCTAACAAAAATTCAAATAATATCGATTAGTTCTAGTTGTATTGCATGGACTGGCCGTGGCATGGAATTCAAGCTGATAGAACCGGAAGAGGTAGCCCGTCGATGGGGAATACAAAAGAACCGACCAGCGATGAACTATGACAAGTTGTCTAGAAGTCTGCGATACTACTACGAAAAGGGTATCATGCAGAAGGTTAATGGTGAGCGATACGTTTACAGGTTTGTCTGTGATCCTGAGGCATTGTTTAACATGGCATATGGCCACCTTAATGCGAAAGGACAATGCGATAGTCATTTCATGTCAGCCGCTAGTATAAAAGCAAGCTCTGGCCCGCTGGACCACATGAATTCAGGAAGGGAAATCGATCAGTCAGATGGAAAGTCAGTAGACTCTATGTATTTCGGCGAAACATTGCAAAACAAATATTAGTTTTAGCAATATATACTGTGAAAATGTAACTAAAGTTTTATAAAAAAAAAACCAAAGAGTTAAAAATAAATGTTAGTGTTAATTTCAAAATTTGGACAGGTCCTTTTTGTAATCCTTTGCAGATATTTTCCATCACAGGTCTTATCGTGTGCACAGTCGGATAAAAGGGTAACGGTTAGGTCTGAAACCCATCAAATTTAAGTTACCAAATCCAACCGATCTATAACAATTACGCTTTGCCATGAAGTATTTATTGGGGGAAAACCTAACGCCTTATGTTTGTTGTAAGAAAGGTGATCAAAAGCTTTGGAGAAATGTAGGTATGTAGATACAGTCCACCTCATGACCACTAAGCATATCGTGACCAATCTGCATTGGAGCAGATGTTAGAGAATGATAACAGTTTCGTGACAGCAAGTACATCGCTACATTTTTTCAGGAATATTGGAGCAGCAATACCGTCAGGACATCAATCGTCCTTACGGTGTGAAATTTGGAAATGGTCTCCAAGTCTAAGACAATGTTGCTAAAACCAACTTGAGGATGAAAGTGTGATATTCACCATCAATACGCCATGGCTTACTAGTACGTCATTAAATGATTATTGAAAACTAGTATCGGCGAAATTCGACCAATTGTGCAAGAGAAACAACCTTCACAACCGTTCCAACAAAAAAACAAATTTGTGAGCCTCATCCACATAAGCTCACGGGGGATGTGAATACTTATCTAACTACTTATCCGTAGACGGGCAGACAGACAGACAGACAGACAGGCAGAGAGACAGGCAGACAGACGGACGGACAAACGGACAGTCGGACGGTCAAACGGCCAGGCAGAGAGACATACAGGCAGATGGACAACGCGTTCACATTAAATTTTGTTTTAAGTTGCAAAAAGTGCCAAAGAAGCTCATGAAATGTTAAAATCAGTGTGTGCTGATAATGTGAAGACTGTTTACAAGAGATATGAGCGATTTAAAAGCAAGAATGAGTCGGTTGAAGACGACCAACGGCCGCGAATTCCTTTAACCTCAAAAACTGACGAAAACGTGTGAAAAATGGTAAAAATAGTTCGATTAAACAGGCGATTCATTACTATAACGTTTGCGAGACGAGAGAAAGAGAACATCGGCTTCTCAAAAAAAAAAAAGAAAGAGCGCGAAAAGCGTGCGATCGAGGATATTGAGAGATGCTACTCGGATGACGAAGGAAACCTGTAGAGATGATGTAGAAATGCAATCGGTGCTGAGAATATGGAGAAACTACTTGGCAAACTGTATAATGGCTGTATAAATGACTGTTTAATGACTGTATAAAAGGATGATAGCCAAAACTCCCATCCACCTGATCAAAACGAAGTGAGGATAACAATATCCAAGCTAAAGTCCAACAAGGCTGCTGGACCTGACGGTCTACCCGCAGAGATATTTAAAGCAACTGGAGATGACTTGGTGGTGAGATGAGTTGGTGTATACTCATCTCTAAGAATTGGTCGGATGAATGTATGCCAGATGAATGGAATCTCAGCATTGTGAAACGGGCCACAAGAAAGAAGACCCCCTCTGGTGCTCCAATTACAGAGTCATCAGTCTCCTCAACATCGCCTACAAGATCCTATCTGCCATATTGTGTAAACGCCTAAAGCCGAAACCCTTCGTCACAACTTGATTTTCCCCTATCAGTGCGGTTTCAGGCCAGGAATGTCTACCATATACCAAATTTGCACACTTAGGGAGATCTTGGAAAAAACCCAAAAAGTCCTAATCGATACCCACCACGATTATAAGGCCGCCAATGACACCCCTGCCAAACTCATCCGTCTGTGCAGGATGACGAAGGAGAAAGCTCGCTGCTCCATCAAGGTCGGTAATGACCTTACCGAGACCTTTGGTGTCAAAAAAGGATTTAGAAAAGGTGACGCGCTATCATGCGACTTCTTCAACATCATACTTGAAAGAATTGTTCGAAACTCACAAGCCAACACACAAGGAACGACCTTTAAAAAGCCCGTTCAACTACTTGCATATGCCAACGATATTGATATCATTGGTAGAACATAGCGAGCTGTCACCGATACGTTCGCAAGTATAGAAATGGGAGCTGCTAAAATTTGTCTACCTCGGCTCTGCTATAACATCAAAAAATGACATCTCGTCGGAAATCAAACGAAGGATTACACTTGCCAATTGCTGTTTCTTTGGGTTAAAAAGGCAATTGAGTAGTAAAGCCCTTTCCAGATCGACTAAGGAGACTCTATATAAGACCCTTATCATCCCAGTCTTGCTATATGGAGCTGAAGCATGGACTATACTAGAGTGTATGGATATCAACGCTCCGGCTCGGAGAATTTTCGATTCTTTTCGATCCCTGAGGGTCAGCTCAGCAGAGGACGACCTCGCGCGCACAAGTAGAACAAGACCTCAACCAACTTGGAGTGTGGAACTGGAGGCAGTTATCTAAGGACCGGACTAACTGGAAGAGGTTGTTGGTTGAGGCCTTGGTCCACCCCGGACTGTAGCGCCACCTAAGTAAGACGATATGCGGAACAAGAGGAAAATGGGCCAATGGCTTTCTCCTTCATCACGACAACGTGCCGTGCCACACATGGCTTCTTATTCGCGAGTTTTTGAAAAAAAAAATCCACATCCGCCTTACTCTCCGGATTTAACACTGTGCGATTTCTGTCTCTTCCCAAATATTAAAACTGTGCTGAAATGAAAGCATTTTGACACCATTCCCGAGATTGAAAGAGCCATGACAGAGCAACTGAATGTCCTTCCGATAGCCTTCCAGAAATGCTTCCAAACTTGGAATCAACGGTGGGATAAGTGCATCGCTAGCCAACGAGAGTACTTTGGAGGGGATTAATTCAAATGTGATGTAAGCTTATTACTCTGTTCGTAATAAAAGTTTTCACTGTATTCTTTGATCGCAAAAAAAAAATACAATTGCATACCTTACGGCTTTTTCTATTTTAAGTCACTTGCTAGTTTAATTTTTCTCTTAAACTTACACCAACCATACAAGTTGTACTTCAAAATGAAGAAAATTACAAAGGAGACCATTTTCAACATCTCTATATATTTTTTTATGCGCCACATTAACTCATTAGTAGTCAATCTTTAAACACTCAAACAATCCTTTGTACTTACGTTACAACAATTTATTGATAGAATTATATACTTTCTTTTTTTCACATTAACATTTTAACATTACAAATTGGAAAAAAGTCTTACATAAATATTTTTAAGAACTCTTTATCTTCTTCTTAGAAACCCCATCATCGCTGTCAGATTCACTGTCACTGCTTGAGGTTATGTCCAACTTCCGTTTCATCTTCTTGGATGTTTCCAATGCACCAATATAGTTCTTATATTTATCTGGTGTTGGACTGTAGGCCCATCGCAACATTTCCACATGAATTTCAGTTGGCTCACCAGATTCATCAAAAAGTTTTGCATCTTCTTCCTTCAGTTTGCTAGCCAGTGCTTTCAAATGACTGTTTCTGATAATATCCCATGATGTAGTGTCATCATCCTTGGGGTACATTGTACGTAAATGCTTATAATTACCTTTGGCCTTCGACCCACCGTATGCGGAAAGAAACTCATCGACCAAGTCTTCCTTCGAACCAGACAAATGTTTGACAGAGTCATATGGCAGATATGCTTTGTTCTCAGAGATCATGTTCTCCTTGTCGAATTTCTCTAGGAAATCTTCAAGAATTTGTACACCTTCCTGAATCGATTTAACTTTTTCCTCATTTTTGGTGCCGGACAGGACCCGTTTTGAACTGCCAATTAGACCTCGAACAGCTAGTTTCTGGTAGTCAGGATCGCGTCCTTCTAGAATTCTACAAATAAAAAAAAAAAACAAAATATAGAGGTTAATAAACATTAGTAGGTACTTTTATAAGTTAGGGTTTTTGGAAACAAATAATAAGTTATAATAATACAAATATCGGAGAGATATTACTTTACTTTAGGTGGCGCTACAGCTCGGGGTGAACCAGGGCCTGCTTCTCGCAACCATTTGCGTATGCGTGTTATATTTTTGCACGAATGGAAGGTACCTACAATTTTTTGTCGACTCCGAACGGCGAGTTGAGAAGCTTATTGACAAATGATACTCTTTGATTGCTTGTCAGGCATTCGAAAGCGGTGGCACCGTGAAAAAAAAAGTTAAGGTCTTAAACCCGGGCAGCATGGCGTAGTAGCCTAACGCACTTACCACTACACCACGGTGCGCGGTAGGATCAGCCTTCAGTAATATAATGGGAGTCGTGTACAATTATATATACTCGTAGGTGTTCTGCATTTGATTCGATATGACCTCTAGTGCCCAAGAGTGCCTCTAGGCACGCTTCTGTAAAAAATATTTTAATAGTTTTCATCCGTTCATGCCCAATGCAGCCTTTTGGCATGATTTCATTATTCCATTTAAAAAACAACTTATTAAATTTTGTTTTGAATTCTTAATATTGGATTCGTGTTTTTCACTTTAAAGTTCGTTTATACGAGTTTTTATTTTAGTACCATCAACAATTTCAATAGGTAAATTGGGAAGTAGAGGGTTAAGTGTAATGTGTCAAATCGTAACGTAAGGAATCTGTCAAAACTTTGCAGACAATTTGAAAAAAAAAACAATCAAAATAGCAAACTGTTTTCCCCCCGCCGCGTCTTTGTTGTCCATTTTTTTTATATAACATACATGTATGTACAAGTACATTTGTAAAGTTAAAATTATCTATAAACAAATTACTTTCTACATATTTCTCATCAATTAAATTTAAGTATATTATTTAAAAAAAATACACTTAAGTCCTTTATTTATGAGGTCCACTGTCTATTTTTATATTCGAAAAATTCCGTGCTTATTCGTACCACGGATGCGTGATTTATGATGTGATCAACGCAAAATGTTTAAGAGTTAGGTTAGCTAATAACATGCGCTGTTTTATTTAGCTTAAGTGACGATTGGTCACGATATGCTTAGTGCACGGCAAGCAAGGTGGTGTGTCAGTGAATGCTGTCTCTATTTTGGTTTAAATACGAAATACGTAGTGAGTCAGACAAAAATAAATGTTTTTTTTTCCAATAATGTCTAAAACCGAAAAGTCTACTTTTATTTTTGTGTACATAGGTACATACATTATGTAGGTGTGGGAAAGAAATGTTTACAATTTAAAATAAAATATATAGCTTATAGTTTATTTAGTTTTAAAATCTCCTTTGATAGTTGTTTAATTGCTATTTCGAATAATCACAAATGTAATATGCAGAAATATATGAAAATACGATCGAGAGCAGACATAAGGAAGACATTGGAGACCTTTAACTATAGAGACTCAACTCGGACAAGGTAACCTTGTACCACATACGGAAAGCATCAATAGGTTTATGTCGTACAGCAGAATGTATTCAGTACACAGTACTATACGGCTGCGTAGATAAAAATCAAATTTATTAAAAAATTTTAAGCATCTATAACCTATCCTAATGAACCAAAACAAATGCAAGCCGTGATAAAGGTATAAATATTTAGGAAATTTACTGTAGTAGGTAGGTACTGTTTTTACTATATACAAGGAATAATTCTGCGCATTACATTGTGTAAAATCTATTTACTCAAAAAATTTATGAACATTATTAATGCATTGATATTATTCAAATTTTTGAAACTCAAGTTGTAGGCAATGCCCCCCAAAATTTTAGCATCATCTTTATTTTGTGTAAACTTAGTTGGGCTTGTTCAGACCCAAGGGAAGGCAAATTTATTAGTTTATATAATTTTTTTTTGTAAAACCATGTCCACATCGATCAGATTTTAGAAAAACTCTTTGTATTGAGTAAACTCATTTACATGCATGAACAGTGAATCAAACACTTTTCTATACAAATCCGCGCGCGCGAATTATTACCATTGTCTCAAAAATTAATATCAATTCGACATTTTTTTTTTTTAAATTTTTGCTGTTCGAGATTTTTTTTCGAGATTTTGGTTTCGAGATTTTTGTTTTCGAGATTTTGTTTTTCGAGATTCTTTTTTCGAGATTTTATTTTTCGAGATATCGTGGTAAGCCCAATTGGCCATTTGCTTGCACCAGGAGTCTAATCATCATATATATTATTTCTGTAGTATAGGTACCATTTGCGGCTCTCATAACATACTTGACCAATCTTAACAAATGAGTGGCCAAAAGAAAGAGAAATTCCTTGAGCACTGACGAATTGCATTTTCAATTTATAAATTTTAACAAATTAAAAAACCGATCAACTGATTTATACATTATTACTTATTTTGCATCATTCGTAATATAGAGTTATTAATGGAAAAAAATCTGATTCATTATATTGGAAATTCTTAAAATCCTTCCTTAGACTGGACATCCACTGTAATTGAAAGATAAAATCAAACTTATAGAAGTTTACTCATTTAGAGGCTTCACAATTGTTGTCAGATCATGAAATCCAATTTACGTCTGTATTTCGTCTTAAAAGGCTATACAACTCCATTTGGAAATCTTTAATGGGTGCTTTTTCGTATGTCTTTCACTCTCAACATACAAAAATCGAAAGCTGGAGAAATTACGCATTAATCCATACTACACAGTTATGTACATAATTTTTGTTCTGTATAATAAGCTGAATAGCTTTATTTCTAGTTAATTACCAAAATAACGTAGGGCTTAATCTTTTAGATCTAGATCTTCTGATGAGATTAGAGAGTCAAACACTCTGCAAACTGAGTCAAGCTGTCCGTAATTGTATTCAGTAGGTATTCAATTCTGTAACTAACCATATCGTGTAGAAAATGTTCACTTTCAAGTATGTACATATTTCGATTTCGCGTGAAATTTCGTTTAACATGCAATTGATTGCAAAGCATTTTTTAAAATAAAACAAATACTTTTCATTGCAAAAGTGAGATTATAAAAAAACGGGATTATAAAAAGCGGGATTTCAACACACGGGATTATAAAAAGCGGGATATTGAACCCAAACCAAAAAATACGTTTTTATTTATAAACTTTCAATTTGTCAATTTATCAACGACACAGTAAGGTAAAAATGTACTGGTTGATGCGGGCTATACTGGAGAGAACTCAAATAAAAACGATTCTTGGTGCAGCCGTTGAAGTGATAAAAAGAAATGAATTACATTCCTTTGTTGTATTGCCCAAAAGGATCATCAACAATTTAAAATTGCATTCGCTCACACATGTTTATGTATGTACAACATGTACTCGTACATACATATTTACGTGTGTGCATATATTCGATTAAAACCGGCGCGTTTAAAGTTCCCGCTATACACACACCACTACATACTTACATTAATTATTATATGTACGTAAACTCCACGACCGAAATTAAAAGAAAAGAAAAACACACACAATATCCCATACATACTCGTACTCGTATATTATGGACTTCTTTTTCCGAAAGGTCACAGCGTTAACCAAATCGAATACAAATCGTGAAGTAGTCTACACGTCATACCAGAAGTTTTCAAAAAAAATTTGTTTGTTTTCAAAATAACGACCGGCGCATGACTTAACCACCGAGCTTTTCATCAACAAAATCTACGGGAGATGTAGTAAGTAGGTAGATAGATAGATACCCGTACACTTATAATCGAACGACCAAACATGAGAGAATTATTTAAATATAAACATTCCAGATGAATGAAGTCAATGCTGGTGGGGGTCGGCAGGTTGCGGGTATTCGATAACCGATAGATACTCGTAGGTAAACTTTGTACTCACTTCAAAGTCTTCTCTGCGGCCTCCTTGTCTTTGAATCCAAGTCCTGGAACAGTGTCAACCTTATCGGTGTTGTCGGTTTTGGCGTTCTTGTTAGCCGCGCCTCCACCGTTCTCCTCCAACCATTTTTCGAATACCTCGATGGCTTCACTTATATTTTTAACTTTTTCCTCAGCCTTTGTCACTGCGAGTAAAAAAAAAAAAGAAGATGTGTTCCACTGTCTTCTCGAATGTCTACATAAAATACTAGTATTCATACTTGTGAGGACTCGTTTGGCTCTTCCCAGGAGTCCACGCACTGTCAACTTTCTGTATTGCATGTCATGACTCTCGAGCAGTTTCACTGTCTCCTCGGCCTTCTCCTTGTCTTTGAAACCGAATTTTGTCTCACCGTTAGATTCGGACATATTGAATTTGTTTTAATAATAAGTATACTACAATATATTTTAAGTACAAAGGCAATATTGTTACCGCGCTGACTTGTGATCTGACCTACTTCTAAGACGAAACTGAATTTTCGACAGCGGAATCGAGTGCTTCATTAGTTTCTGTTTCTGTTGGCCGGCTATTCAAGTTCTAATGCTTTGAAGAGCTTTCGATTTTTTCATTCGCATCAGATACAAGGTAGGTATACGTAATTTATTTTGGTTTCTATTGTGGACGAATGTGACTGAAGTGAAGAGTGGTAAATGCGGAAAAGTTTCATTTGATTGTGCGAGGTAGGAAGTGAAGTTGGTTCGAAATCGGTACAATATAAACATGATCTCATTCATAAGTTTAGTTTCGTGCAATATGCTTACAGCTATCAAAAAAACAATGGATTTTGGAAATGTTAAGTGACTGTTGAGCTTTATATGTTTTTATTTTTGGAAAGAACTATAATGTCGTCACGTCACATAATAAATATGTGTTTCTTCTCATGCCACTTACATACATACATACCTCATTGTTTAAGGCAAATAAACAAATATGATTTATTTATCGTTATAGTCTTTTGTAATATGTATATTTGTACATATGTACCTATGTGTGATTTTGATGGTCAAAGATGATTACAAATATAAACATGTATTGTATGCATACAATACATCTGTTTGCAAAGGTAAGCGAATAATTTAGTAGGTTCTAGATACATTATGCCGTTCAGCAATCGTGTGTCGAAAACATCTTTACATTAGCTTCATTTCCACACTTACCAATGTTAAAATTGTAAATAAGTGTATGACATCACTATGACTTGAGCAGGTTTGGAAAGGAAAATATGTCCGGTGAGCAAAAGGGTCTTTTCCAATCAGATACAATGGGAAATTATTTTGTCGACGAATTGAACAAAATTCTCGAGGACTAGCTATAGTTTGCCTGAAGCAAAAGTGGAATACCTCGACGGTAACCTTTTGTCTTTACCACATTTTTTTTAGCCCTTACCATTTCATTAGCATTGCAAGGGAATTTTATCCATTCTGCTGCCTTTTAGTTATATTTTTTTCAGTCAGTCGATTTATGGCTAAAAAATACGAAGCACACTCCTGGCAAATGCTTAGATGTATGCCTTTTATTCATACGAATCTGAGCAAACGCCATTTTCGAACAAAATGCTTAAGTAAGTTCTCTCGCATACGAATCCGAGCAAAAAATTTGAGCAATTGCTATAAAATTTGATATGAGTCAGGTTTAAAAATACGACCCAATGTATATACATATGTATGTAGTATGTATGTACATCACGATTTCTGGGCCTGGTATGAATGAATGAATGTTACAAAACTGAGGTAAAACCTAAACTAATCCACTTTTTGTAGAGTGCAACTTCTGTATGAAAAAGCGATTAAGTGACGAATACCTTGGTAAAACTTAATCTACAAAAAGCTATTTAATTCTATTTACTAAACCTACGAGTAAAGAGAATGGACAATGCACAGTATGCAATAAAATAAATTAACGCCATTGCAAAAGGTAACTCTGCAATGAAATCCTTATGCTTTGGCTAGTTAATAGTATGTTTTAATTATGTTATTTCTACGTAGATTTAGGATTGGATTGGAGGCTGGAAAGATTAGTTTACTATAAAACCATTGGCTAATCGGTAATAACGACATTGCTTATACGACCAAATCAGTTAGTTACTTGAATGTCGTTATAACTGACTTTGACTGTACTATATGTAGGTACCTACTATTTACTTGTAATTTGGAGCTTTATATTTGTACTTTTCCTTCTGTTCAAAGGAGAGGACGCATATCTACACACACAACTTGTGCGTACATAGTTCAAATAGTCTGTAGGCCAGCTATAAGATGTCTCAATCTTTAATACTTTTTTCATTATATCCCTGTTCTTATGCATGCTTTATGAATACTCGAAATATAGGATAACATTTTTTTTTTGTTGGAATGAATACTTCTTTAGTGACGTATTTGTTTTTGAAAATGTAGCGTAAGGATAAATGTGTTCCGATAAATGTTTTACGATAAATGTGTTACGATAAACGGAGAATAATTCCATACGAGGGAATAGTGTATACAGAAAACATCAGCTCTCTGTCTGTCTGTCTGTCTGTATGTCTGTCTATCTGTCTGTCTGTCTGTATGTATGTCTGTCTGTCTGTCTGTTTGTCTGTTTGTCTTTTTGTCTGCCTGTCAATTTATATTGGTATAGTGCCTAAAGAGAAAACTATAACATCTGGACCCGATAGGTGGCGCTGGAGTCAAGTTATTAACAACTTCTATATTAATTGACCAAAATGAATATCAGCTGTATATTATTATATGTATACATATTTACTAAATTTTATTACACATTTTCTATCGATTGTACTAGAAAAATTTCTTCTTCTCTTACACATTACACATCTACAACTGCTTTGGATTGGATAAGTATTCACTTCCCCCGTGAGCTTATGCGGATGAGGCTCACACATTTTTTTTTTTAATTTTCTGGGTGTATGGACAAATTTGATTCCACAAGCTAACCTCTCGAAAAATTAATTAAAAAGTTGTGCAACAACAAACAGTGCTTTCCAGTATCCACAGATTTGTATGTATTAACGCGGGTTGTACAATATGGATTTCTATTTCAGAAAGGTCGCTGCCAAAACACATGATGTACAAGTACAAAACTACGAACCATGCTTCATTATGTCGCAACTTTTCGGATAAATTATTTACACATGTACATACATATGTATGTACAAATAACGACTTAATAATTACTTAATCGTTGAGCTTTTCATAAATAAAAGTTATGAGAGTCGTAGTATGGTGATAGACACTCGTATAGGTACCAATCAATCAAGCCGAGCATAAAATAGTTACTTCAAATGGATAAATACCATTTGCATATGTCCATACATACATACATACATACATTATGTACATAACATATGTATCTGATAGAAAAATCATTTTGTGGTCTTAATGGGGGTAACTAACCCACATAAAAATTAAATTTAACCAAATAAACGACAGATTATGCCAAGTGCACAATAGAAGATCGCTTACCTATTGCTACGTAGAGCTGATAGCTAAAACCTAATAAAAGATAACCTAGCAAGAAGGCAGATGATATTATACAGTATTCAGGCCCAAGAATTCTTTAGTGGCATACATACATTACATAAATGTACATACATACATACGAATGTATATCCACCATCTTAAGTATTTCTGAAATCACAAGTGCGAGACAATTTACATTGAAGGGAGATCGAAACGTTGTCGAATGCTTTTTTGCCATTTGCTAGGATGTTGTATTAGTAACAGCCGCTAGCAAATTTTGTGAGTGGAGCAATAAGCAATAACCAAAAGATATGGTTATCTATACTCAGTTGGCGCTACAGGTCGAGGTGAACCTGGGCCTGCTTCTCGCAACCATTTGTGTGTGCGTGTTATATTTTTGCACGAATGGAAGGGACCTACAGTTTTTTGCCGACTCCGTTGAGAAGCTCAATCGTGACAAATGATACTCTTTGATGCTTGTCAGGCATTCGATCGAAAGAGGTGGTACCGTGAAAAAACTCTTTTAGGTGTTAGACCCGGCCAGGAGTTGAACCCGGGCAGCATTGCGTAGTAGTCCAACGCACTAACCACCACGGCCACGGCGACCACACATGGTTATCTATAGGCGCGTTTTTTTTTTTCAAATCTACATATATAGATTTCGGAAAAGCTTTCCATACAAAAATAAGACTGGATAATTATCCAGGCTAAGGTTTTGTTGTATTTTACATTGAAAACATGTTGCGGAAACGTGTTTAGCCTACATAGATTTAAAAAAAAAAACACACCTTATGTTTAGGTATTAGCGTCCTGATATCGAATTCAATCGTCTGGCAGTGTTCTTTTCAGCCATGGCTAAGGATAGGGGGCTAAAAATGTAGATTTTTCCGATTTTTTAGGTGTAACCATAAAATTGCACGACATCGATGTCCACCCAAGAGAGTTTTCACTGTACATATTTCTTCACTTTCTGTGAGGGTCAAATCTGGGAATCGATTTTATACCCACTTCCGATTATGCTGAAATTTTGCATGTCAGGTGACAACTCAATATAGTATATGTATATTTGATGATCTTGTAAATCTAATATGGTGGACGCCTCTAGATGGTGGATTACCGTTATCTTCACGACCTCCTTAATATGGGTATCAAATTAAAGGGATTGACAAGCAGAGTTAGACTAGCTTAGTGACGTCATTCTAAATTCAATATGGTTGTCGCCCCAAGATGACGAGTTACGTTTTTCTTTAGATCCCCCATGGCATGGGTAACAAATGAAAGGTCGAGTAGAATCTCAGACATTCACCCAAGCTAATATACGCATCGACGTAAATTTGTAAAAAAAAATCAAATGCCTACTAAAAAGTAGAAAATAAATATAAACATAAAAAATAGTTTTTAAAAAAAAGCTTTAATGAACTAAAAAGTAAAAAAATTATTTTTTTCCGAGTTACCAATATGTGACTATTAATTAAAGTTTGGGGCGCTCAGGCACAAGACAACACAAGCACGATGTGCAACGAGGACGAAAAATCAACAGAACATATTTTGTGTCACTGTACCTGTTTAATCAGAACACTTCATCATCACTAAGCAAATTCTACCCAGTGATAGAGGATATATCTGTCAGCTCGTTTATCAAAGACATTTTTGGTTTATCTGGTATCATGACGGATCTACACACATACATATGTGCATATGTATAAATGGAGGAAATCCCATTAGTCCCCAGTAACATGGTCCCACCTCTAATAACGATCTACAAAGATTTTAAAAAAATTGGGCGCCCCAAGCTTTAATTAATAGTCACATTATTGGTGACTCGGAAAAAAAATTAAATTTTTTTACTTTTTAGTTAATTTTTTTTTCTTTATATTTTATATTTTTCAGTCCTCAGCCTCATTCACTGATTATTTGCACTCATCACTCTCTCAACATTTCAATTTAAAGAAAGTAGACTAACTTTCCATTTTCTAGCGAGAAATTCCGATCCAACCTCTAGGTTGACGGAAAGTATTAATAGGCAATCATGTACTGCTTATTAGTTTTTAGAATATCGTAATTTTGTCCTTTGGGAGTTCTATATAAATAATAAAAATGCGTAACCAAATAATAATCAATATTCAAAGCTGGCAGCTCTCAAACATTGTACTTACTTCGATTTTATACACCAGGTGTCGCCACCCAACAATAAGGAGAAAAATAAGTGGATGACAAGTACAAAAACAAAAACCCATTGTCGTCAATCAAAAAAGTCTTAATTTAGCGCACTAGAAATTCATGTTTTAATTTATTAATTTTTTCAATTTCCCTTATTAATTTTCTTATCAAAATATGCAAAATCCCAATATTTAAGTGCCAAAGAACATATATATTATAAGTTTGACTCCTGGTTCACATAGGAAACTTGGAACAAACGCAAATTTATTGGGCGTGCTCCGTGGAAAAAAAACTAAACCAATAAAAATGTAAACATTCATCAAACGCAGTCTGCCCTATCACCCATTTAGATATATAGGTGCATGCCTACCAAGTAAATCGAACGATCATTATGCGACAGTTTAATTAATGCTTTATGCTCAAAGATGTTTATTTAGCTAAAGTTAAAAAAAAAATTAATAGACGGTCTGTGGAAATTTGTCGTAACGGTATTGGTGAGGGTGATTGGAAAGTGTCAGCGATGGCAATGTGCGGGAAGGTGGGAGCTGGCGGTGGTGTAAGTGGAAGCGGAAAAGGCGGTACTCAGCCCAAATGCATGGTCTTAAGTAACCTAAACAGTTCCGACCAAAATCAGGAAGTTTTCAGGAATTTCAATGATCATGGATACATTTTTGGAAGCACCTCACCTCGTGGAACTTCCACCTCCGATTATATTGGAGGTGGTGCAGTGGATAGTAGAGGTTTCCTGCAAAAGGAAAATAATGAAAGTGACAACAATATTAGCTCATGTTCAACTCTAGACATCGTTAACAAGGTTAGTAAATTGATTGTACTCCCACAGTTCTCTTTCGAAATTCGATTACCTTTTTTTCTGAATTTTTGGTAAAAAGTATTACCCTGGTTGGCAAAGTCATTCATAAGTAATCAAAATTTAGTGGGACTAGCTCAGTCTGTTATTGAAGTTTTCTGATGACTGCTACCGGCTATACCTTATCTGTCGCTCCATTGTCGAATTCATTCAAAGCATTGATTTAAACGGATTAAATACCCTTTTTCGAGTTAGTCAGCCATAACTTACAGTTTTGATTACTTGACACTAAAACTGAAGACATTCCTGCGTTAAACCTCTAATGAATATTATACTACAAACACTCATAAAGTTCAAAAACAATTATTCTTTTGCAATCATGTCCAATTGTTAATTTAAGTCCATCACTCGCGAATTTACGCTTCCAACATTAAGAGGATTTATCCGCTTTAAAAGTAATTGACTGATGCATGCGGATTGACTTCCCAAAGACATTCTCTTATCTATAGAGTTGGATACAATAAAAATCATATTGATTCGCAACAAATTACCCTGCAAGGTTTTCGACTACTGCGCAAGTAGTATACCGAACATATGACGTTGATGCATTTGACACAGAGCTATGTAAAAGCAGTGATACACAGAAGAAGGGAAAAAACTACATTTATCGTTAAATTATAAGACAAAATATGACAACACAAAATTTCAGCATAAATTACGTCCTGTGATTGTTCTGTGTTAAATAACGTCAATTGGGTTGTAGGGCAATTGTGCGTACTATGGCTATTTTATAAACTTGAATGCGAGCAACTAATTGGTGCATGTGTAATGTCGATTTCGCAACTACCCAAAAGTTTTAGTTGCATGTGTTGTTCAGAGTTTCAAAAGGAGAATAGCACGAATCGCTTGCAGAAGAGTGAATTACATCGAAGCTGGGAGTACACTCTGATAACGCAACCACCGCAAATAAGGCGCATCAACGTGCGTTTTCATCCATTAACTTACAATAATAAGCAATTCCAATATTTTTTTCTTTTTCTGTTTCTTAAGGTTGAGAACCTTTCCATTCATGAGTTGGAAACACAACTCAAAGAGTTGTCGCAAAAGCTGCAGAAATCTGAGAGGTGCCGTGATGAATACAAACGGAAGCTGGACGAAGCCAACGAAGATAAGGAGCGGTGCTATCGTCGGCTAGAAGTCATAAGTGCCGCTCATGAAAGCCGTATCACGGAAATGCACTGTGTGATTGCGGAGCTGAGTAAAAAGTTGAGAACGAAGCAAGAGAACACGATTATGGAGGAGCATGAGCCAGATGGAAGTGGTGAGTCTAACTGCTTTGGAAAGTGATTTAAGTGAATTCAGGTGTTGAAACGGAAAGAATTACCTTGTAAATAAATTTAGGGCTAAACTAAACACGTACTCGTTGATGCATTTCGAATTTGTGAGGTTGGAGCTTTATAGCTTGGAATGCTTCGAGGAATGGAATGCACCAATGATGGAAAACCTAGTGTTCATACACATGTGTTTGTAGCTCTCTTTTCCAGTCAGTCAGCCGATACGATGTCCAGTGCATCCTCGTGTTCTAGTACCTCTCTCTAGCTTCGATCCATTTGTATAGATTCCCTAACGGTTAGGTTCTGCTCGGTGTTTATGGCTTAAATGTCCGCTTGTATATCTATTAAAATGAGCGATGCAATGTGCGATAAAGAGACATTTTCAATCTGTGATATATTTTTGAAGCCTAATTTTTGACTATGACGATATTTTCTCTTTTCTTTACAGAAATAAGTTATCAAGAAGGTTCTGTATACAATTCTGAATTGAATCTCACTAATCCCGATGCTGAATGTCAAACGGATCCGCTCGATGCCGAGTACTCTGTAGATGAGGATCAAAAAATTCTTAACGACACTGTTGCAAAAACTCAATTAGAAGTAAATTTCAATTCGTTCCTTAGATGTCCCAAGATATTCCGTTTGAAAATTAACTAAGCGATAGCTTGAAGTGAGAAAGGTCAGATGGTTAAACCCACTCCCTTATAATTTATATATTGTCTTACCCCAAGCTACCGACTCTGATCTGATTTCAACAGAAGGTTTTGTGATATCCTGGTTCAAATTAGACTGATTGTGTCTCCTTATAGGCACTCCAAGAAGAAGTTCTTCACCTTAGATCCCAAATTGCACTGCTTCAATCTCAAATCGCTAATCCACCGCAGAGCAGCGCCCTAGTGCACGGAGAACCGGAGCACGATGATAACCAAGATGGTTTTGTCGGTTACAGCAAAGCGCACGATAAACCCGAAGAAGAGTTCAACTTTAAACGGCAAAGCATTAAAAAATTGAATACGAGTATATACGATAACGAGTTTTATAAGACTGAAGATGATGAAACGGCATACCACTCGAAGGGAATGTATTTAGAGAGTCTGGATGATCGAAATATTTGTATGGGGAAGGGCAGTTCCAACATTAAATACGTTTGCAGTAACAACGTTTTCGTTGAGAAGGGTAAGAATTTAGTGGCATAAATAAATTGTTAATTAGTAATTTATGTACTTCCTTAGACAAATATCAACATCAGATGAAGAACACGAGTACAGAGGCTCCAGTACCTAAAATGGCTGAGCGTGTTAAGCTGCGCAAAACCGCTGATGATCAGAATATAACAGCGACTGACTTTATTAAAACCGGGGTATGCAATAACCTTTTATATTGACAAAACAAATCGACTAGCATTATTTTTTGTATAGATAAATAATACGGAGATTGTAGAGCATTTGGTGTCGGATTTAATTCAAAGCAATAATATGATGGACAGTTTCATTGAGGCTTCACAATTGGACACTGAATTCCAAAGATTGCAGCGGAGAATAGAACATTTGAAAGTAAGGAATTCCGTGTTGGCATTAACCCTAGAAGAATGTAAGGAACATTGCGATCATCTTTATCTGCTTTGTGGAAAATACGAATCGAATGCCATAGCATTGCAATCAGCTGTGAATTGTAGTGACCGAGCCATTGAAGCTTACGACGTTATGTTGGCGCTTCTAGAGAGCAAGTGAGTATTAGAACAATTGGTTTATTATTTAAAATCACCATTTGTTGGTGTTTCGGACACCAGACTTAACCCTTAATATCTTCGGCAAATTAACCCCGGAAATGGTTCTCGCCCTACACAAGTGGAGTGCCACTTTTCGGTCAGCCTCTATGTGGCCTCAATCTTTTTTGGCTTACGCGAGAACTTAAGTTCTCCTTTCTCACAGTTGGATGAATGAGATCCAATAATGGGCATTGTAGTGACGATATTGTCTTATGGCCCTGCAAGTCAAGTTGAAGAGCGCCGGACTTACGACGTAGGACCCCTGGTTCCTCTCGACTTGCGCTTCAATTTCCTTGGTTTGATGAACAAGAAAACTAATGATCTTAATATCACGAACACCATAATGATGACACACATCCTGTCGATTTTATTCATATTTGAACGAAATTCTTAAATTGTTGTAAGACCAGAATGAATTCCTTGACTGCTGTTGTCCTCTTTAAACTGTTTTTACGTTGGCAACCGACGATCGCATAATTGACCGAAATACAGACAGGTCGTGCCTCTTGTTAGCTATGGAAGCCGTAAATGTATTGCTTTCTTCGTAATTAAGGGAAACCAGACAATTTGATTTTTCTTTGGATTTAGGTCGCAAATTAAAACATTAAAAAAAGTCCAACTTATTCTAAAAATTATTACTTTTTCTTTCTTGTTTTACTTAGAATGGCTCTTTTGAAGGAAAATACGTCCGCAGCCGAGGAAAGTAGAACATCAGTTGAATCAGTAGCCAGACACTTGCTAGACCGTCTTGAAAGTGAAAAGAACCTTTCTGAGAACAGCTTAGGCCCGTGGCAAAACACGTATAAGCATATAACCCGTTGACTAGATCGTTTTAATTGAATTCCCATACTCCCATGTAGATTTTGCATATCCGATAAACCATTTGAGCCTTGGACACCAGAAGATGACAACCGTCTTAGAAATCATGTGTCCAAATTGAAAGGCCGCCGATCGACCGTACAAAACACGATTGTCAATTTAGAATCTCCATTTAGTTCGTTATATGAAAAATCCCGAATGGCATTGGAAAGCAGTAAAGAAGTAAAAGAGGAGAAGGGCACTCAACTCGATCTAGAAATGGCCGTTCTTATGCAGGAGTTGCTTAACTTACGCGAAGAAAATATCGATTTGAAGCAGAAGCGTGACGAAGCAGACCGCGATCGGCAAGTTGCCTTAGAGAAGATTTGCATTCTGCAGGACGCATTGCAGCAGCTGCAAACACAACTGTCAGACTCTGATGCATTATTCAACCTGCATGCTTCGGAAAGATCATCTTTCTCTGAAGCAGACCATGCAGCTTTAACCGAAAGACAACTAGTCGAAGCTCTCACACGTGAGTCTGAACTCAAAATACGAATACAGTCGCTGCTGGGCTCTGTCTCAGCTTCACAAAAAACATCTGATGAGAAATACGAGCAAGTACAAAACAACATTAAGGAATTGCAAAAGATGAACTTGTAAGTTGAAGTCGTAAATTATAAATTAGATCTCCAAAACTTTCCTCTTTTTCTAGAAATCTATCGCATTCGCTGGAACAGACAAAAAGAAAATATCAAATGAAAGTGCGCAAACTAGAGCAAAAAATTCTCGAAATGAGCGTTGTGTCCCAACACAACCAGCGAATGATCACACACGACAATGTTCCTGAGACAACCTTGTAGGCGCGGCCTCTATCCATATCCAAAGAGCTAATTCTTAATTGCTTCTGTGTGTATGTTTCTAGAAAAATAGTAAAAATACGTTACAAATGCATTTCTTACGTGTTTCAAGTTCACTTATCTGGCCTATAAGTAATCAAGCGCATTGAAAATGAATGCCGATTCTTTAAGTTTATATGCTTTTCTTTCTATTTCAAATGGAGAGTAAATATTCACATCTTTGAAACAGCAAACAATATTATAATCTTGTATAGTTATTACCGTAATGGCATGTTTTTTCTTGGCTTTAGTAATAAGAAATAAAGATTCATATATATTATTATGGAAGTTTATTACTATGTATAACAATGACTATTACTATTATTATTGCTTGTTAATCAATGTACAAAAGTTATTAAACAATAAAGGTATTTATTATAGAACATCGTGTGTGTTTTAATATCTGCAAGATATTGACGTCTATCACAGAATCCGTCGTACTCGGAATTTTGCTACGAACCCTGAAAGAACTATCACAGAATCCGTCGTAGTGGAATCCGAATGTGCATTGCCGCTCTTAACAACTTACCACTTTCTACGAAATTCGTAGCAAAAATATCCACTACGACGGATTCTGTGATAGTTCTTTCGGGGTTCGTAGCAAGATTCCGAGTACGACGGATTCTATGATAGACGTAATTAAAATCGAATACGTAGCGTATGGCGTTGAGGTGGAACGAGGCAAACAAACAAAAAATAGGGGGCAATGACACCAATTTTAGCACCAGATGCTATCAGTGGGATGGATGGAAATGTCATCAGAAATTTCTAACGAGCTATTGAGTGTCGAAAAAAATATGGACAACATTTATAGAATGCAGCAGAGCAATTTTAATGTCCTTCAATTTTAATCAGTACCAAGAAAGTAAGAAAAGGAACATGTTTACCAAATGTTTTCATTATGGTTGGGCGTTAGTTAATCAGTCAGGATTGGACAAAGTCAACCAACCAGCGAATAACTTTGGAGTCCATTAGAATGAAACCAGCTTTACTACAAAACTGCAAAATTACGTTAGTATTTAAAAAAAAAATACATAGATACATAATTAAATTTATTTTTTGCATATACAACTAACTTATCTACATATATTAAGTTTCACCATTTGTATTAGCCGTTTCGTTTTTTCTTTCCTTTATTTTGGCCGTAATATCTGCGATTTGTTTCTCAAGCTCGACACATTGTTGCTCTATTTCATAGTTTTTAGATACTAACATTACCCAATTGGCCTCCAAAGTCTTGAGCTTTTCACCGGCTTGCGTTTGTGCTTGCTTCCGCTGCCAGTTTACGTCTTGAATTTCCTTTTTTAAATCTTGCAGTTTGTTTTGTGCTTTTGCTTGTAGAGCTGTAAAAATTTCTAAATACGCTTTCCACGACTCACAACCGTACTCCACCATTAGTTCTAAGTTCATAGCACGAGTCCATTGGTGCTCCAGTTGTGCCATAGAGTTCTCGATCGATTCTTGCCAAGCGAATATTTCCGAAAGTTTTCCAGTCGATGGTGGAGGGAGTTCATATCGCTTCATGCTCAACGTTTCCATTGGTTGTCTGTTTTGTATCCTCTCGAATTCATAGTTCATCATTTTAGTTTCAAATGCTGTTGTGTTTAGTGCTGGTAGGTGATCTAAGTAATTCTTTGTGGGTCGGTAACGGCGGCATTCTTCCTCTACCATTGCCAAAGCCTAGACATAAGACAAGTGAAAATTTATTGACTATATGACTGATTGTAATACCGATTCTCTGACTCCTGGATCATCATAGCCATGGTCAATGTAGGGTAAGGCATCTACTATAACTTCTCCAGCCATTTATACGGTGAAAAGTATAAATTACAAAGTAAGATAGGCAACTTGAAAAAGTACTTCAATTCAAACAAAAAGCTGTCAGATCCTTTATCTGTCGAGTGTCACGAATCACGATAAGAGCTGTCACTAGACAAATTTGTGATGGGCCAATAAGTTTGCTTCATTCGAAAACCTATAAGATGTTGGAAAAAATATTGTGGGTTTTCTCAAATGTTAATAATTTTCGAGTATAACTTTTCCCAGATAAATTCAAAAAAAATATGTACGTGTATAGTTGACGAGAATACATTTTTGTAACTACATTACATAAATTTATTTCGGCATGAGTACGAAAAGTTTGGCGCAGAGATTTGACAATGCCATTTTGTAGATCTCGGTGAAAAAAGCACAAAATATTAAGTAAAAAAAATTGATTAATCGCTTAGTTTAGAAGATATCGAGGTTTAAAAATTAATTTTTTCCTATGGAAATCCCATTGAAATTAATGGCGCAAATTCATAGTCAGTCCATGAATAGTGTCTATAGCCGACTATAGTTACAGCAGCCAGCAGGCTATAAATAAAAAGCCGGCTATAACTTTTCGTTATTCATAAACACATTTTTGCCCGTGTATTAGTTAGTATCGACTTCGGTATGTTTTTGTAAAGTGATTTGAACGAACAAACCCAAACGTCAAAATATTATATGGGAAATTTATAGCTGACTTTAATTATTTAAAATGACGTTTGGGTAATTCTAAATTTCGAGCCGGCTATAAGTGACTATGAATAGCAAAAAGTATATTTTAGGTTATGTAGGTGAATACATTTTTTTATCGTCGGCTCTATCTGGCTATGTATTTGCCCCAATCATTTTTGCTTCGGTACAAATACAAGTGTTGCATACATCTAGGCGTAAAAGTAACAAAATTGTTTTTAGGGATTTAAGTAAAGAAATTTTATCGCGCGATTTTTTTAGTTTTATTTTATCAAAGTCTGATGCTTAAAAACTAAGTTTATAAATGTCTTTGCTCAAATTTTGAAACCTCGATATCTTCTAAACTAAGGGATTAATCATTTTGTTTTTACTTTATATTTTGTACTTATTTCACCGAAGTCTACAAAATGGCATTGTCAAATCCTTGCGCCAAACTTATCGTAAACGATAGATAGATTTGGATGAATATATGAGAAATACTAAAGATATTCTAGGTACTTAGATTTTTATATTATCTGAATAAATTAGTTATTTTTTTTGTATTAAGTAGAGTAGAAATTCATTGCTCTCAGGTACTTAATTGATTTGTTCCATAAAAAAAATAATATGTACTATAATTTATTAATACAACGCTCATCAATTATGGCTTCTGTATAAAAAGGAAAATCAAATTATGTGCCAAAGAAATATTTCGTTCTCTAAATTTTTAAAAATACACACTCTCCTTTAGATTATTTACATTAACCACCAAGATTCACTCCTGCCATCTATGCTCTCGTATTGATTATATTTTGTTTTCCGCCATTTTGAACTTCCGGCGAAAAGCTGTGTTGTGCCTTTTTCACTCCGCCATTCTTTAATGGAGGACGTTTCTGCGACTGCAGAGAAATATTAATTGTAAATTAGGGATACTTAACCAATAAAAATGGTAAGAAATGTTAAAAGTGAATAGTGTTTCGTACAGCCATTCGATTTGCAGTGAGATTTGCTGGAAAAGACAATCTAATATTACATAGAATAACAATTGAAAATGTTACACGTGTTATTGGATTAGTTGCCTTTCGCCATGCTGATCACACTTTCTATCTTTTCAGAGTTTAGCTAACGCCAGACCTTTGGTATCCGTTTATACGGATAAAAATGAGCAAATCAAGGAAAAGAATATATGCCTCCCGTTCGTGTTTAAGGCACCAATTCGTCCCGATGTTGTCAATGAAGTTCATCAATTGATGCGCCGCAACAAACGCCAACCATACGCGGTCAGTGAGTTAGCAGGTTAGTATCCAATAGTTAATTGTTTGGTCAATTCAATTAATTCCATTTGTTCAGGTCACCAAACCTCTGCTGAGTCTTGGGGCACCGGTCGTGCCGTTGCTCGTATTCCCCGCGTCCGTGGTGGTGGTACTCATCGCTCCGGTCAGGGTGCGTTCGGCAACATGTGTCGTGGTGGTCGTATGTTCGCACCCACCAAGACCTTCCGTAGGTGGCACCGCAAGATCAACGTGAATCAACGCCGCTACGCTTTGGTGTCGGCTATCGCTGCCTCCGGTGTTCCAGCTTTAGTTCAGTCTAAGGGACATGTCATCGATGGTGTCTCAGAGTTCCCATTGGTTGTCTCTGATGAAGTGCAGAAGTTACAGAAGACCAAGCAGGCTGTTGTATTCCTTAGACGCATGAAGATCTGGGCTGACATCCAAAAGGTAAGTCAGTTAACTATAAAAAGTGATAAAATCTGCAACGACTGCATTTATATGTGGTGACCCTATGAAACAGTGTCGCTTCCTCAGACGTTGCTAAATAAAAATTGATTGACAGGCGTTCCGTCCTTAAGTCCTAAGCACTTAATTACGGGGTAGTTTGATCTAACATTCACCAATCGAAAACATCAATTCCGCCACTAACACTAATTCGTATTTGCAGGTATACAAGTCGCAACGTTTCCGTGCTGGACGTGGTACTATGCGCGATCGTCGCCGTATTGCTCGTCGTGGACCTTTGATTGTCTACTACAAAGATGAAGGACTTCGTCGCGCCTTCCGCAACATCCCAGGCATTGAGACAATGAATGTTGATAAAATGAACCTGTTGAAGTTGGCCCCCGGTGGTCATGTTGGACGTTTCGTCATCTGGACCGAATCGGCTTTCCAGCGCCTCAATGAGTTGTTCGGCTCGTGGAAGACCCCTTCCACCCTCAAAAAGGGCTACAATTTGCCACAACCCAAGATGGCCAACACTGATCTGTCCCGTTTGTTGAAATCCGAGGAAATCAGGAAGGTGCTACGTGAACCTAAGAAGACAATCTTCCGTCGCGTACGTCGTCTTAATCCTTTGAGCAACACTCGTCAGCTGATCAAGTTGAATCCATACGCCGAGGTATTGAAACGTCGTGCTCTCTTGGCCGCCGAGAAGAGGAAGATCAACCGTGTGCTGTTGAGCGCTAAACGTCGCAATATTGAATTGCCAAAATCCCACTTTGCAGTTGTTGCGACCAAAGCCCAGGCCAATCGTACTAAGATGCTGACAAAGGCTTTAGCCGAGAGGAAAAAGAAGGTGGCTGCCAAGAAAGCGGCACTCAAGAAGAAGTAAAACCGTTCTTCGTTTCTGAATTTTATAATTTACACAATTATGACACATTCATAATATAAAATTTAAAAAAAATATATATAAAGTGATTTTTTTTATTTAACCCAATACTCGATTCGTTTTCATTCCTTTGCTTAGTAAAAGGGCTAACCGTCCGGGAGTTCATGAAAAATAGAAGTGTCTAGAAAACTCTGAATTTATTTCAATGGTTTGTGAGTTGCAGTTCCGAGTGAGGATCCACGTGATAAGATTGATTCATTTATCAATAGAACGGAAGTAGCAATGCAGTTGAAATTGTAAAACATTTTGGATCTCGCAATTGGGTTCCATAATCTGATCATGGCAACAGTTTATTGAACATAAATTACGAGTTTGTTATAGAAGGCAAGTTTGCATGTGAAGTACACTGGGGCTTCATAAATATCTTAACGTTAACATTTTTTTAAGCAAGTCTGTTAAGGTACAACCACAGACAATAAATATAAACTTCCGTATGTGTTGTTGTTTATGCTGTTTTCAATAGGCTTAGGCACTTTTTTTTCCTAAAACCTAACAAAAAAAACATTGCACTTCAATAAATTAACAGCAATTGAAGGATCCAATTTTTTTTTTATAATTATCGTTTTTTAAGCAAATATTTTAAATATATTAGTTTCTTATTTTTCCAGTAATTTTTATTTGCTTTTTATTATTTTCAATGTTTACCACTAGATCACATGAGGTTTTTGATTACATTCGCCTGCCATTTGCAGGTATTTTCTCGCGAATGTAATATTTTAAACTTGTATAAAGTGCGGATTCAAATTGGCTGCGTTTTCGGTAATAGCAATTTTGTTACAAATAACCAGAGAACGGACTTTGTTGACTTTGCCTTTTTTTTGCCTCTTTCTACTCTTTTTGTCTTTTTTATTCCACACTGCCTTTTTTTGCCTTTTTGGTGCTATTTGTCGACGTAGCTGTGCACTTTCTTCTTGGCTTTACGATTTATCCTTGCTCACATGAAAGAAATTTCAGTGTCCACACCTCTTTTAGGTGTTAAACCCGGCCAGGAGTTGGACCCGGGCAACATTGCGTGGTAGTCCAACGTCCTAACCACCACGGCCACGGCGATTTTAATTCTATTCTTTTAAATACAAAAATGTTTGACTCGCTCTTTATTTCTTGTGGTAGATTGTTGAATGCATGAAACCCGGCATATGTAAATTGTTTGCTGTCCTCTTGTGGTTCTCGCTCTTTGGATTCTAAAATCTCCTACACTCCTTAAATTGTAAACTGTGTTGTCTCTCATTGAAACATTTTCACGGAGATAAGCTGGACACGTCCCATTTTTAATTTTGTGAATAAAAACCATAGCGTTCATAAAAAGTTGTTGGCTTAAATTTAACCAGCTAAGGGCGTATATCATCGATATTATGAGGGTGTATCTATCTTTTTTTAACATTATCGGCATTGCTTTATTTTGTAACACTTGTAGTCTATTCTTTTGATACTCTGGGCAGACAAATAATAAACTACCACAGTACTCGAAATGTAGTTTTTTCTTATTTCTTTTTTCTTTTTCTTATTTTCCTAACGACAGAAATTTTTTAAGATATTTTTTACACAGATAATCAATATGCTCACATAGGGATAGTTTATTGTCCAGCATGATGCCAAGATATTTCACTTTTTCCCCAATTTCAATTTGCACATTGTCAACAAAAATATTAGGGGTTATTTGAGACGGAGGATTATTTATGACAATACACCTAGTTTTGTCGGTATTTAAGATAAGATTTAATTGTATGCGGTTTTTCAGTAAATAAACGAAATAGCGCTGCAAACTCCAAATTGGACTCAAATAAGTAAACGACGCGAGGTGGCATCTCTGATCTTGGCTCCATTAGGCTCTGCCCATGCTGAGAGATCCTTTACTTCATTCAAGGCTTTCCTGAGAGATAATGGCAGACGATTGTTACCAAAGAACGTCAAAATGTTTTGGGTTGTGCGGTGCTATTACAATGTTAATAATAATGAATAAAAACCTTTATTATTAAATGCCTTTTTTGCCTTTTTCTACTTTTTCAACAAAATCCGAACCCTGCAGATAACCGTTCACTTTTTTAGGTAAGTAAGTAAAACGAAAGCTTTCAGTAATACGAAAAACTAAAGTGACAGTTCTTGAGGTTGTTATCGTGACAGGCATTTTAGAGTTAGCGCGAATTTATAAGGGTTCCGTATTTCCATATGGGTACGGAACCCTAAAACCAAACTTCTTCCCAATAGACCGTGAATTTCCGACAACATCCCACACAAAATTCATAACTATCTCCTCAACAATCGAAAAAAAAACGTCTCATTTAGCGTATTCTGATTAAAAATGGCGGTGGTCGCCGTGGCCGTGGTGGTTAGTGCGTTGGACTACCACGCAATGCTGCCCGGGTTCAACTCCTGGCCAGGTCTAACACCTAAAAGAGTTTTTTCACGGTATTACCTCTTTCGAATGCCTGACAAGCATCAAAGAGTATCACTTGTCACGATTGAGTTTCTCAACTCGCCGTTCGGAGTCGGCAAAAAACTGTAGGTCCCTTCCATTCGTGCAAAATTATATCACGCACACACAAATGGTTGCGAAGCAGGCCCAGGTTCACCTCGAGCTGTAGCGCCAACTAAGTAAGTAGGATTAAAATTGGCGACCAAAGGCATCAGCAATGCATACGAACGCATTACCCAATTACGGTACAGTAACCCTATAATTCCGGAAAAATATTAGAAAATTATCCAATATTCTGTCTTTAATGCATCCAAATGCACAGTCAGAGTATATGCATAATCCTGAAACTGAAATCATCCAGGAAATGAAAACACAAGAAGTGACCGAAGTATTCAAATTAAAAAAAAAACCGTGGGCCGGAATCTACACCCCACCGGTTTTTTTCTTCTCACCTCAGAGAGTTTAAAGAGCCATAACTTTCTTGTGGCTGCATAAAATTACTCAAAGTCCTCAAAATTGTTTATGCGCTACTGACTGTATAAAATTGATTTTGTAGCTATAATAGTTCATAAGTTATATCAAGTGGTTATGTCACCAAATCGGAGGTGTCTCACTTCCACGGGCTATAACTTGGATGGGTTCATACGATTTTTTGTTCACCGGAACAGCAGAGATCTCCAGTTAAAGGATTATACGATACCTTCTAACTGGGACACCTTGTATGCATAAAATAAAGGTTACTGTGAAAAAATAGGAAATGGTCATGGTAGCTAATGCTATATAACTATACACGCGCACTAAATCTGTGGTCATTACTCGATTTACTCTATTTTCCACGAAAAGAGTTGAAAAATTTAATTCCACGGCAGAAATAAATACTATAAAGTTTGAATTTGGTAGATTTTATTCGTTAAAATACAAAACATAAAAGAACAGAATTCAAAGTACAAAATTATACATATCACACAAAAATGGCCTCCTCTTGGCGACGGCGTTACTTGTAATGAATATTCAAAATATATCCGCCAAAACATAAAATCTATCTCTCTCGTTCTAATCTCATTATCTCTTTCTCTTTAATCTAGTACAGCTTCAAAATTTTACTGTACTAGATTTCACATCTTTTAGTACTAAATTTAACATCTTATAGTTCGGCCGTCCTGACCTCTGATCGTCCCCGAGCAGATCCATGGCTTGAGATGGTTCGGTTCAGCGACCGAAACGAAGGGCTTTTGGCTGTATTGACACTCGTTGATGTCTCCTACGAGATATCTGTCATTGGGGAGAACGCGATGAATGCGAAACGGTCCTTTGAACAGAGGTTGCAATTTCTTGCTCGTTCCGGGCTCTGTACAATGTTGTCGCAAAGCAACCAAATCTCCTTCTCGATATTCATGACAGCTCCTTTTTGTTGCATTATAATAGGCTTCATTAAAATTTTGTGACATTTTGATGTTGTTACTCATGTTGCCGCGGATGCGTAATAAGTCGCGCTTCTTATTGTTAAGGTCATCCACCAAGTCCGCAACAACATCTAAATTTTCTTCAACACCTCGTTGCTTCACACCGAACAGAGCAACCGACGGCAACTCCTTGGTAGAAGCATTCTCCGCATTATTCGGTTGTATCTTTCAACTTGGCCATTGGCCCTTGGAGTGGCAGTAGCGTTAAGCACATGGTGGATGTTATTAATCTGAACAAACCGACTGAATTCACCCGATGTAAATCCCGTTCCCCGGTCGGAAATGATCCTAGCTGGCCGACTATACTAACCAAAGTAGTTATTTAAATGTTTAATAACCTCGGACGAACCCGTCGATTTACATGCGAATAATCTCACTATCTTAGTAAACCCATTTACAACGACGAGTATATGTCGGTTGTTCCGTTTTGTCAACTCCAAGGGGCCGAAATGGTCCACGTGAATGGTTGAAAAAGGTTCCTTGTGCTTTTCGATACTTCTCAAATATCCCTCTGCCTTGCCTGATTTCGGAGAATGAACTTTACATTTTGAGCAGTTTGAGATGTGCTCATTGACCTTTGATATTGACTGCGGCACAAAGTACACACGTTTGATAGCTTTGATTGTTTTCTGTGGTCCCATCCCATGTGACCGAATTCGTCGTGATACTTGTAGAGAACTCTTTTCTCCATAGACACTGGCACATGAAACAAAAGTTGTCGACCGTTTCTCTTGTAAACCAGGTCATTGTGGATTTCGAATTCGCTAGTATCCCCGCTTATTACTTGTCTTCTCGCATTCTGGATATTTTCGTCATCTTTTTGAGCGGATATTAAAGAAGTGTAAAAGGGTCATCATTTATTAGAGCACATTCAGAACACTCAAACAATCTGCTTAAGGCGTCCACGTGACGCATTCTGTCTGAAGGTCGATGCTCCATTATGAAATCGTACGACTGTAACTATAGTACCCACCGGGAGATTCGTGCATTCACATCTTGTTTATTCATAGTGAGTGCTAGTGAATTGCAATCTGTTAGGAGTCTAAATTGGAGACCATAGACGTATGGATGAAACCGTTTCAGTGCGTTAACTACCGCAAGAGTCTACAATTCAAATGAATGATATTTTTCTTCAGCCGGTGTCGTTCGGGCACTATAGTACATAACGGGATACGTTTTCCCGTCATCATGTCGTTGAAGGAGCATCCCCCCATAGTCGTGTTTAGAGGCGTCTGCGTGTACTTCAGTAGGCAAATTCACATTAAAAATTTGGTGGCAGGGCTGTTCGCATAACCGTTTTTTCAGAAGCCTATTTTTTATTCAAAAATCCGAGCTTTCCGTAAATTATAAAGCGGAATACTGATTTTTTGAAAGTCTTTCACAAACCGACGAAAGTACCCGCATAATCCGAGAAAGCGTTGTAACTCCACTATATTGCGGGGCATGGGATACTCCTTAACTGCTTTTACGTGACTGTTCTTTGGTTTAATCCCTACCTTACTTACTTCATATCCGAAATAGTCAAGTTTGCTTTTCATAAATTTACATTTCGCCTCATTTAATTCCAATAAATTTTCACCTAATCGTTTCAGAACTTCCTGTAAAATTGATAAATGATCGGTATAATTCTCCGTGGCTATTAATAAATCGTCCATGTAAATGGTTAAATCCCCCCGTTCGGTCAGATCCTTGAAAATTTTGTGAACGTATCGTGAAAAGACCGGTGGACCATTTTTCAAACCGAAAGGAAGCTTATTAAATTCAAATTGGCCAGCGGGACTGATAAAAGAAGTGTATTTCTTAGAATTCTCATCAAGGTTTACATGAAAGAATCCGTCTTTCAGATCCATTAATGAATAAACCGATTTATCCCGCAACCGATCTAATAAATCCTCGATTAAAGGAAGTGGGTAACCGTCTCGCACTGTTAACATGTTAAGTTTCCTATAATCAATACACATTCTGAAGCGTCCGTCGTGCTTCCTAACCATAACAATTCTACTGGTGTACGGTGATTCGCTTTCTCGTATTATGCCTCGCCTCAACCAGTCGTCAACGGTATTCATGATGTTAATTTTTTCGATATGGGAGTACTTACGTTGTGCACACGCTATTGGAGTTCTGTCATCTACCAAGGTAATTGCCATCGTGTAATCCGTAATCGGCTTATCAGTTTTTGGCTGAGTACGATATTCCTGCATGACTTGGTCATATTCCATCCTCAACTCCGAATCGATCGTTTCGTCTACATCCAAAACCGGTTTGGTATCAATTTCGAAATCTACGTTCAAAATGTCACTCCATGTATTATTCGTTGGAATGTGCTCGGCATCTTCAACGTTTCTCGCACTCGTAAACATTATTGAGCCATTCTTATCAACTCCCACCTGCACTCCGGTCGCCTTCAAAAATTCTCTGCCAAGGATCAGATCAGGTCGCATCGAGTCATCGACCACTACACAAACTACTATCCCGCAATTAATATCATCAATTATTATATCAATTTCAACATTACCGAAAATAATGAGGGGTGAATTATTGATGCCTTTGTAAGTCGTTGTGTTAGGATCGAATTTAAATGGTCCCAAAACATTGGACACTTTAATTGGATTAATACCACAACCAGTATCAATCAACGCGCGAGCATCAATTATTCCTCCTTCAAATTTACAAACACAATTCCTAATAATTTCACTCATCATTGGGTTCTCCTTACGTGCAGCAGTTGTTCGTTCTGGCTGTTCTAATATGTTGACTCCGTTGGTGGTCATCGCTGGTGTCTTACGGTTTGGACAATTCGTTGCTATATGTCCCGTCCTCTTGCAACCGTCACATTTTTGTTTCTTTGATGGTTCTGGGCAATTGATGGATATGTGCCCTTCCTTATTGCAGTTGAAACACTTTATCGTAGTCCGGGATGTTTTTGTGGACTTCTCATACACCGGCGCCGAAACTTCCGACGTGTGAGATCTCTTCGTTGTCACTTCAATGGATCTCCGACCAGGAGATCGATTATTGACGAACCGCTCAACTGCCAACTGGAAGTCCCGGAGGGAGAGGAACTCCTGCGTTGCGGTACTATCCTGGAATTTGCCGTCGTCTATTCCAAGCCGAATGTATTTGATGATAGACTTGTCATCCAGACTGAACTTTCGACCCAGAGCAATCATTTTGTGTACGTACTCCAGAATATTTTCTGTCCTGAGTCTTCCTCGTTGCTGCATTTCAATGTGATAATCGGCTTCCACTTTGACGTTCGGAAAATCGTGTTGCAGCTGATCAGCAAAATCATCGAATCTTTCAAAAATGTCTGACAGCCCGTCGACCCAGATTTTCGCAATGCCTCGTAGATTCGTTTGTGCGGCTATCAGCGTAGAGATGTCGTCCCAATCGTAATTTGTTGCGAACCGTCGAATTTTCTTGACGAACAAATCGCTTGTTGGAGATGTTGGGTCATTTGGGTCGAATGTAGGAATAAGAGAGCAGATTTCTTTGATGCTTAATCGGTTCCTGGAATTGTCGTTGCCATGTGTTACTTGACTGGGAACTGATTATGGCGGTGATTGCAGCGTACTCCTGCGAGATGTGACGTTTGTCTCCAAATCGTTGTCGTGAGACTCTCGCATTGGGCTTGCTCCTGCGTTTCCCTCTTAGGTGTGGTGCTTATCTCTAAGAGTTGTTTTAGAGTTGACTGCAGAATTTCGACCGACTCCCGTAGCTGTCTCGTTTCGTTGATGGCATCTACATTCGCCCGTCGAATGGCGGTGACATCGTTAAACTTACTGCAAGCGGAGTCGTCATCATCGTTGGCTGTGCTGTTCAGCCTTGCAATTAATTCTCTCTTCGGACCAGTCGTAGGCAGCCCCAGAGCCTTACAGCGTCGTTTCAAATCCTTTCATGTTTTTTAGCGGCATTTCAAAGTTCCGTCTGTTTATTCGTTTTCGTTACTCTCTGGATTCCTACAGAATCCCATTTCTGATTTATAAAGTTTGAATTTGGTAGATTTTATTCGTTAAAATACAAAACATAAAAGAACAGAATTCAAAGTACAAAATTATACATATCACACAAAAATGGCCTCCTCTTGGCGACGGCGTTACTTGTAATGAATATTCAAAATATATCCGCCAAAACATAAAATCTATCTCTCTCGTGCTAATCTCTTTAATCTCTTTCTCTTTAATCTAGTACAGCTTCAAAATTTTACTGTACTAGATTTCACATCTTTTAGTACTAAATTTAACATCTTATAATAAATTTTTTTTTGATTTAGCAATTTACAGCTTCCAAGAATTGTTTACATGGAATTGCAAAAAAAAAAAAAATGGTTATTGAATTGTAATTGATAAACAAATAACGTTATCAGTTTTGTCCGAATTTAAATAAGGCGCTTATAGACTGGACTGTGACAGCAGAATGTCACAATGCACTTAACCAAAACAAATGCAAAAACAAAAAGGATGACCGATCAGACAGGCCAGCGATGGAAGGCATTTGAAATTCAATGAGGTTATGTCTGGCGGTTCAATGGAAAAAAAAACATGTACAGTATTGTGCATCTAAAATAAACTTAAATTCCTTTTCTCCATTTAAAGATTAAATTTCGATAAGCAACATCGCAGTTGGTCCGCTGAAAAGTGAAAAAGTAAATTTAAGTTAGTTAGTTATAGGTGTACTTTATTTAATTCTAATTTAAAATACAAATTTACATAAAAAGTACAATTTAAGCAATGGCTTTGACGTCTGCCATAGATTGACAATAGTTTATTTCTAAAATTTCAAAATATAAACAAACATTTGTAAATATTTAACACTCTAAAGTTTTATTAAAAATCAGTTTACTTAAAAGCTTTCATTTAAAATGGCATTTCTATAATTGAGTGCTACGTGGCAGTATGCTGCTAGGTTACTCCAACAACCTCCGTTCAATATCCTTATGACTTCATTTGCGTCTAGGAGATCTGTTCCAAAATAAGATCGTCGCATTTCCTTCAAAACGGGGTAGGTGCCTATGAAGTGTGTCGTATCTTCTTTTTCGCCGGTGATGCATAAGCTACATCTTAATGGGAGATCGTTGCGGTGTGGCATATAATTCAATTTAAGTAGCTCTCCTCTCGCTCGAATAATCATTGAGATTTGTGCAATACAAAGATTTGAATTCACGTAGTTGTGCTCGTATGTTAGTCTTTTGTATACTAATCGCTATGCGCTATACTAATCGACGCTATGCAATCCCTCTTGATCTCTTTTTCGACATCCGAAATGAATATAAAGCAAGAACGTGTCCATTCAGGGATATTTGATTCTGCTAAATCCAGCCTAATGTTGTACTTATTTGCCATATCTACCCAATCTTTGAAGAACTGCGATTTACATCTCAGAGATCTTTTCACTAGAATCTTGGTCAACCTAAATTTAAGTTTATTTTAGTTAGCTTTATTTCTAAGACCTTTTTGCAAATCCTTTTGTGTAAGTATTTCCTTTTTACGTGGTCAGTTCGATTGTTCGCCTATGAACTGTACTCGCATCAGTGTTCAAATTAGGCACTTTTACAGTTTCAGTTGAATTCATGATCGGCTCTTTTTGGATGAGAGAACAGATTTCTATATCAGTTCGACTTGAGATTTTAGGGTGTCGCCCGCATTAACGTCGGCTCTATATTGCTCCTCTTAGTTTTTTATTAATCATGAAATAATATACATGTTTTATTAAATTTACGACTTTTTACCGTTATAATCATAGATTTTTTTTTAAATTTTCAACTGTTATGATACTAAGCTCAAGGCATTGCAGCGAAGTGATGTTTCTGCACAGTATCAAAACAAACTTAAAGAAAACGTTTCCTCCGATTAATAAACTGCATTTGAAATCCCAACTTTTTACAAATGTCCCGTTGGATATGTTTTTTTTATTGCCGTTAAAAGACAAGTTGCTTATAATTTTCACTGGCAGTTTCATGATCCTCGGGTTCGTTATTTATTTAGAAACCCTCCTATAGCTAATGTATCCGTATGTTCCCATTATCTTCTATATATGTTAAAGTATATATATGTTAAAGCTATCTTCCGGTTTGATTGCTGTTAAAGTACCATAACATTACGACCACCAACATAGCAGAGGAGTTGACGAGTTGCGATAGTTTAGATCAGATTTCAAAAATAAAAAAAAGTATCCTGTAATTGAGTTTCGCCTTTTCTATATCTCTTTCGAACATATGTTTGTAAGTCTAGTAAATTAAATACTAAACAAATAAATTAAAGTGCAGACTATTGTAGATATAAGTACGTACATACATGCATACATATTTACTCAAACATGGTATATAGATTGATTTGTATTGGCTATAAATAAAAATAGCCTCTTATTAAATACAATAAAAATTGCGATACGAGTAAGCAGGTAAAACAGTTTATTGCTATTAAGAATCTTAATTTGTTTATCTAAGAATGTCAGTTATAATTATTATGCAATAAACCTTAATGATAGGCACAAACACATGGCAACTAAATTTAAATCACAAAACCTAATACCCAATGCTAAGATATTTTGTATGTTTCGTAAGTAAAATATTTGAGCAAAACAATAAGGGACTATCTGCTCTCTCTTGATACGAGTATTACAACATGTACACGATCAATAAGGATGATGGAATTTTCTTGTGACAAAAGTGCGTCGTATAGTGGAATGCCTTGTTTCTGGCAACAACGATCGAAGTTCAAGCATCACCAGTGGTTGTGCGGCTACTAGTCAAACAAATTAATGTTTCCCATCACAGCACTTGCGATCTCTTGTAAGTTGTGAACCTCATCTTATTGATAATGAAATCTCTAATTTCGAATATTTCCATAGATAATGAAATTATGGCCAACAATGGAGAGAAGCTGTTCACGATCAACTGAGAGAGTTCACCACCAAAATAACTATAATCATTCGGAGAGCGAATCAGCGGATACCACTTGAAAGTACATAATAAAATATAGATATACACTTATACATTCACTTCGGCGTAGATCGGTTGATGGGATTCGCGATCAAAAGTACTTTAATGCATGGTTGCCAGGTTAAAGGGATTGAGTTGTAAATTTTTCCATCATTAAGAGCTCAAAATCGCCAAATTCGTTCTCCAGTACTTAGATTTGCCTAACAAACTCATTTGTATTTAGTTTTTATTCAATTTAACTTGAAGAGAAAAATTTGTTTTATTTAGTGAACGGGTATATTTTTGGTTTTTAAAGTGAACTTATCTGAACACAAAAAATACAACCACAATGAACAAAACCAACGCAATGAAAAATAACCAAATGAAAAATCAGCTGATTTAATGTTTTGACAGCCCTTTTTTCTTGCACTGACGAAATACTCGGGGTAAATCCAATGAAGAGGATATTCAGTGCGTTTTCAGTGTAGCACTGGCGGAAATAAAACGCATCAGGGCGTTTTCAGTGCACCCTAGTGCGCCCTAGGGCTGACATCAAACAAACCTAATTATGCACCGTGAAAATATTTGAAAGTTGAGAAAACCGCACGACAGCGAATTTAGGATAGATCTGACATTGAAGTTGATGTGCTATGTGATGTAATGTTTTTTTTTTTTTTTATAATCTACACACGCTAAAGGGGATATGAATACCCTTATAATGTTATTTCACACAGCGCGAGCACATGAAGAACAAGAACGAGAGATAGACAGATCGGCGTAATGATAGGAAACTCAGGTGTTTTAGGTTTCAAATAACTCTATGGGTGGTGTCCAGGATAACTGGAGAGTTTTAGTGTATTATTGAAAGTTTTGCCCTTGCTTATGATTCACAGTAGTTTTTTCCACATGTTTCCTATTATTGTTTGTGCGATCAATTTCTTCAGCCATCCCACCAACCGCTTTGTTGTGCAGACAAGAGCATTCGTTAATCGTTATATAGAGTAGTAAAATTCTTCATTATATTCGTAATATAGAGATATTAATGGGCTTCAAATGACGATTCCTATTAATGGACATTCGTTATATCGGCATTCGTTATACTGGACATCCAGTGTATAACTTAAAATTGACTCAGTCACAATAAAAAATTATACGTTTTGCAAGACTTCATTGAATAGCCTGAAACACGCCGCGTCGATTCTAACCAGAAGTAGCCGTCTTGCGATAAGTCACAAACGTAAGGTTAAAGAAACCCAGGAAAACTTTAAGTAAGCCAAATGGCGACAAATAGCCGCTACTGGCAGCCCTGCTACTATATAAAGAAAAAAGAAAAACAGCAGAAGATCGCGGAATACAACAAAAGAGAAATATTATTCGCTCACTATCTTCTACCACCCAGCATAGCCCGTAGCCTCGTATGTTCTTGCGGTTTTGTACAACGATCATTACTCAGCGTCGTCGTCGTGTACGCCGAAGCGATCTCATTTTACTGCAAGTAGTTGAATTGATCGGGTCGGTGACTGTGTGACGTGACGCTCCTAAACAACAATCAATCATACGACATTTCGTTTTTATTTTTGTGTTCTAAATGCTCACTCATTTCACCGTGGAAAGAGCAGAGATACGCAATACGTAGCTTCGAAAAACCACGAATCGCGAGTTAATTGCACTCTCTCGACTGGCGACCGAATTGACAGCAGAGAGGAATGCGCTTGTTACTTAATTGCATGTGCAATAGTGTAAAATACAATTGAATTACAAGTTTTAATTTGTTTGAAAAAATTAAAAAGAAAAAAAAAATTAATTGAATAAAAGTAAGGAAACTGAAAGAGGTTGGGTGCATCGTTGTCGGAAACTGGCATGACCATAAATGCATGATGGACTCGATAAGTTACTTTTTACAGAACGTTGTGGGGTTCTCGATCGGTTTTTCGGTGCTGGGATTCATTGAGGTTGCATCGGTAGCCTTCATCGTCTACTATGTGTATACCAAGACGAGGTACGTAGAGTGGATGGCATTGGGTGAATGATTATTATCGACAGCGGTGTTTTGTTGCCGGTAAAGCGAAATTTCTTTAATTTTTTGTTTTCTTTAATCATTTTTGTTTTGGGTGTTCATAATAACCTTTAAGTTTATGGCCACGAGTAAGATTTATGCGTGAGTCGTGGACCAATAGAGTGTGCCTTAGATTAGTTGCGCTGTGTCCGCATATGTACATTATGTGCAGCATAATGGCTTATCATAAAGCAGCTGACAATAGTTTGGTATAAGTGTACATTATGTATCTGTAATGTATGTATGTATATAATAATAAGTCCCTTATTCGTAGAACATTGCTCATTGGAAGACAAAACTCGTAGCTTGTGCGTACGATTTCAAATCTCGCAACAAGATTCTATTCAGACGAGGTATGACATTGAAACAAAATGCATTTATGCAAAAGTGATTTCTAATAAAGCATAAATTGTTGGAAGAATAAAATGTTTAAGGAATTGATTGATTTGTAAACAATGTCGAAATAATTGAGTGAAATCATTTTCTCGAAAACTAGATTCTGATAGTTCTTCAGTGACTTCATCTGGGGCAAGCTTGAGGATCAGGAACTTGAATTGATATGAGGACAGATATTCCTCTTTTGGAAATCCAGTAACTGATTCCAAGGGATAATCATCCGAAAATGTCTCGTGACTCGACAAATGTCATTCAGATTTTTCAGGAGCGAATAGAGCCTTAACAACAAAAAGTTGATTTTACGGGAGACATTTTTTTCATTTGCTTCTGAGCGGAAATGTCGGTTAAGATAAAATGATTTTCTGTGTAACAGTTTATGAAAAAGTGTAAATGCAATAAATATTATGTGGATTTCTGCGAAACAATGTTAACTGTCAAATGGTATAGTAAGTACGACTTCGGCGAAATTTCGCTAACGATTAATGCGCTGTAAGGGCTCGGAAAGCTACCGGAGTTCACGCATGTTATGGGGCTGATTTCTTCAAAAGGTATTGAAATAGATACATAACATATGTATGTCGATCTTTTCTGGTTAATGTTTGGCAACCACATTTTTTACCATTTGTTTTTTTTTTAGCGAAGTGAGGGCAAATTGGATTTTTCCTAGAGTAAAGTCCTGTGTTTGGAGAAAAATTAAATCAGTCCAAGTATTTTTATTAAAATTTAAAATATTGTTTTATTAAAATTAGCTGGCTAAAATGAAAGAACAACTTTAAATGAATGTAGTTGTGTTCGGACAAAGAAGCATGATGTCTTAAGAAATGGTAAACGCTTATGGTATATGCTTTGCATTTAATTAGTTTTACATATATGAGTATCATAAGTAGGCATGTACAGCTAAATCTCTCTTAAGTGGACAGCCACGGGACCGAAGTTCTTTGTCCGGTAATGAGAGCTGTCCATTTATGTATATATACTGGTGGAAAAAATAATAGAAACAAGCTGGTTCTTCGCCGTTTATTGGAAAAATACGAAGTATTCGGGAAAAATCATAAATTAAACACATACTAACAGATTTGGTACAGTGTATTGCAGAAATTTAATATAAATTTTTTTAATAAAAACAAAAGACAAATGGTGAACAAATGTTGGTTCTGGATTTCCTCGATTTTGACCTGGGAAAAAAAAATAGAAACAAATTATTTTTTTTCTTTTTGTTTCATGAAGCATTAATTTACAGTATAGGTGTCATATATCCTTTTAATATTTGGTCGTTGCGCCTTTATTTTTAATAACTGCTTCACATCTTCGTCCCAAGGAATGGACCAACTTGGCACAAGTTTCGGCAGGTATAGAGTGCCATGCATTTTGTATATTTGATCACAGTTCTTCTTTGTTTTTGGCTCTGCAGTCCCCAATCTTGCGCTTGAGAACGCCCCATAGGTGTTCTATCGGATTAAGATCGGGGGACTGTGATGGCCACTCCATAACATCAATTTTGTTTCGATGAAACCATTCTTTAGCCAACTTTGAGGAGTGCTTGGGATCATTATCCTGCATAAACTCCCATTTAATAGGCATGCCCTCTTCAGCATATGGCAGCATTACAGTGTTTAAGATTTCAACGTAGTCTACAGTACACATTGTATCCTTTATCAAGAAAAGTGGACCAACCCCAGATGCTGAAAAGCACCCCCAAATCATAACATTGCCTCCACCATGTTTAACTGTCTTTTTTGTAAATTTGGGATCGAATTTGGAGTTCTTTGGTCGTCTAACGTACGTCTTCCCATCGGAAGCGAACAAATTGATCTTGGTTTCATCCGACCATAAGACGTTATTCCAATTATCACGGTGGAGGTGTTTGTTGGCGAAAATTAGTCTCTGTTTTATATTTTTTTTGGTCAAGTATGGAACTTTTCTGGGACTTCTTCCAGGAAGGCCTGCTTCATTTAGTCTATTTCTTATCGTCCGGCTTGTAACTGGTGCATTCAATTCATTTTTGAGTTCTGTGGAAGAAGAAAACGGCTTATTCTTACACAGTCGTTCCAGCAGTTTGTCAAATCGTGGAGTTGTTTGTCGTTTTCTGCCTCTGGTTTCTATTTTGGGAGTTGAATGGAGAGCTGTGAACTCTTTTTTAGAACACTTTATGACCTTAGCTATTTCATCCATCGTTTTGCCGTAATTTCTCAACTTCCTTATCAACTCACGCTCAGAATTTGTACAGTGGACTCCACGACCCATTTTCACAAAATTTCGATTTAAATGTTTATTTTTTTCTTCTAAATAACACTTAAACACCAGCTAAACAAATCTATGACTATTTTGTTTTAAAAACTGTGGACTGTTTCTATTATTTTTTCCAGGCTAAAAAACCCTTTCGCTCGCACTTTTTCCTGCTAGGCGAAAACAAAAAACTAATTAGAGCTAATTACTGCACCATTTCAAAGAAATGTTAGGTAGCATTTGAATATGAAATTGGTTTCGAAGAAAGACCAAATGGTATGCAGTTATTGATTGTTAAGCATTATGTAAACATTTGTTTCTATTATTTTTTCCACCACTGTATGTACATATTATAGTATATAGCCTTTATAAAAAATACTGTATGTAGGTACCTACTATCTTTTTTGGGTACTATAATCTACTTGCAATTAGCCGTGTTTTATTGAAAAAATGTTTAAAACAGCTTTTTAATTTATTACTTTAAATGGCGTCCTTTGGTAGCTGTAAACTATCTTTACTTACATTTTACATTAGTTCTTAGTCGTTAAACTTTTAAATGTCATTTAAAACTAATGATTAAATAGTATACTCATATTTATTATTATCAACATAAACCTTAAATCTAATGCAGCACACAATTTCATTGTGTGAATGACAAATCAATTGATATCAATAATTGACGTATTCTCGGCCTTGAACGTTATACTTTATTTCAGAAATGCCCATATTAACACCATTGGAAATCAATCTATATACATGGATACATATGGTACACATGGTACATTATGTATATACGAGTATCTGGAGTAACATCTCAAGTCATTGTTCTGTTTTCATTAGAATTTTTAAATTGATTCTAAACAGATTCTTATCTTATAAATTCAACTTAAAAATATTAAAAATAAAAATGCGCGTTTTGAATTTCAAAGCTTGCTATATATAATCCAGGCGAAACACGACAACTTGACCTTTTACCAGAGTAGATCACTTAAGTGTTATCTATTTTCAGCGATAGTGACTGAACTAATAATTGGGTACTCTTAACCTATTCAGAACCAAAATAACTTTTAAAATGCTTTATAAAACTTTAATGTTTTTGGCGAACTGACATGAAAAACAAATGATAAATATCAAATCTTGCAAAATTATGACTCCATACCAAAGCCAAATGTGATATCATATTAATGGGGTAATCCGTGACATTAAAGAATTTTATAGGTATGCAGCATCGATCAAAACTGACAGTTTTGGTTGACGTCCATCAAAAATGAAAGTGTGTACAACTGGTTAATGTTTTGTCGACCAAAACTGTGCAAAAAATGTTGCATTGTACACAAATTTCGTCATTCGAAGAGTAAACAAAGGAAGAGAGGGTCGAAAAACAACAACAGCAACGATGATTTGAGTGTAAAACAAAACCTAAAATGTGTACGCGAGACTGTTCGATCAAAAATGACATCAGTTTTGGTTGTCAGCTTTGATCGAAGAGTCTCGCGTATACATTATAGGACATCAGTTTTGGTTGTCAGCTTTGATCGATAGTGTGAACCACGCTTAAGGTCTGTTTGGTGTGTTTTTTTTTTGCACAAGGAATTGAAACCTGTCAAATAGTAAAATCATCTCAAAGAGAGAGATATCCTGTCAAAGAGAGAAAACTTGAACAAAAGACACCAAACGCTTTTGAAACAACACTTGGTCAAACCTGTCAATTTGTTTTTGTTTTCCACTAACAATGAAGATTATGACAGAACTGACGACACTCACCACAAGGAAAAGGATGTAGCATAAAATACATCGCAAGCAGAGAGCCAAATGAGAGTAAATTGAGAGCCATGAAATCAGCGTTGCCGTTTGGGACGCTTTTGCATCATTTTGACGCTTTTTCGGCGATAGGACCCGAGACCTCACTTTTAAGAAAAACAGCGAATCTGACGCATTTTGTAAATATAGGACCCTTTTTTCAATTTATTTTTATTTCATGTCACTTTTACTTCTAAAACATAGTACTTCACTCTTTAAACACATCTATTTTGTTCAGCCAGACAAAAAATTTTTGTTACTCAGAATTTGCTTCCCAAAAATCGTTCTTCATACACTTCGGTTCACTTGATTAAAGGCAGCACTAAAATTTCACTAAACAGTGAGTTATGGCCAGGAAAATCGATACACAACTATAATTCTTAAGTGGAAACAAAAATTCAGAATCTCCCAAGTGAATGCACTTATAAAAATCACTTTGCTGTACAAGGTAATAGGATTTTTTTCAAAATTTGTAAAAATATTCGGAAAAGTAAGCAATAAAATCGGTTCACATGATTAAAGGCAGTTGTGAAATTAACTTCATACATGAATATTTGTTGAAGCAGTTCATGCAAAATTATAAATTAGTGAAGTTAAGGGTAAAATAGATAAATTGTGACCAAAATGGGCCAAGCAAATATTTTAACAACAGCCGAGAAAGCCAAAATAGACGTCTACCACTTAGAAGGTTATTCCAACCACTGCATCGCAAGAAAAACTATTGTGCAACTATTGTTGACAATTATTTAAAAGATCCTGATTCCTATGGGAAAAAATACAAAGGAAGGTCATCTACAGTGATTTCATCAGCTGATAGGCGTGAACACCGTATGGTGTGCCTCCAATTTCAGCCATTCCATATCAAAAATCAAGTCCCAGGCTGGAGTAAATGCCAGCAAGTCGACGGTTTGGCGTGTGATTCTTGGTGCTAAACACCTGAAGCGATTAAAGTTGACGAAAAAACCCCCTTTAAACGACGATCGTAAAAAGCTTCGACTAAAATTTGGGAAAAATCATATGGCTTGGACTAAAGGCCAGAGTCAACTTAAGAATGACTGGCGAATGGTTGTCTTCACGGATGAAAAGAAGTTTAATTTAGATGGACCGGGTGGCTATAACTTCTTTTTTCACGATTTACGCAAAGAACAACGGTTTCTAACGCGTCATCATAGCCGAGAGGGCGGTGTAATGGTTTGGGGTGCGATCACCTATTATGGAGCACTTGAGCTTAATGTTCAGAGCACTAAAATGATGGGAGTTACGTACAAGGGAATTTTGGAGTTAGCTTTCCCCAAGCTAAAGGAGTTGTTTGAACCTTTGCCATGGATTTTGCAACAGGATAACGCACCAATCCATACCGCGCGCATAGTAAAGTCGTTTGTTGCAATCCAAAAAGTAGAAATGATGAATTGGCCGCCATATTCACCTGACTTGAATATTATAGAAAATGTTTGGGGGTGGCTGACTCGCAAAGTATATGAAGGGGGGAAGCAGTACGACAATAAAGAATCACTTCTTCGTGGTATTAAGTCAGCTTGGGCCGAAATATCACTTAATTATATAAAATCTTTGTACGACTCCCTTCCAGACCGCATATTTGAAGTGATTTCTGCAAACGGTGGCTACACAAATTATTTACTTCTTTGTTGAACTATTATTTATGGTAATAACCAAAAAAAAAAAAATAAAAAAATAAAATGCGGAAATTTTCATTAATTATTGCCTTTGCCTTTATTCATGTGAACCGATTTTATTGCATACTTTTCTGTATCTTTTTACAAAACTTGGGAAAAATCCCGTTACTTTGTGAAGGAAAGTAATTTTTGTAAGTGTGTTCTCTGGAGAGATTCTGAATCTTTGTTTCCACTTAACAATTATAGTTGTGTATCGATTTTCCTGGCCATAACTCACTGTTTAGTGAAATGTTAGTGCTGCCTTTAATCAAGTGAACCGAAGTGTACATGCATAAGTATAATAATGTATATTTTACAATATTTATTTTATTTTAAGTTCAGTACCTAATAAAATACAGTTTTTTGAAATATTGCATTTAAGCGGGACCCCTTTTTTGGACGCTTTTTAAAATTTGTTCGCTTCAACGCTGCATGAAACTGTCATGATTCTATGAAGTTTTCATAGAAATTTCGAAAAATAGTACCTACACACCAAACAGACCTATACAGTAAAGTGTACAGTGGCGCCTATCGATAATTGTTGGGGCTTTTAGTTTTAGTTTACTTTAGTTTAGTTTACTCCATCTACTGAACTTAACCCTAACAGATTTCAGATATGTCATAATAAGAATCACTATTTTTATAAAAGGAAGTTTAAAAAAAGTATTTATGTATGTGCCGCAAAAACAAAAAAAAAAAAAACTACTGAACGGATTTGAATGCTGTTTTTTGCAATCGATTCTGGTTGGATTAAATCTATAAAATGGATTAAAAAAAAATCAACATACATACATATTTCAATAAAAAAATTCTAAATGAGAAAAAGAAAAGCTTATATTTTACTTTTGGGCATTTATCTCGCTCTATCTTAGTTCTTAAATAACGTATTAAAATAAAATGTACATATTTGTTTAGAACAACAAAGATTTTGATATATATATCTTCTTTGTAAATTTTCTGTGAGAAAAGTAATAACATAAAGAAATATTGTTTGTATGCTTTCGCGACAACGATCAGTGGAGACCATTGTCACCGTCAATGCGTGATTGGGATTAATTCATACTAATATTTACATAAATATGTATTGTAATTGTTCGATTATCTCTAATTCAATATCTGGATAAAGAATGCAATTTTTTTTATGATAAGTAAATGCAGGGCTTGGAATAGATACAGACATATATGTATTACGTTTTGACGTTTTGGGGGTAAGAACGTTCTATAATATTTAAGAAAGCGGAAAACTAAGATGGGAAGAAATTGCTTACCCACCTGCGTAACTTTTTTCTTTATTAGTCTGTGGAAAATCCTTTATTCAAGCAATTCGGTCTATACGATTTTATAATAATTCTTTTCAAATGTCTTCATTTGGTGCTTAGCAAAAAGCAAAGTGTAGAGCAAGGATTTATGCCAACTTTGAAGGTGTCAGGACAAGTGCAGCAATTAGCTGGAAGTCTCCTTCCAGTAGACAATTTATTACAAATACACATTATGTATCTACATACAAAGAGAATATTTTTGTATGCGCAGCGAAGCGGGTACATCAGCTAGTATGGAATTAACTGGGAGTGAAAATCTACCAAACTTAGCTTCTCAAAACCATTTATGTTTTGTGTGCGTGTTATATTTTTAGTATGAATATAACGGACCTACAGATTTTGTCCGTCTCCGAACGTCGAGTTGAGAAGGTTTTCACGATAATGATACTCTTGAATACTTGTCGGACACTCCAAAGAGGTGGCACTCTGGAAACATTGGCGCAAATTCATAGTCAGATAGAGCCGACGATAAAAGAATTTATTCACCTACATAACCTAAAATATACTTTTTGCTATTCATAGACACTTATAGCCGGCTCGAAATTTAAAATGACCCAAACGTCATTTTAAATAATTAGAGTCGGCTATAAATTTGTCATATAATATTTTGTCATTTGGGTTTGTTCGTTCAAATCACTTTACAAAAACATACCAAAGTCGATACTAACTAATACACAGGCAAAAATGTGTTTATGAATAACCAAAAGTTATAGCCGGCTTTTTTATTTATAGTGATTTTCACACACATGTATGTACATACGTATGTATACTACGGTTCACTTGATTAAAGGCAATATTAAAATTTCACTAAACAGTGAGTTATGGCCAGGAAATTCGATACACAACTATAATTATTGATTCCAAACAAAGTTTCGGAATCTCTCCAGAAAACACACTTACAAAATTTATTTTCCCTTACAAAGTAACGGGATTTTCCCCAAAGTTTGTAAAAAGACTCGGAAAAGTATGCAATAAAATCGGTTCACATGAATAAAGGCAATGGCAATAATTAAGGAAAATTTGTGCATTTTGCTTTAATTTTTTTTTTTTTTGGTTACTACCATAATTAATTATTCAACAAAGGAGTTAGTAATGTGTTTAGCCACAAGAAGCGCAGCATTAGCAACGGGCCATCTGACACGGGAATGCTTAATCGCATGTTCCTGTCCGCTTTTTGAATTCGCGGTTTTACCAAACTTAGTAGATGACCAAATTGATCGGATGACATGCGAACGAGACCGTGATATAATTCCGGTTCATCGCCACGCAGTTCTAGCAACAATTCAGTCTCGCGAAGTCGCACGCAATCTTTGGCAAATACACGACGAATCCTTTGCACTTGCACACTCGCTTCTTCGTGGCTTCCATCATCGTCGTCATTTTCCATCATATCTATTGCCAAAATTGCAATAGCAGCCCATTTCCTTTTTGACATTTTTAATATATTCCCACACTTTAAATTGTCACAAATCACCAACACATTACAGAAAATACAAAACGTCAAAAGATTGATAATGCTCGCAAATCTGCATATGATTGAAAATATGTGATCTGCAAATAGTGTCGCATATCGTGTGAACACCTCGCACATAGCCCACAACATTTGCAACCCTATTTGCGAACATATCATATGCGAACACCATGTTCGCAAATGCATTTGCGAGTTTTGGGACAAAAGTCGCATATCGTGTGAACACGTCTATATGCGAGTTTGCAAGCAATGCCTACTTTATAGCATTTGCGATAAATTTGCGAGTTTTTTCGTGACGTCAGCACTCGCATATATATGCGACTTTTGCATATCGTCTGCTCGTAGCATAAGGGAAAGTAATTTTTGTAAGTGTGTTCTCTGGAGAGATTCCGAAACTTTGTTTAGAATCAATAATTATAGTTGTGTATCGATTTTCCTGGCCATAACTCACTGTTTAGTGAAATTTTAATATTGCCTTTAATCAAGTGAACCGTAGTGTATACATGCATTGATAAACATTGGTGTTGGTTATATAAAACATCTTCTCGCTAAATGATAAGTGAATTATCATCGAGGCCTGACCTACTTTACAAGTGAATTACAAGTGTCAGAGCCGATTGTGTGTATGTATCCCTGTACGTTCATGTGTGCTCGGATATGCATGTTATGTACGTGTGTATGTACCTTTATAATAATTGGGCCAAGCAATGGATTTAAGCCCAATTTGGAGGCCCTCTCAAATCGGGCCACCTCCAATTTGGTTCTCATTTTCCTGGTCCCCTGGTCCATCTGGTCACTTAAGCTCTTAAGATTTTAAGCTTTTAGAAAACTTTTCCGCATTGCCTTCAACAAATACGTGTGCTGGTGACCTTGTGTATTTATTCGTTGGAAATATCTGTCTCCCCAATTTATTTTTATTTTTTAGGTTGGGGCAGTCAAAAGCCAAATGAAACGAGATTAGGCGAACATACAGTTGATACTTACTTACCGTTGCACTGAATGGGGAAGATTGCTCTAAAGATTAGGGTGTTACAATGCCTTTGAAATTTCATCGAAGTACCAAGTTAGAATTTAAAGTCTGTATAGTAGCGATATAGCGATCATTGCTGTCCGCCATAGGACATCGATTGTACTCTGTTGCTATGCTAGATAGACATTTATAAATCTACCTGTACAAATTTGATGCGATCTAAGATCTAAGAAAGTTCCTATAACTAAACATTCAAAATCCAATACTGGTTCAGTCACTTTGTAATGTATGTATATAGCAGAACTTCGATTGTATTAAAACTGGAAGCAAAAGAATTAAAATAAAACACAAATCAAAAATATGGATCAGTCTAGATACGAGTACGTTCAAAGTTTGAGCAAATCGTTGTATGCTCGTAAATAATTCTAATTTCGGGGGTTTTTAAATAAAGATATGATCGTGTTGCTTGTTATTTATGGGTCTGAAACTCGAAACGGCGATAGCTCAACAGTCCAAAGCACTCACTAATTAATATTAAGTCAATAGCCACTTGTCCAAAGTTGCTGACAATATTAGTCAAGTGCATTTCGCTTATTTATATTGTACAATGTAAAGCCACGAGTATCGCTTAGATACCAAATCTAATCGTCAAGCGATAGAGTTCAAATAAAATGAGTAATAAAAGCACCATAATCCGAAGATTATCCCTTATTGTTTGATTGCACCTCATATTCAAATAAATAAGTTATTGCTAATGGACTTTCGATCTTTATACTCGTACAGTACAGACCATCTACTTATGTACAATATATTGTCGGAAGTGTGTCGACTTTGCTAGGCGCTACTGCGGGGTAGGATTGCAGGGAATAAACAATAACAAATGCGCGTAATATCAGTATTTTTTGTTTTGTAACTTCGCGATTAAGTTGCGCAAATAAACAAATCGACACTAAAAATAGGTATTCATCACAGACAAACGATTTTGTAACAGAAACATGCTGAACGCATTGATTTTTACGAAATATGAGTATTGTCTAGTTTTTATTGTTTTGTACATATTTCCGCTTTTTAGTTATCAGCATTGTTTCCGAGGCGATAATTTAATGTACGTTGGCTTGTTGTTTAATGTTTATGTTGTTGTTATGGTGACGATTGTCAGCCCGATCAATTAGCGACTTATACATGTGATCCATTGTACTATGTCATTGATTGTCCCTTTTATAAAACGCAGAAGGGGAATGAATCATGTTCATATCTTTCAGAACTTAAGATGCGAAATCTAAGCTTGCAAAAGCAATACGCTCGCAGAGAAAATGTTCGGTAGTGTCCTAGACATGATTATTATTACTATTATTATTATTATTATATAAAGCTTTATTCACTCTAGCATATATGTATGTAACAATATTAAATTAAGATTAAAGTACAGAATTAGATTAAAATAAATTATTTTGTAATATTTTAATATTCATTTGTTTTATATATTTTAATTATTTCTGGATACAGATGTTTGCTATATACGACGAGTATAAGCCTCCCCCAAAATTTTCCACGCCTCTTTGTTCCTGGCAGTTTGTTCCCATCTAACAGCTACTTTTTGGAGATCATTTCGCCATTTTAAAAGTTGTCTACCTGTATATCTTATTCCATCTCTAGGATACCAGTCAGTTAATCTCGCTGTCCATAGATCATCATTAATTCTTGCGACATGGCCAGCCCATTCCCATTTTTGTGTTTTAGTTCTTCTTACCACATCCTCATATTTTGAAATTTCTCTGATTCTAGTATTTCGAATTCTTTTTTTTTTTTTATCACTCAGGCGCGCTAAAGAGGTTATGAATACCTTTAAAATGTCTTGCACAGCGCGGACCAAGGGAAATTTAGGGAGGATGAAAGAGGAGATAACGATGTGCATTGGTCTTAAATGCTTGTAGATCGTAATGGGAGGGAAAAATCGTGTTTGGTAAAGCATTCCACATTCGTGTTGAGCGGTTGAAGAAAGTATCTCTATATTTTACTGTACGTCCGAAGTTGGGCTTAAGGGTGAACTGATGGGCATTTCTTGCGAGACGTGTGTTGCGGGAAAACTGTAGAAGGGGAAGAATGCAGCTGGCTATTTCGCTGGAGCACTGTTTGTGGAAAAGCGATAAAACAGGGAAAGACAGGAAACATTACGACGGTGTTCAAGAGAGTCAATTAACTCAGTGATGTTTCTATCCCCTATTCGTTTTATCGCGTGCTTTTATATTCTATCGATCAGGTGCAGTGATGTTTTTGGAGCGCCCGGCCAGATATGAGCATTGTACTCGAGCTTGGGGCGAATATACGCCTTATAAAATGTAGCTAGATCAGAAGGGATGAAGAATTTCGTACATCGTTGGAGGAAACCTAGGCATTTCACGGCGTTTTTGGCGACTTCGAATATGTGGTCATCTCAACGTAGGTTGGCATTAACACACATACCGAGAATGGAAAGCTTTTCGGTTTTAACGATGCAAGAGCCATCCATGGATAATGGCTGATGGGTAAGATTACGCTTTAACGACAGAAGACAGCATTGGGTTTTTGAAGCATTAAATCCCACTCTATTATTTATACCCCATTTGGTTATTCTGTCAAGGTCGGAATTTAATGAGCTTAACATACGTAACCATTCCAGTTCCACAGCCGAAGAGCAGGGACGTGAATCTGTAAACGAATATGTAAAGCTGAGGGTGCTATCGTCAGCGAAGGAATGTATTGGATTAGATGTGGCAGACAAGAGATCATTTATGAAAATAAGAAAGAGTGTCGGAGACAAAACTGAGCCCTGGGGGACACCAGCATTTATAGGGTGAACTGCAGACTTGAAACCGTCCAAAACAACAACTTGCATTGGTTGGTAGTAGTTTCTAATCCATTGAAGAAAATGTTTATCGAAGCCATATGCACGCATTTTCGAGAAAAGAGCTTGATGCCAAACTCCGTCAAATGCTTTTGAAATATCAAGTGCAACAATCTTACACTCACCAGAGTGATGAAGGGATTTGTTCCACTTTTCGGTGAGATATGCCATCAGATCACCAGTGGATCTTTTGCTACGAAAGCCGTATTGACGGTCATTGAGAAGCTTTCGTGATTCAAGATATTTCGTTAGCTGACGGTTTATCAGTGTTTCCATGACCTTGGAAAGGAGGGACGTAAGTGCTAGATCTGGATACATGTAATAAAGATCTTTCTATAGCTCTTTGGGTAGTTGCCAGTTTTTTAAGACTTCGTGTATTCAGACTCCAAGTTTTTGACCCGTAGGTTAGAACTGGTAATACGGCTGTATGGAAAATATATTTGCTTGACTGCACACTTATTTTGGACTCGAATATGCTTTTTAAATTCCATACTTGTGTTACGCACACAGCACACCAGAAAATTTCAGATCATCCTGCAGCTGTATCCTTGCCGATATAGTGAGTGATTGCCAAGTAGTGAACAAGATCGGTCGACAGTGCTGGCGCAAATCATTTTCAAAGTAATTTCAATTCCTACCAAATGTATGTATATGGGTATATTCGTTTCTTCCCTCTTGTTAATTTTCAAAACATACTTAAATAAACAGTGAACTGTGTTCTAATAACTTTAACTTTAACTAATAACTGGGCACCGTAGCGCAAGTGGTTAGTGCGTCGGACTACTGAGCCAGCGGTCTTGGGTTCGAATCCCGCCGCAAACACCTAAAAGTTTTTCACAGTGCCCACCTCTTTCGAATGTCTGACAAACATCAAAGAGTAACAATTGTCTCGATTGAGCTTCTCAACTCGCCGTTCGGAGTCGGCAAAAAACTGTAGGTCCCTTCCATTTGTGCAAAAATATAACACGCACACACAAATGGTTGCGAGAAGCAGGCCCAGGTTCACCTCGAGCTGTAGCGCCAACTAAGTAAGTGTTCTAATAACAAGCGATATAATTACTGTGTACGAAGGTGGTTGGTTTTTAGGAAGTCAGATGTTATACAGTAAGTGAACATCCTGACCGTAACACTTGTTGCCAGCTATTTGATACTCTTCTTGCTATTTCCTTATCCATTCTGTTCTCGAATGATATTGTTCGCCACATATAGATGTAGTCCTGTACAGTACATATTAGAGTTTTTCGTTACCTACTTTGATCTGGATCTCATCGTGATTAGTCATCACTTTTATTTTCAGCTGATTCATTTCCAAGCCTACTATCTTATATCCTTCTGATACTCTGTTCAATAATTCCATTTGACCAGCAGTTCCGGCAATTTTAATTCGCATAATATGTCACAACATATGCCAAACGCTATACACTTGCGACCTTTAATTATACAAAAAAGAATTGGCGGCTGACGACCTCAGAGGCTTCGAAATATTTGACATGTTTGTTTCGCTAATGTAATGCGTTTTCGATTTCGTTTTGCATTATTCATGAGACACAATAACATATGGAGATACTTGGGGTGGTGTATTAAACTCACTGGGCAACCGGATTAGATTTAACTTTGGCAAGAGTTTGTTACCTATTGGTTAAAGTAATTCGTTTCAAATTTTGATGAAATTGGTCCCAGAAGCTAGCTCCTCCAAGAGTAAAAAGTTCACAATTCTAACGGTTTCTTATTGTTTATCTTATTCTGTATAATGGCTGTTGTTACATATTTTTATTTTATTTATTTAATTGACTGCTTACACTTTAAGATATAACATCTTATGAACTAGTGATAAGCTATGTATATAATTATAATATGATGAAAAGCAATAGAGAATTATTTTGAAAAATGAAAAGTTAAATGAAAACTACTGTTGAGTAGAAAATGGGGTAAAGAAAAATGTTATATATATACATATGTACATAATGATTTTCCAATGGAAAAAAGAAAAATTCAAGAAAAAAGAAACAAAACTAAAAACTAAATAATAATTTATATTTAAAATCGTTTAAATATAAAAATAAAAATAAAAATATCTCCATTTAAAAGCAATATCTATTTGCATATCAGCCTCGATATGAGATTGAAAGTAAATCCGTAGCTCTCTCCGAAATTGTACTATGTTACTCACTCTCTTCACATGCCGTGGTAAAGAGTTCCATAAGCGGATTGCGTTGATTAAAAAATGGTGTTCAGAGGTCAAACACCAACAGCGAGGATGAGTGATCTGTTCCGATCTATTAGACGAGGACATACTTAGTCTACTAAAGAGATAACAAGGTTGATGTGTATGTATGACATTGAATAGCAGAATTAGTGCTCTACATCGCAATAGGTTTTCAAGAGAAAAATTGAAAATGCTCCTTGAGAAATTTGAAATATGGTCAAATCTTTTTTGGCCATATATGTACCGTGCTGTATTGTTACAGGCAACGATAAGCTCACGCCTGCTGGTAGTATCACTATTGCAAAATAGTTCTAGTATAACTAGTGTTTTTGCTAGCATAAGACGCGTTTTAAGTGGCGTAAAGTACTGTGTGGACCCTAGCAAACGAAGAACTCCATACACGTTCCCTACAGCCGCATTGATATGCGTATCCCAACTTAAAGTCCTATTGAATACCATTCCAAGATTTTTTGCCTTTTGAACATATTCTATAGGAGAATTGTTCAACATTATGTTTGGAAAATAGGACAGGTTTAAGGACTTCCTGCTGATAACGATGCATTTAGACCTCTGAGAATTAAGAAACAACCCGTTTTTTACTGACACAGGACGAGATGCTCTGTAAATCTAGATTTATGGAACTAGCACAATCTTCGATGACACTTAGCGGGCAACTTTTAAATAACTGAACATCATCAGCATATATTTGAATCGAGGAAGTCGAAATTTGTAGAGGGAGCTCATTAATATAAAGGGAGAAAAGGAGAAGTCCCAATATTGAGCACATCTCTGATTGTGGGAAGAAAGTCGGACATATTGTTGGCAACCGCAACAGCTTGCTTTCTGTCAGAAAGATACGACAGCAACAAGTTTGCAGCAGGAGCTGTAAAATAGTATAACATTAAGAGCTTCTTGCACAAATTAAGATGGTCTACGGTATCGAAATTTTTGCAAAAGTCGAGAAGTAACAAAAATGTAACATTGTCCTCGTCCAAAGCCTGTCGTACATCTTCAATAACGTTAATAAGAGCGGTGATACAACTATGATTTTGACAGAAACCGGATTGCATAGCCGAAAGAATGTTCCGAGTTCTAAGGTGAACATTAATCTGCTTTTGCATTATTCTTTCAAACGCTTTGGAAAAAAATTAAGGATCGCAATAGGTCTGTATTCATTATCATTTGGACTTTATGATATGGGAGTGACTTTGGCCAGTTTCCATTGACTGGGAAATATACTTGTCATCAATACTATATTAAATGTGTGTGAGAGAAAGGGTGGAATAATTGGTAAGATGGCCTTAACAAACACATGATGAATTCCATCAATCCCGACAGCATTTGATTTGATGGATAAAAGGCTTTCAACGACGTCAGTGCTATCAACTTGCGTAAACTGAAATAGTTCTTCATGCATATCCAATAAATCGTTGTGTAACCCGTGTGTAATAGATCTGAAGGAAGAAACTTCAGAGAGTAGTGGGTATGGTAGGGTTACAAAATTAGATTTGAGTAGATTAACATCTATAACTATCAATGTGATGGCTTTTTTTGCCTATCCCAAGTTCTCGTAGGTTCTTCCAGAGCTGCCTTCCACTCGTAGACAAACTAAGGCATCTGCTATTCACCCGTGTTTTAGCAGTCCTAATCGTGCAAACGACCTTGTTACGCAGTGACCGGTACATTTTAATATAATAAAAACAAACGAAGATTCTGGTAGTGACAATAGCCGGTCGTGAAATAGTAATAATGGTGACCCCATGAGACGGTATTACCAACGTAAATTTCTGCCACTAAAATAAAATCGTAGCTTGTACCAACGCAAAACTCTTGATCTCCAAAAATAATCATATTATACAATATGTGTACATCCCAAGATTAGATATTTTAAATAACCCCTAACCGCTAAACTCTGCCGTTATAACAAGAAATCTAATGGCCCCTTAAAAGCCAAACTGCCAGAGTCCTGTTTCAGGATAGGAGCTTAACAGAGAGTTTCAAAAGGAAAAATTTCGGGTACAATATGCTATGGTATCGTTCCATGAAACAAAGACAAAACGGAAATTATCTGTGTAAAGGTTAAAATCCCTTAGGACACATCGCACTTCCTATATTGATATAAAGAAGACTTTTCTTTTAAATAAATTAAGTTAAAAAAACTAAAACCCGACTACAGGAAAAGCTTACTAAAAAGTACGAAACAAGATGAAACGAAACGAAACGAAATCTGTAGAGTAAATGTGTTATACTTGTCAAAGCCTTTCATTTGATACCCATATTAAGGAGGTAGTAAATATAACGATAATCCGCTATATTGGTAGCTTCCGCCATATTAAATTTGTCATAACGTATTGTATTCAACTTGTCCGCCATATTGAATTTTTCTGTGACGTCATATAGCCTTAGACACTCTCCGGATCAAGGCAAATCCAACGACACCTCATTTCTAATAATCGATTCCATAGTTTGGGCTATACGAGGTGACATAGCCTGTGGAACTCAAAACCCTTCCTTTTGATAAGTCAGGTAAATATTCGAGGAACTCTCCGCAAATGAATCTTCATCAAAAGGCTTATATCTTCTAGACATGCCGATGAAAAATGCTTGACTGCTAGTGGTATACTGAGAAAAAAACTAAACCCATACGTGTTTAAACTAAACACAAATAAATATGATTTGGCGCCAAAATGGTTTTTGTTTAATTTAAACATGAATAACTTTGTTATTTTTAATCATAATTCTAGATAGTTTTCGATAGAATCAACTTGATTTCTATTTGAAATAAACATATTCAACCTAAATTTTATAAACAGATGCTTATTTGAATCAAAATGATTTCTATTTCAGACTAACAGAATCAAAATTAAGAAAATTAAATAGAAATCTATTTATCTTGATATTAAAATATTTAAATTTCATAAATAGGTATCTTTTTAATTCAATGGGAATTCTATTTGGGAGAAATAAATAGATATCACTTCAAATTAAAATCTGTAATGCTTTAAATAGATACATACATACTATGTATGTATACATACATATGTATATGTATACATGTTATATATATTTTTTTAATTTTTTTTATTTATTTGGTTTCCATCTTATACAAATTTCGTGCCCATTTTTTGAACTCGAGAAAGAACTGGATCCTGGAAAAAAAGAGGTTCTTATGTGCGACATAAAAAAAAACAGATTTTCTTTTAGTTTAACTGATTTTATTAATTTTTCACAAAAACTTATTTCTTAAGTAGCATCTTCTTGATACAATTAATGTAAGGTAGGACTTGTAAAATATGAAGCATCGAGTATGCTAAATTTTTACGTCCCTCAGCATCTCCGAAACGAGCTGTTGGAGTAATCACACTATTAAGCAAGCTGGAAGCTATCTGCAAATAATACCTAAATGTCAAAAGACAAAACTTATACGTTTAATTGCACACGGAGCTACATACCTTTGTTTGAAATTTGCTTACAAGATGCAAATTGTTCCCTCGATTTCGCGTCTTTTATGTTCTGGCCGTAATATTCACAAATTTTATTAGTTGCACTTGTTAGTTGTTTAGTGTATATTTGAAACTGAATAAAGCAATAACAAATTATGGTACTTTTACAAGTCATGTTACATTCAAACACGATTATAGTCAAATTAAATATACATGTGCTCAAATGATTCATTTCCAAACGTTTTCAATATAATTCTGTTTAAAACAAGCGCATTCATGTTTTTTCAAACATGATCTTATTTGAGTCAAACATAGTCCTATTTTAAATGATCATGTATTCGTTTTTGAAACGAAATTTTGCTTAACTTGATTATGGTTAGATCAAATAGAAATCCGTTTGAATATTTCAATACAAACTGATTTTAATAGAATTGTATTTAAAGTAAACTCTTTCATATTGTATAGATAATATCAAACATGAACTAATTTAAGTTAACAAATATGTACTTAAAATATTTGTTAATATAACACCAAACATGTATTTATTTGATTAAACCAGAATTTAGTTTACATTTTTCATTAAAGCGACATGTTTAAACACGGAAAACTTAAACATGCTTCTATTTGATTTTTTTATTGTAAATTTCTCTCAGTGTACTAGTACTACTAGACTACTAGTCAGATATAGTTTGAGTACTGCTGATTTAGAATGGAAGTAGCTGAAGCAAAGGTTGGGATCAAGGAAAGAGCGAGCAAGAGAAAATCGGAAGTAGAACAAGGTTTGCAGGCAACAAAAAAAGAAAGGCCCTGCTCAGCACGCACCACCAAAAGAGGTTCGGCTTGATCAAACGAGCCATTGGCCAATATGGGTGGCGAAAAGAATACGCTGTACAGTGCCCAATTGCACTGGCTTTAAACAACAAAACAAATAATTGTGTCAAACATTTTCATTGCCAATTACTTGCCCGAGTGCAATGTTGCAGTTCTGCAACAATTGTTCTTTTTTACAATATAGTCATATAAAAAAAAAACAAATTTAAAAATGTTTGTATTATTTATGCCCTGATTCTTTACATATTTAATGTGTTCTCTCAAAATTTTAGGAAATAAGGTGTTGTTGTGCTTTATTGCAATCCCATTCGTTTTTGTATTGATGTAGTATTTGACTAGTATAATACCAACACACCGAAGCCAATATCTGTTCACTTTAAATAGGTTGGCGACAAATGTAGGTACCACAGATTGTGGTATCGATTTTATTAAAGAATACTCTAAATTTAACATAAGTTAGTTGCAACCAATGTAGTCTTTGCTTGAGCATTATATATATTACTAGTGGTTACCCGGTGCGCTTCGCTACACCCATTGAAAACAGTGTTTATGTCATAAATGTAATGAAATTTTTTCGAGTGACTTTTTGTGAATAGTAATGACTCTGGTGGAGAATTAAACGCCGACAACTCCATTTGGATTTAAAAATACTGTCCAAACAATAATATCCTAAGAACTCCAAAACTTACCATCCGATTGAGCTGAAACTTAGACAATATATTTGTTATGAACCGAGAAGTGCACGTAAATCAAAAGTTAGCTGTTAGCTATCATCGTGCATTGCTTAGTAATAATTTTGAGATTTCGGTCCATTTCCATCTATCGAAAAACTTGAAAACTTTTGATTTACAAATATTTCTCACTTCATAACAAATATATTCTGAAAGTTTCAGCTCAATCGGAGGGTTTTGAAATTTTGGTGTTCCCACGCCATCTATCAGAAAAATTGACAACTGTTGATGTACGAACATTTCTCAATTCATTACAAATATATTGTGTAAGTTTCAGCTTAATCGTACGGTGTGTTTAAAAAATTTTGAGTTTCAGCGCTATCCAGCGGAAAACTTAAAATTTTTTGATGTACGAACACTTCAAACACCAGGAAAAGTATATAGTGTAAGTTTCAGCTCAATTGGATGGTTAGTTTATGAGTTCTGAGGTATCAAACGAACAGCTCATTTTATATATAAAGATTTCTGTTGCATATATATAGGTACCATTTGCGGCTCTCACACTAAACCAATCTTAACAAGTGAGGTGTCAAAAGAAAGAGGATTTCCTGGAGCAGTGACGAATTGTACTTTTGCTTCATAAATTTGACAGATGGAAATCATATGGGAAGTTTGGATGTTGGATGGGACGTTTGGATTTCGGGGGTTGGATTTTCTCTTGCGGGGGTTCTTGCACGGGCCACTAGCTTAATATATTTATTATGTTCCTTATGTTTATAATCAATTAAATTTAAAATACTCTTACATTATTATTTTAATAAAGTACCATTTCTTTTTCTTTTTTCAGAGCCCCCACTATTATTGCTGGATTATTTCCTCATCTAAATTTAAACTTAGACTATCGTTCGTCACTAGTTACATTCAACAAGATGGGAAACGAGCTATTAACTTCTTTCCTTCCATCTAAAAAGCAGGTAAGATATGAATTCCTTTAGTATTTTTTTACTTTTACGTAAAAACTTAAACTGGATCATGTTTAAAAGACAAATTATCCGATCCGAGTTACCAAGTGCTGATTTGAATATGAGTGTGTAAGAACGGGCTTACCACGATATTTAGAAAAAAAAAATTTAGAAAAAAAAAAACTAGAAAGAAAAAATCTAGAATTAAAAAAATATCGAAAACAAAAATCTAGAACGAAAAATCTCGAATGACAAAAATCTAGAAAAAAAATCTATAATGACCAAAATCTAGAATTAATATGAATTTTTGAGACAATGGTTACAATCGCGCGCGCATAGAATCAAGTAGTGTAGAACAACACTTCCCATGTGCATTAGATTTTAAGAGAGGCAGGTTATATACTCGTAATTTAGTATAGTTTGGGATGGTCTCTAAACACAACGTCGTCTGCCAAAAAAAAAATTGAAGCAAACGAAATCGTTACAAACGAAGTGTGCTTCAATATTGAAACTAATGGATTAATTATGTAAAAAAACAAGTGTGTAAAAAACCAGTTGTACTGACTATGCGAGCAAGATTTTTGTGAAAACTCTCAAAAAATTAAAAAGAAATCTAGAATTTACTTTTCAGTTTTTGAGATTATTCTAGATTTATCACTTTCTAGATTTTTGTTCATTCTAGATTTTTTATTTATTTTTCTAGATTGTGTGCTTTCTAGATTTTGTCACTCTAGATAACGTCATGATCCCGTAAGAACTCATCCTGGATCTCAAAAACTAAAAAAGATACGAGGCTGTGAATTGTGTGAATTTTCTTAAAATGTCTCGATATACAAGTACATTATGTTTTATGTACATACATTCATAGAAGGGAAAGGTACAAGCAGAATTATAAAAATCGGGCAGGAATGCCAGAATCGAACTACTCACTACCATACCGCTCATATTAGCTTTGTTCGAATGCCCAGCGTTAGGACGCCCTGACTAGTGTCAATGTAATTTCATGATTGTCCAAACACCCAGTGCAACCCCAATTCCATCGAACGAAAATAGCTTGCCCTGACAACTGTTCCCCAAAAAAGTGTCCGTTAATGCGAGTTGTCCGCTGAACGGGGTGTCCCCTAATGAGAGACTTTACTGTATATCACTAGCTGTTACCCGCCCGGCGTTGACCGTGCACTAAAACAGTCGCGTTACTTGTTAATAGTGTGATAGAAAGGAAGTAGTAGGAAGCAATATTATTTAAAACTTAAAAGCGGATCTTCCCGGATTTCCAATCTTTCTGGGATTTTCCTGCATAGTGTCCTTCCTTGGGCCAATACGAATCCATCAAGCCCAAAAACGTGTAAATCGAACAATCCACTCTCGAGTTATGAGTGCACACACGGACGGCAGTCTCTTTTATATATTTATATAGAAGATACATATATAGATTAACTGCAGCAGTGTCCGACACTGCCTATTCTTTTTGTTTCGTTTTAGACAAGCGATCGATTTGAGCTATACTTGTGCATTCTACGCTGACGTGTTTATACATATGTATTAATATAATTAACAGATATGACAAAAAAAAAAAACGAAATAAAGACCCTAGGTTAACACGCTATAATCTATTCGCTGTGATTTTCTTTAAATTAATGATTATAATATGGTCTGACTTTCAGTTTCTTATCGCTGATATAGCTTTCGGTTTTGTCACAAATATTCAAACAAATATTTCATTAAAACCATCGGCTTTATCATTTTGCACAGCGGATATAAAACTTTGCTTTTATTCGTATTTAATCATGTTTCTTGAACATGATTATTCAGTATCCGCCTTGTAAACCTTGTACACAATTCCTATGTTTTTGAGCTGTTTCTAACTCAAGTTTAAGGATGACTGTGCTGAGCAGATATGGACATTCTATGCATTGTGCTCAGCATTCGAGTGTACTGAAGTAATGGAGAAAGGAACATAGTTACTAATCATCCAGTCTATTTTTACATACGTACAATACATGTACATATATAGATATGTATATTTTGTACGAAGAACCATTGTAATTGAATTAATAAACTTTCCTGTAAAATACAAATTTTGTAACATATGTACATACATATATGTACATAGGTATAGGTACTCATAGTTAGCACTTAAACAAATTACTATTCAACCCGATTAAAAATATGTAAAAACGTATTTTAACTCTACAGCGCATGTTTCAAAATTCCAATATTTGATGTTTATTCATTTCAAAATTTATATTTATCCTGAGTTTAGTTCAGTAAACGTTTAGTGTTCAAGTGACTGTGACTGGCTAGTCAACCTCCTCTTATTAGCCAAGATCTCGTTTTTGTGGTGAAGAACTGGATTCGTCAAGAAAATCTGTCTGAAATCTTAGTCAAACGAAAAACTGATGGAATTTAGTTTTTTCTCGGGATACCGTAAAAAATAAAAATTAATCACTAGTCTGAATACCACGGTTAAAATGTAACGTCTGATACCCTTTTAAATAAATCATACGCTGTGAATAGTATTTTCTTTATCATAAATATCAGAAATAGTTCATACATATTTTGTATTATCGAATGCAAATTGTTTGGAAAAAAATCATTACACTACATAAAAACTATTAGCAAAAAAAAAACTCAAGTTCTTTCTTGTAAATATGGTGAATTGAGGGCGCACATCGAACGCAGTGCAGGAAATAAATGAGAATTATAGCAGTATGGACTGGCATCGAAAATTTTAAAATAAGAACCACATTCGTATAACAAGTATTGAAAAGTGAACAAATTGAAGAAGGATTTAAAAATGTATAGGTACATACATAAATGTATATATGTACGTACATTTTACATGTATAAATATGTACATTATACGTATATGAATGAACCTTAAATTTGATTAAGAAATATGTAAACATCGGTTTGCGATGTTTATTCATTTCAGAATGCAAATTCAGTTACAGTTTCCGGTTTAAAACCTTATTACAAATGAACCTCGTGTGTTATTTATGTAGGTACATCTTTTATAGACAGTTTAGTTTTTGCAGCCGCAAAATAGCATAAACCTTTAAACCTTATAACAGAATATACGGGCCGCTTTCCAATAGGTCAACCTTCGGATTTAAACAATTCTTTTTTATAGGCCCCAAATGACCCCTAAAACAAAAAAAACTAACTTTTTAATTTCGAAACTCTAACCTTAAAATACTGAAAACTAACATTTTAATGAATGAAAGTGGTACTTTTATGAGAAAATATAGTGTAATTTCACTATATATTTTTGCAAATAATAAATAATGTAAACAATTGGGTGGGTGGCACGCTGCGCGCGATAAAAAAAAACTATGGACAGGACATCGACTGAAATCATTAAGAAGTGGCCGGGTCCTGTATGGCTGAAAAAAAAAAACAGAAAGTAATGCATACTAGACCCACTGAACCTAAAAAAACAGCCTGTCAAGTCATTTTTATGTCAAATATGTTGACATTTGTACGGTTTCTGTGCACATTTGTATAGTTTTGTGAAAAATATATTATTGTCTTAAACACATAAACAAACAAACAAATGTTTCCTCCGATTAATTTATATACAAAACATCTTAGAATACATATATGTATTTACCAAAAATAATAACAAAAGCTGATAATTCGGGTTGACATATTGGAAACCTCGTGTGTTAAGTTAAGTATATTATTGTTGTTGTTGTTGCATCTTTTATAGACAGTTTAGATTTTGCATCCCCAATAAAAGCAAAACTGTTACATCCAAAATAGTAGGTCTGTTTGGTAACATGCTAGTTTTCGAAAGTTCTACGTAAACAACATAGAATCTGACAGTTTCATGGCTCTCAATTTTTTTTACTTTCATTTGGCTCTCAACTTGCGATGTATTTTTTGCAAGACCAATTCCTCGGGGTGGGCCGAGCCAACTCTGTCAAACCAGCCATCTGACAGTTTGTGAAATGCATAATCTTCATTGTTAGTGGAAAACAGAAACAATTTGATAGGCTTGACCAAGTGTTGTTTGAAAAGCGTTTGTTTACTTTTGTGCAAGTTTTCTGTCTTTGAGAGGAGTTCTCTCTCTTCGAGAGGATTCTAATATTTGACAGATCTCAATTCCGTGTGCCAAAAAAGATACCAAACACACCTAGTATAATTCGTATGAAAAAATATTGAGGTATGGCAATATCGTTAGTTCTCAAAAAAAAAAAAAAAAATCGGTTATCGATAATTCCATCCTAAAATGCCGGACTGACATTTCTGTTAATTCGAAGAAAATCTTTGCAAGTGTTCTGTGCATATTTTCTTTAAAATTAAACGATCTTTATTTTTTTACCAGTGTGATGCTTGTTAATTTCTTACCGCTTTAAATTTAATAATGATCCGCTCTTGTTTACCACGTTTTACATGATACACTTTGACTTGCAACAATGAACCAACATTTTAGAACCCGCGGTTGGTTTGAGGTTTGTAAATTTTTAGATTTTTAACAAATTACATCACATTGAGGGAGAATTCAAATACATTTTGATGCCACATTGACTAATTTTCTTTTATTTTCTTTTAAGGAACCAACGCAGCAAACAAGTCTGTCACATGGCACTGGGACCGAGAATCTCCTGCAAATTACTCCACATGCCGGCCGGAAGCCCTACAATTCTATGTTTGACTGGGGGGTCTATTTTCCGTTTTTAGCGCAAGTCGTTCGAATAAAACAGTTCACCTATCCCCAGGTAGGCTAATATACTTTGATTCCATATAAAAATTAATTCAATAGTTGTGTTCCAGGTCTCCGGTTTAATAATGAAGGATCCTATCCTGCAACGTGCTATTAAGCAATCAAGTGCAGACGTTTTGAAAGAGGAAAAGTCCAAGTTGAGAGAAAATGCAGAGCGCTTTATTACACGCGAAGATACCGACTCGGATGACGATGAGATGGAAAACATTGCTTATCAGAAAATCCTTAAGCAGCAGGAAAAGCGTGGCAAAAGTATTCTGAAGGAAATGCGATCGACCTTAAGTGGATATTTAGTTGCTTTTACCTCATGGGTATTGTACAAACTACTGCCGTGTTTTCTGTCTGGCGTTGTGACACATACTCAACAGATAGAAATGCTAAAGATGGCTGCGGAGAAAGCGCCTGGCATACCCCTGATATTCCTACCATTGCATCGAAGCCATTTAGATTACATTATGGTTACGTTTATTTTAGCGAATAATGATATTAAGTGTCCACTAGTGGCCGCAGGAAACAACTTACAAATTCCTTTTTTCGGTGGCTTATTGCGAGGACTCGGAGCATTCTTTATAAAAAGAAAAATTGACCCTGTCGTGGGAAAGAAGGATATCCTGTACCGAGCCATACTTCACTTATACATGCAACATGCACTCAAGATGGGTCACAATGTGGAATTTTTTATCGAAGGCGGTCGTACTCGAACTGGAAAACCATGTATGCCAAAGGTAAGTTTCCTTAGTGGCGTAGAGCTAGAATTTAAATTAAAGTGTAAAGTGTCTGTTGCACAACAAGCACCAACCCATATATGACAGCTGGTACATAACATTTTTTTATAGGGTGGAATTTTATCAGTTATTGTGAACGCTTTTATGGATCGAAGTATTCCGGACGCACTTTTGGTCCCAGTTTCAGTAAACTACGAACGTCTGGTGGATGGAAATTTCGTTCGCGAACAACTTGGTCAGAAGAAGATACCCGAATCATTTGGAAAAGCCATGTCAGGCATATGGAAGGTAAGTGGCACTTAACCATAAATGTTAAACCCTCTATACTCATTTTCCGTCGTAGGCTCTGAACTCCAAGTACGGATTGATGCGTATCGATTTCAATGAACCATATTCTATCCGCGAACTTGTCCAAAGTTACAATCAGATCGCGAAAGAGGATGGAAATATGAAAATATACAAACCCGGGTCAAGGTGAGTACCATTCTTTTTGGCTAGCGAAGCAATTTTAAGTTTCAATTTGTTGCATCTAGACCTTTGCAGCATAATCAGTCGACATCCTCATTGTATGGCACTGATGTGGTGTGTGAGGAGCACAGAACTCTGATCGAAAGTATATCACGTCAAGTGGTCTATGATTGTGCAGCTGCGACATCAGTGATGTCAACGAATGCATTGGCATTCTTACTTCTAACTCGGTACAGGAGCGGTGCTTCTGAGGACGAAATTGCCAAAGAGTTAGATAAGCTGCGAAGTGTATTGAAAGGCCGCCGGGACATGGGATTCTCTGGCGAGTCCATTCACGTTGTTAGATATGCCTGTGATCTTCTGGGACCGGGTAATTTTCTGCTAGAATTCGAAGTTTAAACTAAATAAATAATGTCTTTCTTTAGACCTTGTACTACGAAGCAAAAGGGACCAACAAAACTTTATCCAGCCAAATCCAATCGTACCAAGACTGATTGAGTTAGCATATTATTCAAATACTCTTACCCCTCACTTTGCCCTTGAGTCTGTGGTATTGACCTCCCTCCATAAATTATTGAGCAGCAAACCTAGTGTAAGTGTAAGATCATTTTAAATTTAACATCATTAAATTTAACATGTTTAACATGAAAGCTAACTCTCTACAGGAAGCTGGAATCTCAAGAAAGCATCTGATTGAAGCGAGTCTAGAGAATTGTGAAGTCTACCGCTATGAATTTATTCTACACAAACCCACACAAGTCTTGGAAATCCTGCTTGATTCGACAATCGACGAGTTGATAAATAGGGATCTGATAAAAACGGCTAAGTTAAGAGACCAAACAGAAGATGATTTTCTAACCAACAGAATGTCAAAAAACCTTGCCTCAGAATTGAATGGAGATGAAGACTACGAAGACTTTGAACCCATTGACACACCAGAGAAACCGGAACTCTTTATTAACGAAGCCACGCTGGGAGAGCAAAAGGCTATTTGTGAAATTCTAGCACCATTTGCCCATTCGTACTATGCTGTCGCGCAGTCAATGAAGATTTTGTACAAAAGTTCAATGCTCGAGAGTGAGTTCATCAAATTTGTAATAAAAGATATAACAAACAAAGTGAATGATGGAAACTGTCCCTATGGTAAAGTATACAATAAATTGTGCAGATTCATTAGTTTGGATTCAATGTTTTTTCTTCTTTTAGGTGAAAGTGTATCTACAGAGTCTGTTCGGAATTGTTTGAAACTATTCGAGAAATGGTCAGTTCTGGAAGTGTTCAATCAGCACGGACTGCGACTGCTATCTCTGGGCCTGTTGTACGACGCGTCATCAGATGGCGTTCAGTGTATAATTAATAGAATAGCAGCAATCGTGCCAAAACTAAACGTTTAAGAATTAACTTTAAGTACCTTCGATTAGTAAATGGAAACTACTAAAAACCAGAAGAAGTGTGGAGAACTTTATTTTGAATGAATTGAATGCTTTTTTTTTTTTTTTTGTTGTATAAGAGATTTTGGAAGATATACTTTTTTTCTAAGAGAACTTTTTAAGCTCAAGATCAAATTTAAATTCAACCTAGAGAAAACCACAGATACAAACCAAGTGAGTTTTTTTCTTGCTTGTGTCCCTTTGACTGAATAAGGTTTAAACAATGAACTAACAGTAGTAGGAAAATTATAAATATAAATATTATTTATAAGAAAATGAATGCTGTTTATTAACAAAAATAATAAATAACTACAGTATCTTATGTGCAGTGGTTTTAAATTGAGTTGGTAGACAGGTTGTTTTTAACGTAAAAAAGGATTAATCGCTGCTTTGTGACACGCAAATACCAGAGGAGTTGAACCAAAGCATTCTAGAATAGCAAAGAATTGAGTTTTTTTTTGAAAACTCGGATAACCCTTGCATGCAAAAGCTTTCGGTATTATGAGGGGCAAACCAGTTGGGTTTCTTGGGTACTTGCGTAAAAATGCCGTCATTAAGAAAAACAAATGTACATACAAGAACGTCGACAGCAGCTGTGGAGACCATGCCAAATCGCATTGTTTATTTATTTATTTATAATTGGTCCTATTGTCCATAATTGGTCCATTGTGCTGCATGTATACCTATGCACCCTTCGACAACGCTTTAATCTGGGTCTTAATATGCGCTTGAATAAAGCTTTTAACAATACACCTCGGATATTATTTGATAATTACAAAGCAAATCACGGTCACAAAATGGATGTTGCTGCAAGAGCGGTAGTAAACCACACACCATCAGGAGTCATTCTGTCAATTAGAATCATAGCACAAGTTAGACACGTTTCGTCTGTAGATATTACTAGGCGATGCGTTACCGGTATTCATGCGTAGCGTATCAGGATATTTCGCATCGATAACTTTAGGAGCTGCAGGACAAAGAAGAAATTGCCTATGCAGTTACTTTTTCATGAAAAATCGACTAAGATTCAGAGATTTTTGTTGTAAAATCTGCAATGCCACACGAAACAGAAACTTGTAAGACATTAAAACACAAAAAAACAAAACAAACGGGCGCGGTCCTGAGCTAGAGTCCATAGGTCCCGACTGGTTCAAGCACTTGTTTGTAAAAGATTTTGAATCGCCACTTTACAATTTTCCCAGGATAAGCAAAAGGAGCACCGTGGTCTGGTGGAAAGTGCTTTAGACTACACGCAATGCTGCCCGGGTCCAACACCTAAAAGTCTTTTCACGTTGCCACTTCTTTCCAATGTCTGACAAGCAATCAAAGAGTATAATTAAGTCAATGAGCTTCTTAACTCGCCGTTCGGAGTCGGCTAAAAACTGTAGGTCCCTTCCATTCGTGCAAAAATATAACACGCACACACAAATGGTTGCGAGAAACAGGCCCAGGTTCACCCCGAGCTGCAAGCAAAAGGATACGTAAGTCGTAGTGCACCTATCTTGCTTAATTTCATTAGAAACAAATTCTTTCCAGTCACAAGGTGGATAAAGCTAGTTGATTACCGGTCTGTTTTGAAGCGTCGCGTCGCGGCGGTACATCAACAGAACTGTAGTCCAACTAGTTTGTAAGAGAGGCAAACCAACCAAAATTGAACATTATTTATTTTATTACTTAACCCTTTTTTAAAACACTAAAATCTTAAACAATATCTTTATATATAACAAAGCAGATTAAACACAAATAAATTATTTTTTTATTAAAAGAAAATGAAAAACAAATATTTTCTAAAACAAGCGTTTATGATGCTTCTTTTGTTTGTTCACACGTACAAATAGTAATTGTAAAAGAATGTATAGCTTACTGTTATTATTTAAAAAAATAAAGAACACATTGTCTGCCTACAACTTATGTAAATACACGGCTCTAAGAAGACAAAGCTAATTCCGCTTAATAGAAAATAAACTATACATTTACTTTGAACAAACGAAACTCCCAAACTCAAGCTTTTAATAAAATCTTGCACCTCGTTACATTAACATGGAATTTTATTGTTATGACAGTGACTTTGACCACATTTCAAAGATTCAATAGATTTGGTCATTTCAAATACAGTATCCTAAAAATATAATGGTGTCAATGATTTAAATATGTAGGTAATGGGAAAATAACTAGTGCATCAACAGTTCTCGTGACTGAGCTCGGTTTTCTGTTCTGCTATGTCGTTAGGTACTTCTGAACTAGAATCAACTATTGTTGACACTTCTGGCATTTGGAAGTTGTCCTGTATGGAGGAAGTTACCGATGATGGACTGCTGTGGGCAGCTGGTATTGTTGGCCTACCTCGCTTTTTGCTCTTCGTAGTTGGTTTTTTGACTTTTATCTTACGAATTCTCTTCGGGGACTTAAGCTTGGAGTTCGTCATACGCCTGTTTTTCAGTTTAGTTTTTACCTGTGGTTGCTTTGCCTGCAAAAAAGTTTCATTACATTGGCATGGAATGTTTGGAATATATATATATATCTTACAGGTTCTTTGTACTTTCCACCAATAAGTCCGGCACATTTCGCAGCTCCACAATGGCAGTTTTTTTTTTCATTTCCCAGCAATTCGTCCCAGAAATAGTTAAATGTTAGCTCACAGTTCTGAAATTAACGATATATTCGGCAATGAAATAAAGAAGTTCCGAACTAAACTCACCTTGGGAATATCTTTAATCGCGAACAAACCAATCCGATTGAGTCCGTTGACAGACCATTTCTGCGTTTCACAATTTGGATCGCAAGAGTGATTCATAAATCTGGCCAGATTACCCTTTGGACCAGCGTCAATGATGTAATCCTTCTCTAGTGTGAGGAAGTAGAAATTCTCGTCCAGTTCCTGTTCCTTTTGGGCGATTCGCCGTCGAAATTCGGCATCGTCAATTACCTCGCCCACATACTCGATAACAAAGGTACCTGCAGTGATGGGCTCCAGAGAAATCAAACCGAATCCTTTCTCATTCATATACGTCACGTCTAACTTTGGGTATACCTTCTTCTCAAAAAGTTGATTCTGACAACGATCTCCTGCTGGACAAATTTTCGGATTGCACTCGGTAAAGAGAACACGATTCAGGCAACCAGAGTCCTGGCCACAAGGATTATTACTGTCATTGTTACATTCGCATTTGCTAATTTTCTCTTGGTGGACTTGTAGTTTTAGCGGTGGAACAGCGCGGTTCGACTTAATCTTCACATATGGGAGCGGACTGATTCGCTGCTTTTTATCGTTTGCTCGCATTAGAATTTTCTTCTCTTTTATTATGTCCGCGATTCGCTTAGCTTCCTTAACGCCTTTGATGTAATTGTGATCTAGACCTAAACAAAAATAACGGTTCAGCTACAAAACAAAAAAAAAAAAAAAACGTCAACTGCCAACAAACCTTTCTTTAGATTTCTTGGTGGTTCTGAACAGTCACCCTCTTGATAGAGGTATACCCTTCGCCGACTGATCCACGCATGATCATTGGTCCCAAAGAATCTTATAACAAACTCCGATGGATTGTGGGCCTTTCGCGCCAAGTTCTCTGGTACTTCCGTTGGTGGGAGAATAAGCGATGGCCACCAACGGAAATTGTTGAACTTTGCCCACACCATTTCACCATAGAGTGGCATTCGCCCCGTTTCACATTCCTCACATATGTAGCCCTCGTCAGCGAGAGGAATCTTTAAGCACTCAGCATGAACTGCCGTGGGACATGTCTCGCAGCACACGAGCTTACCGCCCGCAACGCATATGAAACACCAATTAACATTTATGAAGGGCTCCTGGTGTTTGCTGTGCCGTGGGCAGATGATAAGCGCGTTCGAAAGGAATCGCGAACCAGCGGGGATGCAAGTTGAGTCCATATGATACGTTGCTGGACATTTGATGCACTTGGTTAGTTTAGATTTCTCAATTTGAAGGAACTTTCCTTTGGGATCGTCAGAAACACAAGTATGACACACATGCGCTGGACAGCGAAGACTCTCTAATTTCCCCGCAGATTTTGTAACTTTTGCTTGTGGCCAGTACCTAAGGCAGTTTGGGTGAAACCACTTACCGCAATGTTGACTATTGCAACGCGCTAGATCACCCGGTTCATTTCCATTTGTTTCACATACGAAACATTTGGACGGTTCCCCAGAATGGCAATCATTGCAAACGATTGGTAGTGAATTCTGTTGCAATTCTGTCGCTTTCACCAACGAAGACTCGTCCAAGTCGCCAGTTATGTGCAGAAAAGCCTGCAGTGCTGTCTCAGACTCAGGACGAGGAGATTCATTCGAATAGTTCGCACTACATGCTAAGTGCACCATCGCCTGGCAATTCTTTGAGCACTTTACAAGATCTGGGCCAGGCTTAAGGCATTTCTTGCAAACGGGATCTTTGGAAACTCCTCTAAAGAGATACTTGCTGTCTAGTTGAAAAATATCGTCTATCACTTCCTCTATTGGACGGACTATGGACTTTTTTGGCTTCGACACTGTTACCTTTCCACTTGAGTGGTCGCGTCGCTGGATAGGCATCGATGGCAGGCTCTTTCGTATTGTAATGTTACGTATTCTTTGTGAAAGGCGTTTCACGCCATTCGGTGTGTTTTGAAATTCTGAACTCGACTCAAGGTGATTGCGGAACGTGATGTGTTTGACAGCCCACATGCTGCGTACGTTCAGCAGAAACTGGCTTTCTAGCTTCGAATCTGTGGAGTTGCCCAAAACAAAAGTTCGCATCGCGGAAGCGAACTTCTTAAACTCGATATCACTGTAGATGTCTTCGGTTTGCATGCGCTCTAGTTCGGTATTTATGGTGAATTCATTTCGTAGTTCAATTTCAGTGTCATCTGTTAGCGTGCTTAAAATTGAGGATCGACTTGTGTTGTGGTCGTCTAGTTTTATGCGTTTTTCCGAATTTTTCGGGCCAAGCGGAGAATACGCCGGACTTATTGGCGTTGGAGACCGATCGCGCTTGCCTTTGGTCTGGTGTTTCAGGTACAAGTTGTCGTTGGAGTCAAACATACTACTAATGTCAGACGTTGAGGAATTATAATACAGCGATTGGCGACGTTTGCGCTCTAAAGTATTGTGCACCCTGTAAGACAAATAATCTAGCTATTAGATATCTTCCGTAAGAAAGGTAGTCAAATACTAAGAGAGAATAATGGCTTCAGTGTCTCTGAAAAGGCGGCCACTTGCAGCGTGCCGTTTTTAATGCTTTTTACGGCAAACGCAAACTGGCATTGAAGTAAATGAGGACAAAACCAAGTATGAAGAACAAAACTAAAGAAGCATCTTTTCGCCAAGGAGGACAAAAGTAAACAGGAGTAAACATTAACGAATGACAAACTACAAATGGAGATTCGACCCTAGAACCGTTTCTACTTCGGTTAGGCGACACAAATCCCTGGACGATAAGTAGGAAGGCATGTGCAAAATAATTCTTCGTACATATATTCTATTTTGTTCTGTATGCGAGGGTGGAGAGCGGGTTTATCTATGTGAATAGTGTCTAAAAAGCCAAAATATGTCGATAACATAAGGACAGCTGGATCAAGTGAATGGACAATAATGCGGAGAGGATTTTGACTCAGTCTCCAGGTTCGATACAAGGAGGACCAAACCTTTAATTGCTTGCTTAGAAGATAACATTGTCTCGTACAATATAGTCTCCCATGTAAGACATGGTTGACCCTAGAAGTCCAGTGTGCCACCTCGTTGACACCTACTTCAATCCAATTGACCTACCACAGTGAAACAGTTGTTCTTTAAGTTGAGCGGAAGAATTCAAAATTGTCTTAAACACCGCTAATATTGCTTATCTCGGTTCACAGATAAATGTTTTTTAAGGCTTCGCTCATCATTATATGATTGGCTGGTCCCCAAACTTGTAAAAATAAATAAAGATAAACCAACTTACTTGACTTCTTCGACTTGTTCAAAGAATTTTTCTAGCCGCACCTCCATTGAAATTGAATCAATTACTTCAGCTTCACTGACTGCTTGATTCCAAAGACGCGATTTTATCTTCGAGACAATAAACACCTTATATTTTGGGTTTTTCTTTCCATATCTCTGTTCAGCTTCTTTCATTTTTTTCTCATACCCATCGAGACCGTTGTATGGCATTAGATTATCTCGTTTAACCCAACTTCTACGACCATTGTCGGCGAAAAAGCGCACATGAATCATGACATGCTGCGTCTGACCACGATTTTCGTTGACACTTATTGTCTTCCCCTCTGGATCGGGACAAACCATGCAAGGCCAATATGAAAACTGGAAGATCTGACCCCAAAACAGATCGCCCGTTTCGATGGATACCCAATTCATGTCATTATCTAGCGAAGAACCCTTAGCGCTGTCCACCGAAAACGTTGATGGCGACTTAATTGATTGCAGATCCTCGTTGGAGAATTTATTATCCGGTAAGTCCAGCAAGTGTTCATTTTGAGAGTGGCCGGCCACGTTGTTATTACTGTCGTCAATGGTAGGTGCATTTTCCGTATTCGAAAGAATTTCATGACTCACATTACCATCACCATTGCTACTTATTTCATCTAACTTTTCTGGAACTTCATTCAATGCAATAGTGGGTATTTCCTGATGTAAAATATCGTCGCTAGAAACCGGCGTGTCTAGCTCGGTTTTATCTTTAGCTTCGCTTAGCACATTGGCCGGACTATGGATAGTTATATTGTCTACTAGTGGTTTCCCATCACCAACTTTGTTACTCATATCAATATCTTCTATGGGCTGAAAGTTTTCACGAAAATCAGCTTCTACGTCGTCTTTGTTTGGTTCCTCTGTGACATTGGCATCGAACTCATGATTCATTTGCTCAATTCGCACCACGCAGTTCTTTTGTCTGTTTTGCATTTTCTCCAAATTCTCTCCATCTATCACCTCACCATCGTCAAACATTAGAACATCACCAACAGGTGAGCTGGGCAACGACTTTCTAGCGCCATTTTTTAACAGCAACTTCTCGATGGGACTTTCGAAGCTAATATTCCTTCGAGACATCTCCGGTGATGACATGGGCGACTTTAATCGACCGCTAACTGTAGTCTGGCGAACATATCCAATTAGACCGCGACTGGACCGAAAATAAGAACTTCCACCGTCTGAATCCTTCAGTTTAGAAACACGATATCTGGTCTTACGCTTTTCCGTCGACGTTGGCGTGGTAAAACCAATGTACTTTGGGCTCAGATTTGATTGAAGGTTTGCCAGCGGATTTTTACTTCCTGCAAAAAAAAATTTAAAAATGTCGTTTGTTGACTGGCTTGTCAACGCCTGATAATTGGAAAAAACTTACTTTTTGGCGTGGATCCACCACGCTTTCGTTCTTCTTGCGTGGCCACATCCGATCGTGGCGGGCTAAGGTAGTCGAGTATGCCTTTGCTATTTTCATTTTCCGAAGCATTTGAGTTCTTTGGGAGACTTTTGCTCTTTCGACCGGGAGGTCTACCCCTTGGCTTGCCTGAGCGAGGAGAGACTACGCAAATCAATGCGACTCAATGTTTAAAATTAACGCACTTACCTTCGATTGACTTCATTTCTTGTTGCTTTTGCTGAGGTGAAAAAAATGCAATGGCTTTACACTGGGTAGTTTTGTGGTTTCATCTGTCGAATGCCAGATATTTGGCGCCAAAACAGCCAAAGCTGTCAAATTCGTTTGGTTGATCTTAAGTAAAAAACTGTTGCAAGTACTCTTATTATTATTTGTTAATAAAACCATTTAATGGAACCACTACCTGGGGAGAATACTCGGACAATAAGAATCTATATGCGTTCAGAGAATTTCATTCAATAATAATAATATGCTATCACTTGCAACTATAGTTGGGATGATTTGCATTGGCTAGTGTTTATTATCAGAATTTGATAAAGTAATATATTTTGTAGTCTGAACTAAACTACACTGCATTATCAAGTGTTTTTTTTATAACCCAAAGTCCCAAACGTTGAGGATAATCGCGAATTTGATTCGTTTTTAAATAGGTCAACTGGACGCGAAAGGCGAAACTCTAAAGAAATTCACAAGAATAGGTGATTTTAGGTTTTTTTGTGCGGTTGATAGTACTGCTGTACTGACAGCTGCTGCCAAGCGATATATCACCAGGGTGCAAACAAGTGGTTGATTGTCGGCCGTTCTAGTACTTTTTCTGTAAGTGGTACTAGATGCCGGGATTCAGGCGAAGCGTTTTTTTTATTATTTTTTTCCTTTTTAAAAAAGGCAATTTTTTTTCAAGAAGCATTCATGCGCTATTTTAAATATAGTCTACATAACTGTAAAATTAAGGCAGGCGACTTGGAGTCTCACTGGCCGAACACAATGGTGAAATTGCAGTTGAAGCATGCAGCGCTGTCAAAGTTAAAATACCTACACTTAAAACCCTGTGACGCAACACAATGCGAAGTTAAAGTTACAGCTGTTGCTGTAGTATGAATATATCAGGCATTGACATATTATATTGACGAATGGAAAAGTGGATTTACGCCCTCTGCAGGAATTAAAAAGAAGACGTAGAGCGATACAAGAATCAGTTTCCGGCCAAAAAGTATATGAAAATTCATAGAGGCATTGTAATACAATTTATAAATAAATATAAAATAGATATACTTAGTATTAAAATATAGTTTATGAACATGTTTAAATGTTGTTGCTTAAATGTGTATGTAATTTAGTAGGATTTATGCAATTCAAGCATGCCAAATACGTGCTAGAAAATTGTGTAAACAAACTTTTCAATGAAAATAAAAATATTGTAATAAAGAGAAAAACATTTTATTTTGTCTTATTTGTTGCTTTTATTTTAAAGAATTAAACGTTTTATAATGCGCTGGAATTTTGTTGTTTTGGCATAGAGATCGTGCATGTGTTATGAAGTTGTTATAAACTCACCAGTGAGTAAGTTTGAAATAACTACAAAGGTATTAATTATTACGAGAAGCGGTCACAAATAATCTAAAGAATCATTCATTTGTTTATGAGACGCTTGCTCAAATTTTGGCTTATGGAATCCAATTCTTATACAAGAGTAGAGGTAGCTTACGCGAATTAGAGTAATGCCACATTAAATCTTGTTATAGTAGATTCCCCAGACTGATATTTCATAAGCATTTAAAAACTATATATCCAATCTCCTTACCAATATTATGTAAATCCTTTTCGTTGTCTCGCAAAAAATCACATACATGCCACTTCGCCATACAAATTCTTATACCAAATGTATGGACAATGGGTTGCCTAAAGTACTCCTTCATGCCCTCTTTATGGAGTGTAGTCAAATCGACGCCATGGAATGCTGATTGATACCAGAAGTTCGCCTTATTATATTGATCCGAGTACAAAGATTCATCGCTAAACGGAGCTATATGCAGGCCACCGTGTGCAGGGAACATTTTTCCATTTGGTTTAAACCATTTACGCGCATGCAAATACGTCTCGAGCATACGTTCGTTGAATAGGATATATTCCATCGGTTCGGAAATAATTACATCTACCGTCTACCTATTATTGTGGGTTTACTTTCCATAATCTAGAAACCAAAACAATATTCAGTAAGTAACTAAGCCACAATTATTTTTTCACTCACATTAAACGTATAAAAGAGAGTTTTCCAGACGTAAGTCCTCGCGCAAATCTATTCCACCACAAGATTATCATTCATGCAAATGATAAATATTGAATTTTATAAATAAAAACGCACACAAATATTTTTATTATTTAATTTAAAAATCTACTTCGCAGTTTTCCATACAATTGTTTACGTGCTGTCAAATTCTGTATATCTCTACCACTTCTAAATTTCTCCACTAGGGTTTTGCCTCCAGTTGTCAATATGGACTGCTAGTGAAATGTCATTTTCATACATCGTCTGCGGACAATTTGGTTCCAACATAACTAGCGCCACGTGTTTCGTAGGGACATCAATGTAAAACAATAATCCGCCATCATACTTATTTTACGTAGAAACTGAGGCCATCTATTGCCGTATATACGAGTAACTACGAAAATACGTTAAATTTTAAACTGTTGCCGCGTTGGTACCAACAGATGCCACTACCAAAATTTTAATACAAAATTTGAAAATAGCCGTTACTTTTCTTTATTGACCCAAAAACTAGATAAATATGGTAAATTTATTTGGAATTCATTTTTTGTGTTGATTAATACTTTACGTTTTTGCTCTATAATGCAGTACAACTTCTCACAATTTATTAAAAAAATTCTTAAATCACAAACCAACGGCTTTCGTGAATTCAAACACAATCTAAGTTTCCACATTTCCCCGCTACGAAACAAGAGGGCTAGTGCTTATGTTGGAACCAACGCGAAGTTGGGTACTAGCAGTCCATATATAATATGTCAATGATATCAGGGATATCAGGGTAAGATGGGGGAATGCCGGTCAGTGGGCAATGCCGGTCACTGTCAAATACCTAACTTCCTGGAACTTTTCAATAAAAATAAGAGTACTGTACTCGAGCATACGTCTATGGCAGCCGCCAAAGTGTCGAGTCATGTTTTGCTATAATAATTTGGAAATTTTAATTAAAGATATGTTTGTAATAGCTTATACGGATGGATATGTTGTAATCACTAATTATTACAAATATGTTAGTACATCCAATGCGCCGGTTAGATTTTTTTGAACTTAATTAAGTTTTTAGTGATGACTAAAGAAATTGTATTAGTATTTTTGGGGTTATGCCACTCATTTGAAGAGGGTAATACCAGTCACAGATCAGCATTACCCTATATGAAAATATAGGGGAACTTTTACCATTAGTTAGAACGTTTTTTTGCTGAAATAGTGGCTTATTTTTATCTTCGCTTTTTATGTAGATGCCCCAGATAGATAATCATCTATGCGATTATTGTGAACGCAAAAACAGCGTTCTCAAGCGTCTGGATGTATAAATATCTATGCATGAACACTCTATAATTTCTTTAATTTCTTAATAAACATTGGCGCAAATTCATAGTCAGATAGAGCCGACGATAAAAGAATTTATTCACCTACATAATCTAAAATATACCTTTTGCTATTAATAGTCACTTATAGCCGGCTCGAAATTTAAAACTACCCAAACGTCATTTTAAATAATTAGAGCCGGCTATAAATTTCTCATATAATATTTTGACGTTTGGGTTTGTTCGTTCAAATCACTTTACAAAAACATATGAAAGTCGATACTAACTAATACACAGGCAAAAATGTGTTTATGAATAACGAAAAGTTATAGCCGGCTTTTTTATTTATAGCCGGCTGTAACTATAGTCGGCTATAGGCACTGACTATGAATTTGCGCCATTTAATTACTATGAAAAGTTTGTTTTATTGATATATTTCGTTCTCTAGCTAATTTTGAAAGCAAAGCTTATATGTTTTTGACCGATCGCCATTTCATTTTTAATGCATTTTTATTTATGAATTCAATAATTCAATAAAATGCTAGACAAAAGTGCTTAAAACTAGCTTAACTAACTTAACTATCTTACTCTAACTTACTGACCCCACACGGGCACTCTAAGCTAAACTTAATACTTATACTATGTCTTTCGACGTTACCTAACTTATACTATTGAATTTAAATTTTCTTTAACTATCTTTGACCGACCGCCATTACCCCCAACGTGCGGGAAATGGCGGTCAACGAGAGGTTTTAAATATGTATGAAAATATGCCAAATGCAAAGAATCTAAACAATTTATACCTCAGAGACATAAAGTGAACTAAAATAGTTATGAAAGTCCAGTCTTTTTTGCGCCAAGTCCTTTAGCTAAAGAATTATTTCGATTCCCGCTTAAGTGACCGCCATTCCCCCATCTTACCCTAAGATAAGTTGTTGCTGTCTTTCAGGTGGTTGTTCTAGAATCGAGAGGATGTTCCTCACCCCAAGATGAGTGAATTGACTGAAGAGCAGCGTTGTGCTGAAGTACTCAATTGGGAAATTCGGCTCAAGTATTTCTGATTTGGCTCAATGCTCCGAGCCACAGAAAAATGGCTCACATTTGGCTCATTTGGCTCAAAACTTTATTCTCTTTAAAAAAATATTAAAAAGTAATAAAAACGAAATCAGGAAATAAGAATTCTTCTATATAACATTGAGACAAATCATCACAACCGCTTGAAATATGAAGTACTAGTACACTCACTTATGAGTTTTAAAGAGCCTTCTCGGTTTTCAATGTTTGTTATTGTTGATTTTCGATTTTTTTCGAATTCAACCATTTGTAAAATCCCTGTAAAATTTTTCAAATCACATACATTTTTAATTTTTTTGTTGTTTAACGCGTTAGTTTACCTTTTCATAATTTTTTTGTCTTTGAGAGAATTTCACAACCCACTCTTCGAAATTTAGTACTTTACTACACACTTTTATTAAAAACAGAAACACACAAAGTTTTATTTATACTTTTTATTATAAGCCGATCTACAATATTCTACAATATGTATCTACAATATTTGCTTAAGAACTAAGTTACTAACTAGACCAACGCAGGGACGTGGCGTGATGTTCTAAGCAGGGTGTTCTACTTTTTTTTTGTTGAATAATAACGTACATATGTATATACTCAGTTTTCTCCAGGACCACGACGAGGATGTTAAGTAAATAAGGCCAACAAAATAATTTATTAAGAACGGGGCAACCACACAACCAAAATTTTCTTTCATATTTAGGAATCTAAATATGTCTAGTAAAAGCTTTACTAGGTAAACTTTACAAATCAAATCCGGAAGAGACGGTGTTGGCCTTCCAAAACTAATTATTTCCAGTCATACTTCCGAATTTAATTGAGAAAATGGTTTCTTCAATAAATTTTCAATAGCGCATCGACAGGTCGTTTTTCTCTTATACGATTTGGCTTAAAAGAACGACATGCATATCTAACTATTGCCAAAATGCGATTGATCAATCAACATGTTTCCGCAATATGTTTTCAATGCAAATATTTGAAAAAAAAAACACGCCTATTGTTGTGTTGCTTTTTGCTTTCGCTTCAGTCGATTATGTTCTACAAATATAGAGCACATCGAAATCGAACAAATAACTAATATCAGGAGAAGAGAATCGAACAAAATTCAACCAAACAAACGTTAACATGCGAAATAAAACAGAATATGAAAACCAACAAAATACCCACAGGCCACAGCTAACATCTTCCTCGCTGAAGAAAAGGGTAGAAAATGTATTGTATCGAGCCTGCCTGCGTGCGCAGTTTGCTGGGGAACTCGAATTGATGCGAAACAAAACAGAATATGAGAAGCAACATAATACCCACAGCTAACATCTTCATCGCTAAAGAAAATGTGTTGTATCGAGCCCGGGTGCGCAGTTTGCTGGAGAACCCAAATTCATGTTATTGTACAGACGATTGTTGGGACTTTGAATCTGGTAGAACGTTTTTTTTATATGGATATTTCCTTTGGGTTGGTGCGCTAATAAGTGGAGAACAACCGGGCGAGTCGACGTCGAACTGAATTTAATAAAAAGTTGGTTTGGATAGGTTGCTGGATAGAGGTTTGAAAGTATGTATGTATGACGGCGCGCACCGTTCAATTTACTTACGAAAAGAGGAGAACATTTTGTTCAACGTCAATTTGTGTTGAATGGTTTATATACATTTTGGTATTGCGATTTTGACTGCGGTGTTTGGTTTGGTTGATTTGGCTATGGACGGTGCGGCACAACAGAGTGAACAAAAGTGGATGTTAAAGCATTATTTTTAATTAAGTATTTTTGAATTGTAACTCAATTAGATATTGTTAGCGCATGTATATAAACAAATAAATTTCTCATAAAGATGGATTTCGTTGGGGTGTGCGGAGAACACCTGCGCACCTTAGAATAAACGTCACTGGACCAACGATAAGTATTATACTTACCATATAAGCTTACGCTCTAATTCGTGCTCTCTAGCTTTATCTTCTTGAGAAGATAATGTTGGAGAGAGAATTCAATTTAAGTGAACTCATTTGCACACTAAGCAAGCACTTTGTATGACTTATGTAAGTCTTTCAGATCATCTGATTAGTTTTTACCTGTATTAATTTCCTTTCGTATTAGGTCTTCTTTGACTATTTATACCAGTTTAATGACTAAAGGAAGGAGTTGCGCTAGATTTAATTTGTTGATACCAATCTAAAGGGGAAAAAAAACGGACTTATCCATTAAAAATGCCATTTTTTGGCTTAAGTCCTGATACCAAAGATATCTTTTCTAGGTTAATGGCAGCTAAGTTTAACGAATTGATTGACGATGTACAGAGAAGGTCTTATTGCCTACAGGTGGAATCAAACTCAACTCGCCGTTCGGAGTCGGCAGGAACTGTAAGTCTGTTTCATTCGCACCCACAAATGGTTGCGAGATGTAGCCCCTGGTTCACCCCGAACTGTAGCGATATCTAAAGAAAGAAAGAGGGCGTGGCCAGGAGTGTCATCAAATTGCATACTTCATACATACCTCCTAGGTCGCGGAGCTTTAAAAATAAAAACAAATGTACGAATATCCTATTACGAGTACCTACAACTCCATGCCGTGATAATGTCGCAGGCGATCAGGCCATAATGATTTTCCGCAGAATTTAACTTAGCTAAGCATACCTGCATAGTAATGTCTACACATCGACTATAAGTTAGTCAGTAGTTAGAAACTGTCAGGAAATCGGGACACTTCAAACGGTAATAACGTAGACTTAGCCATAAAGATAACTTGCAAGTTGCAACCCATTAACTATAAAGAGCGAGAAGCTTTTTACTACGAAAAAAGTTTATTTGCGCCCAGCCGAGCCGCTTCACAGCTTTGCTCTGAATCGTTTAAGTTCACCTGAGTCATTCGACTCCGACTATTTGTGGGACGACGAGATACAGTCGAAATCGTAAAGCGTCGAATATAAGCCTGAGCGCTCAGTAGTTTCAAATTGTCGGTTCAGTTAGTGGCGCGCATACCATCGGACAAGGTGAACGAAGCGAACGAATTGAAAGTTAACAATTATTCCGCAAAATCTCTTCTGCATTATAAATTGGTTTTTGGAACCGAAACCGAAAATACTGGTTTCTCAACCACTCCACACACAGTGCCCGATTACGCTGTGTGAACAGATTGCGCTGCTCAAAGTGAGGTAAAAAAGATACTATGTGCAATCGTTGTTAGATACTTAACACTTGCACCGTACCACCATCGCCGCGACGTCTAAATTTATCATTTCGCGTACACAAAAAAAAAGTAAAAAAAAGTAATAACTATACAAAAAAGTATTTCACAGAAAAAAAACATAAGAAACCAAAAGAAGTTCAAATAAAAACAGTTTTGTGCTAATATTACATAAAAAAAGAAGTCGGGTAATCAAAAATAAAATTCGACCTACATAATTGCCAAACTAATTAAGCAGACTTGACATTACAATGGTATATGCATACATACATACATAATGTAGTAGCTACATTATTGTGGAAGATTATTTAACATTTTAACAGTTTTTCTTGTTTTTCCTCCTAATAAACATTACGACGGAACCAAGGCGGATAGAGCCATTACTTCTGGAGTGTTAACGAGTACTTTCTGCTGTTTTGCAAATGTAAAATGCAGACAATCAGAAAATATGTTTTTTATTTTACAGTACCTAGTGCAACAAAGAGTGGATAATTATACATTTCAAAACTAACTTTTTTTTTTGTAATTTACGCAATCGATTCGGTGTTAGTTTTCGTATTTCGTAGTCTTGCAACTAGAGTAATTAAAAGTACATAAATGATGTTTGCTGGCGGTATCCTAACTAGTATCAATAGTCTTTTTGGTGTGATGTTTGATATGCATAAATATGGTGTATTATGTAAACAATGTTAATGATCATGTTAACCGTTTATGTAAAAAAAAAAAGTTAAATAGTTAATAGTTTGCACTGTGTTGAAATACCCTACTCTCTGTTAGATGGGGACATACATCACATATCGAGAGAGCACAAGAAAAAGAAACGGCTGTGAAGAAAACAATTAAATAATTGTTGTGCAATTAATAACTACGGCTTAAATATTCATTGATTGGATTACGTCAAATCGCAAGTTATTGTATTGTTAAATTATACACATCTGTACTTAATTATTGACTGTTATTATTCAGAACAATTATTTATTTTTTTTAATCGACCTTAATAAATAAATATAGCTTTTTAAATAGTTTCTATTTGACATATTTAACCTTAGTGGTATTTAGTAAGCCTGCACACCTGCTTTAGCTCTCACTGGAAGCGTGCCATTTCCAAGAGAAATTTATATTTAATCATGAAAGAACTAAACTTCAATGTGTGCAGTGAATGCCCAAATAGACCGTTGACGGTATAGTTCCTACACCATGTGTATTTGGAAAGTACTTTATCTTTGCTTTTAAGTTTTTCATTCTTTCAATTTGCTTATAAAATTGGCCAACTCATTATCAATATTGAAAGAAAGAAGAAAAATATAAAATAGAATTTTAACAAATATTTTTAAACGAGGAATGAATACAGTAGAAGACGGTTATAACAATACTTGATATCACGATGAGGGGGGGCAAATTAAAAATTAAATGCAAAAGTAATATATACCCAGTATAATTAATAAATATATATATATATATGTATATAAGATTATTTTAAAGTTATAATTTTTTTTTTTAAGTATTTTGAAGATTCAGAAACTTGATTTCTCTTACATTTCATTATCTCCTCGATGTTAGGTGTCAACGATGTTTTATTAATTTCCAAAATATTTTTCTTAATCTTCATTGCTGAAAACATCTGTTCACACACATATATGAACTTACAAACATGCATGATATGGGGGCATTATTAAGTCGAGATAGTTGTCTTGATTTTTAAAATACTTTGCATGAAATGTCGACTTAATTGAATCTGTTTTTTTAAAGCAGCATCACACTGCAAATCTATTAGTTCCATTACAAACATCGAATGCAAGAAGTCTTAATGTACTGCACACGCGAAAATCCGCAAAAGGCATAGCACAAATTCCGCAATAAGATCAAGCAAACGCTTAGAAAAATCTGCTTATTATCAGCATTGTACAATGTACATGCCGATAAAACGAATGGTTTGGAAATGCCCAAATTTTTATTCTTGCATTTGTAACTCTCACAACCTTAATTTAATTTCAATAGCTTGAACACTAGAGTATAGTTGCGTAACGATAATATTTTTTTCTTTAAGTTTAACGTTCCAATTATTCACCTGTTACGTCATATCTACTAAGAACATACAGTCAAGCCACCATTCGTCACAGTGTTCTATCGGCTTACTTTTTTGAGCCATAAACGTAAGAATAAGTTTACGCAATTCGAAAACACGCATTGATCCATGACTAAGCCACCGAACTTCTGTAATACAGCTCGTTATTTCCATCCTTTTTCTAAATATGTATCTTCATATATGTAGACAATTATTAAGTTTCATGTAGCGGCTGCAGTGGCCAGTTCATGTATGTTCTTAAATGTCTACATCTACCTCTTTTTGATCCCTATTATTGTGAATAAAAAACAAAATAGTTTTGAAAATATGTTCCTCTAACGACCCAAGAAACACAATGTTTTTTGTTTAAATCAAATGGTGCGTGGAGATAGTTCTTAAGCTGGTGTAAGAGTTTATTGCACCGGATATAAAGATGAACCAGTTTATATCGATGAAATTCTAAGGTCCCTTTGACATGGTTATAACCGATTTCTACTGTACGCCGTACATTTTAGAATTTTCTGATCGCAGTGCTACTTGTACTTAATATTCCGTTCATGTACCGTCTTTGTGATTGAAACTCTTTACAAAAATCTGTACATACATACATTTTTACCTGTCTTATATACGCATTGCTAATCAAGAGCTGTGCATACTCGTATAGTGAATAACAAATCAGAAATATATGTAAATAACAAACACTAGTGAGCAACCATTAAGGTGTGAGCGTCACAGGGTTCTTTAAACTCAAGATTATCTTTGAAGTAGCACAGCTTGTGTGCTAGTCAAATATTGCAAAAGATTGACTGTTGATATGTCAGTTTCTCAATTGCTTCAGAGTCTGCAACATTAAATTTCTATTTAACTTTTCAAATACTATTTGGACACATCTGTGTACATACTTGTACATGTATGTTCATACATGTGGAACAGACAAGATTTTTAATAAATAGACCAATCAGTAAAATCTCATAGTTATCTAAGCTATTTAAAAGAATTGACAATTTGCAAGTTATGAATGTATGTGCTTTGAGCTTTCACTCTTTCTAACAAAATTGGGTCTCAATAGCAATATTACTTATTACGATCTTGCTTTTGAATACTTACTTTGAAGTCACTTAATTCTTATTAACAACTAGTTGGCCCGGGGGCAGACGTTGTCCTGCCCTTTCCTGTATGTTGCGCGATGAGTTACATACATATGTATGTTGTGAATATGAGCCATTTTAGTCAAACATAGAATTTGCTACAAAACTTGACTACAGCGCCACCTATCGGGTCAAGATTTTGTAGTTTTCTCTCTTAGCACCAAACCAATATATGCTCTGAGTATGAGTCTATTTGGTCAATAAATATAGAATTTGTTAATAGCTTGACTTCAGCGCCACCTTTAGAATTTTTCTTTCCGTTAGAACCTCATTCAGACTATAACGAACATTCGGAAAAAAAATGACCCAAATCGGTCTAGCCGTTCCCCAGTTATGCGGTTACCAATGATCATCACTTCATTTTAATTATATAGATCAGAATATGCTCTGCACCGTCGCGTCGCTGATATTATGATTACTGAATACTGGCTTAGTAGCAAATTTGAAGTTCATATTCGGGAACGTACCATATGGTCAAACGCGGACATACCATAGACCCAAAAAATCTACACGGCTTCTGGTGTTGGGGCTGGGATCTTTGGGCCAAACACTAAAATCTCTGTATCTCTGTATTGGAATATTCCCAAGCGAAACGTGTTTTAAGCTGATGTACATGCCATTGAAATCTGAGCCTTGATACATTTTCAAAGAGGCATCAACGGCACTAAAATAAATGTCTTCTCAGACAGCCAAGCTGCACTTAATGATTTGAGCTCCTACTCTTTGAACTCAAACCTAGTTCAATGCTCTCCAATCCCTAGCCACTCACAGCAAAGTCAAACTTCGGTGGATGCCTGGCCACAGAAGCATTGAAGGAAATGAGATTGCGAATGAACTGGCTCGTTCAGGTTGAACTGCTAAATTCTTAGGCCCGGAACCCTTTTGTGGCATGAACTGGGCAACAACTTCAGCCTTAATTAGCAAATAGGAACATGATCTTCGGCTCTCTCGGGGCTCAGACAGTCCAAACTGTTAATTATGCCTTATACCTTTTACAGGGAATTTCTCAACTACAATAAAAAGGATATAAGGTGTTTAACAAGCTTCCTCTGCGGCCATTGCCAAGTACGATGCCACGTAAACAAGTTAGCCTTTTCTAGCGAGACCGAATGCCGACTGGGTTTAGAGGAGGTCGAGACGGACGAACACATCCTTTGTGAATGCCCGGCACGTTTTAGGGTCAGACGGCATAAAGAATTTCTCTCAGAAAGATGGTTTGCCTCTTAGACCAATTAGAACTCCTACGATACAATAGATGTTTTATGTTGCAGTATCAGCCTTTAGCCAGGATCATTCTTTAATAAAACAAAATATATGTACCTACATTGAAGTAGGTGAACTATTAATTATATAGTTCGTGTTTAATTGGTCTTAAAACTGCAAGAAAACTCGTCGCATTATTTGCAATTTCCACTTGAATGTGGATATCGCCTGCGCTGCATTCATACACAAAATCTTGAATGCAGTGTTGTGAGACTACACAGGTGAATAATTTCTCCCTGATAGCCGCTGAGCCGATAAATGAGCTCCTTAACGAAATATAAGAATAGCTGAAGAAGTTTGCCTAAATAAGGCATTTTTTAGTATTCCACTGGTCCTGGGTAAGTTCTTGGAAGTAATTGCGAGTAGAAAATGAATGGAACATATTCTCCTCATAAGAGGTACCTAATAATATGTTATTCTTTCGGCGCAAGTCTTTGAAGCACTTTCGTTATTCATATCCACTATTGGTATTTTTATTGTAGGTGTTCATTTTTTTTATTTGAAACGGCTTTTTCTGAATACTACTGGCTTTTTCGTAGTTTCTATTTATTAATTTTATTAGTTGCTTGTTGGCGTTTCATAAAATAAATTTTGTCGATCTGAAATCCAGCTCATCTACCCGGGGCTGAGATCATGTGTAGTTGACGGCATAATTCACATACAGTGTTGTGCAAAACAAAAGACACAAACTCAGCAAAAGCATTTAGAAGCGACTTTGTTACCATTTTATTTATTTCAAAAACAAAAATTTTTGGTTTTCAAAGCACTAGATTTTATTTATATACATACTTTTAACAAAATAATAATTCATTAAAAAAAACAAGACATCACAATATGCCTGCGCAACATTTTCAGTGCATACATAGGTGTACTGTCCCTTATTTTTAATAACCTCGGCACGTCTGCTGGACATGGATGATATCAAATTATTATTAATTAAGCTTAGGGGTAAGTTTTCCCACTCCTCTTTTAACTTTTTCAGCAGCTCCAGAAATAGATTTTCAATGGATTCAAGTTTGGTGATTATGCTGGCCAATCAAGAACTTGAATCCCATTGTTTTCTAACCATTCCTTTACCAGCTTCGATGTGTGTTTCGGGTCGTTGTCGTATAGAATCGAAGTAGCATATTCCATTCGAGGCATTATCTGTGTTTCTAAACTATTTTTGTAAATAAAGCGGTACATCCCTTCAATTTCATGGAAAGGATCAGGTCTCTGTGCTGAGAAAATATGTCCTCCATGCTTTGCTGTAATTTTCCAATTTCGTGGGTTCACTCGCTCTCCTTTGTGATGGCTTAATGTGGTCATGCCATCGGTGTTAATCAAATTACATTTTGATTCGTCACTAAAAAAACACGGTTTTCCAATTTTGAAAAGATCAATTAATATGAGTTTTTGCAAACTTTAGCCTACAAATTAAAAAAAAAAATGTATCTTTATTTTTATTTATTCTTTTTATTAATTGCTTTGTTGGCATTTCATAAAATTAATCTTGTCGATTTCAAATCCTTTACTTTTTACTTCGTTTACTTTTTGTTCTCCTAATTCGCGTTGAAAGATTGCCGCATATCTTCAAATAGGATAGTTAAACAGCATCAGTCTGATAAGTAGTCTGACCCAGTAAGAAATGTTTAAAATGTTTTAAAGATCAATTTAAGTTGTAAATAAAAATGGAAAATCTTATACAGGGTGACCCAGAAGTCATTTTCTACGTACATATATCTAGAATAACTTTTGTACAAAAAGATAAGAACTAATAAAACAAATTACAAATAAAAGTTTATATTATGGATATTCTTTACATTATGTATGGTTATGGAAACTCATATCGGTTAAGTGGCCACCATTAAAATGCATGCACTCATGGGCTCTTTTGATGGCACTTTCCATGACTTTTTGAAGCGTTGCCTGCGTGGGTCACCAGGATTGAGCTGTTGGACCAACTGGATCTTGTAAGGGTATAGGTGCAGATCTTTCCTCAAAATCCGATGAATCGTGCTACGCGGTATGCCTAACTGTGTTTAACGTCATCGTGTCGATGTTTCAGGATCGGTTGCAACACTTTCCCTAATGGCCTGGATGTTTTCGATCGATCGTCCAAAACGAGGCCTGCCCGTACGCCTCAAATTTGGCCACCAATAGCAAGAACATTTCTAATGCACTTTGAGTTCAAATTATTGACGGGCTATTTTCAAAAAATAATTTAACAATTTTTGTTCGCTGTGCGATCGTGTAGTGCTCCATCCTAAATCAGCCTTATGTCTGAAACGAAAAAAAAAAAACTCAGGAATACATACATATGTATGTACATATCTATAAATAAAAGAGTTATTAATTTTTCACATAGGAAAGAGACTTTTGGTCCACCCTGTACAACATCGGAAAACTACTTTTTAGTAATTACACAATTACACACCTACACTAATTACTCATAAAGTTTAAAATATTCATCTCACTAAAATCAAGTTTTAAATTAAAAACTCACTTTCTTTAACTGCAATTACAGAATCAATTAACTGTTTCTATTCTACTATACTAGGAAAAAAACTGTGCCTGATTTGTGTCCATTGTTTATTTCGAAACATGAAGCAAGTACAAATTTAGATTAAATATTACAAAAAAAAAATATAATTGGATTTGCTGGTCCATCATGCTCATATATTTAGATATGATTGCATCAGCAAAACTAGCAATTGAAACTGTCAGTGATTGTCAAGGAAGTGTTAACACTGTTATTCGTGAGCGGGCTGCTTGCTTGAATCACGCAATTTAGTTGAACGTTTATTTCGTTGACAGAAATAATTAGAATACAAGTAAACTTCAATTAATTATTTACCTGTCGAAAGAACGTGTGCAATAATATTTTTCTAATTTGCTAATCACAGAAAATAAAACTGGTTGTAGTTAACTTTTATTTCAAATAAAGTACATATGTGCATATTTAAACGATTCCTACAATTTTTAATACTATTAAATACGTTTAATCTAGTACATATGTATGTATGAATGTACATTGTAACAAAACAAAGACAAGTTAAATATTTGTTTGACAAAGTACATAGTAGATATGTAATGTATGTACATATGTGTGTATGTATGTACATTAAATTTCACACCTAGGTATCATACATGTGTACGTTAAACTGTTCAATATCTGTCCGCCTGTAACACAGCTCTCATTCACAGTCGTTTAACCAATTTAATGTACTATAATTAAATATTTTATTTCAATCGTAACAGCATAATGCTGTCGTCTATAGAAACTTGGACTTATTTATCAACCAAATTAGATTGTCGGCATTTTCAATCATTTTCATACGTTAAGGTTGGTATAATGCATACTTGTTCATCTGGAAATTGTTAAATCGTTAATAAAAATGCGAAAACAAATAACTTCGCCTTAAGTCCGTCTTCGAAAAATGATTTGGGAACATCATAATCATAACAAAACGCTGAAATATGTATGTGTCAACACCCCAATAGTCTTTGATGGCATGTCCATAAAGTTAGCCTGTTTCTTCCCTAACGTCAAATGAATTACGCATGCCAGATTAGAAATAGTATCTACTTATCAAGATAACATTAATTATACTGATATTGAGATAAGGTCCATCTTAATATAAGATCAAGAATTAGAAAATAATCTATTAGGTACCTATACCTACTATTTCTCGCTGAATTTCTAGGACCATCAGAGATCAGACTGCTGAATATTCTGACACTTGTTCGAATCTGAGAAAACAACAAAATACTCAACTGTCAAACTTCTTCTATTCGCCAATTAACTCAATCTTTGTGTCTAGTTTCGCACATCGTCGGAGGTCCAGTTTAATTAATCGCATTGTACCTTCGTAATGCTCAAAGCCGGAGCATTAGTTTCCATTTGTTATATGTACAATTGTACATCCAAGAGCATTTGTATTGTATTGTATTTGGAAGGGGGTTATCTCATAGAGACAACAAGCACGTAGACCTGTAGGCCCATTGTACTTTGGTGAAGTACCACCCCATTTGCTGAGTTAGCGATTTGTTGCTGAGGGCTGAGCTATACATCGATCTAAATCTGCCCGTCGCTTTCGCAAAGCGAAGCAATAGGGCAAGATTGAGCTCCAGTAGATCAACGTCCCGTAGGACGTAGCTGCCTAGAGTGGCCTTTTTGATTCGAGCAAAGGCCGGACACTCGCTAATGCTCAGCCGTCTCATCTTCTTCCAGGCACATCTCGCAAAGGCCCGAGCTTCTGATTCCAATTTTGTTCAGGTGCTCGTTTAAGGGAGTGAACCCAGGGACCAGTCCTGTGAGGATTTTGAGGTCATTTTTACTAAGGTGTAACAGAAACTTAGTTCTGTTTGCCCTGGGCGCGTCTACTAACATTTTGGCCTGTCAGCATGACCTAAGTTCGTACCAATGGTTATAGTGCTGTAGTCGCAGCAGTTCAAGAAGCTTGTTTTTAGCATAAGCTGAACTGGAGCCAATAACAGGCTGAAGACCGATAAAAGGTGATCCAGCTCTAGCCAGAGCGTCTACTTTATCGTTTCCCGGGATGGCAGAATGCCCCGGGACCCAGACCAGTGTGATTTCTCTTTTTAAGTGCAATGTGCGCTGTACAAGCGATAGCATACACCTCTGCCTGAAAGACAGTTGTAAATCTACCCAGTGGAATAGATTGCTCAATGTGGCATTCTTCTGAGTAGACACCTGTTTCGGAGAGCTCATCCATTAAGGACCCGTCCGTATAGAAGGCTATACTTACTGATGGGAAACCAGACCAACCTCCGCTGTTCCATTCAGAGCGATCTGGAGGGAAACATTGGAACTTTCGCCCGAAATTGTATTTGGAGCTTGTGGTGTCCAGAGCTCCCCCCATCCAAGAGCATAATCATTCGCATTCGCCTTTGTCCATGAGGCTTTTTGTCTTCTTAGCCGAACGAAACAGTCACCCCAATTATTCTGAAAGTCGTATTTGTGAGTCGTATACGAGCATAACTGTATTTTGTAATGTATTTGCTATAACAAAATGCGACTATACTCGTATACGACTCTGAAATATGTTTTTCAGAATTGGGGTGAGTGATTGACAATCCAATTATGCGCTAGTGTCGTTGTCACAATTTATAGCGGATCTAATAACATACCTCAAATTTGCATCTGTCTATTGTGACGTTCTGATCACGTCGTTGGTGTTGTGTGTCAATTCTTATCGACAGCATAGTCTGTCTCTGCTCCGTTTACCGTTAGTCCCATTTTAACCGCCTCTGTCGCAACGTTTAAAATCATATGTAGCTATGTACTCGTATGTCCATTGTTGCATATTTAACACAAAAATGTATAATGCACCAATTAAATTGGACACAATTATAATTGTCATCTAGAATACGTGTTTCTTTTTATTGGTACAATGGTAATATTTGCAATCAATACAAATGCGATGCAATACATTAAAAAATCCAAACAAACGGTAAAAATACTCGAATAATTTAAAAATCATGACGTAATATTTGCATTTTATTTTGTGTGTCAATGTGAACATATACATTTACTCTGCGAAGACTCTGGTCGTTCCAACTTAAGCCATTTTCCCCCATAATCAGTCGATGTGAGCCACTGCGAGATGCGTTCATTAACGAGCAAGAAATTTTTTGTGTCTACACAGATATTGATTAAGTTTGGTCGGTCGAGCAGATGCTTTGGGAGTATTGGCCCAGCGAGTGACAACATTCAAAGCGAAATTATGATGACAAAATAGTCGATTACAGCGGTGCGTTTTAAACAAAATTAACTCGGCTACTCAAGGTCGACTTTCTTTTCCTACGACCTTGAGGTGGTATTCTTTGCATAAGCATGCTAATGCGTTGTGCGATATGGGTACCAGAGGATAGGTATCGACCTAGTTTATAACTGCGTGTGTGTGGTTAAAACAGGTTAAAAGGCCCGAGATGCACGAAAGAAATGTTAATATTACGGTATCTATGAAGCATCATGACGTGTTATCTACTATTGGATAAACTCTTGCTTAACTATGGGTTTTTTATTAAAATTTCTTACCAATAGAAGATAAGTGGCATAAGGATTTTAAACATGTGTCATCTTGGGCAATGATGATATGGAAAACCTTAAAAACAAAATATTACCATGCGCCAATGAGTATTTAAAGTCGGATCAATCAATGCCGACCACTAAGTGCAACCCACATGCCATTTGGCCAGGAAATTAATAACACGTTTATTGTTTGCATTTACTTAGAATATACATCAATTTTTTGTTAGTACATAATAAACGTTAAATGTATCTAATTGACAGTGCATTGACATTTTTGATTATTATGTGACATTTGCCTCGCGTTCTGTGCTTTGAGTTAAACTTTTAACTGTGTTCCCCCCGAGACCCTCTGACATATTATGTACTAGCTGTCCCACCCGACTTCGCCCGTGTCTAAGAAATATAGTGTTACTTACATACAGTACATACATACATTGTCATTTAGTTCGAAGAATCATAGACGGTGCGAACGCACCCCAAGGTTTGCAATCTACCAATATATACAATCCACAAGCCTGGATTGTAAGTATTTGTAGTTTGAATAAGTGACATTTCGCAAGAAAGTGGCATTTGTTAGAGTGTTTTTATTTTTGCATTAATTTAAATAATATTGCGCATAAATTAATTTAAAAAGCACCCTTTAATAGGCACAGGATGTTAATGAACTGGAAAACGAAGTTTTACTTCATTGTGTGCATTAGTTTTTGTGTTTATCGAATCGTAAGATTGACAGGTAAGAGCGTCACATTGAGATTTATATATTAGTATGAGTATATGATTACCAGAAGGGTTGATTTTTGTATTTTTTGATGCAAATTGAATCAGTTGCGGAAATTTGCGGATTTAGATTTAATTGAGCTATAAGTGACCATACCTCTTATTATTTTTATTTCAGGTGCTATCACTAAATGCTCTTTTACTAGAATGTTTGTGCTTACATATTTGTTATCTGCTTCCGAAAGTGAAGAGAACAAATCCTGTTCCATACTAGATGAATTTCTCGAATCTTTCAATGAAGTTCCAATTATAAATTCCAAAGAATTAAAGAATAGGGCGGAGTATATTTGTAAAAAATCGTCCGTAGAGGTAGAACTGCAAAGTGTACTTGACCATACAGCCAGACGTATGCTTGAGTATAAAAAATCTAATCTGCAAACTTTTTCGCCTGATTTTTCTAATAGCCTGCATTAAATCTGATGGAGTACCGAATGATTCATGTGACTAAATTGATTTTATACCAGGAAAACTGTAAGTCCCAGGTAAAAACTTTGTATGGTGAATTTGTAGGTGACGCTATGGCGCACGAAAATAATGTTAAAAAAAAACTAGAAGCACACTTCCCGAAATAAATGCGATTTTTACAAAAAATTGGTAAAATAAAAATTTCAAAAAGGCTGTGTTTGAAGACCAATATCTCGAAAATGAAAGTACGCATGGTACTATTTTTTACCTGTGATAGGCACTAATCAATTGTCTATGAAGTGAGCCTACCTTGGTTGCTCTAAGTTTAATACACTAGAAATTATAATTGAATAACTGTTGGTACCTACTTCTCTGAAGGAACTTTTTTAAGCACCCTGTAGCTCAATGGGTGTTGAAGATAGACTCCCCCTCTTGTACGATTTTTTTTCATATCATGAATCAAGAATCAGATCCCAAAATGTCTGTATCCCAAACCGGACCACTCTGTATTTGGTGTGTAAAATAACGATATTACATTTAACAGCTAAGTGCTTTAAATCCATGAGCAAAAGTCATACGGATAAGTCTCCAGGTTTACGTATGGCAAAATGTTAATAAATTAATCAATTCAATATAGTTTATTTTTCATTTATTAATTATTATTTATTTATCTATTATTTTTATTAACAAAAAAGTTACAATATTAGGCGTGTTTTTTTTTAAATCTATATAGGCTTAGCGGAAAATGAGAAAAAAAATGCTGAACAATGACTTGGCAGGACTATGCTAATTGACGTTTTACAGTTTCACAATTCATTGAAAGTAAGGCCGGTAGTTATCAAGCGCTCAATAATAAGTTGGTGGATAGAATTTTATTTCGTCAAATCTAGTTCAATTAAATAGTAAAATAAGGAACATGTTCACTTAATTCATTATAATTTTCTTTTCCTTTTCGGATAAATTCGTATTTCTTTCTTTTCTACCCATTTTAAAATGAACAGAAATAAAATGAATTTGAAATGACAGCAGAGTTCGGTTGATAGCTACCGGCCTTCATATTTCTCGCTCACTTTCATGTCATATTTGACATTTCGATAGAAATTTCGATAACTATCGACGAAAAACAGTTTGGTAGCACATATTTCTATCCAGGCTAAGCACCTAAGACTGGATAATTATCCAGGTTTCGTAAGCCTATATAGGCTTAGTGGTTAGTGTAGTGAACATGGAAAACAAATTCTAAGCCTATATAGTTTTGAAAAAAAACACGCCTATTGTATGTTACCTGCGAAGCTTAAGGCTTATCTGCAGGTGATTGAAATTCAAATTCACATAATATTTGGAAGTCAAACGTTCATATGTATGTACATAATTATGTAGTTGTTAATTTTCTATTAGTTTGTTTGTTATAATTTCTATGTGATGAAAGGATAAAATGTTTTGAACTAATTTGTAAATTGACATAATTATTAATAGAAAGAGAATAAGTTTTTTTACTTTTTCATAATTGTTGGAAAATTATGCTCGAGTCGTCGTTTTCAAAAGTTGTTGAATACTGCTGGTATTTTGAAAAGTTGTTGAGCTCGCCTTCGTATATTCTGTTTGTGATTGATTGGCTGCTGAAAACGGAAGTCATCATAATACTCTACAATTGTTGTCATGTTGTACACGCTTCTGACATCTAAAACTTGAAAATTATAATTTGTATTGTTGATAATTTTTACCAAGCGTCGTTGTAGACAGTGTATTTTATTCAGATGCGTTTAAGATGCATTGCCCCATGCTAAAATTCCGTATCTTATTCTTGATTCAGCGAGTAAAAAGTATTTAATATATTATTTTTTTTAATATAATTCTTGAGGTAAACCATCGCATAAGCAACACTCTTTAGCTGCATCCATAAACATTGCATTTGCTCGTTCCATATAAGATGATCGTCAATGAATATACCTAGATATTTTACGGACTTAACCCATCTCAGCGATCTTTTTTGAGATCGATGCAAACACAATTTTTTTTTTATGTAGTGGCTGAAATGAAACACTAAACTAGAGTCATTATATTGGTCTACGGTTATCATTTCGTTCATGAAGCGGTTTTGATTGCCGAGTACTTAGTGGGTGTTAAGACGATCTCCGTATTTCTTTTTATAAAAAAGTGAATATACTTATATAAGGTAACAGGCAATTTTTTCGCATATTTTACTTCTCGAATACCTAAAATGAGCTCCCAAATGAGACCTTGCTGAATTTTCTCTGCATTATTGTTATCGCCATTTCCAGGCCGTTATGGTTGTCCATGGTAGCAATATCATCTGCGTATGCAAATACCGTAGATTCTTTTAACACGCGAATAAACAATAATGGACATATCTTCGAACCTTGTGGTACACCGTCTTCGCTGTCTTCGCTGACTGTATCAAGTATCAGATACTTTCACCTTAATTGTTCTACCTGATAGGTAGTCTGTCTTACTTTGTTATTCGAGTTATTACGAGTATAAGCATATCAAAATGTGAGTTATCAAAAGTAGTATTGTTCAGAATATCTAGCATAACTTGCTTCGGTTTGTGGAGATTGTCTTCAGCACATTTTTGCTGGTTATTCTTTTGGTTACCGTGGCTGTGGTGGTTAGTGTGTTGGACTACTACGCATGCTGCTCGGGTTGAATCCCAGCCCGGGTCCAACACCTAAAAAAGTTTTTCACGGTCGCCATCTCTTTTGAATGTCTGACAAGCAATCAAAGAGTATAATTTATCATGAAAAGCTTTTCAACTCACCGTTCGGACTTTCGGAGTCGTCAAAAAGCTGTATGTCCCTTCCATTCGTGGAAAAAATAGCACGCACACACAAATGGTTGCGAGAAGCTAGGCTTGGTTCTGTATAGGACTGCTGACGTCGTATATACACTTTTGGTTGCCCATGTAGCATCTTAGTTGACGTTTCGAATTTATTTTTATTCAAAATGAAAAGTATGTACAGGGAAACCTTGGTAAGTGGGCCATATGCGGTGCAAGAACTATATAGGTGCCCAACTTATAAGGGTGTGTACTTTTTGGAATAAAATGTTCTCTGCTTGAAGTTAATTATAAACTGAAGGAAAATAATTAATGCCATCTCTATATTGCATACGATAAAATAAGAACGACCATTTCGTTATTTTACCGCTATGTCTAGACGTTTTGTTGAGTGGTTAACCGAAATATGGAACCAACTCCATCACATATTACCGTTGTCCAACTTTCGGAGGTTATTTAATATGAGAGATGAGATAAAGTATGCAAATTTGTGGCCAAGTTCCAAGAGAGGCAGGTGGACATTGGACAACATATAAAGGTATTTTGAGGAACATTTGTATGCAATTTTTTTAGTGCAGTTAAATATTGGCAAACATCCTCATGTGGTCAACTTATAAGGGTGTAGCTGGACACAGGTCAGGGACACAGGGACAGGTTTCACTGTATACTTATTTTATGAAATAAAAACAAATTTAAAATTTTTTTTTTTTCAAAGCAAAAGTAAACGGTAATCTATTAAATATTATTTAAGCAAAAGGTTCGTTTTATTACTGCTACGCCGAAGGAAATAGTGCTACCAACTTTTGCAGATATTAATTGAATGATGTCTGTACTACATCTACATATATACATATGTACATATATTATAACGTCATATCACACAGGACTAATAGTTCAATTACTAAGCAGCCTCTGTTTGATAAATAAAGAAACCTAATTTAAATGAAATTATAAGCAATAACTTGCCACAAAAAGTATTACATAAAACTACGAGTATGTATCCATATACATTTGTATATATGTGTAATGATTGCGATACTTAACAAAGTTATCTGTATGCATACATCAGCTGTATATCTGCATTAGCACACAAACATTTTTTGCAGCGATATGACGAAAGATGCAAGGAAAAGGAAGGTAACAATACACGTGTCCAAAATTTAGTCATTCGTTAGCTTCAATTAACTTAGATTGTCTAAAATGTGGGGTTCCCCCCCTCCTTTAACCAAGCCGAAGCCAGTTCATTAAACCTAAATACAAAACGTGAAAGCACATACTCGTACCTACATATGTACATGTATAATATTAGGTCAACATCATTTTGTCAGATGTTAGGTAGCCCGAAACGTTTCTCCTACAACAATTAAAACTCAATTACTGATGTAGAAGTTTTATATTATTATTATTTCATATAATGCCCACGTTTGATTGAATACATTTGTGTCATTAGAGAAGTAGAAAATAATTTTAGTAGAAGAAGATAAAAGGAAAACATACAAAATATATTTTCCGTCACAGCAGTTTACACTTGAAGGTTTCTTCGTATCAAATATACTTATGTACATAAACATATGTATGTTTGTTTGTATGTACATTCCATGATTTGGAATTTGATTTGGTTTTTTTTTGTTTCCACAAATAACGTGGTTTACGAGATGGTACCGAGGTTTGAATCCTATTCAGTGGAACAGAGCCGCAAACAGTTGAGTTGCATATCAATCGCTCCAATGGCTTGGCTTCAGATAATAACACGGAAGTACTCTGCACTGTATGTTCCGATATTTGCAACGTCTGCAATTGTGCCTACTAAGCAACAATCCAACACCGCAAAAACTACTGCTGCAGTGCTGCAGGGTATTAGCCAGTTTGTGAACTCATATTCAGACTATGGTTGTATACGTGTACCTACCTCTTTGCCTCATGCAAACGGGTATTGTGGAGACCGAGACCAAGTTTGGTTAGCGCGTCACGCGGTGGGGCGACGCAATTGTACACGTAAACTTCACTTGCATGTGTGTTCAACTTGATGCATGCTGAAATACGTATTCCGGAAAAATAAGTTATGTACGCATTGTGCATTTATGCAATAACTGACCACCAAAAACTTATTTGTACGGTAACTAGAAGCGTTGGCACATATCACAAGTGCTTGACCTCAATTTTGTAAGAATATGTTTATTCTATTATATATTTTTATATATACTACATACATATGTATATGCTTACAAGTAGGTATGTCTAACTAGCTGGTTGTACCCACTTTGCTGGGTCTTTTAATATGCAATTTAAGGTATGTAAATACTTGTATTTTGTATATACCCTTCCTAAGAGCACTCTCAGTTTTCTGAAAGATAAAAGAAATCGCCTCTCATTCGACTTTCCATTAGGTCTGTTTGGTATCTTTTCTGTGGAATTTTTAACTCGCTCTCAAATATTAAAATAATTTGAAAAGTGGGGGAAAATGCTCTCAGCAGTGGAAAATTCGTAAGCAAAGTAAACAAACACGTTTGCGTAAAACCTCCAAATTTGTTTTTGTTTTCCACTAACAATGCAGATTATGACATTTCACAATTGTCAGAATGGCTGATTTGACAGAATCGATGAAACTACGCGAAGAAAAAGACCGCGCAAGTTTGCGTAAGTTTGTGTACGCTCTTAGTGGAGGGGAAATTTTTTGAACTGTCATTTGGCTCTCTCTTTTACAAATATTTTGGGTTAACAAAAATGAAATTCGTAAGAATCTTACAAATGTGTACGAATTCGTGGGTTACCAAACAGACCTATTAACCCATTCATGCCCATGGTTGCTTTAACGCAACATTGAAAAAATATGTTTTGTTAGAACTAAAAACTTAAAATGTTTGATGCACTTTAAGTTTTACTTCATTTATGGATATCTGAACATTTAAATAATCTTTTTTTTGAGTTCGTTATAGGCTGTTGTTTTTAGTTCGAGAAAAAATATTTTTTCAATGTTGCGTTAACGCAACAATGGGCATAAATGGGTTAGTAGCTTTTATCTAACATTTCGCTGTATTTTTGACCTTTTAAAGCCGTCATTCATTGACAGCTGTCAGGTTAGTAGATTGACACTAAGCAATACCCACCTAACGTTGCACTTGACAATAAATTGAACTTTATTTTGCATTATGATTATGCCATTGCCAAGTCTAACTCTTTGCTGGGCTTTCTAAAGCGTAACAGTAAAGACTTTCGAGATGTACATGACCTTAAAGTTATCTACTGCTCGTTAGTCAGATCTTTTTTAGAATATTCATCCGTTACTTGGGATTCACCAGATTATCCTGCTCATAAGTTTAGATTGGAAGTAGTTCATAGAAACTTCACGAGATGCGCGGTTCATAAATTAAATATGTCCCAATTATGACAGAAGGTGGAAATTAATTGATTTGCAAATCTTAAGTTTAAGACGCAATGCAACTTCTGACATGTTTATTCGCGATATTATTAATTATCATATTATTTCACCAAAATTGGCATTTTTATTAAATATACATTACATATTATGTATATGCTCCCCAAAGGTCTTTTCGGGTTCGAAGATTATTTTTTTCCGAAAGGCATAGAACCATTATGGTACTAATGAGCCTATTTCAAGGTGAATGAGCATATTCGATGAACTATGCAACGAAATTGATTTTTGCTTATCACGAGCAGAATAAATAAAGAAACTGACTTTCGATTAATTTAATAATGTTTATTTGAAGTAGTCTATAAGATTGACGATCGGTAGATGACCCTTAGTCGCACAACATATAACAGTTGTTTAAAGCGATACTGCGAGTATACACTAGAGAATGTAGTGTTTGTTCTGTATGCTCTGTGATGGACAAAACAAAAATAATAAAAAAAATCAGTATAGCTCCAGATCCATTGTGATCGCTGTGATCGTTTGGATGGCCGCGGCTGAGGAGTGTCAAGCTAACCTGAAGTGTTTTTTGATTCATTTTTAACTATTCTAATAGTTTTAAATACTTATTAGCACTTCCACATTTTAAAATTACTTCGAAAATTCTACTCTCTTCATATATTCATACAACGATTTTAAGTAATACAATGAAATTTCCGCCCAAGCCGTTTTGATTGCTGCGATTAGCTATCCATTGCTTTCGTGCTGCCCTGCCCCTTCGTATACTTTAGCACCCCCAAAGGTTTCCAATAATATTCAGATCCGGTGAATATGGTGGCCACGATAACACTTGGATGTTTTCACTCGCAATGCACGTTGTTACGATACGAGAATTATGAATCGAAGCATCATCTTGCTAAAATAACCACTGAAGAGGACCAAAAAGTTCACGGATTTTAGGAGAAGCTAATTGGAGCAAAGTTTTATATGAATTTCCTTAGATTTTATTGGAAACGGAAATCAATTTAAAAGCACCGTTGAATGAAACTGCGCCCCATACTATAACTCTTCTTTGTTTGGATATTTGGAATGATGGCGGATCAAAAAACGTTATTTTTTTCACAGGTCGTGAACATAATAATCGTAGCCGTCTGGCCCATCCGGATTAAATTTATTTTCATCCGAAAAGACAACTTTTCTCCAAACATTTTTTAGTTTCTTTAAATGTGGGGCACTCGAAATTGCACGTCGCGACGCGCGGTTGATTTACTGGCAGTAACCCCAGCTAATTTCCTGATTTTGTTTAATGATAAAGCGGAATTAGAAGCCAATATCAGAATCTGCCGTTAATTTTGAGGAGTTAAAGCTATCACAAATCTTCCCCTGTAGTTGCTGCCATAAGATTCGGGATTTTTATAGTAATTCCGAACACAATGATCACTTCGCCACTCGGAGGGCGTCAACATCAATATTTTCTTTTCTCCGAATTTGTTAAAATATTTTTCTTTCCCATCACCAATCACGGAAAACGCAGTCCTTTTGCAAACTAGTTCATTTTAACTATGCGTCTAATCTCTAATCAAATGAACAACAAAAATGTGCTTGTTCTCAGTTCATTTGCCGAAAAGAGTGTAAAAATACCGTTAGATTGCACGTTCCAAGCATGCATTCATGGGTATTTTTTTGAATGTTGACTACTCTCTCTGATATGTGATAATTTTTTTTTCTTCGATAAAAATAAAAAAATATAGAGATAACAAAATAATTTTTTAAAACAAGCTTTAATAAACTAAAAAGTAAAAAAATAATTTTTTTCCGAATCACCAATATGTGACTATTAATTAAAACTTTGGGCGCTCAGGCACATGACAACACATGCACGATGTGCAACGAGGACGAAGAATCACGCTAGCTGTAGCTGTTTAATCAGAACACTTCATCGTGCATGTGTTGTCTTGTCACATATTGGTGAGTGGTGACTCGGAAAAAAAATTATTTTTTTTACTTTTTAGTTCATTAGAGCTTGTTTTAAAAAATTATTTCTTATATTTATATTTATTTTCTACTTTTTAGTATCTGTTCTTTTTTACAAATTTACGTCGATATGTATATTAGCTTGGATGGGTTGGATATGGGAAAGTTTACTTAGAATGTTTGTGATTCTACTCGCCCTTTCATTTGACACCCATGCACTGGTGGTTGTAAAGGAAAAGGTAATTCGCCATCTTGGGGCGCCCACCATATTGAATTTAGAATGAGGTCACTTAGCTAGTCTAATTCTGCTTGTCAACCCCTTTAAGTTGATACCCATATTAAGGAGGTCGTGGAGATAACGGTAATTCACCATCTTATGGCGTCCGCCATATTAGATTTACAACGTCATAAAATATACTATATTGTTTGAGATTATATTCGTCAAACCCTTTTATTTGATATCCATGTCATGCGGGTTGTGAAGAAAAAAGTAATACGCCATCTTATGGCATCCACAATATTGAATTTCGAATCTCGTCACTTAGCTAATCGTATTCTACTTGTCAGACCCTTTCATTTGATACCCATACTTAGGAGGTCGTGAAGATAGTGGTAATCCATCAACTTTGGGCGTCCGCCATATTAGATTTACAAGATCATGAAATATACTATATTGAGTTGTCACCAAAGCTTGTAAAAAGAGAAGGGATTTACAGAAAATATTAAAGTACGCCTAATTAAGTGAACCGCACTGCATGTAACATAGAGAGCGAATGGTGGTAAAAAGAATCCAGACTACAGATTTCTTTTTTATTTATATCTTGAGTATCATGATTTGTTCATAGCTTTTCCATTTGTGAATAGTGCCAAACTTTTCTCAAAACTCAAAACCAACCCCATTATATCCCAATTTAATTGAACAATATTACTTTATGTTATGCACTCTAGTATAATTACATAAATGGTAAAAATTTACCAACGCCACCGAAAGCTAATTACCCAACAAATCGTTTAACTCTATTTTGTACGATTCCCACAAAATACGAATATAAGAAATTAACCTAAGTGCAGTGACACAATGTTGTTAGGGACGCATAATACCTCTAAAAGACAGAAAAAAAAAACACATGGTCATTGAAGCATTCCCGAGTGGACTATTTCGGCTAGAGAAAAATTAAAGACACAACGTAACAAAGAAACTCATAAGCCGGTGTACAAGTAATTAACATCAGTTACACAGACTTTTTCTAAAAAAAATATGTTTTCTCTTTTGTTGCATTTGATTATGTATGTATGTGTTTTTGTTTTAGATCACGGTCGTTTGTCTACAATCAAATTATTAAATTTCGTTACAATTCATAGTCACAACTCTGCAGAAGCTGTTTTTATTAATTTAAGTTTTACTATACTCGCACATAAACAAAATAATAATAATCATCCGGAAATTCGAGGTAAAGAAGTTTGTTTCAAACTTGCATTCATTCGTATTCGTGCTCGTAAACCTTGTATTGTACATACATATATACATAATGTACATTTTAACGACTTTACAATTCGTCATCCATTTCTATTGCTTATGCGTGCATATGTTAAATATGTCAGAGAAAAATCTTACTTACTCTCTATTGTGTATAGATTTTGGAATCAACATTTGATATTAGAAATAATGAATTCAAAAGTTAGTAATTATTATTTTCTTATAAACTAATTTTTTTAAATATTTTCTTTACTTGTTTGTAGTCATTTATATGGATATTAATACAATTATACTTATTGAATAAATTTGCCACTTTTTCACTCCTTCAGGTCCGATCCAACTTTTATGACTTATGGCAAACTCTTTTCGGAACTTTATGTTTTCTACTCTTTATAGTGGAGCTTTCCTGACGACTCTTTCTGGGAGATTCGAATTCTGAAGTCTTTTTCGGATTATGCGGGCACTTATTTAGTTGTCAATTTTTGCATTTATAATTCTTGATGAGGCAAAAGGATTGGACCTCGCTAAAAGAAAAACGCGGCGGTCACTAGTCGCTGACGTTTTTTGGGCTTACCTTAATTTTCACGCACTTTTGTTGGCAGAAGGGCTTTCGTGACGAACTTTTGCGACCTTCGCAGTGTCTCCGCTAAAATTTATAGATTTTGCCCTCATCCCTTAGTCATAAAACTAAGAATATGAACATTCTCCTCTAGCGATCTGTTAAGAGCCCACCCTCGCCTGGCTAGTACGTCAGCTCTCTCGTTTCCCTCAGTGGCATCATGTCCTGGAACCCAGAGAAGAGAGATTGCAGAAGCGATTCAGTTTTTCTTGCCATTGATCAACCAGTTTTGATGAGGTGATGAGCCTTAACATGTCACAAGTTGCCCTACAAAAATGTTACAATTAGCCCCGCCATGAAATTTAACTCAAAGAACACCATTAAAAAAAAAAACCAAAATCCGCACAAAGCTCAGATATATGTGTGTATACACAGACTTCACCAAAACATAAATGCATATCTACAAAAATAGGAATACCAAAAATACAAAAAGAAAGTTACAAATAGGCGGGTATACATGATCCGACATATCTGACAGACTTGGTCGGATTGATGTCTGACCAACCGATTTCGTTAGCATGTCGTCAGACTTGACTTTGCATGTGGATTCGAAAGACGTCGGATGTACTGAGAGCAGCACTTATGATTGATAAAATCTTAGAAGATCAAATCTAAGAGAGAAAAGAAAGACAATGGAAGCGAATTTGGGTACAGTTATGGATGCAAAAGTGACCAAAGTTTTTTTTTATGTTAATTTGCTAACAGAACTACAATACCTAACCTATTGAATTCTCCAGGCAATTATCAGAATTTTTTATATTTCGACAACAACTACACTGCTTGAAATCCATTGCAGAAATAAAATTTGCTCTAAGTCAGACAGGCAAGCGTACACACTATCAGAAATGTCCGTCCGACCACCAAGAAAGGTTAGAAAGGGGTTGTGAGGCTGAGCCATCACAAAAACACCAGGCACCATAATTTGGCCATCACGACCACCAATATATCAAAATAATTTGAATACCATCGACCGGACGTTTCTTTTGTTCACATTGTCAGATATGTCAGATCGCGTTGATCTTCTCTAAAAACTATAAGCACGTGTAGACAAGTATTTTATTCTCTCAAGTTATTATGAAGTAGGCGCAAAGCAGATGATGATATTCTCATGATATGTATTCATTCTACAGTCCTGTGTAAAAAATCTAGACCAGTACGATAATTGTTAGCTTTTGAAGGTTTTGTACTTAAGTTGAAAACAGTCTTAAAATGAATGCAGCCGAGTATAAGTCTACAATCTTATTACTTTTTTAAGTTTGAAAAAGAATTAAAAATATGTTATGGTTAAAAGTCAATATTTGATAAAATTATCCTAATGGTCTTAATTTTTTACTCAGAACTGTACCTTTGTTTAAAATTTATAATCGTCTTGACGACAGCTCAAACATCTGCTAAAAGTTTTCTCTAGTTCATTACCCGTTCGCTTTGAAATTAGCAAACAATTTAATCTAAAAAACGTCGGAAGAGCTCATGCCTTCGGTAGAGCAAACACTAACATATAATGAAGATTAATAATAATTGCTAATTGGTTACAGAAACAAATGCAAAAATAGTTTGCGAAATAAAGGCTTTTAAGTCGCATGGGTCAACAATGCCAAATTATTTCCACTTCACGTGGCTGCTACGGTGCTTATATAGAAATACGACTAGTATTGTATGTATACATATATGCATATGCAAATTAATCATATTTTTTAGATCGCAATATTTATTTGTTTTTTACTTTTATTCGACTGGCCATTATGTTTGCCACTCGTCATATTATTGTCTGGATAAAGAGAAATTCATTAGCTCGTCAACCAAAACGAGCAACGCTTAATTACTTAAAAAATAATCGAAATGCTGATTGGAATACAAATCGGCGGTTTTCCTCTTAGCCCAGCATAGCCAACTTACGCGAAACAATTTCTTTTCTATTAAAACAAATTTATATTACTCGTACTCGTAAGGTAGGTACCTACATAACTTGGAAGGCTATGTGCACGAGGATATGTACCTACATATTTATATCCGGTTTGCAATAATTTGCTAATCGATAATTTATTATTAAATGCAAAATTAAATATTCCTTATTTTTCAACAACTTACTAATTAGCTGAACCTATAATTATGAGATGGTTTCACATTGCTCAATGATAACAAATATTAATTGTTTCCCTGTAGTCTCCATGCACGCCTCCACCGGAAACATATTCAAAATGGCGTGCAAAAAAATAGTGTAAATCACAACCCGCATCGTTATAATGTTAATTAGAAATTTATGTTTGTATGTACATGCAGCATGCACATGTTGAACATCTCCGTCAAGTCAGAACAATGCACTACTTTAAGCGAAGGTTTCCCATTTCTGACCGCCGGGTTTTTCTTTACGTTTAACGATGACTTTTACTTACGTAATTTGAATTGAGTACGAACGTTTACGAGTATGATGTAAGTCGCAACTCGAGTTCAGTGGAAAAACCATGAAGGGGCACCTGCATCAGACACTTTAGAACGGATGCTGAATAATTAGCAATCTCTGTCTTCTGGCTCTGTGTTTGTTTTGGAAAATGTCTAGAGAATTTTGCTAAGAAATCGAATGTTAAAGCAAATAATAGAATTCGATGCATTTGATACCTGATACTTGGTTTTAAGAGGACATATACATACATCCACACATAGTTAGGAGATGAAAAATGAGTAATTCTGTAATTTTTTCGGCATCATCGGCAGTATTCAATAAAAAAAGACTCATCTCATATTATTGTACAGTGTATGTACATACCGTGTTATGTATCGTTTTATGACTACAAATGAACGACAGTGGCAAGGCAACCGGCGCGGTGCTGCGGGAAGAATGTGTGGAACTGGATGTGCCATGCGGCAATGTGAGTTGGAAAATAGCAGCGCATATCTTAATTTGTGGCGCGCTATTGCGCACCCAACCTGCTAACAACCTTGGAACTGCGTACGAAATATTACAAGTGTGTGTATACCCTGGCAATAAACATTGCCATTGTTGGGTTAAATACGTACTCCCATGTGGCAACATACATATACATTTACCAATTACGTGAATTGTATAATCAGTGGTATAATTTTTGCCGCGCGCTGAGATATTATCAATCTTTTGCAAGATTGGTATTGCAAGAGTATGTATTTCAAGTTATGATGATCGAAAGGGTGTTTTATTTTTAGTTAAAGAAGATAGTCAAAGAAGAATGCATGAGTATGTATATCGGTCAACCTTTTTTGAAAAAAAAGAGGATTGAGTCATCTTAAAAACACATACATACCTACCAAATGGACGCACAAGCCCAAAAGCACATACATATGTTAGTGTCATTATTGGATGAAAAGCAAAGAAAATGTTTCTGACAACTTTTTTTTATACGACTTACCTTAAAAGTACATTGGACGTCCAGTAGGTATAACGAAAGATATAATGTTCAACGAATTCGGTTTATCGAAAGATTCGTTATATCGAAACCAGTTTTTTCGACCTTAAAAAATAAAAACCGGCCAAGTGCGCGTCAGACTCGCACTCAAAGGGTTCCGTATTCCTATTTTTGGATGAAATTATCGAAGAAGTAAATCCTGTTGCAAAATATAAATTTGGATAAATCAAATAATCATAATAAAGAATAATATACATATATTTATATGTATATAATACATAATAATAGCTATTTGTATAGGGCAATAGCTTGCTGCTCTGACTCCAAAAAGTAATAAATATGGAAAAACAATTCTAAAATTATTTCAAACTAACTTGGCATAGTCTCTAATTGGCCTGTAACCCAATTTTGGTAATGTACGTACGAGTTCTTTTCTTTCTGATTGGCTGTAGTTAGAATGCATTTTCCTGGATATGATGCAATTTATAACTCAGGTCAACCTAAAGACTGACTATTTTTTAAGAAGTAATATTATATTACCGTTAATAACTCCTATAGACCCTCTCTGCAAGTTAGCTGTTAAGTGCTATCATTTCTTTCGGTGTCACTGTGCCTTGGGACCAGCAGATTGACTTAAAACTGACTGCTAAGGCGATTGAACTCACTTTGGCATTGCTCTACTAATTTCGATGACGTGGCAACCGAGGCTGTTTTGACGAATTGGGGGTGGATATATGTACATTGTACACACATGCAAATTATTTAAGATACTGAATGTGCGTCACCTAATAAAGGTGGGTGTCGAACGCTACGAGCAGTTCTCAAGCAGCTCTCGAGAGCAAACTCGCAAGTGGACACAGTCTTCAGAGTAGCTCGCGGAGAGTTGACTTTTTACTCTCGACAATGGAACTTTTTGAGAGTTACTCGCAAGTGGACACATATTTTGCTCATTATCGGAGATGAGCTCGCAGAATTTATTCGAAATTTGGGGTGACACTCAAAAATTATGCTCACAAAAATGTTTGGTACTGCGCGACACTCAGCGGTCATCTTTGTTTTTGCCGATTGTGTGTATTCAAATTTCGTCATCCAAAAAGCAAACACTGGTAGAGAGGGTCGAAAGACAACAAAAACAACGATGATTTGAGTGTCATACAAAACCTGTAGAGTGTACACTCGCTTCATCGCGTAAAAATGATATCAGTTTTGGGTGACACTCTTGTTCGATGGTGCGTGTAAGAATACATGCCGTTTTCACTACTTCCAACTGATAACTAGCAGAATAAATATATCAAGTAGACACGGTTATGAGAGTACTCTCAGAAAATAGACTCTCAGAACTCTACCAGATAACTCGCGATCGCAACATTAACTCCCAAAAATATTACTCTCAAAGTCTCAAATGGACAGCCACCCGAGAGTAACTCTCGAGAGTGAACTAGCGGAAGTACTCTCAAATGAACAGGCAACAAGATAAGAGTTCTGGAAGCTATACGTCTGTTTATACCCACAAAGTAGATTTTAGTTAGTGTCCGGTATTTTCTAATCAACGTCTTTGTTTGAGTCCAAAAGGCTATATAGGTATACACAGGAACATGTTTGCTTTACCTGTTATTCTTTATTTGACTTTTGGGCCGAGAACCGTTTCTTGGAAGTACTAAGCACTTAGAGGTTAAAAGAATGGTCGGGCTTAAGAAACATCTTTTCGGATTCACATCCAGACCACCATGAGCTTTGTCAGCTTATATTTGGTTGGTTTCGATCCAGATCGATCCGTCAATACGAGACTGAAAAGAAAAGAAATATTGTTATCACGTGTTTCAAACAAATAGTTGAAAATAATTAACTAGAAATAAGATAGTATAATTTAAAAATAATAATTAATTAAAACAAGTGCATACTTACAATAATTAATCATAGTTGTGCACATTTATCGATTTGTTAGAATATCCAATGCCAAATAGAGTTGAACCGCAGCACATTCTAATGGTTGGATAATGGATTAAAAAAGAGCTTACCGCGAGGCAATAAAGGCCAAAAGAACGACACTCCTGCTCTTTTACTCCTCTGACAGAACCATTCCGGAAATGAAAATAAATAATATAATATGTATAATAGCAATTAGTAAAACGGTGACCATTGAAGAATGGAAACCGAGTACGCATTTCAACAGCTAACCGAAGTCCATTTGCCATTCCAGATTATTTGTTCGCCACGTTTTAGAATGGCAGCAGTTGAAGTCCGAAATGGGTACAAGCATTATGGCAGCTCATCAAATCAAAAGATAATTTTAAATTATCTTAATATGAACGTTATGCGTGGATCAATGTGAGTTGAATTTAAATTGGAATATTGTTGTTGTTTTTTCTGGATGAGCAATTTCAATTTGTATTTTCCTACTTATTTATAGTTATGGTCTTCTTGGTGCGTCAGGCTGTGGAAAAACTACACTTTTGTCATGCATTGTGGGCCAACGCCAACTCAACAGCGGAGAGGTGACAGTGCTTGGTTTGAAACCCGGTCTACCAGGAAGTGGTATTCCGGGATCACGTATTGGCTATATGCCTCAGGTCAGTATAATATTCATATAGCCAAATGCATTTGAATTATGAATTGATATATGTATCATAATAAATCAAAAGAGTTGGGAACTGAATGTATGTAAATAACCCATTTCTAGGAAATAGCATTGGTAGCAGAAATGACTGTTAAGGAAACAATTTATTACTTTGGACGTATCTACGGTCTAAATGATGAACAAATTCGGGAAAAGTTCAAAATACTTCGTGACTTACTGCAGCTACCTCCTCCGAAGCAATTGGTCAAAAAATGCAGTGGCGGACAACAGAGAAGGGTCTCCTTTGCCTGTGCAATGATCCATGACCCTGAACTTCTTATTCTGGATGAGCCTACAGTTGGCTTGGATCCCATGCTAAGAGAAAAGTATTCATCTAATAAGTCAATAATTATTCCTTATATAAAAAAAAACAATTGTTTTGTATAGAATTTGGGAGTTTCTGGTGGAGTCGACTCGAAATAGTAAAATGGCTGTGATCATTACAACACATTACATCGAAGAAGCAAAACAAGCTAATTGTGTAAATATTGCACTTAATGTTTTGAGATTAATTTGTAAAATTAAATTTCACATTTTTAGATTGGCCTTATGCGAAACGGAGTACTTCTAGCTGAAGATACGCCACAAAATATTATGACCAAATACGAAGTGAATTCGATTGAAGAAGCATTCTTGATGTTAAGTTCTAGGCAGGGTAAATCTGACGAAGTTGATGCGAGTACAATTACACGGCGACAGTCAGCGACTTCGGCGATAACATCGGTTGATGTCAGCGAACCAGGAGTGTATGAGGACAGAAATGCGAACATTGAGAAGAGCGAAAAGCCACCCATAGACTATTGTGGTGATGCGGACGAAAATAAACGTAAAATTCTGTTCACAACACGCGGACGAGTAAAGGCCCTGATGACAAAGAATTTCGTTCAGTTATTCAGGCAACCATCGTAAGTTTTTCTTTCATGCAATTTGTAAAAGTACATATATTTAAATAATGCGCTTCTTAAGTTTATACTTAATATAATTTGTTAGAAAAGTGAAATAGAAAAACCAAATTTGAATCCTATTATTTATTATTAATTATGGTCTCAATGACCCTTTAACTAAATGTATAAAACTTTTTAACTCAATATTTACAGAGATTGACTTAACCCTTTTGATCCGGATGTGTATCGAGGCCAAGAGAACTTCGGTCTTAGGTTTCCCCTTTAACAAAAAAATATTAAAATGATTTGCATTCCAATTTCAAAATTTCCATACAAGGGGGCGTGGGACAAATATGTCCCATCCGTATTCTCTAGTGGGACAAATGTATCCCATTCACTACTTTCTGGCAAAAATATTGAAATAATAAGAAATAAATACATAATCAAATTTTATTGTTCAAATTAATAAATTAACACAAAGAAATGTACAGAAAAAGAAAAAAAAAACCTAAATCACATTCAATGAAAAAAAATGAACATAAGTAAATTGCATCTCCAATGCCAGCTATTTGATTTTGGTGTAATGACGGCGTCATATTGTTATTATAACCTAGGAAGTAGTAAGAGTAAAAATGTGCAAAAAAACCTAAATGGGACACAAAGATCCCAACAAAGAATACTAATGGGACATACATATATGTCCTGAACAAATAAAAATGCGTAAAAAAATGTAAATCTATGTATATAAAAATGGGAGACGGACACAATCCAGAAAACCAAAATCCCGAAAGCCCAAAATCCAGAAAATCCAAAATCCCGAAAATCCAAAATCCCGAAAATTCAGAATCCCGAAAATCCGAAATCCCGAAAATTCAAAATCCCGCAAGGCCAGAATCCCGAAATTGAAAACAAATTTTTTTTGTAAGAAAAAAAAACAGAAATTTTTTTTTCACATATTAAACAAAACTAGTATCGCCCGTGGTCGAAATTCGACCAATTGTGCGAGAGAAACGCACCTGATTTTTACCTGGCTTAGACACTATACATTGGAAAAAACTACATACTGCACTACAGCTCTTCGAAACCGTTCCAACAAAAAACAAAAAAAAATCAATAATATGTTGGGTTTAAGGCAGTTAAAAAGGAGTTGAACTGTTTTGCCTTCGCCTATTTACCTAATGTTGATAACAAACTTCAAATAAGTAAAACATAACAAAAAAGTTCAAGTCTTATTGACAAAAAACATTTAAGAAACGATCTATGACAAAGCAATATATAATACAAGTTCATGTCGAACACAATACCCAGAACGATCGTTATGTTCCGCGTTATTTTCTTTTAATTTTGTTTTTCTTATTCTTTGGTTTTCACCGGAAAGTATTTTCGATATAAGTAAATGTTTTCACATTTCATCTAAAAGAGTGATCAGTATTTAAAAACTATTGCTTAGTTTGTTATATTTTTGATTTATGCCACTTCTTTAGTGGCACTACTATTTTTTTGCTCGCAGCTGTACGCCAATATGTTAAACCAAAATCCATTAACTAAAACTAAAATCTAATCTATCAACTATCACACTGAATGCACAATGCGAATTGTAAAATATTACAACATTAACGCCCACGGGAATAGACAAACATTTGTCTTCTTTCATTTTAAGTCCCGAAAACGAAATCCCGCAAAATTATATAAAATGAAAAATTTGCGCATATTTTGGCTTTTCGGAATTTTCGGGATTTTGGATTTTCGGGATTTTGGATTTTTGGGATTCTGGATTTTCGGGATTTTGGGTTTTCGGGATTTTGGTTTTCGGGATTGTGACCCCAACCCAAAAATGGGAGTCGGACACAATCCCGAAAAGCAAATGTTCTAAATTTAATGTAAACGTTATTTCTTTTGTATTTAGTCTTTTCGTCGGCACCTGTTGCGACTGTGAGCAAAACAAAAATTTAGTGTGAAGCTACAGATTAAAATAAAACAGTGCTTCCGAAATCGCCATAATCTCCGCTTGAAACATGCTAGAGTGATCAGTGAGGCGGAAGGAGGGATTTAGTTTTAATCTGTCTGAGAAAACACCGCCTCCTACACCAACATTGGTTTTAGAGCTATCAGTATCGACTTGTCTGTTGTGGCTTCTAAATCACTCCGGGACACTCCGTAATCGGGACAACCTATTTGCGCACCCTGAGAGTTTCCATACAATATACCCTCTGTAATCGGGGCACTGAAAATGGGTCACCCCCCAATTGGGACACTCAATTTAACTTTCCTTTACTGAATTTTTGCTGTAAAAATTTTCAGCACAACACCCACTAAATAGAATACCTCCGGATCCCATTGGTATAAACATTAACTTACTTAGTTGGCGCTACAGCCGAGGTGATACTGGGCCTGCCTCTTGCAACCATTTGTGTGTGCGTGTTATATTTTTGCACGAATGGAAGGGACCTACAGTTTTTTGCCGACTCCGAACGGCGAGTTGAGAAGCTCAATCGTGACAAATGATACTCTTTGATGCTTGTCAGACATTCGAAGAGGTGGGCATTGTGAAAAACTTTTGAAACATAAACGTGTTTATTAAATTTAAACGATAACTTTTGCAGTGATGTGTTTTTAAATACCTATTTATTAGTCATGGCTTATTTTAGTATAAAGTATAGCTCGCATTGTTTTTTTGTTTTTTTGACGGAAGTGGCAGTACTTTTTCAATTTATTGTAAAATTAGTACTTGCGAATATTTAATAAAATTATAATTATCTTTGTTTCTTTGCAGAGGGGTAATCTTTATGTTAATGTTTCCTATTATACAACTGTCCTGTTTTTATTTGGCAATTGGGAAAACACCGGGAAATTTAAAACTTGGTATCGTGGACAGCGAAATTCCTGACTATGAATCATGTTTTGACCACAATTTAATAACTGTATACAATCGAAATGACACCTGTGAATTTCACAAGATATCATGTCGTTATATAACTGAACTAGGTGATGATCTGGCGGAAAGAGTAAGATTTAAATTTATTTCACTTAATATTAATATAAAAATAATTTCCATTCAAAATGCTTAAGGTTTACTTTAATAACACTGAAGATGCTTTGGCGGCGGCTAAGCGCACAGATGTTGTTGGATTTATTCACTTCCCATTCAACTTTTCCGAATCGATGCAGGAAATTCTCAAAGAAGGACGTTTTGCCGATCCCAGTGCATTTAAATGGGGTGAACTTAATGTTCGAATCGATATGACAGGTGAAATAACAAAAATATTCGTGCAGTGAAATCTCTCTTAAGTGGACAGCCACGGGACCGGCTGAGAGCTGTCCGTTTATTTGAACGCATTTTGTATGGGAAATGAGAAATTGATTCCCCAAAAAGGTGTCCGTTAATGCGAGTCGTCCGCTAAACAGGGTGTCCGCTAATAAACGATTTCACTGTACTATAATAAGAATCTTCAAATAAATATGCTTCTATTTTAGATCAACAGATATCATACTTTATTGAGCGCCGCTTGAGGGATTCATTTGGTACTTTTATGAAGCACATTTTGCAAGACTGCAATTTGCCAATTTCTTTGGCCAATACTCCAGTACAATTTCAGGAACCGATTTATGGATCACTTGATATTGAATTTCAGCAATATGTCGCTCCAGGCGTAGTGATGACGTATGTATTGAAATATTTGTTTTATTTGTCCTTATGCAAGGTATTTTTAAAATTATAAAAAAAAATGAACGTTCAAAGGAATGTGAGCAATGTGAATGTTCGAGTGAGGTACAATGGATTCAACTGTTGGTGTAACTTAACTGGACTTAACATATTCTGTTTCCGTGCGCAAACGTTTCATAGATTTTCGCAAGAGAGCTAATAGATTTATTTCTGCACTTTCTTTAACTGAAAAAGTTTGTGCATGGTGTTGTGGATGTGATTAATGAGGTATTGGAAAATAATAAAATTGGGCTACTTTTTAAAAACCACACATGACAAGCAAACGTTTGGTACCTAAAGGAAATAAAATTATAAATGCAACATTTCGATGCATTTTAAAGAAAAACTATTTCAGAGAAGCAGGTCCTGGTTCACCCCGAACTTTAGCGCCACCTAAAGAAAGAAAAAAGATTTCGTATTATTAATACAGTGGACGTCCAATATAACGAATTATATAATGCACAGCCTTTCGTTAAATCGAAAATTCGTTAAATTGATCGTCGTTTCATAGCCAATGTATTTATTATAAGAAAAGAGAAATCAATTTACATAAAAAAATAACAGAAGTAGGGATGAATGGAATCTATTTTGTTTTTGACCAGAAATTGTAAATCATTCGTTAAACCGAGCAGACAGTTTTTGAATCATCCGTAAAAATCATTTTCATGGAAAAAAATCTGACTTGTTTTATTGGAAATTCGTTAAATCGGGTATTCGTTAAACTGGACGTCCACTGTACTTTAATTCGATGTGAAAAGCATTGATGAAAAAAAAGAATTATAGCTGATTGTTTTGACAGTTTTTCCCGTGCTACGAGAGAGCAATCGGATAAAAGTTCATGCTTCTTTGTGCAAGTTTATACTTCAGTTGAATTCAACTCTGCTCTGGGCTACGAAATGAAATTCACCCCTGTGATCAATGACAAGGGACGAATTTGAAAAAAATGCGTTAATTTCGAATTCATCCCTTGTAATTCCGTTCGGTTTCAATCCGGTCGAAATTGATCATAGGGGTGATTGTTTTTAAATATCTCGGTTGATTGGGACTCCCGGTTAACCGGCTCCCCACTGTATTTTGATCCACATAGTACGGGAACAGCTTAACAAGCTTTCGAATAAGTACCAACCCTTTACCCACTCTGTTACATAAACTAGCTACGTATTACACAAAATATGTGGCATTTTAATATACGTATGTATTTTAAAAAAAAAAAACTTGCATGGTTTCAATACTCCTCTCTACTCCAGAATGGTATTCTTTCTGGCAACACTTATGACCGCTGCTGTCTTTATATCGGAAAGAATGGATGGTGTTTGGGACAGAACACTTGTCGCTGGTGAGTTTTCGTCTTATCAATTTGCACCATGAACTAATGGATAAACAACAATTAAAGGGGTGTCAGCTACTGAAATGCTATGGGCTCATCTCCTGACGCAGTTCATCATCATGGCCTTCCAGTCTTTCGAAGTTATCATGTACATCGGACTGGTCTTCGATACCTATAACAAAGGCGACACTCTCACACTAATTGGCTTGTTAACTCTAACAGCATTTTGTGGAATGCTCTTTGGACTTCTCATATCAGTATATTGCAGATCACATACAACGGCAAATTTTGTGGCCACTGGAGCATTTTATCCCATGATTATTCTGTGTGGTAAGAAAATTGTATTCCCTTCACTTATTGCTTAATTATTGCACATTGTCTTTTATAAAAGGTCTTCTCTGGCCACTGGAGGGAATGCCGAAATCTTTACAGGAAATTGTTATGTTTTTCCCATTCACAATACCGTCAATTTCAGCGAGAAACATCATAGAAAAAGGCTGGTCCATAACAAACTACCAAGTGTACAATGGATTCATTGTTATGTCAGTATGGATTGTCATATTCTTCACAGCATGTATATTGGGCTTGAAGCGAAAGGCATAAACAATGCTTCATGTTTGTGTAAGACTATTATTTAATGTAAAATACTTTCCTCAGTTATTGAAGAATTGACACATATATTTTGTATTATTTTCTATTTAATTTCAAAAATTAAAATCAATTCATGTATGTAGATAAAAAAAAAAACTGTAAACCATTGTAGTCCACATTCTTAATTAATTGTCATACACATTTCAGTTATCGCACCCATTAAAAAAGGGCATCGGAATAATGAATAATTACAGTTAATAGGGGGTTTATTTAATTTTAGTTGTTTAATAGTTAGTTGTAAGAAAAATTTTGTATTCAACTCTCGTGGTTCATTTGCAGTGTTATTACAATTTGTGATTCAATAAAACAAAACGAATTCGAAAAAATTATTTACCAAATTGTTTTCTGTTATTTTTTCTAAATTCAATAATGGTGTGTATTTTTTAGTGAAATTTAAATTACTTTGAGGCACGCTATATAAATAGCGGCGTTTGGATTAATCAAAAAAATTCATTCAGAAACAGTGCTGATCAAATACTAAATATATTTTAACTCTATCAACCAATAAATATGGAAAGAATAAGAGGTCCGTTCGCGTACTTTTTGCACTAAATATGGGTTTTCTGTCAAATCTCGAAGAGTGGGGGTAAAATTCTCTCAAAGACAGAAAAATCACGAAAAAGTAATCGAACGCATTAAGCACAAAAAAATGAAGAATGTATGTGATTTAACAGATTTCATAATACACCCCAAAGAAATTGCTTGGACTAAAACTCGTAGCAATGGGAAATTTCTTACTCTCTCGTGAGCACTCTCTTCTACGAAAAAATACGAAATTTTTGCGTACGCGAACGCGTTTTCGTTGTTTTTCGTTAAGGATTAATGATCTATTTTACAAGATTTATATTAACTTCACTTTCGGTGAGGGAAACATCTGGGAATCGATTCTGCACCCACTTTCAGATATCCGATCATGCTGAAATTTTGCACACGTGTATAAGTCCGGTGACAATACAATAAAGAATATTTGATGACGTTGTAAATCTAATTTAGCGGACGCCCTAAGATGGAGGATTGCCGTTAACTTCATGACCTCCTCCTTCCACTATTGTCAGATGGGTACGCGAGCTACTGAGCACAAGATCGGCGGAAACTTGCACGACACTTCTTACTTACTTAAGGTAGCGCTACAGCTCGGGGTGAACCTGTGCCTGCTTCTCGCAACCATTTGTGTGTGCTTGTTATATTTTTGCACGAATGGAATGGAAGGGACCTACAGTTTTTTGCCGACTGCGAACGGCGAGTTGAGAAGCTAGTTGACAAACGACACTCTTTGAGTGCTTGTCAGACATTCGAAAGAGGTGGTACCGTGAAAAACTTTTAGATGTTGGACCCGGGCTGGGATTGAATCCGAGCAGCTTTGCATAGTAGTCCAACGCACTTACCTACCACGGTACTCACTGCACGACACCTCATACCATCAAAATAAACACCACTAAGTGCTGCCCGCAGGGGGGAGTACTATCACCACTGGTCTGGAGTCTAGTCGTTGACGAACTCCTGGAAACGCTGACCAACCTCGACACTGACTGTCAAGCTCATGCTGATGACATTGTCCTCATTGCCCGACGGAAGTACGAGGAAACCTTATGTGATATAATACAAAAAGGGCTTAGACTAACAAAGGAATTGTGCAACAAAGCGGGACTAAATATCAACCCAGCTAAGGAAGCTTCCATATCTGAAGGTTATTACCCTCTAAGGATTAATCATCACTCCTGTGCTAGAAGTCAAATACCTGGGAGTATTCCTTGGCAGTAAACTCAGCTGGAAAAAGCATACAGAAGAGGTTATCAAAAAAGCGACTCGTGCACTCATGATTTGTAAAAGCATAGCCGGTAAGTCATGATGCTATTGACCCGACCACTGCATCTTGTAGTGAATGAAACCGCAAATAGGACGTTTCTAAGAATGTTCAAAGAAATAATAGGAAAAGGAAAATGTCTCAGCCATAAAGACCATACTGCAATGGCCAATAAGCTTCCTCTTCTAACCATTCGACGATGGGATTAGGAAATTCAGCTGGAAGAAAAACTTTCACATTAAACTCAGCAACAAGAAAGACTGGACCAACGAATCTAGAATCTATACGCTGAGTTCACACACCATTAAATGGTACATGGATGGTTTAAGAACTGAGAAAGTAACGGGGGCAGGAGTCACCATATACTGGGTACCAGTAGCAGGACACCTGGGGATAGCAGATGATGAAGAGCCGGAGAAACTTGCCAGGCAATCGACTTGGAAAACTGAAACAAACACAAAGCTCTCGTCGCCTCTCTCATTCCTTCATGGGCATATACAAATGTCAAATTTAATTTTTGGAAGTCTATATTCACCTCACTAGCGTCAAAAATTAGCCAGAGGATAATATGATAATATTTTAATGCAATTGGCACACAGCCTTAAAATAAAAAGATTTTCTTCAATTTCAATTTTGGTAACCACATTTATAATCGAACTATCTATCGCCCAAAACAATTGTGTTAGAACAATCGACGAGCAACAGTCGAGTCCTCTCAACAAAATTCGAATAATTGGAATTGTGAGAATAATCGAATTATTCAATTTTTTTTATTCGCAATTGCCCAACGCTATTAGGCGTGTTTTATTAGCCGTGTCTTATTATCCCCGTGATCTGATCCGGATCAGATCAACTCAAAAGTTTGTGTGCATTATAACAACAATACGAGATCTTGCTTTTTATCAAGATCAATTTTCGTAATCCAAAAATTAGTTCGACTATTTCTCACTATGATGCACTTTCGTTTGTGAATGTTGCTGTATTATCGACAATTGTCAAGGGTAAATGTTGCCAGATTAGAATATAAAAATATTATTGGCAATCATTCATTCATTACATGTTATTTTGATCGAATAAATTAATTTTTCTACTCATAATGGTATCTAAGCGATGTGAAACTGAAATTATAGCTACAAAATATTATTCTCATTCAGTATCTGTTAATCAAAAATAAAAATTTCCTCCTAAAAAAATAAAACAAGCGCATTAAATTTTCATTTAAAAGAAAATATTCATTCGCATGGCAACTCCGCACTAAATGTCAAAATGAACTTAGCTTGTTCAATCACCACAACACAGAGCTTTGATCTAGTTTGTTTTATTATTCTGACCTGATCCGGATCAGATCACGGGGAAAATAAAACACGGCTATTATATTTTGACATCTATAAATGAACACCAAAATAAATCGAAGTTCACGCTGTGGACTTGTTCGGTTCGACAACCTCTTACGGACGGATGAACTCAAAGAGGTTTCAAGTAGGTTTCGCCGAAACCTCGAAAATGTATGGCGATACCTCGGAGGTTTGGATGAATTTGCCGAAACATCGGAGTTTCGTTAGGTGAAAATATGGTATTACTGTTCTTAATTAAGGTAAGGTTCTAACTCCTCTAATGTAAAACAGTTCAGTTGTCAAAAAAAGCTCATCGAGACATCTCCAAAAATTCGTAATTTTGTTATTCGTTTTATACCACGTTTCCACCGAGCTGAAACCTTGATTTTTCGATGAACTTTCACGGTGAAAATTCATCGAAACCTCGAGGTTTCATCTCGGTGGAAACATTGTATACGCTCTGTTTATCGCATTCACAACAACTCTGCTACAACCTAGGTGGCTTTTAAACTTTGCAATTCTTGCTTGCGATTCATTTGTTTGTCACTCGTTTGTTTGACCTTGTTGGAGAGAAACGTATGTGGTGGTCGGGGTAGACAGAATCGCTGTAACTGCTCGAGTCGCAGTGATGTCGGTGTTTCTTCTTTGTGTTTTTCGCGATACATTGACTTTTGACATTTCCTTTCATTATTATGTTCGTCGCTTACGAGTAAAGGAGCTCACACACAACAGCGGTACCCAGTAGCGGTACGGGTAGAAACGCAGTAGCGGAATACCGCTAGTCCGTGCCCACAAAATCGATATTTGCAGAATTTAAACTATTCCTTTTTTAACACTAGGAACACTCACTGTCTTTTTTTAACAACTCTGCTATATTTTTCCATATTTTATCCGTGTCCCTCATGTTTTTAAACTCTGAAATGAGTCAAATTAAATAAAATTAATTTATTTTCAACATCTCAATTTATTTTTCACAATACATTTTTACAGGCGGTACACGGCCAACGCAACTTGCTGCGGTACAAAATTGTACCGCCGCAATACCGCAGTACCCGACGCGAAGAAAAGTGTTCAGTAAAACCAGCAATGCGATGGAGCCCTTAGAGAAATTAGATATGTCAATAAGCGCTGAATATCTGTTCGAACTGACAAACCGCTGACAAGAGTGACGACAGACATTTGACAGCGTCAACTATCAATTCCTTGCAAGAAGAAGGTGGAGGTGAATTGCGTTTGTTTTTCTTAACAATTTCTAATTGTTTCGCGTTGTTATTCTAAATAATAAAATATTTGTGACGATAGACAAACAATTCCGCTTGAAAATGCACGTTAATTTAGATCCACAGCTAGTGGATAAAATAGCAAATGAGGTGAAGTCGCAGGGTGTTTTCGACCAATTTCGCAAGGACTCCATGGCCGATGTGGACACCAAACCTGCATACCAAAATCTTCGTCAACGCGTGGAAAACACAGTTAATAAATTTCTAGCCGAACAAAAGTGGACACCCGACCTAAACAAAAACCAGCTTCGTGAGAGATTACGAAAACATATTACTGAGTAAGTGTTCCTACGTTTTATCGAAACAATAACAGAGTAAACATTTTTTCAGAGCTGGATTCCTGGATGTAGGTGTAGAGCGGATCGTAGATCAAGTGGTAAACCCAAAGATCGCAACAGTATTCCAACCTAAAATTGAAGACATAGCATACACGTACTTGGGAATACCCAAACCACAACCCAAAGTCAATATTTCAGATGGACCAACTCTGAATGGAATTTTGCAAATTGAAACAAATTTGATGCCAACAGATCTGGAGCAGGTAAGCCCTGACTCGGATAAAGGTACTGTAAAATCCGATTCTAAGGAAGATATGGAAATCGATGACAAAATGGACGATTATGAGTCGCCACCATTCGAGCCTATCGAGGTCAATCACTTCAGTCATATTAAGTTCCCGAACATAACTGACCCCGAAGAGGAAAAACCTGAAACTGTTTCTTTACCTATACTCGATCCATTGCCATTTGACAGTGACCGACAAATTAAGGAGGAAAGTTTAACTGAAGGTGTCGATGCGAATGTAAAAATAAATGCTTCAACTCCTCTGAAACTAGAAGAAGGTGAAGCAAACATCTCAGGAGAAGTCACGCAGGAGTCACAGCTATCACAAGTGTCAAGTGATAGTCGCTTATCGATTGTAACCAACGACAACACTCAAGATGAACAGTCGGTTGCTTGTGAAATAAAGGAAGAGAACAATGTTAACATTTCCGAGGAAGCGCAAATGCCAAAGTTTAATGATAATTCCAACTCTGGTTCGGAAATGAAAACATCAGAACCCCTTCACTTCGATATCAAGAAAGACGAAATCAAATTTGAGGGAACTGAGCGTAAAACGGAACCTGCCCCCGATACTATGTCTCCAAATACCAGCGACGAACATCCTATGGATAGCTCCTTAGAGAACAAAACCATTGATAATTTTCAAACTAATGACGTTCCTCTGCCTTCACACCAGTACTCTTTTGAACAGGAGAATGATTTTAAGTTTTCTAAGATCGAAGTCAAGGTAGAACTGGAAGCGCCGACGAAAACAATATCCCTAGATGACTCTGTGGACAGAGAACTGCACATTATTGAGAAATCAGAAATGTCTCAATGTTCTGTGTCACAGCCATCGATAAAATCCCCAGCGGTTAAGCATGAAAAGGTGCCCAAATCACCATCAGCGACATCTTCTCCATCACAACCTCAGAAGTCGAGTAATCGCGAAAAAGATTACTCTTCATCATCGCGTCACAAAAAACACTACAAGGATAGGCGGTCGGAAAAAGACCGAAATAAACACAGCAGCAGTAGTCATAGAGTACCATCATCGTCGTCGTCGTCTAAATATCGTTACTCCTCGAAGTCATCACATAGTAACAAGGTAAGTGGCACATCTTCAGATCATCACCATCATCGGAGTAATAGCAGTTCTGTGCATAAATCCAAACATTCGTCGAGAAATGAAAAGTCCTCGCGGAGCTATCATGATTCAAAGGATTCTCGTAGTCGTGATCATAGTAAGTCCAGATCCGACAAAAGCAAGGAGAAGTCCTCCAAAGAAAAATCCGATCGCAGCAAGCTTTCCGATGATCACTACTCGTCGAAACAGAAGTGGAGGAAGTCAACTGATTCCAACGATGATGAGGATAGCAGCCGAGAGGGAACTAGTGGGTGCGGTCCAAAAGATAATAGCAATTCACGGGACAACAACGGAACTAATGGAGCACTTAACAATAGTAATACCTCAGGCACTTCAACGGCAAATGATCCAGCGGGCACTGGTAAATGATAGGCTATAGTGTGTTATCGCAGTGATAAACTTTTTATTTATTTTCACAGCAGGGGGTAATGTCGATACTCAGACCACCGCAAACGTACGTGGCCAGAAAGTTGTTATTTTGAACAATTTGCTTGAGAATCCGAACACGAACTTCATTGAAATTGGGGACGCACGTGTCCAAGTCAATTCGATTTCAAACGCAAACTATCCGACAAATTGCCCCTATGACGGTGAATCTCTCTATTATTTCGAATATGATATCAAAACCAAACACGACGCTGGTTGTCGTGTGAAGCTATTGACTAATATTATGGAACGTTTCCGCAAGCTTTTACAGACAAATTTTGATTTTCCACGAAAACTATCGACAACCGACTCAGAGGGTACCATCAGCAATGAGGCAGAAGGAAATCTGCGTCGACCAGCGTCGGTGTCACCTACGGGATGTGCCACAAAACGGCGTTTCGATAGTCCCAGTGCTGCTTCCTCTATAACGAGTGCAACTCTTACCATTGATTGTATACAGTACGGAAATTCTACTAATTCAAACGGTCTCAGTAAACGGTTTAAATTCAACGGCACCACAGTTACAAAAGTCTCACCTACACCGTCTGAGTTGAGTGTAAACTCTAAAGAGAACGAGTTTGTTGACAAAAATGCACAAAGTGATTGCGGTAAGATTGCCGAAAAGTACGAGTGTCTTCTTATCTTAATATTCAATTTTTACAGACTCTGTCGAATCTCGAGAAAATGCTAAGAGTGCTGCTAGCAAAGCGGTTGCCTTAAAACGCAAGTCCATTATCAATCGGAATCAAAGATATTCCAGCGAGGATCTGTATAAACCTCGTCCTATTCTAAGCCAACGATCTCGAAGAAGAGGACTAGATGCAGTAATCTAATCTTCAACGTAAAGTGATTTGTTTGCATAAATGCAATTTAAAGAAAAATAAAGTATATTTTAGTTCACACAGTGGATTGTAGTACAACGTAACAAAGATTATTTCCTTCTTTGACATTCAGACTGATACAGACAACTTAACTATCCAGTGAGCCCGATAAAGGGGGGATATCAATAAGTGATTTTTTTTTTTGCTGATAAAGACCTTTTACTCTTTAAATACATAAGTACAAAGACGACTTGAATTGAAGTGCGAGCTTTGAATAATTAATGACTCAAACAGAAAGTTCATTGTAGTTTCCAAGCAATATCGATCGGTCATAAACAGTTTTTCAGGTTTCAAAATCGTAAAGTCTAGAGGAGATTTCAAAAAGAAATTTACATCAGACTACAGCAAATGCTACGTCTGGTCCACAGAACTATATGGTGCCGAATTCATAGTCTTCAGGTCCTGGGTGAAATTGAACGATCTTAAACCCAGGTAAAGAGAAGACACATGTCAACTCATTCATCTAAACTACTCTTTGAATGAAATTGAGTTACATGCTAGACCGATGTTTGGGTAATATGTAGTTATTCCTGGCAATCCGATGAAATGTTCGTATTTCCAGTGGCACTTAACCGGAAGTTACTCGTCGATAAAAAAAGCAGTAGTTTTTTTTTGTCGTTACAGACTACACTTTCTATACCTAGTCCTTTAGGTTTTTCCTTAGTAAAATATTCTATTGAGACTTTGAACCTGCTTTAATTTCACAATCTAGAGTTTTGTGGCACCGTGGCGTAGATCCCTTTCATTTTTGCGAAAATAGAACACGCGCACACAAATGGTTGCGAGAAGCAAGCCCTGGTTCACCCAGAACTGCAGCGCCACCTAATGAAAAAAAGAAGGGCATAGGTTTGCATTGAGGCTGACATCGCTTAAAATGTATTATTCAATGTACAATTCTTCTGTTTTCATAAATTTACTACATCTTATGCTCTTCAAATGTTCTTCAATAAGTCTGGGGATTTTAACCACAGACAGTGGACCCGATGCACCAATAGAAACAATAAAGCACGAAATCTCTACGCAAGCACTGCAACAGGCTAATGAAAGATGGGGTAACCTTGATACGTGTAGCCACGCCAAGCAGACTTGGCCTTGAAGTAAAATTTATACTTATTTACCAAGGTGGAGCTACTGTCCGTGGTGGACCAAGGCTTCAACAAACAACCCCTTCCAGTTAGGCCGGTCCCAAGAATGATAGAATACAAAATTACGCGTTTAGTTTTTTTTAGTTATTAATTTACATTATCGTTATTGATAAAATTTAAATACAAGTGTATTTCGTGATGGCTTTTGTAATATGTACTTGTTTTGTGTACTAGTTAATTTTCCTAATACAGTAGACGCTCGATATAGTGAACTAATAAAAACCAGGCCTATTCACTGAAGCGAGATTGTTCATTGTAACGAGCGTGGACTCCTTGAATCAAATTTTATCAAAATGTGTATGTTTTTACGTACAATTCATCGAAAATAGAATATAATTACAATTTTTCTTTGCGATTACTAAAAAAACAAGCCAATATTTATAGGAAAGAATATTTTTTTTTAACAAAAACAACTCTTCCGTAAAAAACATAATACATTCCATATACTTAAAAAACAAAACAACCAACTTGTTCACTATTTAGAATAGCCTGTATAAAATATTGTGTGTTCACTATATTGGATTGTTCACTATATCGATGTTCACTATATCGAGCGTACACTGTATTGAAAATTCATTTAATATCGTGATACTGGACCGTGTGGGACGTTATTGTAACAATTATCCGTAGTTGGAATGGTACAAAAGATTCTCAATTAGTTCCTGTCATGACGTGGAATGTTGTTAGAGTGAAAGCAGTTGGCCCGGACAAATATTAGCAAACATTTTAACAGGTCTACTTGACTTGATATACAGGAAAACAGCAAGGATCTAGCCAAGTGTCTGTTACAAAATAGAATAATTATTAGTTTTGTATGGCGATTTTGTAATTTAATATTTTGTTGATGTGTAAACATCTTAGCTCTCGGTATGGGCATATTTTTCGCCGTTGTCCGTCACGAGTAACCAAACTTAGTATTAGTGCGTTCTCTGTATATGATTCTCTTAGTATTAGTGCATTCTCTGTTTATCCGTCATCATACACAAACGTAGGTATGTTTACATTTACACATCAAATTTCACGAGTACCTGGTACTCACGCAATTTTTATTTTCTTTTTTTTTTATAAGAATTCTCAGTGATTTCCCCATTTAACTTCCTTATCCTAAAAAAAAATTCGTAATCTAAGAACAGTTTCACTTTCTCCTAGCAAATATAATGTTCTGATTTTCTAGGCCGTCGGGGTTCGCTGTACCAAGCACGCACTCATCTCTTGCGGAGCTTGAACTTGCATTCTGTTGGAGCGTTATGAAGCGGAAGCTATTTCAGCATTTGGGTTTGTAGTTGGAATAGTTTCCAGCTTCAATTTATACCCATTTTTCTTGCTAAGTCCTTTAAATTTACCATAATTAGGTTCATCTGCTTTTCAAATTAGAGATTCCTTTGATATCATCCGTTTTCACACTGAACTCTTCTTTTCGTCGGCAAAAATGAAACCATTGCTTCCTCAAGACTTTGTCTTTAGGAAAGCAATTACATCGAATAGGATTTTCATTGCCCGCATTATTTTTATTACAGCTGAATATCGCAAACCTCTTTTTAAATCCTATATCTCACTATAATTTTACAATTTCCGGCGCAAAACAAGTTGGAAAGTTGGTATGTCAGCATTGACATCACACAGCTCTCAAAAATAAAAATTAAAATGGCGGACATGCGCAAAGCGTAATCTTGTATTCTGTCATTCCTGGGACGGTCCTTAGCTAACTGCCTCCCGTTGCGCACTCCAAGTTGGTTGAGGTCAGTTTCCACTTATGCGAGCCACCTCAGGCGAGGTCGTCCTCTGCGGCGCTGACCATCCGTGTTGGAGTAGAATACTTTACGGGCCGGAGCGTTGATGTCCATTCGCTCTACATGTCCTAGCCATCTTAACGCCCAATGCGCAGTTTTTTGACCAGGCGGATGTCGCTGTACAGCTTGTATATTTCGTGGTTGAATCTTCTCCTCCAGAACCCGTCAACGCAAACGGGACCGAATATTCCACCCTGTTCTGCATTTCGATTGAAAGTAGATTGAATTCGAATTTGGAATTCACTCGAAATGGAATTCAGTGTTCTGCATTCAGAGTAAATTCGAATTTTTGGAATCCACTTCGAATTCGTTTGTTTGAAATGTCAAAATCAGCTGTAAAATCATTTCAAATTATTTGAGATTTTGAGTTCCATGTTTTTGTTTTGTGAAAAATGTGTTCTGTTTTGTTTTATAGGATTCAGGCTTTAAAAAAATGTTTTATTTTGTTAATAAAAATGTTTAACTAAAATTTCTTATCTTTTTCCATCCAGTCGTTGGAAGGCCTTCACTCTTCAGCCGTTGTACTAACTTGCTCCACAGATTCAAGTATACTCTTTGTCCCCTTTGCAAAATCTTGATTTTCTTTCATGTAATACTCTCTTGCCTCTAATTTTTGTGTTTTCCCCTACTAAACGAACAAATTATTACATTATTACAAATTATATTTGTTTGCTCACATTTTTCAGAATGATTCTGATCATCAAATTAATAATTAATTAATTCACTTTACAACGGCATGTGAATTCAATTCATGCCAAGAAACTCAAGTAAATTTAATTCACTAAAAACAAACGATTTTCGGAATGCAGAACACGAATTTACAGTTGTCATTTCGAGTGGAATGTAGAACACCAAAATATTCAATTTCGAACATACAAACCGCAATTCATAATTTGGTTCGGAATACAGAACCACTTTTGGAAAGGGAAGGATTTGGAAACGATTTTACTGTCGTAGCGACCAAGGATATCTTCATCCCTTTCGATAAAGTCCATGTTTCAGCTCCTTATAGCATGACTGGGATGATTAGGGTCTTATATAGTCTATTTAGTCGATCGGGCAAGGGCTTTACTACTCAATTGCTTTCTTAGCGCAAAGAAGCGATCCTTTGATTTCTGACGGGATGTCATTTTTTGATGATATAGCAGAGCCGAAGTTGACAAAGTCCTTTACTACCTCAAGGACGTACAACTTTTAGCCTGCTTAAAATTAGCAGAGCACATATTGGTGTCCTAGGTGGCGTATGACTTACTTACTTACTTAGTTGGCGCTACAGCTCGAGGTGAACCTGGGCCTGCTTCTCGCAGCCATTTGTGTGTGCGTGTTATATTTTTGCACGAATGGAAGGGACCTACAGTTTTTTGCCGACTCCGAACGGCGACGGTGGCGTATGACATATATATAAAATAGACTAACGTCCGTGTTTGCACGCATAACTCGAAAGCGAATCGTTCGATTTTCACGATTTTGGGCTCCATGGATTTGTATTGGCACAAGGAAGGGCACTATAGAGGAAAATTCCGGAAAATTTCCAGGAAAATTGGAAAATTCAGAAAAATCGATTTTTCATACATTTTGTATGGGGATTTTTTTTATCATTTTGTTCGTAATATTATAGTTCAAATGATTGCAAAAGTGAGCGACGCGACTGTTTGCATGCACGGGCGAAGCCGGGCGGCTCAGCTAGTGGTATATACAAAATAGACTGCCGTCCGTGTGTGCACTCATAACTCGAGAACGAATCGTTCGATTTTCACGGTTTTGGGCTTGATGGATTCGTATTGGCCCAAGGAAGGACACTATGGAGGAAAATTCTGAAAAATTGGAAAGATTGGTTGATTACTTCCTACTACTTCCTTTCTAACATACAACAAGTAACTAATGCGACTGTTTTAGTGCACGGGCAACAGCTAGTCTTCTTATCTATATATTTATATAAAAATCAATTGCTGTGCGTTAGTCTCGCTAAAACTCGAGAACGGCTAGACCGATTTGGATGATTCTTTTTTTGTTTTGTTTAACTTGATTCAGGGATGGTTTATGAGCAAAGAAAATTCAGGAAAACTCCAAGAAAAATCCGGAATCTTCGAAAACTTAAATTTGGGTTTTGTATGGGAACTTTGAATTTTTTTTTAGTTTTTTTATATATAGTATCTACGTTGGAATAAAAGACATTTAAAACAAACAAAATGTAATTTCAATTTTGATAAGCTATTCTACATATTATCTGTTCACAATATCTATCTATCTATCTATCTATCTGACTGTCTGTCTGTCTGTATGGCTGTATGTCTGTATAGGTTCTGTATAGGATTGTTTGGTGTGCAGTAAATTTACGTAAATTTACTGAACCTGTCAAAAATCAAGAGAATAGAGAGCCAAATGAGAGTGTCAAAAAATGTCCCCTTCTACGAAATCGTGCTAGACCACATCCATGTAGAAGTCCCGGGAGATCTATCAAACAGCCATCTGACAATTCGTGTAATGTCAATCTTCATTTTTGTTTGTGTAATTAGAAGTTTCTGAGAGGATTTTCCCCCACTTTTCAAATTATTAACTATTGGACAGATGTCCCATTTGGATCACGAAAAGCACACCAAACAGACATTATATCTGTATGTCTGTCTGTCTATATATCTGCCTGTCAATCTGTCTCTCTGTCTGTCTGTCAGTCTATCTATCTATCTATCTGTCTGTCTGTCTGTATGTCTGCCTTTTTTGTCTATCTAACTGTCTGTATGTCTGTCTATCTATCTGTCTGTTCGTCTATCTATTTGTATGTCTATCTGTCTATCTGTCTGACTGTCTCTATCTATATATATCTATCTGTCTGTCTGCCTGTCTATCTGTTTGACTATATTAATTGACCAAAATGATTCATATTCACATTTCACCTGAAATTACCGAATTTCGTATGACAGGTACCAAAACCACCAATTGTTGAGTAATCACACTGATGCTGTATTGTATTCTATATGTATTAAAAAAAACCTACTCTGAAAATGTTACCAAAACGGTTGGGTAGTTTTCGAGTCCTTAAAAGACAAACAAACAAACATACATTCATTCATTTTTATATAATAGATTAAAGCCATTAAATTAAAGAGTTTCATTTAGTAACGAAAAGAAACTTAAACCATACACAGTGCCAATATTGCCGATCTCAATGAATTGGAGTTGGAGCGTTGATTGGGATTCATAATCGCTTATGAAGTATTACAATCAAATCAATTTTAGGTGATACGAATTCACCGCATCATCAATAGTTTAGTACTTAAATAAAAATATATTCTGCATAAAATTATATTGTAAAAGCGGAAGTATGTTTCTGTACATTCTTTTACTCCAGTAATTCATCAATCGAATAAAAATTAAATACATACATATTAAAATCAAACTCATCGCGTAGAGTAAGACAGCGTCTGGGAATTAAAATTAAAAATTAAAATAACGGATTTGGCACGCCTTATTTCTACACAAAACCACAGTACAAGAGCAGCGTTTTAAGTAACACGACTGTTTAAGTACACGGGCGAAGCCGGGCGGACAGCTAGTATACATATATAAAAGAGACTGCCGTCCGTGTGTGCACTCATAACTCGAGAACGAATCGTTCGATTTTCACGGTTTTGGGCTTGATGGATTCGTATTGGCCCAAGGAAGGACACTTTGAAGGAAATTTCCGGAAAATTGGAAAGATTGGTTGATTACTTCCTACTACTTCCTTTCTAACATACAACAAGTAACTAATGCGACTGTTTTAGTGCACGGGCAACAGCTAGTTCAAGATAAAAATAATTTGTGCATTTGAAATTAATATTTTATTATTCTCGCAAATATACAATATTTTACAAACAAATATGATTTTTGAAATCATAACAATGATCGCGCGATTTCGATCATCAGATTTTTTTTTTTATTTTTATATCTTTGTGTTCTAATGTGATTATATTTTATGTACATTTAAAATAAAAATATTATCGTAATCAGCGTTCGTCACATCACAAACGCTTTCGCGCGTTCTCTTGCCCATCTGCAGTAGCGCCTGGTGCCTGGTGGTTTTAGTTGTTTAAGACCCCTTAATAAATTCATAAAATAAACAACATATACATACACAGCTACAGCTTAGAAAATAGTAAAATAAAATATAGTACAGAAAGCGCCGACGTTGATTCCAGAGATGTGTGGTGGTGTACTTGAAAATTGTGGTAATCAAACAAATAAAAAGATGATTTAATTTTGTAATATTTTAAAGGTTTTTTTTTCATGTTGTTTATGTCTTCCTCTTTATTCTAATTTAATATTAATTTACAAGGCGCGCATCTAGTTTTAGAAACTGACGCCGCCTCATTGTCATTTACCAAAACGAAGATAATTACAGTAACACATATCAATTGACAAATTAATATCACTTTAAACAAATTTAGTTTGCTTTTTGGGTATTGTTTTTCTTTACCAAGAATAAACTTGCGTGCTAGTCGGGTAGGTTCATATCATACATAATCAGAGTTGTAAAAGAATGCAATCATTTTGAAATACATTCTTTAATGAATTCAATATTTTGATTGCAATTTATTGACTTCATTCTGAGACTTCAATTGAAGGTTGGAAAAAAAGAATGTAATCATTTGAATGCTTAATGAATGGTGATTGCATGCTTTTTTTTAAAGTCTCAAAATGAAGTCAATGAATGCAATCAAAAAATTGAATTCATTCAATGATTTTTAAAGAATGCATTCCAAAATAATTGCATTCTTTTACTATCCTGATACATATGTAACTTGCGCATCATATGTAGTTCTTATATAATAACAATTATTTGAATCTCTCTCTCTCTCTCTTTTTGCATTTCGTTTTTTTTTTAATAAGACATTAACATAATTATAATATAATTAATAACAATATTTATTCTGGTATGTATAAACAAATTACTAAAATAGTTTTTATTCGTTCGTTTCCCAAATTTTATCCTATTCTTAATATATTTTATATTATATCAGTTTCTTTTGATTTTCAATATAAAAAACATAAAGAAAAACAAAAACACGTTAAAATATTCTCATTCGTATATGTGGTTTCAATTTAAAAAAAAAAAACTGTAATATTATGTTGCATGTGTGTTTTTGAAAACACGTTTTCAGTTTATAAATTCTGAGCGCAGAGGGTGTTTGAAAAAATACTTTTCCTCTTAAAGGAGATCACTCATCGAAAGGCAGACTACAAGAGTTACAAGGACAAATGATTAAAACGATGAGCGCTGAAATGAAGTATGCGGCGGCGCGTGTGGATGGGTCTTTGCTTAGTGAGGGTAGGTGGTGGTGATGTGTTGGATGATGGAGATAACAAACTGCACGTATTCCCTTTGATTGACTTAAATTTTCCTTCCGAGATGTTTTACCTTATGGACTCGAAAAACCTCGATCAAAGGGACTTTTAACGTCCGTATGACGTGTGTGTAGATTTAGAGACGGACACGTGACACTACTTGAAAGTTCGCAAACTGTTTTGATCGGTCCTGCCGATGGTAATGGCGAATGAGGTGATGCTTCTCGAACTAATGCTGGCGCTTCCGTATTGTTTTCTGACGAAGATCTTGCACCTACGGTGGTTGGCGGCAGCACGTACATGACTTCACTGCTATCACTTTTGTTGTTCACTTTCAATGATAAAATTGGTTTGCTATCCGCTACAATAACTGCCGGAATCAGCGATGATGTCTCTTTCGGTTGAAGAAGGTTTTTTCCGCTAATTGATGATTTATATTGATCCCGGCCGAGACCGCCCAGATAGAATTTGAAGAACTCATAAGTTGACCAACAGATGGCTGTGGCTGGCATTGAATATAGCACCCTGGCGGACATTCCTTTAAAGAAGCCTCCTGCTCCTGCCACTGAGTAAATCTGTAAAAAAAAAAATTTGATTATTACACTTTATTTTCACTTACATCGGTTGTATTAACTATTCCAATATATAAAACGTCAAATGTTTAAACTGGAATTCAGTTATATAAACTCGTACTCTTATACATGTATAAATTAATTTCAGTTCAAAATTTATTGAAGTAAAAGCAGTTACTTCGGCAAAACAGATTTCTTTGAGCAGGATTTTTTCGGGACTGGACTGAATAGCGATATTTACACATCCTAACCGCAAGTGAATGCCGGATTCACCCACTTGTTCGATGGTTCCAATAGAATGAACATTTCAGTTATACAAACTAGCCCAACAATCAGTAGTTTATATATACACTAGCTGACCCGGCGAACCTCGTACCGCCCCCTAATCAATAAATATTGTGTCAACTTATTATCTGAATTAAATTACTTTTTTTTTAAATGATACTCAAAAACTCAAAATGAATTAATTTCATAAATATACAAAATCAAATGGTACGAAATCGCAGCAAAGAGTTGTCAACATTTTGACGAATCATCATACGATATGTGTGATAATTCATCGAGCTAACCTTCTTTTAGTTTCGTCACCTGAAATGAAATCATTGAAAATTATAATATCGATACTCACCGCTCAATGGATTTATCATGTCGATATTGAAGTGATATCCATCATATCCTTGTCAAAACATCAGCGGGTTTCGGTATTGCAATGCATCTAATAGTATGAACGATGTGTTTCGAATATTCGTTGGATATGTCCAGTGTCGCGACGTGTAGGCAAAATATCGCGCGTTTTCACCAACAATCGCAATTGCGACTTCATCTATTGTTGAAGCGTTGATGTGTCGTTCGTGTGTTCCAGCGGGTCGTTTATCCGCTCTGATCACGACTTTGTAGTCATCACTTGGCATACGATCCAATGCGGTTTTGAACAACCGAAAGAATGCATGATATTCATGAAGTAGGTGCTGCATATCATGAAGAATTGCTCTTTTCATTGCCGTATTGATCGTTTGACGCCGATCGAGTTAGTCCTCCATATTGCTCATGAAGTAAATTTGAATGAATTTATGCTGTGCGTCTTCAAGCGGTTGCATAGATCCAATTCGATGGCGAATTTGGCTTTGGAAATTTAAATTCGAAAGCTAAGTCAGAATTACTGATTTATGATCACCAAAAGAAAATTAACGTTTACTCTCTCGAGCAGAAATTACCTTGAATGTCGGATTGAATCCGCGTTCTTCGATAATGTCTGCTCCAAATGAAGTCATTTGGAAACATCCGTTATATCTTTGTACGTTCGATAGAAAATATCGTGATTCTTGTGTTTCGCCACGAAGCAATGAATGTAACGGCTCAGGTGGCGGATGTAATAATGGCAATTTCACCTTACCACTGAAACAGCACAATCCAGGCGTCTCTCCAGCGAGCTGTCGCACACAACCTCCATTGGACCAATTTGAACAAAAGAATGCGAGCGAGTAGTCAATTGTGCAATCGTTTTGAAACGCTACTCGATTCAAATTAACACTTAATGCATTTATTTTTGCGTGTCGAAGATTGTCACGTTATTGATCTGTGCGATAAGCTCGACGATTTCTTATTTCCAACTGAGTCCTTTGACGTACTGCCTCTCTTCGTTCTTGTGTATGTAAAGAACGAAGTCGGGCTATACTTACACGGCGGTCTTCTCGTGCGATTTCTTGTTCATCTGCAGTCGCGTGGTTCGTATTGTTCCGAAGTCTAATTGCATTACGGCTCCGTTGTGAAAGATTAGATCTTCTGACTCGCGGTATTGTAAATAACACTTGAAAATTGATCACACAAATCAAATTCACAAAATAAACATATTTAAAGGCAACGTGCCGTGTTTGAAAAAAATTAATTGAACCGAATTCAAATGTAATAACCGTTGCTTGGTCAATGGTATGCAATGAAAGGAATAAAATACAACTTACCGTTTGAAAAAAACATCGGTTGAAAGAAAAGTGATTTCAAATAAGTGAATTCGATTTGATGAAGTGTCACTTTATAATTACCTTTCTAATCACTCTTCGCACAAAAAAAAAAAAAATTCTTATAAATCAGTGAAAAAATATATGGGAAAATTTATTTTCTTAATAATTTCTTTTTCTTGAATTTTTCCGATGTTTTAATAGTTATTCTGCTATTCGGGGCGGAGACACTTCCAACAAATCAAAGATCATAAAAATTGGTCCAGCCGTTCTTGAGTTATAAATGGTGTAACTAACCCGACTTTGTTTTATATATATAATAAAAATATATCCCTAATAATATAAAACAAAGTGAAAATTCCTTTGCATGGACCTACACAGCAAACGGCTAAACGGATTTTGATAATTTGTTTTGTGTTGATTAGGTGTTGATTAGCAGATTCGTGCATAAAAAAAATATCTGATTTTAAGTGCGAAAACCAAGAAATTCAATAATTAGACTTTGAACCTAAAAAAGGTAAACTTCTCCTTCGTCTATTTTATTGAAATTCAGATCAGTTTTAGGAGCTTTAAAATACGCGTCTTTTAAGTTCAAAATTATATTTCTACGTGCTCTACAAGCTGAGCAATATTAATAACATCTTTGCAAAATGCCTTTTTTAATTAATTTGTTAATTGATCACTGTTCTGAAACCAATCTCAGTGGTGTTTTCTTCTTTTGGTTTCCTTTCGATCTCTCTTCGTAATTTGTATTTCTCATTTTTCCTATAAATACGCGTTAAATCTGAGTGGAATGGATTTGTGTATGTGTCTGCTCTGCTCAGCGTCTGCGCTCAAGCACAAAGGTTTTGTTGGTGCGTATTTTTTTCTTTCTGTTTTGCTTACATTATGTTCATGTATGTGTGTATACACTACAAAAGTTAGTTGAGTAATGCACTGGTAAAGTTTTGTAGAGGGGTGTGTCGTATTCGTGTAATTGTATTTCGTGTGTTATACTTGAGTGCAATTTTAAGGTTATTGAGTTGGATTGGAATTGAGTTCTAGTCTTTTTTTGCAGCGTTCTTCTTCTTTATCTGTTCTGTTTTATCTTTTATCATTTAGTTGGCATTGGCAATTATATTTCAAAGCGGAATATAGTCAATTTTTCAGCGAAAATTAGTTAGCGATCAAATCGGCCTGATATTGGGCGAATAAGTCGAAATGCAAAATTAAAATGAAATGCTCGATTACATCAAATTGATACAGCAAGTGGCCAGCAAAATGGTCCACATGAGAATATTTCGCTGCCATGGACCCGAAAGAAAAAATTCCTGCTTTCAATATGAAATATGTATTGTTTTGCATAGTTTTTTATCATTTTTATCTGACGAAAAATGGCTTTTACTACCACCTATGTTAGCCGTACGTGAAAAAGTTGTTTAACATAATTTTTAGAGAATTCACCAAAGATAAAAGTGTAGTAAAAAAAGAGCTTTTTATGAAGTAAAAGTTTTGAGAAAAATGCATTTAAGGTAAGAAATTGGAACAACCAATTTTCAAAATTTTGAGTATAAGGGGCCATAACTTTTTTATGACTGCATAGATGTACATAAAGTCTTCAACATTTCGTATGCGCTTCTAATTGCCTCTCCGAAATTTAAGGAATTGTTTTTGTATCTGTAGTAGCTCAGAAGTTATATCATTTAAAGTGGTCCCTTACTTCGACGGGCTGAAAATATACCCCACTGTCATACGATTTTTTGTTCGCTAATCTGCAGGAATTTACAGTTAACAGATTATATATACCCTAAACTGGGACAGCCTATATTGCGCTTCATGTTCGGCTTTATCGGAGGAATCGTGATAAGAGTAACAGTGACTCTTTTGGTTACTATTTACAACTGAAAATTACTGCGGGCTCTTGGTCTATTAAGACAGCAAAGTAAATCAAAATTCCATCAACTACATCCCATAAATGTGGTAGGCAGGCGAAGCAAAGCGAGCACGGGCCAGCTAGTATAATAATAAATATAATAAAAATAATAATAAAATAAAATAATTTGTTTTATACATATAATTAGATATATGTATATATAAAATAAAATAAAATAATACATTTATGTATATAAATATATATATAAGAAAGAAGATATATAGATACATAAGAGTTCACTGTAAATATAATAGGGGAAAGTTTCAGTTTAGCAGCAGACCGTTATCTAAATTGAGAACGACAAGGTACACTTCCGGCCAATAATTCTATACGAGTTTCAGACAGACAGAGTGGGTGTTTCGGCTGCACAAAATAGTGATATCAACTCAAAACGAAATGCACGTGGTTTGGTGGTAAATAGCCCAACATTTTAAATTAAGGTGATTGCTGAGAGAATAAAGATTGATTGTTTGATAAAGATTTCAAAAAAATTTGGCAAACATTTTTTTTACATGAACCTGAATGCTCCAAAGATGCGATTATTTTCAGCTGTTTGCTGTATGTGAACGTATGCTGAGACTAGCAATGACAATGAATGTGCATTCGAATTGTACGAAGAAGATATTGCTTTTCTTGAATAGGACGCTGAAGTCCTAGAACAGGAAACAGAAATTTAAATCGATGATGTATTTACTGCGAATGAGGAGCCCCCACCGCTCAGTAGCCTATTTGTACGCGAAAGGCCATCAACAGCTGAAATACTAGCTGCGGTGGAAAAGGCATTCATTTTAAAGTGCAAAAAACGAAGGAGAATTACATTTTACCGATATAGTATACCGATAGTATACCTTTCTGCTAGTTTCTGCATCCGACAGCGATGTGCCAAACATTTAGACATTTGTAATTCTGAAACGCTCCTCAAATTAATAATGCAACAGTGAAGATTAATTCCTATTTGGCATTATTTTGGGGATGACACTTCACCGCCTGCCAGAAACCAGGTATTACTGGTCAACGTTGCCCATTTACTTGGAGATAATAATTTTAGGTGTGATTAGCCGAAAAGAATTCGAAGTACTTTGTTCTTCTTTTAATTTTGAAAACAATATTTAACAGCCAAGCCGATGTATCATCGTACGATCGAGCTTATAAAATTCGGGAAATTATTGATGATTTTGCTTTGCTCAAAATCGCGAATGCTATGAGTGAGAGCAAGTTCCAATCCATCGATGAACATATGGTCAAATTAGGACATAACATCATGAAGCAATATACAAATCAATATGCACTTCAAGGTCTTGATGGCATGGGCGTCAAGCTTTATTTCGATAATTTGTCAAAAATCCCTCATAGTTGTTCTGACTAAAAGTGAGACATAAGACAAATAGATTGACAAATATGTCCAACGTAGGACTTCCGCGCGTTAAACCTAAAGGTGTGCCTGTGTTGGATTGGATGGCTAATCGTTTCTTATCTAGACTTAAGCCGATAAACGCAAAGCAGCAAACATCGATGTAAAATGTCCACCTGCGATTAAACACTATAACAAAGAAATGGTGGAGTTACTTAGGTGGCGCTACAGCTCGGGGTGAACCTGGGCCTGCTTCTCGCAACCATTTGTGTGTGCGTGTTTTTTTCCGACTCCGAACGGCGAGTTGAGAAGCTCAATCGTGACAAATGATACTCTTTGAATGCTTGTCAGACATTCAAAAGAGGTGGCACCGTGAAAAAACTTTCAGGTGTTTGCTGGGAGCCACGGGGCTCACCGGCGTAAAAGTTCCTTTTGGAAAAATCCATTTGATGTGGGTGGTCAAAGTGGGTCATCAGTTTTTTTTTTGGAATGAGAAAGATTGAGCAAATGCCCACAAGATGTTGTACCCTAGCTTCACCCACTCCCAGAATATTGGCGCAAGAAGAAGAGGTTCAAGATCAAGTTAAGATTTTTCGACTTTGCGAAGCTCTTGTAGGCAAAGCGATAAATATACCCTCAAAAACAGCCGCGTTCAGTCGAAACCGAATGATACCTTCCCGCAAAATCAATGCATAGTTTTTCCAGGCAAAAATCGAGTCACTATTGTCCCAATGGTCGTCATATAGTTAAATAAGCTTGGATAAATAATTTAGTGCCGTATTCATTTATTGAAAAGAATAAGCTGAACCGCATTAATGTAGCTATGTATTTCTTTCTTTACACGTTATGAACATTTACATTTCATTACATCGAATAGTAGCAAGCACATTGCCACATTACGACCAAAGCTGCACTCGAACTGAGAGGAGCACGACTGGGGCGACAGCGCCACATGATCATGTTCATGACTAGTGTCACGATATATATTGGCATCAACACAGGATTTAGGGTTTATCAAAGACACTAGAAGTCGACCGTTTCTTCAGAATTAAACCTTACCTAACCTATTATGGGCTGGCAGTTATTGATATAAAATAAAAAAAAATTTACGATTCGTTGTTAAGTTTAATTGTATAGGACAAACCTGTTTAATAGCTTCGGACATGCCACGTGTAAAGCCCGTCTCTTGAGTATTCAGCAAAGTTTTCACAACATCTAGCGGTGTGGTTATTGCAGCAGCACACGCCCCTGCTGCTCCGCCAGCTATCACATGTACCGGGGGATTGTACTTTCTTTCTTGATTCAACTGTAAGTGGATTCGAAAGTAATTCGAGTCGATTTATTGATTTTTTTCTTCTGCTTTTCTCTTACCATATTTTGAAAAAATTCGTAAGTCATAAAGTGTATTGTCTGGTGTGGGATATTCATAATCAGTTGGGTTGCATACGATCTATAGAATGCCTTCGGCCCTTCATTCGTGTAGACACCTTTCATACATGCCATAACCGACTTGTATGGTGAGTTATACATTTGGAGACGTTGTTTTATTACCTCTGTAGGGTTCGAAACAGCATCGTGTATGAGTGTGGCAATCACTGCAGATGTCACTGTAAATAAAAATAAAAATATTAGTTCAACACATTACCAGCATCGAAAATATTTGTTTGCACTTACTGTAATTAATATTATTATATGTCGTAAATTTAGATAGCAGCTCTTTCGACATTTCATAAGAACCAAAGTATAGAGCATGAGCGGGTCCAGCGCCAGCAACGACAGCCGTCACGCCCCGAATAGGTCTACGAAAACATACACATGTATGAAAACATATAATTAAGTAGCTTAATCTATCGCATACCTGAAAAGGCCTTCATGTTTGATCATATTCAGGAACGTCGCAGAGATGTTGAATCCAGCCGCCACTGGCGATAAGCTTTGCATTCTGGTCTGTAATGGATTATGTAAAAAAAATTACCTAAATTACTTTATTTCTCTCTTAGAAATCGTCTCTTATAAATCAATTACAGTATGTGTCGTCTTTTGTAAGCCTCATGTATGCATATATCGATCGAAAAGGCCATATTACACGTGCTATAATTAGATGATGACTTCATAGCAACAGATACGTTCATTGAAATACTAAGCCTGAACGAACATCACTACACACTGCGCAGTGTAATTGTTAGTTTCTGGCAAATTATAGATATTATATACACATTGTAATGTTGTGCACTGCACGCTGGGTGACAATGCAGTTTAAGACATCTAAATACAGATTTTATTTTTAAAAAACGTGATAACATAACAGAAATAGTAACAGGAACAAATAGAGACTTAGATGGAAATCATTGCTTATCTTATTTACATTTAAGAAATGTGTCCAAATGAATGAATTACAGTTTCTACGAAAAATTGGTAACTAAAAACAACTTGTTCGTTTAATTGTTCTAACTGATTCTCGGGAAATTTAATAGACGTGCGCTTCACTCATGAACACACGTACGAGTACTTCACATCGTCGGTGATGCGATTCAATTCGTTGACTTTCCTCTACTGTACCGCAGCTTCAATTGGGTTTACAGTCAACTCTGATTTAACCTGGGACGATTCCAAAAACACATTTTATAAATTCTGGTTATGAGCTTTACATCGGCTAGGCTATTTTTCTAAACAAGGAATAAGCAGGAGTTCAGCACCGAACCATACGCTTTATATTTTTAGCAGACGGACAACTAGACAAGCATGTTTGACAGCATACATGTTCTCGCGATTCGTGTTACATTAGTAATAAGTCATAATCGATTGAGTGCGCATGAATTATAAAAATAAAAAAGACATGAGCAAAACTAATATGAGATAGGTTAGGTTAGGTCAGAATGGGGTTATGAAGCTGAGCCATCACAAGACACCAAGCACCATAGTGGGCCCATCGCGATCCCATGGAACCATCTATTTATGGTACCATTTAATCAAATTTTAAAATTTGATTATGGCAAGTTTGGCCCGCCTCTTCCAATGTATCAAAAAAGTAACTCCTCGGAACATTTTTGCGCGAACGAGCAATGGCATGACATTTAGAAAGGATATGTTCGACATCCTCCGCTGAGCCCAAGTCATTGCAGTGTCTGCATGTTCCATTCTTTTGGCATGTTTCTCTAGGAGACAGTGTTCGGAAAGTATTCCTAGTAAAGTTGTTAAATTTTTCCTATTTAGTCAAAGTATTACTTTGGTCCTTTTGTGATCCGGCCGGCCAAAGAGTCTGGGACACCCTGTGTTCCTCTATTCTTTACCATCTACTGCCCGCCATACTAAGTGCACCAATTCGGTTATAGGCATTCCCCCCTTCTTGCTAGCTCATCAGCGTGTCCTGGTACCCAACACAGTTTAACCCTGTTATACCTGCTTAGAGAGCGAAAACCTTCTACAATTGTCGATTCGATTCTAGCGCTCTGAGCGCGGCCTGACTGTCGATGTAGACGATAATATCCTTATCTGATATCAGATTTTTCACCAGCGGCTTTGCCTGAAAGACAATACAATCGTCCGGAAATCTTAAATACGTTTTTAGTTCCGGTTCTCTTGAAGAAATTCCAGAGCCGTTGCCAACCACAATGTGTTTATGCCATGTAGGCGACCTTCTCTCTCCGGGTACAGCGTTTCCTACTTGATACGTACAGAAATGTGATGTCATCCGTTCTATTGAAGTTACCAATTTTAGGTTCATTAAGAATAGCGCTATGACCGTAGCTTCTATTATTGAAGTAGCCTTAGGGTGCTCGAAGAGTGGAGCGTAGAGCAAAGCTGCGAAAATCGCTCGAGCAAAGAGCAAAGAGCAAAATTAGAAGCAAGCAAGAAATAAATTTTTCCATTTGAATATTTGAATAGACGAAAAATCAAAGCGTCTCTTATCGACGCTTTGCTCTATCTTCGAAATACGCCGCACTCTGCGCTCTACGCTCCACTCTGTAAGCACACAAGTTAGATAATATGAGATAAATTGACTAAAATATACTTTTTACCAAAAAGTTCTCCAATGACTGGGCACCGTAGCGCAAGTGGTTAGTGCGTCGGACTACTGAGCCAGCGGTCTTGGGTTCGAATCCCGCCGCAAACACCTAAAAGTTTTTCACAGTGCCCACCTCTTTCGAATGTCTGACAAACATCAAAGAGTAACATTTGTCTCGATTGAGCTTCTCAACTCGCCGTTCGGAGTCGGCAAAAAACTGTAGGTCCCTTCCATTTGTGCAAAAATATAACACGCACACACAAATGGTTGCGAGAAGCAGGCCCAGGTTCACCTCGAGCTGTAGCGCCAACTAAGTAAGTAATGACTTATCTATTCGCCTTTTAACCTTTAACCGTTTTCTCGTTATCTTCTTCTAAAGATTAATATACGCTTCGGAGTTTGAGAAACATTGTATTCATTTTTTGTTCACCTCTTGTATTAAGAGGTTAAGCCATCTGCACAGATTTGTCAGCCATGTCAGTTTCTGCCCTCTAACTAATCCTCTTTCTTCTTGCGTTGAGTAGGTGGAACTTTAGTATGCCCTTAATTTGTTGTAACACTAATTGAACTTGGTTTTGCCAGCATATTTGCGGCTTATCTCATAAAGCAGTTGTTTCACTTATATCGTTGGCACTTACAACGGTATCATCCGCATTTATTATTTTTATGCGATGTATCCTAATTTCTAAGCTCTGACAGCATATCAAATAAATAATAAATAACAGGCATCTTGAGAGAAATACTTATCAGTTCATTTCGAACAGAACCAAGCTGTACAACACTAATTGAAACTAGATTTGCCCCTATGACGGAAGAGCTAGAGCCCATAACCTTTATGGCAACCTGGTAAAATCACGCTGTAGAATGAACTCCCAGTCGGGAGCCATATGTACAGAAACTTTTATCTGCAATTTCCCAAGAGCGCGTAAGGGTCATAAAATATTTGCAATAATTTTCTTAGTATAAGATTTTAATTGCCTTATCGCGAAATATACAAATAAATAAGATACATACGTATGTATGTGAATATGTATATATGTATAACAAACATAAGAAGATAGCTCTTGTCTACGGTAAATGAGTGTTTTTTTGTTTGTATATTTTATTAACATTGTTACATCAGCTTCATCGTATCTCAATGCTTGCGAAAATGGAAAAATTGTATTGTAATGTCATGTAAAAATCAGAACTCATCATCACGTAAAGAAAGAATAAAAGATCTACTGACTGGGATGAACATTGGAATTTTGTGTACATTGCGGCAGATAAAGCGCCCATATTTTCGGCGCGGCGGCAGATTAAGCAGTTTTAAATCAAATAACAATGCCAAACAAAGATTATATTAGACTCCTGAAACAGCAGATAGCTTTTAGCCTATTCGCTTGCTAGAGAGTGTATGTAGAACGGACAAAGTTAGCACTAAAATTATCCATTAATAAACATTCAACATAATATTTTTATATCAGTTTTTTTTCTAGTTGCAGACTTTTTAGAAACTTTCAACAAATAAAGTGAATGCAATATCAGGTTGATTTTAAAAAATGTGATTCTTCAACTATTACAAGTAACATAATAAAATGAGCTCTCATGCTTAATATCTTGTCACCGCGTGCTAATATTATTTGTGAGCCTAATCTTATCATGCTACGCGACCTCAGACTATAGATAGCGATTTTGAAGGTACACACCACTTTTCGTGCCTCTAATTGTTGGAACGGGACCTCTATCATTTGGACTTATCAAAATACGTGCACCAAATACGAGATTTTAATCTTTAGGACCAAAATTATAAGCATATTTGTATGTTTGTAGAGAGCCAACCGCATAGAACTGACATGATGCGGTTCGCAGCTCAAAACCGCAAATCTATTTAGATAATATTGATATGATTATCATCGTTTCTACTCATTCTGTTTACAGTTGAGCCAAGTGCTTTATGGTAAGACTTGTAGATATTTTTCATCGCATGATAAGTAAAATACAAAACCATTATGAGTAGTAGCGGCAAGCACCCTACATACATACTTGAGGAAACACCAAGGTTTTTGTTTTATTTCAGTGGCGGGGTGATTTCAGTTCATCGTATGTATGTTCGTGTTTTTGCACGTAATAAAGCATTGAATTTTGACGACGAACGAGGCAAGAGGCTGGACTAGATCCTTAAATCCATCAAATAGGACACCAATTGAACTGGTAGATGTTTCGAACATGACAAATGTGCTGAAGTATTTGTTCAAAATTATCATTATATAAATAGGCGAAGGCAAAATAGTTCAACCCCTTTTTAACTCAACATATCGCTTGATTTTTTTTTTCGTTGGAAAGGTTGTAAAGAGGGGCAGTGCAGTGTGTCCAACATGTTGTGTCTAAGCCAGGTAAAAACCAGGTGCTTTTCTCTCGCACAATTGGTCGAATTTCGACAACGGGCGATACTAGTTGTAATTATTTGGCCAATAGCTCTGCGCTGAAAAAGAGAAATTATATACAGTAAAAAAAAATTCGCTTATTAACAATGCTTGTTGTTTTGTGGTACAGATCCCTACAATCGCACCTTTGGATCACTTGACTCAGTACAAGTGTGCATTACGATCCTCACCATCTTAGGAGTATTTCAAGAGGAGCCATCAGGCTTAGAGTAAACGAAAAAGACACTGCTAACTGTTCTTAATTCCTGCTTAGTATTAGCATTGCTTTTCTTTTGCGGCGCCGGTTAGCTAACACTAATCCTCTTCTCTGCCGTACATTGTCTACATAGGATTATACCAATATGTGTTGATATTCATACAGCACTAAAAATAAGCTGTTAGATTTCCTCGTTCTGGTTTAAGCAACTAATTCCATTCATTTATAACTAATAAAAGATAACACCAACTACCCTACGGAATAAAAACAATATTATCTACTCATGATGCTGCAATTTTTAAAGCCGGTCATACAGAAATGACTAATTTGTTCACTTCTATTGACATACAAGAATAATTACATTATACGCAGTTGAAAAACAAAATCACCATCAACTATCTAACAATTATGTAAATGCTTTAAAAAAAAAAATAAAACTAAGTGGGGGTTTTTTTTTTATTAATTCAAGGAAGAGTTTAGATAAAGATCTCATACTTCTATTAACATATGTATATACCTAAATGTGTTTACGATAGCATTTCTTAAATATATTGTACTCGTAAAACAATACAGAGGAACAACATTCCAAACACCGCGAAATAAATAGGTATAGCAAATTACATTTCACAACAAATGCACATGTTCTATATGCAAAAAGATAATAATTATACAGCGAGTGCTTAATTCGGTTCAACAGCGATCAAATAATTAGAATCGGCATTTGTCCCAATGCATTCGCTGATAACAATTATTTATTTTTAAATGGATTTCGAACGGAATAATTTACGCAACCGACCACTTCCGATTCCAAAGGAGTCAACTCACTTAATTAAAAGAGAATATTTTGGTCAATTGTCCGAAGGTTAAATATTATACAGCACAGCAACATACAAATAAGAAGAGAAGAAAATGATTTAAAACGCGCCATGTTAAGAAATTAGCGAAACAGATTCAATTGCGAATGCACTATCGCACATGTGAATTAAGGAATGCAAGTGGGGGTGGGGTGTTGGTGGCGGAAAGTGTCAGTCAATTTATTATATATCTGATTAAACAATTAGGAGTTGAAAGAAATACAAAAATAGATAATTTATTTAATAGCCATTACTCGAAAATCGCATAATCAGATGTGCATTTTACACTTCTAGACTGAACAGCTGATATGGGTGCATCTATTTTTGGAACATATTTTATATTCTCATGACATGAACTATCCGTCGCAGCTATTGTCATCCTGAGGCAACACTTAAATCATTAGCAATTCTAAGTACACGCAAGCAACTATTAAACTGGTGACCAATGTTCGTACACAACACTATACTCTATACACAGAAACGTCGAGCAGTGTTTTCTTCAATTGAGAATGAATGTGAATTTAAAACGGCATGGCTAGCACGATTCATGAAATGATGAAGCACACAACCAAAGGGGGGATATCATACGCCACACAATATTTTTAAAGTACAATAATTAGTTTAAAGACACCTCCAAGCTCGAGCAGCAGCGACCGAGAGAAATTACATCACAGTTTTTGAGGTTATGATGGATTGTATAAAAACTATTCCCAATGTTGTTGTGCAGCACATCGTCCTGACATGCATATAGTTACCTTGACAGAGTCCAGTGGATACATGACACAATGCTCCAGAACGCCAGCAATAGCGCCAGCAGTCATGTTGGTTGTAACACTTGTAGTTGGAAGCGTTTCATAGTCGTCAATATTCATAATACTATTTTTGTTCTCCCTGCTGTATAAGTACTTTCTAGATGCTCTTTCGGGCTAAGACAGCTACGGTGTTGTATATCCTAGCGAGCTAAGTGAAATTCTCCTCAAAATCGGGAGGAAAATGGGTCCTTTTTGCCAAACGCAAGTGGGTCCTCTGCTTTGAATGTTTATTTTTTTATTTAGATGGGTGTCGCACTTTTGTTGAGGTAACTCAACAAATTTTACTTTTTTCAATTTGGGGGAAAACACTTGAAATTTCGTACTGAGATAGAATGGATGACACTAGAATTTGAAACTTTATTTTTACTCTCAAGTGAAAATCGTGATAACGCGAACTATAGAGAACCGAACAAGAACTTATCCAATAAGTAAGTAGCTTTTCTTGGCCCTTTACGGTTGATTCTCCGAATGTGGAACCCGTCTGTTCACATGGGGAAAATTTTTATCTGGCACAGCACAGGCAGCCGTCATCTGCGTTAATCAAAATGCTGATTTTTGACGTTTTAAAGTTGTTCACGAACGACTACTAACAGATAAGTAGCGCCATATTATATGAGTGAGTTGTCTGGGAAGTTATGTATGTGGCGAACACTGTTACTACAGGGATGTTGTTTTTTTTTTCGAAAGTTTAAAATTGCATTAAGCAGCAAATACACGATACAATCGCTGTACAACGGTTGTATGCAATTTGCGGTTGTATGCGACGATTGTATCGTTTGTTAGCTAGCTTACGACGGTTGTACCGATATCGCACAGTTGTACGCTTTGATTCGAAAACCTGCGGTTGGATGCGCCGTTGTATGGAAATCGCACGCAGATTGTATAGTGTGTGTGCTACTTACAACGGTTGTACCGATATTGGTACAAACCGCGGTTGGACAACGATTGTATCGTGTATTTCCAGCTTAATTCTTATTTCGTGTAGACTAACTATATTTAAAAATATGAATGTATGCATGTGACATCAGAGTTTAGTAAGTAATACAAATTTGTACTTCACTTCACTTCACTTCTTTTATAATATCTTGATTCCGCAGGTAATATCTAAATGAAAAAGGTGCTTAATGGAACGGAAAGCATGTAGAAATATGGACGAGTCGGGTAATGGTAACGGAACACCTGGATACATCGAATAGCATGCATTTAAATTCGTAACTCTTCACGTCACGCAAAAAGACTACGGGATTAGTAGAAGGTAATTTATGCGTTACCGACTCACTTTGTTTGGTGATTCTATTGTGAAAGGTTGTTATGCTTAGAAAAACGTGTTTGTTCAAGTCCTAAAAAAAGTTGCGTGTGATTTTGTTTGTAACAAAAGTGAAGATATTTTTATTTTTTCAAGTGCTCAGACATTTTGTAAAGTCGATAAAAAGGTAAGTTTACATATTTGACTTAGTCTGGTATATTTTTGTTAAATAAAATCACAGTTCCTCATTTTTCGGGTAAAATGGACTACCCAGACGCTGCTTTTGTGGACTAGTGGTCCAGTTTACCCTCACATGTTTAAAAATACCTGACCACGTTCATACATTTTTTTCGAGAAAATGTCAAAATCTAATGAAAAACTGCGATAATATGACCATGGAAAATTAGGAGAAGCTGCTGAAGAAGTTAAAAATTGTCATATGCCATAGCCCATGTTACCCGACCGCATGGTTCATATTATCCGCAAACTTCCGAAGGTAAGGGTTTTTGACTTTTTGCAAACTTTATCCCTAAAGAGAAAAAACCGCATGATTACGTTAGTTTGACTTTAAACTTTAAAGTGATAAGCAAATGTTTTGTACTGGATTTTAAATTATTCATGCTGATTATGGAATCCGGCGGAACAGATACGACGGGAGTTATCCTCAAATTTCAGTTTTTCGTATTACTGAAAACGTCGGTAAGAAAGTGAAAGGTTGTCGGTAATAAAATGCTATTACCGAAAACGCCCCCGATACGTAGGTAGGTACTCCATACAAAGTCTGACATATCACATTCACACGAAAATACCTGCGGATGGCAGGAACATGGAAAATAATTAAAAAATAAATTGAAATTACTGGATTTAAAATAAGACTCCTTTATTTAAACAAAGAAATTAATGTAACGTGCACTTTTTTACTTCATGGTAGGTATACATTTTAAATTTTGACAGCGGATTGATAATAGCCGTGTTTTATTATCCCCGTGATCTGATCCGGATCAGATCAGAATAATAAAACAAACCAGATCAAAGTTCTGTGTTGTGGTGATTGTACAAGCTAAGTTCATTTTGACATTTAGTGCGAAGTTGCCATGCGAATGAATATTTTCTTTTAAATGAAAATGTAATGCGCTTGTTTTATTTTTTTAGGAGGAAATTGTTAATTTTGATTAACAGATACCGAATGAGAATAATATGTTGTAGCTATAATTTCACATCGCTTAGATATCATTATGAGCAGAAAAATTAATTTATTCGAATAAAAGAACATTATTGATATTTGGATTGCCAATAATATTTTTATATTCTAATCTGGCAACATTTAACCTTGGCAATTGTCGATAATACAGCAACATTCACAAACGAAAGTGTACCATAGTGAGAAATAGTCGAACTAATTTTTGGATCACGAAAATTGATCTTGACAAGAAGCAAGATCTCGGATTGTTGTTGTAATGCACACAAACTTATTTGTTGATCTGATCCGGATCAGATCACGGGGATAATAAAACACAGCTAATGTGGTTTCGTAATTGATAATGTAGTTTGCCGACCGATAAAGCAGTTGATCCGTCGATTCCCATAATGGCTCTGTGATGAAAAGCGAATCCAATGCGGTTCGGATCTTCGGATGTACTCCGACTGCCGGGGAGTACGATCCGCCGGATTCCATAATCGGCATGATTATTTTTGAATAAGAGCTAAAAAGTAACAACATAGGAATAAAAAATGAAAGCAGTGGTCCACAATTGCCGAACTTACCCTAATGTATAATGAAAGTGAACGTCAGATTATTTAAAATTAGGCTGAAATATTTATTTATTTTTATCAAAAACAAATTAAAATTTCTTATTAGTAGTGTTAATAAAGAGCACTAGCAGCAAAAGACTATCGGCTCTTTAGTAAAATTGTATCAATTTGACTGAATTTGATGGTTGCACTATTTATGGATAAATTAGCGTAAAATTTAAACTGTTATGAACATAAATCATTCAGATTAGTCTATTACACCACCTGACAAAGCACAGTGGATCCTTTGTTACTTCTTTTTGGGAACGTGCTTTAAACTGTACCCGTATTTTCTCTTAACGGTCGTATTTATTTTGGTTTTTTATAATGTTAGTGTTTTTGTATTTTTAGCCGTGATAATGATATTTTCGCGGAACGCTGCTTAAGTTAAATTCAGACGAAAACGGCTAAAAATACAACTATGTAGCTCATTTGAAACAACTATTTATGTATGAAAATCAGTTATGACAGTTGGTTTTTGTTTTTCAATTTAAATTTAAATGTCTTTTGAGACAGCCAAGCCGCACTCAAAGCTTTGAGTCTAATCTGTGGACTCAAGACTGGTAAGGTGCTGCTTCAATGCTCTCCAATTCCTAGCTACTCACAATAAAGTCAAACTTTGGTGTTTACCTGGTCACAGAGGCATTGAATAAAATGAGATTGCAGATGAGCTAGCCCGTTCAGGCTCTACTGGCGAATTCTTAGGCCGGGAATCCTTTTGTGGCATAAACTGGGCAACAATATTGGCCTTAATTAACAAATGAGTATATAGTCTCCGACTCTCATTGGAGAAATGTCCCCTGGCTTATACCCATCAGAGGGAACTTCTAAACCACAAATAAGAAGGATATTAGGTATCTAACAAATTTCCTCTCCGGTCATTGCCAGTTATGATACCACCTAAACAAGTTAGGTCTGTCTAGCGAGACCGATTGCTGACTCTGTTTAGAGGAGGTCGAGACAGCCGAGCACGTATACTTTGTGATTGCCCGTACTCTACACAAAGAACTCCTTAGACCTCATGAATTAAACAATGCGTTAACCAATGGCATTTTACTTTAATTTAGGTGACGCTTCAGCTCGGGGTTAACCAGGGCTTGCTTCTTGCAACCATTTGTGTGTGCGTGTTAGTGTCATATTTTTGCACGAATGGGAGGGACCTTCAGTTTTTTGCCGACTCCGAATGGTGAATTGAGAAGCTCATTGACAAATGATACTCTTTGATTGCTTGTCAGACATTCGAAACAGGTTGTTGTTGTTGTTGTTGTTGTTGTTGTTTTAGCAGTCACATTTCTGTTCTGGACGAGTCAGTTTCTAAGCCAAGGAATTGGGCCGCGTCATTAGGATTATCCCACAAAGCCCCAGGGTGTAGGTCTGTCGGTTTCGCTGCACAATAATTGAACGGGTGTTTGGTATCATGTGCTCCGTTTCCGCCCTGGGCATTTGTCTTCGATGGATGCGTCGACGTGGTTTCTGTAGCTGTTTAGAGAGCGGCACCATCCTGAACTGCTTGGATAGCATGGTGTTGTGAAGATGGTCTTTGTGGGACATCAGATGGCACCCTGTGATCGTGCGCAGTGCCGCGTTTTGGCAGGCTTGAAGGTGTTGCCAGTTTGTGTCATCTAGCTGCGGTGTCCAGATGGGGGCAGCGTAGTTAACGATTGAGCGCCCGATGACCTTGTAAGTAGTGAGAAGCGTCTCCTTATCCATCTCCCAGGAGCTCCCTGCTATGGATTTTAGCACACTGTTTCGGGTTCTAAGGCGAGTCCTGATGTTTGAAGCATGTTTCGGGCTCTCAGGCGAGTCCTGATGTTTGAAGCATGTACAGAGAATGTCATCATACTGTCAAAAGTGACGCCGAGGAGTTGTGGTTGGGTGGTGGTGGGAATGCGGCGTACTGCTATACAAATGTCAAGCACTGAATTTATCTCCTTTGTCCAAGTGGTGAAAAGGGTGGCTGAGAATTTTTCAGCCGATAGTTTGAGATTCCGATCACTAAAAAATCTGTCCAGAACCGGGAGATAGAAGTTCAGTTTTGAGCAGAGTTCGTTTATGTTTGGACCTGTTGTGAGAACGGTGCAGTCGTCGGCGTAGGAGATTATCAGCCCTATCGTGGAATCCGCCGCGCCGGGGGGAAAGATTCCCTGTAATTTGAGCATCGGTATCGTTGCATCCTTGCCGGCAATGTGGAAAACGTTCGAATCGAATCTCTCCATACAAAATATGACATTTCTCATCCGCAGCTCAAACGTTGCGGATCTCATACTGTTGATTAGTTTTACTTGATAATTTGATCATTTAAACAAACAGACTTTACAAAAAATGTATTTTGCACTACATAAGACTAATATTTGATTAATTTAGTGCTTTAACACCCTAAATATGTTTATTTCCCAACACCATATTGGTGATTTCCCTCAGAAAAAATTGTACCTATACAAGCTGCTAATTTCACTTTGGGAGAATCGGAAAACGAGCTGCGAGTTAGATCCAATTGCCCCTTATTATGAAAAATTTTAGTTGCACAATGAACCGGCAAGACTAAACTGTTTTTAAACAAATTTAAAAGAACAAATGTATGTGAAAACACGTTTATTTGGTAGTTAAATTGTCCCACTGCTCCACCCACGCATGCGCGTATTTTTGTTTCTCAAGATTGTTGTTCAGCTGACGAATCCAGGAATAGAGCTTTACTATTTATTTTACTATTTTTTATTTGTTTCTTTTGTATTGCAAAAACCAAAGGACAATTCCAAAACACAAATTCACTTTGCTGTCATAAATTCTACTTGACAGAGACACTTCCTTTTCGAAATTCCCGTCGGTATAGAAACTTCCCCGATGGATTCTACGATACCAAGCTAAAGTGAAGGGAATCTCCTATACGGCGGATTTGTTTACTCCGTCAGGTGGTGATGCCAATTTGGCGATAAAGGTAGTAGTTGAAAAGGAGCGGCGAGAGGACACCTCCTTGGGGGACTCCTTGTTTGACTCTGCGGTGCTGTAATTTGGTGTTTCTATATTTGACACTGGATTGGCGGCCACTTAAGTAGTTTGCCAGCCACCGTTTGTGGGTGTTAGTAAAGTGGAGACTCCAAGATGTCGTGTAGCAGTGTGGCATGATCCACGGTATCGAACGCTTTGGATAGGTCAACGGCGATAGCTACTGTTCTGTGGCATGGTGGCATGGCAACCGTGGACAACTTTTTTTGGCTGTTGGACCCGGGCTGGGATTGAACCCGAGCAGTATTCAAACGCACTAACCACCACGGCGACGGCGACCACTAACCAAGGACATACTTGCCTTTATTAGAAATGTGATTTGCCTCTTGCACTAATTGATGATGATGATGATCAGCCTTGGGGCAGGATCCGTTATTGAAAAAAAACCTGCAAAAATTATCTTCTATAAGCCAATTGCAATGTAGAAAAACGTGTTTTTTTAAATCACCGGCCCCTGTGGAAAATAAATGCACACCCAATAGGAATTACATCAGGACCTTTATTATGTGATCTAAAACTACATTTATAAATATAGGTATAAGCCAACCAAATTATTTGGTTTTTTAATTCATTATATTAAACATATGGTATTTTTTTGTTCAATTGAGGAATCCAAATTACAGTTACCCTATTTACAATCGAATGCATACCAAAATCAATGGAAATTAATCTTAACCAACTGCGAATTAATACATTTAATTGTGAGAAATCCGTCGTTCGTTTTAAGCTTAGCAAATGAATCACTAATGAATAAACTAAAGAATACTAATATCAAATGTGTATATAAAAAGCAACACCTGTTTAACAAACGATAAGTGCTTGATGATTGAACATTTAATAATAATTGTGCTAAATACACCCGATCACACACACGACAAAGAAAAAAAAAGAAGAGAAACAAAAAAAAAACTATATGGAAAGTCTAATCAGTCGGTGATCACACTTTTCGACTACTTATTGTCTTCTTTGTAAAATGTCATTTTTCATATGCTGAGGAGTTTTAATGAGCTTATAGCCCTTTGTTGTATGCGACTACTGTAAGATCAGGATTCTTCTTTTTGATAGACTCTTGTACATCCTTCTCAAGGCTGGACACCTATGAAAGTGAACTGTGTATCAAAATTCTTTTTCCTTTTTTTTTTTGTTTATAAATTATTTACATTAATAGAAGCTCTTTGGCTGAAGAAAGCACAGCCTAATGGAGTCGCGAATATGAGTATAAATCCACAGAATAATGTTTGAATTGGTGCATTCGCCCATGGGTAGCGTTTAGTTACTCCGCGTTTAGAAAGAACCTCCATAAGAACAGGAGTGAGAACTAATAGGAGAACAAATACATTAATATAAATTATTTTAAATAGATACTTATATAAATACTCATTCCAGGACAAGCCATAAAAACACGACTGAAAACAACAGCTGAGATCCCAATAGCTGCAGCTTTCTTGGAGATACCAACTTCGTTATTTCGATCATCTAGTAGGACAACACCGTTGCGCAGTTCCCTATATAATGGAACTAATATAAATGATTTCTCAAACTTGTTTGAATGGTTAAAAACTTACTGCATGCGCATCATTGGAATATTAATGCAGTTGGCCGACGCTACCGCCGCCAACGGAACAAGTCTTCCGACAAGCGGGTTTAAATTCTGTAGATAAATATTATTTCTTATGTCGTTGTACCCAAAACAAAATAAAACAAACAATTCAGACCTACCTTCACTAATCTATTTAGTGATAGCGCTGTTGTCAAAGCACCACCAGTCGCTAGAACATATGACATCAACAATTGGCTGCGGATGCGGAGGAGAATCTCAATTACTTCGCCTAGCAACATACTCGTACATCATCATAACAAATGATACTTACTTTTTAGAGATCGGTGAGGAGCCAGAGCGGTTCGTATAGTTCACGACCGCATTAAATGTTTGATTGATCCACTGCCAAAATATGACGGCTGGTGTTGTTTTGTAGAACGTCATCATGACTGCGGAAAATAATTTGTTTACAAATTGGAACGATTCACTTCAAGGACATTTAAGTTGTGTTTTCATTTTTTTTTAGATTTGATTACTTCTATTGTGGAGAGGCACGTGTCGTTTTTTTGATAACAGCTATTTGATTGTTCCCACTGTTCTAATATTTCAAATAAACTGCGGTGAAAAGGAAGAAAGGTCTATGGAGCAAAAGTTACAGTAATCCATCTACACAGAGCGCGCCTAATTTCTATGAATGCATGAAACTTAGAACACAGAAAAATTCTCAGATTTATCGAAATTCTGAACGCATTTTATGGAATAATAAAGGTTATTCTATCCGACGAATAAATTATAGATTGTTCTATCTAGCGAATAAGATAATGGCATAGACCCTGTGCACTCAAAGGGAATCCTGGACAAGTTGATTTACCTTGTCAAGTGTTGAATAACGAACTCCGATTACTACTTTCACGTAGTAGTACTTAACGTCGACTGCGAGAGCAAACCAGGAATGAATTACTGCCTTGTCACCTGGTTTCGCTCCGTATGACATTTATCTGTATCCCAAATTAAAAATAAAAAAAAATAAGGAGTACAGAAAGTTCGAAGTCAAGTGTTGAATAACGAACTCCGATTACTACTTTCACGTAGTAGGTAGTACTTAACGTCTACTGCGAGAGCGAACCAGGAATGAATTACTGCCTTGTCGCCTGGTTTCGCTCCGTATGACATTTATCTGTATCCCAAATTAAAAATAAAAAAAAATAAGGAGTACAGAAAGTTTGAAGCTCATTGCATATTACAAAAATATTCTCCATCTCAACACCTGCTTAAGATGCATATGTACCTATAGCCGGGCTACAGCAAATATACATTTAAAATAAAATCCAATCTTTAAAAATCTACGAAAGCGGCAAATTTAAACTAAATTATATCAAAACAATCAGCCCAATCATGAAAGAAAATTCCACGGAAATTTTGTTGACTTTTCTCCTTCTCTCCTATTCCGAAAAATAAAATGTTGGAAATATTTCCCTTTTCACTTTCCTCCTATTCTAAACCAATTTCGAAAAAGGCAAAAAATCCGTAGGGAGAAAAGTAGGTATATGTATCACAAACGCCAAAAAAATTAACGAAATTTAATCACATTCCTCAAAAGTTTTTCCACAATAATTAAAACGAGTTTTGCTTAAAACACAAGGTGTTAATAAGCTTTTTAGCGATAAAATATAATTAAATTTAAATATTGAGGTCAAAAACTATCAACAAAGAACAAGCAAATATTTTAGTCAATCTTATGGAAGCCCATCGGGACATAGCAGCATGCGGGTTTCATAAAGGAAGCAAGGAGGAAGTGGTTAGATTTTGGAAGAGGGCAGACGCAGAATTAAATTCAGCAGGGCCGCCATCAAAATTTATTTGCGAATGGAAAAAGGTTTGGGCTGCCAAAAAAAATGTGCACTAGTAAGCTGATATGAATTTAAAAAATAAAACCGGCCAAATGTGGACTACAAGTTCTCTAATATGGAACGTGCTACCAACACCAAAGCGCAAATTTAGCGGAAAACGTCAACAATCTTAATCTACAAACAAAAAAAATTTTAAAAAAATCGCCAGCTTCAGATGCTTTGAAGAAGGAGATACAACTCCAGACGCAGTTGTGTGCAAATTTCAAGGCAATTCCAAGTTCCTCTTTATTTTTCTAAGGTTCTGAATTTCACCAGCAGCCAATTCCTTCGCCAACAACCTATATAATATGCAGCACTATGCATTTTTATGCCACTTTAGTATAATAACAACAATTTATACACTTGTCTCCTTTTTTTCAAATTTCTTACTTATTTTCTTTCGACAAAATTTTCGAAACTTGGGAAATTCCTTCTCCTAAATTCGAAGTGAAAATTATTTCCCCGTTGATTCAGAATAGGATATAGGAGGATTTAACTCTCGAGAAAAATAAAATCCGTTCGAAAAAATTTCCCGGATATATTCCTAATTGGGATGAATATCTACATATCAAATATTTTTTTAAAATTCTTATGGGTAGATAGTTGGCATTCACGATACCCGATTGTACATTGTTATCTTTTTATATTTTTTTAAATTTTACTGAATACGTTGTATGCGAAAAAATCAATCACCATCATTGCTATTATCTTAAACTCAGAATGAAAATAGGTAGATAAACTCACAAAATAATAAGCAGAAACTACCAACTTGCCTTGATATGATTGAATGGTAAAACAGAAAGTAATAAGAAATCAATAATAAATACTTACATCCAGTGATTAAAGTGTTCATTGGTACCTGTGCTGACATTCTTCCAATAATGATAGACTTTTCTCCGGTCTCTGGATGATATGCAGAGTCATACAGGTATTTGGCACGCCATAACTCATCGACTGTCTTGCACTCAGGTACTGATTTCCCGGCTTTGTAATCGAGAACGATGCGACGGGCTCGTTCCAGCTCCGCATTTGAAGCAAGTACATTAAGTGGGTTGGTCAGTAGAAAGAAATGCTTGGCCCTGTTCAAATAAGTGCTTTGCTCGTATTTGGGTTGATCAATGTCGACTTTGGGTAGAGCTGCCATGTTCGGTTGGTTTGCTTAGCCTGTAGATGAAAAAAATAAGTTTCTTATCACTATCTCCTTGTCAGTGATTCGGCTTATCACATAACAACTCTGACCCTCAGGGTCAACGATTATGTGGGGTAAATCGATTAAAATACATATTTTAAAGTTTTGTATACACATATTATTTTCTTTTCCTAAGAGGATCGTGGAAAACTGGGAATGTATCCATTTGTCTCACATCATAATAGCCTTACTTGCGCGATAAGAAGTGAAGATATCTTTTTTTATTATGCAATGGTATAATAGCTTAGTATCTTTGCATACCAAAAAATTCACTTAAAGGAAAAACAAACAAAATTAAAAAGCACTACTTACAGTTGAATAAAACAGAACAGCACAGGAGACGATAATTTATTTTAGCTTAGTTAATTGCTGAGGCACTCACTATCAAAACAACAGAAACAGTCACACAGAAAAGAACCAACTCCTCTGGCAGCGACCTAACAACTACGAATGAAAGCGAATCTTTTTTTTTTGCCTAAGCGGCGGCATTGGCCGCACACCGATTCGTGGAACTAATCGATAATGTTGGAATATGGATGGAATAAGCTTTCTTGAAGAAATCAACACTGCTTTACTCCCCCGAATTATCAAAACACCAGCAAACATTCCACGGCCACGGTTAACAAATAACAAAAAAGATTAGCGCCAGAGAGGATGACAGAGAGAGAGAGAGAGAGAGAGAGAGAGGAATGGAATTTGCCTGCTTTGGAGTTATTTCCACGGCATTTGTTGTTTGTTGATTTCGCACAAAATTCTAATATTGTTCTCGGAGAAATGGGCGTCTGTTATACTACGTTACGTGGTGTGGTAGTTCCCTTACTTTGCCGGATGTTGATGCGTTGCTTTTAAAGTGTTTTTATTTTGTAATTGTTTATTTTTAATTGGATTAATTTATAATCGCTTTACCGTATGCGACACAACTATTATGACTACCTGTCTTGCTGTGCTTGGCAATTTAATTTCTTTTTATTCAAGTCTATCTATCGTGTTTGAATAAAGCTACTCTCAATGGTTTTCATCAATTATAATCGTTGATGCTGTCTTCAGATTAATTCTTTACGGCATTCGATACATCGTACATTTTACCATTTGATATTGCTCATTAACCGCAAAAAGAAGGTACTTAGCTTCGAAATACTACAAACACTTTAACAATTTTTTACTGTTGCAGTTTTCAGTGTAAGACGTGCAAAAGTGGTTAGTCGGGTTGGGATGGTACATTGTATTTTATTTTTGATTCAGTATCGTAGCAGAAAACAACTATTATTTTTAGTAGAAATTAAGTTTTAGATCATTTTATCCAACTAACGATTTTTCGATTTCAGTTAAGGTGTTTACCTACACTGTCAACACCTGTCCTTATAGCGTCTGCTTAAGTTTCAAATTCGATAAATCTCATAATAGCCAATATCCAACTGCATTCATTTTTAGGGAATCGAAATCAAAATTTACAGTCGTTCTCGTTAGGCTGAATATAGAATTAAAACATCAAAATGGAACCAGCTAGGTATTAGTTCACAGCGACGATATATGTATGTAAGTATATGGGTCTTAGTTCTCGATAATATCCCCAGAACTGACTGGATATAAATGGACTTTAACTTTAACGATCACAGAGAAGCTAAGGTTTACCTTGGAAAAAAGGGCATTTTCACATGTACGGGTCTGTGAAGCTTCGCATGACAAATGTTACTTTGGTCTGATTGCTCGTTTGACATTCAGAGTTGTGGAACCATCACACAACTGCATATTCAGCACGTGCAAAACGACTGAACAACAGTGCCTGTCTAGGCCTACACTAAAATTTGCACCGATAAAAAAATAATCTTGAATTTTAATTTTGACTTGATTCAAAACAGGTCAGTTAGCTTTTGGAAAAAAGGTCCCGTCCAGACCGCGAATGAAGAGCTGGACTGAGGGATGTTCAGAATATAGAAGAAAAGAATAAACTGATAATAATTGCACGCTTGATTTTAGTTTTCTAAACGTTCGTTGCGTTGCGTTTCTTATCATGTAACCAATAGGTATACAATTCATTATCTAATAAGATAATAAATCGATCATATTTATTTATGTACATACATTATGTAAGGAATAGTTAAAAAAAAAACTATTCGTATGTACATATATATGTAGCTAAACATTTGACGGTATTTTTTAATATCCTATAAACAACGTAGTATAGCGCGTCTAATGTCTAATTAATAAAAAGTTTTTAAAAATGTAAAAAAAAGAACGTCTCAATAAAAGTATACATACATATAGGTACATACAAAATATTTTTAGGGCATAAAACTCAAAAACAAAAAACATGTAATCAATATTAAACTTACAATTTTATTTTCCAATTGTTTATATTTGTACCTCGGCGTCCAGTCCAGTCCACCGCTTTTAAACTTAAACCGCGTACCTAACGATTATTTTTATTATGACAGTTTCGTCGATAGCACAGTTTCATCGATAGCACTGTTTCGTCGATAAAACAGTTTTTAAGTCTCTATCCACATTTGATAGACAAGACGTAAAATAGTTTAATGTTTTTGTTTTTGATTTAAAAATGATTGGCGCAAATTCATAGTCAGCCCATGAATAGTGCCTATAGCCGACTATAGTTACAGCCGGCTATAAATAAAAAAGCCGACTATAACTTTTCGTAATTCATAAACATATTTTTGCCTGTGTATTAGCTAGTATCGACTTTGGTATGTTTTTGTAAAGTGATTTGAACGAACAAACCCAAACGTCAAAATATTATATGAGAAATTTATAGCCGACTCTAATTATTTAAAATGACGTTTGTCATTTTAAATTTCGAGCCGGCTATAAGTTGAAAGTCGACTATAAGGTGACTATAGGCGTGTTTTTTTTCAAACCTATATAGGCTAAACATGTTTCCGCAACATGTTTTCAATGTAAAATACAACAAAACCTTAGCCTGGATAATTATCCAGTCTTATTTTTGTATGGAAAGCTTTTTCGAAATCTATATAGGTTTGAAAAAAAACGCGCCTTATGAATAGCAAAAAGTATATTTTAGGTTATGTAGGTGAATAAATTCTTTTATCGTCGGCTCTATCTGACTATGAATTTGCGCCACTATCGTTATCAGCGCAAAGTCATCCGAACCCCAATTTAACGCAGATTTGGGATTATTGGACATTGGTCTTGAGCGACAGTTGTCGAAGACAGAATCCTGTAGTAAAAATTGAATTTTTTGATATAACCTGTGCTAAAATACTTGACTCAAAGACACTTGCCACAAGTCAGAGTCCTATAAATAAAGGACTCTAGTTGAAATGAAACCACGTTTTTTGGCTACTCAGGACACTATAAAAGGGAATTTAAATTTTTATAAATTAGTCGCATTCAAGAACTCAGGAGGAAAATATCGAAAAGACTATTTTATAAAGTGTTGAAGAACAGCTATTATAAGTTTTACTTTGTTGGAATAAATTACTTCAAAATAAAATTGATTAATTGCTTTTTTGTAAAATAAGCAATTAACAGATGTGTCAATATGCTTTTTGGAACTTTCCAACTAAAAACGATGAGATCCGTTTCCGCGTTGCCGAATGAAATGGAAAATTTGCCAAATTCTATAGAAACAAGTCATGATAAACGGAATTTGCTAGTCTGTATAGATGGCATCGATCTGATACCCACTTTCATCAGCATTAATTACAATAGATAGAACGAAACAAAACCATGCTGAAACCGTTCGTCAATTCAATATGCGTAGTTGTATCTTATCCTCGTCCTTGTATCTAACTTATATTCCGAGTTATACCCCCCTGTTCTGCATTTCGAGTGAAAGTGGATTGAAACCGAAATTCAAATTCACTCGGAATGGAATTCAGTGTTCTGCATTCCGAGTGATTTCGAATTTTTGGAATCCACTTCGAATTCATTTGTTTCAAATGTCAAATACAGCTGTCAAATCATTTCAAAATCATTGGAGATTTTCAGTTCTTAGTTTTTGTTTTGTGCAAGTTAAACATTTAAGAAAAAATATATTTTATGAAAAAAATGGAAAAAATGGAAAATACAATTTTTAAATGATTCGTGAAAGCCGCGAAGATAACCGAATGGAGAGTTCGCAGGAAAATTTTCCGAGATATATCTAACGTTCTGGATCTTCCCGAAGCATTGTAAGCAGAAGTTAGACAACTGAAAAAAAATAATTTATTTAATGATTTTTACATTTTTAAAAACAGTTTTAGGGTGAGTAAGAAAATATTTGTTGATATCCTGCGAGAAGTGGAGTCAGAGAAATCTTGATCTTAGAAAATCTTGATTTTCTTTCATGTAATTCAAGAGAATTCTCTCTTGCCTCTAATTTTTGTGTTGTACTATATTAAACAAAGGAATTATTTAAATACACTAACGGAAAGTCTTATTATTCTACTCATATTTTTCAAAATGATTCTGATCAACTAATTAATTAATTAATTCACTTTACAACGGCATGTGAATTCAATTCACGTCAAGAATCTCAAGTGAATTCAATTCACTAAAATCACAGGATTTTCGGAATGCAGAACACGAATTTACAGCTGTCATCTTGAGTGGAATGCAGAACACCAAAATATTCACTTTCGAACATACAATCCACAATTCATAGTTTCGTTCGGAATGCAGAACACCCAATTCCACTTTTGGTGGTTGAATTCACTAAAAGTGGAATGCAGAACAGGGGGGATAGAAAAACAAAATCATCTGAAGCCGATAAAATGCATATTAAATTTGCGTTTTGTTTTTTTGCTCTCCTGAAAAACTATGAAAATAGACTTAAGATAATTTACCTTTTCAGCAGAGACTTAGTACTAGTGGTCGTCGTGGCCATGGTGGTTAGTGCGTTGGACTACTACGCATGCTTGCCTGGGTTCAATCCCAGCAAAACACCTACAAGTTTTTTCACGGTACCACCTCTTTCGAATGTCTGACAAGCAATCAAAGAGTATCATTTGTCGTGAGGAGCTTCCCAACTCGCCGTTCGGAGTCGGCAAAAAACTGTACAAGATAACACGAACACATAAATGGTTGCGAGAAGCTAGGCTTGGTTCTGTATAGGACTGCTGACGCCTTATATTTATTTATTTTTTGTAATACTTTCGAAATGTCTTGGAATAGCGGATAGTTTGCAAATATATACCTCTTTAGTTTTCAACGTTAGTCTTGGAACCAGAACAAGTGCTCGTCGGAAGGTTTTTGCTTCCAGTCGTTCAATAGCAACCATGTCTCTTCTGCTTACCTTCGATTTTAAACAAAAAATGTCAAACAGAACCATCACGCAGTGTCCACGTAAAATCGAGCCGCTCTTCTTTCCCATCCGAACTCTTCCACATAATCCACAATGTCGTATTTCCTCCTCGTATTCGACTTCAATACGACTATGAATACGGGGCGACATGTGACTTTGGGAATTGGGGTGAATGACATTTCGAAATCAACGTTCGTTAAAGCGAACTAGCTGAAGTAAAACTTAAAAAACTGAGGATGTCAACTTAATGTGATGCGGCCGTTAGTCACTAGAATCTAGTCTAGTGACTAGATGCTTAAAAGGAATTAAGGAGAATATTCGTAAAGTTGAAAAAGTTTCCACAGATTCCTAAAAAAAAAATTGTACTCGTACATAAGTTAAACTACCAATTAAAATCAACCATGTATTTTATTTTTCTAAACAACAGCTTTTATTTTAATAATTATTTCATAAAACTAAATTTATTAGTCAATAATACATAATATTATGAAGGTTATCTTTTGCTTCAACTAAATTAAAATTAAATTAAATAAACATGTTCTGCTGGATTGTTCTGTAATATTAAATGCTAGAACATATACATAATGTAATTGCATTTTCTTTAGTAGTCCAAATGAATTTAATATTTTACACAATGGCAAACTATACAGAAATGCTGATAAACAAATAAATAATTACAATACAGAGTATAATATTTATAATTTAATTGTTATTACTTACTACTTATACTCTATGTATGGTTAATATGTTGCAATTTCGTTTCCTTCTAGATGTGCATATAAAATTGAAAACACTATTAATTGTATATTTATACATACATATTATTCTCTTTTATGTTTATGTTTTTTTTTAATTATCAATTAATAAAATTATTATATAATTGAACTAATTAATCAAAAGAACAAACAACAAGAAACATAACGAATATGACAGCCATAGAGAGAAGTTTAGAAAGGTGAAATAACAACTTTTAATTTACAATTATAAGGGTTGACTTACAGGGTTTTAGTAGCACTTGTTAATTATTGTCAAATACATATTCTCACTACATAATTGTGTATAGTTATAGGCAAGACCTCAAGTGAATATTTGCAAAAAAAAAAAAAAAAACACAATATGATTGATCTTAAGTTCAAATTTTCCTTCGAAGGGAAGTACCGTAAACAATATAAACATATTTACATTAAATTAGCGATTAGACAAGTTAGCAATGAAAAAGAAAAAAGATAGAGAAGGTAATCATTATATCGCTCTATATTAATTAACTTTATTGAAGTTGGCGCAGAAAAATAACTTCACGGGCAATAGCTTCACATGGGAAATAACTTCACCTCGAGTGGGAGATAAATGCACAATTTTGATGTGAAGTTATTTCCAATAGAAGGTGGGCAATAGCTCCACTTTCATACATATGAAGTTATTTCTCACTGAAAGTGGGCAAATAACTTCACATTTAAGAATCGTTTAAGAATCATCATGATGCGTGATTCACTCTTGCACTTTCAGAATTTCGGTGGTAAAGTTGACCACTATTGAACTTATTAAACTCAGTCTGAACTCGGTTCTTGACAAGGAGAAGGGTTTAAATCAACTGAATTTAATACTATTTTTTACCTTATCTTATACTCAAAAACTGAAGATTCGATAGATGGCTCCGATGGATGGGGTCGAAATCGTGGACCAAAATTGTTTTTCTATACATTAAAGGCCCCATAGTATCATAAATGACCCTTCGTATATTTTCAGTACTAAATGGAAAAAGCATCAAACAAATTTGAGATTTTTTGACTGATATTGGCGCACATGATGCTAAGCATAGGTCAAATGGATTTTTATTTGTGTGTATGAAGTCAACCGCGCATTTATATACATACATACATACACGTTAATTTAACAAAAATTGAAAAATGTTTTTTTTTTGTTTGAAAATGCGCCGCCGCGCCGCCGTCGAAATCGACTTACGTCGGCCAAAAGTTAAAATAAAGTGGAAGCGGCGTATTCCATTAATGAACACGAAAAAGATACATAGCATGGGAGCTATGCAGTAGCAATGTTTTGAAATGGTGATTTGGCCACATCTAGCGTCGAATACAATAGCAAGTGGTAAGCTTGGTCGTTCGATGCAGCAAGTGACCATAGACTACTACATGCTTTGCGAAGCGTTATGTAAGTTCAGTTGAATAAAAACGATGTAAGCGTGGGCGATGCAACATTTGTCCGCATTTGCTTATCGCTAAGTTTTTTTTCAAAAAAAATGTTTCTTAGCTTTAAGATTGTAAATTTAATTAAAATTCTATATTATAAGTTAGGTTACGTCGAAAGACATAGTATAAGCATTAAGTTTAGCTAAGAGTGCCCGTGTGGGGCCAGTAAGTTAGAGTAAGATAGTTAAGTTAGTTAAGCTAGTTTTAAGCACTTTTGCCGAGCATTTAAGATATAATTGAATTTGGAAATCAAAATGCATTGAAAATGAAACGAAAATGAAATAAATGCTTATCGCCAACAAACATTCGACCAATGCAAAAAAAGCAAGAATTTTGTTTCCGATGCGCCATGAGAAGAACATATTACGTGGGAGAGTTAATCTTGTGATTTTATCACATTTTGTTTTGTTGCCATTTCTGTTTTTTATTCAAATAATCAATTTTCGACTCTCGTAAATTATATTTTTTTCTTTTATTTTTAACAATGCCTATTCAAAAATCGTTTTGCTTAAGAATAACAAAGGAGCGGCGAACAAAACTGCATCATTAGATTTTTTGATTTTGTTGTTTGCGTTATTTCATTTGATTGGGTTCTTATTTCCATTTTATGCATAATTATGTAATTTTATTACGGAAAATTACCTCAATTTCGGAACCTTATTTCATTTTTACTTTTGGGGCCTAATTTTGCGGAGCGAAATATGTAAGATATGTTATGTTTTATGTCACACATTGTGAAGGCGAAATAAGGGCTATCTTCAATGTTCGGTTGAAATTTTGAAATTCGGCCTTATTTCGCTCGGCTTTATTTCACGGTACCCCTGTATTTTTCGAAAAAATCATAGGTGGGATGTAATTTCAGAAAATTCCTGGATAAATTATTTCCCACCTTCAGTGAAAAATAACTTCACATCAAAAAGTGCATTTATTTTCCACTCGCAGTGAAGTTATTTGCCTGCACCATTGAAGTTGGCGATAAAGTGCTAGATAAAGTTTTGTCATGTTCAAATATTCTTGTTTTTCATGAATATAAATATAATATAACATAATTTTACCTCTCAAATGTTCATTAGCACTTGGATTATACTGATTTGTGAAGTTGCTGTATAAAGCTGCTGCTGAAGAATTTATTTTTAAACTCAAACCCAATATCAGTACGTATTAATATTGCAACTTATTTTGTTTAAATGTTTTATTGTTTACAATTCATATTCCATAAATGTATGTAATTTAACTATTTTCTTTGTTTAATATAATATAATATCTATAACCATAATTTCGTTTTATATATATAAATACATAACAGTCAACATTATTTTTTTTTTTGTTTTGATGAATTTCCATTAAAAACATATTTTATTAATTTACTCACGTGTATAATATATATACATATGTGTTATGTTTTTTGTGTTTTGAACCTTATTGCCTAAAATAAATATTATTAAATATATGTATATCTCTTCCAGAAGTTTCTTTTATCAATTGAACGCTAGGATTTATTAATTTGTTGAATTGCTCTGATCAAATAACCTTCATATACAGACGTACTCAAGTGGAGAACAAAATAGAAACTGGAGTAAGATTAACACCTATATAGATTTCCAATAAAAATAATTGTTTTTTTTTTTTAATAATCAATAATGTACAAATATGCGTAGATATTTTGCAAAAATCCTTTAAGTTTAGCATTTTTGTTATTAAATAGATAATTGAATAATAGAATTGACCAGTGGCTTACATTAAATTGATTCAAAATTTCATCAGGAAGTACCACGTTTGCTATAAGAACTAGATTTAAAAAATGCAACTGAGCTGTTTAATTGTTTATAAATAAATTGTATACCTCTGTTCAAGGTTGGAGATTTCGAAATAAATTAGTACGCATATCCAATGGAAAGATACGGTTAGGTATAATAGGATAGTACTTGGCAAATTCGTATATTTGTGAAGCATTTTTAGACTTAATTAATCAAACGGAGAAGCCTAAGCTATGAATAAGTAAACGGAGTTTGTTCTAATGTGGTCTATGATTGACAATTAATTAATTGACAGAGGAGAATTAACTATATAATTTATATTTTAAATTAATAATTAACTTGTAATATGAAAGAAGGCATGTTGCGCAATGTTGTTCGAATGGGAGACATGCCTTCATACATATTTGTACAGGTAAATTGTTTTAATTTCTTATGACAAATCACACATTTAAAAGTATGTGCCCCATGCCATACCCAGGACATGGTTAAGGGACCTAAAAGCACTTCATTCTTTTTTTTTTAACTACTCTTCATTATTTAGAACTACCTATGTCCTTCAATATTTTTGAAGTCTGCTGATACAGTTTAAAGTAAATTTACCTTACAGTGCCTGCAACTTATTAAAACAGTAGCTAAACGAAGAATTGTTAATCCAGAAATTACGATAGCATAATAGCTGTCTGAGAAACGTGTACAATCAAAAAAAAAATAAAAAATCATTTCATATTTTCTCGTCAGTTCCAACTTTGTTTCGACCAAAACCGAAACCTGCATGTTTTATTCATTAATTTTGTCTAGAGTCACTTGGATGTGTTTGAATATAGGGTATGCCACTCGCTACTTACAAGCTAACACTCAAATGCTCAAGATGGGAAGGTGGACCTCCTGCCTTGTCACCAAACAGATCTGGCCTGGACTAGATCTTTATCGCTGTACATACTTTGTGTCCCAAAAAAGGCTACATATAACTACGACTATAGATGTCATTATAGGGCACTGCCTTATAGGCAAAAATGCAACTAGACTTGGCATCGTTTCAAATGACATCTGCAGAAGTTGCAGAGCCGAAGAAGAGGAAGATAGCCTCTCCATTCATGCCCAGCTTTTTCTCGTAACTACACCTAGAAAAATATTTCTTTGACAATCTTAGTGACCTAGCACAACAAGACGTGGGAAGCCTTGTTCGCTTTATACAAAGCTCCAAATAGTTCTCATGACTAGCGGGGCTAAGTATCCCCAAGATCCTGGTATCACAATGGGCCTCTATAGGTCTAAGTGTGCTTGTACTCGTAACTGGCAGCCACTGCTACCTACCTACTTGGATTTAATTTGATAGGCAAGTAGAATATTGTTTGAAATGTTTGTTAAAATTTATCGAAATTTGAAAAAAAATTTGTGTCAAACTGAAATAAGGTATACTTATATACATAAATGCATGATGCAAATAAAACTGTTAAATACTGAGCCTAGAGTTTTTTTTAGATACAGTACCTACTCCGCCAAAAATTTATGAACACGGTTAAAATGCTACAATTTTTATGTTGTCTTAACTTATACTTGTATAATTTTGAGAACTCTGTTAGGCATACTCACAATTCATGCTAAGCCCAAAAATGTTCGCTAGGGCTAACATTTCTTGAATTTATTATATTTGAAGGTTTATTTAAGTGTGGCAACGAGCGCCATCCTGCATAAAGGTGTAGTCTGTGGGAGGAGACTGTAGTCTTTGCAAAGAAGTAAACAAAAAACCGTATTAAGTACTCGTACGTACTGGTTGAAGTCCATTATTTTGTACCATATTTTGCAAAAAAGATTGCAGTGTTCATCATTTTTGGCGGGGTACTGTACATACATATATGTAAGTATTTAGTCCTAACGAATACCCGACGCTCGTTGTCTCAGAAAATAAAACAAACATACACTGGACGTTCAAGTTTAACGAAAGATATAATGCTCAGCAAATTCGTTAAGTATATCGAAAGATTCATTATATCGAAACCAGTTTTTTCGACCTTAAAAGATAAAAAATTAAACATAGTAAATATTACTAATCATTTAAAAACATTTGATTACATTAACATTCTAAAATTGCACAAATTGAATCAATTTTGAGAGGAATGCAAAGTAATTCATGTACCGTACCGGTGTGCAGACAAGGACATTCGTTATATAGAGTAGCAAAATTCTTCATTATTTCGTTATTGGGATATATATATGTATGGACTTCAAATGGCGATTCGTTATACTACGCATTCGTTATACTGGACGTCCAGTGTATTTTGAAATGTGTACTTGAAGTAAGAAATCGCCTGCAACAAAAATTGATTATGCACATTGAGAACATTCGAAGGCCGAAAACACATTATTGACAGTATTTTCCAAGCTTATTTAAAATTATTTATAAAAATCGGAAAAATTGGAAAATGCGGAGAAAAATTGAATGATTCATCTGTTAATGGGTATGACAGTCCATAGGGGACATAGGACTTTTTAGTCACTTGAATGTTGGTACACGATTTGATGTTGTATAAAATCATATTAATTATTTATTGTTGTCATTTTTACACCTGCTTAACAATTTACTAACTACTATTGAAATCTATTTTCCATCTAACATACAAAGTTTCATCATGATAATCAAAAGAAAAAAGTTCTATTATTCCATAGAATCTATTTCTGTTTAATTCGTTGCATATTTTATAATTTAATAATGAAATCATTTCTTGATTTGTGCTCTAACAAATAACTTGCACAGTGGTCCATTATATTTTTTTCCCCTTTTCAACAACAACGAAAAGTAAAAATATTATGTTCTTGAATTTAAACTAAAAGAATAGAATAAATTAATCCATACCTTATGTATGTTTTTATAATCCTATACACATATACAAATAAATGTATACATGTGTTTGTATATTGTATAATATATGTCTTAGTTCGCGATCATTAAAAATGTAATGTTTTTTTTTTTGTTTTGTTTTAACTTCATAAGAATCTTCCTAGCTAGGTTTTTATTTCAACGCGAAATAGTTTTTAAAAATTGTATTAACTATTTTTTGGTTGTTGTGTGGTTTGTTTATTTATTTTACTTTTCACTATTAACTAGCGATCAATACAATTCGCTGTTTGTCGTTTCTGGAATTTGTTTTTTGTTTATACATAATTATATGAATATGAGTCTGTCATTTAAAGTTAATTTTATTTTATTTTTCAGATAGTGTTGTCGTATTCGATTTAAAACAAAAAATATGTAAAGCAAAATATAATATCATTTGTTATCTTCCATATGTATAATATCACACAAAATTAGCATTTTTTTTACTTAAATGTTTTACACGATAACAAAATAACTTAATAAATATACATACATATGTGTAAATCGGAATTCTTTCAGTGAACAATTAACATGTTTGATACAATAAATGTGTCTATGGGTGATTATTTGTAATTTCATTTATTATTAATATTTAATTAACTATGTTGACGACTTTAAATTTGTATTCCTTCGGCTAACAATGGCTGAATCTGGATGACATTTAAAGATGTATTGATTCTGGTGGTTTTTTTTAATGATTGATTTTATTTATTTATATTGAAGATACTCTTGTGATACCTCGACGTGCCTTAGTATAAACCTGAAAAAAGTTTTAACATTTAAGATCGGGCTCTCCATAAATTTAAACGGTTAAAGGAGAAAAATATTATCATACAATATGTACTGTATGTTATTTAAGCAAACCGAAGAAAATTATATTAAATTTGTTGTTAAATGATATACAGATCTGATTGAGTTTAAAATGACCGTCCGTCATATGATCCTTGTTTTGACGGCCGTTTAAACGGTAACTTGTGTATAGAAGTAAAATGAAAAGTAAAACCGAAAAATATTAAATTGTGTATATTTATGTAACAAATGAAGAAGACTTCCTCCAAAAGCATAAGCCGTTATTTACAAAAGCTAACAATTAATTATTTCTGCAGCTTTAGTCAAAGCCCAACCTAAGTTCTAACATCACTATTAACTGTCAATTTATGACAAAGTGTGATATTTTTATGAACTTTAACAGCGCCGTATCAGCAGACCTATGTTTTATTATACAATAGTATTGTATATGGAATTTTAGCTTCTATAAATGTATTGCAGGATATTTTTTTTAAACAGTGGCGAAAATAAATAGCACTTTTCTCCTACGAACCTTGTAAAGACTAAGACGGAAGAAAAACTCGAATATGTTTATAAATACTAATTCTATATTTTCGCTACTTACTTAAATACATAATTCAGTAACAATTTTTATCGTAAAATCACAATACAGAATAAGAAAATCAAAAAACTTTAAAAGGATGAAAAACTGGATGAAAATATAAATAGCACTGCAGAGTATCAATACGAAGAAATTGTAAAATTTTACCCTCATTATTAATTGGGATATTCTTTGTCCAAAACTGCCGCAAGTCTTCTTGGCTTATATCCGTAAGTTTTTGGTAGCATGCTTTTTGTATCGAATACCAAATTTCTTGTATGGACGTCCATAATTGGACCAACAAATCTGAATTTGGTTATCCTAAAGACAAGCTTGCACTGTTTTGGCAAACCTCCAAGCTTAGGCCAAATTTTCGGATTTCAAAACATTTCCTTGAACTGATATTGATCATTCCTGCTAGATACTCTAGCTATAGGACCAACACCATGCCATGCAAAGGCTGCCCAGACCATAACATACCCGGCATCGTATTTGACCGTCTTCATCGTGTACTTCGGATTACTGTTTTGACCTTTTGGGCGACAAACATATACTTTCTCATCAGATCCAAGTGTATTGAACTTGAAGTGGTCTCTTCACAAAATATTTTTCTAAAATTGGAAGGGTTTATTGAAATGCTTTTTGGCAAACTCTGAAAGCTTTCTCAACTGCTTGGCTATAACACGTGGCTTTCTTCTTGCAATGCATCCATACAGCCCTACCTCGCTTACGGGGTAGCCATATTAATGCCATGTTCGTCTTCAATTTGACTCCTTATTTCTATTGAGGTCTAAAATTTGTCGCTTCAACATTCCGCTACCATTGCTCTGTATTGAGAATATACATATGTATTATTAATCTTGAACCCTATTGTAGAGCATATATGTCAAATGTAATTACTCATTCCTTTTTAACCTTCTTTTGTACATCAACATAGTATGGACTTACAATAAAACTTTCTCTTTTCCGTTTTGTCCTTCCGACTATAAAGAAGTGTTTTATTTCTTATTTCCACTAAGCTCAACACTCTGTCCATGATTTTTGTCGTTTTTCTGGCCCGTTTTTTTCCTTTAGAGTTTTTCAATGCCTTGTGTCCCTTAAACTGTTTTTTAGCATTACATTTTTAGAACACTTCAAGTCCTTGCAATCTCCAAAATAGGCCTTCCACTTTTAAGCATGTTGAATATGGCCATAATTTTTTCTGCCAAGCAGTGGATTCCTCTTTCCAATATTAAACTTACATAGAACTACTTAGATTGTTATAATATACACAAAATAAAATTAAACTTACAATAATAAAATGGTCAAAAGCAATTTTTTAATGCAAAACAAAAAAAGTGGTATTTATTTTTTCAACTACTCCACTGACTTCACTTACTCAAATGAGGACACGTCACAAATATCAAAAAAAAATTTATACATAGCTTTGATTTGAAAAAGTTTGAAAACTTATAGAGTTTAAACAAGGTTGTTCATAAAGATGCTATTTAGTTTTCCGCCACTGTACCTGAAGAATCTTGTACAATTTATTCTATCTGTTCATATTTTTAATGTCAAAATGGTGGTGACCGCCTTATCCATGAAATTGTCCCTAACGCCAAACCAACCGTTCTCTTCACCTGGTATACCCCGAATAGTTGAGAATCTGGTAATGTTCTTCACAGAGGGTTCACAACTAGAATCCCCAATAGAGATAACCAGGAATAGTTGCTGACTAATATTGCAGGCTACATATTTTATAATGACCTCACCGGACCTTCGATATCACAAAAGTATTCAGACAAGGTGACGCACCGTCATGCGACTTCTTCAACATCATACTTGAAGGAATTGATCGAAACTCACAAGCCAACACACGAGGAACGATCTTTCAAAAGTTCGTTCAACTACTTGCATACGCGCCGACGACATTGAGAGCACTGAGAAAACACAATGAGCTGTCATCAGTGCGTTTGCAAGTATAGAAACCCTCAACATCGACGAATTGGACAGAACAGACAGAATAGACAGCTTACAACTTTGAGGTAGTAAAGGACTTTGTCAAAAAATGACATCTCGTCGGAAATCAAACTAAGGATTACTCTTGCTAAGTGCTGTTTCTTTGGGCTAAGAAGGCAATTGAGTAGTAAGGCCCTTTCCCGATCGACTAAGGAGAATATACATGTGAGACCCTTATCATCCCCGTCTTGCTATATAGAGCTGAAGCATTGACTTCATTGATAGTGAATGAAAATATCCTTGGTCGTTTCGACAGAAACATCGGGTCGTATGCTAAAAGATGAGCACGAACTCGGAGTCAGAGCTGACGAGCTTGAACTCACATGTGAGATCGATTGTGTAAAGCGGAACTCGGACTCAGGTTCATATGCAAACAAATGAGATCGTTCTCAACAGCTCTGACTTGATGGCTTTGAGTCAGATCTCAAAGCTCTCTGTCTTATTTAGATTTAGTTGTGACTAGAATGGAAAAAAAAAATGTCTTCTGAGTGTGAAATAGAGTGTGGTTTTCAGCAGTGAAATAATACTTTAATACATTTTTGTTTAAGAACCGAAAGAAAATAAAATTTTGCTCGAAAAACCACAATTACCAATGCTGAATGCGAGGAAGAGGAATGCAGTGCTTAAAATTATAGCTGTTTATAAAAACCAATTTGGTGCAGACATAAACAAAAAGAATAAATAAATAAAAAAGGTAAAAAGGTAAAGTGTAAAAAGTAAAACAGATAATTCTTTAAGACAGGGAAAAGGAGTTGCTAAATTTAAATTATTTTAATAACAGATGGAAATGTGCAAAAAATCTAAGAGAATCGTAGCTAACATCATACATTACAAGGGATTTGAAGAAAACAAAAAACTTGTTTTGCGTTTTTCCACGAAGTACTTTTTTGTAGTTGGTCAGTTATTCTTGTAAGCCGACGTCTTTACATAAATATAAAAATATAGCAACACTGCAGAGATTCCATTCATTATTGTATAAAAACTGTAATTTAATGTATACGTTTGGTAACACTTGCGTCCAATAATGTAAACTTACAGTCGTACTGCAGTATAAGTTGTATATGTTTTTATTTGGTTGCGGAAAGTTTACTGATGTAAGTTTAGGACTCATGTGAGTTTTTTTTTTGATAGATTTAAGTTATTTAACTTACCAAATTTGTGAAAATTGTAAAAGATAACGAACAAAAAAATTAGCTGTCCGAATTCTTTTTGGTGCAATAATGGCTATATGGTATGTGCCCCATCTACACACCATAAGGCCTAAGATATTAGGAAACGGGTTGTTTCGCAAGCCTACAAAAAAATTCACTGTTGATTTTTGATCGCTTCTTGAGTCTGATAACATAGTTTCTTATCACAAATAATAATTTCGGAATATTCCTTGAGATTGTGGTAAATGTTTTCAAAAACAGTAATCTTTGTCTTCTGCGTATTAATTATTATTTTCCTCCTTTCTAGCATTGAGGACTGATAGTTTAAATTTGGACCATTCAGCAAATTTAAAATTGCCCTTAAAATATTTCTTAGCATCATTTTGATTCACACAGCAAACTCAGAAAAAAAGCATGTCTCAAGTTTTTACACACATTTTTAGAAGGGTATCAGTGTATGTATGTACATACAACATATTATGTACATATGTATAAAAAAAAAACTTTTTTTCAATGTTGTATTTTTTTTTGCCTATCACCGTACCGTAATTATCTTTATTAAAAAAAAAATACCAACTAAATTGGTTGAAAATTACGAGCGTTAGAGGGAAACATAAACATTTTGCCACTTAGTTTTATATACATACGTATGTACGTACATACAACATACATATACAGATTATTATAGCAGTTAAATAAAATAAAATTCTTCAGCTAAATATTTCACTCCCTCTTCACTAAATCGATGCAGCCGACGAAAATCTTTACCAACTGGACGACACCTCAATTTTTATCAATTTGATTTGTAATAAAATTTAACTGAAATTCAATTTTACATGAACTGAGTAAGGAAATACCCATGCTTAACTATTTATGAGATCGATCTCATGCAATCAAGCATTTGCTCATCTTTTTGCATATCAACACAAGCTCTGTCTCACATCAAGCTTTCAACTTGGGATCGATCTCAACGCTTTGAGATCGAGCTCACCACATGCGATCTTACTCGGTCTTACTTACTTAGTTGGCGCTACAGCTCGAGGTGAACCTGGGCCTGCTTCTCGCAACCATTTGTGTGTGCGTGTTATATTTTTGCACGAATGGAAGGGACCTACAGTTTTTTGCCGACTCCGAACGGCGAGTTGAGAAGCTCAATCGTGACAAATGATACTCTTTGATGCTTGTCAGACATTCGAAAGAGGTGGGCACTGTGAAAAACTTTTAGGTGTTTGCGGCGGGATTCGAACCCAAGACCGCTTGCACAGTAGTCCGACGCACTAACCACTTGCGCTACGGTGCTCTTACTCGGTCAGTGTATTTTTTTTGCATACCATGCTAAGCAAGATCTCAGAAAAGTGAGTAAACAGCTTGAACTCATCTTTTAGCATACGACCCATCGTTCGTGAACTATATGAACTGTACAGCGACATCGACCTCAGAAAACTGCGCATTGGGCGTTTAAGATGGCAAGGACATGTAGAGCGTATGAAAATCAACGCTCCGGCTCGGAGAACATTCGATTCTAACCCAGCGCAGTAGAGGACGACCTCGCCGAAGGTGGCTCGCACAGGTAAAAAAGGACCTCAACCAACTTGGAGTGTGCAACTGTCCTTCAGTCCTTCTAAACTAATGGTCTTCACTTTATCTAATTTGCAAACGATAAAAAGGAACTGATTAATAAATACATTATTAATTTAAGTTTGATTGTCAACGAGTATTTCAAAGTTCAATTTAGTTGCAGGTATTGGAGGTTCCCAACACCGTGTATTTCAATCTTAATTCCAATCTAAACCCACAGATGAAAAAGTAGTAATTGAAGGTGAAAATATAAATAAACATACATAAATAAAAGTCAATAAAAATAAAAATAAACAACGAAAAATGAATTGCCATTGAACAAGCGAACCACATGCAAACACATGGAACACACCAATGTTATGAATATATATTTATGTAGGTAAAATACTCACTTGCACACTCTGGTGGGTTCAGTTCACCAAACACATTTAGTTCATACAGCGATGCAAGTGTTATAAACAAAAGATACCAAACCATCAGGATGATACCCAGACGTTTATCTAACTTCCAGCCATTTAAATGTGTTGACAATAGAAGGAAGACCACTGTCGAGAACAGCGATAATGTTGAATAGGTCAGACCTGATAGTAGAAAAGTAAATATTAGTTAAATCCAACAACACTAACAAATGATACATTGAGTGAGGGAGTTTTTAAAAACAAAAAAACAAAACATTTGTACAACCTTTTGAGATGACATTTACATGTGAACCAGGCTTTATTATAGCAGTTTGTATAAACCACGGAAGACCTAAGCACACTAGGATATCAAAGACATTCGATCCGATCGCGTTTGAAACAGCCATATCTCCAAATCCCTCTTTGATAACGGCTATTGAGCTTAGGGCATCGGGTACAGAAACACCAGCAGCAACAAATGTCAATCCCATTACGGTGTCCGGTATGCCAAGGGTCGAGCCAATCACTGTGATCATCCACACCATGAAGTACGAGTAGAATGAGATCCATACCATTGAAACGACGAACGTGAATGGGTACCAGTTCCGGAATTTCTCTGTACGGCAGTCAGGCATCGTTTTTTGACATGTGTAGTGTATCGGATAGACCACGTACCAGGAAATTAGAGCTGGAAGTCCGCCATCCACCGGCCGCTCAAGGGGATTTGGTCGTGGCTCTTGACTCTTTGGATCTCGGGATTTATAGTAGTCACCTGATTGAGGATCAGGCTTTCCTACCACAGCAGAGGATGGCTTAGCGGCATCTGTTTGAGTAACCACCTGTTCGGGCTGATCGGCGTTGTAGGCATAGTTCTCTTGACCTTGATCCTGTGTCCATTGATTCATACCCCAATCGTCCCCTCCTACCGGTGGCTGACCAACTCTAACATTAGCTACTGGTTGCGCTGACGACTCTTCACCCCAGGCAGCGTTGGGATCCCATCCAGCATTCGGGTCTGAATAGCTTTGGTAGTCCGCGGACGGTTGTTGCTGCTGCTGCTGCTGTTGCTGTTGTTGTTGTTGCTGACTAGGCTCCTGCGAGAGGCTAGTCTGTTGGTTTCCTTGAGTATACGATGTATCGGGAAGATTTTTGTATGTCACCAGAGCTGATTGTTCTTCTTTAGTTGGAAGCTTTATTGGAAGATTCAATGACAAGGCCCACTTTTCTATGGATGAATTAAAGTGGAGTGTTATACAGTAGACAACGTAAAATAACAGCATAACCACTGATTCCATCTAAAAGTAAGAACAAGTTGTATTAATATGTATTTATTGGGATATGTGGAAGACAAGTGACCTACCCATGATATGACATCATTAAAAATGATTATCAACATAACGAGGATGGACAGGCAATAAAAGAAGCAGTCCCGCACCAAAGGAAACCAATTAAGCTGGCAAACAGTTCCCGAACACAGAGCACACACAGATATAACAAACATGATGTTAAAGACGGCAGAGCCAATGACGCCACTAATGCCGATATCGTCCTTGGCAAAGAAAACTCCTATGACAACAGTAGCCAACTCAGGAGCAGAGCTGCCGGCTGCCATAAATGTGGCTCCTGCCACATCTGGTGACAGTTTCAACTCTAAAATATATAGTAAAACGTATAAATGACATTATAAGGAGCACAGAAAAAAACTTCACTCAATAAGGACGAGTAAAATAATATAAAAATGTTGATAAAGCTTCCTACTCGTATAGTATGTGGGTGTACATTCGATTAATAAGTTTAATGTGCAGCAATTAGTGGAGTGGAGTGGAGAGGGAGAATTACTAATACAATTTGGGAATGATAATGATGCATATGTAGGCACATATGGGAAAAGGGGCAGTAAGGAAGGACGTACAGCCGACACTCTTTTTCAAAGCTTGGTGTCATTTTTAATTGTCAAATTTATAGAAACAAATTCTCATCATTATACAGGGTGCGGCAACATAACTTCATTTTTTCAAAATGCAATAAAACTCATTTTTTGAATCAGAATATTAATAATGTAGGTTTTGTTTTACATAATTTTGATAATCATATCAGGTACATATGTATATGTAGCCAATACACGTAATAAGCCGATTTTTGCGTTTGTCATGGCCCTTACCAGCATAGCAGCGGGTATTCGGGCCGAATGTTGGCCTTCAGGTCTTGTAGGATCTTTGAACGGTTAACATAATGGCGGGATTTAAAAAAAAAAACCACAAAAAAAATCGGAAGACGGAAGAGGCCAAATCGGGGGAGCGGGCTGGCCACTCCAAATCGCCCCTTATTGAGATGAGGCTTCGATGGACTCCAGCTTTTCGTCTTGTCATACTCTCGGTTCGTCTAAATACAGTGAATCATGTAACAATTATTGACTTCCGGATGTGGCCCAATTTAAGCGGTTTCGGTAGGCGCGCTGGGTTGCGTTCACGTTCGAAAAGTAGGCCTCGACGGCAAACGCACGCTCCTCACTGATACTACGCATAATTGCAACTAACCATTTACAAAGCTTGAGAACCACGCCTACGACTGTCGAATGAGACGATTCCCGCCCCTCTATGACCCCTACAGCATGAATGGCGCGCATTTAAAAATAGGAAGTTATGTTTCCACACCCTGCATAACGTTCATACTCATAAAAGGAGTCAATTAGCGTGGAGATGTTTTATTAAGTAAAACACGATTCCCCAATATTCCGCTATCAATGCATCTCTCATTTGCTTCAACCACGTCATATCTCAAATTTTGACAAAAAAAGGGAACACTCAGTTTATTGTAATTTTTGGATGTGAAATCTGTATAAATAATTATAAGAAGCTGTTCCTTAACCAGCCAGACCATTCTCTATATGTATATAAAAATAAACTTTAGTCATTAGTCAGTTTAAATAAAAAAATATTTGGCTTCAGCAGTCCTAGGTAGAAACAAGCCTAGCTTCCCGCATCCATTTGTGTGTGCGCGTTATATTTTTGCACGAATGGAAGGGATCTACCTACAGTTTTCTGCCGTTTTCGAACGGCGAGTTGGGAAGCTTTACATGACAAATGATACTCTTGAATGCCTGTCAGGCATTCGAAAGAGGTGGGCACTGTGAAAAACTTTTTAGGTGTTTGCGGCGGGACCGGTGGCTCAGTAGTCCGACGCACTAACCACTTGCGCTACGGTGTCCAGTTTAAGTGCAAGTCTATTTTTCAAATTATTCTAAAAGCGACCAAGTTGACGTATATAATCTGTTAACGTTCTTTACTTTACTTTAGGTGGCGCTACAGCTCAGGGTGAACCTGGGCCTGCTTCTCGCAACCATTTGTATGTGCGTGCTATATTTTTGCATGAATGGAAGGGGCCTACAGTTTTTTGGCGACTCCAAACTGCGAATTGAGCTTACAACTAAATTGACATTCGGCCACACACTGTACTACCTAAGTTGAAAGACTTGGTATAAACTGCCACAAATAGATCTGTTTGGTATCTTTTCTGTGGAAGTCGTCACTCGCTCTCAAATAATAAAATAATTTGAAAAGTGGGGGAAAATCCTCTCAGCTGTGGAAAATTCGTAAGCAAAGTAAACAAACACGTTTTCGTAAACCTCCAAATTTGTTTTTGTTTTACACTAACAATGAAGATTATGACATTTCACAAATGTTAGAATAGCTGGTTTGACAGAATCGATGAAAATACGCGAAGAAAAAGACCGCGTAAGTTTGTGTACGCTCTCAGTGCAGGGGCAATTTTTTGAACTGTCATTTGGCTCTCTCTTTTACAAATATTTTGGGTTAACAAACACAAGATTCGTAAGAATCTTACAAATATGTACGAATTCGTGGGTTACCAAACAGACCTAATATCTGGGATTTTCTTTATGTCTGCTCACACACACTTTCACAAGTTTCACAAGCCTAGTGCAATTTTTAATCAATTTGACAGCAAATCAAGTGACTTCCCCACACACAGTTTAACTGACTTGAAAGACTTGCCAATCAACTTCCAAAAATCAAAATCTTTTAATATTTCCCATACCAACTCGTCAACAACCGACTAAGTTGACGGTTGAGTTGAATAGTGTATGGTCAACATTTATACACACATAAAAGTCTGACATAATAAGCATACTTCCACTCTTACAGTAATGTGTAAAAAATTAAGACCAGTAGGGTAATTGTTCACTTTTGTTCTTATTTCTTTTAGATGAAGGTTTGTACTTAAATTGGTACATTGAAAACTGTCTTGAAATGAATGCAGCCATGAGTTCTCTCGTGAATATAAGTCTACAATCTAATTACTTTTTTAAGTTTGAAAAAGCGTTAGATATATATACTTATGCTTAGGTTGAAAGTCAATTTTTATAAAAAAAATCCTACTGGTCTTAGTTTTTTTTACACAGAACTGTAGTTAATGTTATTTGATGTATTTTATTTAAAACTGCAATCAGCCAAAAGAACCTAAAAAAATAAAGCTTTAAAATATAAAGAAAAATAAAGTTTTTAATGAAACACAAGCGCCGCATATATTTAATTACAAAACTAACGCACAAAAAGTTATCGTCGGAAAAGGTTGATTGCGAAAACTGATTCTTTCAATGTTTTCTGTCAAATTTCGAAGAGTGGGGGTGAAATGCTCTCAAAGATAGGAAAAATGAAAAATATATGTGATTTGATAGATTTGACAGGTTTCATATATTTGCCCAAAGAAATTTCTTGTGCCAAAATTTGTATCATGGGGAAATTTCTTATACTCTCTTGTGAGCACTCCCTTTTACGAAAAACTACTAAATTTTTGCGTAGATACGCGAACGGGTTTTAGTAACTTTTCGTAAAGTTTTCGTAGATTTTCGTGGTTTTGGGAGCGGCCGCGAACGGGCCTTATATTAAACAATGATTCATAAAATCCTTTAGTTACTTAGAGTACAATTTTAGAGTTTTTAGAGACATTGCAATTTGCATTTTTGCAGATCTCTCTGAGAAGAAGGAAATTTCACCTTACAAATATCGCAAGAACCACAGGACCTCGGTGTAAGGACTGGACAGCAAATTGCACCGAAATCATTCCTTCTCTAGAACCTACATGGGATGGCAATACTTGTGTCAATGAATATTGAAAGAACCCATAATGAGTTTTGATGTTGGCTTTAACGGTAAGCAACTCTAGTTTAAAACTTGTATGAACTGTGGGTGGTAACAAAAACAAAACAAACTTGGAAAGTAATTTTATTAATTTTGAATAAGCATGATCTCTTCTTAATAAAAAGTATTGGCAATGAATTTTATTCTTAACACCATTTATAACCTACACGTTACTACCTATGTGAATATAGTTCAATGACAATTGTAATCGATTAGAGCGTTACGATAGGTACTACCAATTTCACCATAAACTTGGAACAGCTTTTGGCAATACTACTCGTATAAATTAAATTTGAATGTAGGTACTCGCTTGTCTTATTGTGTGATTCATCTAGCAATGATCTTATAATGCATCTATATTTATTGTGTTGCGAAATGAAATGAATTATGTAGGTACTATACTTAAGATTTAAGATGAAATCTGTATTTTAAAGTACTCGTATTTGACCTTCTTACTAGAGTCCATACAACTCTATTATAATTTCTTTCCCATTCAGTTTCCTACAATAACTTATGATGCCATTTGCTTTTTTACCCCGAACTTATGTAACTGAAAAGAGTTCTTGTTTCTTCGAAAATAAAATGTTCAAAATTACAAACACATCGCTGTGTACCTTCACAGATTCTATCCAAACTCGCCACGAAGTACTCGTCGCAGACAATCGCCAAACCAAAGAAAGTGAAGATGGCAACAATTACATGTACTATCAGGCCGCCATGACGTCTAGCAAATGGCCCCATTAAAGGCGGTGGAAACTGCTCGATGGCCGGTGGCGTACAATTTTCTCTTTTTGGCCTCCATGTGGGTACAGCATGTCTATGCTCCGTACTACTTGGAGTCGTTGTCATGGGGAATTCATCCTGTTAATATACAAATGATTTTTTTTGATATCTGTAAGATGGCGTAAAATGATTGCAAATGCCGAACATACGTTTGGTACGGCTGTTGTAGATTCTTCGGGAATGTATTGTGGATTTGGTGAGAAATTGTCATCTAAGTTTGTTTCTTCGATCTCGTCAAGTTCTTCAGGGGACTTTTGTGAATATACCGATATGCAGGTGTATATTAAGAAAAGTAATCCCATATTCCAGAGACGACCACGTCGTGTTCTCCTCATTGCCTGAAAAAAAATTAAATATTTGGGTAAGGAAACGTATATTATTAAATAGAATATTCTTCTTCTTTAGTTTAAACGTTATTTATTGATTTATTGAGCGATTTGAATAATCTACAGATTCATCTGTAAAATATGTATTAAAAAAAATATTTAACTTTTAATGGACCAGTTTATCTAGCAACTTTCGAATAGTGGAGAAAGATTGGTTGAAGACACCTTGCAATGGCAAAATGTTTGGATAAAAACCTACTTATGTCATCAGTAGTGGCGGCCTAAGGGGGGGCGGTATGGGGCGCCGTCCGCCACAGGTGGCAGACTAATAGGGGGTGCCATCAGTAGCAGCAAAATTCAGATTACACAAAATAAAAACACAAATAAAACAATAAAATTGTTCCCCAAATACCTACCTATGTATGTACATATATTCGACAGCACAACCGATGAATCACGATCGACCAAATGAGCGAGGTCATTAGATACGTTCACATCCAGAATGGCAAAGTTGAGGTGAATGAATCCTTTCTAGGGTTTTTTCCTACATCTGGAAAGACTGCTAAAGAACATACCGACCATATCTTAAAGCAACTCAATGAAGATAGTCTTGACATTAACCTTTGCCGGGCTTAGGGATATGATAATGCTGCGGCTATGGCGGGTATTCATGGAGGAGTTCAAAAATTAATTCGGCAAATATATCCTAAAGCTATGCTAACGCCATGTGCAAACCATTCTTTTAACTTTTGTGGAGTTCACTCTTTGAGAAGCACTCCTTCAGGAACAACGTTTTTTTGGGACAATGGAAAGACTTTACACATTTTTCTCAGCATCTACGCATCGTTGGGATATTCTCATAAAAAATGAAGGTGTGTCAGTCAAGAGACTTGTAGACACTAGATGGAGCGCTCATCACGAGGCTGTTAAGCCTTTGAAGGAAAATTTCGTGAAGATAGTTTCAACTCTTGAACTCATTTGTGATCCTCAAAAGGAAAATTTGGATACAAGAGGTGCTGCAACCATACTCTTATTTGCTGTATACGACTTTACGTTTTTGTGTTATCTTTCATTCTGGTGTGATATTTTGGAAGAAGTTGATACAGCACAGAAATACTTGCAAAAATCTGGGCTCACTATAGAAAAAAGTGTAATAAAACTTAAGGCACTCGCGAGTTTTTTTCATGAACATCATGTGTTTTTTTCCTAAATTTTTGAAGTGATGTAAGCTTGCTTTACCGCCCCGGGTGCCACTGCCTCTTAGTCCGTCCCTGATCATCAGTTTCATAAGTTCTTCGTATGTTAAACTTAACCTTCTTTAGAAACAAGGTTATGAACAAGTGAATGTCGTCAGTCCTTCGCAAAGGATTTTTAAGTTTCCTCTGTTTAGTTTTATTTGTTCTTTTGTTGTTGTTATTGAGGAACTTTCTTGAGTGCTTCAGACCCTCTAAGTTGTTCCAGTAACTTTTTAGTTGATTTGTTGTTCATTCTGCGATTACTCTGTTAATGTCTTCTCTTGTGAAGCCATTGTGAGGACCAGGTTCAAAAATGGACTGTTGTCTCTTTTTTGGCCAGTATCAGTATTTTTGTTGCCGTCATGTCCTTCATGCCCTGCACTCATATGAGTTTAACTGTGTTTTTCTTTGCCAGCAGGTTTAAGTTTGAATGGCATTGAGGTTAATTGAATTAAAAGAGTTATAGACACCGTACATAGCAAACCTATCAACAATTGCTGTGAGTCAGTTGCAATATTGCCATCGACCAAATAGTTAAAAAAAAAAAAACTACAATGACTTTTGTTTTGGGTACTATCTAACACTCAGACTCAGTATTTATCCATTGCACTACCGAGCAGGATACCCTAAGTAACCAAGCCATGGGTGGGAATCGAACTCACAATCTTCCCATGGTAAGCTAGTGATATATGTACTACACCACCGCACCGAGGGGAATACAACGGTCATTAGAATAAAACAAATTATAAAATTGGGTGGTCGCCGTGGCCGTGGTGGTTAGTGCGTTGGACTCAACGCATGCTGCCCGGGTTTAATCCCAGCAAAAAAACCGAAATGTTTTTTCACGGTACCGCCTCTTTCCAATGTCTGACAAGCAATCAAAGAGTACCATTTGTCATGAGAAGCTTCTCAACTCGCCGTTCGGAGTCGGCAAAAAACTGTAAGTCCCTTCCATTTCGTGGAAAAAATAACACGCACACACAAATGATTGCGAGAAGCTAGGCTTGGTTCTGTATAGGAATGCTAACGCCGTATATTTATTTATTTATTTCATAAAATTGGGTCCGGATTAGAGTTTAAAAAAAGTCCGAAAATACCTACTTCAGTCGAGAGTTTAACTTATGTATGTATGTATGTATGTATGTGCAAAGTGCAATGTGTATCTTATATATTCAAGTGTTTACTTCACAAAAAGAAATACATAAGTAATTCGTTTGTATATATCTTATGCGTATTGGTATTAACGCTTTCCAGCCTACGAAGGCAGTAATTATATCACGCCCAGCTGTGGTAACGTATTTTATTAAATCAATGTAACATCAAGCTTGCCTGTACCTACATCTTAATATTTATGTATGTAGGTACATAAAAACTCTATCTTTTGTCATCACATTTGTTTTTTTTTACTCATTTCCCTAATGCCTCTGTGACCAGGTAACCCCCAAAGTTTGACCTTATTCCTTAAGGGATTGGAGAGCATTGAAGCAGCACCTTACCGGTCTTGAGTCCAAAAAACAAGTAGCTCGAAGCTTTGATGTCTAAGAAAAAATTTATGTTAGCGCCCTTGATACCTCTCTGTAGGTTAATCAAGGCGCAGATCTCAATGGCGTGAACCTCAGCTTGAAACACGCTGGGTAATGATTCAAGAGGGATGGAGATTCTGGTATTGGGCCCAAAGATCCCAGCACCAACGCCAGAGGCCGTTTTCGATCCATCAGTGTACCATACTAGACTTTTTGTATCTAGGGTGGGTCCGCCGTTTGAACATATGATACGTTACCCAATATGAACTTCCAATTTTTTTGCCAAAGCGGTAGTCACTTATCATAACATCAACGACGGTGCAAAGCATGTCCTGATCGGTCCTGATCGGGTATTGACCCGTGAAATTACTGGGTTTGAACTTATGAATAAGTTAGTGAAGACCTGTAATGGCGAGATGCCAATTATAGCATCTAGAGCACTGGTTACACCAAGACACGTCATCCGTTGAAGTCTTTCAAGCTTCTTAGCTATATAGTCTTTTCGAGAATCCGTCTTCTCGAGGCCCCGTACGAAATGATGGATCTGACTTTCGTAGTATTCCAGCAGTGTATAATTTTTGGGTTGAGACCACAGGCTCTACCATACAGTCGGCGACTTCCCCAAAAGGCTCTAGTTGCACGGTTTATTATAGAAGATGCATACAGTCGGCAAACTTCCCCAAAAGGCTCTAGTTGCACGGTTTATTATATAAGGCTATTTTTTTTAAATCTATATAGACTAAACATGTTTCAGGAACAATGTAAAATACGGTCGAGTTCATAAATGTAAAAATACAGTAACACTGCAGATATTGCGTTCATTATTGTACAAAAACTGTACAACTAATGTATACGCTTGGTAACATTTGCGTTCAATAATGTAAACTTACAGTCGAACTACTATATAAGCTGTATCTGTTTTTATTTGGTTGCAGAAAGTTGACTGATGTCAAAGTTTAGGAGTGATGGGAATTTTTGATAGATTTAAAGTAATTTTACTTAAATATAGTTTATTATAAGTTAATAATGCTTATTATTCGTTTCGGGGAAAATAACGAACAAAAAAATTGGTTGGGAAAACTTCTTGTCTCGGTGCGCTTAGCAATGGAGTCCGCACACAAATAATAATTTTGGAATATTCCTTGAGATTATGTTAATTTTTTCAAAAACAGTGATCTTCGTCTTCGGCTTATTATAATTTTTCTCCTTTCTAGCATAGAGTACTGATAATTTTAATTTGGACCATACAGTAAATTTAAAATTGCCCTTACCATTTTTTTGCACCATTTTGAAACACATAACAAACTTAGAAGTTTTTAGACATTAGGCACATTTTTAGAAGAGTTTCAGTATATATGTTACATTTATGAATGCAAGTTATACAGATGTTTGAATGCTGTAACAATACCGAATTATTTGCGTTCACAAAAGTATACAAGTTAACCTGCGGTAAACATACTGCATAAAGTTTACATTTATGAACTCGACCTTACAATAAAACCTTAAACTGGATACTTTTGCAATTATCCTTGAGTTGAAGTGAGAATTCCAGTTGAAGCGCATATCTAAGATAACTCTCACCTCACTGGAATGCTCAAGTGTAGTGCCTTTCAGGATGATTACATAGATTGCTTTAAAAGAAAAAAATACCATTAATCCAAGTTCACTTATGTATTTTTATTAGCTAAGATCGTCACAGTGAATATACAATTCAGAGCTCATCAAATCAAATAAGGCGTCACATTTTATTAAGGAACAAAAAAATTTTTCTGGGGTTATGGAATCTAATATGGTCACAATAATGTCTAATCTGCGTCGCAAAAAATCATTCCACGACTCTTATACTTAAGTACAAATGTGTTACATCATTTATAAAGATTGCACAGAAAGTTTGATACAATTTGAAGGCTGCAGCTTTCCATGACATTTCATAATAGACCGAAAGAAGATAAGTAATAAGCCTCTATACATCAAAAACTAAAAATCGGAAGGACTACTATTGTAGTGTACATACATAATATGTACAATTTTACATACTATATCCTAAAGCTGTGTGGAGATTCACATTCGTATTCGTATATACAAATCATTTTATTTCCATTCAATGGATTTTGGCCATGATCTCTGACGCATTATGTAGATATGTATGTATATAGAAATGTATGTCAAATCTACATATAACCGGTGCCAATTGCAATAGGAATCACACTTAAAAGTCAATGAAACACGTCTTTCTCTCCGCATTGCGTTAGTAGTATTCTACAGATGTTAATTACCTTATGCGATTCAATACTATTGGAGAACTATGCGATTAAGTTACAAAAAAAACCAACGATTAAGTTACAAGTCGACATATAACATACATATGTAAGTATAAGTACATATGTATGAAAGGGTAATTACCCCAAGAAACTTCCTCAAGAGTTCAGCCGCAAAAGTAATAGACGCACTTTATATGAGTTACTTCACAAACAAACACAGTTTAAACACTTGAAACACACCTTTTTGATTTTTCAAAATTTAGGAAACTACATAGTTATACAAAGGTATAAGTCGATGACTTAAATTTCTCTTTAGAGGCTTAGACGGCATACAACTAGAACGCAATCTTCTTTTAACGCAACAACTAAGATTACTAGATTATCCACCACGACGCGACGGCGACGACGTCTAGTACGAGTAGATGCAGTCTCAGGCACCCCAGATATCACTACCTATGTTATGTGGTGGTGTAACATGACACCCCTACCGCGACTTGGATAAGACAACGACAATCGAGAAAAAAAGGTATATAATATGTAAAATAAACTATTTATGCAAGTAAAATACCGCTTGCCACTACCAGCAACACTCCAAAGACACACAGTCTTATGTGTTCTCCTCGCAGTCTTCCAACTTAAGGAATCCTATCCTGTTTGTATAATAGAGAACAATAAATATTATTGTTGTTTGCTTTGGCACTCTCTCTTGTTCTTGGTAATTTTCATCAGTGTTTCCTCTTTACTACAAAAAATTACGTACCCACTAAAGGGGGGTCGCTCCATTGTTTTTTTTTTCGGTCGCCCCCCATCATGGTGCCATGCTTTTGCCCCTACTGCCATCCTTCCATTCATTCACTCACAATATCGATTTACGATTCTCCGTCATCCCACACCACTACAACACGTATACACCACAGAGCACAGACAGAATGGGAAACTTATATCGCTCATATAATTTTTTTAAATTTTTTTCTTCTTTTCTTTAGTTGACCACCCACCCACCGAAGGAAAATATGTACTCTTACATCCTTCGGCTGCCGCTATACTCCATTACTATACTAATCCTTACATCATCCGCGAAAAAATTCAATTGAATTTGCCAAATTTATGTATGAACTGAAAACAAACGCAAAAACGATTCCAACCGATGATAAAAGGATTCAAACGGCCTTCCTTAGCACAATAGGAAAGAGCTGAAATAATAAAGAAAAATATTTACCATTTCCTTTGACGAAGTCGCTTAGTAATTTGTTGAAGGAAAAATCGGAAAACAAGGTTTCTTCGCTTAGCCCTTCACCCTTTAATGGTCAACAGTGCGAAATTTTCTTTTGTAGTTTACACGCACTAGATACACTTTGCACTTCACGGATACGAACTTCGCACTACAACTATTTACTTAGGTTTAGGTCCTAGTAAAACTTCATTTTTGTTTTTTTTTTTTTTTTTTTTGCTATATTTTAATAGATTTTAGCAGTAATAAATGGAGAATAGGTTTGTCACAGCGCAGCACTTAAACAAAAGACAACCCGTAGGTACAAAGATGGAAAACCTTTTCAGACGTTTCCTATTCTGTTCTATCTACGATGACGACGGTGCTCTTAATTTTCTTTGATAAGCTTTTTCTATACTATTTTTCTTGTTTTTCTTGGCATGCAAAAGAAACCAACTCATGTGAAGGCTCTCTTTAATGAAATCAGCCGAAGCAGCATACCGAAGGTGATGTAGGGTTTCCGTTTTGAATTTTTTGTACAGCTCTCGCGTACATGCGTACAGCACACCACATGTACTTTTTCACACACCAACACGCGTGTAGAGAAAAAGAGAAAAGTGTTTTATGCTAAATACCAAAGGGAAGTCAGACACAGAGCTTTTGGCTTTAACCCCAAGTTTTTTTTTTTTGGTGGCGTCTGAGCGTTAATTTCCTTGTAGGTTGTTTCAAGTTTCAACTAAAAGAGATTATAATACCAGTAAGAAAAGCTTTTGCCGTCAGATCATAAGTGCAAGAGTTAGTTGTTTAAAACTTAGAGTTGACACATTACAATTACAGCTTTATCAAATCGAACAGAATTTGTCGTTAAATTCAAACGAGAAGTGAATTTCTTAACAAAAAAAACTAATTATTTGAGGTTTAAAAATATGTATGTAACTACTCCATTTGGATGTAAAGAACAGAAGGATAAATGACAGACGAGACGTTATGTAATGTATAGTTATTCAACTAGAAACGAGGTTGGGAATTGTTTTTAGTTCCTTACGTACATATGTATGTACATAAATATGCGAAAACTCGAAAATTCAGTCATACATAACTTAGTGATGAATAAATGCGAATAGAAATTAAAAAATTCAAAGAAATTATAAATCTGGAATAATGAGAAATTTTAATCCAGATATTGAGATTCTTTACTTAGCAGAGAAACAGCCGAGTTCTACATACTAACACTGTTACTTGCAATTGTTAGTAGTTTTAAAATAAGCTATTTTTTTTTTTTTTTTTTGTTTTATTTACATATGTATGTACATGAAAGTGAATTACATATAAGTAGCATCTAACACAACCCTTTATAATTTTCAACGGTTGTGTGAAATTGAGATACTGCATGGACTCACACCGGCAGAGCTTACCTAAAGATGACTATTGGAGTGATATTGTATAGGAATGGGGAATAGGGACGAAGTCGCCATTCGCCAGGTGGTCAGTTTACAAGGGCGACCAAGTTGACAGGTTTCTCTGTATTCTAAAAGTTTTCCTCACTGACATATTTTCTATAGTGAAACGTATATACCATAATAAATCTATTTCGTATGCCTTAAAGAATTTGGAATACATCTTCTCGTACTAGGACTGTACAAATCACACAGAATTGGAAGATCTGTCGATGTCAAAAAAAAATACAGGTTGATTATTTCTCCATTTAAATTAAATATGGTGCTTATAGTTTTAGTCATGTTATGATTTTGGGTATACATACATATGTAAATATATACAGCTATGATCAAAAAAATAGAAACACATGCCAGTTTTTTACTCAACTGTTCGTAGTACGAATCATATCACATTATTTGAAATCAAACCAATGTGAAAATGATCACACACCAACAAAGCACATAAAAAGTAAAGAAATTCAGCATGCAAAGAATTTTAAGGACGTTTTATGCCTAAATGTCTAAACTAGACTGACCAAAAAAATAGCAACAATTTACATAATAGGACAAAAACAGGAATTCTTTATGATTTAAAAAAAATTATAGCACATACGTACATAGTAAAATTAGGAATTTACAATTTTATTAATCGATAAATAAATATTTTAAGTGAAAACTCTTTGTTTTTTATAATTTTGCTGACCCCACTTGGCATGGAGTCACAGAGTTTTTGGCATTTGGCTACTTAAAATTAAATGGCCACCCAAATCCCCACCCAAAATAAATGGCCACACGAATCTCCAAATATCGTCCTTTTTTGGGGTTAGGTTTTTGTACATTAGCCGCATAACTTTCTCCGATATGTTAACATATTTCTCCTTCGTAACCAAAAAGCAACTACCGCCATGCTTTACGGTGGGCTTAGTGTAGTTGGGATGTTCCTCCATTGTTTTTCGCTTGAATGGGATCATCGGCCAACTTTTTCCTATTTGCGAACGAAATCCCATTTTGCACGTGTATTTTTTTTTTGAAGAGATGCACATCTCTTGGTTATTGGATTCGCATTCCGAAGAACACGACGGGCTCACTTCCAATCCGAGATCAGCTTAAAACTCCCTAGAGGACATAACCCTTTCAGAACCGTATAACACATTTGTGCGGGTAACTTCGTGCCACTTTTACTTCGTTTATTCAAATTTTATAGTTCCAAGTGCATATTAGTAAAGTTATTACGAAAAAAACATTATTACCTATTATTACCTATACGGGTATAGGGTTTCTACATGCGCGATTCCTCGCCCTGGTACACTAGTTTGTTTTATTTTTAAAAATGCCTTGCAATCAATTGCATGTTAAACAAATTTCGCGCGAATTTTCAAATCATTTTTTTAAAATAAAACAAACACTTTTCATTGGAAAAGCGGGATATCGTACTCAATCCGTTTTTCAAAAGTACCTTTACAATCTGAAATTTCCATATTTTTTTACTGAAAGTTTAATTTGAAAATAACCTTTAAAAAACGCGCTGTCCAGTACCGGTCTTCTTTCATTTGTGTAAACTAAAAACACATTCAAAAGATTTTGGTAGATATGACAAATTGAAAACTTAAATTTAACCAAATCAAAGGGCTTACTTTCACCTTTATACTTGTACGTACTATATGTACACATATGTAGATATGTGTAAATTTTTTTTCCCAACTAGCCAATTCAATTAAATTTCGATGTTTAAATTGCGTTTGAATTGGACTGATGGCAGCCGTACAGAATTAATGAATGAGACGAGCTAGTTTAAGGATTCGTCACATTTAGCAAAGCCTAAATCAATTATATTCGCTTCTATCACATTCACAAACTTATTTATACCTTCCACGGATTCGGTATATATGACCAAAGTAATAATAGGAGATAACGTCAAGAAAACTGCATTTCTTTCCAATCCTCTTCAAAGCATTGTTCTCAAACTGAAATGTATTTTTTCTATTATTATGGTTGTCAATAAAAACCACTCCAACCGAAATGATTCCTCTAATTAATAGCTCTCGATGTGACGCAACAAAAGTGCATTCATGCACACAAGGACCCGTTGAACGGAAAGGTGTCAAAAAGTGCAAACCACAATGGACCCAGATGTCCTTCATTCTATTCGATATGACTGTGGTTGATAAAGAGACTCTGCCCGAATCCGCATCATATATTGTAGTACATATATACATAGAACAATATCATCTCCGTTATGTGACACGACTATGTACGCAGTTGACTATGTGACTTTCACTGAAAATCATATTCATTGCATCTTCCCTTATTCGAGAGAATAATAGGCGCAGCGTCCGTCCGTCAGCCTTTCGAGAGCATCGTTACACCCTTATTTTTATTTTCCACAACCGAAGTGGCTTGTATCAGTTATACTTCCGCAGAATAGACAGACAAAAGGTGAAGAAGGGTGGAAATTATTGTAATTTATGATTATAGGACTTTTGTTCATAAGTTGATGTCGGGTTGTTCTCTTTAGATGTCTTGCTATAAGAATACCTAAACCAAATCAGACTGCTTTCTGCACTTATCCCTTTCGACACCCATTTAAGTAATTTGTATTTTGAACAATAATTATTATTCTGCGGATTTGTTTGTAATCTGGTATCTTTTATTCAATTATCTGCAAGAAACACGTCAACATTGACATTGCACCTAAGTTTTGTACAAATGTTACAGAAATAGAAGAATGCCACGTAGACAGGATGCATTTTAAAAAATTCGCTTGGATCTATCCTGTAAGTCAACCACCGTCGAGGAACTCGTAAGGCAGTTAGAAGTTAGAAGTGTTTGGTAACCTGTTCCATTTCGTCACAAACAAAAAAGAGTTATGGAGCGAATGAAATTACTCTAACGGCTGAGATTCCGCACTGAAATGGACAAAAATAGCATAAACATTCTCACGGGGATGAAGTTCAACAATCCAACATGTGTTTTTTCTTTACACAACGAATCGGGGCCATTTAAACTTCTGATTGCGATACATTCGATCTGGGAAAGCAAAAACCATGTTTGAGAAGAACATTAGCAAAATTACCACAAAATGCAGGGATCACGCAAGAAACTGAGAAGAATTTAGACCGGAAAAGAAAACCAGCGATCAACGAACTGCAAGTCATACACACAATTTGACGACGAATTTAAGTTGCGGTTCAAGTTATTTAGACGAGGTCATCAAGTCGAAAACGATGAAAACGTGGCCCTTTTAACTAATTATGGCTTGTCTGAAGCGTACGAGTTACAGGAGAGCCGAGTGTAAGGACAATAAAGCCGGACATCACTTGAGCAGCATGATCTACTATAAATCAGCCTTCTGTCAAATAACGATACTTGTTTCGAAACGAACGATTGGTTTTCAAATCCGGGCAGTTTTGCGTAAGTAAAAAGTGTCAAATTGCAATATCGTTCGTCGACTATAGGGAGGGACTAATGAATGGAGTTTGCGGAACATTTTGAAAAATGTTCAACTAGAGACTTCCATTCCTCGTAAAGCTAGAAGCGGAAAACCCAAAAAAGACATCTCGCATTTTACCCACCTTTAAGCACTCCGATTGTGTTATGTTATGGAGGCAATAACCAGATTTGTTATTCGATAAATTGTAATGCTTAGTGGCTCAATAAATGCTACTGAATACCAAAACAAATTATAGAAAACGATGTTGTGCCTACTTTACAGCAACTTTGCCAACACTGCGATAGTGATTTTTCAGGACGGACGATTTAGCTGCCCAGTGCCCATAGAGGAAAATCGGCAAGTTTTTCTATTGCATATGATCTGTAAGCTAACACTTTTATAAACTTAACTTTATTTTTTACTTAAGGGGACCTTCTGGTCTAGCGCCATTTAATTTGGCGAGTTTTTAGAATCGTTTTTTTAATGAAAAAAAATAACAATAGTATTTAAACTTTGTATGTAGATATATTTTACTACATTAACAATATCCAAAAATATTAAAAAAAAATAATAATAATAATTTTAATTAAACAAAAATTGGATTTACAGTTACCCTCTTCAAAAAAATGTATCTTGGTGGTGTGTCGTGTTTTGGCTCTTCCACTGATCGAAAACAAAAAAAAACAAAAAACATTTTAATCAGTATGAAGTTATCGCAGGAACTAGAATGAAAAAAAAAATTAAAAATTGACAAAATGGCGCGTTGTTGAAATTCATGTTTCGAAAAAACACCGTTGCTCATTACTTTTTGTATGTAGAAACGTAGAAATTTTTTTTTAGTTCCGACGATAAGCACTGGTTTACTTGTTATTCAGTAAATTTGAGACGAATCGGTCGAGTAGTTTTTCATTTTTGTCTCACACCGTGCAGATAAATATACATAGTTCCGAGATAAGTGAGTTTAAACTTATTTACTACCACTGTAATATATCTGTATGCAGAAAATAAATAGGCTGTAGAAGTCAAAATACTGGAAATATTAATACGAAAACTTAACAATATACTCTTAAAGGCCTATACTTTTAAAATATCAAAAAAATCGATTTTTTGAAAAATCTAGACCAGAAGGTCCCCATAACTCTTATTTTAGGTACAAAACTACAAGGGATCTTTGGGGATCCTTTCTCTTCCATAACCTGGTAATAGCCCGGATCTTAACCGCAGAGATAGTTGCGCTACATGGGCAAACAAATAAGAGAGAAAAGGCCAAAATGTGTTAGTGAACTAGTGAAGAGGTGTAATAAATACACATCTGGTATCAAGTTTTAATAATCCTCTACTAGTGTACCAGTGCGAGGAATCTCGCATGTTGAAAGCCTATACCCGTAGGTAATAATGTTTTTTCGTAATAACTTTACTCATATACACTTTTAAAAATTGTTTATACTGATGAACAAAGTTCAGTGCTAGAATCATTGAAATCGGTGCAGAAATAAACATTCAGAAGGAATCACAAGCTCTTGCGCTAGCAATTGAATTATATAGATAGATATAGAAAAATTATTTGATTCGATGTCAAACAGGATTGAGGAAGTCATTAAGAAAAAATGTGGAGTTACCAAATACAGTAGAGCCTCGCTAGTCCGGACACCGCTTTATTTCGGACACATTTAAAATTTTACCTCTGCAGTCCGGACAGAATTTGAAAATGCGTATATAAATTGCTCTGTAGTATGTAAAGACATTGTAAGCACATTTATGTATGTTCATACAATTATGGAAGTTCCCCTAGTTGTGTCGCTTCTAGTCGGCTCTTGAATCCAGACATTGTACCGTTGTGATTTTACTCATTGCAAGTTTAGGTGTGTGTCTGATGATTTTTTCATGATCTGTTGCATTTCATGGCGAGCCTACTCAGTTGTGTTAATTTTTCAATATTTTGCATAATTAGAAACATTGATCCAAATGGTAGCACATCTATAGATGAAATAATAACTGGTCAAAATGAACTGTTCTACGACTTTTCTGACGAAGACATTATTCAGTCCATTTTACAAATCCAAATAAATGTTGGATGAATATGACAAAGAGGACAGTGAAGAAGATGCAAATGTAAACAAAGAAGTTGTTCAAATTTCAAACAATGAAGCAATAAAATTATTTGCCAGGGACATTCAGTGGATTGAACAAATAGATATCTTTCTTTTAAAGAGGTTAAGGAAAGAGCTGAAAAGATGTTTTTAGAAAAAGCGTTCAAACCAAAAATAAACACGTACTTTCCTGCTCTTTAGATATTTTTGAAATGCGTACTTTGTGTGTACATACATACATACATATATGTATGTATATTTAAATTATGCGTGTGTGAACTTTCTATTTGTAATTTAAGGTGTATTTGGAAAGTTTTCGGTTGACTACTTCATTTTATTTTTTCTCTATAGTCCGGACATTTCGCTTTTCCGGACAGAGTCGAAACTTTATGTGTCCGGACTAGCGAGGCTGTACTGTATTAGGTTAATTGTACATTAAATTAATTCTTATTTTATGCTGTTTTATTATTACAAGCTTTATATTAACTTCACTTTCTGTGAGTGCGGGCGGAATCTGGGAATCGATTTTACACCCACTTCCAGAGCATCCTGAAATTTTGCACACGTATTTTATGACGTTTTAAATCCAATGTGGCGGACGTTTTTTAAACGTATCCATTTCTGTGAGGGCGGAATCTGGGAATCGATTTTACACCCACTTCCAGATATCTGATCATCCTGAAATTTTGCACACGTGTGTATATATTGTGCCTGGGCGCCCAAAGCTTTGATTAATAGTCACATATTGGTGACTGGGAAAACAATTATTTTTTTTTACTTTTTAGTTCATTAAAGCTTGTTTTTAAAAATTATTTTTTATCTATATATTTTTTTAAAGTTATATTCAATGTTAACCTAGGTTTTTTTTTTATAGTTACACCTACATATTGAAATTTTGATTAAATTGTTTGCCAAATAAAACATTAAACTCGCTTTGTTCATACAAATGCAAAAATATTTTAATTGTGTGGTCAAATTTCGACTAATATATATTTGTGTTATTCTACAATATCTACATGCACTAACAAGTTTTTCTATATTTAAGTAAAATATAAAAATCAATTTTATATAACGTAAGAATAAATTTAATTTTTTTATGAAAAATGGAGAAGAGCAATAGTGCGATGCTTTTTTTGTCCACGAGTGTATATTTATTTTATTTTTTAGTAGTGTAATAATTGCTTCTACCTATGTAGATGGTTGAGGTTAAATTAGGAATACAACTGCATCATTCAATGACCTTACTAGAAGATTTCCTGACTTCCTCTAATACTCCCTTTGCTGAGAGCTCTCCATAGCTTTCAACATTTTAATTGCAGTTTCTATTGGTATCATAGCAATATATTAAATTTTCTCAGGACACCATAGAAAATATAAAATAATAAAAATACGATACGAGCATTTATGACAGTCATCGAAAATAGAAATGTCAGATTTGATTCGATAGGATCGATCTGACATTTCTATCGATCCACTTGAAGTAGAAAAAAATTTAATGATTTAAAAGAATCGAATATCGCTCTTTTGTACTGATGAAGGTTCCACTTTGTGAGCACATAACAAACAAACATATAACAGCGAAATGTATAGACAGCTTGCTATCGTTATTCAAGGATGTCTCCATCAAAATTAGACTTTTGGAAAGTACCTACTATTCTGGTATTGAATAAAAATGTCATAAGCTTTTCATTAACTCTAAAAAGTAAGACCTCAGAGCTTAGATAAACAACGAGTATTTTATAACTGCGACACAAATCTTTAACAAAAACTTCAGCATTGGAATTTCTGCCTTAATATATCAGTGAGTTAAAAGCAGAAAAGAGCTTGAAATATTTCCACAGGCATAAAATATTCAACATCTACAATAATCCACATTAGTACGTACTTCCTTCTGAAGTCCTGGCAATTGAACAACTCTAATTTGAATAAGAAAGATGGAGAGCGCGATAATTTAAGCAGCACAATTTTACAATTTAATTTAATTTAACAAATATTAGAAAATTATACTTAGCGGGAGCGAATGTATTTTGAGACTAAAAATTATCTATTGACATTATGTGAATACCACGTAGTTGCCAATGATTCAACTTATCTCTGATCTAATTTTAAGAACAAGCACATTCCGACATAATACAAAATAAGACAATCAAGCGAAAAACGTATAATTTAAAATAAAAAATATTCAGCTGATAGTCGCAAGCCGTGATACATTTATAAACAAAACAAGCGATAGGCGAAAAATCAATCTCACTTCGTCGGTTTTGGTATCGGTTCCCATCACTTGTTCCCATAGCTATTAATTGCAATTGCGGATTTTCGGGAATCTAACTAGCGCAACAATACCAGACACATTGACGCTATTGAACCGACAACAGGTAGTATTGTCGGCAAATGTTTTTTTTTTTTTTCAAGACGGCCGACGATCAAAGGTGTCAACCCTTGATAGTGGGTAGTGAAAATTTGCCAATAAAAACCATGTGACAACAGGAGGAGGACGACTTCATAACTGCTAACAAAAAACCCCATGTCCCTGTGGAAAACCCTCAATGCATTGGTGCAAAACATTTGAAGTCTACCGCCACCGGTCAACTCTGAATGGTAAGTCAGTCAACAAACAAAACCTGTGTGCCTATCTGTTTGCGAAAGATTGCAACAAAGGACCAATGCAGTGCGCTCCTCACATTTCCATCGATAAGAGTGTTGACAGTTTGACAGTAATACAACGCGGTATCTTTTTGACTTTTGCCAAATAAAAGGACACATAAAAACGAAAACTTGTTTCGAGGACATAAATCAATAGTAAAACACACAAACGTCCTGGACACTAGTTCAATTTATAACTCTCATAGTTGGACGAGGAGAACAATCTAGCGTTTTGTTTTTCATACCTCTTAAGCGAAACCTGATGGAAAACCACACTTTGGTTAGGGGTTTGCCCATGGTGTGATTTTCGGATATGATGGGATGTGTGTTTTCTTTGTGCACACGACAATAGCCGATACGTGTTTTATTTTTAAAAAGGCTTACTGCATGTTGAAGCACTATGCGAGAAAGTACGAGTATTTTTCTTTTAAACGGATACAAATATTTTCAGTAAATAAAGATTAAGATCTGCAACGTTAACACACACTTTTTGATATTAATTTTGTCTTTTCGAAGTGCATATGTGCTGGCTACAACCACGCAACGCAATATAACGCACTCCAAAAACCATATACTAGGAACTAGGTTATCTACATTTATATAGTTTTGTGCAAAACATTCCGGATCTTTTTTTTTTGATTTTTATTTACTGAATTATTTAAAAACCTAATACATTAGTTTAGAAATAAAAAATAAAAAAAAACAAAGTCTTTGCGGTAATAATTTGTAATGTTTTATCAAAAAGTTTAATTCAACTCTATGTCATGCCTGTGAAAAACATACCGATGAGCGCATTCCGGTTTTTAGTCAACCGCCTCTGATTGGTCGAGAGCCCGAAAATTTAATAACCATTGACATTGAGTCAATTTTTTTGAGTTCGGGGATTGGATTTTTAGTCAAGAAATTGTTGACTAGCCAGTTTGAGAAATTTCAAAAAACAGCTGACTGAGTGTTTTGGTGGTTACTGTTTGTTTCTTGTTTGCTTGTTACAGAAATGAAAAACCAAGAAAATTATGAAAGGTAATTTCTTTTTATTTTTCATGCAGTCGGTGAACTCAGCAAATCGTTCACAGCTAATAATGCAACTTAACCTATAAAATAAATAACTAATGTTAGTGGTCGCCGTGGGCGTGGTGGTTAGTGCGTTGGACTACCACGCAATGCTGCTAGGGTTCAACTCCTGGCCGGGTCTAACACCTAAAAGAGTTCACGGTACCACCTCTTTCGAATGTCTGACAAGCATCAAAGAGTATCATTTGTCACGATCGAGCTTCTTAACTCGCCGTTCGGAGTCGACAAAAAACTGTAGGTAGCTTCCATTCGTGCAAAAATATAACACGCACGCACAAATGGTTGCGAGAAGCAGGCCCCAGTTGACCTCGAGCTGTAGCGCCAGCTAAGTAAGTAATGTTGCCTACATAAATCATCCACCTAGTATTTCATTAATATAAGTTTGTTTTAGCTTCTTTTCTTTAAAAATAGCTTTGTTGTCCAGATACATTTCTTGCAATCACATTTCTCAAACCATCCCAAGTGAAAATAGAAAGTGCAATCACGTTTGTGTCATGTGAACTGTCAACTAAATGGTGAGTCAAGTTTTGAATTCCGTTTTTTTTAGAATTGGCTAAATGGTTAGTCACTAAAAAATGGAATGCACCCAATAGCACCATATTTCCTTGCTCTTTAACTTGCTTATAACGGTTTTGAGTGTCATTTAAATTGAGTTTTAAACAAAAGAAAAGTGAAAAAGTCATGAGAAACTTAGTTGTCTCAAAATTTGCTAATAGTAAATTGGCCAAAAATAAATACCGTAGGTTCGTTAAAAATTAAGTTGTAGCAGACTTCAAAGCAGGATTAAAACAAAAAAAATGTTAAGCCGAAAAGTAAAAAAATGGCATCATCAACTTAGGATATTATTAAAATGCTTCAGAGTGGATTGACAACATTCATTCTGACCGACGTCAGCGAAAAACAACTAAACCGAGAAATCAAAAAGATGGTCCTGTTCCCTAAAATTCATCAAAGAAAATTAAAAAAAAAAAAACCGGAATGATGATACTCTGTATATGTAGTATTTAATGTACATACATGGTACATACATATATCAGTAACAATAGCTCTTAAATCTCGTTATCAATCATAACAATCACAAGAGAGTGAATTAGGAATATCTCCCGCAATTGTCCTTTTTTGCCACTTTTTGCTAAAATTTTATAGAAAAAACGTCGAAAAGAAAACCACACGAGCGTTACATGACTGATCGAAATGCAATGAAATGCGCATCAATTATATTTTTTGACAGTCTAAACTCATGTTTTGTTCGAAAAGGGACTAATTGTATTGCACAAGTCGCAAAATGTAATGGAATTCCTTTATTTAGGTTTTTAAATAAAGTAATATGGTTTGGGCTTGAAAAAAGAAAAGTGTTTGTTTTCATTTTGTGTGAAGGCATGTCTGGCGTGATGTATAATACATAATATGTATGTATTATCAATTTTGAAAAAACGTTATATAGACATATGTATAAAAGGCGTTCTAAACGAGTGCGTTGGTCGTAATCAGAAATCAAGCAATACATCAAATCCACTGAGGCTTTTCGGATTTACATAATGACAAACAGTTTTGATGAGTGTACAAGACTTAAATCGGCAGTGGAACACAGTGTGCAGCTATGCAATTCGAAGCTTGAATAATCTTTACTAATCTTGTTAACACTTGACAGAATTGATCACATGTTTTCAAAGATACAAACTAACGAGGGTTTTTTATAATGTAAAAAGTCTGGAATAAACAAAAGTAATTTCTTTTAAGAAGCATGTGATCGATTTTGTGAGTTAAACTTACATTCGTTTGAGGATGATTTATAGCTCAAATGAATCAGTGGAAAATTTACTAAATCCACCTATTTTTTTTTTGTTTTTTTTTTGTTTTTGCTTTTCAATCCGATAAGCCATTGTTGAAAATTTGCTCGTTACCCCCTTTCTGCCACATGCTCAACTCCCAGCAGGCCGATTTTGACCAAACTCCACAGAAACACTCTCAGGGCAATACCAAATATTTCCCCAAAGATTTGAGCTGAATCGGTTAGGTGGTTTCGGAGTCCATAAAATACAAACAAACATTATTTGATTTTTATAGATATAGAAGAATATTAATACTTTGTGTGTTTTCCCCATGCGGCCAAAACACTTTTTACTCTTCCTGGCATAGAGTTAACAAGGTGCATGGATATTTCTGGTGGAATATTGTGCCACGTAAGCTAAACTCTGGACCATAATCCATCCATTGTCTTAGCCGAACCATCATACTTGGACAATTGCCTTTTAATGTGGCCCCAAATGTTTTCTATCGAGCTTAAATCTCTCAGGAATTACAAACCCCTGACTTCCAAGCTTCTATTTTTTGAGCTTGGCTATGTGTTTCGGACCGTTATCCTTATAAGAGGTAACGAATGAAATTGATTTGACCCATTTTTCTAAGCTTGGATCTAGGCAAGATGTCCAACTGGCCACTTAGATCTGAGCAGTCATGCGCTTCACTGGGCCACATCTATCTGTTGGCGGTTCTACTGACTGTGTCAAATTTGACTGAGATCTTCTCGGGTAGAATCCTAGTTTGGTGAGTTCATTAGCTTTACAAGGCCGTTGTAAAATCCGTGTAGAAAAAATCAAATTTAATGATAGATGACTAAAGCTAAATTGAACGAACAATGTCCTGTCGACTTTTTGAAATAATTTCATAAAGGTAAAAGTTTTGTACGAACAGTAACTCTAGGTTTTATGGTCCTATGTATATTAATGCTTCAATGAGCAGCCCAGGAAAGGTATAATAAATTAAGTTGTCATCGGAATGAAATCCGAATAATTGTCCATTTCACCTATTCAAAGTGCATAGTATATGAACGTATACAAATGTATCCATCTACAAGACCATCTATCAGATACGGTCATTTCATTGACAATTCATTGTCTGGTAAACACAATTTTCTCGGTCGCACCTTTTGCAACCGGGACACCATTATTCGCAGTAGGTGCCAAAAATTGAATGAAAGTACCGAAATAAAGAATCCTTTTGTATCTATTCAACCCACATACACAGTACGAGATTGCCATCGAACATTTCAATTTGCATTTGACTCCGCTGACTATGCACAATTTTCCAGATCACTTTAACAGGAGCCGACATCCATTCATTCCATGTGGCCCATTGTGGAAAGCGAGAGTATCCATTGTTGGAAAATGGGGCTTTGTACGAGAGTGTTAGAAGTAATCCGAAAAGCGTGTTACTCGACAAATTGAATAAAGTCGACCTAAGCCGAACATGCATCTCGGTGAAAACAAACATGGGCACTGCTGCACTTCATAAATATCCTGGACCAGCCTCAGCTGGTCTGGTGCAACTCAATGAACTAGTTTCAGCCCAAATAAATGCGACAAGAAGATTACAAACCGATCACCGGATTAAGCTGGGTTAATCTACTCGAAGGTGTTAAGTGGTTTCAATTCGGGAATCCCCTGCTTCCGTGTGGAGGCATGCTATTCGTGCGCTTCAGGTGTGTGAAAAGAGAGGTAATCCATTGGGATGTTTGTTGGGATTTCCTGCATCTAAAATCAGGATTTTTTCGGTTTTTGGTGAAGGTTTGTCTTACGCAAAACGTGTGCTGACTGTGAATGGAAATTCAGAAATTCTCTATGCGTATTATTTCAAGTGACATCACTTTGCTGGGTTAATCTATTTTGGGATTATGTGTAAAGTGATTTTTTTTGCAATTTCCATTTGTAATTTGAAATATTTCATCTTTGAATGGGGTTTTGTTCTGCATATGAATGGAGTGGTATTGGAAAACTGCGCTACAGTGATTCATATTAAAATCCAGATTATTAAAAGATTTAGTTACGTTAAAGAATTCAATTGGTGCTGATTTGTATAGCATAGCATCGTAGGTAGATATAATTTTTGCGCCTACATACGTATTTTCGTAGGTATGTATGTAATAGCTTTTTCTTTATACAGTAGAAAACGGCTATAAGAACATCCTATCATATATAAGAAAGCCTCGCATGCACTTTCCAATATATGTATATCATACATATGTATATAATATATAAGAAAAACGGGTATAAGAAGGACACTGATATAAGAAACTTATTTGCATACAAAATTCTATAATAACACCAGCTGGCCCGGCAACGTTGTGCTGCCCTTCCGGTAAGTGGCGCTATAAGTCTGATTTCTTAATAATATGTACTTAGTTTCTTGGTTATAATTAATAATTGGTAATTGGAAATGCAGCGCCACCTATCAGAAATCAATATATGTAATTATAAACATTCCAATGATCATAGCCAACGTACGTCCATTCTGATATGAACAAATATCAGTAAATGTAGTTTTTCGTAAATATCTCGACTTCACCGCCACGCCAATCCTAATTTTATCAGCAAGCTTACTTATTTACTTACTTATGTAGGTGGCGTTACAGTCTGGGCGGACCAAGGCCTCAACCAACAACCTCTTCCAGTTAGCCCGGTCCTTAGCTAACTGCCTACAGTAGCGCACTTCAAGTTGATCAGCAGACTTATTTTTATTTAATTGAATTTGAGCAAAATCGTACTATAAATCATCAAACTTAAGAGAAACCTTACTGCAGACTAAACTAATGTATTGTCTAAGTTTGGTGTCAATCGGTCCAGCGGATCTATGCGAATAAAGGTTCCATTTGAAAATATGTCTTTCGACACAATGCTCTGGATTATACTTGTGGGATAAACATTTGCAATGTTTGTACAATGAATCTTGTGAATAGTGGAATGAATTCTTCGATGCACTTTTTTCCACAATCGGTAACCTAAATTCTTTTTTTTTTTTTTTCGATGAATTTTGATATTGATTGTAGCCGCTAGCAGAATGAAATACACACGAAAAGAAACAATTGAAATGTCAAATTTCTCGCAATATTCTTTTATTAGCAGATTCCACTTTATACACAAGTTTTTCTGTATTAATAGCAATTTTCTGATCAGTAGAATATCAATACCTACGATTTAAATAGGAGCAAATAATGTAATTTCAGAATGGTATTCACAGACGAGAAAATAAAAAGTCAAGAAGATAAATCTCTCATATACGACTAAGGCGGCATTGTGATTTGCCACTAAAAAAAAAATGATGCGACTGTACCCAACAGTCCCGGGCTATGTGTAAACATCACGCGGATGGGGTGTGTAGCTCCACTACATTGGAAAGAAAGTAAATTATAACCAGTCTATGTTCGATAAAATCCAAGCCAATCATTTGTTTATCTAAACGCATCGCATATACCTACATAGGTACTCATCGCATCTCCTCAATGCGCACCCGTTCGGATTTTCGTCATCGTATGGCAAGATCCCAGAATTACTCAACTGAAAATTTCGCTAACGCGCGGTTAGATGTGTACACATAAAAAAAACAAAGTACGGATTTTGCCAGGAAACTAACCTGGGGCTGGGGCCCCTAAACTCAGTAGTACTGCGCCAAACGACGACGCGCAACAACTCAACCGCCACGGTTACAAAAACTTTTTATCCAAGTTCTTAGATAAACAATATCAGCTTGTAGCTTGCAGGTAATCTGTTCTGTCAGCTCATCACGAATAAGAAAAATAGAAAAGAAACAAAAAAAAACAATAAAACCAAAAAAGACCGCCCCATATCTATTTTTATTGACTGAAAAGGATGCTGTAAATGAGATCACGAAAGAAATAAAAATTTAAAAGAAATAAAAAATTCGCGCCGGCCTAAATACGAACCTGGTACCACCGAGTTAACCGGTGATAGCTCTACCCTCAGCACCGCCGCTGCTATGAAATGTGAGTTGCCAATTTCGAATATAAGATAAACCGTTTGCTTTTTCGTCCCCGTATGGCAATATCCCGGAATTACTCCACTGGAATCTTTTCTAATGCGCGCTCGGAAGTTTATACATAAGTATATCAAAAAGATTTTAAAAAAATCTGACCTAAACCAGAAGAATTTAATCTCTAGACGTAAGGACCTCTGTCACTTGGATATTGAAATCGTTAAAGTACAAAGCCTTGGGCCGAACTCGCTTTGTAGTGCAAGACAAAAGACACAATAACTGTGATCCGATTTCAGGAATCATGAGCGAACTATACAGACATGATAAGGTTTTTTGTTAAAACTTCTTGACCAAATTTTCAATTGTGTTCCGAAGAGGCTGATGATGAACATGCATTACATAATGTACATCTTAACATTCTCGTAGCGCATCCCCTTTCCGGCTTTTCACCGCCATTTTTTGTACAGTCGAGCCTGATTAAGTGGAATCTCTTGGGCCATTTATTTTATTCCCACTTATAGAGGTATTTCATTTACCCAGTTTCCTGATATGATTGGAGCCAAGACAGGAGTCGAAAATTTGCAAAATACCTATATTATAATATAACTGTGTTTGCTCACGTTGGGCAAAACAACTGCACGCACCTCGGTCTCGGCGTTGAGCAAAAAAGAGAATATGCAAACATTTTTGGACAAAAAATATTAATTTTTTCCACCAGAGGTTCTTAATACCGGTTGTCCGTTTATCCAGCTTCATCATCATCCCGCTTATAGAGATTCTTTTTGTAAATATGAGTTCAGGTAACAGAGGTCAGACAGTTTCACTTAAAGAGGTTTTTTTTTGGTAAAACTGATGATGCAGCACAGTTTGGTCCACTTAAAGAGGTATTCCACTTATCCAGGTTCCAGTCAACCAAGTTCGACATTATGTTTACACGTTGTTTCCTTCTGCTCGCGGTCGTTTGAAATGACATATTCGTCATTGTACCGTACCGTACAATGGAAACTTAAGTCATCCTTTCAACTGAATTTCCATGCATTCTGCAATGTTTTGAACTCGCTCGCACATACATATAGCCAGTTTTAAGAACCACACATTTGTTTTTTTAGTAACGTCGACACGTACATACATATGTAGATTATGCCATTGCAAGTTCCTATTGATATGCAAATTATTTAAAATCTTATTCAAGACATTTTATTCCAGCAAAATCTAATTTATTTAACTCGAATTTGTAATTTCCCACCCCAGAAGCATAAGCATTTGGGGCGTGGTTACCTCCGTATCCCTTCTTCATTGATGTGCAACCACCGAACCAAAAGAGAACATCGAAAATTATTTTCCATGACCCAAACGCCTCTAAAAATCCACACGGTACAAGGGAGTATCGCAGGCAAAAATAGGGCTGCATACGAACGATTCACTATCACACCCTGCCAAGGCCTGCAAGTAGGCAACGCAAGCGAACTCACCCTAAGCGCCAAATCTAATATATAGCACAGACCCCTGCGTGATGTATTTATGTATATACACTGTGGCATTATGTGGCACACGCAGATAGATAGATAGACGATGCTCGCAGATAGTTAGAAGATATCCTTTTTGGAGATGACGAATTCTTTTGTTGAACGCAATCCAAGGTAACGCAGGATATTCGTGAGCTGTACCCACCATGGTAGAGCCTGCTGAGTGGTTTTTATACTCGCTTTTATTCCATTTGTTATTATCAACGAGGGATCTATTGTTCCCCTTTTTGATTTGAGGACTTTTTGTGCGATGTCTGCATCTCAGCAATAAAGGCCATTAGTACAGGATACGAAGGGATGGCGCGGCCGACGCGCTGCGTTTGCCGATGCTTGTCCGCAGCCACATGTTTGTGGTGTCAATTGTGTCACGGGGTAAAAATCACCGCGTTTTTGTCCTGAGCGCGTACAGTTTGTTTTGTGTATTTATTTATTGCTCGTCCTCTTACAGCCAGAGGAATACCCTCGGCTGTGTGATGTTTACTCATTGGAATGAACAAATTTTGATTTATCTATCTGGTTTTTATTTGGCGAAGATGATGAGCAAATGTATGGCAAAACAAATCATCGACAAAATAAAAGGTTCCAGTTGGTCCTTCGATGAAATATCAGTTTGTACTTTTTGGTTAAAATAATTTTTGTGGGATTTTTGAATATGTATTCAAATACATATGTGTTTGTAAGTATATAATGTGTATAGCCCCCTGGAGGTGGGCAATGTTTTTTTTAGACTTATTCTAAGTAGAGGTTGGAGGCTGAAAGGCTTGGACATTTTATCGCATATGTATGTAAACACCCCACCGACACATGTGAAAGAAACTCAAATACTATCGACACACAGAATAACTGTGCATTTGGTAACTGGAAGATCTAAGGAAAACGAAAAGTGAGGGTTAAGTGTTGGTGTGAAAGTATGAACGAAGAAAGTTATGATTGTGCTACAAACTCAATCAATTTCGGTAGTTTTAAATGAAAGCTGTTTAAAAAAAATTAATGTTTGAAGGTCACGTGAGTTTCAGAAATGATATACCTATAGTCGCCTATTACCCATATTGACGTCGAAAAGGTAGTATATATTTTGCGTCAAATACAAATACAAATTATTGTTGTATGCTATTCACACTAGGGGAAAAAAAGCTAATTTCGTTCCAAACCCGGTTTGAAATTACATAATTTCCCATATGAATTGACATATCGAAATTATATAATTTCAACCTAATTTCGTTGAAATTCGTTCCAAATTATGTGAATACATATGTATACAGTCGACTCCGCTTAACTGAAACGGCAATTTGCCACCAATTTTATTTCACTTAAGCAGTATTTTCACTTATGCAAAGCTGAATTAGAATAATTCTTTAATTTCAGACGTAATAATTTTTTCAGTTAACGGGGTTTTTTCAGTTAAGCGTAGTTTAGATAAGCGGAGTCGACTGTATAATAATTATGTGAAATAAGCGCGAAAAAATCGAAATTTGAATGCAGTTGAATAATTCCGAATGAAAATGGCAAAGCAAGTTGATAAGCGGATATTACGATATCCATTGCGCAAAATTAAACACTAGAAAGACGGGCGGGGGTCATTTGGCCCATTTTGAAGTTTAGCGTTCTATAATTTTAAAAGTTTTAACTTTTATGGCATGTTCTCTTGTGATTTTTATTAAAATAGTGTCAATTTAAATTTACATAAATCATAAAGAATTGCATAAACATATCATCTACGATCTACCTACAAAGCCGGCGCCGGTCATTTGACCCATATAGTGTAATTTTTCACATTTTTTTAATTTTGTTTAACTTTTTTTTTATAATTTTTAACACAACCACCAATACCGATGCAGCCTTCAGCTGGTAAAAGACGTCACTATTATATATCCAGCTGATATAATAAATCTAGTTGTGTGTGCGAAATTATTATTAATAAAACACGTTACTATGGTTATATTTAAGTTTTTTCACTGATTGATTAGCACTTTTAAATGATTTACTATATCAAAATCTACATTTTTATTGTACCTATGGGGTCAAATGACCCTTGCCATCTTTCTTGGTAAGAAGATTTTCCCGTCTTTCTAGTGTTAAACAACGGATTCTTATTGATCTCGGTGATCTACTCGTAAACATAAAATAAAAAGGTTACCTACTAAAAAAAATAAATATCGCTGTTTAACAATTGCCAAAGCTAAGAGGCGCGTTCAGCACATTTAAAAGTGTAAAAACCAAATCAAAAATGGAATAACATCCAAAATACAAATATCTCTTGGACTGGTTTAATAAATATGGGATGTTACCTGAAAAAAAGAAATTGAAGTTGCACGACGCGTAGATCGCCTGCACGTGATACCAAAGGCCGTCAGCCATAGGAGTCGTACATAATGCATATCTGTCCATTTTTTTTAGTTTCACTGGCATTGGGGTACTTTTCTACAGTTAGCTCTTTAGTCCAATTGATATCCACGCGCCTGCTGAGTGGCAAAACCCACCCGAAAAGTGGTATTCTAACATAATAATCCGGGGCAGCGCTGCAATTATCCAATGTTAGCTATATCAAGTAGTTGACTTTATCTACCCAGCTGTTTAACAATAACATCCAAACATTATTATTATACCTACCTACCTATGCTTTTGTGTACATAAAAAAATCATTAATTATTTAATCATTTTATAACATGGCACCGAAATCGATTTATTATCGGTACTGAACGCATCCATTCAGATTCACGAAATTCGCACCACTTTTTATTTGAAACTCGAAACTATCGTCTTTCGACGCTAGTGAAAACAGAATATTATCGAAATACTATAGATTTTCAATTCTATATATGTATACAAGTATTTTAAGTAAGATTAATTCATTAACAGTGGGCAGTGGCATTTGAAATGCAAACAAGAACAAGGCACACTAGGTCGCTCCTTATAATCTTTATGGAATTCGTACAAACAAAAGTACATGTAGGTACGCCTAATTGGTGTCAATTTATAAGTTTTTGAAAAAGATGAGGTTTTCGTTATAATAATAATAATAAAGGTTATAATCTAACGATATTTATTTCCGTATTTCAAAGCAATGAGTAAAAATAGAAACGAGAAAATGTAAAATAAGTGACGAAGTATAGTTAGAAACTTAACGGGCTCCCGACCAGTGAGGAGTCTCTGCCTGAGACACAGCGGCTTTCCACTCTCTTCGATTCCGAGCACACTGCTTCCAGATTCCAGTTGTCTAGACCAAGCGCACTGGCATCCGCGGTTTTGAACCCAATTGTTTTACCAAACCGAGGTAGCAGCGGTTTCCTAGGGTAAGTCTTTGTCGAATCTCGACTAAGGTGTCAATCATGGAGTTGATGTTTACTCCGAGGTGGGCGTGTAACGAACACAGGAAGAAATACTGTTTCAAGGTGGTTTTGAAGCCCAAAATTTGTTAGGAAACCGAAAATAAAGGAATTTCTTCGCTCCTTTTTGTACCACGACAATACGAATGTGGAAAAAAGGGATAACTTTCTTCTGCAATTCGTCCAGTACATCATTTGCAAGATCTACAACCGTATGATTTTTTTAATTTTTCTCAGAATATTTAAAAAAAAAAATTTGAGAGGGGACATCTTCACACCTCATGAGGAAATTATAAATGCAATCAATGTCGAAATTGGAAAGGAGGAAAAATGCGATTTTGAAAGATGGATCCATCGATAGAAAAAAGTGTATTGGCATAAACGGAAAATAAGGATTAAAGATCTTATGTTATATGATTCAACCAAATAAGTGAACTTTTGTCAGTCTCTACGTATAAATATAAGCCATATCTAACTCATAGGCTGACTCCACAAAACGTAACACTAAAGATTATGGAGATTCTTATTCATTGAAGTTAACAGCATATGTATGTAGGATCGGGTTATAAGTACTGATGTGTTGTTTGAACCTCCGTTTGCAAAACTCTTTTAAGAATACAGTGAACTCTCTCATAACCGGGCACTGACGGTACGGATAAATTTGTCCGGTTATGAGAGGTGTCCGGTTATGGGAGAAAAAAATAAATGACATTCTTTATAAAAGAAACTCAATAGACATATGCTATTACTTTTATTTTATAAAGGAATTCATTTTTAATTTGTCTATGACGATCAAGCGTAAAATTACACATAAATACATATACATACTTAACATACAAACCTTTTTAAAAAAATGCCACGGGATTTTTAAGTGCGCTGTTGGATAATACGTTCGCGGACAAGACAGCATATGCGGTTAATGGTTGAGAAAATTAGCGGGTCATGACAAATTAAGGTATGTTAGGACAATACGGGATACGGGATACCCTGACGAGAAATACAGTATACTTCCATATTCCGACATTATTTGTCCTACCAGAGACAAATTGTCACTTCAATGTGACCAGCGGAATCATTTTTATCTTTATACACAAGGTCGCACAAAATAATATAAAATAATGCCGGAGATATGCGTGCGCCATTCTAGCGTTCTCCACCGAAAATCATGTGTCGGCGAACGTGATAATTACGCAAAGGCACACTCCACAATTTACATTTTTGTTTCGTTCCTTTGAAAAGTGTAAAGAAGAAGAAAACAAAACAAAAACAAAATAAAGCATGTTAAAAGTTTGCCATACGTTGGTGTGTTTTGTCTATTTAAGAGAGAGCGACTTTCTATTGCGGCTCCGAAAATTGGTGTCCGTGTCCGGTTATGAGAGAGTCCGGTTATGGGAGAATGTTTTATATGAAAAATCGTGTATTTATCTCCGTTCTTTAAAAACTGTCTGGTTATAAGAGGTGTCCAGTTATGAGAGGTGTCCGTAAGGGGAGAGTATACTGTAAACAAAATGGCAAAGCATTTTGTTTACGCTAATAGATTAGAGCAAGTGCGGCTAATATGGCCCATGTGGGTAATATGGCCCACCGTAATATCTCGCTACTGAAAAAGAATAGAAACCCCACTGTGCATCCATTTCAAACATATTCCAACTGGCTTTGAATCACTGTAATTTGATGAGTCTGGCTAATATATGTGAGCGACAAGCACATGGCTATGTTTTTGCACTTTGCGTTCTAGTTTTTTGGTAAGTTTTCTTAAGTGTTTTTACATTAAATCTTGCGTAAATATTAATACTTCATTTTATGATTGTGTTGTGTTGACATTTTTAATTCTTCGTATGAAATCAAAACCTCAAAAATTGTTGAAAAAATGTTTTTAAATTAAAAGAAAAGTGAAAAAACCTTGTGTGGTAATATGGCCCACCATAAATTTCTGTAATATGGCCCGGATCAAATTGGCAACAATACCGCGCAGATAGAAAAATCAACGTGCTGAAGAATTTACTTCAGCAGAAAGTGAGGACATTTTCATTCCAGGTGACTTATCTGATGCAAGTCCTGATAAATGCATTTATTGCTTGAGTCTATTTTCTAAAGATAAGGGGGGAAAAGCACGGGTGCAATGTGTTGTGTGTACAATGTGGGTCCAGAAAGATTGTTCTGGCAACGAAACAAATATTTTATTTGCGAATTTTACAGTTCGTATGATGACAAAACATGATTTTGTATAAGTGGGCCAAATTAGCCGCACTTTTCTAAAAAGTTATTTTTGAAGCTACTCTAATTTTTTATTTATATCTTTTTGTTTAGATATTTTTTATATTTAATGTTTATACAGACTAAAAGAGAAATAATTTCTAAGAATTTAAAAAATGAATTGAAGTAAAATTGTCTGTTTTATGTCCAAAAAAGTTAAGGGTGGGCCATATTTGCCGCACTTACTCTATAGATGAGTACATATAATGAGTAATATAAACGTTTCCAAGTAAGACATATACTAATATATTAAAGAAATTCATACTTTTCTCAAGTTGTCAGACCAGATAATATAATGGTAAAATTGATTAAGATCCGAATACGTATGTAGGTATTAAGACAGGACTCCATCATGGCTGGATGTAGAAGAAATAGGGTAGGTACTGACTGGCTTTAACTTGGCAAAGCCCAGTGTTGCAACTGTTACTACATATCAATTGTGCGTATTTTACCCCCACGTGGTAGCCATCGGGTACTGGTCGCTGCCCATCCGGGCACGACTTGCTAAACTTATAAGCGCGAGTGCTGACCAAGCGAAAATAGTAGCACTATAATACACGTCAGCGGACGAATTTCATAGATGGAATCAACGGTGGCGTTAAATTTCCAAAACGGAAGCAAAACCTTAACTGAGCTACTTCGAAATATTCGGAGCTCAGGTCGATAAGGATTTCCACATACTAGTCAGGGTCGTGGGAAAGAGTTGGTGGCAGATGAGTCCCTATTGGGCCAACGGCAGCGCTCACACCCCCGTAGTGGGTTACTGACACCGGCGGACCCGGCCCCTTATCCTAGGGGTATATAAGGATCTGGCCCTCCAGGTTGGGGGTTGTGCGTTAGGTTAACTACCTACCACGTAAACAAATACAGTTCAGAAACAACCGAAAGCCTCGGAAAAGGACCGATATACTGTTGACAAGGCTTCGCTACCCATTTTATATTCTGCTAAATTAACCATTAAAAAAAAACTAGATAACCGGACAGAAAACTTTTGATTTAATTTTTAATACTAACTCCATTACGGAAATACGCGTATCTTATCTTAATTTTTCCAAAACTACCTTCCTTCCTTTTTCGTCCTTAAGATCATTTAGTATAAATTCTGGATTATAATCTACCTAAGTACTGCAAAAGGTAATGTACATAACTCAAACTATACAATAAAGTGGATTAAACAACAATATTAGGTAGGTACACTATCATTATTCACAATGTAAAACAAAGTTTTTTATTCTATTTTGTTGTTTCACATTTTGCATCTATTTATCTTAATCGACCGCAAACATCGTACTCATATTATGTACAAGTATATTAAGCAATATTATCTAATGCATATATACCACACAATTGTATGTACCATCACGCATGTAATCTGTACTTAAATCTTTACCTTCTTATCTCTAGAATACATATTAATGACCTAAGACGAATATTTGAACGTACATCCGGAATGGATATGCCGAACACAAGGATATTCAGCCCTAATTAGTTAATAGTGGCGACTGGATGACCAACACCTTCTTTTTTCTAAATACTAAATTATTTTATGACTGTCTGTACAAAGAAATTTATTTCATGAATGAACCCATTGAGCTATCTTAAGTAAGATACGAGTACTGTGGGGTTTTACCATATTTTGGAATTTTATTGCTTCCGCAATAAAACCTCTTGTTTCTTAAACCAGATCATTTATGACTTGACAGTGTTCAATTGTTCTGTTCTGCGCGTGCCTGTTTAGAGGGATTTTATGATGCATTTTTCCATTCTGCAAGGTATGCAGAACAGGTCGCGGATTCTATGAATGAAATTGCAAAATTTTCTTAAGAAGAGTTGATGAGAAAGTGTTGAAAATATGAATGAATCGTGTCATTAAATAATTATTCGCAATTTAAGTAATCTATTTTTTATACCTGCATATTTTTAGGTAACGGATAACAACTTGTGACTTTGCTGATGCACATACATAATTATGTACATGTAGTAAGCCTAACAGTTTTCACCCTGTCATAGTGTTTTTGTTGTTCTGTTCATAAACATTATGAATGATGCAGAACCTCTATAATTGGTTCAGTATGCCACGTTTTTAATCAACTTCTATTTGTCTATCTATCTATCTATACATAGTATAAAAGGAAGTCCCCAAAATGTGTCTTTCTGAATGTACAGGCTAATCTCGAGAACCACTAAACCGGTTTAGATGCGGTTTTCACTATTATGATCCGCATTTCCTGGCGGAATTTATGGGTGCACTCAGACTACTCCATTACCTTTAGGAGCTGAGAATTTGAGATCGAAGTGGCAGAAAATCAAATTGTCTGCTTTTCTTAAATAGCATCCTATGATCTTTTGTACAAATTTAAATCTTAAAAAAGTGCACGGGCAATGCCGGGCGGGCAACAACTATACATTACATACCTATATGTACTATAGAAATGTATTAGAATAAAATAATAATTTGATTTCCCAAAATGCAGGACTTGCAGGTGGGCGAAGCAAGGCGAGCACGGGTCAGCTAGTAGGTGTATAATTAGTTTATTTCAATACTTACTGCAAAATTTCCATATTTCGTCTTTAATTCGACCTTTAATTTTTTGTTTTCAAAGCAGAAAGGACTTTATGCATTCAGGCACATTCACAGTCACATCGATTTAGCTCTATTTCTAGTTGACTTTAATTCATAGGATTAACGTAACATTCAAAATGGTGTTGGGAAAACTTGGTCTACCATTTGCTAACAGAAAGTAAGCTTACAGTAAACAGATCTGAGGCCTCTTGAGGAATAAAAAAGATTTTTTTTTTAGATTTATCTATCTGCGTTTTCAAATGGTAGAATCCCGAGAAACTTTTTAGGCAATGCTGTCGAATTGTTAAAAAATCGGATCGTCAAAGGTCGAAAAAAATCAATTTGATCAATTCAATTAGTCTACTACATAGATACATACATATGTACAGTGCACTCTCGATTTTTGCAACTAATGAAAACAGACGTTGTTGCAAAATTCTATTATAATTGTTATTATATCTTATTATCTAGTAATTAAAATTACATAATAATCTTAAAATTAATGAGCCTATCTGCGGAGTTGCACAAATCGAACAGAAAATTAAAACACTTTAAAAGGGCTTACACACTATTCTCTGAGTTATCGAAATAAAATTGCGTGTACATTTAGGAATTTTAGTTTTATTAAAAAGAAAAATGATGAATTAAAATATATTTTCATTAAAAAAAAATTCATACCTACGAAACTTAAATGCAGGGCTTTTACGTTTTACAGTCTCTCGGAGATCCATTCTGAGATGTCATCGCTGCCGAAGTTCTCGTTTGGAAATATCTGGTTAAGAATAACCATTGTTGTGATGTCAGACCTTTCTGACAAAATTCAATGATTCAGGAAAGACAAATGTTGTTTTCCATTGGTTTGAGTCGGGGATTCATCATATTTAAAAGAAAAACAATATCTAGACGCGTTGTTATTACTACACTGCGTCAAGATGATTTATGTCGGCAGAAGTTTGCTCTTGCCTGCAACATTGCACAGAAAAACTTACACACATAAATTGTGTATGTTGCGGAAATCAAATCTCAAAGTTGCAAAAATTGATAATTTTTGTTGCAAGAATCGAGAGTGCACTGTATTTATTTCCTACGTATTTATTCCTTTTAAAAAAGGGTTCATCACTTTTAATTATCTGTAAAGGAAAGAATGCTATATGAAAGGACGAGTCCAAATTTGATGTGTTTAAATTTGAAAAATTTATTATAATGCGCCAATGGAGTTCAAATTTGTTCAATTTACCGAGATTTGCAAGGGACCAAAGTAAAACTTCAATTTTTGGATATTTATCGAGAGATGACTGTATAAAAAAAAGTCAGGCACGTTCACAGCGATTTAGCTTGGTGCCGTGGAATAATTCCAAATTTTTGCATATTTGAATAAAGCCAAACTTTCACAAAGTGAAATAAAGACAATTTGGCATTATTTCACTTCCCATTGATTTTAATTTTGTTTAAAAAAAAAAAAATATTTGGCTTCAGCAGTCCTAGATAGAACCAAGCCTAGCTTGGTGTGTGCGCGTTATATTTTTGCACTGTGGCGGAAATGTTTTAATGTTAGGAACGTATGGCTGATACGGTGTTGGTTAAATTGTTAAATATGATGGACGTATGGGCATTAGCGTCAGAATAAAATTATATTTTTAGATGAAATGTGTAGCTATAGCCTTCAAAATTGTTCTTTTATGTATTTTTATATTCGTCATCAATCTTGTAGAAAATATTTAAGTTTATGTTTAGAGAATCGAGTATTCGAAACAAAGCAGACATTTTTGAAAAACGTGGGAGGCCATTTCTTTAAGTTGCAAAGACTAAAGTTTCTTGAGGTGTTAATCAAAGCAAAGGATACCCGACAAATAACTAACTTGCCAAGATAAAAAAAAAATGTAATATTTATATTTTAACCGGAATCAATATCATGTTCCTATCAGTAATTTAACATTTTAAATTACCTTTATCGATTGTTTTAAAATATTAAAATTTAAATAAAGAGACGAAATATGCGTCTTCCTTAAATGATAAACAAAAAAGAAACTATTGCCTTATTTCTAGTTTTGTTTTTCTTACCAATTTGTTGATTTTTTTTTTTAAAATCTTACACTATGGAAATTGTTTACGTTAAAATAATATGTACCTTTTTTTATTGTTGTACGGTTTTATTATAATCAATCAAATTACAATTAAAGCTCAGGCTGTGCAATACTTTTACTTTGAACAAAAGTATTAAAATTTGTTCAGTCAGATTTGTTTCAAAAAATTAAACCGGCTATTTTAATAGTGTTTACGAAAATGTTAATCATTACAAATCATTTTCGTTGAACACAAATTCAAATAAATATGTTTTTACATACTCGTACACATGTATCTTAAACACATTAATTAGTTTTAAGAAAACATACATCAAACTTTCGTAATTTTTTCAGCATCTTATCCTTACAAGAAAATGAATCAAAATATTATTTATTTATTGTATGTATATACTCTATATACGGATGTATGTATGTACATACATACTCATAGTTGAATGAAAATGATCTATGATTCAATAGCAGAAAAAAAGGACAAGTATATCACCCCTATGCGAAAAACCACTCGAAAAGGCTCCTTAGGGCTGAGAGTTGTAGCCATCATGGAGAGGGGATGAACAATTGCATTATATACCTAAGCGGCCATTGTGAAAAAATAACCAAACTCACCCTTCTCGACAAATGAACAGGATTAGGGTGGAGTGTTTGTAACTAGGTAGAAAATTTGAAATCGTTTAAAGAGACCATCGGATTTCTCTTGACTTCAGTTCAAATTAAGATCTAGAAGAGTGCACAACACGTCCTTGTGTAAGGATCGATTTTTACGTTTCTTTTTCATAAATTTTGCTTAGTTTTCCATTTTCACCATCCATCATCATTTGAATTAATTTTAAAAAAAAATGTCATCAGTTAACGTGCATCCCCCACAAACCTACTCAAGACTATTCCGCCCGTGGGACTCAAAATCAAGCGATGAAGATAGCAATAGTGAGTGCAGTTCAAGTGCAGTGAAACAAGAAAACACTAGTTGTGATAGCCCCTTTGCCAACAACAAAGCCAGTTATGATGAAGTGCAACGAAGTGAACAACAATGTGCCTTTGCCGCTAGCCCCATGGGACCGTATGCTTTGGATAATATTCAGTTCCCCGCCGTAGTACCAAGTGTCAGTGATATGTATCAATATCCGAATGGATTATCCTTGCCGTCGGCTGCCTTTGGAATGGATCCGTTTTCAATTAGCCTGATGGAGCAGGAGTACGCTCGTGTTATGGCGGAAGACGCCCACCTTAAAGCGCTAAATTCTCGAAAGCAACGACCGAAAAAGTTCAAATGCCCCCACTGTGATGTTGCGTTCTCCAACAATGGCCAGCTGAAAGGACATATTCGCATTCATACTGGTAAGTTGCGATTCGATTCACTAACTATTAAATAAAACTGCCGACTATTTCAAACAAACACATTTTTTATTTGTATTTTCTTTTTTTCTTCAAAGGCGAAAGACCATTTAAATGTGACGTTGAATCATGTGGCAAGACTTTCACCCGTAACGAGGAGTTGACGCGTCACAAACGGATTCACACCGGCTTGAGGCCATATGCCTGCACAACTTGTGGCAAAAAATTCGGAAGGCGCGATCACTTGAAGAAACACATGAAAACTCATCTGCCCCAAGAACGCCAGCTAGGACCTGCAATATTTGTGCCTATGTATCCATATTTGTATGGATACTAAACAATAATCTGGAATCTCGTGTGAATATGACGTGACTCACAAAGATTGTCTGTTTTTATTCAGACATTTTATGTAAAAAAATATATTTTTATATAGCACCTTAAGAGCATACAAAAAAATATGTAAATATGTTAAAAATAGCACAGAGTGATTATAGACATTGTAAGTAAATTTAAATAAGAAAAAATATATACAATTTTATATTTTTACAATTTCTAAAAAAGAGTTTTTAAATAGACCGCCCTGTTCTGCATTCCACTTTTAGTGAATTGAACCACCAAAAGTAGAATTAGGTGTTCCGTGATCCGAAAGAAATTATGAATTCTAAATACATACCTACCACTCGAAATGACAACTGTAAATTCAACTTCTGCATTCCGAAAATCCTTTGTACCTATTTAGTGAATTGAATTCACTTGAGTTTCATGGCGTGAATTGAATTCACATGCCGTTATAAAGTGAATTAATTAATTAATTTCATGATCAGAATCATTTTGAAAAATGTGAGTCAAAAAATAAGACTCTATTAGTGTATTAAAATAATTGATTTGTTTAATAAGGGAACACACAAAAATTAGAGGCAAGAGAGTTATCAAGATTTTCCAAAGTTAAAAGGGACAAAGCGTATACTAAGGATTTGTGGAGCAAGTTAGTACAGCGGTTGAAGAATGCAGGTCTTTCAATGACTGGATGGAAAAAGATAAGAAATTTTAGTTAATCATTTTTATTAACAAAATAAAACATATATTTTTAAATCCTGAAAGTGAATGATTATTATACCATCCACGCAATCTTTAATCCCCGGAATCCATTATTTTTCTAAAAAAAACATACAGCTGCGATCAAAATAATAGTAGTGCAACAAATGCCATAAGAAAAAAGAATAAAATAAAAAAAATATAAAAAAATAAAATAGATTCATCTACTTTCTATGAACTTTTTATGAATTAATTATTTCTGAAATTCATATTTTATCAACTGGTATTTTAGAAATAAATCTAGACAAAAAGATAAACGTTAAATAAAAATTTTGAAATAATATTCACATATATACGAAAACGTCCGGTCAAAAAAATAATAGTGCATTAATTATTTATCTCTAAAAAAGACAAAAAGTCAAATTTAGTTTAATATTTCAACCATAAAAGAAGTTCGTGCTATTTACAGTAAATTGTATACTTAGTTGCAAGACCTTTATTTGAGATAAATGCTGCAAAACGTCGTTGCATGGAGTTGGCCTGGTTTTCACACCTTTCTGCCGTTATCGACCCCCATGATTGTTTCACAACTGCCAAAGGTTATTCCTTTCAGTTAATTTACAAGAAGCAAAATCCTTCTTAACGTCGCACTTAAGGTTCACTATCGGGTTTAGATCTGGAGACTGTGCGGGCCTTTCCAATATATTGACCCTGTTACCAAAAACCCTCTACCGAGCAAGTTTGCTAGTATGCTTTGGGTCATTGTCTTTGTTGGAAGACCCATATCAGAGGCTTTTCTTCCTTAGAATAAGGCAGCATAATTTGCTCCATGAGTTTGACCTATAGATTTAGATATACAGTAAAACATCTCTAATTGGGACACTGATGGGGACCGACTCTTTCCTGTCCCGATTAGGAGGTGTCCGAATTATAGAAGTTTGTATAAAAAATATAGAAAAACACAACTACTTAAGGAAAAACTGCTATTTTTAATTAAAATAAGTATGGAACGCCCTATCTTGTTTACAAAATCATACCTTATTGAAATAAAACGACATTTATTTTATGAAAAGTTATAAAAATGTATGTAGTTAAATCTCAATGCGCGAAATTCAACGCGTATGCATGCGAAAAAGTTTAAAAAAATGTATTGCATCTACACAAAAACAACTGCAACTGCAGGGTACCAATATCTAATATTCAATGAAAATAAATAAAACGTTGCTTTGTTGTTTTTTGTCTCCGATATAGTCTCTCTCTGTAAGAATATAACGGTTTGAAAATTTGTAGAATGAGATGTAGCTGCGAACATTTAGTTAATGGAATTTTACTGTCCCGATTAGAGAAGTCACAATTGCTTTTTTTCGGGTCTAGTGTCCCAATTGAGAGGTTCAACTCGAATTGTTAGAGAAGTCATATTTCTTGACTTTTTTAATAAAATGTCCCAATTATGGCTCAATTATGGAGGTTCTAGGAAAGTTAAGTTGAGTGTCCCAATTAAGAGGTGTCCCGATTTCAGGGTCCCGATTACAGAGGGCATATTGTATGAAAACTTTTAGGATTGGCAAATGGGTTGTCCCGATTGGGAGGTCGTCCCAATTAGAAGGTTTTACTGTAGATCCATTATTTTTACGAATCAGAAGATGGCACCAACACCATAAAACGAAATGCATGGCCAAACCATTATGCTAGATCCTCCATGTTATATTGTCTTTATTGTAAATTGTGGATTATATTCGGTATTTGGAGGCCTTCTTACATACAGCCGAAATCCCTTTCCGCCATCGAACACGATTTTGGATTCGTCTGACCATAAAATATTCCTCCATTTCTCTACCGGCCACTTTAGGTTTCTTTCTTTCGGTTTGATTTACACTACTATGTTTTTGACCGCAACTGTATGTATTTTCTTCTTCCAACTGCGTACTTTGAAGTTGCATCCACTTCGAACACAACTTGTATTGCAAAATATTATAAGAGCCGGTTTTTCTCTTGTGTGAACATGCACATAATTGCACACGTTGTTTACTCTGACGCGCATAAAAAAAATATCCTTACACACCAATAAAACCCTAAATACATTTTTGTATCAAAATATACATGTGTTTCTTCTTTCTCAGGCATTCGCAGCAGTTTTATTAACAAACTTTTCATCTAGAAAACCGTTAGACAACTGTGAAGTAATTCTTCGTAAGTGTGTGCCTTTTCACCTAGCTTCATATTGCGTGACATAATGGTACATACTTAGTGCTAGTCTGTTGAATATTGCGTGTGCTCAAATGCGCGCTATTCCCAAAATATTTTTTGACTTGTCATTGAAAGTAAAAATGCTCCAAGACCAACATTTTGTGTTGAAATTGGAAAAAGATTTTTGGTCGACCCGAAAGAGAACATACATATTTAAGAGTTTACAAATAACAGGTAAGTCCTAGTAGGTGTATTTTAATTTTAACACTTGATCTTAGTACAATGCGTAATATTTAATGAATGAAATGGCTCTACTAGTCTCTGCCCATATTGAGAGATCCTTCAGTTCATAAGGCTTTCTTGAGTGATAATCGCAGGCGATTGTTACCAGAGAACAAATATTTTTGGCTGTACAGTGCTATTACAAGGTTAGTAATAATGCATAAAAATCTTTATTATTAAAAGCTTTTTTCGCCTTTTTTGCGGTATAATTTTTTATTTCACTTATTTCTAATTGTTTTATAATTAATCCCGCTTCTTATAACCCCGTTTTTCATACTTTCGGTTTTGCAATCAAAACTATTTGTTTAATTCAAAAAATAGCTTGCAATCTTTTTGCATGTTAAACAAACAAACAAAAACGAAATTTCGCGCGTAATTTGTTATGCAATTGACACTAACGCACTAACAACCACGGCCACGGCGACCACAAGCGTCAGATCTGCGGAAGATATTTGTTCCAATTTTCGGGATCGCTTAAAAAGTAAAACATTCTTTTTGATAATTTGAAAATTCGCTCTAACTTCAAGCAAAAAATAAAACAATAAACAAAAATCTAAAACTCTTACGGATATCCAAATAAAGGTTATTTCTTAATTCTACATTGTTCCCTTGGACATACACAATACATCAGCCCTCTGCTGAATCGAGTCATTAGTCCATTTTGACAGAGTTAAGTCCCAATGGTAACTGAAAAACTAACCAGTAGCGCATGCTCTCCGTCTGCCTTCATGAATAGGAAACCCAAAATAGGCACACAAATGGTCCAAAATTGCAGAGATCAATGCGCAATTATGCTATCAGTAAAACTGTCACAGCTCGACTGATGGCTTCTTCCGCTTTACAAATGCTTGCGGAAGGACTAGTTGGTAGTTTCCTTGAGAAAATTGATTTGTTATTGATTGGGAACTCCCAAGCTGTTTTACAAAATAAAAACTATACGGGGGCTGTCAATGCAATTGCTTGTTTACGTAAATAATTTCATATCATTTCCCGAATGCAATGCAACTTCCACAATGATCACAGCTCACTTTGTCATTAGCTGATACAATGGGACCTTCCTTACTGCGTAAACAGGAATTCACTTCACCACAAAAGGATCCGGAAGAGAACCACCTATGGTGCCATTTTATTACCTCCTTTCAGTTCTATACTAATACATTACAAATGATACCAGGATAGAAACTTCGTTTCAATGCACAAGTAATATTGTTCGAAGAGATTTTGTATGTTACGGAAATACATTCGAGTAATGATTGAGCAAACAAACACCCTCCGTCCTGTGGGTATTTATTCGAGATCGGTTGGGTCAACCATTGGGTTGATTAATATAATTTAATTTAATAATTACCTCAAGGAAGTTTTATTAGTCATCAACACGGGCGGTGCAGTCATAAATCGCTTTAGGTTTTATGCGAAAAAAGGAACGCAGACTTCTGACGGAATGAATTTATCTAGTTTTAAGCAGAGGCATTCTTAAAGGCCCTAAACCAAGCTAACAAAAGAGGTGCCACCTCTTCCAAAGGAAGGACAAGCATTCAAGAGTATTTTTTACTGTGGTGAGGAGCTTCTTAAGTCGCAGCGCGGTAAAAAACCTCCTCCATTCGCACCAAAAAAATTAACTCGCATATGGTTGCGAGAAGCTATGCTTGATTCTTCATAGGACTGCTGACGCCGAATATTCATTGTTTTATGTTATCTATGATAGTGTACTCTACACAGGCAACTTTTTGGCATCGCACTGGTAGAGTCAAACTCTATAACATCTAAGGTGTCCCAAAAATCACGCAAGAATTGAAATGATTTTTTCACAAGTTTCGCGACAAGTGAACTGCATCTCAGCGGACGAGAACAACGAGCTCCTAACGCAATCTCTTTCAGCTGAAACTTACTAAAAAATAATAGAACGGTATATGACAATACTGTAACATTGAGTTATAATAGACTTAAAAACATTTTTTCGTTTGTCTGAGCATTAAAACGGTTTGTAGCATTACTGCACCATGGCGCTGTAAAGGGTTAATTTATTAACGTGGATGTTGTCAACCAATATGGATCTGCATACAGGGCATTTAATGAATTCGTCCTCATCCGAATGTAGTATATGGAAAAGCATTCACTCTGTTTCATCAGTGCGGATGGCGCGGTTAATTAAATTTTTTTCATCGGAGAAAGCAGCACGGTACCATTCCATATTCCATGTCATTTTAGCTCGACAGAAGCTAAAGCGTTACCCTTGACGGGACGGGCTAAGCGGTAGTTCTTTAGCTTTTATCGCTTTAAGTGCTAAGCCTTCGAAATAGCCAGCTTTACTGTATCCACACTTGCCTTAACACCACTTTTTTCCTTAATTTTGGTGGCAGAGTCGTGTGATTTTGACGCGAGTCGTAGAATTGCTCTTTTTTCAGCATCTGTAATGACACTATCAGTTCGCCCTTTCATCTGTTTGACATATTTGGACTCGTTCCGTAAAAATGATGACATAACGTTTTGGCTTCGTTGCGTTTTTTTTTTAGCTATTTGGTGAATAGACAGGCCACACTAGCGGTAAGCCTTGATTTTAGCTTTATCGTCCTCTGCCAATGATTTAGAACGACCCATTTTGACTGAAATGTTCTTAAGATGACTAGAAAATATTAGACAATATTTTTGCATTACTCCCTGCCTTTGCTTCCATACGAAAACTGATAATATAGGGGAGGGTGCTATTCAAGTGAGCCAAAATTTGATGTAAATAATTTGAGTCACATCGCTTTAAAATGTATTAAAAAATTACCACTGTAAATATTGATACCATTTATTTACAGAATATAATAAAATTGAACTAAAAAAAAAACCGAGACATTTTCGTTGTTATTTTCGAAGATATTAAACTGTAAACTCGAAGCAAGGGGGGTGCTATGCAAGTGAGCGGCACTGTATGCATAAGTACTCCCTATGGAAAGCTTCCACAATCTGGTGGAAATCTAAGTTTTTTTCTGCGTTTTGGTTGCTACAATTAAAAAAGTCAACGTGCAAAACCGAATAACTCCTAACATTGATGAAATAACTCCTAACAACATTGAGTGTAATAGCTCCTACTTAGGATTTATTTCATGGTGAAATAATTTCTAACACTTTAACATGCAATATGTAAGTCCTGACTTTGATGAAAATAATGAAAATAAATAAAAAATATTTAGGAGTTTTTTCATGTGTACTACTAACTTTGTATGTAAAATTTTAGGTTTTATTTAATTTTTTTGTTTTGTTAGGAATAAATACGTTAGGAGCAATTGCATAGAGCCTCGGCTAACACCCCTCAGATTTATAACAATTGTGAATGGTCCTAGACTCCTAGGTAATGCTATCCATTTAAAATGCATTTTTATTTCGTTTTGTTTACACTCACTGATCGTTAGTCGTATCGAAACACATACCAATTGTTTTGGCTCCTCTGTGTCTGGGATTCTTCATACCACACACAGAGTGCCCCGGGTTGTCCTGTCAGTGCAAAAAAGAAAAGTCTACATATCTTACTTTCGCAATCGAAGGAGAAAGGAATGAAAGGTTATGAATTGGGAATATGAGAATCACGAAAATTGCCATCAGGATCAGGGAGGGTTTTTTTTTACCTAGAAATTGCACATCAAATTGAATAGACTTTGAACAACAAGACCGAGAAAAAAGAAAGAAAAGTTAAAATGTCACCTTATTATGGATTTGAAATTTATTAGCGCGTCGAAGAATGGAGCCACTGTGTCTGTGCCCTTCTCGAATAATAACGTTCTTGCGGTTTCAAGAACTCTTGACCCTCGTGAAAGTATATAATATTTTTGTAATTGCAAGATCTTTGTTTACGGGAAGCCTTTCTTCACATTGCAATCGCCATGGGTGGCTTTGTGAAAAAATCGAAAATTATTTAATAAATCGTAATTGATATGTACATACTTTCGTAGTTCCAAGTGTTTTTTTGAAATTAAAATTGATGGCGTTCATTTTTTCGAGAAGTAGGAAAACAATTTGTGGTGGATGGCATACGTACGTACATACATAAACAAATTATGTAAGCATGTAGATATAAGTAGATTAATTCTATATATGTACTTACACGCTCAAATCGTAAGAGTATGATTCTTTAATTTTCATTGAGAGTGATGTAGATAAACCGAGACCGGGATGATGACTTCAAAACTGATGAAATGTTCAATGTACATATATTGTACATATATATATTTATGTATACATACTATGTATATGTATATCTTGTCCTGTATCGGTATGAGATAGCAATTAGCAAGATAGCTTCGAAACCGAGCTCCTATTTTGTAGCAGTGGTTGGACATGTTCAAGCGCAATCCAATAATTGTTGATAGCTGTTGATGAAGCATGCATCTATTACTACACTCCCAAAATGAAATGGCATTCGAAACAGTGGATTTCAACCTGGTTCTATCGGCAGGGAAGCGTATTGCCATACTGTATATCAACACAGACATCGGGCGCTGTGCAATGAACTAAAGTTTGCTCATAAAAGTGCAGAGCAGACTATGAAGGGTTTCTTTGGCTTTAAATAATAGGGGTACATTTTAACAGCTGAAGAATAAAGGGTTCCCCTTAAATGAAGAGTCACATGAAAGTCTTCTCCAAAGCAAACGACGCGACGTATCTACTTCGTTTTTAGTTGATCGTCAGTGGAGGAAGTTGTGGGTGGAGTCCACGAAATTGAAAGTTTGTAAATTTTCTTTATTTTTGGTATTCCTATTCATATGCAAGAGATACACAGTTATTATTTGTAGATACATTTGTATGCATTTATGTTTCGGTGAAGTCTGTGTATAAGTATACTGTATACATATGCATATGTAGGGTAGGGCGAGGAGGTTCTGACACGTTAACGGATATTGTCAAAAATTAGGTACATCCATTTACAAACAAAACTATATATATGTAAATTTTACTTTATTAACATTTAATCTATTACAAGAACAACTTTAAGGGGCTAATTTATTAACCGTCTCAGAGTTTTTGATGAATTTCTAAATTAGGTAAAAGTGACAGAACCTCCTAGTTTTTAGGAGGTTCCGACTTTTAAGGAGGAGGTTTCAACATGCTATGCTTTTACTGCTTCTTTCATTGCTTTCTTGTCAAATGTCTTTTCAGGATACTTTCTTTTATAAATATAAGGCGTTTTGATATAAACCTATAAAATTTCAATATAAAAAAAACTAAAATTAAGTAAAACAGTGAAAGGAGGAGGTTTCGACAATTTGACTTAAACGAAACGTTGAAAAAACGAAACGAAACGACTTAAGCGAAACGTGTCGAAACCTCCTTCAATGCATGCAATATATTTACGCTTTAAAAAAGTTTATTATTTAATACTTAGGTGAAAGGATCACAACTAATAAAAGCACTATTAATCTGTTCATTTAGCTTTTGTATTTTCACTTTCAAACACTTAAAACAAAAAAAAGTTATAGCTTAAGAATTCACTGCAAAAAATTACATGCAAACTTACCAAAAATGAAAACACGACTGAACTTGTTACGCGCTGATCAGAAACTGAACTCAATAAGGGTAAAAATTGAGGTACCTTTAGACTGTGGACATAAGAAAATATCATATGTCATATTTATAGGAAGTGAAAAATTTGAGTTTGATGAAACCTCCTACATGTCGAAACCACCTCGCCTTACCCTATGTATGTATGTGAGCTTTGTGCGGATCTCGGTTTTTTTAGGGTGTTCTTCGTGTTAAATTTTATGGTGGGGCTAGTTGTAACATTTTTGCATAAGTTGCCCCTTGTTACATGTTAAAACTCATCACCTCATCAAAACTGGTTGATCAATGCCAAGAAAAATTGCAATCAGGCTAGAGTCACTCTTCTTTGGGTTCCGGAGGCCAGGACATGATGCGATTGAGAAAAACGAGAGAGCTAACGAACTAGCCAGACGATGGTCGGCCCTTAATACCTCACTAGCGGAAAATGTTCATATTCCTTTAGGTGCGGTTAAGGGCAATCTACTCTAACACCAGTCTTACAAACTGCGTCATATCCAGAAAGATATGGCCAAATTAAAATAGGTTAAAAACATATGAGCGAGAGCCAGGCAGTGCATACTGGCTAAACCCTTCTTCGACAACCCTTAAGAGATATCTGAGAAGGTGATTGGAGAACTGATCCTCTTTTTAAACTCCACAGGGTGGATATACATTAATATCTCAAACAATCAAAACGGCGCCATTTTCGCGGTTTTTGGGTTTCTTTCCACCGAAACCATCTTTTCTACCCACCAACCTTATTTTATTTATTTTGTTGGTTTTTTTTATCAATTGAATTGTGATTTTGCATTTTTTCTAACCCCTACTATGTTAGAGCAAATATGTACTGTTTCTGGGTAGGTGAAGAATGAAAAGGACACCTGTGGACAGTGCGATTTTTCTACATTCTCATACATTCTCTTATACATATGTAAACAGTTTGCTGACGGTCAGCTTACATTCCATTAATGCAATCATTATAACAATTATGAATAATAAAGCTAACAATTGATTCTGCAATTGAGGGGCCTAAAGGGAAACACTGTAACATGTATATAGATACGATTGACAGTCCATACCAGCAGCATACAAAGTAAACAGCTGTGACCAAAAATGTAGTTTTTGTTCGAACACCATTCTAAATATGTATGTATTTGAAAACCGATAACTAGCAAAACTTATTAAGACACTAAACCATCTAACAGGTGGTCTATTCGCATTTGTCTAAATTGATAAATGTCTCTACAAGAATGTACCTACCCTGAAATGTCACATCACAGCCCTTCTGATTTATGTACTCGAATACAAGTTAAAAATCAGAGAAATTACAAAAAATTAATAACGATTATCGATAAAAGAAGGGCAAGTGTGATCGGGGATTACCAGTTACGCTATCAATCGAAAGAATGGTGTGAAAATGATCAGTACAATAAAAAAGAATAAATTCGAACAGGTAGGCGATACCTGCACGCCCCTATCTGGTAAGCATCCTTTTATTTTTTGCTTTCTGTACGTTATGAGCCTATAGAAAGAAAAAAGAGCGGACCTTTGTCTCGATTATAAGTAGGAATCCGTATCACAGCACCACCAGACCTATAGAACCCCGTGAATGCTTTATTGGCCACAGCTAATGAATGAATTCTATATCCCTGAATAGATCCTGGCAACTGAGCTAAGTGAGTACATTTGCTGGACATGATGGTGAGAAAAACAAACTATCATTTCTGATGGCAAGAAGTCATTGATGACTGACAATAGAGAAGAGGAGGGGAAAAGGAGGAAAGAAAAAAAAACCTTATTGGAACAATGAGAGAGTAACAGCCAAGGAGAAAGAACATTGTTTCGTTGGGCATTGCTTGGGATTTTCTTTACATCGAGCTCTAGACAGACTGGCGACTGATGGAATTGTTACGATGAATGTTTGACTCAATCCTTTTTCATCAAGTCCTGTAGCAAATGGTTCTGAATAAGTTTAATGATAACAAGCTATTTTTTTTTGGCAGATGAACATGCCTCTAAAGTATGGAGGCGTTTATTCTTCATGTTGTCAATTATGCCTTTGTCGGTAAGTCTTTTGTACCGCAAAGAAGTAAGGTTTAGCATTAACTTGTGTAAGGCGTTACAGAAAATTCATCATAAGACCATGAACATGACCAATTTCAGTTTTAAGGTACGGATAAGATTGAGCCAAAGCTTCTGATTTATAAGATATAATTTTTGAATGCGTTTGGTGTTTGACTGTGTTCTAGAAAAAATGTTTTTTGGTATTCAATTGTCAGTCGTCATAATCTTCCTTTTTTTAGCTCTTGCTATTTAATTGGGTTCAAATTTCCTTGTACATCATCATTTTGTTGAATTTTATTTGAGATGCTTATGGTTGGACCAGTCATCGAGACAAGCTCTGCCTATGGGATTTGTTGGGAGGTAGAGAACTATTGTAACGATATCCTACTAATTTGGGTCAGGTTTCATTCAACTTTTCTTTCATTGGTGCAACTTTTAAGCAAACCTTCACACATGTGTTCTTTATTTGGTGTATCCTTCGAACACCACTGCCATATAGCATTTTATTATATTGGAATTAATTTTTTTGTTTTTGAACCTTCTTTACAGCTTAGTATTCTGCACCGCTCTCCTTATTTTTAACTATCGGTTTGTCCACTATGACTTTTTCTTTTTGTGGTGACGGACGTTGTGTTGACTTCTGGGATAACTTGCCCTGATAAGACCCAATGGGGATTCAAACGAGGTTTATCTTTGGATCTAGATTTTTTCTGTTGGTGAAATCTTTTTTCTTTTCCTATTCTTGAAGCTTGGATTACGTCAATTTTCGCTTTGTCGCCAAACTTGTCGATAGCCTGATATGTATTTCTTATACGCGTGTTCAAGAGTCAGCTTGATGGCATTGTCACTTCCACAATCATTTTTTTAGAAATCAAGGAAACTTTAACGTTTTACGCGTAGAAATGATTTCATTATACATACCTAGGAATCGCCAAAAATGAATACGAGTGAAACATCCAAAATATTTTATGAGACTCTGATCTATTGCGTCCAAAGAATATTTCAGCAATACGCAATAGAATAATATTGGGAACGTTGTGTTGTATTGTTTAAAAAAGTAACTTTTAACTTAGGCAAATACTATTGTGACAGTCAAAATAAAAAAATGTAATAACTTGAATTATCTAAGTTGCATATTGTGAATTGCTATAAAACACTCTAACTCATGACATCTAGAAAGATCTGCTCTAGAAGAATAACTATTCGTGTATTCCCTTCATTGGAATCGATAGCGAGATAAGATACCGAAAAAATACTTGAAATAATGAAACGTTCGTCATTATTTATCGTTCAACATTTTTCAGTACAAATGCATTAGTCAAAAGATCGCATTGTATTGACCATTAATACCGTTTTTTTTTTTGTAATTTTTGACGATGGCTAAAACACACTGGACTATTCTATTTATTACATTTGTCGTATCGTGCGTGTCGTTTGCATTATACACTGTTAGTATTTCTACTAACAATTGGGTAAATATCCATTTTAAATAGTATACGTATAAAAATGTGAATCAAATATGTTTCATTTAGATAGAGGCTGTCGCAAGGTTTGAAGATATTCACTCAGACGAAGTAGTCAATTATGGTTTATTTTCCGGATCTGCCATAAGACATGTACTTGCAACACGAACCAAGTATGATTTATCAGGTAAATTTGTATATTTAGTCGAAAAAATATTTTTATTAATCATATGTTGTAAGATAGCGACTGTTTCCGCATGATGCTTTATATTAAAGTGTAACTGCGCCGTGGCGTAGTGGCTAGTGCGGTAGGCTTCCACACATGCAGTGGATGGACCACGGATGCAGGTCCCAGCCATCCAATTATCGTGGTATAGCATTTCTCAATGCGTCTTATAAAATATTTACAACAGTGATGCATAAAAGGCTAAATAGATGGATAAATACTAATGGTCTGCTTAAAGAATTCCAAGCTGGTTTTAGGGCAGGGTATTCAACAGTTGACCAAATATTCATACTCAGAAGCATTGCCGAAGCATGTCTAGCGCAACGTAAAAAGTTATATGTATTTTTTGTAGACTTTAGAGCAGCCTTTGATTCCATTAACAGAAGTTCATTAATGTACAAGCTCTTTTGCAAGGGAATGTCCTTTAAGTTTGGCAGGGCAATACAAAATATATATGAAGAGACCCTGGCATCAGTCTGGAATGGTGAACAGGCTTCAAACTGGTTCCAGGCGAGCACAGGGGTAAGACAGGGATGCTCTCTAAGCCCATTGCTTTTCGCACTCTTTATAGATGATATCGTGGATTCGCTACCTGGAGGCGTGGAGTTTGCGGAGACCGAGATAAAGGCGTTACTTTTTGCGGACGATATAGTATTGTTGGCGAATACCCCGGAGACATTGCAGCGCATGATTAACCGTTTGGTCGAATTTTGTAGTACGTGGAGCCTAATAATAAACCCGGACAAATCGAAGACGATGATCTTTAAAAGAGGTGGAGGAAGGATGTGCCGTAACGAGAAATGGTTTCTGAACGGAGAACAGATTGAAACAGTTACAAAATACAATTACCTTGGAATGCTTTTCACACAAAACTTAAGCATGGAAGACCACTTCAAATGTAAACTGCAAAAAGCCAAGACCGCAATTAATACAACTTGGAAAAAATGTTTCTCTAACAAATACATAAAGCATAGCAGTAAGTTTCGTGTTTTTGAAGCAGTCGCGGAGTCAACTATGTTGTATGCGGCCCAGGTATGGGGAGGCAGCTGGTTCGAGGAAGTGGAAAAACTATTGCGGTTTTATATCAAAAGGATTTTCCGTCTACCAATAAACACCCCGAATTATGCAATAATGCTTGAGACTGGCCTTTCACCGCTGGCGACAAAGACGCTCAAGCTACAGGTAGACTACATTTTAAGAGTTGTCAATATGCCCATTGAAAGACTACCAAGAAAAGTGGCACTGGAAACAGTACGGCGAAAAACTAGTTGGTACAGCAAATGGAAGGATCTGGCGCACGAATGCGGAATAAGTCTAGAATTAAGTGAAGCAAACGTCCAATCTTGGAAGCCTCAGCTTTATCAGCTAATTGCAGCAGTAGATCTTAATTACAGGCAGAGCTTTGCAAGAGAAGCATCAGAGTCACTGCATCGATCAATTTATAGCCAGCTGAACTATGATTTGGGAGATCGGAACTACTACCACGATGACCGTTCCGGCGAAGAAATATCGCTTATTATGAAACTGAGAACTGAACTACTTCCATTAAACTACCAACCACATAGGCAAGATTTACCGGTCTTGTGTACAATATGTAACCGTGAGGAGAGGGAAGATGTGTTTCATTTCGTGGGAAGGTGTCCAGCACTCCGGGAAACCAGACGACACGTCTTTGGCGTTGATGCAATTTCTAATGAAGAAGTCATTCATAAGCTCAACGAAATGGACGTAGCTAGCCTGTTCGCGTACTGCAAGACAGCTCTGGAGTATCGGAAAAGAATTATGACGGAGAGTTTTTAAGGGGTTCAATGTAAACAAACTGTTTGTAATTTATTCATTTATTTACAATTTACTAATGTACAACTTTCGTTTAATATTAATGTATATATATACGTAAAATAAATAAGCTATTGTGGAAAAATAAAAATTGTCAATCGGCAGACGGCTTAATGCCATGCTCTTATTGATTTTTGTTAAAATGTAATGGAAAATAAGATGAATTAATAAAATCTAATCTAATCTAATCTAATCTAATCACATGCAGTTTGGGTTCAATCCCAGCAAACAATAAAAGGTATTTCACAATGCCACCTATTCTGAATGTCTGACAAACATTCAAGAGTATTATTTGATCAAATGGTGGCGAGAAGTAGACCCTGGATCATCCCGAACTATAACCACTGTAGCCACCTTAGTATAAGTAACTGCGCAGCCTGAAAGCTGCCCTCTGGCTCTGCTTTTGATATCTACTAAGAATATGTAAGTGCTTATATCCGATATCATCTTCTTTTTGAAAGATGTCATGCAAATAGCTACAGACTGCACGCAAACCTTAATTGCAAGTATGATCTCTAGCTGTATAGCCCTACTGCACGACTGTGTGCAGACTTCTTAACAACTACGAAGTATGTAATAGACTTCGGCATTGTTTTGTTTGTCCTAGACACATGACAGATTTAATTGGATGTGTTTTCCTTAACTATTAAGTCTCCAATTTCAATAATTTTCCTAAATTTACAATAGAATGAATGTTCTTCGGGTTGGAATACCAATTAATTAATTTACTCCTTTTCAGTGGTTTGCGATTATTCCAAAAGTGCTTGTGTATACAGCTGCCAGGAAAATTCTGCAAGTCGCACGGCTGAGCTAGAGAATATATTAAATGGCGGTGATCAGTTGCAACCATGTCCCTCCCAACCAAGATCACTCACACGATCAACTATCATTTATACTGGTATTTATTTAAGTTTGCCCAATTTAATTGTTTAAAATGATCAATATTTTATTTTTGTAGCTCGCGATGAGTCATTAACGGAAAATCTTAGCAACCAATACATACCCGCCGGGTACTGGGTATGCACTGTTTTGTTTCTCTCAACTGCAATATGTTTCACAGCCGCTTCAGGTGTTTTCTCCCTTATCAACATGGTGCACAGTCCAGTCGAACCCATTTTCAACATTTTTGGTTTGTATATTTGGAATTGTATTGCAGCTGGATCATCTCTATTGGCGCTAATTTTATGGGGAGTGTTATTCGATCGCCATCTCGTCGATAATATTGCTGTCACAGATACACTCAACTCTAGAGTAACATTTATTTCGAAGGGAAATGCTTCAATTGGTTTCTCATATTACATCATGATAGTAGCGTTCATTCTTAACTTGGCCAACATTGGTTTGCTAGTGCTGCGTATTTATTTAGTTAACCGTAATGCTGAACCACCTACAATTACCATCGACAAGGATGATTCGCCTTTGGAATTTTATTAAAATGAAACTACAATTATCCGTATATTTATTAACAGATTCTCGTGAAGCTAGGATTTAGATTTAAGACAAATATAACCGAAGTCTTTTTGTGTGTAAACGAAAGATCACTCATCAACTCTTTAAAACAAAGCTGCAGAGGCAGGCAGTGAAACGTCTATTATTTCCGTTTTGAATCAAACTTTTGTTTTAATACAAACATGTGTGTATGTTATATGTAATTCAATTTATTATATTCGAGTTAATTCATTTATAAAAAATATATAAACTTTAATATTCATTCAGAGTATTTTGTTTTATTCGCGTGTCTTTACTTATATTTTATGGCTGACTTCATCCCTTAAGTAGAAAATTATTTATTGTATATCGTTTAACTGAGATTTAAGTTTTTTTTTTTAATAAAATAAGAATAAAAATACGAAAGGCAATTTGTAGGCAGTTTCAATAGAGCATAATAGCACTTTGATTTTTCTCTTCAGAGGGTGGCTCCAATCGACGACCCTCTCTTTTTTCACGGCGTCTGGCATACATCAATACAGTAATATTAAGTAGAACCACAATTATCGATATGATGAGCAGATAAAAACTAAAGCCAAACGTTGCTCTGCCATTACTGTACCAGTGCGAGTTTCTATCAAGCTCTGCTAGTACATTATGCGTTAGGTACTGATAGAACTGAACAACCCAACAAATAAATGCGAGTACTTGTGCTGACGCTGACGAGATATTCGAAACAAAGAGTAATGCCATTGTTCCACGCTTTTTAGATGCTGATGCCGCCTTTAGCACGGATGCTATCGCAGCAATTGCACAGCTTAAGAGACCCAAACCGGTACCCAGAGCTGTTAATAACCAAAGCCAGAAATTCATTATATCTGGTTCGCTTTTGATGAATGAGTACACTGCAAATAAGAAAATTAATTATTATTATACATGTGTACCTACATGTTAAATTTGAATATAAAATAATTGTACCATTCACAGGTCGATTACGGGTTCCGTAACCAACATTCAAATCTGAATTTCCAGAAAACAGGCCATAATTAACTTCTCCGGAAGACTCCTAATGGAAAAAGAGCATACATTAAAATCTTCATGTAAAATGACAAGAAATATATTACAAAAATGATAATATGCATGAGTATGAAAGAGTACGAATTTACAGAAAGACAAAAAACAATGTGCACACATGGTTTGCGGAAATAAATGGAAACATTCGTAGGAATCAACCGAGCTAACTCACCGATGGGATTCGTGATTCATTTTAATACAGTTTATTATTCTCACTACGTAAATTATTGTAACTCTTTTTGTCAGCTGCAACGATTAATCCTCCTGTGTAGCAGTACTAGCGAATGAAGATGTAACATCATGATAATGAATGTTAAGAAGTGTCGAGTAAAAAGGGTCAAAGCAGTTATAAACAGTACATAGTATAAAAAATGTTTCTTGTAGATAGATAATGTGATCGTTGATAGTAACAGGCTGTATATTTTAAAGATATGTATTTAGTTGAGTTACCACACGCGCAATGTGGAAACCCTTTTCAATGGAAAGTTACAACTGATCTATCATATTTTTTTTCTTATTGATCTAAGGACACTTGTTTTCTTTGTGCATATCCGTTTTGTTTTATATTAATTAAAAAGCTAAATAATTGGAGGTATTTGAAAACTTAACGTTTTCAATTAGGTACATGAGTATATCACCACTCACCAGTCTCGAACTTACGCAACCTGTTCAGTCACGAGTACATCAACCGTGTGAACTTTAACCAATTTTAGCAAACTCGCACCGCGTATGTAACACGTAGGTATGTAATACATATTACCATTTTGTTGTATAATATGTGATGTTACCAAAACTGCATTTTGCTTACCGAAGAGTTGAATCTCTTTGGGAATGCCCGTACCCAATGGTTGGTCGTTAAGCTGGCCAACAAGAGGCCAATGGCTATGCAACTTCCGAAAAATGTCGAAAAGACTAAAGCTCTTGTCCTTATGCTCATTTCGCTTATTTATCTGTAAACAAAAGATTATTCATACGGTTGGTTAAAACAAGACAAAAAAAAGCAATAAACTTTCTGTTTTCTACTCTCACCTTGTTCCTTTATTTGGTTTGAAGTTCCTTTGATTTGGCAGTTGTTCTCCTCAGTCGGGGTTTTTAATGAACCAATTTCATGTTTCTTTTTTTAGAGTATCTTTTTTTGTGGGGAAATAACTTGTGGGTCAAGTCGTAATTCTAGAAATCGTCCAACACAAGTCAATTTTATTTCATTTGGATTGAATTAGCGTAGTTGTAGGATTTGTGTTTTCTTATCATAATAAATGCAAGTAAATACTGTATGAATTTATTTTGGTATGAGACCCTGGACTTTTATTTATTTTTTAAAATGTAAATTCTTTTGATCTGTTCTACTCTGCACTTGTTAAATTATCCGAAACAAACTTGAGTTTTTTTGGTCTCGTGTTGGCATAACTGGTGTTAAAAGTGAAGTGCATTTCTGCAATGTCAAGAGAATAGTTTCGTTAGTGTTACCATATTTAAAAGTTAAGGAGCTAAATTGAAATGCATTTTCTTCTTGAGTTTAAGGTTATTACTTATTTTTTTTAACTAAATACAATCGCAGCTTAATTTTGAGATTCGTTTTTATTCGAAGGTGAGAAAAAGTCGAACGGTGGGTATTTTGATATTCGAAGGAGAAGAGAGTTTATTTCACGAAACGAAAGTTCATTCATCATTTCGATTTTGAGATTAAATTCGTTCTAAATAATTGTCATTATTCATACGTTTGCAATATTTAATTTAAATTCATTTCATGATATCATTCGTTAATGTTATTCAAACGAATGTCAAAATACGAAAAAAATTATTCGAAAAAATAGACACAATCGAACGAATTGACTATTCATTCGAAACTCAAATAAGACTGAATAAAATATATTTATATTATAAATTTATGTAAATATTAAAGTTTATAAATAAAACACTTACATATTAAAACCGTTGAAATAAAAGGATTAACATTCTTCTTGATTAAATTCTATGTATAAAATTATAACTTCCCAGCGGAAAAAATAGTAAACGCTTCCATAGGATGCAGTGTGTAAGCGTTTACCCTTCATATCCGGATGTAAAAACTTTCATTTATACTTTCACAGTACCGTAGAGTCAGCGCTTTCCATGGCTTTCTTTTGAAGCACGTTAGCAGCACTTCATACAAATCAGTGCTTCATACATCAGTGCTTACGTCTGCGGACATCATATAATAAAAACGAAACGGAGGGTCATATGGTCAGTAAGCGCTTCGAGCTTCTTTGTAAGCGAGCTTCGAGCTTACTACTTGCTTAAGAAGCTACTGAATATATGAGTATGCATGACAAATCGCAGCAAATCGGAGAACAATACCCGTAGGGTTACTTTATATGGAAGAGGCTCGCATTCTTTCTGTACTTGTCTTTTTATCCATTTCACTTGTCACACAATGGAAATTGTTAACTTATAGGTATTTATACACATATTATTAAAATATTACCAGATAATGCATAAATATACATAATACAAAAGAATATACAAACCCAAGAAGTGTTATTTGCCACCAAAAAACTATCGAAACATTCAATGGTGTATTGCACGTAAAAAAAACTGAGTCGGTGAATTTGAATTAATTTTGCTTAATGCTTTCTATGAATGGATGGTATTTATTTAGCTTCAACGCCATTTTGTTTTACATATTTACATATTTACAATAATTATTCTCAATAGTTATTGTTATTTTTCTTTATTAGTTTGCCTAGTACGTCTGCTTTTACACTTAGACTCGTGAGTCTAGACTCACATGGGTGCAAAAGAGTAAGAAAGTTCGAAAAGATGAGAAAGAAAATATTTTGCCCTGTGAGTCGAGGGTAAAGTTTTTGGCGACTCTTTTTGACGTTTTTCTTTTTTCTTCTTCGTTTTATCATTGTGTTACTTCCCACCTAGTCATCTCTACAATGCCAGAACTGCAAAATGAAAGAGGAATGTCAAATTTGAGTCAAGAAAAAAAGTCTGAAGTGTAAAAGCGCAAGAATCACGGATGTAAATAACAAAGAGCAATTCGAAAAAAGTCTAGACTCACAAGTCTTAAGTGTAAAAGCAGACAAAGAGAAATTCGAAAAAAGTCTAGACTCACAAGTCTTAAGTGTAAAAGCAGACTACCCTGCTGATGCGAAACGAAAGATCCCATAGTCTACTTTTACACTTAAGACTTGTGAGTCTAGACTTTTTTCGAATTTCTCTTTGTTATTTACATCCGTGAGTCTTGCGCTTTTACACTTCAGACTTTTTTCCTTGACTCAAATTTGGCATTCCTTTTTTATTTCGCAGTTCTTGTATTGTGCAGATGACTAAGTGGGAAGCAACACAATGATAAAACGAAGAAGAGAAAAGAAAAACATCAAAAAGAGTCGCCAAAAACTTTACCCTCGACTCACAGGGCAAAATATTCTCCTTCTCATCTTTTCGAACTTTCTTACTCGTTTGTACCCATGTGAGTCTAGACTCACAAGTCTAAGTGTGAAAGCAGACTAATCAACTTTTACATGAGCGAACATCGACTTGTGAACATTGTCGTGATTTATAAACATCTAGTACATTTCTTCCCGTTCAAAATTATTCCGTGTTGTGAGCGCCTGTCAAAATATTGACGTAATATTTTTTGATTTCTCATATTTTCATAATTTTTTCGTAAAAAACTACGCGTTATCGTAATAAATCATGCGGTAATCAATTCCTTAACGTTTCAATTATAATTTTTGCAAAACATTTACACGAAAATACAAACCAAAGAAACGAAAATCGCAAAGTAAAGTTTTCCAATTGTCCACCTCTCCCGAGCCATCATGATGAACCATGAAGTTTCACAATAAACCAAGAAAAGTTCAAAGTGTATGTGCACTGTGCAATGTTTTTATATTTGTTTATTTGGTATAAAAAAATAAATGGAAATGTGTATTGTCAGAATGTGTAAGCGAGCTTGTGAGTTTCCCCGCGTTTCGATTATTTTTGAGTTCATAAGTCAGTCTGCCTAAAAAGGATAAAGTACGCCCAAATTGCAAAATTGCCTGTGCAAGTTCTGCAATGTGTTTTCGATAAGACAGGATGTTAACTTAAGCGCGCCGAAAATCTTCGCTGCTGACCTACTTTTGGTTTCCTGGATGGCAGGTGATTTGCTATTAGCGCTCATTTGTCTGCTAATAAATAATGTTATAATTGTAATCTTTTGTCAATGTCAATTAATTTTAAACTAAAAAGAGTACCATCCAAGCAATTGGATGATCTCTAACATCACCTTACTTTAGACTCCATAAGTGAGCGAGGTTGCCGGAAAAAATCGAAACTCAATAATTTTACGATGTCGATACGAGCAGCATTTATCACTGCCCTGTAGTAGCAGTCATAGTTCAAGGCTTGGTCTTACAATACTCTCTCTAATTATCTGTCTAACATTTATTACTTTTTATGGAAGTATTTTTGGATTCAAGCCAGTTGCCACATTATCTTATACCACCTCCGTGTACGTATGTACATATACAGATAATATTATTAGTAAGAAGTAAATTCGATTCTCACCCAAGGCTTGGTTACTTAGGGCACCCAGTCATTGATTGTTAGTGCTCCGGAAGCCTAGATAGTGCTCGAATAAAAAAAGAAATTAAATATCTGGGACTACAGTTTCGGTTGTCACTCTCTGCACTTATTTTACCTGTAGCTTCTGGTAAGCACAGAAATCGTCCGCTGTGTAATGGATTATAGTCTGATCATACAAATACAAAGTTGTTTGCTCTTCAATTAGTTTGATAAAATCCTCGTTTTCATTTTATTTGCTCTATCTTTTCTTTTAAATTTGGGGAGCAAAAAGTTGTTCAACGATTAGCTGACATACACTATAGCAATAAGCCTTCTAGATAATCTTTCAACCTGTTTCCGTCAGCAGTTGTTCATAGCGTACCTTTATAGTAATTCTTTGGTGGCATTACGAAACACAAGCTGTTTCCTCGATTACCACTTCGGACTTAGTAATCTCTGGTACCCAAAGGCTAACAATAATCAGATAAAAACCCTGCCATTGTATTTTCATTCAATGTAATTTTGTGCAACTCATATTCTCGCTTGGCATCTCTTCCGATAGCCTTCAGTTGTATTTAATCGTTTTGCTTATGTCCGCGCTAAAGATGACTTCAATTTCAGCCTAATTTATTCGTAACTAATATGTACATCAATAAATTAAAATTGACTCCGCGGGACGACGTTGTACTAAAATAATTTCCGCAATTCGCTCCTGTAATGGGCCCTAATGTTGTACGCTTCGGTCATAAAGTTGGGCGGCTATAAAATGATCTAAATCCGCGTAGTCATAGAAAGAGCTTTAAATGTGAAAGTGAAATTTTAGTCAAAAAGCAAATTCTCAATTCATGTCTGTTTGTTATTTCGTTTATCCAAGATGTTCTCTTTTCAAATCGTAGTAATAGTGTAGTTACAAAGGGAAACAAACACAAACGCTAGAACGAATAGATCTTCTTTTATTTACATACTGCAGCACTTTAAAGCTTTGTTTACTATTTTTTAGAGAATGAACAGTTAGTTGAAAAAAGAGAAATAAAATCAAAAAGGAGTTTACATCACCACCCCCTCTGAATTTTTAAGAAACACCAAACAACCAAACACATATTGTTAAAAACTCCAAACACACGGGTAGAGGAAAAACAAGATAACGGCCGAATTCACCTATCGGGAAACATGTGCGATCCACTCGCCCAAGCTCAAAAATGGACATGTGAATACTGCACATACGAAAACTTCCCTTCAGCCATAAAATGTACGATGTGCAAAGGATTGAAACCTCTCCTTAATGAGGATATTTTTCGGTAATAAATTAAAATCAAACTGCTCTCTCTATCTTAGTTGTGTGCATTTGTTTTCTAGATTAAGCCCGCCACAATCAACTGCAACTAATGTTGCCTCATCTTTAGTGGAAGCATCCAGTTTAAGTTTATCTCAAAGTAATCTAAATGCTTGTGGACTGCCCACCCAGGAGTCATCAAATGCAAAGTGGTCCTGTAAAACGTGCACATATTTCAATTGGCCACGCAGTTCACGATGTGTTCAATGCCACACGAAACGATCCAACTCCAACGAAGACATGTACTTTAACGATGGCGGCAAAAGCAGTATCAAAAGTCACCCACCACCCACTCCAGTGCAAAGTCCCAAAGCTAGCCCTTCTCCACCAATTGCAGCACCGCCCACCAGCACCAGCATACATGAAGACCTTAACTTTATGAACATCAACTCAGGATCTGATCCTGACTTTATGGCCAGCAGTAATAATCTTGCATCAAGCAAAATAAGTCCAATAGGTTCAATTACGAATTTAGCTAGCTCAAGAAATTCGCTTACAAATTCGCAAACTACCGCAGGAGCCGTTGGTAGTCGCGTTAGTCCGGTTGAAGCAACAACGCCACAACATCAACAACAGCAACGTTGCTACCTCGTAAAGTGGGCATGCAATGTGAGTTGTCTCTTTTGCTAAACCCAACTCATTTTTCATTAAAATCTATTTCCCAGATATGTACTTACGAAAATTGGCCAAAAAGTCTCAAATGCTCCATGTGTGGCCGAGCAAAAGATGCAACGATTTGTGGCAATGATGGTCTGTCAACTAGTAACAAAGCATTAGCCGATCGGGCCGAAGGCTTTGGTTCGTCAAACAATACACTGTCCAATAACACGCTTAACAATAAGCACAGATATCAACTTGGTGAGTGTTTAAACCGTGTGATTTTAAACAAAGATTTTACTTACCTCTTTTTTTATTGCCATACAGGTTCTTCAGAAACTATAAATAACTGTGATACAATGCAGGAGAGACAAGAAAGACGTCAGCGACAAATAAGACGACAAGTTGACTGGCAGTGGCTTAATGCTTGCTTGGGTAAGAAGAGTTTCTTGATTTTGTCAATTAAAAGAAAGTCGATTTTACTTTTGTTAAGCTGGGCGGAAAGGTTTTATCTGCAAAGGTAGGGTCCGAAGAATAGTTAATTTTGGGAAACTACTCCACTAATAACACCCGTCATGATTTTTAGAGTGTCTACTTAACTTCATCAAAAACGTCGATTTCCCTGGTTAAATTTAGTTCAAAGCAAAGATTTTTAGCAAACAAAAAGTTCCTCGATCCAGCATGTTATCCAGTGGTATGTGGATTTAACACTTCTTCATGTTTGGAAGTCTACTTGCCGAGAGCAAACAAAAAGCTTCTCCATGCAGAATGTTATTCAGTGCTATGTGAATTTGACACTTCTTCGTGTTTGAAAGTCTACTTGCCTAAAGCAAACATAAAGCTCCTCGATCCAGCATGTTATCCAGTGGTATGTGGATTTGACTCGTCTCCGTAAGAAATATGAGTGAGACCTCAGTGGAATAAAAAGGTGGCGCAAGAGTTTGTGAATGCTTGGAGTAGCCTCTGTTTTCAATTTGCTAATGGAAGAATTAGCGTCGGTGGCGTCTACAATGATTCAAAATTGAACTGGATATACTTTACATATGTTATATTGTTTTATGTTGGTGTAGCGATTACAATCAATGATTCTGGCAGTTATAACAAGTCACAGTTATTTTATCTTTTTTAAATAATACATGTCTTCAGATATACTCGTATTAAATAAGCTTTATTTTTGTAAATATTAATTTCAGGTGTGGTTGAAAACAATTATAGCGCTGTGGAAGCCTACCTCTCATGCGGTGGTAATCCGGCTCGTTCGTTAACTAGTAGTGAAATCGCAGCTTTAAATAGAAACTCCGCATTTGATGTTGGACATACACTAATTCACTTAGCGATTCGTTTCCATCGCGAGGAGATGTTGCCAATGCTCTTGGCACAGATATCTGGCTCTGGTCCTGGAATAAAACGTGTTCCTTCATATGTGGCACCAGATCTTGCAGCAGACATACGACGCCACTTTACCAACACACTACGCATGCGAAAATCTCTCTTCAATTGTCATTACGTCCAGGAACATGTTACATTTGCCTTACCAGCGGAAATTGAAGAACTTCCAATTCCTATCCAGGAACAGCTCTACGATGAACTGTTAGACCGCGACGCTCAGAAGCAATTGGAAAATCCTCCGCCAGCACTGAATTGGTCGTTAGAAATAACAGCTCGTTTGGGCTCTCGTTTGCTAGTTCTCTGGAATCGTAGCGCTGGTGATTGTCTTTTAGACTCAGCGATGCAGGCCACTTGGGGAGTATTCGATCGTGACAACACACTGAGGAGGGCTTTAGCTGATAGTCTTCATCAATGTGGTCCCATGTAAAATTTGTATTTTCCTAATGTAAACAAGTTTATTTCAATATGATGGTATTTCAGATTTTATTCGCGATGGAAGGAATATGAAATGATCCAGGCAGCTATGTTGCACTTTACATTAGAAGAGACGCAATGGGAAGAGGATTGGAGTACACTTTTGTCGCTGGCAAGTCAACCAGGCTCTTCACTAGAACAATTACACATATTTGCATTGGCACACATTCTGCGTAGACCAATTATCGTTTACGGTGTCAAGTATGTGAAGAGTTTTCGAGGGGAAGACATCGGCTACGCTCGATTCGAGGGTAAATTAATTTCTTTTCTATTTAAATGTTTTGTTTAATTATCGATTCTTAAGGTCTGTACTTGCCGCTATTTTGGGAGCAAAATTTCTGTATAAAGTCGCCAATAGCTCTGGGCTACACTCGGGGGCATTTCAGTGCCTTAGTGCCCATGGAGCCGTACGCTAGAATTGATGCCCGACGCGACGAGCCAGGCGACGTAACATTTCTACCATTAATGGATTGTGAGTCCAAGCTGTTGCCTATACATTTTCTGACTCAAGCCGAGGTATTACAATTTGTTATTAAAATCGAATATACATTGACATTGTTCCTTGTTTTAGATGGGAAGAGAAGAAACCATTATGAGGCAATGGTTGGATGTTTGTGTGACTGAGGGCGGATTGCTTGTGGCCCAACAGAAACTCAGAAAGCGACCGTTATTAGTTGCTCAAATGTTGGAGGAATGGTTAAACCATTACAGGAGAATAGCGTAAGTCCTTGTATAATAAATAAATTAAAATATAAAAATAAAATATAAATATAAAATATATAAATAATATAATTGCAATAAAATATATCGAATTAATGCTTCAATAGATTAATTTGATATGTAACTATGTAGAGAAAGTTAGGTTTATAGCTTGATGTCCAGAAAGGTTCGTCAAAGCCTTACTTTGATCGATATACATATGTAGGTCCATTATGATGCGTTGTTTTTCTTACTCGCGTGGATGTTTTGCCCAACAATTCCTGAAACAACCTAAAGTTTTGATAAAGCTTCACATATATGGTTTTTCGGTGAGTTCTTCCAAGTCTTTGAAGAAAGAAAGATAAGCTTATCAACTCGTTACCCGACACAAATTTGCGATTAGTAATTGCTGTTTGTGTAAATTCGAAGTTCTATAGTGATTTCATTGCTTTGTCTATGGTCTTTCTAATGAGAGAGTTCTAAGTGAGTTTTAAGTCAACGATTACAGCCACAAATTTTACTTCACTTGAAAATTCTATTGTTTCGCCAAAAAGTTTTGGACTCTTAAGTTTGTCCAGTTTTTTCTCACAAATTTTCCTCGGATAAAGATAGCAATATCAACGGCGTATCCTTTAACATGAAAACTATCGTTACTTAGTATGATCTAAGTTTATGGAATATAATAGTGGGGAGAGGACCTCGCCTTGTGGATAACCCTTGGAGGCTATGGCAATTTAAATGTGGTATTTTATTCCTGTGTTTTGGATGCACCGAAATATCTGGGCGTGATCGGTGTTATCGAATGCGTCCTCTATATAAAGAAAACAGACATCTGCTATTCTTTGTCGTTTCGCTTAGTGATTTTCTAATCAATGGCGTAAGGCTGATAGATATTGATTTTTATGAAGGAGATTCATGCGAAGGGCCCCGTCTCTGGTCTCATATGTCTATCCAGGACTCTTTCTATGGTTTCGAGGAGGAAAAAAGAAAAACATATCAGTCGATATGATTTAGGTAGTTCCGTTTATCTACCTCCTACTTTTGGAATAGATCTAACGACTACTTCTCTTCAACTCTTTGGAATGCCCGTTTAACTTTTACTACTAAGTTGGCGCTACAGCTCGAGGTGAACCTGGGCCTGCTTCTCGCAATCATTTGTGTGTGCGTGTTGTATTTTTGCACGAATGGAAGGGACCTACAGTTTTTTGCCGACTCCGAACGGCGAGTTGAGAAGCTCAATCGAGACAAATTATACTCTTTGATGCTTGTCAGACATTCGAAAGAGGTGGGCACTGTGAAAAATGTTTAGGTGTTTGCGGCGGGATTCGAACCCAAGACCGCTGGCTCAGTAGTCCGACGCACTAATCACTTGCGCCACGGTGTTTAACTTCTACCTTCTAAAATAATTCCTTTGTCCTCATCCAATCTTCTCTGAAGGAGGATTATTGACTTTTCCCGCAGAGGGATGTCTGAGGACACCGAAGTTACGGTGAATGATGGAAGATGAATTTCGACGTCCGAAGGCCGTTTTCGGCAAAGGTACCATCTAGTTTTTTCACCAGTCGTATTCGATTAGTGTTTTTTTTTGAAAGAATTTTGTGAAAACGTGCGCCACTGCAAGTTTAGCACAGGTTTTATCAGAACGTTTTCTTCGACTCTGTCTTGGCTTTTCTAATCTTAAGGGATCTTGTGATGACTGCCGCATAGGTATACCGTATAACTATCCCATTTTCCGTTTTCTTTTCGCACTGTTGAAGAGTTTTCTAGTGTTGCGAGTAGTTCTCAACTTGGCTGGATTATTAGACCACCAAGTGATTCTGTTCGGTCAAGACTGCTGGTATGCGCCTGTGGTTGCTATGTTGAGGTTATCGTAAGTTAGTTCTTGTTTTTCAATGTCTATTATTATTATTATGTATTTATGTAATTGCAAGTAAATTACACTTTAACTTAAAGGACTATAGCACTGGCTTTCACGGTTTTCGGCTACTGAGTATGTACATGTTTTTCTCTATATTTAATAAATTAAGTAGTTAGAAGACTTGATGTATATTTGCGGTTAAGGAGTTATACAGGGCTTCGCTAAAATTCCATTTGAGGAGCAATGTTTTTGCTACGTATTTAATTTTTGGGGAATCATATACGAGATATTTTATTGTTACGCAGATGTTACTCAGGTAGATATGGCAATTCGACGGTTCTTTTTTAGAGGTGCAGGAAAATAAATTCACGGGCAATAACTTCACATGGGAAATAAGTTCACCTCTAGTGGAAAACAAATGCACAAATTTGATGTGAAGTTATTTCTCACTAAAGGTGGGCAATAGCTTCACTTTCTTATGGGAAAAAATTCCCATTCATGAAAGTTTCAACACCTGACACAGTAGGTACCTACTATGAAAATCACACAGCCACGGCCCACAGTATGTATAGTCCCTTTTCCCCTTCCCACATGCCCCTTTACACATTGTTTTATAAGTCTCATTCGTTGGCTGTCTGTGCATAGAAAGATACAGTCGACTCCGCTTAACTGAAACGATAATTTGTCACAAATTTTATTTCACTAAAGCAGTATTTTCACTTATGCGGACTTCGGATAACTGAAAAATTGTTGAACTAATAATTTATTAATTTCAGACGTAATAATTTTCTCAGTTAGGCTGGTTTCAGTTAAGCGGAGTTATTCATATGAAATTTATTGAAAAATGCTCCAAGCTAAATTCGGTGTTTCAATTAACCGATTTTTTCAGTAAAGCGTAGTTTAGATAAGCGGAGTCGACTGTAGATAGATAGTTGTTTTGTTACCCGCCCGGCATTTCCCGTGCAATTTTTTAAAATTTGCTTTTACAATCATATTCATCGTAGTAGGTCGGGCACAAAACATCAATAGAATGCTATTTCAGACAATGGGTCGTATGAATAAAACCTGACTTTATTCAAATATGAAGCAATTACTCAAATTCTGAGCATTTGCTCGGATTCGTATGCGAGAGAACTTACTTGAGCATTTGCTTAGTTCGAAAATGGCGTTTGCTCAGATTCGTATGAATAAAAAACATACATCTGAGCATTTGCTCGGAGAATTTCAAGTCTGCTATTTAGCTGACTCAGAGCGTTTGTCGCAATCCACACGTTGACTCATGCGCGACTCTTTTCTATTTTCTATTTTCAACTGTCATTCGGTGAGGCGCTTGAATCCACACGTTGACTTTTGAGTCACGACTCTTTTATAAATTTCTGTTTTCGTAATTTGACAATTCTCTTTTATTTTTTTCTTTCGCTTTTGAAATGGTTACAGCTCTGTATTTATTAGTTTCTATGAAAATGTATTGCTTACATTTTGTAATTTTCCTAAAATAGTAACTATGGAGAATCTGTACTAGTTGTTATACAAATTTAGATATATTCCATATATGCATAATCATTTAAATCATCAATTTTTGTTCGTCAAATTAAATTCTTTTGTAATTTTCAAGACAATTGCGTTCTACGCGCAACGAAAATAAATGAAGCGAAATAGCAAAATAACGAACAAGAAAAAGAGAAACGTCAAAAAGAGTCTCGGAAAATTCTGCCCGCGACTCACCGGGCAGCTTGCTTTCTATCTCATCGTTCTTCTCTTTCGTACTCGTGTGAGTCGCGACTCATGAGTCAACGTGTGGATTGGGACTGATCCGTACTTTTAGCCATAAACCGACTGACTGCCGTGAGTTGTGGTAAAAGAAAAATAATTAAAAGGCAGCAGAATGGATAAAATTCCCTTGCGATGCTGATTAAACGATAAAAAACGGTGGTAAAGGCAAAAGTTTACTGTCGAGATATTCCACTTTTGTTTCATGCAAACTATGGTTGTCGTCAATTTTGTCTAATTCGTCGATAAAATTGTTTGATACAATTTCATTTGTATTTATTTCGAAACAGCTGCGCTCGAGATCATACCTACGAGTTAAGTGATTTGTGGACATGCTATATCTTCGTGCGTATATGTAGGAACACCGTTCAACTGACATTTTGTAGATAATTAGGTTTCAACACACCTATTTTTTCAAATACTATTGCATATTCATTTTTAAAATGAATTTGTCTAAGACAGCAACATCAACAAGGATAACATCGGGCGGTTTTAAGACAGCAACAACATAAACAGAATAACATCGGACGATGGGAAATTCCATAGTTGACCGCTGCCCCAACAATTAACTACCGTCATCAAATTAACTTTATTTCACAGTTCCCTAGATTAAATCACATTTAAACTCATATTAATTTATGTAATCCATTTAAGTAGGTACATAACTATATCAATTTAATGAAGCATACATTTAATTTATTTAATTCCAATTATTTCTGTATGAAATATTTTTTGAGTCTCCTGAATAATTTGCAAAATGTCAGTTATGCGATATGCTGTCAAAGGTCAAACAAATGCTCACTTCGAATTTTCGAACTTGCTCAAGTAAACTTAAGTTTTATTCATACCAATTTCGAGCAAATGCTAAATGACTTTACTTTGCTCAGAGCTTTTACTTGAAGTAATTGCTCAGTTATATTAATACGGCCCAATGGGCAGAAATTCAAATTTCAAAAGCCAAATGCCAAATTTTTCTTCATTTATCCTTAATTTCATTTTAAAATAGAGATAATGCCAGATTCAGCTTTATTTCGCTCGGCTTTATTCCACCGTACCGCTGTGTTTTTCGAAAAAATTATAAGTGGGAAATAATTTCACAAAATTTCTGGTTAAATTATTGCCATCTTCAGTGAGAAATAACTTCACATCAAAAATGTGAATTTATTTCCCACTCGAGGTGAAGTTATTTCCCATGTGCAGTTATTGCCCGTGAAGTTATTTCCCTGCACCGTTTTTAGAAGGAGTCTGTGTCTTCAGACTATTTATTAAGTATTATTCTTAAAAATTTTATATTTCATTAGGGTTCCCTATTCAGGATTGCTAAAATAAAAATACAATTTAAGTATTATCTATCGCTTTGAAACTACATATTTATTCCGTAGACAGGTGATTGCCGCGCCATTCGCTAGACGCCCCCAAATCACCGGCTATTCCAGTGAAGGTGATACAGATGAAGAATAAAAGTGAAAGTCATCACACATCAAACAATAAACTTCATTAACCACCATTGAAGATCCCGGAAATTAAAGCAGCACATACATACATATGTATATATAAATTTTATTTTTAGTTAACTATAAAATAATGAAGTCTACTAAATCAAAGTAAATACAAAAAAATATATACATACATATAAAATAAAATAAAACAATTTTTCGTTCAATAATAAGAACCTTTTCAAACAATAATAGATTTAAATAATAATATACAAAATAATTATTTATTATTAATCAATCGTTTATCGAAATTGTGACGTTTACTGGGTGCGTTCTTAGGATATTTGTACATTTTTCGGGAAAATTATATCGCAATAAGTTTTGATCTTTTATATATAGTATATACATAGATATAACGTTACTAAATATTTAAAATATATACATACATATATGTATACATAATATATTCATAAAATAATAAATAATTTTGCCTATTATATATATTATTAGCTATTATTTAATTCCTTGCTTTCGGTTATATTGTAGAAATAAAAGCTATTCGTACATATAGTATGATTATTGAAATTAAAAAAAAACTGTCCTTTCTTTGTACTACCACAACTAACAAGCATTATGAAGTTTACATACCTAACAAAAATCGAATTTGTGATACTCTCATTCTTATCTGTAAATAAATAATAGAAACAAATTTATAAAAGAAAATCAACAAAAACTGCTTGAACTACATTATGTATAATCTCGCCGCTTAAATTCGGTTTTATTGTTAAAAGAGTAATTATTAGGACACGCCTTGGAGTTAATGTGTAGTTTCATTTAATTTTTTCGACTCTGTTAGTATATTTAAATGAAAATAACTAATATTTCAATAAATAAATTATATAGACGTTTTCTTTTTTAAACCCATTTGGCATGCATTTTTACCATTGAGATTCAATTACAAATAAAACAAACATAAATATTTATTACTCTTGAAAACTGCAACAGAATGATGCACGATATAAACATTTATTGTTTAATTGATTTAAAGCGTTATAACAATACCTGATATCGCGTTGAACCGAATATAACAATAGTTAGTTAGTTTTTATTTTCGTTACAAAAACTATCCTTAAAGCCTGGCGTCGTCTACCAGATTGAATTGTAAACGTCAATCTGGTAGAATATAACAATATATTTTAAAAGTCCCCACAAAACTCCGTTTACTTACTTACTTAGTCCGGGGTGGACCAAGGCCTCAACCAAGAACCTATTCCAGTTAGCCCGGTCCTTAGCTAATCGCCTCCAGTTGCGCACTTCAAGTTGGTTAAGGTCTTGTTCTACTTGTGCGCGCCACCTTAGACGAGGTCGTCCTCTGCTGTGCTGACCTTCCGGGTAAGAGTCAAATATTCTCCGAGCCGGAGCGTTGATGTCCATACGCTCTACATGTCCTAGCCATCTTAAACGCCCGACGTGCAGTTTTTTGACCAGGCCGATGTCGCTGTACAGCTCGTACAGTTCGTGGTTGAATCTTCTCCTCCAGAACCCGTCAACGCAAATGGGACCGAATATCTTACGAAGGATTTTTCTCTCGAAGCGACCAAGGATATATATTAATTTCTCTCTGTAAATGAAATTAAGGTTTTCAAGGGTATTATTTTATTACAATCACAAAAACCAATGAAATTACAGTACACTCTCGATTTTTGCAACCTCGATTTCTGCAAACCTCGATATTTGCAACCGACATAAATGGATTTCCTTTTCTCGATTTTTGCAATAAATCGAAATAAAACATCTCGATTTCCGCAACTCTGAGATTTGATTTTCGCGATATACAAAATTTGTGTGTGTAAGTTTTACTATGCAATGCTGCAGGCAAGAGCAAACCTCTGCCGACATCATAAATCGTCTTGACGCAATGTAGTAAATAATAACAAAACGTCTAAATTTTTTTTGTGTTTTAAATACATCGAATCCTTCATAGATCAAGAAGGGTCAATAATGATATCGTTTTTATGCATCAACTGCTCTCAGGTCTGATTGATGTACCTGACTTATTATCCTGTCTAGGATTTAACATTCGTGGGGGATCGCATTACCTGCGTAGTACAGAGTTACTGCATATTCGTCATCATAGAAGAAATGACGGGATGCATGAGCCTATTAACCGCATGAGTAAACTCTATAATTTAAATGTAAACTTTCTTGCCTGTTGATGCATATTTTGCCCCGGCAAATCTCTGCTTGTGGTTGTTGTTATTTGAATAATTGTTTTGAACATTGCTCAGCTTCAGGACAACGCAGGAGGATATTTTATATCGCAAATGAATCCGCAACAAATTTACTAATTTCACCTATTTCTTTGGTTTTTCAATCCGATAAGCCATTATTGAGTTAGGGCTGTATAATCATAATTTTCCTCACGGATATGCAGTTTTTTTTGACTATTATCTTAACTCCCAAAGGTAATATTGTTATTATTTATATGCTATAACCTGGGCACCGTAGCGCAAGTGGTTAGTGCGTCGGACTTCTCAACCAGCGGTCTTGGGTTCGAATCCCGCCGCAAACACCTAAAAGTTTCTCACAGTGCCCACCTCTTTCGAATGTCTGACAAGCATCAAAGAGTATCATTTGTCAAGATTGAGCTTCTCAACTCGCCGTTCGGAGTCGACAAAAAACTAGGTCCCTTCGATTCGTGCAAAAATATAACACGCACACACAAATGGTTGCGAGAAGCAGGCCCAGGTTTACCTCGAGCTGTAGCGCCAACTAAGTAAGTAACTATCGAACAGATCTACGAAAGATTTATTTAAAAAAGCTACAGTCATTACATTTTTAATTTTGTCTTTATACAATCCGTAACTCTGAAATGAAATAGCTTCCATTACTTCATATTTAGAGCCCCCGCACACTACAGACTTTCTATCGGCCGATAGTTTGGTCGGGCTCCTAATCAGTATGAAAATGTATGAGAGTGCGCACAATACGACGATTCGGTATCGGCCGATAAATAAGTTTGATGTGCGACACGAATGCCTTCAAACTAAAGTACCGGTATCAGCGCTGCCATTTTGCTACGATCGTAGCAAAACTGCTACACGGTTTTCAAAAATGTAAAATTTGCTACGCTGCTACGCACTCTTCCTAAATATCCCAATTTTGCTACGCTTTTTGGAAACACGAACTGTCAATAAGAATTTTGAATTTTTAAACCTCTCATAGGCCCTGGCTACACGGTCAATGGCATACTAGGTATTGAAAATTTCCCCGTGGCTACACACAAAATGTGTTGAGGGAAACACTTTGAAAACAGAACACACAATCTCCGTGCTCCGTCCTGCACAGAGAATCATTTTTTTGAGTTTTCCGTGATGTGGAGGGTTCACGGTCGGAAAAAAATGAAAAAAATGTATGAGAAATGAAACGCGTTGAGAAAAGAACATGCATCTTCCACCGAGAATTATTATCAAATCGGATTTTCGGTGTGCTTTTGGTGAAATCAACCCTTCTCGTTTCAACTCACATAAAATATACCTGTCTCACTGAAAAGAATCGGTATGGAATTGATCGTGTAGCCAGGCACAACGCGTTTCATTTCTCATACATTTTTTAATTTTTTTCCGACCGTCGGAGGGTTCACATCACGGAAAACTCAAAAAAAAAAAAATTCTCTGTGCAGGACGGAGCACGGAGATTGTGTGCTCTGTTTTCAAAGTGTTTCCCTCAACACATTTTGTGTGTAGCCACGGGGAAATTTTCAATACCTAGTATGCCATTGACCGTGTAGCCAGGGCCATTGATCGTGTAGCCAGGCAAATACACAATCAAATCAGAAGAAGACACCAACTTATGTTACTGTTCTATCGACCCTACACTACACAGGCAGCATAGGTACATTTCTTCGGATGCATTTGAAATTGACTGCAATCGGAATGGAATTGCAATGGTTTTATTATACCAGCAATACAAGTCCTTCAAAGGCTGTTTATTTTTGGCAAGGTATGAAGTGGTTTTTGGTTTGTTGTCGACGAAAAACTGCATATTATGGACTTGTTAGGTTTTGCTACGGGAATTTTTTCCTTGGTGGCAGCACTAACCGGTATACTATCGGCCGACTACTCGTACTCAGTATGAAGCTCTTCCACGCGCGCACACTACCGATTATAAAGTTGGCCGATTTTGTCGATAGCTCAGTTCGCTCTGAGTTTTAAATGAGTTTGCTGTAAGTTCTGGCTATTTTTACGTATATAACTATGGAACCATGGACATATTTGGGTAATCCATTAATTTGGAATGCACTGCGTAAAATTTTCGATTCAATAACCTATCATTGTTTATAGGATGCGGGCAATACTCTCTGTTTTTCATTTTGACCCTTCTCCACCGCTGTATAAAAGCAATGATTACATCTGGACAGTTTTTATTAACTTCCATTATGCGACTGTTCTCTGCAAAATCAGTTTATGGACTTGCAAAAGCAAATCGTTCGAGAACGTATAGTGTGCGCCACTACCAACCTGACTATTTACTCGGCCCAGTGTGCGCACTAACCAGCCCAACTCGACCAAACTATCGGCTGATAGAAAGTCTAGTGTGCGGGGCTCTAAATCTGGAGTCCATTAATTAAACCCGGAAATAGTGATCTCAAAATGAGCAGTAGACTTCTACTAAGCAGGATGATAACTTAATTGCAATTACTAGCAAGCGTAATCGAAGGCTTACGGCAACAGAAATCACACAGAGATAAGCCGGAATAGATAAATCTCATTGCCCGTTACAACAACCAACAGGTAATGTCAAAAATAAAACCGTTGATTCAAGTTCAAAATGAGAAATTACAGCTAGAGCGAGCCAAATCTCACCAAAATTGTTTGTTGTTTTTTTTACATGACTCCTATTTTTAGTAAGTAAAAATAAAAAAATATACATAGTTTGCCCTTCATTTTAATAGAACTTAGTGATGGTCTTAAACTTATGTATATCTGAAGAAGTGCATACATACATATGTTTAAATTGCCTAAACAAAGTTAAAAAAAAATGATAGAAAGTTGTGAAAAACATTTTAACTCAAGAGACTATTAAAAAAACAAGTACTAGCAGAAGGTCGCTTCCCTTTCTCGAAGATATTTGTATATGTACATATGTACATACACACTAGGTCTTAGGTTCTCAATTTAAAGCAAATACACGATACAATCGTTGTACAACGGTTGTATGCAATTTGCGGTTGTATGCGACGATTGTATCGTGTGTTAGCTAGCTTACGACGGTTGTACCGATATCGCACGGTTGTACGCTTTGATTCGAAAACCTGCGGTTGGATGCGCCGTTGTATGGAAATCGCACGCAGATTGTATAGTGTGAGTGCTACTTACAACGGTTGTACCGAAATTAGTACAACCCGCGGTTGTACAACGATTGTATCGTGTATTTCCAGCTTAAGCCTAATTTATATTTACATCAATATTTTTTTTAAAAATTTAAAAGTTTTTTATTGCACACCCTATGCAAGTGAAGTCATATTCTAAACCACAACTAGCTTCATTAATTAATGCCAACGATTGTGTAAGCCCAGCGACAAAAAATGAAGTAATCATTTTTGGTGGTGTGCGACTGTGCGTGTAAAATTTTTCATTAGCTCCGTGAAAAGTCGTGTCTCGCGTTTATTCTTCGAATTTTTCCAATTTACGGCAAATTACAAACCTTAAAAAGTAGCAAACATTATGCAAAAAAGTAGTTAAACCCCAAGTGCAAGTGTTTAAGTGCGAATCGTTCGAAAACAGTGTGAGAAATTCGCGAAAAAAAGTAAAAAAAAAAAACGTACACGATGGGTAAGTACTTCTAGCGTTTTCAGTTCTCACCCCTGCTGTCTTCTCCAGCTAATGAAAATAAAAATGAAAAAGTCCACTCCCTTTTTTTTGAAATCGGATTTCTTGATATCGAATGAAAAGTGTTTTTATATTTTCGGGAAAGAGCGTAAGCCCATGTGTTAAAAAAAGTCCTTAATTACTGTGATGCGACAACCTGAATGTAATGTAATAGAAACGGAAGTCACCTAATTCCGTACGGGTACGGGGCCAAAGGTTCAGCGCTGAGGTCATTCTAATTGGTTTGAAAGATGTTTTTCTTTCATCCAATTGGAATTTGAGACTGCGCTTTTTTGGGGGTAAATTGGAAAATAATAATAAAACAAATTCATCATCATCGTCACCCACGGCAAACGAATAGTTTAAATATAGAAATTAGATGAGAAGAATGTGTGCATTATATTTCACCTGTCTTCGGAGTAAATTAAAGAAATGCTAGATGATTGACTGTGAAATGGCGTTCTCCTTCATCACTCGAAATTTGATTGATCGTAATTAGGAGGCACTCGCTTTTCGTATGAGATAGGAGAGGCGTTACTGCGGATGTGGTAAAGGGTAGCTTCCGCTTAAAAAAAAAAATAATTTAACTCCGAAAAGCAATGCACAATAAGGTAACGAAGACAAAAAAAAAAAAAAAAATGCAAACATGGCTTTCGTTGTAATCGTCGGGGCTAGACAACGCCTCTAGTAGTTGTTACGACATAGGCAAAGTAATCCCACCTCGTCCATTATAATTGCTAGTGATTGTGCCATGCCAATGCCACCTACTTCTATTTACATACTTTGTGTTGTATCAGCTTTGTATGAGAGCAAGAAGCGATTTAGTGGCTCACTGCTAGTGGCTGTCTTTAGAAACTTTCTTGGTATTCGCTGCGGTATAATTTTGTTATCAATCTATTTAGCCGAACACATAAGTAATGAAATGAATTACATACTCTGATTTTTGTATAGCCAATACGATAGGGAACCCATTTTCGTCTATTGATAGTGTTTTTTTTTTTACGAAATTTCTGATGAAATACATATTTATACGTTCATTGTTGTATGCGAAAATGCAATTCACGTTTTGGTTTTGGAATAAAAGAATGTAGCTATACCTACATAGATACGTTTTTTATTATAGTTAATTTAAATATGTATGTACATACGAGCAGCAAATATATGACGTACAAACTTTATGTACCTAAGAATCAAGCAACGTACGCTTTCCGTACATATGTATGTATCCATTTATTTTTTAAGTATTTATTTATTTTCGTTTCGGTTCGCCCGTGTACGCAAGCAGCGTAGTGTAGTAGCCCATTAGCGGATAAACAGGATAAGCAAGGAGTAGAGCTGTTCGACGCCCGCTTACCGCCTTACGACTTCAAATGGGGGTTATAGAAATCCCTTAGCATTGCAGCTTTGATGACCTTACGTGACCAATATATGTATGTAATGACAACAGATTTTTGATTTTTATTAAATTTATGCCGACAGAACAACACAGATGACATAAACCTCGCCATTAACCAATATGTCGCCTCATACTGCACCGATCATTTGTTAATTTCCTCCACACTTCACATACCAAATCGTGCTACTGACTTCTCACCACAGTGCAAGTAGTCATCAAAAACTAATTTGATATTATGACGCCTTCTGATTTGCTTTGTAAGTTCATATTGTAAAAAGTGTATTGTATTGCTGGCCCCATTATAATAGCTCAGCATTGTCTGCGATTGGCATTGGGTGGTATTCCCAGTGCAGTTTAATATAAATACATAAGTACAGAGTTGTGTGAATGGACAGTTTTGTTATAGAGCTCATCTACACATGGTATGTACTTCGATATTTACATTATCAGGATTTTATATACATATGTATGTACATTATGTTACATACATATATTTCTTGGTCATACACTTAAACCCTTATTGACCGCTATAATTTATATTATGTATGTATGTATTCACAAGTTGAATTTTCTTCTTTCTTTGATAGAAAAAAAAATTGCACTGTCTTATTGCTTACATATGTATGTATATGTATGATCAATACAATGGAAACCTCACTTAACCTCATTTTGTTCACATTTTTAGGGTTCCGTACCACAGAATGATCTTAAAAGGCTGTAAGTAAAGTTGAAATTAATATCGATTACGAAGGTCAACATTTTCATAGTGCTGTAAAAAATTCAATCTCCTTGAATAGCATCTTGCTGCGATAAAAATATGGCGAAAAATTACGTATTTTTTTGATACTAACTGAATTATCAAAACATGAGGTACTTTCCTTCTTTTGACCAAGAACTCTGAAATTTGGCATGAAAATGAAAATCATTTATTTCAAATTTTATCTGGAATTATTACGTGACAAACTTTTTTCTTCTAAAATTTTATCATTCATTAGTGCTGTTCTCAGTACGTCCGACATCTTCCAAATCCACTTACAAAATTAAGTCAGACAGCATGTTGTACGATGAAAACGCTACCGACATCCATCCGACAAAGTCTGTCAGATATGTCGGATCGTGTCTCGTGTGTATCCCCCTATTGGTATTACGAATGGAACGGGTAGCGGTACCGTTGTCTGCGAATGTTTAGGATAGTCTTAGTAGTTTACTCTGGACTTGGCCTACCTATAGATGCTGCAAATATGGCCCCCTTTTGGAGAGGAGATCATATCATTTCATCATTATTTTACAAAACTTGCGATCGCGTTCACTTTGAATCCAAAGTAAACTACAGAAAAATATTTAACAAAAACTAAACAAAGTCATCTGTCATAAAGAAAAATATGAATCATAAATCGGCTGTTATCAGTTTCAATGACATGCATGTATAAGCAAAAAATAAGAGCTCATTTTAGCTGCCAGCTTTCCCTTTCATTGCGTAAATTCCACCAAAATGATACAAGTAACTAGATTTAGAATCAATTATAGGATTAGGATTTTGCAAATGCTCTTTTTTCTGTTACTTGTCTGAATCAATTCAACTTCGTGAATGCATAATATGTAGATTATATTTATGTTCATCAAGTTATTCAGTTTCAACTTTTTAGCATATGGTCATGTACATAAAAAGTGTGACATCACAGTCGTTGGTGCATGTTGTTAGGTTATTTTGCAATAAAAAGTTTTTACATATTTTTCTTTCATTCATGGAAGCATGATTTTAATTTAATGCAGACAAACAAAAATACAAACAACAATACATAATTCAAACCTGGTACGTATGCATACATCGTTCGAATTCCCCCTTTTCCATTTTGTGAATACGATCGTGGGGTATTATATAATATTTTGTATGTCATTATGTTCTCAGCACCTGATATAAAATTGCTAACAATTATCACCTAGAGTATACTATTTACACTTGATATCAGCAGAAAAGAGTCGATAAACTTCATCATCACTGCTTGTGTGGTGGTTGATTCCACAAATAGCGATATACTCAGTCACCCGTTAAGGCATAACTCCAAAAACAGGTTTACGGTCGTCGTCGCCGTCACCATATTTGCAAGTGTAAATAAATGGGAACTGGTAGTAATTTTTATGAGACAACTTTTTAAAGTTTCCCTTTAGCAATGGGTCAATTGCATTAAAGTCATTTTTAAGTAATTTCTGCTCGAAAACATTTTATTGCTCTGAATAACTAATGGAAGTGGTGTGTGTGATCATGTTATGACTAATTAATTATCTGACGTCACTCACACTACTCGTATATTCATTCTGTGGCTGGTGAGATAGTGGTAAAAACCATGTTTCTCGATTGGTGATTCAGCGTACAAAAATATTACGATTTATGTACATATTTGGTTTTTCTGGTTGACTTTGAATGGTACAATTAATTTGAAATTCAGATTTGATAGGGTCTCCCTGAACGTGACATTGGTCCATACCTACATTTGACCACTTTACACGCAGACACATTTTGACCTTGATATAACGTAAAATACTTGTAGCCGTGTCGTATTATCAATATACCGGTTTAAATTCTTTTTATTCTTTTATTGAATTTCTCCTTCAAATTTAAAACTAATTGTTGCTTTGAATAACTGATTTGTCCTTAAAACAAAGTTTTTTATCTCGCTAATTAAGTCGGCGAATTCGCATTGTAATTATCTTGTAGTTGTTTTTGTTTAACGAATCTCCATACACAAGAGATGTACCGCCGCAGTTTGAAAGCCACGATCGTGTACTTTGCTACATTGTTGTTGCGCAATTCGAAGCGAACACCAGATACAGATTCCGACCGGTTGTTCCCCCTCAATTTCGTGATGAGGTCAGTTATTAGCATATCTAAGCTTATCACAAACATTGAGTGGTAATAAGGTTATGCGATGACTTCGTACTTCACCCCCCACACATATTTCAACAAATTGTAAACAAATTATTCGAAGCAATCGTTAAGTATGTATGTACATACTTTACATTCGTTAAAAGGGGACTTGAAAGTGTACATTTTGAATATCTACCATCAATTATGGTGAGAAATATGCTCAGAAGGGCGTAAGACTTCACAAGGATCCACCTGGTTTTTGAAGTGATGGCTTGAAAGTTCTTAGTGTTTGAACAAGAGCAGTACAACCCATCATAAGGTCTGTTCCTTTACTTTCTGCTCCAAAAATAGCAAGTTATTAAATTTCATGGAGCGGGGGTAAAATTCTATCAGAGAGAGAGGCAAAATTACGAAAAGTATTAAGGGATTTCAATCCCGGGGTCCCGGTCATTTTCTGGTCTGGGATTATAATGTCCAAATCCCGGGATTTTTGGGATTGGTAATTAAAATATTCACATCGAAATCAATTTATTTCTGAATGCGGTTTTAATTTCTTACAGCAGCAAATAATATCCTTTTAGTGTAAGGGTAAGCAATAAATCCGAAGTATGGTTTAGTAGGAGCATTGTTTTGTCGAACGACTACGAATGTCTTCAATAGTTGTGCTTCTGATGAATAGTGTTTGTAAAGAGTAATTTTATTTTGATATTAGTCAGTGTATCGTTCAGATCTCCTATTCTACCTGACGTAGTGAAAATCTTAAAGAGGAACAAAACACCGCACATATCGTCAGCCCTTTACAATGCCTTGAATTTGGATAACAACATTGGACTCGATTATGTTGTGAACTAAGTTCCCTTCGATAAGCACCCAGCTCGGCTTCTCCCTCTGGATGTAATTAACATCAATCTCTTCAAGTACAGAAAGGAGACAACCGCAAATGCAATTTATATTCAACTTTTTCACGAACTGATGAACACCTCCTCCAATAACCGCTGTGAAATTCTTTATACAGGGCTCCAAAAACGAAGAAGGCACGAGCTTTGCTATAGTAAATACTGATGGATTTCTTGTAACCGCCGAAAAGATTCCACCTTATTTTTCAATCTTCTCTGTTAAAGCAATATCGATATTTAGATCTACAGAAAGAGCTGCGAAAAGTACAAGGAAAACCATAATCTTCTCGGACAGTCTCACAACACAAAGAGCAGTAAACACATAAAAGAACCGCACACCCGTCATTAATCAAATCACAACAAGATTATAAAACGAGATAAGAATTTGAAACTTGTTTGGATTCCAGGACATATCGGGACTAGGAGGCAAAGAGCTGGCAGATCAAGAAGCCAAAGCTACCTCGCTACAAACTCGAGTCAAAGAATATCAAAATATCAACTTTAAAAAAAAATCTTAAACTAGTAAATTCTCACTGGCAGCACAAACAAGAAGAAGACTGGAGACAATACATTATTCACTAGTCCTCCATCAATCCAAAACCAATTCCATCAGATAATCCAACAAACACCTCTCCAACAATGAATAAATGCTTCACAAGATCGCACACACAAGTTCGCTCACAAAACAAATCCTCCAACATGCCAGTGTTTTCAATCCAGCCACATCTTGTGAACAAAATTATTTACCAATCATCTGAATACCCTTCTATTCCTTCTGAACAAAACGTAAAGCATGTACATAATACATATGTATATATTTATACTTAAAAAAAAATTTAAATTTTTAAACGCGAATTAAGAATTTCTGCCTATATCGTAACAATTTTCAGGTAAAGGAACAGATCTATAGTCTAACATGGTTCTGCATGCATAATGTTTTTTTTTTCATTTTTAATTCATTTTTATTTATCAATTCAATTATTACTTACATGCTAGACAAAAGTGCTTAAAACTAGCTTAACTAACTTAACTATCTTACTCTAACTTACTGGCCCCACACGGGCACTCTAAGCTAATCTTAATACTAATACTATGTCTTTCGACGTAACCTAACTTATAATATAGAATTTTAATTGAATTTACAATTTTAAAGCTAAGAAAATTTTTTTTTGGAAAAAACAGCAAAATGACAATTGCATGCATAATGTTTTCAGCATTGAATGCGGCTTGAATGTTGATCTTTATATGGACATTTCATGTCATTTAAATTTTAACTCCCAAGAGCTTTGCTGTGTAGGTACTTCTACTTATTCTAAAGATATCATTATCTTACTAAGTGTATACATATTGGAAAGTAGAATTTTTTTTTCTTTAATCCCAGTTACAAGAAATTCTCGATAATTCTAGAGCGCTCGAAGCTACAGTTACAAAAATGTTTGAAACTTCTCCGTTATCATGATTTTTTTTAATATTATAACAAAATCGCAGTAAAGTTACGAGTATGTCTGTTATTTGTGACTCTACATTTTGTTATCTGATAATTGTTTGTCATTTGATACTTAATTTCTTTTATTTTTAGGTAAACAAAAAATTTACTGTGCTAAGTGTGAAAAAAAGTGCTCTGGTGAAGTACTGCGCGTCGCCGACAAACACTTCCATAAAACTTGTTTCCAATGCTGTCAATGTAAAAAGTCTTTGGCCACTGGTGGCTTCTTTACTAAAGACGGAGCCTACTACTGCATTCCTGATTATCAGAAGCTATATGGCACCAAATGTGCCGCCTGCAGTAAATATGTTGAGGGCGAAGTCGTGTCGACCATGGGCAACACCTACCATCAGAAGTGTTTCACGTGCAGCAAATGCAACAATCCCTTTCAGTCGGGAAGCAAGGTATAACATCTATAATTAAAACTTGTTTTTGTTTAAAATCAAATATAAATATTTATATTTATCAGGTTACTAACACCGGCAAAGAGGTGCTCTGTGAAAGTTGTGTTACCCAGGTATCACCACAGAAGCATCAAATCGCGCAGCAACAATCATCACCAAAGAGAGAAGCTGCTACGACTCCAACTAGTCCGACAAGAGCCACTGCCCACCAGCAAAACACTGGTGCTGTTTTATCAGACAAAGCTAGCCTGAAAGAGGGCTATGATCCGAATGACTGTGCAGGGTGCGGTGAGCTTCTGAAAGAAGGTCAGGCTCTTGTAGCATTAGAACGTCAGTGGCATGTTTGGTGCTTCCGTTGCAAATCATGTAATGCGGGTCTTAACGGAGAGTATATGGGAAAAGACGGCGTACCGTACTGTGAGAAATGCTACCAGAAGTCATTCGGTGTGAAGTGTGCTTACTGCAATCGTTTTATCAGTGGGAAAGTCCTGCAGGCAGGGGACAACCATCACTTCCATCCGACTTGCGCTCGTTGCACAAAATGTGGTGATCCTTTCGGAGACGGCGAAGAGATGTATTTGCAGGGAAGTGCCATTTGGCATCCCCGCTGCGGCCCAGGACCATCTGAGTCGGGCATCATACTGAACGGTGGGACCAATGGCAACTTCACAGACACTGAATGCGATCGTATCAGCACAAGTGCTCTCAGTGAGATGGTAACTAAATTTCTAATGAATTATTTTATCCTGTTTACAGTTAAGTTAAGCTCTTTTTGCCAGCGAATTGACACCTATAGCTTTGTTAACTTTAGTTTCATTTAAGTTATTTGCATGACCTTTGCACTTTATATGTACATATTATATACATATTTATGTATGTACATATATATTTTTTTTAAACACATGAGATTATTATTTTGAGGCTGCAATTTTTTTTCAGTATTTGCGTTCGAGAACACCGAGTATTAATGGTTCTGTATACTCTTCTAGCCGAAAGGTGCGTTTTATGATTTTTCTTTTGTTTGTTTCTTTACTGTTATTATGCACACGTATTTTTTATTTGTATGCGCTTTGATGGTTCTGTGTGTTTAATGTGCATATGTTGAGCTTTGTGACGAGAATTTGTTTTCCTTGTTTTTAGCACTATCGAACAACTAGTCCCGGATTGATTTTAAGGGAGTACGGCCGTTCTGGGTGCGATGACATCTCTCGCATATACACGTATAGCTACTTGACCGATCAGCCCCATTATTTGCGAAAACCAATAGATCCGTACGACAAAACACCATTATCGCCACACTTTCACCGGCCATCGTCGTACACCGGTTCTAACAGTCGCCCATCATCTCGGCCACACTCGCGCAATAGAAGTGCTATGAAGGTGCTTGTCGATACAATGCGATCGGAGACACCACGTCCCAAGAGTCCCGGAATGAATAACGAAGAACCAATCGAGCTGTCACATTATCCGGCTGCTAAGAAACCTCCACCAGGCGAGAAACCGAAGATAGAACGTGATGATTTTCCGGCGCCGCCGTATCCGTACACAGATCCAGAGCGTAGGCGTAGATATTCAGATTCGTACAAGGGGGTACCAGTATCGGATGATGATGATGAAGTCGACAATGCGAAGAACGGTGGGGCTAAAGAAGAGGCGTAAGAACGTTTTTTAAAATGTGTTATTACAATAAACACTAATGTTTTAATTTTGTAGCCGACTGAGACGAGAAACAGAAGAATTGGAAAAACTTAAATCAGGAATTGGTTCGGTTATTGCAAAAGATCTTAAAGAACACGCAAAACATAGGAAGTGGAAGCAGAACAATTTGGATCCAAGAAATGCATCACGAACACCGTCGGCATCAAAGGAACCTGTTTACAAATTGAGGTGAGTTAAGGGGACTGGTGTTTGTTTGTTTTTACTTATTTAGTCGCATTGTAGCGACGACTGCAAATCAAAATCATCCACAGTTTAGCTATTTGAAAATGTTCTCAATTTTGCTTCCTCGGCATCAATTGCTGACATTTTTGGCATTTTTTAGTTTTTAACTTGAATGTCAGAAACTGGATCAACCAAATTTGTTTTCTTTCGTAAACGTATTCTATCGATAAGCGAGCAGATAAAATAAAGAGCAGAAGAGGTCTCTTTGTAGATGAATGACTACCTATTGGAACTGCAGCTCATAGGCAGAGCATGTATTCCGTCGTTCCTTACTCGTCGCCGCAGATTCGACAAGAATAAGCTTTAGACAGCCTCAGTGAGGTTGTATCTGTGTGACCCTTAGGTCTTCCTTGCTAAGCTCGCGAGATAATCTTGGTCCACTCCGAACTGTAGCGACACCGAAGTAAGTAAATTAGCGATGAGTTTCTTAGTTTGCCATTGCATTTGGCCCAGTATTCGATATGGCTATTATCTTCCCATTTCCTGATTATTGAGTGTATGTGAATCGAAAGAACCGCTACTCGAAATCTTGTATTATTGCAATTTTACGAGCAATACGACTATCGGAGCACGAAAAGAGCTCCAGTCGAGAGGTAGCAGAATGCCAATCAAAATATGTATTTGATCAAAATACTTTTTACACAACTTATTTTAATTTCTTACAGATATGAGTCACCAGTAGGTGCTTCTCCTTCACGAAATTTAGACCATCAGAAACCCTTCTACGAAGACGAATTGTTTGATCGTTCAACCAGCTACAGAGGTTCAGTTGGCAAATCCATAGGCAATGCCCCAAGCTATAATGGTAAGTGAATACATTTGCAGAAACAACAAAAAAAAAAAGTGTTTTGATATTTATTTTACTATCGGGTAATGGGACTAATATGAATCTAATTATATTGTTTATCTAAAACACACAAAACATTTATTGTTTTTGGTGGAAAAAAGAAAAACTGTAAAAACAAAAAATATCGTACAATTTTGCACAGCAATACATTCCTACCGATCGCCACCGAAGCCAGGATATGGATTTAAAACATCAACGCTACCGCCGTCAATTAGAAACGGCTACAGCTCCGTAAGTGTTCCCTCTGTAAAGGTGTTAATGTGTTCCTCTGTGGAGAATGGGAATCTATGTATATATCTATGTTGGCGTTAATTGATTTGCTGCATTATTCTTGTCATTTTATAAGTTGTTTTATTGTCCCACAGCAATCTGCTAAAAGAAAACAAATCCATCACACTAATCATCGTAAGAGATTTAATACTAATTCGGGGCATTTGGTTAGCTTGAAATTGTATTGTAACCAAATAACATTTTTTGTATTTTTCTTATTTTACTCTTCTCCTAATGCTACTCCCTTCGTGTGTGGAAACCACCCACCCAATAACATAACAAAACTGGTGAATAACATAATTAAATTCATTAATGTGTACTGTAATGTGTGTTGTGCATTAATAACAAACAAAAAACACCTGCGTTCGCACCAAACAACACTGTATAAACATAGTGGTGAGTTCGCTCCGTCATGTTCCTAAACCCGGATACGGCTTGGCTCCTCGCTCTCATACTTTCAGTTCTGCTACAACTACCGGTTCTGCTGCACAAGTTGCAACTGTAAGCTTTCATTGTTGATTTTGTTTCCTTAAATGTAAATTAAAAGTCGTATTTCATCATTAAGGTGTTTCTTTTTATTTTGTTTTATCCGTTTGTGCTTTTTTGGCAGGCCGTATCACATATTGTTTGGTTGTGTAAATGCAAGGTGTGCTTATTACTTGTTGCCTTTTTTTATTTATTTAATAATGACTGCACTGTAGGACTTGTGTCTTTATTTTTTCTTTGCGTTAATACTCTTAGATAGGTTTGGATAGATATTTAAAGCCCGTTCTTATTCGATGCTAGTGCTAACTAACCAGTACTTTCAGAATCATTGCCCGGAAAAAATCTATATGAAGTAGATAACATGCGTATAGCGTTTTAAATCTAATAAGCAGCTGTGCAATGTTAAAAAGTTTAATTTTCTGCCATTCGATATCGAATTCTCAGCTCCTATAAGTAATAGAGTATTCTAAATACACATAGAACGAACGTCAGGAAATGCAGATCATAATAGTGATAACCGCATCCAAATCCGTTGAGTGGTTCTCGAGATAAGCGCAGTCATACAGAAAGATACATTTTGGGGACTTCCTTTTAAACTATGTATAGATAACTGTATTTGATTTGATAACAAAATATTGTCCTTACATAGTTTTCACGCATTTATAAGGCGGATTGAACACAAAATGGTCACCGAAATTTTTATGATTTCTTTTGTAGTCGCTATATGTATCTATCTTTCTATATAAAAATCAATTGCCGTGCGTTAGTCTCGCAAAAATTTGAAAACGACTCGACCGATTTGGATGATTCTTTTTTTGTTTTGTTCGTCTCAATACAGATGTGGAAAATGCAAAAAATTCGGAAAAACTCAAAGGAAAAGCCGGAAAATCGAAAAATAGAAATTTCCGTTTTGTATTGGAATTTAATAGTATGGGAATGCTAAGTGCATTGAATTATAGATATTGAGAATGACAATTGTATTTCGACAATAAAGATTCATTTATATAGCCACTTCGGATTACTTTCAAATATATTTTTGATTCTGGTAGACGGTCATAGACAAAACCTTATTAGACGTAGAGATTACTTTTTTTGTGTACTACATTTAAAAAAATACTACTACTACTACTACATACCACATTTACTTTGAAATAAAAGTCATTTAAAAGAATTAAAAAAAAAACTATTTCTGATTCGATAATTAGACGGTACGTGACGCATACATCCGTATGCGGATGTGCTCAACATTTTTTTTATTAAGTAAACATTTTAAGTAAACAATTGGAACAACTATTTTTCATCACCCGAACAGCATTCCGACCAGTGAAATTAACATTTCACTTTTCCCCTATTGTTAGTTTCGCCAGAAACTTCACTCAGGCTAAATGAAACATCATTGACAGCTAAAATGTTCACTTATTTATAGTGGGTGAAAAAGAGAGGGTGAAAGAGAATAACAAGGTGGAAAATGTAATTTGTTTTTTTTATTTTAAGGCAAGAATAGTAGAAATTGGTACTTTTTAATTCTCAACAAGTAAAATTTTATTCGGACGAACAAAAATGTTTCGGGTGAAATATTTTTCAGGTCAAACTAACATTAAGGGGATGTAGGTTCAACATACCTACATTGCGGCATTGGTCGTTAAATAACTAGATTGCCTATTACACATGTACAAATGGTAATGATATGATAGCGGGTTTAATGCAATTGCTGCTCACGAAGATGTAAGGTCCTTAAAAAGAATAAATAAATATACGGCGTCAGCAGTCCTATACAGAACCAAACCTAGCTTCTCGCAACCATTTGTGTGTGCGTGTTATTTATTCCACGAAATGGAAAGGACCTACAGTTTTTTGCCGACTCCGAACGGCGACAAATGATACTCTTTGATTTCTAGTCAGATATTCGAAAGAGGTATCGTGAAAAAAATTTTAGGTGTTTTTGCTGGGATTAAACGCGGGCAGCATGCGTAGTAGTCCAACGCACTAACCACCACGGCCACGGCGACCACAGTCATAAATAAGAGCCCTTTAGACAAAGTGTTGACGAACCGAATCTGCCAATTTCTTACGTTTGTGGTGGGTTCGATTACTGAAAGATAACTACATTGACGATCTTTTTTCCCATTTAGTACGTTGAAGAGCAAGTTTTTTAAATGGCTTAGTTTCTAATGCCTGTCGGTGCTGTGTCGTGATAAATAAAATAAATAATATGAATAAGAATTAAGGATTCTGGTTTATTTCTTGTTAAAAAATATTATATATCCTGTGGCCTATGTTATAGAAATAGAAATAACAGCTCTATTACAAAAGGGGACATTTTTCTTAAACCACCGTATCTTTTTCGTTCCTCAACAACCAACACATATTCTCATTTATCTTTTCTTTTTTGATAAAAATGTATTTTGTCTAAATTCTAAATGATAGCTTTGCATGTCTTCAATTAACACAACTTCTGCATTAAGTTGTAACTTTTTCTTTGTCACAAGTAGCATGGTTGTATATATGTGTGGTGTAAAGTAGGCTATAACTCGAAATATTCTTATCGATTATCCTAATTAAAACAACTTGTATTTATATTCAGGACTTTTCATTTGGAGGTTTGGGAGACAAAACACACAGTACCGAATTTAGCTGTGGGAAATCGGAGGGTAAGTAAATAAATTTGTTTTCGTGATTATGTTAATGATTATTATTTGTTTCAATGTTTAGCTTCGGTAGATTCAATTACTGAGGGAGATAGAAGGGCATTGGTAAGTCTTTAACTATTTTTTATATTTAACAGAAATTGTAATGTCAACTTCGTCGGTGTGATTAAGATGTACAGTGTGGAACCATAAGTCCTTGCACCGAACAAACTTTTTTTTTAATGTCGGACTGAACCGTAGATATTGCAGAAACTTACCAATACGTATTTTTGCGAATATCCTACACCTTTCAATATATAAAAATTGCCACTAATTACCTTGATCTCTTTCGCAATTAGATGGGAGGTGATTTACCAGCTTCAAGCACATACTCTGGTGCATTGTCTTATCACTATCCGCAAGCTGGGCTTATAAGAAGGAGTTTGCCCAATATGGCACACTCAATGCTTGTCCACGAGCCGGCTAAGATATATCCCTATCACTTGCTTATTATTTCGAACTATCGTCTGCCAACAGATGTTGATCGCTGCAACCTAGAGGTGAGAACTACCGAAAATATATAGACTATAGCTAAACGTTTCCCCAATTTCAGCGACATTTATCCGATGTTGAGTTTGAACATGTCTTGCAATGTAACCGATCGGAGTTTTATCGGCTACCACAATGGAGGCGGAACGAAATCAAAAGACGAGCAAAGCTTTTCTAAAACACATGAGAATGTTTTTGATTTTCTTTTTCGTTTGAGTAACGCTAAATGCAAAAAAGTGCGCAACTACAAACAGAAAGTTATATGCATACAAAAAAAAGTTTACAATACCAATAGTTACGATTGATAATAGAGCATGGCATTATTATTTTTTTTTTTTTTTGCTTTAATTTTAAACTTAACGACACACTTTAAAAGCGAAAGTTTTTATGTTTTGTTATACATATATTGTTTTTTATTTATTAAAGAAATCCTTTTTCTTTTTGTTTTTTTTTTAAATCAAAAAAATGTATATGCATATATACATAACAATATGCATACCAGCAAGCTATTTTACATTACATATTTGTTTACGTTGCCAATTTAAAAAAAATCCTTTAAAGTGTGCAAGTTTTTTTTTTAAATATTAAAATTGATAAGAACTGCTTTTCAATGGAGTAAGCTAATAGATTTAAGAAAGAGTGCTTTTAATGAACGACATTTTCGACACGACAGACACGAGAGATATTATCGCCTTTTAGACTAAAATACAGTGTGTGTACAAGTGTTTTTATTTTTTTTATTACATACACTGTACATTAAGAAAGAAAATTAATATAAAATGTGTGCTCCGCAATTAGCTGCATATATATATTTTTTTATAATAATACTTGTCCATTTATTTATCTTCGAGCCTTCAAATCGTTCGTTCGCAAAAAATCAACAATAAACAGAAAACGAATATGATGAATAAAAATTAGAAGAAATGGAAAAGTACACACTTCCAGTGACGACAACTTTAAAAAAGTAAATAAACTAAATAACAATACATATAGAAAAATAAACTTTATCCCGATGCAACTTTTACCAAATAGTTGATAGTTCTTTTATGTTTTTTTGTAGTGCATGTAAAAGTACGACGTTCCTCCACCACTTGCAATTTCTCCAACATGAATAGCTTTTATTGAAATAATGTTATTTTGTTATTACTGAGACAAACAAGCAATTAATTTGTTCCACAATAATTTTGTAATTGCAATTGAATGTACCTGAAAGTGCATTTTTGAATTTTTCTATCAAAACGAAACAAAAAAAAAATAACAAGCATATTCTACACTTTCTTCTACCTATATTCACACAGACATTAACTCTACACCTTCTATTTCTACTACTTAGCGGTAGTGTGTTGAATTACAATGAAACACCCAAACCTAACACTACTACTGACACCACAACCAACAACAAAAAAATGCTGATTTTGGATTTTTCGAATGGTAGAACAACTATGATCACTTTAACCATCATCACACTTAAAAGAAACAATAAATAATAGAAATTTAACTTAAAAGTAAAATATTCAATAAATAATTAGGAATGGATGAAATCAATCTAAATACATATTATAATTATTATATTTTTTTTTAATTTAGAACAAAATAAAAAAACAAACTAGAGACGTGGTCAAAAAATGTTTAAATAAAAAGAAAGAATTAAATTAACATCAAAGAATATAATATATATTATATACTATTTATTAATCAATATATTATGCATTTTTAGAACTATTAAGAAGAAAACAAAAAAAAATCAATGAAGAATAAATGCAATGTTTTGAGCTGCTATAACTGTCTAATAATTTTCTTTTTATTTCGAAGTGAGTAACTAAACCGTGGAAATTAGATTAATTTGTGAGGTTACTGTACAGGTTCAGGTTCAGAACATCAGTCCTGAAGTCGGAGTGCTATGAAATGTCAACTATTTAATTAACTCTAAGATAAGGTAAGTCCTTCTGATAAGGTGTTTAGAACTAAATGTGGTTTAGAAATAAAAGTGACAATAAATCTACACTTATATTGTAAGATGAATCTTGCCATACGGAGTTGGAGTATGGGGGAAGATTACATTCTATTGTGATCAAACACAGTTAATTTTAAAACCGTTCTTAACTGCTGAACTCAGCAGAAGCAATTCGGTGTGCTATTGGGTCCATTGTTAAAAGCGGATGAACTGGGTAAACAAGGGGGGTACTACTCACTTAAGGGGTCGAATTACCAAATCAGTTATCGAGCCATACGTAATTAGTCTTACCAACAGCTTACGAGATTCTGCCATCAGTGATCGAGTGTTTTTTCATACAAAAGGCCTTTTTTGGGTGAATTTTAGGGGAGAAAATGTACCTAAATTGTTTTATTTCTTATTTTTGTGTCCTTTTCAATTTAATGTAGGTCGAGCCTAAATAAAATAAATCCTTGTTAAGAGTTTTTGGTAGGTACTAGTCCAGTGCTCCCACTCAGCATTATTTTACTACGTTTTTATTAGGTCGCTTTGTTGTCTGTTCGGTACAAATTTTGCAATTGATTTTACACTAATCTCCCGATGAGCTAGAGACTGGACATTTTAAGCATAGCTCAGAACTGGATGACAATGCAATATTAGCTCGCTTTCTTGTCTGTCTGTTCGTTAGAGTTCCGTACTGAGCTTCAAAGACATTACACCTGTAGATAAGCCACGTTTTTCTGGTGTTTTTATTTCTGCGACTATACTTAAAATTTTATATTGCATACTTTTAAGCTATAACACATATGTAGTTACCGTAATTAATGGTAATTTTTTGGATTTTGTATTTTAACGAGACGGGATTGAATAAGATGCTAATTATAAAAAAAAATATTTAATATACCACATTTTTAAGAATAAAAATAAATTGTTAATATACATACTACGTTTTTAAACGTAGATGATCAAATTTTCACAAGCTTCCAAACAAGCATTCGAAAAATAGCTTGTCTTGGAGCCCATCTCTACATGTACATACTCGTGTCGTACATATGTAGTACATATATATTTTCATAGTTTCTAGTCGACATACGCGAATTCGAAATACGCGGTGGTATTTCGGAACGTATCCCTCGTGTATGTGGGGGGATTGTCATTTTACTTGTAAGATTTAAATCGACACACTGCTTAGGCGTCTCTAACAGATAACCGATAGTTGGAGGTGTTCATTGAAGTAGATGCGACTTATTCCACGGATTTTAAACACGCCGGGGTATCCGAGAAAATGCTAGAAGATATTACATTCCACTTAATCTAGAGCAGCGCTTTTGAAAGCAGTTTTTCCCATACCCAAATGCTGTTTTGAACTCGGCAGTCGTTTCCCATTTTTCCCTACGGTTACCTTTTGCTTCCTGGTTACTGGCTGAACGTCTGCGTGATGCACAATTTTATCCGATGAATTAGTGTATCGTTTCTCGTTGATCTGATTTCGTTCTAATAATAATCCAACTATGTATTTTTTTGTTTCTTTATAGAGCGCAGCTTTTTCACTATTTGAATCACCTGAATCCATTCTAACGATCAGAAATAAAAACAAATTACATATTTATTTAAGCAGCTATAAAAATGTCTTTATTTATTGAAATGTAAAATCGTAGAAAAAAAAACTTTTTAATGCTAATCAGGGCACAGTGTATATCTAGTGAGATTCAGTCGCAATAATAGCGATAAATTCTTGCTTTAGTGTCATTGATACGCTTCGAATGTAGGTACGAGTATTTGCGTTATAAGTTTAATTTTGTTTTTGCAATGCTTCATCCGTTTGCAGGTCACAAGTGAGCTGGGTCTTTAAAATCGTCAGACTGCTTCCAATAATTTGTTTATGGTATATTTGCCTTGTTGAAAACCTATAATTGCAAAATGATGTTCAATTCAATTTAAACATTCTTGTTTGGTAAAAATACCCTAAGTTATCGAAGAAATCTCTTTCGTCCTCCTGCCATTCGGAAAGAGTACACTCTAGCGTACTGTAACCATTTTCGGTGCAGCTTTTAGTTAGTAAATTTAACATTGGCTCCACCACTTTCTTAAACGGATAGTTAGGCGCAATAGCAAATCGATAGATCCAGGCTGCGTTGTAAAGTGTGCTGTGATTCTTTACGCTGGCTGTTGCAATGATCTTAAAGAGGAATGGAGTTGCGTCTTCTAATTTTTGTGAGCTTAAAAACTACTGTTAGTAAGATTACTACTAAAAGCGTACTAAAGACTTTACTCTTTAGTAAGATTTAAAATTAAAAGTATACATATTCGGAGCTCGTGTACCGAATTACGCTTTTACTTTTTTCACAAACAAAAAAATGGGGGTTTTAAACGTTTTTACAAATAACAGAAACGTTGGAAAACCCACTTAACTTTAACAAAAATTCTGAATTAAACATCGAGAGCATAAACAAATAGTATAATAATTGTAGTGATGCTATACAAATTCCAAAATACGTAACTGGGCCATATTTTGTGGTATTATTTTTATTCAAATAACTCACCTTCTTTCGAAATTTGTTCTTAAACGATTGTTCGAGTGACGAGTCTTCTAAAAATATATTGTATGCTGTTTCCTTCGGCTTACACCGAAAGAGGAATGGTTCATAGCATTCGGCCACCAATGACTGGTTCGGTTTTGTCTTAAACAAAACGATTTAAATATAATATAATTCTGTTTATTTATATTTATGTACCTTACATTCATGATTTCCATGGCTTTAGCGTAAAATGAAAAGTAAGTGCCGGAGAACAGAAAGAATATGCATCCAGGTATGGTTAAAGCACAAAACTTTAATGGCACTCCGACGAAGATGAATAGAATTGCCCATGTAATTATTATAAATTGTAGAGTAATCTAGAAAAATCTTCATATTGCTTTAAAGTTTTTAATGTGCTCTGAGTTGCACCCACCTCTCGAAAGCAGAAAGAGTAAAAGGATTTTTTAGTAAAGGACATAATGTAATCTCTAACAAGTTCTTGGCATTTAAGCTCGTCAACGTCTCGGTAATTTCTTATAACTATAAATGGTTGCATTATTAGAAAAATTGATTTCAATCGTTAAAAGTTAAAACTTATATGGAATGTTGGCGATTTCGTTTTTTGTGTGGGGGAATAAAATAGTAAACAATTTGCTGCTGACAGGGAATTTCACTTGAAGCTGTGTGCGTTCAATGAGTAAAATGTTTTTGTTCTCTACATCGTGCTATCGAAATAATCCTACGACAGTTGTTATATATAAAAAGAAGTATGTAATTTATATTAAAAAATCAATCACCATCGATTGGCTCAAGCGACAGTTTCATTTATTATTGGTGGTGGTGGTAGTGGTATTTAATCTCTGGCCATTTCATTCAACGCACAAACGTTTCTGTTGAAAACTTTTCAAAATTTCATGAACTTATGACAAAATCGTGACACAGACGGTGGCTACACGGTCAATGGCATAACACGACGTTTCCACGAGACTTTATTCATGTCAGACAGATCTGGCAAACGCAAAAACAAGATGGCGGAAACGAACATCAAATTTGGTGTGGTTGGCATTTCATGTCTTGCCTTTTCATATCACTTCTCTTGAAAACCTCAACGAAATTGAAAAATGTCCACCAAAGTGACAGCTCATGTCCAGACATAGATGTCGGGCCAAAAATCCAGACATAGATGGCGGGGTAGAAAATCTATCTGGCTGATTGCGGTCCCAACTAGACATTTTTCTAGCCAGATATGAGCGCAGACATGAATAATGTCTCGTGGAGACCTCATGTAGGTAATAGGCATGAAAAGTTCGCCGTGGCTACACACAAAATGTGTTGGGGGAAGTGCTTTGAAAACAGAACACACAACCTCCGTGCTTCGTCCTGCACAGAGAATTATTTTTTTGAGTTTTACGTGATGTGAACCTTCCAAAGATCAAAAAAAAAATTAAAAAATGTATGAGAAATGAAACGCTTTAAGAAAAGAACATGCATCTTCCACCGATAAGTCTGCTTTTACACTTTAGACTTTTGAGGCTGGACTTTTTTCGAATTTCTCTTTGTTATTTTCTTTCGTGTGTCTCGCGCTTTTACACTTCAGACTTAACTCCTTTGACTTAAATTTGGCATTCCTCTTATATTACAAGCAACCGAACACAAAAAACCCGACTCCTGTGCTCTAAAGCAACGACAACATATGAAGCACAGAATGATATAGTGAAGAGCAGAAAAGAAAAATGTCAATAAGAGTCGCCGAAAACTTTACCCTCGACTCACAGGGCAAAATATTTTCCTTCTCATCTTTTCAATCTTTCTTATTCTTTTGCACTTATGTGAGTCTAGACTCACAAGTCTGAGTGTAAAAGCAGACGATTTATTACACCGCGCCTCCACGAGACGTATTTATGACAAAACTACATCTTGACTAGAAACAGTTTTTTTTTTTATTTTTCTTCGCTGGGTTGATCATGTCAAGACATTTCATTCTACAAGATGTCGGTCGTCGAGAAAGAAACAACGGGCAATTCTCGCTCTAAAAGCAATGAAATACTCTAGAAAAATACCGTAGAATGAAAATCTACCTACCCAACCAGCATGTTCACTCTATGGAAATACATACCAAAGAATGAAAATCTACCTACAAAACCAACTCAGCGCGACATGTTCACTGTACCGAAATACCAACCGAATGAAAATCTGCCTGCCAAACGGCCAAATGTCAGAGAAAAATCTGGATTTCAGTTTGCCGAGAAGACAAAACTAAAATGCTGACATCGCGGACATGTTTTTAGTTTGGACATCAAATTAGGAGTCTCCACGAGACATTTCCATGTCAAGTCGAAGAACATGTCTTGGGAAATGTCTCGTGGAGACGGGGTATTATTGAAAGTGGATTTTCGGTGTGCTTTTGGTGCAATCAACCCTTCTTGTTTTAACTCACATAAAATGTACCTGTCTCACTGAAAAGAATCGGTATGGAAATGATCCCATAATGTCTTGCCACTTACATTCTCCACTAGCAATGAATAATATCCCGTTAAGACATTAAACTTTTCAATTATCAATAGGCGTTTTTTTTTTTCAAAACTATATAGGCTTAGAATTTTTTTTCCATGTTAATTACACTAACAACTAAGCCTATATAGGCTTACGAAACCTGGATAATTATCCAGTCTTAGGTGCTTAGCCTGGATAGAAATATGTGCTACCAAACTGTTTTTCGTCGAAAGTTATCGAAATTTCTATCGAACTGTCAAATATTACATGAAAGTGAGCAAGAAATATGAAGGCCGGTAGCTATCAACCGAACTCTGCTGTCATTTCAAATTCATTTTATTTCTGTTCATTTTAAAATGGATAGAAAAGAATTTATCTGAAAAGGAAAAGAAAATTATAATGAATTAAGTGAACATGTTCCTTATTTCACTATTTAATTGAACTAGATTTGACGAAATAAAATTCTATCCACCAACTTATTATTGAGCGCTTGATAACTACCGGCCTTACTTTCAATGAATTGTGAAACTGTAAAACGTCAATTAGCATAGTCCTGTTCATTGTTCAGCATTTTTTTTCTCATTTTCCGCTAAGCCTATATAGATTTAAAAAAAAAACATGCCTAATAGTTAAAAAATTGCCACTCGTCGCTATATGAATTCGATAGAGACCGATAGCACAGTTGTTGCTACATTACAAAAATCGATTCTGACAGTCGTTGACATCAATTTCATTCGGAACGAAATGGAAATGTCATTTTTGTAGTACTAGCGTAGCGGCTCAATAAATTCGTCTGTAGTGTAGCACTTTTTTCAAAAAAAAAAATTGTACAGATATTTGCAATGCGAATCGGCTTTTACAAATTTCTCTTTGAATTTTAAATGAAACTACATCTATTTTTGCATCTAAAATCGATATATTACGGTTTGTTTTTATTGCGTTCAGTTGGTAACTGATTGCGTAAAGCTTTTGTATTCCAATTGAGTGGTTTTTGTGTGCATATTTTTTCTGTTGTTAAACAAAAATGGCAGAGGTTGAGCAAGCCATTGAAAAGAAAAACAATCATTTTATTTGTGGAGTAATCGAAGGTAATTGTGTACGTTCTGTTAATAAAACATGCTAACTTTCGTATTTTCAGGCTTCTATGGGCGACCATGGACAACTGAGCAAAGGAAGGATCTTTTTCGAAAGTAGGTTTTCGTTGGTTTTTACATACATATACATAGACAACAGACAAAAAGTTGCGCAGTTCTATTAGCAATTCGGTGCCAATATATCTCTTTTTTTTTGCAGGCTAAAAAAATGGGGTATGGACTCTTATGTTTACGCTCCCAAGGATGACTATAAGCATCGAGCTTTCTGGAGGGAATTATACACTGTGGAAGAGGCAGATCACCTTACAAGTAAAGTTCTTGATGTACATAAATATAAACAATTTACTTTACGGCATTCTTACTTATTGCAGGCCTTATTGCCGCTGCCAAGGAACAGGGTATTGTTTTTTATTACGCACTCTCCCCTGGTTTAGATATGACCTACAGCAATCAAAAGGAAGTGCTTACCCTGAAACGTAAACTTGAACAGGTTTCGCAATTTGGTTGTGAGGCATTTGCCCTCCTTTTTGATGACATCGAGTCAGAGCTATCAAAGGCTGATAAGGAAATGTTCCAAACATTTGGTAATGCTCAGGTTAGATTTGGGTACTTAACAGAGATTGTATAACTTTCAACGCTCGCTTCATGTATCGTCATCATTTCAGGTTTCAGTTACAAATGAAATCTTCTCTCATCTCAATAATCCGAAGTTTCTATTCTGTCCAACGCAATACTGCAGCTCTCGAGCCGTACCGACAGTTGCTGATTCCGAGTATTTGAATACACTAGGGTCTAAACTAAACATGGACATCGACATCATGTGGACTGGCTCGAAGGTTATTTCCAAATGTATTACTCTGGAATCGATCCAGGAGATAACGGAAATTCTCCGTCGACCTCCTGTTATTTGGGATAACTTGCATGCAAATGACTACGATCAGAAACGTGTGTTTTTGGGGCCCTATTCGGGTCGTTCACCTGAATTGATTCCATACCTGCGGGGTGTAATGACGAATCCGAACTGCGAATTTCATGCGAACACCATAGCCATACACACTCTGGCCTATTGGTCAAAATGTAGTCTAGACAATAAGGTTAATAGTACGTAGTCGGCAGTATAAATATTATTTCAGATTGTATTTAGAGATTTATTCAAGGTTCATTCTCTGCTGATATAAAATTGGAAACTGAGAACGATGATGGAACAAGCAATGAAGGGGTTCCTAGTTGTTTATCGAAGAACATTTACCATCCAAGGGTTGCGTTGAAGTGAGTATATATTTGTACATATATGTAAATCTATGTCCTGTAATTTCATTGATTTTTTTTTAATTTTGTAAGGAATGCTATTTTGGAGTGGTTACCGGAGTTTTCGATTAAAAAGGATGCCTGGGGCCCAATAACTAAACCACAACCGCAAGTTACTAGTGAGTAGTTTATTTAATGCTATTATTTTCCTCTTTCTCATTCTTTCATTAATATCTCTTGGTGGATACGGATACCGAACATTTGAGTATAAAAATAGCTTGTTAACAGCAAAAAATAAATAAGCGCCATCTTGTTTATAAGTTTATACTCGCTGGTCTTGTTCATATCTCAGAAGCTTACCATTCAGTGATTGTGGGATCAATTGCCACCTAATAATCATTTACCTAGATATGTAACTCAACATTTTAAAATGTGGGCGATTGACCCCAATCGCTTTGATGCTAGTGGCATTAAGATGGATAAATATCAGACAGCGTTTATGGTTCAATGTATTGGTCTTTGTCTTCAAATTAAAAAATCGGATGCTACCGCGATATCTAACGGAAAACATTCGATTTGTTGAAGACGTACAGCCATACAATCCGAGAAATAACCGCGACTTCAGACTGGAGCGACATCGTACAGTGGGAGGCCAAAACACAGTAATGTACAAGGGGCTATCTATGTTCAATAGTTTGCCGGCAGAATTAAAACATAGTCAAAATATTTATGAATTTAAACGATTATTATTAGAGTATGTAAGAAATAACGACATGTGATAGTTATACATATTTAAATTTTTTTGATATTTTAACGTTTTCTTTGTTAACCTGTATTGAGTTTTTTTAATGGCTGCTCATGCCAAATAAATAAAGAGTGAATACGCAAGGGCGTAGAACTTGGACTGCGCCCCAACAGAGCATAATCCGCTGGTAGTAAATCTGAATGCCAGGGATATGTAATATCCGGAAAAAAATTCCGAGATAGTTGTTGTAACTCTATATATATATATATATATAACAGAGTGGTAGAAGCATCTTCAAAGCCTGACTACGAAAGCTAGCCAGCTGACTTAAACGCTGATTGGAAAGAGTGTAGCATAGCTAAAAATATGGAATTCCATTTTCTATTATTTCTTATATTTTTCTCGAATACCTGTATTATTTACATTCCAGTTTTTACAATATCATACCGAATATGTAACTGCTTCATTTATTTTTTGTAGTGGTTATGCCTATCATCCCTATAATACCGTCTATCAACACTTGTATGAGCTTGACGACAACAACAACTACATCGACAAACTCGAAGACATCAACAGTTCCTGAAGTGAACACAACTCAATTAAAAGCATTGGCTGAAGTGTGCAGCACAGTAAATTCGTCAAATGTTAATCCAATATCGAATGCTGTAATGAATTCGTTAGTTTCAGCCACAAAAGTAGTCACTAACGATAATATTCTGAACCCGATAACAAAAAGTGTTGCTACTACAATAGAGATGCCAAAAAAAATACCCATATCCAGTGTGCCCGTGCCGATAATGCATGTGAAGAACGTAGAACCAAAGGCTCCCATTGAAGATGTAGAAATCGCTAACAACTCATCGACCGAAGTATGCGATGAAAACGAAATTAAAACTACAAAAGCAAATGAACCGGAGCCAGTAGATTATCCAATTGAAGATGATTGCATAACGACTGAAGTGGGCACCACCAACGCGGAGGAAGTAGCTACAGCGCCGATTGAGAACGTAAATGATATTGCAGAGAAGACGGATGGTACGGACGCAGTTCAAATGGATGAAAATAATTTATCACCTTTTAGTGGCAACGAGCCAATGGAGTGCAGTAGTAGCTTGGCATCACAAACCTCTCCGAAGGAAGTGGGCAAGATCGGTTCAGATGATGTCATTATGTCTGAAACTGTGAATGAATTTAATGTAAATACGATTGAAAATAGCACAGTAAATATTTTTTGATGCAATTATTTTTTAAAGACGTGTTCAGTGAACAGCATGCAAGTGGAAAGTTCTGAGCCATCACCGATATCAAATACAGAAATGGCCGATGACGAGGATAAGTATGACAGTTGAATATTTTTCAATGTACCTCTTATTTGATTCTGTTACTTTTTTTTAGACTAAATGAGCAAGTGATAACCGTAGAAGACTTGTATTTACTTTGTGATTTGTTTTACTTACCATTTGAGCATGGTAGTAGAGGCTTTAAATTGCTAAACGAATTTAATTGGCTTAAAGCTAATGCTAGTGTATTATTGGCTGGGAGGAAGAAAGATGACGACCAGAAACCAGAGGTGATTGTCCAATATTTTTCAGAATGAAGAAATGCATTTTTTCCCTTTATTAAAAGAACATGGTGGGACATGTATGTATATAATGAATTTCCAAGTGAATTGATTAATGTCTGTAAGTGGTATCCTAGCCAGGTGTTCTTTCTGTTCTTTAGGTGGCGCTACAGTTCGGGGTGAGCCAGGGCATACTTCTCACAAACATTTGTGTGTGCGTGTTATATTTTTGCACAAATGGAAGGGACCTACAGTTTTTTGCCGACTCCGAACGGCGAGTTCAGAAGCTACTCGTGACAAATGGTACTCTTTGAATGCTGGTCAGACATTCGAAAGAAGTGGCACCATGAAAAAACGTTTAGGTGTTTTAGTGGGATTGGACCCGGGCAGCATTGCATAGTAGTCCAACGCACTTGCCACTACACCACGGTGCTAACATAGTCAGGTCGTCAGACTTTAATAGAACCTGATGCCTTCCAATTATTCCTTCCGGGGCCGCCTTAAACCTTTTCGTCACTGGGCACTTTATGATACTGGAGCCCATATGTATTTATTATTTTCTTACACTGAAAACAGTCGCGAACATAGAACAAAATAGGTGAATAACGATTTTATTTACAGTTCCGTACGAAAAGAAAGTGCGCGTGAAAAGGGTTCCCAGCCGAACAAATACATACACTTTTCGTAGGGAATGTCCCGATTATCGAATCGGTTTACTTGGGTGGGTCGCGTTCACTTTTACATAAAACTACAACTACAAATATCTATCTATCTATCTATCTATCTATATAATTAAATCGCTAGCGTAAGATCTTCTGATTCCTCCTGAGAGTTTATTTCTGCACCGATTTCAATGATCGAAAGCTTATTAACTGAACTTTGTTCAGTATAAACAATTTTGAAAAACTGCATGAGTGAAGTTATTACGAAGAAATATCACCTACATACATATACCTACATCCGGGTGTAGGGTTTATACATGCGAAATTCTTCGCACTGGTACACTAATTATTATTAACTAACAATAAAATAATTTATAATTACAATATTAAATTAACGAGCAGTTTAGCTCAGTACTATTTTCTTGCCTATTTTTTTCTGACAGCAATTTTATTTTTATTTATTTTATTACAAAAATGGATTCAACATTTCTAGGTAGCTGAGTGGAAGGATCGTGCTGAAAAATTCTCTGTTCTATGCCAGACAGTGCAAATACTTTCCAACAAGATATCCCTTTGTGCAAATAAAGAGATTTGCTACGATCTTTTTTCCTACGTCTGGGATATTGCGGGAACACTAATGCTTTTAAATGCATTTGTCAAATGGTTATCGCTTGGCCAATTTCCAAGCAACGTGTATTCTTACACACAAGGGAGTTATACATGTAAGTAAAGTAAAAAAAAATTGCTTCTGAAATTTACATCTTCGTTTTGCTATCTAGGGTTCAGCAAAGGATGGAAGGAAAATTTCATGTCTGGTGACCAAGAACCCTGGGTGTTTCGCGGAGGCTTGACTGCAGATTTACAGGTACAATAAACTCTTATTAGTGTTTTTTAAGTTTTCTAACAATTGAATTTTGCAGAGACTGATTCCAGTGGACTCAGGCAATGATCTATTTATTTACAAGCTTCCTGATGCCCCGACATCATCATACTACACAATCCGACCATACACTCCAATGGACGAAGAAGTTGTTAACGGAGTTTGTCAAGTTGTTTTCAAACAATGTGGTCAAATACTGACTGGTAAACCTGATTATCAATTCAAAGTTTGCATTAACAAAAACAATATATTATTTATGTTTTAAGGAAATTTAGGCGGAAGCATATCAGATAACACTGTGGGTCCATTTATCACCCTTAACCCAGAGTTTTGCATGGTTGCTCAAAATTCATTTAACGCAATTATAGGCTATGGATGTGCCGCCCCTGATATAAAGACATTCATACGAAAAACTGAAATGTGTTGGATACCCAGCATGTGCGAGAAATACCCGCAGACCATTTTAGAATCCACGGAAAATGTTGACGAATTTACAAAGAGTATCATCAACGGCTTCTATAATTTTAATTATGAGTGTCCACCAGAAATAGTAATAAGCCACCCATCTGTAATGACAGTTGGAATCCTAAATGAAGACCTCGCTATTGACGGTATAGCCAAGCGTTTAGTTACCGCACTGCTAGCGGCACTCAGATCAAATGGCTCATTTGGGGTACATGTTCGACTTAGCGACAAAGACGCCATTCAGATACAGTTTTATACGAAATTAGGTTTCACCGAAATTTACCGTGATGTAGTTAAGTGTCAAGTATATTTCGGTAGGCATTTCTAGCAGAGAAGATCGAGCTTTTAGTTATAGTAAAAAAATATATATGATTTAAGAGAGCTAAAGATTGCGTTTTATCACAACACTTGCTTCTTAGTTTATTCCCTATAACCCCATAATAATACATATTTCTGCAACAATAATAAAATAAAACTCGCAGTGAGTGCCAGCAGCAGGTGCTTAGCCACAAAAGTTCTTAAAATCAACAAAACTCGATTAACACATACACATTTAAGGAATTTCTATAAGAGACGGGATTAAAGTTTAGTATTTTGTGCAACAACTTGAACGATGTTTGTACTCTTAAGATAAGCACAATTAAAGCAATTACATATGCAGCGAACGCTTACAAATTAGAACCACTTGTTCCTCTGGTAATTCTAATTTCGGAAATATTCTAATTTCTGCACAACATCCAAAATTTATGATTTTCATCCAAAACTGTTTTGTTAGTTAAGAATTAATCTGTTTGGCTATAATCAGTAATGTTTGTTTCTTTTTGTTCGATTTAATTGAATTGGATACTACGATATCGCTACGGGAGGGCCAGATCATTTTGGTCCTGGAAAACAACACTCCACCGTTTTACTAAATTATTGACATTTTCAATGAGAAATAACTGGTGCGACTACGACAACTTTTTCTATATACAGATGGAATTGTTTGGATCAAATTTAGCTAAAAGATTTTGATATATTTGAAGAACTTCATTGCAGTCCTGATTTTTTTTGCACCAATTGTGCTAGTGGCGAAACATCGTCGCTGTGGCATTGGTCGAATAACCAAATACATCATAATTAGGCGTTTCCCCTTTTTATGTTTACCTTTTGTATAAAACTAAGAAAAAAAAATTTAATGCATTAAAAACTCGTAATTTAATTTCTGGAAGATACGAATTTCCGAGAGTTCTAATTTGTGAGCGTCCGCGGTATGTATGTATGTATAATGCTGTCTTCTATTACAAAGTTTCTTAAACAATGCACGCGTCACATGTATAAAACATATTTCTAAACATATCTCTGGCTCGCTTAAAAAAAAATCCATTTCAAGATGAATATTGATTTGTATCATATCTCAATACCTATAACATCATCCTTTTCCTCTCGAGGATGTAAGACAAGATGTACTAAACAGCCAACAATGATCGTCAGGCGAGTAGTTTTTCTTGATTTTTATGTATTTTTTTCTAGTATTACCGTGAATATCGTTCCTTATGTTGTCTTATTCTTTCCCTATCGTTAAGTAAAAAAATAAAAAAAAAACTAATATCTTTGTTTTAATTAATATCGCCTTCATTTACTTACGACATTTCTTAAAATTGAATTTATAATTTTATATGTGACGTAGTAGGTATGAATTTACATAATAAATAACAAAAATCCTTTCGAACCAGCTTATTTTATTTCATTTGTTTTTGATAGGTTTTCGTAGAACCACACAGTATTGACGCCATCTTCGATAACTCTGACTGGTTTAGAGTTCGGCAAGGGAAATCTGCAAGCGATTATTTTGCAACCCGATCGACTTTCTGCTAATAATTTATGTTCTAAGTCTTGCATCTGTAAAATAAGAAAAATTAAGAAATTATTGAAATTCATATGGAAATTCCAAAGGAGTAGTGGTCTTTTCTATTTTTTTTTCGCTAACAGCACTTTCGGTGTGAGTACAGTGAAATCTCTCATTAGCGTACACCCCGTTAAGCAGACAACTCGCATAAACGGACACCTTTTTGGAGAACCAATTTCTAATTTCCCATACAAAATGTGTTCTTATAAACGGACAGCTCTCATTGCCGGACGAAAATTTCCGGTCTCTCAGCTGTCCACTTAAGAGAGGTATATATATGAACAAAACAATTTTTAATCAATCAGTATAATCTTTACTCAAATATAAGTTGGAAGGTAGGACAAAGCGCTGCGAAGATACATATATAAGTTTGCCTTTTTCTTTTCGAAGATATTGTTATCGTTTAAAATAACTTTCTCCAGTCCGGACAATTGCGCATAAATTATCAGCCTCGATTGAGCTTAAGCTCCATTGCATTGTTAAAAAAGAACTTAAAGCTTTTACATTTTATGTAAAATGATAAAATGTTTGCTATTATAAATCTACAAAGTAAGAACTACTTGAAGTGAGGATACGTTTTATTTGATACTTTAGTACACAAAATTTTCCGCCGAGTAAATTTTAATTGAAGAAACGCTCGCGAAATAAAAGTGCAGGATTACAGAAAATTTAAATAAATGAAAACACCCCAAACGACAAAGATTCTTACAAAAACAATGGAGCGAAAACTCGACTAATACCAACCATGTAAACAAGCTGGTTTTATAAATGGCTTTAGTGCGAACGACCATCTACAGACAGTAACCTAGTGGCTGGTTGCGTTGATTTTCAAAAAGCCTTCGACATCATGGAAATAAAAAGTATTATGGAATCGTTAATGCAATGATAGACGGAAGATATTTTCGACTTCTACAGCCGGATATGTAATTCTGAACGATAAATTGTATATCGAATAGGCAAGGATATCAGCCGTCATAGAATATGCCTTAGTTGACAAACGGTCCGTTCGCGTACTTTTTGCACTAAATATGGGTTTTCTGTCAAATCTCGAAGAGGGGGTAAAATTCTATCAAAAATCACGAAAAAGTAATCGAACGAATTAAGCACCAAAAAATTAAGAATGTATGTGATTTGACAGTTTTTATAGTTTTATAATTTACCCCAAAGAAATGGACTAAAAATAAAATTCGTAGCATGGGGAAATTTCTTACTCTCTCGTGAGCACTTTCTTCTACGAAGAACTACGAATTTTTTGCGAACGCGAACGGGTTTTCATTATTTTTCGTGGATTTTCGTTGTTTTGGGAGGGTATGCGAACGGACCTAATATTTCGGTCATGAAATAAGAATAACAAGAGACAACCAAACCCGGGAAATCTAACATGATGGAACGATGGAGAGTGATGCTGGAAAACTGCAGGGTGGACCGATTACAAACGAAGCGAAATGGCAGACGTGGCGAGAATAAAAAAAAATGGACAAAGAGACTGATAGAATGGAGACCAAGGGAAGACCACCATCACGTTGAAATGCAGACTTTAAACGAATAGTAGCAAAGAACTGGATCCGCACAGCCCAAGACAGGACAGAGTGGAAACTTTCAGAAGAGGCCTTCGTCCGGCTTTGGACAAGACAGTCTATATGATGATGATGTTATTATCCAAAGAGGTCTCTCTGTCAATAGAACCCTTAAATTTCAAGAATAATTAACTTATGTGATGAATATATGTACCATCTGCTCAACACCGAATATAACGATATAATTATATGATCGAAGGTCAAATTTCCATAGGTCCTTTCTAAAGAAATCAGTCATCCTATGTACTCCACTCTTTAATGCAGAATACTTTGAATACAAAACCAGCCAATGATTTAGTTCAACTCCCTCAGATTTAATTCCGTGTCTTGCGGCAGCTAAAACATAAATTATTCAAATCAATTCAGTAAAGTTTATTTAATGATTTCACCTATTACAATTCTTCCATCACCGGAACCTATATCGAGCAATTTTCCTTGGGAATTTCGAGGTATCAGCGATAGTACGTTGTTGACTTGTTCTGTAGTCGCTGGCACATACGGCAGACAGTACCGACGAAAGGCGGGAGCAACAAATGAGGCACAAACTACTGTTAATCCAACTGCAACTCCCCCTGTCGCAGCAATTAAAAGTTTAGCGGTTGTTGATATAGCTTTTCTGTCCTTTTGGACGGTATTTTCTTTCAAGAAATCCATTCGGGAAGCATGTTATCAAATACGCGAAATGACTGCATTATCAAAAGAATGGAAATCCGTCAAAAACAGCTGATAATAAATTTATATAAGTTTTTTTTTTTCTTTTTAACCGAAATTAAAGGTGACCGCGCAATATGAAATGAAAATTTTAATATTGATAATTTTATTCTGCACAATCATTTTTAATAATGCCGATTATAGAATCCGTCGGATCAAATGCGGCGGGAGTTATCCTCAATTTTTAGTTTTTCGTTTTGTGTGAACGGTTGTCGGTAAAAAAAATTAAGTATTTAAACAAGTATTTGCTTGGGAAACAATATTTATAAAAAAAAATAAATGGGATGCTTCAATCGCTGTTAATTCACTGAAGTGCAATCATGCTTTTTTTTGTTTGGTTTAAGTTCCCTAATTAATTACTATGGACTTATTAAAATGAGACTCGTTTATTTAAATAAAGAAATTAATGTAATGTACACTTTTGCGCTTCTTGGTATTTTGCCATTCGAAAAGTTGAAATTTTGACAGCGAATTGATAACGTGGTCTCGCAATTGATAATGCAGTTTGCGGACCGATAAAACAGTTCATCCGACGGTTTCCATAATGGCTCGAGGATGAAATGCGGATCGGATGTACTCCCGGGGAGTACGATCCGCCGGATTCCATAATCGACATGAATATGTTTGGTCAAAATTGAGAAAAAGAAGAGATGTTAATAGCCGCGATTTATTATCACCCATTATCCAGATTGCATCATTCGTATGTGTGCATTACGATAACAATACGAGTTCTTGCTTTTCATTTGGATCTATTTTCATAAGGATGCACTTTCGTGCAGTACCTACAGTTTTCTGCCGTCTCCGAACGGCAAGTTGGGAAGCTTTACATGACAGATTATACTCTTGAATGTTTGTCAGGCATTCAGAAGAGGTGGGCACTGTGAAAAGCTTTTTAGGTGTTTGCGGCGGGATTCGAACCCAAGACCGCTGGCTCAGTAGTCCGATGCACTAATCACTTGCGCTCAGGGTTGCTAAATGATACACTTTTTGGTTTTTTATACATTTTACCGTAAAAAAGGGTATAAAAGTGTATTAAAATGTATAAAAGTGTATTTAAGTGTATAAAAGAGTATTCAAGTGTATAAAAGTGTCTTAAAGTGTACAAAAGAGTATAAAAGTGTATAAAAGTGTAAAAAAGTATCTAAAAGTGCATACAATTATGTATGACTTTTATACATGTTTTTCAGTTTTATACCTATTACATGCTTTTATACACTTTTATAAACCAGCAATATTTTTCAGATGTATAATACATACTTTTATACACGTAAAAAAGTGTGTATAATACAATACGTCAACTATTATACGTCTGCCACCCTGTTGCGCTACAGTGACTGTGCTAAAAGTTGTGTAATTAAACACCAACATCGCGCTAAATGCGTGTCTGTGCTAAAGGTTGTGTAATAAAACGGCAACTTCGCGCTAAATGTCTGTGCCTGTTCTAAAAAGTTGTTAAATATAATAATGCAGTTTTTTTTTATCATGCCTACATAACAAAACACGGCGAATATCGTGTTCTTTTTTGTTTTCAGCCGCCGCAGATTTACTCGTTTTTTTCGTACAAAACTATGACCCAGCCTTATTTGTAGGATCCTGTAAAAGTAGGTTTTGAAACCGAGCTAAGACAATGCTTTGTTAATTTTATCATCAAATTGTTTTCTATAAAATCAAATTTTAATAAAATAAATTTTTTTTTTGTTATAGTGAATGAAACTTACAAATGGATTTTTGAACACAGTTTGTTTTCGCCCTCTTCTACCGTACTGTACAAATGAAAATAAAATGTCTTCTTTAACGAAGCCTGGCAACGTCAGTTTACTGAAAAATGGCGAATGTGCGTGACAGCGACACATCATTGTGGCTGCATAATAAACTCGGTACATCAAACGATTCGTGGATAAGTGGTTCAATTTGTTCGCAATTAAACAAAGAAGTTCTAAGGAACATTAAAGAATGTTTTCCCGACCTGCAAACACAAGTTAAACTTAAACTATTGCTAAGTTTTTTTCACATACCGCGCCGTCTAGTCGAAGAGGTAACACCATTGGTGAAAAATGTTAACTTTCGTTAAGTTTTCGTCTTCCCCCTTCAAAAAAAAAAATAATAAAATAAAATAGTAAACGAAGCACTTGTCATAAATTTGTGCTATGTTGGTGGAAAAAAAGTTTATTTGAGATATTAAACTTTTTTGTTTAGCTTCCAATATTTTAAAAGGATTTTTTTCCACTTCATCCTGAAATGCGATGCTCTAATTTTCAGCTCCAGCGCTAGAGTTTAATTGCAATTCAAGTGGCTTCCAGCGATGAGATAATCACAATGGGTTACACTTTTGGCGCGTTAATTATGTACGTGCCCGTCTGTTTTGCTATACGTAATTTACATCAATTCTTTCCAAACGAGCTATTGAAGTGTGCATAATATACAAAAATACATAGTATTAAAGAATGCAATTTCAAGTTATGATTTTATTGTCCAGTGCATAAATGGAAAAATATTTTTTTTTGCTGTACTGCCTTCATCCCTGGAATTTTTTTTCATTTTTATTAAAAAGCAATTTGATTCCGTACACTGTTACATTCACACTTTGTAGAACATGAAACACTACAAACAGAAGTGGCAAATGTCACTAATACGAATTGAAATGGCGATTAATCGCTCATGCACAATTCAGTGAATTTATTCACCAATATTGTTGACTCTACGTGTCAAAGGATTTCCATTTGAATTCCAAGGTTATTTCTTTTTTCAATTGTGAAAAAAAGACATTTATTATTTCGGATGATATCAGACTAATATTTCAGACGCAACAGAAAGTTTATTTTCTAAAGGGAAAGCGGCACAAACATGAGTTACGCAAAAGAGTTCGACAAGGCTGCATACTGCGTATCACCAATGTGTTTGCCTATGAAAAGAATTATGTCCTATGACTGCAATTGATAAATGTAATTGTTTGCTAATATACTACTTTTAGTTAAGGTTAAGGGTCAAAAATAGTCGTTGATCAGCATGCGGCAGTAGTTAAGGAAGGAAGCACAAAGTCCACAATTTCCAATAACTATCTTATTAAATGAAGAGTTCTTAGTGTTTGGAATGTCAACCAATATTTGTCCCTGCTCAGAATTTAAAGTTCTCTAGGTCATGCATCTAACTTAGATGCAAATCCAATATAATGTTTGTATATAACCCTCTTATAGTGTATGCAAGTCTGAGTTTTTATGTTGAGCACTTCAGTTCTTTACGTCCGTTGTGTTTGAAACTAGTGTATGTTTCTTTTCTGTTTGAAAAATTATTTTTTTTACTGTCATGATTATTTATCAAAACAAAGTTCGTTGAAAACTACATTTAGCGTGCCCGTGAATCAGGTGTTAATGGATATGGTTATCGAAAGACGCTGTCGTTACCAAAGAAAAGAATAATATTTGAGAATGAGCCACACAAAGTGAAAGAAACGTTTTCGAAAAACTATTATTTAACTTTTTTTCATTTACAGTGGAAATCCGAATTAGAAGAAGTTATAGAAGTAGCTGGCTTAGATTCCGAACTATGGGTTTCAATGCTTGCGGAAACAATGAAAACCTTCCCGGCGACAAGTTCGCTAAACACAGAAATTTCCGATTACGAAGAGACAAGACCAATATTTACAGATATGGTAAACGACCTCCGTAAGATGGTTAGCAAACACAGTGACTTGGGCATGCTGCCTCTCGAATGTCAGTATCTCAATAAAAACGCATTAGTTTCAGTGGTTAGTTAAGTATTCAAATTTTTTTTTTTTTAATTTTAATTAAATGTAATTCCTTTATTGTAGGTTGGTCAGCAATCAAACCCCGTGAAACACTTTACTCTGAAGCGAAAACCAAAGAGTGCAAATCTGCGTTCAGAGCTGCTGCACAAGTCTGCCGACGCTCAATCAAGTTTAAAAAAGGCATCTGCCCCAACTATACCGCTGCGATCACGCGGAATGCCTCGTAAAATGACTGACACTACACCACTGAAGGGAATACCTTCTCGAGTGCCTACGTCCGGTTTCCGGTCACCAAATGTTCAGCCGAATCAGTCTCGGCCAAACATGAGTCGAACACCTGCCGGTCGTAAAGATGGAGGAATAAAACTCATTGAATTTACTGAACAGCCTTTAGGTTATGCCGCAGCTAAGAAACGAAAACGTCAACAGGAACTTGAGGAGCAGCAAAAGAAGGCATTGGAACAAAAGCAAGCAAATAGCATAACTACTAATACCACATCGTCGTCTGCATCAACCACGTCAGCGAACGCGACAACCATCACTACCGCCGCATTGGTTGCAGACGCAACAAGTACAGAAACAGCGACAGCAACTATTTCTTCCATTGAGACCATAACAAGTGCAGTAACACCAGACTATGCACCCACCCTCACATACACCCAACCACCGACTCCAGCCGTGGAGACTATGTGCGACGAAAAGCTGATAACCGCCAAACAAATTGCGAACGCTGTCAACGCCCCATCAAGTTCTTTACCTTCTAGTGTTCAATCAAACAGCAACAAGATATTTGTCAAAGAGGAGATTCATATAAAAACCGAAGATGCTATATCACGCCCGATTAAAATTGAGCCAGAATCGCTACAGCAAATACACGCGCAACAACCGAAGCAAACGATTATAACCACTTCCAGCAATGTAGGTCAGTCACCGCTAACGCAAACAATTAAAACAGAGAAACTAGACATTAAGCCGATTGTAAAAACAACAGCTCCACCTTTGGTGCAGCGTTCGAATCCGTTGGCGAACCTTCCAAATAACATTTCAGTCAAAATCACTTCCACAAAGTCTACAAAGGCTATCCAGCAACAGCAAAAATCGATTCTCATTAACAGTTCAACGCCAGTTATTCTATCACCAGCACCGCAGAATGTAAGTTAAATTTTTGCTTTAAATGTACCACCCAGTGTTTATCTAAATGTTCTATTCGTTTCAGAAACAAACGAGTTTATCAAACACAAGCCAGCAAACGCAAACCCAAACGCTTAAGTCGCTACCGTTGAGTCAACTAAAATCAGCAGCGAACAATGGTCCTGTGATTATATCTCAAACGATAATTCAACCGGCGAAGCGTGGTAACCATAGCACTCAGAACGTAATTGTCTCTTCAGCTCCATCGATCACATCAAATGCGTCTTCGATAATTCAGACATCGGCTGCTGGAAGTGGCACTATAAGCAACAATCCTCAGCAGCAGCAACCCACGCAATATATAATAACATCTTCACCTCAGACCACAATGCCTTCATTGGCATCATTCGCGCAGGCGCGGCCGTCTCAGCAGACAATTTACCAAACAACCTCAGCGGGTTCTGTGAGCGGGTCCACCCAAACACCAACGAAGTTTCTGCTTAAGACTGCACCCTCGTTACCGGTGATGATGTCTTCCCGCCAAAACCAAACCAACATGCAGTCGAACCCGCCTCCACTGATATCTACCCAACAGCCGACGATTTTAAACATTCAAAATGTCAATTTACCTAATAGACCCGTTACCATTCAGCCGGCCTCTCAGGCTGCCCAGCAGCAACACCTTTTGCAACAGCAGCATCAGCAGCAACAACAGATCCAGCAGCAGCATATTCAAACTCACACAGTCGTATCGAACACGAATGCTACACAACAACCTAAGCTGACTCAAGTGGTCATGCAATCTCCTAGCAACTCCAACGTCAAAGGCAAAACAATTATACTCACACAAAAAGGGGTAATTCTGCGTAATATTGGCGGTGATATGTATCAACAGATTCCAATAAGCAATATGTCGGGACTGCAGAATTTGAGTGGCGCTACTATAATGACCACTGGTCCACCTGGCTTGGTGAAAACTTCCCAAAACGCACAAACTATTCACGTCCAGCAGCCACTGAAACAGAACACCCAGCAGATACCCGCCTTAATACCGACTAACAATTTGAATCAGAACATTGGTGTTTCATCAATGTCTCCGGTAGTTGTTCAACAACAGCAACAACAAAATGTTCAAACTATCATTGGAAGTGTAAGTGTTAAACAATTTTAATCATCAGTCTTGCTGTATAAATTGTGTTTATTTATAGCCTCCACAGCAAACTATCATCCGTCCTGTTATAGGACAGGGCTCACTTCCGACGTTGCCACAAGGTCTGACACTTATCCAGCGACACGGTCAACCGACGCAACTGGTTCAAATGCAGCCCACACAACAGCTTCAGCCTCAACAACAACAGCAGCAGCAACAACAGTCAACACAGATTCATAGGACGATTTTAACCCAACAGCCTCCAAGCACCACAACTAATCAAATAAGGCCACAACAGATAATCTTACATCATAAGCCACAACAACGAATAATAACCACATCCACTCAACAAGCTTTAGCCCAAAACAATGCAAACAATAGTAACAACAGTAGAGGAACTCAAATCATTGAAGTTCGCCAGCAATCGCATCAGCAACAGCAGCAACAACAGCAGCCACAGAGAAAGGGTTTATCATTATCGGTAAGAGAATTGGAGCTTTATTGGCTTGGTGCTTTTTTATGTATTTAACATTTATTATTTACAGAACGAACACGTTCATAAAGCTCATGAGATGTTCCGAAAAGCAAATCGTGTATCTCGACCAGACAAGGCTCTTATTCTTGGTTTCATGGCAGGTCTGAGAGATAATCCCCGACCTACTCCCGAAAATGTAATCGTTATCAAATTAGGCGAAACTGAGGTGAACTATCAAAAACAATTGTGTTTTCCTTAACAAGCCAACTTTTAAAATTTATAGGAAAAAGTTCAACAAGAAGATGGAACATCGGCATTGTGCCTTGTGGAGTCATTAATTCGCCTGGACTATAACACCGGCGAATGGAAAACATTCCAAAACTATCGGAGACTCGATCAGAATTCTAGTGCTCAGAATACAGATGGTGGAATGCAGTCACAAAATTCTGTAGCGATATAAGCAAAGAGGACAAAAGCCTCCACATTAAGATTTTCTAACTGAAGTATTTTTGTTCTTTTAAATTTAAACTAAACAGAAAAAAAATTGCAAGGCGAAGATCACCATTGATTGACTTTTAATCAAATTGCTTGCTGTTGTTTATAGTTTCTTTTTTATTTTTAAATATCTTTTATTTTTTAAAAATGCGATGAAGGTGAGAGACTTCACAGAGTTTGTTTAAATAGTAAGGAATAATTGTAGCTTTAACTTTTAAAAATAAATTCTATTAAGAATTTTGATTAAAACGTATTGTGTTAAGACATTTGGCAACAAAAAAAAATGTAACGCACACACTTGAACCGATCTTGTGTATGTATGTGCTTGAATTTCTTTTTGTTTATTTTTAGTATCAATTTTTTTTTAGATAATGAAATATAATTAACAAATTTAAACTAGGAAAATAATCTACTGAACTTATATTTTAAAAGTGTACATTTACAAAATATTTTCAAATTGTATTGTATATTTAATAATTAATCAAAACAACATTATATGTATGTATGTATGTATAATTTAAAGTAAAATTATGTAATGGAAGCCCTGAATAAATATGTCAAAACTCTCTTTAATTACAAAATTGCTTGCTGGACGAGGGAAGGAAATATAAAAGAGAATCATTAAAAAAAGGTAATACTACAGCTGTTTATATACATACATACAAATGAAATATGGAAAATATATACACATGCATAGATATGTATATTCAAACAATAAATGTATTTGTAACTGTACAAATAAGATATACATATACATATTATGTATGTACATAATTATATTAGTAATGAATAAATCATAAATAAAATGCTACATTAAATTGATAATAAAACCTTAATATGAAGAAAATATTAAAACCCGAATTAATAAAAATCAAAACATCTAGTTAGTATATTGCTTAAAACGACACATCTTTATTTTTAAGGATTTTCAAATGGTTTCTGTTGAATGCCCGAATTGCGTTAGTGATTTTACTATTGTTCTTTGACTGGGTTTTGAAAATTAACAATCACTCCAATTATGAAAGTCGTATTTATGAGACTTAGGCAAGAAGTCTTGAGCTTTCGGCACGCGAGCGAGCGTCTTATGACAATCCGTGTCAAGGCAAAATCTGCCAACATTAGCCTAATATGCGCTCACGCCCCCACAGAAGAAAAAGACGACGCTACCAAAGATAGTTTCTACGAGCTCCTCGACAAAACCTTCGAGCAATGCCCTAAATATAACGTTAAAATCGTATTGGGCGATAGGAAGAGAGGACATCTTTGGTAGGCACAGCCTGCACGACACCATTTCCGAAAACGGACTAAGGCTGATTGACTTTGCTGCGGGGCGAAGTGTCAGTATAGCAAGCACGCGGTTTCCCCTTCTCAATATCCATAAGTGGACATGGCGGTCTCCGGATCGACTAACCATCAACCAAATCGACCACATTGCGATCGACACCAGACAAGCCTCCAGTATCCTGGATTTCCGAACCTTTCGGTCGGCCAACATTGGCTCGGACCACTGCCTTGTAGCCAAGGTACGAATGCGGATATCCACAACGCCACAACAACGAAATACTGTGAGAAAGTATAATGTCGAAAAGCTACAATCACAAGACCCCGCCAAAGCCTACAGAGAATGCATATCCCGATCTCTCGCTACGAGTCCTACCGCAGCAACAGCTAGTACAGAAGACCAGTGGCAACACTGCCAACAAGCAATCATAAGTGCCGCGAATGATGTGCTGGGTTTCACACGACCACCACCACGAAACCCCTGGTTTGATAAAGAGTGCAGACTAGCTAACGCGGAAAAACAACAAGCGTATAAAGCGGGGCTGCAAAGAAGGACTAGATCTGCTCGCATGCTCTATGAGCAGAAGAGACGGGAAGAACATCGGCTTCTAAGAAGGAAAAAGAAAGAGCACGAGAAGCGTGCATTCGAGGATATTGAAAGATCCTACTCCAGGAACAATGTACGGAAGTTTTACCAGAGGGTAAAAAGAATGTGCCAGCAAAACAAATCCCGTACAGAAACCTGTAGTCGGTGCTGAGAATATGGAAAGACTACTTCTGCAGACTGTATTATAATGGCGATGAAGACCAATACTCCGCTGTTAGGCAGAATGTACCGTTCAATTTAGATGATGATAGCCAAAACCCCCATCCACCTGATCAAAACGAAGTGCGGATAGCAAGCTAAAGTCCAACAAGGCTGCTGGACCTGACGGTCTACTCGCAGAGCTATTTAAAGCAGCTGGAAATGACTGCCAGAAAGTATGCCAGATGAATGGAATCTCAGCATCGTCTGCCCGGTCCACAAGAAAGGAGACCCCCTCAACTGCTCCAATTACAAAGGCATCAGTCTCCTCAACATCGCCTAAAAGTACCTGTCTGCCATATTATGTGAATGCCTGAAGCCTTTCGTCAACAACCTGATTGGCCTCTATCAGTGCGGTTTCAGGCCAGGAAAGTCCACCATAGACCAAATTTTCACACAGGCAGATCCTAGAAAAAACCCAAGAAGTCCAAATCGATAGCCACCACCTGTTCATCGATTTCAAGGCCACCTATGACAGCATATGGAGGGATGAACTTTATAGAGCCACGTCTAGTTTTGACATCCCTGTCAAACTCATCCGCCTGTGCAGGATGACGATGGAGAAAGCTCGCTGCTCCATCAAGGTGGGTAATGACCTCACCGGGACTTTCGATGTCATCACAATAGACTGTTATAAACGTTATAATTAATTCAGTGTTTATTAAATGTAATTAAATGTTATAAAGATATATGTACATGTTACGATTAGCTATTAGGCAAAAGTGATATTCACGGCGCGGCTGCTGGGTATAGACTGACTGCTCTCTGATGGTTGTCAGTATAACATTGCTGTTGTGGTTGTTGGATACTACACTTCTCCCCTTCATAGTTAAAGCTTACGCTGGCGAAGTGTAACAGGTGGTGTAAATCTGACAACGGGCTTACGAATACGCTGGGAGCGTTGTAAACTAACTGGGCTCTTCATAATACTTATAGACGGCGATGATGAAACAGGTTTTTTGCAGTCATCTTGGCTTAATGCAGCTAAACGACGTCCTTCATCAAACTCATTGGGGCCAATCGTCTTTCGCATTTGATTTTGATGTCGTCTTCTTACCCCTTTCGAAGTCTCCACCTCATACATTCTTCTTCCCACTCTGGCAATAGTTTTGGCTGGTATCTATCTGGGACCTCTGGCGAAGTTTCGAATGTATACATCTTCTCCAATAGCAAATTTAGACTCGAATGTGCTTAATTCCGGTATGGCATTACGTGGGGCCAACTGTGCGAGCAGTGTGCGTGGTTGTCTAGCATGAAGCAGCTCAGCGGGTGAATTTCCCGTTGAGTTAGGTAGACTTCTGTAAGAAATTAAAAAAATCAAGTAAGGCTTTTTGAACATTATTACCATTTTGAAGCAGTTTTTTCATTGCGAACTTAAAGGTCCGAACCATCTGCTCGGCTTCCCCATTGGACACCGGATGAAAAGGGGCTGAACGAAGATGTTGAACATTCCTCTGGCTGCAAAATTGGTGGAACTTATCTGAGGAAAACTGTGGGCCATTATCGGATACCAATAGCTCAGGAAATCCTTCAATAGCGAATACACTTTCGAATGCGTTAACAGTTGCCTCTGCTGTTGTACTGGACATCTCGATAACGTAAGGAAAATTAGAGTAGGCATCCACGCAAATGAGGTACATGTGGTCTAGAAAAGGCCCAGCAAAGTCCACATGAACCCTCTCCCAGGCCTTAAAGGGGAAATGGCCAACTGCTAAATTCTTGGCGAGGGCTGCAACTATTCTGCAGGCAAGTTTCGCAGCGCTGCACTAAAACTTCAATTTCCTTGTCAATGTTAGGCCACCAACAATAACGGCGTGCTAGCTGCTTTGTCCTAGCTATTCCCCAATGGCCATCATGAAGCATTTTAAGAACTCTCTTCCTTAGGTTGCATGGAACTATTACGCGTGACATACCTGCTTGCTCCAATAAAACACCATTGTGCTGTGTTATTGCAAAACGTCTGGTAAAAAACGGTTTCACCTCTTCATCATTTTTGCTCAAAGTTTCCGGCCAGCCAATTTCCACGAACTGTGAAACTTTCTTCAGAACAGCGTCCCTAGCAGTATCCTTCGCAATTAAATTAGCATTAATTGGAAACTCCTCCACTTCTCTCTCAGGCTCGACTGTAACCCCCAAACAACGCTCCTCTTCAACATCAAACTTGACATCTGGTCCTGCCGGTAACCTGGAGAGTCCATCAGCATTACCATGCTGCTTCGTTGGTTTGTACTTGATGGTGTAGGTGTATGCCATCAGAATAATCGCCCACCTCTGCAATCGATGCGCAGTCATTGTTGGTAATTGTTTGCTGGGATTAAATATGGAGAGAAGGGGCTTGTGGTCCGTGACTAGCTCAAAAGGGAGCCCAAAAACATATTGGTGGAATTTTTGTACACCAAATATAATGGAAAGAGCCTCCTTTTCTATTTGGCTGTACCGCAACTGCTGTGCATTAAGCGTTTTTGATGCATGTGCAATGGGGCGCTCAGATCCATCAGAATATCGATGCATAAGCACAGCACCGATTCCATGTGATGACGCATCAGTCGCCAAAACGAGGGGTAATTGATCCGTGAAATGGGCTAAGCGTGTGGTTTCTATAATTTGGTTCTTTAATGCGTTAAAAGAATCTTCCTGACGGCCAGTCCATACAAAGCGAGTATTTTGCTTCCTCAATTCATTAAGCGGGGCTGCAATTCGAGAAGAGTTATTTATAAATTTGCCATAGTATGTATGTGACTTTTCCGAGAAATGCCTGTAGCTGCTTGAGATCCTTGGGTGCGTTCATCTTCTTTATTGCTTCTAGTCCGCTGTTCGACGGTCTAATACCGGCAGCATTAATCTTGTGTCCGAGGTATTCAACACTCTTCTGGGCAAATACGCATTTTTTTTCATTACAGTGTAGACCATATGATGATAACCGCAATAAAAATTCTTTGATGGTTGCTATGTGCTCATCGTCATTCCTCCCGGTCACGATGAAATCGTCCAAATACGCAGCACAATGCTCAATACCACTTATTATTTGTTCCATGAGGCGCTGGAATATTCCCGGAGCACTAGCGACTCCAAAAGGCAACCTCTCGTGCTGATACAAGCCAAACGGTGTATTGATGACCAAGAACTGTTTGGCGTCATCGTCCAGCGGTAGTTGAAAGTAGGCGTCGCTCAAATCAATTTTACTAAATCGAACGCCACCTTGTAGCTTGTGGAATATTTCCTCCACTCTTGGAAGTGAGTATCTTTCAATTTCTAGCTGCGGATTTACCGTGACCTTAATGTCTCCACATATGCGTATGTTTCCTGAAGGCTTTCGGACAACAACTATGGGAGCCGCCCATTGGCTTGCCACCACAGGTCGTAGGATTACAGCAGCAACTAATCTGTCTAACTCCTGTTTCACAAGGGCATTCGGATGAGATTTAAAAAACTTTGGGCACGCATTCTCCTTAACATGCAATTTAGCGGAAAAATTACTACAGCAGCCTAGATCAGCATTGAACACCTGAGGAAACTGACTACAAACCTCGTTGATGCGTGTGACTAATTCTTCTTCAGTACTAACTACCTTTGAGAAGAACACACTATCATAGCAACTTACTTGGAAATGCAGGACATCATCCCAGTCCATCCCTAGGATATTTCCTCCTTCGTATGGGTCGGCAACCAGTGCTACTGCTACATATATATGTATCTGCATGTGCACGGCAGTACAAATGCTTGAGCACGTTTCAAAGCAACACAAGAACTGCCTAGGCACCTTACTGGGAATAGCACATACACAGTATTTAATTGAAAATTGCATTGGTATCTTAAAAGAGAAGATCCCTTGCGTCAACCATTTGAGAGCACAGCCAATTCACTTTTGTAACATAGTAAAAGCATCCGTTGCAATTTGTACTTTGACTAGGCACTTGCACACATGGACTTTCAAACGTCTACAGAAGGAAGCAAAATTATAGTGGAACAGAGTCAACACGTTTTTGATTTTAAAATTAAATTTAATAAATTAATTTTTAATTCCTAAGAACAAACATATCGCTTTATTTTAAAAAATAAAAATAAATATACGCCGTCAGCAGTCCTATACAGAACCAAGCCTAGCCTCTCGCAACAATTTGTGTGCGCGTGTTATTTTTTCCACGAATGGAAGGGACCTTCAGTTCTTTGCCGACTCCGAACGGCGAGTTGAAAAACTTCTCATGACAAATGATGCTCTTTGATTGGTTGTCAGACATTCGAAAGAAAAACTTTTTAGGTGTTGGGCCCGAGCTGGGATTGAACCCGAGCAGCATGAGTAGGAGCATTGTACATGTATATAGTTTCATATACAATGGTAGTAGTCCAACGCACCACAGCCACGGCCACCGCTTTATTTTGAGGAGGATTTTTTTCTCTGAATGCAAACTAGGCGAATGTGAATCTCAAAACGGTAATATGATGAAGATGGGAATTCATAACGGGCACATATATTTGTCAGGAAGTCTACTCGTATACTAATACATTTCTAAACTAATAATTTCTGTGCAAATAATTCCTAGGGAAATATTAGTGCCCGAAAATATTTTTATGAAACTCAATTTTATTAGTCCATACTTTATTAGAACTAATAACCTTGAAATTATTTGTATTACACTTATAGTTTAATGAAATAGGGCCCTGAAGTTTGGAGATTGGTCTCTGCGTCTGTAGGGAAATGATTACAACTTCTTAGTCTGTCAACCAGTTCGCTGATAAGTTTCTCGTCTGTAGCTGGCTTTACAGGTGGCGTCCAACGTGGGGCCCAATCCCGTTACCGCTACCCGCGAGTTAATTCCTAAAACCAAAGAACCCTTGAGTTCTTTTCTTATCACCCGACTTCGCAGAGGAGGGGTTATGGTTTTCACAGGCTGGGTTTTCAAATGAAAGGGTTTGACAAGTAGAATACGACAAGCTATGTGACATTTAAATTTCAATATGGCGGACCCACCAGCATGGTGGATAAGCGTTATCTTTATGACCCCCTTAATGTGGGTGTCAAATGAAAGGGTTTGACAAGTAGAACATGACATTACTTACTTACATACACTCTTAACATTTTTTGAAACAACTACAACTAAAAAGATAAATTAAGTTTGAAAAACTAAAACTCGACTACAGGACAAACTAACTAAAAAGTACGAAACAAGATGAAACAAAACGATGATTTTCAGGGTACAGCCGTGGTCGCATGCCGTAGCCGTTATTATAACGACTTTATATAAGTAAGTAGGTGCACCCTAAAAATCATCGTTTTGTCTCATTTCGTTTCGTACTTTTTAGTAAGTTTTAGTTTTTCAAACTTAATTTTTTCCCGTTACAGGTGGCGCCCAACGTGGGGCCTGAAATGTAAAACTTATAATGTCTGTATTTTATATTTTATAGCTTTACCGAATTTTTTTCTGGGAATCTTGTTTTATATGTAGTAAATATTTCCTCTGTCTAAATGATGAAATCTGTTCGGTGTCTGAGAAGCTTTATTGGCAATTTTTTTGTATATTTTACCGTAAGCTTCGGCTACTGGGAAGCTGCAAGTATTGTCCGGTAGAGGGGTATTCAGTATAGATCTATGACTGTTGCATGTACTTGATAGTTCCTTGGTCACCCTGGCTGTCGCGTGAATAGGATGGTGTGGTCGGGATCCTCATCCAGCAGTAGATACATTGTAGTATTCCTGCGTTCGTTGTGGGGATTACTTGTTCGATCGTTACACTCGCACTGATATTCAACAACAATGCTATTGCTCATACGAAACTTGTACGTGGGCGACAGAACAATGCTGGTCTCCTATGATCGATCCTGCGTTATCTATGTCACTTGAATTTGGTTCGCTGTAGACACCATATTTTGAACGAAACTAAGTACATACTATAATGTTTCAATAGAGTTTGAATAAACTAAAACAATGTTCTTGTGTAAATAATGCTACTGATTGCATTCGTTTGCAGTCAGACATTAATAGATTATCGGAATGGTGTAATCATAATGCACTGGAACTTAATATTTCAAAAAAATAAAAAATAAATATACGGCGTCAGCAGTCCTATACAGAACCAAGCCTAACTTCTGGCAACCATTTGTGTGTACGTGTTATTTTTTCCACGAAATGGAAAGATTTTTCCGGCTTATCGAATTGCCATTCCACTTTTTCATAATTATTGTATAAACGATCTTCGACTTCAACGATTGGATGAAGTGAAGGATCTAGGGGTTATGTTTGATAATAAATTAAACTTTATTTTGCATTATGATTATGCCATTGCCAAATCTAACTCTTTGTTGGGCTATTTAAAGCGCAATAGTAAATACTTTCGAGATGTACATAGCCTTAAAGTTATCTACTGCTCGTTAGTCAGACCTTATTTAGAATATTCATCCATTATTTGGAATTCACCATATGCTATTCACGAACTCAGTATAGAAAGAGTTCAAAAAACTTCTCGAGATATGCGGTTCGAAAATTAAGTAAATATGTTTGATGTGCTTCCTAATTATAATAGAAGGTGCCAATCAATTGGTTTGCAAACCTTAAGTTTCAGATATAATGCTCCCCAAAGGTCTCTGCGGGTTGAAAGCTTGTTTTTTCCAGATAGGCATAGAACCAATTATGGTTCTAATGAGCCTATTACAAGGTGTATAAGCACTTCCAATGAACTGTGCAGTGAAATTGATTGTTTTCGGATTAACTTAATATTTTTTATTTGAAGTAGTCAATAAGATTGAAAATCGGTAGATGATCCTTAGTCGCGCAACAAACAACAGTTGTGTACTGAGAGTATACAATAGAGCAATTTAATACTATTCAGCTACTAAATATATTAGTTTTCAACGAATTCTTCACAACCTTTAACAAAACATTTTTTATTTATTAATATATTTACAATTTCTACTACAGGTACAATGCCTTATGCCTTTTACTTAGCACTTAGAAATTACTTATAAATAACTTATTTAATAACAATGCAATAAAATGTTGAATTTAAAATCATGCTCTGAGTATTTCCGGTTTTGTTCTACATATGTATGCATATGGTATATGTATGAACATATGTATATTCCTCGCACGACGGTCAAACTCTAAATAAAAAACAAAACGAATAGAATATTATTTTTCAAGCAAATATATATAAAAAATGAACTCGTATACATACATATGTATCACCCTCACTTAAGATGAATAATCAACTTCCTTCCAATGGACAATGCAACGCTGAGAATCGGGAGCAAGGCTAAAGGGCCTTGTTCCATCACTATGAACATATTCGTTAACTTGAAAGTTTAACAGAGTCTTGTAACTGTAGACATCTCCCCCAAGTTGCTGTTAATAAAAGAAAGTAATGTTAATACATTTGCAACAATTTGAATTATAAACAAACCTGTGTAAGGGGGCTTGAATTTGTTGTGAAAATTCCGATGAACCTCTTAGCTTTGGCCAATCTTAAGACTTCATGTTCCATAAAGTGCATACATGCGATATTCTCTTGCGAGTTTAAGTCGGGGCTAGTACCCATCATAAATGAGTGCAGAATTTTATTAATACCTTTTGGCAGGTATTCGTCTCTATAGAATACAATTTTAACAGTGTATTTTTGAAAAATAAAGCATTTAGTACCTTATTGGACCTTCTAAAGACTCTAGGAAGTCAAAAACGATGCTTAGACGTGATTTTATTTGAACATCTGGCTCATCACGAGCATCAAAATTTAATGATGTGCCAATTACCTTAGATGTGTTCATGTCTTTCACAATATAACTTAAGTCTTTCTGAACAAGTATTTCCCAAATGTCCTAAAAGAAATGTAAACGATTAGAGATCTGAATCATCACAGACATCCAAGAACCTACATTTATAATATCACTATAGTCAGTTCTCAAAATGTGCGGTTTTAGCCAGCGCTCCAGATCAGCTTTGCCATAGAAACTCTCAACAATGATTCTGAAAATTTGAATAACGATCTCATTTCATTCGCTTACATAGTAAATCATCTCAACCTACTCAATAACATCATCCTTGTCGTTCATGGTCAGTGGAAAGGCTTTCAAGCTCAAGTGTGGGCAGGCAGTGGTCCATTCTTCTTCCATTGGCACCGTAGCATCGTTCTTAGCCATTTTATATATTATATCGGTAAGATTCTTTGCCGAAATAAAATCAGATATTCCGATTGAGTAGCCTTTTTCACGTAACAGTGTAACGGTAAAGATTGAATTTAACGAGTTGCCACCTAGCTCATAGAAATTACTATTTGCAGTAAGGGTTGTACGGGTGGAGCGTCCAATGACGCTGCCTACGGTTTCGAAAAGATCTCTCGCAATTGGTTTAAGTTCCTCCGGTACTTGCGAGTAATCGAAATCTAGCACTATAACTGTGTCGTCCTCGTTATTATTAGCTGATTCGTAGGATTTTAATAGCGTTTGCCTATCGATCTTTCCATTGACCAAAAGCGGAACATGATCAATGATCACCACCTGGGGAATCATGTAGTCTGCTAATTTGTTCTTCAAGGCGCCTTCTATTTGTAGTCCAGTAAATAACGGTGAATCGTCACTAAGCTTTACGAACGCCAGAAGTGCCTGGTCGATTTGATCCACATGATAGCAGAGCACAATAGCCTTTTCCACAACATCGATTGATAGGATACTTCTCTCCACCTCGGACAGATCTACTCGGTGACCACGTATTTTAATCTGGGAATCTGTTCGGCCTTCAAACATGATATATCCGTTCTGAAGGGAACCATAGTCTCCAGTGCGGTAAAGCCGAGAGTACTCTAAAATATAAACAAAATTGTGGGTAAAATGGTGTTTGTTTATTTCTTAAAGAAAATTAGCTTTTCACTAACTGTACTCCACAGCGAGAGGATTCTCGAAAAACCTATCAGGATCACGTCCGTTCACATATCCATTAGCGAGATTCAATCCGGCGACAAAGATCTCTCCAGTATGCCCATTCTTGACTGGTCTATAGTCCTGGTCTAGTAGGTATATCACAGTATTATTAATAGGAAGCCCTGAAAATGTAAAAAATACAATTTACACATTTTACCACCAGCGAAGTTTCAAAGCCGACATACCAATGGGAACTCGATCAAGCTTACTCAGTTTTTTTTTGGTCTCGCAGGTGAAGTATGTAACGTCACCCATCACCTCGGTGGATCCGTAGAAATTATAAAGTGCATGGACGCCCTCTTCAAAGTAGTCATAGAAACTTTCGGCTAATTGTATTGGTAATGGTTCACCGGAGCACACCCAAATCTGGAGGCTGTCCAAAAGTCTTGCATTGGGCTTACATATCATTTTCAGGTACATGAGAATATTACGCAAGAGGGTTGGGACCAACACCAATCTGCGGATTTTATACTGCTCCAGCACGGTAACCAGTCGTTCGGGATCTTTGGTAATTGCCTTTGGAATAACCAGAATGGCCAAACCTGTAAACGGAACAGTTTGTATGCACTTATTTCTTAACAAATTAACTTTTTTCTAAGTTACCATTTAAAAGTGGTCCCCACAGCTCTGAAATCGAATCAACAAACGTGAGTGCTGTTTTAAATACTCCAATGGATTCATTTGGGGTGTATGGAAACGTTTCCCACTGCCATTGTAAACGGTTCAACAAAATCGAATGCGGCAATCGAACACCTGTTAACAATAAATATTATACTTTAGTACACTACTCGTAGAATGATAGATAGTATGTGTATGCCTACCTTTGGGAATTCCTGTACTTCCAGAGGTATACAGAATAATTGCGATATCCTCCTTGCCACTCAATATTTTGCTGTCAGGAATATTTGACGTTTGCAGTTCGTTGCCCTTTGCAAAAAGTTCATTTACACTCATAGTGCACGTTGACCCGAAAAGTTCTCGATCGATGTCATCATCACAGATCACCATTATTGGATGAGCTTCGCTGAGAATGTGATTTATTCGATTTGCGGGAAAACTTGGATCAATAGGTAGGTATGCTGCACCAGCTTTCCATGCCGCAAGAAGTACCATTACCAATGTGTCGGATGGTTGCATGCAAACGGCGATAACATAGTCGCCATCTTGATTTGGCTTTGGAAAGCAGTTTAGAGATTCTTGTAGGAAAACTCGTCCAAATTGATTGGCCTTTTCGTTGACCTGTTGGTAGGTTAAGGTTCTAGAGATTGTCGAAGGTGAAACTTCATCGTTGTATATGAGAGCTGATTTGCAGGGATATTGAAGTAAATTGTCCTCGAATATTCGGTGAATACTTCGATTGACAATGTCCTGTTGTGGCCCTTTGATAATCGATAACTGTGGCATTGATCCCATATTCTAAAATATTGAAAAACAAAAAGAGTAGTTTTGTTGTCAATGTCACTTTGAATAATATGATTTAACATTTTGTATGAATGACATTAATGAATGAAAAGAATAAACCTATGTATATACCATATGTTACTGCGTAGCGTATGAAAAAAATGTTTTCTAATTCCTAAAACTGCCTTTGTGTGTTATTATATGGAAAAGAAAGCTTTCCGAGACAATAACCTTTAAGACTAAGAGAATTTTAAAATTCACAAATAAATTTTGTGAAGCCAGAAACCTGATCAAATCTGGCGAAACCGTATACGAAACCGACAACGGCATTGAACGCTATTTTTAGTTTTCCAAACATTACTGACTCTACTTAAGCCGCAGAAGATAAAGTAAGATTAAAAGAAGACGGGTTTCGCCAACATGAACTTAATTTTGTTTTGGAAAACAGCTCCAAGATAAATGAAGGATGCGTAGATTTTCTTTTAGCATGAGACGTATGACAGTTCCTCGTCAATGTTTTATTGAGTTAAAGCACATATTTTGACTCTAGATAGTTTATTTTATTAATACACCGTTAATACGGACTGTTGCATTTTCTTATATACTAATAGGGTTTCCAACTCATACATAGCCCCTATCCATAAAAGCGGTCGTAGGAACGAAGTATCAAACTATCGTCCCATCGCTAAACTCTCTTGCATACCCAAGCTCTTCGAGAGCATTATCTATGGCACTGTAAGCCCATCCGTTTCACTAACCAACACGGCTGTTTTCTTTTGAATTCGTGTCAAGAACCGATTTAAGAATTAAGATATAATTCTTCTCAAACTTAAAATTCTTGGTTTGCTCCCGCGAGTTATAACATGGATAAAATCTTTCTTGGAAGACCGCCAATACAAAATCCTTTTTAGAGCTTCCGTATCTGACCCTTTTAAAGCCACTTCTGGAGTCCGCCAAGGTGCCATCTTGAACATTTGGTCTTCATCCTAACTATCAATGATGTCGACTGCATCATAAAATACTCCTTCATATCTGTCTATGCATATGCAGACAACATGAAAATCTACAGGCACATATCATCTCTCGCCGACTCTCGTCCATTTCAAGATGACTAAAATAGATTTTCAATCTGGTGCCAAAAAAATGTTCTCGTACTCAATGTCAGCAAATGTCAATCTATAACGTACTTTCGTCTCCCACCTCCTCCCAGACCTTATCTTATCTGCAATGAGCCTGTTCTCTTTGTCACCACATCACGCGATCTGGATGTTATCTGCGATAGGTAACTCAACTTCAGATCCCATATTGATAGTATGATTAGAAGAGCCAACTCTGCAGTTTTGTGAAGCGTTGGTCCAAGGAGTTCTCAAACCCATATGTCACGAAATCCCTTTACATCACATTCGTAAGGCCTCTGCTTGAATACGTTAGCCAAGTATGGTCCACGTACTACGAATTTCATATCAGGCGAATCGAAGCCGTTCAGCGCAGGTTCGCATGGGCTTCGTTGAGTTGATAGCTACAACCTTCCACCCTACAGTGATCGTTTAAAACTGATCAGCCTACAGTCTCTCGAAAAACGTCGAGAAGTTGCCGATGTACTCTTTATTCATCAGCTTTTGCCCGGCAACTTCCACTGCACTGCCCTTCTTGTAATGATCTCCTTTAACACCATTCCACGAAACCTCAGGTCTGTCCCCCTCTTTCATATTGGTTTTTACCGCACCAATTATGGTTTCCACGAATCAATATCCAGAATATACTATTGCGTATGCCTAACTTTAACTTTCATTGCAGCAAACTAACACTCCGTAACGTACTTTGCAGCCACCACTACCTCTTCTTGACCTAGTTACCACCATAATTTCCTTAACCTCTAGTTTGTTCGTTTATAAACTCGAACTGTCAAACTTAATATCGCTCTTAAGTTGTCCTCTACCTAGTTTTAAGGAACTGGTTATTTTCTACTATGCTTGTACTTGTTAAGCAAAATTACCTACTTGAATTATTTTAAAATAGTTGTATTAACATACGAGTACATATCCAGCGAACCCATTATTTGATATGTTTATGATACTATATGAAATTGGTTATATTTGAGAATACGAGTTTCGCCGTAAAACACACAGTCCAAAACATCTACTATGTGTGAGGCTTTGAGAAGTTTAATTCAGCTAGCCACGTGTGTGGGTGCAATGGCAGGTAATGAAAAACTTAAGACTATATTACTATTACTATCCGCAAGTACCTACTACTACAAGTACATATGAACATATGCTCGGCGTTGCTATTGCCATAATACTTAGAGATTTAAAACTTAGAGAGTAATCAATTGTTTCAAACAGACTAATCCTCCTCAAGATAACGCCCAAGAATATGTGCCAGAAATAAAGCTGTTGAAAACTATAACTAGCTGCTCAAACAATTAATTTAAATTCAACACAAATTGACGTCGAACAAAATGCTCTCTTTTCGTAAGTAAATTGAACCGTGCGCGCCGTCATACATACCTACTTTCAAACGTCTATCCAGCAACTTATCCAAACCAACTATACTTATTAAATTCAGTTGGACGTCGACTCGTCCGGTTGTTCTCTACTTACTAGCGCACCAACTCAAAAGAAATATCCATATAAAAAAAAGTTCTACCACATTCAAAGTCCCAACCATCGTCTGTACAAAAACATGAATTTGTGTTCTCCAGCAAACTGCGCACGCAGTCTCGACTCTCGATCTCGATACAACATTTTCTACCCTTTTCTTTAGCGAGGAAGATGTTAGCTGTGGGTATTATGTTGCTTCTCATATTCTGTTTTATTTCGCATCAATTCGAGTTCTCCAGCAAACTGCGCACGCAGGCTCGATACAACATTTTCTACCCTTTTATTTAGCGAGGAAGATGTTAGCTGTGGCCCACAGGCTGTGGGTATTATGTTGCTTCTCATATTCTGTTGTGTTTCGCATGTTAACCAGGGCTGCCGAAGTGAGTACTAAGGGAGTATTCGTACTACTCTCTCAAACACTGTACTCCCGTACTCCCCTCGTCATGTTTGTACTCCCCTATTCAATATTTCCAATTCTGAAAAAATTTAGTAATGTGAGTACCTTTTCTTCAGTGAATAGTACTTTGTTAAAATACTAGCACGATAACTTTTATTCTGTTAAATATGTTGTCACCTTAATTTCACTGAATTAATTCATTTTCCAGTTTTAAATTCATATACAGGTGCTTTCTATGTTCCAGGCCGAGAGTTTCTTTAACTTATATTTATATTTTATTGATCGAATATATGGTCTTTAACATTATGTACGGAATATGATGTTGGTCAATTAGCTGGTTCTGGCCATGGCGCAAAGGACGGCTATTTCAAGCACATTTTTCATAAAAACTTGGCAGACGTCTGGTGATATTTAAGGCAATTTTATTTAGAATTTTGTTCTTGAGCATAAAGGTTTCTTCAAGTACCACCATATGAAGAACCTGAAGCGGTCAAATCAGGGGATCGTGAGAACTACGAGGACGCGAAGAGAAAATTCCACCCCCACATCCAAACTTCCCATATGTTTTCTATTTGTCAACTAATCACACGTGAAGTATTCATTCTTTTGGGAGTTAATTTTGGGTAGAATATTTGTTTTGATAAATTGTTTAATTTGTTAAAATTTATAAAGTGAAAGTGCAATTTATAAAGTCAGTGCAGGAAAATCTCTTTCTTTTGACACCTCATTTGTTAAGTTTGATTAGGTGTGAGAGCCGCAAATGGTAGCTATACTACAGCACTATGCAGTTGCTCTACGAGGGTGAAGTGGTCTTTGGTGCATCAATTGAGGGTTTTCGGTGCTCCAATAGCGGCTATTCTGTTTCTTAACAAAGTCGACCAAGTCAAAATATGCTTCGTCACTCATAATGATTTTTACCAAAATTGGTGGTCATCTATACTGAGCTATCGACTTCTCTCTACGACTGTCAAATGCAAACTGAATAATGTTATCCAATCCGAAATGGCGGCAAAAAAAAATCGACCTGGAACATAACAAGCACCCTTTACCTACTTCCATCAGCCACTAAAAAAATATTCTTGAGGCTACAGTCAAAATAAAATAGTTACTAGATGCTACTATTAGGTGTTAATGTTTGATTTGTATTGTTTCTGTTTTGTACTCCTCTCAGCCACAAAATACTCCCCTGCAAACGTCTAAAATACTCCCATTAGAATTTTCTAAGCGGCAGCCCTGATGTTAACGTTTGTTTGGTTGAATTTTGTTCGATTCTCTTCTTGTTATTGTTCGATTTCGATGTGCTCTATATTTTTTGGAGATAAATAGAACTCCATATCGACTGAAGCGAAAGCAACACAACAATAGGCGTTTTTTTTTTTTTCAAATTTTTACATTGAAAACATGTTGCGGAAACATGTTTATTCTTTACAGGCTACAAATAAAACACGACTAATAATCGTTGATCATTCGCATTTTAGCAGTAGTTGGATATGCATGCCGTTCTTTTAAGGCAAATCACATAAGAGAAAAATATGACCTGTCGATGCGCTATTGAAAAGTTATTGAGGAAAGCAGTTTCTCAATTGAATTCGGAAGAAAAACTGGAAATAATTAGTTCTGGAAGGCCAACACCATCTCTTCCGGATTTGATTTGTAAGGCTTACCACCAGTAAATCTTTTAGTAGACATTTTTAGTATTCTAACTATGAAAGAAAATTTTGGTTGTGTGGTTCCCCGTTCTTAATAAATTATTTTGTTGGCCTTGTTTACTTAACGTCCTCGTCGTGGTCCTGGAGAAAACTGAGTATGTATATTCATACATATGTACGTTATTATCTAACAAAAAAAAAGTAGAACACCCTGCTTAGAACATCACGGCACGTCCCTGCATACATACATATACACATACAGTACACACATCTGCTTAAGACGCTTTTTAAGGAACCAGCAGAAAGTAGTGTCTTAGACGGAAAAGCGTATTATGCGGGAAAAGCTGAAAAAGAGGAGTAAGTTCAGGAAAAAAGGTAAACATTTATTTTTTGAATTACATATATAAATTTTAATAGAAACTGGCATATGTACGTATGTACACGTGTATGCACATTTACTTTTGATAATTTTGATGAATTGCAAAGATTCAATTGGTTAAGCTTCTTCGATGAATTGTAGACAACAAATGTTCGATTTTGTTTAGGTCAACGTTTTCAGAAGTTTGACTGGACTGTAGACCATTGACCACTGAAGGTATCGATGCTGGTCATTCTTCATCGCGTTCGTCTTCTGATTCAACTATTAAAGTGCTATTACTAATGAGTTCTTCTAAAGTACATGATTCTTCAATAATCTCTGTATCAGAGCCATCTGGGCTGAGAACGTCTGTCCTACCGAAACCGGATTTTGTATATTTCGTAAGACTTCTAATCAAAATGAACGAAGTGGAAAAGTATTAAGCGGTAAATAAAACGTTGTTCGTTGTATCCGGATTTTTTTCTATAAGAATTCTAGTCAGAATGAAAGGACCGGAAGAAAAGCGGTTTTTTTTTTTTTGTATATAATCTACACACGCTAAAGGTGATATGAATACCCTTATAATGTTTATACACAGCGCGAGCACATGAAGAACAAGAACGAGAGACAGACAGATCGGCGTAATGAAAGGAAACTCAGATCTTAAGTTTCAACTAACTCTATGGGTGGTGTCCAGGATAACTGGAGAGTTTTTGTGTATTACTGACTGAAAGTTTTGCCCTTGCTTATGATTCACAGCGGATTATACTGTATCTGTGTGTTTAGATACATATCCACACATATATGGAAAATATGATTTTGGAGAAAGGGCACCTTCAAGTCAAATTGTTCGCACAATAGAAATGTCAAATTTTAATTTACAAGTTTGTTTTATTACATTTTAAATACGCCATTAGTTAATTGATTTAAATATGTGCCTAAGTTACCTTCACTGTTTTACGGTCGGTTTTACCAGCAGCAAATATATGTAGGTAACTTAAAATCTGGTAGTGACGAAATCGCAAAATTTTTACAGCCTGTTGTTGACTTGAAAAAAGGCGGGAGTACCAGGTACTCGTGTAATTTGATGTGTTAACATATAACTATTGACATAATACATGTATGTATTATGGACTGTTAGTAATTTTAGTAGTGGCATCTGTTGTTGTCAACGCAGCAAAAATTTGAATATAGGTAATAGATGGACATAGTTTCTATGTAAAATTTTTATTATGGCGGATAAACAGAGAACGCACTAGTATTTACTAAGAGAATCATATACAGAGAACGCACTAATACGAAGTTTGACTACGCGTGACGGGCGACGGCGAGAAATTTGCCCATACCGAGAGCTAAGATGTTAACACATCAAAAAAATGATATTCAGTTAGTGCCAAGTCTGGCGAGAATACAGTGGGTAAGAAAGATTTCCCAGCTCTATGTCCTAGTTTGACGAGCGTTGCTTGTGCAACATGTAATCGACGGTCGAGCAGTGCCTTGTTATAGGATCGGTCAGAATTGTGCTTCGTTGACAGTGGCCTTAATTATTTCTTGTTTCGAACGGCTGATTATTGTTGGAATAGAGATTCCAAACTATGCTGCTTATCTACAAACCATCAGCTAGATTCATAGACATTCTAGCTGAAAACATTATTGATGTTTCAGGCTGTCTGTGCTGCTTAAGTTTCACAAGAACTCGTATTCAAAAAAAAAAAAAAAAATGGTGCAATGGTTAATCTAAACAAAAAGTAAATAATAGAAGTCATATCATTGTCTATTGCGAGAAATTCTTCACAATCGGAATAAGACTTACTTTAACGTGCCAAAACTGTATAAGGCAATGCAGGCAGAATGAACTAAAACACTTTTTACAGGAAATCCCTAGATTTAAGCACTCTACGAAGTACAATTTATGACATCATTTTGTACCAAACGGACCGTTTTCTTGTTGAATAAGGACGTCCTCGTATTTAAACCGCGTTTTAGGAAAATGAATTCCTCATATTTTTTGGTATCTATTAGCCGTGTTTTTTTTGCACGCGTATACATACATGCATGTACGCTTATTTTGCAAATTCACATGTAAAATACAACAAAAATAAAATAAGCGGCGATATTATCCCCGCTTAACTAAGCGGATATAAAAATAGTGATACCAAATCCAAATTTCTACTTTTGCGATGAATTCCTATGATAAATTTTTTTTTTTGACAAACGGAGAAACCCAAACGTAATAAAAGATCTGTTTGGTGTGTCTTTTTCGCGTAAGTGATTGATATCTGTCAAATAGTAGAATCCTCTGAATGAGAGAGATATCCTCTCCCAAAGAAAAAACTTGAACAAAAGACACCAAACGCTTTTGAAACGAAACCTGTCGATTTGTTTTTGTTTTCCACTACAATGAAGATTATGACATTTCTTAAACTGTCAGATCAGGCTTGGTTTGACAGAGTTCAACAGTCCAGGTCCACCCCGAGGAAAAGGTCTTGCAGATACTTGCAGATAATTCATCGCAAAGAGAGAGCCAAATGAGAGTAAACAAATTGAGAGCCATGCAACTGTCATGAGTCTATGATAGTTAACGTAGTATTGCAAAAACTATCGACACACCAAACAGACCTAAAATAAAAAAATAAAAATCGAAAGCATTTCTTCCATCTCTTATTTATTCCTTTGCCGACGATTGGATTGGTCAATAAGCAATAAATTGATGATTTGAGATAATAAATAATGATTTTTATCGGAACTTAATATATTAAAATGTGCATTCCCTGAGTTTTCCATCTTTATAATTTTATTCTTCAAACTAATTTCTTTTTTCAATTTTGTCAACAACTGACAACTCAAGGGTCGTAAATATGTCTGTGCTGTCAATTTTTGTGATGAATTCGTTAGGCGGCGATAGGCGTTTTTTAATGTATACGAGTGCAAAAAACACGGCTTGCTCACAGAAATGAAAATTATTTTCTTTTCAAAAGTCCCGATAAAATCTGCCTATATCGTAGCTCCACCTTCTGCTAACGATCTGTTCTACTTGTTCTACTGAAAAGGATTGTCTTTTCTTTCCTAGGACCATGCCAAAAGTGCTTGAAATCATCGGGACTGTCTTGGTTAAGGTCCTTCTCATCACTGTGGATCACATGAGATGGATTCAAATGAAAATGATATTCGTGCTCGTCTTACGTTTGTATGTCGAACAATATAAGTCCAACAGTACTTGTTTATACATATTTGTATCATGCGAGTAAAGTGCATAATAATACAAAGTGCATTCATATTATTTTTTTTCTTATATAATTTACACACGTTAAAAGGGATATGAATACCCATTTAGAAGCAGGCGTCTAGTTATCGCCCAATAAGCTTACTGAGCTGTTTAGGCAAACTTTTTGAAAAAATTATCTTCTTTAAGATGAACGACTTTGTAGAATCAAACAGTCTTGTTCCAATCGAACAGTTTGGTTTTAGGAAGGAACACTCGACGACTCACTAACTGAAGAGAATCACAAATGTAGCAAGAGCATCACTTACAAGCAAAAAATCCTTAGATATGGTTTCGTTTGACATTCAAAAGGCATTCGACAGTGTTTGGCACGACGGCCTACTTCACAAACTATTTACTCCAAATTTTCCTACCTACATTCTTAGAATAATTCAAAGCTTTCTAACAGACAGACATTTTCTCTGATTCATCTCATCTGTTCCCCATAAAAACGGGCGTTTCACAAGGTTCAACCTTATCACCGCTCTTATATGACTTGTATGTTGCTGATTTTCCTAAAGATTCACATTGTGAATGCCTTCTTTGCTGATGATACAGCTATATTCTGTAGTTCTAACGATTACCAAAGCTTACTAACGAATTTACAAATGGAAATTCACAGATGGAAAATTAAAATCACAAGAAATATTTTTTTCAAGAAAGAGAAAAGCCCCAAATCTATACCTCAACACAATCTGTCGATCTACAACACCCCAATTGAATGGACAACAACAATAAAATACCTTGGTATCACTCTCGATAAGACGCTAACATTTTCAACTCATATTACTGCTTCTATCAAAAAAGTAAATGTTTTAATAAAAATTCTATATCCACTTTTAATTAAAACTTCTCATCTAAGCAAAGATAATAAGCTCCTGCTTCATAAAGTCGTATTACTACCTACATTAGTATATGCTTCTCCTTGCTGGTATAAATGTGCTGAATGTCACCTGAAAAAACTTCAAATTTGTCAAAATAAAACTTTAAAAATGATTATGCATCTTCCCTGGCATTTTTCCACACTAGCACTGCATGATATCACTAAAATGTCAACAATCAACACTTTCAAATAAATTTGAGAATAAATGTTGGAGTCATAATAAATTCACTTGTTTAATCATACCACTTTAGTTTAAGATATTATTAAGGTAGATTTTAAGATTATTTTATTCATAGTTTAAGTTTTTTTCTTTTTTTTGCATCCATTGAGTTTTTTTTCGCAATTTTTCTCATAATAATCTCCACAATCATATGAACCCTCTTTATTATAAAATCTTTAGTTGCTAAGAATCATTGTATTCTAATCTCTATATGTAAATACTATTCTACCATGTGTAACACGATTTCACTGAAGAAGAAATAAATTTGAATTTGAATTGAATGAATACATCTTTAATGAATAAGTATACACATAGCGCGAGCACAAGAACGAGAGACAGACAGACTGGCACGGGCATAGTGATAGGAAACTCGGATGTTAGGTTTCAACTAACTCTATGGGTGTTGTCCAGGATAACTGGAGAGTTGTGTATAACTGAAAGATGTGTCCTTGCTTACGATTCACAGAAGTTTTTTCCAGATGTTTCTTAATATTGTTTGTGCGAGACATTTTTTCAGCCGTACCAACATCCTACTAACAGTGTTATACCTTCACAGTAGGTTTTGACATTATCTGTTGAAACTTATCACTGATTCATATTATGATCTTCGTAAGTTTATTCTTCTAAGAAATAAACAAGTGCCATCAACTAACCTATTCGCCGTTTAATTAAATGCTTTGCTCTTTGTTTCCTTATTTTCTACCAGACAGCCTTGTACCTATGCAATCCCAGTAAATTTTTTTTAAGGAGTTCTAGTCGTGACGAACTTCAACTCAATTACGGTTATTTTCAATGACGGCATTTTTCCTTATTTCTTATTATTCATTTTGTGTACTCGTACATGAACATTACAGTAAATGATGGAGCTCTACTGAAAGGTTATTAGCGGTTATGGGTATTGTGACTTACATTCATAGAGAAACGAGAACTTATTTTACCAAGTTGGTTGGCTATCATAATGATTACTATATTTGTTTATTTGGAAATTCCAATGTGGGTAAATGACAAATAATGCGTAATACTAGTGCTCTGAATATTGCAGAATAATTCCCCTAATAATCTTTTAACTGACTGTGTACACTAATAACAATGAATAATAAAAGAAGACTCCTGCTGTGAGACCACCATGGCGGCGCTGAATATTTCGTTGACTCTGATTACTGTTATATTGAAGAGACTAGTACTTTTGATGAGCAATTAGTCACATCCTCATTATCTATTTGACTCTGTCAATGTAATCGGTTTGCATAATGTGCACCTAACCATTCATATACCGTTAGCAAATGCAAATATCTGTGCATGGACAATTAAGTGTGAGGTATGCGGAAATGCGAGTAAATAAGGGATCTTCTGGAGTTGCGGCCATGAAATTGTCAAGACTTCAACAGTCAATCATAGAACAGTGTACTATGTACAGAACAGCTCTCTCCAGCGCCAGCGCGGTGATTGTGCACACAATGAATTCGCACGAGGTATTTACATTTAATGAATAATGCGGCTGTAATAAAATTGGATTAAAATAAGGTGATGGTGGGAACAGATGTTCCAGTAGCGCTTGGCAGTTGACGTGCAATTATGGTCCAGTGATAAATATATGTAGCATTTAAATTATCAAGGACTTTAAGTCATAAAACAAATTCATTATTTATTGAAATGGAGATTGTGTGCAAGTAACACAAAGCAATTTCTTTATTTTATGCTACTGTTGCAATTAATGCTAATTTTGCCATTAATCAAATGGAAATGTGTGTGCCTGTGCATCATATAACACTTTAGTTTAATGGTAGGAACTCATATTAATTGTAAATTTAATCATTAAACAAAGGTAGGAATGCATAATGATTGGTAGCAATTTGATAGCAGCATAGATGAATTTGCGGACTTTTTGTTTAATTTTTTAATAAATACTAGTTGGTCCGGGGGCAGACGTTGTCCTGCCTTTTCCTATATATTGCGCGATGAGTTACATATGTACATATGTATGTATGTATGTTGTGAATATGAGTCCATTTGGTCAATAAATATAGAATTTGTTAATAACTTGACTTCAGCGCCACCTATCGAATTTTTCTTTCCGTTAGAGCCTCATTCGGACTATAACGAACATTTGAAAAAAGAAAATGAGCCAAATCGGTCAAGCCGTTCTCCAGTTATGCGGTTACCAAAGATCATCATTTCATTTTTATTATATAGATTAACTATTTTATAGCAAAGCAATAATTACGAAACTCTAACTCGCATTTTTACGGGGCACCAAAATAAATGCGGGAGGTATTTCGAAAACATAAAATTAAAGTGTCTGTCAACATTTTCGAATTAAATGTGTATTATGGTGTTCCAACCAATTTTTTTTTGTTGATTCATAAAGTATCGGTAATATAAAGTTATATATGGAATAGCATATCCGATAAATGGCTGTGCTTTTGTCGAAATTTTCCATGACTGTTTAGCATAAATGTGTCTGAATTTTTTTATACAGCGCGAAATGTATTCCTTCAAGGCGTGGGTGATCGTGGGCTTGTTGGCATAAGCCTTAGACTTCAAAAAAACCCAAAGAAAAAAGTCCTACGGCGTTAAATTGTATCATCTGGGCAGCCAATTCTGATCACCAAAACGGAAAATTACACGACCAGGAAATGGCTGCTGCAGTAATCTAATTGTTTCTCGGCAACGTCTTGTTGAAACCACATGTTGTCCAAAACAGGATTATCATGTCGCGATAGCGAGCACCATTAGCTGTTACTGCCTGCCCAGCCGCATTTTCAAGGAAGAATGGTGCAGTGGTGTTTTTTTTTTTCATTTTTAATGCATTTTTATTTATCAATTCAATTATTACTTACATGCTAGACAAAAGTGCTTAAAACTAGCTTAACTAACTTAACTATCTTACTCTAACTTACTGGCCCCACACGGGCACTCTAAGCTAAACTTAATACTTATACTATGTCTTTCGACGTAACCTAACTTATAATATAGAATTTTAATTGAATTTACAGTTTTAAAGCTAAGAAAAATTTTTTTTTGGAAAAAATCTTAGCAAAATGACAATTTTTGATTTTTTAATTAAAACTACCTTAAATAATAAAACTTAGAACTACTTAACCTATCTTACTCTAGCTACGTAATTAAATACGTAGATTTTTTTTGATTTCGTGCTGTGTTATTTTATATTTTTTTTTTTTGTGATTTATTATTTGTTTTTTATATTTTTTTTGTTGGCAAAGTGCTGTGCGTTTTTTTTTTTTTCATTTTTTTTATTTTTTTTATATTTTATTTTTTTATAAAACTTAAATATACCTATCCTACCTAAACCTACGTAAACCGGCCACGGCATGTCTGCATAATAAACATAAAAGGCGGCCAACTATGCCTTGGGGTCTACCCCGGATCAAACGGAATCGACGAGGGAATTCCATCTCTTTCTAACAGCCACCAGAATTTCTGATGTTGCTGTTCAACATCGTGCCCATCGCGCCCCGAAAACGACCTACTAAACCGGAGGCGCTCCGTTTGGCTCTGTGCGACGTCTCTGTCGTAGTTGAGCCGCCTATCCACAGTCTTGCGAGCAACATGGAAGATTAGCGGTACCGCTGATCCATCCTGGATCAGACCCTGTTGGTCAAAATAGAGGAATGCTTCTGGTGAAACGAAGCCGTTAAGGCGCACTCTTTCGTGGTACGTGAAAATGGGGTAATAAGCCCCGAAGATCAGGCTATTCATCGAACTCATTGCTCTTGCAATGTGCCTTCGAGTCATCTTGATCAGGAAATTATCCACTCTTATTAAGTTAGCCCTGTTGTATAGGACCTCATTGGAATAGAATTTTTTGTACTCGGACTCTGGTGTTCTGTATAAATGAAGGCAAGCCCGAAGACAAGCCCTCTCAAACACCCGAATCCTTTCCATCGAACTTGGTCCGATGTTGAACCACACGGGACAACCATATGCTATCATTGGCCGTATAAGGTCCATGTAGCAGATAACCTTTACCCTCGCATCGAGTTGGCTGCTATAAGACAGTCTCTTTGTAAGGGCAAAAGCGCCTCTGGCTCTGGCCAGAGCAGCATCTATATGTTTGTTAAAATACAGATACTGGTCTAGCCAGAGCCCAAAGTATCTGACTACATTTTGACATGCAAGTGGCTGCCCGTGTCGTCCAACGATTGCGAACTTTCGCCAATTCTTTCTGGTGTCCCATGAGGCCCCAGACAACGGCGTCCGAAACAAGATGGTTTCTGACTTCTGGAAGTTGATCTTCAACTTCACACGATACATGCTTCTAGCTCCTGGAATCTCCGCACTTCACCACTGTACACTACCTTATATTTTAGCTTTTTATTAATAAAGATCGCAACACCTCCTCCTTGTATAGAGTTGGGTCGGTCTCTTCTTATTATGTTATAATTATTGTGCCGTAACTTATGTTTCTGGTTTAGCTTAGTTTCGCTAACCAAAAGCACATCAGGGCTTTGATCTTCTAACAACTTCAAAAGGACGGCCCTTCGTTCGATCCTAATCAGTGAATTTACATTCACCGCAAGGATCCTAAAGGTATTCTCCGCCATCGCACACATTATGACTGGAGATGCGCTAGGCCTGGCAGAAGCGCGCAGATTTGGTCCACCCTCTTCACCTGCTCTTGTACCTGACGTTGTAGCTGACCCATCTGCCCTTGAATAGAGAGCAAGATAGCCATCAAGTCAGCCTCCGGTGCTTTAGGCAGTGAGGCCTGTGAAGCAACCTTGCAGTGGTGCAGTGGTGTAGTGTGGATGCATTGTCAATCACTCGTGGGTTTTCTGAACCCCAAATTAGACAATTTTCACGATTAACAAAGCCATCAACATGAAAATGAGCCTCATCGCTGAAGATGATTTTGTTTGCAAAGGCTGTCAAAAGGTCGTTGCTCAAGAATGAAAAGGCGTTGTTCTTTCGTTTAGGACTCCATTTTCAGCTGTGACATTTTTTTTTTTTCGTTAGCAACACTTTACGCCACAAATGGCGATAACATCTTGCGTGTATTTTGGGACACCCTTTAGATAATACGGACATACATACATACATGATACATATGTATTTATATGCACATACCCATATTGGCAGGATTTACTAGAAATATCACGAATTATTTTACGGGGCGATGCTTAATTATCAAATTGTCAATATAATTCCTGTTGGTGAATAAATATAGAAGTTATTAATAACTTGACTCCAGCTGACTCGTGCTCGCCCCCCTGCCAATGTTAAGGAACAACAAATTGTATTGGAGATGAGTGCCGAAGAGCAAAAATTATACACAAACAACCCTTTCTCAACAGACTCACAAGTCACGAGTCACAATCAATGACAATGGTTTAACGATGAAAATTCGAATTCGGCAAATATATTTTTGCAAATTCACCCCCTAGGGATGGAATTTCAAAAAATGCTCTCTTAGTGGAGTCTATGTCATTATAGGAATTCCTAATTTCAGCCCTTTAGGTCCAGCAGTTTGGTCTGTGCGTTGGCTGTCAGTCAGTCAGTGAACTGTTTTATATTTATATAGAATATAGATATAATAATTATTTACATTCATATCGTTGTTCTTGTTGTAACTTATTTTATAATCACATCAATTAAATTAAATAAATATGTTTACACTATCTAAGAAGATATTATATCTTACTGTATAAATCTATGCGAATAAATTGAATTGAATTGAATTGAATTGATAGATAGTGCTGTTGCCTATCGATGAGCCAAGGTTTGCTCTTTCATTTCAAATTGCATTAGCAGAATTCTGCTATTTAAATTCATTACTTTTCAAATTTAAACCTAAAAAGGGACATTTGCATATTCTATATTAGGAGCGTTTTTTTTGCAAACATATATAGATTTCGAAAAAGCTTTCCATACAAAAATAAGACTGGATAATTATCCAGACTAAGGTTTTGTTGTATTTTACATTGAAAACATGTTGCGGAAACATGTCTAGCCTATATGGATTTGAAAAAAAAGTACGCCTAATATAGGGGAACTCGAGGTGGTGAGTATCGATTTGGACTTCTTGGGGGTTTTCCAGGATTTGCCCAAGTACGAAATTTCTATATTATCAGCACTGACTGTAATTCAACTACAACGTTTCCTTAGTCATCTCTGCAGGTTTCTTTACAGTACTTGTTTCCCTGAAACATTTTTTTACCTACTGGTAAAAGAATGCACTTATGATGGCTTGCTGCCAGTGTTGCCGCTGCACTTCTGCACTAGCCTTGGCTGCGGTAGGACGCTTTGGATACGGGCTCGTACCTTGGCTACAACAAGATAGTGATCCGAGTGAATGTTGGCCGCTCGGAAGGTTCGGACATCTAGAATACTGGAGGCGTGTCTGGTGTCGACCGCAATGTGGTCAATTTGGTTGAGAGATTGTTAATTCGGAGACCGCCAGTGGACATGGATATTGGGATGAGGAAACCGCTTGATATTCGCAACAAAGACAATCATCCTTAGTGGTAGCTGGTTTAAATTAAGTATTTAATTGAATTTAAAAAAAACAAAAAACATTCGACACTGATTACAACCTTACGCTGTACTGAATTTTGTTGTTCTTTCGTAGAAATCTAACCCTCGTGAAGTAAAACAACTTTTCTTCTTTTTTGAGGACATTGGTTTCCTATTCATTATAAATATTTTTATTCAATTGATGTATATGATGTATATTCTAGTTCTGTTTTATTGCTTAGTTTTTCTTCCGTTTTACTTTGTACTTTTTCAGGTTGGTCTCAAATCATGTCATCGTATTTAAATGCTGCCCGGTTTGACAGACAACAGCATTTAATTAATTCGTATATGATCTGTCAATGAAGTTATTTGTTAACCTTATTTAATATTACATTGACATGCGTAAAACACTAAAAGCTTATTAATAGAAAGCAAAATTATATTTTAATTGATTACTAAGTAAAAGAATGTAAGTGATCTAATTAATGCACCAACTGGCAACACTTCCAATGTTTAAGAATTATAATTCACGCAACCGCAAGACATTACATTACAAAGTAAGTAGTAATTAGCATAACTAATTTATAGCCAACTGCCTGAATTCTAGACGCAAGCGATCTTGCGTTACAATCTGTAAAAGAACATCGTGTTCGTACACCATCGTATTGATGTTAAACGTTTAAGTAACGCAGTGGTGTAGTCGCTATGGGAGCGGGTTAGTTGTACTTCTACTCCCTTCCGTGTTATTACATGTGGTAACACTTTTGACTCGTAAAATCATTGTTGCGTGACTATTTTAAATTGCAAAATCTCAAGAAATTACTTGTGTTGGACATGGCTCTCTAAAATACTTTTGAAATAAATTACTGTGATTAAATTCATATGTATAATTACGCCTTGCACCACATCGTTTGAGAAGTGTCAATAAATATGCTAAATCCAAGACTTTACTGCCTTCTACCGGGACAAGAGCATAATTAAAACATCAACTCAGTGATTGGTATCTCATTAAATTTGTCAATATGTAAATTTAAATAAATATGTTTGCCAGGGCACCGTAGCGCAAGTGGTTAGTGCGTCGGACTACTGAGCCAGCGGTCTTGGGTTCGAATCCCGCCGCAAACACCTAAAAGTTTTTCACAGTGCCCATCTCTTTCGAATGTCTGACAAGCATCAAAGAGTATCATTTGTCACGATTGAGCTTCTCAACTCGCCGTTCGGAGTCGGCAAAAAAACTGTAGGTCCCTTCCATTCGTGCAAAAATGTAACACGCACACACAAATGGTTGCGAGAAGCAGGCCCAGCTTCACCTCGAGCTGTAGCGCCAACTAAGTATGTAAGTAAGTTTGCCAGCTGCGGCTACTAATTGGTAGCACTATTATAAGAACGTTAAGGATATTTTAATTAAATTTATTAAATATGCATGGTTAGCGAAGTTCATTGGTTCGTCAGCTTTTCTGTAATTCTTTCAACGAGTTGACACAGGTTTTAGCACATTACCAAGATAAATTGAGTTGAATTATTCATATTTAATGTAAACCTGGCAGTCCATTAAGCTGAAAGTCAAAAATACATTAATTTAATACGCCTTCAGGCATCCAGTCAGAGTGTGTGGCCTTTTGTACTGGAGAATTGACATTAATATGTCTAACCTCTTGATGTTTGTATGAAGATTTGTGTGTTTCAAAACTGTTACCAGAGAAACATAAATGTGAACTTGGATAGTAAGGCCGTGTGCCAATTGCGTTAAAATATTATCCTCTGGCTAATTTTTGACGCTAGTGAGGTGAATATAGACTTCAAAAAATTAGCCGGCTCTGGAGCTTCATAAAAAACTATCCTGTGGCTAATGTTTGACATTTGTATATACCCATGAAGGAATTAGAGAGACGACGAGAGCTTTGCGTTTGTTTCGGTTTTCCAAGTCGATTGTCGGTGGACAAATGTAGTGTACTAGTGTTCACATACGACGGGAAAACTACCCATTGTGAAAATTATGTAAAAACCAGTTCAACATATTTTTTTATAAAAAAAAGTAATTGATATGAGCAATATCGTGTAAAAACAAGGAAAATTGAAAGTTTGAATAATGTTGATTGGTGAAATTTTATCTTTGTATTTTCCATTAACAAATTACGAACTTTGTTGTTCAATCATGTACACAAATTACATATAATTAACAAACAAAAGCATTAACACGGAAAATAGTTGTTAGTTACGGTTTTTATGTTATTTTTTTTATTTAAAACTGGGAAAACAGTTTGCTGATTTTAGTTATAATAAAATGTGATGTGAATAAAATGAAAGGGAAATTTTGCAATTCTAGTGGGAAATTAAAGAAAAATAGCACTAAAGAAAATCTCATTTAATCCAATCGACACAGCAAAAAGCTAAAATTTTATCCACCTCTGGTAGAAACGTCAAAAATTAGCCAGAGGATAATATTTTAACGCAATTGGCACACGGCCTAAGTTTCTAATAGGGCTGTGGCTCAGTAAACAGCGCGTCGGCTTCTTACGTTACGGGACCCAGGTTCGTTTCTCGACAAGAACGGTTAATTTTTTTGTATATTTGTTTTTTTTTTTGTTTTTTTTTTCTATTTTTACTCGGCTAAGGCAAAGCCAACAAACCCTGTGCGGGAAGGGTGGACGAATAATACAGCTACTCGGCAGTCCTCACGGACGGGTCTAAAATTGTAAACGGCGGGGGTATGGTATCTTCTGCATGGAACCAGAGTTAAAAGTGTCATTATATATTTCCTGATAATGAAACGAATATCCAGCAAGGATACCAAATCGGCACTAGTCATAATATCAATAAGAGCTCATTTGTGCACAAAAATTTATATTCATGCATACACTTCTCAGGTAGGATCATGTTTTTTTTTTTGTTTTTTGTTTTATAATCTACACACGCTAAAGGGGATATGAATTCCCTTATAATGTTCACACACAGCGCGAGCACATGAAGAACAAAAACGAGAGACAGACAGATCGACGCAGTGATGGGAAACTCAGATGTTAGGTTTCAACGAACTCTATGGGTGGTGTCCAGGATAACTGGAGAGTATGTGAAGAAGCCATTGGACAGGCCCGTTCGAGATTATTGAAAAAGTAAGTAATCGAGTTTTCTCTATCAACATCAATGGATCAGCTCAAAACATTTCAATCGAAAGACTTAAACCTTCCTTCTCCCTTAAGGATCCAAGTGATAGGCAGCCAGAAATGAAAACCTTCAGCCTACAGTAAAAAGAATAATGTTAATTTCGCAGACTGCAGTTGAAACTAACATCATTCGTGACAAGGTGACTAAGGTAGGAATAGTTGTGGCAGTCCATTAAGCTGCAAGTCAAGCATTTAACATATCATCTGTGATTATTCTTTTTCTTGGCTTTTGACAAACAGCTGTGCATGTAAATTCAAATAATTTGGTAACTGACTTCTGCATCGTCTGAGTTTTTTGTAAAAGATTACTAAGACAAAAAAGATTATTATACAAAACTGTGAGACGCGTGCCATCTCTGATTCACACCTCACAAATCAAAAATAATCATTTAGACCCCGAAGAGAAAAGTTGAATATGAATTGCTACAAATGAGTAAAAGGTAGTGCTACCAAACTACTCTAGGCATTTGCATAATGGCCGTGTTTTTTTGCACGCGTATATAAAAGTGCACAGAAAAACGCCTATCCCCGCTTAACGAATTCAAACGAACAAAATATTGGCAGCACAGACATATTAATGACAGATAATGATCCTTGAGCTGTCAGTTGTTGACAAAATGGAAAAAAAAATATTTTGAGGAATAAAATTATAAAGATGGAAAACTCAGGAAATAAAAAAAATTATTTATCATCTTAAACTAGCCTTGCTTCGCCCTCTAAAGGCTTTCTCATGCATACAATTATGTTATATCAGTGTGAGCGAAAAAAGTTCAAAGTATTTGTTTATGTCTATAAAATTGTGTACCTACAGTAAATTTTGTTGATGAATTGCATTTTATCAATATAGTTTCAATGGAAAACTTTCAGCCCCTTATTGCAGATTTCATAGTTCCAACATGCTCTAAAATTTTATCTAACGACGGGGACAATCGTTGTTAATATCTTTCGACCTATAAGAACATTAGCTGTGTTTTTTTTAAACGTAGCTAGCCAGTAGTTGCTATCAAAGTCAAATTTCACACGTAAAATAAAATCCGTATTTTTTTCAAAACGTAGCTATAATTATAATCTGTCCCAACCGAATTTTCAGTACAGTACAGCCTCGCTAGTCCGGACACATAAAGTTTCGGCTCTCTCCGGAATAGCGAAATGTCCGGGCTATAGAGAAAAATAAAATTAAGTGGACAACCGAAAACTTTTCACACACCTTTTATTACAAATATAAATTTCATATACACATAATTTAAATAAACATATACATATGTATGTATGTACGCACAATGTACGCATTTCTAAAATATCTAAAGAGCAGGAAAGTACATTTTTATTTTTGGTTGGAACGCTTTATCTAAAAACATCTTTTCAGCTCTTTCCTGTAACCTCTTTAGAAGAAGTATATCCATTTGTTCAGTCCACTGAATATCTCTGGCAAATAATTTTATTGATTCGTTTGAAATCTGAGCAATTTCTTTGTTTGCATTTGCATCTTTTTCACTGTCCTCTTTGTCATATTCATCAATATTTAGTTGGATTTGTAAAACGGACTGAATAATGTCTTCGTCAGAAAAGTCGTAGAACCGTTCATTTTGACCAGTTATTATTTCATCTATAGATGTGCTACCATTTGGATCAATGTTTCTATTCATGCGATGAATTCTATTTAAATCAGCAAGCGAAGAATCACAGTATTATAAGGTCTTCATTATCCTATGAGGATGCCAATTTTGGCCATAATAATACGTTTTATTCTTAAAGTAACTTCAAAATAATGAGAAATGAACACAAATGAAAGGCTCGCAATGAAATGCAACAGAACATGAAAAAATCAGCAGACACACACCTAAACTTGTAATGAGTAAAATCACAACGATACAATGTCTGGATTCAAGAGCCGACTAGAAGCGATACAACTAGGGGAACATTTATGTATGTATATATGTTCATAATTGTATGAACATACAAACACACATAAATGTACTTACTTACTTCCACATAACAGAGCACTTTATATACGCATTTTAAATTCTGTCCGGACTGCAGAGGTAAAATTTTAAATGTGTACGAAATATAGCGGTGTCCGGACTACTGAAGTGTCCGGGCTAGCGAGTTTCCGGACTAGCGAGGCTCTACTGTTCAAGACTGGGGCCTGTGGAAGCCTGTCTTCACGAAGAAGAATAATTTCCACTGAAATAAAAATCAAACCACTGACTTACATACGTTTTGTTTTTGTTATCTTCCTAACATCCGTATACATCCCACCATGATCAGCCTGCCACAAAATCAATGGCAGGTAGCTACATAGTTAGTACATAGCTACTTTTTGTAAATTATCCATTGCATAATTTCTCGAAATTAGTTGTTTTCACAACCAATAACCATTTGGTTGAATGCCGAATACTTTGACAGTTCACACTTAACAGCTGGTTTCATAGGACCGAAATCACACACACACCAGCTTGGAGGTAAATCTGCAGGGTTTGGCTGGTTGGGAAATGAGTTAATGAACAACTGGCTAGCAAGTAAAAAAAAAAACACGACTATTGTACGCGTATTGCGGGCTTCCTTTGTTTTTTCATTGAATTGTGATGACACATTTCTAGATAGCTTCCTACATTATGCATGAACATATGTATTTATGTAAGCTTAAAATGTGTTCAACTTGAATGTGTGCCCTGAAAAGAGACGACAGCACATTGAAATGCGAAATATATGATCACGTAAGAGCGAGCACATATACTCACACACACACCACTGCTGTACGACTGCTGACAGTAGTCTCCACTGAAGCAAAATTGTGGGCGATGATTTGTGTATTTGTTTTAAACATTGCTCAGCTTCAGGACAACACAGGAGTATGTTTTATATATCAAATATATCAAATCAGGTACAAATTAACTAATTTCATCAATTTATTTTGTTTTTTAATCCGAGAAGCAATTATTGAGTTAGGCATGTATAATCATAATTTTCCTTACAGATGTGCAGTATTTTTGACTATTTTGGAAGAACCAGTAGGCTGAGCAAATAACGACCTAGCCTATGTTCTTCCCGGATACTTAGGAAACATTTCAAAAAAAGTTTCATCGAAATCTGTCCAGCGGTTTTCACGCCATTAGGTAACCAACAAAAAAAAACATCAATCAATTTATTGCTTATTGACTGAACCAATCGTCGGCAAAGGAATAAATAACAGATGGAAGAATTGTTTTCGATTGTTCTTTATTTACGTTTGGGTTGTCAAAAGAATGAATTTTTTCATAGAAATTCATCGCAGAAGTAGAAATTTGGATTGGGTATCACAGTTTTTATATCCGCTTAGCCAAGCGGGGTTACTATCGCCACTTAATTTTTTTTTTTTTGTATTTTACACGTAAATTTGGAAAATAAGCATATAATATGGCTGCAAAAAAACACGGCTAATATGTGTATTCCTCCATGGAGAGAAGAGAGCTTTAAGCTTTATTTTTCTAACAACCAGAAATTATTGCACACTTCTATTGGAACTCGGTCAGTTAATTATGCAACCAATCGCTTTGCGGGTAAACAAAATCACACTAAGCTGGATCATTATCCAATCAAGTGGTGGTATTTCGGTTTTCCTTTTAACCAATAAATTCAAATTCCTTGCAGAGGGAAAGGAACATTCCACTTTTCAAATAATTAATCAACCAGTTTATAATACATACATGCATACATATCTACATCTACATACATACTAGTCAATTATTTTATTGGACATATATTGTTGTTAATAAAATAAAACTTGAAGTCATTTCCTTGAAGTTTAACGCATCCACAATCTACAAGAGCGTGTAGCACAACAAATAAACAAATAAAAACGCTTTTAGCCAAATTGCGAGTGAGGTCATGACCTCTAAATCAAAAAAAAATTATAACGATAGAGAGAAAGAATAATTACGGTAATTAACGTGGGCTAATGTCGTTTCTTGTACTGTTTATTTTTTTAACCATTAAACTGAAAAGCAAGAAGTATCTGTGTTGTGCTCTGCACTTTTTGTTTTAAAAGTACATAAATGCATATCACAGCGGATTACGGAATCAACAAGACCTTGAAGCACAATCGAGCTCTGAAGATTTCTCCTCATCAGTGCGATCAGCGAAGGTGAACAATTATTGCTATTGCAAGTTAGAGGCAATGAACGAGAATCGCAAAAAGCCAGAATTTCCGCAGTGTAGGTACGTATGGTGGTAGTGGTCTGGTCAGTCGGGAAAACTACGCTTTTCGCAATTTTCTGTGCGCTCAACTACACTACGAGCTCATTGACTTTTTACCAATCTAGTTGGTGCACAATCAAATCTAACAACCTGCTGCCTGCTGGTGGTGGTCATTGGAGGTTGTTTGGCTAGTGTTGCAATGTTGTTTCCAGTACAGCAGATGCAAGCAGATTACACGATTTAAAAGAGTTGCCGGTTGCACCTGTATTTTAGTGGTATCCTTCTATCGGGTTTCATCAACCGATGGAGACGACGCCGACGTGCATTTATAATTCTATTGTTGTCGTGTTAATAGCTTGCACATTCATACATACATATATGACATAAGTATACAAACGTGATTTAAATACCATACAAATAGCTGCAAGCAATAGCGATTAACATACAGAAGGTTTTATGTTACTATACCGGCGCATAATTATAAGGTCGTTCGTATGGCAAAAAAGCGCATGAATGGTCGTAATAACGATTACCCTTAATAATAAATTTAAAACGTTTTTAATGTAAAAGGTTAAGTATTTGTCATTCTACGCTGTAGCAACGGTCCAGAGGTTCAATGCCTTTTCCATGAGAAAACTATAACGCTTCCTTTTGTCGATTAAAGATGCAGAAATCATTAGATTCTCACCAATGCACCGTTTCGTAGAACACGCCCTCTTCTGAGTATAACATTATATAATAAAATATGATAAGTACATAGTGGGAATATTCGATTAGTGGTAAGTACATTGGCCGCTGGGCATATTACACATGGAACTACCATTGGTGGGAAAATATAACATGAACACCCAATGAATTGTAGGAAGCCTTCTATGGATTGCTAACCCAAAATATTTATATTTCTTTCATAAAAAAAAAACCAGTTAAAATTTGATTTTTTTTTTCTTTTTATTTGACTGCATAGGAATACGAAAAAAAAGACGTTGCTGTCTCGTGAAAAATAATAGTATAGGAAAACCTGCATTTGCTTAGAGCGTGCTACATCGCAATACCACCTGCTAGCATGTTTGGCAATAATATAAAACATTAGGCATATTATGTGTAACCTATACACATGTACATATGTACATATATGCGACATTGGCTGCTTGGTCAGGATTTAGATGAAGCGAATTTTCCAGGCGACATTTTTTCAATTCTCTTTTGTTCTCGTATGGATTGTACATACGAGACGATTTATTCCGGACGACAAACAACAACAAACAGCCGTGTCTAGCTCAATTCGCATATGTTACTATGGTAACCAGACAAGCAAATGTCAAAAACTGGAAAGAAAACAAAAGAGAACAGAGAAATCGCCTGGAATTCCAGCGACCCAAACGACATTTTCGTTCCCCGCTCATTTCAACCCCTTCATCCACAAACAGAGGCGACAAACTGGAAAAATCGATTCATCTAAATCCTGACTTGCTATAAGGAAATTGTTTTTGGTGTGTGTGTGTGCATTTAAAGAAGTAGTCTTACAAAAATATTTTAATTACAAAAAAAAATCGAATGCATTCATAATTGATTGGCGACAATTAAAAGTCAATACATGGATAGTAAGCTTATATTTCATTATTTATAGACACTTAATAACCTCACTCTAACAGGTGGGTATTTTTAAACGATGTGTGATTGTATTGTAATGAGCTATCTTTTGAACAATAATCTAGTACTAGTGTCCTTATGCGAGAACTCTCGCAAAAGAAAATCCAAACTTTCCATCCAACTTCAAAGCTTCCCATATGATCTCCATCTGTCAACAAACATTTTCCATATGATTCCCATACATAGCTCGAACCTCCTTAAGTCGAATTTTCTATAACTCGAACGAATGTTTCAGAACTTTGACATAAGACTTCAATTTCCCCACATTTTACAATCCGTAAGTCAACTCTGTGTAAGTCGAAACCCTCTTTAAATCGAACTTTTCGATATGTTTCATCATGTTACTTTCGTAGAAAATTCTCTCCATATCTCATACAATGCTGGCGTCGATGAGAACTCATTATGGATTGACGAAGATAACTTTCCTTTGGCGGAATTTCTACATCGCAAACTAACACTGGGTGCCAAGATGATATGAATTGCTTTTTAGCGTTTGCTCTTTAGCGCGTTGGTGTAGAGAATCTAAGTATAGTTTGTATGGTGGAATTCATTGGTTTGGATGATGATCTGGCCTATACTAATCTTCCAACTCTTATATACATATGGAGACGGTGGTGATAGAGTAGACAACATAGATGATGAAGATTATGACTATAAGGGGCCCAAAAACAACTCCTCCCTCAAATGATGAAGTAAGAGCAGCTTTTATTACTATAATATGTTTTCTGGATAACAGTGAAGTTACTTCTAAGCTCGGAGTTTCGACATGATCGAAGATCATTTTAAAAACAACAAAACATAAACTTCAAACAAAAATAACTGATTTTTTCAAAGTCAAGAAATAATTATTATCAACTGCAAGTCTAAATAAAAAACAATCAATAATTCACACATGTCTTATTTCAACTGAACATGCACGCATACTCTGTTTTCTGGTTGCTCCATAACTCGAACATTCTATAAATCGAACACATTATGTATTGTATTTGATCCCGTGACGATTCGACTTATGAAGGTTCGACCAAAATTCGTGAACTTTTAAAACAACAAATACTTCCCATATGATTTCCATATAACCAATATATCAAGCAAAATTAATTCATACAACAACAAACACTTCCCCTATGATTTCCATTTGTTAACTGATGGAAATCCCATGGATATCATACGGGAAGTGTTTTTTCTTTTGGGAGCTCATTTTGGGTAGAATAATTGTTTTGATCGGTTTTCTTAATTTGTTAAAATTTTTAAAGTATAAGTATACATAATTTTTAAAATACCATAAAGCTCATTTGTTAAGATTGGTTAAAGGTGAGAGCCGCAAATGGTACCTATACTACAGAAATAATATATTTGATACATTCAATGCGAAATGTAAAGGTCCTGGTAGAAATCCAAATGAGGGACATTGGTCGCGAATTGTAAACGTCTGTGTCTCAAAACAATTTTGAGTCTCGAATTCAGCTCTTTAAAAACTTTGAGCAAATAGTTTACGGGTATGTATTTGATATGACGGATGGCATATGGCTTAAAGTGGATTTAAAATCCGATTTGTCTTACCTAAAATTTAATATTTAAATATTAAAGTTTACTTTAATAAACTATCATTAGCAAATGTTTTGCATTTATTTATTCACATTCAGAGATTGTAGAGTCTTACATAACAGGAAGATTTTCAGAATCAAATAAGAAAATGCGTACTCAACAATAAGAGAAATTATAGCTGGTGTACCTACTACAAGGCAGTGCACTAGAACCTGTGTTGTATCTACTTTTTACCAGTGATCTCCCAGAAAGCAAAGAATTAACTGTAGGCACTGCTGTATTTGTTGTGGGAGACACTATCGAAGAAGCAACAAAAAAGCTAATTAATACAATGTATCAAAATTGGCAAGGAAATGGCAAATTAAATTAAATTACCTAAAGTCAGTTCATGTTAATTTTACCAATAAAAATGTACAACACGTTTCAGTATACATTAACGACAATGTAGTTAAATACCTAGATGTGATCCTAGACACTAAACTGCACTGGAAAACGCATGTAAAGAAAAAAAAAGAAAATAATTTGAACATGGTTAACAGTAAAATGTATTGGCTAATTGGGAGCTACTCCTTGTTATCCAACTACAATGAATTGCTACTTTATGAGCAAGTTATAAAATCAATTTGGACCTACGGACTCCAACTGTGGGCATGCACAAGTAAAACAAATTTACAAACCGTATACAAACCTTCCAAAATAAAGTACTACTCGTACGAGGCACCATAGTATAAGAAACTCCAATCTACATAGAGATCTTACAGTTGAAGTGGTTGCAGATAAGGTCAAAAAAGTAGCTACAAGACAAAAACTTAGGCTTCTCAACCAAGTAAGCTTGAAAATGGTTCATTTATTGAATAATGACAGTCTAACTAGGAGATTTAGAATGGTGAAAGCTTATGATCTAGTTAATTAAAGTGAAAAAAAAAAATATATAATGATGTATGAAGTATTTATATTTTTAAGAAAAAAGGTGGTTACTAATTTCGTCATTTTAAAAATTTACCAAAAATAAATTGCTGATTAGTTCAACGACTATACTTTGTTCCATTACTTATAATTGTCAGTACAGGGAAGATAGAATGTTCCCCTCTCAGTCTGGTTGCAATAGCTTGCATAAACCTGTCGCTTTTTTAAGCACTCACAGGGCAATACCCGTAGGGCTACCATTTGCTGATTTGAAAATAACTCATGTTATTGATTATAAAAAAGATAATTGTGTACAAATTGGATACCACCTCGATTTCGATGAAATTTTTAGTAAGATGGAGGAAACATTTTTTTGAGTATTTTGATGTATGTTATTGTCGGAAACGATTAGTTAACGAGATATAAGCTAAAACCAAAAAAAAATGATGACTATACTTTTCCCTACCCAACATTTATCTCGGGCAAATAAATGTTCATTATAAAGCACAAACAGCAAAAAAAATGTTAAACTGTATTTTAACTGTTTCCACAGAAAAACAAGAAAATGAAACAAACATATCCTAAAACTTATTTATTCGTTCTCAAAGCACAATATTCCAAAGCTCTTAGACAAAAACCATAGAAAAAACTGTAAAGATTTGCTTTGACTGGACCCGTGACCGAACTTTTCAATAAAACTCCGATCTTGACGCATTTTGAAAATATAGAACCCTTATTTCAATTTATTTTCATTTCATGTCTGTTTTACTTTTGAAACATGGTATACTGGTCCCTCGCTTTGCGCAACTTCTTTTTGCGTAGTTTCACCTTTGCGCGAAATGTATTTGTCTACCAAAATTCGATTTGCGCGGCGCTAACATTTCATTTTTCAGGAACGCAACCCCCAAAATTACACTAAATTCATACTTCGCTTTGCGCGAGACTTTTCATTCCCCTAACCCCAGTGTACTTCACTCTTAAAACACACCCATTTTGTTCAACCAGTGCTGAAATCAACAAAGTATTTTTGTTAGTCAGAATTTCCTTTCCAGAAAACTCGTTCTGCATGCATATGTACATGCTTTTTTCTCTTTATTATTTTTTTTCCCAATATTTATTTTATGTTCAGCAATAAGATACAGTTTTTCGAAAAATTGCATTTTTTCATACAAATATAAGTGGGACCCCTTTTTTCGACAGTTTTTAAATTTTGCTCGCGGCAACATTAGTTGATAGTAGCCACACGATCATTCTGCCATCAACTATGTGGCAGGCTAATGGGATCTATGCGAATTCGAGGAAAATGATGAAAATAAAACCTGTATAAGTCAGTGGTTTGATTTTTATTTATTTCAGTGGCAATTTTCTGACAATTCCATTGGGACAGAGTAGAGTAAGTGCAGCAAATATGGCCCACCGTAATATCTCGCTACTGAAAAAGCATAGATATCCCACTGTGCATCCCTTTCAAACATATTCCAACTGGTTTTGACTCAGTGTAATTTGGTGAGTCTGGCTAATATGTATTTTTGTGAGCGGTAAAGCACGTGGCTATTTTTTACATGTTGCGTTGTAGTTTTTTGGTAAGTTTTCTTAAGTGTTTTTACACTAAATTTAGCTTAAATGTTAATATTTCGTTAACTTGGTCGAAAAGTAGGATATTATTGGTTGTACAGTTTTCTTAAATCCAAATTGTGTTGCCGGCATTTAATCCGCCAGCAGCGTCATTACTATTTTCAATGTCAGGAAAATTGATTCAAAATTATATTTACGTATATCAAACAGACGAAATTTAGATTCATTCAAATATATTAATGTTACACATCCGATCCCAAGTACTTATTGAACAACATTCGCAAATACAATTCGTGCTTCCAGTTCGGTACCAAAAGTCAATCGAAAAAATTTCACAATATTTTATGACAAAAACCTTATTCTCAATGAGTGTAGCGAAGCGCACCGGGTAACCACTAGTTTTATATAAGACTAGAAGAAAAACTCTATAGTTTTAAATGTTTATGACCCTATCTCATTACTTGGACCTATAAAATAGGTAGGCTATAAATGCATAGAGTTGCGATTCTGTTTGATTTAGGGTGCTTTCACTACATGCTGGAATCGGACTAACTCTCGGCACAGATTTATGGTGCATGGAGTCGAATGCAATTTGGTTGCACATATTTTTGCCAATACTCTATATGCACTTAGTCAGTCCAATAGTTCGGTAAACTGCAATCTCCCTCCACCATGGCATGATCTGTGGATAGCGTGCTTGGCAGTGAGCTTGCATAAAAATAGGTTTGAAAAAAAAACACGCCTTGCAAAGATAGAATAAAATACGAGACAGTGCTTTTTCAGCATGCATACCTTACACATAATTCTTTATCATATTTTCTTTTGTTTTTTCATTCGCTTATTAGGACTTCTTAGTTGTGATTGCTTGAGTTTGAATGAAATAAAAGGTGTATTTGGTAACTTTTATTAACACAAATGGGACATCTGCCAAATAGTAAAAGGGGGATAAATCCTCTCTTCTTCTTTTTTAACTATTGAATATTTCCACGAAAATCTAATTTTCTTTTATTTTGTTAACAAGAAGTGATTGACATTTCACAAATTTTCAGATTGCTGTTTGATAGACGTCCCTCGATGACTCCATGAAATAGATGTAGCACGATTTCGCAATAGGGGACATTTTTTGAAACTCTCATTTGGCTCTCTCTTCTCTTGATTTTTGACAGTTGGATGTAATTTTACGTAAATTAACAGGTTACTAAACAGACTCAAAGTTCTTGGTCCTGTCAAAGCTGCTGTTGGTGCAGTCACATTGATCTGTTTCTTCCATTGTAGTAATCCGAGATTGACGCAAGATTTGAATTTGTCGCCATTTATGCCGTTAAGTGTTGCCAAAGAAAAAAAAAAAAAAAACCGCTTTGACAGTTCAGGGTTATTAAAAATTGAGTGCCACCCGAAAGAACACCGCGTTTTCATTGTTGAACAATTATTATAAAAATAACTAGCTGTAACCCGGTGCGCTTGAATCCACCTTTCTTTTCAAAATTTACCCGCGCACATAGTTATTCGGGTATGATAGAAAGGAAGTACATAGTAGGAAGCAATCACTGCTGTTCTATTTTCAACTTCAATTTCCATTTTTCTATCTGTCTGTCTGTCTATCTATCTATCTATCTATCTATCTATCTATCTATCTATCTATCTATCTATCTATCTATATATCTATCTGTCTGTCTATTTGTCTGTCTGTCTGTCTATCTATCTATCTGTCTGTCTGTCTGTCTGTCTATCTGTCTGTCTGTTTGCCTGTCTATCTGTCTGTCTGTCTGCCTGTCTATATGTCTGTCTATCTGTCTGCTTGCCTGGCCGTCTGTCTATCTGTATGGCCGTCTGTCTGTCTGTCCGTCTATCTGTCCATCTGTATGTCTGTCTGTGGTCTGTCTATATTAATTGACCAAAATGATTCACATTTCAGCTGAAATTACGAAATTTTGTATGACATCTACCGAAACCACCGGTTGCTGAGTAATCGCACTGTACTATGTTGTTTTCTATAAAGAAAAACGTACTCTGAAAATTTTACCAAAATCAGTTGGGTAGTTTCCGAGCCTATAAAATGCAAACATGTATATATACATACCTACACATTCATTTTTTATATATAGATCTAGTAACTTGACTCCAGCGCCACCTATGGGGTCCAGATTTCATTATATAATTTTTTCATTTAGCACTGAACCAACATACATACACATGTATCTTGTGAATAGGAGCATTTTTGTTCCACAAATATAGAAGTTGTTAATAACTTGACTCCAGCGCCACCTAGCGGGATGAAATATACCTAACAAAGAACTCTCATGCCTACCAAATATACACAAAAAATTTCATAAAAATCGGTCGAGCCGTTTCGGAGGAGTTCGACTACAAACACCGTGACATGAGATTTTTATATATTAGATGAACGTTTGGAAGCTACTGTTTTATACGGATTTTGACCATTCTTTTTTTCAAAATGCGGCTGGTCAAGCATGCTCGCCACCGCGACATGATAATCCAGTTTTTTGTGCTTGAATTGCAAGATATGGATGTGGATGACATGTTGTTTCAACAGACGGTGCCACATGCCAAACAGCCCAAGAAATAAATCAATCGCTGCACGGGTCAATTCCTGGTCGTGTAATTTCCATGTTTGTTGATTAGAATTGGCCGCCCACATCATACGATTTAACGCCCACGATCACTCACGCCTTAAAAAAGCAAATTGAGCGGCTGTGTCAACGAAATTCGGCCACATGTTCGCAAAACGATCATGCCAAATTTTGACAAAAAATGCGTAGCTATGTGCCAGCAAATCCGTGGAGACCAATGCTATTGCTATTCGGTACTGTATACTTTATGAATCAATACAAAATTTAAAATTTTTAGTCAAAAACCTGTGTTTTCTATCAGAATTACTTCTTGTGTGAGTTTTGGCACACCCTTTACTAGCATTTTGATGAAATGGGGACATATAGCATAGGAATGTTTTAATGTATGTTGGCAATACCAGAGTTTATTTTCGAAGTGGGTGTTGTATACAAATTGGCAACACTAACGTGGTTGACATATTGAACGCATAATTTAACGACCATAAAACAATTGACGCATTTAAAAAAAAAACGACAATGTAACATATGTACTGCAAAAACGACAAAGTACTGCAAAATTGCAAAGTTGATGGGCTTCTTCCAAACAGGCCGCGACAGCGATTTGAATAAAAAATGGTTTATCATAAATAATCAAACGACAGAGGGTCCAACCTTCACAAGTGATATTAAATTACTATTCTTGTGCGTTTTCCTATTGCTGTGTTTAGTTGTTTTACAAACAAAAATGAAGTTGCACGCGATTTTTGGTCATTCCCAATCAATACTAGTACAGTACGCTCGGGGAAGAGTGAGAATCAGTAGAGGAGTGAACAATCCAATAGAGTGAACACAGAAAATTTTATACAGACTAGTCTACGGAGTGAACACGTAAACCTCTTTAGAGTGACGGCATACATATTTTAAACACGAACAACCCAGCTGCAAAGATGCACAATCTTCAGTTTATTTTGTGTAATTTGTATATGTATTTGTACTATATTATAAGTCGTATAACGGACTTGCATTCTAGGTTGGGCAAATACTCTGTTGCAATTTCATTCGTTTGATTGGTTTGACAGTATAAAAAGTGAAACTATGACGATGAAGACGTAGCCATCCAATCACAAATGTTGCCGAAGGTGTGATTGATTTGCTCAATGTATAGGTTAGGTACCAAATCAAACATAGTCGTTGATATCAACAACTGGAATGATGATCAAATGCCATCGGATTTTAAGGAAGCGGTAAACGAAAATGAAGATGAAGAAGACTGTCAACTAGTTTATGACCGCCCGACATGTTCGGTTTCTTCAAGAGATACTATTCATTTATTTGACAAAGTAATTGAGTGGGCAGGATATAATGATGTAAACTTAACAAAGATATTTTGGTTAGCAAACGGTTGCAGCAAAAGTTAACAATTTATTTTCAAAAATAATATAGACTATGTACATATATGGTATGCACGAAATGAAATGATTTGTTTTTATTTTTACAATCATTGAGTTAAGTTTATTGTTCATTCATGATTTATTATAAACTAGTTGACCCCAACATTTTAAGAAATTAACTGTGTGAATTATATTTACCAATAAAAGCTCAATGTAGTTAGAAGATTCAATGCCTACCTCTTTAGATAAATAATTCGCTATTCATATGTACTCGTATATTCTTTTCGCGTGATTTTAAGCGCCGTGTCGTATAAATTGAGTTTGAATTCATAGAATAAGCTATAACGCAGAATTGAATTGGGAGAAGTGAAAGGAAAGGTTGCACTTTTGAATAACTTGTTCCTCAAATTTATTTATAAGATGGATTGTTTTCTTTTTTAACCTGACCTAATTCATATGCATCTACTTTAATACCGAATTGTATTGCAAGAGGAGCAAACCATGCGATGGGTATATGTACATGCAAACATGTTGACGTTCTTTTCACATTACATCGTAGTTCTTATTGCTATTTCACTTTTAAACCGTATAACCGCAATATCCGAAAAATACCCAATTTTAGAAAATCAGTTAAAAAGTCATATACCGTTATGCAATTTTTTAGACAAAAACCTGGTACGACATTTGATAGCATGTGTCTAAACTAACCTAAACATGAAATTTTAAAAAAATCGTTGGAGCCGTTTTCGAGAAAATCCGCTGTTTATAAAATCGGTCCCAAATGAAATATACATAGGTACCTTAATTTTTGGGGCTAGAATGAAAATTCCAAATTGGCCTTTTTGTATAGTCCCACAGACCCCAGATATGAAGTTTCAAGCAAATCGGCCCAGCCATTTAGGCTTCAGTCCGAGGTACAGCCGTGTTTACAGAATGAGCGTTACTGCTTTATTATATAGTATATTATGATGATTAAAATTGATCCATGAATCTTCCTGAAATAATGTGAACAATTTCACAATACATATACACTTGTTAACTACCTGTACTATAAAAATAATAATAAATATTTGGCTTCAGCAGTCCTAGGTAGAACCAAGCCTAGCTTCCCGCAACCATTTGTGTGTGCGCGTTATAATTTTGCACGAATGGCGGGGACCTACAGTTTTCTGCCGTCTCCGAACGGCGAGTTGGGAAGCTTTACATGACAAATGATACTCTTGAATGCTTGCCAGGCATTCGGAAAAGGTGGGCACTGCGAAAAACTGTTTAGGTGTTTGCGGCGGGATTCGAACCCAAGACCGCTGGCTCAGTAGTCCGACGCACTAACCACTTGCGCTACGGTGCCCACCTGTACTATAGAATGCCTTAAAATTTGCACGCTTGGTAATGTGAACAATCTCGCTTATATAACAAGGCCTGGTTTTTAATAATCCACTCTATCGCGAGTCAGTCTACTGCATTTGTGACCATAAAGCAAAATGAAAAATTAAGTTAAAGAGCGTAGCTTAAAGTAAAATAAAACTTCAGTAGTCAAATTACTTAAACGTACCTACATTACATAAATATGTACCTACACATGTACGTACTCGGCCGACTTCATACAAATACAACATTGCTATCTAAGAACTACCTTACATACTTAATTTGAAAATCGACCCGGATTTGTGGTTCGTTAAATTCTTTTACCAAACGAATCGTTTTCCAACCACAGTACGTTTAAGCATGTGCATACATACTTCTGTAATTACGTGTAGTGCATGCAAATAAAATCAACATATGTACATGCATATGTATGTAGTCAATAGATAATTTATGGAAACCTATTAACTAACCTTAACTTTTAGACACTCAAATTAATTTAAATCAATTTATTTACTATCTATTTACATGCATATGTATGCACATTTGTAAGTACATGCGAATGCGTACGTATGAACATACATAAGAATTTATGTGTAAAGAATTTATTTGGTCTTATCTGCTTAATTTTACGATTATAGATTTCTTTAAGTATACAATCAAGTTGTCCGACATGTAGTAGTCAGTTACGAGAACTTCATTTAATGCTCTGAGCTGGCATCAAACAATCTCCAATCAATAGTTTTTTTTTCTTTAATTTATTTTAACTTTTAGATTATCAGACTAGATAATAAACATGCTTAGAGTTAATGTTTTGTACATATGTATATTGTCGCTGCGCCTAAATCCACGTAGGTATGTGGATTTGGTGGTCAATTTTGATCACCATTTCGAGACATGACTCGGCCAGTCGGCCAGTAAACTTTTTTCGCACAAGAGCAATGGTTTCGCCACTTATGTATACTCGTATGTTCCATGAAGCACCATCTAGTGGGAAATAAATATCGCAAATATCCATACCTTCAAGTTTCGGTAACAGCCGCACTCGATTAATTTTCAAAGAACTGCTGACCAATGATGGCAGATGCACAAAAAACGCACCAAACAAAAAAATGTGGTAATTCAGCTTACACAGTTTGAGAATGAAAATGTGCCCCATCGTTTAGAATGATTTTTTGCTGACATTTGAATTTTTAGAATTAATGTATGTACATATTTTTTGACAGATAGCAGAAAAGAAGTCTATTTAAAAGGAAACCTCTTAACATAAAATAAAAACATATACACACACCCCTAGAACCCCTAAACGTCAAAAATTTTGCGATGTGTGATATCACTCCTATCACTATATCATACGATATCACTTTTAGCGAACATTGGCTACAATAATTATTATTGGTGATGGCAAAATTATTCATTCCCAACGTATGTACAGTGGAAGTCGCTTATAACGACGGTGAAGGGACCGAGCATATGTGGCCGTTATAACCGGCGGTCGTTATATCCGACTGCCCTCCACAAGTATTCAGAGAAAACTTAAAAACATTCACAGACAAAATGAGTTTATTTTATTTTTAAATTATGAAGGACATTATACAGAGTTCATAAATTAATTAAATTTATTTATTTTTTTGAAGTTTAACAAAATAAATCACTCCAAACTCATGTGCTACATATTGCGCTATATTTTCACCTGACTCCAAACGGAAGAAAATCACTGCATATTCCTTTACTCTACAGTTAAGTTCCTCCGTTTTCAAGAACTCATGGCTGCATAAGAAAATAAATAAATAAATAAACTTCTTACTAATATCCTTCTTTTTAATGGCAATGCTTTAACTCAAATAAATACACAAAATACTCGAACTAAGATCAGCTATCCTGGGAATAATAATAACATGGAACAGAGCACAATGTAGAACGACCATCATCGGCGGCGTAAAAAAACACTAAGCAATTGTGTAAAATCACTAGAATAAACAAGAAATATTCATACATATGTATGCATATACGTGAATAGGTATGTAATTTTTTGTAAATTTACTCTCACTTCGTCGTTATAAACGCTATATCCGAACCATCGTTATATCCGACGGTAGAAAAGCTTAAAATATAAAGAAACCAACCAACTGAAAGGAAAATGGTCGTTATAAGGGACTGGTTGTAATGAGCGAGGTCGTTATAAGCGACTTCCACTGTATATGTAAGTAAAAAAAACGTACCTACAGTATTTTCACTTAAAATTATTTCAAATATATATGCACATTATGTATGCGTACATAGATAGAATAAATAAATAATAAAGATAAGTGAGCATCGTGGTGTAGTGGTAGGTGCATCGTGTAGTGGTAGGTGCATAGGTGATCGAATCGCCATAAGCCACAAGAATTTCTCTCAGTAAAGGGGACTTCGACTTACAGAACATATTTTGCATGTATTTTGTTTGCCCATAATGCTTTCGAAAAAAAATTCGAGTAAGAGAAAAATTCGAGGTAGAGGGACTTTGAGTTAGGGGATTTGTGTTTTGAACGAGTTTTTATCATTTTTTTTAGCGTACATTTAGTTTTTCTTATTGAAAAAAGTAATAGCAAACAAGTCGCGCGAATTGGTCCAAAATGGGGCACCATGTGAAAATACCCTAGATTAGATGATTATATTTCCTCCTACAGATTTGGTTCTACTAAATCGTTAGCCAGAGGGTATTCTCACTGTTAAAATTCCATCACAGAAGAGGTTGAATTTGGAGAATCATCATCTACTTTTGTTCACTTATGTATCTGCACTCCAGTTTAAATTATCTATAGCAAATTTAAGACGTTTGAGATGTATTGCATTTGAAATAAGTGGCAAAAGACATATTGCTACTGGAGAAGGCAATATAATGTTCCGGTGGTGTTTTTCACATTGTGGACTCGGACTCAGGGTAATGGATTGGGTGTCTCAATACTCTGACTGGAATCCGATATATTGCCTAGGGCGATTATAGAGCTCCAGGTTTTTTAGGGTGAGTCTGCATTTGACGACGCCAGTTGTCAGTTGTTTTTAATGATGCATATATTTCTTACATACTTTAGAAGAACATATCCAACCTACACTTTTGGTGTACAAGAACTATAATAAATAAGGATAAAAAATATTGGTAGCAATCTATTGATTTGGAATTCGAATTTGGTTACACATATTTCTGCTAATATTTTATGTAGATATATATACACACACATAAATAGTTAAACCATTAAATTCTGCAGCAAAGCCTACTGCACACATTTGAATAAAATTCCATTTTGGTAGTATATTGGTCTCAAACTACATGACTGGTGGTAATGTCAGTACACACAATAAATCTACAATTAATGTGCGAGTATATGCATAGTAAATTAATTATATCGCTGGATAAAGACTCTCGCACTTTGGGGTCGTAAATCTATAAAAGTGATTGCGAATCAAGATAGCCTTCGACTAAACTCTGAGTGCACATGAGCCGTCAGATCAATTTAGTAAGACAAATCCGTAAAACGTGAGTACCAGGCAAAAAAAAAAAATTAATTAGGAATTTCTAAGCCACCTACTGGCGGGTAAACTGCAATATCTTACGAATTAATTTGTGAACGTCGCATTAATATGTACATAAAAGAATTTGATAGCGACTTTCACATGGTAAATGAATAATCCAATGAGGAATTCTTTTTTTATTATTTTAGTAGTGCAATTAATTTCTGAATTAAAATTTATAAATGCTAACTGCACGTTAAATTACCTACTTTCAAGGACTTGTCTATGAATAAAGCAAAGTGGGACTGCATATACAGTACTGATACTGAGTTTTTGATTTAATTGAACAATATTGTATGAAAAAAAATCTTATAATGTAGGGTAAATATAAATATGTATGTATATAAATATGAGAGTAAGGTAGGTTAGGTTAGGTAGCAGTGGCTGCCAGTAACGTGAGTACACGCACACTTCAAGAATCTTGGGGATGTTTATCCCCACTACTCATTAAAACCATTTGCTTCCAACGTCTCTTTTTGCTAGTTCACTGAGTAAGGTAACTCAAATAACAAAATATGTGCATACATACATAAAAAGATAATTTTTAAGGACTAATCTGAGTTTTTTGTTGCAATAAATAAAAATAATTTGACTCAAATTATCAAAAAAAAAAATTGGCGGAGAGAGTTATGTACCTACATATATATGTCTATCTGTATACCTATGTATGTATGTATTTACTCACTAACATTCTCTTCAACTCTAGGCTTTAAATGTACATACATTTTAAGTAGTAAAAGTAGTACATGTGATTTTATTGTACCTACAACAAAAATGTTCTTTTGTTACAAAGTTCACAAAATAAGCATGGCAATTGCCGTCAGCCAAGTGAAAGAGACTTATAATTCTAACATACATATGTACATAATTATTCAAATAAAGCACATAAATATATTTTGAAACGATAGTATTATTTAAAATCCCTCATCTAATATTGCTGTCGATATTTTAAGGATGATTTTAAATGGCTAGATAGATAGTACACTCCAATTTTTTTCAATTTAATATTATCAATGACTTCATTTGCCGATAACGTGATCTCTTCCCAATATACTCTTCTAATTTCTTTTTATTAGACATTTATGGTGCATTGCGCATCCGCATTTCAGGCAATTCAACTGCAGAAGCTCCGCTCTCACAATATTGTCGAGATGGTATCCAAGCTGTTTCGGTCATGGAAGTAATTATAACTCCTCGAGGTACGAGTATATAAGTGGTCGATATGTATACTGAGATTGACTTTGTTGAGCTTTCATTCTGAAGGTTACACGCGTGGTTATCTCGATCTTTATCAATAGTTCTTGCAGAGTTTCTATCCATAATGTTATAGTGCGTTCCATTAGAGGGATATTATGTTCGCCACATAATCGAATCCATTCATTGAATAATTGCAACTAATAGCGTATTTGGTGCAACGCAACTATGTATGTATATGTGGGAGGCTATGACTTGGCAGCGATATTACTTTTAAAATGTACAGAAAATGCCACATTAATGTAAAAATGTCCAGTTTCCATGTATAGCACGTATGTACATAGTTCGGTGTATTTCCTGCTAGTCTGAAGATTTTTTTAATAAAATATCTAAGGAGATTTTCCGCTTCTTCATTTTGACAGATTTATGATGGGTGCGAAGTTCTTTTTATCAAGTATGCCTTTCCAATTACAGTTTATCACTCTCTTCGCTTATTTTATCTTTTCTTGTAAATGCTATTTAAAATCCAAACGAGGTGTTATAATCACTCTGAGGTACATACACTCTTATACTTTCCATTTTTCACAGCCTGCGTACCGACGAAACCAATTCCGGAAGACCCTTATTTTGGACTTATTGGTGTTCGCTGGAAGGTTCCATAGACTGCAATATTGTTGTAATTTGTTGATCATGACTTGCATCACCATTTCGGACAAACTTACAATGTCATCAGCGTACATTAAAGGTTTTATTTTAACCCTAGCGAATTCGATTCCTCCTGACAAACAGGTTGGCAGCTCATCAAGGAGTATCGAAAAGAGTAGGGGACTCATGCAACAACCCTGCCTCACACCCATCCGCGACTCAAACCAGTGTCGCGGACAAAAACTTCGTGTCCATCCCATACTGCAGTCCTGTTCTCTTCATAAAGGTTTTCTATGATTTTAAGAGCTTTTATTGAAACACCACTGAATTTATAGAAGAGGACTTTCTGCTTTCGAATGTCTGACAAGCAATCAAAGAGTATCATCTGTCAATGAGCTTCTCAACTTGCCGTTGGGAGTCGGCAGAAAACTATAGGTCCCTTCCATTCGTGCAAAAATATAACCCGCATACGGCATACACAAATGGTTGCGAGAAGCCGGCCCAGGTACACCCCGAGCTATAGCGCCACCTAATGTAAGTAAGCGTTCGGATAGCTGAAAAACAATTTCATTTATCCAATCCGAAAAAATAATAAATGTTTTATAAAAGCTGGCAGACGGCAAAGCCATGCACTAACAATTTGTGTAAACTTTTGTAAGTTCTTAAGAGAAAAATCTATATATCTGTTTTATAAAACGTACATAGCTCAAAAACAAAACTACATACGAAGAAAGTTCATCCGTACATGCATTATGTAAATAATGAAAAACATAAACCAAGTGTTTGGCAAGTGTAAATCCGCTTGTTGATATGTAGTTTTGTAATAAAATTTTATAGAAATCTGTAATTTGATGCGAAAAAACTTAGGTTTTTCATACTTTTCCAACTACGATTTTGAAGAAGCACTTTGGCGTATTTCATCATCCTCTTCATCAAATGAATCAGAAATGTTCGTAAGTTCTTATACGGAGGAAGTGCCAGTCCAGGTTCAACTTCGTTTAAAAATGTAATTCTCAGCTTTTAAAAATACTTTTTTGATGTCCGCAACGTCAGTATACTCGTATTGTCCTCCTATTGGACTACATTTTTCTTTGCTTGGTCCAAAGATTTACTTTTGCTGGTTTCGAGCAGTTTTTTACTCGTCTAACCAAGCTCTTGATCGAATTTTGCTTATAATATGCTGTTAGAAGGTAAACGAGGTGAAAGACAAAACCTTAATGTCGAAAGTTTGGCATTGTAAGAGACTGCCAGCATCTTTGCTAATCAAATATCACTTAATACCTAAAGAAGTCCAGTGCTAGTATCGGATGCAGAAAACCCACGCGGTAGCCCTGTCTGTGGGTGAACAAAAATACCACCACTAACGTGATTGGTTTGATGAGGTTGAAGGCAGTCAACATATGCACATATGGCAAATCAAGAGTAGTAAAAAAGCGACGCTGCAGAATCTAGAAAGGGGGAGGAGTTACGATTTTTCTGAAACCAAGTCCAGCGCAAATAAAGACACTTGCTTGTATCTGAAAGCATAAAAGTGGACTTCTTGCTTTAGAATTAGAATCGGCTGATTGGTTATTATTATTATTATTATAATTTCAAATCCATTAGCCGGTTTTCCTACGCGTTGTTAGAACAAGGAGGCTTAAAACTGCAACTGTCAAGTGATTTCTTGAGAAACGTGGTATGGATCCAACTCGGGAGTACTTCGAGTATAATATGTAATTATAATCTGTATAAATTATCATTAATTTACATGTATTGGGTCTAAAGAGTAATTGATTGGTAGTTGAGAAATAAGTTCGAAAAATTGAATTCTTACCAGAATACAAATAGAATGACTCGTACCATTGCAGAAGTACATAACTACATACTGATCTAAAATGTGTTCTCTTTATATGAAATGAGGCTGCTGAATACTTTTTAGATCCCTTAAACTATAGAAAGCGGTTATAAAGTAAAACAAACATTACTACAACTAAAAAAAACAACTCATCACAGAAAAATCTATTTTTGGTATTTTTACACACGCTTAAGGGGTTCTGAATACCCTTATACACACGCTTAAGGGGTTCTGAATACCCTTATAATGTTATCACACAGCGCGAGTATATAAAGAACAAAAACGAGAGACAGACAGATCGTGGTAGTGATAGGAAACTCAGATGTTAGGTTTTAACTCACTTTATGGGTGGTGTCCAGGATAACTGGAGAGTTGTATACTATTGAAAGTTTCGTCGTTGCTTATGATTTACAGACGTTTTTTCCAGAAAGCTTATTATGCTTATTTATGTGATAAATTTTTTCATATAATAACTTTAAGGCAACGAGTAAAGTGACGAGAGCTTGTTTTAAAAATTCTATATACCTACAATAAATTCACTAAATGACAATTGCTAGATCTTTAATACCCAGTTTCTAGGTGAGGGTATAAACTGAAGTTCTAATAAACCTGAGCGAGAGTTTTACCTTTTGGTTCTAAACTAATCTTCCAGTTAATTAAACGCTATTTTGAAAGATGTGTTGAAAAAAAAAGTTGGCAACGCTTTTGTTTTGAAATTTAAAATTGTATGTACCTATGTCTCTTTTAAAAGGGCAAAGTGATGGGAGGCAATGCTACAATGATTTTGAAACTCCACAAAAGTCCCCCGCAGTAATGAGTAGGGATCCACTGGCGTAAAGTCGATAAAAGTTCGACTCCGGTGGATATTGAACTATGTATTCCTAAAAAGCAATATAAATTATTTTTTGATATTTTTGCAGCTGTCAAAACATACAGCCGTTTAAATTAAACGATGAGTTAAACGCTTCTTTGAGCTTAAACCGAAAAAAAAAATGTTTAAAGGGAAGATTAAACCAAAAGGAGAGTTTACACTCTCACTGTAAAACTGGGCATAATCCTTTTGAAAATAAAACACAAAACAGTTCTTTATAAAACATACATACGAGTATATACATAAATACATACATACATAAAATTGTGCATAAAATTTAATTTTTCTTCCTCAAACACAGGTAGTCGTTTAAAAAAAGCGATCGACAATAAACGACTGTCAAATCAATAAAACATACAATCGATTAACAATGATCGATCAGTAGTGATTAATAGTTATGTTATAGCGGCCTTTTAAATTTCCCCACGCGAGAACTATTTTTTAACGATACCAATTAAAGTTCAAGATATCTTAAATAAATTATTTAAATATTATTGTCACTTCGTACCCGTGGGTTATTTATAAATTAATTAATTGAATAAACATTTGTATTATTTATATCATTTTGTCTTTTTGCAGTCAGTAAAACAGTACTACCTCAATAAAAGCAACTAATAGAACTTCGGGCAGTTGCTTTTGCAATAACCAAGTCAAAAAAATATTGGTATCAGAAGTGGTACAAAACGCTATCATATTTCGCGGTCACTTTCGATTTCGTCGACTTCTATATTGCTGCAAATCTTTAATTGGTGCAATTACTATTTCCATTTTGTCATAATCAGTGTTTACATTAAATGGTACCAGCACTTTAATATTGCGCTAGACAGCACCTTGAGCCATGCAATAGCCAAGAGGCATATGACATGCCTTACATTTTCTTACCAAATCTGACCCTTCGGTACCGACCAAATGTGCCAATAGAATTTTTTGTAATAGAGTTTAGTGAAGTCGATCACATTTTGGCCCATTGGTTGGAGAATTGCGCATATAACGAAAGATGTAAGAATTTATGAAACAAAAATTGCATTTATTCACAGTTTTTGAACAGTTGCAATTACTGAGTCAACAATGGTAAGATTTTAGATGTTGCTCTTATCGAGGAGTTGCGCGTATCGAGAATGGCTTTTATTGAGATCGTATACTGTATGTAAAATTAGAGTTTTTTTAATTTTTATGGGAGCTTCTCTCTTTCTTAATTGTTAAATAAACCAATTCTGAGCTAATTATTATAAGTTGACTCAGAAAAACTGAGCTAACTATCTGAAGTCGGATTGATTAGCACTACCACGAGCTTGTGGTACATCCTGAGAATTTATTTCTGCACTTACATATTTCAATGATTCCAACACTGATCGAAAGCTTATCAACTGATTATGATTATCAGTTTTGAAAAGGTACAAATGAGTAAAATTATAACGAAAAAACTAGATTCATTTACAAATGAGGTGTCAAAGGAAAGAGAATGTCTTGGAGCAGTGACGAATTGCACTTTCATTTTATAGATATTAACAGTTTGTTAACATTTAACCTTAGTGTTTACCAGAATCATCGTTTACTATTTTTTTTCTCTAAAAAAATCTAGTTTACTTTTTTTTTTATTTATATTGATTGATGATTAATTAAATTAATCAATAAACAATTAAATATTTGAAAAAAAAAAAAAAATAAATAAATAATCTTTTTTTTTTTAGAAAAACACAAATCTGTTTCAATAAATATAAATACAGAGTACAGAGATACCAAATATACATTATGTACATACATATGTTATGTATGTATACAATGCAGTTCGTATGCTAACTACACTACGAGTTTAATGAATACACTGGTCTAGGCTCTAGGTGGTGCTGGTCTCACATGAATCTCATAAGGGAAAGACCACACTTCGAACTTCTAAAATATGCACTAGGCAAAATAGGCCCAAAATGCATCCATCAAAAAAATACATCCTGTTGCGTTCACATACTCGTATGTTTACCTTAAACAACTCAACCTCGATTAAATAAATTAATGTAACTGTAGGATCTACAATTCCCACAGACTTGAATTCGTATCCATCGTCCATTAAAAGAGAAAGTAAACATCACCATGAGAATTTCTTTGAAGTGTCTTTCTGGACAACTTTCTATTAGCGTTACAAAAACGATTAAATTGGTTATAATTGTAAAAATTATCGATTATAAGTAACTTCAATATATATGCTAAACTCATTTTCTTTGAATGATAAGTCTGATTATATTGCCTTGAATCAATGATCAATTACTAATTAAATTTCAGTAATTTGTTATAATATAATAGTTTAAACTAAATAAATAAATGATTTTTACCAACCATATAAGAAGTGCACATTGGCCAGTAATAAATTAAATATTAATCAAGTCTGTATTATTTTTGTTGTTTGGAAAATTAAATCTTACCGAGCACATTTCATTTTATAGGAATTCAGAAACTGATTAGACGGTCTCGGCTTTGAGTAAATTTCGAAATTTTGAAATCGAACCTAACTAGGCAAACTAACGTTTATCATCCGCTTTAACACGACGTTTAATCGCCGTTAATCCAAATATATGTACTTCTCGGTATCACTCATATGTAGGGTAGAGGGTGGCAAGAAGGACCACGGGGCGAAAAGGACCAAACTAATTTTTGGCTTGGTTTTTAACTCCATTTCAGTTTCAATACTCAAAACTTATTATAAACCTAATTTACGAACGCTTGCTTTGGTTTCATAGACAAAGTGAAGTTCTTTTCAGTTTATATTATGACATCGTGAAAACAGACAATTTGCTAAAAAAAACATCAGTTTGTGGCAGAAATTTTTGTTTGATAAATTGTTTGTTACTGTTTTTATTTCTTTATAAAAAGGTAAAAAAATCTTATTTTCATAAAAAAATGTTTTTTTTTCAAAGCACCTGCGGGGCAAGTTCTGGGGCAAAACGGACTACAAGTTTTGCTGGGATTGAACCCGGGCAGCATGCGTAGTATTTCAACGCACTAACCACCACGGCCACGGCGCGGCGCCGTGGTCCGAACACACGTTCGTAAAACTTCAAGAACCACAACATAGACCAACGAGAATCTACGAAAAGCCATCGACGCTATTAAAAGCAATGAAATATCTGTAGTTACAAGCAGTAGAATTTAATTAGGTATTTCAAATCAACAATATGTCCAAGAAGGAATTTATTCATTTTATTAGTACTTTTAATAAACCATAATTGATAAAAATGTTGTTGTTGTGTAAATAGTTTTTTATTTTCGTTAAAAAAAATGAGTGCTCAATTTTGCACCATTCAAAGGTCCGTTTTGCCCCGCTAGTGTAGTGTGTTGTATATTAGGTTATAGCTCAATACATCCTTCCTAGACTATTTTGATCCTTTACTATGATAAAGTTCAAGGATTACGCTTTTATTTGCAAAGAGTTTTGTTCGACTCTTGTGTTATGAATGTATAAAGTATAAGTAGCCCAAAGTATTAACAGAAAAATAATAAACAAAAAAACTATTACATCGAAATATCTTAATATACATATGAATATGAATTTGGCACAATTTTTGACGGTATATCGAAAAAAAAGTATTCTAACTGGCTTTACTAACAAAAACAAGATTGGTATATGTAAGTACTATACTATACATGTACTATATGTATGTATTTTTAACATGATATTGTTGGTTCTTTGACGTGTTACTACACCTAACGGCGTCCTATTTCTAGTGCTTTTTTTTTCAACGGGTTATTGTTAATTGCGAAAATTTTTTTTTGTTAATTTTCATAAGTTTCGTTGTAAGTAAATATGTGAAGTAGACTAAATAAATACATATACTTTACAATGTGCATCAAAAATGCTCAAATATATATTAATAATAAAAAAATGTATATAAATATGTTTTCTTAAAAAAAATGGGTTTTTAAATTTTTTATAAGACAAATATTTTAACTAATTAACTCATGTCAAGGTATAAAAAAAAAACCGTTGTGAACCACGGCAAAAAAAAGTTTTTTTTAATGTTGAACAGTGTTATCATAAAAATATCATTATATGTAACTTAAATCTTCAGAACTCCTTTTCGACTTAAGTTATCTTGGGTTTACCCATAAAAATAATGCGAATAAAAAAATATGAAAATTTCAACACTATCTTCACTACTATTCAGTGATTTGTTTTTTGATTTATTTTTTTATTTGACATTGAATTAACTCAAAAAAAAAATTCAATAGAAAAAGTCCTTTAGGACTCCAAATGTAACTCGATCACGGTTCCCTTAAGTTGAGAAATCCCTAATGTCGTGATTCACTATTCGCTTAATTAAAATTTGTTTTCAAGAAAAGCTTCACTTACGTATGGTTTTTATTTTTATTTGCGTAAAATAATCGATAAACACACTAAATTCACAAAAAACAATAAATCTTTTCCAGTAAATTTAAACCAATTTCATTTTAATTGGAACAAATTGAATGACTTGGTTCGTTATATTTTCGCTCTCGTTGGATAAATCAAAATTCACACCTCTTAATTGAGTTTATTAATTTATCGTTAGCTTTTCAAAAGAAATTTTGCACGTTTCCGCGTGAACTACTTTTGGGCAAAATAAACTTAAAAACGCTTGTATTATTTATTTTCCTTCAACAGGTTGAAAATTCACTGCACTGTAAGCTATCCAAAGAAGTTCAAAACGATTGTACAAAAAAAAGCAAATTAAAGAGGTTTTTCATTTTTCTTTATTCTTTCTTTTTTTTGCCCGAACTAATGGTACTGCAAGCCACCAATAGCGGTTTAATCTTTACGAGTTAATATTTGATCGGTCACTAGCAAGAATTTAAGTCGAAGCAAACTTATATACCATACTGATAAACTTAATTAACTACTAAAAAAATCTACGTTGGTGCACAAGCCCTCTACGAGCTTTGGTGTGATTGTAAATATAAAAATCTGTGGAGGGAGCTACCATGCGCGGAAATCGTAAATCGGAACTCAGAGTTTTACCATGATCAGCGCCACTACTGGTATGAATCAATGGGTTTGAGTTCCGCGCCGTAGCGATTGTAGTGGTGCAATTAATACTAAACTTACTAGAGAGTTCAGACTGCCATGCCATGCCGCTTGGATTGGATGACGCATTTGACTCTTTTCTCGGCGAAATAAATACAGTAGTGGTTTCGTACTATCTATCGTACTTTTGCGGCAACATGTGGACGACGACGACGACGACAACAAAGAGCCTACCGGAAGAAAGACACTTAAAGGCTTGAAACTATGATGCCAACAGCCTTTATATTCCAGTTTAAGTTTGATGTCCATTGTTGATTGGTGATTGGCGATTGTCGCTAGCGGTTAATTAGTTTGATTTTGCGAAATAATATCGACTATGAGTATGTCTGTACAATACATTGTATTGTAGGCAGGCAATTAGTAGTCTGCACATTTGTCTAGAAATTAAATCAGTAAAACTACTTCTGTATGTACATACATTGTACATACGTAAGAATATATTATAATATAGTTAGTACATACTTATTTTGATGAAAAGAGATTGTTTTAATTAATTTAAAAGGAACTTTAGTGTAATTTGTTTTGTTATGTATATCAGTGGATTTTGTGAAATTATGACTCCGGGAATTATGATGACACAAAAAAATATTAGTTAGAAGTGGTCGGTTACATACAGATGTACGTACGAGTATATGGGGAATTCCAAGTTACTATGAATGCTCATAATTATACAATCTAATGCAATAGTAGACCTGTAGGAAAGCCACATGCAGTAAGCAATATTGACATCGATCGGGTATTTTTTTTTTTTCTACCTATTTTAGCCTAACCTACCCCAGGCCTCTAATACCGAAGAAACAATAAGAAACGATGCCGTGACATAAGACCAAATATTGAAATTTGGCCTAATGATACTTTCAGAAAGCGTCATAAAATCAAATTTGAATATTTGGCGATATGTCGACACAAGGCCTATTTGGCTTTAGGTTACTTCTTACTTGATCAGATTACGACAAAATCCATTCATCCTTAAAAAGCTTCAAACCTTTTTGTTTTATAAAAAATTTTATATGTACGATTGTACATAACTACATAATATGTACTGTCATCGAGCTGAACAATAATATTCTAAAGTTTCCATTTTCATGCCATTATCGTTCATTTATTAATTTATAAATATCACTCAAATAGTGTTCTAACTCATTAGAATAACGAGTCGAGATTGTGCTGCCTTGGCAACTCCGTCCCTTTGATTGTGGCGAATTGTTTTTCAGTATGTCATTGCTGTAGGCGAATTCTTTTCCTCGTTTTTTTCAATTTAACGTCTGCCATAACCTCAAATAAATACAATTGAATTTTATTCAAGTAAGGATAATCTGAGGTGGCGGTTGCTTTCTTATATTCCAGGTAAATCTGCGCGTTTAAGCTATTTAGAAAATTGAATTTAAATGTTATTATTATCAATAGATTAGAAGCCCACAATAGATTGAGCAGTATTTTATGTTTAGTTGCCCTGGCAAGCGTTTTGATAAGGCGGCACAATCCCGACCAATGTAAGTTAAATCTTGTGTATAAAATTGCGATTGAAATAGTTTATGTTTCGTTTATTTTTTAGAAAATAAAATTGAATTCCCATCGAGAGGTTGTCTACTAGTTTTATTTTCGTAGAACTCGATTGGGCCGGATAGTTTGATGATTATTTTTGGGGAATCGGATTGGTGCAATTTCTAATCGTCGCTGGAGCAACATTATTTTATTTTATTGTGGTTCCTCAATACCATTTTGTATTATTGCAACAAGCTAGCATGTCGGACGATCACAGTTGCAGCTCCAAAACTTGTCGCAAACCAGACGATGAGGATGATATGGTAGCGTGTGATCAGTGCAAGCGTTGGTGGCATTATTCATGTTGCAGTTTTGATCCTGATCTCTATGACACTGCCACACCATGGTTCTGCAAGCAGAGTGACTGTTCAGCTACTCCTGATCAGCGTTCAAAGTCTTCACGCATCCAGATTGAGAACAAAGGTAGTGGAACTTCGTCCGATCAGAATGAAGTCGTTGGTTCCATGGATTTATTGTTAGAAGCTGCGGCAGTTGCGCAAGCAGCCGTTGCTGAGAGGGACTCTGAACTTTCCGCGCTGCGGGCTGAAATGGTGGATTTAAAAGAAAAATTAGCTGAAGCTTCTTCGACTGTAGAACCACCACCTACTATTTCTATTGGTGCCCCTAAGTCGCCTAAATTAAAGAAACTAGATGAAAGGTTAGAGCTGATAAAGAAGATTCAAGCGAATCATGAATCTTTGCTAAAGAAGTCAATTAAACATCATCAATCAACGCCTATTCGTGACAGGCAGAGTGACCACGGTAGTTTTCGAGATTCTTCATCCTTCAGAGAGATCGACATGGCGAGTTTATTAACTATACTCAACCGAAACAATGTCCAGGAGTTGCCCACCTTCTCAGGTGCTAACAAACGAGAGTGGCCGTACTTCGAAGAAGTTTTTAAATCCACAACCATGGAAGGTAGATACTCCAGTAAGGAAAATGTCGCTCGTCTGCGGAAAGCCCTAACTGGGGAGGCATATCAGCTGGTCAGCGATCGGCTGAGGTACTCATCGGATGCGGACGCGATTATGAATTCGCTTCGCGCTATATTTGGTCGCTCGGACGTGCTGGTTCACGATTTGACGGCCGATTTACTCAGTCTTCCAAAGTTAACCTCCAACATTGACCCCAGGTTACGGTTATGGGCGGTTAAGGTAAATGGTTTCGTTGCCGACCTCAAATCGTTGAATAGAGAAGAAGACCTCACCAATGGATACGTTTTGACAGACCTCGCTTCCAAGTTAAGCGCGGGGTTGTATCAGGAGTGGCAGAAAAGGAAAGCGTCAATTCCGCGGGCGAATTTTGTTGATTTTGCGGAATTTCTCACTGGAAAGGTGATTGATCTACCACCTGAATTGTTGACCGTTTCAGGCATCGTTGACTCCAAGAGGGCGCAAGCTGGTCCGAAAACCTCTCGGCGAGTTCTGACTCATCAACCTGTTCCAGCAGCTGTTCCCACACTTTCGTGTGAAAAGTGTGGTCGTAATCAGCATCCTTTGAGTCAGTGCCAAGATTTCAAAGCCATGTCAGCGGAGCATAGGCTCGGTTATGCAAGGGAAAAGTTTGTGTGCTTCACCTGCTTGAACTGTGTGAAACACGATTGGAAGGCGTGTGCAAGAAAGAGATCATGTGGAGTAGGCGGCTGCAAGGGACGTCATCATCCGTTACTTCATCAGACGTCTCCTCCCAGCAATGAGCAGCTTAACACCGATGCCGAAGTTTTCGTTCCGCAACCACACCTTCATTCCTCTCGTGTGGGTTCAAACTTACCAGTGATGTTCAAGATCGTCCCGATTCGAATTCATGGTTTGGACCAGAAGTTCGTGGACACATTCGCTTTCCTCGATGACGGGTCGTCGTTGACAATGGTGGAGAAGGAGATTTTCGACGAGCTTGGGCTTGAAGGAAAGCCAGAAGAGCTCACACTCCAGTGGACGAAAGGAGTCTCGCGGCACGAGTTTTCCATGCGAACGACGGTGTCGGTTTCTGGCGTCAACAGCCGTAAACGACATTTCCTGAAAAATGTTTACACCATTAATAATTTGGATTTGCCAAGTCAGTCAATCGATGTCGCCAAGTTAAAAGCTTTATACCCGCATCTTCGAGGTCTGCCACTCACGGATCTCGTAAACGCCAAGCCCAAGATTCTTGTCGGATTGGATCAGGCCAAGTTCCTGTTAGGGCGTGGTCAGAGGCACGGTAAAGACGAGGATCCTTGTGCTTTGAAAACGCTTCTTGGCTGGATCGTGTACGGGAAGTCAGCTCCAACTGTTGAGGTCTCGTGCTTACATCAATTCGCTAAGCCTGCGGTCCAGTTGATGTTTCATGATGCTATCAAGTTAGATGAGGACCTTCACGAATTAGTAAAGCGTCATTTTACCACAGAGGAATTCGGTGTCATGGCCCCCAGAGGTGACTTAGTAGGTCAAGAGGTCAGACGGGCAGAGGACATCATGACTCGGACTTTGAAGCTTGTCAACAACCGCTACGAAATCGGTCTTTTATGGGATGCAGATGATGTTAAACTTCCCGACAGTTATCCAATGGCTTTACAGCGTCTCATTGGATTGGAGAAGTCTCTGAAGAAAAGGCCGCATCTTCTGGATTGGAAAAATAAGCACATGCTTGAACTGGTGTCAAAGGGTTATGCGAGGATCGCTTCCGAAGAAGAATTACAGCAGAAGTGGCCACGAGTTTGGTACGCTCCCACCTTTGTCGTCATTAACCCAAATAAATTTCCGCCGAAGCCCAGGGATGTGGCTGATGTCGCTGCGAAAGTGTGTGGAGTCTCGCTCAATACCCACTTGTTGAAGGGCCCGGACAATCTCGTTCCTCTTCATGCGGGTATTTTTAAGTTTCGAGAGCGTGAAGTGGCCGTTAACGCTGATGTCAAGGAGATGTTCCACCGGATAAGCATTAAAGTCGAGGACCAACAGTGTCAGCGTGTCCTTTGGAGAAACGGGGACAGTTCTCAAAAGCCCAAAGTCTACATTATGCAAGTAATGATGTTTGGGCCCAGGTGTTCGCCAACGTGCTCTCAGTTCGTGAAGAACCATCATGCCAACCTGTTCCGGGAGGAATGTCCGGAAGCCGTTGACGGATTAACTAAGCGAACGTATGTAGACGACTACTTTAACAGCCACGATTCCATCGCTAAAGCCGTTTCTGTGACCAAAGATGCCATCCGGATTTGTAAGTCCATGAACTTCGACCTTGTGGGCGTTCAATCAAACAGTTCTGAGCTCCTGAAGCAAATGCCCGAGAGCCACGTGAATCCTAAGCTCGTTAGTATTGACCCGAACGAGTGTGATAGTGTCGTGTCAAAAGTGTTGGGTATGTATTGGCACCCATCCTCAGACTGCTTTACTTACAAGTTATCAGTTGATGACTCTCTGGAGAGGATGATGCTACCTGATGCTATACCAACCAAAAGAGAGATGTTGAGAATGATTATGAGAACTTTCGACCCGCTTGGTCTAATCTCTCTTTACATAATCCGTGGGCGTATTGTACTCCAAGAAGTATGGCGTGAGGGTTTCCTATGGGACGAGCCAGTGTCAGAGGAGCTAAGGATCCAGTGGACGAGTTTCATGAAGGAGTTGAGAAACATTGAGAGACTCAAAATTCCTCGACGTTACGTTTCGTGGAGTCCAGATGTTTCCAAGGTTCACCTAATCGTTTTCGCCGACGCTTCGGAAAAGGCCTTCTGTGCTGTAGCTTACTTACGTTTCGAGCACAACAACAACGTGGAGGTAGCTCAAGTTATGGCCAAGGCTAAGGTGGCTCCAGTAAAGAAGCTGTCGGTACCCCGGTTGGAACTGCAAGCGGCAGTGTTGGCTGTTCGTTTAACCTCAACAGTTAAGAGTAGTCACACAATACGGATTGACGAAACATCATTTTTCTCCGACTCCAAAACAGTACTTTCGTGGATAAATTCGTCAACATACAAGTTTCCGTCTTTTGTCGCAGTGCGAGTCGGGGAAATTCTGGATTCGTCTTCAGCACGGCAATGGTTCTATGTCAGATCCTGTGATAATGTGGCTGACGACGGTACGAAGTGGTTCGATTCCTCAATGGGTATCCAAGAGTCGAGGTGGTTCAAAGGCCCAGGCTTTCTCAACAAGTCCATAGAGAGCTGGCCTATTACCCCGGGGAACGTCGTGGACAAGATCGGAATTGGCGAAATCTCAAACTCAACCTTTGTGCTTCACGTTAAGAATCCTTCAGACGCGGTCGATATTTACAACGAGCTGTCAGCGAGATTTCGCGCAAGGTGGACATCGTCTGTCAGGTGCCTGGCGTTCATGCTACGTTTCTTGGATATCATGTGTAAACGGCCAGTAAATAAAGAATCTTACATCACACCGGAAGAGTTTTACCGTGCGGAAAATTGTCTATTCCGAAGGATTCAACGGGATGCTTTCCCAGGCGATGTTACCTCTCTACGTTTAAAAGGAAAGGTCAGTTTCTCGAGTTCCATCCTGTCACTATCTCCATTCCTTGATAAAGACGGTACGATTCGGCTAAGTTCGAGGGCACAGAAGGCGAGCATTTCCTATGCGGCACGCAATCCTGCAATATTGCCAAAGAATCACCCGCTGGTGGATCTTTTTATCCAGCACCATCATGATCGCAACTTTCACTCGGGTTCAGCTTCAATCATCTCCGACATACGTGAGCGAGATTGGATTATTAGCATTAGAGGGGCGGTAGAGAGGGTCAGATCCAGATGCTTCACATGTAAACGGCTCAGGGCCAAACCAGCGATGCCGATTATGGGGCAGCTCCCCGAAGCTCGCCTAGCTTTTAATTTGAGGCCTTTTACCCATGTCGGAGTCGACTGCTTTGGGCCACTTTTGGTCAAGTTTGGGCGAGGGACGGTGAAACGCTATGGGATGATCTTCACATGCCTTACCTTTCGTGCAGTCCAGCTTGAGCTTTTGAATGATTTGAGCTTGGATCACTGTACAATGGCACTTCGACGTTTCTTGATCAATAGAGTCGTCACTCGATTCCTGTACAGTGACAACGGGTTAAACTTCATCGGATCTAAGAACCAACTGGATAAGGACATCAAAGAGATGGAAAGTGGTCTCAGTGATTACGCTGCGAAATGTGAGGGCATTTTGTGGCGTTTCATCCCGGCTTATTCTCCATGGATGGGAGGTGCGTGGGAACGTCTAATTCAATCCATCAAGAAAAGCGTCGAATTCGTTCTCAAAGGAGTTATCCCGCAAGAAGATGTCCTTCGAAACGCTCTAATGGAAGCCCAGGGGCAAATAAATCGCCGTCCGCTAACCCATATTCCAGTCGATCCGGAAGACCCCAAGCCCCTCACTCCGAACGCTATGCTTTTCGGTGAAGAGGACAGAGACGTTACGGCCCCCGGAATCTTCACGGAGAGAGATCACTGCAGCAAGCTTCACAGTCGCCGCACGCAACACTTAATGGCTGAAATTGTAAGACGTTGGTACGCGGAGTACCTACCCGTTATTACCAGACGGGGTAAGTGGCATACCAGTTCAAGGCAAGTGGAAGTTGATGACGTTGTTGTCATTATTGAGCCCAACGAGCTCCGCGGGGCTTGGCAGATGGGTCGTGTGGTGAAGGTGTACCCAGGTCCCGATGGAGTAGTGCGGATAGCTGACGTACGGCTACCGAATGGTACAATCAAGTCAAAGAGGTCAGTTGGTAGGCTCGCTGTTCTAGATGTACGGTCTTCACATTAGAAGTTCAGACGGCCCCCGGAATGTCATCGAGCTGAACAATAATATTCTAAAGTTTCCATTTTCATGCCATTATCGTTCATTTATTAATTTATAAATATCACTCAAATAGTGTTCTAACTCATTAGAATTACGAGTCGAGATTGTGCTGCCTTGGCAACTCCGTCCCTTTGATTGTGGCGAATTGTTTTTCAGTATGTCATTGCTGTAGGCGAATTCTTTTCCTCGTTTTTTTCAATTTAACGTCTGCCATAACCTCAAATACAATTGAATTTTATTCAAGTAAGGATAATCTGAGGTGGCGGTTGCTTTCTTATATTCCAGGTAAATCTGCGCGTTTAAGCTATTTAGAAAATTGAATTTAAATGTTATTATTATCAATAGATTAGAAGCCCACAATAGATTGAGCAGTATTTTATGTTTAGTTGCCCTGGCAAGCGTTTTGATAAGGCGGCACAATCCCGACCAATGTAAGTTAAATCTTGTGTATAAAATTGCGATTGAAATAGTTTATGTTTCGTTTATTTTTTAGAAAATAAAATTGAATTCCCATCGAGAGGTTGTCTACTAGTTTTATTTTCGTAGAACTCGATTGGGCCGGATAGTTTGATGATTATTTTTGGGGAATCGGATTGGTGCAATTTCTAATCGCCGCTGGAGCAACATGTACCTATATAAAAAAAAAACTAAGTTTGAAAAACTAAAACCCGACTACGGGAAAAACCAACTACAAAGCACGAAACAAGATGAAACGAAACAATGATTTTCAGAGTATAGCTGTGGTCGCATGCCGCTTTGTCCAATTAATGCGTTGTTATATAAATACGTTATTGTAATGACATGCGACCACGGCTATACTCTGAAAAAATATGGTCCGCCATATTTAATTTATAATTACGTCATATCCTATTGCATTCCACTCGCCAAGCCCTTTCATTCGATACCCATATTAAGGAGGTAGTGAAGATAACAGAAATAAGCCATCTTGGGGGTGTCCGCCATATTGAATTGAGAATTACGTCTTATGGTATTGTATTCTACTCGCCAAGCCCTTTCATTTGATACCACTATCGATGCGGTTGTAAAGACTAGTCGGGTGAAATAGAAAAAAAAAGATGAATAAAAGAAGAGGTAGTCCGCCGTTTTGCTCGGTGCGCCCGCCATATTGAATTTTTCTGTGACGTCATATAGCCTAGGACACTCTTCGGATAAAGACGAATCCAACGATACCTCATTTGTTGAAATCGGTTCCATAGTTTAGGCAGTACGAGGTGACATCCTTACATACATACATACATACAAACCCAGCCTGTTAAAATCATAACCCTTCCTCTGCGTAGTCGGGTAAAAAGGAATTCAGGCACAAATATTCAGTACTGAATCTGTATAGTTGATGGCAAGTTCAAAATGGGTGAGTTTCGTTGGTCCACAGAAATCCAATTATTTATATACTTATTTGAGACGAAATTACCTTAAATGTCGGATTAAATCCACGTTCTTCAACAATATTCGCACCATATGATGTCATTTGATAGGTACCGTTGTATTTGTGGGCATTCGTCAAAAAATGTCTTGATTCTGGTAAGTCGCCATAAAGTAAAGAGTGCACGGCGGTAATTTGACTATGCCACCTGCACAACACAGTCCTGGTGTCTCCGAATGAAACTTTAGCGCATTGCAATACATATTGGCACATCACACGGCAGTTCACTGCAGTGAATCCTGCAGTCATATTGGAAAGCGGCGCGACGGAATGGAATTGGTTTACAGCACTTTTCACACTAGACGATTGGCGTTTGATTCAACTTGACGATGCAGATCCCGATTGCGCCGCTGTTCAAATGTTTGATCCTCTGATCGGCGGCATGATGTCTCCCGAACACTGAAAGTACAGTATGGAAGAATTCGAATTATCATCCTGATTCGAAAATGCACTGAAAACTAAAACATTAGAAACGTTGAATGTTTTCGATAAATTCACCGTCATCACTGAAATTTCCACATCAATCACCGGCAAAATCACAAACCATTAGCTGACGAATCACACAATCATCAAAATCACGCTGAACTTCCCTTGATTGAGATGAATTAATCGTTTGCGAATGATTTGGCACACTTTGAATATTGAAAATCTGATTATTCTCGAGTTATTTAAATATTCTTGAATCTTGAGGTATTATTCACCTCGGTTGAACGTTTTGATTTCAACTGATTTAGTGAATGATTTTCCGTCATACCTATTTATACAGAACATTTTACAAAATTCCATGTACCTACATCTAGTACCTATGCATAGAAGTCCCAAAGTGATTTCGTGCTCTTATGAGCTTCTGCTTCCGTCTAGTATAGTTAGTCTTCGGTGAAATGACGAAGCAAAAGGGACACTCGTCGAACTGCGCAATGTCAAGTGGACTAACACCGGCAACTCTTATTAATCTTGCAAGCTCATTGTGCGGAAAAAGGGATTTTCCGATGAACAATTCTCAAACGGTCAGAATTGTCAGAATGAAAAGAAATGATTTTCCGGCAAACTTTTTTCAACTTTGAATTTTTGCAATCATTTGAACTGAAATATTCGAGGGGCAAGTAATCAGTGTATTCAAGGAACTTTTCTGTACGTATTCATGGTGAATCACAGTGCATTCACACGTATTCATATGTATTCTCCATATATTCATTCATACGTATTCACACGTATTCATATGTATTCTGTAGTCTAGGACCACGCAAATATATTGATTACTTGCCCCTCGGAAATATTATGATCAAAATGACAAAATAAAAGAAAATTCCCCATACAAAATGTAGGTATCTATGGAAAATCGATTTTTCCGAATTTTTCGATTTTCCTTTACAATTTTCCAATTTTCTCGCCCTAAAAAAGTTTCCTTGGGCATATATGAATACAAAAAAAAAAGACAGCTCAAATTCTTATAACATAACAGGAGATTGGAAAAAGCAGTGAACAAGCAAGTCCAAAATGTATGCCAAATCACACGCTGTGGTTTATAAAACCGTTACGTTGTGTCGTCGAAAACAACGTGTATTTTTATTCAAATTAATACCGCCAGTTGTAAAATGTGCTACGAGATGTCAATCAATTCTTCCTTAAGCTATTCATTATTAGGAAATAGATAACTCCACTCCAGGGATAGTACTGGTTATGGGAACAAAAGATGCATTGTACTTCAAGGCCAGCAGAGTTGAATTGTTTCTTTTTGTGATCAATCTAAAAACAAGTATTTTATTTTTCATCTCGCATAATAAATTAATATACATCAAACACGACTGGAAAACCAGACAGACAGCACTAATACATGGCTAATAGCAACATCCTGCAAACATAGGAGAGATGCGAAACGAAAGCAAAAAGCATAACTTATAAGTTAATGTTTACTTCAGTTTATTGAACCTTAGGCCATGCACTTCTTTGAACCAAAAGGCACCTCTCACAGATGTGTGTTGAATATACGAGTATAATAAAAGTTAGTGTAAAAGAAATAAATAATAAAAAAAAAACTATGTATATAGACATACGTACCTTTATAGAAGACAGTCAAACATATTGTGTCGGAGTTGTTGAATGGGATTAATCGTATGGCTCAAAGCCACCTCACAAGGTCAAGGTCACTCCTATTCCTATTCAGGTATCACAATCGACATTCTGCCATAAGATACGAATCTTTCAGCGGCGTTGGTAATTGAATTAATTAATTGGATGCAGTGTGATATACTTTTCCCCAGAAAATGTGCTGAATCGTAAATAAGAAGCGCTATAGTAGTGGCTTGGAATTTACATGGGTTTTTTTTTGTTTATGTTCATTTGCTCTGCCCTGTCAAACTCTATTTGTTATTTCAGATATTTACCCAATAATTATGTTAAATCTTCAATTGGAAAATTGTCGGTATTGTTCTTAGATTTGAATGTGTATAATTAATCCAAGACGAGTCTTAACAAAAAAAAAAAAAAAAAATCCGGAAAAGGTTAAGCTATTTATCATTGAAAACATGTTAGTTACCGATGCAAATATGTGTCATCTTTCTTGGAGGAATGCTAAAATAAAAGGCAACTCAGAGGTCAGTGTGATAGTTGGTCTTTTTTCAAAAACTGTATTGTGTAGGTACTTTTACTTTCTAGACTAGAGTGTAACGAACGTTCTATGTTGTTATGTGTACATTGTATGCTATACGTAACGTACATATTAAATTCAAAGAGTACATATCTATATACATATATAAAAATTGTGTTAAAAAATTTATAGTAATTCATCAATTGAGAACGGCTCAGTTTTCAGTTGTTCGTAATTGCCAGGAGAAGGTTTTTACGAAAGAAAATTTTGGGAGAACCCTCCGGAAAAGTCAGAACATTGGAAAAATCGAAATGTATGGAATTTTGTGTGCAATTATTCCGGAATGGCTCTTCGAATGGAAAAATATAAAATTCTTAGTGGAAAACTCGGAAAATCCCGGAAAACGCGAAAAGTTTGAGTTTTTTTTTCAACGAAATTTTGCATTTCAACGCATGATTTGATGTAAAGGTGGAAAATTCGTTGTGAAGCTTCGAAAATTTCGGATAATTGTGAAATTCATTGTGATAAAATACGTTTTGCGTGCATTTTGGGTGAAGAAGTTAACGAGATAAATAATAGACGGCGCTGTGCTGCGATCAATGCCACAACTCGATAGATGGCGTTATTCGTTGACTTAGGCTGTGCCCAATTCGACAGGTATCCTTTTCGCATTGTCATTTTCTATTGAGCAAATGTGCTATTTTTCTTGCTGCAATTGATTCAAGTTTTGCGTATTATTACACTGATTCCGGATAGTCGTATATCGTCAAATGCTTCCCGTCATCCCGAAATCTACTGCTGCTGATGAACTTAATGCGTCGTGTTTGTGGCGGCATGTCAAGAAGTCGAAATTGACCACGAACATGAGAGTCGCATTGCAGAGCGACCCATCGGCTGCTGAATTCTCGAGGCAACTGCTGGCGCTTAGCAATGGCCAAATTCCTGTTTATGTTTCGACTGGTTTGATATCGTTCCCGGCAAATTTTGGCGAGTTCACATCGTCAAAGGAGGAACTCATCACCAAAGTGTTCCCCGGCATTGCACAAAATTATAAAAATCTCGATTGGATTAGTGAACGGGCAATACTAGCAGCGAAGAATAAGGACGTCGACAGCTTGAATTTCATTATTCAAAGTTAAATCGCTGGAGAACTGCATTCGTACAAATCCATTGACAGCGTGCCCGACGAGGATGAAGCGACCAACTATCCGACGGAATTTTTGAACTCGATTGATGTGCCAGGAACTCCGCCGCATAATTTACAGCTGAAGGTGGGATTGATCATAATCAAGTCGCAGAATCTGAATCATCCGAAAATGTGCAACGGTACGCGGTTGTCCGTCAAGAAACTGATGAACAATGTGATTCAAGCGACGATCATCAAGGGCAAATTCAAAGGGGAGGATGTCCTTATCCCACGAATTCCGATTATTCCAACTGATCTTCCATTCTAATTCAAGCGGATTCAGTTCCCCGTTCGATTGACTTTTGCGATGACAATCAATTTATCGCAAGGCCAATCGTTGGAAGTCTGTGGGACTAATCTCGAATTTCCCTGTGTTTCGTACGGTCAGCTAGCTGTACGTTGCCTGTTCGCGTGTTGATTACTTTTCAGTGATGGCATTGAAAAAGAAAAAAATGGAATGGAAAGGAAAGAATGTTTTACCCATAGGAAATCGACGTGTATAGTGGGCACCGTAGCGCAAGTGGTTAGTGCGTCGGACTACTGAGCCAGCGGTCTTGGGTTCGAATCCCGCCGCAAACACATAAAAAAGTTTTTCAGAGTGCCCACCTCTTTCGAATGTTTGACAAGCATCAAAGAGTATCATTTGTCACGATTGAGCTTCTCAACTCGCCGTTCAGAGTCGGCAAAAAACTGTAGGTCCCTTCCATTCGTGCAAAAATATAACACGCACACACAAATGGTTGCGAGAAGCAGGCCCAGGTTCACCTCGAGCTGTAGCGCCAACTAAGTAAGTAAGTAAATCGACGTGTATGATGTGTAAGTAAAAATCCATCGGACTCGGTCACGTCGCATCCGAGACCCACAAAAATAATAAGAATGACAATCAATATTTGCGAGTTAACAACAGAGTAGCATGCACATACATATGTAAGATACTAAGGACATGCCATCATTCAAGGTCCGACTGATTGTAAAATTGTCTTCAAATTGATACTTAATCGTTTCCTTAATCAGGTTAAATAAAATGGTGGGTATATGAAATTAATCCCTTCCCACTTTATTTTGTTTATTTCATGAATCCACACCCTACGGATTGTCTTTAAAATCAGAGACAATGTCCATAAGAACAAGAACAAAGAACTAGTAGGCTCAAATAATTACAAAAAAAATGGTATCATATTTCCATAAATGAGATAAATATCCTTAAACAATTTTCTTAAAAAATAATTCGAATTGATATGAATAAAATAATGTTTTCTTCGTCATCACTAATCACCATTAACCAAGGGCTTTTTGACAAGATATCCTTATCCTCTGAGGGATATTAAGCAGCATATATCCTCCAATGCAACATGGTTTCGCAAAGGTAGATCAACAACCACAAATTTAGCCATATTTACAAACTGTTGCATTAACACAATTGAAAGTGATGCGGAAGCTGATGTATTGTCAACAGATTTAGCAAGGGCTGTTGACAGAATCAACTATGATATTCTAAAGCAAAAATTAAAAAAACTCGGTTTTCATTCCAAGATGCTTCAATGGTTAACTTTATATCTTGAAAATAGAAAATTAATTGTAAAGGTTGATGAATTCTGCTTCGATATGTTTAATGCGGTGTATCTCAGGGTAGCCATCTCAGATCAGTTGTTTACCCTTTTCGTAAACGGAATCCCTTTACTTCTCTCAAGCTGAAAATGTCTTTTATACGCAGATGATATTAAGATATTTAAGACGATTTCTTCTCTTGTAAGCTTTGTGTACCTTTCAGTAGAAGGACTTGAGCAATATGACTTTAACTTTTCGGCTTTACGCTTTGTAGAGTAAACTGTTTCACATCTTCGTTTTTACCAATGCTATCATCGGCTGAGTTATCACGGTATATTCCAGATATCATTTCTACGAAACCTGCTTCATTAATTTCTTCTTTCAGCAGTAATTTTTGAATATCTGGTGCAGTCATATCATTAAAACTTAGAGCCTTAGCAGCTTCTACTACTGCATCTGCTGGTTCGATCTGATTTTCACTTTCGATTGACTCCAGTCATATTTATTTCCAACAACCATTTAATGTCGTCGGTTTTATTTCTCAAAGCCTATATAGTTTTGAAAAAAAAACACGCCTAATAAAAAAAAAGTTCAATTCACCATACTAATAAACTTTTCTTAGCGAGAGAGATTAGATTTCACGTTAGAAACCCGGTCGAGCTTTTTAAGTTCAGTGTTCAGACATCATAAAATGCATACCTACCTACATACGTATGGGCAGATACTCCGTTTATATAACAACTCAATGCGCATTGGTTTAATCCGCTCATATAAACACCACTTCGAACAGCATTGGAATACACAATCCGCATTTGTTTATTCCTGTTTATAAACCGCATTGAAAATTTGAAACCGAATTGAAATATCATATAAACACTTTCAAATCGTATTGAAACATTTTACTCTTTCGCGTTCTCATCATTCTCTTGTCTGTCATCTAATGTCAGGCAATTCAATAGTAATTTTTAATTTTATTTTATTTTATTTATAAAATGTTATCAAACTGTCAGTTCAATCAGCTGTTTATTAAACTCTCTCAATTTTCTCACGTTTATTTTGAATTCGGTTTTGAATAATTTCATGTAAACACCAACCTTTCTATGCGGATTGAACCAATGCGCATCGATTCAATGCGTTGTCATATAAACGGGGTAAGGGAGAATTGAGAGACCAACTCCTATTTCTACGCTGCTGACTCATAAAACGGGGAATCCCCTTTTTAAGTAATGTCGTTTTCGATTGGGCTTTTCAGACTTTGCTCTCAGATTTCAAATTTTTCGTTCTGGATGGAAAACAAACGAGATTAATCTGTTTTTCTACAATAGTATTAGTGTGTCATTTGACATATTGTTCGTAAAAGCAAATAAATAAAAAAAGAAAAATAATAAATACGATTTTAAATATGTACACTTTCTTTATATTTTCTAATTTTTTCTGATAATATTTGTGTTGATAGATAACTTTTTAATGTGCTGCGTTTTAATTTCGTATAAAATGTTTTGTTGTTAGTGCAAGTAGGGGTGTGAATCTCGAGTAGAACCTCAGATTCACAAAAATTGATCTAGACATCTAGAGCAAAAAAAAAGTGCTTTTTTGGTCGGTTGGTCTGCTTTTACACTTAAGACTTTTGAGGCTGGACTTTTCTCGAATTTCTCTTTGTTATTTTCTTTCGTGAATCTCGCGCTTTTACACATCAGACTTAACTCTTAAATTTGACATTCCTCTTTTATTACAAGCAACCGAACACAAATACATGGAAACACCGCTCTAAAGCAACGAGAACATATGAAGCACACAATGATAAAGTGAAGAACAGAAAAGAAAAATGTCAAAAAGTGTCGCCGAAAACTTTACCCTCGACTCACAGGGCAAAATATTTTCCTTTTCATCTTTTCGAACTTTCTTGATTTTTTGCACTAATGTGAGTCTAGACTCATAGTAGTTTCGCGGTTGAAATCTTGGTACCTCAAAAAGGTGTTTACACCGAAAAAAAAAGATTTCATTTGACACATCATGTTCACAGTGGAAAAAATAGTTGTGAAGGTGTTTTTCTGGAAACACAAACAGCAAAAAAGTTTGTACAATTTGTAGGTGCAATGTTTATTTTAAATTAATAATATGCAATTATAAAGAAAAATATATTATTTACATTTCTCTGAGAAAAAGAAGTAACCTGGGGAGCAAATCGGACCAGAAGGAATTGAAGTTGATGGACCTGGGGAGCAACTCTTAACGTTAACGTGGACACTCTGCAATATGATGCCATTTTTTTGTGGTTGTTTTCTCTAGCACCACGAAGATCACCATATGTTTCCTCCCACAATACATTGCTTAACTCTTCATCCTCCAGGGGCCAGATTCTTCTTGTGTAGTATTTTTTTCATTGTCTCCATTTTAATTGTTCCCTGAAAATGCAACTCATTTATTTAATTGTGCCTACTCAGCAAAGCGATTCAAAACAAACTGTTCATAACTCTTTTTGTTTTTCAACATTACAAAATGATGTGGTGAATTATGAAAAATGTGTGTTCGATTTGACGACCTGCCAACTGCATTGAGATTTCGGCAGATTTCACGAAATCTCGATGAAATACAAGATTTCGGTGACAGAAAAATGTATGGCGAAATCTCAGGATTTCGTGAAAAATCTAGTACGTCGCTGAAATCTGGGATTTTGGCTCGGTGAAAACGTAGTAAAGCAGACTTGGAAAATGAAAATTGTACTAGGGCGCTAAAAATTGCTCGAGATAAAAAAAAAATATTTTTTGTGCCCAGTTGCTCGAGATAAAAAAAAAAAAAATTTTTTGTGGCCTGTCGAAATCGACATAAGAGAAAGACAAATATCGGTGAGCCAAATAATAGGAAGGTTCCGCGTAATCTCTGTTTTGCTTGTTGTAAGTAATGTGAATGACACTGATTACACGACTCTTTTTTTCGTTCGTTTCATCTTTTGTCTTTTTGACAGGTACATACGTACGGTAGTGATTACACGTTTCCCAATAATTGGTGGATACGTGCATACGTGATTCTGACGTTTATTGAAATTTTTTTTTTATATTTAGGAAGGGAATAGTAAAATTTCAGGTGAAATCAAACTAAATGTAGTTATTATGGAGTATAATAATTGGGTGCTTACTAGCAAATGTAAAATGTATGAAATTTAGCTCCAAAATTCACCATTAAAATTTCCTGCTTTGTTTTGGTTGTCAAACGAGAAATGTGAAAGATCAACGGGAAAAAATCTCAGAATTTTCATTGCTTTCGTTACTTCATTCTTCTCTCGCCATCACCATATCTGTCAAAAAGACGAAAGTCGAAACGAACGGAAAAAAGAGTCGTGTAATTAGCGTCCATATGTATGTAATCTGTAATGTATGAATGTGTGTATGTAGTCAGAAAAACCTAGTCTAAATTGAATTATCTAAAGTAAAAATACAACTGTCTCTACTATTACTACGAAAAACTTAAGTTTTAACCCACCGCTACGAAAATTTTAAACTTACGTTTTGGTTTAATCCAGCACTGCAAAACTCGATTTTGTTTTTATCGTCAGTTTAAACTTTTGTTAAACTGAGTTTAAACTCTCACCGAAAAACTGGGCATTAGTGTTTTAGTATTATTTTTACATTTACAGCTTTCCATACAAAAATAAGACTGGATAATTATCCAGGCTAAGGTTTTGTTGTATTTTACATTGAAAACATGTTGCGGAAACATGTTTAGCCTACATAGGTTTAAAAAAAAAACACGCCTATTAAATCAAGCACCAAAATCAAAATTGTCCAATCTTTTAAATGGTCGCTTGCTAGCGGCAACTTGAGCTTGTTTTATGAACGCACCGAACTTTAAAAATTCATATCTGTCATCCATATATTTGTCAATATGCAGGTGTACTGTAGTGCAGCATCGAATGGGTTATTGACTTCTTATTTTGGTGAAGTAAAAATTTAAATGTGAAGGTTGAACAAGAATACTAAATAGTTGATAGCATTTTCACAGCTCACAATGAATCGCCATGTTTATCTTGGAATAAAGGAGGTAGGCACAATATAGTGTCAAATACGCTAAACTGTAATAAGTTCTCTTTTAGCTGGCGGCTAATTATACCAATGAGACACTCAGTCCACGGGTTGTGACCGACTATGCTTTGGACGATGCGGTCAAATTAAAAGTCCTAAATGCATTTGCCCGCCTGATGCCAGAGAAAGCATTACACCAAGCTAAAGAATCCGCTTTTAGATATGCCCAGAAGAACCCGAAAAGTAGTATTGATGGCGTAACCATTGCAGTAAAGGATAATTTCTGTACGAAGGATGTGCACACAACTTGTGCTGCGAAGTAAGTTCATAATTTCTTATAAAGCCTGATATTAATATGTTACATATCTCTAGGATGCTGGAAAACTTCAAGCCAACCTACAATGCCACGGTTTGTGAACGCCTTCTTAACGCCGGAGCTGTCATTATTGGAAAAACTAACCTCGATCAATATGGCATGGGTTCGGGTACTGTGGATTCCGTATTTGGACCTACCAAGAATATCTGGAGCGAAGACCTATCCGAAGATAGTTGGAGAATCACCGGTGGAAGTTCAGGTGGTTCTGCAACAGCTGTCGCTTCTGGAATTTGCTTTGCGTAAGAAAGTGTTTGTAACCAGAGTCCAGAATGCCTTAATTGTGCATTGTTTTCCTAATTCTAGGGCTATAGGTTCAGATACAGGTGGTTCAACAAGAAATCCAGCTTCATATTGTGGCGTTGTTGGACTTAAACCAACTTACGGGCTGGTATCGCGCCATGGTTTGATTCCATTGGTCAACTCAATGGATGTGCCGGGAATTTTTACACGCACCGTCAGAGATTGTGCGGCTATTCTTAACATAATTGCCGGGCCAGATGATTTCGACTCTACGACTATAAAGAGGTCTTTCCACAGATTTGAAATTGATGACATCCAAGACAGTGATATGTCGAACATTCGTATAGGCATCCCGAAGGAATACCACTGCCCTGGTTTGTCAGAAGAAGTTCACCAGACTTGGGTGAAAATTGCGGATATGCTTGAAGATGGGGGCGCCCAGGTTAGACAAGTTTCTTTACCCAATACTTCAGCGTCAATCTTTGTATATTCGATTCTTAATCAATGTGAGGTCAGTAGCAATATGGCTCGCTATGATGGCATAGAATTTGGCCTGCGCGCAGATGACGAGAGCAGCACTGAACAGCTGTACGCTCGATCGCGAGCAGAAGGGTTCAATACGGTCGTGAAAACGAGAATCCTTACAGGAAACTATTTTCTCCTTCGAAAGAACTACGAGAAGTATTTTGAAAAGGCATTGAAGGTGCGTCGACTCATCGCCAATGACTTCGAGACCGTGTTCCAGTCTGCAGATATTCTTCTCACGCCAACAACTTTGAGCGAGGCGCCGCTCTATAAAGACTTTACATCTCAGTCGAATAGGGATCAGTGTGCTGTGCAAGATTTCTGCACACAACCGGCCAACATGGCTGGCATCCCAGCTATTTCCATCCCCATTCGTCTGTCAACCAATGGTCTTCCGATAAGTCTGCAACTAATGAGTAGGAAGCTATCTGAATCCTCACTGCTGAAGGTTGCCGCATGGATAGAGTCCAAAGTGGAGTTTGACTGCCTGGAAAACAAACAGAGATACGCTGCGAGAAAGTAATTTTTTTATTATATTTTATTGAAACAATAAATAAAAAGTTTATACATCGTAGAAAATATTTTTACATTGGTTTACGGAGGGCATCCATAAACCATCTAAAAGTAAGATTACAAGACAGTACAAAGAATGGCACTGAAATGGCGTTATCAACGCCCGTGGGAAATCTAACAATATAACTGATAGGTGCAAAACTAAACCGATCGTCGAACACAACCACTGGGGTATATCTGTAATATACAGAAATGATGAACAACGTCAGTAAGAGTGCAGTTTTAACACTGTAGCGGAAGAAAATATCTATAGAAGCACTTTTTAGATTAGCCTTATTCTTGTCTGCCTTCAATTGTTTATGCAAATTATTGATTTTATTTTCCGCACGCATTCTGCGAACCACTTTCGCGTAGTCATCCAAAGGGGCCAGGTCTATTTCCTTAAGCTCTTCTTTTGCCAACTCTAATTTCCCCAAGGTGATCGGGTCATCTTCTTGCCTCGAGAAAAGGGATCCCAACGAGATCTAATAAAAGAAAGATGTAGTCAACTTCGAGAACAGAAAGAAGATATGAAACTTACAAATTTAATGATGTTTTTGTAGAAATTTAACAAGAAAGTGATTATACTTATTCCTACAAATAGATGCATTTCTGTTATTCCTGGGTTCCAGATGTTTACTTCAATAGCTAGAGCTGGTACGTATACAATTAGATATGTCATTTGTCATTTGTGGCTGTCAAATTGATTTTTTGTAAGATGGCTGTGCTCAAGCAGCAAGAGCACTAGTTTGATGTTTTTTGTAGCAAAAAAATATGGATGAGTTTAGTGGTTAATCTGCTATTACACGATGAATCTAGATGCATGCACCTTCCTCGAATTCTTCTTTGCTATTTCATTCGTTGATTCAAGCGCTGTTACATGTTGTACGTTGAAATAAGTTTCATGAATCCAGTTGGACAGTTCTCCTTATTTTTCATTTCGGTGTTGGTCTGAAACTTCTATCTCTCTCTTGGAGAGTCCTCAGTCTGTGCTCTTCAAAATATATATGTATGTTCCGGTGCGTTGCATCGAAGTCTTCTCCATGCACAACGAGACCATATAAAGCAAAATAGTAAAAAAAACGGACAAAAGCAACCCACACGACACAGGGGCACATGACGGCTTTTTATTGTTTTCATCTTTTTGAATCTCTTTTCTCTTTTGCACGTTGTTCAAAAAGACTTGTGAGTCTAGACTCTTTTCGAATTTCTCTTTGTTATTTACATCCGTGAGTGTTGGCTTTTACACTTCAGACTTTTTTCCTTGACTCAAATTTGACATTCCTCTTTTATTTTGCAGTTTTTGTATTGTGCAGATGACTAGGTGGGAAGCAACACAATGATAAAATGAAGAAGAGAAAAGAAAAACGTCAAAAAGAGTCGCCAAAAACTTTACCCTCGACTCACAGGGCAAGATATTTTCCTTCTCATCTTTTCGAGCTTTCTTACTCTTTTGCACCCATGTGAGGATAGACTCACAAGTCTAAGTGTAAAAGCAGACTAATCGTGTAATAGCTGACTTAGTTACTAGTTCAGTACAGAATTCTTTATTGTGTTTGTTTTGCTCATTGTGCTTATATCATATGTGTTCGAACAGTTTACATTCTAAACAGCGAACTAAATAAGTGCAAAAGTGCACGAAAATTAAAAAAAAAAAACATTTGGCAAGGCGAATTTTTTGTGTTCCTGAACTGGTTTTTAGTCGCTATTAAAAACATAGAACACAAGCGTTGGTAAATTGGAAAAAAAAAAATAATCCATTTTTTTTTAATCGAACGCGCTCAATGAACATGAACTAAATCTATTTCGTACAAGAACCACATTGCATTCTAATCTTAATCCCTTACTCCATACCGCAACCGTTTAGAGAAAATATTCAAGCAAAATTCCCTCATCTAAACGTCAAAATGGTTTTTCGGTAAATGGGGAACATATTTTTTCGCGCTTTTGACATTTCTATCTGCATGCGATAATCGGAGCAAAATTTGCTTTCTACTTGACATAAAGGGAAATTACGAAAAATCCTCCACGAAACGCGAAAATTCTTTTTGTTTTGAGAAATCTTTCGTCATTTACAGAGACGTCCAAAAGGTAAACGGCCCCACCGGCAAGAGGAGAGAATATAAACAAAAACAAATCCAGAATGTCAGACTATGCCAAATTTAACGTCGGCAGCAGGCATACTCTGCGAGGATTAAAACGATGTCCAGCCTGTGGGAAATACAATGGTAATCGCAGTCAGATGTGCCGAAACCTAGAGTGTCCGCTGAGGCGGGAAATATTGCATTCTAAAAAGTCAATAGATTCCATTCAGTTGATCTCGTTCACGGACGCCAAGCTATACAGTGTCCGCATCAAGGAGCGAGAGTGTGCACCGCGAAACTTTGTCCAGATAACTGATGCTACTCTTATTTTGGAAGAAGATAGCTCAATAGTGAGCCGAAATGCTATTTGTTATGTGGATACTTGTAAGTACGACCCTAATGACATCGAGATCGGCTGCAAACATTTGAAAAGTGCATCTGAATCGACAAAGCTAGCAGAAGAGTTTCCCATTCAGCACGATGCACTGTGGAGTCTTCGAATTGGAGTTGAGCAAAAAGTACGTTTGTGGGGAATGTACAAGGACGATGAGATGTGTATTCCCGCAGTACAACGTATCAATAAGACTACTTTTGTTACAAAATGCACGAGATCGCACTCCTTTCCATCGGGCAGACTACACGTAACTGCACTGACCAACGATTGTTCGAGTAAAACAGACACATGCTCGTGTGCTTGTAAAAAGTTAAAAATTCTTCTGTCCCCAAACAATTCGGTGGTTTTGAAAGACGATATCTGTGATCATTTGCTGCTGGTACTGGCTGCAATGCTGAGTAAGCCTTCGCTGCAATCCGAATTCAGCAACTTTACCAACGAACTGAAGGCTTTCTGGGAAGTAGACAACACAGAATGTGACCGTGTCACAACCAATGGCTCTGGAAATGGAGACATTTTTATTTTCGACAATGAACTTCTACCAACTGACGTAGGTTATATCGTTAAGTTATTTTGTCGCTACAACAACTATTTTCTATTTTTTCTCAGGACTTGGTGGACTTCACTGACAGTATACTAAAGTCAGTGCTGAGAGATGAGAACGCAAATTCAAATTCGCATATGAACATGTATCAAGGTGACCCAAGTATGGTCTCCGGTTGTACGGCTGATGACGCTGACATGCCCTTCGAAGGTATCAGTTGCGGCATAGACGCGATGAATGATGAGAGCACCCGACTGGAGCTTAGTGACTGTAATATCGAACTAATGGACCAATTTCAGTTGACCAATCAAATTGATTTGTGCCACGATGAAATCATTCTCTCCGACTCTGATTTGTTTCAAGGGAACGGCATAGTAATGCCTGATCTCTCGGACACAATTATTGACGATTTGATTGTGGCACAGAACCATAATCATCCTCAGTTGGCAATGCCAGTCCCACCATCGCAGATGGTTGATAATACGTCAACTGTTATTTCGGCGAAGAAACCAAAGAAAGCTATTGTTGCTCAAAGCCCAGTGAAGGTGCTTAAGACTGCATTTGTGGCAGATGCCCAGAAACCGATAGATCTGGGTCCATCGTTGGAATATGTGGTATGGTTGGACCATGTGATTGAATGCATTAATATGAGTATTGATTTTAACTTGAAGGATCCTAACATTGCTTTGAGTTTTAATGTCCATGAGGTAAGTCTATGATAAGGGCTTAAATATTCAATATTGTCGCAATTCTATCCATTTCTTACCGGACAGCATATGTAACTGATAGCCCGGACTTGTATGTATATTTCCATATTGACTCTTAATTCTTTCAGGACATCTTCGCACACTTTAGTAAAAGTTTCACATATGGCGCCAAATGCCGCTTACCGAATAGCACTGTTCTAGTAAAGAAAGGTAGATTTAAAGGACTACTGAAGTACACATGGATTCTGCGCACAGCAGCTAAGGTACAGAGGATTTTCTCCACGAAAAATGTGAGTGCAATTCTTTATTTGGTTTGAAAATTTGCAACAAATATGTATGTCTATTTCATTCATGTATATACGTTTTGTACTTATAATTAATAGTTCTCATGTTTCCATTAATTTCACAGATGACAGTCGAAGTGGAGCGAAGATTCCAACCCAATGGCGACACTTATGTCCCCTATGTGGACGAACATCGAGATCTCATTGTACTCAATAAAAAGTATAAGAAAATATCTCCGAAAATGTGCATTGCCCATATTTGGTTCGACTGTAACAGTAATGTAAGATATTAAGATTTAATCTTTAAAGCTGCTAATTGAATTTTTAAATCACAGAATCATAGGACTGGCTTCAAGCTGGAGTGGGTGCCGAACGTATTTCCAAAAAGCGGTTTTGGCATATTGAACATAGAGTTCTCTGTGGGTCTGAAGAAATGAAACGACTTAGGCTGGTATTCAAAATATATAGCCTAAGTTTTATTCCATAGTCTTAAGGTAAATAAAATGTTTGTTTATAATATTTCGCTATAATTGTTCAATATACATGCATACATATGTAAAATAAAATGTATTAAAAATAAACCAACTTAAAAGTATTTTATGTGGTATTTATTTCATATTATTTTGTGGGAACATATGCAGAAACTGCAATGAACCAGAGGTTATAGAAGCACTGGTGCACCTGCCCTGTACTACATAATATGAAGCACAGAAAACTGGGACAATTCTACTTCAGCTCATTGCAAGAAGTCGTCAATATGAAACTTCATCCTCTAATAAAAGGTGCACAACGGCAGCCATTTTGTCTGTAAAGTAACAGCAATTAACTTTGTGAATTTTTGGTATCACGACGGACCAACACCATTACTAGGTTTGAGTTCCAGCTTAGCTTTATATAAGTAATGGGATCTCGATCGAAGCTATTTGTATCTTAATTTTTGTTTGCACAATTTCGGAGACGCTTTGAATGCACTTACAATGCAGATACACTGCGCGTGCATTTGGAATGCTTCACTGTGCTCTTTGAACATACTATATGTTTGTATATTAAAATTACTGGAAAAATAAAAGTCTCATATCAAAAAAGGTTGAAATAAACAAAACAAAAATAAGTTCAACGTAGGTTTTGACGATGCAACTATTACTCATATATAATGCTTTTGAGGCGTCAAATTTCAGCCTCTTGTTGAAAATGTTACGTTCTGATACGTGGACAGATTCTGTTTATTGCAGTGATAAACCCACAATCAGATCGCTAGTATCTCGTAGTCCTACTTATGTACATGTCAAAAGCAATATTTTCATAATCATGGTGAAAAGGCAGTTTAGTACAATGGTTCGGAAGCCGGAAGAAGAAGATTCATATTGGAGTGAGCTTGAGTTTTTAGATGTTAAAATACAGGTACTATACCTACCTATAAAATACAGCTATATATTGGAAAAAGGTTCGTTAAGGCGTTTGGGTGGGTGCTATTCCTCTTTGCCACAAGAGTCGACCGGAAATATTTTTAGATAATTTGCTACGAAATGGATTCATGAAATGCTTGTTTTGGCTTTGACTAACGAGGCATCTACCAATTTCCGAACGCACATATGCTTGACTCAAAGAAACCCAGAAAAAGGTCCAGTTTTCAGTAGGAGATCTAAGACTACACTTCCAGTTGAACAACTGTAGCAAAAATACTTGCCTCATATAAAGTGCTGTTAACTGAAATGCCGAAGAAACACAAAGGGTAAATTCATAAATGCAGTAATCTGCGAAAGTCCAATCATATGCCAGTAAATCGAAAAAAAAGTTTGTCCCGCACGCAGGCTGTAGTCATTCTACTACAATCGTGTTCATAATCATCATGGCTGCGAAGGGGGTTGTAGATATATTCTAAGAGAATTATGCCGAAAAGAAAGAATAGAAAATAACAGAAAGCTAATAATTAATATTTGTAAGCTGAAAGCGCATAGCCAGTCTATCGTCGTTTTTTTTCCTGCCGAAAACTCGCCCTCCATGGCTAAATCTTGTTGCAATTAGCGACGTAGTGTATTTCGCTTTATGAATGCAAGTAATTTAGATCTTTGTTAGTCGAACGTTTACGAACTCGCCCTTATACTTACTACCCTTACGACATATTTGTCCTGCCTATGCTCCAGACAAACTGTTGCAATAATAAACCATCTCTTGTGAGCTAATTTTTTTTTTATTTTTATTATAATATAAAATATATACAACAAAGGAAAAATCTATTTTTCACTTTATTTAGCTTTATTATATTAAATCTGAATGAATATTTTATATTTGAAGATTATTCTTATTTTTTATCTCAATTTTTATTCTTTTAGAGCGTGGAAATATGTTATGTTGAACTTAGGTATAAAATAAGAATTAATAATAAAAAAAAAAAAAAACAAATATCAATCAGCATTCCAATACCTTCCTTTTGCTATATATTCTTTTACATGAATATAGGCATTTGTAATCGATTAAGAATGTACTTTTTCTAAATATATATTTTTGTTTTCTTAGCTTTTAAATTTATCTAGATCAATTTTAGGATGGATGTGAAAGATAAACAATAGGTAAGAAATTTGTTTTGAAGAAAGCAGCTGGAAATGACGAAAATCATGTTTCCAAATGAACTCCACTTTGCTTCCGGCGCACTTTTTTTAAAACAAAGAAAATATGTATTCTATACAATGTTTTGCATGTATCTAAGTATTTATAATCTGTTATTTTACTTTTTAATGAAGAACCAATTTGATTTTTGTTGACATTTTAACCTCACTTGTATCCAAAAATTAATTTGGAGCTATTTTTTTTTAATTAATTTACTTAGTATAATATTTACTCGTTTTTATACTCAATATAATCAATCATATTATAATAGAATAAGTTTCTGTTTTTATTTTTTAGTCGCATTTATAGTTGCCCCGATTTTTTATTAGCATTGGCAATTATCTGAATTTCGGAGACGGTTATTTCTATCAGTATTAAGGCGGATCTGATCGGGAAATTCATTGTAGAGTTCAACCTAAAAATAAAGGAAATATGAGAAACATTAAAATTAGCATATTTTGAAAGTAAAAGTGAGTAAAATCGACAGTGTGTGTTCCGAAAACATGCGGACGGTCCACCAAGGCCTCGCTTAAAGTGGCGCTACCAATTTAAATGGAGCACTTACGCAGTGTGCACAGCAGGAGGCAGTTAACGAAAAACGTACGAAAGCATGTTATTCTAAATTAATAAAAAAAATAAGAGGGAATTAAAAGTGCACGCATCCTAATACTATACACGAACGTTTCTAGAAAGGCCAACGGTACTGGAGCAGTTTTCGGTCTAAGAACCGAATACTCCATGCATATTTATATAAGTCTGTAGCTGGATTCACGCAATCGAAAATAGCGTACAAATAGAGCTACTAACATTTGAATATTTAACTTTTGGACATTTGGAGCCAGATTCTTCTTCTTAAAGTTCCACTCCGTTCCGGAGGTTGGAAATCATCGATGCAAGTGTTTGTTTGTTTGTCACTCCTCTAAGTATTTCTACCGTTGAAAGACCGAGCCATTCTCTTAAATTTGACAACCATGTCGACCTTTGCCTTCCGACGCTCCTTCTTCCTTCGATCTTTCCCTGTAGAATTAGTTGGAGAAGTTGATATTTGTTATTTCTCATTATGTGTCCTAAGTATTCAAGTTTTCTTTGTTTTATTAACAGAAATATTTCCTTTTTTCTTCTTATTCTTCTTAGAACTTCTTCATTTGTAATTCTGTCAATCCATGATATTCGTAGAATCCGTCTATACACCCACATTTCGAAAGCTTCTATTTTTCTTATTGTTGCGCTTTTTAGTGTCCATGTTTCTGCTCCGTATAATAGAACTGACCAAATGTAGGATTTGACAAATCTTATTTTTAGATTTAAGTGTATCTCTCTACTCAGTAACACTTTCTTTACTTTGCAGAAAGCTGCCCTCGCCTGTTCAATTCTGCATTGGATTTCTTTGTTAGGGTTTGCATTGCTATTTATAAATGTTCCCAGGTATTTAATGGTGTTAACTCTTTCTACCTCAACGTTGTTTATCTTCAGCTTATAATTTCCTGCTTCTTGACTTTTATTGAATACTATGAATTTTGTTTTGCTTATATTTATTTTCAAACCGAATTTGTTGCTTTCCGCGCTAATTCTGTTCATAATAGTGTTTAGTTCGTTAATGTCATTTGCCATTATTACCGCATCATCTGCATATCTGATGTTATTTATCTGGACTCCATTAATTTTGATTCCTCCATGTGAATTTTCTATTGAGTTCTTGAATATTTCTTCAGAGTACATATTAAAGAGGAGCGGTGATAAAATGCAGCCTTGCCTTACTCCTCGGCGAATCTCTATTTCCTCGGACTCTTCACCTTCTATGGTTATTTTTGCTTTTTGGTTCCAGTAGAGATTCTCAATGACTCTGACATCATACCTGTCTATGTTTTTGCTTCTCAAGATTTCCACCATTTTCTTATGTTGCACTTTGTCGAAAGCCTTTTCATAATCGACGAAACATACAAAGACAGTTGTGTTCATCTCTAAGCTTCGCTGTATTAACATATTGAACGCAAATAGTGCTTCACGTGTTCCAAAACCATTTCTGAAACCAAATTGAGAATCACTTATATCTGCCTCAAGTTTATTGTATATCCTTTTGTGAATTATTTTCAGGAAGATCTTCAATGCGTGACTCATCAAACTTATTGTTCTGTAATCCGAGCAGTTTATTGCTTTGTTCTTTTTTGGCAACGTAACAAAAGTTGATTTCAACCACTCATCTGGAATTTTGCCATGTCTGTAAATAGCGTTGAAGAGATTAACTAGTGTTGGAATGTTTTCTTCCCCGACTAGCTTAAGAACTTCGTTCGGTATTCCATCAGGACCTGTCGCTTTTCGGTTTTTCGCTTCTTGAAGCGCTTTTTCAACCTCGTCTTTTATTATTTCTGGTCCCTCGGGTCCATTATAGGGTTCTAGTTGGACTTTTTCATCCCAAAACAGGTCCTCGATGTATTTTTTCCACTGTTCTAATCTTTCCATTGTATTTAACAAAAATCGACCTTCGTTATTTTTCAAGGCATTGGACATCGATTTGCGTTCAACGCCGGATATTTCTCGAACTTTTTTGTGGAGATTAAAACTATCGTGGTTCCTGCCGTGCCGTTCTAGCTCTTCGCATTGTTGATGCATGTGACGATTTTTGGCTTCTCTGATTTTATTTTTTTATTAATCTATCTATTTCCTTGTATCTACTCTGGTTTGTTTTGTTTTGTCTTCTTGCATCCATTAGGGACAAAATTTCATCTGTCATCCATTCCTTTTTGGGTTGCTGGTTCCCACTGCTGAGGTATTTTTTACTTGTTTCCATCATAATTTGGCTTATTTCTGACCATTTTAGATTAATATTTTCTTCGTCTATTCGGTTTGTGTTTATTTGGTTTAAGTTTGCATTTAATTCCCTTCTAAGATTATTTTGTATTACTTCATTCTTTAAAAGGTTTACTTGAAGTTTTTTCTGTTTAACACTTTTTTGAACTTTTTTCATTTTTATGTCAACTTTAGCTATAACTGGATTGTGGTCTGACCCCACATCAGCGCCTGGATAGCATTTAGCTGATTTCAACGAGTTTCTAAATCTTTTATTTACTATGATGTAGTCTATTTGATTCCTGACTATTGAGTCTTGAGTGTGTCTGGGGGATGTCCAGGTATATAATCTCCTAGGCGGAAGCTTAAACCATGTATTTGTTATTGTGAGTCCATATAATTGACAAAATTCTATTAGTCGCTGACCCCTCTCGTTTCTAATTCCTAGCCCATAATCTCCTACAACGTCTTCAATCTTTCCTTTCCCAACTTTAGCGTTGAAATCGCCTAAAATGAACAAAGTTTCTTTCTTTTTTGTTAGTTTGATTGCTTCTTCAATTTGATTATAAAATTCTTCAATAACCGCTTCTTCGCAATCATTTGTTGGGGCATAAACTTGAATGATGTTCATTATATTTCCTTCTACTTTTAATTGCATAAGCATTACTCTCTCTGATAAATTCAAAACTCCTATTATTGATTGTTTCATTTTTTCGGAAATGAGTATCCCTACTCCATATCTATTATGGGTTGCGTTCGAACATGAATAATGAAATTTGTAACCGTCTTTTGTTATGATTCCATTTCCTTTCCATTGTACGTCTGCAATTCCCAAAATATCTATATTCATTCTTTTCGCTTCTTTTATAATATTTTCAAGCTTACCCGCTTGATACATACTTCGAACGTTCCATGTTCCCATTTTAAAATACCCACCGGGGATTCTTAGCACCCTCTGACCATTTAAGGTCTGCCGGGGACTGAGGGCCATTTGGTATGTTTGATTCTGCATGATGATTTTTCTAGGGAATAGTTTTATTTCAATACTTAAGAGAGGTGGTTTCCCGTTGCCTTCCTCTCTTTCTACTATTTGCCGTGCAAATTTATTTCTTATTGAATTCAATTCAATTTTGTATACTCGTTAACCTTATTCGTGCCTTGTCTATTACCGTGATATCTTTCTTGTTCAGTTGTGAGAAGTGTTCTTTACGTTGTGATCGTTATTGATGATGAATCTTTAACGTTTTCCCTATTATTTTCTATCCTCCTTCCTTTACTGTTTGAGCGCTTTTGTTTTTTGTTGTTATTTAATTGATCCAACAAGCTTCCTTTCGTGTTCTTAATATCCTTTTGTTTATCTTCTGGAGATCGGTTCCTTTTCTGCATTGTTTCGTTATCAATGTCTGTTTCATTTTTCATTTTGGCTGGATCCAGTATCTTTCCATCAACAAATATTTTGTTTCTTTTGACCTCTACATCTAGTCCTTTAGTCCTCAATTCATGCGCAATACTCATTATTTCTTTTCTTTTTGTTCGTTCTAATATCGATAAATCGTTTTTTATGTATAGACTTGTGCCTTTGAGTTTAGATTTAGCTTGCATGATTTCTTCTTTTTTGGCTAGATGTACTAAACTTACTAGAATCGGTCTAGTTTTATTATTTTCAGATTTTTTGCCTATGCGTTTAATGAGGCTTATCTCAGAATCACTTAATGTTATGTCCAGCTTTGTTTTCATTAGGTGTTTTGCTATGGACTTTAACTTTTCCGTGTCTTCTTCCGCTTCCTTTATGTTGAAAATTAAAATATTGTTACGACGAGCTATTTTTTCGTTTTCTTCTTTTTGTATTTTCATTTCTTCTTTCAGGTTTTCTATTTCCGTTTCAAGAATTACTATTTTTTCTTTCGCTTCGTTGAAGTTTTTATTTAATTCATCATATTTCTTATTTATCTCCTTTTTCATCTCTTCGCTCATTGCAACTTGTACTGCATCCAGTTGTTCTTTGAGTTCTTGCTTGAGATCATTTTTGATATCTTCTTTAAAGCTATTTAAAATGCTAATCATTTCCTGTTTATTCATATTTTATGTTGTAATTTAATAGTGAAAAAAAGTAAATAAATAAAAATAAATAAAAATACGCTATTTGTTGTAAATTGAATTGTAATATTCTTTAGCAAACCCCTCTCCAAACACTGGTCAGATTCTATTATATTTGAGCTATTTTCTCCTAGATGTCCTTCTCTTCGACAGGGAGTTGACACTTCACTTTTTGTCTCCTACGCCGATTTTTAGGTTATCAAATTCAGAGAAGTCTCAATCTTTTGAACTGCAGAACTTTTGGAGTTGACACGAAATGAAACAAATTCCAATTTGCACGTGTTTTGCGCTGCTTAAATTACACTTTTCACGACTTTTCCCTTATATACACTTTATATTTATTCAAATTCCGACTGTTTTACTGCCCGCTACTAGAATGCACGACTTTACAATTTGACAGTTCATCTATATGAAGCCATCATCTATCATGGAGCCAGATAAGAGTGTAAATTCCTAGAAATACTTTACACTCTGGGCGAAACAATGTCACGCTACAATGGGTAACCGGCTTAGAAGTCAGCAGTAGCTCCACTGTAATAATGTTTTCGTACAGATATATGTACAGTACGCCTTCGGTAAAAGCAACCGATAAAAATTCGAGCAGTTGCGTTAATTGAGGTTGTTGCAATAACCGAGTCACAAAAGAGTATGAAAAATAAAAGAATAATGTTCGTCGTTAAAGAAAACAAAAACAAGATGTATATTTAATTCTGAGAGAAGTAACTGTAAAATAACTGCCCAGTTATATTAAAACCAAACACCAAAAAATAGAAACACATAAAACGAAATAAGAGATCATGTATGGAAAGTTGCGTTTACTGAGTCACATTTTTTTGAAAAGTTGCAATTACTGAGTCACTAATGGTAAAAATTTGGATGTTGCTTTGACCGAGGTATTGCGTTTATCGAGGGTTGCTTTTACCGAGGGCGTACTGTACATAGTTTACCTTTACTGATCATTATACTACTCTAGATAAGTGGCTGTTGCTTTATTACCACATGCAATTTAATCAATTCATAGAAAAGAAAAACAGCAACAAAATAATAATCGGAACAAACCCATACGACGCTTACAGCTAAAGACAGAAACAAAGAAATAAGCAATGATTGTTCACCGCAATCATTAAAAACCTGCCAAATTGAATCTTTGTTTGCTACAATGACGCGATATATTAAAAAATCCCACTCTTCGTTCCTGAATCACTTTTAGCTAATCTAATTAATTAAGTTCCATACCTCAGCTTCCTGTGCTAAGGCATTTTTGGCGATAGTCTGGAAGGCTAATTCGACGTTGATTCCCTCCTTCGCCGACGTCTCATAATATGGAATATCATTCTTTGACTGACACCATTGTTGAGCCCGTCTATTTGATACCTTTTAAACGAAAATTAAGATTAATATTTGTACTAATAGCATTGTTCTAGTTGTGTTACTCACTTGGCGATTTTCTAGGTCGACTTTATTGCCCAAAACAACAAATGGAAAATGTTCTGGATCCCGTGGACTGGCTTGAATTAAAAACTCATCTCTCCACGAGTCCAGATTCTTAAATGAGTTTGGTGCAGTCACATCATACACAAGAACGCAACAGTCAGCTCCGCGATAGAAGGCAACGCCCAGTGACTGGAAGCGCTCCTGTCCGGCAGTATCCCAAATCTGTAATCCAAAATATTGAGTAACCACGATAGACTCCTTAGTATGTAGCAATCAAAACGAACCTGCATTGTAACAACACGATCATCCACAACGACTTCTTTCGTGAGGAAATCCGCTCCAATTGTTGCCTTGTATTGATTTGAGAATCTTTTGTTTACATACTGATTCATTAGTGACGTCTTGCCAACGCTACTATCGCCCAGGATAATAACTTTCAACAGGGATTTTTTCCTCGTAGCCATTTTTTGAGATTATTAGATTAAAAATGGGGCTGCAATGTATTGGAAATGAGTTAGTAAGACACAAAATATTTAATAGCTATGATTCACTCAAATGATCTGCGAGCTGTTAATTAGATATTGGCTTATTTTAGAGCTAAAAAGCAATATGAATAGAAAACATTTGGTACCAGTTGGTGCCGCTTGAACTAAAACCTCAAAGTACGAACGAAAGACATGTGATCGCAACAGCATGAAATAAAGTCTCAATCACTGCACTGTAAATCTGTTCATACACAATTGTATGTACATTTGTATCACTACTATCGCATTTTGCGTGATCAGGTTTGTGGGTCAGCATCTTCAGAGAAACAAAAAGCGCTTTCAATTGCAAAATAAACTGATAAATCGACTTTTTTCTTTTCCACTTTTTTCCATTCAAATGGGTTTCACATCTTTCCACTCTCATCAGCATACATAAATTTTATCGAATGCTAATTATTAGCAGATTCAATTGAATCCATGGCTATGCCTGCGACTTTGCAAGGGCACATCAGCTCTGTGATTGATACTTCCTCAAGTTGCTCACTTTTGTTATCTTGTTGATTGTCTCGCACCAACACAGAGAGCCCCTATATGACTCATTGCTCATTGATTGCAGTACACACTGCCTGATATCAGACGGTCAGCCAGCATAGTGTTTTGGTCACCCTCCCACTATTTAATGGAAAATTGTATGCAAAAATCAATCGTGAATCGAAAAACTGTTCACATTTCACTTTTTCATCCCATAATCCCCTTTTTTTCTAATTAAGTTTTTCAATTACAAATGTATGTACATACTACGAACGGACCAGTTTTCTGTTTTTTTTTTTGTTAATAGCAGACGAAAAGAAAAAATAAATAAAATTCTTGACGTAAGTTATGACGTCTTTGGATAGTTTCACATTTTGCTGGCCAACCTAAAACGCAGTTTCTTTGTTTATGGGTTAATCCGACTTAAAATTGTACACATTTTGCGTTTTTATTTATCAACAAATTTTCTATTTTTATATCCTTTTGTATCAATAAAATGTATTTCTGCTAACAAAAAAAGAACAAAGGCAGGATGAGATTTTTTTGTTTTTTTTTCTGACACTTGTTTCCAACGAGTTTGCTTTATTCCAAAATTTACAATACTAACTTGTTCACACTCGATCTGGAAAGGAATTATAAAACACAATTCAATATTTGTGATGAAAATCTCGTTAGGATTAAAAAAAATTAAAAAATAACAACACTTGGGGATGAAAGAAACTTAACTTCTTTTTTCACTGGGCGAGAAAAAAATTATGACACAACAATAATTTTAAAATGGCGCCGAATGATGAGAAGAGTTGGTCTGCGTTCACTGATAATAAATATGTAGTCATGATATAGTCAAAGACACTTTTTGGGATGATTTTATTTATAGCATTTTTAACTAAATAAAAATAAACTTGGCATAAGGAGTCCCACCAATCTAGGTACATACCTATTTCCGTACACTAAATTTCTGATGTAGATATCATAAGTTTTGTCATTTTGTGTGTTGTCCTTCAAAACTGACACTCTTGTTTAATGGTGTGTACACGCTTTTGAACCCCATTGTGAATGATACACTTGAATGCTTGACAGACTTTCGGGGGAGGTGACACCGAGAAATAACTTTTGGGTGTTTTTTGGCTTTAAATCCGGGGAGCATTTGTAGTAGTCTAACGCACTAACCACTACCCCACGGTGCAACTACTGTTGGTTTTTTTTTTCAATATGCTATTTAGGTTCTTTTGTTCTAAAAATCACTTTGAATGCCTGAAAATGGATGTAAATCAAATTCGAAATAAATTTTTTTTGCCCAGAGTCGCATTCGCATTTTTTCTTTACCTTGATTAATTTATTGTAACTACTCATTTACTCTACAACTTGTGAACATCGACAGCTATATTCGATACTCGAAGTCTGAATTCGGAATACAAAGAAACAACAATAAAATATGCGGTTGCTGTCTTGAATATGTTCCCTATAAAGAATTTGTACTAGAACTAAATAGTTTCCTGTTTAGCTTTGGATGTTGTTGGATTTTCCCGATACTGTTAATAAAAAAGTAGGTAATTGGGTTCTAGTTTTATTTCAAATAAAATAAAATAAAATAGAACAACACAGGTCAATTGTATGTGTTCAAGTGTATTATTGATTATTATATTAGGAAACGAATTATTACTAAAATATCTAAGTACACTCGCGTTTAAAGTGAACACCGGATATGCAAACAATCTACAAATAACGATAGATTTGCCGTAGTAAGTCCCTGGCTCATTTTTGCATGTTTTTTTTAGGTCATTGCAAGTTTTGTGTGCCTGTGGTGTTACTTGTCCAACTGAACTTATTTTTCTACTAGCCTGGTAACAAATTTATGCCATCTGCTTATGGAATCTGTTGTTTTCGAAGATTCACCTGAGTGGCTCTGTTGATACTCTTAAATTGTATCCGTAATGTGTACCTACTGACAATCAAAATTAAGATAATTTATCTTCATTGGTAACTATTCACATAATCAAGTACCTACATTATGTAGATATATGTATTAAGCATTAGTGATTTAAAAAAATGACATGATTAAAAATGTAAATACAATAATTATAATTTAATATTTTTAATTTGTATTGTGATGAATTGCTGGCACATTTATTAAATAGTTGTGGTTTGATTGGCTTAACTGATCGCGATGTTTGTCAAAGCGGATGTAACGATTTTTCATGGTAGCGTTAGTTTTTTGCTGCTTTTCTTCGTTTTCTCCCCTAGAAGCAACTCGTATACATACATATTTCTGTTAACCCACCTCAATTGGAAGATTGTACTCCAACGATTGGATTGCAACAATCAACACGTACAATTCGTGCATCCCTTATTGCATAATTATTTAAAGTCACAACAGTTGTGCATTGCGGCTGTAATATCTCCCAATTGAGATCTCCACCTATTTTTCTTTCCACACACATGTACATATGTATGTTGCTGCATTCGGGTTGTGGATTGGCTGGTAGTTAGTTCAGGAGCAGCAAAAATATTGCAAAGGTGGATTAGGATTTAAAAATAGAAACAAAAAAGCGCTGTGTACGCGTCGTCGAATCACGAAAACATCGGAACGCCTTGATTTAGGAATCGTGGATCTTTGGCGGGCAAATCGATGCACATTATGTGTCTATTCAGTGTTGAGAAGAGACGGTGTGACTACAAAGTCTCTCGCTTTGCGCGACTTCTTTTTGCGCGGTTTTACTTTTGCGCGAAATGCATTTGTCTACCAAAATTCGATTTGCGCGGCTTAAATAAATGCATACATTTAATTTTTCAGCACCACACTAAATTACATGAAATTCATATTTCGCTTTGCGCGGTTTCGCCTTGCGCGAGAATTTTCATTCCCCTAACCGCCGCGCAAAGCGGGGGACCAGTGTACGATAATTCTGTTTGTCTACCAACACGGAACCAAAAATAAAAATCTATCATACATTTTCCAGGTAATTTGTATTATGCTCTGTTTTGATCTTAAACTTTATTGGTTATAAACTAATAGGAAGGCGGTCTCAGGGCAGCCAAAAAAAGTAAAAAAAAAAAAAAATAATTTTTGCTTTAGAACGATCTTTATGGAATGATCTATATGGATCATCGGCGATAATAAAACACGGCTACTGATGGATTCTAACACTGATCGAAAGCTTATGAACTGTTCATTGGTTGTTCAGAAAATAATTAATCTGAATGATGATCTCCGCCATAGTTCTAAAAAAATGTGCAAACTACCTCGCCCGACCTCTCACTGCTTTGTTCCAACTATCCGTTTCACAAGGAGTATTTCCTCGATTATGGAAGGACTCATACATAATCCCCATCCATAAAAACGGTCGTAAGAATGAAATATCGAACTATCGTCCCATAGCTAAACTTTCTTGCATACCCAAGCTGTTCGAAAGCATTGTCTATGACACAGTTTTTTTTCATTGCAAGCCCATATTTTCTCAAAACCAACACGGCTTTCTTAAAGGTAGATCAACCACCACTAACCTAACTGAATTTGTGTCAAAGACCCAAAGACCCAGTGGATGTTGTTACCACTGACAGAGAAGACTGAAACGGGTTTTCTATCTGGTGCCAAAAAAACTTCCTGGTACTCAATGTGAACAAATGCCAATCTATCACATACTCTCGTTAATGTCTTCCACCACCTCCCAGACATTACTTTCTCTGCAACGAGCCCGTGCCCTTGGTCACTTCATTACGTGATTTGGGTATTATCTGTGCTAAAGAACTCACCTTCCAGTCCCACATTAGGCGTTTTTCTTTATTAGTTCAGAGTTGAGCTCTGAACAGAGCCTGAGCGAATCGAGCGCACTCTGAACTAATTGTGTTCAGAGCGCGTCTGAGCACTGAGCGCTCTGATTTAATTTTGAAACACACTTGAGCACTTAGCTGTCATATTTTTTTTTCCATCCATTTATTACCTTAAATTAAGTTTATGCATAATCAAACTAGTTATTAATTTTAATTAATGCAATTACTTAATTGTATTAACTAACTTCTAAGCCATAACAAAAATCCTCGTCCGCCATTTCAATTGTTTTCGATTTTTTCCTATCTGTCAAATGTTGTTTTGGCTGCGCTCAGCATTTTACTCAGGATGCTCAGTCAATTTATTCTGAGCGCATCGAGCGCGCTCAGCCCACGCTCTGAACGAATAAAGAAACACACGTTCCACTACGTTCCACACTCTGAACACTCTGAGCTAAAAAAGAAACACGAATATTTTTTTTTACAACTCAGGCTCTGTTCTGAACTAAAAAAGAAAAACGCCTATTGATGGCATTATTTCCAGAGCCAACTCTATGCTTGGTTTTGTTAAGCGTTGGTCTGAGGAGTTTTCAAACCCCTATGTCACTAAATCCCTATATATTACCTTTGTTAGGCCCCTGCTTGAATATGCCAGCCAAGTATGGTCCCCTTATTACGAAGTCCATACTAAACGCATCGAAGCCGTCCAGCGTAGGTTCATACGGTTTGCCCTTCGCGGTCTTCCTTGGGTTGACCGCTACAACCTTCCACCCTATAGAGACCGATTGAAACTGATCAATCTTCAGTCTCTCGAAAAACGTCGTGATGTTGCCGATATACTCTTTATTCAACAACTCTTAGTAGGTAACATCGACTGTCCCGCACTCCTTCAAATGATCTCCATTAACACTAACCCGCGTAATCTCAGGTCCGTTCCCCTCTTTCATCTTGTCTTTCATCGTACCAATTATGGGTTAAACGAACCAATGTCTAGAATGCTGCAAAAGGCCAACAGCATTCCAAACCATTTTAATTTAGATTAACACTACAGAACGCACTTTATACCTCCTCCTGATCTACTTACCGCCTTACCATCTTACCCTCTATATGTTAGTTTTAAGCTTTAGTTTGTTTAAGTCTAAGTTTGGTTAAGTCTAAGTTTGCTTAAGTCTTAGTTTGTTTAATTCTTAGTTTTTTTAAGTCTTAGTTTGTTTAAGATGTTGCTTGCATTAAGCTAATAAATAAATCAATTCATCAGTATAAACAATTTTGAAAAAGCCTATGGGAAAAGTTATTACGAAAAAACTTTATTACCTATACCTGCGTTCTCATTTTTCTTAATTGGTAAACCGTGTCGTGTAGAACCGAGCTAAATAAAACGACCAAATACCCGATCAAATGCCCGATTAAAAACCCATAGAAATTCGATGGGGTATTATAAAAAGGCTAGTTGCTGCAAGAAAACCTGCAAACCAGGCCTCTGTGGTAAGTTATTCAACAGAAATGGAACAAGACCACACCCACGCCCACTCAATGTACAGCCCTGGTCAACGCTATGAACGATAGATGCACCGAATTTATTATACAAAAAGGTTTACCAACACAGTACTGACTCTAAAAGAGATATAATATGCATTAATATCTACAATAACTAATATATATTTAATTTTAACCATTTTTTTTTTATTAAATGGCTTAATTATATGTCACCGAGCTCAAAGCGATATAAACAAATAACCTGCAAAGTTTATATTTTAATGATTTGTTAAACAAAAAAACCAAGAAGAATTAAATTTAACAAATACTTATCAACATTCTATTTTAACCAATTAATCTGAATTTGTTAATAAAACTTGGTTCTAACGAAGAAAGTGTGATCGTGTTTATGTGACTTAATTATATGAGCACAAGTGTATATGTACATAATAATTAATTTTACCATACATAAATTGACCTCCGTCGGAAAGGAGGGAATACAAATTATTTCGATTGCGATGGTTTTTTTTTGTCTACGAGTGTAGAATCACGCAATTTTGTATATTTTCCTTTATCTTTCTTTTTTATTTCCCTTGTTTTACGAAAGCCATCTGAACGCAGTTGAGCGTTAATCATATGTAAATAACTAAAATAATTGCATCCATACAATTTAACTTGACTATGAAGAGACGTCACAAAGCAAATACCTATAAAATCCTCGATAGATCTGACCAAATAAAAATGGACCACATCCATCGGATCAAGCATATCGGTTGAGTCTATAGAGATGTACTTGTATTATTGTATAGCGCCCCCGTCAGCAGCACGATCGGAATCACAAGACATCTCTTTGCTGGTTTCCTTTGCTTGTCGTTTCACATTTTATCACTCCTCCATCCCATGTGCCATGCTTGCATGGAGGAAAGGATGCAATTTGTTTGAGTTACGGCGCTTGAAAGCACACTTTAAGGGTCCATTGTATTCCACTCAACGGAATAATATGAATGTATTTTCTGGAGCTATGTATTTCTTCTCTGGTTCGGCTAACGAAAGGCACGAAAACAATCGCTGCTCATCATGTGACCTGTCTGACCAAGCTAATTTCTCGATTTTGTTACAAGCCTCGGAACCAGCAGTCATTCCGTCGCCAGGCAATTCCCTATGGACTGTCTTTTAATTTGTTACGGTGCGGCCTGCCAACCGACCACTTTTATGGGACAAGTCAATATGTAGATTTGTTTTATTGCGCGCGCATTTGCAGCAATGCGTTGGGCTCCCGCTCCACCATACGTATGTATTTATATGCATTCGAACATTGGGAGCTAGTGAGCTGATAGCATTTGCGATAAATTTGTGCAAAAGTCAAAATATTTTGACATCACACATGCAGTGTGCCGGAACGACATTAAAGGTGCTCCGCCATGTCATTTTGATCGCCATTTGCGTGGCTATGCTGGAGCTGGATGTATAATAGTTTGCACTGCACACATTACCGATGACATTTTGTTTGCAGATTGCGGTAGGGGTGCATAAATTATTTGCGCTTAATCGTGAATGGGTACTCGACTACTTGTTAAAAGTTTTTTTTTTGGCTATTTTATCGAATACTATTTGGAATGTCAAAACTCTATAAGCAGTGATGATACTCGAAGGAAATGTCAAAAGAGTTAAGGCTCAGTCACGGTTGCCAACATGAAGGAGGATTTGAGACAAAGACGGTGAAACTACTTTTGGGACAAAGATTTAAATTGTACATTTATAGTATTTTTTTTAACAAAATCTTAATTTATTTAAAGGGTTCGTAGCATTTTTTTTATCGAAAAAAAAAAAAAAATGGTTCATATAAAACGAGATTGAATAATTTTATTATTACACCGCTTTATTAGTACATCGCTAGCCACTACTCTTCTCCATCTTTCGGGCAGGATACGAATACCATGTCGAAAGAACGCCTCATCTTTAGATGCAAACCACGAATCGACCCATTTTTGCAAGCTTCATAAAAAGTAAGTTTGTGCTCGGACAGGCCATGAGTCATCGATCGGAACAAGTGATAATCAGAAGGAGCAATGTCTGGAGAATACGTTAGGTGGGGTAGGACTTCCCATTTGAGCGTTTTTAAGTATGTTTTGACCGGTTTTGCGACGTGCGGACAAGGATTGTCGTGCTGCAAAATCATTTTGTTCGGACTTCGAAGCATTCGGGCCGTTTTCCTTCAATGCACGGCTCAATCGCATTAATTGTAGTCGGTAGCGATCTCCAGTGATGTTTTCATTCTGCTTTAGGAGCTCATAGTAGACCACATCCTTCTGATCCCACCAAATCCAGAGTATGAGTTTGAATCCGCCGTTGAAGTTAATGGTTGGCCGGGCTTAAGGGGGAAAATCCCTTTAGCACGCTTCAAAATAACTCATTTTTTAAAAGTGTTTTTAAAGGTGATAAAATAATTGAATCATTTTGAAGTTGTAACATCATTTTGTTCGAACTATGAAAATATAAAAAAAAAAAAATTTCACAAAATGGCGGTTCAGTTCAATTTCTCTTCAGGTGTCTCTGACGCGAGGTCCAAAAGTGCTGCATTTGTCAGTCTTTCTCTATTTATCTTTTAACCGAAAAAAAATCACTTTCTATTTCTGACACATGCATGCGAAGGATAAAACTATAAAATCATAAAAGTCTAAAATTAAAAATTTTGTACGCTGTTTAATAAAATGTTCAAATTGTATACTGTTTTTTCGACATTTTTCACCCTCAAAAAGTAGTTCATTTAAATGAAATCTTTAAAACTTTAGGTTTATCCATCCGGTAATGATATAGAGAAAGGCCTCACAAAATTTTAGCCAAATCGATCAATAACTTTTTAAGTTACAGCACGAGCAGTTTTCGAAATACGGATTCGAGATAATTCACTGTACCATATGCTGTATATGTGCGATAACTTTGTAAATATATAATATTTTAATTTTTCCTCGGGTCAATATACTCTCAATACATTATATTTTCGAAATATGAATAAAAAAAAATTGATTTTTGTTAATTTCTAAAGGGATTGCCCTCCTTAAACCCATGCCTTTCTGCGGTTGGAATTGTCGTAATGGATCCATTTTTTATCGCCAGTCTTCATCTAAGCATGAAAAATACTTTTAAGAGGGCGTTCACTTTTAAAACAAGCAAGTGCGTTCACATCGCTCAATTTTTGAGTTTAAGAAATGTTGAAAAAAACAAAGTCTTTGTCAGTAAAGGCTTTAATTTTCGTTTAAAGAGAATTTTTTGTCAAAATTATATCCGCGTGTGACCTGATGACATTTAGTGTGACCAGGTTAATTGTTTTTTTTTCTTGAATACCCTAGAAAATTTACATTGAAATGCCCTTGGTGTCCGTTCTCTAACATTATTGTAAAATGATCTGCAATGCTGAAAAGTGGTGCAATAAATGAAATGCCTTACTTCACTTACACCACAAAAGTCCAATTGATTATAAATTCCTTTCTATTTCTTATCCTGTCAACAGGAAACATATACAATAACACATTATTAACTCGATACTGGAATTTCTAAGAAAACATCATAATATATCGGGAAAAACCTCCTCCAATCATCGGCAATCGGTTATGTCCACAATTAATGAGAGCACGATGCCTCCTTTGGGTTAAATAACCCAAACCAGCCCGAGTAGATCGCTTTTCATCGAAACGAATTCTTAACCGACAACAAAATTGTACAATGCGCATACCATTACCACATAATTTTCACCATTCCTAATAAATTCGACGCAGACGACGACGACGACGACGACGAGTAGGAGGAAATTGTTTGCTGCATCATCATCAGCCCTCCTGGTGCATCACGATGTCGATGTCGATGCTCCTTTCTTTTCCTTTATACTGCATCCAATCCGCCCAATGGCGAAGGTTCATGAAGAAGCGGTCAAAATGCGCTGTTCCACCAGCAACCACCACCACCAGCACAAGGAGCACCACCATCTCACCATCGTCAGTTAAAGCTAAAATAATTATAGTTATTAATCGGCTGTTGAATTGGCTGCTAATTTGCAGTTTAGTTACAAATTCTACCCGCTGGCGTGCAATTATGGGTTAAATTATAGCATAAAAATAAACAAAACGCCGCGATAATTCGCCTCATTCACCGCGATCGCGAATTCTGCGAGATTTTCGACGAGTGCATCGCGTCTGCATCTCTTCGGTAAGAGTTTGGCGCTCCGGCGGAGATCGCAGCACCGCCATTATATCGGAGAGATTTCCTCTCATTACCCATGGATATCGTGTTGTGTGTGTGTAAAGTATCGTCTAATATACCTCTCTGCGAGAGATGAGCAAATCATCTCATCTTGCACGATTTGTGCACCACAAATAGCTTCTTGTGATGAGCAATACATCCAAGAGTAAACCAAAACAACAGCAGCAGCAGCCAACAGTATCAACAATGCGGATCGACGAGAGGCTGTCCACTCCACTTCCATCTACCTCATGCGCCAGGTTCATCAGTTTGTTGCATAAAGCAAAGGAACAATGCATAATGGGCTATCGTGCTGTTTCTTTTTGGGGATCATCACTTGAGTTTTTTACCTAGTAGATTTATTAACAATTTATTGTAGTTTCTAACACATACGAGTATTAAACTTACCAATTCGCTTCGCATCGGGCTTGTCAAGGCAAAAAATGATTCAAAATTGGGGAATACTCTAATGGAGCTTATGGAAACATTTTGGTTAAACGTTTCCAAGGTCGAAAATAGATTTTATTTAACCCATTAGTGCATATGGTCCGTTTAAACGGACGTCATCTAAATGTAAACTTGCAATGTTTTCTCTCCATAGAGTCCGTTTAAACGGACACACTCTATCTACTCATAAAAACACAAAATGTTCTGATTTCGTATTTTTTTTTTATTAAAAAAGAGTGTTTTACTGCAAACAAACGACAAAATGTAAAAAAAAACTTCAAATTAACTTCATGCACTAATGGGTTAATTGAAAGTCAGGGTTCGGACTTACATATTCATACCTAATACTAGAATTGTCTGTGGTCAAAATTCGGCCAATTGTGCATGAGAAACGCATCTGGTTTGTACCTGGCTTAGACACTACATATTGGGAAAACAATTACACACTGCACTGCCCCTCTTCACAACCTTTCCAGCAAAAAAAAAATCAAGCGAATATGTTGTGTTTAAGGCAGCTAAAAAGGGGTTGAAATATTTTGCCTTCGCCTATTTATAGGTCTGTTCCTTTACTTTCTGCTCCAAAAATAGTAAATTATTGAATTTCAACGAGTGGGGGTAAAATTCTCTCAGAGTAAGGCGTAAAGGAACACGGTTTGTCTAAAATCAGTAAGAATCAGTAAGAATCAGTAACAATTTTCAAGTAAAAGAACAGACCTTATATAATGATGATGATTAGTAAATTTTTTGTGGTAATACTTTGAGACTGCTGAGTGGATTTTCTTGAATTATTTTGCATTTGACTTCCTTTAAGAAAGGAAAACCTCATTACTTGACCCCATCCATAAGTCTGGCTCCAAAAACAATGTCGAAAACTACATGGGGATTTGCAAATTGTCAACGATTCGTAAGCTCGTTGAAAGTATAGTTAAAAACAAACTTGAGTTTTTCACAAAAGAGTTCGTATCAGTAGCTCAGCATGGTTTCGTATCCGCTCAGTCTACTACTGCTAATTTGGCACTTTTTTCATCGTAGGTATGTCAACGCCATAGAGAACAAATATCAAAGCGATGCAGTTTATACCGACTGTAGTAAAGTCCATGACGCGTGAATTATAGAACTTTTCTAAAAAAAAGTTTGAGCCTTTTTGTTTCTAATCAAGGTTTGCAAGTTGGATATCATCTTATCTTATTGGCAGAAACCTGTTCAAACTCAATAAAATGCACCTCTAAGGTTCCCCAGGGTAGCCATTTGGGCTCTTTATTATTTTCATCAATGCCGTTATGTGCCGATAATCTGAAATTATTTCTGAAAATTAAAAATTTAGAGGACTACAATCTAGTACAATCAGATTTAAATTCAATTTCTAATTGGTGCAAATCCTATGACTTAAAACTTAATGTAAAAAAATGTCATACAATTTCTTTCTCAAGGATGTTTTCGGCTTTGCAGTTTGACTACTTTATTGATTCTAATCCTCTTTTTCGAGTTAACGAAATCAAAGATCATAGTGTTATTCTCGATCTCTCGTTCTCTTTAAAAAGTCACATTGACTATATTGCAAGGATTTTAGGGATCCCTTCTTAATGAGATACATAAGTGTCTTGTACATAAATAAATGAATTTGATTTAATTTGAAGTTTTCTCTAGCTGAGAAGCAGTAGTTGCGAGAAAATTCCGGAGTGTGTTTTAGTGCATTCAAGATATCCACGCCGATATGCTTTGTGTGGCAAAATGAGAAGAGGCTCGGACGTGCGATGCAAATTTGTCCCTCTAGTTACGCTCTACAATTCCAACCTAACCGACATAAAGTACACCTGCCACACATAAAAGAATCAGAATCTGATTGAGCCCAGGATCACAAAAGCCATACTCAGCCTAATTAAGTATGCCTGTGCCCATTCAACTTTTCGTTGCTTACAATATTTTTGCAGCTTGATCAGAGCATTATCCCTTTACCTCGAGTCCGTGCACAGTGAATGCAATTTTTGTGTGAAGTCAATCTATGGAAAATTAGGGGGCGTACCTTAATCATGACTTCATTGCACTCCCCTTTTATATCCTGCGGATCATTATCCTCCTATTAGGCTCACTCCTGAAATTCACTGGTACTCGGCTGTTTACGCTGCCCTCGACCAAACAAACTGCCCATCTCTTAGCCACTGCATTCTGATGTGGACTGACGTATAGGCAGACTGACTGACTGATGGATACCGGACATAGGGACGTGTTTCGACTTCAATGGACAAATTGCTCAGGATTTTGTGCGGACGATCCTTTAACCACACAAATACATCCTCCACTTGCGCACTTTATTTGCGCGCCTAAACATAAAAATCGTGTGCTGTTTATTTAAATAACCATAATTTGGATGCGGCAAGGCGCTATTTATTATTATTATGCTCGTATAAAATGCAGAAAAGAGGATCATTTCGTCCGTCTTCTTATCATCTTGTTACTGCGCGCAGGAATTATTAATTCGAATCAGTGGTATTAAAAAGCTACGGTTTGTGCAAAGAAAAAAGCAAATTGGATGCAGGTAGGTGCATCGTGCGTACATGTTTTAGGTAATTTGGATAAATTAACTTAAATTTCTACGCACTTACATGTATAAATCTTCATATCGCAGTTATAAGCGAGCAATCGTTTTATGATGAGCATAGTATGATCACGTTTCGTTACGTTGAATTTGTATTTATGGGGCTAATGAGAAAACTTGGTCGCCGTGGCCGTGGTGGTTAGTGCATTGGACTACCACGCAATGCTGCCCGGGTTCAACTCCTGGCCGGGTCTAACACCTAAAAGAGTTTTTTCACGGTACCACCTCTTTCGAATGCCTAACAAGCATCAAAGAGTATCATTTGTCACGATTGAGCTTCTCAACTCGCCGTTCGGAGTCGGCAAAAAACTGTAGGTCCCTTCCATTCGTGCAAAAATATAACACGCACACACAAATGGTTGCGAGAAGCAGGCCCAGGTTCACCTCGAGCTGTAGCGCCAACTAAGTAAGTAATGAGAAAACTACGCAACAAGTTGCCAATAAGCTTTAATAGATTACAAGAAATCGGTTGCATACATGTACCCAGTGTCGTAGCTAGGGTCATGAGCGCCCCTGGCAAGATTTGAATTTTGCGCCCCTAAGACTTATTTTTTAGCAAGAGAAACAACACAATAACTTTGAAAGTGTAATTCAAATTATGTATACATTTAAGCATGAAATTATCCTACTTACTACTATGTCGGAAGGGAAACAATACAATACGAGTTCGTTCATTTATGCATTATAAAATCTCGTAAAGCTTACTTTTCAGGCTTGAGGCCAGTTTGTCAATAATATGGTCTTTCAATCGCTAAACACAACTATACATGTATGTATGTAGTTGGCTTCCAAATCATCTTTCTATTTTAATGCTAGACCAGCAGCGTCTTCAGTGGAGCTTAAGGTTTCGTGTAACGAAAGTCCTATTAGGAAACCAAAATCAGAAGCTACGGCAGCTAAACTTTGAAATTTCCGTCCCATTTGCTGAATAAGTGTGTCTATGTCTAGTGCAGCGTTTTCCAAAAGGTTGTCCGCGGAACCCGGAGGTTTCGTGGACTGGTCAAAGGGGTTTCGAATTCCATTCGAAAATTAACTAAAACGTTCGTCGAAAACAGTCATAAGTCTTCTACACACGGAAGTGAGATAGCATTCCAGAGGAAAAGTTTTATCCAGGTTATTTGAATTGCGCAACGAACTTAAGATATTATTCGCCGAACTGCCCACTTCTGCATCCATTAGTACGTTTGTTGAACTATTGCACGATGAGCAATGGTTAATGAAATTGACTTATTTGGCCGATATTTTCCATAACCTCGTTTACAGTAAGAGATAAAATATCTTCATTTAAAAACAGACTTGGCTTTTGGATCGAATGCTTTGAACATAAAAGTTAGAAAAGTTTTACTCTTTTAAATGGCTTTGTGGAAGATAATCAAAAATTCTGAACCTCTGGTCTAGTAAAGCTGAATTTAAAACTTTTGAATTCCTTAGCCCTTTCGTCGAACATTTTTTAACATTTCGTGAACGCTTTTCAAAAAATTACGGTTCTATCGACAGCTCGTTTATACGAGTTTTTGCTTAATCAATGCACAGCTCTATTTGATTTTTTCTGAAATTATTCAAAAAATCCACAAGGCAAGTGATGATGAGGCCTGTTCTCATACCTATCCAAAACTTTTTAAACTGCGAAATTCTACTGAAGTCAGTCAAACCCTGTTCCCGTACGAAGATTTTTCATAGTTCGTTACAGAAGAGAGATCTAACAGGAGAGTAAGAAATTTCCACATGCTGCAAATTTTAACCTAAGAAATATAATTTTTCTTATGTCTTATGTCTACAACATCTCTCGAATATTGTCCCAAATTTTCAAGTCGATCGGAGTAATAGTTTCAGAGATAGAGCCTTGGGAAGTTGCGCACTCAACGCCAGTTGGGCTCAGTTTTATTGTCACTCAAAATTTAAAACGCGTTTTCTCGAAACTGTATTTTCAAAGAATCCAATTTTCACTTTTTCGTTTTTTCCTTCGTCCACGTTCTAGTTTAAGGTATTAACTAAAATACGTATCTTTTTTTTTTTTACTTCAGTTGATCCTGTCATTAATTCTGCTGTCAACGCGCTTTAAATATTTTTCTACAAACATTTTAGAAGCTCTTTGTTAAATGTGTATATTTAAGGCCAAAAAAAGATTGATTGAAATATTTTATTTTTTATATAAAAAAAATTTGTTAAAAATAAGTCGATTTTTACTTGAGGAAACCCATGTTACCCCTTAAGTAAGGGGCGCCATACCTAATCTGTGGGGGCGTAATTAAGTTCAAGTTTTTTTTATTTGAGTTAGCCTAGCATAATGTTTTAATTTTGTGTGCTTGTGGCCCTGTAAAGGTGTAATCAGCCAGGTTCTGAATTTCACTTTCACTCGATATCGAAATTGAAATCGACCAAAATCGATTTCTGATGTTCCAGGTTTCAGGGCTATCGAATTCAATTTCACTTTCGAAGTGAATTCAAATCAAGTTACCGGGTTCTAGATATCGATTTTACTGTTTTGGTGTCGAATTGAAATCGCCAAAAAGAAAAGGTGTGAAATCGACCAACTGAAATAATTATTTGTTTTTGCTTTTGGATTTTGAAACAAAAATGCAAGTAAATTGCTGAGAATTTGTTTAAAATTATTTATTTACTGTGAATTGTGATTAATTTGTGAATTTTTCCAGGACCATCGTCTATCAAAGATGCTTCTTCAACGAATTCGGTTTGCACTGCAGAGATTGAGGCTTCAATATCGTGAATTAAGGAATTACGTTGCACAATAAAATCACTAAAATAATTCCACTCATTTTCACTTAACACGTTCGCGGACAAGACGGCATATGCCGTCAATGGTTGAGGAAAGTAGCGGGTCATGGCGGCATATCCCGTCAAATAATTTTAGGTCTTTTAGGAGAATTACAGTATATTTCCATATTCCAGCATTATTATCCTACCGGAGACAAATTTTAACTTCACTGTGACCTGCGGAATCATTTTTATCCTTATACAATATTCGCACAAAATAATCTAAAATATCTCTCAAAATTCTAGCGTTCCCAACCGAAAATCATGTTTCCGCGAACGTGTTAAAAAACAAAATTTGGAAAAAATAAATAAATGCACAATTTCACAATTACACAGAATGACAGAAATCAGCTGATTCGAAATCGTTTCGAAGACGATTTAGAACTCATCAAATCGATCGAAATCTAGAACACGAAAATCAATTTCACTCGATTTAAAAATTCTATATCGATTTGAATTCACTCGGATTCTGGAACCTGCCTGAGACTTACGCATTTTGATTATTATTCATCTATTAACTTAGTTTTAAAATTAATTTCAAATAGCTAACATTATGTTTGAGAAATATTTTTGGTCAAAACTTTAAGCACCTCGGAAATTGAGATTTTGAAAATTGAAGGGTGTGTGGAATAATATTCCATATAATCAGCGAGGTTCTGAATTTCACTTTCACTCGATATCGCACTTGAAATCGACCAAAATCGATTTTTGATGTTCCAGGTTTCAGGGCTATTGAATTCAATTTTACTTTTTTCCAAGTGAATTCAAATCAAGTTATCGGGTTCTAGATTTCGATCTTACTGTTTTGGTGTCGATTAGAAATCGTCCGAAAGAAACAGTGTGAAATCAACCAACTGAAATAAACATTTGTTTTTGCCTTTGAATTAAACACAATGAAATAATTAACTTTTTTTTTGTTATTTTGGACATTTTATTATTTCTCTTTTGTAATTAAAAGTTTTTTTTTCTTACATAACGGTGATATTACAAAGAATTTTCTTGATATACATTTATGTCTTCTATGTAACAGAATTCTGTATTGTAAACAGACACGCTCTTCGCAGGTAGTGCACAAAAAGCTGGGTTTCCTTTGTGTTTTGTCGTTTACTCTGCAAATTTTGCGCAACTTTTTCTGGGCTGTTGATGTGTGACTACCAAAGCGCTGTGAAATTCTAAAGGTAAAAAGGATATTTTTCCGGTTGAAATATGAAATAAATAGGTTTCTTCATACAATATTATAGCAAGTCTGGCCAGACCTATATATTCCACTGACTCTAGGGGTTGTTGTAGAAAATCATATTTTTGTTTACACCCGCTTACATCTAATTTTTTTCGTCTATACTAAAGCACTAAAAATAGGTATGCTGACAGTCAGGAAATTAAGGAATGATAGCTACATAATTGTGGGCACCGTAGCGCAAGTGGTTAAAGCGTCGGACTACTGTGCCAGCGGTCTTGGGTTCGAATCCCGCCGCAAACACCTAAAAGTTCTTCACGGTGCCCACCTCTTTCGAATGTCTGACAAGCACCAAAGAGTATCATTTGTCACGATTGAGCTTCTCAACTCGCCGTTCGGAGTCGGCAAAAAACTGTAGGTCCCTTCCATTCGTGCAAAAATATAACACGCACACACAAATGGTTGCGAAAAGCAGGCCCAGGTTCACCTCGAGCTGTAGCGCCAACTAAGTAAGTAAGTAAGCTACATAATTAGAAAAAACTGGTTTTGAATATGGAAAAGGTCTGGCCAGACCTTGTAATTGACAGAAGGGTTAATTTATGTCGCTTAAGAAAGCCGTATAACCAATCTCTCCCAGCACATTCTTTTAAGACGGACAAACGATTCGGAATGTCATATATTTAAAAACTTGAAATACACAGAAACGAATGTCGCTTATAGTCAGACTCCAAAGTTGCGACATAATCTCAAGAGCATAGTGCACAAACTTATTTTCGATGATGCTACTGAGAACAAGCTTGTATCCTAGAGGCATAGCGATTAGCTTATCGACATCTTTCTTACTTTCAATCAACCTGTAAAGGATTGTGTGTGGGATATTGATTGCGCTTGATGCCGTTTGAATTCTCATATCTTCATTTCTTACACAGCTTTCCGCATCAGATCAGCATCCCATCGCTTATTTAATTAATAGTCACATATTGGTGACTCGGTAAAAAAATTATTTTTTTAACTTTTTAGTTAATTAAAGCTTGTTTTAAAAAATTATTTTTTTATCTTTATATTTTTTCATTATCTGTATAAGTTTCGCCGAGCTTGGAAAATGCCTCCCCTGGCAAAAGAAAAGTAAAAGAGATGATGTCAGAAAGGTTGTCAGAGTCTAGCGCATCTGTCTGTCGATTCTCCATTTTAAATTTGACAGGATGCCACATTGATGAGTTTTTATAATATTGCCATTACAGATCTCTATTAGCAAGTCAGCCACTAGAAGCGAAAGTACAAAGCAGGTAATCTTACGGGGGTCACCTAAAAATTATCAACACTATTCGCGATCAGGATGCTTTGCTTTGCTTTGCACCGTCGCTGATGTTATGATAGGTGAATACTGCTTTGGCAGAAAATTCGAAGTTCATATTAGAGAACGTATCACATGGTCAAACGGCGGAAGCACCCTAGACCCAAAATGTCTAGCATGGTACATTGATGGATCAAAAATGGCCTCTGGTGTTGGTGCTGGGATTTTTGGGCCCACTACCAAAATCTCTGTGCCTCTGGATCATTCCCCAGCGTGTTTCAAGCTGAGGTCCTTGCCATTGAGATCTGCATCTTGATTAACCTACAGACAAGGGAGCTAACTTAAATGTCTTTTTAGGCAGCTAAGCCGCACTCGACGCTTTGAGCTCCTACTCTTTGAACTCAAGCACAATCCCCAGCTACTCACAATAAGGTCAAACTTTGATTGGTACCTGGTCACAGAGGCATTGATGGAAATGAGATTGCGGATGAGCTGGCTCGTTCAGGCTCTACTGCCAATTTCTCAGCCCCGAAACCGTTTTGTGGCGTAAGCTGGGCAAAAATCTCAGCCTTAATCAACAAACGGTAACATAATCTCCGACTCTCTCATTGAAGAAATGTCCCAGGGCTTAGACAAGCCAAACTGTAAATTAAGCCTTACCCATCACAGGGAACTTCCAAAGTACAATAAGAAGGATATTAGGTATCTAACAAATTGCTTCACCGGTCATTGCAAAACAAGTTAGGTCTGTCTATTGAGACCGATTGTCGACTGTGTTTATATGAGGTCGAGACAGCGGAGCACTTCCTTTGTGATTGTCCCGTACTTTTCGGGGCCAAACAGCGAACCTCAGACCTTATGACTTCAAAAATGCGTCAACCAAGGACATACTAGCCTATAGTATATTAGAAAGGTGGTTTGCCTCTTGGACTAACTAGTATTCTACGACTCAATAGATCTTTTAGGTTGCAGTATCAGCCTTTGGGCATGATCCAGTAATAAAAAAAAACGCTTTTATAAGCAAGGTTCAAAGGCTTCAGCATTCTACTTTCTTCTATTTCTAGAAAAATAAACTAGTTATATATTGCATTAGAAATGACATATGACATTTGCAAGATGTTCAATTTCACGTTCTTTACTGTCTGTCCGTAAAACATTGACGCCAAGTATGCGTATGTACACATGTAATCTATTAAATTAAGCTAACAAGAAAACTCAACGCCGGCCGGCCAAAACAAACCATAATTCTGGGGCAATCATTCTGTCAATAAGTCAATGTCCGACTAAGAGAAGGGAGATTGAAACACCGCACCGCTATGGCAGTCCAAGTACCGCATGAACTCTGATTTATTTTGACATCGCATCGTCTTATAATTGAGATATATCCAATGAAAAATGACCTTCGTGATAGATAAATCAAAAGCACATGGGTGGGTATGAGTTTGTATTGAGTTAAAAGAAAAAGAAACTCACAAAATTATTGCTAATAGCAATCAACAAGATATAACAAATTAAATGATTTGGTTGTCTGGGGTAGAGAAGGGAAATGATTTGGAAAGGTGTGTTTCAGTGGAGTTCGTTATGGAGTCTGAGAAATTGCATTAACCACGAGAAAGCTACGCTGGAGAAATTAATTTAGCATGGGACGAGAGTATTGTTGGTAAGGTATATAAACGGATTCTTAAATGAGTTCATTGGTTTCTTTGAAACAAAACTCGGGTACAAGAACGTGGGAATTACATATCTATATAATTAAATCGCTAGCGCAAGAGCTTGTGATTCCTCCTGAGAGTTAATTTCTGCACCGATTTCAATGATTCTAACACTGATCGAAGGATTATCAGCTGAACTTTGTTCATCAGTATAAAGAATTTTGAAAAAGTGCATATAAGTAAGATGAGATGAGATGAGATGGGACAAAATTATATGGAGCTTGGGCCAACAGCGTACATCAATAAAAATAGTATCAAAATAAAGCTGATCTTCAGTACATTAAAACTGCAAAGTTTTATGAAAGTCGTATGTGGGGATTTTGAGATTTTTGTGTGTGAAGTTCGTATTGCGGATAGATCTTCTAATGATTTTTGTCCGTTTATATTCATATAAAATCATAATACCATAAGAACCGTAATGCGCATATTTATGTATTTAGTATGAAATGAAAGGTGATTCTACTATCTTTCTTATGACCTTAAAATAATGGGCCTAAGATTTTCAATTTTAAAATAATCAATTAATTTCTGAAGACTTCAAAAGTAAAGTTTTTTTTCTTTGAAAATTACTAATTTCTGAAAAATCTTCAGTGACAACATACCCCATTTTTGAGAGCTATTTAAAAGAGCATTTTTCAAGCTTTAATTTTATGTACAATAGTTTAAGATTTAGCCATTATTAACTAAGAAAAACACTTTCAAAATCCTACGTGGTGCAAATCAATCACCAATGCTCAGTAACCAATCCCCAATGGTGAGTTCTTACGTTTTTTTTTTACAGAAACTTGAAAAAAATGTTGTTGTTTTGTTTTTATAATATTTTGATTCCTACCTGATCCTACCTGGTGCAGGATTTTGAAAGTGTTATACTAATTTTACATTATTATACATCAAATTTAATTCTGAAAAATGTTCTTTCACATAACTGTTAAAAAAGGTATGTTGTCGCTGAAAAATTTTCAGAAATTAGTGATTTTCAAAAAAAAGTCTCTCTTAAAGTCTTAAGAGATTAATTTATTTTTTAAAACTAAACATCCAAGACTCATTATTTTCAGGTCATAAGAAAGATAGTAGAATCACCTTTCATTTGATATTAAATTCATGTATGTGCGTCTTACGGTTCTTCCGATATAATGATTTTATATGCATATAAACGGATCAGAAGAACTATCCGCAATACGAACTTCACACACAAAAATCTCAAAATCCACACATACGATTTTCATAAAATTTTACAGTTTTCATGTACTGAAGCTCAGCTCTATTTTGATATTGACAATTTCATTGATGTACGCTCTTGGACCGAAAGTGCCCCGTCTCCTTTATTACAAAAAAACATCATTACCTATTACTACGTTCTCTTTTTTTCATTCGTAAGCCTTAAACGGTTATAGGGTTTATACATGCGAGATTTCTCGCACTGGTCCACTAGTAAATACATTATATAAAAAGAATAATGAAATTCGAAAGGCTTCTCTCAGTATATCAGCTTGCAAGCCTTGTGGATTTCAACGGTCTTAGTTCGGAATTATTCAAGGAGGAGTCACTTTTTACTTTTTCACAATAGTGGCAAAGACTTCATCGTGTTGCAGAAGTAGCTCACTTTTTCACGCATTGGTGATTGGACTTTTACCTGGAGAACCTCTTTAAACTGAGGACTTTAGCCTTAATTTATAATATGAGCCTTCCTTTATAATAGAATTAGTATGCTAATTCGTGCCAATTCGTGACACATTCTTAGTATCGGAACGCAAATTCTTTGAACACACGATTCGATGGGTATTCTCTTCTCTGATATATTCAATTGATAGTTGTACAGCGCTGTTTAAAAGGAAACTCAAGCAATACTTAGAGACAGTCTAGTGATGGAGATTTATTTATTTACTTACCTACCTTGTAAAATCTACTGCTTGTTAGATTTAATTAAACTGAGCAGCAACTTTACCACTGGTGCGGGGATAGCTGTCAGTAACTAGCAAGCTCATCCGGCTCGAAGGACCATGTACCAGGGATGGAAAATGACATTTTTGAGTTGTACTTAAAACAGTTTTAAAATTGTACTGAAATGGAGCCAATTGTATTGAAAACTATCTTTCGCGTAAAAAAACATAAACAAACGAAAAAAAATAACATATTATTGTTATTACATATAATTGTTATTATTATTTATTTATTGTATAATGTTAATAACAAAATGTGATTTTAAGGAATAAAGAAAATAACATGGCCATAAAGTGTCGTCTGTCGGAAAAAATTGATATTAGTTAACTTTTACAAAATTAATAATAAAAAAAATAAAAAATTCAAATGTAATAACTCTTGTATGCATGGGAAATTATACAATTATAAACATAAGCCTTAAGCTATCAAAACTGCAGTACCGCAGTACAGCTTCCAATCCCGTAACCCGTTAAGAATTTGTAAAGCTTCAAGTGTGGAAGTTCTCTTGGAAAAGTAAAGCAAGCGTAGTTTTGACAAAATAGGACAAACTGCTATAAAGTGGTAGACGTCTTCCACTGCATTCAGGTTACAAAGGCTACATATACTTGAGTCGTGCATATCTTGTCGATAAGCTCTGTAGTGAAGCCGTAGTAATTCAGTGAGCGTCATAAAGATTAAACTTATTTGGTCAAGTCCAAGACGACTAGAGAAGTAATTACTAGTGCCCTGAGAATGGTTTAGAGAGCTATTAATATGTCTGGATGTAGATGACTGAGCCCTTCTTATAGAATGCTGATACTGCCTGTCGTCTACATAATTAACATAAAAAAACACAAATAACTTCATAAAAAAACATTACAAACAAAACTGCTTTATTTTACACACATTTTCAGTTCATTGTTTAGTCTCTGAGATCTTCATCTTCAGGCTTAATGCTCTCATTTTGCATAAATTGTGCTCCAAATATTGCCTCTTACGTTCAGAGAGTTGTGTCGTAAAAAGTAGAATCCAGTCAACACTGTGTGTAAAACTTAAAACAAATAGATGTGTCGTTCGGTAATTGATTCAACTTGCTCGTTTTTGAAAAATACAGATTGCCAAATAATTTGAAAGATGCAGATTGATAAATTGTATCGAATTAAGGCAAATTGTACTTTTGTACTCAAACAAACTCATTTGTATCGAATTCGATACAATTGTATCGACTATTCCATCCCTGCCATGTACATGTACAATCTACTGCATGTTAGATTTTATTAAACTGAGCAGTGTGGTGGTGGTGTCAGTAACTAGCTACCAGTGATTGAAAGACCGAACACTTAAATGGTTATAAAATTGATCTATATTTATTTTCTTTACCTTAATGACTATTTATACATTAATCTTCCTTACTACCACTTATCCTATGGTCAATAATAATTCCATACGCTTTGGATTAAGCTGATTCGGCTTACTAATTGGTTCTGCTGTTTCGGCTTTCGTCGATGTGGGTCATATGTTTGATGTACATAGGTCGGGATTGAGCAATTGCTTATAATGCGCAAATTGCTTCGTCACCTGAAGTTGCCGAAATCAGGGCATTGTTTTGCTGATGTTGGTTGCTGGAGTTTATTGCCGTTTAATTTTTTGTTGATGAACTCAACAACTTACTTAAACTTAGTTGGCGCTACAGCTCGAGGTGAACCTGGGCCTGCTTCTCGCAACCATTTGTGTGTGCGTGTTATATTTTTGCACGAATGGAAGGGACCTACAGTTTTTTGCCGACTCCGAACGGCGAGTTGAGAAGCTCAATCGTGACAAATGATACTCTTTGATGCTTGTCAGACATTCGAAAGAGGTGGGCACTGTGAAAAACTTTTAGGTGTTTGCGGCGGGATTCGAACCCAAGACCGCTGGCTCAGTAGTCCGACGCACTAACCACTTGCGCTACGGTGCCCACTCAACTCAACAACCTATTTATCTATTTAATTGCCTTACCACCAGACAGATCTGGCCCTGGATGGATCTGAAACGGTCTAACTCTCTTCTGTCTCTAAAAAGACTTCAAATTAGCATGACTGTTATTGTCATCGCAGGACACTGCCTTATATACAGGTATGCGTCTTTTCGAATGACTTCTGTAGAAGTTGTAGAGACGAGGGAGAGGAACAATGTACCACTCGTCTCCTCTGTTCACACCCAGCTCTTCCGTGTAGAAGAAAATTACACCTTTGTAAATATTGCTTTAAGGGATGTTAGAAGCCTATCTTGCTAAGATCTAAGTGTGCAAGTACCCGCAATACCGGCAGCCCGAATTGAATATACAAATTTTCATTTTTCCATAAAAAAAATCAGTTAACTTTAAATTGTTGCTATTTTTAGTAGTTCTTGTAATATTTAGAAGCACAGATGAAGTGAATTACTATGAATCTTTCATAATTTAAAAATATACATACCTACATATGTACATATGTATCTTACTGTGTAAGTCTGGCACAAATATAGATTTGATTTGAACTTCAGATGAATCAAATTAAATTTGCTATGCAAAACCGTTAAATTTCCAGTTTGACTACAAAGTTCTATCGCATCTCGTGTGGCAACGTGTCCCAAGGCACCGCGCGCCGCGCCGCCACCATTATAAAGATAAATGACTTTTTAATGATCCTCGTTCATCCTGAGTTGGAAACAGCTCCGTCACAATAACATAACATAGCCCAACAGATACGCATAGGTGCAGAAACATCCACTAATTTAACTTTAAATAATAATCATGGGCCTCTATCATTAGTCCAGTCCGATTCCCAGCTGAAAGGCTAACCAAGAAACACACGCAACATAAAAATAAGACCACAAGGATATCATCAACGACATATTAAATGCCAGTCATATAATTAGTACACCGGAATTTCGTTGGACCCCACCCTTTGATTAATTATAAATTAATCTTTTGATATCTTTTAGTGTAGATGAACGGATGATTTACGAGTTTGATTTCCAGGTAATTGCGAAATACAAAAGTACGAGTAGATATATTATATACATGTGTATGCGCACATGTAGATCAATTTCCTACTCAAGAAATCCTAAAGATGCAACTAGCAATGCAGACAGTATCCTGGATGAGTCGCCAGCGAATTGTCTGGCGGACGGCCAACCGATGATGTGAATTTTCGAACATTTGGCACAAATACTCTTGATTACCGGTGCATCCGCGACAGGGTACATACTCGTATTTTCATTGAAATTATGCGCCACTGAAGGACAGTTTAACTACCTATTTGGGGATGTCCATCGTTAATATTAACGAAATTCGATTGGCCCCGGGCCAAAGGATATCGTCGCCGCTGCCAATGTATATTAACCTAACTAATGCGTTGTATTTGCTGGCAAAATGCCCACGGTTGACTCACATCGCAGTGAATAATGCGCCTTTCGAGAATTATTACGAAAAATATAACAAATTGGCCAATAAATTGACCGCCATTACTCCTGGGATTATTCATTCGCAAATAAGCCGAATTTACGATCGCACCTTTGCGATCGCAGTCCCGTCAACAAAGGTGCGACCAATAACTGTCGCATAAATTCCCCAAAATCTGATACCCGGAAATGAATACCTACCATTCCCAATTACTTAGGCTGATGTGTCCACGGAGCATCATAACCCCACCTGTGAACTTGTGAAGTTCAGTATTATACCTGGCTGTCATGGTTGCGTTTATATGCAGTTTGCACTCCAAATAAATTATTAACTCAAAGACGGTTGGTGTTGCAGTCTGTCCACTTCGCAAATCATACACAAACGAGGGAGATTAACAAAAAAAAAAAAAAAACATACAACAGCAGCAGTATACCTACTTGTATTCGTATACAAGAAAAAGGACGAAACTGCCGGCGGGATGCATTATTGATGTACACTTCGAGCAAATAATTTTCGTACATTTATAAAAGCGCCTAACAATGCTAATAAATAAAACATTTTGCATTAAAGTGTTTGGAGCTCGATGGGGGGCTTACACCAGGGCGCGTACTGCCAAGCAAACGCGTTTAGTGTTGGCAACAACTAACGTAGGTATCTAAGAGTACGTATAACTGTATGCGAAACGTTAACTGAACACGCACCATTTACGATGGAGGGTACGAGTGGTTTGGCAGAGATGGGTTCAAGAAAATGAAATGGAGTTCCATTAAGTTCAGTGAGTATGTAGCAGGATGTGGGTTCAGAAATCATCTCGATAATCTTCTTCTTCGGCGTATTGTTAGGTTGAACTTAGAAACTGAAATTGCTCAATGTACGATATGTGTTAGTAAACATTTACGTTATTGTTTTGAGTGAGAAAGTTATTTTTTGTTTTGTAATTTAATACTTCGTAGCTCAGTCGTATTTTAAATGTTTTGCTTTTTGAATAGGAAACAAAAAAACAGTTGGCGCAAATTCATAGTCAGATAAAACCGATTTTAAAAATATTTAATCACCTAGTTAAGCTAAAACTGGTTTTTTGGTATTCATAGTTGTCATAAAGTCCATATTAAACTTAGAAAGCCATTTTAAATTAAAAATGAGTCAAACGTCATTTTAAGTAAATAAAAACAGCTTTTTTCAGCATTCAATAAAGAAAGTTATTTAAATGATTCCGGGGATCGTGATTTCCAAATTTTCGAAGATGTTAAATTGATAACAAAATCAAAAATGTATAAAACCCGATCGAACCCATTTGAGGAGTTAGATGAAAAAGAATTTTATTCGAGGTATAGGTTCGACAAAACCACTGCTAAATTTTTTACTGATATCCTTGATATGAAATAACCTCAAACGAATCGTGCGCTACCAATTCCAATACATATACATTTTGTTGGAAGAATCAGTGTAATGTTGGTAAGATATATAAATATATATTTTCTTATGAGCAAATTACACAAATTACTATCCATTGATATTTTCATCTTAAGCTCATTGCCTTTGTTTTCCACCACTTCCAAACGTTCCACAAATTGCCGTAGCATTTCCCTTTCCATCGATTCCCAATTCTGTCCCCTGTCTCGTTTTATCGGAATACATATACATATATGTATGTACATAATACATATGTAAATACATGCATAAAAACTAATTGTTTTCAAAATAATAACGGAAATTGCCTTCGTTTCTATTTTTGAATCCATTTTGAAGTTTGAATTATTTTTTTATGTGAATTTATTAGATTTCTGTCAGATTATGTTTACGTTTGGGTTTGTTTGATCAAAAAACATTTAAAATACGTTTTAAAGTAGGAACTCGTTAGAGGATGGGGAAAATGTGTCTATGAATAACAAAACTTAAAATATGGTTTTAAATTTAAAACCGGTTTTAAATAGAATCGATTTTATACCCTAATCAAAGGCTGACTATGAATTTGCGCCAGTGAAACCTTTTTTTGAATATTCTAGATCTTTTAAAATATTAGCATTTCCCGGAAAAGTGATACTTAAGCCTTAATGATGAGTCATTTGGTGCATACTTTGCCCTGGCATATCTCTGTTTGTGGTTATTGCACTCCACGAAAAAATCCGATAGTGCTTTAAAAAAAGAAAAAAGAAAGACAATTAATTTTTTTTCTTCTTTAGGTTGCGCTACAGTTCGGATATGAACCAGGGCCTACTTCTCGAAGCCATTTTGTGTGTGTATGTAATATTTTTCAGGAATGGAAGGGCAAGGCACCTACAGTTTTTTGCCGAATCCGAACAGCGAGTTTGAAAAGCTCTTCATGGCAATTGATGCTCTTTGAATGCTTGTCAGACATATTCGAAAGAGGTGGCACCGTGAAAAAAATTTTAGGTGTTTTGCTGGGATTCAACAAGGGAAGCATTGCGTAGTAGTCCAACGCACTTACTACTACAACACGGTGCTCACATTAATTTAATATTTGTATTAAGTGCTGCCAAGTCTATTCTCTATCACGTCAGCGTTAAAATAGTTGGCACTAGATTTAATCGTTTGTGCGCTAAAACTATTTCCACAGTACCAGTGCAAACATATAAAATCCGGTCAAATTTGCAAGTCGTACTTGCGCAATAAGTGTTCCGTACTATCTCTTAATTTTACATACGAAATAGATATAAATGCTGATAGCGGACAAATAAAGTGCCTACGTATACAAGAACAAGAAATGCGCATCAGATTTCATTTATCGTCTCGTTATTTGTTGAATTGTATTAAATGCGCGTCTGTATATGTATTCTGTACACAAATTAAATTGTTTCCAATGTATTGTTTCCTATAACTATTTGAATTTATTTATTATTAGATTAAAGTAAAACAGCAGATTCGTTTGGATTTCGAAAATAACTCTTTTAATAGCTTCCAATATTTCTATAAGCAGGAAAAAGAAAGGATACTGTCTTACCGTGTCTCTATGCCTTACCGGCGTTATCGTTGAAGTCGTCGGTAATCGTGATGGTGTCACAGTCGGTGCAGCCACAAATGAAGTTAAAGTAGAGATACCTATTTTATAATGTAGGTATAGGAAACCAACAAGATCTTATGTTGATAAAATCATTGGTTTTAGTAAAAGCTCAATGGTACATATTTCAATGCAATTTTGGGCCATATTTCTAGGATCAATCATTCAATGTTAACCCTCGCACATACAAATTTCCCTATACATATCTGTTTATAGGCGATTGTGATAGGATTACGTCATTTCTGGACATGTAAGCAGTTGGGTAGTTGAAATTAAAAACAAAATTATTAAAAACAAACTGTCGTATGTAGAGCAGTCCTGATAATTTTGATTCCATATAGACTTTATTCTCGATGTTTGTGATTTTATTCAGATTTTTCTGAGCGATATTTTCGGCGATAAGGCTCGGGACAGCAATTTTTAAAGTCTTTTTTGATAAAGTGTTAAGAAAAAATTAACACAAACAAATATTTCATACATTTTTGAATTCGTGCATTAACGAGCTATCATTTGATACCCCACACGATGACCTCAAAATTCCTTTTTTTTTAATTTCATATTTGACCCCTCAAAGCTAGGCGCTGATTCCATTAGTGTTCCGTTTTTGGGTACTAAAACGGATGTCTTATAATATTTTCATCGCATTAGTTGCTGTCAATCTCAATTGTAAAAGAAAATTAAGTTTCTTTAAGCATTGTATTGCTATTTATTTCCATTTAAAAGTGTCCTATTTTAGTATTCTTGTACTGGATGTTTGCATGTTCCTTAAAACATAAAGCCATCTTTCTCACGATCGAATTGGTAATATCAAAAGCGTGTCAAAATCGCTAAAACTTGTTTAATCGATTTTAGTGCTAGCTGAAAAAAATGCGTTTTGATGCTAAATCTAACTCTGATACCTTTATTTGGCAGCACTGTATGTGTTGTTTCATCTTAAGACTGATTGATACCTTGTTTGTTTGAAGCTGAATTTGAGCATGGGGTTCGCCTTATAAATTTGGGTCATCTAATTTGTATTTTCCTGTTCTGCCCTATACTTGTTCCTTTGTAATTGTTAGTCCTCTAAATGAACTCTTTTGTAGTAACGGCAACGGGTAACGGCTATTCCATCTATGATCTTGTGGAGACTGTGTACAGTCCAAAGCAACAGTGCGTAGGCGAGTAGTGCGAGTGTTTAATTTCGCAATTTGTTCGTGACTTGGACATTCCACTCTCACTACTCTCACTGCTCTCTCCAACAGACTATACTGACTGCATTTCTCTCTCAAATGTACACAGTCTTGCCTTGATTATGGATGTGACAATTTAAGATTCTTTTTCGAAGTAACAAGACCACTCAGCAGTGATTCTATCGCCTGAGCTGCACTCAAGCGCTAATTAATATATTCGTTCCAATTTATCTGTCCTCCGCACCAGTTTACTGTCAAAAACCGTTGAGGCACATCTAAGCCTGATGATGATAAGTAAGTGTGATCCTAACAAGACCAGTCGACGGCTCAAGCTGTCTACATCAACTCTACTTCGTGTCTGTTGTACTCGTAGGTGTGTTCAATGTTCCTGTTCCCGTGAACACCATTTGGCTGCAACTTTAATAAAACAGAAAAAAAAAAAAAAAAACTTCAAACGTAATACGCGAAAATGTCATGTTCATAACATTTTTTTGTATACGAAAATACTCGAGTCTTCTCATCCGTGCTGATCATCATCATCCAGTCAGACTTGCGGTGTACTGTTGCAGCTTGACTCCACGATTCGATATGATTGCATGTTAAATGGTTCCCGCTGAGTTATTACGAGACAAAAATCCTTATTTATCGCCTCCTGATTTATTCGAAATTGAGCATTCTCGCTGTCAGCGTTGTTCTCCGAGAGGCTGAGATCTTGTTACCTTTTTTCCGTGCTGCCTGCTGTCCACTGTAAGTGTTCATGTGATCACTTTTCATGCATCACCAGAGGAACAGGACGGGTCGTCTTCGTCTTGGCGGGGCTCCGGCACAAAGGGGGGATGAGATTACCACGAAATGGTGTTTGTTCGTTAATTAGTGAACATATTTCGTATAATCGGTGTCATATTAGTTATAAAGTGGATAAAAGCACAAAACGACAACTTAATTAATTTGGAATTCCCTCTGTGCACCGGTTTTCCTTTTTGGTTCTCGTTCGTCTGATTCTCTATCGCGCGTTCCTGCTTTGAAATACATCATTGGGACTCTTGGATTCGTGGAATCTCCAGCTCCAATCGATTCAGGTTTCTTGATATATCGTTGGGGTCGCTTGCGATTGCCTTAAATTATAACTTAATTCATTAATAAATTTATGAATTGGCCGCATAAATCGATGAAATTTATTAGGGATTCCTGTTCAACCGTCTGTATCCGTTGTTGTTTGGGAGTCAAAGAGTCTGTGAATAGAGTTGTCCGCGTAGAATTAGATGAGTTTCGGTGGCGTTGATTGATCGAGAGCTTAAACATGAGGCTTAACACGGGTCTGTTTCTTCATTGGACCAAAATAGCTCTCGAACAATAAGGTCGCGATACATTCTTATTCAAATTTTAATACGATTTCGGGTACAAATAGTAATCCGCTCTATGAAATTCTAAGTATCAATTTATGAAAGTAACTTTCAAGTGAGGAAGCCGTATGCCTGAATGTGATTTTGAATGGAACAATGCCAAAATAGATAGCTTTAGGTGATTTTTCTTGGGATAAGGCGTATTGTTGTGAGTCCATAGATGAGATTTTACAGAAATATGAAATTGAATTTTAAGAGGATTCATACAACCGAAAATGAACAAGGCAACAAATAACAAAATGTTCTAACAGCTTTCATTGTTGTGGGGGAATTGATTTAGCTTAATGATTTATGTGAGCTTTAATACGAGTATCATGATTAGATCTAGAATAGATTCATGGAATTCAACAAACAATTCAGCACGACTTTGGATTGCAAGCTCTCAGCTATAAGATCGGATGGGTTTGAGTAGACTCAAGCGGAATATTAAAGCCCACAACGACAACACACTATCGGCCTCCCTAACTGTATACAGTACCTGGGAGAGACGTCCAGCAATACTCCCGCCATTAGCGAATTTTTCGCGAATTACTTCAAATCCGTTTATTGTCCCTCCTCTCATGTTTTTTTTTTTCAAGACTTTTGCTCCTCCAATCAGGTTGCTATAGGAAATCTGCAGTTAAGCCCTTCGGATGTCTTTTGTGCCTTAACTAGCTTAGATGTAAAAAAGGGTGTAGATCCATATCTCTTCCATACTTTTAAAACAATGTGCAACATTACTTGCTATTTTTTTATTTTTAATTCGTCGCTCTGACCAGGTAATTTTCTTAGCGAGTGGAAAGTGTCTGACATATCACATATTTTTAAGTTCGGAAGTCAAAGAAATATCCCATTCTCAACATGGATTTGTTCAAGGTAGACCCTTAGCAATCCTATGTGCTATGCGAAAAAGCGGTAACAAATTTTGAACTTGGCCATCAGACTGATATCATTTTACCGATTTTGCTAAGGCATTCGACGGAGTAAACCACATTGTGTTGATTCAAAAGCTAAAATGTATTGGGTTCGACTTTTTTCTATTAAACTGAATATCGTCGTACCTTCGAGATCGAATTCAGTACATTAAAATTGGTGTAATAGTCTTTCAGAAACCATCTTTGAAACATAGGTGTTCCGCAAGGAAGCCATATTGGTCCCTTGCTTTTTGTTCTCTTAGTGAAGACATCCTGTCCTATATTCGTAATTCCACTTGTCTTTCATTCGCAGACGACTTGAAAACCTTTCACACTATTCAAACTGAGGAAGATTGCTTGGTTCGCCAAGAAGATCTTAATAATCTAGCCAGTTGGTGTCAACATAACCTCGTAGACTTAAATGTATCTAAGTGCCAAAGCCTTACCTGTACGAGATGAATAAATCCAGTGCCTTTTGATTAGGTACTGAATTAATAATGCTCAACTATAAAATGTGAATTTAGAAAAGAACCTTGGAGTCATATTAAACCAACAACTCTCTTTTAACCTTTAACTGGGTAGGTGGGGTACTGACAACACCCCATGTCCTTATTTTTCAAAAATCATATACATAGCGATTGACAACACCCGTTGTCGGTACAGTACCTTCCTGTTGTTTTCTATTATACAGATTCAGATGGTTTAAAAAAAGTTTGGTTGCACAAGTAAACCGTGACAGGCTCTTCAAGCTGCAAGGGTGCTGTCAACACCCCACCTACCCAGTTGTGTAATTTTTTTTACTGGGTGAATTTGTATAGGTAAATTGAAAATGTCATTTGAAAAAGATCAGGAACGCATTCAACTGTTATTGACACTATATAAGTGAAGATTGAAGTGGATGATGGCGAATTTATTAAAACAAAAAATTGTTTCAAAAATTAATACGGAAAGCACTATTTTGGAAAGGATACCAAAAACGCTAGAAAGGGGTCTTGAAGTTAATTCTTTTAACATTGTTCTACCCCAGAACGATATCATAATGACAATTCCACCGTAGAACCACTTACCAGAGGAAAGATAAGCGTAATAAAGTGAAATCATGATGAGGTGTTGTCAGCACCCCACCTACCTACTTACGTTACTATTACTCACCTACCTACTTAAAGGTTAAATCTCATATTGACTATATTGTGAGGAAAGCATTTAGAATACTCGGTTTTATTGGCGTAACACTAAAAACTTCTCATATATGCACTGAAGGCACTATACTTTGCTTTTGTATGATCGGCATTCCCATAGGATAGAAAGGGTACAAAAATGCCTTACTAGGTTTATTCTTAAAAAGCTAGGATGCAATATTGATACTCCACCTTACTTAACCAGATGTCTTCTTTTTAACATACTAACTCTTGAATATAGATGAAAGTAATTTAGTATAATGTTTATTGGAGATATTTTTAACTACCACATTAAATGCCCTTATTTACTTGGGTGTTAAACTTTTATTTTCCCGCAAGAAATCTGCGTATGAGATTTCATCTTTGTAGATAGTTTACTTACTTAGTTGGCGCTACAGCTCGAGGTGAACCGGGGCCTGCTTCTCGCAACCATTTGTGTGTGCGTGTTATATTTTTGCACGAATGGAAGGGACCTACAGTTTTTTGCCGACTCCGAACGGCGAGTTGAGAAGCTCAATCGTGACAAATGATACTCTTTGAGGCTTGTCAGGCATTCGAAAGAGGTGGTTCCGTGAAAAAACTCTTTTAAGTGTTAGACCCGGCCAGGAGTTGAACCCGGGCAGCATTGCGTGGTAGTCCAGTGCACTAACCACCACGGCCATGGCGACCAGATAGTTTAACAGAACTAATTACGAGACTAGCAAAAGTTCGTTTAGTTGGTGTCAATTTAGTAGGTTTTGGAAAAAAAAATGGAGACGAAAAAGTGAAAAATTAGTGACGTAAGCTCGGTTGAAGTTCCACCCCCAACACAGGAAGAAATTCGTTGACGATACAAATGTAGCCCTGGTGAAGGCTAAAATTGACGAAGATGCCAGGATGAAACAGGAGATGATAGCGGATGAACTGGGCTTGAGTCAATGCCATGGCTATGTCGCGAATTTTAAATCATCACCTGAAATTTTCGAAGAAGTCAGCTCGATGGGTTCCAACAATTTTGAATGGACAGCAAAAAGGAGCTCGTGTTCGTTTTGCTTAATATTTCCTGGATAAATTTGAAAATGGAGAGTCAAGCTGCTTCAATCAGATCGTTACAGGTGATGAATCTTGGTTTTACAAGTACGATCAGAAAACCAAACAGCAGTCCATGTTATGGAGCCCAGAAGGTGCAAATCCTCCAGTAAAGGCCAAACAACAAAAGTTATGATGTCGATGTATGTTACTTCACCAGGGCGAAAATGGTCGCCGTCATCCTGCTTAAAGCTGGTCAGACAGTCACTGCTAATTGGCATACTGAAACTTGCTTACCGCCAGTTTTCCAAAACTTACTAGGACACCGAAAAAAAGGAACTGCGCCGCTACTTTTTGCACCACGACTAAAGAAACCAACAACTTTCTTGCGCTCTCGGACATCAACGAAACTCGCCCAGCATCTTATTCTCCGGATCTAGCGCCGTGTGACTTTTGGCTGTTTCCGAAAATAAATAAGATTTGATGGGAAAAATCTTCACATCTTATGAAGAGATTATTAGTGAAATGCATTGAAGTAAATGGGAATTATGTGGAAAAAAAATTAAGATTAAATATCTGAAGTTATAATTATTTTTTTGTTTTATTATTCAACAGAGCTTAAGGGGCAAAAATATATGTAAGTTAAGAAAATAACTGTGTGAATCATATTTACCAATAAAAGCTCAGTGTAGTTAGAAGATTCAATGCCTACCTCTGCAGATAAGTAATACTCGAATATTCATTTCGCGTGCTTTTAAGCGCCGCGCCGTATAAACTGAGTTTAAATTCATAGCTATAACGCAGAATTGAATTGAGAGAACTGAAGGAAAGAAAAAGTCAAAAACAGCACCATCATCCGTTAGGCCCACAAAATTACCATGTTCTTCTTTTTCGACATTTCTTTCTGGTGCAAATCATGCTTTCGTTGTATGCGCGGCAGATTTATTTATCTTTTGTAGGTACCCACTTACAGCCCCATTATTTGCTGTAGGTCACAAAATATTTTTTTAGATTTCGTTGCACTTTTGAATAATTTTAAATTTTTTCCTCAAATTTATTTATAAAATAGATTGTTTTTTGTTTTTAACCTAACCTATTTTCTTCTTTAACTTCAACTGCTTCAACTTTCATACCGAATTGAATTGCAAGAGGAGCAAAACATGCGAGGGATATACATACATATGTACATGCAAATATATGTTAACGTTCTTTTCACATTGCATCGTAGTTCTTATTGCTATTTCACTTTTAAACAGTTACTATATGAAAATCGGTAATACCGATTGACTGAGCAATATCCGAAAAATACCCAATTTTAGAAAATCAGATAATAAGTCAAGTACCATTGTACAACTTTTTAGGCAAAAACCTGGTATGACATATGATAGCATGTGTCTAACCTAACCTAAATATGAAATTTTAACAAAATCGTTGAAGCCATTTTCGAGAAAATCCGCTTTTTATGAAATCGGCCCCAAATAAAGTATAGGTACCTACCTTAATTTTTGGGGCTAGAATGAAAATTCCAAATTGCCCTTGTGGTTGTGGTATAGTTCCGCAGACGATATGATATGATATGATGAGCTAAGCGAACTATTGTTATTTGTTAGTCCCTACAGTAATAGTTGTATGGCAGTAATGAACCAAGCAATTGAGCGATATACCAACGAAGTTAATTTTGTCATTGATCGCGTTGATGTTTTTGAACATTTTTCCAGGAAGCCTTTTAAAAAACCACTAATGTCTGTTCTTTACCATAATAATTCTATAATTATTATTACAATAATAGTTTTAAGTTGTCTACTTATGTTTTCGAAACAAATTGACGAATAAATAAGTAAATAAATAAATTAATAAACAACAACATCCTCCAGATCATCGACATCCTAACTTGACCATGATATTTAGTTATAGTTTGAGTCAGATGAGATACTACTCAACCAATAGACAATTAGAAAAAAACAAAAAAATCGGTAGCAAACTTTTCTGTGCCTAAATTTCTGAATTTCCTAACATGTTTCATCAACTTGGTCTACCCAATTCACACAAATCGATCGACAAACTACAAACACACGTGTGGTGTACATTTAGGATACGGATACAGCAACATGCGCAACTGGAAAATGTTAAAGAAAAAATTAAACACAAATCCAACACGGATTTTTAAACGCATGACGACGTACAATCTCGTCCATCAACTACCTGTTTGTATAAATTTGTTAACCCACCAACATTTCAACAACAAAAACACAGTAACAAGCCAACAAGCAACAACAAAACAAGGATTAACAACAGACAAGCCCTCATAAAACCGTACGGGTAGCTTTCGCGGTTCCCTCGATCTGGACTGGATCCAAGCTACAGGGCTTTAAAGTAAATATCAACGCAGAGCATCTCCGGAGTGCGGCGTGGCAGTGGCTAAAATGGAAGTCTCGCAAAATCCGCGCCTTCCTCTCCGTAGCGCTGTTCCGGTGCGCGAGTCCTTTTCAGCAAGTTACAAAGATTTCGCGTATAAAATATAATGAGGTGCAAGATGGCTATCGTGTTGATATATGCTTTCGTACGGCCGGTAATGATTGCGTCGTTGTTTGTCGAAGTGGTCACCGGACCGGGTGAACCCCCACTACAAAGGAATCGTGCAATCTGGAACTGGGTGTTGCTAACTAGAGAAACCTATGGGAAATGTACACAAGTACAATGGCACTCTCTCGCGAGCCTATTACCTGATACCTCCGCGGTAATTATGATGTAAACATTCACCTAACGTAAGAGCGGTAATTTATTGGTGTAATTAAAATTTTAACCTTTTTCTCTTGTTCCCTTCTTCGTCGTAGTCATCTCAGTCGTCCAGCTCTGTCATGAATGGTAGAATGGCTGGTGCATGTTCAGATTGCAACTACACTGCGGCCTTATCACGGAGCACCGGCCTTACCCTGCCCATGCCAGTAAGGGAAGAAGCGGTAGGAAAACAATTTCATGTTTACGTGTTTTCTGTGACTAATTGCGAAAATTGTGTCACATTTTTGTGTTGGAAGTTGGGGCTGCGTCGGGACTCAAGGAGCAGGTGGTGGTGCTACACTTGTCGTCGGCGCGATGGTTGTGTGAGCCGGATGGGCTCTGCGGAACTTGTCGAGAGCGCAAATTACTTGTAGCATGCAAAATGGAATTCTTTCAGGTTTCTGTCTGAAGATTGTGTGGTACTCGTACTCGTACTCGTACAAGTGTAGAGGCGCTGATTTATGTGTTCCTGTGCGCGCCTCAACCAGTGCAACGTCGGCCGCCGCCGTTGCAGTGATGATTCTCATTGTTGCGAGGGCATTGAAATGCCCGGTACCTACATATATACAAGGTGGCATGTAGGCTTAATTAATTGTAGTGGGCTTTTCTCGTGTACCGCGCGGTAGTTGAAGTCTACATTATGATCTTAATGGTGTAATTATTAAGAGCACACTGCATACACGAAACCATGGCGAAGATATTAATACACTTTGTAAATTGAGGACGTTTTCATGAAGTGATTTTATGACGTGATTAGAGCATGCATCGACGCAAAATAGTTAATGAGGGTGCAGTTAAATGCAACGTTAAGTATACATTAACAACGGATGTTGGAAGATTTACTCGTAGATTTCAAAAGTCCAACTCCTACTGAAGACTCCCAAAGAAGCCATAATTATCACGTTACGATTATGAGAAACAATTCACCTTCTGGCTATCGATTCTTCATTCCCACCACCGAAATACGGAGTTCCAACGAAAACTATGTCATCACACCGCCTCTCATGAATTCCATTCATACCATTCGGTGATTCTCTGTCCCAATAGTTTCACGCAGCTATTTTGAAGAAACAAAAAAAGTGCAACAAACCGTCCTAATGTCCAACATTAAAATTGTTCATTCACAATCGGAACCATAAATCAAATCGCTCAAAATATCTTGACCGGCACACTGAAGTTGACAGATTAAATGCACGGTGTAGATATGGCGTTTTTTCCACCAGAAACTCGCGGTACACCTTTGGATAGTTTAGTAGTTTGAATGGATTGCCGGTCGTTGACGATTGTCCCATGGTGATCGCTTCGCCAGAAAGAAACTCCGTTGTTCTTACTGATTTAATTTGAGACCTCCTCTCCGCTTCACCGCAGTGATCAGTGGGATACAGAGTTCTCTATGTTTAATCGGTTGTTTTGTTTGTTCCAGACCCGTGATTCACGGAATACCTAACCCCATTTCGGTTTCATGCACGAAGCCGCGAAATTCCCTACAAGTGTTCACGTAGTAAAGAAGGATCCGTTTGAGATGGTGCAGCGCCGTCAAAAGATTGTACATGCCTGGTGTAAGGAAGAAACAAAAAAAAAAAAGAACGATTTGCCAGATGCAATTTGCACACAATAAAAAGGACACTCGTTGGAAAAAATACCCGCCATTAGCATATGTTACATATGTATGCACATAGGAGCACTCGGAATATTATGGAACTCTGCAGACAAAAATGGATTTACGTATTCGATTTATTTCGGATGTAACGAGTATTTCTAACAGTGAACTCTCGATAATTCGAATTTGACCGGATAAAGGAAAATCTTCTTGGTTTAAGAGAAGCGTAATTTGTATCACTTTTATTTTTATTATTTAACTACAGTGGTTACCCGGTGCGGTTGGCTACACCCATTGAGAACAATGCTTATGTCATATAATGTCATAAGCATTTTTCGAGTGACTTTTGGTACACCGAACGATGTCACCTGGAAGCAGGAATTGTATTTTAGAATGTTGTTCAAGAGGTGCTTGGAATCGGATGGATTTTTGGAATTTTTTGACATTTAAAATAGTTAAGACTTATTATTCCCGTGGCGGATTTATTGCCGTCAACACAATTTTCCCATTCGCACCAGCACATTCCTGGCTTTCACCTTTGTACTTCAGTGCTTGACAATATGGATACAATTCGTTTATTGGTTTAAGAACAACTAATGAATGTTCACTATAGTTAATTTCCGGATCGTCATCGAATAGAATACATTCGAGTACAAATGAAGCAATAATACGTCGTCTTTTGTCTGTAATTCGTACACATTTGTGTATATTTGCGACATGTTGGTATGATCAGACAGACATACGAATTCGTAAGCTTTCAGTATGCAATGTACTTTGTTCGTTTGTTTCTGCGGCTCGTGCTGGTGCTTGCTGTCTGCCAATTTTTTTGGCTCTTTGGATTTTCGCAATAATATTTACACAGACATTCCTTTCTTAACAGATTCAACATCAATGACATTGGTTTACCCACGAAAATTCAAATTAAGGAAGTATATTTTTCCCCCTTTTACCCCCTCAGGCATGGAACTTCAAAAAATCCTCTCTTAGCTTAGCTAGTTGAGATTTTGGTGTTCAGCGCCATCTATCGGAAACTTAAAAACGTTTCAGTTAGGAACATTTCTCACTTCATAACAAATAATTATTGTGTAAGTTTCAGCTCAATCGGATGATTAGTTTTGAGTTTTTACCCGACTAGGCTGTGTAAGAATGGCTATGATTTCCACAGGCTGGATTTGTTTGTTTGTTTGTTTGTGTAAGGATGTCACCTCGTACAGCTTAAACTATGGAACCGATTTCAACAAATGAGGTGTCGTTGGGTTCGTCTTGATTCGGAGAGTGTCTAAGGCTATGTGACGTCACCGAGAATTCAATATGTCGGAGGCAGGGTTGCCGCGAGCAAATTTCAAAAAGCGCCCAAAAAAGGGGTCCAAAAGCAAAAAAGGGGTCCCACCTATATTTGTATGAAAAAATGCAATTTTGCGAAAAACTGTATCTTATTTAAAATAAAATAACTTAAAATAAAATAAATATTGGAAAAAAAATAACAAAGATAAAAAAAGCATGTATCATAACGAGTTTTTGGAAGGGAAATTCTGACTAACAAAAATACTTTGTTGATTTCATCAATGGTTGAACAAAATGGGTGTGTTTTAAGAGTAAAGTACCACGTTTTACAAGTAAAAGAAACATGAAATGAAAATAAATTGAAAAAAGGGTCCTATATTTTCAAAATGCGTCAAAATCGGAGTTTTATTGAAAAGTGGGGTCCCGGGTCCCATCGTCGAAAAAGCGTCAAAATGACGCAAAAGCGTCCCCAACGACAACGCTGGTCGGAGGCACCAAGCAAGATGGCGGATTACCTTCTTTTTTTTCTTTTCTTTTTCTATACCACCGCATTGATAGTGGTATCAAATTAAAGGGCTTGGTGAGTAGAATACAGTACGCTATGATTAGAGATTGCAATCCCGGGATCCCGGTCATTTTCTGGTCCCAAAAATACCGGGATAATAATGCCCAAATCCCGGGATTTTCGGGATTGGTAAGTAAAATATTCAGATCGAAAACACTTTTCTTCTGACTGCGGTATTTATTTCTACACCAGCAAATAATATGGGCACCGTAGCGCAAGTGGTTAGTGCGTCGGACTACTGTGCAAGCGGTCTTGGGTTCGAATCCCGTCGCAAACACCTAAAAGTTTTTCACAGTGCCCACCTCTTTCGAATGTCTGACAAGCATCAAAGAGTATCATTTGTCACGATTGAGCTTCTCAACTCGCCGTTCGGAGTCGGCAAAAAACTGTAGGTCCCTTCCATTCGTGCAAAAATATAACACGCACACACAAATGGTTGCGAGAAGCAGGCCCAGGTTCACCTCGAGCTGTAGCGCCAACTAAGTAAGTAAGCAAATAATATCCTTTTAGTGTCAGCAATGGGCCGTATGCTTAAACTAGTAAATACTTTTACTAGATAATTTTGAAGTAAAAAGTTGATTTTCGTGTGCATACAATTTAAGTAAAGGACCTAACCTACTTACTTATTCATAATGAAACAAAAACCATATCCTTGCCAACTTCATAAGATTTTGGCAGATTTAAATAAACCTATACACACATACATATATGTAGATGTACCTACATATATACACATAAGTAAGTACATACCCAAAAACATAACAGCTGATGATGGCACGTATTTGAATAAAGAATAATGAATATGCTACATTATTATAGCGGCGATTCCACAAAGGAAGTCCAGGAGCTTCGCTGAATTCTTTATGATACTGTCTTTCATTTTGACACCTGCCCGAGCACCTCTTTACACTTCTTATTTGCAGTAAAGAAATAAAACTACGAGTAGATATGTATCAAAATCTCATAAATCTCAAATCTTTGTGTTCATATGCCAAATACTATATCCAGTTTCACATTAACTTATATATGTAGTTACAATGGGTAAGCCCTATACTCCACTGACTAACAGCCGACTCGATGCAATTACCAATGTTTTTATTGTCACACAATGTTTGAATGTGGCTCAGATGTCGCGCATTTGATGCTACCGATTCGCGCGAGGATAACACTCATTTTCACGTGAATCCTTTGGAATTTATTGCACACACTGGTGTCTGGCCTTTGTTTTTACCTTTGCGAGCGGTGTTCGTGTTCGTCAAATAGAATCCCAGAACAGCAGCTCGTTTTAGTTGCACTATCTTTATCGTTTCATCATCGTTGTCGTCATCCCTTTTTTTGTTTTTGGCGCGAGGTTTCCCAACCTTTTTTGTGCGGCGAAACCCGCGGTCACTGCCAGTTAATTAATTTAATTTTATTTTTCGCTGGTTTTTTCGCACTCCAAAGCTAATGTCTTCCAATTCGGGACGTGCTCACAGTTTTTATTGGCCTCTAAGCGAGGGATGGTTTGAGTAAGGCTCAGATTAAAATCATTTTACCGATGTTAAATGCTAGTTTGCGGAGAAAATAACGAGCTTCAGGCTACGAGTATGTCTTGCTTTCGGATACCTTTTTCGTTAATTATTTTATAATTTTCTTTGGTTTTTATGTCTTTTGTGTAATCGCCCGCAAAAGAGTGATATATAGATGTTTCAGTATTTTTTTTACGTTCCTAAAGGGTAGGCACCGGTCTTATGAAATGGTTAATAACCGTCGAGACCTTGCCTATGAAACGATCTTTACAAACATGAAAACTAGATCACAATCGGCGAATCAGTTCTTGAGATTATCGGGCACAGACAGACTCAGGTTCTCTTTTGAATAATCATCTAATACGGGTTGGATACGGATAAAATGATCTCGATACTTTCAGAATCAAACACGTTAAATGTAAGAATGATGCGAATTAATTGAAGCTTTCACAAGATAATACATTTGTAGTTTGGTAACATTATAATACTGGGAAATTAATGGCCAATTGATCCAGATCCAGAAAATCCAGAGCCTTGCAAAAATCATTAAACAAAATCCTACCAGTGTTGCCCTCGTCCATTTCTTTCATAACTACATTTACGATGTGCACCATCTTATGAATACTGGTGTAATTTGAGATCAACCTATAAACGATTTCCATGAGGTCGCGCTTAGTAATTTCTCCATCCTTTCCGACATCGTACAAGGAAAATAGAACTGTTTTTGAAGAAATTAGCGTTTTAGCCTTTTTTTTAAAAAAAACTGCGTAAATCTTACGTTTTAATTTCTTGGTTCGTAGTGCTTTCTGTTCCGCTTCGGAGGTTTTGCCAACTGGTTTGAAGATATGCAAAAATGTAGCGAATTCAACAAAGGTAATACGATACTTATCGCCGAACATCGCGTTCAATATCAGGGAATGTAGAGCGTAGAAAGGGAAAATGAAGTCTCTTTTAACAACGTATCTAACTCTGCCACTTCGTCGACCCAACTCACGGAAACGGACGTAGAGGTACTCAATTTCGCCACGCGTAACTAGAATCGGTCTGTGATGGTGTAAATTGATTTATATGTTTTTATAAAAGTTATACTTACACCTTGTGGTATTTTTAAGCTCGTTAAAGTCCTCAGGGGGCACTGGAACAATTCTGGAATATGGACTTCCCATATTTATTTATTTTTTGCAAAGCTTTTCGGTGACTATTATTGGCAAATAATTTAATATTGAATTTTCAGTTTTTCAAAGTGCCTACTTTGTTGTTTAAACCCTTCAGATAGTATTAAGAGAGTACGTTTCTACCAAAAGGAAACTAAAAATTTCGAGTCTGAAAATTTTCTGACAGATGTTTGTGTTTATTTTTTCAGTATAAAAAAAGATTGTTAAAATACTGTTAACTGCCTTTTTATTGGGATAGAACATCACCGAAATTTCGAGTGGAAAATGTGTGTCGATATTTATTCTCTCCTTCTCCTAGGCTATCCTTATAACCCAGGACCACAGGACTCCGCAGGTAGCTGGAGGTATGCTTGCTCCCGCCAGTAACTAGCTTCTCGGAATGGGGCGTCCTTGCTACAGATCTTCGAACGGTTGTTACCCATATTCATGCCTGAATGACCTTCGGTAATTACTTGAAAAAGTTGAAAAGGGTTAACCCGAAAGGTCTCTAGAGTTGTTTCGGGTTTTCTGCGTTCATCGTTTACTTTTCAGCGGTTAGAGAACGAAAGCTGTTGGTGGCTCCCCCCTGATGTTGTACCCACCCCAGTAACATACCCGTTCCGGCGTGACACATCCTTGGCCACCATGTCCTCAAATTTGATTAAGGCAACCTCTAATGGTTCACGTATTTGGGAGGAAGACGTATGTGCGCACAAATTATCAGTGGAGGAATCAAGGCGATTAAATAAAACCGACAGCGTATTTCCCCTCTCTGCTACGGTTGGCTTAAGTTAAACAACGCTAGAGGTACATCATATAAATACCAGGGTTGCCGAGTGAATGAAGAGACGTCACTAACTCACTATTTTGTGTCTCCAGCAGTGCAGGGACTTCTGTATGAGGAATTGGATCGCATTCTTAAAGTAGGCGTAATCTAGGTGAGTTCGAGCCCATGGAATTCCCCGGTAGTTCTGATTCACAAACCAGGTAGGTAAATACCGTTTGTGTCTAGACTATCGGGAAGTGAACCAGATTACCAAAAGCGATGCGTACCCTCTTCCTCACATAGAATGATTGCTAGGACGCCTTTCGGATACACATTATTTATTCTTTTGGAAAAGCTAGATAGTTCGTAGGTAAGTAAAAGATGCAATTCCAAGACACCTAACCTATACAAAATCATTAAATAATTCACGAGGGATAAATGCATCTACTTAGAGACTTAGAGTACGGTACGTAGGTACGGTAGAGCGTAAGTCTGGCGAAAATGTATTTATGTAGACTTTGCTTCTTCAAGGATAAACATGCGGAATGTCACTGGCGACTAATATAGAGCAATGTTCTGGAACTTGTTGATTTCAAAATTGAATCATACATCTCATGCCTGTAAAAACATAGTTTCAATAAATCAGTTTCGATTCGATTGATCTCTCTTAATGGAAACTTATCGAACAGTTTTAGTTTAATTTTTTAGTTTAATTTTAAGTTTAGTTTATTTTATCAAACAAAGTAATGATATCTGCAATTTGACGAAAAGGTTCATGAGGACACATACCATTTCCTCTGTCATTCCCTTAACCTCTGCCAACTGAGATAAAGAGCCGTTGGCAAAATCTTTTTTGAAGACATCGACGAGTTATCTGATGGATTAAATATGCTAAGGCAGGGGTGGGATGGGAACCCACTATGGGTACTATCACAATGGGTCCACATAGACCTACCTAAGTGTGATGAGGATGCTACTAACCCTAGTACAGTGGCAAGGTCCATTTACAAGTTTTAAAGCCTGGGGTAACATTTTACCCCACGAATAAAAAAATGTAAGTAAAGGGTAAATAAGGGTCAGATGTGGCAAGATTATTCACACAAAATTAAGTGTGATTCTTTTATAGATCACATTATATAATAAAAAAAATATTTTATGGACAAATGCTTGATCGCGATTGAATCTGCGTAGCTAAGACATCTACAAATAAAAGTATACAATATTTTCACAATTGCAATAGTCAAATATGGTTCCTTCTATGTAAAATGGTAAAAAAAAAATCAAATTTCATACCTGAAATACACTTTCACTTTTCACAAGTATAACTTTAACACGAAATGGACTGCTTTCAAGAAGCAGTTGTCAACGGAAATGGCATAAAAAACAATGCACAGGCAGATAAAAATAAAATAAATAAATAAAAATAGCTTGAAAATAAGTCGTGAACTTTTGAAAAAAATATAGAAAAAATATATGGGATTCTCCCAGATCGTTAGAAACGTTAACGGACAAAATTTGTAGTAGTAGCACAAAAATCCAGGTTTCAAAACTCGGCAGAAAAAAATTTGTCTGATTTCAAATACGCAAACTGCATATCTGAAGGCATTTGATTCAAACTTACAGGCTATGTGTTCAACTTTTCGCTGAAATTGGTTGAATTGGTTTTTGAGATACAGTCAGCTATGAACGAAGCAATCAAACTTATCAAAGACGGGCTAATATCCGGGCTAATATCCTTATAATCAGCCGGGAAAATGTGGAATACGTGGACATAAGTGTAGGAAGTCAATATATCAGAGCGACTTAGTGCACTAAGGTAAGTGGCTTCAGAACGATTTCGAACGAAGCACCCCTTGTCATCCCCAGCGATATCCTTGCGGACGAGATGCAAAGAGTCTATAAAAGGAATACATCTAGATTCTAGTCACCAAGAAGCAACGGTCATCAAAAGGATCAAGAAAGAAGAAAAAGTGGCTTCAATGACCAGGTGGCAAGCTCGGTGGGACACCACTACGAAGGGTAGATGGACCTACAGATTGATCCCGATCATAAACGTTTGGACAAACCAAAGAAACTGTAACTACAACCTTACGCAGTTCCACCGTTTTGGGCACGATAGCTCACAGTCTTGCCACAATTGCCCATATCACACGCTTTCAGGGATAGAGTGCAGTGTTGTTACATTTTTAATAATGATATTCATGTATTGCGTATTTGTTATAATGTATTAATGTACAGCTCTAAAACTAGTATTTAGATAGTCATATTCATTATAGAATTCTAATTTCGATTAAGTTCCAACCGTGGTACCGCGGCGTAGTGGTTAGTGCGTTGGACTACTACGCATGCTGCCCGAATTTAATCCCAGCAAACACTCAAAAGTCTTTGCATGGTGCCACCACCGCACCGGTAAGAAAAGTGCGTATTTTTAATTTTTATAAATATTCAAAGTTGTATTTGCAGTTGGTTCTTTTTACAATCTTCAACAGTGCGCTTATGTTGTGTAAATTCACAAAAATAATAAAAAAAGGGTTTGCATGCATTTTTATTATTTCTAGTTACGTTTCAATTGCTGAACTCACCTTAAATAACGCCTTTCGGTCACTACTGTCTGTCTACATACATATATATGTAAGTAATATCTCCGATTAGACTTAAATCGTGGCTATGCCACTCTCCACTGAATCCCTCGCTAACCGCATTTAACAAATCGATAATTAGGCTTTTTAAATAACAAGTTTCTCAGTCACGGAGTCTCTTACATCTGAAATGAGCGCGTAAGACATGCTCGTAAACTTAATGGCTTTTAATTTTAAATGGAAGAACGAGTGCAATTACTCCGCATTACGGAGCTTATTGCCTCAGAATTATTGCTGATTATAAAGACACAACTACGGCCAAGCTAACAACTGATTCTAGGAACGCGCTTAAGCTAATATCGCACTTGCTGTGCTGTATATATGTACGAACGAGAACCATGGAGTCACGGATGATAATAAACAACCTCATTGACCCCACGGCAAAATGTCACAACACTTGGCTAGGAAATTTGTCTATTTCGACCATCTCACTAATTACGAACCGTCTTTGTATTCTTCTCCGTCGTTATCTGTACTTTGCAAGAAGTGTCGCTAGCCGGGCTCTTAAAGATGACATTCCGATTAGGCAGAAGCGCGTTAACAACTCGTAATAATTTTTAATTGGCAATGGTTATTCCCATAAATGTATCTCGCTATCCGAATCCCCCCACTCCGAAAACAAAACGAAACTGAGCACGCGCGGCACTCTTGTATATCCAGTGCAGAACGTGCTCAGAGCTTCTCCGCTTGTTTAATGAGGAACTTTAACCTCTTTCTCGGTCAGCTTTGTACACAAGTGGTGGTGCCCCCAAAAATCCGTCCTTGATTCACAAGAACAGAATGTCATAACTTCTGAAACCCTATTACCCGCGTATTAGGGGTTAATGCTTCGGGTATTAGTCACTCGCAAGTGGCGCGCAGCACTGTGTGTGGTAGCGGTAGGTTGTTAGCCACTGTTGTAACCGACATCACATTAACTCATTATTTGCGGCATAAAATTTGATCACAATCGATGTTAGACCGACGACGTGGTTGTTGGTCGGTTGCACGTCTTGCGTTATGAAACCAAAATTTAAGGCTTGTGGTTAATGTCCTTTGCGGAGAGCGCTGCTATGTATAGGCTTAAATTGTAAGCAAAAAAAAAAAGATGCAAATCTTATTAATTACCTCAGGTAAGTGAATTTTCGGATTTTTATTCTCTTCGACTGTTATGTAGCAGAGACATAGTGACAATGCAGTGTTTCTACTTTACATTGACTGTGACCAATGGCCTCATTTTATGATGATGAATTTTGAAAAAAAAAAAAAAAAAACGTTTCCATCGTCGTGTGAGGTTTGGGATGTAAGGAATTTTTTAATTAGAATAATAAGTCCATTCACGCTTTTTATTGAGTGGCGAAAATGCGAAGAATTCTGAAAGTTTTTCTTCACGAAGAAAGTGGACTTCGAGGTGTGGCTGATATGACGAGCATATGTACCTTTTATTAGTTTCCAAGAAAACCCAAAGTACGCATGGAAGGTATGCCATTAAATTTAAATTTTGGCATGAAAGTATTATACATTCCAATGAGATGACAGTTAAGGTCATAACAGATAGTTTACTATGACTAAAATGAATGGAATTTACTGCCTTTGTTTTCTGGCTGTTTTTTTTTTGGTAACGACTTGAAGATTTGTGAGGAGGATTCAACTACATACTTAATTATTTAACGTGCTCCCAACATGTGGAGTGTCTTTGCCAGAGACACTGCAGAATCCCATACTGGGCACGCTGCTTCTAGTTTTTTAGACCAAGTGCGCTGGTATCCGCAATAGCTCTGGTCGGTTCGCTCATGTGGCCAAGCCAGTGTAGTCGCAGTGTTGTCGTTGAAGCTTTTTGATACAGCTAATTAAGTTCGTGGTCATAGCTCTTCCTCCATTCATCCTCCTCGCATATGGGAACAAATATCCGACGAATAATTTTCCGGACTCAAGAACAAGTAAAATACCTATTTATATATTTAAATTAGCTGACACAGCGAACTTTGTTCTGCCTAAAATTGATTAAATTATAAATGTTCCTTTCAGAAGTCGAGCATTATTATATTATTGAAAGCATTTTTGAAAGAATGAAACTTTTTTGGAATTCAATTGATTTAAATGCATTTTTTTTACACGAAAAGTATCTGAAATATTTCAGGTCACTGAAGTAATTTTTTAATTCACGATGAAGTCCATGATCGTTTTAATTTTTTTTTTTTTTTTTAAATTTTAATTTTAAATGTTTGCTGCTGCTGCATCTCCATCCAAATTGATGGGATCTCTCAAGTGGATATATACATATGTAGGTATTCTTCCAAACGCAATTTAGTTTGATTGAATCGGATGAAATTGAGGCGTTCTGTTTCTATCTTGTACATGCCCACGCAATACTGTTGAAACAATCGGCGATATCTTAATAGATTGTTGTCGATATCCTGGCGAATCATCAAGCCATATGCACAGAAGTTCATGTTGCTGACCTTTTTGTTTGTTTCATGGCCTGAAAGATAATATTTTAATTTTTTTTAAGGAACAAAATTAGCCGATTGTAAGTCCCGTAGCCTTTGTCATTTCTTAAAATCAATATTTTCTTTTTCCCATACAAAATGGAATTTTCAGATTTCGCCACCATCCACCGCTGAAAGAATGCAATCTCGAGTTTCCACGATTCAATCGAAATTTCCGTTGTGTTTTTACCTGCTTCAATACGAATCTAACAAAAAAATCACCATGCAAATCCGATGATGTTCAGCCGAGTTATGCGCGTACGAAACACCAATTCATTTATATACAAACATACATCCATACATACATACATATATGTATATATACATAGATATACTGTTTGCGGCAAAAGTAATGTCATTGTAATTTTTGTTAGAAATGAAAAAAATTGGGCTCTGTTTTCTTTAAAAAGTTATCTGAAGGTGTAAAATTAAAAAAAATTATATCGGTCAAACATTTGTACGAGTTGCTCAGCCAAACGCTTAATTGTTGACGCACATGATGCAGGACGACGAGGAAAACAACGACGGAATTCACGCTGCATTAAAACAACAGTCTGCAAATTTTGATGTGTAAACATCTTAGCTCTCGGTATGGGAACATTTATCGCCGTCGTCCGTCACGCGTAACCAAAATTAGTATTAGTGCGTTCTCTGTATATCATTCTCTTAGTATTAATGCATTCTTTGTTTATCCGCCATCATACACAAACGCATGTTTACACATCAAATTTCACGAGTACTGGTACTCACGCCAGTTTTTTAAATAAGCAGTTAAAATAATTCCGTTATCTTCATGTGTGTATCGCTCCATTGCTTGTTGTCAACTTATTTTCTATCTGTCTACAACCTAAATGTCAAAGCACAATGACATTTGACGCCATTTGTTAAAAATTATGGCATATTTACACTATGACATTACATTTACCATTTACCGCCCTTTCCTACTCCAATGAAACCTATTTTGAGACATTTGCTGATATGAATCATGATTTGGAAATTCTTCGTCGTTGGTTTAGGTTGCATATGCTAATAATTAGCAGCAAAACTAAATTTATGCTTTTTAACCCATTGGGGATAGTTCCTGATGGTCTATCCTTAATGTACCATGCTCCTAGTTGCTCTAAATTCAAACTTTGTCCGCAAATATTTAGTTCCGAATTAAATTGTAGTGATGGCTGCTTTGAAATCGAATGCGTCGATTATTTTAAATACTTAGGCATTACATTAGATAAAAGGCTTAATTGGGTTGAGCACACGTCTAATTTAAAAAAATATCTCAACGCAGTGGTAAGGCAATTATACCATCTTAGTTTATACTGTCCTCCATCTGTTCTTAAGCTAACTTACAGTGGCCTACTACAATCTAAGCTTCAGTATGGAATTTGCTGCTGGGGTGGTACTCACTCCTACAAAATTAAACAGCTGCTCATTAAACAGAAACACTCTATTCGCATTATCTCAAAGGCAACACGTAGTTCACCCAGTTTTCCATTGTTTTGTAATTTAGGTATTCTTCCTGTAAGACATTTGTATTACTTCAATATTTTGAAATTGTTTTTCAAAAATACTGGTCATATAAACGTAAGAATGCAAGAAAACTACAGTTTGAGAGCAAACGCCCGTTATTTTGTGAGTGTGCCGAGAATTTTTAAATCACACTTTTGCTACTTTTACACTATAGCTGCGCCCCGTCTTTTTAATAAATTACCCGAAGACTCCAGAAGCGAGAGAATCGAATCAACATTTTTAAGAAAAATTAAACAGTGGTTATTCACTTTCAATCATTCAGAGATAGATCGTATCTTAAATCCCTTAATTTGATTTTGTTAGTTTATTTTGGTTAACTTCATTATAATCTTCTTGAATTATGAACTCTGATCTTTAAATGTTTCAAAGCTTTCACTGAATAGTTTAAATATTTAACTTTGATTATAAATCCCCACAAATTTTGTAAATTTGTTAGATACTTATTCTTTACTCAATGGTGCATTCGCCTCTTACTCTTTAGAATAACAGAATGTCCCTAACTATTTCATTTAAAATCTTTAATGTTAAATAATTGTTGTATTTGAATTATTGTTTTTAGCAGTTTTAAATATATTTTTTATATAATTATCTCTCATTATTATTGTTACTATAAGTGAATTTTAAATGAAATAAAGAAAAAAATAAATAAATAAATAATAAAATAAATAATTTGCTCACCGTGTATGTAGGTCTATTAACTTTTAGATATCTTCTAATCAGTGAATTTCATCGACGTCTTTGAAGTACTATGTACAAGTCTCTGATATTTAATTAATTGAACGGCCAAACCCTAACTATCCTCCAGTGCTAGGTAAGTGCATAGCTTTCTACGCCTGCAAAAAAACTTTTGTTAAAAAATGGGGACTTCAATCAAATATGATACTATCGATAAACACAGCTGTTATGTAAATCAATAAAATTCAAAGGGACCTGCCTGATTGATGTACAGTGCTAACAAGCTGTGTGCTGGACTGCTGAGCCATATGGACACAGCTTTAATCTTGGACACACTACTAAATGATTTGGTTACGTCTCCAATCGATTACAATACCCCCAAGCTTAACTTTAATAATCATTTTGCTTTAAGATTTCGATATAACACCAGGTCATAGTGCTATAGAAGGGAACGAGGGAGCCGATGAGGGTTAGTCCTGACTAGCGAAAAATGTTTACAGTATACTCTGAGACTTCCTTAAACCAGCCAGTCTCAGGTGGACAAATGTGACAAACTCTGTCATATCCATAAAGATATGGTCAAACTATATTATGCCAATCTAGATATCAGCCAATTAGGTGATCCAGTGTCCTCCTCATTCTCGAAGGATCTAGAGGATTTGTTTTCTTCTCTATATGCCTAATTCTTGAGCTATTTTGTTTTATTGGCTAACAGATTCCAGTCCTATTAGAATTATGAAAGAGGAAACTTTTTGTGCAATAAAACCGGGATAAGTGCATTTGCAGATTTGTCCAATGTCGTGACTCATAAGGTACTTATCCGTGATATGTAGTAACGGAAACCCGCTTAGTTGCACAGAGGTACTTATCCAGGCACAGGACAAGTCCGCGAAATGGCGAAAGATCTTCACAACCAACAATCGAAAAATGACAGCGAAAAGAAAACGTCAAAGTCTCACTAGAATACTATAACTCATTACATTATGTACTAGATTAAGTTTTTACCTTTTGTTTTGTTTTGATTGCAGGGCTTTAAGAGGAAAATTTCATGTAAATTATGACGAAAGAAAGTGAAACAAGGAGTTCTTAAACGGGGAATGTAGTTGAGTGATATGTACCTAAAAGGGGATTTTAACAAGAATATTACTTTATAAACTTTGGGTTTCAAAAAACCGAGCATGCTATGCGGGTTTTGCACTTAAAAAAGTGGCTCTGAACCGGGTTTCATCGTACTCGTATTTTGGACTCAAATAATTTAGCTATTCTTAACCATATTTAATACAGATTGTCATTGGAACAATATTTCCTTATCTACGCTATTGCCCGAACATTGTTTTTTATATGTAAATAGAGTCATATAACGTGCATACAATATAAACCACGAACCCTTTGTTATCACATTTCCAAATCAGTTTTGAGTTTCACTGTAAATTGAACCCATTGCCAACTTCCAACTCTGCACCAACAACAAACAAATTATTTCATTCGTGTTTAACTCTTATCTGCTACAACAACTAATTAGACGTGTAAAATAAGTCGTTGGCTAAAAGTTTCAGTTAATTAATTGGCCCCGAAACACAACTGCTTCCCAATACCATGATCACCATGGCTGCTCGTCCACTGCTCCACACTCATTCGATGGCGACATTCGGTCTGGAACCGAAAAATCCCCAACAAAATCAGGAGTATTGCCAGAGTACGACAAGTAAAACAAAGAACACGCGATAAGCGACACGATAAGGAGGTGCTGCCTGGGCCCGAAAGGAAATCCGCAAAATTTATTGAGAAATTCTCCACAGGCACTAAATTAGTCGACAAAAGGAGGCGAGCTCGAGATCGAATCCAATGAATTCCAGAATTCCGCCACGTAAATTTCGACCATCCGTCGTGGACGGTATACCGATAGCTATTTAAGGATATTTTCAGGGTATAAATTAAAAGATTTACATAAATACACACATTCCACGTACAGGTGTCAGATTTCCAGCCACCACTCCCGCCAGCGTCCTGTTCCATCCAGGTGCAGAGAGACCACAGATATTTGTTGTTTTTTGCGTTTAATTTCTTTCGAAATGGAATGATTAAGATTTTATTAGCCAACGTTTTGGGTTTCAGCCAATTAATATTCAGCCTTTGTAAATGACGACACAGATGAGGGAAGATGGGGTCTGGCGGGAAGCGTAAGGAATGAGAATAGCAATTCTATTCGTATGTGCGCTGAGTGTGTGACTCTGTAGATCCCTATCAATATGAAATGTAATAATTAATATTGGAGACGGTCCACGGTCCGAAGGCGAGGTGGCCAAGGTGTCTTTAACACGCTTAGTTGATGGGCATTATGGTTCTCGAAACGGCTTACGTTTCAGTAACGCCACGCTCATCATCATTGGATGCAGGAATTGCTGTGCCTTATGTGTGGATTGTGACAATTAAACATGCTCATTTGGGGGCTCTAATGGATAGACAATTTACACAAAAAAAAAAAAAACAGAAAGGAGCTTGAGGAGGAAATCTAGATTTTGTTTCCATCTTGCTACAATAGGCGTTTTTCTTTTTCAGTTTTTTTATAATTATCATTTAGCATGACTTTTTGAGTTTTCATTTCTTCTCAATAGAATTCTATTATTTGGTATAAGTACCTGACAATATTTGCAATACGGCTTTGCAACGTTTTTACAATCTTTTCGTTGATCCAATCAATTAAAACCTTTGAATTTGTCAACATCGCCTACTGGTGCTACATTTCGTTTGGTTTTGGAAGTGAAACTTCTTTAGCCGCGGTAGGGCGAATTTGCCTGAATCAAACGAAAAAGTGAAACGCTTCCCCTTCTCCAACTTCAACAGTCAGTAAAACAAATTCTAAAAAAAATACACATGTACATATCGAGCCGCAAAATACCAAAAGTACAAGTAAGCGAAGAAAACAACAACAAAACAAGCCAAGAAAATAAAATTCTTATTTTCAAACAACATCAAAACAAGACAAGAAAATAAAATTTGTATTTTCAACTCCAACCATGCAAACATTGAGCCACCGCACACGAGATGATTTTTTCCGGCAGAAAATCGGTTTTTTAGGCGAAGGGACTGAGGTCGTCTGCGGCAAGAAACGACTGAAAATCTCCTTTCGAGTGTGAACGATTCAATGATCCCAGTGAGAAAAGTTGTAACTGAAATTATTGAAAATGTAAGATCTTACCAAAAGTAATGTCTAGTAAGCGAATGTGTAACGCATCGAAAATCTTATTTTAAATATTATTGAAATTTTACATAGATGTCATTACTTATTCGCTTACCAGGCGTTACATTTGTAAGATGTTTTTCTCTCAAAAGCATTCCTGGAATGAAATTACAGTTATTCGACTCAGACAAATCCAATCATGTCCAACTCCGCCAGGAATTTTTTCGACGTTGCATCATTTGAAGTGCGGTGCCAGTACAGTTCAGTAAAATTAATAATAATAACAATAATTTAAGAAGGTTAGGAAATGTTTAGACACCAGGATGTAGTAACTAACTGATTCCCCATAAGGCAAATAGTAGTTGCTTACCACCCTAGGAAGTAGTAATCAATGTTTTAAGCAATTATCATTCACCGCGGAAATAAGTGATTACCGGTAAGCCAGTTGGTAAGTGCTTACCACCCTAGGACATCCCCATGTAAATGTAATCGATTCTAAGGAAGGAAAGTAAGCGCGGTAAGCAGTTATTTCCTACTGGGATGTGGGAAACTAATGCATACCTACACTATTTTCAAAATACTTTGCTCCGAAAAAATACTACCACAGTGGAAATGAATTGTTTTTTTTTCGCTTCTTTTTTGTATTACATCGAAGGTTTTTGGGGTGTTTTTCCTTCAAATAATTTTATTTTTTCTTACTAAATTGTTCATACATGATAATGTTTCAGTAGAAAGATATAGAATTTACCTATCAAATCTCTGTATTAAGCGGTAACAAACCTATATTGTAAATTTACGATACCAAATAAACATATCTATCTATCTATCTATACAATTTCTTCTGCCGGTAAAAATGTTTTCATACAAACATTTTATATGAGATGCGACTTCTTGGGTTTGTATATTCTTTGGTTTTATTCCCAAAGATATGAAGAATAAATAACGTCGTTTTTAGTTCAAACCTTAAAATTCAGCTTGCAATACACTTTTGAATATTTCGATAGTTTTTTGGTGGCAGATAAAACTTCTTTCTTGTGCAATGCATATTGCAATACAAGATCTATTTCGGTAATTTTGTGTACAAAATGGATAACACCTCGATTTTGATGAAATGTTTTGATTTTTCATGCTACTACGGTAATCCAGTGATTGTTTATAAGAGGGACAGATTTATGCAAGCTATTGTAACAATACTGGGAGGCAAATGTCCTATCTTCGCTGTACTGACAGCTTTTGTGGTCCAGAGTATAGAACCTAAGAGGTTTCACTTCTAACGCGCGAGATTCTCACGCACTTTTTTTTTTAATGGGTTTGTCGACAGAGTGAGCACCTGATGATCTTAAAGGGTCAACACTTTAATGTACAGTTTTAAAAATAGTTTACTTTATTGTGTAAGATAGGAAAACCTCCTTCTATAGAAACACACTGCAGCAAATTGTCTGTAAAAGTGATGACCTCACGATCACTTATTCCAGTACATCTTGTCGGCTTCGGATAATCCTAGAATCGATACTGGTTCGTCAAAAATCACTTTCTAATCCCACTATTTACCGCTGCTGTTAATGACTTTATTAGGAAACCAAATGCAATAAGAACATCTTCCAAGGCACCCCGTGGATTGCACGAAAAATAACACCAAAAAGAAAACAAAGCAACATGCTTAATCACCACCAATCCATCAGAGTGCAGCATGGATGCAGGAAACAAAAAAAAAAAATCCCAGCACTTAGCCTCAAATCAAGATGAGATGAGTAATCAAAGTAATTAAAGCGATATAGATATTCCACCTTCATTAATATCGAATGTTTGGCAAGAGGTGGATCCATGCACGGTCGTCCATCGAGCGTCTAACTATATAGTCAACTCATGCATGCCGATGCCGCGATCAATCCCTGGAAAATTACCCGCCATCATACACTGGCCAGATTGTATGAAGAACTTGATTAGTTTCTCGGGGCGCTGCGCTGTTACGTTGTTGGTAACGCGCCACTACACCCCGAGATCAGTGGAGAACCGACAAATGAATCAAAATGATAACCGATGGTTATTAATCATTATTTGCATTAGTCAAACATTTGAGAGACGTGGCTCGCTACACAGCGATTAATATTTGTCGACTAAACATGTTAATTTAGAAGAATTATCATATTGGCCTGTGGCGGCGTTGTGTAGCTTTTTAAACGCGCAAAATATAAGCACATACATATTTCTCGGAATGTGAATTTCAGGAAGAAGATTAAATTTTTAATTATTCAGCTTAAGCCTCGAGGTCTTTCCAGATGAGATGTGCAAATTAGAAGGAGGAAGACTCTGCCGAAGCTGGTTCGGAAGTACCTTGCCACCTTCGCTTATTCGTTGTTTTTTTTTTTGATTTTATTTACTGGATCCTGCCCCAAGGCTGATACTGCGACCTAAAAGATCTATTGAGTCGTAGGATTCTAATTAGTCCAAGAGGCAAGCCATCTTTCTAATAAAGGCTAGTATGTCCATGGTTGATGCATTTTTTTAGTCATAAGGTCTGAGGAGTTCCTTATGTAGCGTACGACGTCTGACCCCGAAAAGTGCGGGGCAATCACAAAGGATGTGCTCGGCTGACGCGACCTCTTCTAAACAGAGTCGACAATTGGTCTCGCTAGACAGGCGTAACTTGTTTAGCAATGACCGGAGAGGAAATTTGTTAGATACCTAATATCCTTCTGATTGTACTTTAGAAGTTCCCTGTGGTGGGTAAGGCTTAATTAACAATTTGGCTTATCTAAGCCCTGGGACTTTTCTCCAATGAGAGAGTTGGAGATTGTTGCCTAGTTTATGCCCCAAAAAGGGTTCCGCGCCTGAGAATCTGGCAGCAGAGCTTGAACGAGCCAGCTCATCTGTAATCTCACTTCCTTCAATGCCTCTGTGACCAGGTACCCACCAAAGTTTGTGAGTAGCTAGGGATTTGAGAGCATTGAGGCAGCACTTTACCTAAGTCCAAAGAGTAGGAGTTCAAAGCTTTGAGTGCGGCTTGGCTGTTTGAAGAGGCATTTATGTTATCGCTCCTGATGCCTGTCTGTAGGTTAACCAAGCCGCAGATCTCAATCGCGTGGACCTCAGTTTAAAACACGCTGGGGAATCCAAGAGGGGCAGAGATTCTGATAGTGGACCCAAAGATCACAGCACCAACACCAAAGGTCATTTTCGATCCATCAGTGTACCATACAAGACTTTTTGGGTCTAGGGTGGGTCCATGTGGTACGTTCCCCAATATGAACTTCGAATTTTCTGCCAAAGCAGTATTCACTTATCATAACATCTGCGACGCACGGTGCAAAGCAAAGCAAAGCATCCTGATCGGGAATTTTGTTTGTCATGTTTAGGTGACCCGTAAGATTACCTTCCTTGTACTTATCAATAAGTTATAGTTTGATAGCGCTTCTGGCGGCGCGATGCCAATTATAGCCTCTATAGAGCTGCCGAAGACAGGTGCGCATAGCACCGGTTATACCAAAACTCGCCATCCGTTGAAGCTTATCGCGCTACTTGACTGTAGTCTTTTCGAGAACTTTATTCCACCAGACTAAGGCTCCGTACGACCAGTGTATAATTGTTGGGTTTAGACCCCAAGCTCTACCATACAGTCGGGGACTTTCCCATAAGGCTCTAGTTGCACGGTTTATTGTAGAGTTGAGATGAGAATTCCAGTTGAGGCGCCCATCTAAGCTAACTCCCAGGTATTTGACCTCACTGGAATGCTCAAGTGTAGTGCCTTACAGGATGATTGGACCAATGTCAATAATCCTTCTTTTTGTGATGGATAATGGAACGTTTTTACAGTGATTGACTGAGAGTCCTACCCTGTTGCACCATTCTGAAACGATTTGTATGGTTGAGTCGATTTTACCACTCACTATGATAGTTAGGTCATCAGTGTAACCGATGGCTTCATAGTCCGAGTTGCGTAGTTCAGCAAGCAAATCATCGGGCGAGGGACCACAGCAGAGGAGAAAGGATGGCCCATTATGGGCGCGATGTGAATATATGCGATGCGAATAGATAAATAAATGATTGGCTTGAGTTTTATTGAACAAAGACTAGTTATAGTTTACTTTCTTTCCAATGAAGTGGAGCTACACATCCCATCAGCGGGGTTCACATTGAACGATTTGTTTGACACACTTGTTGGACGACCAAATTAGGGTAGCGTTCGAATTGAACGATATGTTTGACACACATCATTTCTGATAATATGTTGAACTGTGAACATGGGGCGGGTATTTTATTTACTTCCTTAATTGCAGCATTATCGTATTGGAATTCCAAATCAATAGTAGATAATCCTTCCATTTCTGTTTCCTGTTTTTTTTTTGGAATTTTAAATGTTTGAAATACAAAACATTTTAAAACATTTTGTCCGCGCTTGACACCATATTTTCGATGTTTACTCATTGAATACACAAAAAAAAAAAAATAAAAAAATGATGCGACTGTATCCAACAGTCCCGACCTATGTGTAAACATCACGCAGATGGGGTGTGTAGTCCCACTTTATTGGAAAGAAAGTAAATTATAACTAGTATATGTTCGATAAAATTCAAGCCAATCGCATATATACTCATCGAATCCACCATCCGCAGCAGTCGGCGCCAGGAAACGAACCTGGGACCCCTAAACTCAGTTGTATACTGCGCCAAAAGTAGAAAAACCGACGCGCTACACACTCAACCCCCGCGGTTATAAAAACTTTTCATCCAAGTTCTTACACAAATAATATCAGCTTGTAGGTACATATGTCCTCTGTTCCGTCACCTCATAACGAATAAGAAAAATAGAAAAGAAAAAAAAACAACAACAAAGCAAAAAAAAACCGCTAGCGCAAAAGCTTGTGATTCCTCCTTAGAGTTTATGTCTGCACCGATTTCAATGATTCTAACACTGATTGAAGGCTTAATCAATATGACTAATTTTGAAAAAAAGCGTACCTACATTCACAAATGAGATGTCTAAAGAAAATAATGTCTTGGAGCAATGACGAAAATGCACTCTGATTTTATAAATATAAACAATTTGTTTACACTTAATCTTAATATTTATCAGGATCTCTATCACGAAAATTAGCTCTTATTTTTTGGAACCACTAGGACACTAGAGGCCAGAAGGTAGCCATTTTATTCGTAAATAGGTTGTAGGTTTTCTACATGCAAAATTGTTAATAATATTTATAAACTAAAAATCTAAATCACTGCTATAGAAAATCCTCTTTCTTTTGACACCTCATTTGTTAAGATTGGTTGAGTGGGAGAGCCGCAAATGGTGATATTGATTGCAGTAGGTTGAAATGCAAAGCACGCACATATACTCACACAAACACTATTGCAATGATACCCACTGCTGCCCGACTGCTGGCAGTGGTCACCACTGAAAGAAAATTGTGGGCGATGCTTTGAATAATTGTTTTGAAAATTGCTCAGCTTCAGGACAACGCAGGAGGATGCTTTATATCTCAAATGAATAAGCGATAAATTTACTAATTTCACCGATTTTTTTGTTTTTCAATCCGATAAGCCATTATTAAGTTAGGGCTGTATAACTATAATGTTCCCTCCCAATGTGCAGTATTTTCACTATTTTCTGAAAACCATGCCGTTTTCCGGGATAAAAAGTGTGTATATAAAAGTTGACCAGGAACATAAGCAATCACTATATCCATATTTCATTGCGCTGCTATGAAATTTGAGTTTCAAATTTCGTAACCGTTCGGAACTCCGTCCCTGAAGTCGCGGAATTTCTCCCCAAAATCGCGAAATTACTCCCCTAGAAATTTTGCTAACGCGCGCTTAGATGTTTACACATCAAAAATGACCTGAAGTTTGACAACAAGCGTTCACATTGAACGATATGTGTGTCAATCATGGCAAAAAGTTGAAAAAATTTGAAAAACCATACGATAAGTTGGACGACTTGTTTGAACGCCGTTCGAATTGACCTATTTGGTAGGTCGTCAAACAAGTGTGTCAAACAAATCGTTCAATGTGAACCCCGCTATCCGCGTGATGTTTACACATAGCTCCGGACTGTTGGATACAGTCGCATCATTTTTTTCTATTATTTTTATAGATCCAAGATGTAAGGGAAATTTTGAAACTATTTTTCGCCATAAATTTCCCACTTCCACCATTATTATTTTCCAAAGAATTTAGCCATACCCTTGTTCTCGGAACATGCATCCAATTAGAGTAGAATTACGACAGCTTCCAATGGTACGTACTCTTTAACGTGTGTTATTAACGTTACCTGCTCCAATCTTGCCCGACAAAACGTGCTTGCAAACGTCACAAAGTAAAAGATTACTTTATGAATACGGGAACGCGTACAATGGCAACAAAGGCAAGCGATGATTGTTTTATGTATGTGTCCGATTTTTTTTTGTTTAAATCGTATCTGGATTGAGAAAACAATTGCCTTCTGATTGTAGGACCTCTGACCGTTTGCACAAGTGTGTTTTTGTACGCTTCTGTTCTCAGATATTGCCCGTTTTTTATGGTTTTAAACAAACAAAACAAGTGAACTGTTATGAACAACTATAAAACGACCATAATAAAATAATAAAAAAAAAAAAAAACGAAAATACATTTAGGTAATAGGGATCGGGTCGTTCTGTGCAGACGTCATGGCGCTTGCGGAGCAATTTAAAGTGAACAATGCCCATGTATACGAGGTTATGTAAGATACCTGCGTGCAAATGAACACCTGTGGGGTAACAGCACTGGTTGTTCTCATTAATTTGGTTCTCGTAGCACAAACACTTGAGTCATTTCCATTGTGTTATCTGTCATTTAATTTAGATGATTTACTTTACTTATTTTAAAAGTATGATGGACAAAGTGGTAGGGTCGAGCAAATGTATAGGCATTTACTTCTTAAGTAGCTTGCAAGCATCTTGCCCCAATACTTCGCAAGCCAAATTTTTTATCTGCCATTCTGCAATGGACAAACAAATGACATAAGCAATCTGCATTATCGATCAACATATGCTAATGCAGTTTGATTTTGCAGATGTTTTCGAAGAAATTACTTTTGCAACTTGCGTTTTCAAATACGCTGCAAAATCAATTTTGATGCAGATGACGTTTCCGAAAACGCTTTAGTTAAGATACACTTTGGGAACGACGGTTTTAAATCGTAGGGTTGTTGCAGCTTCCTATTTTCTATAATAATTTTGTTTTATAATTTTATGCACCACATGTTTGAATAAATAAAATTCACTTTCTATTCGAGTAATCAATTTTCCACTGACTGTCATACGACCTCTGTCGTATACCATGGCATGACGCTCATAACGGTAATTAATGGTTATTAATCATCTTAAACAAAACTTTTAGCCACCGCTTGCAGCGTCCGATCGCGTGTGTTTTATAACGTCTCAAAAATTCAGTCATTACCTCGCATGCGATGGCGCCATCTTCTCCATTTCGTAGAGCGTGCGAAATCACCCTAAGCAAGCTCTGGCGGTCAGGGTTTTATTTCGAAAGTTCTGGAATCCTTTAACCATAATAAATGATCCTTAATTAGGTGGTAGTTATATTAATTTAATACGCCTCAATGTTTGGACTCTCTTGAGCCAGGCTGCAGCAGCGAATGTACGACCGACCCTTGTATTTAAGTCTATTCGAGTTACACACATCCTCCGTCTAGGACGGCCCCATGTGTTAATGGACTACCCGCTCACTGGCTTGTAATTAAATTCAAATTAGCACAACATCCATCTTGAGTCGAGGATACACTTCCATTTCTGACTGGTAGTTGTGTGGATGTGGTGGATGTGGATTTGTTCAGGTAATGTGCTCCTGCGGAGTGCATTCGAAAAGGTCTCTCGTTGAAGCAACCTACCATTAGGGGTGGGGACGTCCAGTGTTTAAATCTTTCTGACGAATATTTATTTGCACTGTGTGCTTGCAGTGGAGCAGCACCGGGCCGGGGGTTGTGGGTTTTTAATTGTTTTGTGTTCGGATGCATGCCCTCTAAGCCCTCGGCGGAGGAGGTTTTTGTGCTTTTTCGACGTCTAATTGAGTGAATTGTTGTTTTCTCTTGTACGTTATGCTGTTGGTTTCTTTTCGGCTTCAAATACACCTTAACACACACACACATACACACAGCACAAATGGACTTTAGTTAATTGGCGATTGTGTGGTGTTTGCGAAATCAAAAATGGAAATAAATCGCTGGAAACAATTGACTTGGGGCCATAGGTGAGCATTATAAATTATTCTATTGACTGGCAAAATGGGCAGATGTAAGCAGAGATAAATTAGAAATTTAATTTTGTCTACATTGAGCTGTAGATAGTGCGGACAAAATATGTATTTAATGAGAAATGATGTATGAGTGTAATTATTACTATCGGAAACATGTTAAAGGGAAAAGTTGCACTTGTTTGTACATATACAGGGTGTTTCATGTATAGAGCATGCATAAAGCAAGCATAAATAAACATTTTCGAAGAGGTTCTTCATTTTAATTTATACCTATGAGAAGTTTTTTTTTTATTAAATTTTCATTAGGACGTTTACCGACCCCATTTTTAGGGTTGCGTACCCATAAGGAAATACGGGACTATTATAGGTTTACAGGCATTTATCTCAGAAACCGTTTGATCAAGAAGTGGACGGATGTAAGACATAACTCCATTAGCCTTACAAGAAGGCGTGCTAGATACCTACTACAGACTTGTTTGAGTAGTTACATATGCGTATATATGTACATTTTATATTGTATGTATTTAAAAAAAAAGGAAACCTTTAAACTGATTTTTTTCAATTGAACCTACATAAGAAGTGTTGGTTCAGATACCAGTTTGCTCAGTGAAATTCGTTCAATCTAGTTCTAGTGAATTATCAGATCTAAGTGAATTATCAGATCTAAGTGAATTATATTAGTTTTAAGCGTTTTTCTTGTCTAGCATGTAAGTTAGAATTAGTTTAGTTAATAATCAAAATACATTAAAAATGCAAATTGAAAAAATGTGCACCTGGCTATGAATGAATTGCGGATTAATTGTCATTACACAAACTGCTTCAGGTTAATAGGCGATTTGCACTTTGAGGTTAATTAAAGTTAAGCTTAAAACTAGTTGTCGGTGTAGCAATAAGTATAAACATAGCTTAACCACAATTAGCTACTTGTTAAAAAGTTAATAACTTGGCGTAGTTTACATAATGTATATAATTTTCAGAGTAGAGCTCTGAACAGAGCCTGAGCCAATCGGGCGCGCTCTGAGCGCAGTCTGAGACTGAACGGTCTGATTTAATTTTGTAACACACTTGAGCACTTAGGCTGTGCGCCAATTGCGTTAAAATACCATCCTTTGGCTAAATTTTGACGTTTCTACCAGAGGTGGATAAAGTTTTACCTTTTTGCTGTGTCGATTGGATTAAATGGGATTTTTTGAGTACTATTTTTCATTAATTTCCCACTAGAATTGAAAAAATTCACTTTCATTTTATTCACATCACATTTTATTATAACTAAAATTACCAAACTGTTTTTCCAGTTTTAAATATAAAAAAAAATAACATAAAAAAACATAACTAATAATTATTTTCCATGTGAATGCTTTTGTTTGTAAATTACATGTAATTTGTAAACATGATTGAACAAAAAAGTTTGTCATTTGTTAATGGAAAATACAAAGATAAAAATTTCACCAATCAATATTATTCAAACTATTAATTTTACTTGTTTTTACACGATATTGCTCATATGAATTACTTTTTTTATAAAAAAATATGTTGAACTGGTTTTTACATAATTTTCATAATGGGTAGTTTTTCCATCGTATGTGGAACACCAGTGCAGTGCAATACATTTCTCCACCGACAATCGACTTGGAAAACAAATGTATATACAAATGTCAAACATTAGCCAAAGGATAATTTTTATGCAGCTCCAGAGCCGACTTATTTTTTGAAGTCTATATTCACCTCACTAGCGTCAAAAATTAACCAGAGGATAATATTTTAACGCAATTGGCACACAGCCTTAGGTGTCATATGATCTATCAATCGCATTTTTTCAACCATGTTTTTCATCCATTTATAACTTTCAATTAAGTTGATGCCTAAATAGACTAATTTTGTATTAATATTAATTAATACAACTATTAAATTGTATTAACTAACTTCTACGCCATAACAAAAATCCTCGTCCAATTGTTTTCCATTATTTTCTATTTGTCAAATGTTACTTTGGCTACGCTCAGCATTTCACTCAGACTTTTGACAGCTCACGCTCTGCTCTGAACGAAAAAAAAAGCCTATTGAATGCTTACTAAATCTAGTCCACACTGTTTATTGTTTGACAGCCGAATAAGGTACGTTCGAGTTGCCTGGACACAGGATGCACTCTGCCATGTTGCATGAAACTTCATAGAGGTTTTCAGATAAATGTGTAAGAGGAAGTGCGACGATGACATTGAACACCAAAAAGGCATTCCTCCAGTTAATAATGGGGTTCACAGCGGCAACAAAAATACAACAAGTTCTTGGGTGATATGCGTTTGACACAAAGTTGGCGGTCCACGAGACATTTCATATGGCAGGATTTTACGCGTAGAAAAAAAGAGAAAATAGAAAATCAATAACTTGCAAATAATCCTCCTATTGACGGTATGCTATCGGTATAATGGCGTCTCTATCAGCCATTTTGATGGCTTGCTATTTTTTCTTCTTTCTCTTTTTTCACTTTCAATGAAATCCTGCCATATGAAATGTCTGGTGGAGACAGACGGGGTGTTAGAGTATATCTACTGTTCCGCTGTGAAACTTTAAAGGCTTGGCTAATTCTTTTTATTTAGAGCAGTAATTCCTCTCTATTACTGCATTTAAGCCTTCTACGAACGCTAATAAAAATATGAATTAAGACGGTAATTAAATTTACCTTCTACCTTATTTCTAAGAAAATAATAATCTATGTAGGGCCTCATTTTTTCATACAAAAGCCATAATCATTTTCATGTCCCTGCTCTGATTTTTTACTACCACCAAACATTTATTTGATACCTCAGATATGTAATCTTTGCAACAGAAATATGACATTGTTAACAACAACTCGGTAAGAGATTCGTTCCGTTTTCACTATTCCGACAAAAATCTGTCAACAAGATAAGTGCTGCGATATATAATTCAAGGAGCTGCCGCATGACTTTACTGCTCATAAAACCCAAGTATCCTTACAGTTTCGTTTTATTTTATCTTTTTTTTCTTTATCAAATATCTACCGAAAAGTAGATAAATAGATAAAGACAAGAAGCTGGTACTGTAACACGTGCAATTGAAATGTCACAAAATATCTTGGAAACAATGTTCACCTTTCGCCGAAGAGTAATTAAATCAAATGAAACTCTTTTCCAGCCTCCAGACTCCATATGCGGATGCTTATGATCTTAATTTTCATTTTGGTTTTACTGGAATTCATAACTGAAATTATATCATTTTCTGAGCCCTAGATTTTTAACGACACTACTTTCCGGGAGGAGTGTTTATTTAGTTTAAAGGAGTATAAACTGGTGGCGTAACTACGGGCGTTATAAATAAGAGTTTCAGACTTACCTGTTAGGGTCAGAGTTTTAACATTTCAATCGATATCGCATAAAATGTTCGAAGTTTTTCAATAAATTATTACTATCCCATAGCAAAATTTCCCCGCACAAACAATCGCGGCACAATTATTCGCTGAACAGATTACAATTTACAAACAACAATGAAAGTTAAACCACAAAATGGCAACTTGTTCTCAGGTTAATAAATTATTCCACTAATGTAAGTATCAATTACTTAATTACAGTACGAAAAGCGGCAGCGGACTTTGTTGCAACAGATGCCACGTATCCATACCGTATACCGTATACCATCGTTCTGGACGATGACAAATTGCATGTTGCATTCTCTTAATTAATTTCCAATTAATTTCGTTCGCATTTCTCGCTGTCGTGTGTATCTACGATGACGGTCGTATGAGGATACCGGCAGTTACTTTAATCGATGCAGCCTTAATGGATGTTTATTCGTTCAAAAAGCTGCCCCGCTCGCTGCCAAAGAACCGGGTGGCTCATACTGTGATTAAATTGCAATCAATTTTAATTGAAAGCTAAACGTATAGAACAACATCACTTTGGTGGATTACAATAATATCATATAGTCATTACGACCGTCCCCCCATACCCCCCACTTGGCTTAGCAGACAGGTGATTGAGGCCTTTTAGCCTGAAGACTCCTCGACTACCGCTGGCATGTGATCGTATGTAAATCATTTTGATTTGATTTTTTTTTTATTTATACACGTTGTTGTTGTTATTGTAATCAAATCACATTTTAATTTCATTTGAAATCGACGCCGATTAATTTAACATTGGCGCGAATCGCGGCAAATTTTCTGTGAGTCTGCGGAGGGTGCGCCTCAAGATATTAATGCTCACATACGACATGGAATTTATGGGAACTGCAAACATAAATTAGTTCTGCGGTGCTGGTTCAATGGTGGAGTGTGATGTTGGTAACCAAACCATAAATAATGATTGTTAATAAATCAGATAAATATTTAGTGCTCGCATTCGAACGGGATTTTAGGTGACCACAAATTGGCTGAAAAATTCATTTGATCATTTGTTTTGAATTAAATTCAGCCCTGGACTAAAATATGCATATCTATAGTATCTATTTCTTGTTCTTAACCACTATATATAAACAAAAATAAAACACGAAATTTGTTTAATTGGGGCAGTGCTTTTTAAACATTTCATTTCTAGTCTCTTGGATATTATGCTGTTCCAAAAAGTTGATCTTATAAGCTATTCATACTAGCGTCGAAATACGATAAATTAGATTCGCATAAAAAGCGTTCACACCTAAGCTTGTGAATTTCGAAAATAGATGCGTTCAGCTACCGATAATAAGTATTTATATATCGGTGCCATGTTATTAAATAATTAAATATTAAATAATTTTTTATCCTTACATAGTATAAAGCAAAGTCCCGATCGGTGTCATATTACATTTGTGGTAAAGGATCTCAAGAACTGCCGAACAGATCTTAATGATTCTATTGGCACCATATTACTTATTTTTCAGAAAAGGTTTATTAATCAGCTTTAAATGAGATTCATTTTTAATTTCAGAGTTTAAGGGACTTTAAATGAGAAAACGAAAATTCAGTTAAGTGCAATCGGCTAATACTTCAGAACAGCTTCTCCCATGTGATTGATGTTCATTCTCAGCTTAATTACATAATACGCAGATTAAAATAGGTGGCGCTCGAGTCAAGTTATTAAATCTATATATCCAAACCGATTTTGGTAAATTTTTCAGAGTACGTTTTTCTTAATATAGTAAACAACATAGCATCAGCGCGGTTACTCAACAACCGGTGGTTTTGGTACTTGTCATACAAAATTTCGTAATTTCAGGTGAAATGTGAATATGAAAGATTTTGGTCAATTAATTTAGACAGACGGACAGACAGACAGACAGCTAGTATATTAATATATACATAAGTATTTTTCACTCAGGGTATCTTAACTATTGTCAGACAGGCGCGTGGGGATCAAATCGACTGTAGAGCCAACTGTAGAAAAGTCATCACATGCACGTGATTAGAGCGCCTTTAAGCGGCGTGCAGCTGCAATTTCTCTTCTTCTGATAACATCCCATATTTTATTTAACCAGTCCATGAGGTATTTGTGTTCTGTTTGTTATTCCATTATATTTTTGGTTTATATATCACTTTACTTGTGCTGAATGCGGCCAGTAGCTTTGGCAATTTTCATCTCAACCACATCATTTATTTTCGGGCATTACCACTAAACACTAAATATCTATCGATATTTTTTGAATTTTAATTTTTATTTTGTGTTTAAATCACTGAGATCAATAAGAATCCGTTATGTAATCTTTGCGCAACGGACATCGTAATATCCGCTTATTAACTTGTTTTGGCGTTTTCATTCAGAATCCTTCAATTTCATTCAAATTAAGTTTGTTCGATTTTATTTCACATAATTTGGAACCCAATTACGTCGAAATTATGCTGAAATTATATAATTTCGATATGCCAATCTATATGGGCAATAAGGTTATTTCGAGTCGAATTTGGAAATTGTATTTGTATTTATTTTGTATTTGTATTTATTTCATATATGTTAACACTTAGATACATTAACCTTTTAGATGTGCAACATTAAATAATTGGTTATTTTACAATAATAATAAAACTAATTAATAACAATAATAATTGAATAAATAAATAATAAAATAATAAACAAATAAATAAAAAGATAAGACCCTCGTACCCTACGTATTATAAGTATTTATATTTTAAATATTTACATTTAACATTTAACATTTAAGTGCGGTAGAATTCTCTTTGGAAGTCGCTAATGTTTGCAGATCTTCTAATGGTAACCGGAAGCGAGTTCCGCTGTCTTATGGCATAGCTAAAAAATTGCTTTTTCGTTGTGTTAGATTTGTAAGAAGGTGTTATAAATGATGCGCTTCAAGATGAGGTTGTTAATTGCAGTCTCTGGAAAAGGTATACTGGAACCTGGCTGTCGTTGAGTTTAAATAAGAAGGTAAGAATTTTAAAATCAATACACTTTGCTAGGTCCATTCCTAGAAACTCCTTTACATGATGTGAAATATGATCCCTTCGATCTATGTTATATACAAAGCGTACAGTACTATTGACTGCCACTCTCAGTTTACGTGAGCTGTTACTGTCTAAGTCAAAAAAAACTGGCAGCGAATAAAACAGAACTGGTAAGAGCAGGGATTTTACCAGCATCGCCTTGAAGTTTACTGGAAGACACTTTCCTGTTTGGTAGAGGGCTCGCAAAGATCCGTAGATTTTAGGGACTGTATTTATTATATGGTCGTCCCACGTAAGTTTTTTATTAAATGTAACACCTAAATTCTTTGCTTTGCTGACATAATTAAGATTTGACCCATCAATCACGAGCTGTGGCAATTCTCTATCATCTAAGGGCGTCCGGTTTATGGCAATTGCCTGACTTTTGCCAGGATTCAATTTCAGCCTATTTCTGCGCGACCATGAAACTATCGAGCTGAGGTCAGCATTAATCCGGAGTGAAGCATCTTCCACAAGGCCTATTGGATAGCTTAAATGCAGCTGTACGTCATCGGCGTACATTTGTATCTTGCAGTGTCTAAGCACAGAAGGTATGTCATTGTTGAAGAGTGTAAACAATAAGGGACCCATTATAGATCCTTGTGGAACTCCAGCTTTTGTTTCGAGGAAGTTCGAAAGTTTTTTGTTGGTAAAAACCGCTTGGGTACGACCCTTAAGGTAGCTTTCGATTAGTTTTATTGCCGTGAAGTCGAAGTTGAAAAAGTATCCTAGTTTGTGCAGCAGTATATCGTGGTGCACAGCATCGAAGGCTTTCGAGAAGTCAAGTAGAACCAACGTCGTAGCGTGCTTTTTATCAATTTCTGTGCGAAGGTCATCCACTAGATTCAACAACGCTGTGGTGCAACTGTGTTGTGGTCTGAAACCAGATTGGTGAGGTGATGAAAGACTGAGCTCGGTGAGGTAAAAGTGAATCTGTTGACTTATTTCTAAATTCGCAGCGAGATTAGCATTTTGGAACTAGTGAAAATAGCCTATAGGGTCATTCCAATTACCAAACCTGGAAAGCCTAGCGAAAATACTCTAAGTTATCGGCCTATTAGTTTGTTAACTATTAAGGAGAGACGTCTTTCGCGTATTGCATGACAGAAAATGTATCCAAATGAACAATTTGATTTTGGAAAGATTTTTGCTCAGATTATTTGCTATTCACATTGGTAGTACACAATCTTTCTTCAAAACTATTTATAACGGGGGTGCTCCAGAGATCAGTAATTGGTTCTATTTTTTTAATATTTTTAGGTACTGCTGATTTACCCAACCTTGGGTACAAATAGGCATCTTGCTAGGTTTCCGGTAGATGCGGTCATCTTTCCTTTGAAAACGTATCCATCTGATATTTTTTCTGTGTTGCGAGCATTGTTGAAAAATTATTTCACAAGAAGTGGAAAAATAAAAAAACTTTCCCATAGCTATAGTCCCTCCCTACTAACAACTAAATTAAAATTTCGTACATTAACATATGAGCACCGTGGTTAGTGCTGCCCGGGTTCAATCCCAGTAAAACACCTAAAAGTTTTTTCACGGTGCCACATCTTTCGAATGTCTGACAAGCATTCAAAGAGTATCAATGTCACGAGGGGCTTCTTTCGGAGTCGGCAAAAAAAACTGTAGGTCCCTTCCATACACGCATACAAAAATGGTTGCGAGTAGCACTGCCACTTTGCTACGATTGTAGCAAAACTGCTACGTGATTTTCAAAAAGGTCAAATTTGCTTCGCTGCTACGCACTTTCCCTAAATAACGCAATTTTCGCTACGCTACGAAACAGGAACAGTCCACAAGAATTTGCAATTTTTAAACCTCTCACAATCAAAATTACAAATAAAAAAAAAATGGAACGAACATATTTTCAATCTTTTCACTTCTACGACACCAACCTATGTAAATGTTGTATCGAACCCTACACAGGCAGTACACATTACTTCAGATGTGTTTGAATTTGACTGGAATGGGACTGGTATTGCAATGGTTTTAATATACCAACTACACAAGTCCTTCCGAAGCTGTTTATTTTTAACTAAGCGGTTTTTGGTTTGTTGTCGATGAAAAACGGCATATTATGGACTTATTGAGTTTTGCCACGGAAATTTGCTGCGGGAATTTTTTCCTTAGTGGCAGCACTGGTTGCGAGAAGTAGGCCCTGGTTAACCCTGAACTGTAGCGCCACCTAAAGAGGAAGAAGATCGTATGATATATATTGTAGCTGTAAAACATCATAATTATTATTAAGTAAATAAAGTAGGTTTTGAATTTAATTTAAAAAAAAATCCAAATAATTCTATCTCCACTGCTGTGCGCAATTCAACTAAAATCTATTACATTCCTCTGTATTATCGTTGCACTCGTAGCGTCGTAGCTCGTAGGTATATTACCTAAAGTGCGGATCAAAAATTATTTCAGTTGGTCGCCTATAGCCCTCTGTCGACTCAGCATGTATTCAATTATAATTTATAACATTTTTTTAGCATTGATTGAAACCAATTGTTCTACCAACGACCAGATAATTATTCAAACCACTACCTGCAGATTCCTTGGATTCCTGTGGCACACTAAACGATGCGTCAAACGGCTGGACTGGAACAGGTTACAACTAATAAAGGCCCCCTACACGGCGTAAATAAAACATTTGGAAAAAAATTATAATAATTGACAGATTACAATTCTTTATTTAAAATTACTTTACACGCGGCATGCTGGAAAACACCAACTGTCAAATTTACAATTTCATTCCTGTCAATGGCGTACACCATGAAATGATTATGATGTATTAGCGGAGCGTTTAGGAATTCATTCGAGGACAACAAAGGAACACGGGCGGACGCGGAATCAGGCAACACCATAGGTGTCGTCGCTGGTCCGAAATCACCTTGACTTGGAGTTGTTGTCTATGACATGCGACGCCTTAAATCGATCCAATGGTGCCACAACGCCACAAAGCAGGCGTGTGATTATGTTTAATGAGTTCTCGGTTCGTTTTGGATTTTTTTTTTTTCGCCCTTTTTTGGTATTGTTTCGCTTAGGCCAAGTCCATCTTACTGGTTATGGTCACGGTCACCGCAGGTGGTGTTGGCCGGAGAATGGATAGTGCCATGGGAACTTCTTCTGTCACACAGTGGGGGTGGAATTGCCAGTATAAAGGAAAAACAGCATGATCTTGTGCACCAAGCTGTGACATCTCTATTTTGGTTGTTCGGTGTTTTATATTGTGATGTTGTCTGTAAATATTGTGTTGATATAGATGCACTTCGTTGGATTGCATGACTTTGAATGTACATACATACAGTGAACTAATAAATTAAGAAACACCACTGATCATGATTTTAGGTGTGATCGATTTAAGTGTGTAGGTACATACCTACTTAAAATAAAATGAATGTACATAAGCAAAGGGTCGTCAAAACTAGAAAACATACTCGTCATTCCAAAAGAGAAACTCAATACTCCAAGAACAACATCTAAGTTCATCAATCTACATCCATAAATTGCTGAGGCAATGGCAATTACCACCCAAAATTAATGTCCTACATTGCAAGACATGTGTTTTAAAACTCTAAAAGGTTATCCACCAAAAGGAGTCACCTTTAGTTGGGTACAAAGCCGAAAGTAATAATCTTGAAAATTTATAGCGAACGCATTTTGAACTCAAAGTGACATAAATTTAAAGCTCCACTGCTGCAATACCCACGTATCCGACAACGCAAATTGTCACTGACCGCCGCCGATTTCTAAGAACGTACACATACAATCCTCCCATTTCCCTGGAACACGACCTGCCATCCATCGTGTCGGTGTCGGAGGGCAAATTAAAATTCCCATTAGTTGTGCACTCCAGCGGATGGTGTCAGAAGTTGGAAATTATGATGGCTTCTGTTGTGGAATTGGAAATGAATGGCGGGTAGGTGCATTTCAAATGGATGATCATCGATTTTCCATGCTCGAGCAAATGAATTAATTTTTATGATTTTATTAATCATTCAAGAAGGGATTTTTCGTGTCAAAAGTTTGGTTAAGAAGTGGCCACCGTTCTCATAGTTAAAATCGATTGATGAATTACATTCAATTGGAAAAGTGAAAAGTTCGTAAATTATGTTGTTTTTTCTATGGAGAAATCCGAATTACTAGGGCTGCCGAGGCTCGTAAATCGTTTTGGCAATGTTGTGCATTCAGAATGGGGACAAATCAAATGAAATGGAGTTGTTGCCAGAGCTGATTTCGAGGAACGAAAATTTATGTAGGTGTAGCATTTTTGGAGATGACAGCTGCCATGGGAAAAGTTTGAAATGATGGTAAGAAGACATACGTAAGTCGACTTATGTTTAAATTGTAATAATTATTCTGAAATCTCGCGCGTTGTTAATACTTCATGCTAATTTTATTTTTGTTTTATTATATTTATGTTATCAACATATGAGATGATTGGATGCTGTGGTAGGCACTGACTGGCATTAACTTGGCAAAGCCCAGTGTTGTAACTGCTACTATACTTGTGCTTATTTTACCTTCAAGTGGTAGCCATCGAATACTGGTCGCTGCCCATCAGGGCTCGGCTTGCTAAACGTATAATCGCGAGTGCTGATCAAAAAAAAAAAAGCAGCACTATAAAAACGTCAGCGCACGATTTCCCTCGATGGAACCAACGGTGGCGTTAAATTTCCGGAACGGAAACAACACCTTCTTAGCTACTCCGACATATTCGGAGCCCAGGTCAATAAGGATTTCCATGTACTAGTCAGGGTCTTGGAAAAAAGTGGGTGGCGGATGAGCCCCTAGTGGGTCAACGGCAACGCTCACACCCCAGGAGTGGGTTACTGACATCGATGTACCCGGCCCCTTGTCCTAGGGGAATACAAGGATCTGGCCCTCGAGGTTGTGCGTAAAAGTTCCGAAACAACTAATAGCTTCGGAAAAGGACAGATCTACTGTTTTAAGGACCGGGCTAGCTGAAAGGGGTTATTGGTTGATGCCTTGGTCCACCCCAGACAGTATCAAAAACAGAGTATTTTAAGTGTTTCAAAATTGTTTACAAATGCTGTAAAACATAAAAAACAACTCTTTAAACATGATTTAAAAAGATTTAATCTTTTATGCCTTTTCGACACAGATATATTGAAACAGGCTTAGCCAAGAAATTTACCAAAGGCTGCAGTTATAACATAATTACATACATACGTACATATATAAATATGTACTTGGTCTATACTTTTTAGCATTTATGGGTTCTCTTCATTCAGAGATCAAGACTTTCATAATTTCGAATGAAGTCCGTTTAATTTTCTTATAGAAGGTGACTGTACGGACTTTAAGCAGAACTTTTTATTTATAATTTACGCTCAATGGGCTATGATATGGCCTTATAATACACAGCGCGAGCATCAGCGGTGGCCAAACTTTCAGGCCATGTGTTCGACTTTTCGCTGAAATTGGTTACGCCCATTTTTTATGCTTGGAAGAAAATACACAGGTATATGTAAATATGTACACACCATAAGAAGGTAACTAGACAGAATAGATACGACAGAATTCTTGCGAAAGATTGTATCCAGCTACTTCACAAATAGAAGGTGGAGATATAAAACCGAAGAAGGAGAAAAGCACTGTCTCCGCGGGAGTCCCACAAGGATCAGTACTGGGCCTCCTACTTTGGAATATCATGTACGACGGAGTTCTGTAATTAAGACTGCCACCAGGAGTAAAAAAATAATCGGATCCGCCGCCGATATTGTTGCAAAGAACATTTGCGAGATACAGTCAGCTATGGACGCAGAAATCTGCGACTGGCAGATGACAGAATGGAAGCTGTCCTAATAATTAGCCGGAAAAATGTGGAATACGTGGACATAAGGGTAGGAAGTCAAACTATCAGATCGACAGACTCTGTAGAATACCTAGGAGCATCAGTAATTAAGCCTTACATCGGCTATTCGGGCGAAAAGGCGTCAAAGCTTCAGGCAGCACTTTCTGGAATACTGCCAAATATCGGAGGACTTGAATATGCTAGAAGAAACCTAATATCTAAGGTAGTAAGCTCAGTCCTGTTATACGCTGCCCCAGTTTGGGTGGGGGCCCTAGCGATAAAGGAAACAACGAGAAAGTTATCGTCAATATATCGACTTCGCGCACGTAGGGTGGCTTCAGTGACAGGGATGGTCATTATATCGATATCCTTGCGGAAGAGATGCAAAGAGTCTATAATAGGAGAATTTCTAGTAACCACGAAGCGATGGTCATCAAAGGAAAAAGGAAGAACAAAGAGTGACTTCAATGATCTGGTGGCAAGCTAGGCAACTACGAATGGTAGATGGACCTACAAATTAATCCCAACCACAGACGTAATAAACCGAAGGAACGGGAACTGTAACTACCACCTTTATGCAGTTCCAGTCTGGTCACGGTGGAAATCGGAAATACCCACACCGTTTTGGGCACAATAGCCCACCTTTTTGCCCAAATCAGGAAGAATACATAGAGAAGAGAACTCAGTATTCCATTGCATACACTTTCTGGGATGGAGTGCAGTGTTGTTACAGTTTTTAACAATGATATTCATGTACTGCGTATTTGTTATAATGTATTAGTTTCTAGCATATGCGTTGTCGGGTTCGACTGTAAATGCCTTCGCGTTCGACCAGTCGACCGCGTTCTACGGTTTGGCCACCCAAGATATAAAGGATAAGACAGAAGATCGGCGCAGTAAACGTAGATGTTAGGTTTCAACTCATGCTATGGGTATATTGGAGAGTTATTTTGATTTTTGTCGTTGCTTATGATTCACAGTCAATTACCACCACCTGATCAATGCCCAGAAAAAGTCGCTTGCTCAATTAGGCTAGAGTCACTCTTCTCTGGGTTCCAGGACATAGTGGCAAAGAACGAAATGAGAGACACAACGAACTAGCCAGGCAAGGGTCAGCCCTTAACAGCTCTCAGGTGGACCAGTCTGACAAACTGTCATATGTAGAAAGATATGGCCAAAATAAAATAGGTCAAAAACAAAGGAGCTGCTATAAAGAACTCGCGTATAGATTTCGCAAGATCACTTGCAATTAGTACAGGGCATTGACTAACACAATTTCTGCCGAAGGTGCAATGATGAAATTGAAAAAGAGTCGATTATTAATTTTCTGTTCAAGTGTCCGGCTCTAGCCACAGCCAGAGCATACTGGGCAAACCTTTCTTTGATGGCTTTAAAGAGATATCCGAGAAGATGATTCTATATGTCTATACCTACATGAACGATGGATATAGGTTCATTTTTTTTTTACTCCTTTTTCACTTAACTGGGAGAGCTAAAATGTTGTAAATCAACGCTTTAAATGCTTAGTTCCTTTAGACTAATTATTTGGACATTTTTCCACTGCCGCGCCATTTTTAATTCAAACCTATAACCCCGAGATAAGTCTCAATTAGGAATAGGGATATGGCATCAAACGATTCGCAAACTGTATTTTTTTTTTCTTAGTATTTTAACAACGTTTCCAGTTTTAGAATGTTTTGGTTATTTTTTACTCAGTTTGGTAACTTTTTTTTTTCCATTTAGGTTGCAAATTTGCAACCATGACAATAATGCAGTATATACATATGTATGTACTGCACCGCAAAAATAATTTGCTCAATTTTAGGCTTCGCAGACATTTTGTGTTGGAGCTTAAAGTTTTAGTAGCGTACCAGGCTTAAGAAGCTGTTTTCTGTGGCTTTCCAGATATTGCTACACTCCGGGAATATTGAAATTACTGATGTGCCAATTATCTGGTTAAAATGAATTCGCTGAAGACATACAATTGTTTTCCTCAAACCCTCAGACTCTATATCAGGCATGTCAAAGATAAGGCCCGCGGGCCATGACTGGCCCCCGAGACAATTAATTGTGGCTCGCGACGTCATCATTAAACTATGTATTTCACCACTCATTCACACAATTTTTAAAAGATCTTGATGAACTATATTCAGATATTCCCTACTTTACAGAAGTCGTGGATCAATGTTTTTTTTTTTTCGAATTTCATAAACATATTGTTACGTTTATGGCTCAAAGAAGCAAATCCATGGAACACAGTGATGTGGCTTGATTTTATGTTCTTAGTAGATATGACGTTTGGACGTTTAACTTGAAGAAAACAATAAAATCGGCACACAACTATACTTAAGTGTTCAAGCTTTTGAAATGAAGCTAAGGTTACGGGAGTCAGAGCTGTAAGCCTGTAAGGCACGTACATCGTACAATGCAGATCAATTTTCAAAGCGTTTGCTTGATCTTATTGCTAAATTTGATATGTGTTTCGCAGATTTTCGAGAGATCAATACGTTCAACTTTACACAGTGTGTCAAATAATATCCCGGACACATGCGTTTTAAAGCTTGAATCTTTCTCTACTATCTGTCATGACATTTCAGGACATCTGGTTGACATTCGACAATTATAAAATAGAGCAGTTGTTTTCGAGTGGCATAAACGTTTTTTGGGCGGCAGAGAGACGCTGGACGAAATACGAAAAGTTCCTTAAAAAATCAAGAGAACTGCCACATATTATCTTCAACTTTTGAAGCGTTTGATGGCCAGAATCCATCGTATTCGACCCGAAAATCGCGATCCAGAAAGTATGTGTCTGTTGCACGATAATGGACCGAGTCAAACAGCATTCATTGTTCGTCAATTTTTGGGGTCGAAACCAAGTGTGTGTGTTAAATCATCCGCCGTATTCACCTGATTTGGCACCGTTCGACTTGAAGTTGAAAGTATGCATTTTTGACGACATTCCGACCATTCAAGCAGCTTCGACACGGCCCCTGGGCGCAATGCCACAATATGAGCATTTAAAGGCATTTGAACCACCATTGAATCGCTGTAACAAGTGCATTGAATCGAAAAGAGAATATTTCGAGTAAAAAAAACTGAAAAATAAACAGAAATCGTGTTTTAATTATGTTTTCTAGAGCCAGTCCGAGATATTATTTGACACACTGTGTACTCTTTTTAATGTGTATGTACTTGCGTTCGCTGTGAGTAAAGAACCGACTAACTTGTAAATGGAACTTTATAATAGATTTGCAGTGCGATTTAAAAGATAAGTTCAATGAAGTCGACATTGCATACAAAATAGGTTAGGTTAATACTGCAAAAATCGAAATAGCTATCACAACTTAAGGCACATTGATGCCCGTATTTTATGTATGTTTTGCAAGACTAATAGGTAAACATCTTCAGTCCATTTTGAAAATAAGTACATCGTTGACAGTTGACACCAAACATCGAGGAGATAATGAAACATAAAAGAAGTCAAGTTTCTGGATCCTCAAAATAATATTTCGGTTCAATAAGTCTCTACTTAAAAAAAAATATAACTTTTTTTATATAAATTCTAAATAGGTATACGGGGTATTGTATTACATTTGTATTTTTTTTTCAATATGGCCCCCTCTCATACTCGGGACAATAAACTGGCACTTTAAGAGATTGAGTTTGACACCCCTGCTCTATATGTTTGCGACGACCAACGCGACGGTTTATACATACAACCTTCATGTTGAAAACATCAAACATATGTTTCAACCTTAAGCCTTTTTTAGTGAGTTTCATCCCTTGACACCTCACTCAAAGCTCGACACTCGCCCACCCTATTCCATCAACCTTCACACTACCTTACCTAATCAGGCAAGTTCAGAAGAGCAGTGTAATCTTGCATTACACAATATCCTATTAAGTAGCTATCCTCGTCAAGTTGTGGCCCAAAAGCCAGGCAGGCAGGCGCCTCTGACTTTCAGCAAATATCGTGAGTATCTCTTAAATATAATGGAATGCACACTCTCGTAGATTCCATTCAATCCGTGCAAATCGAAGCCAACAAGGGGCAGATAAATTACACGAGGTGATAAGTGGCTCCAGCATTCCAGCAAGTTGGTAATTTCCTCGCTCAATTTGGTTCCCCCTAGCAGCGTAGCCCCTGCCAGCTCTTCCACATCTGGTCGAGCCAATGTAATAATCATAGCTCCCGATGTTGTGGCCGCCTGAATAAAAATGTTTCCTTCAACGAAATTTCAAATAATGAACGATGATTAACATCTCTCCTCTCCGTGGCAAACCCAAAGTGCCAAAGCGAGGGACTTTAGATTTTATTATTCGGATGACTAAGAGGACCTCCACCTCATCGCCATCGCCGTCCTCATTGTGGCCGGCCTCAGCATTCAAAATCACCTCCTCGATCAATGGCGATAATCTAAATTGGCTGTTTGTATTCTGCTCCATGATGTGTGTCCGGTCGGATTTGTTGGAATAGTTATTAAATTCAGTGTTCCACCGCCCGGCCCGTTGCCTCACTTGCCATCTTCATCATGCGCAGTGTTGTCGTTCGCAGATGAAAAATGAAAAACTAAGTTTCAGCCTGTTTTGAAAGAGCTTTTCATTGCTTCCAGAGGAGATGGGAAATTAATATGTGAGCAATTTGTCTGCAACTTCTCCGTCGTTGCCAGAAATCGATGTAGTATAGTCTCCTCCCCGCCCCACCCCTGTGTTGTTTTCTGTCCGTCCACACATGATTGAAGAACGTATTGAAATAATTTTTCGAAATATGAACAATATTGTATTCAGAGGAGAACCCATCCGTGATCGATGAACGCCATTAATTTGGCGAGCAATAAGCTTAAGTGCTTCATTAGGTGGTGAAATTTCGAGTGAATTAAGAAGTGCATTTGTGGAGAAATGTTTACGACAATGAGTTGGAGAGAAGCATCGCGGTTTATTGATTTTGGGCAATTTTCAATTAAGAAACGAAGGCGTCCTTCCATTTGACTTAGTTTTTATTTAATTGGTTTAAAAATAAGAGCCGTATGATCTTGTTGATATTTGGAAAACTTTTGAAAGCATTTTTGAGGAAATGCAAGTCGCAAATTTTGAACAGCGTCTCATATTGAATCGAGATCCAGTTGTAACTTGGAGGTATGGAAAGGTTTTTGTCATATTCTACTTTTCCTGATCGAAGACAGTCCAATTTGTTTAGTAAAGGGAACAGACACCATACTACTATGAAGCGGAGCTGAATATAGTGAAATCTCCCAATACGGACAGCTCGCTTAGACGGACGGATCCTTTAAATGGAGAAATGTTCCGAAACAAGCTTTTATGTTTCAGTTTACAAACATTTTACATTCCCTTAACCAGATACGCGATATTTGATATTGATTCCATTAGGCGGACAGAAAAAATCAAATCATTTTAAAGCAACATGTGTTCTTTCTTACAGTCGCAACAGATGCAAGCGAAAAGACAAAAATGCTCAATCTTTGTTCTGTTCTAATTTCGTATTTTTTTTTGTGTTTATGTTTTTTTTATATATGATTTATTGAAAAGATGTGTTGAACGGACAACTCCCTTAGGCGGACAAAAATGTTAACACCATCAGTGTCCGCTTAAGGGACAGAATCGACTGAGGAAATCTAGGAACCAGGCTGCAGAAGCCATCATGAAATACAATTAAGTTTGATCAAGTCTAATACAAAATTACGGTGACCTTAAGTTGGAAACCAGAGTATCTGGGTATCTAGAACAATGCAAGAGAAAATGAAGTTGAAAGGAAGGGGTTGGTATTGCATGTTCTCAAGCTCGCGCTTTGTTGAACATAAAGCAATGCAGGAAGACGAGTCTCGGAAGGCACGGGACAAATTTGAGTGACTATCCGACTCTGATCTCGCCAAGCCCGAACTCTGCATAAGAAAATCTCAAAATTACCGAACTCATAAAATGTTAAGCTTTATTGAATTTCTTTGGGGGATACGCATACGATACGATAGACTCGTCGGTCGCAAAATCAGTCTTTGGGCAGAGGCAATGATAAAACTAAAAATTCATATCCCGTTAATAATGATTTTCTTTCTACTCATGCTGGTGTTCCGCAGGGATCAATCTTGGGCCCATTATTGTTCACCATGTCTAACAACGATCTTCCATTGGTACTTGAGCATTGCAATATCCACATGTACGCTACGCACTTCTACCTAAGCTAACCTGACCTGACGTAGAGTGATCACGTATTTTGTAGTAAGAAATGCATATGAAGCACTGCGAGTTCTTCACTGGTCTGGAAGCTGTCTCCCAATTACAATTAAATTATTTATGGCAAAACAGCTTGTTTTTCAAAGCTTATTTTATCAAAATTAAATTTTTTGCGGCTTTGATAGTGTTATAATAATAGTGTTAATTTTGTCAATGTTTGATCATGTTTTCGGAAACAAGGAGTGTAGTGGTAAGTGCATTGGACTATTATGCAATGCTGCCCGGGTTCAATACCAGCCCAGGTCCAACACCTAAAAGTTTTTTCACGGTGCCACCTCTTTCGAATGTCTGACAAGTAATCAAAGAATATCATTTGTCACGAGTACCTTCACAACTCGCCGTTCGGAGTCGGCAAAAAAAAAAACTGTAGGTGCTGTGGCCCAGGTTCACCCCGAGCTGTAGCGCCACCTAAAGTAAAGAAAAAGATGCAAAGATAATACTTATTTTCAGCATGAGTCTAAAAAACTACCTTAACTTCGGTATTTTAGACTTTCTTGTTAAAATAAGGGAAACAAAAACACCTAGGTATCTTTTCGAGAAAATGTCTTTAGCTGTGTCACCAAGAAGCAAAGCAATGATACTACGTTCATCTTCATTTAGTTAAAACTTATCAAAGAGATAGTTCTTTGCTTACGCTATAAGTCTGTGGAATTCAGTATCAGCTTAACTGAGTAGATTGAACAGCAGTAGCAGTTTCAGGAAGGCGCTCTCAAGTCGTTGCGGAAGCTAGATTTACTCTTTAGCGTATTCAGATACAAACACTATTTTTTCTTTTTTTAGCTTTTAATTTTATTTTTATTTTCTCTTTTGTTTCTATATTATTAGAACTTTTCTTTTTTGGTCAGTAGTTAAACAAATGTTTGTACAAACTATTATATCTTAATTATTGTTAACACCACAATTTTGTATTAAGTATGTGCACATAGATTCAAAAGGCACATATCCTGGCTCTACTTTCCAATATGCCAACCTGAATTTCTACTTTTTATTATTATTTTTGGTAAATATAGATTATTATAAGATGTTCTGTATATAAATTAATGTGAGGAAACATTTGTTTATGTGTTTAAAACAATAATTATTTTTTCACAAAACCTTACAAATCTGCACAAAACCGTACAAATGTCAACATTTTTGACATAAAAATGACTTGACAGGCTGTTTTGTTTGCGTTCATTCATTGAAAATTTGAAGTATTTTGGGGTTAGAGTTTCGAAAATTTTTTACCTTTTTTTGTTATTTCCTAACATTAATTTTATTTTTTTCGTGTTTAAGGGGTCATTTGGGGCCTATAAAAAAAATCAAAAAAACGGGAGGTTGGCATATTGGAAAGTCGCCCCCATATCCTTGTCTTATTATGTTTAATTTCATGAAATAGATGTATCAAATATCGGCGCACATACATACTTCTATTAAGGTTTTCCTGACTTACTGTAAGATTATTTTTTGTATTGGAAAATAAAACAATAAGACAAAAAATGTACAATTCGAAGTTCCGCACTCACTTTCAATTCAGGGCAATACCTGTCCAATTATCATGAAACTAATGGTACCCTAAATACCATCCACAGCAAATACTAATTCCACAGTCACGAACTCCGGAAGCATTGCTACCCCATTTTTGACCTGAACTCGACTCTGTTCGCCCAACAAAATACTTAACAACATTTAGTAGGAGATTTGTAGACTATTCATACCGCACATCACCGTTGAAAGCACTTACACGACCATTATAAGGGTATACCTCCTGACAGTTGAATTCGCTTGCACTTGCATAAAATAATTTCACAATTGCCCTCACGGGATACTCCCGTATCTGCGAGTAGAACTAGATAATAACAAAGGCAATGGGCTAGGAGAACACCACTACTGGCAGAGCAGTGTTAAAAGCACACACATGGAGTGATGATTGCTTAATTGAACCTTGCTATAAATTTCGCCTGAATGAGTGGCTGACACTTGCGAGGAAGTTGAGCGCACCGACGATGACGTGACTACGGCATATGATTCTTAGCAGTGATTTTACCAAGGCGCTAGATGGGTAAATGGAATGCGTGGCTAAAAATTCTGCCGAAGAGCAAAGGGGGGTCAAACTATTGTGCCATTGTATGTGCAATAAAATGTTGAGTGTTTCTATTATGGGAAATTTATCATCGCACTGAATTTGGATTTTCACTTGTTGACTTACTTACAAACTTTGGTGTGCAAAAGCGGAAAATGAAGGTTGAGGACATCTTTTTTATAGATTTTTTAGTACTGATGATAGTACAATACATATAGGCAAGGAAGGCTCATGAGTGATGCTGTCTCAAAACACTGCCAATTACTTTTAGAGTGTCACAATAAAAATATGTATATGTACATTAGAACGGAATAGTTAAAAACGATTTTTTGTGAAGTGGTTTGAAACTCGGGTTTTGTTAGCTTCTTACATTATTTACAATACCTACCACTAGTGTTGTCAAATTGATTTTAAACAAATAAAATTAAAAAAAAAAAAAACAATATAACAGGGCGATATGTGTCGTCTCGCAACGCGTTGATTTGAAAAAAAATATTGCGGTGAGAGGATGTGGCTTTTATAACTTTGAATAATATGAAAGAGTAAAATAATGTAAAAACATATCGACTGTTTGAGGAATCATTGTGATATTGTGAAAAAGTTCGGAATGTGTTACAGGATTTGAACACGAATCGTTAGGTAAATGTTAAGGAAAAAACGTTACGAAGAAGGTTGAAGGAAAATAAAATTCTAGCCTAGATCATACAAACAAGCAGCAATTTGCTAGGGAGAATATTAACAAACCAGCGGCTTTTTGGAGAGGTGTGCTTTGGACCGACGAGGCTGCTTGTTCTTTGGATGGTTGCTGTGGTCGAAAATTGTATTACTGTGAATCAAAAACAAGAGGCAAACAACCTGTCACGCACCCCAAAAGGCCTCCAAAGATGAAATAATTATATGGAGATGCATATCATATTTTGGTGTTCGACCACTTGTCCGGTGCTCCAATCATATGACACAGTCACATTATTTAGAGATTCTAAATGATGTTTCACTGGTGGCAGGATCAACATTCATTGGAACCGATTTCATCGTTCCACATGAGAATGAGCCCATACACATGGCATAGAACAAATTTTTCATCGGAAGTGGGACAAGAGGCTTTTAAATTGCCTCCGCAAAGTCTTGAATTAAATGTCATTGAAAATGTTTGCTGTCTAGTTAAATCCAAAATTCCACAAAACTTTGGAAAATCTGCAGATGAAACATGGAAAGACTTTATAACAGCTTTATTTTCAGCTTTGAGAAGTGTAACCAGAAGAAAATTGCACTTGTGCAAAAAAGTGATGTCACTGTTTGAAATTAAGTTTTGTTTTCTTATTCACCGTTTTAAGATAATCTAAAAGTTTAATAATAAATAACAACATAAGTGATACATTAAATTTTTGAAAAGTTATACAGCTTTATTGAAGTGATACGGTGTAAGTATTACATTGTGCAAATAATTTGGCCATTGACTGTATCTCTGTATAAATGTTACCTTGGGCTTGCTTTATAATATTCGATTGGACACCGAAAACAATCAAATCAGCCAAGGTATCATATGTATATGATACCAGGGGTCTGAGGAGGATAGCGAATCTCAATAGTTGTATGGTTTTTGAGAAATTTACTTCGAAAAATATGAATACGGAACCCTTTGAGCGCGAGTCTGACTTTGGAATGTTTATTGCAAGTGTACTTCTGACTTTTTTTGGTGTGCTTTGTATGCCAAAACACCCACAGCTGTTAAAAAATGTGATTTAAAAAAATGTTTCTATATTAATGTTCTAAAGAAATTACGCATTCTGAAATGTATTATTTTTTTGTTTTCATTTTTGCTTTCGCACCCGCTGTCAAAAAGCTCGCCTACACGCGATGCTTACTTACTTAGGTGGCGCTACAGTCCGGGGTGGACCGACGCCTCAACCAACAACACCTTCCAGTTAGCCCGGTCCTTAGCTAACTGCTCTAGTTGCGCACTTCAAGTTGGTTGAGGTCCTTTTCCACTTGTGCGCGCCACCTCAGGCAAGGTCGTCCTCTGCTGCGCTGACCATCCGGGTTGGAATTGAATACTCTGTGGGCCAGAGCGTTGATGTCCGTTCCCTTTACATGCCCTAGGCATATTAAACGCCCAATGCACAGTTTTCTGGTCAGATCGATGTCGCTGTACAGCTAGTATAGCTCGTGGTTGAATCTTCTTCTAATGAAGGATTTTTCTCTCGGAGCGACCAAGGATATCTTCATCTGCTTTTGATAAAATCCATTAATCAGCTCCATATAGCAAGACTGGGATGATAAGGATCTTACATAGTCTTCTTAGTCTATCGGGAAAGGGCTTTACTACTCAATTGCCTTCTTAACTCAAAGAAACAGCGATTGGCAAGATTAATCCTTCTTTTGATTTCCGACTAGATTAGATGTCATTTTTTATGTTCTATCAGAGCCGAGGTAGACAAAGTCTTTTCCTCCCTTTACTAAACGCGATGCGTTCACAATTTTATAGCGAGAGCGAGATGACAGCGATTTGGCCTCGTTTTCTCGCATGTATTATGCAACTGGCGAACTGGCACCTATTTACTCGATAGGGGGCGCCCTTAGCACTCAATAGGATTAGTTACGAAGATTTGCTGTTCCTAAACTATGCACCTTCCGATATGAAAGTGCAAAAGCAAATGCTGATGGCTCACAAATAACACTCCATCGCGTACATATTTATATGCACTTGGCTCTTACCCGCATTCTTCTTGGAAGGCGAAGAGGTATCAAGATCTCACACGGTAGTAGGGTTCCCAACCGTCCTCCTTTTGGGAGGACAGTTCTCCTTTTCTGCGCTTTGTCCTCCCGTCCTCCTTTAATTAAGATTGTCCTCTTTTTGGTCTTAACTATCATTTTCGAAATTACATTCTTGATAAAATGATGTAAAAATGCCAGTGTGTGGCTTGGAATGAAAAATGACATTTGAAATGATGGCGAGAATGATGAGGGTTGAAATTTTTCGTCGATGATGCAGAATGACGCATTATTGATAAATGATAATGTTTAGGCAAATTTATAAGCAAAAAATGTCATTCCGAGAATGATAGTGTATAGCCTAGACCTAGAATGATACGATGAAAATTGACAGTCTAGGCATGTCATTTCAAAAATGTAAATGTGTAGCCTACTTTTTAGTCAGAGAATAGAAATAGGACTAAAAACTGTATTTTCCCTTTTCCTATTGTTATTTTCGTTACACGCACCCATTTTCGATGCTTTGGGTGTTTGCTTGTCAAAAGTTATGTATGCAGGGTGGTCCAGTCCGGTTGAAAAATCAAGAGCCGTAGCTTCGAGTAATTTGCTTTCCAAATTTAACGCTTCTAAAAATAATGCCGAAGAATCAGCAGTTATTGCCTTCGAAGTTGCACATATTGTCCACAATATTAAGCACAATTTGTCGTAGATATCATTGGATTGTGGAACGAAATTATCGAAAAAGACAATAAAAGCAAAGAACTGAACTACTTCCAATAATTTTTTATATACATACAATATGTATTTTATTTATTTATATCGGTGTCCTCCTTCTGCTTCAATGAAAGTTGGGAACCCTACACGGTAGCCATCTTTAGCGATGACTAAAAACTTTCAGTTTTTCTATCATCATAGATATTTCCAAACAATCCGTTTCAATTTCTCTTCCTACAGACTTTGTTACTGCCTGCTATCGAATTATTGAGACCCCTCCTAGATTGAGGTACCTCCTAAATAAGTAAAGTAAGGACAGATCCAAAACTGACATACGTTACGTACATACATATCTGTTGCACATACTGACCTTCAATTTTCTGGACGATATCTCACAAGCCGATATGCCATTCTATGGATTTTGAGTTTTATATTTGGCTACTGAAATTAACAACACTTAAGCCGTGCAAAGAAAGAACTTGTTTCCATTGCATGGATGACTAACTTTCCTGTCATTTTTAGCGGATTACAATGGTTACCTTGAATGTATGGATCATTTTACCCACTTTTTTAAGGTCTCCAAACTACAAAACACTGGATGGATGAGGCAACTTCTCTTTTACCGTTAAAATTGATCTTAAACTGAAAAACACGCAAAACAAACATCTGGATCTATGAAACGCAATCGACTCATTTTGGCATTTAATTGTTTAAATCTAACTAAAACACACGTATACATTTATTATTCTTACATTTACTTTTATAAACAAAAGGAACACAAACATTTACAACTAAATTGGACGACACGTGAAACCTTGGCCCCCTTCCGATTCCACCCCATTATTGCTGCCCCTGCAGCTGCTGCATCTGTTGATGCTGCTGCTGTTGCTGTTGCTGTTGCTGTTGCTGTTGCTGATGCAGCAAGTAAGAATGCTGAAGAAATTGTTGCTGCTGATGTTGTTGCTGTTGAAAGTGTTGCGCAAATTGTTGCTGTTGATGTTGGAAATCTCTTTCATCCGTTTCCACGTCACTCGAACAGTCATCCATATCAATGACCTCGTCCTCCTCCTCGTCAGCTTCTTCGGCATCCTCCTCTTCATAGCTACTCTGTGTATTGTCATTATGCGATCCCTTTTGGTCGGAATCGTTCTCACCCTTACCCTCGCCCTCTTGTTGCATTCGTTTGTGTTTCGTTCTTCGGTTTTGAAACCACACTTTCACCTGAAACGAGAAACCAGACGCAATAGTAAAAAAAATCCTAGAACTGAAATTAAGTGCTGTGCACGTATAAGAGAATAGTTTCTAAAAGGGGGTGTACTTGTAATTCAAAGCTAAGTGCTTACTTTCACACAATCATTCAATTAGCCCGCCCACAAGGTATTTTCACCGACTTACCTCGAGGAATTTTAACCCTTTACAAACGAATGCTCGCTCGTGAGCTAGGGGTGGAAAATTACTGAAATTTTCCAGCAAATAAAAGACCAATAAATAAATTTAACGAGCACCATCAGGGTGGTCCCTGTTCTTCCTACCCTAAACGCACCCATACACTTGAGATTAAGCCATGTTATTTTTGTGCCGCCGCTCTAGCCTAATCTTTTTTTAGCATGTCCCGTTCGATGGAGGTCAAATATTCGAGCTAAAAAGGGCTGATAAATGGTTAAATGTTAACTGCCGCTAGACATGCAATCAATTTGGCCGGAGAGCCTTTTTGACTTGGTGGGAAGGCAAGTATTTATCTCATCAGGGTGTGGGGTGAAGTGTGCGATGTGTTCAAGCACAAATGTGTTTATTATGTTTGCGATGGCGAAAAGAAGTTTTAAAACAGAAATACGTTGCAGCAACATTGAAAATATTTTCTAAAGTTGATCTTTTTAGGGCTTCGCCGATTCCAAGAACTAGTCTGTGTCAGGTTCAATAGTAAAAAGTGTTTAATGATTTCAATTCTAATATTTATGGAATGAACATTGTTTATTCACAGATCAAGAACACCACTACGAGGTATTTTAATAGCTCCTTCGGTTCCTTCTTTTTTAAGGTGGCGCTTTCGGGGTGGACATGGGCCTGCTTTTCGCAACCATTTGTGTGTGCGTGTTATATTTGTGCACGAGTGGAAGGGACGTATATTTTTTTGCCGACGCGGAGTGGCTCATCTTGACAAATGATACTCTGTGAATTTTCGTCAGACATACGAAAGATGTGGCACCATGAAAAAGCCTTTGGGTGTTTGGTGCGATTGAACCCCGGGCAGAATGCGTAGTAGTCCGAGGTCAGTACCCCACGGTGTTCCTTCGGTTGCCCGTATAAAATAACTAGAATACTTACGTTACGTACTATGTATGTAACTATGGAAGGAATCAAAATATTGGCAAACCAGGATTCGACTGACCATTTTAAAGTCCAGAAAATAATGCATATTCATGAGCCGAGCCGGAGCTTAAAGGAAGACTTGTACAAATCACCCAGTGTATTTATAATTTTAGTTCATTTAGCTCATGTGATGGAAAATTTGACCAGAAGCTGATGTACTTGAAGATGTCAAGCCATTACTAAATACTAATGAAATAAAGTATGTACTGTCATGTTGTTTTATGCAAATGCGCTGGCTGATTTCAAGTAATGGTACTTCAGATAAAACCGCAAATGTAAAACTATTGTCGGAAAAAAGTATAAACAATTCGCATTTACAGTTCTTTGTAAAAAATTAAGACTAGTAGGATACTTTTATAAAATATTGACTTTCAATTTTAACATGTATTTTTAATTCTTTTTCAAACTTAAAAAAGTTTCAAGATTGTAGACTTATATTCGGGTGCATTCATTTAAAGACCGTTTTCAATTTAGGTACAAAACATTCATCTGAAAAAAATAAGAACAAGTGAACAATTATTCTACTGCTCTTACTTTTTTTCACAGGACTGTAGTTCAATTAAGTTGAGTGTATAACACGTAATAGCGAGTGAAATCGAATTCATAACTGTGTAGGATTTTCAAGGAATCATATCAAAAGAAATTAATAATAATGGTTAATTGAAAACACATACAGGTAACTGATGAAAGCAACAGTTCATTATGCCACGAGGACGTTATCCTACTGATATTGAAAATACGTTGCTATTTTGGACCTTAAAGAGGCAGGATTCTCACAGAAAGATATCGGGGAGAAATCATGAAGGTCGTCGAGTGTTATTTTGTACTTGAAGTCTGGGGCCATACTCTGTATTTCGTTTCGAAAGTCAATCCTATTCGAAATTGCTTTTCGTTTCGCTTTTGAATTGGTACTCTGTAACACTTTCGGAATGTAAAAAATACTACTAGATGCTTGTTTCACTCAAGTATTTTTTTTTTGTCGAGTCTCGATATATTTCTTATGAGATATGTCAAATAAATAAATCGAGAATAGGAGGAAAATATTGTTATGATTTTTAAATGAAGAATTTAATATAATAAGAAAGGAAAATGTATTCTGTTGCACTTCGGATGGACGAAGAAACAAATTAAGAACGGATTGAGCGGAAAATTATACGGGACAAATCAAATATTATTGAAAAAGGTGATAAAAGGTAAAACTCGGTTGGTACCAATGATTCATATCACCATTACTTATCATTTATTATTTTAGTTTTGTTCAGAACTTTCGCATTTCGAAGGATGCTTTTTTGTATGTTTTGAATTGCATACGAGATGAATTTCCTTCTCCTTTGAGATCCACTGGAGTTCCTGTAAATTAAAAATGCCCGATGATGCATCATCAAACAGCATTGAACAGTAACATGAAGAACATAATGATGCCTACTCCAACATTATTAAGAGAATACGAGAGCAAATCACAAATAATTTAATAAATCAATAAACACAAAAAATAAAGATACAAATTCATTAAGATTTAATAATTCCTAAGAATTAATTGTCCTTTGGCTAAATCGGGATGTGCACACATGAATTGCTTGCTTATAATTGTTATCATCACAAAGATTTTCTTAAAAACTTGCATTTTCAGGTACTTTAAAATCCTTCCATTAGCGAATTAGTTGTAGAAACAGATTTTCCGTTTTTCAATGCTTTTGACATTAGGAAACGAGTTACAGAGTACCAAATTTCCACTTTCGGAAATGTAAATCCGAAAGTAGTAGATTTCATTCCGCTATCGAAATAGCGAGTACCTACAAAATATTCGTTTTCGGAAAATTTCACTTTCGAAACGAAATACAGAGTAGGGCCCCTGGACTTGAAAATTATGAGAGCAAGAAAAGATCCGGCAGCCCTAAAAAACATTAAGAGGGAACTAAAAGACTGGTTCTGAGAGAAATCTTCAAAACCGGAATCTATTCCGCAAAAGCAGTTGAGCGATTCCATTTGGATTGCAGTTCGCAAGTGCCGATCATTTAAAATATAAAAAAAAACAACTAGATACAGACACCTCTAAAAGCAGTACACAAAACTGCTCGTCTCTCATTTGTAGAAAAGTTCGGCCAAAAGCCGGAAATATGGACTCACATAATTTTTAGTGATGAGAAAAAATTCAATTTTTTTTTTTATTTATTTATTTCATCTACAAGCTTCGCTATACAGATTTCAGTGGTTATTACATAATGATATAAAAATAATAAATAAGAATGAAAAATAAATGAAAAATAAAAAAAAAAGTATAAAAAAAATGAGTAAAAAGAGAAAGTGAGCTTAAGGAGGATAACGATAGCTACAAATTTAATTTATTAAAAGAAGAGCAAATAAAATATTTTTAAAAAGATCTCTAGAAAAATGAAAATCCACGTGTCTGCTGACTTGATTATATGATATAAGAGCTCTGGACATAGGTTCATTACGACCATAATTCGTTCTATGTCCCAATTGTTGAAGAACGTTTCGACCTCTGAGGCGCCTTTCAGGAGCATAAATGGGGACCAGAGATAAAAGCACAGGGCTAATTTAGACGGGTCTAATGGGTTTAATTATTATTGGCATGATCTGCGGCGCGATGGTAAAATTATTTCAAGGAGAGCGGGGGGTGCCGGATCTGTACTGATTTGGACAGCATTTAAAACCAACCTAAAGTCGCACTTTTAACTGGAAGACTCAATGCCATTGACTATACCAAAATCGGCTGGACACTTGCTGAAGATCAAGACATCATCTTTTAGCAGGGTAATGCTCCGATCCATACTGCAGGATCTACTTTGGACTGGTTTTATGATCTTTGCATTCAATTGCAGGACTGGCCTGCGCTGAGTCCGGACTCCGAGCCTGAACGCCATAGAGAATCTTTGGGCGATTCTTGCACTGTTGCTAAATTGAATCTTGTTTATAATATGCCTCGTCGTCTTCTCGATGTAATTAAATCAAATGGAGGAAAAATTAACTATTAAAACCAAATATTATTTTGTGTAACCAATTGCAGGTTATGAAAAATGCAACATTTCTATACTTATTTCCAATACAATTTTTAGTTGTTTGTTTCTATCTTAAAAACAGAAGCTCATAATTCAATCCTTTTTTCAACAAAATCCGTGTTTTGTATTTAAAACTAAAAAAATAATTTAATTTGTTTCACCTTTGGTTTCGGAATTATTTACAAAATTTTCAAATGTTTATACATACTTATTCCCAGCACTGTAAATGTACATTATGTATGTAAATTCAATTTCTGTACTGCCCAGTTATTAGAAAGTGTCCTGGCGTAGCCTAGAGTAGCATTTTAGAACAAATTGTAGACTAGTAGGGACCGGCACTAATAAAATGAATACAATCGTCACTGAAATTACACCACGGTAACTCTGGTTGCAGCACATATAAGTTGGGAAGCAGGAGAACATACGGGAAAATGTATTAGTAGCTCTTCGTAATCCTCACTCATCTGAGCTTAATCGCGAGAATTGCTTCGAAAATTAAAAATTCGATTGTGATTCATAATATTTCAACTGACGGAAACAATAAGAAATGTTGACATCTAGGTCAACAAGCACAGTGTGCAACCCAAAGATAAAAGTTTGACAGACTTGTGGCTTATTTTGTTTTTAAATAAAAACCAAATTGACATGTCACCACGCCATTATGGGTGCCCGCATGCATATTGGGGCTAACATGGATTTCCACAGCTGTCTTGTGGTGCTCTTCAATAAGTACGAAAAGCGATAATTTCCTCAAAAATCCATCTAAGGAAACCCCCGTAACCAGAGCAGTTCACTTAAATCGATTAACCCATCACACACACTCTTTAGACTGGAAACAAAAAAACTCACCTGTGTCTCTGTGAGACCTAAGCCCTGCGCCAATGATTTCCTTTCGGCTCCAACCACATAATGATTCCCCTCAAAAGCATGCTCCAATTTTAGTAATTGTGTCGGCGAGAATGCCGTCCGGATTCTTTTCGGCTTGCGGAATGGCTGCAGCAGGAAATCTACAACAAGAAACAAAGAACAAGATGCATATACTCGTATGTGTGTGTGTGTAATTGCATGTAATTGATTGTGGTTAAGATTACAGAACTCGAAAAAGAACGATTTTTCAAATTGGGTCACAGTCCGGATCGGCTGCAATTTTGTGGGTTGCATAATGATGTCCGATGCACATGGAGGACACAAATGCGCATGTCACCATTTATGTCGCACGCTGTGTACGAACATGTGCATGAGCCATGATTGATGCCTGTCTGGGGACAATGGCAACTTTGTTTTTTTTTTTTAAATAAAATGCAACAACTGATCTCTGACTGCCATCTGTGGGTAATAGTTGGGTACTTTTGCCATGCTAGAAGGGGAGCGTCTCTTAATCAACTATTTTCCCATGGATGACTATGAGTAGCAGAACGTACAAGAGGTAATTTGAAAATTGCACTATGGAATTTTGATCTTCGATAAATTTGGTGCCTAACCGGAATGACAATTGATACGTGAAGGCGGGAATTAAGGCCTACACAGAGATGAGAATTCCGCTTGCACAAATAAAGTTCTTGCTATAGAACTAAGAATCTGTGCTAGGAACCACCAAGTACAGAGGGCGCTATATTTCATTTTAACATGCAAATACAAACGCACTTTGTTGTACCTTTATTCAGAAAAAAAAAAACCTTAGAAATTCTACCAACAGTCGATGTCAAGTTATCCACGACCGAGACCAAACAGAAGCTCTTTAGCATGAATAATTTCCAATAACAACAATGGTAACAATAAAACGTTTGCGATGAACGCCAACGATTGCACCATCAGACGGTGTCTAGAGAGCCATGTTAAAGATGATGCGGCAGCGGCAAAGTTGCATGAATTTTCCATGAAACATGCGACCACTCTGTGGATTGTGAGAAAACCACAATGGTTCAGAGATCCGAGCTCTGAGGTGTGCAAATAGCTGGCGGTGGAAGCGTTTTTCGCTCCTCTTCAATGTTTCTTATCTTTGATTTAGGTGCTCTTGCTGGTTGATGATGAAAGGCAACAAAAGGCACCTTGAATGGTGCCGCCCGTTGCGGATCATGGCATTGGTTTATTGTTTTGTAATGAGAGGTTTCTGTAATCAACCGCAGAACAGTCGGAGCCATTTAAATGCGGCGACATTTTAAAGATACGACGATGTTTAGCATTAAATTGTAAACTTAATTTATTAACGAAAAGTGAGCATTAAATTTTACAATTAAAATTTGACTTCGAAAAATAACGCAACAACGGCTGAAAATATACAGGACAGGTACAGGATGGAAATATATTCACATTTCGAATAACGGACACAATCTGAAGGATACAAAAGGGTATTTACGAGGCTACATATATAGCCAGGGGCGTGTCAATAGGAAATGGTGCTTAGGGCTGGCATCAAAGTTGCGCCCCTTCATAAATTTTCTTAATATATAAAACAGATACTCCAAATAAAATAATGATAAATCTTACTTAAAAAACATGTTTATTCTTATTTTAGAACGAAAGCAAATGAAATTGCACCTTCCTGGCGTTCTGCGAGGCATGCATATCGAATATGTTTTCGAAATCATTTTCTTTTCATTTTACACTGAGCAAAGCTAGATCGCATAACCTATCTTGACCCATTGCAGTCCTCTTGTACGAAAGTATTAATTTTAATTCTATGAAAGATCGCTCACAATTTGCGATGGATACTGCAGTTGGGAACAGAATCTGAGTGGAAATGCGCAGATTTGGAAATACGCTTTCATCTCCGTTCTGAACAATAAATTCAAGTAGCTCTTCAGGTTTCTTTATGTTGACAGTTTTTCTTGTAGATATTAGCATTCGAACATCTAATATTTTTTCGTATAACTGTTCCCTGTTTATATCGCAACCATAGATATCTTCAAATTCTTAACATTTTTTTTTTTAAATCATCGCAGTCGCCAGTGCCATAACACAGTGTTTTAACATCGAGAAGAAATCAAAATCTGGCGTCAGTTGCATGCAAGCAACCTTTCACTTATTTCATACACAACACGATTTGGCGATCCCTTCATTACTAGTCCATTTCTTCTCTAGCGATAAACCCTGCGTCCGACGGACTCTCTCCAGCCATACATTATTTTCGCCTTCTACGCCTTTTCGTGGCTTCATCCCATTCATGGCAAAGATTGAATCCTCTTTTTAATGCCTCATTAACTAACCTCTCTCTTTCATTTGAAAAATAGTCTCGAAGGGCTTTTATCTCCAAGGCAGCATTATAAAAATTCATACTAGGGTCATGGAGCCGCTTTTGGACACGGTCAATGGAAGCAAGTACATCGTTCCAAAATCCTAACAATGTCAGAAAATCGTAGCACATTTCTCTTCTCAGAATCGTAAGAAGAGAAATGTAACGATTTCAGAAGAATTCTGAACGGTTTTCGGTTTCGGAATCGGTTTTGCGCGCCCCCTTTGAAAGGCGCCCCTCCCAAGATACGCTTCTGTATATAGCCATTCGTCACTGAAGTTGAGTGTGTTTTTTTAACTAAGATGCGTTTCAACGAAGGTGTGACACTTGTTCTCAAGATTTTTTTCAAAGTCGCCAAGTTGAAAAAAAAAAAACCGTATAAATTGAAAATCATTTTGAATTGATCTTATTTCTATAAATATCATTTCTGAACTTCGATTTAAGGTCGAATGGCTTAGTATTTGCAACTGTAGTGTTAGTCAGGATGCACTGGAGGCCTGCAAAATGGAAGATAAATTCATTAAATCTGGTCTGGGAATACTTATTAGGAAAGCAGATCTCTAATGAGTGATATACTGCTAGAAAAAGAGGAGTTTCTTAAGCCAGCTACAGACGAGAAACTTATCGGCCAACTGGTTGACAGGCTGGTTGTAATCATTTCCCTGCAAATGCAACGATCAATCTTCAAACTTCAGTTGTTATCTCAAACACAACCGAAAAATTAAAACATTTTGATTTTTAAACGACTGGTCGGCAGACTTGCTGAAATCTCATCGTCAGATTTGCTTACACACGGGTTATTTGCAATCAGTTGGCCGATTGGTTTCTCGTCTGTAGCTGGCTTTAGGGCCAAAACTAACCTTGGGTATATCAGTATAATCGGCCAAGGTTTTCCCTGACTTTTGGGCTTCCTGTGAATACAACCGAAAGTAGCATGGCTCTCTAGTAAGCAGACTAAACGAACGATCCCCTCCTCATGTGAGTAATTCATGACATTCTTAAAATCGTAGCTAAATAGGCCTGTCTACTAGCTCCATGCGAAATGTGGATTTCTTTGTGGAGCCAAGATATTTGTTCTGCCTGAAATCTGTCTAGTATTTAATCTCTCGGGTAACTCTGACTGTAATGTTTTGTAATTTTTATTAAACCTCAAAACGTTAGACAACATTTTTTAGGGAATTGGAGCTTAATTTTTTTAGAACAACTTCTCCATATTGAAAGATGTGGCTTTTAGTAGAATCGCGTAGCTTAAAGTCTCATTCTTTCGCCTAAGAAAAAACCTGAAAATTTTTTTGGCGAACCAAAAAAATAAAATCGCAGCTTAAGACCTTTTCGATTAACTGCTATATCTTTATTTCTTTCCCATTTTCTTTAAAGAGAAGCTAAATATTAATTTCAGGGATATGTACAAATTTGGAAGATAAAATAGCATTTCTGGCATATATCTCACATACATATACACATTTAACTTAGGTAAGTTTAGAAAGAAGCTGGCTTTGGTGCTTTTAGGCCAGCAGATATATCAAATCTTAAAGTAGACAACTTCACAGGGCAGGTCTCTGAGGATATTACAATAATCCAATTCTCCTGTAATCTAAATATCTCATACAATACTTAAAATAATTCTTCAGAAAATTCAAGATAGTCATATGTAATCTTCAAGCTTGGAGTAAAATATAATTCGTAATGTCATGTCACCGTCAGGATCACAAATCTGGTATTGGGGTACAAAACTGGGAAAATCACTAAAAATCTTTCAAGGGAAGGTGTACGCCATAGAGTTATGTTTTCGAGAATGCTTACGAAGGCGAACATACGGTGCCCGCATATAGATCTTCTTCGGCCAGCTTTCAATGCTATAAGATCGTATTCGATACTGTCGCCAAACTCCTCGAAGACCTGGTTCAAGACAATATAGTCACTGTTGCCGGGTTATCAGGTCCCGAGGGTCGTGACGGTAAGAAAAGTGTAGATTTTCTGGCGAGAAAAGGTGCCTACCGTCAGCTCACCGGTTTAAGTCAAATACACTACAAAATCAGAAAACGAGAAGATTATAATCTTGCTGACTATTTGACCAAAGGACAAGGGCTAGAAGCTCATAACCCCAGCTTGTAACAATGCCGAAAGGCTAATTGATTTAAATAAAGACGACCATAGGGTCTTAACTGGTTTTCTGGCTACTAAGACACCACCTCAAAAAATACCGCCGACGATGATTCCTGTTGAGGATGAGGAATCGACGGAAAGTCTTGCTGTGACAAAAGCCAAAAATTATTTCTGAGCTCGTTAGAGAAATGTTTGAAACTCAGGAGCTCAGAAGAATGCTGCAATTTAGGGCCCATTTCATTACATTACGCTTTGACAAGAGGTTATTATTATTATTACTGAACAATCCCTAGACAAAGGTACACCCCTCTCGTCATTATTCCTATTGGAACTGGTTAGAGACAGCTTAGCTCACATCTAGCCTAGGTGAGAATTGCCTAGGTCATAACACCTCATCCAGACCAATTTCCCTAAGAAATCGTAGTAGAAGATTGGGTGCTATGAGTGCGGTAGATTCTCTGCTGTAAGTTGGTATTTATCCAAGCACTTGAACCTTTTATGGGTTAATGCCCCACATTCCAGAATGTGTTCTGGAGTTTCACTGGACTCATTGCAAAATCTGCATGAGTCTTCATCCGATAGATTTGGACGAGCTGTTGTAGCTGCCCATGAGTTCGAATCGGAGGGGAAATACATTTACCTTTTCCTTCTTTGGCCATTCTTATAAACTTCCTATTTGCAATGGAGTAAGCTTCAATAGCAAACACTTAGCAGACATAACAGGGTCTAATTATGCTGGTCACCAGGACACTCTGGTGTAGATGGTGATGAATTTACGGATGAATTAGCAAGCAAGGGAGGGGCAATGGCTAAATCCGAGATGGTACACTACATATAGCACCACCATCATGCGGCATCAGGGCAAAATTGAAGAATACAGTTATTAGTATGGGGAGGCCACAGATGGTCAAAAATATAGGGGCATAGGACATGTGGTGTACAAGGCTCCTTGCCCGACCTTAGACCACAAAAGGACCAAGGTAATCCTTGATTTAAATAGGGTAAAGTTAAGAACTTTAATAGGTATACTTTGCGGACACTATCTTTGAAAAAAACACGCCAACGGAATGAAGCTTTCAAACATGAACGAATGCAGATGCTGCAATGACATAAGAGCAACTGAGGATGTCGAACACATTCTTTGTGAATCTCAGGCTCTGTCTCCTTCTCGTAAGAAATTTTTAAGGAGCTACTTCTTTGATACACTGGAATCAAATCTTAAAATTGTATAGGGAAATTAAATGTCTAGACGGAGATTTTTCGACTTAGTTACCGTCATATGACGATTACAGGGGATCACGATGGACCTACTATGGTGCCTAGTGTTTTATGACGGCTCAGCCTCATAACCCCTTTTAACCTAACCTAACCTAAGCTTCAATAGCACCTCGAGTGCTGCAGTTACATTATTGCATCATTGCGAATAATACCTATGTATAACCATAGATTCATACACTAGTATCTTTTGCTTCACTTTTAAAAATGCTTCCACTTTCCACAACATTCCTAAAATTACAATTATTGTAAATAGACAAGTTTGTATTTATTTTGATTTCCGTTTAAGATCGCGTGCAAACATTTTAAATTTTCTCCACTTAGTGATGATCGAAACAAGTATCTGATAACCTCCAACAACGATTCAGTAGAAATAACCGGAAAATTGCTACCTTCACTTCAACGTATTCGTCTCTATTGAGAGAGAGTAAACTTGATTGCAAAACACCAGAAGGATAATTGCAAGTGTGTTATAGCAGGCTATTGAATTTCAATTAAATAAGCCTTCTTTAAGATACAAGAATTCTACTACTCCATTCGAGTTGAGTATCGAATGAGTCGCGCGGCAAATGCATCAAATTTCCGTAGATTATTATTCAACCGGTTGAATCGTCAGCCGGCAAGGCACGGCAGGCAGCCGCCATCTACGAGTATTTACCCTGTGGCAGATATACGCATGCAATGCAGATACAACAAGTATCTGTGATAGGCGAGACACACATTAGAATAACATAAATTATATGAAAATTAGTCCTAATAATTTAACGTTAATTTAGCCATAATTTCTTTTTAATTCGCGCTCACGTTTGACTACAGATGCGAAGAAAGAGGTAGAAGCCGGCAAACACATGGTCAAGCCAGTCTATCGATGCGAGCGGAACCGGGATCAGGAGACAAGACGACAGTTAAATTCTATGTAGTGTGCTGTGGTGTGGTGTGTGTTTGTGTTAGTGTATTCGATTCGCTCAATTTATCTTCTCGTTTAAAGTTAAACAAACATAAGTTTAGTGTTGGTTGAGTGTAATTTTTATGGACATCGCTTTGCAATGCTAGTACCAACGTGATGTGTCGTGGGGAATGGGGTAGAGTAGAGGAACTTGATGTACCGAATAAGGACGGCGGGAAGGCGGAGTGGATTATGCGCGTGAGAGGCAGAGCGTAACTTCATTCGTTAATTGTAGTATCTACGACCGACTAATGGGGATGTGTAATGTTTTTTTTTTCTTACATACATACATACGTATGTATATACTTAGGTACGTAGGTAATTTGAAAATAAGTAGAATGCTTAGTGGGTATAATTTAAGTTCCATTAACAGTTAATTGTTTTCTCTTTATAGGTATGCTCTTGCTCTATGAATATAATTTCTTAATTTAAATAGGTAGGTACATAAGTGTACACATTGTATATTATTTAAAATATACATATACAGATAATTTAATATAGTTGTGAGCTGTTTTTTGGTTGCAGTTTGACAGCAACTACTTTAATACATCATCACAATGATGAAGGTGTCAACATGAATGGTTATCTTGCAGCAATTATCCTCAATTTTCATAAGTGCCCGTGTAAGGGATTTTTTGGTGCGTAAAAATATTGATTTATTAGAGGTTTGCCGTTGTTTGTGTGTGTGTAAGAAAATATTGTTCGCCTATTAGAATTTAAAATAGTACCTATGAAACGAAATTTCTTTACTTACTTAGTTGGCGCTACAGCTCGAGGTGAACCTGGGCCTGCTTCTCGCAACCATTTGTGTGTGCGTGCTATATTTTTGCACGAATGGAAGGGACCTACAGTTTTTTGCCGACTCCGAACGGCGAGTTGAGAAGCTCAATCGTGACAAATGATACTCTTTGATGCTTGTCAGACAATCGAAAGAGGTGGGCACCGTGAAAAACTTTTAGGTGTTTGCGGCGGGATTCGAACCCAAGACCGCTGGCTCAGTAGTCCGACGCAGTAACCACTTGCGCTACGGTGCCCAACGAAATTTCTTTGCAACTAATTTTTCCTTCGTTCAAACTTCGTATATTTTTACATAAATTGTAGGCCAAAGTAAGGGACCACCATATCTATGTATCTGCAATTTGATGTACAAATGTACACCCCGCGCAACAAAAAAAGCCACACACGGATTTTCCATTTTTTTGCGCTAATTACTTTTAAGGGACTCCCCAAATTATATTTTAATGCTTCCGGGTTACTAAATGCACATTCTGGTATGTATCGGAATTCATTCTGACAGTATTTAACAGTGCGTGCAGATGTATTTCTTAAATAAAAGTGAAAAGTTGATATCGCGATGTCTAAAAGGGTACAATTGAGTAAACAAAATAAGGCAGTTATTGTTGCCTTATCCAATCAGGATCAGTCATTTCGTGAAATTGCTCGACAAATTGGATGCAATGAGAGTTCTGTAAGAAGATTTTGTAACCAATATCGTCGGGATCACAATCTGGACAGAAAAATTGGCACAGGATTGAAGAGATGTACCACTATTCGGGAGGACCGACAACTCAAGAGGCTAAGCTTGAGAAACAGATTTCAAGCCGCATCGGAGCTAAGAGCTGACCTGCGAGAAGCTACTGGGGCTGAAGTTAGCGTCAAAACCATTCAGAATCGTCTCAACGAGATGGGTTTGCTATCAAGGAGACAAGCGAAAAAGCCACTACTGACCAGCAAAATGAAGAAAACGCGCCTTAGCTGGGCTAGGGAAAGGCAAAACTGGCGTGTTCAAGATTGGTCAAATGTGGTGCTCTCTGATGAGTCCAAGTTTAACCTAATCGGACCGGATAGGAAGCAGATAGTGCGTCGTAGGAACGCTACAGCGAAAAATGCATAGCTCACACTGTAAAACATTCTCCTTATGTTATGGTGTGGGGATGCATCACCGCAATTGGATTTGGATCTCTAGTTATGCTCGAGGGCACTGTTAACGCCGTGCGGTGCAAACAAATTATCTTAGTTGGTGTTGTACCGAGTATGGAAATGATAGCAGCAGAAACATCAAAACCAATTTTTCAAGATGATTCAGCTCCTTGCCAACGAGCAGAATCTGTAAGTAATTCGAAGTTTTTTTTTCATATTTTTGGGTGTTTTGAACATCCTATGATTTTAATTTTTAAATTTCCTCCACAGATAAAAACTTTGAAAGAAGGATTAGGAATAGAATCCCTAATTTTGCCGGGAAACAGTCCAGTTCTCAACCCCATCGAAAACGTCTGGGCACTTATGGGAAAGAAGATCCAATATAAAAAACCAAAAACCATGCAGCATCTAAAGAGCATCATTGAAGAAGTGTGGTTCAATGAAATTGATAACAATTGCCTCGGTAATCTCTATGCCCCCATGCCAAACAGGGTTCATGACGTTCTTAGGGCGAAGGGTGGTGCTACGAAATACTAGAACCATTTTTTTAATATCATAAAAGTCTAAAACTATGTTAAAATGTTTCTTAGTGTAATAAAAATATGAAAAGAGAAATTTGCTTTTCGAATCCTTAGTTTTATTTTAATTTATGTATATTGACAGTACTTGGGCAAAATCTGATATTTTGTAGTGTGATCTTCACGATCATCACTTTTCTTTAATTAAGCTACCAAATGTATTGTCAAATTGGGGAAGGTGTCAACTTAAATGTTAAACATGAAAAATACAAAGTGACTACGCAGTGATTAGCCATCATTTATTACATTTCCTCCATTCTGTTAAAAATTACCATGTGCGGCTTTTTTTTGTTGCGCGGGGTGTATATAGATAATTTTTTTTATGACCTGTGGACCTGTGGACATCTGGATTTGTATTATGATTCTGTAACCAAAAGCAATGTTATAGTCAATTTATGTTCTTTTATGATTTTAAAAAGTATTTTGTTCAAACGCGTTTTTATCTTTTTAATTTTTTTTTGTTTTATAGGAATTTTATATTACCATCTTAGAACATCGAAATTTAGCACAAAAAACTCACTTTTGTCAATCAAGTCAATACATTCGGAATTAATCGCTTGGGGTGGACCTTACCTCATATACAGTCGAAAGCTCATGGTGGAGGTACACAGTCTTTCAGTCTGACTTAACTGAAACTAGGACCAAAATGCGATCTGCAGCTATAAATCTCCATAACGAATGTAAATCTGAGCGCACCTATTACCTCTCAGATGAAGACGCTTAGACGCAGATAATGTCCTAGCGGGCCCAAAATAACGACGGAATGCGACGAACGGCTTATTCCAACTATCAGTAAATTAAATAGAAAAGGGATATGCAGAAAGCCGCGGCCGCCCAAGTTCGTGCACACCTTAACAACAATTGAACGGAGCCCATGTTTATCAACCAGTAAAAACGCGTTTCAAAAAATCTGGGCTCTTAAGATGAGTACTTCCCAAATAAGTAAAAAAAAAAGGTTAAAATGGGCATGAAGCCATGAGCTTTGGAACGAGGAAGATTTTGGTAAGGTTCTCGAGAGTGAAGTGACAAGTAGAAACTGCAGCGCAGAATAAAAACTTCACCAGAAAAGCATGGAGATGATTCTGTAATAATCTGGGGATGTTGCTCTACAAGTGGGGTTAAACCTTTGGTTCACATCGAGGGAATCATGGAAAGGGAGGAAAACAAAAGGCTTCTGATAGACTTGGTCTACCATGTGGACTACGAGTACCTAATCCAATAATTGCTTCATCATACAATAGGATAACAATTCAAAATATAGCTCCACAATATGCTGGAGTTTTCTGAAGACAAAGGAAGTAAAATGCCGTTTGAAAAACATGGCGTAGTCTGCAGAATTTCCTGACCTCTCTTCTGTGGGAAGAGTTGGATAGAGGGGTTGGTGAGTAACGTTCATCTTCAAAGGAGGCGATATGGATTTCCAGAACAGGAATCCACGAGATAAAATTAACAAATTATTTGCTGGAATGCTTAGATTGGTAAAAAAAATAGTAAGGCAATGTAAAATTAGCTTTTTTAATGAAAGGTCAAATTTATTTTAAAGGTAAAGCAAAGGACAATAACCATGTCACATTTTAAACACTTTTCGACTTCTGTAAGGCATTTGATACTGTTAACCCAATTCTTTGTTCCAAACTAGAAAATAATTCCGGGTTCTCCTTAGAGACTTGTAAATTAATACAATCCTACGTGGCTAATGGATTCTCCTCAAATTTCCTTAACCCATTAGTGCATGAAGTTAATTTGAAGTTTTTTTTTACATTTTTTCGTTTTCTTGCAGTAAAACACTCTTTTTTAAAAAAAAAAAAAACGAAATCAGAACATTTTGTGTTTTTATGAGTAGATAGAGTGTGTCCGTTTAAACGGACTCTATGCAGAGAAAACATTGCAAGTTTACATTTAGATGACGTCCGTTTAAACGGACCATATGCACTAATGGGTTAATGTTCCGCCTGGCGTGACACAGGGTTCAATCTTCGGACCAATTCTTTTTTCGCTCTACATCAATGAACTCCCACGAATCGTTAAAAACTGTGTACCCCACTGCTGATTATGTGCAACTCCTAATAAGCCGCCCATTTTTGAGAAAAACGAAGCCGTAGCCTCGATAGGTAAATACTTACTTGTTTTCCATTCTTCATTGGTTATAGAAATAACTATCTTCTTCTAGATCCACAAAAATCGAAAACCCTTCCCATGTACAGGGAAGCAATTTCCCAAAAGTAGGTACTTAAACTTATCCCGCATGTCAATCACCAAGAATTTCAAAAATTCGACCAGAAGCATCCGTTCAAGAATGCGCGATTAAACTTGCGTGTGGCTATTTTCGGTGGTTTTTAATTTTCATATAAAGATTTCATGTTCCATTGTGAACGCTCAGTCACCATTAGAGTTTTCTCCTTCGAGGTGTATGGATTTCATTTAACTTTAAATAAATTACATCCAGTCCGGGCATTCTGTGTCTCTTAAGATATACTTTTAATAATCCCCGGTTTTTTTTTATTGCATCTTTCAACGTTAATAGCAATTCAATTATAAGTCAATAAAAAAAACTGAATTAACTTTAATACAGAAAGCTAAATGTGTTACGAACAAGGTTACGGTTGGAGGTAACGTGTTTAAAAGAAGAACAGAGGGTTACAAATAGAAACACATTTATCTTGCTCGTTTACAGATAAATATCTTGTTAATGCGATTTTAATTGCGGCATGCGGATATACGGCATGCTCCATGTATTCAGCCGCTCCCTCTATTCCAATTGCAGGCAACTGCAAGTTACTCGTATCACTATGTATGTGTCTATACGGTAACATGCATGCATATGTAGGTAAGTCCACATGCTTTCGTATGTGTACTAGATTTTTTTCAACATTGTATCTGCCGCTCTGTCGACCCTAATTATGGGGCTACCTATACATAATGTATAGCGTAATTGCTCAATTTTTGAAACGGCCCGGCGCCTTAATCAATAAAATTAATTACAGATATCAAATATTTAAAATGAAAATTATATACTATGTGATGTACAGTGCATATTATAATAAAATGATTGGTTGCGTTTTAAAGGGTATGCGCTAGTTTAGGCATCGTTTCATCTATTATAAAAGCTCAGTTTCATCAATTTGTGGGCATGTGTAACTCCATTAGGGGGATAGTAAGTATACAATATACATGCGTCTTATTTTTTGATTAAAATATGACGCATAACTACGATTTATTTACGTTTTTACTCGTATGTTATCATAGTTTGGTTAAATCTTCGTTTGGTGTCGAAACGAAGCTTTAATTATCATTTGATGAACCTAATGGTAGAAATATGTTTATGCACTAAAACCTGATGTACGCAAAAAGGAAGCTTTTCGAAAAACAGTATATCATCTGCTATGCAAGTGGAATTTTCATCATGCACCCATGCTTCTCCGATGCAATTTTCATGTATCGACATTTTCTCTTGGAATATTTCTATAATTCGAGCTAAATTTTAGGGGTTCCGTACCATATGGTAATACGAAATCATTATAAGTTCACTGTGACTCTAAAATGTCCGTCATGGTGGAAATATCAAGAACCGTTCTACCTCACTACCTTACCTACCTATTTGGCACACTTATACATTTCGGTAGTCCACATATTTGAGACAACTTATCACTCAAAACTAATTTGAAACAACTATACAGGGTGACGAAATGTAGACACGTAAAATATTATTCTGAAAAATATATCATTCGAAAGGGCTCGACGCAAAAAAAAAAATATACAGCCTCAGCAGTCCTATACAGAACCAAGCCTAGCTTCTCAGTTTTTTTTTGCCGACTCTGAACGGCGAGTTGGGAAGCTTCTCATGACAAATGAATGATACTCTTCAAAAATATTTTTTTAAATTTTTTCTTTAAGAAAGCTTTTGCTCCGAATTTTGGACCCATAAATAGATTGAATTGGCTTGCTATTTTGTTAAAATGATGCAACATCCACGGTTGCCACTTTGGCAATTGATAACCAAACTTGGTAATTTTTTTTTTAGCACTTTCAAATTTTTGGTAATTTTTTTCTCGTTTTGGTAGTTTTTTTTTTTTTTAAAAAGTTCTGAACACATACGAATCGAAAATCGTCAGTCAATAACAGCGATGCCATATTTTTTTTCAGGCAAAGCGGGATTTTGAAACTTTTTGATTAAAAAAGCGGGATTCTTACGTCGAAAGCGGGACATAAAAAACATAAGTAGTCAGTAGTTTTTTATTGCTCATCCTTTTATTTGAGATTCAAATTAAGTTAAAAATGATGATAGACATATAAAAATTTGTTTAATAAAAATACGTTACTATACTAATAACAATAACTGTCTGTAAGTTTTAGACTTTAGACTTTAGAGGAATACAAATAAGTAATAATCACTTATTTTGTATGTCTCTGAAGACTTAACTTCTTTTAAAGCCTCCTCTTTTTCTTTAATATAGTTGATGAACTCTGCACAGGGACAGGATAGCTCGACACTAAATTGGATGAGTAATTCAGCTTTCATTAAATTTACAGAATTATTATTTTTAGCATCCCACAATTTTCAATTCATTTGGGAACAAACGGGTTCGGGAAAGCAGTTTGAAGTTGGGACACTTAATATAAAGGAGACTTGTTTAAACATATCCTTGGAATTATTTTTTTTGAAACGGTTGCTTGTTATTTGCCATTGTGGTATTGTGTTAGAATAAAATAGTGCATATGTTTATATGTGCAGAGTTTCCCTAATCATTTTTCGATATATTCTGAGAGTGATGTATAGAATGAACAAATGTATTGAAAGAGGGACTTTGCCTGTCCTGTTTGCGCGGGACATTTAATTCTGGGCTAAAAATAGGGACGTCGGTCCGCAAACTGCATTATCAATTGCAAGACCACGTTATCAATTCGCTGTCAAAATTTCAACTTTTGGAATGATAATTCATACCAAGAAGTGTAAAAGTGTACATTACATTAATTTCTTTATTTAAATAAACGAGTCTAATTCTAATATGTCCATATGTAGTTATTAATAAGGGAACTTAAACCAAACAAAAAAAACATGATTGCACTTCAGTGAATTAACAGCGATTGAAGCATCCTAATTATTTTTTTTAATTTTCTAGTAATTTTCATTTGTTTTTTATTTATTCTCCATGTTGAGAACTAGATCATTTCTCATTTGTGATTTTTGATTTTCGGACGGATTATCCTACTGATGAAGAGACCTAAACAAGCGTTTTGGAGATCCGTGTTTCCAATCAAAATAATAATTCAGATACAATTAGTTCAATTAAATTGTTTTCTGTAGAAAATGAAGATGGTGACGAAGGTAGAGCATCGATCCTAGTTCGAACATTTGAACAAAGAAGAATTTTTTTTAAAGAATTTTAGCTTTGAGTAAATATTTGAGTCAATTAAAGTTTTATAGATTCTGCCATCAAAAGTATCAAACAAGTTATTTCTTTGTCGATGACGATGATCTTGATTAAATAAAATTCATTATAATAATCTTGGACTGCAATCAAAAAAGGCAGTGTGACAGCTAAAAAAACATTCCAGCTCCCTCCTTTAACAGTGGTGTCAACGAGGCAAACAAAAACAAGCATTTGTCCTTTCACAGCATAAAACTCAAAGTAACAAAGGCAATCATGTATTTTTAACACGCACACTCGCTCGAAACCCTAAAAAACTGACACGAAATATGTAAGTAAAAAAAAAAACAAAATGGCAAATAAAATTCTGACGCGCATGCTCTTCACACCAAAGCGCTCGTTGTACATCTGAGTGACAGATGCATTCGAGTGTGATATTTGATCTCGTTTCGATCCATTTTCCTTTTTTTATTAACTGGAGTAGACTTATGTATGTTCATATGTGTTTTTGTATCTGATTTACTTGTTTATGCGTGCGCGCCTCATCCCCGTCATCCTTAACAGATATCTGACATTACATTCATCCACGCAGGGTCACCCTCTTCCAGCAAATGGCACATAATAGAAGTTAATTATTTTTGTCTGCGATCTGGAAACCTTCGTTTATTGGATCTTTAGGTGGTGCATCAATAGTCAATTGCGCGCAGTTACTCCAAAGTCATTGTTTGTCATTGTCACTGTTGGCTAGTGGCTTCCAATTATGAAAGAGGGAATTCTAGGAAACATATCAGGCCACGGACACCCTTGTCAGCTGTCAGTTTGTTGTACGACGGCGACGGCGCGCGGGTAAAGGATTTTCCTCTCAATTCTTTCAAAAATGTTGAATCGGAGTGGACTCGAATAAATGGATTCCAAGGTTCCAACGAGTGTGGCGCTTCAAATATGATTTCAAGAGAAAGACGAAATATGGTGTGGAAATTTAAATTAGATTTTCGGACACGGAGATGGGTGATGGACATTTCTTCTACCTTTCGAGGTAATAACGATGTACAGCTGTCAAAATGAGAACAGGCTTACAATATGAATGATGATTAATGACGTTTCGGTCAACCGTATTCCGAGGGATGCAAGAAGCCGACCGATATTTGTAAGTTTGAAGTGCGATAGGATGTTTAGTTTCTCAATTAGATTTTCATTAATTAGAATTAATGGGAAAGGCTCGCAGAAAGGACTTTTTCCAACTGTTTCGTTCTTCAGATATTGAGCAAGAAAATTTACTCGAAGAACACAGTATGACCGATTAAGCTCTGAAGTGAGAATATTGGAATATGCCGTTTTATAAAATGCTCAACAAAATGTATCGACACATCTGAATTTTTTGGTTTGGGCTTTGTAAAAGTTGTCCAGGGCGTTAATTTTCTTTATGTATTCCTTTCCGTAAAAGCGATTTAAGAATCCTTTGATCCAGAACTTGTTATTGGTGCCAGACTGGCGGAAGTTCTACACATACGGAGTTCTTTCATATGAAAAATCAACCGGTGTTTCGTGAAGAGCCCATATACGGTCATCGCAAGATTACTCCTCAGTCTGAGACGTAGAGACTGCCGTGACTCGGTCGGGCTCACTGCAGGACATAATGGGGAACCGGGATAATCGAGGACACAACGTACAGATCATGTCTTGAAATAGAGGATACTGTAGAACATTTTATCCGTCAGTATTCTTCTTTTGCGAGATTAAGACATCGCATTTTCAGTTCAGATGTTACGGCGATGAAAACAGTTTATTCTCTTTTCCTAGCTAATTTTCTTCGTTTCATTGAAGGGACTAAGAAGTTGGACTAGAAATGCGCTAAAAAAAATTGACAAAAACACAGTAGCATTCGAAGTCAATCGACTTACGATTGAGCAACGCTTGAAAGCTGAAAACAGAGTGAGCGAAAAAAAATGTCGGTCGAAAAAATGCACCGACCTGCCTGGAAACGAAAATTCGTAAGATTGGCATGCTAATTGATTTTGTCCGTTCTGTACGCTCAGTCCAGAATACTGCTGCTATTGCCGAAAGTGGAATCGCGCATTATAGGCCCATTTTTGTCTTCTGAAAATGAGTACATGACCGTGCACGGTCAAATTTTCTAATCGGGTAATCAGCCGTTTTGGAGGTATTGCTTTGCATCCGCGGAGCTAATTTTTACCATTGGACGTTTTTTTTTTGTGGAGTTCCGTCAAATAGCGATGATAATCCAGATACAAATCAGGCACTTTAGCACAATATTGATCGAGCTTTCGCTGTAAGGATGGGCTCCTACCAACGCAGCCGCTGGCTGTGGCCATTTAAAAGAAATTACTATCCATAAATAATTGAAAACTGTACACTCTTCAATAAAGCAAAACAACTTGAAAACATATCAATATTTGTGTATACCAATTTTAACCTTTAAGTAGGTAGGTGAGTAATAGTAACGTAAGTAGGTAGGTGGGGTGCTGACAACACCCCATCATTATTTAACTTTATTACGCTTATCTTTCCTCTGGTAAGTGGTTCTATCGCGGAATTGTCATTATGGTATCGTTCTGGGGTAGAACAATGTTAAAAGAATTAACTTTAAGACCTCTTTATAGAGTTTTTAGTCATCCTTTCCAAAATACTGCTTTCCGTATTAATTTTTCAAACAATTTTTTGTTCTAACAAATTCGCCACCATCCGTATCAATTAAGTCCGGCTCTTCACTTGAATCTTCACTTATGTATAGAGTGTCAATAACAGTTCAATGCGTTCCTGATCTTTTTCAAATGACATTTTCCAATTATCTATACAAATTCTTACTTAGTTGGCGCTACAGCTCGAGGTGAACCTGGGCCTGCTTCTCGCAACCATTTGTGTGTGCGTGTTATATTTTTGCACGAATGGAAGGGACCTACAGTTTTTTGCCGACTCCGAACGGCGAGTTGAGAAGCTCAATCGTGACAAATGATACTCTTTGATGCTTGTCAGACATTCGAAAGAGGTGGGCACTGTGAAAAACTTTTAGGTGTTTGCGGCGGGATTCGAACCCAAGACCGCTGGCTCAGTAGTCCGACGCACTAACCACTTGCGCTACGGTGCCTACAAATTCACCCAGTAAAAAAAATTACACAACTGGATAGGTGGGGTGCTTGCAGCTTGAAGAGTCTGTCACGGCTTACTTGTGGAACCAAACTTTTTTAAAACCATCTGAATCTGTATAATAGAAAACAACAGGAAGGTACTGTACCGACAACGGGTGTTGTCAGTCGCAAAGTATAATATTTTTGAAAAATAAGGCTTGGGGTGTTGTCAGCCCCTCACCTACCCAGTTAAAGGTTAAAATTAAACCAATTAACTTTAGGTGGCTGTAACTTTTGAAGCGAATTCATTGCGGAATAACTTTCTCACATTTGTAATAAGGGCTGACATAACACAAATTTTGTTTGGCAACTAACTTCCGGTGGCTAAAATCAATTTGTTTCAAAAAATGTAGAAAGTATTAGCAACAAGAAATTCAAAAAATTCCAAAAAATTTGGACCGAAAATATTTTTTTATGCGTTTCACGTTGTAGTAATTTTTTTGAAGATGTACATATGTACCACAGAGTCACAGCTTATTTTGGTTATGTTTGACAGTTTAATTACAGGGCTTAAGCTAGAATCGAATTACCGCACTCGATGACGAGTGAGTGAGTATGACTCGTTATCGAATGATCGAGTAATTTCATTGGGATAACGGCACTCGATAGCTAAGATGTCAAATAAAAATATGATTGTACTAGAAAACTTCAAATAAATTGACGTTTTTCCGGTTGATTGAAGGATTAAACTTATTTCATTTTAGTAAATTTCAAGAAACACATAATTATTTTCATAGACACTCGACAGCAAAATTGTGTGGGAGTAAAATAATACTCGGTAACGTGAGCGGTAATGCCAAATCGTCACATTTCGATAACGAGGAACACGGTAATTCGGCCCCTGGAGCTTGTCGATATTTACGTAGGTGGCCATGAGCTTATTGTTGGACATTCAAAGAATCATAGACTATGTTGGATGTAGAACTTGAAAGTTTAAATATATCGACAAACAATCGAGTGTTATAACTTATAACTGATGGGCTAAGTATGCCCCGCAGTCCAAGAGGAAGTCAATGGGTGGAGGCGCCATCCAAAATGACAACAATCTTGTCAGATTTCCGGGGATCCTTTGGATAAATTAATCATAAAGAAAATAATGCGATGCCCTTTGGAAATAGTTACATACATATGTATAAAGGTCAGTTGTTGATTGCGAAGAACTTAGTTGCAAAATGATCCAACGATTAGACGCGCAAATGGTAGATGCTCCAGACCCTCTCTTTAGAGCGCTAATCTTAAAACCCAAACTGGAATGAAGACAAGCAAACGGCTTCGGTATTTTCGAGTGACTTTGAGCCAATCTACGAAAAGTAACACTATTCCTGAACGGTTTTCATAACTTAAGTCATGAACCAAAATGAATCGTATTTAGTTAAGACTTGAAGAGCTCACCAGCAAGTAGCCAATTGGCCTTATTCGCCCTGTCATGTGCTTTTAGTAACTACCTAGTCTATTAAAATTCATCTGTCAATGTGTTTCATTAATACTGTTACTCAGTTTAATGACAAAGAGAGTTCTGTTTCTGTTCGAAAATGTTTGCGAAAAATGCTCTCAGGTCAGTTATGTAGTTTACTGCCTACAGCTGTTTCTGTTGTTGAAAATACCCGCAAGACGGTTGTCATTTTGCAGGCACGTTTAAAAACACTTAAAGTACGTTTTAAGAGCCAAAAGCTTCCTACAACCTGGCAGTGATGTAGCCAGTGGGGATCACTAGAGTTTGATCGACCGAAATGTTTGCTGACCACATTTTTGGATAATAGTAAAAAATAAAAATTATTTTAAGAAACTACACCCGAGCATGGAAAATCGCAGTCTTCCGGACGAAGGCGGGTTGGTTTTATTTATAATTTCAATCAATCGAAAAATTCCCACCCCCCCGCAATGTATACAGTCGCATGTAAAAATATTCTTTTAACCAATATTAACAACATTTCCAATAGAAATAAATACTTACTGCCAGGAAATCTCGGTGGAAATATTCGTCCGTGTCGGCTTAGAAGCCACGGATACAGCGGGTAGCTATCCCTGATTATACCACCACCGAATTGCGGATGTGTAGCTGGATGAAATAAAACACCGGGTCCACTCTGTCCGTGTTGATGTGCGAGAGCAGCGGCCATTTGAAATTGGGCGGCTAGGAAATGAGGATTTGGTGCGCCATGATGGGGTAATCGCAGCATTCCGGCATCTGGATTACTCAAATATCCCGGTGGCAACGGCGGATGTATAGGCTGTGGATTTGATTTTGACATATCATTTGGTGGCTGCAGGGGAAACGGCCGAACCAGCCCGGCAGGTAAACCGGGCACAACAATGGGTCTGCCATTCAAAGTGACCGCTGTCACATGCGGTGCAGAAACTGCTGGTGCTGGTGCTGCTGCTGTTGTCGGTGATGACGAGGAGTTGACATTCCGCTTGTCATTGTTCCCATCGATCGGTCTGAACTCATCACTGTTTCTTAATTCTAATGGCTGCTGGGGTTGTGGTTTCCTGTGATGATGTATTTGGCAATTACTTTCGCTACTATTTGAGCTCAATGGTCGCTCTAGCGGACTGTCACATCGAACCGATGTCGGTGACGGTGACGTTGGTGCGTCGCCCACTATCGAATCTATGCTGAAAGCAATTTTCGGTTTGGTTGACGACATGAAGTTATTGCCGCTGACAAAAGGATTTGTAACCGTTGCCATTGGCACTATGACACGCTGTTGACCGCAAGTGACCATTTAAGACGAACAATGACCGATTTCTGACAGCTATCAAAGATAAGAGTACGCGAATTGTTTAACGGTAGCTCTATTCTCGTATTTGATTCACCGTTAACTTATGGAATACAATAATTATTTTATTTCAACAAATGAAAGTTTACCACCACTTAATTTCCGATTGACAGATGTCAGAATCCCAACAACACGACGACGACAAAGTAGCGGCGGCAACTTGGAAATATCACCGCGAGCGAATATCACAACAGAATCGTGTCTAATGTGCACAACAACCGAACGTTAAGCACACAATGAAAATCATTGGCGTTCGATTGAGAATGAATTGCTGTCGAATACACTCACAGCTGTGGATTATAGTGGTGTGCGGCCACACATAGAAGGTTTCAATTCAACCAGACAGCTGGGCGCAGTACACCACCGCACACCAAAGGAGAACAGGAAAACTTCAGAAAGCGTGGAAACCTGATTGTCGGACTGTATACAACCATACCATACCATCACCAGCGAATAGGAGGAACTTGAAAAAACTTGCTGCGAAAGGGCGGTCCCAGCCGCCATCCGATGTTTGCAACACGCTGCTGTTGCGACCCCTTATACGAGCGATTCAAATCCAAAGACAACAATCACCTTGTTTGGTGCAATTGGACAATTAAGTCGTGCTGCTGCATGCACTCCTCCTGGTCCAAGCAAACATCAAACAACCTGTATACAATGTCAGTGCCGGTCGGTCGTGGTGGAGTGGAAACTATGTTGCTATTAAAAAAGGGTTAAGTGTTACCAGGTTAATAGGATGGAGGCGATTAAAGTATGGGGCCCATTTCAATTGGAATTGAAAGGCTCTAGTTTTATATTAAAAAAAATTAACACTTTCCAGTTTAAACCAATTTCAGTGAAATCTCCACTAGTCGGACAGTGTCGGTGACAAAATTTTCGTCCGCCTATGAGAGTTGTCCGATTAACACAATTTTTTTTTAATACATTTTTTTTTTATTTGAAACGATTAACAAAATAAAAAACGAAAACAAATAAAATAGTAAAGGTTGAGAATCCTCGCTGGGAGAATATTTCATATAGCTTCAAGATAACCTAAATACGCATGCTGTATTCACGATGTTTTGAATAATTATGATTTTTGCAACGCACTTCCATCCACAAAATACAGATCTTTTCAAAGATGTCTTTTCGTTTGCATATGTTGCGATTGTGAGCAATTAACAAAAATTCAGTGTGAAGCTACGGAAGATTTTTTAGTTTTTGTCCGTCTAATGGAATTAATTAAAATAATTTCTCACAGTTATGCTTGTATGCATCCAGTCAAGGGAGTGTCCGGCTAACGGACACACATCCAATCTGAAACATAAAGGCTTGGCCATGAAAAATTGTACGTCTAAGGGATCTGTTTGTCGAATGGAGCTGTCCGTAATGGGAGAATCCACTGTATATACCTATAACCACAAACTTGGCTATCGATGTGCGATTAAAATTGCATAATTATTTCAAATCATACCTATAAGAGTTTAATAAAAAAAAATGCTTAGTGTAGTTCAAAGCTAAGTAAAAGTTTCAGAAGGAATTACTCCATTATTGTTAAACCTTCATAATGTAGGTATGTACCTACTGAACTTTTAAATCTTTGATAATCTCGTGACGTTTTAATGGAAAATGTTGCTTTTTGGGTTACATACTATCATTCCTGTTTGTTTGAGGGCGACCGGTTGAGTCGATGAAAATGGCGATTGACTGGCAGCAATACTACGTTTTCATGTTCCACCAGACTGTAATACAATAAATGTACGTAATATTAGCAAAACGCGAAATTCATAAATCCATTTCAAATTGAGTTGGAAGTTGGTCAAATAGAACACACCTAACAAACTCAAAACGCAATTTTTTGAACAAATTATTCAAGTGGGTGGGTTTGTATTGTTTTTTTATTTAGTTTTTATTCCAATTAATAGCTAAAAAAGAGTAAATTAAATAAGTTATTCCACTTTCACGTTTGTACAGGGTGTCCTAGAGTACCACGGTAATCGGATATACTTAAATTTCTATATTGAATCTGTTTTCCGTCGATCGGCGATAACTGGACACTGGAGAGTATACACTACATTTTGAATCAAGCATTTTAAGTCGTTAACTTGTAGTATAAAAGTTTGTATATAGTGAAATCTCTCTTAAGCGGACAGCCACCAGAGACCAGAGTTTTGTGTCCGGTTATGAGAGATCTCCATTTATAAGAACACATTTTGTATGGGAAATTAGAAATTGGTTTCCCAAAAACGTGTCCGTTAATACGAGTTGTCCGCTAAACAGAATGTCCGCTAATAAAAGATTTCACTGTAATATGTTCCGGCAGTTGCGAAGCACTTTTTTCTCATAACTAGTTTCGCTAAAATAACTGTCATATCAGAAACCAATCTTGCCATTTTCTAACTCTATTTTAGTGCTGCTAAATAATATTCTTACCTGGCAGTGCCATTCAATTATTTTACGTCTGACTTCAGTGCCATTGATCGTTTTATTTATCAACAAATGACACCTCTTAAATCTGCCATTCCAGAGCACTGTTAGCTCATGCATACATCCATACAAATTTGTAAAGATTTTTCTCTACTCTAGTCTCTGGCTGACAGTTGGCGCACATTGCACAGCAATACAGCACACACGATTGGTGGCAAACTTAGCAACACTGGAGAGAATAAAACCACGCCTTTCGCTGCCCCTTATATACTTTTTAATAAAGACTCTTGTACCGAAGAAGAGGGATAGCGATATGTAAGTACCAGATTACCCGAGAGTGAGAATGGAGTATTGAAATAGATGTATGGGTGCACTGTGCTAAAACTTCAAATCGTTTTGTAATTGTCATTGGAAAGCCGGTTAGCGGTTTGTTTTCTAGGCAGCTTGTCAGATTGGGTGCGAGTGCGAGGAGCAAGAATTTAGTTGCGAAGAAAATAAATGGCTCGCTAACCGGTCTCGTTAGTGTATTTTATTAATTCCACTTTGGTAAATCGTTAATTTCTGCTTCTTCCTCTCGGTACTGTGTTACGGTAAAGTAAACCAAATTCAGCGAATGGGTGTCAATTAGCTGCCTAAACCGTTGATTTGAACCCTGGCGGCTGTAGGTATTGTATGCGTGCGAGCGAGAAGGAAGAGAGAGAGTATTCAATTCCAAGATGGAGTCTTTGTGCTATTTGCTTATTCGACCAGTTGCTCATTTATACCAGTTGTATTTTAAAAGCAAAGCAAGTAGATTGGTATCAAAATGGTGGAGTGGTGGTGCGTGGTGGTGTTGCTGTCGTTTTGTTTGGAGTTTTTCCTCCTGCTCATTGTTGACACAGCTAATTGGAATTATTTGCTCAGCAAATGAGCGTCTGGTGGTTCGGGTCCAATTAAAGTGGAATCGTTGCAGCCGGGTATGGGCATTAGGGGATTGTGTTTGTTTAGTGATGGTGATTGTTGTATTATTATCCTGGGGGGTGTGTGGGGCATTTACTAAGGGATTTGTCACATTTAAGGGTTAAATTGGACAATGCTGGCAGAAAAGGGTAGGAAACGGTTTTTATCAGTATTTTTGGGTATTTAAGTATTTTAACGTCTTACCAAACTACTTTGCAACATGGGATCATTGAGAATCAATCTAATTTTAATAAAATATAATAGAATAGGATATTTATTTAGCAACTCAAAAATGTTCGATATTATAGATATAGTTGGTAAAAGAAAAAAAATAATTCAAAACAATTTTTGACTTAAGTTTGGTTGGTTACAGAGTTAGAAATTAAGTTCCATTGTATTTTCTAGTATGCCTTTGTAAGGGTTTTGATCCCTTCGACCCATTATACGCACTAATGGACCAACACCAACTAAGGAAATGCGCACGAACCAAAACGTTTTCTCCTCGATATTTTATGGCCTTAAAGGTATACCTAGGATGCAATTCTTTGTTTGAAGGACGCCTTACATATAAAATACAATTTACCATCAGATCTAAATAAGTTAAACTTGAATTCATCGGTCTAAAGAAGTTTTTTTTCCGTAATCCCAATTATTTTTGATTATGTAGTTCGCAGAAGCCAGTCTCTTCTTGATGTCAATTTCTGAGACATGCGGTTTTTTGCGAGCTATTTTGATCTAAGAGATGACGCATAAAAGTCTTAGCCGAGAGTTCTTGACGAATTTGAGGATCAACAATCTCCCTAATTTTTGTAGACGTTATTAGAAAAGTTGTAGTGTTTCATCAAATTTAATTTCGTTTGAGGATTTTTAAATCTCCCGTCGCTTTAAAGACTTGTATTGTGTTTTTTTTTTATCCATATTAGGAATTTAGTTTATTATTATTCCATCTACTGAGCTTAACTCTAACAGATTTCAGATATGTTATTATAAAAATAAAATTAAAATAAAAAAAAAAATATTGTTTCGAATATAAGCTTTAAACGCGCGGATAGTTTTTCTACCGTCAACCACGGACCTCTATTTGACCTTCGACGTAAGATAGATTTGATCCTGGTGGTTGCGTCTGACCGATTGCCAAATGGGTGCGAAATTTAACGACTATAAGACTTTTTGACTAACTAACGACAAATTAGCATATTTGAAAAAATAGCGAAACGGCTGAAGTTTTATAGTTACGACGAGATAAGCAAAAGACGGCGAAGAAAAAGACAAGAGTTTCCACTTAGGGTTTTCACTATAAAATTCATAAAGCTTTATTTTTGCGAAGGGTTTTTTACATGAACTGAGTAACTGATTTTAAGTTAAAGAGAGAAAGGTATGTTACTTTTAAGAATATTGGCGAATTGAAAATTTACATTCAATATGGTGAATGTTATAATCTAGGTGCCAGATTTAAATATGTATTCAAATTCAATAATTCAAAATAACAAGTTCATAATATGACAAAGCTATGAAATGAATGGTAACGCTGATTACGATGACGATGATGATGATGACGACGATTCTGCTCCAACAAGCTTTTTAGAAAAACCAAACCTTTCGCTATCGATGCTATTGATTCGTTGCAATTTTGATAGCACAATTAGTTTTCGAGTTTCTGAACTATACAAGATTTATTCTCACCTATCGTATATGTACATTACGCAATACATTTTTTAGTGTAATCTTGTTAAGATTAAAGTCAAAAAAGTTTACATTTAAATTATAGATTTTACTCATGCGGTTAATAGGCTTATGCATCCCGTAATTTGTTCTGTGATAAGGAACATGCAGTAATTCTATACTACGCAGGTAATGCGATCCCACACGAAAGTTTAATCCTAAACAGGATAATAAGTCAGGTGCATCAATCAGACCTGAGATCAGTTGATGCATAAAAATGATATCATTATTGACCCTTCTTTGAGCCAAAAGTTGTATTTGCAACAGTTTTATCCGATGCAAATATGGGGGGAGGTTAAAAGGATCGTCCCAGGGAAGACCTTTCAATGCGAAACGAATGAAACTTCGCTGGACGGCTTCAATTCGAGTATTGAGATTTTTATGATGAAGTGTCCATACTTGCGAAGCATATTCGAGGTGACGGCGGACAAGACTGTTAAATAGTGAGAGAGTGACATAAGGATTTTTAAATTCCTTACACCATGTTTTAACGAAACCTAACTTTGAATTTGATTTATTCACAATGTGGTTTATATGCTCTTTAAAATCAAGTTCAGGGCTAAAATAAACACCCATGTCCTTAAAATTGTAAACCCGACAGAGAGAGTGATTCGATATTAAGTAGTTGAATGTAGTCGGTACCCGTTTCCTAGACTCATGGACTGACATTTGAGTGGGTTGTTGAGGCGGGAATCATCAAACAATTTATTTCCATCGCTGCAAGCTACTCTTGGTATAGTACGAGAAGGCTTATGTCGTATAGTCGAAAATATTCCAAGACTCAAGGCCAAGACCGGCAAGATTCAAGACCCTTCTGCTAAATTGCTTCGAAAGCAATACATTTTACCTCCTTTATGCACTGGATTCAACTTTTGGCCACGATAGGTCGGCTAGAGGTAATTATTCTTCTCGCAGCGATTTTTTAGAAAGTAAATATCGAAACGTTGAGAAACGACATTGTATCAGAATTGAAATAATCTATAAAATATAAGAACAACAGAGCGCTGAATGATGGAAACTTCGAATGAAATTGCAGTTGATCTGTCAGCTATTACACGCTTTGCTTTCCCAGGGTCTCTACAACTACGCTTACACTACAGTGACTCTATTCATTTCATTTCTTTGCCCATTTCACACCACATTTAAGGCTAATGTTCTGATTGAACGTATTTCTGAATGTTTTGGAGATTAAAACCCAGGTCAATACTTTCGGAATTATTCAAAGTTGAAAACACTGGTTTTGATTTTATCGTCATACTTTTTTTTTTGTTTAGTTTGGTGTCCATAGTGCGAGGTACATACGATTCGAAGTTAATGCAGTTTAAGGGTTAACAACTAATCTAATGGCTATTCTCGCTAATGATTCTCAGGGCCAACTCTAACTGGCTAAACAAATTTAAGGCTGATTTTCGAGTAAATTACGGACCAAATCGTCATACTCGCTCAAAACTGCAGCGCAGCACTAAATTAGAAGAGAAAACAATCTTCTAAGAACTTTAGGCGGCTTTCGATACAGTAGAAGTAGGCATAACACAAAAGCGCCCTTTTCCACAAACTATACACTCAGCTCGGGATCTTCTCAGGAAACTTGGATAACTGGATATAACTGATAACTGAAATATATAGAGGAAAATACTCTGTGAAATATTTTTCAAACAATAAAAATATAAAAAAAATAAAATATACGGCGTTAGCAATCCTATACAGAACCAAGCCTAGTTTCCATTTGTGTGTGCGTGTTATTTTTTCCACACCCGCATATCCCTCCATAAAGATGCCTTAATTTTCCAAGCGTGACTATTTGCCATCAATACAGCCGCACAAATCTTACTGAAGAGAAACTTAAACAAAACAAAGACAAATATAATGTCTGACAGCCAAGCTGTACAAAGGGCACTAAGAAGCCACAACTACAAATCAAAAGCCACATTCGAATGCGACTTAATGCTAAACCTGTTGGCAAAGAAAACCATAGTAAATTTTATATGGCTGACAGGGCTTGAAGGAGGGCAACGAAATGCTGATATCTTGGTCAAAAACTATGGCTTCACAAGAGAAGATACAAACCAAGTCCTCGCAGAATGGATAATGAACCAACTCAAAAGTTACTGGAACATCTTTAGAGGGCCTTAAGTACTCAAAAAAGTTCCTTAATCACAACAACAGAAAAACAAATTTTTTTTTTTTTTTTTTTTCCCGAGAGTAGGTGAAAATCTTCCATAGACACTATGAGAATAGCAAGCGCGTGCTCATAGTAGTGTCAGATTCTTACTGACCAAAAACACCTCCCTTCGATATAAATTTGTTAGATACTGCAACTAAGTTATACTACTTATCAAGCAATTTTTCTATCACGAAATATAAACGTTTGGCAGGTTACTTTCCAATGAAAGATCCTGCATATTCCGCAATTTAGATGCGGTTAATCCTTATCTCGCCAAGTCGAAAGGTTTTGTCCTTTGTAGTCGGCGCAATAAATTGCTCTCATCCAAAATAAGTAGGACTGTATTATTAACATGTCCGATTAGTCGGTTTCTATGTTTTCGCGCGAAGCTTCTAGTTTCAGCTTCGATTGTCGGAATTCCGAGATCCCTGTGGATATCGTCGTTTCTAGCATACCACGGTGCTTGGACAATTTCTCTAAGCACTTTATTTTGAAAGGTCTGTAAAATATTGGCATTTGTTTTCTTGGTACATCCCCAAAGTTGTATACCGTAGGACCACACCGGCTTTAGCACTTGCTTGTATAAAAGCAGTTTGTTCTCGGTACTGAGGTGGGAATGTTTCCCGATCAGACAGTACATTTCTCTATATTTGATTTCTAATTCTTTACGTTTCATTTTCACGTGCGAATTCCACTTCAGCTTTGCGTCAAGTGTCATTCCCAGGTATTTGGCTTCATTTGCAATAGGAATTCGGGCCAAATTTATAAAAATTGGCCAGTCATTAATTTTTCTATAAGTGAAATTCACGTGAACAGATTTAGTTCCGTTAAGGGCGATCCGCCAGTCCCTCGTCCATTCATTTACTTTATTCAATGCGTTTTGCAGTTTGGCAGTCGTTTCCTCGATTGTTTTACCTACTGCTAGGATAGCGGTGTCGTCGGCAAACGTAGCAAGCATAGTGCCAACTTCTTTCGGTATATCACGAGTATATAACAGATAAAGAAGCGGCCCCAGAACGCTTCCTTGCGGTACGCCGGCCGAAATTTTTTTGAGCTCTGAGTATTCGTTTCCATTTCTAACACGGAAGAGTCTATTTCCGAGATATGAATCCAAAATCTCGTATAGGTACACGGGGAGTACTTGTCGTAATTTGCATTTCAAGCCATCGTGCCACACCTTATCAAAGGCTTGCGAGACGTCAAGAAATACGGCTGAGCATATCTTTTTTTCTTCTAGTGCTTTTTCGATTACGTTAGTAATTCTATGCACCTGGTCAATTGTCGAATGCTTACTTCTGAACCCAAACTGGTGGTCAGGGATTAGATTATTTTCTTCTATAACCGGTTGGAGACGCCTTAGTAATATCCTCTCGAAAATTTTTGATACGACTGGAAGAAGCGAGATTGGTCTGTATGATTTTACTTCATATGAAAAACAAATGAAGTCCTGAAACGAAACAGAGAAAATTTAAAAATTCTTTGCGCAGACCTGACAGGACATTCAATCTAAAACAGCCAGCTCTACAAAATGAAAATCAGCAACACAGAGATGGAGCACCTGATCTAAGAGTGCCTTTCTCTAAAAAAATAAATAATTCATTCAAGATTTCAGTCAAAGGGATTATCATACATGATTCCAAGACAAAAAAGGGGCACAATAGACCAACTCTGGTCGCAGTGCTAGCGGACATCTCTCCTCAAATTCATCATTATCATAATCATACATTTGTTTCTGTTACTGAATAATTGAACGATAAAAACATATAACACGAAATAAATACAAAATTCCAATGCACATAAGTGTACCTACCCGTAGGCAATGACAATTTTCTAGCTTCATACACAATCACCAGCAATAGATGGTATTTTCCTTAAATCAAATTCTTTTATTATGTTTGTTTAAAATTGATCTTAGGGTGGTTAAAATGTTGTAAAATAATGCCTACTGCAACACATTCATAATGCCATCCTGCATTACTATAACATAGTTAATCCCGGGAATCTTTAAATACCGACTTTAAACGCCCCCCAATGAGGCCTCGCATACTTATTTCAGTGCTGATCGGTAGCATTACAAATATTTTCCTTTATTACGCGGATATGTCCTTCTAATTCGGAGAAATGCCAAACGCAGATGCACAAAGCTATGCTAAACGATCGCAGATCCGCAGATCAGAGAAATTCCGTTGAACAACAAACAAACATTGAACCAATCGTCGGTTTTTCTTCACACTGAAACGTGTTTCGCGCAGGTAGATTTGTGAACGGAAACCTTTAATCCTCAATCCAATTATTGATGGTTCTTAATTTACTCGCCAAAGGATTCAATTGCGAATGCAAATCCGGCAACTTTACAACCATCAACGCCTCCGCCTTAAAAGGACTAAATCCATCATAAGCCATTCTCGAGGACAATACCGTGGAAGTAGCGAGTATACCCCTTAAAATGGATGTACAGACAGTAGGCGTGATAGCGGAACAGCGGCAGAGAGGAGAGCTAACAGATTATTACTGCGGTATCACCTCTGGTTGATTACAATTACCTTCCCGACCGAGCGTTCAACCGCTCGTGAATTACTCGCGATGCGACCATGTCTAATTGCGGACATCCAGCGGTCGTACCTGGCTGCTCGCAGATTATGACGGCCATTGTCACTGTCATTGTCTGTTCGATTTCATTTTAAACGCTGTGTTTGGATTTTTCCCTTCATGTGGAGGGGAGTAAGTACCAGGATTAGGCTAAACGTGGAGATATTTCCTCGTTATTCAGACAGTTAAAAAAAAAATTAAAAATAAATAAATCTTCTCTGCATATTGGGGACATCCACATCACACCACAATCCGTTCGTCACTTACTAATATGGTCATCGTGCTGGTGCTGGTGCTGGCCAGTTGGGATTGCCATGACCACACCCGGTGCGCGGATTGCTTACGTGCGGATCTGCATTCAAATGATCGAATCAGTTGAGTTCACACTTCGCTATTAGCGGGAATATCGCATCTTAAGTACGTTTAAAAACGTGTTTAGACCACAATTTGTGTATCATTATTTTGGGTGAATATTCCGTTTGCGCTTGGGCTTGGGTCCTGAATTTATTTTACGATTCCAATGAAATTCTCATTTCGACGTTCAAATGTGAATAAATTAGTCAGATGGGATACTTCATTAAATCCGCACTGTTGGTGGGTAGACATTTATTTTAAAAGTGTCTTTTTGATCGACGATCTGTTGTCGGATTATTTGGAGGAGGGTGGGGTTAAATGCTGACCTTGGTGAAATGTTGGTCACAGCAGCTATTGTTGTTGGAGCTCGGCTTAGCATTTTCTTTTGACTTTGCAATTGAGAAAAAAGATGAATTTAAAAACAGTCATAACTGTAAGTCGGCGGGAAACTACAAACGAGTGTACCTACCGCACAGTGCCGTATTACAAAATAGGCAAAGTAGATAACTGTCTGGGCGCCCGCGGCATCTAGGGGCCCTCCTATGAAGGTAGTACATGTGTGTACTCGTATATATAAAAAAAAAAAAAATTGGGCACGCACATGATAGTGTTCCATAATTATACTCACTAACATTCTCTTCTACTTTATGCTATAAATGTATTTATGTATTTAACAATGTATGAGCAGTTATTTTATATTGAGTAACATAACTACACACTTATACTCACAAAATTCTTCGCATACGACCTTGTACATATGTATTAAAAAAAAAAAACAAAATTTAACCATTTTCTTTGATACAAAAATATATTTATTTTTAGGAATTAAATATAATAATAATATTTATTTCCAAAAAATAAAAAAGGTAACAAAAAAACGAACTTCAAAATAATGTGACACAAAAACCAAAAAATATAGACAAAATAACCCCATTGTAGGGATGGGCAGCATATCAATAATTTGCTACTCCACCCTTGCCCTTAATTACGGCTTTGTAAGCATATTGGTATAGGTACTATACACAAGTTTTTTTTTAGGGAAATCTGAGCTTATACAATTTTTCAGTTGCGATGATGCATTAAAAAGCAGCCACATCTTAACGTTATATCGCAGTATGTTTGGGGTCATTGTCTTGTTGGAAGATTTAGTCTGACCCTAGACCCAATTTTGTGACACTTTGTTGGAGATTTATTTTTAGGATATCCAGGGTATCTATATTGGTCCATTTTATAATCAACTAACTCCATTTGTTCTACCCTGCTTGCAGACATACAGTCTCACATCATGATGTTACCGCACCACTGTGCTTCATGGTTGTATTGGGACTAGCTACTTCTAGCTCTGTATTTGCTCGTTACCAAACCGTTTGCTTTCCATCATTGCAAATTAAACTTACTCTTTGATACACTGACAATTCCTCTTGTTAATATTATGTACATACATCATTGGTAAAAGCAAGTGTTTTTTTTTTTTTTATTTATGTCAGAAATGAAAGGCTTGTGACGTGCGACTATGCGTGCGATTTTCTTGATATGCCTCTTAGTTGCCGTTGATAATATTCTTTTTCATCCCCTACCTCCCTTATTTTCCGAATAATATACTCTCTATGAAATCGATCATAATCTGTCATTTTGAATTTTGAACCTTTTTTTACTGCTTGCATTTTACAGCCCTCACTCTTTGAAGTAAGCATCTCTTACCATCCCTCTTAGTTTCTTTAACATATCCCTGCATGCATATGTGATACATGGATGTAGATATATGTGTACGGCGTATATGTCGGAGGAGGAAAACTTTATTTGTTAATAATAGTTTCTGTTGGTGGTTGGTTGTTGCAGGCAAAATAATTTGTTGCATGGAAAAGGGCTCTTTTTTAACAAAAACAGTAGTTTTCAAATTTATGAAAAAGTAGTTTTGCTCAGTTATATATTATAAATAAGTTATAATTTTTGTGGACTGTACTAATATATTGACTTTTTTGTAGACTTATTTAGTGTTAGAAATTAGACGCCCAAAAAATGACTTTGAAAGCGACGCAAGAGTTCAAACTACAAGGTGTCAATGTCAATGCATTTAGCCAGCCAATAATGTTTACTGTGTTTCTATTTTTTTCCATTTCAGTTGTTGGGTCACCGATTCACGTCTGTGTACCAAATTTCATCTGAAAAGATGTACAAATGAAAAAGTAAGAGGCCAGACAGACAGCGAGGGCCTAGTAATCTATGGAACCCTAAAAATGATTTTTTTTGAATTTCTTCACGAGAATTTCGGAAGAAACGGTCAGTTAATACTCAAAAAAACTATCCTGACCAATTTTGTTCAGGGTGTTTCGGGTGTATCACAGCTAGAAGATTTCAAAGTCTATAAAGCAGTTGGCAGCATTGCGTTCGTACAAACTTATTTTTGAAATTATGATGCCAATTTTTTTAAACAGTTCGTACAAACTTAGTTTTGAAATTATGATGCCATCAATTTTTTTACACTCTCAAAGTGCTAAAAACACGTTTTTTGGCGATATTTGAAGTAATTTTTTGAGAACATCAAATTTTTGAAGTAATTTCTAACTAAAGCATCGTTTAGAGCTACTCTTTCCCTTTCAATCCCATTTTAGTTTGTTCCGCTACGAGGTTTTTTCCCCTTTGTGTATTCAAGACGAAATCCCGAAAAATTATATAAAATGAAAAATTTGCGCAAGTTTTGCATTTAATATAATTTTTCTGGATTTCGTTTTCGGGATTTTGGCTTTTCGGTATTTTGGATTTTCGGGATTTTGGATTTTCGGGATTTTGGGCTTTCGGGATTTTGGTTTTCGGAATTCTGTCCGACTCCCAAAAGAATCCAGTGGCTTGATTGCAGCATTTTGCAACAGTGAAAGAAACTTGGATTCACCATTATGCACCAAAAATGCACAAAGGAAGTAGTGAAATACACGAGTAAAACCGACTCTGCAAAGCCAAAATTCTCGAAGAATGTGAATTCTCCTGATCTACTAGCTCGCGAAGGGAAAAGCTATCACTGGTGAATACTACGCATCACTTTTTGGACAGACTAAAGGCAGCGATCGCGAAGAAAAGATGCTGCCAGGTAGTTGCGATTATATACCTAAGTGAAAAATAGCATAAGTCGTTTCGTACTATTTTTCAGGAGAGCAGTGGAAATGTTTGACTTGAGCTTCCAAAAATACTATCCATCGTATAAGAAAACTTTTGACACGTAATAGGCATTGGTTTGGGTTGTTTATTATTTCCCACAGTGGGTTCTTGGTTTCCAATTACTTAAACTGTGAGAACTATTGATTTTGAAGAACCCGCATGGATAGTGATAATTGGCAGTTCTTAAGCACAAACTAAACCGCAAGTGACATGTGATATTCTGTTCTCCAAAAAGTCCTCGCACCAAACATGTAGTAAATCAACTTCCTCCCCTCATCCAAAAACAAATTACAAAAATCATTCCAAACATTTATCTTAATTTTCACAGATTCCAAAATGAAAAATAAAAAAAATTAAATTAATTAATTGATCGCCTCACCTCCAACACTCTCCGGGATTTCCATGCTTTCCCACAGAAAAAAAAGTTCTATTTTTAGCATTTGAGTCGTATACACCAGCCAGGATGCGCCTATCTCTCACGTCATCACCAAAACCGAACAAACTGCATCTGCAGATTGAGGTAATGATCGCCGCGTTTAAGTGCAGATATCATCGCCGCGCACTCATTGCACCAGTATTTCCCTCATTGAGACCGGGTTTCGGTTAATTGACTTCTCCATTCGCCTAGACGCAGCCACAGGGAGCATAGATACAACCGAGTGCTGACAAGCACCCCACTTCACACATTGACCCGAAAGGAAAACCTCTTAGTTAACAACACGAAATCATTTTGCGGCAATTAATGTTAACAAGGAGCCAATGGAGCAGATGGAACTCCCGGCGCGCCGCACCCTGCACCACTTCCCCGAAATGTGGAAATGAATGGAAATGAATTGTTTTCTGGAGAGTTTTCCCCCCGCTTTGTGTATAATTCATAATATTGTGTTTGCTGCTTTCCGGGAGTGGCTGTGGCAGCCAGCGCCCGCGCCATAATGGGTGCACAATTGATGATGAGTGGATAAATTAATGAGGAACGATTTGTCTGTCTCCTGCTCGCGTCGGAGAGATTCTCTCCAGCAATTTGGCTAAGTGGCGAGTGCTTTTAATGATTTTCCATAATTTTCTCCAATTTTATGGGCATATTTTTACAGAGTTCAGTTTGATGGATGAACTTTGAAAAAAATTCAGTGTTGAAATGTGTTGCAGGAAATATTAGTTTGAGTTTGTGGTAACAATGTGGGAATAGATGGAAATTGCTTTCGAGGGGTTTATGGTTTTTCAAATATACGCGTGATGGTGAATTTTCTTTTACTTTTTTATTTCCCAAATACTTACAAAGTTTATAACTTTCTAGTCGACATCTAGTAATTGTTTTAATAGAATATAGCGGGATGGACATTAAATCTAGAGGTCATTGCCTCAAAGATACTTTTGTAACTTTTGTTAAATTAAATTATTTATCGTTTTCTTGTACTGGGATCTTATCCGGGTAAATTTTGAATTTCGTTAGTAATTCCGTAGGTAGTATGTGCGTCTCGTCAGGATGTGCAAGGTGTGCATTGGACACCCTCATCGTACATACATATCAAAAACATGCTCAAACCATACAAATATTTTTTAATGTTTTCTGCGCAACACCTCCGACAAAATATACAGGCTACAAATAAAACACGGCTATTGTAATGTATCGTTTTGTTCAGTTTTACATATGTATATGCTAAGAAAAAAAAAGGGAATTAATGGTTTATACGAGCACAGACAAGAGAAACATATTTTTCTTGTTTGCGATTTGAGGTACATCGATCGAATTTGAAATTAAAATGAATTTTAACATTTTTACGAATCGCACACCCAGCTAAATATTCCACGCGACGCCACTGGTAAGTAGGTTGGTATATTGGTGCACCGTATAGCTGTTGTCACTTTTTCTGTGCATTGGTTTGAAAATAGATATACAATGTCGTCTGCGAATGTTGCCAACATAGAATTCGATGATTTAGGTATGTACGCAGTATAAAGAAGATAGAGAGTTGTTCCTAGTACACTTCTTTGTGGGACACCAACATCTGTTTGGTACAGGGTAACTTCGGGCATTATGGTGTAGCAGGTATTATGACGCACCTTGTAAATACCACATTTCCCGAATTTTTTAAGTACTGTGCAATCGCGTCTTTTTTTTAATATGGCGCACTTGCTGTGGGTGCATTACAACGAGAGTGTTCCATAATGCACTCATGTCCTTATGGAGTTTACATGTAAGACGACCGCTATATTACCCCTGTCCAAAATCGTTTACTGTTTGTACTTATGACTTATTGCGTTTTATATGAGTTATTTCTTTAGATATGCCTACTATCGCAAAGCAAATAAGGTATCTTAATGTGCAAACCTATATAATAGGTCCCAGTACAATAAATAAATTTGAAATTTAGACTAAGACTCCAATGATGACAACAAGAAGCATGTTTTAGGTACTGCCACATGTCTAGAAGTGGAAAATGAGCAGAAAATTGTGGCCCACATAAGGAAATTACACACAGAAAAGAGCTGTGTCACATGGCCTTTGATCTGGCAGACAAATACAGACTAAATCATAATTTTAATAAGTCGCAAGTGGTCCCACGATTCGTGTACTCAATTCAAAAACACTTGCGATAGCTGTGGCAAATCAAACTGCGAGTACAACATAACACCATATTGCCCAGGAGGATACGCCATATTGCCCTATGCATAGGAATCATATTTATTGAATTATTATTTTTATTTATATTGTTTTTGTTCTGATTTTATAATATTTAATAACTATTTTTGTTTTTTAATAAAAAAAAAGTGCGTGAGCCTTGCGCGTTAGTAGTGAAACTTGTTTCAACCCTTTGTTGACCGACGGTAGTTATAAGTACCAGCATGTTTAACTTCAAATGAAATCCCTATAGGAACATATTTAGACACTAAGACCAAAAAAGACTTTTAACCTTTAAGTAGTTAGGTGAGTAATAGTAACGTAAGTAGGTAGGTGGGGTGCTGACAACACCCCATCGCATGATTTCACTCAACTACGCTTATCTTTCCTCTGGTAAGTGGTTCTATGGTGGAATTGTCATTATGATATCGTTCTGGGTTAGACCAATGTTAAAAGAATTACCTTTAAGACCCCTTTATAGAGTTTTTAGTCGTCCTTTCCAAAATACTGCTTTTCGTATTAATTTTTGAAACAATTTTTTGTTTTAACAAATTCGCCATCATCCGTATCAATTAAGTCCGGCTTTTCACTTTAATCTTCACTTATATAGTGTCAATAACAGTTGAATGCATTCCTGATCTTTTTCAAATAACATTTTCAAATTACCTATACAAATTCATCCAGTAAAAAAAAATTACACAACTGGGTAGGTGGGGTGTTCACAGCACCTTCTCGATATTAGCCACATTTTAGGGACTTCCTTTTATACTATGTATAAATTTCACTGCCTGTTGAAGTTGGATAAGGGGAAGCGTTTCACTTTTTCGTCTGATTTAGGCAAATTTGCCCTACCGAGGCTAAAGAAGTTTCACTTCAAAAAGCTTTTCATGTTGAAGTTATTTGAGATACAAATAAAGTGCGCCATAATGCCTGCAGTTACCCTACCTAACCTAAATGTAGACTCAAAACCAGACCTGTGTAATTATTAATCTTTAGTTTTTCTGTGAATTTCAGAGACATTTCACTGTATTACGCTGAATTCATAAAATATGAGACGTGATTGATTCATTTTGACCTCAGACAGATTCGAATTTCTCATAGAACACTTCTTTAGAATTTCAAATATTGTTAACTAGTATTTACTGTTATGAAAACAACTTACGTCAACTGTTTAAGACAATCGTGCTATTGTATGTGATAAAAATAGTTACAACTAATATTTACTTACTTTAAGTGGCGCTACAGCTCGGGGTGAACCTGGGCCTGCTTCTCGCAACCATTTGTGTGTGCGTGTTATATTTTGGCACGAATTGAAGGGACCTACAGTTTTTTGCCGATTCCTAACGGCGAGTTAAGAAGCTGTTTGAAAAATGATACTCTTTGATTGCTTGTCAGACATTCGAAAGAGGTGGCACGGTCAAAAATCTTTTAGGTTTTGTACCCGGGCCGCGATTAAACATGAGCAGTATTGCGTAGAAGTCCAACGCACTTACCACTACACCACGGTGCTCACACAACAAATATTTTATACATAAAAAATGTTTCAAATCATTTTTTTGACAGAATGTTGTACTGCTGAACACAATTACACATGTATCAGATTCAACCTATTCCAAAATGTAATTTTTTTTAAAAATTTGTTGACACTTTTTTTTTTTTTGACCTTCTGTGTATTTGATTTCACTTATAACAGCGAATAGCTAGTTTGTATCTTTAAAATATCCCTTCCCCTTTCAATCTGTTGCAATTTATCCACAAAAAACAAAGCAAAAAAAATTACAAATAAAATACTTCACTTCACCAGTCAGTCTCTTTGTTCTGCTTGAAACAATTATAACTACGAAACAAACACCAACCGTGGCAAGGAAGAGAACGGATAAATTACAACAAACGTCGGGCCTCCCATGGGGAAAATATCTTCCGTGTTAATGTCTATGAACTTCGAGCACAGTTTGTTGGGATTTATGTTCTCGTTCACCATAAAACAAGTGCACAAACCTTTCTGTCACTTAACAGTTGTTCCATCGACAAACACACAGATACATACATACATATGTATGTATGTACGTATCCTCCTCAATCTATAGCAATGCGGACCAGCATATCCTTGGCCAGATCGTGAATTCGATTTGACGATGATTCCCCCAGGTTAAGTTTCGTTTGCTTTGGCAAACAGATTTACGACCGATCTGTCAATTAGGTATCGAATTACAACTTGTTTAGTGCCCGCAGCAGTGTAGAGTAGATACATACTCGTACGTATGGTGGATGGTGGAAAGGGTGTGCGTCTGGACCCGCTGGGGAGGAAGTTAATTGAAGTTCAACCTGGTGGATGGGCAACCAAAATTGAACAAAATACTCGTAAATTCCTCAATTGACTTTCCTTGTACGACATGCACAAAACATGCATAAATTGTTGCCAAGTTAACAATGGGAATAGATGTATGTATTGTAGAAACGGATCGGATTTTTTTGCGAAATGGTTAAAATCGAAACCCAATTGCTTACGTTCCAAACAAACGTTGCCCACAAAACAGTCGCGGTCGGAATTGAGCAATTAACTGTGTCGAAATGCCCACCTACGACTGCGCAGCCAGTCGCCCGTTTGCCGCCTAAACCCCGTATAAATCATAATTACTTAATTCGAGCCAATTTGAGATGTCTTATCTCCTACCCCGGCCCGGCAATAATTGAGACATTTTCCGTTTACGTTAAGAAGGAGAAAATAATTAACTTTGTTCGTTGATACGCAGACGTGCACCCACTCTGATTTTTCGGAGTCGATAACCCAAATGAATTTCTTCCCGTCTTTTAGCTGATCTAAATCTGGAATCTGATTCTGAATCCGAACGCCATAATGACTTCACTCAAGACCAAGAATTCTGTCTTCTGTGTTCTATGTGGGCGTTCGAGTCGTTATAATATCCGCCATTGTCACTGTCAGCCGTGCATATTAAATGAATGCCAGTGAATGCCAGTGACATTGGTTAAGGTGAAAAGTCATAAAGTGACATCCCGCCGCAACCCAAACGGCCAAACCGAAGTGATAGTGTAATAATTCGATTAAACTCGGTGATGATGTTTTTCGTTATCGAGGAAATGACGTCAATAAAACCCGATCAAATGACATTTATTTGACAGGCAAACGTCAAATGTCATCGCTTGTGCCATTGGCTGATAAATACCAGTGTGCCCGTGCCCAATTGAAAATTCCACTCACCCGGTAAATAGTTTTAATAGGTTTCCTCCACCAATTGGTGTGGTATGCTGGCAGTAGGTGTTGGAATTTAATTGAGCATTTTATGACCCACGATGGAGGTGTAAATAGTGTGGCAGGTACGGGCGGATGTCAGTCGTATATATCCATTTATTAATTTCGGCTATTATCAAATTTGAAGCGTGGGGCGTGGTATGCATAAGAATTAGTACCACAAATGGCTAATGGCGTAGATAAAGTAAAATTACGCGAAATTAGGTGCGCACATTTGTGCGCGTGGCTATTTTGCCTAATGTCAGTTAATGTTAAGGCAAATAAATATATTTGTAGATGCGATAAATGTCACGTCGACGTTTGCTCGGCGATAAGATTTTAGTTTTGCTAAATGTTTTCGTGAAAAAAATCAAGAAAATTGTCTATTACAGATCCGTCGACTCATTGTCTGATTACGTTTGTGCCTAGGTATCTATAGGTACCAGAAATGAATTTAAAAATATGATCATACTTTTAATTAAGACTGTTTGATGATTGCAATCACAAAGAAAAAAGGGGCAGATATTTTCAATAGGGTTGTCAGTAGCTATGTGCTGCGAAAGTTTTTGAGCTTAGTGCATTTTTGTAGGCATGGAATACGAACATATCATAACATAACAAAAGCATCGACAAAAACCTGTCATTGTGAATTACTTTACCTTACTGTCATGTCGGCGCAATTGGGACTCTGCTTCTCTGCGTAATAGAGAAAGCCAGCTTCCCGCAGGGTTATTCTGTTTAACCCTCACCGACCCACAGGTGGTACCCGGGTACTTTTTCGACATTCAAACCTAGATGTTTTTTTTTTCCACTGTTTCAATTTTTTTCAGATTCCATGACATCTCTAGGAAATCATTTTTACGCAATAAAAACTAAAAGTTTTTGAAATAAAGTGAAAAGAACATGTGGCTTTTTACAATTTTTCAAACCAATGGCGGAAGTGACCATGGGTGGTACCCGGGTACCACCTAGTAGATACATTATTTATAGAAATATTTTTTTTGGTAATAGATATTATAATTTTATTTGAGATGATGTTAGTACAATCCAAGCAAATAATCAGAGGAGGTGTAATATGCAGGTTGTAAACAGTGGGCACCGTAGCGCAAGTGGTTAGTGCGTCGGACTACTGAGCCAGCGGTCTTGGGTTCGAATCCCGCCGCAAACACCTAAAAGTTTTTCACGGTGCCCACCTCTTTCGATTGTCTGACAAGCATCAAAGAGTATCATTTGTCACGATTGAGCTTCTCAACTCGCCGTTCGGAGTCGGCAAAAAACTGTAGGTCCCTTCCATTCGTGCAAAAATATAACACGCACACACAAATGGTTGCGAGAAGCAGGCCCAGGTTCACCTCGAGCTGTAGCGCCAACTAAGTAAGTAAGTAAGTAAGTAAACAGTATTACAACGATTTTGGTAACGTGTTCGACACTTTCTCTGATTCGGATATCATTATAGCATTTCTTGCAAATACTTTGATCCTTCAAACGACCGGTGCTATCTGACTCTTCGATTGATTATGGAAACGAAATGGAAGTGCATACTTCCGATTTGCGGAAGTATGGCTGTTTTGATAAATATAATAGCGTTGTCAGCGAATCTAAGCTCCGAACTTGAATCTATGGCAAGCATATGTCTCGAGCCAGTTATTTCAGCAAAAGTTTGCGAAGATCTTTTCGGACATTTTCTGGATCATGCTCTCAACAAGCAACATCAATTATATTGTAGAATAACGCCAAAGGCCAACAATTAGTTCAACGTTTAGTCGTATAACTCCATTATGATCTACTCCACCGTGTATGATTTGTGGTTTTATAGATGCAGTTGTCGTATCGATTGCCCCAGTGTAATGCATGCTGGATATCAAAATAACAGCTTTCTTCTTCTTCGGAACAAACGAACATATCATTGCTTTGGCTCTAAAATCAAACAAAGTTGAATAGATTTCGCGGTCTTTCGATGGCTGCATCGCCATTGGGATATACGGTTCATTTTTCCGAATCGTCTTCAGCAATTTCAATCCATTGCACTTGAGATTATTTAACAGAGGTAATGATGTGAAGAAGTTCTCTGTGGTGACATTCCGGCCGAAACATTCTAGTACAATTCACAAATTTGTTCCTTCGTCACTTATAGACAATACAAACACGAAATAAATTAAGAAATCTCTTACCGCAACACTGCAATCGACGGTTGACTATTCAAAACAAAGACTTGATATTGACTCTCACTCAGGCGTTATCCTAATTAGTTATTTTCGCCATTACGCACACTTTCTACAAACATGATCGAATGATTTCTATGTAAAACGCACCGAAATATATGGTGGTACCCCGGTACCACCTATGGGCTGTTTAGTGTGTAATTTTGTATGGGTCGGTAAGGGTTAAGGTAGGTGACCCAAATAAGGCCTACGCCTGATAAGACCCAGTCTCCCGAAATCCTAGGAAACGTTAATCGATTGGAATAAGTTTATATATGTATATGTGCTTATGGGCACACAGCTGAGGAACTAAAACTATAAAAAAAATTTGTTCTGCAGCAAACGTGTTGGTAAAAAGTTGGTAAATGTAGACGCACGCTCCCTTTTATAAATAAGGTTGTGTAAAAAATTTAATTTTTCTTGTTTATATTCGTCTAAGTTATTTTTTCTTTTCTTAATTATTAACAAAATAAATTAAGCTATTATACCATTGCAGCTTTAGCTAATGAATTTAAAGGAAACACTTGAATAACCTCTTCCAGTTAGCCCGGGCCATAACTAACTGCCTCCAGTTACGCACTCCAAGTTGGTTGAGGTCCTTTTCCACTCGTGCGCCCCACCGTAGACGAGGTCGTCCTCTGCTGCGCTCACCGTCCGGGTTGGATTCGAATACTCTGCGGACCGGAGCGTTGATGTCCAATTCGCTCTACATGTCCAAGCCATCTTAGACGCCCAACGTGCAGTTTGTTGACCAGGTCGATGTCGCTGTACAGCCCGTATAGTTCGTAGTTGAATCTTCTCCTCCAAAACCCGTCAAAGCAAATGGGACCGAATATCTTACTTAGGTGGCGCTACAGCTCGGGGTGAACCTGGGCCTGCTTCTCGCAACCTACAGACCTACAGGACCTACAATTTTTTTTTTTGCCGACTCCAAACGGCGAGTTGAGAAAGAACTCGTGATAAAAGATACTCTTTGATTGTTTGTCAGACATTCGAAAGAGGTGACACCGTGAGAAAACTCTTAGGTGTTAGACCCGGGCTGGGATTGAACCCAGGCAGTATTGTGTAGTGGTCCAATGCACTTACCACTACACCACACCGAATATCTTACGAAGATTTTCCTCTCGAAACGACCAAGGATATCTTCATCCGCTTTCAATATACTTCAGCTCCATATATAGCAAGACTGGGACTTACATATATTGTAAGGGGTTGGTCAGGAAAAAATAAAAACTCAACACATACAATTTATTAACACAAAGGACTTTATTTAAAATAATTACTAAGATACGATACAAGGATGTCTTACTCTGACAGCAGTTGTACACAAAGTGCCAAAAAAAATCTTAAGTATTAATAAAGAGAATAAGAAAGAGCAAGTGTTATTTTATTCAGGATCTTGCAGGCTGTTTATAATTCTCTTACAATATAGAGTCTCCTTAGTCGATCGGGAAAGGGCTTAACTACTCAATTGCCTTCTCAGCACAAGGAAACAGCGGTTGACAAGAGTAATCCTTCGTTTGATTTCCGACTAGATGTCATTTGTTGATGTTATAGCAGAGCCGAGGTAGACAAAGTCCTTTACTACCTCAAAGTTATAACTTTCTATTGTGACTTTCTGTACAATTCGTCGATGTTGAGCGTCCTTTTTTGTTGACAGCATATACTTTGTTTTGCCCTCGTTTACCGCTAAACCCATTTTAGCCGCTTCCATTTCTATACTCGCAAACGCACCGGTGACAGCTCGCTGTGTTCTACTAATGATGTCAATGCGTCATCGGCGTATGCAAGTAGTTGAACGAACTTTTGAAAGATTGTGCCACGTGTGTTGGCTTGTGAGTTTCGAACAATTCTTTCAAGTATGGTATTGAAGAAGTCGCATGACAGTGCGTCACCTTGTCTGAAGCCATTTTTGGCATCGAAGGTCTCGGGGACGTAATTACCGACCTTGAAGGAGCAACGAGTTTTCTCCATCGTCATCCTGCACAGACGGATGAGTTTGGCAGTTATTCTGTTTGCCTCAATTTAAATGTGGGAGTAGCCCCTAGGGCTTGGAACTGATTTGACTATGCTAGTTATAAGCCGCAGGCGGACAGAAGGCATCCACACTGTTCATACTAAAATCAATGATCTATCTTTTCTCTGTAATGGCTTGAATCAGAGTAGTACTACGTTCATTCATTTGATTCATGAGATGTGCCTGATGAGTTCATCTTTCTGTCTGCTAACGTAGGTTCATGGAACCAGCTGCTGCTTTAGTTGGCAAGAAAACATTCATTTTAGATCTAAAACTTCACATTGAGAGACTATAACGCCGTAGCTGTGACTCAAACTAAGCCCACACCCAGTTTAGCATGTGAAAAATCAGTTAACAACAAGAAAAGTTAAAAACCACTAAATCATGGTCAGTTCGCATCGCAATTAATCTCCGAGGGCAACGAGTTGCAAATCGGTATTTGATGTGTCACCACAGTGCTTGGTCTATATTAAATTTTAATTCCGCAAAACTCATCATCATTTCAACTGAAATCCGAATGAGACACAAACATGACCGAAAGTTTCGACCTCTCTTCATAATTGAAAGCCTCGAACAAACAACAAAACAACACATGTCGTATTCATTAAAACTGTTGTTTTGTCAAGTTTAATCTCATTCGCCTCATATCAATTAATTATTCACACTTGCAGCTACCCCCTGCCCCTCCCCGTCCTCGCCGCCAAGAGTTGCAACTTTTAATCTCGAAACCCAAAAAGTAACAACAAAACTAATCAGAGTCTCAAAAGATATGCCGCTCTCATTTCGTGATAACAACCATTAGCGGCATCTGTGATCTTCGGAACCGACAACACATTAAGATACTGTCGCCGAGATTTGCATATTCGTACGTTGTCCGTCCGCTTATATACTCGCATTTAGGTAAACAACCACAAAGAGCGGGTAATGGTGGTCAATCGATTGATTGGGCAAACAACTAATTGCACAAACCGCCGCGCTGCTGTGCCGTCCAAGTTGGGGTGCCAGACACCGCCGCCGCTGTCGTTTGCTGCCCGTTGCGTATAAAGCCAGCCATTATGGCTGGGTGGTCCGGGAACTTGACGCTTATCGTGCTTACTGCCGGAAGCCGCCGATTGCCTTTTGTATTGACATTTCTTACACCATATTAACCAATTATTGCTACCGATGGTGTTGGAATATAAATTTCTGATAATTAGCTGTCGCGGCCTAAGTAAGCGCCTATAATTGTGCGGGAGTGGGTCGCTGTGTTTGGCGGTAGAACTGTTTAGCTTCAGTTAGGTTGTTAGATAGTTTTTTTTTTTCTTCTCTAAATAGGTATCTACGCATTTTTGCAAATATTTGTAGCTCGTAGACAGTCATTCGGTGGACTTTAGACCTGAGCAAAATCGTTTTCGTAATCACTTAACGAACTAAAATATTGCCAGAGAACTTGTGGCGCTAGAAAGCATGACAATTGAAAACAGCTCAAAAGTAATTAGTATCTACAACGTGTGTGGTGTAGTAATGGCACTATTTTTTTAGCTCTGGGGATTTTATAAATTTGCACGTGACAAAGGGCAATAATACTTACAACAACGGGCATCGGAAGGAGTCAGCATCTGATGAATCCAGAACTATCATTATCAGGCAAATCTAGACCTAAGTAAATTGAATGAATCTAATCTCCCGGTCTCAGGAAAAGAAGAAGACCTTTCTAGTTATCAGTCTAATTATCGCCATTTGCCATATTTTTTGAACACCTGAAACCGTTTGTTAACAACATGATCGGTTCATATCGGTATGGCTAAAGGTCAGGATAGACCAGAATAGGCCACGATATGAGCTTTAAATTGATACTCACTACCTTTCATCGATTTTAAGGCCGTGTATGACAGCAAGAAACGATCAATACTGAACAGTGTCTAGTTCTTGCATCCCTGCCAATCAGTGGGATTTTTTTCTAAGGAATGACGAGGTTCGGGTAGGCCGAATAGTTAGACTATGAGCTCCTTAATTCCAACGTCGGAGTTAATGTCACTGGTATTGATTGATGGATATATCAGGGTCAACTTTTCGAAAAAATAAATAAATGAAAAGTTATAAAATTTGGAAGGTGGAATTGGTACCACACCACCTATCGCATATTTATCCTTAGCAAAGAATCGATGTTTGCACTGCGCTTCTTCTGGTTCGTTACTGAAGGTAAAAATTTGGTTCTTTACAATAACAATACACGTTTTCACCGATGGCTTAGTCCTCAAAACAGACCAGCACAACATGTCAGAGATGGACTTCACCCGCTCAGGGTTATTACTGTGGGCCTCATAACTAGACTGACTTGCAAATGTCTACTGCCAACAGATTTGCAGATTAAAGTCGCCACTAGAATTGGAGTAGAAACATCGGGATAATACTCGCCCTCCTTCAGCTAGGACTAGCTGCACAGTTACAAAAGTTTGGTTGGGAAACAATTTTGCATCCACCTTATTCTTCCGATTGAACCCTTTCAGATGTTCACTTCTTCCGAAGTATGCAAAACTTTCTTAGCTGAAAAATTTGTAGATCGCGGAATAATTTTCTAAGAGGCTCTTGAAGTACTTTTTTCGTCCAAACCAAACTTATTTCTTGCGACAGCATTAGAAAGCAGTCTAGAAATGGCCTGAAAGAAGAGTTATTTGGTACAACCGACCGATGCCTGGGACAGAACGTGACCGTAGGCAGATATGTATAACTTTGTGCAGTCAAGGGCTTTGTCTACCTACCTAGGCCCCGCTATTAATTCATACAAAGACAACGGTGATAAAATCAAGCGATGAATAACTCTTGCCAATAGCTGCTTTTGACGATGACTACAAAGCAAAGCCGCCTCTCGAAAATTAAAGGGACCCTTTATAAGACCAAAATTATCAAAGTCCTGCTTTATGGTGCCGAGGCATGGACTTTGTCAGAAGTGGATGAGGTTGCTTTTGGATAAAATGACGAACCGTTCAACTGCATTGACTTAGCCAGAAAAGTGAATGTTCAATGATCGATATGGCTGGCTCATGTAGAGCGCCTTGAAAAATCTGATTCCAACCCATAGGGACGGCGGACGGTGCAGTAGACAAAGAGCGCGACTCACGTGGAGCACGCATATGGAAGAGAACCGACTTAGCGTGCTGTTGAGGGCAATATACTCTTACACTTCCTAAAACTAGCCGGTCTATGGTGGACCAGTCTGACAAACTGTGTCATATCCAGAACAAGTTACAACAGGTCTAAAACAAACGAACTGCTACAAAAAGCACACGTAGACATCCTAAGAGTAGTGGCAGTTAGTACAGGGCATTGGCCAATAGGGGACCATGTAGCCAAACTAGCGATCCGTCACAATAGTTTCTGCCGTAGCTGCAAGCTGCAAGATGAAAATGAAAAAGGGTTATTCACTTTCTGTGCAAATGTCCAGCTCTAGTGAGAGCCAGGCAACGCACACTCGGAAAACTCTTCTTCGACGAACTTAGAGAGATATCCGGGAAAAGGATTGGTGAGTTAATCCTCTTCCTAAGCTTCACAGGGTGGGTAAAAATACCTCAACATTACATCCGAATAAATATTTCACCTGAGGTTTTCTTCCATCGATACCACCACTTCTACCTACCTACCTAGCGTGTGAAACTGAAGGCAGCTAGTTAACTATGTGCTGGCTGCAGAAGCTTGTTGGTTTAGGCCCACGTCTACTGTAGACTGTAGCGTCACCTTTAGTAATGTAATGCATGTAAGTTTGTAAATTTTGAATATGTTGGAATCAAAAAAAAAACATATGCATATAAAAGACCTATTACTCTGCTTCATAATATCGTTACGTACTACACCGTTTATTTTTCTCTGCTTAATAAATAAAAGAATATAAAACAAAACAAAAAAATCTACTTCACAAAATATAGTAGATTTGACTATGTTGAAATATCGCTGTGCGGTAACACTGGCTGCGCCTGAACTCTACAATCAGAAGAAACTGGAAGGCCCGTTTTTTTTTTGTACAAAAAAAGAAGAGCAGAAGATCGTGTACGTGTTTGGAGAAATATTAACTCTACAAGAATGTTCTGCTAAAGGACAAAGAAGGAAAGGCAGATTCATAAAGTAGGAAAGACAGAGCCATACTACATTACGGACTGAAATCAAGACCTGTCATGGGACATGGCAGATTGCCTCCCAAGCTATAACGTAAGGAAACGATTATTTCGTAAGAAGCAGGTTTGGTGGTAGTAAAATATGTTTGACTAAAAGTGGTTAATGTCCGATTAACCACATATGCACAAACCTGAACTAAGTCATTTTTGAAGTAAAACTTCCTACGCACGTTAGACAAAATCACTACTTTTATAAAATGAAGTCTAAAAAAAAGTATGTATGTATGTGCCGCAAAACAAAAGAACTACTGAACGGATTTGAATGCGGTTTTTTGCAATCGATTTTGGTTGGATTAAATCTATAAAATGAATCAAAAAAAGTCAATATATTTTAATAAAAAGCTTCTAAATGAGAAAAAGAAAAGTTTATATTTTACTTTTGGGCATTTATCTCGCTCTATCTTTGTTTTTAACTAACGTATTAAAATAAAATTTACGCATTTGCTTAGATTATTTCACAACAAAGATTTAGGTAGACATATCTTTTTTGTACATTTTCTGTGAGAAAAGTAATTACATAAAGAAATATTCTTTGTATGCTTTCGCGACAACGATCAGTGGAGACCATTACCACCGTCAATGCACCAGCGGCAGCGGGTATGCGTGTATGGTAGTATAAGTGATTGGGATTGCTTCGTGCATAATTTGGTTGCAATTTGTTTTATGATAAATAGATGCAGAGCTTGGAACAGATACAGATAACATATGTACATTGTACATATGTATTATGTTTTGACATTTTGGCGGTAAGAACGTGCTGTAATATTTAAGAAAGCGGAAAAGTTAAATTGGAAGAAATTGCTTACCCACCTGCGTCACTTTTTCTTTTAATTTTCTATGGAAAATCCTTTATTCAAGCAATTCATTCAGTCGTTTGGTGCTAAGCAAATTGTGAAGCAAGTATTTATGCCAACTTTTAAGGTGCAATGTCAAGTGAAGCATTTAGCTGGAAGTCTCCTTCCAGTAGACAATTTATTACAAATACACATATTATATACATACAAAGAGAATATTTTGTATGTGCAGCGAAGCGGGTAAATCAGCTAGTTTTATATAAAACTAAAGTGACACGCGAAAATCGGACTCATTACGTCATACCTTCGGTAGAATGGTACGTGAACGGAGTAGAGGGGTGTTTAGCATGTATGGATTTGTATGCATACAAGCTTCTCGCAGCAATAATGCTGTTCTTATTTATTTATTTATTTATTTATTTACTTATTTACTTATTTATGTATTTACTTGTTTACTTATTTATTTATTTATTTATGCATTTCGTCCAACTTGCAGAAAATAGTTCGGTGAGATGTGCCCTACTTCGTTGCGAGTTGAGCAAATGATTCGGGTACTAGAATTTTTCTGTGAGTTTAAAGGAAAATTGTAATTTATCGAGTCGCAGGACTATTCGGTGACATACCCAATAGCCATCTTAATGTTTAAAATGCAGGCTGCTTCTAGCAGTATTCCAAGGTATTTCTGTCAAACTATTTCGGATATGCTTCAAGAGACTCCACAAAAAGTGATCGTGTGGTGTGGAAATTGCCAATGTTCCGGCCGATATGAACGAGATCGAATTTCATACCTAAATTTAATATTATGTACTACACCTAGAATAATTTTCAGCCCGATCGATATCTCAATCATTTTGTATTTTATTTAAGTTTTAACAACATTATTTAAATTGATATGTCCCTTATGTACATGAAGCGATATAGTTTTACTTCTACCGCACGTAGTTTGTTTTACTTAACCCACACATACATATGTACATATCTATTATTTTCGTTTACAATTTATAAACATGCAACAATACAAATGAGCAATTGTTGTTAACATGGTTTTTCTATATTTATTGCCCGTTTATTTTAATACCGAAGTACAGACCTCGTACATGTCTTACCGCCAGTATTTAAAGACAACCATTTGTTTCCAAATTTCGTTGATCTACAATCGCCAACCGCTGTAAAGTTCACATTTGGAGACAAAAAACACTTATTGTCGCGTCAAGCTCAATTCGAAAAAAAAACTTCACAGAGAAATAGCGCACAGCACCACCCGTCTATGAGTACCACATGACCATTCAAATGTCAAAAGAATTATACATTGCCCCCGCCGCACACACTCATACCTACTCCGGTTAAACAACTCCGCAAAGTCACCCATAATCCATAATGTTAATTCAAGTGGCCATTTAAGCAGTCTCTGTCGCGCATCACAATGCCAACAGTAGCTGAGAGTCGCATTTTGACGCCATTAGCCCCCTCGGACACACCAAGCAAGTGTTGCCACCCCACACCCAATTAGCATTCAGACATGGTATACCCGCGCACAATAACAATAATAATTGCCCCCGACTGCTGTACGCGTTCACTGTACGAGTACCTCTGCTAGCTGGCTGGTTGGACGGACATTGGGCTTCTCGCATTATTTAAATTGATATGTCCCTTATGTACATGAAGCGATATAGTTTTACTTCTACCGCACGTAGTTTGTTTTACTTAACCCACACATACATATGTACATATCTATTATTTTCGTTTACAATTTATAAACATGCAACAATACAAATGAGCAATTGTTGTTAACATGGTTTTTCTATATTTATTGCCCGTTTATTTTAATACCGAAGTACAGACCTCGTACATGTCTTACCGCCAGTATTTAAAGACAACCATTTGTTTCCAAATTTCGTTGATCTACAATCGCCAACCGCTGTAAAGTTCACATTTGGAGACAAAAAACACTTATTGTCGCGTCAAGCTCAATTCGAAAAAAAAACTTCACAGAGAAATAGCGCACAGCACCACCCGTCTATGAGTACCACATGACCATTCAAATGTCAAAAGAATTATACATTGCCCCCGCCGCACACACTCATACCTACTCCGGTTAAACAACTCCGCAAAGTCACCCATAATCCATAATGTTAATTCAAGTGGCCATTTAAGCAGTCTCTGTCGCGCATCACAATGCCAACAGTAGCTGAGAGTCGCATTTTGACGCCATTAGCCCCCTCGGACACACCAAGCAAGTGTTGCCACCCCACACCCAATTAGCATTCAGACATGGTATACCCGCGCACAATAACAATAATAATTGCCCCCGACTGCTGTACGCGTTCACTGTACGAGTACCTCTGCTAGCTGGCTGGTTGGACGGACATTGGGCTTCTCGCTGACTTACTGATCGTTCGCATTCAGCTGTCGAAAAATATTTTGATGGATGACATTTGATGTCCATCGCTGAGTATAAATCAATTCGAATGGACGAACCAAATTGAAATTTGTTTTCGTTTCGATGGTTTGTCATCGGGTGAATATCGAATTTGACTGTCATCGATGTCGCATTGTGTGTGAGTCAAATTATCGTTACGTCACGTTTTGGTTGTTAACTTGGTGTTTTCGTTAGGACCACCTTCGAAATAATAATTGGTAGATGGCATGTGAGTCAAAGAAAAGGGCAAGGGAAACATTCCGGGCGATTTATGGTCATTTGTAGTCGTAAATATTTTCGAATTTTCGCCTCTCATATTTTTGACTTGGAGCTGAGCGCAGGCAGTGCTCAGCAAGATGCACATGTCTGTCAAATGTCAAATACCTGACATTTTGAATGCATTTGAATGTTTTTTTTTTCTCTTTGGGTCGTGCTGCTACTTTTTTTTTCGTTGAATGGTAAAACCTTTCGGAGCGGAGCTTTGAAGTGAGTGTGGAAAATTTTAAATTGGTGTAGGTAATCGTAACAGTTTGAAGTGGCAAACAAAAATAGGATTGGTGAGGTTAGGAATGCCAATAACATTTTACACCGCTAGTTGCATGATTCACATTTAATAGAAATGTGTTTGCATATCTTTATTGGAAATCTTGTGCTCTTGTTCACGGTCTCTGCTCACAGTGCGTGCGAGCAAGATCTGCAAATTTAAGGTTCTCAAACTTTTACCGGTCACATTTTTACTGCACGGAGTTAAGCTGAACCGAAAAATTAAGCCGACACTTATTTGATGTCAATTTGGACATTTACCTGGACACTTTGTTAAAAATCCATTAAAAAGAAAAAATAAAACTGGCCCATCCCACTGAAAACCATAATTAATAGCTTTCTGAAAAGACATTTGAACGAAGAATGGAATTCCATGCAAGCATAATTTACACCCAACTTAATCTGTCATCATGCCACTCCTTGGATCATTCATCAGTCCGGCTGTTTTGTCATCTCTCAAACTCATAAACGAAACACCGCACAGCGTGTCGTCATCATATTAAATTCCAAAAATCAACATCATAAACATCAAGAATGCCCTGCCCATCGCTCCGCGTCCTCCAACCGAGGGCCAAGTGCCGAGTCTAAAAGATATTTCCACTTCTACTTATCCAGCTAATTAGAGCTGCTGCGCACATTCATGTGCGATCTCACATTGTGCTCGGACCATGCTAATGGATCATCTTGATCGTCATCATCATCATGATCATTTGGATCATGGTAGAATGGAAAACCTCTTGAGCCCCAGCCTCCGGTGGCCCAACGAAATATGGAATATGACAGTCTTGTCTGTATGTGACTGTGTCAGGTTAGTTAGCTGACTGGACTGGCTGCTGCTACAGCTAACAAGAGAAGATCACAATCGCACAATGAAATATGGTAAAAATGCGCGGCACAACTTTGCATAGCAAGCCGAGCAGCATACCCGTAGCAAGCAGAACAAAACCGCTGATTATGATGATCCATCCGAAGAAATGTCAACCGAAATGTCATGCAGTAGTTCAAATGCAGAGAAATGCATTACAGGCGAGGCGATGAAAAATGCTCCTCCATTCAGAAACACATAAAAGAACGTGTATAATGGACGCGATAATTCGCTGGCCAGGTAGGATAAGACTCGTTGGAATGTGTTCCATGCAATTAAGCGGACAATTACACACATTCACGACGAAACATATCATGGGAACTCAGGAATGAGTGTAGTTTATGCGTCTTCCAAAGGTTGTTGATACGTTTCGCGGGTTCAGAGGACAAGATGCAGCGATAAAACGGGGAAATTACTTAATTGACGAGTTTTCGACAAAAGTTTAGCGGGGTTGTACAACAATAATTAGGCTTCATTAAGCCAAAGACTTGCTAACTTCTTGGAGAAGATGCATCGCAACAGATTTTCCCGAGTCAAAGTTTTACATATACATGACGGTGACATTGTGTCTGCCAGAGAAAATGTGGTAACGTTCTTTACTTTATTGTGGAAACGTGACTTAGATATGTGAGTACATGTACATGTACATAGGCAACGGGAGAAATAAGGACTAAAAACATTCTTTGAAGTGAATGACAACTTTTGATTCAAACAATCGTTCATCCATCTATAGATGCGTCAGGTAGGACGTTAAGTTCTTACGTTACGTGATTCATCCTAACGTAACGTGTTACATTCTTACGTTAAATGACTTACAAGTCATTAGATAACGTTCTTTCGGTGCATGTTACGCTTTAACGTAACGTGTTACATGTAACATTTTGAAAGTGTGATCTTCGCTGGGTACTGGAAGTAATTTAGGGTTCGTGCCTTAAAACCTCTATACGGCTGAGTTCCTTTGACCAGTCATAACATCCGAGTCCATACATAATCAATAGATTAGATTAGATTAGATGTTGTTGCGAGTTGTTTTTTATTAATTCAATCTTTAAATTTTCAACACACAGTAGGTATAAAAATCAATAGGCATGGCGTTGCCAGGTTAGCAACGATTAAATAACTTATAGGTATTCATATATTTACAAAATATCACACGTTGTTTAAAATTGCTCGTTAATTATTCTATCCCGATAAGCTAACACTATTTTGCAGTAATTAAATAATCTAGGAACACTAATCTCATAAAGCAGGGCTAAAGTTTGGTCGTCTGCAAGAAAATCACTGCCGAACATGTATCTTCTCATTTCTCTTAAAATGGGACACTTTACAAGAAAATGCATGGTGTCCTCCCGTGCAGACAAGTTGCATAAGCCCCAACGAATAGGTAACTCGTCGCTATGCGGAATGTACTTGAGATGAAAAATTTCTCCTCCTCGAAGTCCGAACATCATCGATATAATAGTTTTTGGCTATCATTGAACAGTTACTCTAAAGTTAAATAATGATAAATAATTTTCCACCTTTTATTGATTTCGCCTTTTGCCTTCGACAGCTTTTGCCTTAGATGTCTTTCCATATCTATATTCCTTGCGAAATATACGCCCAGATACTTATACTCGTTCAATATTTTCCCCATTAAAAGATCATCTTTCATTAGCACAATTCCTTCTTCCACCTTTTCTGAATACGATCAATTTTAACTTCTAAGTACAATATTAAAACAGCCGGTTGATCATTAACTGCAGGGATTCAGGTGTATATGCTAACAAAACTATGTCGTCTGCAAAACGCAATGCCTTCGTGTGAAATCCTCCATAATTGACAACTCCTGGTAGACAATTGTGGGCACCGTAGCGCAAGTGGTTAGTGCGTCGGACTACTGAGCCAGCGGTTTTGGGTTCGAATCCCGCCGCAAACACCTAAAAGTTTTTCACAGTGCCCACCTCTTTCGAATGTCTGACAAGCATCAAAGAGTATCATTTGTCACGATTGAGCTTCTCAACTCGCCGTTCGGAGTCGGCAAAAAACTGTAGGTCCCTTCCATTCGTGCAAAAATATAACACGCACACACAAATGGTTGCGAGAAGTAGGCCCAGGTTCACCTCGAGCTGTGGCGCCAACTAAGTAAGTAATTAAGTAGGTAGACAATTAGCTACATCTTCGATGAATAACGTAAATAAGGTCGAGCTCAATGTGCATCCTTGCTTCACTCCTGATGTTGTTTGGAACCAATCCAACATTTCCTGACCATTCCACACTGCCGCTTGCGTATCCCTGTATAAATTTCGCACGTCTCTGCCAAACTTCTGGGACATGTCCTGTCCATGCTCATGCCATACAGCTTTAAAACTAATGCATTACGGATCCACCGTATCGAATGCAGCGGGTAAGAGTACGCAGTGCCATTTTCTCCATCTGTGAAAGAATTAGCAGCAATCGCTAAATGAGAAAATGTGTGCTTCACTAACCGCCAATGATGAACAACTTCTACGAAAATTTTCCAATTAACAGTACAAAGAAAATCAGCAAGGAAAAAAAAGCCAGATTTTGTTAAAAAAAAAAAATTAATTTTTAAAAGTGTGTCAGGAAAGCGTGTTAACTCGATACTCCCTAAGTAGTATTTAGGCATAAACAGTGTATATGTGTGTTTGATTTAAGATACAATTTTAGTGGATAATATTATTCGTTCTTAGATTTTCAACACAATGAAAAATAAGTAGCATCTAGGGAAAGAGTGCGCAGTCATTTTGTGGGTAAGATTGCGCACTGCTTTCTTACCCAATATTTAACCTTTTGTAATTATAACAATTTTTGGGCTATTACGGTCTGTCGTCAGATGCAACAAGCAGGTCGTAAGTTGTAGCTCTATCTTTCTGTTTTTGTTTGTCCTGAAAAATGCCTCGTATCTACCAAAAACAAACGGAAAGGAAATTGATGACCCAAAAGCCAATTTTCGAGGCTAGGGAGCTGATTTAAAATGGAAACAGTCCATGAAAGGCTACCGAAGAACTTAGTTTGAGCGAAAGCACAGTTTCAAACCATTTAAACTACGAAAACTATGACTTAAACTGGCTGCGCACTCTTACCCATACCTCTGCAACTTGACTTACTTTTGTTTTTTGATCAAAACATATGAAATATTGAAAAAAATATAAAATATTTTTGTATTAATTTGTTCCTAAAATATAGAGCTACCAACTAATAGGCTCCTTTGTTTGTTATATGTTGTAAATTTTTCAGAATTTAAGCCGAAAGTCCAAAATGCGCACTCTTGCCCCGAACGACTATACTAAAATTTATAGATTCTCAAATTTCAAAGAGTGGGGGTAAACATCTGTCAGAGAGAGGAAAAAGTGTGCAAAATTATGACATTTGACAGATTTGACAGTTGGCTTAGTGCTGTCCAAAGCAGCCCAAAGAAATTCCTTGGGCTAAATTCGGCAGCATGGGGAAATTTCTTACTCTCTTGTTAGCGCTCTCTTCTGTCAAAAACTACGAAAAATCTTCGTACAGGAACAGGATTTGACTGATTTTCGTAGTTTTGTGCTATTTTCGGCTGTTTTGGACAGGTACGGGAACAGACCTACTGTTTCAAAAACTTTATATGAAGCATTTAAGAAAGAAATTCCTCGATAGTTTGCAGGGTCAGTCAGGCCAGTCCATGAATTGGAAATATCAGGGCCTCTTTAAATTGGTTGCCATTTAGCCTAATCAAAATTTATCATTTATTATTTACTGTACAAGGGCGAAAAGATAAAAGTGAAACCTTCAGAATCATTTTCATACCTACACGACATGGTTTAAGTCTACCACTATATATCTATACACCGTAAATTTAGCAAGCACTTCCAATTCCAATGTGACTCTCTCTCAATTAGACGGTCGAACGAAACGAAAGTGAATGAGAAAATTACAAGAAAATTCGTTGTAAGTTTGCTAAATTTTCCCAAAAAATACACAGCAAATTGGCTTCCGTTGCGCTGCGCCGTCACGTCCTGGATCACGCCGCTGCACAGCACTGCTTTTCCAACAACCAAGTGGATAGCGAGAAACCCTTTAAAAATTGCTCAACTCTATCGTTATTAGCTTGCACCCAAGCCCCATAATAAGTGGCCAAACTGCAAATACCAGGCCGACTCCCGCTCGAGTTGCCGTGGACCTGGTCTATGCTGCACATCACAATTCACAAAACACAAAGTCTATAAGCCAAGCCTGGGTAGGTAATCACTCGGGTTAATTTCGCGCAAATTGCCAGCTAACTGAAAAATCGTGCAGCACACATTTGGATCGAATGCAAATCAGCTGGTAATTGCCCCGCTATAAGGCTCCTTCTATATGCATCTCTCGTGCATTTATAGCCCAGCTCCACTTGAGGTGTAATTTCCAATTCCCATGGCCAAATGGCGCAGAGTACACTTACTTACTTGGCGCTGCAGCGGTCCCTGTCCCTGCGAGTCAATTCAATTGCTGTTAATCATATGGCAATTGATGGCAGTTGGCAATTATTTGCGAACACAAGACTACCGGGAGAGCGGCGGGCAGTTGTGCCCCGGCCGGCCCCCGTCTATCGTTTGGATGCTTTTAAAGTTCAAATAAAGATGCAGTCTGTTATTTACTGCAATTGCAACCACATTTAGAGTGGAATTCCTCGAATCACTGCGAGATATCATTGGAAGGAAACATTTGCGAGCCGTATGATGGCACTTACCCGAAGCCGTAGGCTGAAAACCGTAAAGGCGTATGTTTAAAGGCGTATGCCATGCTCTGATTTTGTTGTATCCACATGTCAATCGGTTGATCTTGATTGCGGTGGCAAATTGATGTTTCTAAACGTTTTCACCAATAAAATTGCAATTACAAAGTTCCACGTGTCAAGTGTGTTGTGAGTTTCTTCGAATGGCATATTGACGGTGACTTTTGAGAGCTGCCATCGACAATCTACTCGCACATTGCGTGCCGATCTTGTTTTTGATTATTATTGCTAGGTGACGATGATTGTGATTTAGTTCAACTTCGTGGAATTTAATGAGGTCAAATACTTTCAGTTTGTGGCAACATAGCTATCGATTTTCTCTTAAATACGACTTTTATGCCTCATCTACTGCTCATTTCTACTCCGGTGGTCTGACACAATTGTAAAAAAAAAAGAAATAGAAACACTTCAATCGCCCTTAAACAACGACTCTCAGTTAATTTCAATTTGTCCACTTAAGCATCCAAGACCCACCGCGTACCTTGAAGCGTGAACCGAACAGTAGCACTCTATCATATTCCGTGCAATCTCTTAACAACGCAATGTTCACACCCACATCTCTATCCGCAGATTGCCTTCATCGACTCCACTTACACGGAGTCATAAAAAAAAACATAAAATACCAATCGTCTACATCCGTAGTCATTTCGTCTCGTCCACTTGACGACACTGCGCGACCCTGGGCGAATATTGACCATCGAACAGGTAATAGGTGAAATTTGATTTGACATGTGTCACCAATTCGAACAAAGGAGACCGCACAAGTCGTCAAAACACTCGACGTACGGCACAAAGTGGACCCATGTTTGACTCATATTGCCGAGTGGCGCAACACAACGCAATTTAATAATTTGTGCTCATTTGTTGCCCGAGTCCTGTCAGCGAAAGAAACAGTGACAGAAAAACTTGCTCGGCAACACAAAACCTTCCTCACAGACCCAAATCAATCGCGCGGACATCTGTAGGTCTGTCTCATTGACAGATCACCTAATTGACAGCTAACGAAATCGACGGTTTAAGCATGTACACCATAATTATGGGATTAGTGGCAGCGGATTGTAGTTTCAAGCCTCAGAGCTGAGACTCACCAAGTGACCGATGATATGAAGGAGTCGATATCGATTTCATGATTATACGATCGTTCGATCAGATTAGTAACGGGATTAATTAAGTTCCAAATAATCGAAGAAAATAACGTGCGAGATGTGGCGCGGAATGTGGGCAGGTATACGTTTTTTGTTTTGTCGTTGTTTTTTTATTGACTTTTCGACATGTGATCAATTTCGGGGAATTTAAATTTTCTTCATTCTTGTTACACATGTAGAGATGAAGTCTATCTGAGAGATTATGGAAGTGGTGATAAGTTATAATTCATTAATTAAACTCGAAAGCAGGCTAAAATCTATTCACTTATGATGGAATCTACTATTCTATTCTAAGATACTGGAATCCTACCTAAGCTGAATAAGTGACGAGATGTGGTGGTCAACAAAGGAATGTGCGATATTTGTGGAATCGAACACATCTTTGATCCAATTCAACACGTGTTTTTTAAATTCTGGACAAAAAAAAAAAAAACAACCAAAAGTAAACATCTGTCAAAAAGGTTTGACATTTCTGACTTTTATTAGTTTTTTTTTATTGCAAAACTCGTTCAATATTTCTTTCAGGCGATAGATAATAGTCGTATTGTTTTGCACGCTTATATACCTACATAATGTATACGGTTATAAAATAAACAAAAAAAAATAACAACAACAATTTATCATAAAAAACTTGGCAGCACAGATATGTCATATGTACCATATCTATGACATTTAATGACACTTTAGCAGTCAGTTATTGGCAAAATTTAATTAAAAAACACGTTTATTTTAAAGAATAATTTATTTAAATTATTGTCTTAGATAATAAATTACATTTATTTTCTTAGATAATAAATGTATTGCTGGGAGACTGAAGCCAAGAATTATTTTCGTTGGTTGTTTTCGACGTTTAAATCTTTTTTATTTTTTATTTCCATCATCAAATTAGAATATTTACTGTTCTCGCTAGATTACCTAATACAAAATATGAATGTACATACAGTGATCAGCAAAAGTATTTGTAATTGACTTTGTTTCGCCTTTTCAATAACATAAACAAAGATATTCTATACATACAAACTTCAAACTTAATTAATTCACTTCGTTATCTATTTCTTACTGATTCTAACAGAAAATAATAATAGTTAAATGGTTATAATAATTAATACAAAATAAATTAATGAAATTCATTGGCGCACATTTATAGTCAACGCCACGTTATCAGTTTAACTCCGTACTAGTTATACGCAGCTCTAAACTTAAAAGCATACTTTAATTTTTGTTCAATAAAAGACACCTTTAAGTATGCTGCTAAATAATTTCTAATTCGCAACGTTCCTATGAGAAATTTTATTCGAACACAAGTAAAAGTGAAAGATAAAAAAAAGCTAAGTAGTCTAGCTCCATATTAAATATTTAATACGAGGTTCGGGTGATTTTAAGTTTAATACGGCGCTAACGATAAAGTGGGCTTTATGACGACTATAATTATGAAAACGCTTAGTTTCGTGCTAAAATAATTTTAAAGTGTACTATAATCGACTATAAATTTGCGCCATTGACTTTACATTAAGTATACGTAATTTTAATTTTGGCAAATCTAAATTGGTAGATAAGCAGCAATTTACGGTTGCAACTTGTTGAAACATGTTCTTGCTTCATTGTGCATTCATTAGTAAACAAAAACGATCAGTCGGCATTTCATTGTGTACATTTTATAACATAATACTGCAATGTGTCGGAAATCTAAAGAATCAAAACAACGGTAGAATAAAGACAAATTTTAGTGAATATGTGTGAAAATAGGAGCAAATTGACAGATATTGCAAATTCTATCAATTTTTTTTTTCTACAGTGCACTACATTATAGAGAGCTAGAATGAAAAGGGCAATTGCAAACTTTGTCCCAAGAACATGGCTGGAACAGTTAAATATGGGGGTGGTTTCTTGACTTTGTGAGGGTGTATGACAGCGTCAGGAACTGGAACTATGCACTTCCCAGATGTCATTATGGATCAATATCTGTACATAAAAATTTAAAAAGAAAATTTGTCAGAAAGTGTCAGAAACTTGGGTGCCGTGACATTGTGCCAAGCGTCATTATGCCAAAAATGAAAATTTGGCATAATGACGCTTTTGAAAGTGACATTAAGCCGAATATTAGCATTTGGCATAATGTCGCTTAGATAAAGCGTCATATGGCCAATTTGGCACTATGTCACTTTGGGGTTTGTAATTTTTCTTACCATCATAGTATTTACGCTTTATTTGGTAATCTGAAAGTTAAAAGTAACAAAAGTTTGACACAGAAATGTAATGTTTTCAATCCTTTTATTGAAATTTAAATGAAATTGTTATGAACTTCCTGTTTGGTTATATTACATATTATGTACATATTATGTACCTACATATATTTATACAAATGTGAAAAATAACTTATAAAATAAATTTTAACAATAAATTTGTGTGCTGTTTTTAACAATTTGCCTACAAATTGGGCACAGAATCGGATTATTGTTTGCTGTATAAGTATTTCTCCGCCAGCTGTGTATAACAAGGCTGCAGGAGAATAGTCTGTGTATTTTCACTGCAAATGACATAGAGGATTGGCACTTCGTCTGCATTAAGAATTTCTCCATTGTCTTGGTGTTCATCTTCTTCTTCATCTTCATATCCAAGATCTTTTAAATTTGCAGCCTCTTCAGTTACTAGATTATTTTGTTGATTTGTCATCTGGTTAAGGAAGTCATGAAGTGAAATAATTTTTTTGTCCAATTTTTTTTTAGAGCTAATTCGATTTGGAGGCTTTTGTCCATACATTTTTGTTTGGGGGGTTCAAATATATCTAAAGTTCCATCTAAGGACATAATAAACTCTCTCGATTTTATCCTATCTTCATCCAACAAGCAATCTAAAAACTTAAAAAAGCTGCCATGCTTTGTGAGCTTGCGGCTTAGTCGGCTATTGTAACCTTCAAGAGCACTTGTTAACCTCATTTGGGTATTGAAAACGGAAACAGCGGAAGGGGTTTCCTGTAGTTATAATAGTTTTCCTCTTTTTATTATATTCTTTTAAAGCAAATGTATTCACTCTTACCTTATCCATCCATTGATTTTTAAAGTAAGTCAAAAATTCCTTAAACGCACTTTGGCCATTTTTATTATACAGTGCGGCAGTTGCTTCCGTGTACAAAATTTAAAAAGCTGAATTCATGTCTTCAGGTCTCAAGAGCGGGAGTACAAGAAACTTTCGGAAAAGCCTTTTCGCTTCCTTGTTTTTGTTTAAGAAACTAACCAATGTTTCTATTTTTGACGCTTTTCTCCTTACAGCTTGGCAATAGTGAAACCAACACGTTGTATATTTTGCCTTTGGAAACACTATATGTAAGCTGTTCCTTAAAGCCTTTTCAAAATCCGTTACAAAAGAACTTAGTTTCAATTGAAACAAATTTGCTTCAATGTAATGAAATAAATGTAGATACACTTGTTCAGATTTGTGAGTCGTTAGAACGTACATAAACGGATAAATCTGAAAGAAACTTACATACCTGGTTTACTGCAAATAAATCTAATAATTTTTCATTTTACATTTATGTATGTACATATTAATATTTTCACAAGATAAAGTAATAGTAAGAAATTCACGCCAATATCTTTATTTTATGTTTGAACAAATTAAAAATTATTCACTATTACTTTATCTAGTTCTCAAAAATTAAATATCCAATTTTTAAATCTAATCTTTAGTTTTTAAGCATTTTTGAGCATTAGATAAAGTAATAGTGAATAATTTTTAATTTGTTCAAACATAAAATCATCAGGTAAATTTTGTATTGCCGTTGCAATAGTTGGAGATAAAAATATAGTGTAACTGAAGTTATCCTCGATTATTGTGCTCCTATAAAATGGTACACTATTTTTGTAACGGGACATTCCAAAAGTTTTCATAGCACTCTCATTTCTAAACAATTCCAACACGTCTTTAGTATAACCGGGAGCTTTTGGAAACGCCTTGTTTCGAATTCTTATTAGTTGTCTACGTACTTTTCCAAATGGTATCTGCGAATTAGATTAACAGACTTTTACAGCGCAAACGAAAAATGTAAAATAATTTTTACTTACGAAGCTCCAAGAAATGTTGGGTCATACTGTACATAAAAGACGATGACGAAAACGATCATACACAAAGTACATAAGAGGTCATCTTACTTTTTGAGCCCCTGCTTTGTTTTGGGCAGAAACTTCATCAAATACTTCACGTATTCCACTTCTTTTAAGTTAAACATTTTCACACCTGTTCTTAATTTCACTAACTACTTTCAATTTTTCTTGAATTGCTTCGTTAGTTGGATGGTTATGCGCGGGACTTGATTTTGGAATTCTGGCTAAAGTTGTGTTTTCCACATCGATAACTGCACTAGCGCGACATAATTTATTATAACAAACGTATCGCTTAAACATTTTGGAATTACTTTGGAATCTATACAAATATTTAGGCTCTGGAATGTAAAGAAGTTTACTTCTTCTAATCAAACCTTCACAAAACTCGAAACTATATATCACATCACTAGAATTTGCCATTTTACCACGTTGCGTTTGAAGTGGCCGGCGCACTACGAATAATAAGCGTGGGAGTCTGTTAAATGTCACTAAGCAAATATTCACAAATTTCACAAACTAGTTAGACCTCATGATACTTTATCTAAGCGACATTATGCCAAATGCTAATATTCGGCTTAATGTCACTTTCAAAAGCGTCATTATGCTAAATTTTCATTTTTGGCATAATGTCGCTTGGCCCAATGTCACGGCACCGAAACTTGCATCTTCCAAGTGCTTATTGGTTTCAGCAAGATAACAACCCTACTCTAAACACAAGATTTCTGTTGTTATATAATGTGCCAAATCAATTAAAAACACCTCCCCAGTCAACGGACTTGAACCCCATAAAGCATCTGTAGGCTGACATGGAGCTAGAAATCAGAAGGAACAATATAAGGACAAAGAGTGAGCTGAAGATCGCTTCAAAGGAAGCATGGGCTAATATTTTGCCAGGAAGGAAATGGAAATTGGTTTATTCAGTGCCACGAAGATTACAAGCGGGTTTGAAACAACGGGGCTATCCTACGAAGCAATTGATATGATTGTTTACGCTTGAACACAGATAAGATACCAAATAATTTGCATCGAACCTCATACGAAGACATTTCAATATTCCACGGCAAACCTTCTCAATTCTACTGGAATGTATTCGAGATTAGACCTTGCAGATGCAAAGAAAAGACACTTAAGAGTAAGGTCTTTAGGCTTCCGCAAAATAAAACCTAACATTGAATTACCTTTAGCAACCAAAAACTCGATATGTACACTGAACCAAAAAGGTACATGATATAAATGAAAAAATTCATATTCTAAATGAAAAAATTCATTAAAATTGAGCTAAACATCAAGTTCTTACAGAGCATGTATCCCAATTCATACGTGTATGAATATATTCATACAGCTATGAATTGTTCATAAAAAGTAAGAATGTGTGCATAAAATTAATGAATGATATTCAAAAATTGTTTATGTTTTTATTTGTTAGATCTATGAAGACATTCTTAAATTCAATGCATCGATTCATTGTTATCATGTATTTTTTCATCAAAAATCTTAAAATTCTATGCATGTTTTCTTTAGGGTTATGTATTTATTCTTTAAATTTATGTACATTTTCATTGGAGTTATTGAGATTTTCATTAAAATGTATGTACCCTTTCATTGTTTGTATGACTATAGTCTTAAACATTAAGTAAACGCTTCACTATAGTTTTTATGAATTATTTCATTGCTTTTAAGAAAAGCTGCATAAAATATACACTTAAAGTTTTTTTTAATACTTACGGTGATAGCCAATTAGAATCTCCAAACTCCTAATATGTTTGACCAATATCTGAAAATTCATAAACTTTTCCGGAATCTGAAATATCTATAATGGAAAATTTAAAACACTTTATTTTATATATTACATACATATGTATGTATATTCACTTTTATTTGGTAATTGTTTTTTGTTTTTTTTTTTTTTTAAATATAATTACATTATACATATATACATACGAGTATATTATATTTAGTTTTATATATACATATTATATTTATACATGTTATTATATACATATATGTACATGTATCCACTTTTATTTATTGAACTTGAATTTGTTTTTGTTTTTCATGAAATACATATATTTACATTATTTTCTTATATTATGTACATCATATATTATACTTTTTTGTAAAATATTTTTACGTTATTGTTCTATTCAACTCTTCTGAGAGCAAATACATTTTTGAAATATTTTTGGTTATATTTATATCATAAAAATGGTTTTCAATAAATGCCCAAAATTGAAGGCATGGCAAAGGATATTCCAAATTAAATAAATGAAAACACTTAAAACATATATCCACAGCCCTTAAAAAAGAATTAAACATAAATTTTATGCCATCTATATATACATAAAAAGTATTAAACGAATTTAAATCTTTGCTGCCTACAGCCAACAAAAATGGTTGAATCTGCTCGCACTTGGCCTTTAAAAATTCGATGTGGTCATCCATCTCTTGGACGCTGGTGGCCACAAAAATGAAAGCTTCCTGTGAGCTTTTTATAGTAAATTTTACTATTCGTTTTTTCCCCGTATTGTCCTTTTTTATGGCCTTCTGGGTGGGAAACAGGTATGCGTGCAAGCACCACATTAGTTTCACTGCAACATTTTCTTTATTTAAAAATAAATAAATAAATAAAAACATAATTTTGTGAAAAGAAAATATTATTTAAGCAAAAATTTACCACTTCCAATGTCAGAGAGAGGAATTTTCTGCAGCATTTCGATCATTCCTTTATCCTTAATATGATTTTCCCGCAAAAGAAAATCCTTCAACTTTCCAGATTGTTCTGGCCATCGGCTAAGTAACCCTGGACAATTTCCAAATATAACCCTAAAATCTTTGTCAATCTAAGTATTAAATTGTTAATATATGTTTTATTTTGTATTCCTTATAGTTTCTTACTAAACGATATCCACTTGGTTTTTTGAACTCCGGCCATTTAGTAAAAATGTTCGAAAGAGAACCCGCCTCCTTCATTTCTTTCAATCTGAATTGACTGCATGACTGCCAACAACTGTCAAATTCAGCAGCCGACAAATTGTCGTATTTGAGGCTTCTGATACTTTCTTCTGCATCAACTTCAGGAGCTGTGGGAGATAAAATACAATCAAGTCATTAAATCTCGTAATATATTGCTATTTCATAAGCAATTTATTGAAAATAAAAGTAACCTACCAAATTCCATAGCACCAAGTTTCTCGCTTGAATCACTGGCAGGGGCTTCAATATCACCGGACCGCTTTAAAAGGGCTCTGAAACTATTTTTAGCATTGCAGTATTTGGTGTATATTTTGCCCCTTTTCCCAACGCGGTAAAACTCGGCCCTTTCGGTTGGAAATCTGTTTAAAATTTCTGCTTCGAGTCTATAGCTTGTTGTCAGTGACATATGATGGCTATTGTCTTCAAAGTATTTACAGATCATGGTTATTAGTATATGTCGATGCTCGTCTAGAAGCCTAGAATTCGTCTCATAATATTTTGTAACTATTTTGGACTTTTCGTAACTATTTAAAATATCCGATAAAGTAACAAAATCGGTGGCGTCGGGTGAACTCGGCCCTCTCGAAGAATACGGCGATGAGAGATTCGACAAGTTGGATATTGAACCTGATAATGACATCGGGTTTCGTCTTTCGGATATAAGGTCTTCTTGTTCTACGAATGATACAAAACTTTTCCGCCATTGAATCAAATTATGCTCGAACAGGACGAGATCACCTATTTTCTGATTTTTGAACAGTATTGCAATATGATGAGGCTTGATTATTTTTAAAATTTCAATATTAATTTTTTCAGCTAAAAAGAACAAATTATTAATTTCAATCTCTAGCAGTTTTTCAGCTGGACAAGAAACAAAACTTACAAAATAAATAATCAGTAATATGTTCCAAATCCCAGCTTTTAAGGAGTGACCTGAATGCTTTCTCTGTATCAAGATCATCTGGTGTGTACGTTAGGTCATATGAAGCTAATTCGGGGCCGTTATAATGTGCCTCGTACTGTTGGAAAGATTGTTTATCACACGAAGGTGTAATTTCAATGAATGAAATCATATCAATTTCTTGGTTCGCAATTTTTGTGTTCTCATCCATTGTTTTTATTTATTATTACTATTAATTTATGATGAAAGTGTAATTAGGGTGATATATATTTTCGATAATTTGATTCATAAAAGGTTTTCATTAAAATGACAAAAGATTAAGGTAAAAAGTATTCATTAATGCGTATCATAGTTATTCCTTTTGCAGTTTTAATAACCGTTGATGGAGGTCCTGTTATTTCTTCAAAATTTAAAATTTTATATTCTCCCAAAACAGAAGTGTTGATTTTAAATGCCATATAGTGTGGATCGTATCTGATTTCCTTTATGTGCTGACAAAATAATAGAAGTTTTCTTTCGTATTTAACTAAGTTCTTCACTTTATAAATTTGAAAGTCATCTGAGAATGTCGAAACATAATAACCGCTTTCATATTTTATGCCATTAAATTCCGCCTTGTTAAAATATTTTAAAATTTCTTTTTGGGCTCCAATTTTTTGGCATATTAGAGAATCTAATTCACTTTTTATTTCGTCTTTTTGCCACACTACATATTCAGTCATTTCAAAGTTGTAATTTAAGATTCTGTTCGCAAACTTCAGTTGAAATTTTTTTGCCAGTGTGAGACAAATATTTTTTCTGGAAGTTATAGCATGAGAATATAATTTAAAACTTCTATGCTTAGCTTCATATTTAAAACACCAAAATTTTCGTAGTGGTCCAGAGTTTTGTAAAACCGTTGAATAATGTGTCATTATATGGAATTTAGGTTTTAAATTGTCTTTAAATAATTCTAGATATTGTTCGTTATGTCTTTGGATTATAAACTTCAATGTTTGAACTGACTCAATTGATATTTCGAAGCAAAGAACCATATTTACGATTTCTAAGAGATTTAAAAGAAAATTCCAAACTTCATCATCTACTGGAACCAAATCTCCTACCATTAGTGGCAACAACTGAACAAAAGTAAGCATTTCTCTCGCGGACATTCGTAAATGCCGCTTTTGTAACTGAATTAAAGCTATTTCATTTGAAGCATTGCCTATTTCAATTGGACCATATTCAAATGTTTGCTTTCGTTTGTTTAATAATTCTAACGAAAAATATTTTTTTATTTGCGTAAAGTGAATTATTATATGACACAGGTCATACTGACATACACCTTCAAAAATGTCATGCATAACATCAACGCTGAAATTTTCAACAACGTGAAATGAAGGAATTGAATTAAAACAGCTTACATTGGCAATGCCAGTTTCTTTTGGATTTTCCTTCTTAACATCTGTATCATAGTTACATATATTTCGCATTTCATCTTTGTCTTCAGTGCACAATGTACAACATTTTTCTTTCTGTAGACGACAAAATCGGCAAAATGTGCCTGAAAACGACTTGTTGAAACCTAGTAATGTGTTCAGACCTAGGTTATCACCAAGAATGAGGCCTAAAATAAAATGAACGTGGTATATTTGATTATTGACCGTAATATCAAGGCCTTCTTCCTCAAGGACTTTTAGCTCATTAACAAGAGGTCCCAGGCACATACTACTTCCGTATGATTTGATGTCTTTTGATTTGATTACAGCTGCTAAAAACACGTTTTCCAATTTTGCTTCATTAATGGGCATACATGCAAATGAATAATAAAAGTTACAGATCGAATGAATTGAAGAATGTGATCCAAGGGGATTATTTATTTCGAACTCATCCGCATATAAAAAATACGGAATCAATAGTTTGTTTGGATACAACTTTTTCTTTTTTGCCCACAATTCCCCTTGAATAAAATTCACGATTTTTTTTTCTTTTTTCAAAAAGTCCATATGTTGTAACATTTTAAGAAGAAAGTTGTCAGTCTCTAAAAACATTCTAATTTGTGAGCTTAATGGCAGAACAACACCTTTCTGACTTACTTCTTCTAAATGTAACTCTCCGCTGCGCGAAATCGTATTTATATTTTTATTGATAACAAACTCTTCTAAGCTTTCCATATAGCCAGAATTCTTAAGTTTTTTTGATAAGAGGTAATCAGAACTACACCTCTCAAATGGATTCTGGCAAGAACTTATAATACTGGATATTTCATTTAAAAGTATATCGTTTTGGTGTAATCTTTTTTTGGCAAAGCTATTAAAAACTTCTAGCAATTGATCGACTATTAAAGTTGAGACACCTTTTTGAATTTGGTAAACATCTTTTCTTGAAAAATTATCATTAGAATGTAATAATAATGAAAATTTAAGTGAATTTTGAAATAAATTTTCGATTTCCATCTTAAAATCTTGTTTTTCAAATGTTATGTTATGATTATGATTAACTGACGAAGACGGTAGAGAGCTATTATCATTAACATCGTCAATCATTGTATTTTCCTCAAATGTAACTGTCGTTCTATTGGAATCTGGCATATTTGGTGTACTCTTTTGCGACTCCTTTACATTTAAAATTTTCACTTTGGAATGTATGCGTAATATGTGCCGCTTGTAACTCGACAAGTTTGCAAATAATAATGAACACTTTTCATCATAACAACGATATGTACTATTTGCACTTAAATCATGTTTTTTTTTTAAATGGTGAGTCAGCAACAAAATATGTTTAAATTGAAGTTTACAAAGAAAGCACAACATTTCAGCAGGCTATTTGGAATTAAAAACTATTAGCATTCAAATATTTAATAATGCCTCAAAATACTACCTTTTCGGATAAAAACTTTAAACTGAAGTTACAAATTGTCTGTTATGCAGACTCTAATAATTATGTACATATGTACATATGGTATATCGGAAAAACCTGCAAACAATAATAAATACATAATATGTATTATATGTATATGTTACCGGCCAAACCCGATTTCAGGAAAAAATAGTTTGTCCTAAGCATGTGAGGACAAACTAGTTTATCCTATCCAATTAATTAGATGAGTCATATTTATTCAAATAACGTCTACTTAATTATAAAAAGAAGTATTTAGTGAAATTTTCGTATGTTTTCAATAGACGAGAACTAGTTCAATGAATTTACGGCAGCTATCAGTTTATTTGTTTGTAATTATTTCACCATAAAATATTCTGCATTCACTATTTCGCTTTATTTTGTTTGGCAAAATATTATTTTTAATTTGTTTGGCTTTCATTTAATCACATGTAAAAAATTTCGCGCGAAATAATACAAAATAATATTTTGCCAAATAAAATAAAGCGAAATAGTGAATGCAGAATATTTTACGGTGAAATAATTACAAACAAATAAACTGATAGCTGCCGTAAATTCATTGAACTAGTTCTCGTCTATTGAAAACATACGAAAATTTCACTAAATACTTCTTTTTATAATTAAGTAGACGTTATTTGAATAAATATGACTCATCTAATTAATTGGATAGGATAAACTAGTTTGTCCTCACATGCTTAGGACAAACTATTTTTTCCTGAAATCGGGTTTGGCCGGTAATATATACCTATATAATATGTTTCTGCACACAATATTTTTTGTAATATATTTTACTTACCTTAGTAAATCACTAGTACCTATATCACTACTATAAATCACAAGTCTCACAAATTTTACAACCGAGAACCGAATCTTCCTGACAAAGGAAACTGCGAAAACTGAATTGACTGAAATATTATTCATATATCACTACTACAAATCACTAGTCTTACAAATTTTACAAACGAGAACCAACTCTTCCTGAAGCGAAAACTGAAGTGACTGAAATATTTAAATCAAATCATCCAGAAGCAGAATTTTTTACAAGTTATATGATCTCATCAAAAACTGTTATTCTAAGATTTTTCTATGCATATATACGTTGTAACTAAGTAACGATTCAAAAAAGTAAATACCAATGCATTGTGTGTATGAATATTTACATTCGAAACCTCTGAGTATGAATCTATACCTACAGTTTATGAAAAAAATGCATACTCCTTATGAATTGATACAATGCTTATAACTTGGTACATACTATTTAAGAATCGATACATAAAACCTATGAATATCAGGATAAATACTCGTAAGATAAAGATGTGCAGTTATGAACAAAATAAAACATGTCGAGCCATTCTTCTATTTTATGAACTGCTTCATGAAATCAATGTATCAATACATAATGGTTAGGAATAAAATTCATACTTTTTAAGAACTAAAACCAAGAAAATTCAAAATATTCATGGCACTCTTCTTAAACAAAAAACAACAAACAAAACATTTAAAATACTATTTTGTTAACCCTAAAAGACAATAATATTTCAAATCACACTAAAAAGAACCATACGACATGTGTAGGTTTGGAAGCACATACATTTATGTATTTTGAATTGTGTATATAATATGTTATAACGAAAAGTAAGCTCTTTTGGTGGACTGAGTTCGCAGAAACGGCGAGCGCAGTGACGCCATATGTATATGCCCGAATTACATTGAATTTTAAAAATTGACTACGTCGATTCCACGTATGTAGGTTATCTATCTAGTGTTAGTAAAAATATACCGAATTCGTCTGTCAGAAAAAATGTTGTTAATTTTTTAAATGAATTTTAACGTTAGAAAGAATTAAACGTTTTTATTTTAATTCTACCACTGTGGCAGATATGGCAATTTTATATGTCTTTATTCAATAAATACACCAAAACTCTTTATTAGGATTTGGGGACAAGCATTGTATTTCTTTTTTTCTTTAATTCAAAGATTATTTTCATTAATTCAATGTAGTTTTTCTTAAAACTCGTGATGGAGAGTTGTATGAATAGTTCATACGCTTATGAAAAAATTCAATAAAAATAAGAATCAGCGTTCATACCCCAAATTTCTCATACAAATATTTTTATGAACGCGATTTCATACAAACAATGAATCGTTCATAAAAACATTTTATTTTTTTATGATTTTGTACATAAAATCAATTAATTTTTCTTAAAAATGAATGAATTTTGCTGTATGAATGCCGTTCATTGATATTATGTACGATAATTTTTTCAGTGTATGCCTAAAGAAACTCAGTTTTTTTTTGTTAAATATGAGCCCCAGGTCTTTTTTGGAGGAGATAATAGCCAATGGGATATTATCGATCACATACGTAAATAAAAATGGGGAGAAGTTACGGCGAAAGAAAGACTTTGACATTTAGAGACGTTGAGGTGAAGCTCATTAATATGACACCACATAGAAAGTCTCTCAAGATATTCTTGTAAAAGAAGACAATCATGCTTCGAATGAACAGGTCGGAACAATTTTAAATCATCGGCAAACATAGGTTAGGTGAGGCTAGGTTGAAAGGAGCTATGAGGCTGAGCTATCATAAGAACACCCATAGTGGGCTCATCGCGATCCCCTGGGACCATAGTATAATGGTACCCAAACCGAAACACTTCCATCAAAACATTTAATTTCCCTGCAAAATTTTAAAATTTTATAGTGGCCAGCTTCCTCCAGATTATTAGAGAAGTACAGTAAACCCTCGTATAACGCGGTAGTTAGGTTTTCAAGAAACAGCGCGATATACAAAATCGCGTAATATGATACTTGGGCCACTTACCAAAACTGAGGTTACGTTCTGCACAAAGTAAAAATGCATCTAAATTTGTTACAATGTTTAAAATAAAACTAACTGTACTATAGTTTTAATACAAAAAAGCTACACCAATGATAAAAACAATTATGTTAAGAATTAAAAAAAGAAGAACGTAATCTTTGATGCAGATTTAATTCATGTTTCATACATTTAATTTTTAAAGAAATCCGTTATAAGAGTTTGCTGAGCACTTCTCCACAACTCTTTTCGGACTTCAAAATATATAGCTGGAGAGCGTTGCAAATGCATTTTGTAATTGTTGGCGTGTTCCATAGAGGGATCAATACCTGCAAAGTATTTCTCCAAATTAGCCGCCAAATCTAATGCTTGGTTGGTGTATATGTCATTGTAAGTTTTTTTGTGTTGATTCAGTACAATCCACTGAACATTCTATATCGGAGAAATTTTCAGAATTCGGGTTATCATTTGAACCAACATTGAAGAGAATTTTCATGTCACACTGCACAACCTACGGAATACGTGAATGTGCTAAAAAACATAGGAACGCTACAGGTTCATACATTTTTCGCGTTAGAAATGACTAAAAACCGCGTTATAGCGAAACCGCGCTGTTGAAGTACCGCGTTATAGGAGGGTTTGCCGCAATTTGTAAATCGCATTCTAGCGAATCCGCGTTGTAAATGTACCGCGTTATACGAGGGTTTACTGTAATTCCCTAAAAATTTCTTTCGAAAATGGGCAATTGCCTGACAATCGCAAATGATATGTTCGATATCCTCCGATGTTCCTATGTCATTGCAGTTTCTGCATTGGTCTGTGTTTGAAAGACCCATTCTTTTGGCATGTTTCCTTAAGAAACATAGGCAAATATAAGACATTGAGAATTTAGAAACAAGTCGGGAATGTCTTTAATAAATAAAAGAAAAAGCAAAGGGCTCAGATACCTACCGTGAGAAACTCCAGAGGTAACGTAAACTGGTGTCGAATATAAACACATACGGAACACGATCCGTAAAATAGGAGCGAATCGATTGTAGAAGGCTCGAGTGGAACCCAAAACTGCTCAATTTGAAAATTAAAATTTTGTGGTCAAACGCCTTAGCGAAGTCACTATAAAGTACATTACTCTGTAGGCCTTTCTCAAGATCGTTTAGGACAGAAATGTCAAATGAATTCATTGCTAAAGTTATAAGTGGTACAGTGGTCCCTCGCTTTGCGCGACTTCATTTTGCGCGGTTTCACTTTTGCGCGAAATGCATTTGCCTACCAAAATTCGCTTTGCGCGGCTTAAATGTATGCTTACATTTCATATTTTAGGAACGCAACACCCAAATTTACATGAAATTCATACTACGCTTTGCACGGTTTCGCTTTGCGCGATTTCGCACTGCGCGAGACTTTTCGTTCCCCTAACCCCCGCGCAAAGCGAGGGACCAGTGTATACTGCACTGTACATGCATACACACAAATATTCGCTTGGGTCATAAGCGATGATAGATATAGTACATGCGATTAGATTTACACATAATCTCCTTTTAATTTTTCACTGTTGAAAACTGTTGAAAAAGAAGTACAATCCCTTGGATATATTAAATTGCTCTGAACCTTTTTTTTTCGATGCACAAATAATGTACGAAAGTATCTCAAAGTACGAAGCTGTTTATATTTCTAACAAAAGGATACATAAATAAGCTATCAGGACATTGAATCAGCATTTTATAGTCTCCTTCCTAGTACTGCATCAAGAAAGAAAGTATGCAAGTGTGCGAGTAGATGCAATAAATAGATTGTCACATAATATGAGTAACGGCAGAAGTTCGTTATTCCTGTTTATCTGCGACTTCAAATCGTGTCCTTTTTCTTTATACACTTGTAGACTTGTAGACTTGTACATTTTCTTCCACTTACCACTTTCAGACGTGGGTAATAAAATATGAATTATTGAACCAAGAAAAAAAAAAAAAAGTAATATTTAAAGGATACGATTGTTCTTGAGGACTTTTAAAAGTTGTCTGTGTTACCAGGCGCTATATACATATCAACTTTGATAAATCAACGGTACAGAAACAAATGTGCAATACATAACTTCAAAGAAAATGAAGAAAACAAAATTATCCACCAATTATATAATGAATTACCTACCGTGAGAGAGTTGCAATCCTTACGCACGAAAACGAGTACAATTTGAGATAAAAAAAAAAAATGCTTATCCTTCTCAGAATACCCTGCTGGCAATCTGTGGTCCTGCTCATCTTCCTACCTACCAATTATGCAACAGCATGTGAAATCTCTGCAGCACCACCTGCATTCGTTACCGAGCATAAATCCATCAAAACAAAAGGACTTCATTACCCAGATCGCAATCAATATGAGTGCGATGAAGCATAAATTAAGATTGTAGTATCCTCGTGTTAATCCTGCACCCACATCACACGCAAACTCAAATCAACTTCATCATTTAAGTTCATTAGGATTACACACAGAAAGTCAAAAAGTTCCCCCAAAAACTCAGAGCTCCGAAGATCAGTAGCAACAAACACATACTCGTATCATCATTGCAGGACCGACGGTTACAATACACAATAGACGCACAGAAGCGCATACTTGACTTGATTTTAAGCCAATTTAGAGTTATTTTCAGCATCGGGGATTAAACAGTGAGAAGAGTTTCGTCCTTTATTTTGGAAAAATCTCAACTTCTGGACACACCGCAGGAGTTAAACCGATCGGCATTGTAACTTTGTGCACCTACCTTTATTGGATTGAGATTGGATTTTTTTTTCGCTCTACGTATTCCTTTTAAAAGGACATGCCTCATGGTCCTTTGTGTGTATGGAAAGAGTGTTTTGATAGTTTTTGATGTGCAGTGACTTCAATGGTTAGATTAAGGATACGTTTTTTTTTTGCAATCGTGATATTGTGAAAAAATGGAACCTCTTATGATTTTCAAGGACCTTCTTTGGAATTATATTATATTTTGATTATATTCATGAGTGTGTACTTCAGAACGTGGGTGGGACCATGAAGAAAGCGGAATTCTTTCTTGTGTATCTCAGGAGCTGACTCTAGTTATGGATTAGTAATGCCAATTTCGGGATACAATCTATGCAAATGACTTTCTAAATGGCAAATAGTTGAGCGGCAGCTCCTTTGATATGGTAATCTGATGAGTTTACGTTTAGATAAAAAATTGCATGACTTTGTAACGTTCAGTTGCTTTGCCCTTTAATTGTATTTTTATAGATATAGATATTTAAAAAATGAGGATCTTTGAAGGACGCTAGAATAAAGAAAACCTACATTCACCGATGTTTCGATGCATTTTAAATACATTTTTACTCCACTTCGAATTTTTATAGCTCGAACTACTACTTTTTTTTCTAAGAACTCAACATTCGGTTAAAGCAGTCAGTAGAAGATTATATTGCGTTTCGGGAAAGTTCCTAGTGGGCAGGGATTCCTTTCAAACGGAAGCTATGAAAGTTTATTAAGTCCTTAGTTAATCTTCCATCTTAGAGCTTCAAAAGCTACAAAGACTGGCGTGCCTCGGCACTACAGGTGCTATACGCACTTGCCCCATAGCTGCTATAGAGCGCTCATTGGCCTAACGGGACTCCACCTTATCATAAAAAATATGGCAATTAGCAGCACTGTCAGACTACTGCAATCAGGAGACATGAACTACATAGATTACAGAGATCAAATCTTCTCTCCGAAATCCAAGGGCTCGACATGATCTGCGCGGTAAATGACTGCTTAACTGAAACTTTATGCTTCGACAGGAGGTTCGATTCATAAGAATCCTACCTCAGACCTAAAAGGTAAAAAAAAGGTATACGGATGGATCGAAGATGGACACTGGGATGGGTGCTGGTATATTTGGAATATCAATACCAATGGGACAAAATTCCAGTGCGTTTTAAGCTGAAATACATGCCATTTAAGAGTGCGTCAATGTCATCCTCGAATCGCGAATAGAAGGTGTCCTCGTTCATATACTTACGGATAGTCGAGCAGCTATAAAAGCATTAAACTCAAACCTGATTAACTCCAAATCAGCCCTGAACTGCTTCAATAATCTCCAAGACCGTTCCCCTCCCATAGAAACAAAGTCAAACTTTGGTGGGTGCCCGGATATGAGGATATTGATAGAAACGAAAAAGCTGACGAACTGGCTATGAAAGTTTCGGCTGAATCCTTTATCGGCCCTGAGCCGTTGTATAAGATTCCAAATTCAGCTATAAACTTTCAAAAATTGGAAAAACAATACGTGTGTCTCCTATTGAGAAAATAGCGAGGGTCTTCGTCAGGTTAAAAGAGCCATTACCCTTCCAAAATAAATTCATAAAAAACATACTTCTCAGTAGAAATGATATCAAGAGATTAATGGGGTTTATAACAGGGCATTGTCCTTTTCGTTATCACATAAACAAAATAGGTCTCCTTTAGGAAACTAAGACATGGAAGAAACATATTTTATGTGACTGCATGGCACTCTATGCCCTCAGGAGACTACATTTCCACCGAGAAATCCTTACTCCTATGCAAATTCGTAAAGTTTCTATCAATGAGATCCTCAACTTCATCAGAAAAGTTGAGCGTCTTCTAGTTCCCTAAACTGACTCTGCGGTACAATAGATCTCCTCCGCAACTGGCGGATCAGAACCTTTAAAAAAAGGCTTTAGCTATCTTAACGATTAACAATTGGCCGACTCTAAAAATAACCTGAAAAATCAAAGTCTTTCATGGTGTAACGAATGGGACCAAGAACGGAACCTTGTGGCGCACGTGAGTAAATATGTTTAAGCTTTGAAGACTGTGGATAGAGTAAAGGAGATAGGTACGTTATCTTATTTACTATCATCATGTAAAAAACAACATCAAATAAATTCATGTAAATATGTAGGTACTTGAAAATAAACTGTTCGAACATAATCCGCTCGTTAAAATTTCAATTGCTAAAAGAAGAAAAAACCAAAAATCCCACCAAACATTGTCGAAGCGTTAAAATTAATTAATAATTGAACTTTCTCTAATCCCTCGGAAAATTTCCTATAATTTCTGGTGAACAACCTCCGAAAGGGTTGAGTTAATAGCCACCGGCAATAGACGACCAACCGACGTGACGACGCACGGGGGGAGAAGTCAAATAAAACTCATTTTTAATGTTTTCATTATAGACACGCTCCACAGATTATGATCGATATGGCCGTTGTTCCATCGACGTCGTCGTTCATTGCCCATTTGTTAAAAGGAAGGAAAATTAAATTTCATCCCTAAATCGCTCATTCCCCCTCTCTCTCCGTACAAGCAAAATAAAAGGAATAATACTCGAATTGCACATTTTCTTGTGAAAATATTGATAAACGCATGCGCATCCTCGTCCGTCGCATCACTGAGAGATTTGCTTGTACACACATAGAGCAACCCTTAAACGGGAATTCCTCCCTTAAACACTGTTTGTAAATATATAGGAAGCGCGGTACTGGCACTGCACATCCGACCCGTTATCGTTGAGCTGCTGAATCTATTATTTTTTCAGCCATCTTGATTATCAGCGCTCATAAAATAAATGAATTGGGTCGTGCGCAGAGGGGTGGAACTGAAAACCATCAGGAGCGTAGAAAAGAGCGACAATTTCCTTTTTATTACCCTTGTCATTATAATCTCGATTGTCTTCGTCTCGGTCCCGCTCTCCCGTTACCGTGGTGTTGTCGTTGTCGAGTTATTTAATGGATCGCCATAAACTTGGCAGGATACGCGGTAGTTAGCCAAAAGATTTTTCTCATTATATCGTAACAATGAACGACGATGATGAAGCTGATGAGCCAAGGGAAACTAAGGGTGAGGGTTCTCGTCCTTGCGATAGCAATTTCTGTTACTTTCTTGGTATTAGGGGATGAATTAAAGTACAAAGTGGCAAGTAAGTGGATGCGAATGCGAAGAAGTGGTGGCATTGTTGTTTTCATTGATTGCTCACTTCGCTTCGTTGACTTCTTTTTTGCGTGTGATGTTTCTGTTGGTTGGCATGGGTGTATGAGTGTGTCTTATACGCTGACCGAATTTGTATCCTGGGAATTATTATGGGTAGAGGGATTGTCATTGTGTGTTCTTGGCTAAGGGGCTGGCTGCTATTTAAATGGCTTCGTAATTGCATTTGTTGCCGCTTAATAAAACTGCATGATATTCTAATTTTGTGTTCCGCGAACAATTGTGTGAGGGATGCGCAATTAGATGGGGGATTACTGGATGTAATTTGTTGAGTTGCAAACTGAGAAAACGGGTTTTAGTAGTTTATGGATACACACACGGTGTAGGAAATAGAGAGTTAATTCCTCCTCTGGGGCTGTGTTCTAAAGTCATTCGTTATTAAAACTTGTGTTTCTCTCGCTAGACGTTAGTTTTCAAATCGAAACAGGTAATAGAGAAATGCATTCCTTCTTTTGAACTCATCCGTTGCCTGTATAGGACGCAAATTCTTTTGTAATACGGAGTTCAAGCTTAACATAGATTATTGGTTATGGATTCCTTGTTTTTGCTTCGATATAGTAAATAGTAAGATGGCTAACGAATTATAAAATTTAAAACCCTTTTTTTTATAAATCAAATTCACAAGTGGCATCCCCTTTAAGTCTGCCGGATAAGAGAACAATGCCGGCAATGTTCGCATCCATATCGTTTTGGCGCCTTATCGAATGTATGTCATTTTATGTAGGTATTTAGTTTAAGGCTGCTACCGGACATAAACATTTCGACATCAGACGCAACTCCGAACTCCATTTACGTATCTGCAAGAAAGTAAAGCAGTTGCAATAACCGAGGTAGTTCAACTTACAGTGGTATTATATTTTCTAGATGTAATATCTACAAGTACAAACATGTGTGCATAGAAATAGAACCCAAGGAATTAATTGTGAAATAACAAGCCAGAAATGAAAACCAAACAAAAAAATATATATGTACAGTGAAACTTCTCTTAGGCGGACAGTGACGATTATCGTGTGCACATAGTTCTTGGATATTCGCGGACAAGACGTATGCCCTCATTGGTTAAGGAAATTAGCGGGTCATGGTGGCATATGCCGTCAAAGAATTTTAGGTATGTTAGGACAAGACGGAATACCCCGACGAGAGATACAGTTCTATACTTCCATTATTTAATTCTACCAAAGACAAATTTTCACTTCAGTGTGACCAGCGGAATCATTTTTATCTTTATACAAAATTTGCATAAAATAAAATAAAATATCTCTCAAAATTTCGGAGATATGCGTGTGTCATTTTAGCGTTCTCCACCGAAAATTATGTGTCCGTGAGACCGCGAACGTGATAATAACGCAAAGGCACGCTCCACAGTTTACATTTTTGTTTCGTTTCTTTGCAAAGTGCTTAGAAGAGGAAAAAAACAAAGAAAAGTATGTAAACAATTTGCTATACGTAGATGTGTTTTGTCCAGTTAAGAGAGAGCGACATTCTATGGCGGTTACGGAAATTGGTGTCCGTGTCCGGTTATGAGAGAGTCCGGTTATGGGAGAGCTTTTATATGAAAAATTGAGTTTTTATTTCCGTTCTTTGAAATCTGTCCGGTTATAAGAGGTGTCCGGTTATGAAAGGTGTCCGTAAGGAGAGAGTACACTGTACATAACATACATTAAACATTACATACAAAATAAGAATCGGCTCACGTGGCAACGCAATGGACCTACTTAGTGAATGCTACCGAAAACGGTGGAAAGTCACCTAACCTAATCTAACTATGCAGGCTATATTCACGATATTTGAATATTTCTGTTATCTGCAACGTCCTTCTGTATAAGGTATGTGTTTACCTACCCAAACATTTAATAGGACTAAGAGTTTGCGTATCTACAAAATATAGCAGAGTTGTTGTAGATACATACGTCCATACATAAACAGGCAGAAGTCTTACGACACACATATGCTATTTACCCCCATGCGATGCACAGAGCCTGAATGTACTATACTACTCTAAATGGGTGCGTTATTTCTGTTGTATTTCGTCTTTTCGTTTACATGTTGCGACTGTGAACAAGTATGCTTCAAAGGAAAATAAAAACTATTAATTTCTGTCCGTCCAAGAGTATTAAATTAAATAATTTTTAACAGATATGAGTGTCCACGTCCAATCAAGGGAGTGTCCGCTTAAGGGAACGTAAAATGTATGCAATCTGGAATATAAAAGCTTGGTCAGGAAAATGTGTGCGTCTGAGGGTTCAGTTCGTTTAAGGGAGGTGTACCTAATGGGAGCTTTCACTGTCCATATATATATTTCCATATACAGTACGCCCTCGTGAAAGCAACCCTCGATAAACGCAATACCTTGGTCAAAGCAACACCCAAATTTTTACCATTAGTGACTCAGTAATGGCAACTTTTCAAAAAAAATGTGACTCAGTAAACGCAACTTTCCATACATGATCTCTTATTTCGTTTTATATTAGTTTCTATTTTTTGCTGTTTGGTTTTACTATAACTGGGCAGTTATTTTACAGTTATTTCTCTCAGAATTAAATATACATATTGTTTTTCTTTTCTTTTACGACGAACATTATTCTTTCATTTTCCATACTCTTTTGTGACTCGGTTATTGCAACAACCTCAATTAACGCAACTGCTCTAATTTTTATCGGTTGCTTTTACCGAGGGCGTACTGTATGTATTTACATTGGCATTAAAATAAAGTTGCATTTGTCGAGGTACCTTTCTTAAAAGTTGAACTTATACATTGAGACAAGAAAGGCAATTATTAGCTTGACGAAAATTAAGGAGTTGCAGTAATCGAGTTCACACTGTATTTATTATCTACTAACATATACCTTAGGCTGTAAATGGGGAATTCGTCCTCAGATCATGCACTGGCTTTATACTGCGGTGGTCAGACCCATACTTATGTATGGAATTGTAGTCTGGTGGACAGCACTAGACAAAATTAGCTATGTAAATATACTAAATAAAATCCAGAGAACGGCCTGCATCTGCGATACAGGAGCCATACGAACCACCGCTGCCGTTGGACATCTATGGTAGGGACATGGCAACAAAAACGGCCGGCGTTACGACTTAAAGAAACCTCGCAGTGGGTATCTTCTTACTTAGTGTACGCCAGATTACTCTCAATCCATAATTTAAATGCAGGAATTACGGACTACATGACTCCGCTCCTAGATCTGTCTAAATGACAAATCCACATTGGATATTTACGCGGATGGGTCCAAGACAGCTCAGCCTGAACTTGTCCTTGAGGCTTTAAGATCACTGTAGTGTCTTTCAAGCGGAGGTGATGACTATTCGTGAAGCCGCTGACTGGCTTTCGATGAAATCAATGTACAATCGCGACATTTTCATTTACACCGATAGCCAAGCAGCTATAAAAGCACTCGAATCACCAATTATAAGATCAAAATTGGTTAGGTACTATCGCGCATCTCAAAACGAGATATCGAGCAGATGCCTGCTCACGCTGTGCTGGGTTCCTGGTCATAGCGATATACCAGGTAACTGTGAAGCAGACGAGCTAGCCAGAAAAGGTACAAAACTGGGAAGTTTTATCACGAAAAGTGAACCCCATGTACCAATAGAAACAATTAAACACAAAATCTCTACGGACGCAAGCTCTACAACAGGCTAACGAAAGATGGCGTAATCTTGACACGTGTAGCTGTGCTAGACAGATTTGGCTACAGCTAAACCAACATAATTCTGGGAGAATACTTTTTTATAGACCTTCAAGATATTTCATCAACGGATATCAACAAAACACGGAAATTCATTCAACTCTCAAAATGGTTCCAGGAGTTTCGATAAGAGTCGGCTCACGTGGCAACACAATGGACCTACCTTGGTCTAAGTGAATCCTACCGATTACTCAACCTAACCTAACATATATCTACTAAAAGCGTAGAAAATGCTGGCATTACTACATCGATTTCAAAGTGTTTCAAGTACATATTTCCAATAAAATATGTAATTGAAAAGGGCCTTAGACTTGTTATTAGGCTCCTTCTTTCCCCTCTAATCGCTTTAATTACATTCAAGTTCAAGAACATCCCAGCACAATAGCTACACATGTCAACACCGAACTATGTTTTAATAAGTAAACAAAACTTGGCTCCGTAATCAGTGACACGTTTTGAACCTACCACACAATTAATTGGTTCTTACTTCCGATTATTAAGTCGACCACCAAATATCTACATACTCTCTGACTCTGTGGCTTAAAACTAAATCTAGTTTTTTAATTTTTGTTTTGTTTTTTTAAATATGTACATAAACAACACCAAGTGGTTTATCTTAATTGCCGCAATAAAAATCACTTAAATGGTCATTTGCAAAAGATCATTATTTTATTGTGGCGATAACCCAGGAGCACAAGACCATGGCATGATATTTTGTTTCAACTCGAAATAATATTGTGTAGGTTGTAATTTTATTTATTTCAAAAAAATGATGCTATATCTGTGTATATGGGGTACTTAAGATAACGGTGAAGTGATTTTTGGCCAAAATACCAAAGAGCGGAATGTGTCAAGTGATGACATAACTAAGCTGAGAAGAAACCTATTGGACTTTAGAAACCACCATCTGGTGGTGTTTTGTCGAAAAAATTCGGAGTAAGTTCAAATTACTACTAAGCACTATGGTAAACATCCCCATAGTCCTTTACCTGTAAGGTATTTCGCGTTGATCTTTGATTTTAAAATTTGGTACGAAGGAGGATCTCATAGCGCAAGTAATGGAAAATCTCTGAAAATTATTAATTTTTAATTATGTGTGAAATTATTACGTGACAAACTTAATTGAATCTAAGCTAAGCTCTACTACCTACTACATATATAATATGTGGCAAACGGTCACTTTGAATCATTTATTGCATGGATGTATTGAGTAATTATATACCCATCTCACTTCTGCCTTCAATAAGCAAGATCTTTGTAAGAAGTGGTAAAAAACAGAATGGTGAGTTTTTTGAATAAAACAATTTTTTTTAGTTCTGTTCAATTCGGTTTTCAAGAAGGTAGATCAACAGATACCGTGGTGTAGTGGTAAATGCGTTGGACTATGCTGCTCGGGTTGCCCCTCAAGGTTGACTGGCTAAATTCACTAAAGCTTTTGACATGATTAACCACGATATATTGCTAAGTACAATGGAAAATGCTGGCTTTCGGGACTTTATCTGTGAGTGGTTCGAGAAATAATCTAAAAGAGTAAAAATTGATGTTACTAGAAGCGAGGTCAAGTTTCTTAATATTGAAGTGTCTCAGGGTGCTATTTTGGGACCAGTACTTTTTCTGCTTGCTTAGATTACCCTTCAAAGGATTTTGCTTATGGTTCAGGCAGTGCATTGAATCTCACATCATCTCATATCATTTTTGATCGTTATTTATTACGAATCTGATTTGCAGAGCATAAATTAGTAATAAGCTCAAAAACTAAAGTTGTGTTTTTTTTTAAATTGGTAGCACTTAACAGTTTCGGACTTGACGTTTACTTTCATGCAACCGACTGCCAAAAATTTAAAATATCATATTGCACTTGTAATTCAAGTTTGTATACATTTATTTTTTGTAGTTGCCTCAGCTTTACCGATAAATGGTTTCAAAGTAAATATCAGTGACTCAAAAATGAGTTTTGTAACCATACTGAAAATTTGAGAAACTATTTTCGCGGCACCTTTTGAAATTTGTATTTTCTTTGTACTTGCTCTTTTCAACCTAGAGCAAGTTTTAGATAACAATATGGGATTACCTGCTGGGAAGAAGCTTATACGTAGTTGAATAAAATTCAGCCTCTTTTTTCGCATCAAAAACAAATTTTGAAAAAAAAATTATCGAAAATCACGTTATATACGAGTATATTTGACCCTATTTTTAAATTGTTCAAAGATTTGAGAATTCTTGCAGTGCGCCATTTATACTGGTGCAAAATGCTAAAAAATTTATTTTATAATGTCAGGGATTCTTAATTTTAGACTTTTGAACAATAATATTTTGCGTGGTAATTTTTTAAATCAGATATCTATACCCGGCTTTTGTACAAACGCGTTTCGTAACTTTTATATTGTTTTTTCATGTCGTTTATTTAACAAACTTTCATTTTCTATCAGTCTATCAGAGCACTTCTACATCAATATGCGTTCGATAAACAAATAAAAAATTTGGTTTTTCCTTTGATCATAAAAGTATTGAATCTCTGCTTCATCTTCTTGTTTGATATTTTGGTGAACTGTTTATTTTCATAAGGCACGTGCATTTAAAAATTATTTCATTTTATTATTATATTAGATTATATTTTTATGAGTCACCCCATCAATTTTTTCTATCTTATTTAAGCTTCAATTTATTTATACATACTTATTTAGCTTTGAAGTGGCATTAACTCTATTTTTTTTTTAAAATATTTATGACCCTATTATTTCTCAATAAAGTTTATTTCATCTTTCAAGGTTGTAATAAAATTATTATTGTAATTGATTATTAGAAATAATAAATAAATAAATAATAAATAAATAAATAATAAATAAAAAAACACTCAGACTCCAACTCGGACTTGACCGTCTTTTTTTTAAATGCAAATTTACGGAACAGACACGGCTAAAATACTAAAACAGATTAAGTGACGTTGCCAGGAAGCAAAAAATTAAATTGGCCCATTTAATCTCTCAAGCGTTAGAAAATCTCTCAGTGTTTGGAAAAATTCCGAGATTCCCCAATTCATCTGCATGGTCATCGTCGGTGCTGCCAGATCATCCATAAAAAAAACAAGTAGTGGTAGCTACTCACATTTTCAAAGAATAATACAAAACAGCCCAAAAACTACTGTTTACATATTCTGTTTTAATATTTTGTCGAATTTTGAAACAGAAGAAAACCCAAATCTTGGTAAGCAGACGGTGTTGAATTAAATGGGCAGACTGAACCAATTGTTGGCGTCAGTCTGTTTGTTTCTTACTCTTTTCAGGTACTGTACAATTTTGCACACAAATTAATTAAAGAACTTCCTAGGATTACAAACTCAACCCACGAGCCCTCATAACTGTTAACATATAAATATCTGATTTCCGCACAAGTGATTAACTGAATATTAATTTCTTTCCACGCGCATCCTTACAATAATTCCCAATAAAATATTCAGCAGCTATCGGTGAATAAGCGATAATTTGAAAACATTTTTCCAAAAAACTGTCAAGTCTCACTCCGAGGCAGACATATAAATGTGTCATATCGCATGTAGAATCACTAAAGTGACACGTTCTGTTTATTTTTCCCAAAAATTTATTAATTCCGTTCGCACTTTGCGCTCGCACTTTACTTGATGAGTTCAATTTCTATGCCAGGCGAAAAATAATATATTTCGGAGATAAGAAAACTCATTAGCGTATAAATTTGTGTTAATACAAATAGCGTGGAGGCCAAGTGTAGATACGTTTGTTTACCGAGATCTGTTGTATACGTGCTGGACGAGATTTTCGTATAAGAAATCAAAATTCCAATCAATCATCGTTCATGATGAATGTCAATTGAACAGGAAATGTAAGGAGAATAAAAAAAAATCAGTTCGAAAGGAATATTTTTATAAAAGTAATAACTATAAAACGATTCGCTGAATAAAATATGAAAGAATAATGGTTTCCTTGCAAATATATTTTTTTTTCGAATTTGGAGCGGATGGCTTTGCTATTCTAAGAATAAAGAAACGTCACCACATGCAGTTAATTGATTTTATGAGCGGAATATTAAGTGGAGAATTATTTTTTTGATTTTTATTAAGAAAAATTATAAACCGTAAAGTATTTTTCCACAGAAATTAAATACGAAATTTAGCGGATTAAAAATCGAAAACGCCATTAGTATTCCCACACTCAAACTTTGGTGGGTGCTTGCTCACAGTTAACCTATGATCCCTAAATAGCAAAGATATCAACCAAAATGAATTCATTTCCATCAGTTGACAGATTAAAATTATACGGGAAGTGTTTATTCTTTTGGGAGCTCATCTTGGGTACAATATTTGTTTAGATTTGTTTTTTAATTTGTTAAGATTTATAAAGTGAAAGTGCAATTCGCAACTGCTCCAGGAAAATCTCTTTCTTTTGACACCTCATTTTTTAAAAGTAAGTAAGTAAGTAAGTAGGTATGTTCATTTATTTGCATTTCAATATAAACATGGATTACAAAATATGAATTTAAGAGCTAAGGCCTGCTTGGCAAATTTATAAATCTAAATTAAATTTAATTTTCTATAAATAAAAGTAAGAGCTAACGATTCAAACGTATTCTGCAATTAATACCATTCTATACTTGTAAACGGATTTTAAAAATTTGCTTAGGGTTTTCCAGTCGCACTCGTTTAGAAGTTGGATAGTTTCCTGCATAGTTAATGACTGTTTATCAAAGAAAATTAGCCTTTGCGGTCTGAATATTGGGCATATACTTATGATATGAAAGCAGTCTTCTTTCGATTACAGATTGCAGAGCGTACAGAATTGGTTGAAGCTTCCATTGTAACAGCTACCATTTAAGGAAAGGAGCTCACACCTTGCTTTGAATATCAATGATATTTCAACATATGTAACTTAGAGCGTCATGAAAGTAGTTTCTACTGTTCAGATTAAAGTTCAGCTGTCTGTATAGCAACCTGCTTTCAGACTCCAGAGCTTTTATGATGAACGCATCCCGAATAGAGTCATCGTTTTTCTGAATAATGCGGTACGTAGGTTATCCATATCAATATGTAGCGTTTCACCACATGTGATACCATAGTTTGCCATCCAGTCCTAATTCCTCAACTCATAAAAAAGCAGTTTTTTTTCGAAAGTCTGGATTCTTCGTAATGGCTGCAAATCTTGATTATGAAGTCTGCTTGTGACTTGAGTGTGTTCGTCAGGAGTTTCTAAGTACATAGCGTAACTAGGCGTATTAAGGGGATTATTCAGATTGGTTAGGTGTGCGGGCCGCAAATGGTACCTATACTACAAACATAATAAATATATATGATGCCCATCACAGGGAATATCTAAACCACAGTAAGAACGATATTAGGTATCTAACAAACTTCCTCTGTGGTCATTGCCAGTGACGACACCACGTATAAAAGTTGGGTCTGTCTAGCGAGATCGGTTGTCATTTGTGTTTAGAGAAGGTCGAAACGGCCGATCACGTCCTTTGTGTACCCTATATAAATAACTCTATAGACCTTATTAAAAAATGCGTCAACAAAGGACATACTAGCCTTTATTAGAAAGGTGGTCTGCCTATTGGACTAATTAGGATCCTACGATACAATAGATCTTTAAGGTTCGCAGTATCAGCATTGTGGCAGGATCACTCCCCTTAAAAAATTAAAATAAATCCCACAGACAAAAAATTACAACATTTAAGCAAATTGGAATTAAGCTTATTTCTTGATTTTTATTTGCTATATTGATATTTGTTATACAAAATGTTCTCAAAACTCTCACAAAAGCTGGGATTTGCTGTATCAGCCCACTATCCTTGGAAGTCACTTAAACTTTATTTGGAAAATCTCAAAGATACATTTTCAGAATTTGTCTTACAATGTTAGGTACAACACTGATGAGTAGAGTCCGATGGATCTTTGCCCACATTCTGATGTAGAGCCACAGAAGATATCTGATTGCACATCTATGATTTATTGATTTAAAACCTCCTCTGAAATTGGAAGACATAGTTTCTTGTAATGTTTAAGCTAGACGCTGCTTTTACATTGAATTCTGGCCGTGTTTGCGTTGTGTTGAGATGTAAGAATGCCCGGAATTATAAAAGAAACCAATGATTAAAAAATTTAAAAATAATAACAAAAAACAAAGATGCTAATTTTTTTTCAAAACATACATTTTTTTGTTGGCCTACCTTGTGGACTGTGGTTGCCGCTCGCCGTGGCCGTGGTGGTTAGTGCGTTGGACTACAACGCAATGCTGCCCGGGTTCAACTCCTGGCCGGGTCTAACACCTAAAAGAGTTTTTTCACGGTGCCACCTCTTTCGAATGTCTGACAATCATCAAAGAGTATCATTTGTCACGACTGAGCTTCTCAACTCGCCCTTCGGAGTCGACAAAAAACGGTAGGTCCCTTCCATTCGTGCAAAAATATAACACGTACACACAAATGGTTGCGAAAAGCAGGCCCCGGTTCACCTCGAGCTGTAGCGCCAACTAAGTAAGTAAGTACCTTGTGGACTCTGTGGATCGCATCTTTATGGCCGTTGCATCTGGATAAATCCTCCAGATCTGAATAATCACAGGACACTGTGCCGTAGGTCACATAACTAGCAAATGGCTATCTGTGTCCAACGATATCTGCAGAAGCTGCGAAGATGAGAAAGAAAGTGAATCGTTCCAACATTTGCATTGCTACTTCCCCGCACCCCAAGAACATCGCCACGGTACTTTGAGCCATAAATTCTTGGCAGACATTGCAAAGCGGGGAAATTCCAAGATATCGGATCTTTTAAGAATCACCAATAGCTCAAACTGGATTAATTCCCAAACTATGAAAGAATTCACAATGAACCTTCGGGTCTCCGAGTGGAAATTATTACTTGTACCCTTCCTAACCCAAATTTATCTTAAACCTGGCTTCCTTGTTTCTCTTCTTACCGCGCATATACCTATGTATATTCATTAGTTTCTTTCGGACCAGAGAGGGTGATCTAACACTTGTGATCCCACACAGGCTATGGCCTTACTTCCTCGTAAAAGGGAGAACGAGGTTTCCCTATAAAAGGTAGGAGCTTTGAAAAAGCTGTGGGGAGATTTTCCCCACAAATATACAAAACTGCAATTTTTCTTTCAACATATCTTTTCAGTTCTAACATTTTGAAATTGTTTTATTTCGAATGGGATTGATTGGATTTTTTTTAACAGAATTTTGGAAAGAACGATCTGCCCCCGTAAATAACTAACCATTTAGCCTATGCGGTAACAAAACAAACGGGTCAAATTATTGATATCACTAACTCATTTTTATTTTTTAATTTTCTACCTATATCTTTTTCGAAGTATTCCTAAAAGATTGAATGAAGATACAAGATCCTACTCGACCTCTGTTAAAGTCCGTACGTGTACTCGTATCTATCACTTTTGCTTGATTGCAACCGCAACTAAGAAGTAACAATGAATTTTCAGCCTTATTCTTTGGAACCTTCAAATTGATTTTCTGCGAAAAAGAAAAAAGAAAAGAAAATCTAATCACGTCATTTGTCCCCCGTCCGAACATAATGAACCCATACCAATAAAATTTCACACGCCTCTAAAGGAGACTCAATCGCCACCAATGAAAAACGCAAAAAAAATCTCCAAAGAAACAATTGTGTTTACTCTCGGAATAAAGACATCCCGTTGTTAAAATTGGAATTACAGAGGAAAAAAAAAGTGTATAAAAAAAAACCAGAGTCATTGTCGATGTTTTATAAGCCATTGTTTGTGATGATAAAAAAAATGTATCTATCATGTGAAAAGGTGTCAAGAAACAACACATTTTGTGATGCATCCGCACAGCGTGATGCAGTTTTTTTCCAGTTCTTCGTAGGGCTGCTATAATAATAGCACAAAACCAACAAACAACAATAGCAAAATGCTCGCACAATTAACACGGAGGTGCCACAAGGGACTACACTCAGCCACCCTATCAAAGCGAACAATGGCCGTCGTTGAAAGTGCTCAACGCCATAACAATAGCGTCGGACATCGATTCCACCGATTCAATCCCAATCATGACATATTAATAAATATGTACCCGAATCCGATACATGTTCGAGTATCTACGTTTTTTTTTTGTAAAGACAATCGAAATCAGAATGCATCCAGCGCACGTCGTCGATTATTACCTGGGCGTCCACAAGGATTCCATTCCAATGAAATGCCTATAGAGAGCCTATTTCGTACTCGAAAAAATTGTAGCGGGACAAATCATTTGTTGTGTTAGTGTAAATGTATCTAGCACGCTGTGCGATAACAAGAGATGAAATTATCATCTGTGAAATCGATATTGCCCCTAATTTTTCTCGGCGCTCTTGCCCCTCCCGGTGGATGGCATTGTTGATCCACACACCACGATCAGAGATCTGTGAGGCGTGAAAATAATAATCGTTTTTTTTTTTTTGGTATTCTCTTCCAGCCAGCCAGTTTCAATTTATATTTCTCATATTTTTTCGTTAAAGAGTCATCGGAAACAAATTAGAAATTGATCATGCTTTCGCCGGTGATTTGCGTGATCGACGATCGCTGTGGGTTGTATCTGTTAGAGCGGCGCGGCAAGAAGTGGTGGATTATTGTTATTTGACGGATAGTCTTTCCGCAGCAGGAGCACATAAGCATGACAATGAAAACACAAATAGACATTTTGATTAAGAAGTCCAACGGATATGGGTTTAAGATATCATCTTGATGGCATCATTATCATGGGAATAGCCGTGTTAGGAGTAAGTTTCCATACTTGACGAATATAAGAAACTCACTTAGATTGCCTTCATAATTTTAAGACATTATCAAGTTTATACGTATTGTTCGGGTGGGTGTTATAAGCTGCATGGTTTATTGATTCTAAATTCGGCATAATATGAGTAGTTGGAGGGCGCTAGCTTTGATTGAAGATGGATTTGCTTTGAATCATATGCCAATTTTATACGATAGGCATATTCATATGTACCTTCAACTCAGAGCCGAGCGTGGCTTTTGCGCAAGTTACCAAGGCGCAAAGTGTTTTGGAGAATAAAATAATTAAAATTTCGAGTAAATTGGTCGGCGGCAATCCAAAAAGTTATGAATTTTTAGTTTTTAGTTTGGTTGAAATTTAAAAATTGAGGTGGCATCTGAAAACGTTTGTATAAATTGAAAAATTGACCTGCCGCGGCCTTGAAGGTAGTTTATATACTGATATATATACAACAAAAGTAAAACAAAGCCTGCAACTGAAAGAGAACTGTGCTTATACCACGTTGCAACAGTTCAAATTTAAATATAACTAATCAAATCAATTTATTGAAACAAGCATAATATTATCTTTCAAAAGATACATATATTTTAACACAAACATTCTTGTAAATATTGGACATGTACAATAACAAAGGCTTTGACGTATACATACATATATGTATCTATTTTTAACCAAATTCTGATTCGTTAAGAAATACCAAAACAAATTTTCAGAATCTTAACCCTTTCCTTCCCAAATTATTACTTTGATGTTTTTAGGGATAATATGGGCATTTTAAAGATACAGTCAAACTTCCCTATAGCGAATCCGCACGGGACTAGCAAATCACTTCGTTATATAGAAAATTCTTTATACAGAAATTATATAATAGTAATCAGTAATTTTAATTTGGATTACACTCTTCCATTTTCCTTCCTCAACAAAATCTTCTAATACACTTAAGATTCAAACACATTAGTCGGTACGTTGCTCCTCATCGCCAGAAAGGTTCGAAATGCGTCAATTGATGAAGAAATTCATCTCAATGTAGGTAACACTTTATCAGGATCTGCCAATTCTTTTGGAGAATCCCTAATTATGTATTACTTTTTTCTCGGTACAAAGTTTTATTAATGTGCGAAACAGACAATTATTTGAAAAATTCGTTATATGGAGACAAAAATGCATGAGAGTTCGATTTCCAGCTACAGAATTTGTTCGTTGTAGAGAAAAATTCGCTGTATGGAAATTCGTTATAAGGAGATCAAAACACACTAAAAGTAGAACGAAAAAGCTGCGTACTTGAAAAAAATTCGTAATAGGGAGAACTTCGTTGTATAGAAGTTCGTTATAGGGAAGTTCGACTGTCGACTGTAAGTGCATAATTTTTTTTTTAGTGGTAGTCATTGGGTGGGCGTAAGAATAAAATAGAAATATGTAGTCTCAAACCGCTGAAAACAGGTAAGGAATTTTAAAAGCATATATTCGATTCCAAAATAAGTGTAGGTACAGTTAAGAAAATATATCTTCGAATCTGTACTACGACGCTTCAATAACTGAAGTTTCGAAAAATCAAATTCGAATGGATTGGCGTTTCGTTTCGAAATTTTATTCGGACAGATACCTACATATATAAAGGAATTTGAATTATCAAAAGTCAGCAGGCCTTAAAAAATGTTTACCAAAAGGTATTAAATGCGAAGAAGTCAGGGTAAAGGCACTAGTGGTCGGCCACTCTCTAGTGGTCGGCCACTTTAAGCCTTTCCCTCATGTAATATAAATACCGTTAGGAATTTTCTTAATGTGAAGATGCAGATACAAGCATATACATGTCCTACACATCTATCCTTAAATTTGATATTATTACGCAAATATTACAGCAGGTAGATGCACATAAGTCCGTGCACATTTGCGAAAGTGTAAAAATGTGGTGATTTCTTGTTTTTGTTTTAGTTGTGCGTATTTACAAAAGTGTTAGTTTATATTATAATTTGTTTGGATGATAACATTTTAATGAATTTGTATTGTTCTATAAAGCATAGGGAATGTATTTAAGTGTGCAAAGATTACAAAATATTAATATCAGTGTAAATAATGGGGTGGCCGACCACTAGCATTCCATTTTAATGCGAATTTCAGTCCTCGGCCTAGTATGGCCGAGCACTAAAGAAATGCACTATATAGCTTAAATTTATCTTTTGATGCACAATATTGAAAGTTTATTAATGAATTGCTCTGATTTTACCGTTAAGCACACAAATGTTTGAGAAATTTTAGTGCTCGGCCATGTACTTAAGTTGTCGGCGCACTGCCGGCCGACTACTGAAATTACCAAGATAGTGTTCGGCCACTGAAGCCAATTTTGATTGGTATTGGCCTATTTGTCTAATTTACTAATACACTGTTCGGAAGATAGTTAAAGACAGTAAAAGGAAAACACGCTTCAAAGATTGCAGGCCTGGTTTTCTTTATTTTTAAAACGTAATCCTGTACTTGCTTCAAGGGAATCTTAAGAAATAAGCGAAGCTATAAATACGGTCTATGCAAACATTTTTGAAGTTCCTTAACTATGTATTTTTTGTTATTTTGTTGTTAAACCTTGTTAATCTCTTAAGGTATTCAATAACTTGTTTTTTAGATTAATAGCAATTATTTAACTTATTTCTAAATAAGCAAAAAGAAAACTAAGTATAGCTAGTATGATTTGATACAACAAAACCGATTTCAACAAACTGTTGCCAACTTAGTATTTCTTTTTTTTTTTGTTTATTCTATGCCTTCAAAAATAATAAAATATTATTAATGAAATGTTTTGCATTCAAATAAACCCTTAAATGATCATTGGATGTGTTCTTTTCATTAATTTATTGGACCTGGCCGACCACTAGAACTTTAATGGCCGACCACTAAAATTTGGCGGCCGACCACTAGCGCAATATGACTTTTTTCATCAATTTTGTCATTTCTAGAGAACAGTGAGGGTTTAGTTAAAAATTCTCTTTTTTATCGATTAATATTTGTTTCGTCATTCAAAGAAATTATGTTTAAACGTTTTTCATCAAATACTTTAGTAACTGGAGAAGAGCAAAGTGAAAAAAGAAGTTAGGTAGCCGACCACTAGTGCGTTTACCCTATAATACCGACGCAACTTCAAGCATCTATAAACAAGATCCAGATAAATGCATCTACATTTTGAAAATATTCACAAAAACACTTATCAATATCGTTTAACATTGTTTTGTACAAATGTTGACAAAGATTTCGGTGGTAGAGTCAACAGAAAATGAAAAAACCACCGAGTAGAAAGATGGAATAATTTAAAATCAGCTGAAAACGGCAATGCGCATATACCTACACCACATAAAATAATTGCAACAAATTTCCCCCATTTAAACATATTAAATACATACTAAAAACAATTCTATCCTGAGTATATGCCAACCAAGATTAGGTACAAAAAAAAGGAAAAGGTTTCTTAATTGGATTGGCACAACTGTGCACAAGAAGGTTCTATAGAGCTCAATATACATACGTTCGTTAATCTCTCTTCTCGGTTCTTAAACAAACAGTAATAAAACAATTAAAAAAGAAAAAAAAAATAACAGCAAAAAAAAAACACCAAATCCAACCCTCAAACCACAACATCATTATTAAAGCAATGAGATAAATGCCACAAGAAATGAGATAGAAACTCTTCTATGCATGGATGCCAGCAACTCTTGGCCTGTAAATTAGGAGCGAAATAACGAACAATAGATAAATAGATACTTATGTATCTATACATCCCCTGACACAACAACGAAATAAACTAATAGGAAAAAATCAGTTTATAATAAAATACAATTATACCAAATGAAGTTAACTAATTTTCCACACACAAACACATACATACTCACACAACTAATCCCGCCTCTCTCGCAGATATTTCACAATTCCATTTACAGCCGTGAAAGGCCAATGGCATCCATGCGCATTGTTTGCTCACCCCAAAAGATACGTTTGTGTATCTCAAAGATACAATATATATATGTATCTATGGTAGGACAGCCCCTTTCTGCTTATGCGCACACATGCTTAAACTGTAGCCACAGTCGTAGATACAAACAGGTTTTTGGTGTGAAGCGAACCGGACAAAAACTCGACTTCCCACACACAGCAACAGCACACTTGGCTAATCCACATCGGGTTTGTGTTTTATTCTGACTCTGACTGTCGTCGAGATCACATAGCGTGCGCGATCCGTCGTTGTATTTTGCTTTTTTTTTTACTGTTTACCGCAACCATTCCTCCTCTGCCGCTGTGTAGTAAATTGAGTGATATTGTGACGTGTTTTTGACAACAATTACAAAGTAATCAACCGGTAATAGCTTCGATTTTTCTATTCTACAATCCGGTTCTGCCGTGCAAGTGATATGTGTATTCACCTACGGTGATTGTCAAAGTGAAATGGAATATTCATTTAATCAGCGCGAATGATAAATTGAAAAAAAAAAATCAAATAAACAAAAATCTTAGTGAAACAAAGAAAACAACTAAATAAATAAATTTTTTGAACTACTCTTGTGCCACTGCATAAAGGGATACACAAACATTTTGGTAATTTATGACTAAAATGATTCCGCCGGTTCCTACATCAGCTGTGATGATGCCAACACCAAAACAAAAAATCGGATTCAGTATTGAATCTATTGTTGGCGGTAACGATGCCTCCAATCCATCATCCCCGCCACCGTCAACCAACACCCATCAGCTGCATCATCAACTGCATCATCACCCGTCATTGCATCAGCACATTTTGCAGCAGCAAACTTCGCCAAAATCTGAAACACGGCACGACATTCAGGATATTATCAATCGATTGCATAATTCCGCTGCGGCCGCTGCCATTCATAATAACAACAATAATACTATCCTTAGTGGTTCGTATAGTCCGCCACAGACGCGACTAACGCCTGAAGATTCGAATATGCACTTGAAGCGTGAACGCTCGCCAGGACCTCATCAACTGCCACATCCGATACGTCATCAGCCGTCTCATACACCACCACAATCTGCCTCACCGATATCCTCGCACGCATCACCGATTGGACATCAACAACAACAGCAACAACACCAACCCACGTACAATAAGGGACCGATAATGGTGCCGGGAATGCCGCCGGCTGGTTTGATGCGTCCATTCCCAATGGGTCCCGCTCCACCGCAGCAACCGCAAAATCAGATGCCTGACATCAAGGCGCTGCCGCCGTACATCAATTCCCCACCAGAGATGCCGTCACACAATCCGCACTTATTAGCCGCCGCGCAATTTCAAATGGCTGCAGCTCTGCAAGCTGGTCATGTTCTAGGTCCGGCCGCAGCGGCTGCTGCAGCTGCCGGTTTGCCGCCGCATTCGCCGTTCTTGCCAAATCCCGGCGCAATGCCACGTGAGAGTTACCCTCTCTATCCGTGGCTGCTGAGCCGGCACGGGAGGATTTTCCCACATCGCTTCCCAGGAAGTAAGTACATATTTAATTTCAATTTATAAGTATCTGCAAGTTCACAGTAGTAGAAAGTGTGTAGTTCACTAAAATGCAAATTTAGGCACAAAAACCTTAGGCATTCAAGTGAAAGATACTTAGATACTCGAAAGAATGCAATGATTTGTCGTAATGCAGTAAGCAAAGCTTTAGCTATTTACAGAGCAGCATAAGTGACGAAAATGTGTATCTTACTTTAGAATAAACTGGCGAAAAAGTTTACGGATGGCAATTTTTTGTACCTAAATGCGGTGGAACCCTTTCAAATCATATAAAAGATGCAAATGTTTCTTGAGTACATGCTAAAGATACGAAGATAGTTCAAAGTTTTATTTATAACAAAGGCCATTCCAAAATCAGATTCTCAGATACTAGATCATTTGTTCATTAATATTGCCAAAGTAAACACAATCATGCGAGAAATATGCAACTACATTATAGGAAGAGTGATTTTTAGATTGTTTTGTTTATTGAACTAAGTTGTCTGGACAAAATTCTTTTATTAAATGCGCACAGCAGTCAAAGACTTTTATGCAAGGACTACATTTCCACATTTAAGAAACGCGCATTCGTGTATCCATGCCGTAAACAGAAGATCCAGAAACCACCCTTAAGTCAAAAATTCACTTCCCACACAAAACAAAAAGACGTATCTACATTAAAACACGTTTTTCGTTAGAGAAAATATTAAGATTCCCGCGCGTCCTCCCATTCTCAACCAAAGAAACAACAAACAAAAGTCGAACGAGTTCTCATTCCTTTTTAATGAAGGAAGTATGATACTTTGCATCTTTCGAAAGTAATATTCGTTAGAGATCAGCGACAAAACGTTTTCCACATAAAATTTAACGACTCTCTTGCGCGTAGATGATACTCGACAAACTTACCATAAACAATCACAAGGTATTGAGGCAACTTTCAGACGGAAAATCTCCATCCATGTCGCATTAAGATCCTATCTACAGATACTTTATGATTCCATGTAAATTTCTCCAACAGATATTGACATTAATTCCCCTTAAAGATACAACCACAAACAAAGCAAATTAGCTATTAATTTATGAAAATTAACAATTCAATTAGCAAAACAACTCTGTCGTCAGTTTTATTAAGCAATTAAAGAGCTTTAGCTTCATTAGCCGCCTCGTTCATTATAAATCTCATTGAATATTAATCAAATCAAATACTAATACTAATACCTTTTTTTGTTTTCTGTTTTGTTTTTTAGATTTCCTTTTGCAACCGTTTCGTAAGCCCAAACGTATTCGCACGGCGTTTTCCCCATCGCAATTGTTAAAATTGGAACACGCATTCGAGAGCAATCAGTATGTGGTCGGGGCTGAGCGAAAGGCGCTCGCTCAATCGCTGAATCTGTCCGAGACGCAAGTGAAAGTGTGGTTCCAGAACCGACGCACCAAGCACAAACGTATGCAACAAGAGGATGAGAAAGGCAGCGGCGGCGGCCAAGGTAACTCCTCTTCGGACAAGAACTCGAACAACAATGGCGCCAGCTGTGATGAGGAGGATGACGAACTAATCGATATGGAAATGGACGATTGTCCAAGTGACGACGAGCTAGACGCAAGTCACTAGTAAAAGATGTCAAATACCATCAATCTATCTCCCAAAAGTCTGTGCGTCGTTGTATGCTAAAAGTGTAAATAGATTTTTTTTTTTATTTATGATTTTGTGATATACTATATAATAAATAATTTGTGTAGATCTTGTGTTGGTGCAAATTGTAAATATTTATAAACTTTGTGCCAAACTAAAAATATGCGTGCACTAATGAAACTTGCAAACTTAAATTGTACAAAACTTTATTATTATTATTTTAATTTTTAATTCTCTGACGAATTGTATATACTAAAACGAAATGTTGCACTTTTTTGAAAAACGGTGCTCTAAGTTTTAAGAATTTCTCTATTTTCTTTTATTTTATTTTATATAAAAATATTTTTTTTTCTTTTTAATGAGAGATCAAGTTAAAATAAGAAAATAACTTTATGTAGACTTTAGTATTTAGAAATGAACTTGAATTAGAGGTTAAGTGAAAATCATTAGTTAAGTAAAAAGAAAATACAAACAAAATTAAGTAATTTAAAATAAAAGAAAAAGAAAACAACATATTGAAAATTGCTGGTATTTTTTTTGTATTATTTTAATTTTATGAAATTTGTTTAGAGCCGTCTGATAGTAATTCGTTCGAAACTGATCATACATTTCCTGTCTTTTGAAAATCGTCAGAATGTTCTGTTCTGCATTTCCAGTGAAAGTAGATTGAAATCGAATTTGGAATTCACTCGAAATAGAACTCAGTGTTCTGCATTTCGATTGAAGTCGAAATTTTGGAATCCACTTCGAATTCATTTGTTAGAAATTTCAAAATCAGCTACAAAATTATTTGAGATTTTTAAAAATTATTAAAAATGGATTCTATTTTGTTTTCTATGATTGGTGAAAACCGCGAGGTTGAAGTATGTTACCAAAGGTCATCAAAGGCCTTGGTAAATCCACAGTCAGGAAAGTTCTCGGCAATACAAGGCAAGTATTGGACTAAGCGCAAAGTACGTACACAGATGGAAGAAGGAAAGATGTACTTTTTTGAAAAATAAGGGATTCCGGGGATTGTAGATTGTTTGGAGGGTACAAGCATTAATCATCATCCCTTAAAAAAATATGTTTTATTTTGTCAATAAAAATTGTGAACTACAGTTTCTTATTGTTTTCCATTCAGTTGTTGGAACACCTCCACTCTTCAACCGTTGTACTAATTTGCTCCAAAAATACTTAGCACCCTTTGCAAAATCTTGATTTTCTTCAATGTAAGGAAATACTCTCTTGTCAGTAATTTGTATGTTTTCCCACAACAATTAAACAAATCCATTATTTTATTACACTAATGTGTAATGCAGTAGAATGTGGAACAACGAAATATTTACTTTCGAAGATACAATCCACAATTCATAATTCCATTCGGAATACAGAACACCTAATTCCACTCTTGGTGGTTGAATTAACTAAAGTGGAATACAGAACAGGGCGGTAAATGTGGCTTATTTCACTACATATGTAGGTATCTGTGGTTTTAGATACTCGTACCATTTAATTTGACTGTATGTTTAAAATATAGAAATTTTAACAGAACAATAGTGACAATACAATCGTCCGGCGGTTTTGAAATAAATAAATAAATTTGCCCACATACATACATACGTTGCGTCGTTTCCCAATACACTGGTCCCTCGCTTTGCGCGGTTTCACTTTTTCGCAAAATGGATTTGTCTACCAAAATTCGATTCGGCTTTAATAAATGCTTACATGTCATTTTTCACGAACGCAACACCCTAAATTACATGAAATTCATACTTTGTTTTGCGCGGTTCAGCTTTGCGCGATTTCGTTTTGCGCGAAAATTTTCATTGCCCTAACCCCCCGCGCAAAGCCGGCGATCAGTGTGTGTTGTATTGAGACACACAAATACTGTTGACATACAAAACATTCCGGGTGTGGATCTCCAAGGGAAAAATGTGGCAAAAATGAATAAAAAATGATAACAATAACCGATGTGGTGATTACATAAAACGAGATTTATCCTGTGAATTTGTGTATAATTGTTTGGGACTGTGTCAAAGTGATAATATTATGCGAATGATAACATTAACCGTGATTATATTAAGCGGCGTGCACTGTATTAGGTAATGTTAGGTAGCAGTGGCTGCCGGTAACTAGTACTAGCACACTTAGGCCTATAGAGGCCCATTATGATACCAAGGATCTTGGAAATATTTAACCCCGCTACTAATGAGAACCATTTGGAGCTGTGTATAAAGCAAAAAAGGCTTCCCATGTCTGAGGTCACTGAGATCGTCGAAGAAGTATTCTCCTAGGTGTAGTTTTCTACTACTGGAAAGAGCTGGGCACGAACAGAGGAGATGTGTTGGGGTCGCTTCCTCTTCTTCGTCTCTGCAACTTCTGCAGAAGTAATTTAAAATGATGCCAAGTCTAGTTGCATGCTTGCCTATAAGGCTTCCGAAATCGCCATAATTTCCGCTTGAAACACACTGCAGTGACCAAAGAGGCGGAAGAACAGATTAAGTTTTAATCTGTCTGAGAAAATACCTCCTACTACACCATCATTGGTTTTAGAGAAAATTGACATTAGCGATGCTTCTATTCACCTAAGTCCCTCTGGATCTAGTTTAAGCCCACCTCTTTGGGATCTAGCTATATTAGTTTTCGCCTGGAGCTAGGCTGGAAGGAGTTTAAATGAACATCCCGTAGAAACAGAGACTTCGTATCATCGGGATCAGAAATGTATACATAGAGTCGTTTGGGGTAAGAGTGCGCAGCGGGTAAGAGTACGCAGTGCCATTTTCTCCATCTGTGAAAGAATTAGCAGAAATCGCTAAATGAGAAAATGTGTGCTTCACTAACCGCCAATGAAAAACTACTTCTACGAAAATATTCCAATTCACAGTACAAAGAAAAACAACAAGAAAAGAAAAGCTTGATTTTGTTAAAAAAAGGTAAATTTTTAAAAGTGTGTCAGAAAAGCGTGGCAACTCGATGCCCCGTAAGTAGTATGTAGGCATAAACAGTGTATATGTGTGTTTGAATTAGGATATAATTTTGGTGAATAATATTATTCGTTCTTAGATGTTCAATACAATGAAAAAAAATAGCGTATTGGGAAAGAGTACGCAGTCATTCTGTGGGTAAAAGTGCGCAATGCTTTCTTGCCCCGAACGACTATACAAATATGGAAAATCTGTTCTCTAAATGCTTCTTAACTTGATTCACTTATGCATCTAGAAAATTTCGGCAAAAGGTGTTTTTTCTTTAAGAAAAAAACTTTTAATGACATAAAAAAACAAGAAGGGTTTCTACCTAAAGTCATAACCCTCACACTGCAGTATGCTTGTGTATACAAAATTATTAAAAGTTATAGTACCACACCCTTTTATGACATATTTTACGATGATATCTTTAATTTTTACGAGAATAAATTAGAAATTATATTTCAATCTTCAGAAGCTCAACAAAACCGATACGAATATAAAAATACAGCAATAAAGCTTTAAAACTTATTAAAGAGATAATTCCTTTACGACTTCATATCAAACCCTCCATGGATTATTATTATTCCATTCGAGACTTTGCCTACTTCTTTTCATCATCGATAGAACTATCAACAGCGAATCGACCCAATTCAAATTCGAATTTTAAATTGCGTACACAATCACACACACACAGAGACGAAACGTCAATCTGGAATACTCGTAACTTTATTCGGCGCCAATGCCATTATCAGATCGTATTTAGATTTAACCCACTATTAAACGGTCCTCCAGAGCAACTCCAGAGATCGTAAAACACCGCATGAGGTCAAAGCTGTATACGGCACTCTATCCGTCGCGCCCACTCACATCCCGTGAGTGGCAAAGTCAATACACACTCGTGTCACTGTAATTGCTTTAATTTGTATTTGTCGCCTGTCGCAGCCGGGAATAGTCCACGTGCAACGCACTCAATCAAATTGGTTATTATTCCTCAATCAATGAGCACATATCAAAATATTTTTGTCTCCCATTGATCGATATTAACCAAGCCACAGTCCGAATCGAACGCCACTATTCACAATAAAATTCCGGTGGAGATCTCAATCGACACACCAAACCGAATAAGATACAAACGGATAGATACATTTTTATGGATACTTAATCCGCACAAAATACACAACGAACACGATCTAATCGATACCTGAACGTGTCTCGTAAACCCTACAGCCGAAGCGAGTCCACAGCAGGTAGATCGGATCGCTTGAGATCTTGATTTTCTGTTGAAATTGAACGAACCCGTACCCGATGCTTACAGCATCAGAATTAGAACGATTCCTGTTACATGTGGAGCTGGAGTAGCCCTCAGATAATTAATAATAAATTACACCCACATTTCGTCAGAGATACTCGCGTACATGTTCACGTTCCCCGTTCTGGAGTAGGGCTAGGGTAGCGACGACGCCATATATTTCCCCGAGTTTTTCCGAGAAATGCCAGTGTCCATGAATTAGAAAAAAAAAAATTGAGTAATCCAATTTGGCTAAATTACCCGATTGCCCTGATGGTGTGTTTTCTTTTTGGGGAAAGAGGAATCGGATAAAATCAGAAAACAAAAAAAAAAATTAGTTTTTGATGTGGAACAACCGTACACAATTAAAATGTGAATCTTTTAGTTAAAAAAAAATGGTGTAAATAATGGTTTGCTGTACCTCATCGCTCGATGGGTGTGTCCCGCGAGTAATTTAAAGCTGAAGTAATGAATTGGTGTTTGCTTTCTTGTAATTTGGGTTCAGTTAAGGAGGAGGAAAGTAATAAATGGCGCATGCGCATGCTCATTATGATCATAAATATAACAGACAGCGCTTTCTTTTTTTAGGTGTCGGTGCGTTAGTAGATTTCGCAAGTAAAAATACAAATTGGGGGTGTAGGATCTTTCAGTTTAATTGAACTACTTTTTGCAAGACACTGGAAGAAGCTATTTAAAGGTAGACGCAAACGAATAGACAAATTACTTGTGGGATTTGAGTTGAAAACGGACCAAAAAACTAAACTTGGAAAAGCAAAAACAAATTATTCGAGTGCCTACAACATATATTTACATACATATATGTATGTACACATATGTACATATGTTAAGTGATGAAGAGAAGCTACGGCTGAAGTCCCCCCCATGAAGAAATGGCTGACGTCGGTACCGTGGAGAATAGGGGTCAGAGGCAGAGATGGTTTTAGTTTCGGTTAAAGTCCCAAAATTAGGCTTTCGATGCCTTCCACTTTCTTAAAAAACAATAATAAAACACATGCACATAAACAGTCTTTCGTTGTATGCAATTTATTTCCAAGATATGGAATGTTCTTTAAAAAAAAACTTCTCTGAAAACGATCGTACCCAAGGATCTCACTTTTGCTATTTGCTCCAAAATTTTGTTTTATGACATTTCTGTTTAGTACATTTTTTCCCGTTCGAATTGCCAAAAAAAAAAAAAAAAAAACAGAAAATAGTAATAGTAAACATAAAACAAAAAAAAAAAGAAATACTACGTATGTATTGACTACATCCATGCTAAATCTGATTGTTAGTTTTGATAGATGACATTTAAAAAAAACTTGCTTTTTGTGGTATTATTGTTCGAAAAATACCTCAAGTGGAGACGATTGAAAGTAATTGTCTGAATCAGTTTGATTTTGACACGCCTTATATTTTTAAGCCTAGAAGTTTATTTTTTTTGTACTGAAGTCGTAGTGTTTTTTTTTCAAAGGTACAATTTATGAGTGACGACTGGTATTTTTTTTTTAATTTAAAAAAAAAAAAAAAAAAAAGTGACGACTGGCCTAGTAATGAATATGATCACCCAAGTACATGTGTGCTATACCTAAGTAGTAGAATTTACTAAAATAGGGCGCTAAGCACATGAGGTTACATAGGAAACTATGAATACATCCGTTATAAGTGTTATATAATACTCATAATTCTCAGAAATAAAACTAATTCAAAAAGAAAAACACACTCCTTAATCAGGAAGACCTCCCAATCGGGACAACCCATTTGCCAACCCTAAAAGTTGTCATACAATATACCCTCTGTAATCGGGACTCTGAAATCGGGACACCTCTTAATTGGGACACTCAGTTTAACTTTCCTAGAACCTCCATAACTGAGCCAAACCTCCGAATTGAGACATTTTAATTAAAAAGTCAGGAAATATGACTTCTCTAATCGGGACAGTTCGAGTTGGGCCTCTCAATTGGGGCACTAGACCCGAAAAAAATGCAATTGTGACTTCTCTAATCGGGACAGTAAAATTCCATTAACTAAATGTTCGCAGCTGCATCTCATTCTACAAATTTTCAAACCGTTATATTTTTACAGAAGAGTGACTATATCGGAGACAAAAAAGAACAGAGCAACGATTTATTTATTTTTATTGAATATTAGATATTGGTACCCTGCAGTTGCAGTTGTTTTTGTGTCGACACAATACATTTTTTTAAACTTTTTCGTATGCATACGCGTCGAATTTCGCGTAATGAGATACTACTACATACATTTTTATAACTTCTCATAAAATAAATGTCGTTTTATTTCAATAATGTATGATTTTGTAAACGAGATAGGGCGTTCCATACTTGTTTTAATTGAAAATAGCAGTTTTTTCTTAAGTAGTTGTGTTTTTCTATATTTTTTATACAAACTTCTATAATTGGGACACCTCCTAATCGGGACAGGAAAGAGTCGGTCCCATCAGTGTCCCAATTAGAGAGGTTTTACTGTATTTTGTTTTATTTAATACATATTTGAAAATGAGACGGTGAGTTCATATGGAACGTTGACATTTTCTGAAATGTAACCCTGTCGTAGGCTGGGGTGTGCTTTTTAAATCCATGAATTCATGTTGACTTGATGTTGTAACTATTTTGCAAATGATTTAAATTTAAAATTAGGGAACAAATCAATGTAGAAAATGTAAAATAAAAAGTCAAGTATCCGTTATTGAAATAAAAACAATACATAATTGAAGCGCTTAGAAGGTGAAGGACATAAGCGACATTTTCAAAAATTAGAGTAATCAGCTTTTAATGCATTCTTTCATCGAGTTTGTTAAAAAAGTGGTTGCATATAAACCCATCATCCTTTGCTTAATAATTATCTAGAGGCGATGGAGAAGTCTAGATAAGATAGGAATTATAGTTTTCATATAGGACCTTCATCTGTAAGACAAAGTCAAATTTCAAAAAAATATCACTTAAGCCCTTCATCTTCTAAGCGCTTATTACTTTGAATTGGAGAAATAAACGAAATGTTACTTTAATAGAATCGGTTAGTACTGACGAAAGGTACCATTTACGGCTCTCACACTTAAAAAATATTAACATATAAGGTGTCCAAAGAAAGAGAATTTCCTGGAGCAGTGGCGAATTGCACTTTCACTTTATAAATTTTAATAAACTAAACAACAAATCAAATCAAATATTCTACCCGAAATGAACTCCCAAAGAATAAACACATCCCGAATGAGTTCCATCTGTCAACGGATGGAAATTAATTCATTTTGGTTGATATATTGGCTATATGGAAATCATATGGTTTAAATTTTTTTATTATTATCTTTTTGGGAATCATATGGGAAATATTTTTTATTGATGTAATTGATGCAAGTTCAAAGTTTCAAAAAAACAAACTTTTCCTACATGGTTTCCATGGGATTTCCATGAGTTGACAGATGGAAATCATATGGTAAGTTTGGATGTTGGATGGGAAGTTTGGATATTGACATATATTATATAAAAAAATATTAAAATTATGATTTAATACTTGAATGTTACGTTTTTTGCACAAAAATATAAGTGCCATTAAAAAATAATTTTTTTTCTTGATTCAACTAAAATGTATGATATTAGAAAACTTTTTTAAAATGAATTAAAGAAATTGAGATAACTCATATGTACATATTTCAAAAAATAGTAGTCAACCTAGAAATCAATCGCAGCTAGTGTCCATCTTTGTTTTTGGGTCACTGTACGTATTTATGATAAGTAAATGGCTATTATGGCAAACAAAAGATTTTACTGATTTTATTTGACGGCATACTAAGTGGCAGCAGTTTCCACAACCGAAAGGCGAACGACTCAAGTTCGAGTATGAAACTATCGTTAGTGTGAACCCCATCGCCAAAAGCGTCTTATATGTCCAATTGCTATTTTCATTCAAATTTAACCAAATCCCGGTTGGAACTGGTCTAAAAACAAAAATATATATATAAACCACATCATTTGCCTTATTTAAGTCAATAGAAACAAGAAACCAATTTTTGCTAAATACTACTTAAGCCCACGTAACTTATCTGCTTGTTAATAACAATAAAAACAATCGCTTGCCATTATTCATAACAAAAGAAAAATAAGTAAAAAAAAATATGCACAACAAAACCCAATTTGGGCAAAATAACGTATCTTAATTGACTTAATTTACTTCGGTTCGACTTTCGCTAATTTATCGCCTATTAAAACCCATTTAAAGAGAAATCTCTTAAATTCATTTGAATTTTATATTCGATAAAATGTTGCATTCCCAAACGGTTATTTATGGGCCAATTAATTAAGAGAGCTACACGTTTTCAGACACTTTGCAACACTTTTATTGCTGTTTTGAAGCGATTATCTAAAAAGTGAAATAAATTTGCCTTTTAATTGCTTTATTACTTTATGTCGGCATCGATAGAATGAATATTTTTGCACACAACTGTCTGTTTTTGGTCATTACATCTGTTACAGTTTGAAATTAAGTTTTAAACTGTTGTTTTATTCGAAAGTTTTAAATTGTTATGAAATGATTTTCTAATCCATATCAACATAATGTTTCCGAAATAAACGAAATGTGGGTCGATTATGTGAACTTCTTACGGTAATTTTAGTTTGAAACCATAAAAGCGAAAAATTTGCAAAGTTTGAAACGCTTTTTGAAACGTGTTTTTAATCAAAATAAACATAAATAAAAAGAGAAAATGAAACCGAAAACGTCAAGTCAAAACTTAATTTTAAACCAAATTTGATTGTACATATGTTTGCATATATGTAAATACGATACACGAATATTCTAAAACTAGACAAGTTTTTTGTTTATATATTTTCTGGAGTCCTTTGATGACTTGTTTTGTCTTCATTTTTCAACACGAACATTTGGAAAGAAAATGGACCTGACACTGAGTGTTGGAGCCTTGGAACCCCTGGATCACATATTTAAGAGAGGCGGAGGCGAATTTAAGTCAAATGGCGCCTTAGGCGCATTCCGATTTAGTTTGTATATTAAAATTAATTTATTAGTTATAATTTGGTGAATCAAATTTGAACATTGATTAATTTAATAATCCTACTTTTAGGGCCCCTCAAATTTTGTGGGCCTAAACCTAAATCCGCATAATCATGAAAGACAGGGGCCGAATTACCGCATCCGTTAACGAGTTACTCAATATCGAAATGTGATGATTTAGCATTACCGCTCACGTTATCGAGTGTACTCGATCATTTGATAATGAGTCATACTCACTCAATCGTTAACGGATGCGGTGATTTGCCCACTGGTGTTAAGAGGGTCGATATAACACTATTATTAGCTTATGAAGGTCTATGAAGATACAGATACTTCGTCCCATTCATCTGTTTAACACAATTTAGTAATATTCGGACCAATGGGAATAAGTCCCAGTGTATTTTACGCAGAAATTTATGCCATTCCAGTGTTTGGCAATTTCATCCGAAAGTTACAGTCAACGCTCGTATAATGCGGTACTTTCACAACGCGAATTCGCAATTGCGCGAAAAAAAAATTGCTGCAAACTCTCCTATACCGCTCCTATTTCTAACATGGAAAATGTACATCTGTACCTACTGCATTCCTGTGTTTCGGGGAATGCCCTTTTAACACATCGTGTAACGTTGTTTCTTGAGAACCTAACTACCGCGCTCTACGAGAATTGACTGTACTCACGAATTGTCAAGCAGCTATAAAAGCACAAGGCTCATATCCTATTGAATTGAAATCATTCATGTGCCGCTTCAATACTCTCTAAGACGTCTCGCAAAAGAACAAAGTGGGTGCCTTTTCTGGAATTGTCTAGAAAAAGGCTTTACCAGCCCTGAGTCCTTTTACAATATTCCGAACTTAAAAATCAAGAGTTGGGAGAACACCCACCCTACACTTTTCTCAGGGTCTTCGATAGGCTAAAAAGCCATTAAATCCCGATCACAATAAATTCATAGAATATCTACTTTTCAATAGGAATGGTATCCATAGATAAGTTTGATCTTTAACTGGGCATTGTTATCTTCGAGGTGACCTAAGATCACATTCAGGAAACTGAATCCTGTGTCTGCGTAGATGATGAAGAAACTGGGGAACACCTTCTATGTTAATGCACAAGAGGACAACCTTTACAGAGAGAAATTATAACCGCTGGGGCTGTTTTAAAAGTCTCCAATTTTATCAAAAGAATTTAACCTCTTCCTGTCTCCTTAACTGACTTCGCGCTACAAAAGGTATTTTAGGTCCCAGTACTCTATATAACTGGCAGCTGAGATGAAAAGGAGCACTTTTGAGTCACTTAACGGAATATGGAATTTCAATTTCATACTACATACATATGTATAAACGGAAAAAAATCAGAATAATATACAATCTTAGTATACTTATTCATAAAATTGCACTAAAAAGTCTTGGCGAAAATGCTCCTGCAATGTATTTTTAGACTTTTGAGCTTCTACCCGTGGTATACTCGTATAATTGAAATCACCAATAAATATTTACATATTTAGGCCCCGACCCATAGAATCTGGCGATCCGTTGCTCCGTTTTTTTTAACTGAAGGGTCGATTGAATACACACATTCTTAGGGGGATGGCCCATAACCAACGAACACCAACGGATGCATGTACTTTGACGGATAAAGTAGGTCTACTTTCTACTTTTTGCATCCGTCAATATGTTGTCAGTACACACATTCACGCATTTAAGTTCACACATTGACATATTGAAGTCCATGCATTCACAAATTGAGATTATATGCATTTTCATTGGTGGAAGCGTAGAGAGAATAAAGAGAATCGTTGACGTTTCTACATAGATATTTGACGGATTCTATGGGAATGCTTTATCCGGCAATACTTCAACTTCAACAAGAAAGTACAATGGAACGAAGTCGACGGACTCTATGGGTCAGAGCCTTTAGTCTTACGAATAAATGGATGTATCAATAAATCTATACTAGTACACCATTGCAAGAAATATCGCATGTAGAAACCCTACAACCGTTTACACATCAAATGGCTTACTACTAGCACCTAGTGACATCTTGTGGCAGCAAGTTAAAGCTACTTCTTGTGATCGTGATCCTGATAAATTATAAGATTAAGTGCTAACAACTTATTTATATTTAAATAAATTTAGAGTGCAATTCGTCACTGCTCCGGGATATTCTCTCTATTTTTCTTAATAACTTCACTCATTTGTATTTAATTTTTTGTAGTGATGAACAATATTCAGTTGATAAACTGTCTATTAGTGTCGGAATCAATGCAATATGTACAGAAATAAGCTTTCAGCTCGTACGTGAGCGATTTAATTATGAACTAGTGTACCAGTGCGAGAAATCTCCCATAAACCTTAGGTACGACCGTATACTGTTAACGAATGAAATGGCCACCTAGTGGTACCTTACCAATTTTCGTGATCTTGATCCTGATAAGTATTAGGATTTAATTGTTAATATTTTTAAAATGAGAGTGCAATTCGTCACTGGCTCACGACATTCTCTTTCTTTCTTCGTAATAACTTTACTCACGTACACTTTTTCAATATCTAAACTGATACTATATAAGATCTATACTAGGGTTGCCAGAAATATTTGGAAGAAACTAGTTAACGAGCATGAAAATCCCGGACTTTCCCGGACAACATTGGATCCAAAAAAGAGTACAAAACTAGGACCAAAACACAAAACAAAAAGACACTTTTATGGCGGTATTTCATGTCTTAAATTACTTATCACTTTATATTTGATTGGTGGATGGTATATATTTGATTGGTGGATGGTAGTGGTTTGTTTGCATAAACCTTAGAATTCAAAAAACCTCAAAGAAAAAAAAGGAAAAAAAAATCCATCGGCGTTGAATCGCATAGATCAATTCTGATCACCAGAATGGGCAATTACACGACCACAACTCATGACTCATGAGTCATGACTAATGTAGTAATTGAATTGTTACCCCGCTTGTATGACATGTGGAACCGTCTTGTTCAAACCACATGTCTTCCACTTCTATATCTTGCACTTTGGGCACAAAAAACTGGATTTCCATATCGCGATGGCGAGCACTATTAACTGTTATTGCCTGACCAGCCGCATTTTCAAAGAAGAATGGTCCGATGATGCCTTCAGTCCGAAAATCCGCACCAGACAGTGACATGTCAAATTCGTGGATCACAAATTCGACGCTTTTGACGATTTAGAAAGCCATCGCTGAAGATAATTATGTTCGAAAAGTTAGCATCCCCTTGTTCTTGTTCTATAATCTTTCCAACGAACTCTCTTCGCTGTATATGGTCCGTACGCATTTTCTATGCAAAAAGATGCAAACCTTTCGTGAGAATACGCTGTAGAGCGTTTCTCGAAATGTCAAATTCTTGGTCACGGTTCCTGGACTCTCAGCAATGCCCTCACAAACTGCTTCGATGTTTTGTATTGAACGATTTGTTGAAGAGAATTTTTGAATTAATCTCTGACAAAGTTAATTCACTATATCTACCATATTTTGCACGAACATTTCGAACTATAGTTGCCAAACCCGGACAATTTAGAAATACTATCCCGGACGTCCCCCGCATTGGCGAAAAAGAGTACATGTCCGGGAAAGGAGGAATCTCAAGCTCTTGCACTAGCGATTTAATTATATAGATATGTATAGATATTTGTAAGCTTGTCTGACTGAAGGATTTTCTTTTTAATTAAATATTAAACACATTCTCATAAAAAGATGTGTGGACAAGGAATTTTTCAGGGAACTTTTGAACCAAAATATGGAAAATGATTGATGGATTACTGGAAACACTGAGTCTGATGTCGTCGGCCCACAAGGCCACAAGGGTATCTATCATTTTATGTTTATTTGACTTCATTCTTAATCTGAGACTTCGAAACTGTCAATAAGACATCGAACACACAGAAAGGGTCCAAGCAAAAAATCTTGTCCCATACACTTTGCACTCCTGACCATTGTTATCATATTCCTACTCAGAGGAGGAATTATTGTTTTATTACACTACATAGTGTCATTCGAATATTCAACAAGATGTTACATTTCAATAGGTTAACTGTACTGTGGCTTATAAAGCCTCAGGATTAATTCATTACTTCCGCTCATTTCCCGACTTATGATGGCTATGCATCGCGAGAATCAATTTCCAGCTAAAGTGTGTCCTTGTTGTGCTTTCTCACGATCAAGGGTCTCAAATGTACGAGTATTCAACAATCTGCACCAATAGTGCGGAACACCATGTAACTGATCACCTTGGTACGCGCCAGCAGAGCTAGCCAGTGCAGCACTATGGTGCAAGAAACAAGTGATATTAAATTCAACACCAATAATACGAACAGCGCAAAAAAATGGAGATACTCGCACACAATACTCGTCCGTCGTCCGCTCCGCGTACATCACAACGACAAGTACACATTTAATGTTTTATAATCGATTTAACAAATTTCCTCGCGCAGTCATCCGCGGATGGCTCCGAACTAAGTGTGTAGAGGGTGGCGAACGGATCGGGACGAAAAACACAAACATAAATAAATGAACACAGAAACATAAAACATGGTGCCCATGGGTCTTCGATTCTCGCCTGACACCAGCCCTCCTCCGTCCATCCGTTCGTCCTCACACCTCAGACACGACACCACCACAACAGCTATATTTAGCTGACCACAGGTGTGCCCGCTAAAGTATACACATTCGTACCAATGCCAGAGGAAGATTGGATTCCAATGCAACATGCTGGCCAATTAACCTGTCTAATGATCGACGACGACGACATCGGCGAATTTTTACGCAAATGTTGACGAAAATGCGCTCCAAAAAGAGAGAATCACCAGACGCAGAGCGCGTTCTGCAATTGCGGAATGCAGAAAAATGTTTGTGAAACTTTGGCATCATCATCGGGACAAATATCAGCCAGAGTCAGCCGCCCTCCTCCCCCTCCTGGGGGTGCTGTTAGTGCGAAGGTGATAATGACAATGATGAGTCCAGTCTTCGGGCTGACTCGAGTTTATGAATTCCCAACACGTCCTGTCTGGGCGACGAGTGAGAATTACCTGCCCCCTGCCCCTCGTAGATCGATTTCTCGATGTGTGTGTGTGTGCGAGTATGTACATACAACAGATGACCCTCGCGCGGGGGTTGAGCCGAGCAAAACATCCGAGTGGATGTTGGATGTGTTGTACCTGGATGTTTAGCGTTTAACGTTTTTCCTGGAAGATTAATACATGAAATTAAATAAAATAAATAAATGTCACCATGGAACAAGATCGCTATCTTATTTAACCATAATTACCCTGATATGGGCTCAGGATCATCTGTATTTGTTTTTTCCTTTCGTTTATTATTTTTTTTTTTTTGTTTTGCCTTTTGGAAGTGTGATTTTGTTTTCGACCATCTTCGTTGATCTGTGTGGTGTGATTCGAAGTGGACAGTGGAGGAGAAGGTGATTCTGATTACTTAGAAACGCTGTTGTACTACAAATGACCAGTTGATAAGATTGGGAGTGAGGATCAGTCTTTGGTGACAAATTTATTGAGTTAAATTTAATTCGGTTGATAAGCGTTTTCTGTTTCTTCAGAGTTCCAGTGTTCCAGCAATGGCGATGTAATGTTGGAAGATTGGAGAGAATCGTATCGCAAATGAATTCTTCTGTGCTAGGTCCGTGATTACGGTTAAAGATAAATAGGCTTGTTGTAATAGTAATTCATAGGAATGTTCATTTTGTGGCAGTAGATAAGGGTTTTTGGTACTTGGCACTTGTTATTAGTGATAGTATTAGTAATAATTGCACAAATGCGAACCTACCATTGCCCTGATCCCAATATATCTTCTTAACTTATCAGGAACTCAAACGATTCTTCTTTGAATGTCTTGTTCCATCTTTCCTGATGCAGAGCCATGCGCTTCAGCGCGGTAATAATTTCCTTGTTCGCATGTACAGTAGGTTTTAAATAATTTACTGAAGATGACTCGATTTGAACAGTCGATAGAGATGCATCGATATGCTTTTCCTTCACTTTATATGGTGAAATGCTGAATCATTTGTAGGGGAAGCCACCTCCAAAAGCGTTTCTAGGTATTCCAGTTAATCGGTTATACGAAGTTCGTATCTCATTTTCGTTGAAAAACAGGAAAAACCTGCGAAAATTCGATAGGAGGATACATTTTCTATAGTGAAAAACTTTTCAAATACAGAGTGGCTGATGAAACAGCTGTGTAATCAATCGGTTCCATTTTTTTATCTTACCAATTATCATTTAGACTTAACAAAGATGGACGATTGGGATGATAACACTGGGATTTGGATAGTGAGTCGCTATCCTGCTTTGGAGTCCGTGATTTTAGTCCAAAAAGAGTTAAGGCGGACGTTTGGTGGCATTTCTCGGAACAGATGGGCTGCGATGAGTTAACTATTTTGCCGAGCTTCGGGCAGTCACAAGAAGACATTATCACTGAAGTTCTTCATTTAGGGCACAGGATACGATTGCTGCCGCTGCCATACAAACTTATGTACTATGAACCTTATGAATAAATACTAAATACTAAATACTAATACTAGCGTTTCGACCCGGAAATTATCAATGCTCAAACAGGAATAAGCAGACAATCTTATTTCCCTACCAAGCTCAAATAACAACACCATATAGGCCCATACTTTTTTGAAGAAAACAGTCGCACAGTTTTTCTTCCTAGAATCCCCTTCAACTGCGTGGTTCTAACAACCAATGACAATAATTTGGGCCTGTGATGAGAGTATTGCAGCGAAAATTCCCAAACAAACAGATTTAAGGGAACTCGACACTCCGTTGGTCGCCAAGGTCTCCTAACTTGGGTTTGTGGGGTTATTGGTAACAGGAAGTCTACAAAGCTAAACCCACAAATTTAAATGATTTGGAGCAATTCATTCAAACAATAGTTGAAGGAATTCCCCTGCAACCCTAGAGGCAGTAATTAACAACTTTTTAATAAGATGATGCTTAACCTTAAATTCTTTCAAAATTAGCATCGCCTGATTCAAACGCCAATATTGCACCCGACAATTTTCCACCGATACTTTTTAAAAAATGTATGAATAATTAAGCAAAGCCTCTTTGTATAATTTTCAATATGTCTTTGGCTACGGCGGTATTTTTAGATTGCTGGTAATATTCTCTAATAACGCCAATTTTTAAGTCTGGTTCCAAAGGATTGATAAGTAGCTATAGGCCTATTGCTAAGCTTCAACTCATTCCTAAAATATTTGAAGCAATTTTCAGAAATAAGCTATATATTATATACACTGTGGTGCATAACCTGATTTCCGAATATCAGCATGGCTTTATTAGTGGTAGATCAACTACCACGAACTTAGTCATTTACACTAACTACTGTTTGCACAAAATGGAAAACCATATTCAAGTTGACACTGTCTACACGGACTTTTCCAACATGATGTATTGGTTAGAAAATTAAAATTGCTCGGTTTTCATTCAAATGGATTAGAAGTTACTTGGTGAACCGCAGACAGTATGTTAAAATAGGATCCGTTCTTTCAAAGCAGATTCGGAATCTGCCTGGTGTTCCACAAGGTAGCCATTTAGGCCTACTTCTTTTGTTCCTGTTCATAAATGACCTACCTTCGTTTGTTTATTCTTCAAATTCTTTACTTTATCTATAAATTCAATTTCTGATGCTCTTCAACTTCAGTTAGATATAAATAATGTTTTGAAATGGTGCTCAATCAATGGTTTGCATTTCAACACTCAGTTATTTCATACTATAGAATTCTAGATCATCTTCTCCCTTGCCTCACAACTATACAATACATCAGTCTCTTCTCAAAAGAGTCACTCACTATAAGGATTTAGCTGTTATTTTTGATACACAGTTAAAATTTGCAAAGCATTTTGATTTCGTCATTTCAAAAACAAACTCTTTGATGGGTTTTCTATCACGTAACGTTAAAAATTTTCGAGACCCTTTTACTCTTAAGGCTCTTTATATCTCATAAGTTCGTTCTAGACTTGAGTATTATTGCGTTGTCTGGAACCCTTACTTCCGAAATACTGCTATTCGATTAGAAAGGATCCAGAAAGGATTCACGAGATTAGCGCTTCGAAATATATATTGAAAACTTCTATGCCTTGCTATAATGCTAGACGCGCTCTTATTGGCTTAAAACGTCTTGATAAAAGACGGGTTTATTATTCTGTCCTTATTGCACGTGATATCTTAACTGGGCAGATCGATTGCCCTGATTTATTTTCTTTGCTTAACATTAATGCACCCTCACGTAATATTCGTCCAAGGGAAAATGATTTCTTTTATATTTCTAGACATCGAACAGTTTATGGCCTAAGTGAACCCATAACCTACGCTTGGGCTAATTTTAATAATTTTGATAGAGCCGATAGTCTTCTGCTGCTAGTGCTCTTCATTGTCACTATTAATAAGAAATTTTAATTGCTTATTGATAAAAATAAATAAATAAATAAATAATAATTTTGAAAATCTAATCTATTTCAATAGAAATCAGCAGAAATTCCTGTAAAATAAATATTTTAAATAGTTTATAAAAAGTAGCTTTAATTATTATTTGACTAAATATTGTATTTCTATTTAAAAAAAATGTATTTAATTTTTTTATTACTAAGCATGTAATCTATAAAAGACTTCAATGTACTTGCTAGATGAATAAATAAATAAATAAATAAATAAATAAAAGCAGATGTTTTTTAAAACCATTAAAAAATATAATAAAAATTAATTATATTTAAAATGAACTAAAAATAAATAATTTATACGAATTGAAAACAAAATATTTGAGCCTCTTAAAGTAGCAATATTGATATTGTATAAATATACGAAAAACAGAATGAACAAGATATTGAATTAGTTTAATATACAGTACATATTTCTCTTTCGAAAAAAATTTGGCAGAACATTTCAGCACAGCTTGATTTTTTATGAAGTCATCAAACTCCAGACACGTCAAAATAGGATAAAACATGAGTTTTACAGGATTTTAGGCATAAACGCAGGATTGAAAATTTGGCGCATTTTGGTTGGAATAACAGGAATATTCTGCGAAAAGTAGGAGATATACGATGCTTAGTTTTACCTAATGTGACCTCGTTTTAAATGTCTGTGGTGAATATGTCACAAAATGTCATTCTAAATAATACCCTTTGGATATAGAAATGTTTAATTGTGTAAGTCGAACCTCTCTGTTTCGAGGTGCAAGTCTTTTATACTTAATCTATTCAGCAAATAAATAAAATAAAATAAATCTATTCAGCAGCAGACGGTTATGTGACCCTTACCATCTGTAACACCCGCTGCAGTTGCGTTGTGCTGAGTCGCAGTGATATTCGTATCGTATGGAGAATATAAACGATAAAAGTGCCAAAGCAAACATATGATTCAGAATAAAGAAAGCAGCACAGTTACTTATACATAAACCATCTCAGCACTCCTCGCACATGCAAAGGCATGGACTATAAAATCTGTCCCTAAGCGTTGGACAGAAACGTAAAGATCAAGCCAATAGATGTTCTTAGATTGTTTCGATTTCATTAACGGATTGCAAAGGGAATGATACATAATGAGGAACACTACAGGCTTAACGAAGATAACGGTCTGGTCAAGTTGGAATTACCCAGCACAAAGAGAATTAAAATTCATTCCAGAGGGTCTTTCCGGTATAAAGACAGACAAGTGGAGGACCATGATGTGAGATTCTGGAGGTAGTTGGCCAAAGCTCAGGCTTATTGCGCCCTCTGAAAAATAAGAAGAAAATACCCTTCAGGAATTTTTAAATGAATATCAGTTGACATCGGTTGACAGCTTACTAGTATCACAGCCACCCTCGGGTTAGAAAACAAGGATAAGATAAAAATTTACTGTCTGGTGTTAGCAAAACAACTGTTTTTAGTAACAAAATAATAACACAACAAAATATTTTTGCAGTTGCGCCATACCCGATCGAACATTCAATGCTAGTTTCTAAAATCAACAGAGCTCATGCCATAGATGTTTACTCTTACTGAATGCTCCTTGTTAATTGGTTAATTGGATCTGATCGACTCAGTAGCTGTTAATCCCAAACCAAAATGTTTATTTATTTTACCAAATCAATCCCAACCAATTTAGCTGCTATATTGACAAGCATTTACAATTTTAAGGCGAAGAATACCTTTCCGAGCCCACAGCATAGCACAGCAAAGCCGAGATCCCTTAACAGGATTTTAAATACATCCCTTCGGAATTGGATATTCGTAATCCTTTTCGCCCAATGACAAAACAATCAAACAAAAGAGCTGAAGACGATATCAGTTTCTCTAAGGACATTTAAACAGTGAGCGCGCATTCGAGCTCGTTTTAATCTCACAACCAAACTAACAGGATTACGGATTAAGGAGCAGTGAATAATCCTTTTGCTTAACCTTTAACAGGAAAGGGTTTGTGCTCCTCTATAGTCGACTCTGCCAGACAAGCGGGCATTGCAACAGGATAAATATGCGTGTAATCATAAAGAGGTCCTTTGGTCATTGTTTTTTTTTCCAAAGATTCCACCTAACGATGGGCGGTGATACCATAAATCATAATTGTGCGGTTTGCCAGGTTGATTCCTAAGGAAGACTGAAATTGTTAAAGGTTGAATGAAAAAGTGGGTTGGTGCAAAAGGATAAAATTCATATCTAATAATTTTCTCCTGAATAGACTCCTATGGCGTACGAAGAAGGAGTTGAGATCTGCTGCTGCTGGTTCTTTTCATTTTTTCTAGTTTTGATTTGACGAAGAACAGCATGAGGTGACATCCATGACATCCCAGGATGCTGTAGCGCGTGTGTGTTTGCCATTTAAAAACCAATTCACCATTATTGAGGTTTTACGGTCCTTTACGGTTTTTTTTTTCTGTTCATTTTTGTTGCAACAAGCTAAACGAGATTAAGTGAACATTTTACTGTGAATAGGTTCTATTATTGCAGCGGAGGCGTTGACGAAATTTAATTAATACATTGAACCGTTTCGGTCGGCTTGCTTACTGCCGTTTACTACCGAAATGAATAAGCCGATATTCAGCGGTATTGAAGATACAAAGTATCTTGTTTCCAGAGGTTTTAATTTGCGAAAGGAAATTAAAATATTTATGTTCAAGGTTCCAGTGGATTTCGAATAGATATTAAGATACATCTGTAGATACACTCCGCTTCACTTCATGAGACTGACTAAAATTTGGCTGACTTTTGATCGCTTAATGGCAATTATTGTTGTCCAATGGTTTTAAGCTATTAAAAAAAAATTAGTTTCACGCATTGTTAATGGCTTCAATTGGTGGTTCTTAGTTTGTTTCCAATTGCCTGCCAATATCTGTGTAAACCAGGTACATACACTTTCGATGATGTTCCAACAAAGTCAAAATCGAAAAGTTCGTAAGTTCTAGCGGAATTCTGATCCGCAATTGTGGATTTTCTAAAGCGCCTTTAGCGTATTTTGTACTTGGATTTCCATCCTGATCTCCATGAAGACTAGCTTACACAACACCCTGCTGACCATATAATGCGGGGAACATACGCCGATTAGGACTATAGAGATTTCACAAAATCTTCTTCGGCGATGAAGATCAGTTCTGGTTTGCAGAATTTGGGGGTTTACAGAAATCGCCACCAAGATCATGTGAACTTATCCCTTTGGATTGATTTGTGTGAGGCTATGCTAAGTTCCAAATCTTTGGAGCACTTAATATCCAATGTTCTCGATGTTATGGCCGTGATACAACCAGAAATACAAATGACGGAAAGCCATCAAAAATAACCTTTCAACAGTCTAAGTTTGCAAAAACTACCATGATGGCCATTTAACTGATGTTATATTCAATAGCCCGAAGCGCTCGTTGCCTCGTGCCCCGAGTGGTGATCATCCTAATTGCATCTTAGGGCGCTTGGCCTTCGCCATTACGAGGCTCCCTCGCGACACCTATACCTGAGCGAAGTCGTAGCATCGGTCACGTCTCGGAGATAGAGGACCCGGTTACTCCACGTAGACCCCCTAGCTAACATTAACCTAGAAAACTTCACCAACTTAAAACTATGTTGTAACAAAAGTAATGCACCGAACTGGGAGAGCGCGTAATCCACCCCGTCCTCCTCAATAAGCTACCAAAAATCGGCGAAATGCTTTTCCGTATTTATTATATCCCGGTCTTCAATTGCGGTACTGAAACAAAAGAGCTCGTGAGCATTGCTTTGGCATCGAACTCGCCGTGGATGAGCCGCTTATCTCGCGCACCGCGGTGGCGGTTGTATATAACCGGGATAACATTCCTTTTTTGAACTTTCCCTTTAGCGTCAGTATAAAAAAATACCTCTGGCGGGATAGAGCCCGTACTCTGATGATACCTTTCATTGGGATAATAAGCCCCGAAGATTATGCTATTGTCGTTGGTCATCACCTTTGCAATATGCCTTCGAATTGTCATTCCTGTTCAGTTGTGTCCCATCCTATAGGTCCTTGTTGGGATAGTATTCTATGTACTGGGACTCTAGTGTTCTGTAAAGTCTGAGACAGGTTTTAAGATACTGCCTCTCAAGCACCCGAATCATTTCCATGTAGAAAGGCGCGACATTGAATCACACCGGATTAGGGCAACTTGTGCTGGTAGCTCTATCCATTGGGAAGTGTTCACAGCAATGCAGCCCTGTCATCAGATCGTAAGTTTTTTAACACTTGCATTGGACGCAATGATGTTTGCCTATTATTAAAACTATCCCGAACTAACAAATTTCTGTTTAATAAAATTAAACTGTTAGGTACCTAATTTACCAAGAAGATGAATTTCATTGCGTTAAAATGTGATTGTGGCCCTTTGTTCATAAAGTTAACATTTTAGTTTCTTCTTCTCTCATGTCACAAATAATTTCATACAGATGCTCCGTAATCACCGCATAACTGTAAAATAAAAGTTAAAACTAATCAAATACAAACCACAGTAAAGTTGGCAAATAAATCACATGCCCATAGAAACACTTATCCGCAAATGGAAACCGAAATAGACGTGCGACTGTCTCCACGACAAATCAATACAATCAAACTCATAATTTTGCATAATTAATTTCCCATAATTTCCCCAGTTGATTGTAATGAACACAATAAAACTACTAATCACCCAAGTCAGCGGGAGATTTCCGCCATCAAAGAGCCCCAACGAAAGATGCTTATCCAAGTTCAGCAATAACAGAACTAGAAAGACACTGATTCACTCTTCCGATCTAATCTCCGGCTGCAGTGGATAACGACACATTAGACCATAAAAGCAGATGTCAGCCTTCCAACTGACAAGAGACAAGAGAATATCATAATTACCACCACTAAAGTGTTAGTCGTTCATGAATATTTATGCGCGAATACGCGGCGTAGCTACGAGTAAATTCATGCAAATCACTGCCGATACGTATAATCGGTGCGCGTCTGCAACTGATCGAACTTCGAGGGAAGGGGATAATTAAAAACACATAACTCGCTCTCGAAATTCAATTAATCATCGGAGCATGTGCCTTCCAGCAACCTCTGGTTGTTCAATCAAAAGTGCTGCGTTGTCTTCTAATTGTCATTCGCGGGACATAATCCAGGCGCACACACGGCAGATCTGATATCGCACGAAATTAATCTCAATATGGCTCATTTCCGTCTCTGATGTGGAATCGATCGAGTATAGTGGCTCCAATGAACCAAATAGGTGGGTGTGTTGCGCTCCGACTGTGAGGGTAGGGCACCTAACGCATGTGAGTTGAATTGTTTTTTTTTTTTATTTTTGGCAGTCTAACTCCGTAACGGTTTTATCTAGATGCAAACAGCTCTAATATTTCCGTTTGGAAAGCTCATTTGAAATGCTACTAATGTACAGTGGAAGTCGACAGGGGGAGTAGCGCACCGTGCTAATTAAGCAATCGACTTTAGTAATTACGCTCAATTTGCAATCCGAGTTAATCCAAGATATTTATGACTATCGGCACAGCAATCAGCTGTCCGATGTTGGGGGACGCATATAGATACGAAATTACCTACGCTGCATTACCGCTTGCGTGAGTTGGTCGGTCTGTAAAAGAAAACGATAAAAAAAAAAAAACCCCAGCGAAAGTCAGTGAAGGGTGCTCTTCTCTTTCGAGGCGTTTGGAAAACTGGTAACAAGATGCCTTGAGAAAGCCATAAAACAGATGGTGATGTAAATTGACCGTAATGTGAATTTATTTAGCTAGCCGCACTACAGAAGTCGTGCTGTGCCTGAGAACGTGCGTGGTTAATTAGGCGAACAAGTCAAGGAATTGCAAGTTGGCTCTGCACACTTGCAGTTGATGGCTTTACGAGGTGTTATCATGATAAGCACCACATAAAAAAAGCATTGTAGTGGAATAGTCTTAATCTAAATGGCGTTCAATTCATTTGCCATTAGCTATGGTTCGGTGAAGCTCAGACGGAGTGGGAGTTAGAATCTGACTGACAAATTGTTTGCCTCTGTTTGAAAGAAGAATACTTTCCACTGTGAATGTTGAATGAATAATGGATATGTGAAGATTTATGATGGAATGCAACTCGTTGCTTCGTGGTTTATCGCGATAGAGTTAAGTAGTTATACAAGGTCCAAAGAAAACTATACTAGAGAACCGATTTAGTTTTTGCAGAGAATTGGGATTCAATGGACTTTAATATATCCAACGGCTTGCCATTATATCTAAACCTGTCTGTTGAATTTGGTAACCATTGGTGCATCTAATAACACATGACCCCGTGCCATTCATCCTGTTTTCACTGCGCGCTATCATCCATGGTGCAGCCTTAGCTGTTTCAGCAGTTTATTGCACCACAAAGGTAAGGTTTGCGTCGAACAGGATTTAAGAAAGATAGGCAGCTTCTTTGAACAGAATTTCTTAGTTCTTGAGAGATTGTTGATTGTTGCTAACACCATGTTCCTTCAATCCCTAGAGCGGTCTGCACCAGTTCACAGAACATCGGTAGATTGCTTCCTTCATCATTAGAGCATCTTCATTGAATCTACCAATATCTAAACTTTGTATGCTAAATTCAGACCATCTCGTTGCCTCCAAAGTGTTGCATAGTACTGATAGCTGTATAATACGGTTAAAGGATTCACTGCCGTATTATAAAATGTAATTATTCTTCCTGTTACGAACAAACTTAAGTCCTTTCCCGAAACTACAGATGGACAGCAAACAACCTGCAACAAACTCGATTTTGAAATTCTGAAAAATCCCCCATCATTGTATTCTGAGATGTTTTTCTGTTTTTTTTTCCAAATAAAGTATTAAGTTTCCTTGAAAACTATCGCTGGCTATCGATTAATCACCGGTTCATATATTTTGACAGTTACCTATTGTCAGCGACAACAACACCCTCCCCCGATAATTTACATTATCGATTAACGAGTAACAGAAAACGAATAAAAAAAAGGACACCCCAGCATGAGTTGCTGCACGGACAAGAGCTCATCAACGTTTTACACAACAGGTTGAACACAGGTCTGAAAAACAAACAGGAAAACACTTGGATAACCGTTGGATTGCGATGAGGAATTAATTCCCGGAATGAGTTGACAAGCCCTAAAAGCAAAACAAAGGGCATGAGTTCCATCAAGGACATGGAAGAGACACACGAAGTCGAATGAGAAATGCAACTATTGTCCTCACGGATTGTGCCATGTACTTAGATGCAGATAAAAGTAAACAGGACTATGGGACACTTCGTGCATATGGTGGGACGGTTCTCGCAGGTAGACATGGAAATATTCGTAGAGATGCCCATTCGGTTGGCGAGGCAATTATCCACTTCTCGTTTTAGTTTTTGGAGCCAGAAATGAATCAATTAATTGAATGAGTATAATTGCGGCCAGGTCGACACCTGTTACGTTCGAATATTTTTAAATGGTTAAATGGTTGTTGGCACTTCCTGCTTTTGCTAAGAAAATAGACGCACGAGATTGGCATCGTTTCTAGCTACCGTCGTCGGTCGGGACGTCTGAAGAGGTTGATTTCATTTTCATTTTTATAAAACGTTTATTTACCAATTAGGCATGTTTTGTGAGGAGTTTGTTGATTCAGTAGCACTGTCGGATGGAAATGTTGTTGTTTGTACAAAAAATGGTTAGAAGGCTTCTAACAATTAACTGAGCGTGTAATAGTTAAGAACAAAATATTTTCTTTAAAAAAAGGAATAGTCTAGTTGTTGGGCAAATTAATGTAAAGAAATACACACTCGACCTGAAGTGGTTACAGTAGAGTGGGTGGATTTGGATATTCAGAGGTTATTTTGCAATGCAATATTGCTGAAGGGTTTTGAAGACTAAATGGAAATACCGGATCAAGCAGACGATCTTTCATACGATGAGAGGATTGATTCAGTATTACTGCACATCTAACATTAGTAACATTTGAGATACAGGCATGTTGCACTAACTTTAAACAGAAATATTATTTTTACTGCGAATAAAATAATTAAAGATAAAATAAAAAAAATTAAAATACTATAAAAATCCAAAAAAAAAAAAATAAAAATATGACATACAGTGGTACTCGTAGTCAAAATAATAAGAGTTAACAATTGGTTTTAAAATAAACGCTTATTTTCAATATTTTAAAAATGCTTAATTAAATGTTTTTCTCGACCCATTTTTTTTACTAGACATGAAAATTTAGTTGCCTATATTGTTTTAAAAATAATTTCATTTTAAATCACTAATTATTTTTAAGAAAAAATCACTTTGAAATCTGCACTCTTATTATTTTGTCCACTGAAATTTGTGTGCCTTTTATATTAAAGTAACGGTTCTTTCAAAAGCAAAATAAAAATATTAAATTTTGTTTAAGAATGCAAACTTCAATATGGCCCCAATATATTTTGTAACAATTTATTAACATTAATATGTTACAACAGTTGAAATAAATGTATATTCGACCACTGTATGTGATTAAAATTCACAAAAAAAAAATTATTGTTAGTTAAACAAATAATTTTAGCAGCTGCCTAAGCTAACTAACAAAACTATAAATATAATTACTTATTTTACTTATTTTACAAAATAAATCATTTCTGATTTTATTTCATTTTAATTATTTTTATCAGAGTTAAAACAAAAATTAACAAATATGAATAAAATAAATTAAAGTCCTGTTTCCCAGATTTGGACTTCTGAAAAGTCAGTACTCTCTCGGTAATACAAAGAATTGAAAAAAAAGCCAAAACACATCGACTACAGCACATCTGGGCTCTTCAACCCATGTTGGAGACGACAAGGAAGAATGATCGTTTACTTGTAAGTTGTTTATCTCAAATAGTACTTTTTAAAAGTCAGTACACTCTTGGTGATGCAAAGAATTAAAAACCTTTCAAACATTTATTCTTTCATGTTGCTTTAGATTTAGATAGATAACAAACGAATTATTTTGAATTAGTTTATTTATTTTTTCTCTTTTTTCTTTCTGGTACATACATATTTAATTTTGAAGATGCCTTAATATGAAAATTTGTGTAAATATGTAATTATGGAACTAACATAATTATTATATTTATTGTATTTTTATTCTGAACTTTCTCTAATTTGAATTATATTGGGGAATGTTACCAAATTAATAAAAATACAAAATAAATAAAATTACATATATATATAGATAACTAGACAAATATAAATAATTTAACTTTAAAAATGAATTAAGAAATATAAATAATCAGATAAACAAAACATTATAAATAAATTAACAAATTTAATACATGTTACTCGTAGGTACGGTTACGGACTAGAGAACTGAATAAATAAATAAAAAATCAAGTAAATAAATAAATATGTGGTGACAAATAATAAATAAAAATAAGTAATTCTGATAAACAAGATAAATAAATAATAACAAATACAAGAATTAATCATAGCTTATGCGTTTGATAAATGTAGAAGCTCTGAAATCAAGTGGTTGTCAGATGAACAATTTATATTTATTTTATTTTTGTTATAATTTCTAAAATGTTAGACAAAAAAAGATTAAAACTAGCTTCACTAACTTAACTAAGTAAATGCCTTACTTGAGTGGATACTATAAGCTTAACTTAATACTCATAATATGTCTTTCGATGTAACTCTATTTCTGCTATTAACTATTATTTATGTATACAAATGCTAACATGGATAAAAATAAATAACATTTTCTTTTTTGCAAGTAGATGAAAAACTCGAAAGACACTAAGGGCATCTTATTCTCAAACGGCACTCAACCACCACTAAAATTATAACCAATCCTAGTAAGATGGGCGAGTTAATGATTGGAATATATTGCAGATATGTACGTTAATTATAACAATATATAAATCTTAATGTCATGGTTTTACTTGTCAAACTTCTACGGAGATAAACTCCAAAACTTCGTATACCTATTTTTAAACACCTTGTGTTGAGTATAGACCGATTTTTAAATTAATTTATATGTTCGTAATATTATTTAAATTAATTCAAAAACAAAAACCCTCTAACGAATGTCACTTTTTGACGAAATGTCAATCATTGAAAATACTAATACAATTCACACTTATGGATTATGTGGATTGCATTTGATGTTTGTTTTCGAAAAACCTTAGGTGCGATCGCAAGAATGGCTTGTGCTGTCGTTGATACTTAAAATGATATCTTGCTTTTATTTCTATTGATTGCGATCTGAAATATAACTGGTATTTAATATGGACATTGATGTTAAAAAATTAAAGAGCAGTGATTGTTACTTACACCACTGCACTGTGTTAGTCCACGGGCAACGATGAGCGGGCAATAGCTAGTACTGAAATATATTCCCTTAGTTGCTATTCCACAAGCTCATGTGGTTTGGTTCTTCTGAGTCTACGAATATTATTGTGGACATTTGCTAAATCGTCTGTTATACCGGAGGGACTTTTGGTCCTTACCATTCGTGCAAATAATATAACACGTACACACAAATGGTTGCAAGAAGCTGGGCTCATAGGATTGCTGACGCCTAGTATTAACCTCTTTTATATAAACAATTTAGCTCAATATAAACATTAAAAAAAAGTAAAATGTCGAAACTTAATATTTGTAAGACATTGGCAACTTTTGGTTAGTTTGCAGTCTTCAGATTCTAACAGAGACCATTTAAAAATACAATTTTATTAAAATTCCGAAGTAGAATGGTTTCCGGTAAGATTTTGGACTTCCATTAATTAAAATTTAGGTGTTACCCCATATCAAAGGTCCACATTCTTAGGGACAGGTTATTGCTCTTCCGACTAACTCTATTTGAGAATCTTTGCCTCGTAAATTCACAGCAAACGGCCGAGCCTTCAATCTTCCAACATTAACAAATCCGGACCTAACGAATTACATACATATTATTATTTTTTTGTCTATTTCACACGGATAAAAGCGAAAAAGAAACTCGTGCACCCAAACCATACAAATTACCAAATAACCATCAACTTTATATGCGGCAATAAAATCCCAAACTTATACCACACTCGAAAGTCATCCATTGAGTAAAGCACCTCGTCCGGGGCACCGTAATATAAAATTCACCAAACCAAGAGGTGTGTTGCCGACTTATTAAATTCAATAAATTTCCCATTAAAGTCCACGAAACACAAAGAGTCGCCCAGAAATTATGGAATTCATCTCCCAAGCCCATAATGAAGTCTAAATATCCCCAATAACAATAAATTGATGTCATTCATAATTCGCGCATTCAGCCGATGACCTTATCCGGACGGATTATGGCCGACAGATATTCTGTGGTCGTTTTAATAATAATAAATTTATCTCGCCAAAGTAGTAAAAATATAGTTCGCCCGTAAACGCTTGAATATATTATATCGACGAAATCCGATATTTTTTTATTTAGTAAATATTCCCATGCCACCATCTCATCGAAGCGATTTTATTCGCATCAAAGCGTTATCATCGTGTGGGATTGTTATTTACAAAATTTAGCTATCAAAAGTTTTTATGAACCATACGCTTTGACCAAATTACCATAAACACTCGCATAACACGCAATGGAGGCTTGTTGCATGTGCCATTGCCAGTAGGCATCGGGGGTCCATGGAGGGCATTATTACTCGATCGTTAAGTGAAACATAATCCTTTGGGGACAACAACTATTTATAATCAATTAATAACGCGCACACAATTTCAGTGCGAGTATTTTGTGGTGAACGTGTAGCAAAATTACCTTTCGCGCTTACCTGAACGGTCCATTCTGTGGGCAGTAAATCCAAATTTAAGTGGGATCTATCGCGAGTTGTGTAGTTTGTGAGACATTAATTTAAGATATTAGAAAGAGCGTGTAGCTTGTCTGGGATTATACGCGAGACTACACTGAAGAAAAAAAACACTAGTTGATCAGCATTGATTTTAGATTTATACGGGAACAATAAAAAGCACAGGACCTTATTTTACATATTCTGTCCAAGACTAGGTACCCAACCTCATGATGGAATTCAAAACCCAAGCTAACACAAAAATAGGATATTGATACTTATCCTCGACTTGTCCTCAGCCCCTGAATATGCCCTTATAATACACGCTTTCGGAATCTTTGTTCCATCTTTATCAATTATTCCTTAAAAGGAGGCTTTTCAGACATTCGGTAGAGGTGGCGCCGTAAATAAACTTTTTGATGTTTGCCGGGACAGCACGCTCAGCATATTCGTTGCAATCTTACCAGTTGTATCTGACAGTTTTCTTTCTCTACATACACAAACCGGAGAATCATAATCTCTATGACCAATACTTTTCTGTGTCCCTTCTTAATTGTAACAATTGTTTAGGCTAAAATAGAAACCATCATCTTGTTTTTACTGTAGGCGAGCTACATCTCATACTTGCTAAGACTGTTCAACAAAGATATTGAAGCTCGAATACGTTTATTCATAAAAACGGGGCGCATTTTGGTGGCACATTGGAAACCTTTATTTTATCCTATTTAAACTTTTTGGAAGGGTCCTTTTATCTGAAATATGATAATTTCTAAATTTTTCAAATGGCACTTTTGCTACAACATCCGTTTGGATTAAGAGAAGATCTTCAAACAGGGCATGCCCTCTTGGAGTTACTTTTCTCTTATAAAGCATTGTACGATAGAAAATGTTGTGCCTGACTCTTCGTGGATATTGCCAAAGACTTAGTAAACCATAACGTACTTCTTATTGAGCAGGGTTTTGTGGCTTTGTAAATATTTGGTTTAAATCCCACTTAAAGAATAGACGATTTTGTTTGTTGGTCTAAAACTTTAAACTTATGCGTGCCTCAGAGCTAAATTCTTGGTCCCATACTATTCTTAATCTACATAAACTCGTTGTTTAGTCAAACATTTAGAGGTAAATGAAAAGCCTTTGCATTGGCATTGCTTATCGCTCAAATAATCTTTTGAACTTAAGTCCTGATCTAAATCCCGATGTTCACTTTTTGAGAATAATTTTTGCAGAACATAAACTAATTCTATGTCTATTTTTACAAGAGTCCGCTGAGTGTCAAACATGTAAAATTGTGTTTGTACAAGACACCTGTGACTTGAATTGTTTTAAAATTTAATCAGTTTAAATATTTAGGTATTACTATTGACCAAAATAAGAGATGGTCCGAACGTTCTTTAGTTTTGAAACAATATCTCCGATCAGCTGTAAGAAGCTTATATCGTATCAGAGAAGTCTTTAATAATAAAACTTTAAAAATGGTATATTTTGGAATACTATTTGAACCAAGATTACAGTACGACATAAGTTTCCGGAGGGTGGGGGGGTACCAACCAAACCAAACTTCAGCCAATAGCCGTTTTAAAAAAGTGAGAAAGTTAGTGGGACAAATCGTTTAGCTCGTTCCATGGATTTGTTTAGAAAATTGAAAAGTCTGCCACTAAAACATTTGTACTTTTTTAAAGTTTATAAAGTCTTTTTTGGGGTGGCTATATGCAAAGTTCAATATCTAATAGCCGCCTTCTGCGAAGCCTTTAAATGAATGTTATTGTCATGCCAACTTTTCGCAGCACTTTATGGAAACATTCTTACACCGTTGTGTCCTATAAGTTGTTTAATAAGCTTCCTATGAACATTCGAGTCATTCGATCCATGTTTGTCTACTTAGAAAAAGTTAAAATTTGGCTTCTCTAGTTTGATCATAACCAAATTAAAGTTTTGTTGCCCTATGTTATTTGAAATTCACAAATTATATTGTTGTATACGTTTATTTTTCTCTCTTTATCATTTTTTATCCTTTACCTTTTCATTTCTACACTTGTATTGTAAAAATTTGTTTATAGAATTGAATTGATAAAATAAAAATCTTAAAATAACAAATACTTGCAATATGATTTCCGTATAGCAAATATATTAACCAAAATGAATTGATTTCCATCAGTTGACAGATGGAAATCATACGGGAAGTGTTTATTCTTTTGGGAGTTCATTTTGGTTATAATATTTGTTTTGATTTATTTCTTCAACTTGTTGAAATTTATAAAGTGAAAGCACGATTCGTCACTGCTCCAAGAAATTGTCTTTCTTTTGACACCTCATTTGTTAAGATTGGTTAAGTGTGAGAGCCGCAAATGGTACCTATACTACAGAAATAATGTATGTTATAATAATGTCACTACCTATTTGTCATTTTAATTTTAATATTGCTATGGTAGATTAAATAAACAAATTTAGTTAAATTAAAAATTCATGAATAAATAAATAAATAAAAAAATAAATAAATAAATAATTTTAATCGAAACTGCTTACTAAAGGAAATTGTTGAGAAATTAGAGCAGGGGACGCCCAAAAAATTACTTTTGAGTGTGAATATCTCGGAACTTATGAAAGGAAACTGCAAGTTGTTGCGGCATTTTTATTTACATATAAGAAGACCTTTCCAACGATATGCTACTCGAGGGGGTAAATTTATTTTTTTTTTAACTCACTATGTATATAAGTCTCTCCATTTCTGTGGTTGGATCACCCATTCACGTCTATAGATGCAATATGCAAATAATAGAATGGGAATACTGTGACATGCGAACAGACAAATATATGGTCAGAGCGAAACTGTAATACATTAGTACTAATTTAGGATCAAATGTTCCTTCTATGACACTTAAATAATTAAAGTGGAAAACGATGGCAACTTTGAGGAAGTTGATAGAGAAAAGCTGCCTTGAGCTGATACAAATTTCAATTTTCTTGCGGTGTATCTTCCAAACACAGTCTTTTTCGTGTTCACATCAATTTAACCCGAGTACTAAACCCGCAAGGCTCTGCACGAATGCCAAGCGTGAATTCCTCGCTTATATGGTAGAGTATCGCTAAAGTCAGTGTGACACCACCGAACCGCTCAAAGCTACCACGACACCGCGATCGTAGCACGTCTTAATTTGTAACCCGTATTAGATTTTAAGTAACGAGCAATTAATGTTCACTTGGAGATATCCCCTACTTTTGACGGGACACCCCAACGGCGTTGTCCAGCCATCATATGGTCTGCCATATCGGCGTTCTTCTGGTGTCATATTTGTTATTCTCTCCCTCGCACACATCGTACTCCTGCTGCATAAGGATCCAAGGTGATTAGGTTATTTATTGGGATCTAAGTGATTTCCGATGAGATCCAGTATACAGATTAAGAGGCATACGACTCAGCGGGGAGTCACAGCCCTCTCACACTAAGGACCGTGGACGATATGGACCGCGCGCGTTTCCCATACGATTCGACGTGTGATTCATTTTCTCGGCGCGTCAGGTGAGAGAATAAAAATTGATGCTGGGGATTATTAAAATAATTGTTATCATTATTTTTTTACACGTTTCGAAACGCGAAGTTTAATTGGCACTTTGCCTGCGTTTTGATCGGCCACAGACGCTTTTCGAGCCACATTTCGAGAGGCGGCAATAAATCTGAAATTTCATATTCCACTCTGCAAAAGACACTGTCAAAAATGCTAAATTGTGTGCGGACAACGGAGTCGGATTTCTGGAGAAATAAATTATTTTACGCCACCATCGCGGCGGCATTAATCGGCTCTAATAGTGGCTGCGGAGAAATGCGATTGAAAAATGTATCTATTCACCGTGAACAGATGCGATGCTGCTTGGACTTCTGTAAGCCGGCACCGGGAACGGAGGGGCGGGAGTGATTTTGTATGTATTTACCTTTTTTCATATTTTAAAAATTCATAAATTCGAAAAAGAGTTTGTCGTAGGCGTGGGTTGACTTGGCTCGTCGTTTATTAGGCAAATGAGTTATGGCGGTGATAGTCGTTCTTAAAGCGATTTCTAAATTAATTTTTGTTTCTTTTGTTATGTTATTGTTCGACCGTTGTTTGGAGGCAATTTAAAACGTTATAATCCAATCATGCGACGCGAAATGCCATGTTAAATGAGTGAGGAAGAAGAAGCAATCAAAAAATAATTTATTAATAAAGCAATAAATTTTCACTTGGAAGAGATGTTGTGAAAAGGAAAGCTGTATAAACGAGCTTAGACTGTCTCATAAGTGATGGCGTTTTTCAGGGTCACATGTAAATTCTAGTTCAATCAGTGGATAATGAAATAGTTTAAAATAGAATTTCAATGGATGATGATGATTGTATCTTTGCAATTTGTTTTTTAAAGTTATCCTCTTCGTTGAAAAAGCTCGGACTGGCATGTACTATAATATCCTTCAACACAGCCATAGAGGTCGTTGTGATTGTTGACGACTTAACGAATGTTTTGACATGTCATCACGTTATCAGGTCAGGATTGCACTCAGCTGAGAGCCTTTCCCCTGGCGGAAACAGCCTATTTCTGCAAACTTCCGTTGTTACAACTCTTATTATGTACATACGAATTCAAAGTGGAACTTGAGAGTGTCCAAAAACTATGCCGCCTCCAAGTGAAGTTTATACAGTAAACTCACGATGAATTTAATCTGTGGGGATCTGGAAAAATGTCCTATCATTAAGAGTTTTACTCAACGAAAGTTGTTATTACTGAGAGCCAATAAGAAACATTTCAAGTAATCGAGAGTCACATTTTTTCAAAAACCATATGCATGTGTATATGTATGTATGTCGACTGATTTTTCATAGCGTGTTGCCTGCGAAACAGCCAGCACAATCGCTTCAAATTAACGAGTGCAGATAAAAACATGGGGCTTGTTCAATTTACCGACAGATTTTCAATGAATACACGGTCTCTAATGAGCTCGTTGTCTCACAAGACCTTTTAATTTCATTTCAGTTATTTATTTAGAAAAGCCTAGCACATTAATATACGGTATGATATAAATTAGTGATATGTAACAAATGCTGTCCTTTTTTAAGGAAAACCTTTCGAAGCTCACTGAATGGATTGCAAAATACTTTGCGGAAGACAATGTTGAACTAATTGCCTGGATCCAAGATCCTCTCCATGCTCAAGCTTCAGCAGAACGTACTTCGCAAGAAAAAGAGAGTCTCATTGAACTCTTTTGGGAAAACAGCCTTCAAACAAAATTCGCTTGTTCCTATTTGTTGGAGTTTTGGATATCGGTATAAAATGAATATCCAACTTTAACTTCAAAAGCTATAAGGATCCTCATTCCCTTTGCGACATCTTATTAATGCTCATCCTCAGATCGCCAAGCTCACACGTCACATTGCTGCTCCAGTCTGGGCGGGAGCTCTTACAACGAAGGAGACAAAAAGAAAGCTCTTGTCCGCATACAGGCTCTGCGCAATAAAAACAATATGCGGTTTCCGGACAATTTCGGACGAAGCAGTCTGTGTAATAGCGGGTATGATCCCTATCGATATTCTCGCCAACGAGATGCAAAGGGTCTACCTCAGGCGTACGACAGACCAACGTTATCAGAAGGATAAAATCAGAAGAAAGAGCAACATCTATAGGGCTGTGGCATACAAGATGGGATACCACGACAAAAGGCAGATGGACCCACAAGCTGATTCCCCCAATCGAGGTCTGGACAAAAAGAGTACATGGGGATTGCAACTTCCACCTTACGCAATTCCTGTCCGGCCACGGCGGCTATCGAAAATATACCCACAGATTTGGACATGATAGCTCGCCTCTCTGCCCAGAATATCTAGAGGCGGAAGAAGACACGGAGCACGCAATGTTCCACTGCAGACGGTTCGCAGAAAAAATAATGGACCTACCGACTCCGGAGCTTCTAATCAACCACATGATAAGGTCAGGGGACCACTGGTTGCAGATCTGCTCTTTCATAACGAGCACACAGAACGAGCTAAGAAGACTCGAAAGATTAAGAAGAGCTGTAACGGCAGACACAGTGCACATAGCATAACATGCTAACCAGCCCCGCGAAGTAATACCTAACGGCAGTTCCGTGAACGAGAATGGTTGAAGTTTGCTGGGTGTGGATTAGTACGTAGGCGTACTCCCGAAATCGAATATTTGGGTGTGCGAATCGTGCATGCTAATAGCCCGGGCTACTAGCATCTTTGGGAAGATTACCACATCCATTGGCGCAACCAAAAAAAAAAAACACGTCACATTGACTAACTTTCCACTGATTTGTTTTCCGCATTTTTCTGCAATTAAACAACTATATATGTACATTATACCTACTTACATATAATATATGTGAGCCTCAGATTCAGAGGTAGTTTTAGTTTGAGTTAAACTCCCACACGCAGGCTTTCGATGCTTTCCACCTTCTTATAAAAAAAAAAAGATTCGACTAGGGCGCCGTGACAAAATACTAAAGCTGTTAGTGCGCCGCGAACTGAAAAGTTTGGGAAACCCTGGCGTAAAAAAAATCAATTTATTGAGACATTAATTTTGGATTCTATATTAGTAACGCTCTTTAGTACGAGTACGTTTGAACTCTAATATAACAACTAAATGTCTTCACCATTTTATCTTTCTATTTCCCTTCAACTAAGTACAGTATCTCACATCCATATTCGTACAAACACTTATTACTGCATTATCAATGAAAATCTCGAAATTAGTTTTTTTTTTTTTTTTTGAACAAAAATTCTTACTAACATTACAGTAATATAAAACAAAAGCTTTTTTATACAAAACAACAGTATTGAAAATTTAAAAAAATAAAAGGAAAAAGACTTCATTATACTACGTCACTTTCTTATTCGTACAAAGCAATTTCGGCCAACTAAAATAAGTTAAATTTAATGATTAGTATTTCGTTGGTTACCCATTTTGTTGGATGACGTTTCATAGACGATTCGACATCTAATCCCCCAGGTTTTTCATAACGTCAGATCCAATTTGGTCCCATTCCCTTTTTAGAACCTCCTTCAGCTGATTTGCGTTCTTAATTTCACATTGGTGCCCTTTTTTCTTCAAATGGGCCCACAGATATTTTATGGAGCTTATTTAAGGGTATTTAAGTGGCGTTTCGAATACCCGAGGACAGTTGTAAACCAAATACAGTCGGGTGTTTAGGGCCTTATGTTTGGGGTCGTTGTCCTGGTAATACTTAAAAGTAGCTCTAATTCCCAAATTGGTGGCGCTAGTATGCAAATTATTTTTTAGAATAGTAATATACTTAGCACCGTCCATTATTCTGTCAATAAACACCAGATTACCCGTTCTAACAGTGGAAAAGCAACCCCACACCATAACCGACCCACCCACGTGTTTTACGGTGGATGCCAAATTTTCCTTATTTAACCTAGTTCTGGGTTTTCTCCATACTTTCTGGTGCCCCTCTGATCGGAATACATTGAACTTTGACTTGTCTCCAAATATCACCGTATTCTAGAAATCCTGTCCTTTGGTTGAATATTGTTAAGCAAATGTCAAGCACTTCCATCGATATGTTTTGCTACTAAGAGATTTTCTTCGTGAAGACCTGCTCTTAAACTCATATTTTCTCAATACCGTTCTCACAGTTTCAGCACTAACAGTCTTTCCAGTTCTTTCCCTTACTTTTAGGACTAGTTTTGGTGCACTTATTTTGGGATCTTTCTGGGTTCCTACTAAAATTTGCCGCTCGTCTCGATTAGTCAACACTTGTCGGTTTACATTTCTTGGCTTATTTGCAAAAGAATTTTAACTATTGAACTTGCTTATTATGTATTGCACTGCCTTCTTACAATCACTTCACCAATATCGCGATAAGTTTGACCCTTTCGGTGTAATGAAACAACAAGTTTTCGTCCTTCTTCGGACGTTTAATTTCCTTTCCACTCTCTGACAAGTGAGTACACCAAAATGAGAATGAGTTCAACTAAAATGTGTTTCTAGGAGCAGGCGTGCAAAAAAAAATTAACTTCCACAGCCTTAATTACCGTTAGTTTCAAAGGTTTGAGCTTGTACGAATACAAAAGTGACGTAGTATAATGAAGTCTTTTTCCTTTTATTTTTTTAAATTTTCAATACTGTTGTTCTGTATAAAAAAGCTTTTGTTTTATATAACTGTAATGATAATAAGAATTTTCGTTAAAAAAAATAATAAAAACTAATAAATAATTGCGAGATTTTCATTGATAATGCAGTAATAAGTATTTGTACGAATATGGATGTGAGATACTGTATGTATTGAAATGTTGTTTATTCAAAAGTAAAATTAAATTTGAAGCTTCTTAGATGTTCTTAAGATTACTCTCAAATATAAGGACTTAAATTACGGGTATAAGTCTGTCGTTTTAAAAACCAAGAAAATTCAATAAAAACAACTTTGCATTAAATAAAAAAAAAATTAACTTGTAACAAAGCTTCCCCTCTCATCACCGCGGTGTTAAACCATATAACACCCAATCAATGTTGCGTAGGATTCTCAAATTAACTTTTACTACGTTCGTATTTCTTTAAACATTTACCTAAGTATCCTATTACTGTGAACACAAATTCAAAAACGATTTTATACACCAAACTAATCACTGGCGATAGTAAATTCCCAGCTAATGTGAAAACAGAAATGTAAACGCCACTCAACACGCACACAATCGTCGTCCCACTTTTCCACCCAATATCGGGGCAATAAAATAACAATAAAACACAATACTCCTCCCATTCACTGAATGGAAAATCGTAAATCGTAAATTTTACCTCGTAACATCTTTTAAACTTTAACCAAGCCGGCACCGCCCGGCCGCAATGAAACAAACTTTTGCTTTGTATTCCCAAATGTTGAGTTGAGTCGAACATGAGATACGAGTACACACTCAGGCGTTTCGCTCCAAACGAGCACTCATTTATCCGATATGGCAATTGAAAATAATTGATGCGACAAAAATCGCTCCCCAGGTGGCAGTATCTAATATTTTCCAATTTCGTTAGCACATCGTTTCCAAAATCGAGTTTTTATTTCGATTTTCTCGTTTTATTGCCGGATTGGAAGTTGGAACAATCGAACAAAGGCACGGTAATTTATTGGAATTCCCGGCCAATAAAATCGAGATTTCAAAACCAATGATTCCAAATATCTTAATCTAAGCGGATTAGATTTACTCGGGTTCCGTGTCTCAGGGGTATAGGTGTATAGCACAATGTTAGCGGGGCGGCTAAAATGGGACTGGCGTTAATTAGCCCGCATAAATTTTTCCATATACCTAGGTCTATGACGATAGGTTTTCATAATTTCCAAATTTCAAATAATAAATTGGTTGTCCAATGTCCAGCTATAGCGCTTTTGATGGCTAATTATACAAAACTGTACATCAGTATGGAAATTTAATTTCATTAGTGAGTTAAATTTGATTGGAAATTGGAGAAATATTAAAACGACTATTTGTTTTCATAGTTTTTTATTTAAATGTTGTTTACGACTCAACTGAGGTGAATCTTTGTAATCATCGAGGAAATTATGTGATAACGTTTATCGGTATTGATTTGTGGTCGGGTTTTTTGGAATAGATGGTATTTAGTGGCTTCATTGTCGTGCCTTGGAATTTAAATTGCTCTTTAAGAGTGGAAGATGTAAATATGTAATTTTGTATGTAAGTGGCTTGTGTTCCGATTGTAAATATTGTCCCAGTTTACATCTACCTATACTAATTAGAAAATTTTTCGAAGCGTGGGTAAATAATAATTGCGACCTTTATTGAGTGTTGGAGGAACTTGTTTTAAAGTCACGTCGTGGAAGTTGCAATTAATGAATCTTAATTAACTGAAACCAGGTTTTGACGTTGTGCAATACTTCTACTAGAGCAGTCACAAAATACGAAAATGTCTATGTCCAATGATGTATGACATTTTTTTACCCCATCTGATCTATGTAGCTCAGTACAATGCTCATATCTGGTCGGGTGCTCAAAAAACATCGCTGCATCTAATCGATACGCGCAATAGAACTTACAAGGTATAGAAACATCACTGGGTCTATTGACTCCCTTATCTTCCCCTGTTTGATCGATTTTCCTACAAACAGCTCTTCATCGAAATAGCCAGTTGCAGTCGGACGTATAGAGTAGGTTCGGTTGAGAGGGGTTGACACTGAGCACCAAAGTGTGCCCATCGCGATCCCTTTACGATGATTTACGATTTGTGCCCTGCTAAGTCTAAGGATTTCAGTAAGAATGTCGCTATCGTCTGAACTACGGAAATAAAAAATAAAATTTTTTTCACAAAATGGCGGCTGTTTGAAAAAAGTGATTTTTTGGCATTTTTTTCAAAGTTTTGAATTTTTTTTAAAATAGTAAGAAACAAATTTTTTACATAATTATAGTTAAACGATAGAGGAATATTTAAAGAAGTTCCACGCCAAATTTCAAGTTAATCGGTTCAATAAAACTTGAGAAAACACATCAGACATATTGGAAAAAGTAGTTTTCAGAAAAACGGGTTTAAAGAAATACTTTGCAACGACCTTCGCATAATGACTTTCTGCGAATTCATGGTGTATAAGTATAAGAGACTTTTTGTAGGATAATTCAGGAAACGTTTGGAGGATATATTTTTGAAAGTCTAGGACACCTTTAGATCTGGTTCCCCAGAGTAGATACCAGACCCCGTTTCGCTTCAGACGTACATACGTATACTAAAATATATATGTACGTATATTTTTTCTCTAGCCGCTGATAAAACATGATTTTTCACTATACGATTTACAAACATTCAAGACCAATGCGCATCGTATCTCATCTTTCATCCTCCTTAATTTTTTCCTATGGCCCGCGTTGTGAAAAGCTTTATAAGAGTATTCATATCCCCTTCAGCGTGCGTAAATTATTAATAAAAAATTAAGTTTAAAAAACTAAAACCCGACTTTGGGGAAAACTAACTAAAAAGTACGAAACAAGATGAAACGAAACGAAGATTTTCAGAGTATAGCCATGGTCGCATGCCCCTTTGCCAATGAATGCGTAATTATTTAAATACGTTATTGTAGCGTCATGTGACCATGAATATACCTACTCTGAAAATCATCGTCATGGTTCTGTATCAGAACTTTATCAACAAAAAACATTATTTCTCAGCAACTAATCAACTATCATACTGACTATAACCAAATGCTAACTCGCACTTATAATACCATATTTGTAGCTTTATTAGAAACCTATAATTTAAATTTAAAATTTATAATCAACTCACCCAAAAATAGTTTGGACTATATTTCATAATCTTTGACTGTCGAAATATGTAGCCGAATATGAAGCGCCAAATTTCAAATACCTACGTCACCTCGTTTTGGAGAAAACCATCTGTGCAAGACCCTGATACAAGAGTGATCTTATTCCGGTAGTAGAATTCACAACAAGTAAACGCAAACGGCGTAGAATTCATAACAAGCACTTTATACAGTAAAACTTGTGTATAGTGGAATCTGCTAATAAAGTAATCTTGGAAGACCTGGATAGTGATCATTTTTTGTTGCAAATTTTAATTTTCTACATACAAACTCACTCTTATATGTATAATGGGAACCTGCGAAAAGTGAAGAAGAGAACATTTTTCAAAGGATTTTGGTTTTTTCCACTGCAAAATAACTCTTTAATAGCAGAATCGAGAAATGAATACGCCAAAAGTAATTAACATTTTGTCCGCTTTGTTACAATTTCAGAGAATTTGACATTGCGATAGTTTCTTTCCGCGTGCTTCTCATTTTGCGAGCAGCTACATTCAACGCGTACACATTCTGAACTCTAATAACAAAAATATTTAATAATAGAAATAAGGTTGCCGATTGGGTAAAAACATTGCAAATAGTAAAAAGGTCGCAAGCAGTAGAAGAAAAATGTTCACCGAAGCAATCCACTATTCACAAGTTGTACTGTACTTCAAATAATTCGGAAAGAATTGACTTTTTTGACGAAAGTGTAATGATATGTTATCGTATGCTCTTTAAGATAATGTAAACATTTTCATTTCACAAAAAATATATTTAATCAGATAAAAACGTATTTGAACAAATATCGGGTTATTTTACTAAAAATCACGAAGAATCCACTTCCCAGTTTGAGGGTCAAAAATCTCAAATTTGTTTTAAAAAAAACTGTAAATTCAGGAGTTAGAACTGGAACTCTTGAACACATCCCATTAGTCCAGGATGAAACTGTGTTACCAGAACTATCGATTTTAGCTTGAAGAGACTTGGGAATTAATATTTACCTCCTTAGAGATGCTCATCATCAGGTTTTAGGTTTAACAATTCCTCATTACTTGTATTTTAGTTTTTGAAAATTTTAACAGATAGAACACCAGCAAACTTTTTTTTCCAAGTGGGATGCCTATCTTCCCAATAATATCTCCAGGTGCCCGCCTGAATACTCAGAAAACATGTTCATTGTGTATGCCTTCAGAGAAAAACTAAAATTGATGAACGAAAAATACTCCGAACGATGCGTAATCTTTACGCTATCTATGTCACGCAATCGACTTGCTCCACAAAAAATTAGTCACTTAAAATTACTCCCGAATTCTCATTAAAAGCAATCACAGCCAACAATAGCCCTCCAGATCCATGAATGAAAAAACGCATCTCGAAATCTTGAATTCATTGAGATTCTCGCAACACCCGTTCAGATCACGTACGCGTACCTCAACAAAAAGATCCCAATTAACTGAACAATTCCAGGGCAACTTCCTTTCCAAATACCCGAAAATTAACACTAAAAGAAACTTATTAAATACCTCGAAGACGCGCTCCTCTCCCCCCCTTTTTTTCCAACGAATTGAACAGGTACTGGCCATTCATACACGACACCTTATCAATCTGTCATCTAATGGAGAGCTCGACTATGGAACTCCGTGTGACAGACAACGATCTTAAACGCCCATAAAATGCGCCCAGATATTTGCACCCAAAACAGAAAAGACAGAAGAGAAGCAGGTATAGAAATAAGAGGACAGCACGGTACTCCTACGTCTAGGACACATAATTAATCTATGTGACGTCCGATGAGTTTCGATACGTGCCCACTGCGTTTATGGCATCAATTTTACATTTTTAATTCGAATCAGTGCTGTGGAACCGGAAAAATTTTTCATTTCAAGAGAAATTTCATAATTTCCATGTTCGTCTCATTTGGATTCCGATTAAGGGACATGATTAATTTCATAAAAATGCTAAGTACATCTAATTGTTGTTGGGACGCGATGTGATTGGACTGTGTCCTTTGGAGCTGCATGATCGACAGGGACAAAAATGAGCGACAGACGTAAATATTCAGGCATTTTGACTGGGGACGATGGAAAGCAGGCATCTGTTGAATTTTAAACACACTGCCTAGACCGGCTGACAGGGTGAAGGCGTGATATCTGATATGCGGACGTCATAGTTGTATGAAGAAAAATATGATCAGTTTGAAATGTTTTAACAGAAAAATACGTCGTCTATGACCTGCAATTGCTCGTAGATACATTCATTATGTAAAATTTACGTTCGAAAGAGTTTTTGTCAGTGCCGGATGGTTAAAGCGAAGTTTTCAAGTGAAGTTTAAAGTTTCAAGATATGTTTCAAGTGCTGACATAACAAAGCTTCATCTAACCTTAAATGGTCTGTAAATTAAGTTCGAATCTAAGGTTTTTAAGTTAAACCTTAACGGATCTTCGATTTTTTTCCTTATCCAGATGAGTATCAGAAATGACCCTGCAGCTAAAATCTCAGTTCCAAAGATACGCGAACAACAAAATCAAAAAAACGTATGATGCAGTTTTGTTCGCCGTTCCTTTTTAAAAAGAACGATTTCGGAGTAGGCATTGTTAAAAATAAAAGAAAAATAATAATTTACGAAAGTTGAAAATCGATTATTTAATAGATTAATAGATTCACTCTGCAGGACCTGAACAGCGTCCACACGTAATATGTGGGCCACACATGGGGCATCGAAAAAACAAAATTCATGCATTTGTTGCATTACGCCGAATGTTTGTTGCCGATGAGCAAATGCGGACAAATGTTCCATCGACCACGTTTACGTCATTTTTATTCAACTGAACTTAATGCTTTGCAATGCATGAAGTCGATTGTTATCAGCAGGGACAGGATTTCGCTAACTTTGCCTCTTTTTTTTTTTGCTTATTTGGAAGATAGTATCGACGATAGTAAACACGTTTCATGTCCTACTGATTCCAAATATATGTATTTTATTTGCCTTTTTTGCCTTTTTATACCATTATAGAAAGGTCATTTAGCTCCTTCAAAGCACTTTTTTTTTTTTTTTTTTTTTAAAACACTATCAGATCTGTGTCACGGTGTGCTTAATACAAGCAACAGCCATAAGCAGAAATTTGCCAGGGCAAAATATGCATCAACAGGCTCATCATTTAGTGCTGGTGTTAGTGGTTAGGCTACGCTACATTTCAACACTACCACTAGCAATAAATAAACAAATATAAGAACAAATATACATAATTAGAGTTTATGTTCGAGGAACTACATTACGCAAGACATTTTTAAGTGCAATTTTGTTAAGATTAAAGTCAAGAATGTTTACATTTAAGTTATAGATTTTACTCATGCGGCTAATAGGCTCATGCATCCCGTAATTTGTTCTGTGATGAGGAACATGCAGTAACTCTATACTACGCGGGTGATGCGATCCCCCACGAAAGTTTAATCCTAAACAGGATAATAAGTCAGGTGCATCAATCAGACCTGAGATCAGTTGATGCATAAAAATTATATCATTATTGACCCTTCTTTGAGCCAAAGGCTGCATTTGCAACAGTTTTATCCGATGGAAATATGCAAATTTTAAGAGACAACCGGAGCAGATTATTACCAGAAAATTTCAAAAAGCTCAATGCTTCTATAATTAAATGTGCATTTACGTTCCTTTTTCTTGTTTTTTAATATACTTATCCCTTTTTTTTGCATTTTTAAGTCTTTTGTTTTGCCCTTTGTTTTTAGGTCAACAAAATCCTAACCCTGGTTATCAGTAACATTGGTCATTTGCCGCACTGAACCAGCAAGCTTGTCACCTGTTGTTGTATTATTATTATTATTATTAGTTTATTTATTTCTTTATTGTATAATGTAAATAACAAAACGTGATTTTAAGAAATATATGTAGAACATGGCAAAAAGGTGCCGTCTGTCGAAAAAATTTGACATTAGTTAACTTTTACAAAATTGAAAATAAAAAATATTCAAATGTTATAACTCTTATGCATGACAATTTATACAATTATAAACATAAAGACTAAGTTATATTTCTATAGATTCTTAAGGTATGACTGCAGTACTGAAAAAGCAGCTTCCAACCTCGTGAACCGTTAAGAATTTTTAAAGTTTCTTAAAGTGTAGAAGTTCTGACAAAATGGGACAAACTGCTATAAAGTGGTAGACTTCTTCCACTGTATTCGGGTTACAAAGGCTACATATAATTGAGTCTTGCGTGTCTTGTCGATAAGCTCTGTAGTTAAGCCCCACTAAATCAGTTCGGGTCCTAAAGATTAAGCTTATTCGGCCAAGTCCAAGACGACTAGAGAAGTAATTACTTGTGCCCGGAGAATGGTTCAGAGAGCTATAAATATGTCTGGAAGTGGATGACTTAACCCTTCTTATAGAATCCTGATATTGCCTGTCGTCTACTTTTTGGATAACCTCATGTTATTTGTCTTTCCAGTCAGATACATTATATTCAGATAAAGAAAGATCAGAATTTTGGGAAGTGCCAATCTCTGAAAGGCGATTGACTACGTTGACAGGCAGATTTGAGGAGCTTTTTCGGTAAATTATTTGTATCCCTATAACATACATAACTTTGACCATATAACCTGCATTGGCTTTAAGGTTACGAATGTAAATCTGCGAAAGACTAGATTCAACATGTATGGCATATGTTGGAGTCGTGAGTGGAAGTTTAAAAATACGCTTAAAGAAGAACCTGCTGTTGTATTCGAAAAAATTATTAAAAACTTTTCACGAAATAGTATCAAAATTGACAACACACATTTTGACGAATTTGTCATACAATTCTTACAGACTGGGTTGCTCTTTATATGGCACCCCCGTCGATTGGGTGTACATTTTTCCCAACCCTTTAAACCCCCAAAAAACAATTAAAAAAAAGATTTTGATAATCGAGTTCCTATGAGATATGCCTAGACGCAGTTACTCGTATTCAATCAACCAAATGAAAACAGAAAGAAACCACTAAATCCAAATTCATGGCCTGCATGAGTTCAAGACATCCTCCAATTGATCAATTAGCCGATAGTGAATCCAAAGCGAACAGACATATCTGAAAATCCCTTGAATCTCAACAACATTCCTGTCGAATACGACAAGCGTTCATCGCATTCAATGCGTTTATGTTTCCCCAGGAGAGGCTAACATGACTGCCTGCTCCGCACCACCATGCCCATCACCATGAGCGATCATCCCGAATTTTAAATTTAAAATGGATTAACCAAGGCAAAACAAATTCAACGACAATTTGTTAAGGGAATTCCTCTCACCGGCTTAGCCCAACGGAAAGGAGACTCGACCATAAAGCCGCAAAAAGAAATACCACTTCACACATGCGCATACGAAGAGGAGAGTATATGGCCTGGCTGACTGTCATTGTCATTCGCGTCATCTCGAGCTCACATCGTCACCATTATTTTACAAAGGGCAACAGCAAACGTTGCAGACACAACGACGATGGGAGCCGGTATGCCAATGCCATCAGTTGACTCGTAACCCACCAAAGGGACCAAACCGACCGACCGACCAAGACAAAAGATTAACTTTGCCCGGTGTGTCGTCGTGATCCACTTTTACGGCAGCACCACACTTCCAGGCTAACGAGCCCGAAATGAATTCCCGCGTGCACCGAACACGGCCAACAAGTAGCAACCTTGTCACCGCGTCACCGTCACCGCATCACCGCTTCACCAGTCCCGATCCCCATCGTGCGGCTTCAGCCCCGAATGGAGTGTACACTGTCCAGCGTATTCAATTCATGTCATGTTTTTGTCGGTTTATGGAGTCCTAATCGCCAATTCCATCAAGAAGCTCACAGCATCAGTGGCCGGAGTGCTAACAAAGTTTTAAAAAATTAAATCACACAGCGCGCTTGAAAAACGCTCGGATTAAGATATTTAGATTTCCCCTACGTTCCTCCAGAGCTGCAGCTCCTGTCCACCGAGAAGGTGTAAAGAACTGCGGAGCAGAGGTACGCATCTCCGGCCGGCAGAAAATTCGCACCTCACCGGGAAGGTGTGAGATAAAGAAGACGTTGCACACGGGAGGGGTGACGACGACTACGACGGAAAGAGGTACAGATACAGAACAGTTCAAACTCAATCTCGAAGTCGAAGTCGAAGTCGAGGAGACATTCCGACCCAAGGTAATCGTGGGGGAAATTTAGATCCATTTTACCATATACGCACAGGTAACGAGTGTATCAGGGGCCTTGGTGTGCCATCGAGATAGAGTCTTTGTCTGCTGGTGGTGTTCATTGGCACAAGAAAAAAGGTGTGAATTGGTCGTTGGAACTGGAATACAATTCTGCACTTCAGATATGGTCATCTGGGGACTTTCAAATCTGAATAAATGAGTGAGCTGTACGACCGTAAACGACTCGGACCCACCATTACATTTAATATTCGGTGACGATAATCGAATATGGTCAGATTGGGTGTTTTGATTTTGGGGCAGATTCGGACGTATTGAAACTTATTAAAGGGAAATGCTGCACTTGGGAATACTGGTGTGAAATTGGAAAATTGGTTTTACATTGATTTTTGGATTGCGACTCTGATTACTCGAAACGTAACGTAACTAGAGCATGGGAATTGTAAGTTTTAGTGAGCGAATAGAAAAAAACAGAAAACGGACAGCATTTGTGCTTAGAACAATATTATACATTTTATGGATGCTGCTTTGTAGAGTAGGTTGACAACAAAGTTACCTTGGCTTCATGATGATTTTGGCTAAACATTGAAATAGCTCACATTTAAGTATGTATTCTTAGATACTTAACCCATTAGTGCATGAATTTAATTAGAAAACATTTATTTAACTTTTTTCATTAATTTACAGTGAAATTACAGTGAAATAGAGATTTTAGGACATTGGGTTTCTTATGGCCAATATATAAGGTGTCCTTTTAAAAGCGTGTCCAAATTTTTTGTTTCCCAGGGCTACATTGAGAGAAGACATGGTGTTTTGGGCCACAAGTACAGGGTGGGCAAAGGTATTGTCATAATGTGAATGCGCCATAATTTTTGCAAATGGCGTCAAATGTCATTGTGCTTTGAGATTTATGTTGTACGCAAATAGAGAATATGTTGGCAATAAGAAATGGAGCGATACATACCTGAGCGTGGAATTGTTGTTACTGCTAATTTGACCCAATTTCGGGGTGTTGTTTCAACACAGTGTGAAGTTCGTCGTCGATTTACTCGTCGTCCTGCACCTTGTGCGTAAATAATTAAGCATTTGGCTAAGCGTCTTGTGCAAGCTGGGTGCACAAGAAGTGGCCGGCCCCGTATTGCTCGTTCGACCCAGAATATCACTGCTGTGGCCGAGGACGTCCGCGAGAGTCCATAAATATCGACGAGATATTGATGCACACAATTTGGCATCAGCAGACGTTCGTGGCGTTGAATTTTTATGAAAGAACTTTATAGAGTGCAAACCGTTCACCAATTGCTGTCTTGCTGACTGTCAAAGGAGGTTAGCTTACTCCCATACTCTTTTACCTGGTGCAAGAAGAGGATGATTTCGTATCCAAAATCGTAATGAGCGACGAAGCCCATATCCACTTAAGTGGTTATGTGAATAAACGACGACCCATTGCATCGACTCAAAGTGATTGTTTGGTGTGGCATTTGCAGTGAAAAAGTGATTGGACAGCTCACACAGCTTAGGCAACGATGGTGATTTTGAAATCTCGCGTTTGCCACAAGAAACCACAAACCTTGTAGGTCTTGAAAGCCAACATGGAAGAAGAAATCACCAATTTGAACACATCAACTCAGGAGCCCAATTTTTTTCATTTCTAACAAAATTGCAGCCAATTCTTATTATGGCATTACTTTTGCCCCACCCTGTATATTACCAAAGCTGAAGAGCGAAAAAAAAAGAAAAATAGATTCAGTGACTTTAAATAGTTTTAGGCAGCATTGATACTGCCGCTTTTTGGACAGCATTGATAACGGACTTCATGCAGAAGAGGCATTATTTAGTATGAAAATAAAAAAAACAGTGTTTTGCTCTTTTTGTCGGGTTGGGGTCACAATCCCGAAAACCAAAATCCCGAAAACCCGAAATCCCGAAAATCCGAAATCTCGAAAATCTAAAATCCCGAAAATCCAAGATCCCAAAAATCCAGAATCCCGAAAATCCAAAATCCAAAATCCAGAATCCCGAAAAGCCAAAATCACGAAAAAAATTAGTGTGCACTTATCGATCCTGTCATCTCTTACAGTTTCAGTAGCGCAAATTCCAATATTGGACAAATGTCTTAACAATTTTACTGAGGAACTCTCAAAAACAACTGTTTATGTCAAGATACACATTTTACAAACACGTACAAAAGAAAAAAAGGAGAGGCTCAAACTTACTTTTAATCCTTTGTTATGGTATATCTACTGAGTGCAAAAGCTCGATTCCCTTACTACCTATATTATTGGTTTGTCCCTAATGATCTACTTAGCGTAGTGTTTACCGTAATAGGGTATCATGATCTCATCGATAGACACTCATCCATCCTCCATGTTTTTAAAGGAATATTTTAGGGAATCGATCAAAGGCCGTAAGCTAAAACTAAACTGAACAACTTACGTTTTTCGATTTGCCATTTTCACTTCTTGACGCCTACACGTAATGGTATGATAAAGTAAGTTTGTCAATTTTAAAAATGCAAAGCATACTTGATTCCATGATTAATTTTGAAATTTGAAAAGTTCAACGCATTTCGGTAAAATACTACGGACCATATGCATTAATGGGTTAGGTTGATTTGTATCACACGTTTAAAGTATTGTATTGTATAGAAGTTTTGAGTAAGCTACTGAAAAAAAAATTAAGTTTAAAAAACTAAAACCCGACTACGGGAAAAAGTACTTAATTTAATTTTTATTTAATGTCCAACTTTTTAGTTTCAGTCGTGTTCTACTTGTCAAACTCTTTCATTTGATATCCATATTAAGCAAGTAGTAAAGATAACGGAAATCCGCCATCTTGCGGGCGTTCGCCATATTGAATTTCGAATGACATCATATCGTATTGTATTCTACTCGCCAAGTCCTTTTATTTGATACCAGTATCAAAGCGGTTGTTAAGAAAAAGACAAAGAGCAAAAAGAGGTAGTCCGGCATCTTGCTTACAGCGCCCGCCATATTGACTTTTTCTGTGATGTCACATAGCTTAGGATACTCTCCGGATCAAGACGAATCCAACGACCCCTCATTTGTTGAAATCGGTTCCATAGTTTAGGCTGTATGAAATGACATCCTTACATACAAACAAACAATTATACATACATATAAAACTCAGCCTGTTAAGATCATAACCCTTCCTTTTGCCTAGTCGGGTAAAAAGAGGCTTACTCAATCCAATTGCTTGGATGCATGAATCAACCACTTCTATCAAAAGGAACATTAAAAAACGTTAAGCGTTCGCCATGAAAATGAAAATTGGTATTCTGCTCCATTGAATACATACATATATGCCAGATGCTTCTTTAGAGTATGGCAGGAAGATAATACAAAAAATTAGATTTGTGAATAATATTCTGAATATTTTATAATTATTTATTTACTTACTTACTTAGTTGGCGCTACAGCTCGAGGTGAACCTGGGCCTGCTTCTCGCAACCATTTGTGTGTAGGTGTTATATTTTTGCACGAATGGAAGGGACCTACAGTTTTTTGCCGACTCCGAACTGCGAGTTGAAAAGCTCAATCGTGACAAATGATACTCTTTGATGCTTGTCAGGCATCCGAAAGTGGTGGTACCGTGAAAAAACTCTTTTAGGTGTTAGACCCGGCCAGGAGTTGAACCCGGGCAGCATTGTGTGGTAGTCCAACGCACTAACCACCACGGCCAAGGCGACCACTATTTATATATGTAAGGGAAATAAAGGATCGAAAAGGGCTGAAGACAAGATGAGGTGTGAAGATCATTTTCGAAAACAATCACAAAAAGTAACGTTACCGTACGTAATACTGAAATTTCCAAACTTCTGCTAGAAATTGACACTTTAAAACGCCAATAAAATGTAACCTCATAGCTTCACTTAATAAGCAGCAGCCAATCTTCCCGCTGAGCTAATCAAAATCGCTTCAATTCCCTCATCAATCTCAAATGTCTAAAAAAAACCTCCACTTTTACACACCGAATTATTAACTTACAACGGTTTTATTTGAACATCTACTTGTATTACATTCGCTTCCGTACTTTTATTATTATTGCTGTTGAAGATCTCAGCGGATCAATAGAGCGACAAATCACACTCCGCCTTGACTATGGACTTTCATTCAGAAACAATAGAGCCATATCGTATGTCTTTGTCTATAAAACGCCCCGATGGCATTAATTTCCGGCAATTTGCACCAACATATAAATAACTGCAGCTGTCTCCGATTTAAGAGTTAATTTTAAGTATCACTCTAACGGTTATAAAACCCCCATTTCAACGACTTTAAACTCGTTAAGTTCGAACGCCAAGATCGCTTATCGTGCGTCGTTCACCGATGACCGATCAGAAACGTCAACTGTCATCCGTGACGAGCGTGCATCTGCATCTGTATTTAAGTTTTCGATTACGAAATCCAATCAAAACGAAGCGAGCATCAGCATCAACATAAATCCGTATACAAATACAAACAAACGTTTTGATGATCGTTTTCGATTAAAACTGTCGATAAGTGTGAAAATACGATATAGCTCCCCGTGTGCTTATCGCTGGTCCCCGATCTCTTGAATATCATTTGGTCGAGTTCAATTTGTTTATGTTACGCCTTGGACCATCAAGTAATTAGTTGACATCTCGATTCTACATAGAGGCCTGACTGTTGGATAACCTGTTTTCACCTTGTCGTCGTGGGTACATAATTTCGGGGTTAATTCCGATCACCGAGGAGGATTTTTTCGTTTCTTTTTTTTTAATTTTTGGAAACTCGAAAATGAAATCATTGCCTTTGAAAGAGAATATATTTGTTTGGAAGCTATTAACAAGTTTTTGGAAATTTAATCACCAAATTAACGAATGTCTTATCGCATCTAAGATTTATTTCGTGTCACGCCAATAAAGTAACCAAAAACGCACGTCCATTGGGGAATCACATCAATTCAAATGAGAATGGTGACTGCACGAATGAATGAAGTTTTGACATTTGAGAGGTTTTTTTTTATATTAGATTTTGACGATCATAGTTTGCGGTGTGCATCTTGATTTGGTAAACCAATGGTTGTAAGCTAGGCTTATTATTTTGCAATAGGTGAGATAAACTCACTCTGTACTTTGGACGTATATGAGGTACACATTTCAGTATTTTCTGATGAATCAAGTGCTCAAATCTTAAAAACGCAAATATATTTTGACGAATCAGACGACATCATTACATCTATCTATTTTATTAAAAAAAACGACAACAATTTCACTTATCACGACACTTTTCATGACAGGTGGCCGAATACTGGAGACGCAACTCTACCCTCTACTATCCAAAAATGTTCTCCAATCTTTATTTGATGTCAGCGCCATCTGATTTTCAGAATATTTACCAAGTGTTGGTTTACTGAGTGAATCTGATGCAGTATGGCTGAATTCTTAAATGCCATACAAAATGGCCAAATATTGTATGTATTTTATATTTATGCATTGCAACACCTGCCTTTCCACTGCAACATATTGTTTGTGACTTGCATCAGATCTGTTAGTTTCCGCACTGATTTCGAACGGCGAGTTGAGAAGCTACTCGTGACAAATGATTGTGTTTGCATGCTTGCCAGACATTTGAAAGAGGTGGCACCGTGAAAAAAGATTTTAGGTATTTTGCTGGAATTGAACCCGGGCAGCATTGCGTAGTAGTCCAAAGTACTTACCACTACGGCACGGTACTCACATGCGTTTGCACTGCGATTTAAGACGTTATACGTACATACACAGCAAAGTTTTAGAAAATCTTTTCAAGACACCTTAACTTGTTTTGAATAAGCAATTGGATTATGGGACTATTTTGTCCACTTTACAGTGGTAAAGTGTCGGCATATTTTTCACTTTAAATTTCTATACCATAACAAAATGAACGTCATTTTGTGATAGTAAAGGTAAACTTTGTCTAGATAATTTAGCACACCTTGTTTCTTTCGAAGTTTCATTTTATTTAACCAATTATTATGATTGAGGTACTTTTTAGCACATAAAGATATTGTTTCATAAGTTGATTTAAAAACTAATTAAATTTCGCACACAGAAGTGTAGACTTTAACGTGGTTTGGGTTAAACAATAAAATTCTTTTGAATTAAGAACAGCGCGAAATTTGGAGTGTTCAAGAAAAAAACCACTGCCAAAAACACGGTTGGTCCAAAATGAAATTCGTAAAACCGGCAACGAAAAACCACCTCTAGAGTCGATGTTGCCATTGTTCGCCTAAGAAAAGTTGATTCCTTTTTGACTGTTCGTAAAATAAAACAAAAATCGAACAACAAACGTTGTGTTGATTTATTTCTGCTAGCACTTTTAAAAGTCGTTGTTAAAAAATATATTTGGACGAATTGCTAGACAGAAACCATTGGTGTCAAGGCGTTATCTATCATGTCGGCTACAGTTTGCCAGAGAATATACAAATAAAGAAGCCAGTGTGGAAAAATGTTATGTGGACAGAATAATCTAAGTTCAATCACTTTGGATCTGATGGGAAAAAATACGTAAGATGTAGAAATACAATTCTAGATATACCCTGAAGACGTTGAAACATGGTGGTGGTCTTACATGGTACGGCGTGTGACCCATTCATCGTATTGATGGTATTATGGACCAAACTTAATACAAGGAAATTCTGAGCAGTATTGTACTTTCATATGCAGAAGAGAAAAAACCGCCGAAATGGAAGTGCACGACAATGGCACGAAGCAAAATTCCTAGATCTGTGAAGCTATGGTTACTAGTCCCAAAGTTTAATGTTTTAGGTTGGTCAGTACAGATTGAGAACTTGTGGAATGACGTGAACAATAAACTGTCAGATCTACGGCAAACAATTGGGGACAACTTTGGATAGAAGTTAGAGACCCTGGAATCTGATTTCTTAAGAACTTTATCAAACCTAAATATCGGTAAAAAGATTTGGGTGTGTTGCCGTTATAAAAGGAAGGGTAACGCTACTAAGTTAAGCACTAGTATTGTAAAATAATATTATTCTAAGATGTGATAAGGCTTAATAAGATTTTCTAATGAATTTAATGAATTGAACCAAAGTGTGATATTTATTTTGTTAAGAACATTTTTTTTTATTTCTTATTTTTTACTTAAGGATCTGTGTTATTTTTTTTATACTAGTTAATATTGCAACAGAGTATCTTATTAAAAAAAATTTACCAACATAGTTCATAGTTAAATACGCAAATTTTACAAATGAAAAAAAAAATGAACCTCCATGTGCTATTTATTTTGTCGCGACTGTTCGTATCACTACAGCACGGCAGTACTGCATTAAGGAATTCAGCCTGTTATCTGTTTTGGTTGTGTAAAATAAAAAATTAGTTATTGGTCTTCAGATAAAAAAAGCCTAAATATGCCTACGAATCGCTGAAAATCAGTTTGGAAAAGTTTTAAAAATCATTTATTTTTAGAAAATTATAAAAACCGACTACTTCTACACTTCAATCAAAAATTACAGCCCCCAGGAAGAATTTATTTTTGAAAAAATTATAAGTATGTTTTATAGTAATTTTTGTCGTTTCATATTAGAAAAATAAAATAACACTGTTTTTATAAAATGTATTAGATTTTATTACGTCGAAATATTGCTGCGCGGTAACACTGTTAAACAACACCGATCCAGCTTACAAGGAAAAAACGTTAATTAAAAATGCAAATAAAAGTGTTCCCCAACCAAGCTCCTTGTACCGTATTGGCAAATACACAGTGGACGTATTTTATTTCCTTCATTCGCAAACAACCACAAAACTTACAAATCCTCAATTAGTGATCATCACAGTCAATAAATTCTTCCACGCTGGCCAACACATCAGCTCCAAATACACATCTTAAGTCTCAATTATGGTTTTATGGTCACTTGCGTTCACCACAGTACCATACAAATGCCATGCGCTCCTCCAATGCAGTTCTTCCAAATCCACCCCATCGCGAGTTTAAATAAAATTCCAATAAATTAATTAACGTCCTTCAATAAAATCATTTGAATAACTGAAACTCGTAACAAAAACCGAGAATGGAACAAAACTGTTTACAACAGCACGTCACAAATCGTTTGTCCCATAAATTTGCTTCGACAACAAATCTAACAAGACAGGATACACTTAATTGGCGCATAAATCTTCCACCAATCGCTGGGCACACACTCGTATAAATTAATCAGAGCCAGAGTTCGGAGCCACAACGCCAAGGAGAGTGCCCCCAAAAAGAAAGACCAAAGGAAAACCACACGAGACACTGCCGGCTATGTGCCGTGAGACCTGGAAGAGCTGACCAGAAAATTATGCCATTAAAAATACCAACTTAGCTAATAACCCATTGTCAACCATCGAAGTGAGTCATTAAATTTGTCACTGGCACGAAGCCGGTTTGATTGCCCTTTTTTGAATGGAATGGTGGAAGTACACGTGAGATGATGGCGTGTATGAGGCACCCACATGGCTTGACCGTCTCTAAATAACTCGTCATTGTTTAGGCGCGTCGAGAGCTGTGAAATATTACTGATTGGAATTTTTTTTTGGAATTCACAATTGATTTTGGAATTGAAGTATGTACATAATGTATTTAAAGGAGTTTAGAACGTGAATAGCCTGCCAATAGTTGGAAAACATCTGACGCCTAAAAGGTCATGTGTGTCAGGATATCTAAGGAGTGAGATACACCATAAATTATACTGGTGTTTGGAAGAAGATAAAGATATAACGGTGTTTCGTTAACGTTTCTCAATTGTAATTGGAAAAAATTCCATATCCGATGTGTCAAGCATTGCTTCTCGATTTAGTTTTGGTTCGGGTTCTTAATGATTTTTGGAATTTTTGAAAAAAATGGTACGAGACCAAACCCTAAAAAATCCGGTGAAATGCAAGTCGTACTTGCGAGACAAGTGTTCCGTACTATCAGAAATTTACGCATATATACATATGTACATCAGATTTCATTCTTCGCCTCGTTATTCGTTGAATCTGTTTTTGTACCCAAATTAAATTTTTCCCAATGTAGTAAAAGTAGAGACACCTACATATGTATGTATATTATAATGCATAGGAAATCATCAGGATTCCTTTATGTGCATAAAATCAATGGTTTAAGTATAAACTCAATTCTAGTTTTTGGGGCATATTTCTAGTCACAACCATTCAATTTTTACTCTCACACATACACATTTCGCCATAGGTTTACATCACTTCTGGATGTGTAAACAATTGGGTAGTTGAAATTAAAAAAATTAAATTATTAGAAAAATCTGTCGAACGTAATGAAGTCCTGATAATTTTGGTTCAATCTACACTTTATTTTCAATGTTTGTGATTTTTTTTCGGATTTTTGTGAGCGATATTTTTGGAGATAAGGAAGGGGGACGTTTTTCAGAAAAAATGTTAAGAAAAAAGTAACACAAAAAAATGTCATACATTTTTGAATTCGTGATTTGACGGGCGTTTATTTGACATCCCACACGATGATATATTTTTAACATCCCATTTATCCCCCTAATACTAGCCCCTAAAGCCGAAATTCAACATTTTAGGTTCAGGCGTGTGTTTGTGCCACTAATGGCTACAACTGTTCCAAATTTCAATAGTCTCTAAGAAAAAGGCCCGTGACATACAAAAAATTCAAATTTATTTGTTTACCAAACAAACACTATTTAGCTTTGCATGAAATTGAGGAAAAAAAATCGGAAGTTCGCAGAAGGCGTTCAACGTTCAACGGGCTATGAATACCCCTATAACATTAAACAGACACAGAGAAACAGAGAGATAGACAGATTGGCGTAGTCATATGAATCTCAGATGACCAACTAACTTAACGGGTGGTGTCCAGTATAATTGGAGAACTAGCCAGTAGACCAAAATGGATATATTTAAGAAACGTCAAAAATTTACAAAATTGTATCATATATCCAAGTTGTATCTTATATGCAAATCACGAATGTATACATTTACGTACAAGAAGCAAAGTTTCCATGTTTCCTAGGCCAAAATAAAACCTGTTATTGGAATCCCCTTACTATTCATGCCTATTACAGAATCCGTCGTACTCGGAATTTTGCTACGAACCCCGAAAGAACTATCACAGAATCCGTCGTAGTGGAATCCGAATGTGCGTTCCGCACTTAACAACTTACTATTTTCTACGAAATTCGAAATTCGTAGCAAAAATTTCCACTACGACGGATTCTGTGATAGTTCTTTCGGGGTTCGTAGCAAAATTCCGAGTACGACGGATTCTGTGATAGAGGTGATTACCTCGACCTGAAAGGATAAACTATTTTTGGAGCCGCAATTTTCTCTACATTTTCCCAACTAAAACAGTGAACCTATTCTATTGACGTGCAGTGTACATTAAGCTGCAAGAGGATTTGTATGCTTCTATAAAATATTAGGTACCTATTTTTAATAAAGGGAGAGGTGTTTTTCTTTCTGGATTAAGAGGTTACATGGGTTCCACGGTTTTCAAAAACTGACTCTACAATCTACATCTCTAGAATATTGTCCTAAATTTTCAAGTCGATCGGAGTAATAGTATCGGAAATAGAGCCTTCAGGAAGTTGCGCACTCAAAGCAGTTTTATTGTCACTTAAAATTTTAAATGCGTTTTTCTCGAAACTGTATTTTCAAAGTCGGTGGTAAAGATTTCTCGAAAACTATTGAACCGATCTAGTTTAATGTATTAACTAAAACACGTATTTTTTTTTTGACTTCAGTTGATCCTGTCATGAGTTCTGCTGCCAACGCGCAAGCACCTTTTTTCCGAGGGGTCACCGGAAATCACGTCACAGTGGCAGAGTGTTAAATATTTTTCTACAAAAATTTCAGAAATTCTTTATCAAATGTGTGTATGTATTTATGGCAATAAAAAGTTTGAATGAAATAACAGTTTTTATATAAAAAAATAATTGTTAAAAATAAGCCGTTTTTTACCCGAGGAAACCCATGTAACCCCTTAAGTGCATCTGGCTGTTTTCATTTTTCTGCAATCATATCAATGAGTCTATTTAGCACTCTCTGTTTCATATTTTTATGAAAAATACTGCAAGTCGATTGATTTGACACTGTAAACCTTATTCAGCAGAAAATCCGTTAAATCTGACTTCTGACCATTTCTCAATAAAAAGCACATTCACAATTACAAATATTTATCGCCAATACTATTTTTAATTTTCTAAATGGCCTTGATTTTTGTAAAGTTGTCAACTAATCCACTTCTGCTACAAGAACAACCTGCAAGCTTGTCTGTCACTCAACAACGAATCCGGTTAACAAATGCATAGCAGTGTCCGCGATGCTCTAAATACACTCTTGACATATGTTGATCTGTCAACTGTATCGATATCCAGATAAAATGCGATCTGGCTGAACCATAGGATGAGAAAACAAAACTAGCCGAAGACCTGATATCCTGTAAGTTCCTCTCTCATCCGCACCACCGCGACTTCAAAGTCAAAGTGGAATGCAAAAGCAAAAAATCCAAAAAATTCAAAAAAGCGAAAGGACGATTTGTCTCCACGTTGACACGCATTAAATCCTTTCAATTACATTCCGATTCTGGCGGCGGGCAAAGTGGTCAACTTGTAATTTAAAATGTTGCGCGTTCCCCCTCCCGGTGCCCATGGGTGCGGATGTAAACCGATCTAAATATTTTATTGTCGTTCACTTGTGTCCAATTTTCGATTGGGACACAAAAAAAAGAACTAGTCTCGTCGAACAAGGAACGAACACGAATGAACACATGACATCTCATCGAACATCGTGTAATATGATACTTAATAGGCGATTGGGTCGTAAATTTTCTGGGAACATGGTTTGTTTGGATGTGGATCTGTGTGTTTGCATCTCTCTGCGTTTCTGGCTTAGATCATTGTTATTATACTGATTTTCACCTCTTCGGAGGGCGACACTTTTATGGGTCTAGCTATGACTATACTCGTAGATCTGGATATATTACAGCTCCACCGAGGCCATCTGGTGGAATGTGTTCGGTTAACTGGAGCACTTGATGTCAGTTTCAATCAGAATCAGATGAGAGCTTGTAGTGAAGGAGTGCAGGAGGAAGTAATTGTGTAAATGGATGTAATGGGTAAGCAGATACAAATCGATTGTCACTTTCTTTCCAAACGGCAAGGTTTGAAATATTGCTGCTCATTGTGTAACCACAAACTTGGGTACTCTTCAGCTGTATTTTGAATACTATCTAAACTATCGGAGCACTCAGGTCCATTGTACTATTGAAACAGGATCTCCTAAGTAACCAATCCTTAGGTGGGAATCGAACTCACAACCTCACAACTAGACCACCGAGGCGTGCTATTTCTAATACAGCGGCATATACGATTTGAGAGTTCAACGAATGAATATTAATGAAATTGTTTATGCAAAACTTCAAGAAAATAAGGTTACGACGAGTGTGTGTGGAAATCTTTAAAATATACTATGAGGACCGTCAGCGCGTGTTTATATTAGTGTTAGATGTTCATTCAGTAAAAATACGCGCTTTAGTATTTATTTAAGTAAACACTTATTCAACAGTTATTTTATCTCAGATTGAGAACGTTTTGCAGGTGATTTTCCAGTGAAAGTTTATGTCAATGGCGCAAATTAAATGCTATTTTGATTAGGCTTGGTCAAAAGGTTTTGTTCTTTACCGACTGTAGAGTTTGCATGTAAAAAGTGGACAAAATCATTTTTGTGTCTCAACGGTCTGTTCCATGTCTGAAACAATAATTGATATCGTTTTTGAGGGCTTTGTCTTCTTTTTGAAAAAAAAAAAAAAAAAAAAACAAAGAAAACTAAATTCGTATACCAAACGTGATATTTTTAATTTCAATTCTTTTAGTTTGTCCTGGATACAACACAAATATTGGTCTTAGATCTAAGTAGTCCAAAATTTGGAAAAATAATTCGCTAATAATTCGTCGATTGTCAGAAAGCTGAAAACAACAAAAACGTATTGTGTTCGACTGATATCTTTCGACTAATGCTGTGCTCTAGTACGTTCATAAAAAAGTAATATGATAACGTTGCATTGTTCCATGGGTATTTGACAGTGTAATCGGCAAATGTAGCAAATACGGTGCCATCCTCTGGCGAAACATCGCGAGTTTATAATACCTTTATATATAGGAGCGGGCTGAATAGACTTCCCTGCGGTACTCCAGCCGGTTTCCAGGTTTAATTCTGTGTAATATGTAATTATAAATAGGTAGTTCAAATGCTGTAAAGTCGTAATTTACGTTTCAGGCCCTAGTATCAGCCCTTGCCAAAGGCTTGAGGGACGACAATGAACAAATTTGTTGAACAAATTAGTTTTTGTTCGAACGTTTTCCATCTACATAATATGTGATTTGAAAATTTCAATCAACAATATAAATTAATGCAATTCAAAATATTTTATTAAATGACCCTAAGAAATATCTGGAATCAAAATTCGTAGGAAGGCGAAATTGTAATAGAAGAGAATTTTTTTTAAATCAAAATCGTATGTCAACATTTCGTTTTATTTCCTTTTCTTTCTTTTTTTGTATTGCAGGATTGTTAACGGTATTTTCTTTCAGTGTTCCGTAGCTTTGAGACCCTTCTTTTCAGGAACGATCGAAGGTTTTAAATTGAAATTTATATCAAGTACTAATACTAAGGTCAACCGCCTTATAGTCCTATCAATTTAAGCTTTTAACGCAATGCAATGGCCAGATTAAACATTTTTTTATACAGACTCACTCATCAAAATTCATAAGGTGCTTCCCGCTTGATCTAAAATATTGTCACGAATAAAGGAAATAATCTGAAAATTATCATATTAATTTCTAATTTGCAAGGATATTCTTAAGAAATAAATAAATATTCAGCGTAACTGTCCTTAGAAGAAGCAAGGCTGTCTTACTATGTTTTTGGCACGAATTGAAGGGGCCAATAGTTTGTTATTGTCTGCGAATGATGAGTTGAAAGTTCCTTACGACAAAAGATATTTTTGAATGCTTATCAAATATTTGGAAGAATCAGCACCATGAAAAAACTTGTTGGTGTTTGCTGCGATTGAAGGCGGACATTACGCCCATCAGCCCAACGCATTTTTTTTTAATTTTTAATTTTATAAACATTTTTATTACTATTCAATTTTCGATATAAATTTACATACTAGACACAAATGCTTAAATCTAATTTAAAACTAAGAAAATGTCTTAATCTAGCTTACTTGCCCTTAGGGGGCACTCTATGCTGAACACTATTATTACAAACTATTGCCTTTCGGCCTTAACCTAACTATACTATGACTAAACTAATCTAAAGAAATGTTTTGAAAAAACTTGGAGACTTTATCATTTCTGTTTTTTTCCTTAAAACTACAAATAACTTAACCTACCTAAAATAATCTTAGCTACTTAACCTAAACTAACTGTAATCGGGGCGGTAAGCGCTCGTTGCCTAGTGCCCCGAGTGGTCACCATCCTGATTGCGTCGTCGGGTGCTTGGTCATCGCCATTACCCAATGCACTAACCACTGAGCCACGGTGCCTGTCATCATTATCTCTCCTTGCTGAAATCGACGTCACACACTTTCACTAAATTTCATTAAATTTCGTTTAAATTTGTTGTTCACGTCAGACAAGATTCCCCCCTTATACGTGTATATTGCTGCACAAGGGCTGTTGAAATAAATGTAATCGAAGATCACAGGTTTCCTTCACACTTTTCAATTGAAATGGATTTATACTCCGTGAAAGTGATTTCTTACAGCTCAACAAAGGATTCAAATATTTGTTTCATTTTATTTAAGTTGTTTTCGAAATTATTTTATATTCCCATTGCTGCAAAGGAATCAATAACAATTCTGTATTTTTTCAATCATTCTCGAGCCATTGATATGAAATGATGATACATGGTGACAAAGAACGCCTGCAAACGATTCCACATATCCTTTTTGGCATAACGTTAGTTCTGTACGAGTACATAATGTCTACGTACATGCAATGAAACATAGCGCACAACCTTTCCAGTGCCATTGCCATGATATTCACTGAAGTATGGGCAAATGATTGTGTTTGTTCAGCCATCTTGATTGGCAATGTTATAAAATAAATACGTTTCACCCGGGGACAGGATGTGCGAAGAATATCGCATCCATTCGACTGTGATGAGGATGTGTTTATACATGGGTACGAGTATGTTGGTCGGTCAGTCGATGGCAATATCCTAACCCGGTATAAGAGAGTTTTGGGTTAAATTGGGTGGAAGATTCGAATGGAGCGAACCAATTTGATTGCTCGATATGTATTCAATTGCGATGTGCCACACAAAGGACATTGTACTCGTTTGTCATGTGGTTGTAAGTATATTGTTTAGTTTGTATTTTGTGTGCAGAAGGGACAAAATCGCTTCTGTGGGTATAGTCATGACCGCATTTGGGAGTGTTGCCAGGGAAGTAAACTTTTTTGGGGCCAATAATGTGTATAGGTACGTATACAATATTAATTAAAATATTCCGGCACACGCTAAGGCGGAGTTAATCAAGTGACGTGTGTATGATATTTTATTTCTATGGTATAGACCATAGAGTCCTTCGATAGTCGATAAAACAATAGAAATTGAACGTGTAAATTAAATGCTTTGCATACAGAGTATGTCTTTTATTACTTCAATGACGCATTTTAATTACTAATGTTTAATTTGATCACATGGTGATCTTTACGCGGTCTGCCCGACCAGCCGGCAATAGTGCGCCTCTGTGAAATATGTATGTATGTATGTGCATACAATACAGTAAGTACATACCTCGATCCTAAGGAAGAAAACATGCTTCAGTTATACACAAAAGAGAGATACGTTAAAAATCAGAAATGAAATTGAAAATTGGGCGCCAGGCGCTAAATTGGTCAGCCGCGGCCGTGAGTAACTTTAATATCGCACATTTTATATATTTTTATCATATAAAAATTCCAAAAATGAACATTAATTCTGTGCGATGAATAATTGCCTTAAGTCTCAATGCAACAGACGTTATGCTATTAAAAAATTTTATATTTTATCGATATTAATTTGTATTACAAAATGGTGTTGCTGTCAAATTTTTTTACAGGATATTGTGCACTTGTGTAATAGGAACATAGTTTTGTCTGAGAAAAATTCGCGCGAATTTTTTACTATTGCTCGAAAACTAAATATCTAATTTTTAAATCGAATCTTTAGCTCTGGACCATGCTCAAAATTTGGCCTCATGTCATGGCACTTATGAAACTAGAATCAAAGCCAAGCATTCGTCGAAACGACGAGCATCCACAATCAGTGCCGGTTTTAGCACTACCAGCGCCCTGGGCGAGATTTGTACGGCGTACCCTATCTGCTATACAAACCCATGTGAAAAGAAGAAAGAATAAAACAAGGGAAACAATGAAATAATAACCATTTAAGTACATCCATATTTAAAAAAAAAAAACTAAAAGAATTTTTATTTTCTGGCCTTCCATCGGCAAACTCTCTTACGAATGAAACCGAAGTCTATGTTTTCTTCAATTTCATTTTCGATTGACAAAGCTGCCAATTTTGTCAATCTAGATTGAGATCTCAGATCGGAATATGAGATCATCGCACAACATACAACCATTTATAACTGATTTCGAGCCTACAGTTAATTTTAATCTGAGATCATCACAGAGTTTGAGAAGGTCTGGTTTTTCTAGAATCATTTTTTATGTTATGCAAAAAGGAAGAAGATTCGTAGTACTAATTTAACTGTTCAAATCCTTCACTGAGTGAAATTAAGGTAGTGTCCAAATTTCAAATTTATTTTCTGGAGAAGATGTAGGCTCATCGCGGGCAGTTTTACCAGCTTGACATTAACACATCACATTCTTGTTGTTGCTTTAAATAGAAGTTTAATTTTAAGTTATTCAGTTGATTCCTTCCCTGTAAAAATGACGCTTTTAAGGCCTGTCTTCCTATACTCTTCCAAGAAAGCGCAGCATTTTTTCAACACTTCTGTGCATTTATTAAGATCCATGTTCATTGATGGACTGCTTTAACAGTGCTTATTCTTGCTCCCCAACGTATTCTACTGCGTTTTTTATAGTATATAACCCTAAGTGATCGGAAGCTGGAAAAAGTGTGAACAACCTCTGAAGTACCCCAAACAATGTGACGGATTCGAATTATTTTCAAGTGCACCGGTGTTATGAGCTGTGTTCCGCTTCTAAATAAGTCAAAAATAATACTCTCTTTTTTAATACAATGCTAAAAGGGGATAAATAATAAATTCTGTCTATTGACGGGGATTCCCAGTAAATGTATATCAGTATTCGCGTTCCAGTGTTGCAACCTTAATGATTTTGTCGCCAGATTTAGGGAATTTAAGACTCTTACAGGTGGCCTGGCCGCTGCCGAAAATGCAACAGGTCACAATATGCAACTGGATCGGCGCCCCTTCATGTCAGGCGCCCTGGGCGGTCGCCCAAGCGCGCCCTACCCTAACGCCGCTACTGTCCACAATATATCTCAAAAACGTGTGCGCGATGAAAGATGGCAATTCAAAATTATTATATTCATATTGCAGGAAAATTGTTACAAATTCAAGTAAAGTCTATGCTTACTTTCGATTTCTATAGTTTCAGAAATTAAAAATATGCTATCGTTTGGATTTTGTTCTATGTACATTGAAAATATAAATTTTGGGTTTTAATTCCATACGTAATTGGAATTCGCGCGAATTTTTTACTATTGCTCTATCTTATGCTCTACTAAATATCTAATTTTTAAATCGAATCTTTAGTTCTGGACCATGCTCATAATTTAGCCTTATGTCATGGCACTTATAAAACTTGAATCAAAGCCAAGCATTCGTGGCCTTATGTCATGGCACTTATAAAACTAACATGAAAGCTAAGCATTCGTCGAAATGACAAGCATCCACGATATATTTCAAAAATGTATGATCTTACCTGCCGAATTTTTCACTTCACTATTGCTCTACAAAAACTAAAGATTCGATTTGAAAAGTCTTAATGTTTTTTTTTTGTGGTGGGCCTTATAGCCACTTCAAAAAAGAAATAAGGCCCGCGGGTGTTATTTCCCTTTTTTGCATTTTTTTTTGCGGGCTTTATAGCCATTTCAAAAGAGAAATAAGGCCCGCGGGTTTTATTTCCCTTTTTTTGGGAAATAAGACCCGCGGGCCTTATTTCCGCCGGGGTTATTGCACTGCACCGTATAATGATTATATTCCCACGGAAGTTATATGAAATGAAAAGTTGTAATAAAGATTTGCAGATCTACAAACTTTCAAATAATTGCCAGCGCACTTAAATAAATACGGATAAATTCGTTGATTTTGAAAGACAGATTTGATTACGCAAACAGTATTGAAACTTATGTCGATTTCGATTGGGCAAAAAAATCGCTTTTTTATATCGAGCAGTTTTTATCGCTCTAGTACAATTTTACAATTTTCATTTTCCAAAGGGCAAAAAAAAAAAACACTTTTTTTTGCTCGAGATCAATTTTTGTGAATCTCGGATTCATGTCGACCAATATTAATACATTACACCAAATACTATAAGGAACAGACTTTTGGATGCATGTTTACGGGGGTCCATTGATTTCAAAAATGCACACGTTTCAGAAAAAAAAAAAGTTAAACGTAAATTGTATTTTAACTTTGACAGCGCTGCATACTCCAACTTGCTCAAGTAGCCCATAATGGGAGAATGCGAACGGAAGCGATTGTCACTGCCGATTGTCAGATTCTAGTCGTTTTGCCCGTGATTTGTTTGTTGTTTTGTTTTAACTAGTGAAATCGAAAAAAATTACTATCTAATAAAATAAAAATGATCACTTTTTTCGTACATTAATTTATGTTTCCATTAAGAAAGCAAATCGTAGTCCTATGTACAAGCCATTTTTTTATGCTCGACGTACATATGTATATGTGTAATGTATTGTGCTACATACATGCAAATGCATACATAACAGTGTGTAAATGAAATCTAAGAACAATTATTCTTTAAAATGATAATGCTATTAATTGCGAAAATCGAATAAACCAATATTTCTTTAGTTCCGAAATTTCAATTTTAAATTTACCCAGCTGTTACAGTCAAATGTCAAATTTTCGTGCGAAGAGCGAATGGATTCGCTCCTTTGGGCGAGTCGAATTTCGCCGGGTCCGCCAGTACAAATTAATTTTAGCTACCAAAGGGGGTGTTATTACATTTTTGTAGAAAATATATTTTCCACAACTGTAGGTACATGTAGGTACATACATATGTATTCATTTGTATATATTGTGGGGAATTGATATGTTTTAAATTAAATGTTAGTTTTTACCAATTTCTTTAGTTAAATTTTGTTTTTAATAACTAAACTTACAATGTTCGGAATATACATAATAGTTTACTCATTTTACCTTTTCATCGATTTCTTAAGGTGTTGGTATTATAGTCCCTACCAAGTTCCCATTCATTCTTTTTATATCCATTGCCGTCGGCTCCATGCATGCTCGTATTTTCTGTCTTCCATCAACCACCACTAACACACCCTCATCCATCCAAAGACTTAATTATCCTCTTAGCGAAAATGCAAAACAAAAAAAAAAAAAAAACAACTCAAACAAACATAATTCTTATACTTCATTATCTGCACCCATCATCGCCATCTCCAAGGTGCCAATTTGCGTCCCATAATTCAGTTACATTTCAACGCCTGATTAACCCTGCTATGTACACACAATGAAGTAATGTTCCCCAACCAACCCCCACGCACACATACTCGTACACCTATAAGTGCACACAATGGATGTTCCCACTCTTCCCACAAAGCCCGCAATATAATGGCACCTCGAGGCCTCATGCAATTATCAAATGAACTTAAACGGAGCATTAATTTCCCGCGCGTATAAATTACCCCAGCAAGCAGCACCCAAAGGAGAGCCCCGCCCAGCTCTGGCACCACTACTACTCGCTGCATTCATGTACTCGTTACATAGAGCAACTGGAGCAGAGATTCTGCTCCAACACGAACTCCCCTATGAGCATGACCTGACCATGAAGCTGCGTACTGCAGCCAGTATATGGCCACATGGCTATGGATGCTGGCAGCAGTGATCCTTATCTCGCACATCACTCGTCTCACGCCTCACGAGCTGGATGCGAATGTTTGACTATGGCTACGCCTCCTTTTTGCAAACAATCACCTCGTAATGCAGAATTTATTGGCCGCTACGGCTGCTGTAACTGCTGCAGCTCCATGGTTCTGCTGGGTAATTGATCAGCCATTGATTGTGGCGGGTCTTCCAGTTCCACATTTGTGCTCTTCCTCTGCTGCTGCTGCTGCTTCTTCTCGTGTTGAGTGTCAAGCGAAAAGTTGGAATGCACTTTGGTTCGAGGTTCGAGGACGTCGTGTCTGTCTGTCTCATCCGATGGTGGTGGTAGTTGGAAGAAGAAGTAATTTTCCAATTTACGTCAAATTGGTAGCAGTTGGAGTGGGTGTACGGGAGTCACATGAGTCTGTGTTGGTATAGTGCTGTTATTGGCCATGGCAAATGGGGATAATTGCACCTTTTGCCCCGGCCAGTTAACCTCTTTTGGAGCTGAGCTCAATTTATGGGACAAAATTTATTGGAACATCTGCAATTGGTTAGGATAATTTGTGGGAAATGCCACCTTTATCGTGGCAATTGGACGGAATCGATTTGGCAAAAGGATTGAAAATTTACGTGCCCTTTTAATTGGGAAGATTTATAGCAGTTGCGCGGGAGGGTGACGAAGATTAACCATGAAGATGTCGTTATTCAATTCTTTATTTTTTTTTTTTTTTGTGTTTATCAAAGGCAACATTAGAGCATGGTTGGATTTGTGCATTTCGCCTTAAAAAGGACTTCCATCTTCAACTTTCATGGATTCATTCTCTCAAATAATATCAATGGTGAGAAGTCTCGAACTAAAATACTTCATCTGTCAGGCAAAAAAATGGGAGTTATTTTACATGTTACTGCAGCGTAACAGAATTTTTTTCTTAAAGATACGAGTATTTTAACACTTTCAGAATAAATCTTATAAAACTGTGCGAGCTTTACATTTAGAAATTATTAATTATAAATTACAAATGTAGTTAAATAGTGAACAGGATTAAATAAACCCCGGAAAAAAAACAGAATAAATATTTTAAAATATACGATATTTCGTTGGAAAATAGAAAATGTTATTCTTGTTCTTTAACAGATTAAATGTGTACAAACTTCGTAGAATACCATCTGATTTTTTTTAGATTTTTAAATTTTTTAAATTTGTTCGAGGTCGCTATCTACAGTTTACATTTTTAATAAATTTGAATGTCGTTAGCATAAATACATAAACATATGTACACAGGCACATTTTCCAAAAAACATGGCCAAAATAACTTTTTTGTTTTTGATAGTTAATTATTGCATAAGTTTATCGGAAAATGAGTAAAAATATATTTTTAGTAAAATTACATTTAATTTTGAAAAATTTTATTATATTAAAAAAATTACAAAAAAAATCGGAAAAAAAAAATTGTATGAAAAATAAGAAAAAGATAAGAAAAAATAAAGAAAAAAATTCTAATTTGATTAAAATAAATTATAAATAGAATAAAAAAACAACTAGACAAATCGGTTGCAAATAAAAAAACGGGTTGAATCCATTATGACTAGTGTACTGGTGCGAGGAATCTCGCATGTAGAAAGGAAACCCTATACCCGTAGGTATAGGTAATAATATTTTTTTTGTAATAACTTTACTCGTATGGGTTTTTTCAAAAGTGTTGGTATTGATGAACAAAGTTCAGGTGATGAGCTTTCGATCAGTGTAAGAATCATTGAAATCGGTGCAGGAATAAACCCTCAGGAGGAATCACAAGCTCTTGCGCTAGCGATTTAAATATAATGATGATGATGATGATTTTAAATAATTCTTCAAGGACATGTTGAAGACCTTGTGCGTATATTCGGAGATATGCTTTATGAAGCAAATCGCAAATCGTCGTAGATTATAAACGAACCGCACTGGCTATCTAGGTCACAAAAAACAGGATGCGCATAGAAGAGAATAGGTAACAAAAGTGATTTCACCAACATCATTTTAGTCTGAACTGGAAGGCACTTCCCTAGCAGATAGAGAGTACGCAGTCCGCCATAAACTTTTCCTACCGAGTATGCAACGTGATCATTCCAACTAAGCGTTTGTTTAAAAATTACTCCAAGATATTTTACGGATCGGCAGTATGTTATATCTTCGCCATTTATCTCGATCTTAGGAAAATATGATGTATCAATAGCTTAACGAGAGATAACTATAGCTTGACTTTTTTTGGAATTCAACCTAAGTTTGTTTTTTTCTGACCATCTTCAACTAAGCCCAAGGGATAGCTAAGGTGGATTTGCACGTTATCTGCGTACATTTGAATTTTACAATGTTTTAGTACTTGGGGCAGATCATTGTTGAACAGAGTAAAAAACAAAGGTCCCAGGATAGATCCCTGTGGGACACCTGCATTAGTTGCTATAAACCTACTCTATCTTATGCTCCAAAACTAAAGATTCCATTTCAAAATTAGATATTTTATTTTATGGCTTGCATGGCCAAGACAAATTTTAAATTTAAATATCTAATTTTGAAATGGAATCTTTAGTTTTGAGCGTAAGATAGAGTAATAGAAAAAACTTCGCGCGAATTTTTAAATAATCATTTAATGTGAAGTTATTGCCAACCTTCAGTAAGAAATAACTTCACATATTAAGATACAGTATCTTATGTATTCTTTATTATTGTCAAGTCCAGTACACTTACATATGTGTAGCCTAAAAGTCAAATTCTCATACATCAACCTACCGTTACATTTGAGAACTATTGTTGTTCCTCTTTCTCCTCATCCACAAGCTGCCTGCTAAATAATTTATAACTCACTTACTGATTGATTTATTCGTTAAAACTTGGTAATCCGTTTCAAAAACGTTTAAAACACTCATATTCTCCAAATTAATTGCCCAAAACGCATACAATACCTCGCATGAAATAAACTATTCAACAATTTAAAGGTCATTAATTGACTCCCAGCACATAGACATGCAACTATACATTTAATATACAGCAGGGGTGCTAGCCGTAGTGCGGGTGCTTTCAACACAGCGCGTCGCATGTCCTGCTGTTTCGCCATTGAATAGAGACTCTAATTTTCTAAAGCCAAACATTAGATAAATGATTTCATCTTTATTGCACGCACTCCATTGTGTCTTCTTGCGAGAAGGCGTTTGGAATGTCGCAGTTTCCAACCAGATAGCTTTGTGATTTGTGATGACAATCGACTGCGACGATCGCCAACCATCCGACAGGACATCTGCCTTCGGTGGAATTTGCAATGAAAAATCGTTAAAAATCATATTCAATTATCACAGAACAATAAGCCTCTCCAAGTGGAGTGGATGGATCTATGGCAATTTCCAAACCAAATCTAAGCAAAGAAATAAGAAAACAATTTTCTATCCGAATGATCCCATTGTGCTAATCCATTCAGGTGTTCAGGACAAAAGTCAACAAGTCCTCGGCATTGTCCGGAATGTTTGCGATATAAACACCAATAAATTGATATTGTATTTGAATTTCCATGGAACTAAAGGACACCGGATTGCTATCAAAATAATCGTTTTATTATTTTTTTAGCACTGCATTTTTCACACCAATTCATGACACGATCCAGCCCTTGACTGGGCGACTGCATTGTCCTTCTATTGTGTTGCTAATAACAGTCGACAATGTATATGGTGGTCAACTTTAACACATTTGTACATCGAAAGGACCTCTCTGGGCTGCTGATTATCTTTTTATCTTCGATTTATGTTCGAAGGATATCCCATTGTTGTTCTATATTTGCGAAATGCATATAGGATCTCTATTATTCGTTTAAGGACAGATGTTTGAAAGGACATGTTCAGACAGTAGGGTACGAAACTACTACATACTACCGTTGTTGGCGGTGCGGATGATGATGATGATGATGAAGAGCAATTTCAAGGACTCACTTTCAAATGCCGAAGAAATGACACTCTGTCCATGAATAGGTTCGTTGATCGATGGCAATTGGATGAAGTCGTCATGGGGTGTGACTCCTGCATTTTGTTTGTGGCTATTGTAATCGACTGTGACATTTGGCTTCGTTTCCCTTGTTTCATAGATGATGAATTTCAGTTCGTGGATGTGGTTTCTCTTACATCCTATTATGTGTTCGAGGATATTATTTTATTGAATTTTTAAGTAATTTGTAGCACGATGATTCTGGCAGTTAGATTTCGTAACGCCACCAGGATCACAAACCTGGTACCCCGACGGTTTAAGGACAGTCAAAGAGCTATACCACTGATAAAATCACTCTACATCAAACGAAAGTATAGATCATGGATTAGAAATTATTTATATAGAAGACATATTGGGTGGCTGTGGCATAGTGGTAGTCCTCGTCGCTTGTTACGCTGAAGATTCACAGTTCAAATCCAGATGTTGCCGAAACATTTATTTCTCACGAAACAAAAATACGTTGATTAGTTTCAGAAGCTAATATCAACAACAAAACCTACTGCGAAGGCAAAACACTGGCAGTAGGATGGTGGCATTGTCAGATGGTTGCTTCCAAAAAACCCAACTTTAGCAGGAAAAAACCCAAATTTACCCACGAAAAAACCCAAAATAAAAACAATGTTACTTTAATTTGTATAACAATGTTTTTTTAATTAATTAAATAAAATAAATAAATAAAACGTTGATATGCATATATTTATGCAATTTGGTATCTAATTATTACAAAACAAAAAACAAATAAATAAAGTTTCCTTAAAGTAAGGTTATGTTTGCCTAGGTATAAACGTCAAGACTTATAATAATCCATAACAGTAAAAAAGTTGTGGGCACCGTAGCGCAAGTGGTTAGTGCGTCGGACTACTGAGCCAGCGGTCTTGGGTTCGAATCCCGCCGCAAACACCTAAACATTTTTCACAGTGCCCACCTCTTTCGAATGTCTGACAAGCATCAAAGAGTATCATTTGTCTCGATTGAGCTTCTCAATTTGCCGTTCGGAGTCGGCAAAAAACTGTAGGTCCCTTCCATTCGAGCAAAAATACAACACGCACACACAAATGGTTGCGAGAAGCAGGCCCAGGTTCACTTCGAGCTGTAGCGCCAACTAAGTAAGTAACAGTAAAAAAGTACATGAATTCAACAAAGATATGATAAAGACCAGCCATCAAAGGGAAATTACAGCAAACCGATCAATACAAGTTAAACAAAAGTTCTACGCATCGAAGAAGTATAAAAAACTGAGGATTTTTAATAGCCAACAACGAAAACCAAGCCACAAATGGATTCTAGGAAATCGTTGTGTTCGTAGCAGTCAAAAACAGGAATATATGAAAAGATCTGTTCGATGTAACATGAAAGAATTGAACTGATAAGGTGGAAATGCAATACAATTAATATAATTTAAACATTATAATGTCCATATATTTTTTTAAATTAAAATTTTTCGATTTTTATTATTAGGTTTAAAAAACCCACAATTTTATTAAAAAGCCCAAGCGCCCATTTAGGAGTCGAAAATCCCATAATACACAACCAGTTATCATGGACGCCCCCTTTAGTGTGTGTAAATTATAAAAAAAATGCAAGCTCAGATCACATTCGATAGGTTCATTCAAACTACATTTGGGACGGTTTTAATCTCGTTGAAGAACTAAGGAAGATAACTAAATCCCTATTGCCTGCATATTAGGTAACTAAAGTTTTGATTAAATTCAAAGTGCAGAAATGGGAAAATACAACAATCCCAGCAAATAAATACCTAAACCCAGTTCGTGAAAAAGCTTGATTGTAAGAAAAAAGGCTTAATAGTCCTTATACTGATGATATATCATCTATGTAACGGGTTGGGTACGATTGACCGCATTTTAAAATCATTTATGTAAATTTTAAATTTTGATAATGCGAGAATTTAAATTGCGAGATTTTGAAAATGAGAGATTTTGTTTTTCGGGATTTATTTAAAAAAAGCGAGATTTCGTTATTATTGATTTTAGTTCGGGTTCAATCGTGGCGCTCCCTATGTAACTGGGCACTGGCTCTTCAAATCCCACCTGAGATTATTTGAACAAGATTCCTATCCTCAACTCTGTGGTGAAGAAAAAAAAGAGCTTCAAAGTATTTGAACATCCTGAATCCCTTTTTCGGGTATAATAAGTGTCCAGACAAATGACTGATCATGTGGATAAAAAAGTATTGACAATTTTAATATTCCTATTTTATTTAATCTTTTCATGTTCTATTTAGTAAAAAAATAATTCCATTTAAACAAGGGATCAAAACTATGCAATAAATGAGTTTACAATCATTTCAGTTATAAGGTTAGTAAATAAAAAATAAAACATTCGAATTAACACCTCAAAAAAGTATTGGCAAACCCAGAGTTCATTAAATAGGAGCCGTTATTGAAAATATACAGGACACCATTGACAGAACAAAGCCAGTCATCTTAAGGTCTTTGACGTGCTAGGAAGTGTTTGTAGTAGTTAACAAAGGTAAGTTTGTTTACCTAAAACGCGAATAGAAAAGGGCGACCCCGAATTTTTTCTGAGAGAAAAGAAACGGGATATCGTTAGAAAGATAGGAAAAAACCCGAAAATAAGTGCACCATATTGGCTGAGCAAGTCGCAAATATAACCGAAGAAGATTTTTGTGTCGAGACTCTTCGAAATGCTTTCCATGAATCGGAAGGGCTGCTAGAAAGATGCCATTTATTTCGGAAACCAACCGTAAAAAGCGTCTGAAATATTGAAATAAATCTAGAAAGCTTTTGGAATCCGTTATTTTTACGGATGAATTTAAATACAATATTTTTGGTAGCGATAGTAGACAATACGTTTGGAGAAAGCCCAACATCAGAGTCAAAATGTTGTACCTACCGTGAAGCATGGTGGAGGGAGTGTTTTAGTATGGAGGCTTATGGCAGCAAGTGGCGTTGGAAACATTACCTTAATTGAGGGTCATATGACAGCTGCCATATACATTGACATTTTGCGCAATAATTTAGAGGAATGCGCCGAAAAGCTTGGTCTTGGGCATACGTTTATCTTTCAACAAAACAACGATCCCAAATAAACGGCGAGAAAAACACGAGAATTGCTGCTCTATAATGCTCCTCGGCAACTTAAAACTTCTCCCCAATCTCCAGATGTTAACCCCATAGAGAATTTATGGAACCATTTGGGGTTTGCTATAAGAAAACACAAAATTTCATCGAAACCAGAGCTAAAAAGAATAGTCCTTGAAGAATGGAATAAGATCTCCAGGATTACAACGAAAACTCTAGTTTATTCTATGGACAGGCGACTTCAAGCCATCATTAACGCGAACGGACTACACACAAAATTTTAAATCGTTCCCTCGTTTATTTTAATTCTCTTCACTCTAAAGTAGAACATCGCTAAATTTGCCAATACGATTCTTGATGTACAAATTTTGTTTATTTTTTGTTAAGCGTGAAACTCAAATGAATTAAAACACCCACCTTAAATATGTTTTTGTTCACTTGTTTAAATTAAATATTTTTTTATTTTTTAAAATATGTAGGTTTAAATAAAATGAAAATATTAAAATTCCCAATACTTTTTTGATCCGCTGACATATTTAGGAACGGGAATGACCAAGATTTAAATATGAACCAACAAACTTCTTTGGCTCTATGTAGCAGTAGCATACAATGTATTTTCTTCACTTGCCTGGTAATGTGCGATTAGATCTGGTGAATGGTTAGAATACATCGAAAGATTTGTTTTAAAATGTCCTCTACATAAATAGTTCATGAAAGCACCACCATCAAACACACTCTAAATACTTTTAACAACCACAAGCGTATGAAACTATCTTTATTAGCATAATTTTGCAAATCTGATACTGTTTTTGATATATCAATTATAAAAGCCATTAGCAATAATAAATTTCTCACTTGCAGTGTTTTTCTCATTTCGATTTGTATATCTACGTGCCTCGCCTGTATTTCCATTTAAACATTTACACTACACATCCTTGCCAGCTACACTCTTTGGCAGCAAAATGAATCCTAAACACAAATACGAAACTAATCCTGAGATATGATCTCGTTAAGTCGAGACCATTATTTATCGCGCCCCATGCCTTCGGCCAACCAACAGTTTTTCATTTATTATTGTTATAAATACATACGCGTATCTGCACACCGTACGTTCGTCTAGAGTGCAACACCACTACCACGAGATCGGCATCGGACATCATTCAATCTAAGCGCCTTATCCTTACACCACTTGCACCCAAACGTTTTCATTTTTCCCTCTTAAGGCGCACACGCAAAATAGTGTGTGTATGTATGAATATTTTTTTTCACGCCTTCCACAACCAGATTCACCTTAAGTTGTTTCCTTTATTAGCGTTGTATCTCCATTGTGGCGATAGCCACAAAAAGAAGCGCACGAATCACGGTGATATTCGAAAAAAGGTATGCGCTTCGTGGCGAACAAGGAACAACTTCATTCACAGCGTGATGCGCAATAAATGTGTTTTAAACTCGTGTTAATAATTTTCAAGAGATTTCCACTTAACGATATTGGCCGACACCTTCAGTTCAGACTGGGCGCAGCCAAACGGCGAAAAACAAAAGACACGAATAATTTGCATACGAGTTGAAAGGCATAAGGTGAGACGACAAGTGTAAATGGAAAATAATTTATATTATTTCCGGTGTTCATAACTTTCCTTTGTCATCAGTTTTGTCGGATGTTCCATTATTAAGCTAAACTGATTCTTTGTTGCGGTCTACTCGCATGTAAATGGGATGGAAATTAAAGGGCATCTTTCTTTGAAGGTGGATACACAATGCTTATCATAAAGAAGGAAGAATAAATAAATGTTGAGGTGCCTCACTCATTTATTTACATAACAGTGGTTTCCAAACATAAATAAAAACTGAGCGCCACATATTTTGTTTTAAACTCTTTCGAAACCTTTTAAACGATTGCGGACAAGACAGTATATGCCACCAATGGTTGAGGACCCTACCGGTCATGATGGCATATGCAGTCAAAGAATTTTAGGTTTGTTAGGACAAGACGGGACACCCCGACGAGAAATAAAATATAATTCCATTGTGTGACCTGCGGAATCATTTGCATCTTTATACAAAATTTGCACAACATAATATAAAATATCTCTCAAAATGCCGGAGACATGCGTGTGTCATTCTAGGGTTCCCCACCGAAAGTCATGTGTCTGCGAATGTGTGGTTTGAACATTTACCAACTGTTTAACTAGTTAAGCGACTTATTCCTGTTTCACAATGCCGCGAGACGACGCGACGTTCTCGTTCTCGCTAGAAAATCGCCGCGTCGCGTCCGTCAATACACAGTGATCTTTTAACAGCGAGTGTAAAAATCAAAAGGAAAGTAAAAAATAAAAGGAAAAAACAGTTTGAAACATCATAATTGCTATCAATTAAGAAATGACTTGGATTTGTATAAAGGTTTGGTTAGGTTAGGAGGGTGTGTGATTATTCTAGCAATCATTTCCACTTGAAGACCCAAAGGTCCAGTGTAAATCCTCTCATAGTTTGGGAGCAAATCCCCATCTTGCCAACTCGGAAACCAGTTTGTGTTCTTGGTGAATCTTAGTAGATCCAATATCTTTATATTTCCGAGCTCTCCTATGTCTGCCAAGAACCTAATATGACCTTAAGTACGGAGGCCGAGACGGGAGGCGTCGTTCTTGGATATGATCTATGGCACAGTGTCCTGTGGTAATTCCGCTGATTAAGTGACTTATCCAGATGTAATATAGGCTTCCGTAGCTTCCGTGGGCACCGTAGCGCAAAGTGGTTAGTGCGTCGGACTACTGTGCCAGCGGTCTTGGGTTCGAATCCCGCCGCAAACACCTAAAAGTTTTTCACAGTGCCCACCTCTTTCGAATGTCTGACAAGCATCAAAGAGTATCATTTGTCACGATTGAGCTTCTCAACTCGCCGTTCGGAGTCGGCAAAAAACTGTAGGTCCCTTCCATTCGTGCAAAAAATATAACACGCACACACAAATGGTTGCGAGAAGCAGGCCCAGGTTCACCTCGAGCTGTAGCGCCAAATAAGTAAGTAAGTAAGTAATATAGGCTTCAAGGTAGTAAAGGGCTTTGTCTACCTCGGCTCTGCCGTAACATCAAAAAATTACATCTCGTCGGAAAGCGAAGGATTACTCTTGCCAACCGCTGTTTCTTTGGGCTAAGAAGGCAATTGAGTAGTAAAGTCCTTTTTTGATCGACTAAGTAGACTCTATATAAGACCCTTATCATCCCAGTCTTACTATATGGAGCTGAAGCATGGACTTTATCGGAAGTGGATGAAGATATCCTTGGTCGTTTCGAGAGAAAAATATTTCATAAGATATTTGGTCCCTTTGCGTTGACGGGCTCTGGAGAAGAAGATTCAACCACGAAATGTACGAGCTATACAGCGACATCAACCTGGTCAAAAAAAAAACTGCACATTGGACGTTTAATATGGCTACGACATGTAGAGCGAATGGACATCAGCGCTCCGGGCCGCAGAGTATTCAATTCCGGATGGTCAGCGCAGCAGAGGACGACCTCGCCTAAGGTGGCGCGCTTAAGTAGAACAAGACCTTAACCAACTTGAAGTGCGTAACTGCATGTATCCGGTAGTTTGAAAGATTCCCGCTTATTTAGTGTATCTGAGCGCACCGTGCTCCAGTAAAGGTTCGCTAAGAAATATTTCGAATAATCTTTAAATCATAAAAGTGCCTTACTTCCAACTTGAGGTGAATTGAATTTCCACGTACGTAAAGCAATTGCCCGTGAAGCTATGCATTTCTCTGTACCGGAACATCTCTTGATCTGACTGAAACAGTAGGTTAAATCTTGTGTCTAAACCTTTGATGCGAAAAGGAAACTTGTTCATCATACGAGTACATTTTTTTATAGCTATGACTGTTTAAATCCCCTCGCTTCTTTCTCTCAAACAAACTCTCTTTTATAGGTTCTTTATTTATAAACCTACATAAGATCACATTTCCTTTGTTACAAAATATTTAACTCGTAAGAGTTAACTAGAAACAAGAAAACGCAGATTTGAAAGGGCCACACTCACGGCTTGATCAAAAACAGAAGCCTACAATAGTTTATTCGATTTTAAATACACGCCTAACAGTCCACATCCGGATATCTTCAGTATCTTTGCCGGCAATAAATAATGGTAATACCCACTTACTAACAAGATTTTCAATGATTTATAGAGAAATTATACAACATTAAGATCTGTCTCGATCGCTGTTTAGCCATCCGTCTGATACACACACATGCTCTGTCTCTGTGGAATGTGGATCGCACCTATTAAGCGATTATTAAAATATCGTCGCGACACCAAAACCAGTTGACACAGCCCAGGCAAACGAAATAAGGCATCCGTCATGGATGGCGCGCTAGATGCTGCACTGTAGCTGGACTTCCTGCCGCGGCACTATGGCCCGAAGGAGGAGGTGGAGTAATCCTCCGGAGAATCGATTAGTTTCCATTAATTCACAATCTTATTAGAAGAATTAATATTGTCGATGTTGTGTGTGTATTGTTCGAATGTTGCGCCTGCACTGCTGCGGAATCATCTGTCTCTGGTGTCATAATTCCGTGTAGCGAGATATCTCAATTACTGGAGGAACGGTGCAACGATCCGCATGGTGCATCGTGCTTGGTATGTAAATATCACGCTGATTGGGGATCGGCTGGGGAGAAGGACGCACGACGACGTCCGCGACGCGGTGCGATGGGATTAATTTGTTTAGATATATTATCTGGAGTTGGTGAGATCGGAATCTGTTGTACCTGTGCCCTTGTGTGTACATAAATGTATACGTATGTATATTGCAGCAGAGCAGGATGACTTATGCGAGGTGTTTGAATAAGTTTCCACTTAAGTTAATGACGGTGGAATAAATAGGTGTGCGCAGGGTGCTGAATGGATGGGCTCTGGATGTGTGATTGGAACGCGCTCAGAACATGAACATGTATCAGTTAGTAATGTGCGTTGCAGGGATCTCCTCGGCTCTTTCGTGTTCTTCGTTAAATTAGATGCCTTAATGCGTTCGGACGAGTGGTGGAATATCACCTCCACACGTAATATGTGTGTTGTTTGTTTTTTAAGTCAGATTTAAAGATTCCTGGTAACAAGCTTATGGAGAGTAGCTAATGAAATTTATTTGTATTTATCTAAGGCGGGCTATACTGACTGGAGAGGGTTAGGCTCGTTCCTTGAGAAGTTGAAAAATTTGTTGGGTGGAAACATTGTTTCGTGTGGAATGCTTATAAAAGAGGGAAAATGATTCGATATGATGAGAGTAGATAAGCTCTGGAAATGGGCTTACCCAGCGGAGTCTAAAGTGCCTTTTCATTAGTGTTTCTTTACAGGAAATCGCTCAAGTTAATTTAAACGATGAAGTATGCTTCTGTTGTTTATATACAAGCTGATGACGTCGGCGAATGTTAACAAATGTTCTAGATCACTACTTGTCCAATAAAATTGTCCAGATGAAAGCAAAATCGCGTAGTTAATCCCACCGCACCGTTAGGCACTCATTCATTACAATCCAGCGATGCGATTGCCCATTGCCCGCATCAAACGCATATGAAGATAAATTGGTTGAGATTGAATTAAAGATGGTTGAATATACATAAATACGCATAAGACGAAGCGAAATCGACGACAGCGAAATCAATGTGGCAGATACCCCCAACGCGACGCATTGAAGTGCAACAACTGTCAGAGCCGGCCTAACGTTCGCCAGCTCTCATTCAAGACCTATCATTTTGTCTTATTTATTTTAACTGGTATTCCGGGCGGGCGCTGCGGCGAAGTAATGATCCAGCGAGTCCATGCAACGCACAAATGGTCATTTGTACCGACATGCCATTTGTTTCAGCGCTTACAGATGAGAGTGACAACCGCGGTGTGCATACTTCTCGAGTCCACTTTGTGAATAAATAATTATCGCTTTGTTCCCTCTTCAAATGATTTGCATCGGTAATCGCCTAGTGGGTGCTACAAAGCCTTGATGTTTGTAAAACTTAAGAGGCTCCACCAATTTTACTACAGATACATTGGTTATCGTATGACAGATAAATTCCGGCTGTCACATAAAACTCCACTAAATACTTTCCCTTCGAAATGTCACCAGACAGGGCACGGTATTCGTTTCATTACGATGGGGCTATAGTCCCTTTGGTCAGCGATCAAGCGCATATTGCCTGCCCGCAACATGTGTACAACATGAAATAAAACATCGCGAATTGGATAAATAATTGGTGTTCACGAACTCTGTCTCTCGCGCTTTGATTTTCTTTGCTATCAGATTCGAATATCAAATTGCGCGCACACATTGTCAAAGATGCTTGTGGCCGGCCATTCCCGTCGAACATGAGCCTTGTCCACAATGTGTGCGCGCATCGTCGTCGAGTGCCCTTATGCAGAACCAACAAGAACAAGATACAAAAAAAGAAAAAAACAGGATGGACGGACAAAATGCCGATTTGTATATGGAGCGATTGAATCCGATCATCCCGCCGGCCACACTTTCTGCGGCCAACGACGAACGGCAATATTCCAATTGCAATCAGCTCACCTCTCCGCCTAGGTGTATCTAAATCTGACTTATAACACGCATTGTGGCACATATTCCGGGCCGCCAGTCGTTCGCCGATGGTGGTCGCCTCGCCATAGCCATTGTGTGTTCTGATGTTGGCCGCAATGCGGATGATGACGGAGCGTTTTTGCTCTTTGCTCGCGCAAAGATCTTTTCGTGCGCGGATTTCTGAATAAATTTTGAAATTCAATAGCTTCGGAGCGCCGACAACGACGACGAAGAGCAGTATGCTTGAATATTTTAATTTAACAAGACCAAGGAGACATTTGTATTCGCGCCAAGACACGTGATTACGAACGCCTCTGATTAGGATGATGGTCGCATGATTATGTCCTTTTTGCTGCATTGGTTCGCACTATTAAAATTCGATCGAACTTCATAAGTGTCAAAAGACTGGCCGACGGTTTTTATTTTGCTTTAGTGTTTTATGACGGATTAGAGATGCCAATTAAAAAGTACGAGTGTCTCGGAAATGAATTTTACGAATTGTAAAACCAGAATTGCACGTCAAACTTGACGAGGAATCACGAGAAATTGAATGTGGTCAGCTTGTTAGCGCTAATTTCTTAGGATGTAGTTGGCTGGCAGATGTACGACAGGGATCCAATCTATATCAGATCGTCCTTCAAAGAAAATGATTTAGCCAACTCAAGTTACATAAATAAATAAATAACTTCAGATCTACTATGAGTGGTAACATTATTCGCACATATTGTCTTGTATGTCTTCTTGCCTAACCCGAATAGTACTGTAAATGTTTTTTTCGAATGTTTTAACACATATGACATTATTTTACAGATCTTTTGTGTGTGACCATATGGTCACGCTGGCACAGTTCGGGTTTAATGTCAAAAACAAGCCTGCCTATCTCGATGCATCTAAAATACAGAAGAAGACAACACCAGCATGCTAGCAGCGGGGCAAATAAAACTTCACCAGGTTGGAAAAAAAGGACCCAACTCAGAGTTATAGCTGAGAAAGCCGTGGATAACAAGGCGGGGTCCTCTCTCCCCTATCATGGTCCATCGTATTTAATGAACTTCTCATCTTTCTCAGTTTCCTATCCTAATCAGATGTAAATTTGAAGAAACCATACCAGATCGCCTCCAGAGCCTCTCGCCTCACCTATTTACCTTGTTAACCCTAAAAAATACCTTAGTAGCTGCACAAACTGAAAAGCCCAACACTTTACGGCGAAACTATAAAGTTTTCAAGTGAAGCGAAATCACTAGTTCTACAGACCATACCAAAGCAATGTAGATCATTGAAGCTGCAAAAGCCGTCTTCACCATCCTCTTCGTGGCAAAAAACAAAGGTCAGCATATACTTTAGTATGGTGTATAGATAGAAGGGCAGGAGTATGGAGAAAAACAACTCCGTATTTTAAGCTGAAATACAGTGCCGTTCGAAAAATTGTTTTCGAAGTTTGGCGAATTGGTTACGATAACTACATTTCCTGTAATGAGGTTTTGTTTTCTTATGCATTTTCAAACGTTTCATGACGTTTTAAGAGTGATCAAATTTTGTACCTCAAGGTCAAGGAAGCAGACCGAAAAATGGGATTTTTTGGGTACGTCGATATTTGGCATATCAATAAATGTTTATGTTTAACTTTATGTTTGTCTTATTAATTTTAATAATGCATACTTTTATAATGCATATTCTCAAATTTCAAATATCATAGTTAAAAGTAGGAATTATAAAACGAATTTTGAAAATACAAGCTGCCAAAATGGTGGTGTCTGGTATACTACCACGTCAGTGTAATTGTGAAAATTAGGGCACGTCAGTCCCAGAGGGTTAATAATAAATGAAAAATGCATAGTAATTGCAGTTTTTTATTACTTCCTAGAAACATTGTCCATTTAATCAGTACTTTGTTGGACTTCCTCTTGCCTATATAACTGCTGCACATCTGCGATTCATAGACTCAGAAAGGTTTTTCCATGTGAATACAGGTATGGCTTTCAGGAACCCGATTAGTTAATGTTTTAGGATTGCGATTGACTCTGGACTCTTCTTTGCAATATCTTAAGTTTCATGATTGACCAGATATTCTTAATTGGATTGAGTTCTGAGCTGTAAGGAGGCCAGCTTGACACATCATTGTTTTTTTCGAAGCACTTTGGAGCTTAAGGGCTGTATGGCTAGGAGTATTGTCTTGTTGAAAAATGAATCTGCAAGTGTCACCAAAAGGCTCTAATTCATACCCTAGGACTCGTAAATAACTACTGTAGTGTCTTTTGATTCTAAGGAGGCCATTCTACCTTCTCCATCTCCAAAGAAGCATCCCCAGACCATCACACCTTCAGTTTTGCAGACATCTGTAAGAGGCATTCAGAGTTCAGACTTTTTTGTGGGTTCTCTTCGCGCAAGAATCCTCCTATCTCCAACAAACTTGGATTTGTCGGAAAAGATCGCATTGTTCCACATGTCTTGAAACCAATCAAGATGTTTCTCAGCCCAAATTAATCGTTTTTCTCTGATTCTTATTGGAAAATTTTAGTACCTACTGTCTTGAGTGCTCTAAGTCCACTTGTGCTTAAATTATTTTTTATGTAGCTCGAATTAGATCATTTTAGATATCCACTGAAGTCTTGAACCGATGCCGACGTTCTGGAGCAAAAAAAAAAACAATCTTCCACTGGGGTCTTTTTTGGGCTCGCTAAGTTTTTGCCTCTGCTGGTAGTTCCGGTATCATGATATATTTTTTTAATTCCATGCCAAAGTTCGTTGAGCAGCATTAAATCTTTCAGAAATTTGACGGGTTGTCAAATTTAGAACTGACAGACACAAAATATTAGATTTGCACTCCGAACTGAATTTCCACATTTTTTTGTTTTTAATTACTTTGGTTCATCTTGGCTAAATGCACCTCTAATTCATAATTACATCGACTTTTGTGCACTAATTGAAGGACATTTTGCTACATAGTGCAAAACACATCGTAGCTCTCATAAATTCCAAGAAATGCCATCCTAAAGAGTAAGAAAAGGGGCCTATTCGGAAACGCAAACTTTGCAAAGCAAACGTTTTGCAAAGCAGTTGAAACGTCAAAAGCATACGATTATAAAGCATACTTTCGACGTTTACGAACAAATTATTTGCACCGTGTTGCATCACGTCCCGTTTTTGAATTCCTGTCTTTAATTCGCTTGTACGTCAATAGCAGATTGTTCCATTTACGAAAAATTTCATCTTTTGTACAACGGAACTCCGGATTGATTTGAAGAGCTTCTTCGCGTACCCCGCAGCGTAAATTTTTTTTTTCTTCCCGAGATAAAATCCATTTCAAATTTCAATCGAATTGAAATAAGGAGTTTTATCTCCTGGTGCGTTCAAGATCTAGCATTAGATGGTTTTTTTTGTTTGTTCTAACTTTTCTTCTTCTTCGCACATTTTTTCTCCGAATCAAACACCGCAAAGTCAACAAATGAAAAAAGCAACACGATTTTGACATTTGCTTAATTTTGCATATATATGTATTTGCAAAAAATATTTGCGCTACTGCATTTTAGAATTGTTTGCTTAATAACGAATACATTCATATTTTCTCCGATAGTAAAGCTATTAATGCCTTTGAAATCATTTCTAAAATAGGCTGCCTTGAACTACTTATAACACTAGGCAGCAGCTACTAGAACACCGCGGACGGCGATGAAAGAGCTAATGAACTAGCCAGAAAAAGTGATGATTCGTTATTAATTATGATGCCGAAACCATCCTTAAAAGAATTAAACAGCTTCTACAATTATCCAGAAGGCAGATTCACATAGTTACCGGATTCTTGACGGAACATTTTGGAGTCAAAAAAACATCTGGCCATGTGAATATCTAAAATCAATACTTAACGAATGTGCAACGAAGATGAAGAAACAGTGGAGTAGATCTCATGCCACTTTAACTGCTTAGCTAGACCACGTCTACATTTTCAAGATAATACATACCTTCAGATAAATGGCATACCTACATCTGTCAGTTCATCCATAGATATAGCTGAATTCATCAATAAATCCGGCTTCATAGGTGCAGTTTAGCACGAGAAGGATACTAAGTCCCACCTCTTTAACCAAACGTAATCAATATACTCACTATAATTTCTGTTGAAATGAAACGAGTACAAGATGCATCTTCCTCATTATACACTTCTCTGTAACTACACTTTTTTAAATAGTTTCCATTGTGTCGATAGCATAGAACTTCTATTTAACCACTGAATAGAATTTAATTGACACCGAAAATTATCTCACACATGTCATGTATGCGTGTACACCTCATAAAGGACCTTATCGTGCTCAACATGGCGTCTAAATTGATATCCACTCCATCCATCAGAATTTCTGAACCCTCCCTTGTTGACATACACTTCACCCCAATTACCTTATCGGATCGGCCCAGTTAATTTGGTAGAGCGCGCAACGATTCCACATCCCTCTTTTCTTAAATGTAGCTGGAGTAAGCACACCAACACCATAGAGATGAATGACTCCGGATAAAGTGAAACGTTCCCATGAGACGCATCAATTTCGCTACAATATCTACCGGGCGTATTAAATTACTCGTCGTTAGATTGTCTTGTTAAGGACACAATCACTGCGGCATGGCACAGGCAATTTGTGGTTGATTTCTGGACTGGCATAACATAAAGATGTCGATGGTGCCGATGATTATAGTGATAAATGTTGAATTCTTCTTAAAGTCAATATGCATGGTCAGGATTGTTAGTGATTATTTAATTAGGGAAATCCGGCATCAATCGATGCAGACCGCAGAATAAGTAGGTTAGCCGTATCTCCTGTGTCTCAGATAAGATCCTCTCAAAGGATGTTGTTAAACATCTGGCCAAAGCGAATACGATTCGCACGACCTCCTTACAACTCTGGTACCGGTTTCTCAATCAGAATACAAGACAAAAAAAAGAATAATTGGCTTTTACACAATAACAAATTACGTGGCATATGTTCTCCGTACGGAACTGGGTGCAAAAAAATCATTATGAAGCCATTTAGCAGAGAAGCGATCATTCGCACTTCTTGCACAGCACGGCATTGTATGAGATTGTTGCGTGATTTTCAACTTGAAACATCGGCAAAGAGTTTAATTTCCTTCTTTTGTCCTCCCGATGCTATTGTCTGGATGTAAGACAAAAAGTTGTTGACTTTGCTGCAGGATATGAAACAAAATGACCCTCGTTCAGCCGGCTATGACGGCAAAAAGTGCAGTTTCAATGAACATTCTCTTTTTCAACTTTCAATTGGATACTTATCTATAGATATTTACTCCTTTCAATCTGACAGTGTTTTATAATAAGAAAACGGCTACTTACTTCGTTGTGCTAGTAAGTCCCCAACCTCCCGAGATTTACTGTCTAAAATAAATAAATATTCGGCGTCAGCAGTCCTATACATACAGAACCAAGCCTAGCTTCTCGCAACCATTTGTGTGTGCGTGTTACTTTTTCCCACGAATGGAAGGAACCTACAGTTTTTTGCCGACTCCGAACGGCGAGTTGAGAAGCTTCTCATGACAAATAATACTCTTTGATTGCTTTGTCAGACATTCTTCAGCCATACCACCAACCTACTGCCAGTGTTATGCCTTCGCAGTAGGGTTTTGACATTACTTCTGAAATTGAAAAACTTATTTTTATCTCGTGAGAAATAACTGTTTCGGCGACATCTGGATTTGAACCGTGAATCTTCAGCGTGACAAGCGACGACGACTACCACTACTCCACAGCCAACCACCCATTATGGCTTATTAACTTCAAGCCATAATTATGCCAGAATCAGGCAGGTCAATCGCTCTTAAAAAGATTCTAAACTAATGTTTAAAGCTCTTAATTTGAGATTTTTGGTACTAATATCCAGCGGTACCGTTTGGGACGCTTTTGCGTCATGTTGACGCTTTTTCGGCGATGGGACCCGGTACCCCAATTTTCAATAAAACTCCGATTTTGACGCATTTTGAAAATAAAGGACCCTTTTTTCAATTTCTTTTCATTTCATGTTTCTTTTACTTGTAAAACATGGTACTTTACAAGTACCCCAGCGCATTTGTTGAAATATATATATATTCTCTGAATAGTCATTGAATGAATCCTTTCAAGCCGGTCGGAGTGAATTTAAACTCTGGGACCCCAAATAACAACTGCATATATAAGGATAGTAGGACGTAAGGATCCCTAAAATTCTGTCCATTTCTTTTAATGAAACCCACCAACGAGGCGGTATGACTCTCGACCTTCAATGGAAGAACTGCTAAAATCAAAGAACATAGAGAACCGTACGGGTTGCTTGGAAATATTCTAAGCTTCACCTAGAGAACGAGCTTCTGTTATACAAGCAAGTGCTAAAGCCGGTGTATGATATAGGGCAGTACCACTGAAAAGAAACGTTTGAAAAAAATACGTACATAATAAGATCATTCGTCAATGCACACTCAGAAAAAAATCCTATAATATCAATGATTTTTCCTATTACTTTAATAGTTTTTTACTATTAAAATTGGTCAATGGGATTCGTACTTTAAAATTAATACTTTCAAAACTATTATATCAATACTGTACTCGTCCTATTATTTCAATGCGATTGTCATTTTAAATTTATGGTATGTCCTATAAATCTTTAATAGTATACAGTATTAATTTAAATATACGTCCTATTAATTTAAAGTGATAAAGAACATTAAGAAGTAATGGGAAAAACTATTAAAATAATGTGAAAATCCTATTAACAACCACTGTTATTTAAATGGATCGTCCTATTATTTTAAACGTATTACACTATTATTTATCAATAGTACATCTTATTAAATTAATGTGGCTATTCCGATTGATATCCCATATTTTTTATTTTACTGGCTGAAAATGAGCTACAAAAAATACATTCAAATAAAACAACTCATTTATTGATTTATTTTTTTCTCTTTATTTCTTTTATGTGATATATTTTATAACATATTATAAGATCTTAATAAATATATATAACATAATTTATATAATATTAAAAATAAAAAAAATAAGAATTAATATTACAAAACTTTTAATATTTTTTTACTCTGAACACCCTTTCTCCATTACTCAGAAGATACAAGTGAATTGGCGGTCCGTCAAATTCGAGAACTGAGTGCAATGACAATGAATTGGTGCTTTTACCTACAACGTATGCCTGGAAATGCTCACTAAAGTAGTTAACATTCCATTGTCTACATATGAAGTAAATATCAGACTTACATACAAGTATAATTTGTTCGATTTCATAAAGCAAAATGAGATTCATATCAGATTTAATAGGAAAACTGTTTACTTCAATAGTATATCCACATGAAATCAATAGTATATCTTATTGAAAACAAGACAAAACGTGTTATAATAGTATTATACTATTAAACCAATGTGATCAACTTAATATGATGGTACTATTAATAATTTACTACTTCGGGTTATTAAAATAATAGGACCATCTTATTGATTTAATAAGAGAAATAATATCAAATCTATAGTATATCTGTTTGGATTAATTCTGTATACTTTTAAAATAATAATAATGTCTATACTATTAAATCAATAATACGCACAACTATTGATTTAATTAGAAAACTATTAAATATATAGGAAAACACTATTAATAACCGTACTATTAAATCAATAACTGTCCTATTAAAATATTAATAGGACATTTTTTTCTGAGTGCACCATAAAATGAACGGTGTTTTTTTTTTTTTTTTTTTTTTGAATCATTGTTTTCAATACCTATGGTAACACTTAGACAGCTGATAGTTAATCTGATAGCGGACACTATCTTTTTACTATCTTGGAAATTTATTTCCAAAACCAGTATTGTTCAGTGATGAGGCTCACTTTTGTCTTAGTGGCTTTGTTGAAAAGTGATGAAAATCTAAAGGTGATCCATTAGCTATCGATGTATGCTGGAAAATGCACTGTTTGGTGCGGTTAATGGTGCCCGGTACAGAGCCATGACCAACGAATTTACTGCTGGCGAAAACATCGAGTTATTGAAGGAAGCTTTCGATGACAACATTATCTCCAGAAATGGGACTGATTTGACGCCGCTAGACTATTTTCTGTGGGGTATTGAAAATCGTTGGCCTGTGCGGACATTTGTAGTGACATTGATGTACTTTTACGGGTTGTTTAAGCAAATATCGACAGAATAAATTTAATTTTTTTTTATTTGCTTACTAATTTATTAATTTATTGTTCAATGCGTTCTCTAACTTTATAATTTTACATTTTACAAATTCGATGTCAATATTCGACAACAACTGCTCGAACTGTGACAGGTGAAAAACATATTTTTAATAACATTTTATTTCTTTTTAACATTTACCAATTTAATCTAATCCGTTAAAATACCTACGTAGATACATAAACGTAATTATACAGCTTAATGTAAAAATTAAGTACGGGTAAAATGATATTATCCTGCCGGATAATCAAAACTAAGTTAATTCTAATCACTCAGTCAATTTACATCATCCCAGCGGATCGGTGTAATCAAACGGCATTCATCAAGTAAATAAACCATGACGTTAACATTCTAAAGATTGATGAATTTTATGTCAACCCTTCACAAAAGTAAAAGGAAAAACGAAAACCAATTGATCAAGTTTCCAACCCTCATCTTGTTACACATAACATACATATGTACATATATATGCATACATACGTCAACAGCATTCGCATCCTTTATGAACTTACAAATTACCATTTGATTTAGTTCGTTATACAAGGCAATCAAACCGAAATGATAAATGATGACACAGCCGTAAAGCAAAGGTAGTTTAGCACATATAAACGAAATTTAACCCCTATAAAATTACTATCAAAATGTGGACAAAAAGGAGATGGGTCGGCGCTTTTCGAATCGCACTGTGGCACACCATAAAAACTATGCTCGTGTGTATCTGTACAATTTGCCTGCTTGTAATACATGTCACGGCTAGTCCCACTTTTTTTGTAGATTTATTGCTGCTCTGCTACCCACTTTTGAGAATCCAATAAAAATATGACAGACTCACTTAACCCCCTAGCTGAATCATTGTGATTCCATTCCATTGGCTATGGTGATGCTATTGCTTTGTTGTTCTTATTTCCCTGGGTATAGGATTCATCCGATTACACGCTGATACTTTGCGCATAATCTCATACAAATAACTGCAGGATACGCGCTCACTTAGTTGGGGTTGAATGTTATTTCTAACGGGGTGTGTTGACTTGGACGACTTATTTCGAAGGCTTTCTCCATCTTTTTTTCTCGTAAGTGAGTGAAGATTAAATGTGCATTTGATGCGCTGTCATGTAGTTATTTTTCGAGTAACCTAGGTGGTGGCTTGCAAAGTAATTGTATACGCAACGATGGAGTAGTTCTGTATCTAAACCATTTGATAGGATAGAAGTGCAACTCACACTCACCTTTTAATGGCAATCATTACACAAAGACTATTCAATAGATGATTTTTAAATGATTTACATTAACAACAAGATGGTTTCGAGTTATTCTTGATAACTTTTTGTAAGCGACGCAAACAGTTTATCTCATTCAATTTCTTTTGGAATAAAACGACTGAAAAATCATTTAAAATGTACGACAGCAAAGACTCTCTAATAAGCCTTTCATAACTAAGTAAATCGGAAATATTTAGGGTAGTATTGAGAAAGAAAGCGACATTTGGTGTACGGTGTTATTTTGCAGTTTTGTTCTATATACATGTATACATTAAATTAACTATGATCACTTAACCAGCAAACAGTGACCCTTAAGTGATTATTTTCAGACATTTGGAGGACCACCAATTTTATTCTGAATCGTGATCTAAATGATTTCTTATTAGGAATTCTGTTATTCCATTGTGTACTGGAACCACAACGAGTTAAGCAATCCGACCAAATTCAATATGGTATTTTGAATAGAATATAATTTCATTCTTCTCGGAGAGAATAATCATTGATATTTGCTTTGCAAACTATTATTAATCTAGAAACATACATACATACATACATCATTCTTATAATTCTTAACTTGAGACAATCAATTCAACACAAATAAACCACTCATAACTTCAGACATTCACTTTAATAAACTCAACGACACATTTTTTATAGGTTTTAATGTTCGTTACTTCTTTAACATTCGAAGGCAGTCGATTATACAATTTGAAACCTCTTATAAGTAAATTCTGAGCTCTTGCGCTTTAAATTAAATGTAAACTTTCTTGACTTTAATCACTTAAAAATGTATTGCGTAATTTAGTCCCTCGCACATAAATACTAATAATGTATGTACATATATGTATTTTTCTTATTTTTGTTTATTTATTGCTTGGGTAGTGTTGTAAAGTAGCGTAGCCTAACCACTAACACCAGCAGTAAATGATGAGCCTGTTGATGCATATCTTGGCCCGGCAAATCTCTGCTTGTGGTTGTTGTGTGTAAAAAAAAAAATGGGTATTGTTCGATCGTCCGTATTTCTGAATGCGTAAGATTGGATTTCACCTATATAACGGACATATTTTGACAGATACTTTGGCATTATATTGTTTTAATCATAAAAACAAAAACACATTCATTGCAACTCTTTGTTTAATAGGCCACCATTTCAGCATATTTAACACACAATCGACGTATACCGACTACACTTTAATATACTTCTCATAGCTTTATTTTGAAGAATCTTTAGAGCCTATTTGGCTTTCGTTACACAAAACCAGCACAGTTGAACAGTACTCAAAATGAGGCTTGACAATCACATTATAAATTTTAATCACAGTTAAGGTTTTTACTTGTTTTCTAATTCTTTTCACAAATCCAATATTTTTCCCTATTTTTTTGTACATATATAATCAATATGGTTCTCAAAGCATTGTTTATTGTCAATAATTATACTGAAATACCTAATCTCTTGTCTAATATTCTTGTTCTTAACCTTTACCAAAATGCGACCACGTTCTCCAAAAGTCCAAATAAGAAGAAAGGCCGCACCAAAGAAAAGACAGGAAGTAATGACAAAATGATATTTACATAAAGCTGCAAATGTTCCTCTGTAGATGTCTCCAGTATCGTCAAAGGGAAACAGTGCAACCATTCAATGTTGGCTACAAATAGATCTCAAACAATTCTAATTTTCTATTTTAAGGTTTACATTAAAATTTGATCTTTTAGTTAATCTTTTGATTAGATTTGATCATTTATTTTAAAATAACTTGAAGCATTGAGCCTTGAGCACAGCCTGAATGTCACTATAGACGCAGATACTTCACGATATTTTTATACTACATTACATTATTTACATTATTACAGAAGCAAATTTCACTAATGAATAGTGAAGTTTGATGTTGTGCATCCGTAAAGATACGACTACATGCCGTACAGTTTGGTAGAAGCCATTACAAGGAAAGTCAACTTAACATTTGCATAGCAGCCTCAATTCGGAAGTCATTTAACCCATTCGTTAGATACGAAATCATAACTCCAATCCGTATTGTTTAAGATGCTTAGATGGTTATTTCACAGGAATCTGTCATTCTTGTCCTTAGCAATTTGAGTTTAAGCAGAACACGTTCTCTGATTTTAGTCATTAATTTCTTTCTGGTTGTCTAGTGACGGAGATTTCGGCAATTCAAACTTCAAACCATCCTCATAGATGACATTTTAAAGAAAGTCTATGTCTTTGAAATGTAAATGTAATAATTCCCGCATTTCACCCTCTTAAAATTAGGTCCACTGTAAACAGATTTGTTCTCTCCTCATTTCGTAGACAATAAACCAATTTACTAACCGTCACCCTCCTTCAGCAAATTCCAATTTAGCGTTGCCTTCTCAATTTCATAATTTCCATATTTTTATGTGAATCTCATAAAAAACACCATCAGTCTAAATTGGGGCTGTAAAACTTTTACAACCCCTGAAATAAGTAGGTCCTCCTTCTTCCTTCATCATACCCTTAAGATGGGGCACCCACGATCTCAGACATCTATCATCAACTCGAAGCCTCACGTCTTCCATTATAAATGCCGGCGTCTATTTCAGCTGGTTGTAAGCTAAATGATGGGGTGTGTAGCAGCAAGTAAAATACTCTGTCTGCAGTACAACGTCGACAACAACATGCAGGGATAAATCATCGCAATCATCACGTTCAATTACTCCCGAGGGTGGATTTACTGTAAATGGGCGGAGATGTAATGATTTGTCGTAAAAAAAAACACACAACCAAAGTATAGTGATTCAAATCTAAAAGAATGATTTTTTCCCTTTATTTATGCGTATTGGTGTGGATTGTCACCCTAAAAGTATGACGCCGCATGCGGGTGGCATCACGCAATGAGCGTTGGTGGTAATGGTGGATCATGTTAAGGGTAATGATTGTGCGAGTGAATGGGGAATAGCATACATGAAGGTTACATAATCTGATATGTTTTCTGAGAAAATACATACATATATGTATATGTTATTATGTATGTATGTACCTGTAAATACATTCGCTAAGCCGGATTAAAGTGAAACGTATGTTCAGTGGTAGAATAATGCTCACAATACCGCTCCATTGCCACCAAGTCTTCAATCTTTCAGGTAGACGATCACAATAGATCTTAAGGTCGCGGTGCATCTCACCCTTCAATTAGTAATAATAATAATAATACCATATCAATGCCGTGCCATAATCCCAATTCCGATAGGCTAGGACAATTCTCGCTCCGATGGAGGTATTACTTAAACATACATCACACTGATGTGCTTTTGCTAGGCCAGAGTGATCCATAAGAATGCCTGTAAGTTGTTTCCAATAAGAACCGTTAGTAGACTGCATTCTGGAAAGTAATCCCAACTTACACTGCTTTCACTGAAAACCTAAAAGTCTATGAAAGCTGGTATATTTAAGGCGGGTTCAGGTACTGAAAACTCATTACTGAACCTTATTTAGCAAGCTCAGCAGAGATTTAATTTCCTGTTACCTGTAATCCAGACGAGGTTCAATCAGTGTAGCCATTCGAAGGTTTGGCATTGTGGAACTTCTTTGAGCTTGGTAATAGGAATAAGCAAGACATTTCTTAACGTTCCGAAGGCAAAATAATTCAAATACCTTTAAAGGACATCAGGGTTGGTGCATCGCCCCAGTAAGGATCTAAGCAAAAAAAAAAAACTCTTTTAGGATACAATAATAAATGTACATATGTAAACAAAAAACTTCTTGGACTTTTAAGGAAACAAAAAAAAACAAGAAGGAATAAGGTATTTTTTAAATAACTGCAAGACAAAACAAATCGTTAAAAAAATACCATACATACATACATATGTATGTATCAGTTACAGTTAAAAAAAAGGTGTAAAGACACCCCAGTTGCCTTCAGAAGGTTAAGCAACATCCGCTATAGTTGCAAAGTTGCAGTTCTTTACAATGTAGTCCACGACCATAAAGATAGCATAATATAGACTATTTCCACTTGGAAGATAGGTTTAGTAAAATGCTAAACGCAGAGCCAGAAGTACTAGGGAAAACCTAAAAGCAGCCGAGACAGGCTTTTTCTGGGAGTTTTAAGAAAGCAGCCTAATTCTTTGGATATGGATTAGCTTGTGATAAAAAACAACGTTGATTTGAAACCTCTGTCCTTTCTTAGTTTTCCCTTAACCAACACATTACATACATTTACAAGTATATTCAGATAAAGGATCTTTCGTAATTGCTCAATCCAATTATGGGAATGCCTTTTAGTGCTTCATTAATCTATGCGCACTCCATTCCATCCCTTCATGGTGAAATCGATTCAATCAAGAGCACAACTCTATTCACATGTTCCATGTGTGGTCCCCAATTTTGGTGTATATCCTTAAGGTGCACTCTCGCGACAGAAACATATGTCCTACTTCATCACACAAATCATCCATAGTAATTATGTAGCAATTGCCCAACCATACGACCACCGTTGCGTCAACCAATATGCATATCATGAAAATTAATTCTCCTAGCTAACGCGACGGACGGATCCACTTGAGACAGCTGAAGGCGGCAAATGACAAACTTGAAGCGGAAAATCTTCCTGCACAGATCCCTTCTACGAGTACGGCAGCGCCTCTCATATTTTAAGTGCCCGAAACGAATTACAAACATCGCTGCTCGTAAAAAAGAAATACCAAAACCAATCCGCTTGTGTGTGTCCTTCGCTCGGAGCAGAGGATAACGATTTCACGGTGAATTATTTTCAGTTTCATTACCATTTTATGAAGCGAGTGTGAAATCTCACGAGAAGGTTGCACTCGCTCAGTTAACAATCGTAAAATTACGTTCTAATAAGCTATCCTAATTGAAAGGCATAAAATGTCCTCATTATGTGGCCGATTTCTAGTCCGTCAGCTTGCTGCTTCATTTTGAAAGGAGCGTTGTCCAGTCTTTTTTTTTTTGGTCAACGATATAGGCTGGAACAACTGCCACTTACTCGTAGTTTGCCTGCTCCAGTGGTACTCATCCACGGGCTCCTGCTGCAACCTGCTGACAACTGGCTAGCGTGTTTAATGTTGGGTCATTTATCTTCGTGCAAATTGGCTCTTAATTTTGCGCGTCTCTGTCCTCCGTTCCTCTGTGTCTCATGGATTGCAAGGAAGAAGCAGGGAGCAGCCGTCCTACACACGTTTCTTTTCGGCCAGAAGAAGAGAATACTAAATTATGCCCGGCATCAGATATGAAGGGCTATGGGCTTCTTGAAACAGTTTATTGTTGCATTGTTATCCTCGACAATGTGGCATGTGTGTGGTGGGAAGTTGTTTGGTTACGTCCTGTTTCGGTTTCATTAAAAAAAAAATTATTTATGTTCCCTTTTGTAATCTAATTTGGGGAAAGACTAAGGAATGCAGAGTGAAAACTGACTTTTAGTTACGAGTATATTTCCATTTCCCTGTTCTAAGAGCAGGGGCTGGGGACGCTGCTAATGATAAAAATCTGCATGTTTCACGCAAGTGCTTGTGGCTTCGAGATTTATTGTATTTGGGGTTTGTATTTGTACGGTTTTTTGATTGCCGTGGGAACACAATTCAATTGGGGTAATACAGCGGTATTATAGCTGGTGGTTTTTAAAGCATCTTTAGGTAATGAGGCTATTATTTACTGTACAAAATTTGACCTAATGAAATGCATCGCTTTGGAATTTCTGGTCGCCAAATTGCTAGATTCGTAGATGACTCTCTGAGTGGTGTTGCAAAGCTTTCAGAGGATTTTATTTATCTGTGAAATGTTGAACAGCGTTGCCAGTGGTAAGAAATTTAATTATTCGTTACAAAATAAATCTTGTAATAAACCTTAAAACATAAAGTAACGTGGCTTGAGTGGGTTTAACAAAACAATTTAACAAAAAACTGTTCGCAACAGAAAACTTCAATTTGGATTAGTTATTAAAATAAGATTTGCGAAATAAAAAAAACCACTTTAATTTCAAGACGTTTCGTGTTTTAAATCACTTAAGCTGTTGTACCCTTTTGTATGTCTAACAATAATTGTAAGTTTAAAAATGCGGACTAATTCCATTCCATTCCCGCCGCAAACACCTAAAAGTTTTTCACAGTGCCCACCTCTTTCGAATGTCTGACAAGCATCAAAGAGTATCATTTGTCACGATTGAGCTTCTCAACTCGCCGTTCGGAGTCGGCAAAAAACTGTAGGTCCCTTCCATTCGTGCAAAAATATAACACGCACACACAAATGGTTGCGAGAAGCAGGCCCAGGTTCACCTCGAGCTGTAGCGCCAACTAAGTAAGTAATTCCATTTTATTCCCTTTTCAAAATGTTTGAAAGATTTTTTTTCTATAGAACCTAGTCTGCCATAAGTTCTTTTACACAATTTCCATCGCTCATTGCATAAAACTGTTTTTAGGAATAGGAATAGCACGTCAAACTTATTTTCAGAACGCACATTGATTAGTACAGCTAACACCTAGTTTGGTTTCAGCTTGCGATCTATTATTGTGGACTAAAGTGTTAAAGAGAATCAAATCGTGGTAGTAGAGTTGCAAAAGTGCGGAGTACTGACCAAATTCCCGAGTAGTTAAAACCACTCGCAATATCGAGAATGTTCATTTATTTACTAAGATACAATACCGATGGTCACCGTGGCCGTGGTAGTTAGTGCGTTGGACTACCATGCATGCTGCTCGGGTTCAATCTCAGCCCGGGTCCAACACCTAAAAGAGTTTTTCACGGTTGCCACCTCTTTCGAATGTCTGACAAGCAATCAAAGAGTATCATTTGTCATGAGAAGCTTTTCAACTCGCCGTTCGGCACCGGCAAAAAACTGTAGGTCCCTTCCATTCGTGGAAAAAATAGCACGCACACACAAATGTTTGCGAGAAGCTAGGCTTGGTTCTGTATAGGACTGCTGACGCCGTATATTTTTATTTTTTTTTTTGGCAATATCGGCCAATTGTCCGAAGTAAAGGACAGGACAAGATTTGGGCATCCGCGCATCGCTCAAACGAATGTCTAGGCTGATTCTCCACATGCCAGCCTATCATTGGTAAACGGGACATATTTCAACTCCTTACCTGAAAAAATTAGGCTGGAAAGATGTAAGCGGCTGTTGCAGTGACACGCGGACAATGACCATGAAAACGTTCTGTTTACGGGTAAGAACATTTTTACCGTAGAAGAAGTGTTTGACAACCAAAATAACCAAATTTATGCTACGTCATCTAAGGAAACGAAAAAAAATTGTTCTAAGGGTTCAACGCAGCCATCATCCTACGTCCATAATGGTTTGGTGTGGAGTCTGTCACTAAGTTGTCACATTTCTCCATTTCTGGGGAAAAGTCGTTATAATGGGAGCAAAAGCTTACTAACAAGATATGCTATGGTGTGATGTGAAGGCTTTGACAAATACCATATTTAATAGAGAAAACTGGAGCTTCCAACAGGACTCTGTTCCAGCGCTTAAAGCCAAAACTACACAGGAGTGACTCAGGGTCAATATTGCTTGCTTTATAGCAGCAGAAAATTGGCCGTAGGGAGGTCCAAATTTGAATCCACTGAATTTTGCTTTATGGTCACAATTGAAGAGCATGACCTCCAAGCAGCATCAACGATGTGGGTGGCCGTGGCGTAGTGGTAGTCGTCATTGCTTGTCGCGCTGAAGGTTCATGGTTCGAATCCAGATGTCGCCGAAACATTTATTTCTCACGAAATAAAAATAAGTTGATCAGTTTCAGACGTTAGTATCAAAACCTACTGCGAAGGCATAACACTGGCAGTAGGATGGTATGGCTGAAGAAATTGGTCAAAAAAACGATGTCTATGGAAGTCATGCGTGCCGCTATAGCCCAATGATCACAACGTTTGAAATCCTGTGTAAGGGCAAAAGGCAGTCATCTCGAGTGAAACCTATTTTTTCCAATGATCAATATCATGGTCAAATAAATGAAACAATATTTATATATAAAAATGAGCTGTTCGTTTGATACCTCAAAACTCATAAACTAACCATCCGATTGAGCTAAAACTTAGACCAGTGGCTCACAGTGAAAATGGCCCACCTCGAACCAACATTATTTTCATCGAAAAATTCCACGAACTCAAGAAAAATAAAAATTGAAAATGTTCAGGTTCAATTGACTTTTATATTCTTCTTTCATAACACCAAAAACTTTAAACATCAAAATCAAAATAATAGGAAAAAACAAATAAGAAATCAAATTTCTTCTCACAGTGCAAATGGCCCAGTAATATTTAAGTTCTAAGACTTGTCAAAAAAGCGTAAATATTTTAATATTTAGTACTGTTTTGGGCAAACTATTTGTTTTGTAACTGATTTAAGACGATTCGGAACTAGTTCTACAAGTTTGTTGGTACAGTCGGGACTAATTTTCACCATTCCTCCAATGACACTCTCTTAAGGTAATTTTCATCGAAAATTTCATATTTTCGAATTTCAATTTCCAATTTTTTGGCATAAATGTTCAATTATAATAAAATACGGTGATTGCGGTGGGGTCTTGATCACTCTTGGACAAAGGTACGACATCTAGTCCCTAATACTTCCAGATGGGTTCTTCGGATCATTGTCCTGATTGGGCTGAAACGTATCTTTAATTCCATCAATCTATCTTCAATTTTCAGGATATTGTTTTAAATTGTTTTGCAAATATCTAAATATTGATATTTATCCATATTCCCTTCAATAAAATGTAAGCTACCAGCCCAAGATGCTGATCCTCCACCCCAGACCATACCATGACCATTATCGACTTAACTGTGGGACGCATATACTTAGGATTCATCTCTTTATTCGGCTTTCTTCAAACGTTTACCCTTCCATCTGATCCAAAATGGTTATGTTTGCTCTCATCCGTAGTTAAAACGCTTTTCCAAAACAAAAAGTCGTTCATTATGTGGTTCTGAGCGAGCTCCAATTGAACCCCTTTATTCGTCTGGCTAATGAATGGCTTCTTCCTTGCAATTCTACCATTTGATCCAGATCTACCTAGATATGTCCGAACAGTTTCAGCATTGCAATTAATCTTTAAATGCTTCTCCACCATACCTCTTAGTTTTGGTGAGCTCAGCATTGGATTTTCTTCGGATTAGTTGACAATCCAACGTTCATCATGATTAGAAAACATCTTCTTGGGGCTGATTTTGGCTTGTTTATAACACTATTATCGTTTCTGGACATTCTAATAATATTTTTAATTGTTTCTCGAGCTATTTTTACAATTTTAGAGATTTTTCTCTGGCGTTTTCCACTCATAAAATGCTTAATAATTCATTTTCGTAGCTCTATTGAATTTTTGTAACTCTATGAGTTCGCATTTTGCAAAAGTTAACTAAACGAATAAATTACATGAGCGTCAACGACTTCTGGCACTTGCGTTCTAATTAGGAATAGTAATACGGAGATAAAAAAAAATTACAGTTCTAAAAGTTAAAAAAAAACAGTTATTTGAGAAGCTTTTGCTATCTGGGCCATTTTCACTGTGAGATGAATTTCGTTCTCTTCTCCCTCATTTCCTCTTATTTCGTTGCTTTTATTATTAAATGTTAAATTTTCGTTGCTTTTGAAACAAGAATATAGCAGTCAATTAAAGTTGACCATTTTCGCTATTAATTTCGATGGGTTTCCTAGAATTTTTCTCAGAAAATGTATTTAGTTTGGGGTGGGCCATTTTCACTGTGAGCCACTGTATATACTTTTTAGGATGTTTGAAGTGTTAAATAATTCACAATAAATTAGTTTTATTTATTTTGAAATGGTTAAAACATTAAATAAAAGTATCTATTTACTGCAAGTAATGCATAGTTTGAGCTAAGCTCGGTCGAAAAAGTTGGATATTATTGTTTGGACAGTTTTCTTAAATTCAAATAGTGTTGCCGGCAATTAATTCTCCACCAGAGTCATTCATTACTATTTTTAATGTCGGGAAAATTGATTTAAAATTATATTTATGTTACGTACTTTCTTTTGTACAGAAATTCGTTCAATTTCAAAATATTTAGGTTAGGTACACATAACACATCCGATTCCAAGCACTTCTTGGACAACATTTCCAAAAATAAATCAGATAATATCGTTCGGTGCACCAAAAGTCACTCGGAGAAATTTCATTACATTTTATGACATAAACGAAGTTCTCAGTGGGTGAAGCGAAGTGCACCGGGTAACCACTAAATACAAATTGTTTGCTGGTTTTCTTAAAGCGGTTTGAATTTGTTACAGAATTTATGGCAAGACTAGGTATTTTGCTATGCTAGATATAAGACATTACTCTAAATGCAATCCTCTTCATAAGCCATTTTGCCCAAAACAAAAAATATCATAGTTTTAGACTGATGAAAATTATTTCAGTAAGCTTTAAAAATAATTATTTTCGTATAAACGTATAATACGCGTCAATTTGTAGCCTCTTCCAAAAAACAAGAAAAAAAAACACTAATTTATGTTACTTAGAACTGAATGATCTCATCATTTGAGATTCAAAATGTTCGTCAAAAAAAAAAAAAAAAAATAGCTAATTCAAAAGCTGTAAAAATTGAAATCAAGTTGTTCGCTCATATTTCCATATATATATACACAGATATGTAATTTGTATATGTTCGCTTACACATGTACGCAGATATTGTATCTTATAGTAAATAATCACGCTTCTCATCCGCCACACATTAGCTTTGTAATTAAAACATTAATTGTCCCAATATTTCTAGAGCCGACATCATTTAGTTCGGCGGGTAGAACAAGACAAAAGTCGCCTTTGACATTTATGTTTCAAATCTTGTCATCTACTATACATACTGTACGTATTTTCCTCAAGTTAAATTAATTCTTTACGAACCTACCAGTCTTACTCTCAGGCATCTCTTCAAATTCTTTTTAGAAACTATATAATTATGTACATATATTTATATACATTCATCGTGTCGTAAACATTCACAGATCGTTTAAAAACTCATTCAATTCGATACTAAAACACACACAAAAGACCTACCAAACGAACACTCGCTATAAAATTGCCATTAAATGACTTTTATATGCGGCTGAACAAAATTCTCATCTCAAGCGAATAAGAATAAAGATCGAAATATGTTGCCACCGATGGACATTAAATTTAAAAACTAATAACAGAGTCGAACAGTCTGTAGCTGTCGTGTGTCGACATGAGTACTTTATGATGCAAGCCAACACAGGCCCGGCCGCGTGGTCCTGACTACAAGACTATATGCCACGTTTTCCTGTTATTGTGGCCGCCATATGAACTCGAACTATTCCATCGAACGAGAGTGTGATTTATTTACACATTTTTGGTGTCAAATTGCTGCTTCGATCTTCGGAGGACCTCACTGCCTGCGATCCTATGATCCTCTTTCCATGCTCAATTCGATTTATCTTAATTCATGTGACCGTGTAACTCGGCTGTCAACTAAGTCCTACGACTTGCGATGGTTGCAACAAGAAAAAAAAAGTAATGATGGCGTATTATAAATTAGACCCTCGTTAAGGTTTGTGTATAGATATAAATCCCTTCCTCGGTTAGATGCACAGAGATACACATGTTTGTAGATACCTTAACTCGCTTGGTTCTGATGATAAAGTAATTTTATGGGCTGTGATTGATGCGATGAAACAATTTAGTGCCCAAACGGGAATCGCTTCTAATTGGGATTGAAGATTTGGTAGTGTGATTCCTTGGAGAATACGAACTGATGAAGAAGATAACAAGAATCGTGTTAATTTTTTTTCTAATGATAAATTGAAATGAAAAACTAGTTTTTTGACATACAGTTGTGGCGCTTCAGAAGAGTCAAGTTAATTAAGAGTAACTACAGAGCTTTTAAAATCTTCAAACCCTAATAGTAAACCTAATAGTAACTATGGTGTCCACTTTCAAGTTTCATCATGATTACAGATGCAGTCAGTTCAAAAGTATTACGACTCTTTGTTACTGCAATCTAGACCAATGCTTCTTCGATTTATGGGATACACAAAACGCCTGTAAGAATTCAATCCAAGCAAACCTCCGATGACTTACAATTTAAAGCTCCAATAAAATGCAAATGACCAATTCTCTTCGAATAACTCAAATTCCTTTATATGACGGATCTCAAAACCAAGAATACGATGAAAAGAACTTATCAGCAATAAACTCGCAATCAATTTCGATAAAATCTTTACACTAAATTAATATGGCAAATGGAAAACCGAATGATATTTCCATTTAGTTTTTTATGCGGCGGCATCGACTCCAATTAGCATCTCTTCTCTCGTCTCTCGGCATGGTGTCCCCAGTAAAGTCTTAGATCCGCCAAAGCCTTAATGAGCCGAATAACCTATTAGCTAAGTTGAGAACTTTATCACAACAGTGCGGTTTGCCTCCAAGGGTGCAGCCATATTTCATAGCCCGACTGAAAATCAAAGAGAGACATTTAATTGCTCAACTTTGAGAGAAACCCCAAAAACGTTTTATTAGTGCCGTCCGTCATAATATGATTCGATTCGATTCAAGTTTTATGATTCGAGCAAACATCGGTAAACATATTAATTGTGTCCCATTTGGTGTTTGATTGTTTGTCTTTTATTGGTCATTTCTCAGAAAGAATGCTTACAGCGGACGGAGTGCCCTTACAATAGGGTTCATCAATAAATGATATGTAAAGCTAGCGCCATTGTGTCTTCTCAGCAAGATTTACCACTTTTACATATGTACGAGTATATGAAGACGCGAGGATAACGTATCGTACCTTAATGGCTTGGATTTCAAATGAGGTCTGTCTTCTTGATTGGAATGGAAAATTGATTTTTCTTTATGATAAAAAAACAAATCTCTGCACTTTTTTAAAACGTACATAACATACATACATATGTACATATTGTTACTATAATGAAAAAACGACTCAGTGTTATACTGATTCGAAATAATCAAATTAGTTTAGAAATAAAAATAGCAAAACAATAGTTCTCGAAGTTCAGTCTTTGATAGAGTTTTTAATCGAAAAGTATTCGAACTATCGAACAAAAATAAAGAATTGTGTCCATTTACTCGTAGTTACAATCCAGTGGTTGAATCTGAGCAGGAATTTCGTAACAATTGGTGTCAGAAGTGGGAATGTAATGAAATTGTTTGATTCGCACAATTAATGGAAGACCAGCTCAAAAAGGGGCAAGTACAGAGAAACTTGTCGAAAATTGCGACTACGAGAGGCGCTGGAGGAAGATGTATCGATGTCGAAACACATGAGTTTTTCACCGAAGTTTCGTCAACATCAAAGTCGAGGAACATTCTGGAATCACAGCGCTGCGCCGATAGCTTTAATTGATCTTGGACAGATAATGGCAACGATGCAAAATCTGTTTGCGTCCTTGGAACAGACGACGAAACATGCATTGGAGGACCAGGAACATGCTATGGAGGTTGGCTCCCAGAAGTGCTTCTCTGAGCAGAAAAATATTAAGCAACCCGTAGAAGAGCAGCAGAAGCGTCAATAAGGGCTGCAAGATCGCATTGAGCAGAAACTTCTCGAAGTGAAGGTCGAAGTCCAAGAAGCGGAAGAGGATCACATCAGCCAGCGGTGTGAATGATAAGATTTGTGAGCTAGAAACTTCCGTCAGTGATGTGGACAACAAAGTCATTAAATTAAAAAAGGACGTGTGCGCTTTAAAACTAAGAGCCGATGGTGCAAGACAACAGCTTCAACAATTTTAAGCCACCAACGTACGACGGAACGACAACTTTTAACGTCTTCAAGCTTCAGTTCGAGACGTCAGTGAAGAAGGCTTTCTTGAGCAAAGAGGCTGCAACTCTAGTGGTAGCACTGAAGGTTGATGCTGCAGATATGCTTCAAAGACTTACAGAAGTAGAGCAAAGTAATTATGAGGCACTAATGAGTTCTTTACAGCGCAAATATGGAAGCGAGCATCGAAAGCAGGTGTACAAAATGGGGTTAAAGAGCCGGAAGCAGATGAAGTGTGAGACGCTTCTGGAATATGCAGCGGAGGTTGAGCGTTTGGTAAATAAAGCATATGCGGGTTCAGGAATGGAGTTGATTGACGTTGCTAGGACTAATGCCGATGGCATCTGGGACCAGGAAACCAAAGGGGCCACACCATCGAGTCAAAAGGCGACATTCCAAGAAACGGTTGCCAACGCCCTAAGACATGAAGCAGCGGGCGACTCGATGTGACGTTAAATTCCGAGTTCAAGCCGAACGTTAAATCTAAAGGTCAGTGTTTCATCTGTTAGAATGTTGGATATATGGCACCTGACTGTAAGGATCGTAGAAAAAGCTTACGGTCCCATCAAGAGACTTCACAGGAAGATAACCATAACATATTGACCGACTGGCTACCTACAAAGTCAAGGGCAAGCGGTGAAAAAAGTTACGATAATGTAAAAACCGCTGTGCCCTATATTGATTTGAAATAATCAAATTAGTTTAGAAATAAAAATAGCAACAAAATAGTTCTTGAAGTTTAGTCGTTGATAGATTCTCTAATCGAAAAGTATTCGAACTATCGAACAAAAATAAAGAATCGTAGCTACAATCCAGTGGTCGAATCCGAGCAGGAATTTCGTAACAATATGTACATATGTATATGTGTTTTTATTTTTTGACTTCTCTGCCTAATTCGTACAACTTTAGTGAGTGCAAAAAATGCTAGTTTATTTGTTTAAGCAACACAGTTTTATTTTCAGAAATGTTTCAATATATTTCTTGTTCTTAATAATATTACACACTAAAAACTGCACACTCTTCCCTTTGGGGTAGCTCTTAACCAATCAGCCCTATCGTGGAATCCGCCGGGGGGAAAGATTCACTGTAATTTGAGCATCGGTATCGTTGAATCCGGCGAAGTGAATCATTCACTTGTCGGCAAAGTGAATGAGTTTCACGACATCGTGGAAAACGTTCGAATCGGATCTCTCCATACAAAATATGACATTTCCCATCCGCAGCCCAAACGTTGCAGATCTCATACTGTCGATTTGTTTTACTTGATAACTTGATATTTTAAACAAACAGACTTTACAAAAAAATGTATTTTGCACTAAATAAAAGACTAATATTTGATTAAATTAGTGCTTTAACACCCTAAATATGTTTATTTCCCAACACCATATTGGTGATTTTCCTTAGAAAAAATCGTATGCAAGCTGCTAATTTCACTTTGGGAGAATTTGCAAATGAGCTGCGAGGTAGATCCAACTGCCCCTTATTATAAAAAATTCGATTTATTTAGTTGCACACTTTTAATAAACCGCCAAGATTAGACTGTTTTTAAACAAATTTAAAAGAACAGATGTATGTGAAAATACGTTTATTGATAGTTAAATTGTCCCACTGCTCCACCTACGCATGCTATGCTATGTTTCTGAAGATTGTTCTGCAGCTGACGAATCCAGGAATAGAGCTATACTATCTATTTTACTATTTTTTATTTATTTCTTTTGTATTGCAAAAACCAAAGGCCAATTCCAAAACACAAATTCACTTTGCTGTCATAAATTCTACTTGACAGAGGCACTTCCTTTTCGACATTCACGTCGGTAAGGAAACTTCCCCGACGGATTATACGATACCAAGCTAAAGTAAAAGTGAATCGAACTAGTGAAGGGAATCTCCGATCCGGCGGGTGAATGCTGTCTGGAGCTAGAGTTCTTCTCTATCCTTTGTCCGACCTGCACTTCGAAGTTCTTCCATTTTATAATACAGTGGAGGTCCAGTTTAACGAATACCCGATTTAATGAATATAACGAATCAGATTTTCTCCATTGATGGCTTTATATTACGAATGATACAGAAAATGTTCGCTTGGTTAAAAACAAAATAGTTTGTTACGTATGTGCATTTATCTCTACTTCTGTTATTTTGTCTATGTGGATTGATTTCTCTTTTCTTAAAATTAATACATTTTTGGGATTATTAGTTAGATAAAACGTCGACGAATTAACGAATTTTTCGATTTAGCTGTTCAGTATATAATTCGCCCACTGTATTTGTTCAATATAGACCCGATTTTATTTGGAAAGCTTTTGCAATGACTAGAACAATCTTCTTGTAACTCGTGGGAGTGCCTTAGCTAACGTCATATCGTCTTAAGAGTCAAAAAATTAACGTCTACGTGCGCAGCATTGCCAGGCAAAGTTACCTTGAAAATTACCTTAAATACTTTCAAAAATAGTCATTTAGTTATTTTGGGAATGAGCTACGGTGCAAATATATACGAGTATAAGTGGTCTAATCCTTATTTAGATTTTTCGAAAAGTTCTACTCAGCAAAGCATTCCGCCGTCTTACAACTACGATTCCACTGTCCTTTAAACACGTAAATATTTTTCCCATAAGATATCATTTATTTACATACATACAATAGCGTTTCTTCGGCCACTTCCTCTTAGCACTCGTATCATCGCAATTAATCTCCTCACATTGTAAGTTCGCAACTTCTTATGATTCCGCACTGGATATCGTTCGGACCGCCCTGAGTAGACTCTCAATGCGCAGACGCAACTCAATCCCATTGTCATGGGCCGCGCTAGAGGGACTATTTTCTCGAATTGTCAACCTGAAGTTTCGTTAAATATATATTACTCGCTGGCATTAAAATCATTTAATTTGTTGTTCAGCTTTCGAGTGAGTTATTAATTGCAGCTGGCCTGACAGTGATTTTACTGTAGGCCCAATGTGTCTTAACTTCTCGTGTAGGTAAGGTCCTCCTGCGTAGATGTGCGCGGTACGCGGAGTGCCCCAAAGAATCGTGGCTCGGATGGAGGACATGAACATGAGCTTTAATTGATGGCCATTATGTGCAATCACTTTGAATGCTGTGAGGTGAATTTTAAACGCTCCCGCAATGGAGACATCAGTATGGACTGCTCCTCTCGTCTGCTCCAACACAGAATACTATATGTATACATACACGCTCTGTCCATGGTCTATCGCTGTTAGCGCGTAATTACAATAAGCGCGCGCGCATGCGTGGAGCTGCGTTTGGTGCTGAGCCCTCTCTTAAGCCGTATATCTGTGTATCTCAACCACGGTTCGCGGTTTGAATCGTTTTAATGGACATTATTAAGAGATCGTATCTTGAGTGATTTATTCATTAAAAGTCATTATGAAAATAAGACGCAGCGAGAGTGGGTATAGGTAGACGATGATTTTAAAATTCAACTGGCGAGCGAAGTTCCTGGAAAAAGTGTCGCTGCTGCTGTAGCTGTGACTACTGCTGATGATTTTGTGTTTGCATTTTCCACCTGAAAAAAATGTCTGTGAATAATTTTTAATTTTTTTTTTTTTTTGTTTAATCGGCTAATTAATATCACTCTGTGATTTTGGTATTCGTTAGAACGACTGATATTAGCGTCAGCGAGTGGACGTTTTGACATTAGCTTTAGTTGAGATTTGCGTAACAGAATTTGCATATAAATTAATTTTTTTTTGTTTATCTCTGAAAGGCAATTAATTCAAAATTTATTATGTGCTTAGTGTCATTAATTAACTTTTTTGTATTAGATAATTGTATCTTCAATTAGATTTAGATTTAAATAGATTTAAATACTACTAGTGTGTCCGTGTGAGAACTCTTGCAAGAGAAAATCCAACCCCCAAAATCCGAACTTCCAATCTTCTGTCAACAAATATTTCCCGAAATTCCAGGAAATCGTACGGGAAGTGTTTATTCTTTTGGGAGTTCATTTTGGGTAAAATATTTCTTTTGATTGGGTTTTTTATATGTTAAAATTTATAAATTGAAAGTGCAATTCGTCAGTACTCCAGGAAATTCTCTTTCTTTTGACACCTAATTTATTAAGATTGGTTAGGTATGAGAGCCGCAAATGGTGCCTATACTACAGAAATAATATATATGATGATATTCACCTCTTCGAGAAATAACACGGCCCGGAAACTTTTCCCGAAAAATATCAATGGTTTCGTTGCTTGTGTGGCACGTAGCGCCGTCTTGTTGAAAGTAAAGGTTATCCAGATCAATACCATCCAACTCCGACCATAAAAAATCATTAATCATCTCTCGATAGCGCAATCCATTCACCGTAACTGTTGATCCAACCTCATTTTCGAAAAAGTAAGGTCCAATGACCCCGCCGGACCATAAACCGCCCCAAACAGTCACACGTTGAGGATGGAGAGGCTTCTCAACAATAACTCTTGGGTTTTCCGAACCCCAGATGCGACAATTTTGCTTGTTGACGTAGCCACCGAGGTGGAAATGGGCCTCATCAGTCAAGATGATTTTTCAATGGAATTCCGGATCATTTTCATGCATTTCAAGGACCCAATCAACAAAGACACGACGTTGTTGATGATCGGCCGGCTTGAAGCCTTAAGACCCATGTCTTTATGCAAAATACGGTGTAATGACGTTTGTGGAATGCCCAATACCAAAGAACGACGAGGAATGGACAAACCTGGGTTTTCTTCAACACTTTGGGCTACAGCAGCAATATTCTCAGTTGTTCTTGAGCGACGTGCACGGGTCTTAGTCTTCACATCACTAACTTGTTCCAACAGCTCGAATTTTTACACCAATTTCTGTATTGCGGTCCGACAAGGTGCTTCACGACAACCAAAAAATGCTTTAGTTTTGCGAACTGTGACTGCAAGATTTTTACCATTTTTGTAGTGAATTTTAATAATTTCAATCCGTTGTTGAAGCGTGTATCGTTCCATTTTTAGTAATGGCGTAGTTTCTACTTGTCAAATGTTAAAGAATAAAAGCTTCAAAAGTGACAGCTACCGAAATAGCGGGCCATTCACAATAACACCTCTCATTGGAAAACCCTATATTATACCATATGTATATCGGCACTTAGGGCAATACCGTCGATATTTTCAGAATAGTTTTCTAGTTGTATGATTTACTTGTAGGTTAATATAATTATCATGTAACAGGACATGAGAGACTTTTAAAATATTAAAAAATAAAAATAAATTGGTTCTTCTGCATAACAAACATTTTCAAAATATTTCCAAGAACTCATCCACATGGGAGCTATGGAAAATATTCGGAATATCTTTAAAAGTGAGGAATCACCTAGCCCATTTCAACTCAAATTCATCTCTTTGTATCTCATTCCCTATTTAGTGAAGGAATCGGATTAAGTCATTATCTCCACCGCAGCATTTCCAATAATCGTCTGAGTGACAAAAAATTCCTTCGAAATTACCCACAAAAACCAAACAAATTCAATTTAAATTATATTCCACCAAGAACTGCAAAATTCCTCGCATAATCAATTCCGAGAAACACCAAAATGTCAACTCGATCTTGGGCCTCTATTGCCTCAGAAAGATAATCCACCATGCACATTGGAGAGTTTCAACTCTCAAAAGGACCATTAACATTCACTCTCAATGTCACCTTAGCATCATCGCAATCAACGATTCACCATCCATCCCAGAAATGAAGCTAATCCATCTTCGAGCCATCTCCTCTTTGGGCTGAAGCAGAGCATTGCCTTTACCAATGGATCATGGCTTGGCTATAAGGGCCGATGCTCCCGAGGCTACCTGAATTTCTTGATCTGATATCAGCAGCAGCAGCAGCACAATGACATGTTGAAACCCTTTTTGCTCGCGGGTTTCTCTCTTTACACTAAACGGACACAAATTGATGAAAAAATTTGTAAGTTAACTGTAAAATGATTTTATTTCGACGATTGTCCCCCAAAAGTCAACTGCGGTTCATCCGAATTTGGGCTCCAAAAAACAACCTCGACGCCGCGACTATCAGTCTGCCATGAACAGAAATACATAAAAAAAGCTCGTCCACCAAGCGTATACGTATTCGTATGAATATAAAACAAAGGAGATGTACATCGTCGGACATCCTATTGTCCGCAGAGCTCTAATTGATTCAGTGAGGCCATAAATTTTATCGGTGACTTCCAATAGCCCTCAGACATTCGCCGAAAACTTCAGAGGATTCAGTCAGCAAAACCAACAGCGGCTACAGTCTCAAGCATCAGTGCGGACTAAGTGATGCTGGACAAAGCGTTGGAGCAGCCGATGCCACCTAAATGGCTAAATGTTTGGGTAATTCCTTGATCGGCATTGAGTGGGGGACAAAAAACACGTGTAAACAACACAAAGCGGACAAGGAGACATCATGAATTGAAATCGCCTTCGCATTCTTTGACTCCTCCGTTCATTGTTTTTGTGGTTCTGTTTTTTTTTTTTTTTGTTGTCGGTATGCGAGTACTACCTACGAGTGAACCGACATGGACTTGCTCGATGGTGTTCTGCATTTTAATGTGTGCATCCAAAAAATGCGTGCAATTTTGTCTTTTATTTTTAACCAAAAAATACAAATTTGTTTATACGTACTCAATTATGGTGCGGTATTTGAAGACAGTCGGTGATTCTTGAAGGTATGAGTAGGTACAGGTGCTTGCCCAAAATAATTTGCAATTCCATGCAGCGTGTGTGTTGTTACCACTCAAAAGCCGTCAACCCAACTGGTTTTTAGTTTTGGTTTTAGTTAACAACAAGCAATCCATCAACTAAACAAAAGTAGTTCCTTCTTATCTCGCCAGTTCCGGCTTTTATTAATGTTATTTTTTTTGTTTGTCAACCTACTAAACAAACATACACAGGAAAGCTTACAATTCAAAATCTTTTGCTTAAAGTTTTGCATCAAATATAAAAATTCTGCATCTTTTATTTCAAAACTAAAAAAAAAAGGATTTGGTGTAGTTTTCAAAGCATATCTTTTGATATTTACTTTTAAAAGATTCTGGTTTTATCAATTTTAACTCTTTCTGCCCAGCAGGTAAGCTAAGTAAGTTTAGGTTAAGTTGAAAGGGGTTATGAGGCTGAGCCATCATAAGACACAAGGGCCCATCGCGATCCCCTGGGACCATCCTATGATGGTACCTAAACCAAAACATTTCCGTTCAAACATTAAATTTTATTTTAAGATTTTACTGTGGACAGTTAGGCCAGCCTGTTCCAATATATTAAAGAAGTAATTCCCTAAAAAAATTCTTTCGAGAACGAGCAATAACCTGACAATTAAAAAGAATGTGTTCGATATCCTCGGATGTACATCATGTACATCATTGCAGTATCTGCATTCGTTCGTATTTGAAAGACCCAGTCTTTTGGCATGTTTCGACAAGAGTCAATGCACGGAGAGTACTGCTATTAGAGTTCTTATTTCTGCTCTATTCAGTCCTTGGTCCTGGTTCTTTTGCGTTCTATGGCCAGCCATAGAGCCTTGGATATCCTATGTTCCTCTATTCTTGACCATTTATTGTCCGCCATGCAAATGATTGTGCTGTTGAATTTTGCCCTGATTCTGCATGATGGCGGTGCTATGTTCACATCTCGGCTATAGGCAGTGCCCCCATCCCCTTTCTTGCAAGCTCATCTGCAAGTTAATTTCCACAGATCGACATGCTTCCAACAACAGTGTGGGTGGTTGTGGCGTAGTGATAGCCGTCGTCACTTGTCGCGCTGAAGGTTCACGGTTCGAATCCAGATGTCCCGAAACATTAATTTCTCACGAAATAAAAATAAGTTGATCAGTTTCAGAAGTTAATCTCAAAACCTACTGCGAAGGCATAACACTGGCAGTAGGATGGTATGGCTGAAGAAATCGATCGCGCAAAAACAATAATAGAAAACATCTGAAAAAACTTCTGTGAATCATAAGCAAGGGCACAACTTTCAATAATACACAACTCTCCAGTTATCCGGAAACACCACCCATAAAGTTGGTTGAAACATTACATCAGAGTATCTATCATTACGCCGATCGGTCTTTCGTTCTTGTTCTTTATGTGATCACGCTGTGTGTAAACATTGTAAGGGTATTCATATCTCCTTTAGCGTGTGTAAATTATAAAAAAAAACTGCTTATTTTACAATACACTATTCTAGTGTTCTGAGCGCGGCCTGACTGTCGTTGTAGATGATGATAATCTTACCTGTTATTAACTTCGTCACCAAGGGCTCCGCCGCTCTCCGCACAGCTAGGACCTCTGCTTAAAATACACTACAGTCGTCCGGAAGTGTAAGACACGTATTTAGCTCCGGTTCTCATGAGTAGATACCAGAGCCCGTGCCGTTGCCGGTTTTCGACCCATCCGTATAGACTGCAAAGTGTGCTTCTCTCTCCGGGTACAGCGTCATCCGTTCTATCAGGGTTGCCAATTTTGAACACCCTCAGAATAACGCTATGAACATAGCTTCTATTTCTGAAGCAGCTTAAGTGAGTGAGTCTAATCGCACTATTGTTTGTCAGGTGCATTGTATGCGGATTGTGTGGCATGAAATGCAGAAAAATATCTAGTGTCCCCGTGAGTGTTGTGCGCAAGGCAGCAGGTAAGCTAAATATCATGTTCATGTCTAAGCCTGTACAACGAGTCGACACTGATACGAAGAAAACTTACAAAAGCTCCTACAAAATATTGCATCGCTCTTAATATGGATATAAACGATTGTAATTACAGAATTATAAGCTCAATGCCCTACCAAAACTAACGCGCAAAATGCATTATGCAGTGATAGCGCTAATAAATACATATGTCAAACATATGAATGTGATGTCATGTCCCACATCTACTACTTTTGCCACATTTATGTATACAGTAGAATTCGGATAAAACAATGTCGAAGGGACCTTAGGATTTTATAGTTATTACCGGTTCATCGTTATATCAGGTATTGTTATATATAACCTTTGCCAATGCGCCCAAACTCACATTGTAAATAAGAACTCGATAAGAACACGTTCAAACTTCAAAGAAAGCCTCTTACCTTCGTTTTGGAAACAGTTCTATATTCATCGAAGGTGTTCTTGGCTGTTTTGTTATTAGACCGATAATTGATCCTTTTAAATTCCCAATAACACAACGTGCTCCAAATACAGAATTACTATTTAAGAAATTCACTTCACCAGCCAGATCATAGTCTTTGGCGCCAACATCGCCTAAATAGGAAGACTTACACGAGTTACATGGGCAACTTAAGATTTATTTTCAATTTATACAAAAACAATACTCAAAATCATTCTCATGGCATAGTCCATAAATCCAAACCTGCCTCATCAATTCCACGACACACAATGCGGAGCTATCAAAATCTAAACAAATGTACACAATTCAGTTTAATCATTAAATCGATTCACGCGAATTCGCTCTCATTCCTTACTCCCGTAAGCGTTACGTTTGACAGTCACGATTCACCAGAGACGGACTCCATGAATCGGGCGTGCTGTTTAGAATCAGAACGGGGGCCCTTTTATTAATCGGCACTTCTAATGTTTTCATTGTCGTACACATCATGTTCCCTGGAATTACCTCGCCACATAGACATTAATCACACCAAGCTGTAACCCGCTTGTGGCTGAATTCCAGTGGCCACATTACCAATTCCCAATGAGAAGTCACGATGAGTTCTTATCACTCAACTGACAGTTGAGCATTGGAATTTTGATAGCAAGTCCACGATAGATAGAGCGAGATAGAATGTTTTTCTTTTTTCTTTCCGAGAATTCTAGTTAAAAGTGTTGCACGCATATAAATATTCCAAATTGATTGCCGGCTAATTATTTTTAATCACCGAACACTTGCGTGACATTTGACCATTTTAAGAGCGCAGCGGGAGAACACTAGATGTCGCTTGTGGTGTTAATAAATATTGTCTGTCACAACGAACTATAAACATTGCTAAAACTATTGCACACGTTTGCAGAAAAAATGCCGTTTAGCCATGTTTGATTTATTTGTGGTGTTTAGGCCTGAACGTGCTTGTAGTGCAGCGCTGAATAGCTGCGTTTAGTGTGTGACAAGTTAACCGTGATATGTTAAGGTGTCAAGTATTTGAGACTTTGACACATGACAGTTTGGCATTGTAAACACCACATAGCTGATTAATTTAACCACTGAGTGCAAAGAGATTAACAGACCATAACGAAGTGTAAATGCACCTTAAACGAAATTTCATAACATGTGTTTACATGAATACATAGTAGGTCTGTAGGCTCTTAAATTCATTACAAACTCCTTGTACCAAAGAATAAATAAATAAAGTTTTTGAGATTCTAAGAACTGTGGTGGGTGGTGTACATTGTCACCCTGACCTATTGATTCATCTCTAAAGCAAAGTAAGGGTCTATGACAGTCTTTTGAATTAATACATGTGTATAACATATTTTTTTCAATAACAAAATAGAAAATTAATAAAAACAAAAATAAATTCCAAATGAACAAGACAAGTATATATAATTGGAACACGTGTGAATGTTTCAACACTACTACACGAGTGAAAATTTAAAAAGCTTTTGGGTATAAAATGTGATTAATTTAATTAATTTCGTTTTCTCTTTTACTTAAATTCATATTTATTTTTGGTTAAGTTAATGCTGAGATGTGCAATTGGTGAGGTTCGCAGTTCAATGGAGGCAGCAATTTACATTTTATTACTCCACTGGTAGACCTCAGGGTCATTTGAGACTTGATGAAGGCGACCTTATCCTTGGGTTCTGGGTATACAGTAGCGAGTCCCTTTTCATAGGGATATTCTAAAATCTTAACCGCTATCTCAATCGAGCATTGACTGATCGCAGATAGTGGTGGGTAGAGACTTCCCCTGGCTAGATCCTCCGCCGAGCAGAGTTCAGCCAATTTCTCAGCCGATATAAGGAATACCTCTTCTGGAATGGTCAACACACCAGCACAGATGACTCCTAACGCAACGCTAGAGAAAATGTATAAATTGTTGCCTTGGCCTGGATAGAAGGTCTTGTTATTATATACCACAGGATCGAAGGGTGATGTTAATGCAGCAGGAAACTTCGCCACGAAAAATGTCCATACATACATAATTTAAAGTGATACTGTGTTATTGTTTTTGAAAGTGGCAACAGACATCAATGGCTTTAGCGCAAGTATTTCAAACTATGTAATCTTCAAACCTTCCCTCACATTTCAATAGTATCAACCCAAACCATGTTTATTTCGTTGTTTAAACCTAAGAATTCGCAATGCGCCGCCCAAAACCAGCCCTGTGTATTTAACAGACCATAAATTCGCGCATTTAATTTGCTGAGACCTCACCAATGTGGCTCGCGTCCCTCGGGGCATCCATTCACTTAACTAAACAACCCAGTCGATAGCACCATCAAATTATCGTTGCAGTTAAATTACGCAAAATTTATTTAACACCTTCAGTACCTACGCCAGTCGTTCTAGAAAGGAGTCTGCGCTGTTAAACCATTCCGCGCGAACACGGCCTTCCATGTTCCCGAATGTCCAATTCTCATAACGCGTCGAATCCATTAAACGTCCTTAATCGCTTCTCCAATCCCGAATGCAAAAAACAATTATGAAGCCATGCCATAGCATAGATGGACGATAAAAACACGACGAAAAGGAAGAATTGGAAGAAATCGTACGTAACGAGGGTCTTATTTATGATTTGTTATGTTTCCGGCTGCGCGAACCACTCTCGATCTTTCTTTCGCTGGGCTGATACCGAAGCCGGGCTGCAAATCGATTTGTAAAAGCAGGCAACACGCGGCCAGCGATTTGCTTGGCAGCCATCATAAATTATTCTGCACAGTGCTTTTCGATTCGTTTCTACTTCAACTCGGTTCTGTTTGCAGTTCCACCACCAGATGCAACCTCCATCGAAAGGTGGCTCTGCCTCTGCCTAATCCAACCGCGGACACTCGGATACTCGGACACGGCTAAAAATCAAATTAGTGAATGTGTTGAAAATTAAAAACAAATTCTCCAGAGAGTGCAGGACGAAATGCAGACGGATAGATGGATGGACATGCGAATGAAATTATTATTTAAGACTTCCCCCCATCGACTCTGCTGGCTGTTCCGTGTATGCCCCAAGGTGTTGAACGAGTTCGAGTAGACATATGTATGCGTGGCATGCATCTGCAGCTCTATCCAGTTCACTACATATGAAAGGACTTTTTGCAGAAAGTGGGAAGGGAATTAACACAACTTTTAGTCACGAAATGGATTCGTTCCTTGGTCGCATCCCTGCCCAATTTTACTCCATTAATAAATCGCTGAATGAATTATTCTGCTGCTGGCTTTTAAAGTGGCCCAGAAGGTAAAAAGATATTCGTACGGTTGGAAGGAATTAATGGTGCTTTGGTGGTGAACAACATAGCATACAGAGTACGCCTCCTCTTTTGGGAAATTATAATCCCCGCAATGATGAGGAGCGAAGGAGGAAGGATCATTTCGAGTTGGTTCTCGAAGCGAATTGCGTTTTTAGGGACTATGGGCTGGCAACTGTGGAAACTTTATGAGCACGTCATTTAGCAAATGAATTTACAACCGTGAAACGCCCAAATGTCTGGCGTTAAAAGAGAAAAGACAACAACTTCACAAATTGCCAATGAATTTGTGTTTTTTTTTCCTCCTGTCTATAGTGTGTATGGAATGTACATATGTACATGTATTCTTACATTGTTTGTGGCAAAAAGAACTAATGAAGATAGTCCTGGAGCATTGGTAGCCTATTGATTAGCTTTTCTTATTTTGTTACGCTATCTAAGAGCTGATAAATAGAATTTTACTATGTAAGTATAAATGTTAAAAAAGATTATGCATGTATCCCAATAGACTATATAATTAGCAATCTAAGTTTTTCGAAGCTGAACTGTTACATTACAATATCTCTAAATTATGCAATTACGTCAAATGAGTGGTCGATTTCAGAATTGCAAACTTTGTAGCTCAGGCTAAGCTATAAAATGGATGGGGCAATGAGTTCAAAAATGGACTGTCAAACAATTACAAAGCCTGCGAATAAATTTGGGATATTAAACTATTTTGAGACGTGCGCTGTTATTTAACTTGTAAATTTTGGGAAATGGGATTTTAATTTAATTTTAAACTTTTCTGACTTCTCTTTTCTTTCAGATTCCATTCGCAACTGAGTTCAGATTCATCAAATCAGATTCAATATAAAGTCGACTCTCGATAAATTGGATCTGTGGGACCTGGTTTTTTTTAACGAAACTTTTATTTAACGAAAGTTGTAAAATGTCAACGTCTTTTTTTTCCACGACTTTTAACCAATGCAATGTAGACCCAAGATTCATATGTCATGGAACGCGGTCAAATCCAAACTGAATTACTTACCTACTTACTTAGGCGGCGCTACAGTCCGGGGTGGACCAAGGCTTCTGAATTACGTAGAGAAAAAATGTATCATTTGTCAACAAAAGTACAAAAGGTTCGAATAAGCAACTTATTTCTCCGATGTTTTGTTTACGTACATTACTTGGTTCAAATTATCGAAAGGACGCCTCGTCTACTTCAATTTATAGCGTGTCAATCCCTTCAAATAAACGAGTGTAGATAAATAGATAGGGTTTGTTCAATTTGCCGAGAGATTATCTACGGACAAAAAAAAATTCAATTTAACGAGAGATTTGAAAAACTCATGGAAAGATAAGGAAGATAAGAAAGGTTTGCAATAAGTAATAGGCTTGTCGCACTTATGGAACTGTCACTTCATTTTTTTGAAAGTAACATTCTCAGCAGGGAAAAATTTTATTCTTCAAAATTGGTATGCTTCTTCAATAACTTCGTTTTTTAAATTCATTCTCTGCAATTTAATATGCATGAAGTAAAAATCATAAGATTTTTCATTTTACAATAATCGATTTTTTTCATGAGATTTCAAAAACAAGCAGATGTGTGAGGAGACGAATCCAAACAGATTAGGCTCAGCAAATTGAGAGAAATGACTCCTACCGCAGGTGAGGGCTCGTGTTCCAATTACGTATCCCTCTACGATCCCGAACACACACCTAAAGAAAGCTTAATTTGTAGGACTGCAGTTTTTTTTCACATTTATGAAATCGGGTAGAACATACATATGCACGTAACGTACATATATCTTCGAAGAAAATATTGCCGCTGTAAAGGAAAAATACAGGAAGATAGAAATTCTTCGATTCGTCATCGGTAAGGGTTGGGGTAAGTTAACTTCGTAGAACATTTTGTCCAGAGATCGTGATCTACACCCGTACGAGCTCCAGCTCGGGCAGGAATGAAAGCCGTCATTGTTTCGCTGACTTAGCTCTAGAGCAGTTGCAAGCTACTCGTACGTACCACAATCACTATCCACAATTGGCGCATTGGAAGCCAGCATTGCTCGTGATATTAAGTATCCTCAAAGAAGCGAATATATTGCACTCGAATCGCTGATGGAAGTAAATTTAACATGAAAACTTCAACATGCCTTCTTCATATAAAAGTCTTAGAACATTAAAAATTTTGTTTTTTTTTTTGCGAAAATAACCAATTTATACAAAGGCTATAATAACAATAATTTCACACTTACATACATATGTATGTATATTGTACATACATACATTTTTATTGACGCTTTGCTAATAAAACATTAACCTTTCTGAATTTTTTATAACATTAAATTTACCTAGTTATCTCCAATATTAACGATGTTCCCGGCCACTAATCGTTGCCTCATAAATGCTAATTCGTGAACTCAGCAAAATTTCTCTCCATACACAAAAAAAACACAAAAAAACGGAAATCGAAAAAAACAGTTTTGGCCTCCAAAAAATATCCACTTCACTCTGGCATACATGTTGATCACTAAATGAACTATAATTACCGTAATAAAGAGAAATGTATGCGTTGTCAAAACAGCCAGAGGCTGCATCTCGACTCAATTCCAAGCCAAAGTCACCACATACTTACATACATACGAGTATATAGCATCCATACACTATGCTATGCATCCCCAACAACGGATGGAGAGCCTGTTTACGTCCGGGACCGATCGTTTTCGGTGGAACATTGCTCAGCCATTATGGAGTTATTATGATCAATAAGACAGGTTAAATGGTGCAATTAAGTGTTTTTACCTTCGCTCTTTTTTGCTGCCTGTCGATCAGAGGCCTCATGCCCGCCAAGAGAGAGTCATTTCAATGCAAAAAGGGGTTGCGTTGCACATAATTGCATTTAATTTTCGAGCTCATTAAAATTTACGGCCAGACGATTGATTATAATCGGCCATATAAGAGTGCGAGTATGTAAGTGAGCCCCACTAAATGTGGACACATCGATAAGGAGCTTCAATTTCAGGGCTCACGTTACTGTTGATCATAAAATTTTAAGCTGTTTTAACATGTAAATTGTTTCATTTTGTTCACAAGTACTTTGGAACAGTATGTATTTATGTATTCTTATTTTATATACGGCTAATAATTTGGAGTAATATAAAGTCACGTTTGCATCTGTCAAAGTGGTATTGTGTCTGAAAATCTATCCGTAAAATAAAAGTATTTTAACATTGAAATAAATAAAATAATTGCGAAATTGTGGTAACAAAAGTGTGGCAAGACTTAAGCTTTAGGTTGAAAGCATAATCCGAGTAAGTCCTAGCAGTTAAGTTTCCTTTTCGCTAAGCTAAAACTTAACCTCAATTAATGCATAAAAGACCACTGCATGAGACTTCCCCCGACCAACCTAATTGCGAGAAGAGACGACCTGTACAAAGCGCGAAAGATATGGCTGCTGAGAATATATCTGGCATCAGCATAGAGAAGTTGAGAGAAATTCTGGACGAAAAGAATAAAGAACTCACGAAAGAGCTTGCGTCAAAGTCGGACTTTCAGCTACTTTATTGCGAACTGACAGGACTGAAAGCAAATTACAACCAAATTTCCGCAAAAGTTGCGCATCTGGAAACTCGTAACAAACTTCTTGAGGAACAGGTTGACAAACTTATGCAGAAAAGCACAGAAAACAACATTGTTGTGCACCTTCCAGCTGATTCCCACATCGACATAGTTGAAAAAGCGAAGTCTGTGTGCGCAGGGCTGCTGGACAAAGATGATGCTAACACCGAGATCGAGACGGCATACACGATCAGCAAGCAAGGCCAACGTACTGCATCATTGATTGTCAAAATGAAATCCAGAAGCTCTGTTATCGATGTACTCAGGAATTCGAGCAAACTAAAAGGCACCAACGTCAGTATACACAAAGATTTGCCGCACAATATACGCCAACGAAAGGCCAAGTTACTCCCACTCATGAAATTTCTTCGCACAAAACAACCGAAAACGAATATTGTTTTAAGAGATGATAAATTATACGTGGTTGATAAAATATTCACTTGGGACTTTTCGGAGGGATTGCTATATGGCAACGAGGATGGTTCGAAGGAATTAAGAGATTTATTTGGTGAAATTCCGGCATTCCTATTAAAGACGAATAATGGGTTCAACAATAAAAACAATGTGCACGAAACGTCAATATCATTCGGAGCTGACACTTCATCAAGTCAGATAACTACCAAAGGTGAAACCACAAGCGAAATAGTCGCTGTAAATAATTTGGGTGCTCACGCAAGTAGGCGTACAAATGGAGCACGTAATTGAGGATTAGCCGTCTGCCGAAACAACGCTGAAGCACATGAATTAAAAATATTAAGTTATAACGTAGCTGGGTTAAAAAATAAATTAGTTTTTGTTGAGTTTTTTAATTATATAAAGGAATTTGATATATTTGTACTATTTGAAACTTTTCTAATAGATTATGAAGAAATTAAATATAAGAACATTTTTAAGGATTACGAGCTGAAATGCATACCTGCGGTTAAATCAAGCCTGTTTGGTAGAGCGAGTGGTGGTCAACTATTTGGATATCGAAAGAAGCTTGAAGGGATATCAGTTGGATTTAAGAGGGTAGAAGAAACGTTTGTACTTGAACTTAAAATAGATGTCAACACTCTCTACATAGTACCAATATATTTAAATTGTAGCCATTGGCTACGCGATTTTAATAAATTAAAGGATGTACTAAATAACCTAGCAACAACTGAATTACTGCTTATTGGAGACTTCAACGCAAGAATAGGTTTATCTCAAAATAGTTTTGTAAATGAATTAAGTTTATCACCTATATATATAGAACGTAACTCCAAGGATAAAACCTGTGACTCAAAAGGTGTTCAAATACTGGAACTAGCTGATGCCTGGGATTGCAGAGTATTAAATGGTTGCTGCGAAGGAGATGCTTGCGGGGAATACACCTTTTTGCGGGGAACGGCATGCTCAGTCATAGATTACAGCTTTATTTCGGGAAATTGGTACTCATATCTTAGCGCCTTTCAAGTAGGAATGAAAACGTTTTCGGACCATATGCCCCTAGAAATCTCGTTAAAGGCTAACGATGACATGAATAGAGCGAGCACTAACCCACTCGAACTATTGCCTAAGCTTAGATGGAAGGAGGAGTTTCAGGAACTGTATAAAGCAAACCTTAATATAGAACTCGGAAAATTGAGAGAAGCTGGTACACCACTGCGAATTGAAGACCTGACGATGGCAGTAAGGAAAGCTGCACCGTCGAACCCACCACCCGGATATAAAAATCGAATCAGCAGAAAAAAATGGTTTGATAGAGAATGTATGCGAGCTAGGGATGCGTCGTTTGCTTTTCTCAAGTTATTAAGGGTGAGCAGTAACCACTCATTCAAAGTTCTCTATGCAGCAGCAAACAAAAGCTTTAAAACCCTTTGCCATGCAAAAAAGCTACCCTTTGACCAACAAAATATTGCTTTGTTGAATAGATCGAGATCATCAGCAGATTTTTGGAAAGCCGCCAAAGTTGTTAATGGAAAAAGAAATGCAATCGCTTCAGGCCTACAAGCAGAGCAGCTTAAGGCGCACTTTGAAACACTTCTCAACGCAGCCCAAATATCGCCACCTTTCCAATATACAGCCCCTATATGTCTTGACGAAATTCTGGATGCTCCAATCACGGTAGCTGAAGTTAAAGCAGTCATTGAAAACTCCAAGAAGAACAAAGCCCCAGGAAGCGACCGTATTTCGTTCGAATTCTACAAAAATAGTACACCTGAATTCCTTTTGGCGCTTACTCATGAGTTCAACCGAATATTCGAAACCGCAGATCTTCCTGAATGTTTTCAAAATTCAATAATTTTTCCTTTACACAAGAAAGGGGACTATAACAATCCAGCAAATTACCGGGGTATATCTTTTTTTAAATACATCCACCAAATTGTTTGCAGGTGTGTTATATAACAGAATTACAGAGTGGGTGGAAAACAAGAAGATCCTACGCGAATTCCAAGCTGGTTTTAGGAAAAATTACTCCACTATAGATCAAATATTTGCACTTGTAAATATAGCGGAGAGTTATAAAAGGAAGCATAAAAAGTTATATACCTTCTTTGTAGATTTTCGTGCAGCTTTTGACTCTATACCACGTGAAGCGCTTTTCTACAAAATTTACAGATACGGTATCTCAACAAAGGTCATCAAAGTGTTGAAAGCTATGTACGAAAATAACGTAGCCTGTGTCTGGGATGGAAGCAAGCTTTCAGAGGAATTTAATACAGCAATGGGGGTGAAGCAAGGATGCGTGTTGAGTACACTTTTGTTCATCCTATATATTAACGATATAACAGATCATGTCAAGGGTGGGATCGAGATAAGCCAAAGTATAATACCAGCTCTAATGTTTGCAGATGACATCGTTTTCCTTGCAGATTCGGTAAACACAATGCAGCTGATGATAAACAGGCTGGACGAATATTGCAAAACTTGGAATTTATCGGTAAACTTATCGAAGTCAAAGATGATGATATTCAGGGACGGTGGTGGCAGATATTCCCGGAATGAAAAGTGGAAGTTTCAAGGAGAACATATCGAGATTGTCCGTGAATATAAATATCTCGGTGCCCTGATTACGTCTAATTTAAGTATGAAGAAGCACCTGCAAAGCAAACTGGCCGAAGCGAAAAGGGCAATTTGTTCAGTCTGGGGTTGTTGTATCAACAATAAAAGCATAAGCCACGGCTCGAAACTGAAAATATTCCGTGCTACTGCAGTATCTATCTTGTTTTATGCTGCTCAAGTATGGGGATATTGTTCATTTGAAACAGTAAAAAAATTTCTTCGCTATTTCGTACGACGAGTTTTTAGATTACCAAGTAGCTCCCCCAACTACATGATTTATCTGAAGACTGGAGTAGCACCCCTATTTCTAGACACGCTCAAGCTCCATCTCGACTATGTAGTAAAAGTCATGGGGATGAAGCAAGAAAGGATACAGAAAATAGTGTTAACCCAAATGCTGCTTAACGGAGGAGAGTGTGTCGAAGGCTGGAAAAACCTATTCTATTGCACCTGATGAGCAGCTGATTCCCTTAAAGCATAAGTTCTACACATTACTTAGAAAAACGGGCCATAGGATCTATGAACAGTTTGTAAGAGAAGCTCAGTCATCGCAGTATAGAACATACTATAGTAAATTGAACCATCATCTGCAGGATAAAACATATTTCCTTGAGAGTCACTCAACCGATATGATAGGCAATATCTTCAAAATAAGAGGTGAACTGTTGAGCCTTAACTATATACCGCACCGCCCCGAACTCCCCCTTTTGTGTAGCCTTTGTAACCTTGAAGAACGGGAGGACGTATTCCATTTCATTGCCATATGTCCCATCCTTAATGAATTCCGCTGCATCTTCTTTGGAGCGGAGGTACTCACGGTCGAAGAAACGAAGACTATTTTAGACGGCAACCGAGGCTGGGATAGACTGTACAATTATGCAACAAACGCACTTCGCTACAGAAAATGCATTATAGATGAAAACTTTTAGGAATAAATATTAAAATTAAAATTTGTTTAATAATTTATGTACACATGATTAATGAATCAAAAAATTTTTATAATGTCAATCTGGTAGACGGCCCCAAGCCAAACCATATAGACTAAGTATTTAAAATTGTTAGAAACTATATTTTTTTTATGAAATAAATAGTCAATTAAACTAACTAACTAATAAAGTCACAAGAGTGCATTGTTAAAAGTGATAAAAGACATTCAGTGGCATTCGTATACGTAAGGCGCTGCCAATTTCTACTTCTCTTTGAAATATAATATAATATTTAATTCCAGGCGAGGGTTAGCATTGAACATTTTCGGGTTACTTGAAATAAGACCATAATGGGAGAACAACGCGTGGCAGGTGAAACACAATACGTTTTCAATATACAAATGTACATATTCGTAGGCTGTAAATAAAGCGTAGTGGGGGTAAATAAGTGGCAATGAAACACCCAACAACTATTTTCCAATTCTAATCAACTCTGCAAGGGTAAACATGATAAATGGAAACTTTACGACATGATAGTTTGTAAACTCATTTATCTACGTCTAGTTATAGCCTTTATTTATTTTCAACGTTTTCCGAGGAGGCCACCAACAGTCAAAGAAATCGAAACAGAACGTTCACTGGCCTTAAAGCCTATCTTCCCCATCTGAGTAGCTGACCACATTATCACCACAACGCGCCCATTCTCCTAATTCCGCCATCAATATATATGTACATATGTACGTGCTCTCGAAAGTATGCATACATACATTATGTACATATGTTCACCATGTCCGACCGCAAATTAAAATTTCAACGAAGCCCTATTAGTGATCCAGTTTAACGAGCAGCTTCACGAAAACTAACCAAACAACACCACAACCACGGAGCGTTTAACGATCCCGAACGAGACTTTTATGGGTATTTCACAGCGATAAAATCCCCACCTGAAGATTTAATGATCATCGCACACATTGGCCAGGTCCGTGCACCACCACTAACGAGTACTAGCACCAGAAACAACACAATGGCAATATTCTAGCAATAGCAACCAAGCCAATTATACTATTAATGAATGGCTTAATAACAGCCATTTTATTGTTATTCGAATGGCACAATCGCGGGATGAAAAGCCATCGCAGAGTCACCAAGATGGCAACTGCGGTGATAGCGCGCTTACTGCCAGTTGCCGCCAATGAGCAAGTACCTGAAAGCCGGGAAGGTAGGCTCACTGGATCAATGGAAACACCAGACCCCGGCCGGGGGGTATGCCTCTCAGAGTCGGATTTCAGACTCCTTAACGCGCATTTCGCTCACGTTCGGCAATAAACAAATGGTTTCACAGTTGTTTAGCTAATAAGTGACCAGTTTGGCGTGAATTTCAATCAGGCTTCACCCATTTGCGAGCGTGCAAATTGCTTGCTAAATGTTTTCGATTATCTACGACAAAGGCTGGGGCATACATTATGCATGCGTTTAGATGCTGGCTTGAAAAGAGTTGAGACAAACACAAACATTTACCCATAGTTATGATCCGTAAAATAAAGTACAGTTAATGATGTTGGTGATTACACAAAAAATGGAGGAATTGAATACGATAAAGGCTATGATCAGTAAGGATTGAGGACTACATTATAAAAACAAAGTCAAGGTTTATTGAAAAGACTTTCTGTACTGAATACTTAAACAATGTTGGCAATATCTCAAATAACATAGGTACGAAAAAAGTCAAAAATATAGAGCATATTCAAAACTGTAATAAAATTCGACATTTCCGCAGCAAACGTATAAATTGAAGAAGACTGTGTTGAAGTTCACAGGTTTTTTCCCGGTCATGGTGAACAGCTTAAACGAATCTGGTATTGCTGCTTCCCTGTTTATTAATATGTACACATTACTTTTGACATGATAGACAATGTTTTGCTTTTTGATCAGCAATTGAAAGGTAAAATAACAGCCTTTGCTGGTGACACTGCTTTATCCTATCTAGAGATTGTGCGCAAATAAAATTCAGAATTTTGTAAGTGAAAAAACTAAATTCATGTTATAAACAACATCATCATAAATATCACATATAGCCCCGTGAAGATATCGTGTTAACTTATCATTCACCCACTGGTACTAAATATAATTTGAATGTCTGTATTCGTCAGTTTTGCAATACCACTTATTACATTTACAAACACACAATGTTCTGTGGGCTGCTTTAAAATCGGCAGCTTTTAGTATTTAGAAATAATATTAGAAGGTTAAGCTGAAAAGATCATACTTTAAATCTGTCAAAATACTTAAATAACGTTTTGAGACGGTATTGGAAATTATTGGGATTAAACCCGGACAGCATGCGTAGTAGTCCAACGCGCTTACCGTTATGCCACTCCGCCCACGCACTAAGTTTTTGACATTATATTCAATTTAATACCTTTTGTCGTTTCAAAGAAAAGGTTTTGATGGACAGACAGATAGACGGATAGACGTACTACAAAGAGCTCCAATAAGGGAAATAAATGCACATTTTTGATGTGAAGTTATTTCTCACTGAAGGTGGGCAATAATTTAACTAGAAATTTTGTGAAATTATTTCCCACTTTTTTTTCCCGAAAAACACAGGGGTACGGTAGAATAAAGCCGAGCGAAATAAGGCTAAATTTGGCATTATCTCTATTTTATATGGAAATAAGGCCAAATGAAGACAAATTTGTCATTTGGCTTTATCTACTTATAAAATTCGCGCGAATTTTTCACTACTACGCTATCTTATGCTCAAAAACTAAAGATTCCATTGCATGGGCAAGACTAATTTTAAATTTAAATATCTAATTTTTGAATGGAATCTTTAGTATATGAGAATAAGATAGAGTAATAGTAAAAATTTCGCGCGAATTTTTAAATAATCATTAAATGTGAAGTTATTGCCCACCTTCAGTGAGAAATAACTTCACATCAAAAATGTGCATTTATTTCCCACTCGAGGTGAAGTTATTTCCCATGTGAAGTTATTGCCCATGAAGTTATTTCCCTGCACCTTTGATTTCGAGTGTACAGAGCCCTTAAAGCACGTTGGCGTATAGTGGTTAGTGCTTTGAACTTTTACGCATGCTGCCCCGGGTTCAAACCAGCAAACATCAAAAAGTTTGTTCACAGTTTCATTTCATTTCATTTATTTCATTTATTTAATATAAATGGTTTGTACATTAAGATAATAATCTTTTTTAGTACTTAGTACTTTAATTTCAAAAATATAGTTTCAATTAATACTTAAAACTAAAATACAATAAAAGTATTGTGGGTGATGAAGAGGAAGAAAGAAAAAGGTTTAGTGTTGGTTCGAGGAAAAGTGTAGGAGAATTGCACTTTTGAAATTGGAGTGATTCGATATAGCTCTTATTTGCGAAGGTAACGAGTTCGATAATTTCACAGTGTGGATGAAAAACAAGCGCGACGAGTTAAGAAAATTGTAGCGGTAAGGTATGATGTTTGTAGTTCTTGAGGAGCGAGTGAAATGAAGTCTGTTATACAAATAAGACGGACGTTGATTATTTATAATTTTGTGTAAAAATATACAGTTCCTGGCATTGGTATACTGCTTCAGATCACAACCCAATACACCCCTAGAGTACGCAGAAATGTGCTCATACCTACGAATCCCATATATGTAACGTACTGCATCATTGAAGGCTACTTGTAGTTTTCGCTGAGATAGGGAGTCAAGATTACAATATACAACCTCAGCATATGTAATGATAGGTAGGATAAGTGTAGTTACCAGCTTAAGCCGTAAAATATGCACTAAGCCACAGCTTGCGCAGACATCCGTAGATGCGACCGATGACAAAGTTTGTGTGATTGTAGCCGGTCAGATTTCGATTTATTGTAAAACCCAGACTCGTGGTTGACTCAACAATCTTAATTTTCTGATTATTCAGATATAGATCTGGTAGAAGATTTAAATTGAATTCTCTTTTTGAAATCGGAATTACCTGAGACTTTTTCGGATTTAGTAGTAACCCATTTGCAACTGACCAAGTATAGATGCTCTTTAAGTCATCATTAATGAGGAGAGTGAGTTCGTTAACGTTGGCGTAGGGTTGCGCAAGGTGTAGCTGAACATCATCTGCATATAGGTGTACCGAAGCATGTCTGCACACTGTCGGCAGGTCATTTATAAACATGCAGAAAAGAATCGGTCCCAATATTGAGCCCTGCGGTACACCCTGGTTGATTGTCAGTAGGGATGAACAGCGTTCACCCGTGACAACCCTCTGCGACCTTCCAGAGAGGTAACTGAAGAGTAATCTCACTGCTCGCTCACCAAATCCGAAATTGTTCTTTAGCTTCCAGCAAAGAATTGTATGATTGACTTTATCAAAGGCCTTCGAGAAGTCCAGAAGACAAAGAAGTGAAACATAACCTTTGTCAAAGTCCTGTCTCACTTCTTCAAGTAGATTGACCATGGCTGTAGAACAGCTGTGGTCAGCTCTAAAGCCAGATTGGTGAGCACTCAGCAACTTGTTAAGTGACAAGTACTTGGTAATTTGTCTTTCTATTATTTTCTCGAAGATCTTTGACATGCAAGGCAATATACTAATCGGTCTTAAGTCAGCAGGCGAAACCGGATTTGATTTTTTCGCGATTGGCAAAACTTTCGCAACTTTCCAGAACTGAGGAAAGGTTGATGTTGTAATGCACCAGTTGATCACATGAGTAAGATGAGAGACAATCTGTGGTAGGATAAGCTTAACAAAGCGAATTGGCAGGCCATCATAACCAGCAGAATCAGATTTGATCGCAGCTATACACTGGATAACTTCATTTTCACTGGCTACTACAAAATCTTCCAGTCTTGGTAGCAAATTCACAAGATCCTCAGCCCTATTCAGATCGAATTCACCTGAGCCGCACTCAAGACTCAGAAAGGCATGATTTAGTTGATCAGGATCTAGAGTACATTTAGAGTTGTTTTCACTACTTGATATACCAACCTTCCGCAAGTTACTCCAGAGCTTCTTTGCAGGGAGCGATGTATTAAGTTTGGAAGCAAAATAGTGTTTCTTAGAAGTACGTATCTTTAAGGTGGCATGGTTACGAGCAGCTTTGTACGAAGACCAGTTTTCATTCGATGGTCGATGCTTCCATTTACTGTACAATTTGTTTCTTAATTTTATAGAGCTGGCCACTTCCGATGTAAACCATGGACATACTCTATTTTGTACTTTGACCGTTTTAGTTGGTATACATTGGTCAAATAATTGTGCTAAAATCGCTTGAAGCGATTGAACCTTTACATTCGGATCACTACTTAAACGACATTGCTCCCACGGAGCTGATAAAGTAGCAATTTGGAGGGCATTTAAGTCGACCGAATTGAAATCTTTGAACATGAAGGTATCTGGGATAACAGTTTTAGACAGATTTACATCATAAGTACAAAACAGTAGATCATGGTCAGAAACATCAAATGAAATTTGATCAAACAGTAACACCTCTTTCTGACAAGCTTTCAAAGAATATCATTTGACAAGATCAGCTTCTCCACTCGCCGTTCGGAGTCGGCGAAAAATTGGAGGTCCTTTCCATTCGTGCAAAAATATAACACGCAGACACAAATGGCTGCGAGAAGCAGGCCCTGGTTCAGCCCAAATTATAGCGCCCTCTTACGAAAGAAGAAAGAAGAAATCCTAAAAGGGCAACACTTTGGAATTGCAATCAAATAATTGGGTAAATGAATCAGAATTTTCTTGCTATTCGTCAAGGAACTGAACCCTATGTTTGGCGAAAACCGGAAACTTTCATGCCAACGATTTTTTTGTAATTAATTTAAATTTCCAATCGTAATCACCGAGATTGGTGATTAATTCATATGTTTATACTATATTAATGACTTAAATATATTTATAAAATAGATTAGAGATTTATTCAATACAAACAAAAATGATTCACAATAATTAAATTGTTAAAAGAATAATTAAAGTTGACAGCTGAACAGCTTAATAAAGATTGACTGCAAATGCGCTTGTTGCAGCCAAAGAAAACGAACAATATGAACTCATATATCAAAGAATAACGTTATGCGTGTAGGATAACTGCACCTACATGTTGACGTCAGTCCTACCGTCTCAAGTAGTCAGCTAACTGTAGACAAACGGACTTTTTCTGTAGAATTAAAGTTCTTTATCAAGCTGTCCACCAAATGAGTATACTTTACTTTCCTTATTACTTTCCTTATGCCAAAATCTAGAAAATGGTTGACAGATTTCTGACAGCACTGATACCTACAGGCGAACACGGAAAAATGTATATGTATGTATGTAGGTTGCCTTCCACAGTTACACAAATAATGCAATCACAACTATTAGCACTTGGCTTTGCCAACGGCCAATACTCAAATCAACTCAGTAGGATTAGAATCATATTTAAAAATAAAAAAAACACCTATAAACGTATAACTGTTTTCTTTTATATTATTAAATTCAGTTAGAAATATCATGAAAATTTAACTAGCTTTCTGCTGCATTCTTTTTTAAGTTTTTTTTTTTACAACTTTCACGATTTTTTAACGATCGATATCCACCACATGATCAGTGAGCAATTGATTTCTCTCCATTAATTTTTTTTAATTTCAATTTTGATAACCGAATTAGTTACTGGGGAGTCATCGCATCTGCGTCGATTTTTCGTACAGAACCTTATTACCTACCGGTCAGTAAAAACGCGATATGCAAATGAACATAATTGGGACACTAAATGAAGTAATTAAAATAGATTTCCCAGGTTTGTTGTTATCGAAATGACGCACATCATTACCGATGGCACTTTGGTCATAATGAGCGGTGCTATAGCCAATGCCGCGGTAATATAGTCACAATTCAAACGACGCTTTGTATAGTGTGCTCAACCGGACTGTCTGGGAGCAGCAGTCATGGATTGAGAACATTTTACGCCGCTGCCGGTTTGTGGTCATAAGAAACAGGTTTAAGCACTGGAATTGATGAGCGATATCTTTACGATATAATTAAAGATGAGAGCGTGTGTCTGTGCGGAACCCTGTCGGTCGGGTAGTGATTCAACATCCTACTTAAACTCAGTTGGTGTATTGTAAGACCCCTAATGAAGTTGTAAAGTTGTAATAAAATAAAACCCCCAAAGGCATGACGAGCCAAGGATAGTGTGCAATACAAACGATATAATCAGTTAATCCTTTTTGGCTCAAGATGATGCTGATCAGGTGAAGAAGTAGGTATTATACAAATATGATAATCAAATCAAAAGAGGCGAGTGAGATAAAACGGAGGAAGCTAACTGATGCCAAGGTTCATCATACAAAATATATCTTTAAATTAGTTTAAGCCGGCCCTGAGCTATGCCAATACCCTGTTAATCAATTATGTTCAATACATGTATTATTAGTTAATGTTTAAGGCAGCATATTCAATAAGCATCGCATCCCTTAAGGTGGCGCAATCCCTTTAGAAATTAAAAAAAATCGATTTTTTTTATTCATATATCAAAAATATAATGTATTGAAAGTATATTGACCCGAGGAAAAATTAAAATATTAAATATTAACAGAGTTATCGCGCATATATAGTATACTGTAACAGCATTTCGAATTCGTATTTTCAAAAACTGCTCGTGCTGTAATTTAAAAAGTTATTGATCGATTTGGCTGAAATTTTGTGAGGCCTTTCTATATATCTACATTTATCATTACCGGAAGAATAAACCTTACGTTTTAAAGATTTCATTTAAATAAACTACTTTTTGAGGGTGAAAAATGTCGAAAAAACAGTATAAAATTCGAACATTTTATTAAAGAGCGTACCTTATTTTTGATTTTATACTTTTTTATGATTTTATACGGTTATCCTTCCCATGCATGTGTCAGAAATAGAAAGTAATTTTTTTTTTTTTTGGTAAAAAGATAAATAGACAAAGAGTGACAAATGCAGCACTTTTGGACCTCGCATCAAAGACACCTGAAGAGAAATTGAACTGAGGCGCCATTTTGTGAAACTTAAATAAAACAAAGATAAACATATTGTCTGACAGTCAAGCTGTACTAAAAGCTCTAAAAAGACATAACTAAAAATCAAAAGCCACATTCGAATGACACTCAAACCTAAACCTGCTGGCAGAAAAAAACATAGTAAAACTGATATGGGTGGCACGGCACAAAGAAAATAAGGGGAACGAAAAGGCTGATATCCTGGCCAAAGTCCATTTATTGGACCTCACTATGGCTACACAATAGAAGACACCAACAAAGTCATCGCAGAATGGACAACAAACCATTTAACAGGGCCTGAATCACTCAAAAAAGTTCCTCAATTACAACAACAAAAGAACAAATGAAAGACTAAAACTAAACAGAGGAAATTTTAAAATTGTTTGCGCAGATCTGCCGGGACATTCAATCTGCAACAGCCACCTCTGTAAAATGAAAATCAGCAACAAAGACACCTGCAGATTCTGTCAACAAACAATAGAAAACTCGGAGGACATGATCTCAGAGTAAGTACTCTTCTCTAGAAAAGGAAGCGCCAAAACACTAGGCAAATACATATTAAGGGAAGAAAACAATAAAAGTATTCCAGTCAAATGTATTATTCCATTTCTTAAAATTCTGTATGATTCTTTGACATAAAAGGAGGCAAAATAGACCAACTCTAGTCGCAGTGCTAGCGGACATCTCTACAGTGAACCAAAAAACGTTGTCACATTGACAATTTTTGTAATTAATGTGAAGAAAAAATAGTCATTTTTTAGCCGACTACTATAGTTGTCAATATAACAATCTACGATTTTCATTTTCCAACTTGATAACTTGTTTTTTCATATTGACAATTGCAATTGTCAATGTGTGAAAGCAGTTGTCATATTGAAAACTGAGGTTGTCAGATTGAGAACTTCGATTTTCAAATTTAAAATAGAATTGTGACATTGACAATTGCAATTGTCTATGTGATGAAAGTAGTTGTCAAATTGAAAACCACAATTTTCAATATGATAATTGCAAGATGCGATAATCATATTGAAAATCTAAATTATCAATGTGATAACTGCAAAAGTAAGATAATCATAGTGGTTAGTGCTTTGGACTACTACGCATGCTGCTCCGGATTCAATCTCAGCAAACACCTAAACGTTTTTTCACGGTGCCACCTCTTTCGAAAGCCTGACAAGCATTCAAAGAGTATCATTTGTCATGAGGAGCTTCTCAACTCAGCGTTCAGAGTCGGCCAAAAACTGTATATCGTTTTCTTTCGTGCAAAAATATAGCACGCACACACAAACAGTGTTATGCTGAAGTATTCAATTGGGTAATTTGGCTCAAGTATTTCTGTTTTGGCTCAGTGCTCCGAGCCACAAAGAATTGGCTCATATTTGGCTCATTTAGCTCAAAACTTCATTCTCTTAAGAAAAATTATTAAAATTAAAAACGTAAACATGAAATAAGAATTCACTCTTCAAATAACATTAAGAAAAATGATCGCAATCGTCATTCTCATAGGCTTTTAAAAGCGGCAACAAGAACATGTGGAAATTTTGATCAACCTAAAGATCTATTAAGGAAATGTTAGACTTTATAGTTTTTTTCTAGGTTCTATTACTTTTGTATTTTTTGGTATGTTTGAAATTTGTGATACTTTCCTAGGGCACTATTATGGTTGGCGAATCGAACGTTTGATTCGAATTGACCTCCCTTTCGACTCCTATGGCGGCATTATACATAAAAAATGCGCTAACATTTTTTCATTCGCCGTTCGCTATCACCAAATATTATTTTTACTCGACCGATTCGGCATAAGAATGGAATGATAAGTTGTAGATAAGTTTTTGTTTAGCTCAAACACATAAGAGCTCTGAATGCGTGTTTCTTTCTTCCTTAAGGGCGTGTACATAAAGTATATACATACGTACGTTCAACTTGATTGACCGAGAACTCGACTCTGAGCCACCTCTGACCAGATCACTGAATCTGAAAACTTTGACAGTTTTCGATGTTTTGACAACAAACTATACTGACCTGAACTATGAACGTGTTTCATAAATAAATCAGGGCGCTCCGACAGAGCACACTTCAGTATCACATCTGGTCAGAGACCTGCTTAGATCAAGAAAATAAAAACATACATAACTATAATATAATAAAGGGTTCAGCAAAACTTGCTTTTGAGATTACAGCTCATCATGAGAGTAAGCCGATAAGTGTGCTCAAAAATGAGCTAGGAATTGTGTATGTATGCTATGCGTAAAGGGTATTCCGTTCAGTGTAAATGATGGGCCTACAAAGTTGATATTGTTATTGTTTATTCAAGGTTTTGTTCAAACACGTGGTGGTCCTAAGTTTCTGAGCCTTAAATCTCAGTGACTGGATCATGAATTGGTTTCGATAAAATGTTTATAATTAAAACATTCATACATGTTTACCTTAAAGAATGGTTTATCATTGTTCTATTTTTTTAGAATTAAATTATTCTAATTGTTGTTTCCTACTACTTTCCATTTCTGTTCTACTTTGCATTTGAAATGGAAAAATAGCAGATAACTAAATGTCACATTTTTATGTCCAAAAGAAACCAACAACACTGTGTCAACGGTTAACAAAACAAATCAATAATTGGCCATGAATCTGAGCCTTACACTGAAGCAGTCACAAATGGAAATTCCAATCCGACTTGAAGAATTACTTGAAAAAGGATATATGACTGACCATCACGTTGCTCACATACTGGTAGAGACGACCACTTCGTCGTTGACAGACGATGATATGTTGTGTTACTGTGCGAGCACCTCCAGCGCTATTTATCGGTGTACGCGCGTTCAATTACTATTACTGTCGTTGCTTTGTTGTTGCCTTGCTGACCATGGTATCGGGGACATAAACCCAACAGCAGTTGTTATCAAATTGTCAGATCGCTAATAATTTCAACGAATTCAGGAGAATAATCGCTCGAAAATACACCGTATCAGATCGGACATGTCTCGCATACGGGGAGAAGGTTCCTCTGATTAGAGGTGTACGAGTATTTTAAGAACCTTGCCGGGTAGAGATGTGGATCGCATAAAACTGCTCAAGTTATCAAGAGTCACAAATAAAAAATACGAGATAGATACGATTACGCATTGCTGATCTGGTTTTGAGACTTTGGTAATTTCCGGGATTACCTGCAAGTGCATGACTTGAACCCAACTCCTTCACGAGAATGCAAACATATCAGTTTACTTCGTTCATTTAAATTAATGAATCTGAAAACATTTTAATCATGCGCAGCAACTCCATCATCATCAGCATCGTTTTCGTCCAGTGGACATATGAAGATGCCATAGCCCGCTGAGATGAGCGAAGCCATCATGTGTCTTGAGGTGAAAATGCCTGCCTTCCTGCGTGCCGAAGAAGAAGAGAGTGCGATGATTCCTGATGATTCGTTTGTTTTGTTTCCAGAATTTATTGTCCGACGATTAATTATCCGGCAACGGCTGGACACGGACGGATGCCTCTTGGACAGCGGCAGCCAAATCAGCGGAGGCAACTCCTGAGCACTGTTCGGTATCATTACGATTTGATGGATTTTGTTAATTTTATTATGATAGGTCGTTTGGACAGTTTCAAATTTGTTTTCTGTAACGAATCAATTTCGGTTGGAGTGCTTCGCAGTATTTTCGGAGAGAAGCATCATGTGGTGAGTGAAAATTAGCTGCAGCTTCACTTGGAGGCGTCCGTTTATGCCGAACCTGACAAGTAATTATTTCTATCGGTATTAGCTTAGTGGCCACCACTGCGGACATAAGGGGTCAGCTGCGAGATGAATTCCAGTTCGTCTTTCAGTACGAGTAGTATGTCGATGCCCATAAAGCAACGACCGGGCATGTTGTGTGTGTTTAAGATGTGGTAATTGCCTTAACGACTTTTACTCTTCGGTTAACCGCCCTGGGGTGATAAGGTGCCAGTGCGTTGACTCGCTTGTAAGACTGAGTGAAGCCAGCATGGCTGCTTAATTTTATCAAATGACGCCATCAATCAAAATGCAACAATTCATTTGCATTTAAATTGCTTGCTAATGTCAAGTTATCTCAGGAACATCATCTGTCTCGGCTGCAATGTGGGTAAAGCGAGATGCGATGACATTGCGCAAAGAGTGCTTCCAGACTCTGTGTATGTGTGTATGTTTTCTGGAGTGGCTATAAATACAATGATGATAATGAGTTAATTTGTACGAATAAGTGGTTTCGGAGCAGAAGTGTTTACAAAAATAACTAGGCTTACAGTTTAATTAAAGAAATATATTTCGGCAATCTTTTTTTTGAGTAAATCAACTACGGACATAATGTATGTAAATTGATTTACCTTTGGAAATGCTACTCAAAGACTTGGTGAATATCCAGCTCAAAAAGATAGCGAGAAAGTATTTGTAATATGAGATTAAGCGAAGACATAGATACCCTAAAAAAGCTCTGCTACTTGACTTTGATGTAACACCTGGCTTCTCAACTCGAAATTAGGAAAACGAAATGATTGCTCTGCAAAACACTGATCCTCTCTCTATGGTACCGAGTGCCTGACGAAACCAGGAAGACACAGCAGAGCACTTTCGAGAGTATACGTCGCGTCGGTGGCATACTTCGTATGGAGCAATGTATACTGTATAGGCCGTTCCAAATCACGGTGGACAAGAAAATGTGCGCAGATAGAGCAAAGAAATATTTGCTCTCATTTGTTGCCTGGAAATGGCAATTACGAAGCGGCTGAACTTTCTCCATTGCCTTTCGTATTTTATCCTATGGATTTTTACTTTCACGTCATACCACCTACCTGTTTAACTTGCAAAACCCTTTTCCGTTAATGTTCGGATTTTCCGTTTTCTTTTCAATGAAAATTTAATTCAATTTCATTTCATCAATATCCTATGGGCAAAAAGTTCTTTCTTTTTCAATGCCATAACTGGAAAGTAAACACTTCACATGAAATAGTCATTACCATGTTCACTGAAAAAAATAATAATCCATACGTCACGCATTCTCTACATTCTCTACACTGGATTTTCACAAATTTTCACAAAAACTTCTTAAATTTTCTCTATAAACTACCCCATATCGACCAATCACATTCAAGTAGGCGTTGACGATCGTCAGCTATTTTGAGTACACAAGAAAGGATCGCTTGCAAAGAGCAAACATGCGCGTGGCAAGCTTTTCTGTATGAAAATGTAGATATAGTTCAAAAAGTCAAATCTTATCAGCTAAATAAGCTATGCCACGTTGCGCAAAGAAAATAAAAAACGGCTATGTCGGAACACCATTGAAGACGAATTTAATCAGTGGTTAATTAAAACCAAAAAAAGTGAAACATGTCGGATGTAAACATATAAACATATATCTGTGGCCACCAGGAAAAACAACATAAGTCGACTTATGTCAAAATTGAGTTTTTTACACCAACGGGAGGCGCAATATTCCTTTCTATTTGCCATATTTTTGTTTCTTATTTTTATCTCTAACGGTTGCTGAGTTATAGACCAGCAAAAAACAATATAAGTAATTTTCCCGCTATTATGCATAAGTAAAGATTTTCCGTAAGCTTTTGACATATGTTATTATGCTCCAACAGCCAACGAAACTAACGCAGCCATAAGTAATTGTATAAACAAATTTTTTTTCACATCTTTATTTCTGTATTAACAACTTTCTTATACGATGCATAGTTATGTGTAAGCTAACGTCAAACCTGAAAAGTTGTAAAAAAAGACTTATGCTATTTTTCCTTGTTGCCACAGATATGTATGTATATACATATATCTAGTGGAATACACCAACATCTTGTCACATTCAGATACCATGCAAAAAGGAAACAACTGCAAAGGTGTCCCGATATCTCATTACAGGTTTAAAGCCCGTATTGTGTTTTGTGCTGAAAACATCCTAAGCTCATGATTATCTATCATTTAGTTCTGCTGCTGAAACATCAAAGGCGGCTTAATTTGGTTAGTTTCTCTTGATTTCTACTAACTAATTTGTTAATAGCGAATTAATGAGCGGTTTTAGATGTTTTCATTTTCCATTCGCCGCCCAGCCAATCGGCCTCCACCCGCGAGGGCTATCAAGCGAATATAAAACAAACAAATTCCGATGAATATTTCACGATATAATTACCACACTGACCATACGATGGACCATTAAATCCATTGTTGGACTATTAATCTTATTGTGTCTGAAACAAGCCAAGAAACCAGTGCGAAGCAGTCATTGACGTAAATAGAGAGGAGGCGGCCGGCGCGGCGGGGTAATATGTTTTTCGGTTTAGATTGGAGACGTTTTTAGTTGTTTTGTTTTCTATTTCAGTAAATAAACTTCTTGGCATGGTAATAAACACATCCGACGGTTCGAATAGCCAATCAGTCATTTAACCGCATTAATCAATCACTGGTAATCAAACTTTCGTCGGCGTGGCGGTCTTGACTCTTTTGAGTTTGAATCGTTTATGACCAAACCAAATCAACCGAAGAGGATTGTGGCAATAATAATCCCAGTCCCAGCCTTAGGTTAATTTCGAATCAAGTTTAAGAAAAACCTTCGACCATGGCGCCGCAATAGTGCATAATCCAAATAGCTGTTAATTGCAAGATATGCACACCAATTAATTTGGGTTTGTTTCGTAGAGGCGAAGAGAAACTGGTGATAAATCATTTGGGAATGACATTAAAGAGGATAGATGGGAAAATTGAAAATTAGCTTCAAATTTCTCATCATTGTTTAGGTTTGATATTCAAGCCTTGTCTGAGACGTTATGTTAGCACAAATTTGTAACATTGTACCCGGAAAGTCGGTATTTACTTCTGTACATTACAACTTTAAGGCTAATTCATAAACATGATATTGTACTATACAAATTCCTGCTGAGTAAATTGTAGAATTTAGCAGTTGTATTTTTTTGCTTCCTGCGGTATTTAAAAAAATTCAGGTTTCATTAAATAGTGATGCTTAATTTATCATGGAAGCATATAACTTCATATTTGATTATTTATTTACTTATACATTTATGTATAGGTATAAATATATTAATTTATTTGTTAAATTACTAATTTATTTATTTAATTGTTTTCTTTCTTTATTGCCTATTTATTTACATGTTTGTTTATATGCATATTTATATTTTGTTATTTATTATTTGTCATGTTCATTAAAATTAATCTAATTTCAAAGCAAAATCTATTCACTTATATTTATTTTTTTATTTACTATCATTACAATTATCTACTACATACTCGTATTATTATTTTATTTAAATTTTTTTTTTGAATTAAGTGCTTTCGCGTATTTTTCTTCCAAGTTGATTTTGTATTAACTAAATTTCATTGTAAAATGCGCGGTTACATATATGTATCCTACTTGCTACATATTATGTAGATACATATGCGCGAAAGAAAAATTAGCATGTATCCTACATGCATATGTGTATACTGTATACAAATGTATATGCGATAATATTGAGAAATTTAACATAAAATTTTTAATTTCTGTTATTAAATAGATTTTAAATTTTGCGTTCGTTTGCCACATATGTTTGTTCATATGTATGCACGCCGCTCAAATGCGAATGATGCAATAATAAATATGCCCAAGTACATACATATGTATGTACATATATCCACAAAACGATGCAATAAAAATTAAAAGTCGATTAAATTAAATACCTAAACGGCATTTTAATTGTATTTGAAATAGAATAATAAAACGGCGGTTATTTTTAGAAATGAGCTATAAGCAAACTTCCGGTTTTTTCGGTTTATTTTTGGCATTAAAAGTGATAGAGCAAAATCGAAATGCATCGGAGATAACATTTTATCGCATTTCAATTTAAAACAGCTACATTTCGATTGTTATGGCAACTTACTCTATGAATTTTTACCGAGGTCAACACTGCAAGCATTTTTGAAGTTTTAATGACCTATCATTAGCTATGCCTACAGAGCTTATCGCTATCCTATAGATCTTCGGGCAATACACAATGAACGCGTTGAGCGTCGGCGTTTTTTTTTTCTTGACAGCGAGTTTCAATTGTTCGAAAAGTAAAATCAAAAGGCAAATTGAAAACTTTTCAAATTCATAATTTCAAAAAAGTAACCACCATGTGATTACGCTATCAATAACGAAGTGTATGAAACTATATTCCATAAATGTTTGCTAAAGCTGTCAGGATAGCTTTTTCAACATTCAACATGCAAAACCATTAAAGACGCGCACTCTATTTTTGTTTGTTTGTTTGTTTTTTATTCATTTAATTTCAACTTAAAATAACATAACAATATTATTAATATTTTAAAAATAGTGTAAGAATGAATAAATAGTAGACGTTCTATAATCTAAAGAACAATATGACCTAAATTAGTTTTGAACGACACTTCAAATGCTATTCTAATAAATTTTAAAGTTCTGATGTGGGGTAACTATGTATGTATATATTATGTAATAGAGAACGTCACGTAGTCTCGCCGCTATATTATTTTATCGAAATCAACGCATTGCATGACGACGAGTATCGTCGAATTTGACAATTGGCTCCGCTACCGTCGTCTCGCGGCATTGTGATTCCCATGCCTCTGCTTGTGCCTGATTTCGGGGCACGTGAAGCACTCTTTTTTATCATTTGGCAAAAAACAACACTAGCTAGTAGCGTTTACTGATTTGTTCATTCTGTGGAAAATGGACTAGTGAATTTTATACATATGGTATCTATTCCATTTTATTTCATTTCTTTATTTTAGTTTTGAGTTTAACAAAGGGATGTGGGGTGGATGCCAGCCGAAAATATATTGGTCGAACCATGCGTGGAGTGGGAACACGTTTACTATTCATTTTGACAAATGACATTACATCTGGGAGTACCTACATCTGGGAGTACCTACATCTGGGAGTGCCTACATCTGGGTGTTATAGGCAAAGAATTTGTGTTTATAATAGGGTGCCACAGTATCCATAGTCATCTAATATTATTTCTTTTATTTTCTTCTCCAGAGGTGTACGCGGTAACGGTAGCGCTACAATGATGTGTAATCCTATTGCGGTGAATATGTACACTGAACCCCCCACATACGCGATTCAAATTTTCCGCTATTCCCTGTGCCAGTTTTTAGATTTTTATGCATTCTCAAATCTTTGACCACGTAATTTTTGAAATTAGAAGTCTTAATTGAAACACATTAAGATGTCTAATCGTCTACATCAAGTCAATCGTCACAAGCTTCCAAACAAGCATTCAAAAAATTGTTGTCTTGGAACGAATCGGGCCATCAGAAATCGTATTATTTGGAGGGTATAGAAAAATTATCAATCAATCCCAGCCCGGGTCCAACACCTAAAAAAAAAAGGTTTTTCACGGTCGCCACCTCTTTCGAATGTCTGACAAGCAATCAAAGAGTATCATTTGTCATGAGAAGCTTCTCAACTCGCCGTTCGGCGGCGTCGGCAAAAAACTGTAGGCCCCTTCCATTCGTGGAAAAAATAGCACGCACACACAAATGGTGGCGAGACAGTGACGTTTACTCTAAGGTGCGCAGGTGTTCTCCGCACACCCCAACGAAATCCATCTTTATGAAAAATTTATTTGCTTATATACATGCGCTAACAATATCTAATTGAGTTACAATTCAAAAATACTTAATTAAAAATAATGCTTTAACATCCACTTTTGTTCGCTCTGTTGTGCCGCACCGTCCATAGCCAAATCAACCAAACCAAACACCGCAGTCAAAATCGCAAATCGCAATACCAAAATGTATATAAACCATTCAACACAAATTGACGTTGAACAAAATGTTCTCCTCTTTTCGTAAGTAAATTGAACGGTGCGCGCCGTCATACATACATACTTTCAAACCTCTATCCAGCAACCTATCCAAACCAACTTTTTATTAAATTCAGTTCGACGTCGACTCGCCCGGTTGTTCTCCACTTATTAGCGCACCAACCCAAAGGAAATATCCATATAAAAAAAACGTTCTACCACATTCAAAGTCCCAACAATCGTCTGTACAATAACATGAATTTGGGTTCTCCAGCAAACTGCGCACCCGGGCTCGATACAACACATTTTCTTTAGCGATGAAGATGTTAGTTGTGGGTATTATGTTGCTTCTCATATTCTGTTTTGTTTCGCATCAATTTGAGTTCCCCAGCAAACTGCGCACGCAGGCAGGCTCGATACAATACATTTTCTACCCTTTCCTTTAGCGAGGAAGATGTTAGCTGTGGCCTGTGGGTATTTTGTTGGTTTTCATATTTTGTTTTATTTCGCATGTTAACGTTTGTTTGGTTGAATTTTGTTCGATTCTCTTCTCCTGATATTAGTTATTTGTTCGATTTCGATGTGCTCTATATTTGTAGAACATAATCGACTGAAGCGAAAGCAAAAAGCAACACAACAATAGGCGTGTTTTTTTTTTCAAATATTTGCATTGAAAACATGTTGCGGAAACATGTTTATTCTTACATCATCATTGATCATTCGCATTTTGGCAATAGTGCATGTTGTTCTTTTAAGCCAAATCGTATAAGAGAAGACCTGTCGATGCGCTATTGAAAATTTATTGAAGAAACCATTTTCTCAATTAAATTCGGAAGAAAGGCTGGAAATAATTAGTTTTGGAAGGCCAACACCGTCTCTTCCGGATTTGATTTGTAAGGTTTACCTAGTAAAGCTTTTACTAGACATTTTAAGATTCCTAACTATGAAAGAAAATTTTGGTTGTGTGGTTGCCCCGTTCTTAATAAATTATTTTGTTGGCCTTGTTTACTTAACATCCTCGTCGTGGTCCTGGAGAAAACTGAGTATAAACATATGTACGTTATTATTCAAAAAAAAAAGAAAAGTAGAACACCCTGCTTAGAACATCACGCCACGTCCCTGTGGCGAGAAGCTAGGCTTGGTTCTGCATTGGACTGCTGACGCCGTATATTTAGTTTATTTTTTTTATCGAAAAATTATAATATCGTTGGACGAGGTGTATTTATCTAAAAGGAGCTTTTGTGGACAAATAAATTGAATTTTCCCGAAAAAAATTTATGTACATATATTCTTGCCTAGGCCGATTACTTTTTAGCCCGCCCTCGTAAATATATTCATTGCAACACTCCACTTACCTTGTTTAATTTTATTCGTCATCTGCCGATAACGCTAACAGAATGAGGAATGAGGAAAACGCAGGACTTGCATGTTCTCTTTAGTTTTCTGTTTGTAGAAGATATAAGTTTAAGTGATAACATATAAAAACATACTCGTACATACATACATATATGCATGTACATACTTCAGCAAATCAATACCACTTCATTCAAAATGAAGTTTATAGTCGAGAGATATAAAAGGAAAACATTCCTCCAACACCATGTACCGCATGTACTCGTACATAAAGGGCACATTCACCGACATTCAAGTCACTTAACCCATTGATTAGGACCAAAGAAGAAAAGCAAACAATTCATTGTGTGTTTTTCACTCAAAAGATAATCGACCATAAATCCAGCACTATCCAGCGCCGCTCGAACAAAAACCTGGCTTAGAACTGAGTGCCTGCAATTACAGATGGAGAAACTGAACGTCGCGTCGGTCGCGTCGCGATTGCTTCTGCTGTGCACGTGACTCGAGAGAGACAGAAACTTGGAGAACCTCCCACTGGGGCGGCGTTCGCAGTTTCGAACTGGCTAAAATGTACTCGTACAATTTTCTTTTTTAGCATTGGACCAGACCAGGATTGCTAACCATGCAGTAGTCTGCATATGTAACCAGCGACCGCCTTACATTCCGAGACACTAGCACTAAACGAAGTCGAACCACATTCCGCATTTGAGCGTAGCTTGTTCTGAGTGCAACTTGTGCAAGAAAGTGTCTCTCTGTCTCGCGCTCCGGTGTGAACACGACTTCACACCGCCTATTAAGGTGCTTGGACTTGCTATCCCTACCCCTGATGTTTTAAGGCGCACGAGTGTACCAGAGAGCCAGCACACCATCATGCAACTCATAAACCAAGCGATGGCTGATCTCGGACACCGATCGGGAGATCTCATGCTGAGCAATTTCCACGGGAAAATGGATGGGCGCACGCCCGATATCGATCTCACACGCTATTTTTGACGCCCCGGGAAATTGATCCTAAATTGACATGTAAATTTATTTAAGCGTCCGCTTTAGTCGCATTTAATATTCGTTCTTGTTGTTGATTTCCTTTTTGTACTCGTTCACTCGCTGGCTGGTGGTGGATGGGACGGAGTACATATGTGTCGTTCGGGTTGATGCTTGCATGGCGTTTAATTGCATCTGCCATTTGCCCTGTGTGTGTGCGCGCTTTTGGCTGCTGGCAAAATACTCTACAGTTTTACGCTTCGAAATTGTTAATTGGGTTGTTGTGAAATTTAGCGCGATTCAAGGAGTACTAAACTGTGGTACATTTGTTTAAGGCAGCGTTTCCCAACCTCATGTCGGATGGTTTACGATCGAGTCGCGATATTTTAATCGGAGAACAAAGAAAAAAAACCCTTATACAAAGTAGGCTCCGAAGATTAATATTTTTAATTAAAAAACTTGATATCAACAAAATAACGCATTTTTGGGGCAGAATTTTATGCTCAGAACTTAAAACTAACACTTTATGTCAATACGTTCAGCATTTTGCTATCTTGAATTGTATTGAACTGCAATATGTTTACTTTCATACAACTCGGTTAAACGTAGCATAGATCCCATGTCAAAAGACATTTTGGAGGAAGCTCTTTATGGAATTTTGCGTGCGGAAAATAATGCTCAATGGATGGTGTTTATAAGAGAAACCGACAAAAACATGACCGAAGAATTCTTATTTTGTGAACCGTTGCTTACCACCGCTACTGGATTGGACAAATTTGAAATGGTTGACAAGTTTTCCAAAAAACATAATATTTGATGGATTGACTGTATGGGAGTATAAACTGACGGTACGAAAGGGATTCTGTAGACGGGTAAAAGAAGTAAGTCCTGATGCTGTTATTATCCACTGTTTTTTGCATAGAGAAAATCTGGCCATCAAGGCTATTCAACCGGACCTTAACGCAGTTTTAAATGATGTTATTAAAATTGTTAACTTCTTAAATCAAATGCGCTAAATACATGTATATTTCGTGCTATGTGTGAAGATTTTTAATCAGAATAGGTACAACCACTTGCTTTATAATTCGGAAGTCCGTTGGCTTTCTCGTTGAAAAGTACTTGCTCGCTCCCTGACACTTCGTATTGATATTGAGATATTTCTCACCGAAAGGAAACATTCGTTGGCTGAAAAATTTGATGACCATGCTTGGCTCGCTAAACTATTGTTTCTGGCCGACATTTTTGAATATTTAAACTTGTCAAATACCGATATGCAGGGAAGAAATTGGACAAAAGTTGACATGGGCGAGAGAACTTGATCGTTCAAAAACAAACTGACACTTTGGTGGCTAAGGCTCTTCAAAGAGAAAATTGCATCATTTCCTCTCCCCAATCAATTTCTTGATGATTCCAAAAACATTTCCCTTCGCAACTTGACTTCGATTTACAAAGAATATTTGGAAAGGCATTGAATTGGACAGATATATACCCGAAAACGTTGATCTTCGAAAAAATAGCGGGGTTCGAAATCCTTTTGACGTGCATGTGGGGCAAGTTGGAGAATATATTTCTGGATTCCAAGAGGAACTTCTCGATTTGAAAGATGTTGCGGTAATATTTCGGCCAGTTTCCATTAACGGAGTTTGGGGCGCAACTAATGAACAAACTAATTCTCTCGAAAGAAGCAGAAAAGGCTTTGCAACCACCTACTTATGTATGTGAAGCTTTTTCTTCTGCTCTATCCAGCATCAGGGAAGCCACTAGCTTTATTTGTTTTTTAATTGCAATTATTATAAAATTTCAGTTCTCAACTTAAAAATGTTCCATTTCACTTAAATGTCATAATTCACAAGAAATAATAAAATATTATATATGTACATGCACTTTTAAAAATGAATTATTTATCTTTGGGTCGCCAATAATTTTTTAAGAAAATTTCGGGTCGCACTATAAAAAGGTTGGGAACCATGGTTTAAGGCAAGAAAAGTAGTTTCCATTTCCATACAAAGTGAATGACATTAAATTTATGAAAAAACGCGGCAGTTCCAATACATTGCTGCCCAGTCTGTTGCCTTATAACTTCAAAAAAAAGTTGCTGTTGTTTGAACTATGCGTGTTCACGTAATGTACGCGGCCTTACTATGGTGGCCATAAATACTCGAACGGCTACAGCAAAGAAGCTTCAAAAGCTTGAATATATAGCGTGTCATAGTATCACCTTAGAAGCTGTAAATTGTCTTTTGCATTAGATATCTTCAGTAGGAACCTATTTATAAGTACAAACCAGGTAACCTTACCTTGTCAACGGGTCAATATTCTCGATCAGGAAATGTATTGCACCGCCACTGATAGTATGAAAAGTAAACACTGCGTTGGCAGTTAAATGGAAGTTTATATCTTAGAAAGAACCACATGGTCTACTGGCGAACCAACCCTAGAAGTCTAGTATAGATGGATCTAAAATGGCCTCTTGTTTTGGTGCTGGGGTTATTGGGCTCAGCACCAAAGTTTCGATGTCTCTTAGAGCAATCCCCTGCGTGTTTCGGTGATAAATCTTTAAAGATTTAGTCATTTACCACATACTCGACACTGCCTCAGTAGACAGGATCAATTTATTTAGGTGGTATCTTAGATGACAATGGCCTTCTTCTTCTTAGTGGCACAATCAATTATTGGAACAAGCAACGTTTTAATCAGCATTAGTTTATGTCTACTGGAGGTACACGGAAACACTGATAAAGCTTTAGAAAGCTACCATAGATCTTTCCAACAATGGAATTGACATCGTCATAAGCAGATAGATCATTCTCTGTCTTATTCTAAATCCCAAGCTAGTATAACAGTTTTGACGAATCAGAGCGGAACATTAGAAAGGAAAATAGAGGAGGAATAGTCAGTGTTGTATTTTTTTTTTTTTGTTGTTGATATGTCAATTATTTGAGATTTCTTTGGAATTAGAGCGCGAGCCCGTTGTTTATGGACCATTCATAGATTTGCTAATTCTTCATTCCTCCTACGAAACAGATTTTCATCCAGACCAATCGCTCTGGAGAGATAAATCTATACATGATCCGTACAGGGTTCGTCAAATTAAGTGTTACCAACTTTACATTGGCAGTGCTGATGACAGCGATAACAGCTGATTCATGTTTTTGCATATATTGACAGTCTATCCAGTTGCTTACAAGAATCGTTCTATGTTGTTATTAAAGAGAACTATTCGAAATGGAATTCAAAATATAATGTATGCCTGCTTTGTACTTGGAAGCATCGCTAAACGCTTTCGATGTGGTCCCAGAAAAACAGATATACATCATCAGAAATTGTCCTAAAGGAAAAGTATCGGATTCAAAGAAATACACATCAGTCCAACAAGCATACTTCAAAAATAACTAAGATTAAAGCCCTTACATAAAGTACAGCACTTATAACACTGGTACAAACGGCAGTACGCCAGTATTTTCTGATAAAAAAAAGTTTCCTGTTCAGCAGTAAATATCTAAACATGAAAAATAAAATGATGCGTTGATCCATTGTGTACGCAAACAACTAGGTGCCAACCGCCTGGCATTTTAACAGGGCTCAGCTTGTCTGACACACAACCAAAGCTTGTCATGATCACGTTCCGCAGTGGCTTCCATACTTTTCAGACTTGTATCCGACGCACCTCTCCATATGGTTCACTTTGGAGGCTAAGGTCTTTACCAATGTGTGTAAAAATTAAAGTCAGCACTTGTTCGGGAATGACCACGAATCCCACTGTACCAGATTCGTGCAGCTCGATTAAAAGTGCAATAGTGACATGGTTTTTTCATAAAACTAAATATATTTTTAACATGGCTTAATGTTGAAATTAAAAACTTAAGCAATAAAGAAACTCCAGTGTTTTAAATTAGACACACTTTATTTGAAGGGCTTCACCTATAAAAACCAGTTACATAATATTTATAAAATGGAGCATAAAAATGGCCCCAATATTGAAAATGGCTTCCAAATTTTTCGACTGAGATACTTCATTACCAGCACTGACTTTTGGCTTCGATTATTTAAGTAACTTCTTAAAAGGGAAAATTGTTTTCTTGCTGAGTACCAAAGAGTACTTAAGTATTTTGCAGAGATATTCATGGTTAACTTTGTTAAATGTCATTGAGAAGTTGAAGTTGAAGAGTGATATGGTCCAACTCAAACTGAGCGCTGATATCATCGAGGACCGTAACCATATCTGCTGAACAACTGTTTGTACGAAAGTCGGACTAAGCTGAAGACAATATGTTATGTCGATCTAAAGCCCTCGTCCCCAGACCCCTCTTTACCACTGGGCCCACTGAGCCCGGGCCCAGGGCCCCGCAATCACCAGGGGCCCCCAAATTGCTGAAACATCACTTAACCTCTATTGGTCTATTTTCAAGAAAAAAAAGTATTTCGATACAATTTTAGATGCATAAAGAATGATCAGAATTTGAACAACAACCTTTGCTGAACATTTTAAATCACATTCCCTGCGAAATTATATTCAAATTAAAACAGAAATAAGGAAGCACCTATAAACAATACTCCGCTGTGAATAACTAAGTGGCAATGCGTTTGCTTTCTGACAGAAACAAAAAAAAAAACACACACATTTTGAATATCACTGTATGGAAAAATAAAGATAATGGTGTTTCTATATTTGCGACGCGCATACAAGTTTGCATCAACGCAGTAACTCATACATAGGCGATTTAACTATCCGTCGGATGAACGGCACCCTGGATGTTGCAATAAATTTGCTGAGTGCAATCGATGAATTTATAATTGGGCTCAGGGACAATTTTGATAACTTTGATTCATCAGCCAGACAAAAAAACCCGGATTCCGAATATAAGGACCTTTCTGAAAGGACGAGGTGTAGAAGCTCACGCCAGACTTTTTTTGACGGCTCTGGACCCTCAGTAATTCTGACTGAGAAAGAAAGATTCAAAATTGAGCCCTTTCTTCCCATTGTCTAAAAACTGACAATATTCTGGAACTTTATAATTTTTTAAAAACAAATAAAATTGAAGATGAATTCCCAAATGTTGGAATTGCACTAAGAATTTTCTTATGTATGATGGTGACTAATTGCAGTGGGGAACGTTCCTTCTCTCAGTTCAAAAGAATAAAAACGAACTCAGAACTACAATGATTCAAGAAAGATTGACAAGTTTGTCGCTGATGTCAATCGAAAGCGACATCCTCAGAGGCATCGATTTTGAAGATGTGATCAATGATTTTGCTAATCTCAAATCAAGAAAAAGACTCCTTCCATAAACATTCCTCTCTTTTGCCTGAAAAAATATAGTCTGTGTCACTTTTTGCATATCAATATATTGTTCTTTAAATTACATTCTGAATAACTTATTTAATTTTATGTTATTTAAATTTTGTTTATTTTAGAATTTTTATATGAAATATGTATTTATTTTTTTGTTTTTATTTTTACATTGTTTATGTTTATGTATATGTTTATGTTTGCTGCAATAATTATTTATCTTTTCAATAAAAATTTTATCTTTTTAATGAATTAAGAAAATATTATTTATTTAAAAAATTAAAAGAATAAATATTAATTCAAAGTTATGTGATTTTTTCTGTATACCTTTATTACACAACATAACATTTTTATAATAATCATACAGGGGCCCCATTTTCGAAAAGTGCCCAGGGCCCCCACGGCCTTGCTCGTCCCATTTATTCCGTAGCAACCGTTACAAAGATGGACGCCCTGACGTTGACGTATTTAACGAAAGGGACAGTCTTATAGAATCCGTCCTTTACATTACCAGCTCCTTTCTCACGAAAAAAAAGAATCCAAAAGTTATTGTCTACTCATCGACTGCAACCCATAGTCTAATCAGCTGGATGCAAATGTTTCAGTTCAAATGCCGTCAAAAAATACAAATAACTTCAGTGCCAAACTTCAAAATCCCACTGAACGCTTTTCCAAATCCTCCCTAAAAACAATTAATAATACACTCACATTACAGTGATTTGATTTTATTTATTTTGAACTATAATCAAGTACGACAGCTTAGGCAAATACGCACCGCTAATGATAAAAGAAATCCATAAATTTAAATTAATTCATTAACTCTAATCCACTGGTCTGGTCCACAATTCGAAGTAACATCTTTCAACGAAATCCCAGTGTACAATAAGAAATTTATAGCCTAACCCTCAACTCCAGTGACTCGTAGAGGCAAAATCAGAAATACATATTTTACCGGATTAACCTATCATCAGTGGTAGAGCATTTCGCACTGCCTGCTATTCAGGGTCAGACTTCTACTTCAAAGCAGACAAACAAACCGAAATTGGAGAATTAATTTAGCTATTCACAAAGAGTTACCTCGACTAGGTGCCAGCCCTAGTACAATCTCTTTCACCTTTCATTTCGCGAGATATTACGACAACCATAATCTTTGACACTTATTTAAACACACATGTAATCGCACCTCAGCGGAGTCTTTATCTGAAGTCTGAGCTCCAAAATCTCTTAAATGAACCCAGGTCCAGCCTAGCCCACTCGCTGCGCGTCATCGTGCGTCCGTCTCCACCTAGCTCCTTATTGCCGCTGCTGCCGTTGCGCACGCTGCCGATCATAAACATGACACGGATACGGACGCACGAATGAGATACAAAATAAATGAAGTGGCACATCGCAAGCAAAAAGGGGCATCCATATCCAGTCCATCCACGAGAAAGCGAGAGGTCCTCCATCACCGCGCGCGTCTCTGGCGAGCCACAGAAATCGATGCCGTATCGAATAATTTTGAATAGCTAAGCAGAAGATGATCGATGAGGTCTTTATGGTTACACCGATATGTGCTAATGACGGACATTATTCAATTTAATTTTCAGCTAATCCCAAACATTCGTGCGCTCCACTCTGGTGCTGGTCGTAGTCGTGGGCTCTGTTCGGCTGGTCGGAGGAATCTCATCATCGATCGGAATGACAACAAAACAACAAGACAACAATGGCTCGAGCAAATTTATCATCCCAAATTGATTATGATTGAATTATGATTCTCGAACACAAATCTAGCAGATGAAAAGGAATAGAAAAAAACGACTATCTGGTCATCGTCATAGTGGCTTTTGTGGTGGTGTTGTTGGCCTGACAAAGAATTTGCATTTTCTTTTGCGGCACGGAGATTAGGAAGCTTCGTGTTTCATTTGATGCAATCAGCTTCTATTATCTAGTGGTCGAGTCAGAATTGCAATTTATCTTTCCCCCAGAACTGATGACCCATTTTCCACATGTAACCAATTGGAAATGAGTGGATGGCGTTTAAACACCACATAAATTGATTAACTTGATTAAATAAGGCTTTGGGAATACCTTTAGCCTGAACTGTATGTTTTATTGTTAAGCAAAATACTGACCTACTCAGAAAAACGGCGTTTAAACAGTTAATTCTATCCAAAATGTTTTTTTTTTTTTAATTATTTATTCCAATTGCTTTGCAAAGACGCAATAAGCTGATTGTTTCAGAAATTGCATAGATAAAATAACCACCTAAATCACTTCATCACTACTTTTATAAAAGGAAGTCAAAAAAAAAGTATGTATGTATGTGCCGCAAAAAAAAAAACTACTGAACGGATTTGGATGTGGTTTTTTGCAATCGATTTTGGTTGGATTAAATCTATAAAAGGGATCAAAAAAAAATCATATATTTCAATAAACAACTCCTAAATGAGAAAAAAAATTCAAATGTACGCAGATAACGTGCAAATCCACCTTAGCTATCCCTTGGGCTTAGTTGAAGATGCAACAGCACGAATTAACGAGGATCTATGGCTTATTGCTCAGTGGTCAGAAAAAAACAAACTTAGGTTGAATTCCAGAAAAAGTCAAGCTATTGTTATCTCTCGTAAAGCTATTGATACATCATATTTTCCTAAGATCGAGATAAATGGCGCAGAAATAATATACTGCCGATCCGTAAAAAATCTTGGAGTAATTTTTAACCAAACGCTTAGTTGGAATGATCACGTTGCATACTCGGTAGGAAAAGTTTATGGCGGACTGCGTACTCTCTATCTGCTAGCGAAGTGCCTTCCAGTTCAGACTAAAATGATGTTGGTGAAATCACTTTTGTTACCTATTCTCTTCTATGCGCATCCTGTTTTTTGTGACCTAGATAGTTTAAGCCAGCCAGTGCGGTTCGTTTATAATCTACGACGATTTGATCATATCTCCGAATATACGCACAAGGTCTTCAACATGTCTTTGAAGAATTATTTAAAATTTAAAATTCTAATGTTTTTATTCGACCTTAAGTTAAACCAAAGTCCTCGGTACCTTTTCCAAAGGTTGCAGTTTGCTAATTCGGGCAGGTGTATGACTCTGATTTTACCTAGGTTTAGATATAACATAACTAAAAAGCAATTTTTTGTCTATTCCATCAGACTGTGGAACTCACTTCCCTCCAATATAAGGAGAGTGAACGGCAGAGGCGGCTTCGAGAGGGACCTAATTCAATATTTTAATAGACAGTAATTAACTTACATTTTTGTTTTATTTTCTTCTTAAATTATTGTAATTGACTTCATGTACATATGTATACATATAAACATATAATAATTTTAATATCAGTAGGGATTTAGGGACAAGACACTAATGTAAATTAAAGCTTAATATTAAATATTTTTATACTGTAGTGTTACTCAAAAAGAAAGAATAGTCTTAAAATGCTACATTGATGTTTAAATAAATAAATTTGAAATTTGAAAAAGAAAAGTTTATATTTTACTTTTGGGCATTTATCTCACTCTATCTTAGTTCTTAAATAACGTAATAAAATAAAATTTACATATTTGTTTAGATTATTTCACAACAAAGATTCTGATATACATATATATCTTCTTTGTACATTTTCTGTGAGAAAAGTAATAAATAACATAAAGAAATATTGTTTGTATGCTTTCGCTACAACGATCAGTGGAGACCATTGCCACCGTCAATGCAGCAGCGCCAGCTGGTATGCGTGTATGCGCTACAGGCGTGTAGTATAAGTGATTGGGATTGCTTCGTGCATGTGTATTGTAATTGTTCGATCAACTCTAATCCAATAACTGTATAAATTTGGTTGCAATTTTTTTTATGATAAGTAGATGCAGGGCTTGGAACAGATACAGTTATGTATATATTGTGTTTTCACGTTTTGGCGATAAGAACGTGTATTTAAGAAAGCGGAAAAGTTAGATTGGTAGAAATTGTTAACCCACTTGCGTCACTTTTTTCTTTAATAGTCTATGGAAAATCCTTTATTCAAGCAATTCATTCAGTCTATACGATCCTATAATAATTCTTTTCAAATGACTTCATTTGGTGCTAAGCGAATTGTGAAGCAAGGATTTATGCCAACTCTTAAGGTGCAAGGACAAGTATAGCATTTAACTGGAAGTCTCCTTCCAGTAGACAATTTACTACAAATACACCATATCTACATACAAAGAGAATATTTTTGTATGCGCACCGAAGCGGGTACATCAGCTAGTAAGGACATAAATCTCAGAATGTTCCTCAGATCAACGGTAAGTCTTCCAATTTAGCGAAGAAAGAACTTTTATAGCTAGCGATACGGTATTTATGCACTTGGTAAATGTGTATAGAGTCGTTTGGGGTAAGAGTGCGCAGCGGGTAAGAGTACGAAGTGCCATTTTCTCCATCTGTGAATGAATTAGCAGAAATCGCTAAATGAGGAAATGTGTGCTTCACTAACCGCCAATGATGAACAACTTCTTCGAAAATTTTCCAATTGATAGTACAAAGAAAAAAAAACCGGATTTTGTTAAAAAAAATTTCAAAATTTAAAAGTGTGTCAGGAAGCGTGGCAACTCGATAACCCATAAGTAGTATGTATCAATAAACAGTGTATATGTGTGTCTGATTTACGAAAACATTTTAGTGGCTTATAATATTCGTTCTTAGATTTTCAATACAATGAAAAAAAAAGTAGCGTCTAGGGAAAGAGTGCGCAGTCGTTCTGTGGGCAAGAGTGTGCAGTGCTTTCTTACCCAGTACTTAACTTTTTATATGCCGATTAGAATACAATTAGGATAATAACAATTTTTGGGCTAGTATCTTCTGTCGTTAGATGCAACGAGCACATCATAGTCGTAGGTGGTAGGTTGTAGCTCTATCTTTCTGTTTTGCTTGTCCTGAAATATGCCTCGTATCTTATCTACTAAAGACAAACGGAAAGGAAATTGATAACCTAAAAGCAAATCTGCGAGGCTAGGGAGCTGATTTAAAATGGAAGCAGTCCATGGAAGGCTGCCGAAGAATTAAATTCAAGTGGAAGCACAGTTTCAAACCATTAAAACTACGAAAACTGTGACTTAAAGTAGTTGCGCACTCTTACCCATACCTCTGCGCCACCTTACCCTGACTTCGGGGCAAGAGTGCGCAACTTGACTTTCTTTTGTTTTTCGATCAAACTATATGAAACATTTAAAAAAAATGTAAAATATTTTTGTATAAATTTGTTCCTAAAATATAGAGCTACCAAATAATAGGCTCTTTTGTTTGTTATCTGTTGTAACTTTTCCAGCATTTAAGCCCGAAATCCAAAATGCGCACTCTTGCCCCGAACGACTATAATATCATTTTTTGTTTGTTGTTTGTTACTGTTATTATTTTCTCCATTTTTTTAATAAAATTTTAAGTAGGCCGATTCCACATCGAACATTTTTAAAGAAGGTTCTCGAACGGGTGGATTTAATAAAATGAGTCATTAATTTTTGAATAGCCCCAAAACAGTCATTCATGTTCATGAAGTCAATTCAACCGGTTCCAATGCGTTATCTTTTATGATAGTTTTCATACACAAGTCACTTAAGACACAATTAATGTCACTCTCAATTTTCCCACATGCATACTTATCCGATAATTACCGAAATAATTAAATATTTATGTATATACACTAAAACGAAACCATAAAATCCTTTAGCTGGTTTTATTTATCCAATAAACCCACTTAAATGATTATTTTGCCGATTGAATGCACATAAAAATCGCAACCATCCATTCCCTAAACTTCATTAAAACCTACGCTTATACCATAAGGCTCCATTCCGTGTTCCACAGAGGAAGCCATCAGAGCAATCGTACCGATCGTTAAAAAAAGAAAAAGTATGTACTCGCTATTTAGTTATCACATACGCTGAACAAATATTGAACAGTAAAGCTCCATATGCATATCCTCATTTCCACCAGTGAATGGGGATTGCATGAATCCCAAGGCACTTCGGAACATACATATACAACATGCAACACAAGGAACCCAATCAAGGATAATAAATAATCGCCACATTTGAGAGATGGAAAATTGCTCACTTTAAATTATATTCACACTTTGGCCCCAGAAGGCCACAACCAACAACTGTGTTCGGTATGCCCTGCTTCACACTCGGAGCGCGCACTCTCATTTTCTCACTTGGCCCGGGACGCGTCGAAGTGCCAACAAATAAAATCGAATTTGCGGGGATACGCAAAATTGATGGTGCCTGGTGCTCCCCTTATACACCTTCACCCGTCCCTTCGTCATGGTCGTCAGAATGCGAACATGCGCAAAATGGACATCAATAAACCCATTAATCGCCTACACAAAGATTCCATAAGTACCGGAGAAGATATCGCCGCTCTGGCTGCCGTTGCTGCAGGAGCACCAATTTATGGTCGACAATTAAAGCTGCAGTTTGTCGAATGATTTTAGCAGACTTTTGTTGAGTTTGATTTTGGAAGTGGAACTGCACTTTTTACTTTAAATTTTTTTTACTTTCTTACTAACACCAAATGATGCATTCGTGACACATGAAGTAAATAAAAAAAACTGGTATCGTGTTTGAAAAGGTAAAGCTGTTTTACGGCTAGATGATGGTCACGATTTATAGCGCTTCCTGTATTAAATTTCAGAATTATGGAAAGCTTTTCGTATGTATTTAGGTTTTCTTTGCCTTCATAATTAATTGTTCCAATATCTTTGTATGGCATTACTTGCTTTTGTGTTGTAAAGCGGTTCTGATAATATTTCTCTCCGGTAACGGTGTAGATATTGACCTCATCTTTGCTGCTGACAATTTATTAATAGCCGACCATTGCGGCACTGTCGGTCGCTTAACGTACATCATTAGTGCCTCCACGTTTCGATACAGTGGATATTTATTTGTACAATATTCAGAGATCGCCTCGTTTGCTTTTATCAAATTCAGTGCGAACTTGATTCACAACTCGTCGGTTTCTGCTAGGGTTACATTCGGTCTTTTTGGCTCTGCAAATGCTATTAGTTGCATACAGAACCTACTGTATATTCCTCCACCACATTTGGAAAACCGAATGTTCCGACCGGCAAACATAAAATTAATGTGTAAATAGCGAGTTGATATTTAATTACCCATTTTCATGTTTGAGCTGATTATCGGATTTGATAGTGGCGCCATATTTCCATCTGTAAACTGCAGATGCTGAAAATATATCCAAGGTCACAACCTATTGTGGGCGGTAGCGATTCATATTGAACTTTGGTTGAGATATAAAATTACTTTTGCCATAATACACCGACTTATAATAAACGCCGAAAAGTAGCTTATCAAAAGCTAATATTGGAACCGCATTTGAGATGCACTGTTGTGTTTATGCAAAATTAAATCCCAATCTAACCTGGTTTAAATATTTGCTAAGAATTGTTCCTTATTGATACCTTTTGGTGAATTATAATGTCGGTAAGAACATACTAAGCAGAGACCATGCCATGCCGGGTGAATGTCTGGACTGCTGTTTTCGCGGGTTAAAGTGCCACCTAGGGCACATAGTTTATGTATCTAATGTTGGAACCATAAACATGATTAATCACCACAGTGCTAGTTCATTATGCGAATTTTATATGGTGAAATATTATATTTGTTCTAGATGCCGCTTTGAGACCGGAGAGTTAGTGGCGTTTTTATTTTTGTTATGTCGGTAACAAAGAGGTAAGAAACAAAATTGTTGATTATTTTAAACGTTACTCGAAATTATGTAGCCAATGAAATTTAACGCAAAATTTGGATGCAATTACACTATCGAATTAAAAAAAATGTCTTAATTACGAAATATTTTGAAAATTTAATTTGTAGGTGTGCAACCAAAAAATGTTGCACAGAGCTGCGATCACGAAATCTACGGGTAGGTACATGGAAGAATTTTTATCATTTTATAAAAATAGGCGAAGGCAAAACAGTTCAACCCCTTTTGACTTTTTTTTTTGTTGGAAAGGTTGTGCAGTGTGTATTTTCTTTTCCAGTTCGTTGTGTCTAAGCCAGGTAAAGACCAGGTAAAAAAATAAATATTAATACGTGCGTTTCTGCCGTACAATTGGTCCAATTTCGACCACAGGCGATACTAGTATTTATAATTTACTCACGTTCAACAGGTTGTCAAATCTTGAAGGCAAGCAACCGTCTAAACTGAATATACATACATAAGTACATATTTTGAATATTTGATAGAAAAATGTGAAAAATAAAACTCACAACATGTTAAAACCAATGTTATTTTAATTTACATACTCTACCTAATACTCTAATACCCTTGTAAATGTTACACTTTTTTGTTTTGTTTTCTAAATTTTATTAATTTTTATTAAATTTTATTAAAAGGGTTATGAATACCCTTATAAATGACACATATTTGTACTTCTCTTTTTTTATTAACAATGCTTATGATACTGCGACCTAAAAGATTTACTGTATCAGACCAGAGGTCTAAGGAGTTCTTTGTGTAGGGTACGTCGTCTGACCCCTAAAAGTGCCGGGCATACACAAAGGACGTGCTCGGTTGATTCGACCTCTTCTAAGCAGAGTCGACAATCGGTCTCTCTAGACAGGCCTTACTTGTTCAGGTGGTATCGTAATTGACAATGACCGGAGAAAATTTTTTTTAAATACCTAATATCCTTCTTATTGTGGTTTAGAAGTTCCCTGTGATGGGTATAATGCTTAATTAACAGTTTGGCTTGCCTAACATGGGACATTTCTCCAATGAGAGAGTCGAAGATTGTGTTCCCATTTGTTAACTAAGGCTGAGATAGTTGCCCAGTTTATGCCGCAAAAGGGTTCCGGACCTAAGAATTTGGCAGTAGAGCCAGCTCATCCGCAATCTCAATGCTACACATAGCGTTTGTTATGTAATAATTTAACAAATACTGTTAATAACTTCGAGCTTTAATTCGAAGAACTTTACATAATAAATACAAAGTTCACAAGTGCGTGCTGAATTTTTTATTACGAATAAATGTAGTATTTTGATTGTATTAAAAATATGAAAATAATTCATGCCTCATTTCTTAGTGCTTAAGTCTAAATGAGAGGGTTCTTACTTCCAAACGTTCATATTCTCACACTTTCGTTACCCTTTTAATGCATACGAAGCCATATATGGCTTTTCGCAATTATTACTTATTTTTTTTACTATATGGCATTATACTACTACTATATGGTACTTTTTATATTTGTGAGATAACGTCTGTCGGCGATTTTCACGTTTGCACTTCAGTCCATCGCGCATTGAAAAAAAAATGACAAAAAAATTGAACTCTGTGTGCAAATAATTGTGTATAAGCACAATCAGTTTAAAAATAAATTTTGATGGGAATACTTAACTTACTATATTGTTAATGAATTTGTATTGTTAAAAAACCACTCGTTTGATTAGTTTAATAACTGGAGCCATATAAAAAAAATTCTGTTTTTTAAACTTTTTTTAATAAATTTTATTAAAAAATAACCAAAAGAAGCCATTCCAACCGTTTTTCATCTTTTTCTCCCATGCAAATTAATTCATGCATTAAAGGGTTACATAGGCTATTATATGGAAACTTGGTTATGCGACAGAAGAAGTGTTAATACCCGTTCGGTTTTCTTGCGAAAGAGTAGCTTGACAGTTCTTTGGTTAGATTCTTTCATCTTGGCCAAAATTAAATTGGCTAGGAGCCAAAAAAGTTTAAACTTAACTTTCAAGATGTAGGTTCACACATCCTTTTAGCTTTTATTTTTATTTTTTATTTTTTTTTATTTATGTAGGACCGATAAACCAGTATTAAATATTGTTTCAGTTGTATTAAATATTGAACTGAAAGTTCTAGTGTACTTCGTACTTGGATCAAATTTATATTACTATGTAGGTACATATGTATTTTTAGTTCCAGGGTTCGTTTCGGGGAATATGTGGCATCCACATACACACATGCTCTGATATTTTAAAGCGTAAACGGGTGTTGACATATGATTCAACGACAATGGTTACGAATTACGAATTCTGAACAACTCTGGCAGCTTCAATGACGTCCACAAAACATGAATGTTGTGTTCAAATTATTAAACAGATTTTTATGGATATTAACTTCATGAGAAACAAACTACTACATAAATCATTATTACCAACTAATTTTTAACCCTTTGGGCCATACATACATATATATGTATGTACATATAAATATCTCTACTCACACCTTGATTAATAGTTGATTACATAAGAAATATGACAAACGAAATACCACGAACTGTGCCAACAGATAAAATCTGACGCTTTGCTCTTTCTATTAATTTATCGAGGAAAATTATTAAACGAATTTATTAAGTACCTACCTATTTTGCAAATTGGGAAATAAACCGACTTCCTATGACAATCAGTAAAGTAGTCATTTCAACAATATCTACGACTCAAATTTTATGATATCTACTGAAAACCAGCACTGTTTTCAATCGTTGAAGGCAGGTGGCATCAACACACTGCCCAATTTAATAACCTTAAGTCGCGTGGATATTATTCGATTCCGCCTTTTTGATAATAGAAATCAGCCGATAAATGCCTTCGACAAGGCTATCTAGATGGTAGCGTATACGTACATATGTATGTATGTTGGTATACTAAGTTCTGCACAGCTATTTTTGTCTAGGACTATTTTCGATATCGATTAGCATTCACGTTAGACGTACGAAGTTCGAGTGTGATAAAAATCATGGGCTTTGCGTCTGTAAAGTCTAACGTCTATGTATATGTACATATGGGTGAAAAGTAATTCGATTTTTACTACGATTTTGTTAATTCGCGGGATCCACACCCACTGTAGTGGAAGCGTAGCTAACGCATGTCTTATCAGTTCGCCGGTTGTGTCTTTGCCAACAAAAATCTGTTCGTATTCTTACACTTAGTCTCATTTCTGGGTTATTACTGAGAAACACACTCCTTAAAATTGGCACGCTCCGAAAAGGCTGGCCTCTGGCATGAGGTTAGGAAATACTGCGATAGAATATCTGTTTACTCATCACTCACTAAACCACACAAAGCGGTCCATCGCCACCCTTGGACTCTGTTTTTGGGTAAATGATTGAGACGTGATATGAAGCTGGTTCGCCAAACCAAAGGTGCTGCTGGGTCAAAATATTTATTATTGGTACTTTTATACACATACATATGTATCTATGTCCAGATTTTTTATTCACTCGAATTCGGTTCCCACAAAAACAAATATTTGCGTTGGGTGATTCCTCGGCGAGTGGTGCTACACTCGTATCGCAAGTTAAATTTGATATATACTACATACAAACATACATATGTATGCATGTACATATGTATGTATATGGGAATTTATGTTGAGTGTGCTGACCTCTTGTCTCTTGTCGGGTGGAACTGTGAAATAGAGAATCTTATTAAATGATTAGTAGTCGCGATGAAATAATTCTATTTTTTTTTCAGGGGTTAAAAGTTTAAGTCTTTGTTGACAAGAAGTTGAATAAAGATAACAGCATTGGCGACGACGAATAAGATGTGAATAAGCAGCAAGAGGACACGTCAACCTTCCTTAGTTAGTGCAAGTCACACTGCGAGAACAGGTCAACTTTCACTAGTTAGTCACATTGCGAAGTCAAATATTAAACGAAGAGCTAAGCAATGTTTATATTGCTGTTTTCTTCATCGTAGTACTACGTAGAATATAGGACTATTATCTATGATCGTGAATACTTAAGATTAAAGCACTCACGTAACTAAACAGCATATGCTGTACAATTCACGAACTTTTTATGTGTTAACACAAACAGTTTAACACGTATACGTATGTACATTTTGTACTTTCCACGCAATTCGAACAGCTAAGCTATCGCACTTTTATTCCCTGCTGCAATGGGATTTAAAATCGATGTTAAAAGCAATATTTCTCATAGCAATACAAAAATATGAATACAGGAACTACGTGAGGAATATAATTTGACCATGCAAAATAAATAAAAAACGACCTGACAACAAAAATCTTAAAAACAGTAACAAGAACAGCGTCAGTTTTACGGGAACGAAACGCTTTTTCAGGCAACATTTATAAATTACCGAATACTGTCTATGAATTTTAATACCGCTTTAAAACTGGATAACTTTTACGGAAAACTAATACGGGCCAAAACTAAGACTACAAACACTAAAAACGGTGAAGGACACTGGGTGCTGAGTCGGGCTAAGAAAGGCATCAGCAACCGCGATAGTGCATAATCCAAAAACAAAACTGAAAACATATTTACATATCTATACATAAAACTGTAGATTAAACAAAATTTGTTCGCGCATCACGCTAGAACTACTGGGCGGCTTTTGATGAAACATTGACATAGTGATTGCTTATGTTCTGGGTCAACATCATTTGTACCTTTTATCCTAGAAAATGGCATGGTTTTTAGAAAATATTTGAACGGAAAATTATAATTATTCAGCCCTAACTCAATATTTGAGGTATATGTATAACTAAAACATACTTCTGCGTTGCCCAGAAGCTGAGCAATGTTCAAAACAATTATTCAAAGCATCGCCCACAATTTTCTTTCAGTGGTGGAGACCATTACCAGCAGCCGTGCAGCAGTGGGTATCGTTGCAATAGTGTGTGTGTGAGTATATGTGCGGGCTCTAACATGATCATATGCTTTGCACTTCAATGTGCTACAATCATTATCACCATTTGCGGCTCTCGCACTCAACCAATATTAACAAATGAGCTGCAGTGAATTGCATTTTCGGTTTATAAATATTATTAACAAATTTTAAAAAAAAACGATCAAAAACCCAAAATAAACTCCTGTTGTTTTAAGAGTTCATTTTGGTTCATATATGTATGCACGAATATGTATGTTATGTATGTATTTGCTATATGGAAATCATCTGGAAAGCATTTGTTGTTCATTAGTACGAAGCCAAGGTAATATTGCCCTTGACTTTGGCGTCGCTAGGGATAGTAGCACAATTAGACCACTGCAAGTCAAGCGTGCAACATTCCCCGAAATAGAGATAAAACTTTAGTTTTACGTGACTGTTATCTAATTGTGTGGGAGGAATCCACTATGGCAAACCGTAAGGCAGTGGATGCCGTTAACAGAACCCAACAGGATATACGACAAAATAATAGACCGATGGGCGGCATTACAGTGCTATTTTGCGGAGATTTTAGGCAGCGTTAACGGTAGTGCCACCAGACACAAGAGCTGACGGAGTAAACGCCTGCCTGAAAATGTAAAATCTCTGGTCGAGTGTTACTCAAATGTTCTTGACCGTCAATCCAATCGTCCAACATTGCTCTGATTTGTTACTTAAAATTGGTGGAGGAACGGTTCCGAAAGAAAATGGAAAAGCAAATTCATCACATAATTTGTGCCAAACAGTGTCTTCTACCGAAGAACTTATCTCATCTGTTTACGCTGATACATATATCGCAACTAATTAACCGTGAGAATTCTTGGCTTTATGCACGAGCTATTTGTCGTCTCGGAATTATCAAGCTGCAGCAATTAATTGCGAGATATTGGCACGTGTTGATAGTCAAAGTGCAGAATATATATCAATCTACCGGGTTATGGAGCAAGAAGTATCAACCAAATTTTCAAATTCTATATCTTTTCCAGGGCTTCCATCACAAAAATTCAAACTAAAAGTGGGTATACCTCTTCTTCTTCTAAGAAACTTGAGTCAACCTAAGTTATGTAATGGTACTTGACCTAGAGTTTCAACTCAGCAACGAACTCTGGAAGAAGCGGAAGTGTTGACGGGCTGCGGGGATGGCGAACATGTATTTTTGATGTGTAAACATCTTAGCTTTCGATATGGGCCAATTTTTCACCGTCGTCCGTCACGCGTAACCAAACTTAGTATTAGTACGTTCTTCGTATATGATTCTCTTAGTATTAGTGCATTCTCTGTTTATTCGCCTTCATAAACAATCGTTTGTTTACACATAAACTTTCACTCACGCCTTTTTTAACGTTTTATTACCTTCAGTTGCTCCAGTACTTCATCAATAAATGTAAGATTCAACTCATATTTTCTAGATCTTAACCAATAAACTAAATATTATCAAGAAATCCAACTCATCGCACCACTTACAGGAAAGGGCAGAACAACGTCAGTCGGGCTTCTAAAAAATTTCAAATTCCTTCACTTTGGACGTTAGATGAATCTAGGTCAAAGAGATCCTCCTAACTTCCTATCTAATAGACATAAATGTATAAATATGTATGCACACGTTTATTTTGTTTTTAAACATTTGTTTTGTTTTAAAAATACATATTATGTTTGCACCAAATTTTTCGAAAAATAACATTGATCGACGATCGACGTAACCATTTATACGGACATGCCATAATGTGAAATTTTATATGAGCATCTAATATATAGCGAAATGCATTTTTAATTAAGTGTGGTCAACGTTTTATTGTTGGTAATGTGGTAGCTCTTTTTAAAAATGAAAAATTGAACGACAACAATAGGCCAAAACTCCAAAATATCCAAAGTGTTTGAAAAAACTATTAAAAGTAGAATATTGCATTACCTCAAAAAAGTTCGTTACAGTTTGGTTTTCGAAAAAGGTTTTCCACAGGAGACGCCCTTTTATTGTTTTCTTCGTTAATAACCAAAGTTTTGGATTGAAAAGATTTTCAAGTGTTTTCGTTGGCATTACTAAAGCATTTGACAGAGTAAAATAGAACTTTTCCATAGTTTTATATTTAGCTGGTTCCCTTCCTACCTTAATGATAGAATGCGAAAAGTTAAAATTGAGGAATGTCTCAATGACACGAAAGTCATAAACAAAGTTGCTTTACTGATCCTTATTTACCTACATAAAGTTATGTACAATGAAAATTTAAAATCGACCATGCCTTGTTTCAAGAATTAAATCGTTAAAGTATTCAAATATTTGGATATCAATCGAGGCGAAAACTTCGATCATATATCAGCTGTTTTTATCGTCTTAAAAAGTTTTTGAATAACAAAACTTGTAAAGCTTTTTTTTATAATCTACACACGATAAAGGGGATATAATTCACAGAAGTTTTTTCCAGACGTTTCGAATTATTGTTTGTGCGATAAATTTCTTCAGCCATACCACCATCCCCTACTGAAAATGTTATGCCTTCGCAGTAGGTTTTGACATTAACTTCTGAAACTGATCAAGTTATTTTTATTTCGTGAGAAATAAATGTTTCGGCGAAATATGGATTTGAACAGTGAACCTTCCGCGTGACAAGCGACGACGACTACCACTACGCCACGGCTGTCGATTTTGCTATCTTTTACTCAAGGTCACAATATGGAACTATGTAGCTGTTGATGTGACACTTACCAATTGAAGATTCACTATATTGAATTTTAAATACAAACACTAACTATTCTTATGAAAAACACTATGTTAGACTTTAGAAAACAATTTGTTAAATTTGAATAAAAAAAAAATCAAATGACCAATATATTAACAATAAATATCGCAACACAAGTCTAAAATGTAATCATATCAGTTTGAATGAAAGATTGACCCGCACTGACCATGTGTTAAGCCGGTGGCAATTGTTCTGCAGTTTCGAACAAACAACAAAAATAAGGTCAAGAGGAAGCATTTAAACTGATAACTGCTAGTCGGGTCGTACTCCTAACTCGTAAGAAGGTATAAGAAGGAAAAAAATAACATTCAAAAGGACACCATAAAATAAAAGTTAGGTTATTGCCATTTCGTGAACTTAGGTAAGTAAATGAACTTCGTACCCATTCGTAAATTTTGATTATATTTTTGCAACGTGTATAGTGAATTTTTTGTAAAAGTCATCATCGAAAAAAAATTTAAATGTTCAGATCTATGCAAACATGCATATGTATACATGCAATTCTTTGGAGCTTATGTTAATGGATTTTCCTTACTTCTATCAATAATCGTTTAGAATAAAATCCGATTATTTCACCTTAACCTCGTGAAACTCGGTGGTCGTAGCTCAAGTACACTTGAAACTGAAGCGCCAAGTAAAATTACTTTTTCAGCATGAAGTTATGCAATCTCATAATCATGGAACTTTTTTAAAACGGGCAAATCTTCTTCTCAAAATGTATGAGCCTTCATACACATGTACATTAGTATATATCTACCCAATTTGAATGCAAGAAAAACATTAACGAAAAAAACACTTTAAATTATCAGTTCGTTTATTCAACGAGAGAACACAATAATTAAAAACAAAATTATGAAACTTGGTGGTCAACTAATATAAATATTAAAATATAATAAAGATTACAGATCCCAGATTGTATTTATTAACCGCACCATAAGTTCTTATGGACTTAAACCGTAGTTTCAGGACCTCATTATTAACATACATATTTAAAAAAACGCGTAAAATACAGACACATCCATATGTAGATATATATGAATATATTGTATTTTTTTACGACGCACTTCATAATTTCATAAGCGTTGATTTCCTTTCATGCTATATAGTACGTACGTACATATAATATATATGCACATTTTCCAATTAATATAACTACATAAAATATGTACATGTATCTGTGTATTGTTATCTTGTTTTTAGTGTTGTTTTCCAACTTTAGTTATAAAATTAGCTTACTTTTTCTAATACTAATCTATCTTCAAAACTTGTCACCGACACTTTTATATTATATATCACTATCCTTAAAAATAAAAAGAAACCTAACTATCACCTGCGCAACAGATGATTTCCATTGGACTTCAATATTGCATTTACCTTATTCTGATTTTTCAATTTCAACCGAACTACTAATGATAAGCTTAATTTACTCATTTTGAACATCACACGATTGCGATAACGATACGGCAGAAGTAATCACTTCGCAAATTCTCTTCATATAAAACGTCGCGCAAATCTAGTCTCATGTTATTAGCGTTGACCGTCTTCAAGACAACAGTGCCCCAACGGAAGAATCGTTCTAACGCAAAGAAAAAAAAAAATAAGTGCGCGACGACTACTTAAAATTATAAGTGAATTTTGTGGAACTTTCCTCAAGAGGTATAGACATACAAACATACAGTTAATTTTCTAGTTATTTAATTAGTTGCTTTTTAGAAAGTGAAAATGTGTGTGATTTGTTAAATTTGAATAAATTTTAAAAGTGTGTCACAGAAAAGAGTGGTGAATTGTAAGATCCACGTCATCTGGTTGTAGCTTTATTTTCTACTACTCAGTATTGGAATTGAACTGAAATTTGGATCCTGAAACTAAACCACCTACATATATGTACTGTACACATATGAACATACCTTTGAAATTAAATTATTTTTATAAAGTAGCCATTTACTCGTGGAAAATGTTATCCAATTTAAATGTTATTAAATTATATTAAAAAAAAATCATATAAATATAAATAAACTAAAAATTTGTAATTGCTATTGCAGTGCGAAATAAACAAAAGAAAATGCCGCCAAACGCCACAACCCCAACACAGGTACTTGGGGCTGCAGCTCCTTGTGCAGAAGAAGCTGATACCCTGAAGTCTGGGACTGCTGAGACCACAGGTGTTCTATTTGAATGCGACGCAGAGACAGTTGATGGTGGTCTAGCTAAAGATATTGCAACCCTAAAGAAGGCTGAAAAACGCAAACTGAAACTTGTTTGGAGGAATATCATTGCCTTTGGATACTTACATCTGGCTGCGATCTATGGCTTGTGGTTACTCTTAACTTCGGCTAAATGGGCTACACTTGGTTTCGGTAAGTAGAACTTTATAATACTATTACGTCAGATTTGTATTATGTATTAACGCTTTTGAAGATCATGTTGTGCAATGCGACAAGTCACGTATTTAATTTCATGAAATCAAATCACTTTGCTATGTTATTATAGACTAGAGATTCATATTAACACCGACAGCTTAGCCCTTACATCGCATTAATTTAATTTTTTTTGAAAATGTTTGTAAGTAAACTTACTTCTCTTTCTAAACACATTCTCCATGTTGAAACCTTGCGCAAATTTCTAAAGATAGACACCCTCTTCCATTATCCAACTTCAAAAATTTGCAGACAGTCATATAAATACTTGATTAGACCCACTTATACTTCAAACGCAATCGCAACCAATCTCTTCGTAATCACTTAATTTAAGCAACTCAACACCGCGATAAATAGTCACGTTTTGCAGCATGAGCACCCCAGCCGGCCATCTTATCAAGTCGAGAAAACCCCGAAACGCTAAAAAACAAAAACAAAGCCCCACCAGCTTATCACCGAATTTTTAGATTGATTATTTCAGACATTATATCAGTACTTTGTTTAAACACCCATTTTTGTTTGTTTGTTTGTTTTCCTGTAGTTGCATTCCTACATCCGATCGGTATACTTGGAATCACTGCTGGTGCCCATCGCCTTTGGGCCCATCGCTCGTACAAAGCCAAATGGCCACTTAGGTTGATTTTGGTCATATTCAACACAATTTCCTTCCAAGATGCCGCCTATCATTGGGCACGAGATCATCGCGTGCACCACAAATTCTCCGAAACTGACGCTGATCCACATAACGCTACGAGAGGATTCTTTTTCTCTCATGTTGGCTGGTTGCTGTGCAAGAAACACCCTGATGTGAAGGCCAAGGGCAAGAGTCTCGATCTTTCTGATCTTAAAGCTGATTCAATCCTTATGTTCCAAAAAAAGTAAGTAGAACAACAAACACACCACGATGACATAAGCTGATGCTAATCAAAAATCCCATTCTATAGACACTACATGAAACTGATGCCACTCGCGTGCTTCATTCTGCCAACTATTATCCCGATGTACTTCTGGGATGAGAGCTTTGTCAACGCTTGGTTTGTAGCAACAATGTTCCGTTGGTGTGCGTTGTTGAATATCACTTGGTGTGTAAACAGCGCAGCACATGCTTTTGGCAACAAGCCATACGATGGGTAAGTAATATCATCACATTTATAACCCAAAAAATCCATGTTTATGTATGCTCGCATTTGCAGTTCTATTAACCCCGCTGAGAACCTAGGAGTTGCCATCTTCGCTTTCGGTGAAGGGTGGCACAACTATCATCACGTTTTCCCATGGGACTACAAAACCGCCGAATGGGGAAACTACTCGATCAATCTAACAACTGCCTTTATTGATTTCTTTGCCAAGATTGGATGGGCATACGATCTCAAGACTGTGTCGAAGGAAGTAATAGAGAGGCGTGCAAAAAGAACTGGTGATGGTACTCACCCAACATGGGGCTGGGGAGATAAGGATTTATCCCAACATGAAGCAGAAGCCGTATTGATAAAGAATCAAAAGGAGGATTAAAGTGTGCCAGGCTTATCCTAAAAAAGGCATTAAACGCTGCTGCCATCTTTCTTAAAGAGGTCGAACTGAGTTTATATTTTTGTACATTTTTTTTAAGCATGTAGTCATAGTGTAAGTGTTAATGAAAGAATTGATATTTATTATAAAATAAACTTAAGATATTTAGGAAATAAAAATATGCCCAACATTTTTTATACACGCTATACCATATGTACTCGTATGTATCTACTGTTTCAATTTAATTGGAGCATCAACGAATTTTTTTTTTCTCCTAACTTTAGTGTGAATGTCAATGAACGGATCTAAAATGGATCAGAGACGACTTGGGCAAATATATTGGTGTTTGTTATTTGATTGTCTCTTCTCTTCTTCATTTCTACTTTGGAAATACCAACGAGGTATACAAGCACTCATCCACCTAAAACTCTGACAATACGTGGCTAATTAATTAAAAATAAATAAAAACATTACACAAACATTCAAATATACTTTGTGTAATACTTGTTACAAATATGAGAATAGGAAAAAAGATGTCATAAGAAATATGGATAGTTTAGGTACATGCCCTTAAAATTCAACTTCGTCTCATCTCAACGTCCAATCTCGATCCTAACCCAAACGTCCAATCCGAAAGAGGAAAAGCAAAGCAACAAAATACTCTTTAATTTATTGTTGTACACAAAAAGCTTTTCTTTTGGACCTCTTAGTTAATACTCCATCGCGGTAGTCGCGAAAACGTGCAATAACTCAACTCACTCACACCAAATAATTCAATTTGTATTGTATGATTATCGGATGATGTTCTTGCAGATATGGGGTAATGTGCTGAACTTTACTTCTACAGTGTATCAACAAATTATACAACATACGTATGTACATATGTAGGTATGACATTTTTATTTTCTATGAGCTATTCGGGAAACACCCAAAATAAAAGTATATTTAGAAGCTCGCACACTTCGAAGTGTGTATTTTAAAAGCATTTGAAAATGTCGGTACTTATTCGGTACTGATTATACTGATTGTTACGAATGAATCAGAAATATTAAGTATTAAAGAATAATGTAAATTTTTGTATTTTGTGAATTGAAAAATTGAATAATAAAATTGAATTGAAAATTGAAATTGAATAAAACAGAATTCGCTATCGTAAATGAGACCGTCATAAGAAAATTATCTCTTTTAAGCCAAAAACACTTCTTCTACCTTTGTATTGTTTGTACATATGAATTAAGATTACAAGATTAAGATATGAAATGGGCTTTTAACATTCTTTTGTGTTTGCTTACTTTTACATATTTTTTAGATACTCAGGTAGCTCGTTTATTATTTTTGGAACTGTGTACTTCGGCCGTCTTTTTCCGTTATTATTCTGAAATGATGGAATGTGAAGTAGGCCTCGAGCTCGTCTTCGTGTGCTTACCTCATGGGGAATCGGTATACTGAGACGATTGTCCTCATAATACTCCAGTGTGACCGTCATTCGAAAGATGTCTTCTACAGTCCTAAAGCCATAATATAAGTTTTATAAAAAAATCACCCAAGGGCCAAGGCCTCTCAAAAAATAAGAACACTGCCCAGCTGTGTATGATACATACAATTAAATATCAATACAATTGTAAATCTTATCAATTAATTTGGAAAATGTATACCTATTATAGTTGAAACATTAACGCTTATCAGTGTTTTTAAGTTATTCGTACCATGTGCTTCTAATTATAACTCGATATGTATGTTTGTATGCATAATCTGCGTGCACCTGCAAGTTATTTTCTCGCGTACTATTTTGAAAATAAAATATAAAGATAAAAAAATATTTTTTTATAAACAAGCTTGAATGAGCTAAAAAGTAAAAAAATAATTTAATTTATAGTCACATATTGGTGACTCGGAAAAAAATGATTTTTTTATTTTTTAGTTCATTAGCTTGTTTTCAAAAAAAATATTTTTCTATCTTTATATTTATTTTCTACTTTTTAGTATCTGATTTTTTTTCTTACAAATTTACGTCTATACGTATATTAGCTTGGGTGGGTGGTTATGAGAAAGTTTACTCAATATTTTTGAGATTCTACTCGCCCTTTCATTTGATACCCATGCCATGGTGGTTGTGAAGAAAAAGGTAATTCGACATCTTGGGGCACCCACCATATTGAATTTAGAATGACGTCACTTGGCTAGTCTAATTCTGCTTGTCAATCCCTTTAAGTTGATACCCATATTAAGGAGGTCGTGAAGATAACGGTAATCATCCATCTTATGGCGTCCGCCAAATTGGATTTACAACGTCATAAAATTCGCGCGAATTTTTTACTATTGCTCTATCTTATGCTCGAAAACTAAGTATCTTATTTTTAAATCGAATCTTTAGTTCTGGACCATGCTCATAATTTGGCGTTATATCATGGCACTTATAAAACTAAAATCAAAGCCAAGCATTCGTGGCCTTATGTCATGGCACTTGTAAAACTAACATGAAAGCTAAGCATTCGTCGAAATGACAAGCATCCACGATGTATTTTAAAAACGTATGATCTTACCTGCCGAATTTTTCACTTCACTATTACTCTACAAAAACTAAAGATTCGAATTGAAAAGTCTTAATGTTTTTTTTTTGTGGTGGGCCTTATAGCCACTTCAAAAAAGAAATAAGGCCCGCGGGTATTATTTCCTTTTTTGGTGGGCTTTATAGCCACTTCAAAAGAGAAATAAGGCCCGCGGGTGTTATTTCCTTTTTTTTTGGGAAATAAGACCCGCAGGCCTTATTTCCGCGGGGGTCATTGCACTGCACCCACAAACACACTAGGTAATTAATATACTCGTATTTTCAATAAGGGCCCTAAAATCTACTGTATTTGAACATTTGGGTGCTGATTGTTTTCTGTAATTAAAACCCATTGAATCCACTGAAAAAATAAAATGAATTGAAATGGAAGACAAAATCAAATAACTGCCAAATAATGACATATCGTCGTGCATGTGCTCAAGAAAAAACCACACACTGAGATTTTGAAAATTGTTCAGGATAGATACAAAAATTGTTTCCTACAGAAATCAATTAAATTGAATTAAAACTAAATCCAAAAACACACATATTTATTCAATTCGTTTTAAGAATCTAATAGTAGGTATGTACATTACATACAACATACATAAGTTCAAAATTTCCCGTTGATTTTGAAGGTTTTACTTTAAAACCTGAATTTAAATATTTCGCATGCACACATGTCGTCTATTGGTAACCCTGGTCGTGAGCAATACTTTAAAAAGAGCTTTCTTTACATCTCTTAAACAACTTTGAACTTGAATAAGGGAAAACTTGCAATGACGTGTACATACAATGTATACATACATATCTAAACATCTTACACACTCGTTGATTTTTTGTATCTTGTTTCCCTTTTCGGCGATCAGATATTAACTACGGTGGTGTTTTTGTTTTAGCTCTTTTCTTTACTGATTGCATTGCATATCCACGTACTCGTAGGCAGACGTACATGTTTGTATTGCATTGCAGTAAACTACTCATAGCTTTTTTCGTATCAATAGCTGCCGGTCAAGGCAGTCGCGGAAAGTAGTGCAGTACTATACTACATATAACAAAAACAAAAGTTTGCAAAACGGTAATCACAGCTGGGTGGAATAAAATTAAAAAAAAACTCAGCAACTGAGTGCTATTTTCTGTGAAAAGTGCTAAATAGTTTTTTTTCCATACAAATCAATCAAATTAAATTGTGCACAGTTGGTGAAAAGTTTGCAACCACCATACTATTGAATACCTCAAAAATCGAAGAAAAAAAAAATCGTAATCGGACAAAAATACATACCTACATACAATACATAGGTATTAGGGTAAGTTAAATATTCTTTTTATCACAAACTGGAATAATGTTCTCCATTACATAATTTCGCTGATATTTTCATGTTCTCTTGTTTAATAGCTCCAGTTTAATTTATGCACATATTTTTTCATCTTAATCCCTTTTGCTTTAGTCGTTTGTTTCGTACATGTACATGTACCTTACCTACATTACAAGCGAGAAACATACACAAATGCGGTTCAAAGAAAATTGCTTTGACCGTGTCTTGCCCTGGTCGTCATTGACACTTTTAGCTAGAGATTTATTATACTTAAATTCAATTGTGTCTGTTTATCTTTTCACTTATTTATTCACATAATCATCTCAATTATTCTTGTATTAGAAGGTAATTCTCCATCTGTCGGTTCGGTTTCGGTAGCACGGAACTGACAGGTTTGTTCACCGCCTGTCAGTTTGACTGACGACATCACGCCACATTTTGCAGGAGTTTCTTTTCATCTGTCTTTGCATTATTTTCGGTTTCGTTGTTTCTATGCTTCGTGAACACCAGGAACACGTTTTTGTGTCTTGCCGGTCTAACCATGGGGAAAAAACAGCTGATGCGGCGTGGTTGCTTTTTTTTAATTTGGCTTTGGCATTGCCTTTTTTGTTTATGGATATTCGCTCTTTCTCTCTTTATCTTTACTAAAGAGAAATTAAAACGCTTTTTAATGTTTTTTTTTTATCTAGGTGTTGCCGAATGTTACTATTTTATTTTTAAAAAATATCTCTTGCACTTTAGCTGTACTGGGATGATAAATGTGAATTTCCATTGGGCAAAAAAATCACTTCTTTTTTTGATCTAGATCAATTATGTGTGTTTGGTAACCTGTTACTTACTTAGTTGGCGCTACAGCTCGATGTGAACCTGGGCCTGCTTCTCGCAACCATTTGTGTGTGCGTGTTATATTTTTTGCACGAATGGAAGGGACCTACAGTTTTTTGCCGACTCCGAACGGCGAGTTGAGAAGCTCAATCGTGACAAATGATACTCTTTGATGCTTGCCAGACATTCGAAAGAGGTGGGCACTGTGAAAAACTTTTAGGTGTTTGCGGCGGGATTCGAACCCAAGACCGCTGGCTCAGTAGTCCGACGCACTAACCACTTGCGCTACGGTGCCTGTTAATTTACGTAAATTTACATCCAACTGTCAAACATCAAGAGAAGAGAGAGCCAAATGACAGTGTCAAAAAATGTCCCCTCTTGCAAAATCGTGCTAGATCTTTTTCATGGAGTCACCGAGGCACATCCTTCAAACAGCAATCTGACAATTCGATAAATGTCAATCACTTCTTGTTAAAGCCTAGTATGCTGCTGATGCGAAACGAAAAATCTCATACAAAAGTGACACGACGAAATCGAAAACGGAAAATTTCGTCGTGATTTTCGTTTTGCAGTACGCTGTTCCGCTGCGAAATTATGCTGATGGTGATTGTATTAGATAAATCTCTCCACTCAATTTTCGCACAGAATTTATTGTCCGGAACATTAATTCCTTGCGAAATTTTGACGTTTGTATTTTATACAAATTTTATATTTTCGGTTTCGTGTTTGTTTCGCTTTTTTTGTGCGGGATGCCAATATCATTCTTCCGCGATGGAGCCAGAATTGAAGCGGGCTTTCGTAGGCATTCTTTCCGCGTAAATACGACCCAAGAAAAGGAATCGTACACATTGATTGTCGGCCATGGGAATGTGATTCGCTATTTTGTTTGCAGAGCGTTGCAGTTTCCTCCAGAATCATGACATAATATTTTGTTTGTGTTCTGCTTTGTTTTTTCGTGCTTTTAATAAAGACTGGAGTCTTAAAAAGTGGAATTATGTGGTTGTTTATCATTTAATTTTTTTTTTGTTCAATGTATTTAAATTATTGTCGCCTGTCACTATTGTCAGTTGTTTTTTTTATAGCAGCTGATTGAACTCTCCGTAAATTTTTTCCGTTGATATTTCGCAATCTTTTCGCACTCAATTTGGAGACCACAGGAAAATTTCGTTTCGCATCAACAGCGTACTAGGCTTAACAAAATAAAATAAAATTAGTTTTCCGTGAAAATATTCAATAGTTAAAAAAGAAGTAGAGAGGATTTTCCCCCACTTTTACTATTTGACAGATGTGCCATTTGTGTTAATAAAAGTTAACAAACACACCTATTTTCGAGAATCTCGATTCCAACTCGAGATTTACACCTACATACTTGCGCACTAACACCAAAATATTTTTTACGACATTCCAACAGCACATCAAAACGCCATCAATACCTATAATCACCACTATCATTAAATCCGTTGGATCGGAGATTCCCTTCACTCATTAGGCTCACATTCACTTATCGTTGTGATCATTAAATCCGCCGGATGGACAACTTTATTAACATCGCTTTTTATGTTTTCGAAATAAGCTTTTTTCAGATTTGACATTTGAAAAGGCAATTGTGTAAACACAAATCTTTAGAAAAAAAAAACAATATTGACAGGCGACAATTATTCATAAAATAACTTCGTAGGACAAAATATTCTAATAAACAAAAAAACAGAATAAAAACACGAGACCGAAAATATACATAATATACGAAAAAATTTAAAATGTCAAAATTTCGCAAGGAATTAATTTACTGGAGAATAAATTGTATTCGAAAACTGAGTGGAGACATTTATCTAATACAATGTGAGTGGAGACATTTATCTAATACAATGTGAGTGGAGACATTTATCTAATACAATCACCATCCGTATAATTTCGCAGCGGAACAGCGTAGGTACTGACTGCAAAACGAAAATCGGAACGAAATTATCCGTTTTCGATTTCGTTTCATTTTCATTTTTGTATGGGATTTTTCGTTTCACATCAGCAGCGTACTAAGCTTAAGCTTTTGTTTTGCAATAGTTTGCATTTCAATGTCATGCTTCATTTATTTCATTCATAAAGATCAACGTTTCTTGTGGTCTTGTGGTCTGTGGTCTCCAAATCGAGTGCGAAAAGATCGCGAAGTATCAACGGGAAAAAAATGTATGTAGAGTTCAATCAGCTGCCAAGAAAAGTACAACTGATAAAAGTGACAGGCGACAATTATTTAAATATATGTATTTAACAAAAAAATTCAATTGAATGATAAAAAAAACTAAAAATATTCACTTCGCAGGACTCCATATTTTAATATTAGTACAAAAAAAAAACCAAAAAACGTAACAAACACAAGATCGAAAATATAAAATACGAAAAAATTTAAAATGTCAAAATTTCGAATGGAATTAATGTACCGAACAATAAATTGTGTGCTCAAAATGAGTGGAGACATTTATCCAATATAATCACCATCAGTATAATATTGCAGCGGAACAGGGTACTGCAAAACGAAAATCAGAGCGAAATTTTCCGTTTTCGATTTCGTTGTGTCAATTTTGTATGGGATTTCTTGTTTCGCACCCGCAGCATACTAGGCTTTATCTATTTACTTTAAAAATTCCTTATTTTGGTCGCATGTCTTGTCCAATGACCTGTATACTCTAGGTACGCCTGAAGTCAACTCATCATTTTTTTGTTTCTGCACTTTCAACGTTCATAGTTTTTGGCAGTAAAAAAATCTGCTAGCCAAGCCCACAGCAAAAGCACCAAATCTTCAATGATTTTCTCGCGGATCTGAGATGTTATACATACTTTGTATGGAGAGATCCGATCCGTTCGTTTTCAATGATCAAGTGAAAAGTCAGTCACATTACCGGCTAGTCGACGATTCCCTTCGAACGGATTCAATGATACCGAATTTCGAATTGACGTGATACATTCCCCGCGGGTGAATATGTATATTATAAAACTTTATACAAAAATTAGAAAATATAAAGAAAGTGTGTTTTTTTATTTCCTTTCTATCATTTCGTTTAAAATCTTTAATTTTTCCAATGCATTTACAATCCAAAAATGTATGTTTGTATTTGTCAAAACAAACGAGATGTCAAATTATACGTACATACATTGATACAATTACATCGCAATAAAAAAATTGATCTCGTTTGTTTTCCATTGAGCACGAAACATCTGAAGTGCCCAATGGAAATCGGCAGTAAAGTCCTTCTACAGTCTTATTTCTGACATTGTCTGTGTCCAACAAAACAAATATGTACATGTACATAATAGTTAATCTATAGGATGTCAAAATGAGATTCCTGCGAATTGTTTCGGTTGCGGGGAACGTTTCGGCTTTTGTCACAATGAAATTTAGAATATTATTTCAGATTGCCGATTGTTTCTTATCCCGATGCCTGAAATTAAGGCATTCTGGAAATGTCCTGTAGATGACCTACATTTCATTCATTTAACCCTTAAATGCCCAACGACACCGATTTGTTTGGGAAAAATATATTATATGTTAAATGAAACATAAATATTGAATCAGGTGCCGAAAAAAAATAAAAAAAAATTTTTATCAAGTTATTGATAAAAAACCGGTTGTATCTTTAAAGATACACTGGGCATTAACCCCTCAAACGCGTTCTGAAAATGATTTATTATGAATACATTATATCATTTCACATAATATAATTACATTCGCATAATTTTTTTTATCAATTTAGTGCTACGAATTCATAAGATATTTGATAAAAAAAAACTAAATTTTTTTAAGTTTTGTTAAAAAACATTGCAGCCAGTAATTGTTTAAATAATAATTGCAATTTGATAGTTAAGAAACTGAGTATTTTATTGGAGGTAGAATTTGAGTCAATAAACCCAAAAATATAAACTTCGAAGCTTAAATGCTAATATTAGCGAAGATATCATGTTTTGAATGGTTGTATCTTTAAAGATACACTGGGCATTTAAGGGTTAAGGAAATTCATTACCTTTTTATTTCCGATCAAAGAAGATATAATGTACATATATGTATGTACTGTACATACCTATGCACACATGCGTATGTATGAGCGTGTATCATATGTTACTTCGCTAGTTTTATTCCAGATTCCAGAAAAAACTATTTATAACGGTACACATACATATGTAAGTGTGTACATAAATATATTGTCCATTTTCTATTTGACTAGAAGAACTACCGTCATTGTAGACGGGCCCGGCCGGTGAATCACACAGAATTGAAATGGCCGTGAACTTTCCATCTAAAGCATAAAGTTACTTATCAATTATGTATGCATATCGATTTTACAATTAGGAATATAAGTATGTATATAAGTATGTACAAAGGTATATGTACATACATACATAAGTGCAGTACAGGAATACAATTTGTTTCTAGTTCGGTATTATCTGCCTACTTATTCTTATGCAGTACCTATTTAACAGATGATACAACAAAAAACAGACAATTTAAATATTACTCCCGTAATGCGTTATTTTGGTGTAACCTTATGGTAATATGATACTCTTATATACTTACTTACTTACTTAGTTGACACCTACTTTTTAGGTGTTAGACACGGTCTGAAATTGAACCCGGGCAGCATTGCGTAATAGTCCAACGCACTAACCACCACGGCCACGGCGACCACTCGTATGTACATGTTTTGTAACAAATAACATATGTACATATACTTGTATATACGCATTTACCATTTTACATATGTATGTATGTATGTATGTAAATACCTTCCTAAGGTAAATTATAAGATAAAATCGAATTTCTTAATTCAAAATAATAAGATACAATTTGGGCCTATTATTTGCTTCTCATCGCTTTAAGTCAATTTTACGTAGGTACTAAAATATGATAAAAAAAATATCTACATGCTATAATACATATACATATGTATGTACATATATACATATGTATATACATATTTCTGAGCACGCAACACAAATTTCTGTTAATTTTTTTTTTTAAATAATCTAACAATCCCTGGTATTGTAAATACAACTATTAACTCAATAGCAAAGTTTCATTCATTCAAATTGTCAAATTAATCTTGAAAACTGTAGATACATGCCAAATTCAACTCATTTGGCATTACAATTGGCAACAACCCGAACCTTAAAACAGCGAAGAGTTGAAAAAAACCATATAATGAATCAAGGAGCAGAAGTATGGCCATAGGAGATCAGACTCCTATGTGTAGGGATAGGCATTATACTAAACTTTGCATCCCAAAAAAATTATTATTCTTGGAAATACCTACATATGTACATAGTTTTTTTTAAAAACTGTCGAAATTTATTTTAAGTCAGTCACCTTATTGTATCTGAAAGTTTAAAAACTCCCCATAGTTTTCCCACGCGTTTATACAGGGTTTTTCAACAGGGACGCTACAAAAGTAGAGCGACAGGGACAGCAAACGACGCCATGTTTCTTGCCGCTGTTTTCACATTTCTCTTCAGTAAAGTAAAGTTTGCCATTTCATGATGGAAAGATATACGAGCCAACAACGAGTCGAAATTATTAAAATTTACTACCGAAATTCGGAGTCAGTGGCCTCAACGTTAAGAGCGCTACGTCCAATTTATGGTCGTCATAATCGTCCTAGCAGATCAACAATTGAGCGTCTAGTGGAAAAATTTGAATCCACAGGCACAGTATAAAATGTTCCCGTGCCAGTGAGACAAAGAAGTGCCCGTAGTGTCGAGAATATTACTGCCGCTGAGGCTTCAGTTGAAGAAAGCCCAAATGTGTCTCTCACACGTCGTTCTCAAGCGTTGGGCATCTCTGTGACGTCGTTGTGGCGAATTTTGCGAAAAGATCTTGGCCTACATCCTTACAAGATTAGATTGACGCAAGAACTGAAGCCGCTTGACCACCAGAAGCGTCGTATGTTCGTGAATTGGGCTAAGAAACAACTTGAAAATGATTCGGATTTTCATCGAAAAATCATATTCAGCGATGAGGCTCATTTCTGGCTGAATGGCTTCGTCAATAAACAAAATATGCGGTAATGGTCAGGCAGCAATCCACACGTACTCCATGAGTCATCATTGCATCCCGAAAAAATTACGGTTTGGTGTGGTTTATGGGCCGGCGGCGTCATTGGGCCGTACTTCTTCCGTGATGATCAAGACCGGCACGTTACTATGAATGGGAATCGCTACCATTCAATGATAACCGAATATTTTTGGCCCCAATTGGATGATATGGACTTGGAGGACATGTGGTTCCAACAGGACGGCGCCACAAGCCACACAGCGAATGTCACAATCAATTTATTGTGCGATTTGACGCCGTTAGACTATTTCCTGTGGGGCTACGTCAAGTCTATGGTCTATGCCAACAAGCCAGCGACGATTGATGAGCTTCGTACGAATATCGAACGTGAAATTGCAGCAGTATCGGCCGATTTATGCTTGAAAACCATCGAAAATTGGGTTCAGTGTCTGGACTTCTGCAAGCATGCCCGTGGTGGCCATGCAAAAGAAATCGAGTTCCATACATAATGGCATCGAACGTACTTTCACAGGAATAAAGAATTTCATAGATATCCAAAACCATTTTTGTTTTATTTAAAAAAAACTTTTGTAGCGCTCTTATTGAAAAACCCTTTCGCAGTTCGGCTTTCGAAGTGGTAAATCTACTGAAGATGCCTTGTTAAAGTTGTGCGGAGAAATTTATAATAGTCTTAATATTTCTGATATCCCTGCTACCTTATTCATTGATATCACTAAAGCATTTGACATGGTGGACCATAACATATTACTTACAAAACTTTATACCGCGGGTTTCAGAGGTTTTATCCATGACTGGTTCACTTCTTATCTTGGAAACCGTAGTCAGAGAGTTAAGATCCAAAATAGTTTAAGTGGGAAAAATCTCATTAACATAGGTGTTCCACAAGGCTCTGTCTTGGGTCCTATTTTATTTTTAATCTTTGTAAATTCGCTTTTTCTTCAACCTCTTAAAGGTAAGCTCACAGCTTTTGCTGATGATACTGCTTTGTCTTATTATGGTAAATGTTATTTTAACCTGTATTTGGATGTTAACTATGATCTAGATATACTGCGGAGATGGTTCAAACTTCATAAATTGGTCATAAGTGACAAAACGAAGTTCATGATTTTCAATATCATGGGTAAAATCTGTCATGATATGCCTTTACAATACCATTCGCCCAATTGCAATAGATTCCGTTTATTTAATCCTTGTACACACAATCATTATTCACCCACTTTCGATTCACATGCTTGTTGCACCGCTGACTGCTTTGAAATTGAACGCGTTGACAGCTTTAAGTACTTAGGTATTAGTTTGGATTATAGGCTCAGTTGGATGGAGCATACTATGTCCTTAAAAAAATATCTAAATAATGTTGTTAGACAGATTTATAACCTCAGCCAATACTGTGATTTGTCAATTTTAAAGTTAGTCTATAATGGTCTTTTTAAATCTAAACTTCAGTATGGTATAGCTTGTTGGGGTGGTACGCATTATAATAAAATAGAGCCTTTGCTAATAAAACAAAAACACGCTGTTCGTATTATGTACAAAGTTAACCGTCGAACTCCTAGTTTTGGATTGTTCAAAAGTCTTGGATTTCTTCCATTAAAGCATTTGTACTTCTATAAAGTTTTAAAAATATTTTTTGAAAATTCTGGGTATAACTCTCCAAGAGTTTATGAAAACCGTAATCTACGTGTCAACACTTAATCTCGTCAATGTACCCATAATCAATAAATCGCATTTTTCCACCTTTTATACTGTTGCTGCGCCGCGTTTGTTTAATAAAATTCCTTCAAGTCTGAGATGTGAGCGAGTTAAATCCGTATTCCTTAAAAATGTAAAATATTGGCTTTTCTCGTTGAACTACACTGTAATTGGTAATTTACTGATTCCTTTGGTATGATTTTTTTTTATACTTTTTTTTAATCTTTTTTATATTTTTATTTAAATTGAATTTATTCTTATTTTTATCGCATCCCCATCGATAAATTATTCTTAATCTTTTATGTATGAATTGTATATTCGCCTCTTGTCAGAGTCTGATAACAGAATGTACTTAACTATTTCATTCTATAGCTTAAATGCCATATTTTCTCTGAAATATATCTTTGATTTTCTGTTAAATATTTTTTATAGCTTTAAGTTATTAGTGAAATAAAGAAATAAATAAATAAAAAAAATAAAAAAATACTTACATATTACATTTAAAAAAATCCCTTTATTCATTACTGAATAGAAACACTCAAGAAGTCTATTTACTGTTACGTTGTATACCTTGTTTAACTAACAATTTGTACTTACATATTAATAAGCTCTTTTGAATATGTTTGTTAAACCAATGTTCACACATTCATTTGAATAGTTACCCATTGACAGAAAAAATCTTGTCTAAATAATTTGTTTACTAAACATAAACACTTACAAACTCGTACATTTACTTTTGAAAAGTAACAGCCATTGACAGCTTATAAGCACGTGTAAACAGGCAACCATATGCACTTAGATTATTACATTCGTAATTAATTGTTTTCTTATAGTTATTGTTATTATTATTCATTTTCAATATTTTCAATATTTCTAGTAGAATACATACTAGACAAAAATGCTTAAATCTAAAATGGATTAATCTAACTTACCCGCCCTTGGAGGGCACTGTAGGCTTAACAGTTTAACTAAAAATTAAAAATTATTAATTGAAAGTCTAACAATAACATCCCAAAAAATTGGAAACTTGGGTTCCATATCAATTTTTATTGTATTTTCCTTAAAACTATAAAAAAAAACTTAATCTACCTAAAATAACCTAAGCTACTTAACCTAAACTAACTGTAATCCTGATGGTAAGCGCTCGTGGCCTAGCGAGGTTACTTTTAAGTTTATGTATCCATAGTTTTATTTGTAGGTAGGTTAGAAATACTTTATGATGGCGTATCTTGCCATAGCGTTACCACAGTTTAATTTGGTAGTTTATGTGTGTTTTGGGGATGTAGTGCTCAAATACATTCTGTGGAGTTCAGGAATCTACTGAGTACAGAATTCTATGTCAGAAATTTTTAAAACGTCTTTAAGGAAGTACATATCTGCAGAGTGTATGCTGTCTGGCTCACAGAGATAGCACAAGTTTTATTTGTAGTTCTAGTTCGTTTTTGTTTTTCAATTAATTGCGTTGAAAATATAGCACGTGGGTGGCCGTGGCGTAGTGGTAGTCGTCGTCGCTTGTCATGCGAAAGGTTCACGGTTCGAATCCAGATGTCTTCGAAGCATTTATTTCTCACGAAATAAAAATAAGTTGATCAGTTTCAGAAGCTAATATCGAAATCTACTGCGAAGGCATAACACTGGCAGTAGGATGTTGGATATGGCTGAAGAAATTGATCGCACAAACTATAATAAGAAACATCTGGAAAAAACTCCTGTGAATCATAAGCAAGTACAAAAATAATACACAACTCTCCAGTTATCCTGGACACCACCCATAGAGTTAGTTGAAATTGAAACCTATCATCTGAGTTTCCTACCACTACGTCGATCTGTCTGTCTCTCGTTCTCGTCCTTCATGTGCTCGCGCTGTGTGTAAACATTAAAAGGGTATTCATATCCCCTTTAGCGTGTGTAGATTATAAAAAAAAAAAAAAAAAAAAAAACGTCATGCGTTATTCAGAAATGGTGTATTTTCAAGATAATACGGTACCCAATGATTAAACCAGATTATATTTAGAATTGTATTTAAATGTGAAATAGCCGCCGGCCACAAGGAATTTAACACGAAATTCAATTAATATGAGTATTTTGTAAACAAAAACCATAATCTACATATCATACGTTTGTTTATGTTTTGATCCGTATAGTCCGTTTATACACATACATATGTACATTATACTACATCTGCTTTATGTCGATGTGTATAGATACGAGTATTTATGTATGTATAAAGCATAATACATATTAGCTTTACCGCTAGAAAAGTATACAAATAAATTGAAAAATAATATCCAAATGTATTCAAACTTTTGAAATCACAAATTTTGAAAGATAGAAAAATTAAAAATGAAATTTTTTATATTAATATAATTTCATTAGCTTAACCAACAATGTACATATTGTAATAGAATTTAGAAAATTGATTTTCACCCACTTCTAGGTGTCAGATTGACTTGAAACTTTGAAGACTAATCCATATCTGATCGCCGATATGGATTAGTCTTTCACCCATCGCCGTTAGTCAGGTGATATCCTCACCGTCCGTTTTGTATCTTTCTCTTCTCCCATGTTCTCGACCATAAATTTTCGTTCGTCCACACAATAAGAAATAAAATTACACCTGTACTGGTTTCTTCCTACTCCCTTTTTACTCCTCTTCAGATAGTTTGAATGAAAATCGACAATGCATGGTCAGTTCTATTGAAAAGATTTTTGTCTTGTTTTATATTTGGGGGAAAATGTTTTGTCAGTTAATACAATTTCTGGAGACACTTTTGTGTATGGGCGTGAGACATCTCTGTATACTTATCTCTGCTCTAACGTTGTTTAACCCATCTTTGTAACAGCATTCTGTTGAAACTTTGCTATTACGTATGTACTTTAACCTTCAATTTCTTATCATTTCCACATATGTATGTATGTATGTATAAGTTGTAGAGTATGATGTCGTTGTTACTTTAACCCTATCGGCATTGTGAAGTCATTGTCCGAATGAACTTGTACAAAATCAAGCGCAATGAAACAAAGCCCAGCGCAAGCAAATGTTAAGTATGTATACTCTACTTAATAAGATGAAATGCTAATAAATGGGAGGCGCTCTTAATCGCTTCTTACTGAGTGCATTCTTGTCGTCTCGTCACTCGAAGCGTTACCGACACGTGATTAGACAGTAAGAGAGTAAAGAAGTGCGCAATTTGCAACACCCTACTGCCACTGTTTACATTTGCGTCATTAAACTTGCTGGCGAGGTGGAATGTGCGTCTCTTCCAAGTTAAAGCAGCTTGCAATAATCTCCAATGCTGTTTAATCTAGGAGTTGAGTGGTCAAATTGATTTTTTTTTTCTGCAAAACTAGATGACTTGTGGTAATAGGATTTTACGGTCGAAAGTGGACTTCCATGCCCTCTTAAAGTGAAGATTTTTTTCAACTTGTGGTGTTGAATTGTTTTTCTACTAGGTAATTCGTATAAAACTGGTTAATAGATGCATCACATTTTAATATTATGCATAGCTGATCTGAAACAGTTACGTTTTCTTAAGCCTTCAACCTCACCTACATAATGTATTTACTTATGAATACTATATTACACAAAAATGTTTTGTGAATCTAAGCAAAGCACAGTTAATGTATCGACATCGATAAAAGCAACAGTAGTTGCAACTTCTTCAAAAAAAATACACAGGCGTTCGTTGTTTCATTTGCGAAATCTTAAATTAATGATAGAAGCACATACATATGTATCTCAGTTAAAGTACTTTAATAATATAATACATATACATATGTATGTATGTTGTTATGTATTTTTATAAATTTATGCTTAAACTATAAATACAAAATATGTTCTTTTATCAACAATCCTCCACAAATTATATGTTTGGCATTTATTTACATTCGTTTACGAGCGAAAACTTTTATTTAGTGAAATCCCTTACGTATTCCGGCTGAAATGACGCAAATTGCTGCTTGCTTGCGCGTCAAATTTCAATGAACGCGCAAGCTAAAGTAACGACGTTACCTATGCCACTGCTGGTGTCGTACACTTTGTTTTGATCTACATAACTGTGTGGCATTCTGCATATGTATGTATGTTTGTATAAACAAACAAGTATAATGACGATTCGACTTTAACCACTGGAAGGTCAATTCTTAAACCAACTTCGGGCTTCGACTGAAGTATTTCCAAATTTATAAGATAAGATTTCTTTTGCTGTTTTTTTTTTTTTGTTAATAAAATTGTTTTTTTTACTAATGTAGGCACTACATACAAATGTAAGAAATTAGCAATCCGAATATACAAGTAAGATCAATGAAATTGTCTACACTCACATTAGTGCTTTATCTTTTGTTTATTGCAAGTATCACATTGATTAAAACACTTGAATTATTATTAACAAAATTGTTAACCTTTAGACCTGTTGACCTCTATTTTCATATAAAGAAAGTCCCAGGTAGCTGACTTCTGATAAGAGCTAGTCCACAAGTAAGTTCAAGGGCTATTGAGAGTATTTTTCCATAGATTAAGGAGTGACGACAAAATGGATTGTAAATAATACGATATATGTAACTGATACAATACCAGTGAATAAAATAAAAATCCTAAATACAAACCGAGAGAGAGAGAGAGATAGAAAGCAACGCTACAATCAAGAATTCACTCTGGTTAGTAAGGATTAAACAGAATCAAACAGCAACAACGTTATTTTATTATGCGTATTTTCTCTTTAAAAGATAACGTTTAGTAAAACAAGTTCATAATTGAATGCACATACGAGTGCCTATATAAAATTAAGAATAGATTCACAAATTCAAAACTAAGACCGCATTCACTGATTCACCCGATTACCCTTACGGTTCAAACGTCAACCACATTCACCTCATCACTTTCGTTCGTTGGACTTTGTTAGTTGTTTTTTTATAAATACGTGTAAAATTAAAGTTCGTAAACTTACCGTGTTGTCAAATTAATACCAATTAAAAATTAAAATTACGACGAAGAAAATAAAATATTTTACTATCGAAGTAGACAAGATAAAGCACAAAAACAGATTTTAAAAGTATAAATAATAAATTTTATCCACAAGAAGATGATGTAAAGACTTGAAACTTCATTGGTAATATCTCAAGCTGGTTTTGACACATCACGGGAAATTAGTTATAACATTTCTCTCATCTCGACACCGGCTGTGATTTTACAAACCGTTTACTAGCTAAATCACTTTAACGACAAAAAAAAAGTGTTGGTGACCTTGGTGAAGTACGAGTATATATGAATGAGTAACTACATATATAACCTTCTGCACAGGTATGTAAATCAGTAGAGTATAAACTAAAACGTACGTCTCGTGTTTTGTTATAAAAGTCTTCAATTCGTTTAGCCAACGAGGTTAATTGTTCCTTATATATTATCAGAGTAACCGAAGAGACACTTACTTTATTGCTTACTTGTTTAAATTAGATATTTTGTTTACTCAAGGTACTACATATACAATAACAGCTCATAAAGCCAGATTTGGTATTTGGGGAAATGGCGAAAAGATTTTCGAAGTAAAATATACTCAAAACGTTATTTAGAATGTGCTACTTACAGCTGTGTTCAATAAAATAGCAGTGCATCTTGCATCTATAAATGCACTTGGAAAGGCATTTTGAAAATATACTTCATTAATTTATCAAATGGTCGCCATGGCCGTGGTGGCTAGTGCGTTGGACTACTACGCATACTGCTCGGGTTCAATCCCAGCCCGGGTCAAACACCTAAAAGAATTTTTCACGGTTGCCACCTCTTTCGAATGTCTGACAAGCAATCAAAGAGTATCATTTATCATGAGAAACATCTCAACTCGCCGTTCGGAGTCGGCAAAACACTGTAGGTCCCTTCCATTCGTGGAAAAATTAACACGCACACACAAATGGTTGCGAGAAGCTAGGCTTGGTTCTGTATAGGACTGCTGACATATTTATATTTATATTAGTTTGGTAATTTACCTAAGATTAATAAAAAAAAATTATATGCCATTGACAAAAAAAGTATTGAAATGAGAAATAGAAAATGCCACTTTTTTTTATGTTCAATGAAATAGCGATGCTGGAAAAGAAACATGAAATCGTTAATTGTTTCAATTGTTTGCAGCTTCGAATGTGACTTACTTCAATCTTTTGTTGCTTATCTATTTTTTTTATAACAGCCTGGCACTGGTGTGGCATAGATATAGTTAGTAAAATTTTGGCATCTTTTCAGTAGAATACCCTCCCACGCCTTTTGACCCACTTCCCACATTCCTAGGTTTAGCTGAAGGCATTTCTTCTTCAACATACGCTCGCATAACATATGAAAGATTTCCAATATAAACGAAGTGGGTAATTTCTTTTCTTATTCAAAATAATGGACGAACTGCATTGTAAGAGAAATTTGCTCAAATCATCATTCGGGCACCCCCATGCTTAACAGTCGGTAGAGTATAATTATTAAGGCTGGCATTTTGCATTAGCCGATCTTCTGACATATTTCCTAGATCCACTAGTGCCAAATATTTGAACTTGGGCACGCATCGGTTCGGAGCATATTTCTTCATTTGGACAGTGGCTATTGGATGTGTTTTCGGGCACATTGTATGCGTTAGGCTGTTTTTTTTTTTTTTTTTTTTTTTTTTTTTTTTTTTTTAAGGCAATTGTTTGTAATTATAGAGTTAAGCCTAGAGTGCCCCCTAAGGGCCAGTAAGCTAAATTAAGTAATTTTTGTTAGTTTTAAATTAGATTTAAGCATTTTTGTCTAGTACGTAAGTAAATATTGAAAATTGAATAATAAAAATGTGTTTTTAAAAGTAAAAAAAAAAAAATGTTTTTTTTGTCAGAAGAGGAACTTTCCTCGGAATGTTTGCTTTTAATCTGGCCTCTAGAAGTCTCTTCCTTACCGTTACAGCACTAATCTCGAGATTGGAATCTTCGTTAATGAAATAAAAGGACATCTTTTCGAGCAGTTGGTTTTCGGTGTTTTCACCTATTTCCTTGTTTTTTGTCATGTTATAGCATTTCGAACTATTAACGTCGAGCAAACTAGGCCCTCCTGATTATATTTTTGTAGGTTTTTCCTTAATTTTTTTTAAGATTTTTTTAATTGAATTTTGATTTTCTTTCAAGCCGTGTGTTTTCGACCCATTTTTATGCCTAAAACAAAAAAGTTTTTCATAACGAATAACCTTACATTTAATTAAATAAGACGAACGTACTAATTAATTTCAATTTATCGTTTAAATTCAAGGAAGAACTACACTGCTATTTCAAAAAATAGCTGATTTTAGACGTTTAAAAGTTCGATAATTTGTTTACATTGAAAAAGTGATACGAAATTGTATTATTTGTTCGTTGATTTGTTACTTTGGTCAAGTAAAACAAATTGTGAAATATAGTTTTCTAAAACCTAAGTAGGCACGACTTAAAAAGATAGAATCCAGAGATTTTGAAAACGCACTGCTATTTTATCGAACACAGCTGCTGTACTACCTTCCCAAAACAATGTTCGTAGAATGTAGAATGTGCGTTTGTCTTTACGATGTGGGGAAGCAATCGATGGACTGTGATCCCAATTTTTAATACTTGCGATATACATACATATATTCCTACATATATCTGTGGCCACAAGGAAAAACGACATAAGTCGACTTATGTCGAAATTAAGTTTTTTACACCTACGGATGCAATATTCGATTCTATTTGCTTTATTTTTTTCTTATTTTTATCTCTAGCGGTTGCTGAGTTATAGACAACAAAAAATTAACATGAGTAATGCTCCCGCAAATGTTCTTATGGAAAAACAGCATAAGTAAAGATTTTCCGGAAGCTTTTGACATATGTTCTTATGCTCAAACAGCTAACGAAACTAACGCAACCATAAGTTATTGTATACAAATATTTTTTTTCTCATCTTTATTTCTGTATCAACAAGTCAAACCTTTCAACTGCTCTCCTGAAAAGTTGTAAAAATCGACTTATGCTGTTTTTCCTTGTTGCCACAGATATACTTCAACATCTCATTGCAGCAGATGTTTATCATATAATTCCAATGTGAAGAATACCAATTATACTCTAGCACTGTTGAAAAGAATTCAATTCCTAAAATTGAAGTACAATGGATCCTTTGTGTTGCGATCTAAATGATTTGGAATTGCAATTCAAGTAATTCTCATTTGGTTAAAATGTTGATTATAAAAACTAGAATGAATTCACTTGCAAAAGATTAAAACATATTTTAAAGAAGTCAAGTTCGCAAATTGGAAGATAACTACATATTTCGACATAGGTACATACATACATTGTATGTATGCATGTGTGTAAAGATATGTGCAGAGACAATTTATAATATACATAACTAGCTCACCCGTTCTCGCCTTGATTCACCCCCCGCCACTGTTCAGACCAAACAAATTGTATTGAATGATGAGTGCTTTTTTAAAATTTGATTTTGCTTTTGCAATCATATTTATCGTAGTAGGCCGGGCACAAAACATCATAGAATGCTATTTCAGTTAATATCCAGAAATTCAAATGTGTCACATACACACGCACGAATGACGTCAGCCACACCACTGCTGCATGGCTGTTGGCTTCGGTCTCCACTGATGGAAATGGAAAATTGTTGGCAATGATTTCATGAATTGTTTTGACCATAGCTCAGCTCCAGGATAACGTAGAAGGATGATTTATACCTCAAATGAATTTTGAAGGAATCTACTACAACCATTTTTTTTTTGGTTTGACAGAAAATTTGATTTTCTACCACTTCGATCTCAAATTCTCAGCTCCTATAAGTAATGGAGTAGTCTGGGTACACCCATAAATTCCGCCAGGAAATGCAGATCATAATACATAACATAGTGAAAACCGCATCTTAATCCCTTTAGTCGTTCTCGAGATAATCCTGTACATGCAGACACACACATTTTGGGGACTTCCTTTTATATGTAGGTATATATAGGTATGTATAGGTAGATAGATAGATATAATGTCTCTGATAACAGAGTGGGTTGGATGTTGTGGTTAGTGCGCATGCTATCCGGGTTCAATTCCAGCCAGCTTTAAATTTTTTTACTTACAAACATTCAAGAATATCATTTGTCGTGAAGAGCTTCTCAACTCGCTGTTCGGAGACGGTAAAACTGTAGGTCGCATTCATTCAGTTCGTTCAAAAAATCAAATGTTTGCGAGAATCTAAGCTCGGTTCTGCTGAGTGCTGATGCCTAATATTTATTTATTTATTTTGCATATTCCTAAGTAAGTTGTATTCTACTTTTCAATTATGAAGACACATACTACATAATGTATGTGTAGGTAAGGTATGTTGCAAAACATATGTACGTACATATACGCATATGTTGTTGCTATTATATAGGTTTTAATTAAAATTCCAAATGTGACAGCGTATTTTACTCCTCATAGACCCAAATGCAAATGTTTGAAAATACGAACCCTATTAGAATAATGAACTTTGTAGATCAATGATTTGACAACCAAATACAAAGATCCAAGTGAATTACAAATACAGTGGAACTTCCATAACTCGAACTCCCAAAATGAAAAAAAAAATCGACTTATAGAAACTTCGACTTAAAGAAATGAAAACAAAAGTTTTATGTTTATGGTTTTATTTTATTTTAAAGATTATTTAAGACGAGAAAAATATATTTCATCACCAAAAAATTCAAAAAAATCAGTAATTACACTTTGAGTTTTTTTTTCATTACATTTTGTTTTGCAAAAAGCTTTAATTTCGTGAATTACATTATTCGGCGTGTTGTTTTCAATAAGAAGAGCACCACGCATTGTTTCTAATGCTTCATATACCTACTTTAGCTTGCTTTGGCTGCGCAATTCGTCTTCACCTGGACTGGAATATGGACTGTTAGTGAAATATCATCTTCATACAACATCTGCAGACAATTTGGTTCCAACATAACTAGCGCCACGTGTTTTGTAGGGATAACAAAGTAAAATTCCTCCGCCATCATGCAAATTTTACATAGAAACTATGGCCATCTATTGCCCTATATTCGAGTTACTGCGAAAATAAGTTAAATTTCAAATGGTTGTTGTTGTACCAAACTTTAAAAAAAAAATTTACTTGCCGTTACTTTTGTTTAGTTACCCATAAACTGGATAAACATGGAAATTTTCCCATTAAAAAAGTAGCACATTAAAAAAAAAATTAATAGTGAATTTAAAGCAAAAATTCGAGTTAAAGAGACTTTTTGTTTTCTGAAGCAATCAGAAAAATTCGACATATAGGGAAATTCGAGTTATAGAAATTCGAGTTAAAGAGGAAAAAATTATGAAAATAGGGTTGAAAATGCAAAGTTCCGAAAAAAATTTTGAGTTATAGAGAAATTCGGCTGGTAGAAGTTCGAGTTATGGAAGTTCCACTGTAGATTTAAAATCGAATGCAACTGCATTATATAAAATAAACTGCATTTTAAATGAGTTCTACGTCCCTGGAGAAATTGTGATTTTAACTCATTGTTGCATTGAACTTTCGAGGCTTAATAGATCATAGTAACATTTAGGCGAGGTGACTGTATGTACAGCTGCGAGCAAAAAAATAGCAGTGCCACTAAAGAAGTTGCATTCATTTAAAAATACAACAAATTAAGCAATATTTTTTAAAAAAATTTACCAATAATATAAACTGCGTTATTTTCTTATAATATCTACATTATTAGTTTTTGATTTAATTAAAATAAATTAACATAAATGCATTTTATCAAAAGGAACTTCAAAAAACGGCGAGCAAAAAAATAGCAGTGCTCTTTCTTCGCCAGCTTACTTTATCAAAAAAGTAAAAAGAAAATACTTAATTTACATAAATTAGTATGAGGTGTTATTAAGGATATACCAGTCCTTAGTAGTATGCCTTTAATTACTTATTAAAGCTGCGTAAAACCGTTTTACAGAGTCTACAAGATGCTGGCACCTTTCGGATGATATTGATCTCCAAGACTGCTGAACTACCCCTCACAACTCGTTATTTTTTTGTTTTTTTTTGTGCAGTACATATCTCTTTTATACAGGCCTATAAATTTTCAATAGAATGGAGATCGGGATATTGAGCAAGCCACTCCATGAACTCAATCAATATATCCTGACACCATTGTTTAACTGTTCACGTCCTGCCTTTCGGGTCGTTGCCCTGCTAGAAAACCCATTTTAGTAACATTTCGCCTTCGGCACATGACATCATGATGTTTTACAATATATCAACGTATGAGTGCTGGTCCATTATACTTTTATGCCAGTATATGGGACCAATACCATAGTATGAAAAGCATCCCCAAATCATGATATTAGATCCACCGAGTTTTTTAGTTTTTGTTGTGAATCAAGGATCATATTTTGTATTGGGTGGATGCCTGACATACTGCTGAGATACGTTTCCGCTATACAGGAAGGTTTTGGTCTCATCAGTACACATTATATTGCTCCACTTCTCAGCGGGGCAAAACTAATGCTTTTTCGCAAACCTCAGCCTTTTTGATACATCCATTTTCTTGAGAGGTGGGACTTTTCGTGGACTTCGAGCACTAAAAAACTGTTCCCTCATCCGTCCTCTAAAAGTGTGAATACCACATGTTAAGTTAAGCACACCCACAATCTGGGTAGCTGCTGCAGAAAGATGTATCCCAGAGTGCCTTACAACACGTTTCACCATTGAAGAATGCAAAATTTTGTTCCGGCCGCGAGTTTTAACCTTCATTTTATATTTTACAGCATTTCTTATCATTTAAGCGTTACACCCAGAAGTTCCAGAATTTGTTTGTACGTTTTCCCATCTTTTATAAGCAATTTAATTAGCCCGCACCTCTCTGGTGTGCAGTGTAGTCCACGACCTACTTTTATCGAAAAAATTAATCGGTTTTACTACAATTTGATTAAAAATAAAAAGAAGGAACTTTTATCTTACTTTTCTATAAGTTAGATTCCAAAATCAAGTAAAAACAAAATTTGTATACCGAAATCTAATAAGCACTGCTATTATTTTGCTCGTCTCAAAAAGTATGAGATGCACTACTAATTGATATTTTAAAGCAGAAGTGAGGATTTACCATTGCAATATGACGTCATGTGAACAACATATTGTTGATAAGTATAATATTACAGCAAAAGTCACAAAAAATATTAATTCAAAAAAAATATTAAGGAAAATGTTGCTTTCAAGGTAGCACTGCTATTATTTTGCTCGCCACTGTAGGTGACTACACCACGGTGGTGTAGTGGTAAGTGCGTTGAACTACTACGCAATGCTGCCTGGGTTCCATCCCAGCAAACACCTCTTTTTTCCAGGTTGCCACCTCTTTCGAATGCCTGACAAGTATTCGGGGAGTAACATTTGTCATAAGCTTCTCACCTCGTCGTTCGGGGTCGGCAAAAAACTGTAGGTCCCTTCCATTCGTGAACAAATATAACACGCACACACAAACGGTTGTGAGAAGCAGGCCCTGGTTCACCCCGAGCTGTAGCGCCACCTAAAGGAAGAAGACTTAGGTTTAATCTGCTTATCACACTAATATAGTGCATGCAATGGCATAGTACGATTCTATTACACGGCAATGCGAAACCTCATACCTCACGAGTAACAGTACAAAACCTCTTATATTTGGGATTGGAAATTCTTCTCCATCCACGGTAATGTCCTGATGTCCCAGTCAGTCTGGAGTCATTTAGCCTCCAGATAGTCTTCCCATTCCAAGCAAAAGGTCATACAATCCTTTAACCGTTCTAGATGCCAACGCCTTATATTTTGATTAAAGATAAATGTATAAAAAAGTATTATTAGCTTTTAAATGTTTGCTACTAAATCGAACATTGCTTGTGGTACAACCAAATAATAGTAGAAAAATTATTCTGTTGTTTACACTTTGAACATTTGGTGTGATTCAACGAGGTTTGTCGGATTTGGCGGCTCTCATTTCTACCCAGAACCACATTACTAGAGCAACGTTTTGCCTAATAAGTATTATTTATTTATTTATGTATGCAGTATAGGCATTGAGGGGAGCTGTTCTTGTATATGTAGTGTTGATGCGAGAGTTTTGTGTGTCCCCATCTGAGGCTTTTATACTTAGGTTTTAGGTAGTCTTTGATATTCAGTTTTTTTTTAGTGATTTTATCTGCGAAGTGATTTCCTGGGATTTGAACGTGGCCGGGGATCCATATAAGTTTTATATTTGGGTAGTATTTGTTTCTTACAAGGCTTGGGTAATAATCACTGTTTGTGGTATAAGCAATGTCTTCTATGGATGATAGAGATAAGTCAGAGCAGACCGCGTATTTTCTTTTCCGTGCTTTTATTTGGCTTACGGCGGCAAATTTTGCGATTATTTCAGCTGAGAAGACTGAGGTATAACTGGGAAGGATAGAGTGTTGAATTGTTTTATTTGAGGATGTGACACTAAAGGCGTTGTTGTTTGTTTTGGAACCGTCGGCGTCGGTGTAGATGAATAGGTGATCTTTGAGTTTTTCTTTTATTTCGACGAACTTGGCGTGGAATACTTCTGGAGGTGTGGTAGACTGATTGATGTATCAATTTGCATTGGATTGAATGACCAGGGTGTTTTTTTTTTTTTTTTTTTTTGTTTTGGGAAACGTGGTTCTATCGGTTTGTACGGAATATTTTGGGGCTCACAAAGTGTAATAATTCGCTCTATGGTGGAGGGGATTTGCTTATGTCGTTTTCTTTTTCTATGTTTTTGATTAAATTTAGTAATGGAGTGTCCGAGCTGAATAGAATTAAGTTAAATAGTTTAATTGTTGAATAGTCTCTTAGGTTTTCTATTGTATGCATATTTGATTCGTATAGTAGGTTGTTGATTTTCGTGGTACGGTATGCATATGCGCCTAGAGCTAATCTTATTGCAGAGTTATAAATAGTTTTGATTTTTTTGAGTTGTGCTTGTCCGTAGAGGAATAGTCCGAACAGTATTGCTGGTAAGGATTGAATTGTTGACTGAGATCATTGAGAGTGAATTTCTTGCTGGACAGGACAGGACGACTTGCTGATGCGGGGATGATATGTTCAATGTGAGTGTTCCATTTGTATTTGTTATTGATGTAAATTCCTAGAATTTTTAGTGATTGCACACTTTGGATAGGTGCGTTGCTAAAGAGTACGTTACATGTCCGTACCAAAACGGAACACTAATGGAATCAGTTCGGTGTCTGTCTGTCTGTCTGTCTGTCTGTCACAGGCCTTTTTCTCAGAGACTACTTAACCTAGACTATTGAAATTTGGAACAGTTGTAGCAATTAGTGGCCTAAACACAGACCAGAACTTAAAAAGCTGAATTTCGACTTTGGGGGGGTAGTTTCTTAACAAATTTTCACAAAACGTTACAACTTGCTGTCCCGAGCTTTTTCTCCGAAAATATCGCTCAGAAAAATCTGAATAAAATCACAAACATTGAGAATATAGTGTAGATGGAAACATAATTCTCACGACTGCCCTACTTCAACAGTTTTTTTTTAATTAATTTTTTAATTTCAACTACCCTACTGTTTACATACACAGAAAAATATCACAACGCCTAAAAGTAGATACGAGAGTAAAAATTGAATAATTTATGGCAAAAGTGTTATACCCGCAGCGAATTTTCGTGGCATATTCCTACCGGATAACTATTGACCTAAGACTTAAATCAATGATACATAATATAACACATAAAGGAAGCTTGATGGTTTCCTATTATAATGTAGGTGTCTCTACTTTTACTATATTGGAAAAAATTGAATTTGTGTATATACAGCCACAGAGAGGGAGACAAATCGCAAAATACGCAGTTAATGCAATTGAACGAATAACGAGACGAAAAATTAAATCTGATGCACAAGCGTACATTTCTTGTAAATACATATACATATGAACATATTATGTAGGTATATATGTATGTATGTATATACATGCTTTATTTGTTGTTTTTTTTTTCTTTTACTTTGTGTGTGTGTATAACTATTCTTCTGAGCAGATGAGAAAGGACATCAGAGACATATGTACATACATACATACATGCATATGTAGGTAATTTGTTCAACTTACTTGTTGGTATACATTTATGTAGGTACAAATTTGAATTTATTTTTCGCAAATTGTGCTCAATTTATTTGTATTGAAATGTGCTGTGCACCATAAAACTATGTATGTAGGTACACATGTACTTTCTTGTGTCTGCAGATATACAAGTGCATATGTACATATATGTACCTATATATGTTTTTATGTTTGTACATATATGTGAGTATCGAACAAAGTATCATTGTATCTTTAGTAGAAATCGTATCGTAAAGAAAGGGTTCATATAGATCTATCAACATAAATCTATGACATACATATGTATGTAGTTAAAATAACTGATACAGTACGGAACACTTATTGCGCAAGTATAACTTGCACTTGACCGGATTTTTTTTTTTTCGGCATATGTGCAAGTGTTTACATTTGTTTGGGCTATTTTTATGTCACTGGAGGGAGACTGGATTAACAAAAGAGTATTGACGCACTTTTGGAGAGATAAATGAAATAAACCGAAGAGGGCGGGAGAGAATTCTTATATAGAGATGTTAGCCGGTCGAATGTAAGACGAAGACTGTCGTGCCTAGTAAGTAAACGGACTGTTTTAGTATACGGACGAGGCCGGGTGGGACAGCTAGTTGATTATAAAAGAAAATACGCCATTCATACAACACATTTTTAATGCAGCAAAATATGGTTACTCAAGCAGTTGCTATGATTAAAAAATATATTAAAAAATAAAATCAACGTGCTAGGACGTACGGCTACGTATGTACCTACAGTATTGTGCAAAACATTTGCAAGTTTGTTATTCTCTGAAGATTTGTTTCATTAACTTTAAAAAAAAAGAATAGTATTGTAAAATTTTTAAGAAATATCTTTCACTAAGAGTACGTTCTTGAAATGAAGCAAGAAATACCGTTAGATTTGTTGTTAGGGGATAAAATTGATAGCTCGTCGACTATGCAGCTGTGCAAAACATATGCAAGTTGTTTTTTTTTCCTGATTCCTGCTTTAATTTGCGAGAAATTCACATCAGGTTAGTAAAATAGTATTTTTTGTTAAAAATATTATATTAATAGGCGGTTTTTGTCATTCAGTTTTAATTGAAAGTGTGTTTAAAAAATGGCTGGCAATAAAGATGATACCCGAACAAAGAAGCTGGTAATCTAGCCTTTTTAAAGCGGATCGAAACAAATAAAGATTGCCGAACAATTCAAGAATCACTAATCAAGTGTCCCGAGAATAATTGTAAACTTTCGACCAAGTTCATCCATTGCAACGTTTCATTCTGGTGTTCGTCACCGAAAAACAGAGAAGCTGACAAGAAAATCATTAATTTAATTCGCTGAGAGCCTTCCCGGTATTTAGTTTCAATTGTTGATAATCTCAACATATCAACCGATGACAGTATAGTGCGTAGACCTGCAATAGAAAGCAATTTAAAAACATACAGACCAGTTAAGAAGCCTCTATTAATATTAAAACACCGTCAAAAAATGTAGCCTCTCTGTTTGATAAAAATAGTTCTATATTATTTGGACTCAAATCGGCTTATAAATATTCAAATTGTACTCTGGCACAATGGAAAACAGTTTTGTATATATGTAGTATAATTTTTTTTTGTATATATATAATATTTTGTCTTCAGATGGAATTGCCTATGTTCATCAAGAGTCTGGTACTCGCTTGAATCCGGGCTACTCTAAAGCATGGATGCAGTTCATGTATGGTTTGGGGATTCTTTTCAGCTCAAGAATGTGGTCCCTTACACCAAATAACGGGAATCATGGATCTATTTGTGTATAATGACATATTAGACACCATAATGTACCCATATGCTGAGGAAGAGATGTCGTTCTTCTGGAGGTTTCAACAAATAAATACCCGAAACACAACTCAAAGTACGGTAAATCATTTTTAACGGTTTGGGGAGTTAATGTTTCGGATTGGCCTCCACAATCCAAAACCGAAAATCCGATAGAGAACTTGTGGCATATCTGAAAATAGTGGATAAAAGGACAACGGTTTATTTCGCAAAAGGCTGTCTATAAAGCTTTAAAAGATGAAAGGATAAAAATTCCCTGTTAGCTAACAATCTCCCTTTGTGCTTCCTTGCCAAAAAGGCGCGAGGAAGTAATAAAAAACAATGAACTTTAGACCAAATATTAAAAAACAAAAAAACTTGCATATGTTTTGCACAGCTCCAAATTGAATAAATTCGTTATTTTATTTATTATAAAAAATCAACGGTAAATGTTAGGGATTTTTTTGCTTTCTTTTAAATATGAAACTCAAAGTAATACTTTTGACTCAGTATTTCATTCGAATTCTAGATTAAGAGCTATTAAAAATCAAAATCATTGTGTTTGAAAAAAAACGTGCAAATGTTTTGCACAATACTGTATGTACATACAAAAGTGTTGTCTTCATTTGAACACGTATTGGAACTGAAAACATAACATTTTCAATGGCAGCAGTAGCTTCATGTGTTCATCACTACTTTGCTTTGAGGCTTGTATATCACTAAATTCTTTTACGATTACATATGTATGTATAAAGAAGTAGCAAGGATGACATTTTTGTAATCGAATATTTTAACTAACTGCATATAAATCAACACAAACACAGAACACGGCAGAACAGAGTTAATTAACTGAATCTCATTTAATACTTAATTTGGTCAATGCACTCCAGGCAAGATAATTGTTTCAAGTGTAAAATATTCATACATATGTATGTAACTAATCTAATTATAGAAATTCAGTTAATTTATTTGATTCAATTAATCGGTTAAGAACTCGTAGTTCTCAGGTGGAGCATACCGATTTACATACAATATAGGCCAAATTCATTAAATTATTCATTCAAGTGATGAAATGCCGTTCTGAAGTTTTTATTTTGAATTTCAAAGAACAGGGCCCTGCAACACAACTGCAAATTATACCTATGTATGTATGTATGTATGTATGTATGTATAAGCTTAAATGGGATTTTGAGTTAAACATCTAAAAACATACTTGAAGGTACTTCTGCACACTTAAATATATGGAATTAGGGAGTCATTACCTTTATCTGTTATATTCTATCTTCTATCTTCTATCTTCTTCTTCTTATCTTCTTCTTCTATTCTTCTTTCTTCTTTACCTATATCTATATCTATTTATCTTTTTATCTATTAATCTATTTTCTATTTATCTATTTATCTATTCTATTTATATTTTTATATATGTTTATATATTTATATATTATATTTATATATTTATATTTTATATATTATATATTTATTATTATTAATAGTTTGTATATATGAGGTAATCTCTGGAACTACTGAATCGATTTCAAAAATTCTTTCACTATTATAAAGCTACACTATCCGGAAGGGCTATAGGCTTGTTTAGAAAACATACATAAAAAAAAAACATTTTTATACCTATTTTTTATGGTTTTGTGTATGGGTCATTCACTCCTACGAATTGCAAATGAAGAAACTTTAACATGAAGTTAATATACTTACGGTAATTTTAAGCCTTTAACATTTTCTTAGTTACACCTACAGGCTGAGAAATAAATAAAAAACTAATCTAAAAACACGCATTATTTTCATTTGCTTACATCGACGAACTCGATTCTATCGCAATGACGCCTGACGAGGCAATTTTGTGTTGCTACTATGTGTGCTACTATGATGATCGGCGTTGCCGCTTGACTTTAGATTAAATGTAGCCCGAAAAACTGTGAAAAGTAGCAAAAGTAGCAAAATCTCTCATTCTGAAAAGTAGCCTAAGGTAGCAAAAGCAAAAGAAGAACATTTGTAAGAGCAATCAATTTATTTTGCAAAAACTGATTGATACTTGGCGTTTTCGTTCTAACAAAAGTTATATGTTGTGCTACTTTGGAGTGAGGAAAACACTTCCTTAAAACTTTTGGAAGAGAATCCATGTTGGACAGCGGAATATGATTAACGTTCCAAAACATGACCAGGCAATGCTCTTCGAAACTTCTATACTGTCCATATTTTTTTATTTGTTTATTTTTATTTTCCATCTCCTTTTTTTTCGCTGTCTTATTACGAATCTGCAACAATAACATAAAGTTTTTGAGCGACCTATAGCAATTTATAAGTACAATTTATCATATTTCTGATCCAGTTTAAACTTAACAGAAGAAATGCAACAATTTTCTTGTTTGCTTCAGTCAACACAATTGGCAGTGATGGATACGAACAGAATAAATAAATGACGGAAGGGAACGCATGTTTTAGATGCATAAAATAGAAAACTCAGCTCTCTGAGGGAAAACGGCAGATCAGAACAGCACAGATTTGTGAAAAATGCCAGATCAAGTCAGCGTGGAAAATTACATACAGCCACATGTTTGTTGTCAAAAATGACAAACAACTGCATTAATCATTATTTTACTTAATGTTTTCCAAATTATTTATAGCATTTTACAATAACTGATTGCCCTTTTTACGATTGAACTTCAATTGCTTCCCATTTGGTAAACTTAAATCTCGTCGAAACACTTTTCACTTCAAATAAAACAATTTTAACATTTCTTACAAATCTGTTCTACCTCAAGAGCAGGTGCAGAAAAGTTGTCCAGAACAGAGTCGTTGAACACAAAGCAGATCAGTCTCGGACAGAAACATTTCTCATTGAACACAAAAACCTTGTAGGTACTTTTCTGTTCTTCTCTGTCCAGCACAGCTAAATTGAACAGACCTTTTGTTGGGATTGAAAGCAACAGAAAGCATTACCAAACAGAAACCAAATATTTTGCAGTGAACTTCGAAAAAATAAAATGTAGCAAAATAGGGCAAATTTTAAAATTAAAGTAGCAAATTGAAAAAACTGAAAAATAATGTAGCACTTTTGCGACGAAAGTAGCATTGTGGCAACGCTGATGATCAAATGTATATTATCATTTCCTCTCCTTTACTTCTCCTCCCGCTTCCTACCCTGCACAGCGCGAGCCAATGGGAAAAATTAAGGAGGACAAAAGAGGGGATACCAAATCGCATTGGTGTTTGCAAATCGTAATGAGAGCAAAACATCATGTGTAAGTGTAGTACAGCATTCGCGATGAACGGTAAGAAAGGATCTCTATATTTCACAGTACCTACATACACACATTACATATACCTAAATGACCAGAACCATATATAAGCATTACACACCAGCTTGAGGCTAGATCAGAGGGGTTGTCATGATACCTATTTTTTTTATAATAACCATAAAAGATAATGAGCTAAATTACATAAAAGGGGAAATTCGTTAATAGTTGTTGGTAATGTGTAAGTCAGAGGATAACTATTACTATGTATACCTATAAAGTTCACTAAGAGAGGATCGCGCTGAAAGAGATAAATGGTAAGGGACAAAAATATCAGATGCTCTGAACAAAACAGAGTAAAATATATCCCGTTAAAGAACGAAGAGAAGAATGAATTCTAACTGGAGAAGTATAAAGAAAGGTAGAGAATAATAGTAGAATGTAGAAGTAACCAAGTCGCGGACGGCATGCATTCCAGAACTAGTTCTAGAAGTACTTCCAGGGAGTCGGAACTACTTCTCAACTCGATTGCAGCACATGTAAAAAAGGCATTACATTTAGCATTGCATCTGCATGTCATAGGACGGAAGCGATCGCCTCTCCACTGTGCAATACCCAGAAGTTGTCTCAGAAGTACTTCTCAAACACATTACAAGGAAGTAGTGCATTCATGTCTTTTTTGCACTTTCCACTCATTTTCATAAGTTTCAAAAAAATTTCTATTTTTTGCGTAATTTTTTTTCTCATTTGAAAATCTGTGAATTAGAGTTTTATAAAAAAAATCATTTTATAGCAAATAGAACGTTGTAGAGCATAGTTTGGCCGAGAACTTAGCATTTTCGCACTTAAAATCTTAAATCAAATGATTTGCATTGGTGAACAAACAAACGCAATTCTAAATGCGACAACCAGGCGACAGTCATAAACAACGCGGTGAGATCATTTTACAGAAAAGTATACTTGTTGAGTCCTTCCTTGCCGCATTACCTCGCATTCGTACTGTAATGCCCTCAACTTTTCTTAGGCATAGACCAATTCCATTCTGCATTACTCTTCACTAGTGCCTTCCATTTCACTAGTTTTAGGTTCAATGAACAGTATTGCATTATGGAAGGACTTCTTTTGTAATTGAAACATTTCATTGCCTGTAATGCGGCCTTATTCTATGTTCACTACTTCTAGAAGTAGTTCCAGAGGTAAGGCCTTACCCCCGACTGGGAAGTTAAAAAAATTTCACCTACGCACGAAAAAAAAGAAACAAAAACATAAAAAAAAAACAAAAAAAGATGAAATAAAAAAAATATTAATAAGGCGAGCACGGGTTCGCTAGTAGTCAATAGTAGTGGGCTCTCACAGCAGGGAATGGTCAGCTGTTAAATACATCGATTACGGGTAATCTTTTATATTCGACTGTCAATTTTCAACAGCAAACATCTTCAACTTAAAAGTTTAGCAGTTTAGGAGTGAATAATATAATGAAAATAAAATAGAATAATTCTAAAGGGTTTCCCTTATTTGATCCGAACTAAAATGTAAAACAACACATCTTTCAAATGTCAGCCCTATCAACTACTGTACCACGATAATTGAAATGTAAGTCGATTTTCAATTAAAAAATATATTTTTATGTGCGTCATAACAATGTTACATTATTATTATTACCTGCACGTTAATAAATTGTGAAACTCATGATAAACACGTTTACACTACACCTGAATAAATAATATATGTATTAGAAATAATAACATTCTGAACACCCTATTCTCGTTCGTCTACTTCACTTTGCATTCAATCATTTTTAACTAAAAGCTATCTTAGTAAATACAAGTAAACGAATTTAGACATAGGTACATATGCATAGATATTTTATTTTGCTAATGTACTTAGTTTTTTTTTTATTTTTATTAGAATAGCTAGGTATGCACGTGCAGAATCATTATTATCGATTGCGTCAGTGACATTGTATACTTATTTATTTATATTTGATGTGTAAACATCTAAGCGCGCGTTAGCAAAATTTCTAGTGGAGTGATTCCGCGATTTCGGGGACAGAATACCGAACGGTTACGATATTTGTAACTCAAATTTCATAGCAGCGCGATGAAATATTGACATAGAACACAGTGATTGCTTATGTTCCTGGTCAACTTTTATATATGGTATACACTTTTTATTCCGGAAAATGGCATGGTTTTCAGAAAATAGTAAAAATACTGCATATTGGGTGGGAAAATTATAGTTATACAGCCCTCACTAAATAATGGCTTATCGGGTTGAAAAACAAAAAAAAAATAGGTGAAATTAATCAATTTGTCGCTGATTCTATTGAGATATAAAACATCCTCCTGCGTTGTCCTGAAGCTGAGCAATGTTAAAACAATTATTCAAAGCATCGCCCACAATTTTCTTTTAGTGGAGACCACAGCCAGCAGGCGTGCAGCATTGGGTATCGTTGCAATAGTGTGTGTGTGAGTATATGTGCGCGCTCTTACATGATCATAACGCCTTGCATTTCAATGTTCTGCAATTATTATCACCATTTGCGGCTCTCGCACTCAACCAAACTTAACAAATGAGGTGTCAAAAGAAAGAAGATTTAGCGAGTATGTGCCTCCTGCTAAGAAGGTTAACTATAAGTTTAGTTACGGTGGTGCGTTCAACATGGTTGTCTTCCAGCGCTCTTTTAATATCATCTGTCTCTTGACGTTGTTAAAAGCACCTTCAATATCGAGAAATGCTACAAGCGTGTATTCTTTAAAGTGTATAGGAATCTTTCAATAGTGCTAACTACATCGTGTAGCGCTGTTTCCACACCCTTACCTTTAGTATAGGCATGATGTGCTGTGGACATATTCGTGTATTTTTTATTTTTTTAAATAAGGGACACCCTATAATACACCCCGTGCCAAAAAAAAAACGCCGCACTAAGAAAATTGTATGCTTTTATGACTTCCGGATGCATTTCTCTCATTTTTTTAACACATACGTAGGTATAATTGCACAGTTTCATTGACCTGCTTAGTCTTTGTCATGTATAAAAGATAGAGCACTCAAGGCGGCCACGCATTAGTGTTCTAGAATTTGTCAAAGTGTTTTGTGAAAACTAAAGAATTCCGCGATAGTTTTAAACGAAGCAGATAAAGATTGTATTATAGCTCTTCACGGCGAAAATTTATCGAACAGGCGAATCGTACAAGTTGTGGGTTGCCACGAAAGCACTGTGAGGCGGCTTTTGAAAAAATTGAGCTCGAAGGGCAAAACGGAGAGGTAACCTGGAAGCGAAAGACCGAAAAAGACGACAGCACGCCAAGGTAGGATTTTGGAGCGCATGCCACTCAAGAATCGCTTTGCAACAGCCAAGGAATTGAGAAAGGAGCTGAACGAGATATCAGCACGCGAAGTGTTCAGCACCGTCTAAACGAAGTGGATCTTCAAGCACGTCGATCTGCGAAGAAGCCACTTCTATCAGCAAAGACGAAGAAAAAAAGGTTGGCGTGGGCTAAAGAGCACCGTGAATGGACCGCTGACTATTGGAGAAGATTCATATTATCTGACGAATCCAAGTTCAACCTCATCGTACCTGATGGAAAGCAGACAGTGCGAAGGAGAGCCAATGAACGATATTCGACGAATGCTTACTTCCGACCGTAAAGCATTCACCATATGTCATGGTATGGGGATGCATGACAAATTGGGGTCTTGGACGTATTCTGCTGTTGGATGGTTTTGTGAATGCAGAAAAATGTAAAGAAATCATTGCCGATGGTGTTGTTCCTACAATAGAGGAGTTATGCTGCTACGTCCCAAATCCCATCTTTGAGGATGATTCCGCTCCCTGTCATCGTGCTCGTTCGGTAAGTAGAACCAAATTATGACTTAAAATCTGCGCTCCTAACCTCATCTAATTATTATTTTCTTTCAACATATAACCCTATTGAAAGGTCATAAGGGCTACTGGTGGTGCTACCAAATATTAGGGAAAACTAAAACCGTTTTTCTTGTAAAAATTACTAATTAAGCTCAATTCAATATTCCTTTAATTAGTTTAATAAAAAAAAGTGGAAAAAACTACCGTAAAATATAGAACGATAAATATTCCTATTTTCTACCCGTTTTTTGCTAGAGTCTACCTACTTTCGCTCCTTCATTTGTCATCATTTGTGGGAATTTCGGACACAAATTTGTAGAAGATATTGGGAAGGGCAGTCACTCATTCAAATTTTATAGAAATAATAAAATTTCAGTAAAATACAGTACTTTTTAGAAAATATGCATGGGTGCGGCGTTTTTTTTTTTTGGCACGGGGCACGTTTTTCGGGCGCGCTTTGCATAATACAGTCGAGAACGGATAAGTAAAAAAAATCGCATAAGTGCAACGACTTTAGAAACCCCTAATAAAGTTTTCCACTGTTTCTCAAACGGATAAGTGCAAATGCAAATTTTTAATCTTTGCAATTGCAATTCAAGACGAAAATATTAAGGAGCTTATATCAGAAGTTGATGATTCAGGCCACTCGGAAGAGGTCGTCATTACTCGTCGAGAAGTTCTTCGTTCTCTTGATACTGTAAAAAATTATTTGGATAAAAATAAAATGAGTTGTGCAAATGTAGACGAAATTCAGAACTAAATTTCGTTTCGTTAATTCATACCTAAATTAAAAATGTTTTCTCTTGATTTAAATACATACTATAAAACTACATGTATAATATGTACATACATAGTATGTATTAATAATTTTATTTTGGATATAATATCTACTTCTACATGGACGTACGTGTGTATGTATAAATGTATATATGGTATATAAAAATATGTTAATATTTAACGCAAAATGAAATGTAATTTTTTTTTTGTTGTTGAGTTGTTTTTGTTAATTTTTCTAATTTTCACTTTTTTTTGTTTAATAAAATAATTGAAAATAGGACGTGTTCTGAGTGTGTAAGTACGGTGCACCTTACTATATCTGTGGCAATAAGTTAGAGTCGCTTATGTCGACATAAGCCAAAATCGAGTTGTATATGTTGTATATTTTACTATCTTTTTTTTGGTCTGGTTGTCCTGCATCTAAGCCAACAAATAACCATTATATCGCAGAACATAAAACAGCTTAAGTCTCCCTGGAGAAAACCCGATTTTTTTAAAACAACTTATGTTAGGTCTACATATTATTTTCCTTAGTCAGCAGTTGAATACAATTCGATTTGTTAAAGCAACTTAAGTTATCACAAAACCTATTATAAAGCTTATTGCATTAGTGTCATTCTAGGTACTTATGTCGATATAAGCTTTTTTTATAATTGGCATTTAATTGTTCGCTCCCTTATGTCGACTTAAGTTACTTTAAAAAAAATCAAATTGGTCAAAAATCAATTTCGCGAAGTAGCTTAAGTAACATAAGCTATTTTTCAAATTCTGCAGAGGCAAAAGTCGTTACTTAAGCCATATTTCTCATATAAGACATATTTTATTGATGTAAGTTGAGCTACTAAAATAGATTTTTAGCGGCTTTGTTGATACTCCTTAATAAAAAAAACCCAACGCCAATAAAAATAGACATACACATTATTTATTTGCGCTAAATTTTATTTATTTTGCTTTGATACTTTTTTTAAAAAAAATTTTTGAATCTTATTTTTGCTATACTGAAAAATTACCAAAATAAACATTAGCTACTCTAACTTATTGCCACAGATATAAGTACGAATTAAGTAAGTGCAAAAATGTGCACTTACGGATAAGTGCACAAAATATTGATGCTCGGACGTTGTGCACTTATCCGTTCTCAACTTTAGTTCAATAATTTCAAATAATCAGTTACCTTAGTCGGTCGGCATTATAACGCAGCATGTATGCAGCCTCATGACGTTAAAGTTATGATATCGTTCCGCTGTAAGTGACGAATGCAGCAAAGAAGCTAATCTAGCTTCTTATGAGATCAACTGCATCTGTATGAATTATTGCATAAATTGAGAAATTTAAATTCTAAGTCAATCAAGTATCAGTCTTGCGTAAAATAGAAGCTCCATTATCCCTTCATAGTTTCTAGAAAAATATTTACAGGTAGGACTTTTGAAGACAAATGAAAATCTTTTATTAATTTCCTAACTTCACTGAATGTTTCAACAGAAACAACATATTCATATGTATACATATTATGTCAACTCACTTTCTTTTGGGACCGCTGAGATGTAAGTTAGCAATCTGCTTCAGTTTAAATTAGAATACCTTGGTATTACGAGCACCTACCTATAATTTGCAATAAATCCTTCCGCTGAAATATGTTTTCTTGGATCTAGGATTACCTAGATTATTGTCTCTTTTTTTGAAGTGTATAGCCTTACATACATACATAGATTCTAACTAATCTTTATAAATAATTTTGTCTTCTCACAACAAGCAGTCGTGATGCACAGCACGCCAACCTTTCTACATTTTTTTCACCGTTTTCGATTTAAAAAGATAACATTAGCGTCAAGGTCAAGTTCAAATAAATGTCATCAACAAACCACATGTTCTCAGAATGCACATAGTCAGTCGCGATTTATGTCAGGTGTTATCATCTGCCACTACGACCGAACGTCCTTGCAACTTGACCGCATGTCGCGAGATGATCGCGCGCGCTGGCAAACAATATGCAAAACAAGATGTGCTTTGGCGATCTAATGACTCTGATAATGGGAAAAGCGAAATAAGTTATAATCGGCGCCACTTTCTAAATTGCTTCTCACTGGAAGTCAAAAACAACAAAAAGCAAGTAAACTGCGTGTTGTTAAATATATGTATTTCGCACGAGTCGCAATATTATCTTAATTTTTTCCATTAAATCCGAAAAACATTTCTCAACTCAATTTAAAAATTAATGTCTAATTAAATTAATGATTTGTTATGTTTTCTCTTAAAAAGCTTTTACATTTTCTCTTTCTTGTTAAAAAGCAAAAAAAGCACAGCTAGCAGCTAGTTGTTGCGATTGCGAGTTAAGTACCTACGCAAAATTTCGTGGAAAAGTTGTTTTCCCTCTTTTCCTTCTCCTCTTCTCTTTGTTTGGTCTCAGAGTCTGACAATGCCGGACTGGAGTACTCTTTGTGTAGCAGTAGCAGCTTTATTAGAGAATAATTAGATATTCCCCTTGGCTGTTAGATCAGTTTGAATTCAAACCGCGAATCATTCACTTGGTGTTGTGATTCTTAAGGTAGCACCGAGAAAAAAAAAATCCTTTTCCATGGAATTACTTATATACACATTCTAATATAATTGATTAGTTAAAGTGAAAGAAATTATATCAATCATAGTCATCAAACAAAAAAAGAAGTGTATAAGGAGTTTCATCAGAAGGAGAGAATCATTAACAAAGGGTGGGTATTTTTTTTAATGTCCTCTAATCTAAACTGGGATATTTTTCTGTGGTAACTGTGAACCTCTTTCTTTGTTATTATGTTTGAAATGTAAGAACGAAAATAATCATGCGATTGAGAATTTAATATGACGTAGCAAAAGAAGTATAGAATACCGAGAGTAAAAAGCAGACACGGTGATGACGAAAAATCAAAATGTGAATAGAGATAAATGATAAATGCCATTCCTCCTCCGCCAAAAACGAGGAATAGTGCCGCTTAATATTATTTCTTTACCTTTATTGTTTGATATGTATTTTATTTTTATTATGTAATGTGTTATGAAATTTGCAAAATGTTTTTGGTTTCGAAAGATTTTTTTTACTTTAGCACAATGTATGGAAAATTCCATTCCATGATTGTTCTCAGAAACTGACAAAATTGCACGAATATGTAGGTACCCATTAACATTTCTCCAACGGGAACTTTAATGTACTCGTACATTTTTGGAAAAGTAATGTTGGCTGTTTAGAAACTACTTGTACATATTGAGAGGAAATAAATAAATAGTTCGGATCGGACATTTGCATTCAATTAAATTATTTGTTTATTGTTTCGCTTGTTCAAGTATTTTCTGACAGATGGTATTTTTTTTGCTCTATGGTATTACTTAGTCAACAATGTACTTCTCACGTATTTATCTTGTTTTTTTTTTTCAGTTCAAGAAGGTACACACATATGTACATTAAATATTTGTTCTGACTACATAATGTGATAGGTTCAATGGATTGTTTATTTATGTTTGATACGTTCATATGTAAATAATATGTAAATAAAATGGGCCACATACATCTATTAGGTTCGTTTCCATCAAAACACTTCACTTTTTTTCAGCCACGTTTTGCAGTCTTTATATGACGTTCCATGCATACAATGCGCATATGTATTTGCTGTTGAGCTCTCAGCAACGCTTTGCATGCTTTATATGATGTCAATAGTATATGAACCTAGTCCTGCCATAAATTCTGTAACTAATAAGAAACGGCACAAAAAAAAAACCATAAGGTTTCACTTAAAGAGACTGCTTAATGCCTTAACACAGGCTTTCAAATGTGGCCCCTATAGCGACATGCACGGTTTCCATGGACATTGTTGACGCTGCTGCAGTTAATGCTGTTTTGAATCTTCAATTCTGACCACATTGGACTTAAATCTAGACTAACTAACAGCTACACTTCTGCCTATCTTATGTGGTATTGGACAGAGTTCCGTCGAAGAATCTATCTCTCTTTAAAAGATAGCCGAGCCTTATGGTTTTTCGTTTTCAATTCAATCTAAATTTTAAATAACATGGTTATTCAATGCTTTATACAAATTGTAAGAACCCTTTTCAATCGCAAATTAAGTTCAACCGAATACATTGCACATATATTTTGGTATGACATTACAAAAAATAACGTTCCCAAATCGGCTTGGAATTGTAAATTTCGATGACGAGCGAACCTGCTCACAGAATGTGATATCGAAGTCGTATGTTGCCTCAATATAAGCTGTAAAAAATTACAAATTTTAATATATACTTGCATACCTTGCATATGTTAATATTTTATTTCTTCATGCGCATCGACTCAAAATGCAAATATATATCCATTAGAAATAGATATAAATGTACTGAAATTGTTAATATCTATTAGAAATCTTTTATAAGCTAAAATTAATTAAATAAGCATTTGCTTTCTTTACATTCAACATTTGGTCGTATTAATAAAAATTAGCAACTACTTCGAGTACTTCAAGTAAAATTTCTGAGCAAAGTAAAGGCATTAGCATTTGCCCGAAATTGGTATGAATAAAAGTTAAGTTTACCTAAGCAAGTTCGAAAATTCGAAGTGAGCATTTTCTTGACATTTGACAGCATATCCCACAACTGACATTTTGCATATTATTCAGGAGACACCAAAAAAATGTTTCCTACAGAAATACCTTGAATCACAAGTCATCAAAATATTTAATCTAGGAACATTTTTATTTAACTAATTTTAAAAATTAGTACTTAATAGTACTAGTATCGCCTGTGGTCGAAATTCGAACAATTATGCGAGAAAAACGCACGTATTAATATTTATTATTTTACCTGGTTAGACAAAACATATTGGAAAAAAATACATTCTGCACCGCCCTCTTCACAACGTTTCCAACAAAAAAAAAAATAAGCAAATTTGTTGTGTTTAAGGCAGTTTAAAAGGGGTTGAACTGGTTTGCCTTCGCCTAATTATATTATGATTTCCAAAATTAGGTGTGTTGTTACGGTATTCTAATATGTAGTGAAATCTCAAAGAACTCCGATCACGTGGCTGTCCACTTAAGAGAGATTTCGCTGTACATACACGACGATATGGCATGTCAACAAATCACTTATTTCGTATGATCTCTGTTGCGAAAAAACAAATAAACAAAATGGAATCAGAAAATTTTATCGAAGAATTGAACAAAATATTGACGAGGACTACAGCTAGTTTGCATGAAGCAAATGTGGAATATCTCGGCGGTAACCTTTTGCCTTTGCCACAGTTTTTTTAACGTATTCCATTTCTTAAGTATCGCAAATGAATTTTATCCATTCTACTGCTTTTTAATTTTTTTTTTTAATAGCACGGCAAGTCAGTCGATTTATGGCTTAAAAATACGGAGCGAATGCTCTGAGTCAGTTAAATAGCAGACTTGGAATTCTCATAGCAAATGCTTAGATTTATGCCTTTTATTCATACGAATCTGAGCAAACGCCATTTTCGAACAAAGCAAATATTCAAGTTAGTTATCTCGCATACGAATCCGAGCAAGTGCTCAAAATGTTAGCAATTGCTTCATATTGGACTAAAGTCAGGTTTTATTAATACGACCTATTAATTATAATTTATTATAATAAACTATAATTCGCAAAATAATACGCTTAATAACTCTAAGTAACTGACCTCTGATCTATGATATAACATATGTGTATGTATATATTTAAACATTTTATTTACATACATGTACACACAACATCCATACTTTTAATGTTTTAGTTATATCACGTAAGCTAATTAAAACAATTTCCAAACCAAATCGCTCTCTTAACCCCTAGGTTAAAGTGTTCAGTTGCGTTGCAAGCGGAACTGTCGCCTTTTTTAAAATATGTATGAACATGGTAACTTTCGTCACTGAAAGCCGCTACATTTTGACCTGTATTAAACTACGAATAAGAAATATGCAACAAAACAGATATGCACAAGTTAAGATGAGGTCTTTTAGGTTCCTCAACCTGGGTTTGTTTCTTTAGTTCAGTAACAGCACAACGTATTCATTTTTTTTCATACAACTAAAGTAATGGTGAAAATACAGAACAGGTAGGTTCACTGACTCATTTGCCGGCATTATGCTAAAATCAATTTACTTGTTTACCTTTTTGAAGTGGTGCTGTTGATTTAATTATGGCCAGTCGTAGTTGTTATCAGCAGGGGAACATTTTATATTAAAATTAGTCTTGATAAACTGTTAAATTGTTCTTGTAAAGTGACTTAAGGAATCTCCCCTGATAATCTTTTCAGAAGAACATACATATTTGTTTCTGACACATCATATATGTACATATGCACATACATACACATGTACATACAAAACCAACATTCATAGTTAATAAATTAAAAAATAAACAAACAAATGTTTATCGTCGCTTCCGATGCAAAACCAAGTTGTTGTACCAAGCTTAGCTTCACTTCACTGTTTTGACAGAAACTCAATATTGATATACAGATGTACAAACATCTGAATGTTTTATTATAAGAAATTCAAATTAAATTATATAATTTCTTTCAGGAATTATAAATCTCAATAATAAGTAGCCAATAAAAAACAATTTGTCGTATTTCGTATTTTGTTTACCTCAAATAATTCGTTAGATTGGTTCTTTCCAGCGCATATTTGCACTTTGATGAGCTCGTTAATTGTTTTAACAACCTCGTTTCTTACGCTTAGTATATGCTTTAAACATTTCAGTCGATTTTTACACCGAGCAGTGGCTCCATCTTGTTATAACAACTTGTCTTTGAAATCAAAACTATTAACACATTAATAGCTATGTACATACATATGTATCCATTTTACATTTTCGACTTGATGGTTTGATTTATACTGGCATACAGCACTGTCAAGTAGCAAATACTTTTACTTTCTAACATTTGTTGATGTTTTTTTAACAACAAGGTTAACTGGATCTTTGTTAAAAATGTTCTTAATCTTGCTCTGGCAACGCCTAGGCCTAAGTAGAGCCATTGCCACGAACGACGGTATGGCATTGACATTCATTGAACTTCAGCCACGCTTTCGCCAACTACATACATACATATGTACTTCATGATCTGTATAAAAACACATACGCAGTTCAATAATGTAACAGTTTCCAACTACCTATGTACATAATTAACTTAAATATTTGACATTTGGCAAACATATCTTAAAAATATTGTAAATGTTTAGAAAGTAATAAATATGTACATACGATAAGTTATAAAAAAAATAAAATAATAACTGACAACCATAAGAGGAAACACTTTTAAATTCTATTAGCATGCTTCGCTCAATTTAGAATACTTAACTCATTTGCTGAATGGATCTTTGTGTGCTTATTCATTACAAATGCAAAATGATTGAATTATACACAGCATCATCACCCGTTAAGTGATGATTCTATTATTCATAAGATATTTTTTTATTTATTAAAATTTGGTGGCTCATTACAAGTTTGCTTACTGTAATGCTGTGTATCTTGGTCAGTGGATTTTAAAGTGTTCACGTAGTTAGAGCATGGTAACCAGTCACCACTGCATCAGCTGTTTATTTTGCATACGCTTCTAATCTGCTATACACCACGTAGCGTACTCGTAAATGTACTTCTGTATATACATATGTATTTTTTTATATAGTACAAATTTTAACGTCGTATGATGTTTTTCCGTCCTACTCTTATATGCTGGAGAGTGACTGCTGTGTCTCTAGTATTATGTTATACCGGCACACGCGCTTTTTCGATATGACTCAGTGGCTTTAAGAGAACGTAAATTCGTCATAGCTCTTTAGATATCAGCTGATTATACTCTCCTCGCGCTTTATTTATTTCGAACGTATTCAGGTTGTCCCGCTTTACTAAATACGAACGGATGAAATAACCATTGTTACTGCATATATGTTGAGAGAGGTAGATTTATATATACGAGTACAATGTAAGAGTATAAGTGGAGACTGCCAGGTGCCTGAATGGATTGCTTATATTTAAGTTACATATTTGAGAGAAGCTTAGAGATGTTCCTAAGATAAACATTTAATTATTTCGACCTGTAGAACGTTATTCGCGCCAAAACGTGGTCCAAATTCAAAAAAAATTAGAATTTCAACTGGAAGATAAGAATTAAAAATTCTTCTTGTTTTTCATTTTGCATATTAAAAAAGATTAGCCACATGTGGAATTACTTCAGTAAGATCACCGGAAGTGTGAATCAATATATGTACATATATGCACATATACAGTACGACCTCAATAAAAGCAACTAATAAAAGTTCGGGCAGTTGCTTTTATTGAGGTTGTTGCAATAACCGAGTCAAAAATATTGGTTGCAGACGCGGAACAAAGAGCTAAAAGACGGGTTCTTCAACTGCATATCACCATCACTTTTGATTTCTTCGGCTTCCGTATTGCTGCAAATCTTTAATTGCCTTATTTTTTCTTTCCAAATCTGGCCCTTGGATTCCGACCAAATGTGCCAATAGACCTTTTTTTCTAATTGAGTTTAGTGAAGTCGATCAGATCAGCAGTTTGTAAAATAAAAAATAAGTGAACAAGAAAGACGAAAAACAGATAATCCTCTTTTAGCCTTATTTGGTATTTATGCTCCTTCTCGAGGTCTTAGACCTAGGATTGAAAATTTTTTTTATATTTCTGTGACAAACTATGGTCGCAATGAACCAGTCACTAATGCCTGCATACATTTTAACCGTTACGCAAATGTAATTGATCTCGATTTGTGCAGAGATAAATTTAAATGTATTATTCTCGAAGCAATTAATTAATCTTGTATTATTTTATATGTAGTATAATTCAGGTATTCTTGTAGTCTAAGAAAGTTGTTACTTATAGACGTAAATAAATAAATAAATAAGGAAAGATGTAAGAAGTTATGAAACAAAAGTTGCGTTTATCGGGTCACATTTTGATCCGTTACTAAGTCAAAAATGGTAAGATTTTAAGTGTTGCTTCTATTGAGGTTGTACTGTACCTATGTATGCATGTATGTATGTATTTGAATAACATGTGTAGTTATAATCAATCTGAAAAAATACCTACTGCGAATGCTGTATGTCTCAAGCAAAGCTAATAATTACATGTGTACTGTAAGGGGTTACGGCGATATAATAAACAATTAAGTCTGCCCTTCTAATTAGAAAGCTCTTTAGACTATTAGCATGTATGAAATCACAACAGATCTAATCATACACCCCTGTGATCAGTTCCGATCGGATTGAAAACGAACGGAGTTACAGGAGATGATTTGAAAAACTGCGAAAATTTTGAATTCATCCCTTGTAATTCCGTTCGTTTTCAATCCAGTCGGAATTGATCACAAATAAACTTAACTTTAATATTAGCTTAGCAAATCATAAATAAATATAGGTAGGGTAGTTGTACCATGAACCAAAGTGTTGGTGTTTCGAGTGTGATGACCTCAGCCGGTATGTTGAGGGCGTCCAGGACGTCGGGATTCTTGTGGCCATTTTAGCAATACCACGGTCATCCTTTTTCAGAGTATGACCAATCTAACGCCATTTTCTTATTTTTATTTCTACAACCACGAGGAGGCTCACTGTTGTTTAAAGTTAGAAGACCAATTATCTGTGGCGCAAACAGGAGTTTGTGCCGGATCCAGTCAGAGACCTTTCAAGTTTCAGCCCCGCAGAGTTGAATTGATTTTACGCTTGTATTAAATATTTTAAGCTTCGTGCGCCGATACAGCGAGCTTATAGACCAAACTTTTTTAAGTTTATGGAAAGCATGTCTTGCTTTTTCAATTCGTGTCATTCGTCATCTGCGCCCACATCCTTACCCACTACACTCCCTATATAGAGAAACTTTTCGGCTTCTTCAATAGTTCTTATGGAGCCATCCACATTAACTGTAAGTGGCGACGAGTTTGCTTCTTCTAGCCGCATGATTTTTGTTTTATTAAAATTAATCTTCATTCCAAAATTAAAGAACATGTTTTTGTTTAATTTTGAAAATACCAGTTATTAAAAGTGTATTTACTATTTGTTGGAATTATGCAGAATATATGCATACATGTACAGTCGACTATCCCTAAGTCGAATTTTCACGGGATACCAAGATTTGTTCGAGTTAGAGAGAGAAACATTTATTTTTGTTTTAAAACGTTTGCTTGGTGAAAAAAGGTTAATGTACTTACAAAAAAGTTAACAAAAAAATATAGCTTCTTGCTTGATTAAAAAAATCTAGCTACAAACATGCACATAAAGACTGCATCAGCTCTGTTGAACTGCCTAGATTCAACTGATTTTGATATTCCAGCTGGAATCTTACTAAAATAAGTTCTTTTTACAGCAGGTAGATCCACTGAAAACCCTGTTTTAAATGCAGCCAACAGCACAAGAAACAATGTTTTTTTTCTTGTTTTTGCGTTGCAACTTTTTAGAAACTGTATCTTTTTATGGAGGTACCAAGAATATGAATACGAAGAAACACGACGAGCTGACGATGATGGCACACGCAATGCTACACATATTTAGGGTATTAAAGTGTGTAGGTACTTGATAGTTAGTAGTTATATACTCAAATACAAATTCCGAAGGAGTAATGTATTTTTATTTTGTTTTGTGCTTAACAAAATTCGTCTTCGGGGTGATGCCAATAATCGAGAGAATTTGTTTGAGTTAGAGAGGGTTTGGACTTAGATGGAGTTCGACTTAGAAAATGGTTTTTGTATGGAAAGTTGAAGGGAATGATAAAATATGGCGAAAAAATTCGACTTAGAGAGAGTTCGACTGTACATATATCTGCATAAGTTTCCAAGTAAACTTACCTTTTTCAGAGGTGAAGAAGAGTAAGAAAGCCCAACACATCTCCTCTGTTCATGCTCAGCTCTTTCCCGAAGTAGAAAACTACAAACTAGAAGAATACTTCTTCGACGATCTCAGTGACCTAGCACAGAAAGACGTGGGAAGTATTCTTAGTCGCATTATGCAAAGCTCCAAATGGTTCTCATGAGTAGCGGGGATAATATCCCCGAGATCCTTGGTATCACAATGGGCCTCTATGACCGGCAGCCACTGCTACTTAACCTAACATCCTACATCCCTTTTCCAAACAAAAAAAAAAAACAAAAACAAAAAAACCATACCTACATTTTCTTTCACTTGGGTGCACGCACTATTTTTTATCCATCGGCTACGGCTACGGCTACGGCACAATCGAAATGTTTGTCGTTCAATGTGCATTCTTAAAACAAGGAAAATCTTGGCGGTTATTTTGTTTTCAATGGATAAAAAATAAAGTGGTCGGTTACTGGAGAGGGCCTGCTACTGGAGCATCTACCCTAAATACCGGAATTTTAATAATAAATACATAGTAATTTTAATTATTATGATTATAAAAAAAATAATTAAAATATTCGTTTTAATTCAAAATAAATATGGGTCAGTTCGGAATTTTAATAATAAATAATTATTAATTAATTATTTCTGTATCTAACCGATCAAAACAAAACTCTACCCAAAATGAACTCCTAAGTTGCCAGATGGAAATCATATGGGAAGTTTGGATTTTCTCTTACGAGAGTTCTCGCACTAGTTATTAATTATTAAACTAATAATTTAAATATTTATTAAAATTATAATTGGATAAATAAATAACTGAATTAAAATAATTAGTTCTAGTTTTCAGTTGCTTTTAACGATGTAGTACAAGCTGCAATAAATAGGGATCTTTCTCTGAACGACAAATTTTACACGCGCATATTTTTTATTTTAATTACTTGATTCTAATAAGCAGAGCGCAAAGCTCCAATAATTGGACATTTGGAAAAGTCCCCATTTTTTAAAAAATATGGTTTCTAACGAAAAAATTTCGTGTGTGTAAACTACGCGCGGCAGAGGTAAAACTATCCCTTCATGCATGTTATACAAGAATATCGCTTTTCAATGACTCCGTACATGAATTTGATCTTCTATGAGATGCCTATGAATAGTTAGTTTACTTACAGTTAGTTTTAGATCCTTTTAGGCACTATACTAACACAACCTGTAAATATGAATCATTTTAGTAAATCAATAGAGAAGTTGTTAATAACTTGACTCCAGCGCCACCTATGGCGTCCAGAATTTGTAGTTGTCTCTTTAGGCAATATACGAACACAAACCGGGAATATAAATCATTTTAGTCTATTAATATAGAAGTTGTAAATAACTTTTTTTTGCATATGTCCTGCCTCAGGTCCCAGACTATCTCTATTCCAAATTTTGATTAGTTCAGCGGTCTAGACCTGAAATGGTATGTAGATAGACAGACAGACAGACAGTATTTATGTATGTATGTATGTTTGTATGTAAATATGTAATGTATGTAATGTATGTAATGTATGTATGTATGGAATGTAGGTATGTAAATATGTACATACATATGCAATGTATTTATATAATGTGTGTATGTAATGTATGTGTGTATGTTATGTATATATTTATGTAATTTATGTAACATTTCAATCTACAAGCTGACGTCGAGAAAGAAACAACGCGCAATTCTCGCTTTAAAAGCAGTAAAATACTCTACGGAAATACCATTGAATGAAAATCTACCTACCAAACCAACTCAGCGCGACATGTTCACTCTACCGAAAAACCCACCGAATGAAAATCTACCTGCTAAACGGCCAAATGTCAGAGAATAATCTGGATTTCAGTTTACCGAGAAGACAAAACTAAAATGCTGACATCGCGGACATGTTTTTAGTTTGGACATCAAATTAGGGGTCTCCACGAGACATTTGCATGTCAAGTCGAAGAACATGTCTTGGGATATGTCTCGTGGAGACGGGGTATTATAACCATTTCCCTTTGAATGTTTTCCCATAACTTAAGAGAATTCGTTTCAAGTTCTCTCGAAAACCCGGTTAACCAACTTTTTTTGCATTGTTTATGTTGTACTCTTTGTTGCTCTTATTGGACAAACCTATAGTATAGCTGTATTCGGGATGGCTTTTGAAACACTGAGCTTTTCTCCTCAGTATACCATTTCCAATTGTACACTTTAGAATACTTTACTTGTGGACGACGCAATCATACACATTTATTTGCAAGCTAAAACTTGGCACTTTTGGTATGAAGACTAAATATTTTCTACATTTACAAAAAATCTGAATAATCTGAAAGATCCTAAAAAGTAATTTTAAGAAATCAACCACGTTTTGCAAATCAATCTATATGTGAAATGACACTTACGCAAACAACCTCAGTGACCGCTGATAAAGTGCAAAAATTAAGGTGCGTGAAAAACCTACCTTTTCGTTCCCTTTATCCTAGTTCCTTCATGTTTTCTATTAAGTTAAAAAGTTAAAAAATGTACATGTGTACCTGTACATGCATGATGCCGTCATTGTTACTATAGCTATTATTTATAGCGAAAAGGAAAAAAAGAAATGTTCTTTTCAAGTCACGTGACCATTTAAGAAGATGCGCACGTGTGCGAAAGGACAACGGCAGTAGGTACTCGGAAAGCCAATAAGTGTGTTACTAGGGCCGTGTTTTGGTACAGAGTGATGTACAGACCAATTAAAACAAAGAATAAAAAAAAAATACATTTACGGTTCGAAATTATTGATTTATCCTGGCGTGTTATCATCCTTCTGTACTCATTTTATTTGGGATTGTAGCAAGACCAATTTTCCCACCACGGATGGGTAATGTCCTTTCCTTCACCTATACAACTTCGCATTATTATTTTATAAATTGAAGTTGCTACAAAACAACTGTTGAATTGTGTGAAGCCATTGCTTAGCTGTAAAAATGTTCATAATGAATACCGGCTTTTTGTTGTCCTTTATTTCTAGCCTCGTTGACAGAAAAGAGTGTTCTTATCAAAATGTATGCCTTTTTTGCTGTTTTTTTAAAGACGCAAAAAAGCATTCAAACTCATTTCGTTAATTAAAAACAACAAAATAATGTGTTTATTGATTTAGTTTTTCTCCTGAAACTGAGATGGGACATTAGAATGCCACCCACAAGTGTATTTGGTTTAACGACACATATGCGAAGAATATATACATATCTACGGTCATATGTACATACATACATATATGTAAGCATGTATTTAAGTTTTTCTAATGATGATGATAATCATACAGTGTTTTATGGATTTCTATTTGGTCATCATCGGGTGAGTACTTCTGTCGTTAGTTTATGTACAAAATACGAGTACATATGTATGTATGAATGCCAAGCTTTATTATTAATTCTAGGACAGCGCATTTCGTTTGCTCTATCAGGATCCATTAAGGTAAACAATGAAAATACAACAATAAAAGTCTGCACTAACGTGTTGACATTTAAAAGTCAATTAAGTTTTCTCCATCTGCTATAAAATGGCATTGTAATGATTTTTTTTTAATTAAATGATATACTAAAGTGGATTTGTTTACCCGCTTTGCATTTATGGTATATAGGTATTTATGTTTCTGTATGCCAAGCGTGAATCATAATTCGGCGAAATCTTCAGTTGCATTTCCCAGTTTCGCTGTTATAATAATTGTCTCGCTATGAAATATTATGTTACATAAAGAGATTTTTTTCTCGGCTGTATAACAAGAAAAATATCACTTACTTATGTACTATAAAACATTTGTATTTGGGTTTACTAATAGGATTTGCTTTTTATTAAAACATAATTAAAGAGGATATAGTATAGACTAAACAAAGTAGCGTTGTCTGATAGTATTACAAGTAGATACGGGAAGGTGTCTAGTTCAACCTCTATGACGCATAATTTTCCGTAAAGTTTCCTTTTTTTGAGTTTAATTATTTTCGAAGCTAAATAATGTTTAGTTAGTCAATAAACTGCTATCCAATTACTGGAATGGGCAACTATCAAATAATTGAATATTATGTAATCGTATGAATGGTAGAAACTGGGAGTCAAATTCATTATCTCTGATCAAGACCACCAATTTCTCAGGCTAAAACCAATTAATGCTCATTGCCAATTTTTCGGGGAATATCAAAAGAAATAAGTCTTAATAGTAACTTCATCTCCCCAGCCGAAGAGGCACGTAAGCCGTGGTAGATAGAGTTGTTATATAAGTTTAGTATTATGCTGCTACATTTATGTAAAGTATAACAAAAAATAATAAAAAATAATTTCCAAGATTTACAAGATTTTCATTAAGTAATATACAATTGACTTAAGATACGTTTACAAAATTGTTTTTTTATTTTTATATGTTGGCTTAACAATAGGGGCCCAACGGTTTACATTTTGACTTTGGTTTTGTTAATAATATTCAATTAATACATATATAGGGTCTTTCATTAGCGACTTGACAACTTCAAACTTTCAGTGTGAACGCACCCTTAAACCGATTACCAAACTGTCAATGTCAAAATATTCAGTAAAATCAACACTTCCATCATGGTAAAGTACACGAAGGAACAACGTTTACAGATGCATACATAATTAAAAATTAGTACCAAAATTCCGAGTCGGTGGTCGCAACTTTAAGAGCGTTAACGCCGATTTTCGGCCGTAATTCTCGTCCCAGTAGACAAGCAGTTCATAGTCTAGTGAACAAATTTGAGTCAGAATATTCGCTGTTTGATGTTGCCGTGTCAGTGAGAGCTTTGCCCGAAGTGTGGAAAACATTGCTGCTGTAGAGGCGTCCGTCGCTAACGCAAACGAGCCAATTTCAAGAATTGGGCCTCTATCAGACCACATTATATCGAATTTCGCGTAAGGATCTTGGTATACACCATTACAGGATCATGCTGACTCAAGAACTAAAGCCACTTGATCATATGAAGCATGATGGAAGAAAATGAACAATTTCATCGCAAAATCATCTTCAGCGATGATATGCGTTACTAGGCAAGTGAGAACCCTCATGTGCTTCTAGAAAAAGCACTTCATCCGCAAAAAGTCACTGTTTTGTGCGATTTTCATGCCGGTGGCGTCATTGGCCCTTTTTTTTCGTCGATGAAAATGACCGTCACGTTACGTACGGTAAATGGTATTCGCTACAGAGACATGTTGGAAAGTTATTTCTTTGTGCAATTGCATGAATTGGGCATCAGTGATATGTGGTTCCAACAAGACGGTGCCAGAAGCCACACAGCGGGTGCAACAATCGAGTTATTGAAGTCTCAGTTCGGTGAACGTGTTATCTCGAGAAACGGACCCGTCTATTGGCCGCCGATTTTTTATGGGGCTGCATTAAATCATTGGTCTATGCCACCAAAAAAGAAATAGCGGCCGTATCGGTCGTATGTGCGACCGAGTCATCGAAAATTGGTTTCAACGTATCGACCGCTGCGTACGTTCCCGTGGTGGACATATGAACGAAGTCGAATTCCATTCATAAATATTTTGATAGTAATTCAAGCCAATACATTTTTTTTTTGAGATACCTCAAATAGTTTGTATTTTATTTAAAAAAGAAGTTGTAAGTCCTTAAAGAAAGACCCTTTATTAAATATTAATAATATAATAATAATAATATGATGACTTTTTTATTTTATGTGCTACTTTACTAGTATCGTTCACTGGGGCGTATGAGTTATATTTTCTTCCCTAATTTTCTCATGATATGGTGTGACACTATTTTTTTTCTAAACCCAACTAACATATAATTCCTATTCACCCTTGTAACGATTTTGCCTATATGTACATACATATATGTTTTCTTGTGTAATTAGTCTGTATGTCAACCCATCTTCGCATTATCGTCAGCGCACGCCACAGTTGTCACTAAGGCCAAGTTCAAGAAATAAGTCAATGTTAGTTTCTTTCTTTACTTTGGTCAAATTTCTATTGAAAATTTGTCGTCAGTTAACGGCAAAGATATTGATTACCATGTATGTAGCATGTATGAACATAACTTGTATTTGAGATATTATTTTTAATCAGTTTGCAATTGCACCGAATTTTGAAAGGAAAATTAGTATTCTTCTATCGTTTTAAAGCATAAGTATTGAATTTTTATAAGTACATACATATGTATGTACGTCTTTAACCTTCAAACAAAATCTATGTGTAATTATTTTTAATTGAGTCTGACATTAATTATTATTTTGTTTACGATAAACTTTTTTTCAGTGATAATATGGCACCAAACGCAACGTCAGCTACACAAGTCCTGGGTGAGTCTCTGACATCGTCCTGCGGAGCCACCGGTGATAATAATAGCAAGGTTGAGGCAACGGGCGTCCTTTACGAGTGTGATGCGGAGACAATCGATGGAGGATTGGTGAAGGATATTGAAAAATTAAAACATGCCGAAAGGCGAAAACTAAAATTAGTTTGGAGAAACATTATCGCTTTTACATTCCTGCACTTGGCGGCCGTTTATGGAGCTTGGTTATTGTTAACATCGGCCAAATGGGCAACAGTAGCTTTTGGTGAGTGTTTTTTTTTTTATTTGCTTCTGTTTGGTTTTGCTATTTAATAAATAACTTGTCATCAAATCCTGCTTATAAACTTTGTAATATATGTACATACACATTGGTGCAAAGTAATAGTCAGTTAAAATACACTTCATAACTAATTTAGTACGATACAAAGTCAAAATTAGTGTTTTAATAATGATGTTGTAAATCCACTTAACGCCTGCTCAAACCAAAGCAAGCGGGAGTGAATTTCAAGCGGAAACTAAAAAAAAGACGGGATTTGAGAACATGCAAACAGAAGCGTCACCTAAGAAAGGCGATTGTGGTATTGCGGTTCGCTACATGCATGATTTTCCCATTGTCCCGTAGCGTAGTATCGATAAGTTCTAAAGTAGACGGTAGTTATCGGCAGGTAAAGAGTGTCAAATAATGAGCATATAACTAGTGTGAAGTGAAATTGTTGACTATAATTTTGCACCATTCGTTAAACTCGCTACTTCGGTCTGTCGTCCATAACTTGCCGTAAATACGATCAATGTTGCTTGACAAGTATTATTGACGATTTTTCATATCAAGTAATATTTGATGCAAAATCGAATCGACACATATCAATGAAAATTGACAATGTTTTTCCCCATATTTTGTTCAGTTGCTCCGCTTGTATTGCCGAATATGGACGCAAATTTACATTTTCTAGCCGTGAGCTATTGTAAATGCCCAATATGAATTAATATACTGCAACATTGGCATTAAAGGGCGCGTTTTTGATGGCGGCGTTATAGAGTGCAGCGTTTTCTATGATGACCTTATTAACAACAGATTGAAAATACCACCCCCTAATAACCTAATAGCTTCTCGCGTAACTTTTCATATGCTTTTAATTTTTCTTCTTATTCATACTATATATGTCCGATATAACTCTCCACAAACATTTGTTTTCCCGATTAATTCCTTAAGGAACACTCTGCTACACTGTCGTAAATCAGATATCTTCCTTCACCGGGCGAATGACAACATTGACAAGTAACATTGATGCACCAAACACACGTACAATGCAACATTGTCAATGAACATTGAAGAAGACCAAATAAATTTTAGTTTCCATCCATCTTACTTGGCAGAAAGATTGAAACGTATGCAAACGATTAATGTTATTTAAATGAGTCATGTTTCAAGTAACATTGTCAAGTAACATTCATGGTGTGTACGGCGCCAAAGGCTGTCTTCTTTGTTTAATCATAAATTTGGTTAACATTCGTAAGGAGAAAATTTGAAATTTGCTAAATACTGCTTTAACATTCTTAGTGACCTAGCGCATACGGATGATAGAGGCCTATCTATCTGTATAAAACAAAAGCCGTGTTTTATTATTCTCATGATTCTATCCGGATCATCGTTTTACACGCATTACAAAAACAAACAGATCAATTTCAGGGTGGACGAAGCTGAAAAAGCCAAAGAAAATAAAAATCAAATTCTGCTTCTTCGTCCATTGTTTTAATTTATGACAAATGTCAACGTCAAAGTACAAAAGCAGTTGTACCAATCCTTAAAAGTTAAAATTTGAGATGATCTGGATCGTTTTATTTTAAGCACTTGATCGGATTAGGATCATGCGAATAATAAAACACGGCTAAAAGATCCAAATGGTTTTCATGAGTAGCGGGGATTTAAATCCCCAAGATCCATGGTATCACAATGTTCTGGTACCCGAATAAACGGCAGCCACTGCTTGCTAGCCTAACCCAACAAGTTTTTTTTTTAGCGTACCCAACGATGCATTTTGTCTTCTGTTTTACTTAACCGTCAGTATATTTTTTTAAGTAGTTTAATTTAACTATGAAACAATTTGGGTTAACTAATCACATTAATGTGCCTCCAGGGCTTGATCAGTCAAGACATTACAATGCCCGCAATTGTATTGCTCATTAAAGCTCAAATAAATATTTTATTTATTTATTAATTTCTAATTAATCTTTGAAAAATATAGACGAACGTCCATATAACCCAGAAGATCTTTGGATTCGTTGATATTTTACTTTTCGGAGGTTATCACCACTCTCTATCGAATCGCAAATTTGTATGATGAAATTAAACACAAGCCGCGTTTCCTGTTTGCGTCGCTATATCAACTTAGAATAAGATGACCTTAAGATTATCAAAGAAAGTGCAGAGTGGTCATCAATTGAAATTAATGAAATGTGTGCTACTTTTATCTTCTCGACAACCAAAGCTTCTGTACATACAATTGATAAGCTTATCGAATTTATTCGCGTGCCACAGATTTGTTTTAAATATTAAAAGTTAATGCTAATTCCGATGCGCTATGCGAGTGGTCACAAAGCTAGTAAAAAAAAGCCGAATATTACAAAAAGAAAAGAGAATCTTCTCTAACATGGCTACTATTTCCTAGCTCCTTTCGCTGTTTTTAGTTTTAAAGCTTTCTTTCAACAAAATAAAATTGAAATTGTTTAACATGCACAAAAAAAGTGGCTTCATATACTAAATCATGTTTCTTCTTATTTTCCAGCTTTCTTTTTATATACAGTATCAGGATTGGGAATAACAGCAGGCGCTCATCGTCTATGGGCCCATCGTTCGTACAAAGCAAAGTGGCCACTGCGTGCAATCCTAGTTCTTTTCAATACAGTTGCGTTCCAGGATGCCGCATACCATTGGGCTCGCGATCATCGTGTCCATCATAAATTCTCAGAGACCGATGCTGATCCACATAATGCCACAAGGTAAGGTCATCATCATACTAACTGCTGAAAAATAGTGGTTAACCTATTAACCATTTGATTGCAGAGGTTTCTTCTTCTCGCATATCGGCTGGCTGCTGTGTAAGAAGCATCCGGAGGTTGCCTCCAAGGGTAAGGGTGTTGATTTGTCGGACCTAAGACAAGATAAGATTTTAATGTTCCAAAAGAAGTAAGTACCGATAAAATTTTATTGAAGATGCCCAGAGTAATTTTACTTTGTTTTTAGATATTACATGCTCTTGATGCCAATCTTATGCTTTGTAATTCCAACAGCAGTTCCAATGTACTACTGGGGTGAGTCATTCCTTAATTCATGGTTCGTTGCTACCATGTTCCGGTATGCATTCATTTTGAATGTCACATGGCTGGTTAACAGTGCAGCTCACAAGTTCGGTGGAAAACCATATGACAGGTTAGCAAATTTATATACATATATATGTTACCGGCCAAACCCGATTTCAGGCAAAACTTGTTTGTCCATGTCAGAATAAACTTGTTTGGCCTAGGCATGTCAGGATAAACTACTTTGCCTAGGCCAAAGCGTGTTAGGCCAAATAAAGTCTACTTAATTATTAAAACACAGTATTTAGGGAAATTTTCGACTTTTTTTTTAATAAATATATGATTAACTGAAATAAGAAAATAGTCGTTAAAAAGATCCACAATTCTCTAAGTCTATAAACAGTCAATCTTTGGTATCCACTTTTTCTCTCAAACTAATTACCCCTTTTATTTTTTTAGGTTCATCAGTCCGGCCGAAAACAAATCCGTAGCAATTCTCGCATTCGGTGAAGGTTGGCACAACTATCACCACGTCTTCCCCTGGGATTATAAGACAGCTGAGTTGGGGAATTACCGTCTAAATTTGACCACAGCCTTCATTGACTTCTTTGCTAAAATCGGTTGGGCGTACGATCTAAAATCCGTTTCGACTAACATCATCGAGAAACGCGTCAAACGAACAGGTGACGGAACACATGCCACCTGGGGCTGGGGAGACAAGGATCAGCCAAAGGAAGAAATAGAGCATGCATTGATCACACACAAAAAGGATGATTAAAGTAAATTCCTCAAAACAAATGTGATGTAGATGCTGTCCTGTGTTGGCGTTCTAGCCCTGCGTTGCACTCTGTGTCTATTCTCTATCCGACTGTGTTACACATCTTTCTTTTCTTCATTCTACAGCTAAACACACAAACTTGCTCTTTTGTATCCTCCATTGTTTCTTTCAAAAATATGAACACAAAATATAAAATAAAAACTAAGTGTCCACATAATTATGCTATGAAAGAGGGCGCCAAAGAAAGAAAGAACATTGAATGGATATATTAAAATATTAATTATTTTTTTAATCAAATTTAGTATTTATATGTAACCTATAAATAAAAATAAAAGAAAGAAAAACCTGAAATATATAATGTACGTTACTCTGGTGTCTAGTAGCATCTACAATGCGAAGGGGAATTCTATAATGAAAAAATGATTAATACATTTTCTAGTTTAATTTTTTTTTGTTTTGATGTTTGATGCACACGCCGGATTGCTCTGTATAAAACTTAAAACATGTGAGATGAAGTGAGGGAATTTTATTGATAATTCAAAGGATAAATGAGAGAGAGAACTGATGATATTGAATCAATTTATTGGATGGCATTAAATGTCGTGTACATTTTTAATAAGATTACATATTTTTTGTATATGTATGGACAAATATTTTTGTTGTTTTATTCAAACATTTTTGTATTTCTTAATACATTTGTTAAAATAACATTAACCCTCTTTTTTATGTTGTAAATGAAATCATTTAGAAAAAGTTATTAACTTTCAAGCAATAAATGTTGATCACCTAACAAAAATCAGATAATATTTATTTTTATTGGAATTCACTTGAGCTTACTACATGTATGTATGTATGTACCTAAGTGTCGTGTTTAAGGCGTATATGCTTTCTGGGGTTAGTTGTGTATTTTTAAACAAACACAAATTCGATATAGCCTAAAGTTAATTTCCGATTTATTTATATATTGTTTACAAATGATTGCACTGATTAAATATAATACATTGGTAATAGATATGGTGCAGGGCTAGGCTTTATTTATAATTAAACACTACATCTCCAAACTCATAAACAATAGTTAACGATGCTTTTGATTATTGACATAGGAAAACTTTCACACAACTTCACTATTTTTTTTACTTAATCGGTAGGACAGTTTAGCTTTTCTGTTTAAAAAAAAATACTGTCTGGTTATAAGTATACATACATATATAATACATTCATAAAAGAAAACTATTTAAATATAAGGCAAATTAATTTATAGAAAAGATTTTAAATAAAGTGTTTTTAATTGATATGTTAACAAAGTAAGAAGTTATACATCAAGTAAATTTTGATATCATTTTATAAAATGTTAAGTCTGTAAAACAGACAATGACATACCAAATAAAATTATTTTTACTGAACAAACAACAAATGTCATAGCAGTTTAAAAATTCAAGTTCAATCACTTCAAAATAAAATAATTTCTTGTAGCCAACAACTTGTAATTAATTGCAAAACTAATATATACTTAGGCAAATGCTAATATAAGGCTAAATGGTGAATAAACACTAAAAACAAGAAAAAGTGTATGAAAGAAAAACCAAAAAGAAAATTAATTAAACTTACCGTGAATCAATAAAATTGAAATGGAAATGGGTTTTTGTATTGTTTTTTTTTTTTTTTAAGTAATAAATAAATAAATATTAGACGTCTGTAGTCCAACGTAGAAATAGAACCGAGCCTAGCTTCTCGCAACTATTTGAGTATGTGTGTTGTTTTTTACACGATTGTAAGGGACCAGTTTCCAGTTTGAAAAAAGTATCGACTATCGTCTCCGTATCCTTTACCATCTGAGGAAATACTGCTCTACTAGGACCTTCAAAACAATTTACTTTGGGATTTTCCACTCTAAATTACAGTATGGTATAAGCTCCTGGGGAGGTGCATACCTTAATAAGCTCCAACAGGTGACTTTCCTGCAGAAAAGTGCCATTAGAAAAGTATGTAATTCCGCTCGCCTAGCCCATTCCATGCCTACGTATTTCGTCGGCAAATCTGTAAGTTTGTTGATAAATTGTTGATAACGAAACTTAGTTCACTTCATGAAAAAGTAAAAATGAGAAAAAAAACGTCAACCAAATAATTTATTTACTTCAATTAAATTTGAAATCACAATGAATCCTAAGGTGTTTTATTTACATTTTCTTTTGTTTTCTTGTGCGTAAACGAAAAAAAAAACTGATGGTTTTCCGATACAGGCGACATACAATTGGCCATGGGAGAACATCAAAAAACAAGAAATAGCCAAATCTTCCCATGAAAAAGAGCACTCAGTTTTTCCACAAATTCTAATTTTCCAGTGGATCTTCCAAAAATGTTCAAACCTTGTCCTGAAAATGATGAACACATAAAAACAAAAATCAGCGAAATCGGTCGAGCCGTTCTCAACTGAAGATCAGTCATACATGCGGCAATTTATTTTTATATATAGAGATTCATTTTTTACTTACCTACTATACAAAAATATTTAAATCTAATTCAAAATTAACAAAATGTCTAAGTCTAGCTTACTGACCTTCAGCGGGTACTCTATATTATGTACTTAACTCAATTTATTACAATGTAATGTCATGTAATGTAATGTCCAACGCACTAACCACTACGCTATCGCGCACTTTGTAAATACATATTTCCTTGTGCGCAGTTAACTTTTATTTCTTTTTCTTTTTTCAATTTCAAGGAAAAAACATTCAAAGCAAAAATGGTGAAATGTTTTTCCAAAAATCTTATAACAGTGAATTTTTTGAAGCTTGTTTGGTATAATTTACCTCTGAGCCTTAGTAAGCAAACTTTCCTATTAGATCAATTAAATTTGTCGTCTATGATGTATCTTTTACCTCAGCGATCTATGTTTTTATCCACTCTTTCTAGTCCTTGCTAGGATAACAAACAGAATTTCTAGTTTTGAAGATGAGACATACACATTAAACATTTTTCTCATTCAACAAATCCGTAAATATATTAACACAACTTACTTACTTAGATGACTCTACAGTCCGGGGTGGACCAAGGCCTCAACCAACAACCTCTTCCAGTTAGCCCGGTCCCTAGCTAACTGCCTCCAGTTGCGCACTTCAAGTTAGTTGAGGTCTTGTTCTACTTATGCGCGCCACCTTAGACGATCGTCCTCTGCTGCGCTGACCCTCCGGGTTAGAATCAAATATTCTCCGAGCCGGAGCGTTGATGTCGCTCTACATGTCTTGGCCATCTTAAACACCCAATATGCAGTTTTTGACCAGGTCGATGTCGCTGTACAGCTCGTACAGTTCGTGGTTGAATCTTCTCCTCCAAAACCCATCAACGCAAACGGGAAGGAATATCTTACGAATAATTTTTCTCGAAGCGACCAAGGATATCTTCATCCAAGTCTAAGCTTCAGCTCCATATAACAAGAACAGGATGATAAGGGTTTTATATAATCTCCTTAGTCGATCGGGAAAGGACTTTACCACTCAATTGCCTTCTTAGCCCAAAGAAAGCGGTTGGTAAGAGTAATCCTTCGTTTGATTTCCGACGAGATTTGTGTTGGTCAGCAAGTGTTCCTGATATAATTTTCCGAATTGGCAGTTGCGAATTACGTTATTATAAACATCCATCTGAGGACCAAACTGACCTTTTGTTACTTTAACAAAGCATTAGATATACGAAAATATATAGCATGTAATAAAATGGATACTTTTTTTTGCGAATAACAGCGTTATTTATTTTAACGAATTAGAATTTTGTTTAATATTTAAAGTAATTGTTAGAAAAGAAATAAATTAAGATACTCTGTACTTATTACAAATAAACTACAGAAAACATAACAAAGTATTTGTAAAAGCCAGCTTTAAAACAAAATCGTAAATTCACGACTTCTATGAATTTCATTGGATCTGCATCAAATTCAATCGTCTTAGTAAACATCTAAGTAAATATAGAAATACAAAATATATATTTATATTTGTTGCTAGCTGGTACATACCTAACAGGTGAAGATGCGGTATTCCATAGAATCTGTGGCTTGTTTATTTTGCCTTAGCAGGGACAGTATTACGCTTCAGCTTTTTAGTAGTTGGTACAGACGAATCAACTGCATCCGATTTACGCTTACGAATATTTTCGTTGGTTTTCAAACTAAGACGAGTTTGTGTTTTTCCCTTTAGACGATTTAATGAAGTGCGAATATTGGGGGCTAAGCGGTAAGACCCATTCGCTCCCCGACCTGATTTTTGTATAAAGTGACCATTTTGCAGTGACTCTTTGATATATTCGCGAATCTTTCTGGCTGAATGTTTTACATTGACGTCATATTTTTCGTGTAAAAATTTCTTTACACCTATCAACGACAATCCCTTCCCGTATGGACTCATCTCGTAAATAGCTTCATCGATCATATTAGGAATGGTCAGCCGACTTCTATGTTTCTTACGTTTTGGCGCATTTACAATTTGTACTGGTTCCGGTACACGTATTGGAGAAAAAATCTGACTACCGGAACGCTCTTTTTTTTGTGTCTTTTTCTCTGGAAGTATGGCATACCTTGTTGATACAATTTCAAATTCGGTGTCAGGGTCAGGAGATGAAGTCGAGGTTAAAGCAAATGATGAATACATGTTTCAAGCTTAACTAATTTTACTTTTACTACAAAATAAACGACGCGACGTATGAACATATCAATGATGGTTTACCTTAGCTATTCAGCATTTTAAATTAAATGACATAATTTTGTTTTCTTTTAAGCTTGTCTTTCGTGGTACCGTTAATGACTTAAGAACAAAGAAAGGGCTGCCACTGTTTCTGAAGGGAATGCGGTTTTTAATAAAATAATACACCACATTTCTTATCCAAGCGAATTTACAAAGTTGAACAATTAGTAGTTACAAGAACTTACTAAACTAATTGTATAAGACTTATATAAGCTTAATTCTTCAACAAAAATTTTAGTTCAAATCTAAAATGTTGTTAATATAATAATTGTATACAAAGTGTGTACGTGTATACGTTTACCAAAACCCACCTCAACTGAAAATATTATTAATAATATATTATGTTATTTTCACTTCGTATAGTGAATTGAATTATATTATATTTCGACGAAGACTTACCCTAGGAAACCGCTGCTACGACTGTTTGGCAGAACAAATGGGTTCAATACTCCCAACTCGGACGACGAAATGCATGCTCTACAAAACATTGATCCTGCCAGTTCTGCTGTATGGAGCCGAGTGTTGGACAATAAGCAGGAAACCAGAGCAGATTTTGAATACTTTCGAGAGAAAAAGTCTTCGTCGGATATTCGGTCCCGTATGCGAGGAGGGTGAATGGAGGAGAAGATTTAACCGCGAATTTTATGAGTTGTTTTTAGTTTTACGCCTAGATGTATGCAAGACTTTTGTTTGTACTGAAGCAAAAATAATTAATTCGAGAATTAATTTCAATGGGATTTCCATAGGAAAAAATTAATTTTTAAACCTCGATATCTCCTAAATTAAGCAATTAATCAATATTTTTTACTTAATATTTTATGCTTATTTCACCGAGATCTACAAAATGACATTCTCAAACTTTTGTGCTAGGGTAATCGTTATCGTGCCGGTTTAAGGACCAAGCTACCGCGCATGCCAGTGCGCTTGGTCTAGACAATTGGAAGCAGAGCGCCTGGGATCGAAGAGAGTGGAAGGCTGTCGTATTTGAGGCAGAGACTTCATGGATCGAGAGCCCGTTAAGTAAGTAAACTAGTATAGTGAATTGTAAAGGTTCATATCAATGTGAAATCTACTAATAAGAGTAGTATACGGTATACGATACCCATAAACGTAACGCCAAAGAAAGAAATAAACTGAAATGATTTGATATCGCCTGAGCGAAGTGATTTTTTAATGCCAAAGTGCTTACTTTCTCATGTTTCTTGAACCATTTCTTGTGGCCATTCCGCATACACTCCATCTATAACTCGGATGTGGTGTTATGTAGTTGACATGTTTAACTGCGGTATGTGTAAGCAAGGACTGGGGAATGAATTGTGTAAATGTTGAGTTCCGCATTCGCGAAATACAGAAATATTCCCAATAGCAAGAAATTATAATACTAAACGAAATACCTTCGTATATTTGCACTTTAACTGATACTATAGTGACCCTTAGCGATTCGGTAAAACGGTCTCTACTTGAATATTAATATCAGCCGAAATAAAACAAGAAATGTCTTAATGCAATAGCAGCAGATCACAATATTTTATTTTATTTTTACTTTATATCCAACTGATAAAATAAATAGCCATCGCATTTAACAAATTATATAGGTACTTAAGGTTCATGATCATTTTTTCTTATCTCCATTCTTCTGGTCGTCACGTTCCTTCTGTATTTCCTTTTCGATAGCAACTTCACCTCTTTCCCAATCGGCCATGGACTTTTCTTTAATATTTTCCGTACCAGCTGAACGTAAGTGTCCTTAAAACAGAACCACAACATGACAGAATAGAACAAAGTACTATATGAACTAATAGCAAGCAACCCACCTTCATTGAACCTTCTTATTCCGTCCTGCATTTGGTCAATGACATCCTTAGACGTGTACATGACTTCATTTTGAATAGCTTGGTTAAAATTGTGAGACTCAAATGTAGCAGAATACAGTGAATTTCTATCGTGATTCAACGCTGCCTGTGGAAACTTTGCAATAGAGAACGCCAAATTAACAGCTTGTCCAAGAGCTGTGCCTGTGGCAACTATTCGATTTGCAATTCCCATGTCAAACGCTTCCTTGGCGCTAACTTGACGTCCAGTCAGAATCAGGTCAACTGCTCTTGAAAACCCAATCATTGCTGGAAGGCGAGCAGTTCCACCATCAATCACTGGAACACCAAATCTTCGATTAAAAAAGCCCATAATGGCCGACTCCTCCATGACGCGTAAATCACACATTAAAGCTAACTCAAGGCCATTTGCCACACAGTACCCATTTACACCACAAACGACGGGTTTCTTTATGTGCCTCCGTGTGGGGCCCTGAAAATAACATCGTTACTTGCAAAAACTTACTCATCCATTGTTTATTACTTACCACAGAACCTTCGGCTGTCATAAGAATCCCTGTGCTGATACTGTCGCCTTCTAATCCCAACTCTAAGATGTCATAGCCAGAACAGAAAGATCCACCAATCCCATAGAGAACTGCTACCGGTGAGGTGTCGTCAGCTTCAAAAGCTCTGAAAGCATCACACAATTTGGCAGCAGTCTTCGCATTAATGGCATTTCTTTGGTTTGGGCGATTTATTCCTATTAGTGTAATATTTGCATCTTTTTCAACCAAAATAGTATCAGGCTCAGTAATGCTGTCCTTAGCTTCCTTTCCCGATGTGTCTAAATGAAAATATTATGTAAAAATACTTTTTTTTTTTAAAAAAAAGTACCTTTGCTTAATGCGCTTGTGATGCATATACTGCGATTAGATACTTGCTGCAAATCGATTATTTGTAAGAGCCTGCTGCTTATCTTTCGCAGCATTTTATTTATTCTGCAAATAACAAACAAATCGAAATAAATTTAAAACAAGTTGCGACTGCACGATGACAATCACCGGCTGGCTGAGCTTAATGACTTTTCTATGGCGAAATATAAAAGTAAAACAAAATGTCAAAACCGAATTTAATCATTGAGTTTTCTTAATAATATGCACAACGAGGCGTTAGAAGTTGACAGAAAAATGGAATTGAATGTAGACGTACGCAAATTTAAAACGTAACGGGTAAATGTTCAAACTGAAAAGGTTAAATAGCAAAAGGTGTTCCCATACCGAACAAAACATATTGCTTAAGTGGCTAGTTACACGAGCATTTCCATACCGGTTGTGTCCAGTCAAACAGGTAGACTTTCTGTTAGTTAAAAAGAGAAGGGTTGAATTCAACAAAAACACACCGAAAATCCACTTTGAATAATAATTCTCGAAGGAAGATACATGTTCTTTTCGGCGTTTCATTTCTCATACATTTTTCATTTTTTTTTCCGACCGTGGAAGGGTTCAAATCACTCTGTGCAGGACGGAGCAAGAGGGTTCTGTGTTCTGTTTACTTATGTGTTTTCTTGTGTGCTTAATTTAAAAATGTCATTTGAAAAAGATCAAAAACGCATCCAGCGTTTAATGCAAGTGAAGAAACGGACTTAATTGATACGGATGATGCCGAATTTGTTAAAACAAAAAATTGTTTCAAAAATTAATACCGAAAGCACTGAAAATTCTTTCAATGGGTCTTAAAGTTAATTGTTTTAACATTGTTCTAGCCCAGAATGATATGATAATAACAATTCGACCATAGAACCATTGACAGGAGGAAAGATAAGCGCAATAAAGTGAAATCATGATCAGGTGTTGCCAGCACCCCACCTACCTACTTACGTTACTATAACTTACCTACCTACTTAAAGGTTAATAATAAGGTCTGAATAATATTAAAATAAAAGTAGACATGAGTGCTATTTTCGCAAAAAATAGTTAGTGCAACGAAGTCAGTCACTAGGTTATTTAATTTTTATTTTATTAATCTGAATTCCTACTATTTATATCACTATAATAATATTTAAATTTATTATTACTTATATCTCTATTAATATTTAAATTCTTAATAATAATTATCCTTTTTTGAGTTTTGATCAAAATGTTCTTTACCCACATTAGTTAAAAGCAAAATAAACCTTATCCATTAGAGTATACCAAAAACAGCCTTATCCTTTTTTCAATTATTAATAACTTTCAATAAATTAACTTAAAACGTGCGAGACATGTTTCCTTAAATTTGATTTATCATTCTTACATGCACAAATGTTTTTATAAGTAAGGTTTTCAATTATTTTAAGGAACAGGAAGTTTTGTCGTTTTTTCTCAGAATGAAATGTGATGGACAAGAGCATGTTTTACTTTTAAGAGACACAATTGAAAAATTTCATTGGGCCACCGCACCCGAGATCAATTCTACCGGTGCAGAACCGGCTTCATACCATACTTCGAGCGCACATGGGATGATTTCTGCCGGCAGAAAAAAATGTGTACATAAACTCCTTTTTCACTGTGGTAGTATTTTTCGGACCAAAATATTTTGGAAGTTGCTTATGTATTAGTTTCCTACCTCGTTCAACCGCTCAAACTCGGTAGAATATTTTCAGCCGTTTCCAACCGCAGACCTCAGTCTCTTCGCCTTCAAAACCGGTTTTCTGCCGGCAGAAATCATCTCGTGTGCGGTGGCCCATTGCCTGTAATGCGTCTAATTCTATATTCACTACTTCTAGAAGTAGTTCCAGAGGTAAGGCCTTGCAAAACCGCGACTGGGCGGTTGTTCTCCACTTACTAGCGCACCAACCCAAAGGAAATATCTATAGCGCGTTTTTTTTTCAAATATAGATTTTGAAAAAGCTTTCCATACAAAAATAAGACTGGATAGTTATCCAGGCTAAGGTTTTGTTGTATTTTACATTGAAAAAAAACACGCCTTATATAGAAAAAGTTATACCACATTAAAAGTCCCAACAATCATCTGTCTGTACAAAAACATGAATTTGGGTTCTCCAGCAAACTACGCACCCAGGCTCGATACAACACATTTTCTACCCTTTTCTTTAGCGATGAAGATATTAGCTGTGGGTATTATCCCAGTCGCGGATGGCATGCATTCCAGAACTAGTTCTAGAAGTACTTCTGGGGAGTCGGAACTACTTCTCAACTCGATTCCAGCACGTGTAAAAAAGGCATTACATTTAGCATTGCATGTCATAGGACGGAAGCGATCTCTTTTCCACTCTGCAATACCCAGAAGTTGTCTCAGAAGTACTTCTCAAACACATTACCAAGAAGTAGTGCATTCATGCCTTCGAAAAAGTCAACGTAGAAGTACTTCTCGAACACATTACAAGGAAGTAGTGCATTCATGCCCAGTCATTTTCATAAGTTTCAAAAAAATTTCTATTTTTGGGGTAATTTTTTCTCAGTTGAAAATCTGTGAATTAGAGTTTTATAAAAAAATAATTTTACATAGCATAAACATATAACGTTGCAGAGCATAGTTTGAGCCGAGAACTTAGCATTTTCGCACTTAAAATCTTAAATCAAATGATTTGCATTGATTAACAAACAAACGCAATTCTAAATGCGACAGTCATAAACAACGCGTTGAGATAATTTTACAGAAAAGTATACTTGTTGAGTCCGTCTTTGCCGCATTACCTCGCATTCGTATTGTAATGCCCTCAACTTTTCTAAAGCATAAACCAATTCCATTCTGCATTACTCTTCACTAGTTCGGTAATGCCTTCCATTTCACTAGTTTTAGTTTCAATGAACATTATTGCATTATGGAAGGACTTCTTTTATAATTGAAACATTTCATTGCCTGTAATGCGGCCTTATTCTATGTTCACTACTTCTAGAAGCAGTTCCAGAGGTAAGGGCTTGCAAAACCGCGACTGGGATGTTCCCAGCAGGAAAAGGTAATCTATTGGAATCAAACAGGGAATCAATCGCTTGTATACAATATTAATTCCAGAATGCATTATACTTAGCAAAGACTATGTCCTAGGAAAATAATCGATTACCTGAAAGTGTTTTAACAATGCATTATAGAATTCATTCTTTTTAATGTATTATATAATTCATGCATTTATAATTAGTTACATAATGCATTTCTCCGACATAAATTAAAGATCGTTAAAATCTAAATTAAAGTTGTGGGTGGCCGTGGCGTAGTGGTAGTCGTCGTCGCTTGACATGCGGAAGGTTCACGGTTCGAATCCAGATGTCTTCGAAGCATTTATTTCTCATGAAATAAAAATAAGTTGGTCAGTTTCAGAAGTTAGTATCGAAACCAACTGCGAAGGCATAACACTAGCAGAAGGATGGTGGGTATGGCTGAAGAAATTGATCGCACAAATTATAATAAGAAACATCTGGAAAAAACTCCTGTGAATCATAAGCAAGTACAAAAATAATACACAACTCTCCAGTTATCCTGGACACCACCCATAGAGTTAGTTGAAATTGAAACGTATCATCTGAGTTTCCTACCACTACGTCGATCTGTCTGTCTCTCGTTCTCGTCCTTCATGTGCTCGCGCTGTGTGTAAACATTATAAGGGTATTCATATCCCCTTTAGCGTGTGAAGATTATAAAAATAAAAAAAAGAATGTATTCAGCTTTGAATGAAAAGTACACTGTTTCGTTTTAAAATATTTTATTACAAAAAATTCCAGGATAAAATTAAAAAAAGGAATTTAGATACAAAAAAAAATATTATTAATAAAATAAAGCACACTCAAAGCACAAAGTTTATTTTTGTTAATTGTCTTCGCCAATCCGTTTAGAATGCATTTCTAACTTTTTTCATTCCTCCCTGTCACGCGTTGCAACACAAAATAAGTTTTTCATGCGTTTTTATACAAAACGCGAAATTTGTAGGCGACATGAAGGCGCCGACAGACAAGACCGTAACCGATCGTTAAATTCAAAGACACTACATTACAATTTCTGCAGATGTGGGAATCTACGTGGTAAACAATGTGCTTTGTTATTATATGATATAGGGTAGGTGTACCAATACCCGGCCAGTCACTAGTATCCGGCCACTCTGCGTTAAATAGCTGAGAATAAGTAAATTAATCGTTATTTCCATGGGAAACCAATTATGGCTTTACTTTTTGACCTATTTAACATGCTGGTAAAATTTGACAACTGTGAACATTACTAAACCGCCAAAAAAAAATGCGCAGTCTGTGTAGTTCGTCGAGAAAGTGAGAAGTGCGTTTTAGAGTAAGCGAGTGTTAGTGGAGGTATCAAACAAAAAACGTAAATTTCTGTTTTTTTTTAAATATTTACCAAATTATCTTTTGTTTTTCTGTTTAGTTATAATAATTATTAGTCATAAAACGTGAAAAAACTGGGAGTTTTCATTTTTACATTATTACTAAACGGTGGCCGGTTACTAGAACTTTTTTTAGTTAGGTGTTCAAGTGTCCGGCCAGAGTGGCCTTGTAAGTGTCCTTGTGGAATTTCTTCACAGGCTTGGAGGAATATATACGAGCAAAAAGAGTGAGCTAAGCAAGAAAAAATCGATGCAGTCGAAAATAACCTGGCCGGATACTGGTGCAAAGTGGCCGACTACTGAATTTTAGTGGCCGGGTACTGGTGAAATTTCACTTTTTTCAAAAAATAATTTTTAATTTCAGATGCATGTATCGAATTACATTCAGCTATTTGTTTTTTTTTTTTAAACTTAAAATTTCCATTTATGTGCAAAAAAAAAATTGTGTCAAAGTAAGAAAATGTGTTAGGTGGCCGGATACTGGTACACCTACCCTAACCACGTCTATTCTTTTGGAATGCATTATATTTTTCATCTATAATAATTAATAATTATGTATTCGATTCTCGATTGAGTTCTCTAGCAAACTGCGCATCCAGGCTCGATACAACACATTTTCTACCATTTTTTTTAGCGAGGAAGATGTTAGCTGTGGGCATTTTGTTGCTTTTCATATTCTGTTTTATTTCGCATGTTAACGTTTGTTTGGTTGAATTTTGTTCGATTCACTTCTCTTGATAGTATAGTTATTGTTCGATTTCGAAGTGCTCTGTATTTGTAGAACTCCATATCAAAGCAAAAAGCAACACAACAATAGGCGTGCTTTTTTTCAAATCTTTACATTGAAAATAGGGTGCGGAAACATGTATATTCTTACAGGCTACAAATAAAACACGGCTAATAATCATTGATCATTCGCATTTTGGCAGTAGTTAAATATGCATGTCGTTCTTTTAAGCCAAATCATATAAGAGCAAAATATGACCTGTCGATGCGCTATTGAAAATTTATTGAAGAAACCATTTTCTCAATTAAATTCGGAAGAGAGACTGGAAATAATTAGTTCTGGAAGGCTAACACAGTCTCTTCCGGATTTGATATGTAAGGTGGTAACTAAAAGTAAATCTTTTAGTAGACATTTTTAGATTTCTTACTATGTATGAAAGAAAATTCTGGTTGTGTGGTTGCCCCGTTCTTAATAAATTATTTTGTTGTCGTCGTGGTCCTGGAGAAAACTGAAAATGTACGTTATTATCTAACAAAAAAAAAAAAAAAAAAAATTTAGAACACCCTGCTTAGAGCATCACGGCACGTCCTGGACAACAGAACAAAATCGTTGTCAAACGAATGTCAAATTGTCAACGGCAATGACAGTTTCTCTACATTTTCTCTATGCTTCCACCAATGAAAATGCATACTCTCAATTTGTGAATGCTTGAACTTCAATATGCGAATGTGTGAACTTAAATGCGTGAATGTGTGTACCTACTGAAAACGTATGGATATGGACGGATGCAAAAAGTAGAAAGTAGACCTACCCAGCGTTGCCGTTTGGGACGCTTTTGCGTCATATTGACGCTTTTTCGGCGATGGGACCCGGGACCCCACTTTTCAATAAAACTCCGATTTTGACGCATTTTGAAAATAAAGGACCCTTTTTTCAATTTATTTTCATTTCATGTTTCTTTTACTTGTAAAACATGGTACTTTACTCTTAAAACACACCCATTTTGTTCAACCACTGATGAAATCAACAAAGTATTTTTGTTAGTCAGAATTTCCCTTCCAAAAACTCGTTCTGCATACATGCTTTTTTTATTTTGGTTATTTTTTCCCCAATATTTATTTTATTTCAAGTTCAGCAATAAGATACAGTTTTTCGAAAATTTGAATTTTTTCATACAAATATAAGTGGGACCCCTTTTTCGGACGTTTTTTGAAATTTGCTCGCGGCAACCCTGGACCTACCTACTTTAGAAGTTCATGCATCTGTTGGTGTCCGTTGGATATGGACAATCTCCCATAAAAATTTGTATTCTATCGAGCCGTCAGTTAAAAAATAAAAAACTGAGCCACAGATCGACGGATTCTATGGGTCGGGGCCTTGACTTTTCAACGCCTATTATGCCCACCACCGTGTGGCCACCGTCTAAAAAATATTTCCCAATTGGTTCAGAAACATTTCAAATTTTTTGAATTGCATTTCAAAAATATTTGATTCGGTGTGCACGCGATGAAAACATTTCTGAAATGTTTCTGATAGATACTAAAGATACTTCAGAAACACCTAGGAAACTCCAACTTCAAAACTTTTCCTGTACCAAATCTCATATTGATTAATTTCATAGCTGCATGCTATAAAATTTTGTGGTGTGAAGTTTTAAAAGAAGACTTATAGATTTAAAAAAAATGTGTGTGAGCCTCATCCACACAAGCTCACGGGGGAAGTGAATACTCTAAGTTAGTTGGTTAGGTAGGTACGTATGTGGAATGTGTTAGAGAAGAAGAAATTTGTCGAGTAATTTAGTAAATTGACTAATGTACATATGTATTTTATTTTATTCTTTTTTATAATAACAGATTTTGTGTTTTTGTAGTTTTCTCTAGGCACTATACCAACATAAACTGTAAATATTAATCATGTTGGTCAATTAATATAGAAGTTGTTAATAACTTGACTCCAGTGCAGACAGACAGACAGACAGACAGACAGACAGATAGGCAGACAGACAGACAGACAGACATACAGACATACAGACAGACAGACAGCCAGACAGACATACAGACAGACAGACAGACAGGCAGGCAGACAGACAGATAGACAGACAGGCAGACAGAAAGACAGACAGACAGACAGACAGACAGGCGGATAGACGGTTGTGTTTTTACTTGGTCATTCACCGATATCATGGTCTTCACAACGCCAACAATGTGTTGCCTTATCAACAATGGAAGCTGAATACATGGCAGGCTCAAATGCAGTGAAGGAAATCGTATGGTTGCTACGATTGATGAACGAGCTAATGGTGGAAGGATGCGGCAAACCAAACTTATATTTGGACAATCAAAGTGCCATCAAATTGGTGCATAATCCAGAGTATCACAAACGTAGCAAACACATTGAAGTTAGGTTCCACTTCATCCGAGAGAAGTTTGCTGAGGGTATTTTTGAGCTCACCTATGTTCCCACTGAAGATCAGCTCGCCGATATTTTTACCAAACCATTGCCAAGGATACGTTTTGAACTTTTAAGAGAAAAAATCGGTATTACTCATTCAAAGTGTTCTTAAAATTTCTAAAATTAATTTAAAATCATTGAATTTATATATTTTTGTTGAGATTTTTACTAAAATTTTGATTGTGCTTTAAAATCATTGAATTTAATTTTTGGAAGAGATTTTGATATTAATTTAAATATTGTGAAAGTGGGAGTGTGAGTGAAAGAAGAATTTGTATATGCCATACATAAATGAAATTTATGTATTTACACCAATCGTCTGATACTAGCTACTAATGTCGATTTCGATTGGGCAAAAAAAAAGCAATTTTTATCGCTCTAGTACAATTTCCATTTTCCAACCGACCAAAAAAGCACTTTTTTTTTGCTCTAGATTAATTGTTGTGAATTTCGGATTCTGCTCGAGATTTACACCTACTTGCAATAACACCAGCAGATTTTATATGAAATGTCAACGCAGTACATCAAAATAAATATCAATCAACAAAAATATTTATCAGAAACTGTGTAGAATATTTAGAAAATATAAAGAAAGTGTTTTAAAATTGTATTTATTATTTTTCTTTTTCTTATTTATTTTCTTTTACGAACAAGATGTGAAATGTCACACCAATACAATTGCAGAAAAATAGATCAATCTTGTTTGTTTTCCAACCAGCACGAACAATTTGAAATCTGAGAGCAAAATCTGACAATCGAAAACGACATAACACGTTTCTATACTTTTCACACATGATATAAAAGCTTGAATAGCCGAATCTGAAAAATGTTCTAAAGTTTAAATGTTATTCCTTTTATTTATAGGTATTATTAATATCACAGAAATGAATATGTAAGATTCGAGATATTAGATGAGATCAACCGCCCATCCACCTCCGACCTGCTATTTAGTGTTTTGTAAATCGAGTCACGTGAAATATGTACTAAACCTTGCTATTTTGAGTGCTTATCCCTGCTTAATGTCGCCTACAAGATCCTATCCAACTTGCTGTGTGAACGTCTGAAACCTTTCTGCAGCACACCAATCGGCACGTACCAGTGTGGCTTCCGGGTCCGGCAGATCGACGATCGACCAAATTTTCACACTAAGGCAAATCCTGGAGAACATCAACGAATTTCAAGTCGAGACTCGCCATCTCTTCATCGACTTCAAAGCCGCATATGATAGCATTCATCGTATTGAGCTCTACAAGGCGATGGCCGAATTCGGGATTCCGGCTAAACTGATCCAGCTATGCCGCGTGACGCTGAAAAATACGCGGTGCAACGTGCAATTCGGAAACAGTTCCTCCGAACTATTCCAAATATGCACCGGATTTCGGCAAGGAGATGCGCTATCGTGTGATTTCTTCAATCTTGTGCTGGAACAGATAGTGCGCAGGGCAGGTGTAAACACGGAAGGCACTATCTTTCACAAACCTGTCCAGCTACTGGGATACGCAGACGACATCGAGATTATCGGTCGCTCCCAGCGTGCCGTGTTAGAGGCTTTTACGGCAATTGAAGAACAGGCGAAACGAGTTGGCATTGAAGTGAATGAGGGCAATACTAAGTACATGTTGTCAACAAACAAAGAAATATCTGTCCACCGCCTAGGACAAAACGTCACTCTTGGCAGCAGTAACTTCGAAGTGGTTAAGGAGTTTACCTACCTCTGAGTAAATATCAACTCCATGAATGACACCTTAGTGGAGATTCGACGAAGACTTACCCTAGGAAACCGCTGCTACTTCGGTTGGCAAAACGAATGGGTTTAAAACTCCTTACTCGGAAGACGAAATGCATGCTTTACAAAACATTGATCCTGCGAGTTCTGCTGTATGGAGCCGAGTGTTGGACGATAAGCAGGAAAGCAAAGCAGCTTTTGAATACTTTCGAGAGAAAAATTCTTCGTCGGATTTCCGGTCCGCGAACTCTATGAGCTGTACCAAGATGTGGATGTAGTCCGAAAAGCCAAAACACATCGACTACACTGGCTCGGTCACATCGAGCGAATGGACAACAATGCTCCAGCAAAGAGGATCTTCGAATCATAGCCCCCAGGTTCGAGACGACAAGGAAAACCGAACCTCCGTTTTAAGGACCAAGCTACTGCGGATGCCAGTTTTCTTGGTCTAGGCAACTTGAAGTAGCGTGCCCGGGATCGAAGAGAGTGGAAGGTTGCCGTGTCTTAGGCGGAGACTCTTCACGGGTCGGGAGCCCGTTAAGTAAGTAAGTAAGTAGTATTTTGAGTGCATTAGGATGCATTTAAATAAAGTTGTTATATGTCAATAAATGTCCTAGTTAGTAACACAGTGACGGTCGACAGAAGGAAAATCTTAGTAGGCATAGAGAGTAATTACTTAGATATCAAACTGCAAGTCACGTTTCAGGTTTCAATCAGATGGTGAGTAATACAATTGGTGAGTTATTCAGACCGTGAATTAGTCACTAGGTGAATTGGTGAAATACTTGAAGTTGGTGCCTATAAAAACATTGGGTAACACGCCTATGTAATGATGATTGGTAGAATTGGAGGGCCAATAACTTACTGTATGACAAATCTGGATTTGATGGCTTACTTTTTTTTTGTTCTTTAATAAAAAGCCAATGCCATTTTAAGATGATCACCCTGCTCCGAAAGATGTTTATTCATTATTTTGAATTTCGTTGAAATCATGGATTTCGGCTCGCCGTGAATGGGGCATTGGGGCATGACAGTTAGTCAACGGCCGCTGATTGGTCAAGAGCCCGAATATTTACAGAACGGCAACTTTTTTTGAGGTCGTGGACTGGATTTTAGTTACGTAAATCTTGACTAAACGTCAAAAACAGCTGACTGATTGGTTAGGATATAGGTTAGGATCCCCATTCAATTGAGTGGTAGAAAAAAATAATGCAACCTTTTGAGTGCTTATTGAATAGTGATTGCATTCATTTTTTTTAAGTCTTAAAATGAAGTCAGTGAATGCAATCAAAAAATTGAATTCAGGAAATGATTTTGAAAGAATGCATTCCAAACTAATTGCATTATTTTACAACTCTGCAAGTTATGTTAGGCTAGGACGGTCGTTTGCAGCAAATGCAATTTCACCCAGAGGCCGTAAGTCTTTCCTGGCCAGTCCGTCTGCTGTTTCGTTCTCCCTCTTCATACCACATCGTGAGGATTTGAGTATCTACTGAAGTCTGTGTAACTTGTCTGTGAAAGGATATGTCAGTCATTTTATTGGCAAATGTCCGATCCTGAAGGAGATAAGAAGAGCTTTTCTCGGCAGTGATTTGAGCAAACTGATAAAAAATATGTACCTATGCCTAGTATCAGGAAAGACAGAATACAAAAATAATTTTTAAAAACAAGCTTTAATGAACTAAAAAGAAAAAAAAAGTCAGCAATATGTGACAATTAATTAAAACTTGGTGCGCTAATGCACAAGACAACATAATTTGGCAAAATCCATATAGTGATTTCTAAATCGGCTAAATTTAGCCGAATTCGTATACGGGCTATTCATAGGTCGTGTGCAAGCTATTCATAGTGTCGGTAGACCCCGAAAAACCACCAGTCGCTAAGATAACAGAGTCATCAGGTTTATAAAAAAAACCCTTTCATATCTAAAAAAGGGTAAAAAACGAGCTAGGCTTAGATATTTCAAGTAGGACGATCCGGCGAAGAGCGGTTGATGGTGGACTTTCATCAAAAATTGGCTTGCAAAACTGGAGTTTGCAAAGGCATTTCTTAACTTTATTGCAACAGGGCAAACGACTAGATTCCCAGTTCGCTTAGGGTACAAGTAAGTATGGCGGATGGGATATAATAGTCTGGGTATTTTTTTCCAATGAAGGAGTCGAGGCACTTCATAAGACTAATGGAATAATGTATCGTATCATGTACCTGGTGATTCTGCAAACTGTCATACTTCCTCATTCTGAGGAGATTATGCCCTTGTAATGCATCTTCCAACATGATAACGATCCTAAGCATACCGCTTAACTTGTAAATGAGTTGTTTGAAGAAAACCATATTACTGTAATCAAGAGGCCACCACAATTACCTGATCTCAACCCCATAGAAAATTTATGAGAGACTCTAGATCGGTGAAATTATTGTAAGAAGTGCGATAGCTTAGACTCCATTTTTGAAGAAATTTAAATTGCCTGGGCAATCATTCCCATGCACATAAATGATCATTTTATTGACTCTATGCCTCGTCAATATACCGCAGTGATACAAAATAATGATTCCGCCATCAAATATTAGTATGTAATAAAATATGTACTCTAGTCTTTTTATTCATTTAATCGAATACATATGTACATATGTGCTTTAGTTTTGTCCAGGCGGTTTTATATGAACACTGATATTATTCTTTGTTTTTTGTTTATGTTTAAAGTTAAAATTATTTTTTAGTTGGTGAATTAATAACTAATATATTTTGTATCAAAAACAATTAAAATAAAAAACTTATCATACATTTTATAAATTTTATGCAGTTTTTTCCATAGCAGAATAATATCGTGCTTTAGTTTTGGCCAACACTGTACGTGTGCAAAATTTCAGGATGATCGGATATCTGGAAGTGGGTGTAAAATCGATTCCCAGATTCCGCCCTCACAAAAGTGAACTTGATATAAAGCTTGTAAAAAACGTCGTAAATGGAGGCAGCTTCCTTAATTTTTTGCCGTTGTTACTTACTTATTCGCTGTCAAAACTAAGGAACCACTTCTTCGGATATGAAATAAAAAAATATCTATATATTTTTAAAAACGTTAAAAAACTTTTATTCCAATATTTCTTTTTCTTAATTATTTCTTTTCTTCTTTATTTCCAACTAGGTCTCGTGGCTTCAGCTTTCTTCCGAATTCTGTCACGTATACAAATTCTTGTCTTTCTTCTTCTCGCTTTTTCTGATACAGGGATGTTAGTAACAAGGTATCAACTCAGGGTCGGTTCACATCGCTTTCGTCGACAACATTCCCCCCTCCGTGAAAGGACTGCCTTTCACCAACATTTTTTTCCGTTGGAAGTCGGCACAGTTTACAAGTTGGTCGTCGGAATACGCTGCTTTTGGTCCTTACATCGACGACCCGCACTCGCCCATCTTTCCCTGGGTAAAGCTTTTCCACGATGCCGAGAGGCCATGAGTTCCGTGGAGCACTGTCATCTACTATCACCACAACATCATTGACTTTGATCGGGTTGGCATCATCGAACCATCTGGATCTCTTGGTGAGAGTTGGAAGGTACTCTCTTACCCATCTCACCCAAAACATGTCAGCCAATCTCTGTGACCTGCGCCAATATTTTCTTAATAATAAATCTTTTTCTATGAACTTACCAAGCGGCTGATCAGAGTCGTCGCTGGGTCCTTGTAAGAAATGATTTGGTGTCAAGCATTCTGGGTCTGCTGGGTCAGTTGATACGTGAGTCAATGGTCGGCTGTTGACTATATTTTCCGCCTCGCAGAACACGGTCCGCAGTACCTCCTCTCTGGGAACACGTTCTTTTAGCACCTCATGCAAAATCTTCTTCACAGAGCCCACCAACCGCTCCCAGCACCCGCCCATGTGAGGCGCACTTGGTGGGTTGAAATGCCACTGGATCGATTTCGATGAAAACGTCGACTGGATCTTGGCGTTGTCTATTTCTAAAGCTGATTTTCGCAGTTCCTCACATGCACCACGGAAATTGGTGCCGTTGTCCGAGTAGATGTGTCGTACATGTCTTCGCCTAGCTATCATACGTCTTATGGCCATGATTGCTGAATCGGTGGTGAGTGAACCCGCTACCTCCAAATGTATGGCACGGGTTGTCATACACGTAAAGATTACTCCCCACCTTTTCTCTGTTCTTCGTCCTATCATAACCAACAACGGACCAAAGTAGTCGACGCCCGTGTGGCTAAACGGCTTTACTCCTGGAGTCAAACGTATTTCTGGTAACTGGCCCATAACTGGTACTTCCGGACGTGACTTCTTCACTTTGCACCATTGACAATCAGCAAACGTCTTTCGCACAGCTGACCTCGCCTTCAGTATCCAGAACTTCTGCCGCAGTTCGTTAAGGACCATTTCCACTCCTTGATGCTTCAACTCTTCATGTCGATGCTGCATTAACAATTTCGTGTATCGATGCTTAGGATCGAGGATGTACGGCCGTTTCGTAAATTCATCCATGCAGTCAGCACGCTCTGTGCGACCATGCAACCTCATCAATCCATCGTCGTCCAGTGCCGGTGACAATCGCAACAATCGACTTCTTTTGTTGACCTTGCCATATTGCGTCAGCTGGGAGATTTCATCTCCGAAACTTTGCCTTTGGCTGCAAAATATCCACTCCTTCTCTGCTTTCCTCAGTTCATCAACGGTCAGCTCCTTAGATTTAAATATCGTCTTGTTTGGAACACCTTTGCCCCACTTTCGTTGAAAATTGTTTACAAACCGAAGACACCACGCTGTGGTTCGAATAAGTCGTATCCACTTTGAATATCTACCCACATCAGGTAAGTAGTTGTCTGCGAGATTTATTCTGATTGCTCCGATCATATGCATATTTTGTTCCAAATGTCCTACGTCTTCATTGGTGTTGCTCGTCGGATCTGCGTCATCGGCCCATTGCCACTGTGATTCGTTCAGCTTCAAAAACTCCGGCCCAGTAAACCATCTGCCCTCAGGATCCAAATTCACCTTTGATGTTATCCGAGTTGCCTCATCTGCCACATTTAGCTTACCCGGGATCCACCTCCAGTCTTCAGAATTGGTTAACTCCTGGATTTCGCCAATTCGATGCCCTTCGAACGGCTTGTGTGTTCGTCCATCACCCTTGATCCACTGCACCACGGTTTTTGAGTCTGACCACAGATACTCTCTTTTGATTTGAATCCGTAGTTCTCGCTTAATTGTATCCATTATACGACTACCCATAACCGCTGCTTGCAACTCAAGCCTCGGGATTGAAAGTGGCTTGAGCGGTGCCACTCGTGTCTTAGATATAATAAAAGATACAGTAATAGAATTGTCAGCACTTACCGATCTCAAGTAGGCCACGGCTGCGAAGGCGTCTGCACTGGCATCGCAGAAAACATGCACTTCGAGATGATGATCAGATAGTACTTCATACGAATACGCTCTTGGGATGCGCACATGAATTAGTTTCTGCAGATCACGAAGCCATTCATTCCAGGAATATTGATGATCTCGTGGGATTTCATCATCCCAATCCACTCCGCTTCGCCAAATCATCTGGAACAGTATACGCGCTCGCACTATGAAGTGTGCCAAAAATCCCAAAGGATCGAATACTGACATCATCAATCGCAGCACTTGTCGCTTAGTCGGTATAATTTTTCCGGAAATAATTTCATCTGGTACACGATGAAATGAGACCTTAAACGTAAAATAGTCACTTCTCGCATTCCACCATAGACCTAAAATGCGTTCTGGTTCCCCATCATACTCGCTGCTGAAATTCTTTTCCTCCTTATTCGATGCGAATTTATTTACTACTGCCGGAGAATTTGAAATCCAATTCACCAATTCAAAACCACCGGATCGCTGCAGTGCTATCATCCTTCCGATCTTCTCCAGTGCATCCGTTTCCGAGTCAGAGCAACCTAAATAGTCATCCATGTAGAAATTTCGTTCCACTTCTTTAATTAGTTCAGGAAATTCCGATGACATCCTCGCATTTAAGTTTTTGACATATTGCGCCGAGCATGGCGAGCATGTCGCACCGAAGATAAGAACCTGCATCTCGTATTCGTCTGGAACCTCATTTGGATTAGTTCGCCATAGCAATCTCTGTGAGGGCTGATCCTCTTTGCGAACTTTCACTTGGTGAAACATTTCAGTTATGTCACCGCAATAGCCGTATCTCTTTTCACGAAACCTCATTAAGACTGCTGGCAGAGGTTGTAAAAGATCAGGACCTTGAATGAGACTATCATTGAGACTTACCCCGTGAGACTTGCTAGCCGCATCAAACACTAATCGCAGCTTCTGTTTGTTCGGATTGACGACACCGAAATGAGGAAGATACCAGATCCGAGGACCCCCCTTGTCGCTTTCAGCTGACGTTAGCTTTCTGATGTATCCTTTTTGTTCATAGTCCATTATCTTCTGGCGATACTGCATCGCAAAGCTATCGTCTCGCTGCATCTTCCGTTCCATGTTTAACAAACGACTGTACGCCATCCTTCTACTTTCAGGTAAAGTCACCTCGTCCTTTATCCACAATAAACCCGTCTCATATCGATTGTCCAGTCTACGAGTAGTATTTTCCAAAATAGTTTTTGCTCTCATATCGTTCTTGTTGAGTTTTTCCACCATAGGCTTAACACCGAATGCTTCAGTCGAGTACGATGTCTTTATCATTTGCTCCGCGCTCCTGTCAAACTCTTCACATCTAAAATGACATATAGCCAAATTATGCTGTATGCTGTTTCTATTTTCTACACCTGTTGGTCCATGGATGACCCACCCTAGTTTGGTTTTTGTCGCAATTGGTGCTCGCATATCACGGCTCTGAACTATTCTTCTCGCAATTGTCAAGTCGATGTTATCCTGTCCAATTAAAATTGCTGGTCTAGCGTCAATCATCTCAGCAACAGGCAATCCACTCAAATGTGGATAGGTTGTCATATTTTTCATTTCCACCGTTTGAGTAGGAAGTGACAAATTCTGCACAGTGCGTACATGCGTCATCTTGAGTTTCTTCGCGCTGTTCTGCATTCCCGAAATGTCAATGTCCACACACTTGAAGTCGTCCTCACGCTGCGTAATGTTCTCATCCGTCCATCTCATACATAGTGGATAGCTGTCACCACTGATTCCCAGCTTCTCAACAATGTCAGCTTGAATCAGTGAAATCGATGACCCATCGTCCAAATACGCGAACGTTTGAATGACCACTCCATTCGGTCCATACAGTTTCACAGGCAAGATGCGCATCAATACTTTGCCTCCGTCATCATTCAGTACTCCAATTGTTTCGTTATTCGGCTGAGTAACTTCTGCCCCCGCTGATGTTGCCAAAACGTTCTTATGCAGTAGTGGATGATGTTTCAGCTTGCACCCTTGCTGATTGCATTGGTTTTTTGATTTACAATTTCTCGACTGATGCCCTGGACATAAACATAAAAAGCAAAGGCCAGAACTTACCAATTTTCTCCATCGTTCATCGACATTGTCTCGTTGGAATTTTGAACAAACTGCAGCTTTGTGACCTTTAACATCGCAGTACTTACAAGACTCAGCTTCACTAGTAACGATGCAAACATTTTCTTTTCGCTGACGGGAGATCACTTCGGGCTTCCTAATATTGGCCACACTTTTGGGAGTAAATACGTAGCATGCTGCATCTGACATTTGATCCATCCACGTTGCGAAGTGTTTGATATTTACTTTACCATCGTTGACTCGTACAACCTCTCCCCATTTCAACTTCAAGTCAGTAGGCAATTTCTGGTACAACTTCTTGACAAACTGCGGATTTTGTAAGTAGCTGTTTCCATCATCTAGTTGCTCCAAAATAGCAATCATATTCTGCAATTTGCACGAGAGATTAATAAGTGCTTCAAAATCACCATCTTTCACATTTGGATAGCACTCGACTTCATTAAACATATTATCGATGACATACTCAGGTCTTCCAAATCTCTTTTCTAATGTTTTAATGATAAAAGGCACATTCGAAGGATGTAACAGCATTCCCTTGACTGCTGTCAATGCATCTCCACGGAGACACTGCTGCAGCTTCGACAAAATCTCATCATTGCTGAAACCACAATGAGTGACAATGGAGTGAAATCTTGCAATGAAAAGAGGCCAATTCTCTGGCTTGCCATCGAATGTCGGCATATCTTTTCCCATCACTTGTCTTGATAAGAATCTGTCCATTCCACTATCTTCCTTGGGGACACTGAAACAGACAGGTTGGTCGTCCAATTGGTTGTTTAACAACGTATTTTTTCTTGGTGTCACATTTTTTTCTTGATTGGTGGTGGCTATATTAAAGGCATTCACCGAGTTTGTATTTGATACATTTTTACGTGCACCGGTGACACCTTGCCCTACCACCCAACTCTTTACCAACGATTCCTTGTCCAGCACACTGCCGTGTTCATCGCCGCTCTCCTCCTCACAATCAAGTAATTCCAGGTTGTACTGGATTTGTATGATCGCTTTTTCTTCTGCTATTTCCTTTTGCTCGATTTCACATAATCTTTTATTTAGCTCCTGGCTCCTCCTCGCCATCTCCAACGTAACCTCCAAACGTTTCTTTTCTGCTTGAAGTTTGCTAGAGGAAGTCGACCTAGCAGCAGTGACGGTGACGTCACCCACATTCCCAAAATCAATTAGCGACTCTGTCTGTGCCGTCGACTCCTTCACAGTTGAAGAGCATTGTGGATTACCCAATACCGGCGAGTTCCATTCAAAATTTGCGTCTCTCGCAGAATTCACACCTGCGGTTATGCGAGCTGACTTTCTGATTGGTTGTTTTTTTGCGCTTTCAGACATGTCGATTAGCGGACTGTATTTTCACAGGACTTATCCTATTCCTGTTCGACTCGAAGACCAAATGTTACTTACTTATTCGCTGTCAAAACTAAGGAACCACTTCTTCGGATATGAAATAAAAAAATATCTATATATTTTTAAAAACGTTAAAAAACTTTTATTCCAATATTTCTTTTTCTTAATTATTTCTTTTCTTCTTTATTTCCAACTAGGTCTCGTTGCTTCAGCTTTCTTCCGAATTCTGTCACGTATACAAATTCTTGTCTTTCTTCTTCTCGCTTTTTCTGATACAGGGATGTTAGTAACAAGGTATCAACTCAGGGTCGGTTCACATCGCTTTCGTCGACAACAGCCGTCGTAGGTCGAAAAAACATTAATCGAAGCATCGTAAATTAAGGTATTACTGTAATTTTTGTCCGGTTATGAGAGCTGTCCGGTTATAAGATCGCATTTTGTATGAGAAATTAGAAACTGGTTCCCGAAAATGTCTGTAAGTCAGTTGTTTGCTTATTGGAGCTCTCCGCAAGTAGAGCTTTCATTGTATATATTAAACCGTTAAATTCACAAACAATTCGCTGCTTTGGGAGGTAACGCGAAGAGACTCTTTGTGAGTTACATAGGTACATACTACATATGTACATATAATTAACGCATCGTCTCAAAAATGCTGTCTGTCACTCGTTGTAGATAGGTATCTCGACAGGTACTCTTTAAAGCATTCCGTTCTCATAGTATGTAGTTGTTATGTTCAGTTGGAATTTTTTTGGAAGTAATTCCAACAAACTGTTGGACTTATTAATGTCAAGCGCGTATATAATTCAGTTTGGGGAGTTTACGAATCCATTGTAGAAGGATAGTCTAAGCAATTCGAAGAAGACTTTGTTGAGCTCTGCGCTGGAATAACTGCTATTTTACAGAAAATCTAGTTGCGAATACCTACTAAATTTATCTACATAATTTATATATAGGTACATATACTTACACGTTGTCATGCTATCAGTAGACATGAAACACATAGGAATAAAAAGAATTAAACATCGAACTTCGGGATCGGCATATACAGCTCAAAATGATTAGAACTCGTTTATAGAACTGTCAAGCTATAACAACAATGAGACAACATATTTTATTCCAACCCGTTTATTAAAATTTAACAGGCACACCTTAAAGATGGTCTCAAGTCTTTATACATATAAAATATCTCGAATTCTCCGCTATTGTCCTTCTGAAAGTTCTGCTGTATTTCATGTAATGCAGTTACAAGATGTAGATACGTTACGTATCATGCATAAAAGTGATCAAGTTAGTTGAGAAACATACATACACACAGGGTGTCCCAATTAACAGGTATACATCATTTATTCTGAAGTTCGTATGGCAGGGGGGTCTATTTTTACCACCCTCCAAGTAATAGCTCATTACAGTGAGACACATTCGATTTGGATGTATGTTGACTTTAAATGATATAGCTTCTGAACTATATATATATATATATGTCGCAGTGCGCGGTAGATATAGTATGAAGCTACTATGTCTAAGTGAAACCAGAGTATTAATGTCGATAGAAGGTGCGCGCGCACCATTATAGAGAGCTGTCATCGAAAGGGAGAGTCGATGGACTCTCAAAGGAGGGACGCGCACTTTTTAAAGAAAGATTGAAAAGAGCGGACATATTAGAATACACTGGGATTACTGCGCGGAAAAAGAATTACAATAAAATGAATAATTCGACATCAGAAGTGGGATCCTCTCCGCCCCAAATAAATAGGGATAATGAAGAAAAATGGAAATCACTCCTGGAGCAGCTCTAGTGTTCCTGCAGATACACGCAGAATTGATATTTGTGAGATTGGTTCTCCGATGGGTACTCTGAAACATTTTGGTGAGCAAATATTATTTTATTATGATTCGGGTTCAGAGTGTTCAATTATAAAAGAATCTGTAAGTTTTAGAATTAGAGGCAAACGTTTTAATAAAGTCGTGAGCATGACTGGTATTGGACAGACAAGTGTGAACAGTACCTTTCAGATATTAGCTACTGTTGTTATAAATGAAATTTCTATTGAGGTTCCTTTTCATGTGTTACCTGACCATTACTTGCGACATGATATTATGATAGGACGGGAAATTTTAAATCAAGGATTAGGCGTACACATGACTTCCAATGTTTTGCAATTCAATAAAATTAAAGTAGTTCAAGCATGCAATAGAGTAGATCCAACAATTGGTTTGGACAAAATTGATACAGATATTCAGGCAGAATTCAGACCAAGGTTGCTTTCTATTTTAAATGAGTTCAAAGAAAACTTTATCCAGGGTACGCCAAGTTACCCCGCGAATGTTGAGCTAATGCAAATACGACTTAAAGATCCCAATAAGACTGTGTACCGTCGTCCTTACAGATTGAGTCCTGCAGAACGAACAATTATACGTGATAAAATAAAGGAACTTTTAGAAGCCAATGTTATTCGACCAAGTTCATCCCCATTTGCAAGTGCGGTTTTGCTTGTTAAAAAGAAGGATGGATCAGATCGCATGTGTATTGATTATCGTGAATTAAATGATAATACCATTCCTGAAAGGTTTCCTTTGCCGTTAATTTTAGATCAGATAGACCGACTTCACGGATGCTTTTATTTTACAATGCTTGACATGGCTAGTGGGTACCACCAGGTGCCGATGCATCCAGACTCGATTGAAAAGACAGCATTTGTAACGTTGGATGGTCATTTTGAGTATCTTGTTATGCCATTCGGCCTACGTAACGCACCTTCGGTTTTTCAACGTGCTGTCATCAAAGCATTGGGGGAACTTGCCAATACATACGTTGTAGTTTACATGGATGACATTTTGATTTTGGGCGGTGCTGATATTAATGAAGCTCTCGTGAGGTTTCGAACTGTGTTACAAATACTAGCAAATGCAGAGTTTTCTTTCAATAGCAAAAAGTGTTCTTTTTTTAAACAGAACGTAGAATATCTTGGCTTTGAGGTAAGTCGGGGAGAAGTGAGACCCAATTCTAAAAAAAAATAGAGGCTTTGATATCGTTGCCTCCTCCAAGTACTGTCACCCAACTACGTCAGCTTATTGGACTGGCTTCATATTTCAGACAGTTTATTCCACAATGTTCTCAAATGATGGCTCCTCTATATCAATTGACAAATGTTGTTAAAGGCAATATCTTTTGGACACCCAAACACGAATCTATTAGACAGAATATTGTATCTACTTTAACCAATGAGCCTGTGCTGAGAATATTTGATCCTGATGGCGAAACAACTTCATACAGATGCGAGTTCAATTGGGTATGGGGGCGTTTTGATGCAAAATAAAAATAAGCATCGTTATGTTATAGCTTATTTTAGTAAACGAACATCACTCGCAGAGTCTAAATATCATTCTTATGAATTAGAATCCCTTGCAGTTGTAAATGCTATTAAACATTTCAGACATTATTTATATGGACGAAAATTCATTGTGTTTACAGACTACAATTCTTTACAGTCTTCACGAAAGAAATTAGATCTTACTCCAAGGGTGCATAGATGGTGGGCGTTTTTACAAGCTTTTGATTTTGATATCATTTATAGGGATGGAAAACGAATGTGCCATGCTGATTTCTTTTCACGAAATCCACTCCCGGAACTAAATGAGATCCATGTAAAAAAAAACTTTGGAAAAAGTATATGATCAATTCTGGTTTGAACACATGGCAAAATATGTAAGGAAGTTTGTTGACAATTGCGTAACGTGCAAGGTATCTAAGTCACATTCTGGTAAGATTCAAGCTGAATTACATCCAATTCCAAAGGTGGCTATTCCATGGCACACTGATGCTACAGGAAAACTAAGTGGTAAGAATGATCGCAAAGAATATGTCTATGTTTTTATTGATGCTTTTACTAAATTTGTCCTGTTATACCACACATTACATATTGACTCAGCAAGTAGTATCAAAGCCTTAAAAATGAGTGTCTCAATTTTCGGGTCACCTCATAGGATTATTGCGGATCAAGGTCGATGTTTTGCAAGTTCAGAGTTTCGAGAGTTTTGTAGCTCACATAACATTAACCTTCATTTAATAGCTACTGGCAGTTCTCGAGCAAATGGCCAAGTTGAGCGTACTATGAGTACATTGAAGAATATGCTAACTGCAGTCGAGACTAGTAAAGACTGTTCGTGGCAAGATGCGCTTGCTGACGTACAATTAGCATTGAACTGTTCGATTAACCGAGTTACAAAATCTAGTCCGCTTGAGTTGATGATAGGTAGAGTAGCTAGACCTCTTGACTTAATGTTTGTAAACAACAATGATGATGACATAGATCTAACTGAGCTTCGGACAAAAGCCTTAGATAAAATCCAAAAAAACGCTACATACGATAAGAATAGATTTGACAACACCAAAGCTAAGCTCAATAAGTTCTTAACGGGTGACTTTGTATTATTGCTGAACGACGAACGTAATCAAACCAAACTTGACACCAAATATAAAGGTCCATTTAAAATAATAGAAGTTCTAGATGGTGATAGATACCTGCTCAAAGCCATTGATTCTAAACGGACATACAAATATGCTCACGATCGCCTCAGAAAAATGCCTACTTATGATACTACTATTGATGTAAAACTTAATTTACAAAACTTAAATGAACAAAATGTTAATAATAAATACTTGCAAGAAGAATTTTTAAATGAAAAAAATATTAATGAAGAATTTGTAAATGAAGAATTTTTAAACGAAGAATTTCTAAACGAAGAACAAAGATTAAGTATTGTGAATGAAGAGACTTGTAATGTAGATGTTAATGAGGAATATTTAAATGAAGAATATTTAGAGATAGAACATGTAAATGAAGATATATAATTCAGTTTAATTGGATAATTTGTAACTTTAAAAAAAAAAAAAAAAAATAAAAATAGAAAAATGCGATGTTTTAAATGGGGACGTAGCCGTAGCTCAATCGAAATCGGAATCTCTTGAATGTAGACCGTGAGTGTGCGGTGTGCGTTAAGTTTTGAAAACAGAAGAGTACTAGATGGAAGTACCTATTTTGCAATGATGATAATGAAAGGACCTCATGATGGGGTTGGACTGAGAAGGAGTAATTTTAAAAAAAAAAAAAAAAAAGAAAAATAAAAATAGAAAAATGCGATGTTTTAAATGGGGACGTAGCCGTAGCTCAATCGAAATCGGAATCTCTTGAATGTAGACCGTGAGTGTGCGGTGTGCGTTAAGTTTTGAAAACAGAAGAGTACTAGATGGAAGTACCTATTTTGCAATGATGATAATGAAAGGACCTCATGATGGGGTTGGACTGAGAAGGAGTAATTTAAAAAAAAAAAAAAAAAAAAAAAAAAAAAAAAAAAAAAATAATAATGTCTTTAGGTCAGGGCTGACCGAGTAGACACATGAGGACATGTGAACGGACAGAATGGCCGTGTCGCAGTGCGCGGTAGATATAGTATGAAGCTACTATGTCTAAGTGAAACCAGAGTATTAATGTCGATAGAAGGTGCGCGCGCACCATTATAGAGAGCTGTCATCGAAAGGGAGAGTCGATGGACTCTCAAAGGAGGGACGCGCACTTTTTAAAGAAAGATTGAAAAGAGCGGACATATTAGAATACACTGGGATTACTGCGCGGAAAAAGAATTACAATAAAATGAATAATTCGACATATATATATTATATATATTATAGCTACATAAAGTTTTTGAAGTCAAACTTCTTTAGCCGCGGTAGGTCAAATTTGCCTGAATCAGACGAAAAGTGAAACGCTTCCCCTTCTCCAACATCAACAGGCAGTAAATTCTATACATAGTATAAAAGGAAGTCCCTAAAATGTGGTTAATCTCGAGAACCACTAAACGGATTTAGATGCGGTTCTCACTATTATGATCTGCATTTCCTGAAGTGGCAGAAAATCAAATTTTCTGTCCTTACACAGCCCTAACTCAACAACGGCTTATTGGATTTAAAACAAGTCTCACTTCTAACGCGCGAGAGTCTCACGCACTTATTTTTACATTTTAGAGAGGCAATCAGTAGGTCAAATGTTAAAAATACCTTGTGTAATCTTATGCAGAATGTTATTCCTCCTTAAACTGAAAATTATGAAAATTTCCTGCTCCAATTTTTGACTTATTAAATGCATGTCTCAGAACTTTTATTGTTTTTGGAAAACGTAACGTTACGATAAATGTGTTAGGAAAATGTGTCAAGTCAGCTACAGATGAGAAACTGGTCAACTGGTTGACACTTTGACAGACTGATTGCAAATAACCCGTGTGTAGGCAAGTCTGACGATGAGTTAAACGATTTCATCAAGTCTGCCAACCAGTCGGTGAAAAATCAAAATGTTTTCAAGTTAACTTTTTCTGTGTTCTTATTATTTTGCACAGCAGTGTATGTATCTCTGTATAAATGTTACCTTGGGCTTCCTTCATAATATTCGATTGGACACCGAAAACAATTTAATTAGCCAAGGTATCATATATACATATATCATACCGGGGGTCTCAGCCTAAAGAGAAAACTACAAAATCTGGACCCGATAGGTGGCGCTGGAGTCAAGTTATTAACAACCTCTATATTAATTTACCAAAATGAATATCAGCTGTATATTATTATATGTATAACATACATATTTGCTAAGTTTTATTACAATTTTTCTATCGATTGTACTAGACAACTTGATTCTTCTCTTACACATTACACATATACAACTGCTTTGGATTGGGTAAGTATTCACTTCCCCTGTGAGGAGCTTATGTAGATAGGGCCCACCCATTTTTTATAATTTTTGTCTGATAACAAATAAACGACCCCCCGCCATAGGATTTTTTGTCGCCGGAACCACAGAAATCCCAATTTCAAGAATTGGGTGTTTTCATAAACGTCATACTAACAAAGAACTGCGTTAACTGCGTTCAAAAATGCAGTTTTATTGCAGAACTGCCGCAGGCAAACTGCATTACATCGTGTTCATAAACGTCAAGAAATGAACCATGGTCGTGTAGATTAGTTAGTAAAAAAAGTGACTGCAGAAGAAGAGGTAAAGGTTGAAGTTGACTAAAGTTGACTTTTATATGCAATGTAAGTTCATATTAAAAAACAAAAATTAATATCTTGTATAGGTATATTGTTTTTTCTCCAGCCGAAATCGAATTAAATATCAAGGATAATATTATGTTTCTTTGACGTTTATGAACTTTGTTGACATAAAAATTGTGCTAGATCAGTTCTTCATCTTGACTACACATATTCTCAAAAGCAGTAGCGTTCAAAAAGCATAAGAAAAGAAATGCGGTTGTACTTGCGCAAATTGTTGACGTTTATGAAAACACCCTATCTGTTAACTGGGACACCCAGTATATTATGGTTGCATAAGCCTTATTTTATTGTTCAACGTTTGTTGATGTTTTGACTAGTACAGTACATTCCTCGTATTAGTGAGGTCATCTGTTTCCTAAAACTCGTTATAGGTATTATTTAAATAAATATTTGTCAGACTCCAATTACGATTAGTAAGCAAAATCATTTAAAACTGTTCTGCGTAGAAACCGTTTATCTTAATTGCAAAGCAAAGTAGACACACATGCCTCCATTTAAATTTCACAAAACATTCAGATCAGTTTCCAATTTAAAAAAAGAAACTAGAAGATTTTATAAAAAAATACATTCACTTTATTTATATTAATTATTATTATTTGTTTTATTATTATCTTATATTATTATCATAATTTCTTCACTTATCTTTTGTAATCTATTTTGAAAAAGGTACTCGTTATTGTTTTTTTTTTTTTTTTTTGTAATCTGTGTGTAGAAATAGAAACCTTAAATTTACTGATTTAGTATGCCGTACAGTTTGCGTTATGAACTATTTGTTTGTATTACTTTTGTTTTGCTATATAATAATATACTCATTTATATATTTATGAATCGTTTAAAACTTAAAACAGTTTTATAATAAACACCATGATGGGTCGTTCTCATTTCATAAATTTTATTTAATTAGAAGAATTTGCAGTTCTTCTTCTGTTTTTTCAAAGGCCAGTGTTCGTGCCTGGTAAAAATGTATACAATTTTATTTGATTTAACAGTTCTGCTGCTCATGGCAATTTAGAAAAATATTTTTTTAATATTTTTGTTTATCTAATTGTAGGATAATGGTTAAGTACCTAAATCAAGTTTTGCAAAATTTCTTACGCTACGAAAAAAAAACTAGTTTAATTCAATAAATTAAAAATATATATAAACTATTCACAAAAATTTCATCGCTCATCATATCGTCTTGTTCTCTTATAAGGGAGGAAAAGGGTTAGGGATTCTCATTTATACAACAACAAAATAATCTATTTTACAAAAACGAAAAGATATTCACATACTAAACACATTTCATTTAAAACTTAGAACTACTATCTAGCAACTTGTATATCTTAAACAATGTTTGCATTGGTCTCTCTGGACAACCATACTTGTTGCCTCTATCTCTGTATTTCCTTCAACTTTTTTTGTATTAATTATTCCCCAGGGATACCATGGGTGGGCACTGATCCGTGTCTCCTGTGGAGTTACTATCCAAAAATATACTCGCCGTCGATGTTGATGTTGTTGGTGACGACGCGGACGATGAAGAAACTGCATCCTCCGGCAGCTCTGATGATGACGAACTGTCCGAATCGAAGTTAAGAAAAGAAAGACGGGGACATTGAAGTGTGTCCTCTCCGTCACTTTCCATTTCGTTGTCGGACGTTGGGGCACTTTGACTAGTATTTGAAGTCGTTGTTGGGCTCATTTGTTCTAGAACACCAGCTGCTCGTAGACTCTGTTCGAGTTCGAGTAATTGACCCATGAAGTTCAGATTGGGTGATATTATTGGGCGAGCACCTTTAACAAGTTTATACGCCTCAATAAGTGACAGAGACTTGTAGCGCATGACATAGGCGATGGCAATTGTGGCACTCCGCGAGATGCCAGCATGACAGTGCAATAGCACGATTGAACCTTTTTTACGGGCTTCTTCTGTAAATATAAAGTAGAAAGGACAACGTTAAATTTTAAACAAATGTTAAGTTAAATTATCAAACGAAATACAATTAACTACCTACATATGTATGTTTGTACATTGATAGTGAAATTTAATTTTTTAAATCATATCTCGGTGTTTTTACGCGTGCATGCCCACTTCCTTTATGTGAATAGTGAATACTATACATTATACATACATATGTATGTATACAAATCTTAATACGTATCTGCCAAATGTCTACTGCTGTAATAAAGCATATTTTGAAATGCAGTTCTACTATGTAACTTACATAAATACATATATGCACCTACATTTGTATGTACATATATGAGTATACTTATGCATGGTTTCATACCCAATGAACAATTTGATATCAGTTCAAAATCAATCCTATGATCCTTGAGTTTATCTCGTACAAAAGTTAAGTCCTATGACCCTTTTTTCCTGGTTCACCTACAAAAACTGAACTCGTAAAAGCGTCGTAAAAAAATTCCTCTCTCAGTGGCTTATTTTTAATTCTTCATTTAGCTGAACAAACATCGTAAATTTTATGACCATAAAATTAACAACAACTTCATATTACAATGAATAAGAGCAACTACGAACTAACCGCTTCGGCGCTTCGGGTACATTCATAAGAGCTACAAGGACATACTGACTAATAACTACTGTAATTCATCGACCGTTTAAAGTCCAAGTTTATACATGTATATACAATCATAATGTACATGAATGTAGGAATATATTGATTAAAGTACCATATGATTCATCGCAAACAATTATCCTTTGGCAGCAGTAACAGCAACAGCAACAGCAAAGAAGTTCGTCATACATTTAATGAACGCGCACAATCGTTTAACAATCTTGGGGAAGACTCCCGACTCTGAATCACTTTGAGAGTAGTAGTACGTGTCTTGGTCATCAATCGTCGTGCCGCCCGGCGAGCGCGCTCGTTGCCTGCATATTTAGCATACGTTTTATGACCCCAAAACAAAAAAAAAATGTCACTTGGATTCTTTTCACGTGATAAGCGGCGACTACAACGACTACGACGATGACGATTCAGAGGACACCTTTCGGTGTAACGCACAAACATCTGTATGTATGACTCATTCACGGAGGGAGTATTTATAGCTAAGCGTGCAGTACACAACGATGAATCAATAATAATCACTGTCTTTATTCCCTTGTTGTTTTTGTTGGAGTTCATCAATTAGTAATGAATGATAAGACAATAATGCACGGTATGTCAATTGTATGTGCATTTGTTGAAAACTCCTAATGTTTGATTAATGAAACAAGTTACTACTTATCCATTTATAGGTTCAGATTTACATCATGCGTGTAATGAATTGCGAAAATGGTAAAACCGAGATATCGAATATTTGTTGACCTTAACGGTTTTTGATTGTTATTTCCAACTTGATAAGATAGTGGCTGTCAAAAAATAAATATTATTAAATATTGATAAAAAAAAAACTGAGCTGGTGAGCTGGCATTTACTCACAAACATTCTAGGTGGCCTATCTGGCTTGATTTTTTTTTGTTATTTCTTATCTGCAGAACGTTTCTGAATCATTTACATATAGGTAGGTAGGAAGGTACTCGTATTCACTTCTCAATTTGGTTTGCATTTCGGTCTTATACTAAGTTATAATAAGTGTTATTGGCCTATGAACGGTTTAAACAAAATTTACCTATACATAGGTAGGTACATATGTACTATACAACTCCAAACTTGAAGAACTCCGAAGTCCGAACGGCGATTTGAGAAGCTCATTGACAAATGATACTCTTTGCTTGGTGTCAGATATTCGAAGGAGGTGGTACCGTGAAAAAACTTTTAGGTGTTTTGCTGGGATTGAACCCGGGCGGCATTGCGTAAACTACGTCGGCAAAAAACTGAAGGTCCCTTCCATTCGTGCAAAAATACCTATAACACGCACACACAAATCGATGCGAGAAGCAGGCGCTGGTTCACCCCGAACTGTAGCGCCACCTAAAGTAAACTTGAAGAACTCTTAATTCAAAGCAACACGCTTTGTAGGTACATAGGTACATTATATACTGGTCTCTCTACACGTTAACCATACTTATAAATGTAGGCATCGAAGACCTACATATGTACATACCTACAATGTCAATTATAATTTTACTTGTCTGTAGGTACAATGAAATAAAATTGCATGTCTTTCACAAATAATTTCGATCTCAAGGACATATCCCATATATCGCCTTCATCCACGATGACACGCGCTCAACTTTCAAAAACTATTTACAAATCGAAATCAAATACAATTTAAATTTGAAATTCACATTGAAATGGCATTTTGACGTACATAATGTAGTTTTGTACGTCTGTGTCGTAGATGCCAAACCAAGGTATACACCGTTGCCGATGACGATAATGATGGCGCAGTACAATGATAATGACTCATCTGAATAGCCATTCATCGCCGATAATGTTTACGTACATCTGCACCTCATCAACGATGTGGGGGAAACCAATCAACCATCACCCTACGTGTGTTTACTTTTCTCCCTTATCCCTTATTTCTTTCAAGTATGTACAGTACATACACTCAATCGTTTATGCCCTCCACCCTTATTCCCTCCTTTCTGATGCTTTCTAATCACCACCATAAAAAGATATACCGTAACAACTGACATCAACAAAATAGGGTAAATCAGTAGCAAGTGCTACCGAGTTGAATTGGTCGGCACATGAATCGATTAAAGAGCATTTGCGCGTTTTGGCATTTTGACAAACATTTGCTCTGATTTTACAAGCATTTATTTTTAATATTAAACTAGAAAAAGAGTGTTGTGCGGAAATATTTCCAATCCAAAAAGAGTCTCGTCGTCGTCGAACTAAAGAAAAGTTGTCTCATCCCACTACGCCCCCTATTTTCACAAATTCAACGCAGACACGAGTGCCTATTTTGAGGACACTACCAACAAAACCGTCGTTTCTCCTGCGTCTCGCAACAGTAGCGCTGCCAGCATCAGTTGATCTGACTCTGACAACCTTGAACTCACTGCCGTGCGGCACAGAAAAAGGTCATACTCGCAAAAGTGAGATTTTGTTTTTTCGTGGACGGTTTTTTTTTCGTTCGCTCGTTTCCCATTCGTCTTTCGTTTCGCCTGTCTCACTGGAAAAGGCATTTATTTATTATGAGTTGAGATGTTTATTTTTAGTGCATGTGTATCCCAACACATGCGCAAAACGAATCCGATGATGACTCATGCATCGAATCTCACCTTCAAAGGTCTTCGTCGTGGGGGCTCTGTGCTCTGCCAGGCGGGCGGTGGTGATTGCCTGTTGACGGCAAGGAGATACTTTCTATAATAAATATGAAGCACTTTGCGCCACCGCCGGCCGCGCCATCGACAAGATGGATGGATTGGTGGTAATTATTGTCAAATAATATAATATTCAAAGATTTACAAATATATTAGTTTTTTTTTTTGTTTTTTTGAGAGCACCTGAGTGTGTGAAGCTGTGTTTCTGGCGACGCAGATTTAAACATCGTGTCGCGCAAAATGATAATCACAGAGAAAATGCAAAGAAAAAAAAAAATGAAATAAAATTATTCGTGTGTAAACATACAACAAAAATGATTTCATTATTCGAGACTTTCAGCGATGAGTCAGTGCGTGCCCAGTCAGATAGGAGTGAGAAGACAAGAAACATCGACAACAGTCGGTCATTTGGCGGGTACCTGAACTCAATTCATGGCAGCAATCTGATGACTGTTACAGTGTACAGTGACCATATCGTGTGCTGAGTAATTATGTGACTTATGCAATATTCTTATTAGATTAGAGGCGATTCCTTGCACAGGTAGTGTGTAATAAATAATAGTAGGTACATTTCTGCGCAATATAAACAATCAAATAAAAGGGGGTTCCCCGTAATTTGAGGTATTTTTTTTTAAATATGTACATATGTAGATATGTGCTTTCATTAAATTTCTAGAGAAATTTGATTCACGTCAAATCTGTTTTCATTCACTCATACTATCAATCTGATAATTTTGCTAGTTAAGCTATTTAAGAGAATGATACTCGTGAGTCACTGTTAAAAAGAAGCTGGTTTTGAAGAATCAGACTGGTCACAAACAGACCGAATTCCACAGATTATTCAGGAACTCGCAATATGAGCAGTTTGTGTTCCTTTTTTATGCATGTTACTGATCTACATAAGTATGTACATAACTCATTACCTTGACAGACAATGGCATTCGATTTCATTTTATGGGTTCGGTGGCATAATCTCTTGATGTTCAAACCGTAGGGGTACACAGTATGAGCCCAGGGTGAAGGCGTTTTAGCCCTACTTCAGCGGAAACAGTTCAAAAATACGACTATATTTTAATAACCAGAAAAACTTGTTTCAATTCACGTGCTTCTTTGAATTGCTTTCTACACAGCCATTAACACACTTTTAAGTACACATATTCAATGTAAATAGTTTTAAATATGACTACATTCCCCGAACAAAATCGGCTGCAAAAGCAAACGCAGGCTATTTTTAGAGAGTTTGTTTTATAGGAAGGAATGCGTGATTTTTTTTTAAACTACCATCAGACGGTACACATTACGGAGTCCAGAAAATATACCAGGTAAATATGTACTGTCGTATCTTTAAAAAGAACGCGTAAAATTGTATTGAAAGGTAAAAAAAGACCCTAAGCAATTATTTAGCATTTAGTCAGCCCTATTTTTATACTCAAACCGAGCGCCAATACAAAATAAATTAGCACGTTTTAGCCAATTTAAGAGTTACCACATTTTTTTGCGTCCTCACTAACAAATTAAATCAACATAAATTATTTAAATCAAGATATGTATATACAATAGGTATGTACATACATATGTAGTTATACTATAGGTTGTATGTAAGGAAAGAGTCATAACTTACCGATAAAATCATACGCCTCCTGGAAGTACTGCTTGATGTTCTGGTGGGGCGTGTCACTGGCAGGTATTTGCTTATATTTCATTCCCGGTTGCGGGCTTGTACTAGGTGCTTGGCAGGTAACATTCAGTACACAATTTGCGCCAACACTTTCGGGATTGTCCGCATCCTTGCCATTTCCAAGGAGCAAGTGCGGGAACAAGGGTGACGCAGGATGAGTCTCAATGTCTGCAGCAGTCACCAAATCGACCAAAGAAAAGGAAAACAAAATAAATAAATAAATAAAAAGTCGCATATATGAGTAAGACACAGAAACAAAATTAGCGAGGAAAGAGCTATTTTTACACAGAGAGAAACCATTGGAACCACTACGTTGTTGTTGTTGCTGCTGTTTCCTCATCTCTCGTCATTGTGCTAGATTTCTTAATGACCCCCATCCCGCGCTTACTCTTAGCCATCTTTTTTCATCTCTGATGGGCCGCTACTACAAAACACACATGGATGACGGTGATGAGTCATGAAGCAACGAGTGGTGTGTAACACAGACAATTCAGTTTTTTGTTTCTTCTTTTTATTTCTCAGTTTTCTGTGCTTTTGTGAGTAAACAAACTGTGGAATAAAAATAACGAAACGAAGCAATAAAAGTATCCACGGAGGCAGAGTTGGGGGCCAAATCCAAGAGAGGGCGAGGTTAATTGAACTTATGAACCGATGACGTTTCATGAAGCATTTCACTTGTTCGGGATTACTAGCAGGCAACTAAAACAACAACAATAGTCTACTAGTGTAATTGGTGATGACTCCGAGACCGGGCTTACTACTGACACGTAATCGGAAACACCACGTTGCAGAAACAATCGATGTTCGTGTCAGATTCAATTATTCAAAAAGTACACAGGTACACAATTTTCTTTTATTTTTTTAACTCACCGTATATGGCTGGACTGGAGCAACTCCTCATTAGTGGTGGCACCCGGCTACCAGAGGCTTCTTCATCGGCCGAGCTCGAGGACTGCCGTTTGTTACTGTAGTCCTTATGGGCAGCTGAAATTGGAGAATATGAGTAATGAGTAATTTTCCACTAAATGATATGAATATTGATGTGCTTAGATTCTAAATGGAAACGCCGCGCGTGATACTCATTCCGGCAGAATGTCAATGATACGTATTTCGTTTCGTGTGAAAATTGATTCTGGTGCGTGCGTTTGAGTGCGTATGAGTCAGGTTTTTCCCTAACATTCCTCTTCAAAAACGACATTATTCATCTATTACCAGGTCATTGTACATGTACAATGTTGTTGGGAAAAACAACCCTCGGTACAAGTACTGCGCATCTGGAAATATTTTCTTAATTACGCGTTGTAGCTTGTAGGTATCAAATCCTGCACCAAAATGGAACCTTGGTTTTCATTTATGAATTAAACCAAATCTGAATCCTGGTACAAATAATTATATTGTGCATACATTTCTGATTTAGGCTTTAGGCAGTTATAGCCGGCGCCAGCATCTAGACAAATCATAACGTCAATTGTCGTACTAAGTCATAATAACGATATGACTCTCTGCGTCAATAAATCGGCAATAATGTTCCTAAAAAAAATTGTCTGATTACGTAGTTTGGGTCAATTCAGGTCGAAGAAATGAGATAAGAGCTTAATCCAAGATAATGTGGGGGTTAGTTCTTACGTCAGAAATGTCTGATTGTGTTTAAGCAGAAGAATACACGAGTATAATCTGGGTTCAATATTTGCTGTTCATACATTTTAAGTCGAATCATAGCCTCTTTAAAATAATATGTGAAAGGTGGAATCGAGATGGGAGAGAATGAATGCATTGTGGTCAGACTTGTAGGAGATGTACTGATGCAGAAGCAACTTAGGAAGAATACAACCAATTTACTTACAACAGTGGGCTACTAGATGCGTACGCGTCTTTTATGTAGCTTTATAACCCATTTATCTACAAAATCCACAAAATGTATAGGAAATACTTAAAATTGCGAATGATCAGATATAAAAGAAAGAAGCGTACGTTACAACGAGTCTCGTAAATAAAAAGAAACGTTAAGAAAACTTCGCACTAGTCTCACATAAAATCTTTAATTTAAATAAAATGTCCACATTGATGCAGTGCCAACATCATTTTGTAAACACCCTCGTCATATTGTTTACAATCAATGAGAATGTGAAGTATTTTAAAAGCGTATATGTAGCTTATGGTTACGTAACACATAAAAATAATTTTCAAAACTAAACTACATACTCGTACCTACCTCTGTAGTTCTGTTGTGTTAACTACTTCATTCAACAAACAACAAAATGCTTTCTTATTTAATAGTTTAAGCAATTAACCCATTTCTTATAAACATTTAAAAATACATATACTCGTATATGTACCTGAAAACAATACTCATTGTATCGTATCTCGAGCGCGCTTAGACGCTACTGCGTTTATCTGGGCATGTGCACGCTGCGGTGTAAATCTTGAAATTTTCATTATCTATTTGTTAAATATTTGATTTTCCAATCAACTCAAATAGGCAATATAATAGTCTTGGCAATATAATTATGACTTTACTGCGTTGCTATCAATGAGCATTGTATGTGTTGCGCTGCGCACGTTGTGAATGACGTGACTTTTTGTCCGTTGTTTTTAAAAAAATGTAATGATTCAGCAAGATATTATTATTTGTTCTTTAAGAATGTTGACAATAAAGACAACATTGTCATGTCATTGGACGCTTTGAGATGCATACATATGTATATACATACAAATACGAGAAGTAAACCATGCTGGAAACATACTTCAAGATGCACAATTTGTATGTAGAGCTAGAACTAGATTGGTGAGGCAATCCCTCACCAACATAAGTGTGACATTTTGTAAGTGTTTGCCAATTTATTTTGAGTAGATAATAAAAAATTTTATAAAAGCATTTGCTTGGATGAAAGAAAAAGCCAGCTCCAGGTTATGAACAGTTTAGCTTTAGCAATATTGATTGCAGTTGATATTGGTTTTATCGTAAAAAGACGCAGTGTTCATACAGTTAAATTGCATTTATTCCATATACACATACAGTACCCTGCCATTATGAACACTAACATGGTTTATATCGATTTTGCAAAATATGCTACACAATAATGAACTACAACCAGTACGTACGAGTATGTACCTAATACAGATTTTTTGACTTATTTGCAAAGTCTACAGTCTCCTCCAATAGACTACATCTTTATGCAGGATGGCGCTCGTTGCCACACTTAAAAAACATTTAAATATAATAAAGTCTAGAAATGTTAACATTCTTCCTTGGGCCGGACATTTCTGGACTTAAATCCTATCGAAAATTGTTGGGCTTACTTTTAATCAAAAGTTTATGCTCGAAGGAATTCAACCACACCAATGACAAAAGAAAATATTGAGGATGTGTGGAAGAATGACAGTGGTATCAAAGATGTGATACCAGCATGAATTGCGAGTTTGCCTAACAGAGTTCACGGTGTCTTAAAAAATAAAGGAAATTTTAAAAAAATATGAAGCTTACGTACATTTACTATTTATACAACAAAATAAAAAACTGCATCAAAGATTTAAGAAAAAAAAAATATATGTAAGTCAAGCCAACTTTAAAATTGTAGCATTTCAACCGTTTTCATAATTTTTTGGCGGGGTACTGCATTTCCAATATACATTTGATTGAAACATACAAATACCTATTCTGTCTAAATATAAATGAGTAAACATGGTATTGTATAATATAAAACAAGCATTTCCAACATTAATGACTCACAATTAACACAAAATGATGTATGTACCTATTCCTTATTTGAAATAAACAAACACAAATGTTGACAAACAACAATAAACTAATCTATCGATTAAAATATGAGATAAGTAAGGAGCTTATTTCTCATATAAGACTTTCCCACTCAATTAAAATCGGTTTTCCATAAAAACTTAAATATTTTACATACGAGTATTTGTTGATTGTCTCGGGTGGCAATGACTGATTTGTATGACTAACGACATCGTTATTCTTTCAGATGATTCCTTGAAATTCCCGATTCTATCGCCGGAAATCCGGGAACATTTTTTTTCCTAAGTCAGAGGGTGCTTTTTTTTCTTCTTCTATGTTCATTGTACGAGTGTAGTAACCAGTTTCTATCTATAAATTCATAATTGGACATATCTATATGTATTCCCACGCACTTGCACGTATTATCTTAACCTAAAGCATGATTATCTATTGAGGTCTTCTAATGACATTTGGGCTAACAAGAACAAACAGTAGTAAAAAGTGGTACATTTCTTTTTGACAGTCCAATGAAAACATGTCTTATTAAAAAGAGCTTACAACTTACATTATGCAGTTGGCATTTCATAAATTTATTTTTTCACTAATGGCATTGGTTGTCATTTCTGTCGACCTAACTCGCATAGAGCTGTTATCAACTAGATAACACGAAACCAACTTTTGCACAACTTCCTCTAATATAAAAAAAATAATTCTTTGCGGCTCTTATCGCACCAATTACATCCATACGACAGAGGACAAAAATAATGTATTTCATACGTGCTAAGGAATTCGAAATTCGGCTATTAGTGGGCATATTTATGAATGTCTATATGCGCATGTATAGGAAATACAACGGAGAAACACAAAAATAAAATAAACGTTTATTTTCTTTTTGGCAGTGAATAAATTACTTTATCATGACGTCAACACTAGAGCGCAGACATTCTGTTTATGTTAACGTGTAAACGCATATTACACGAACGCAAATAGGGTTACCATGAGTTTAAGTTTTGAGTTTGCTGATCGTGATTATCTAAAGATGAAAAGCGTAAACTTTGTTCAATATTGAAAAAATTTATACCTACATACCTATATTTATTTATTGGGTTCTGATAGGTAATCAATATTTGTCAAGAGTAAAAAATAGCACTTCACTACAACGAATGAGTAATTGGAACAAAATCAGCCGCCAATATGACTGTTATTTATAGCGGTCACCCTTGAGCAATATAAAGTATGAAGTAACCGCTATTTTTTTATTATTATTTTTTAATCATTTGAAGCGCTTAGAAGATGAAGGGCTTAAGTGATATTTTTTGAAATTTGACTTTGTCTTACAGATGAAGGTCCTATATGAAAACTATAATTCCTATCTTATCTAGACTTCTCCATCGCCTCTAGATAATTATTTAGCAAAGGATGATGGATTTATATGCAACCACTTTTTTAATAAACTCGGTGAAAGAATGTATTAAGAGCTGATTAATCTAATGTTTGAAAATGTCGCTTATGTCCTTCATCTTCTAAGCGCTTCATTTATTAGTTTAAAAAAATTTTATAACATCACTTGAAACATATGTTACATAAAAAAAAAAAACATAAGCGTTTTTAAAAATGTTGTTTTACATAAATTGTTACATCTTTTTTGAAAACATTTATATTCGATTGCATCTTTAAATATATTGGCAGTCCATTAAACAATTGAAGTCCTTTGTAAAATAACTGGTTTTGTGTCCTTGACAAATTTACCCTGGGTATTTCAAAATGTCTTCTATTCCTCAGAGCGTAGTTGTGTCTATCCGAAACATATGATAGGTTCCTGCTAAGATACGTTGGGAAAATATTGTTCTTAATTTTAAATATAAATTTTAGATTTCTATCTTTGCTTTACACTTAAAGATCGTAACATATTATTTATTGGAGTATAAATGTCGACTCGCAAAATAGTCCGCATTGCACGATTTTGTAATTTTTGAAGCCTAAATTTGTCTGTTTCATTGGACATAAAAAGTATCGATGCACAATAATCAAAATGTGGCAAAATTATTGTATTAACCGTTATTGCAAAGCTTTTACGAAATCTATATAAATTTGGAAAAAAACGCGCCTTATATAGATTTCGAAAAAGCTCTCCATACAAAAATAAGACTGGATAATTATCCAGGCTAAGGTTTTGTTGTATTTTACATTGAAAACATGTTGCAGAAACATGTTTAGCCTATATAGGCTTGAAAAAAAACACGCCTTCAGTCTCAACAATCTATATAGACTTCGAAAAAGCTCTAGATGTAAAAATAAGACTGAATAATTATCCAGGCTAAGGTTTTGTTGTATTTTACATTGAAAAGATGTTGCGGAAACATGTTAAGCCTATATAGATCTGAAAAAAAAACACGCCTTATATACCGCAAGTTGTACTGAAATTATTGTACTCTTCATTCGGAAGGCTTTGATCAAATCATTCTCCTACAAAGCTGGTAAAAAAACAACTGTAAAATTTACATTGGACTTGATATGGTATGGTAACCCTTTGCGCACCCGGTTACTATTTCCACTCACAATACTATGGACTCTTTCCACTCATTCAGTTGAATGAAACGGCAAGAGATCTATTAAATTTTTTTTTTTTTTTATTCTTGTATTGCAGTATGTAATCTCCATTGTCGATCTACCTATCTCCCTCCAAACCATTGCTATTCTTCAATCACCCTCATCCTCCTATATTCTGATGAATAGCAACGAAATTGCGCCCGTTCTACAACTGTTGTCGATGGCGAAGCAAAGTGATGAGTAATCATCATAAGTAGAGTAAAGAAAAAAATAATACAAATCACTAACAACAAAGTATGTTTGCTTTGGCAGTATCTAATCAGCCAGTTGTGCTTACTGTAGTAAAGTATATTTCAGTACTAATTAAATACTTACTGATTATGTTGACGGGCCTAAACCTGAGCATCAGGCACGGCGATTCTCGTTTTATCCTCATTTTCATTTCACTTTTATGAGTCACAGCGATTTGTTCCTTAAATATGTTATGTGCTGCTATATTTGTTTTTTTTTTTTCTTTTCTTTTTTACACTTTGTTATGCAGTACGACACACAGGCACTTCTACGAGTCGAATGGCATTTGTGTTGGTGGTTCGACTCGATTACAATTGATATTACAATCAAGAAATATATATTTTTTAAATTCAATCAGAAAGAAAAAAACACTGCTAATGTAATCCCAAGTGCTGGCTGTGTGGCTGAGGTGAAATCGTTGCAAGGCACTTCTCGGTGTCTGGTTTTGTTTTGGTATTTTTCTTTTAATTGCGCGAGGGGCCACGTAAATTAGTAAATCTTTCTTTCAGTTGAAATTGTTATACAACAACGTTCGTAAATAGCGTATTCAAAACTATTGGACAACACAATGAAAATTCAATTCGAACAAAAAAAATTGTATCTGCGGTTACGTGAATAGAGTTGCCAAGTCAAACAAACACAGAATCTCACACACGAAGCAAAAGCGACTCCGTGTACGTAAAACATAAACTTCAAACTTGTTCACTCGACGGTCGACACACAAGTGCTGCAGCAGCAGTATTCAACTCAGCGCCAAGCTGAAATTTCGAGTTTCGCCGTTTTGCACGTCACGAGCACAACATACCGCGCGCCACCCTTGGCGTGTTTCTGGTTCTTGCTAGAAGGTGTGAGTGCGCTGCGGCGGGTGTGTGCGTTCAGTGTGTTGCCGGATGAAGGAAGAAACTGAATTTTTTCTAATATGGTATTTTACACAGGTTGAGTCATCACTTCACTTCACTTCTCTTGCTGTTTGCTTTTGCTGGCTGTCTCTGCCAGATCATGAGGGTATCTCACTCTGTCTTTTGTGTGTGTGTGTTTCTGGGACGGAGTGTGTTTCTGTTGTAATTTGGATGAGGGTTGCTACGGGGTGAAGTGAGTCATCCATCGTCTGTAGTAATTATATTAGAATGGGTATGACAGCGTTGCCAGATAAACCTAGGAACGGTAAATAAGTTTGTACATTTGTAGCTAATTTGTTGTTGGAGTCCACGGAAGAGAGAAAAGAAGGCACAAACACGCGTATTGATGGTGAGCTTTTGAGGTGAACCACTTTTTTTAGGGTTGCCAAGTGCAGTATGCAGTGGAATGCTTAGTATGAACGGTGGTGGGCAAACAACAATAAAACAGTAAATAATATGTATATGCAAATATGCATGTTTAATGTATACATACATATAAGTTTGCCTAGTAAAGCTATAGTTATATGATATGTATGGACTCGTATGTTCAAGGTTATCTCGTGGAGGTGGAGTTTATGAAAAGGGTTTCAATTAAGTGAATACTCGTGCAAGTGTTTTGTAAACTTTTAATTGTGATCATAAGCGGAGAATAGGAAACCCGATTTTGCAAATTGTGTTTTGTTTATTTTTTTGCGGTTTGATTTAAGGGTAAGGTATTTGTTACTCGTACTTAAATTTGTATAGGTATGTATGTATGTACCCATATTTTTTAAAAAATAAAATGTAAAATCGTGGGTTTGCGATCTGGCAATTGAGTTGAATAAGTTTTACTTTGCTTAACAAAAGATTACTATGTAAGTATGTTAAAGACAATTTTTATAGTTTGTATCCTAAATAAGAAATATCGAAAGTTTTTTTTTATAAGATAGGTACATATTCATACCTACATACATTTATCTAAACTAGAGATGTAACGGATATCCGGTTAGTATCCGGTATCCGGCCCTATCCGGCCATTTTTTTTTATATCTGGCACATCGCCGAATAGTTTCATAGTATCCGGCTGGTGGCCAGATAGTCGATACAAAGTAAAAAAGTTAAGAAAAAAAAACATCCAAAAATATAGTTTAAAAGTTGAACAAGTAGTTTAATAATAAAAGTAGATTAAGCCATTTAGTACTAAGAGTTTACTAAAGGCAAATTATGGTAAATTAAAACATTTTTTTTTTTACATTGAAAGGTAATAAACGATAACGCTTCTTTTCGTAAACGGTGCCCGGCCTGCTTCCGAAAATAGTCTCACGGAGTTAAAAGATAAATCTTGGCAAATTTAGACAAAATTTGGAATTGTTGGATATTAACTGATCACCAAGCCCAGGGATCACTATTCCGATCAAGCCGAACTGTTTTAAAAAAGAAATCCAGCTCGTTGGCTGTGCCACTTTTCTGTTAAGCTTCATTTTGACTATTGTCTTCCGCCACCTCGAAAACAGTCCCAAAAAGTATCACGGGTATCACCTTCACTCATCTAATTTTTCTGCTAAGTGGAGAATCTCCTACTCCGATCACGTTCACCAAATTTCCGCGACTTCGTGTTACCAGTAAATTTGCTCACTGGACGGCCGAGTTCTGTTTTTGTAAGTTATTCCATTCATTTTGCTCTTTTTTGCGGGATAAAACATGAATGTATGCGTCTCAGTACGCATCTCGTTCGGCCAGATATCCGGCCGCCGAATATCCGGCTATCCGGCCTCATTAAATGTCGAATATCCGGTATCCGGTATCCGGCCGAGTTACTATCCATTACATCTCTTGTATACATACAAATGCATATTCATGATATGTAGAACTTTCAGCCATTTGCAGTATTTATTAGAAAAGATTATAAAAGATTTTCTCATATGAAAAACTTCAGTATTAGCATGTATTAGACTAAATCATGAAAATCCAACCCAAAAGATGTATACATTATGTATTTACATACATACATAGTATATACATACATACATAAAAAAAAACATACTATTCCAAGTATGGCCTGTAGCACAATTTTTTTTAACTAAAATTTTAGTTGTTGAAAAATGAACTTCTTGTTGAGTTAAAAATATATGGTCACACTGTTTTGCTTTCGAAAGCCTAGCTTTTTATTGTATATAAATATAATTTTATTACTTTTTAAATAGTAGGGTTGCCAAGCTCACAGTTTTGCATATTGGAAAAATTATTTATTTGCAAAAAGTATTATATTATTTTTCTCTTAAAAAAGTCCAAATAGCAATGACTTTCTGGGACAAACAAGAACATATGTATATGAATATGTACAGTACATGTGTAGGTGTATGTATTGTACTTACGCACACACATACAGTAGAAAGATGACCGTTTTAATTTTATTTGTATGGATATTAGTTTTGGTGTCATTAGGAGAATAAGTAGTGTAGCGTAGGACAATGTCACCATCCTGTCTGAGCTTCTTAACATCGAACGATTCGAAATTACTTGTTTTGCCAGTGTTCATTGTTTAAATAATTTTTGCTTTAATACTTCTGACGTTTATCATTAAGGAGCAAATAATCATTCTATCGCGAGGCACATTTTAGAAGTGTTCTCCCCATATTCTTATGTTTTATTGAAAAAGCAATTTAAGATTAATCCACAATTCGAATAAGAATTTTATTTAAAAGCATTCAACTTTAGAGTGTTCCAAATCACAGTACACGTATCTAAGGTAGTATATTGCGCATCTGTCAAACATTTTCAAAGCAAAAAATGGCCGACAACTGTGTGGCATTTCTATGGGCTTTAATTCAAATTCATTGTTTTCCTGGTTTTTCTTATCATTTCTTAATAAAATAACATACGTTTTTCTTTATGAAATCGATTTATTCGTTTATCTTTTTATTTTCCTTGAGTTTTCTATAGTTATTGTTCGGATATTTCAGTCGGTCATATTTTCTCATCACAGTTCTTTTTATTATTGTTCACATAACATTCGTATACGGCACAACACATTTTTCAAAGTTTTGACAAAAAAGTTAATTAAATAGTATAGAAAACATTAAAAAAACGAAAATTAAATGCAAATATCCTCACAGTTGGAGGCCATTTTCTTGAATTTTTGACAGATGCGCGAACTTGGACGAAAATGAACACTCTAAGTATACTACCTTAGATACGTGTACTGTGGTTCCAAATCACGGTGGAATTTTTCGCACAAGTTTTCTCTTTTCTAGCGATCCTTTCCTCTCTTGTGCGTACAAAAAAACCGACGATCGTCAACGCCTACTTGAATGGGATTGGTCGATATGGTGTGAAATTTATTGATAATAGGTATATGAAGTTTCTGTTGCCAAGTGTGAAAACCGAGTGTGTTTCAGTGAACATGGTATGGTAATGTAATGACTATTTCATGTAAAGTGTTTACTTCTCAGTTATGGCGTTGAAAAGAAGACAGAATGTTTTGCCCATAGTAATTTGACTCGAAGACATGAGTACACGGATCGAATGAATATATGAAAATTTGTCCATTACATATGTACATATGTAGGTATTTCGAATTAGGCCCTACTCACCGATTTTGATGAAATTTTTATATGTGAAAATGGACATTTTTCTAAGAATTTTGATAACAAATTTATATACCGGAAGTTTCTGGTTTGGAAGATATATGCCTTTAAAGTTCCGATAGAAAGTAGAGATGAAGCTTGTTTCAGTTTCGCCTGTTAATATGCAAACATGCTTTAAATAAACACATTTTTCACGTTCATGGCAGTATGAAAAGATCGGCTTTCAATGGTTAAGAACGTAAAAAATGCTGAAACAATAAAATAAGATAAATAAAATAGCTCTTTCTTTTGCTCAAAAATTTCTGATCGAATGTTTAGTTTTTGATCACAATATAGAGTAATAATAAAAAATTTGCGGATCTAAGAATTAGGTATTTTATGCTGAAGTAGTTTGAAGACTAATCAAATATTAAATCAAATTTTATTGTTACAGCCTTTTTTACGCTAGGAAAAATAATCATCATTTAAACCATTGAAAGCCCATCTTTTCATACTGTCGGGAGTTGCAAAACATGAACGTGAAAAATGTGTTTATTTAAAACACGGTAGCATATTTACAGGCGAAACTGAAACAAGCTCATCTCTACTTTGTTTGGGAACTTTAAAGGCATATATCTTTCAAACTAAAAACTTCTATGTATACGTACATATATCAATATTCTTAAAAAATGCCTGCTTGCACATATAAACATTTCATCAAAATCGGTAAGTAGGGCCTTATTCGAAATAATTACCGAAAATTTAAAAAGAATTTCAGCAATGGGTTTATTTCTGTCTATATATTTATAGATACATTTTAGATACATTTTGAACCCTTTCACAGAGTCAATTATGGCCTAAATGAACCTCTTACTAGATGCCTGAGAGAATTTAACTCAGTTTGTAGTTCTATTGATTTTCATCATAATTTGAGTAGGGATGCATTCGAAATTAAAGTATTGAATTTTATAACTGCTCAAATAATAGAGTAAATTATTATTAACTTAAGCTACGAGTACACGACATGCTAAAACCACATTTAAATGTGAGCGTGACGTAGTTTTGACGTCAGAGTCGGTCACAAATCCTACATGTCGTGTACTCACTATATTTGTGACTGTCACATGCGTCCACATTCAAATGTGAGTATTCATGTGAACAGATTCTCACATGAAGAAATGTGAAAATCCATGTGTCGTGTACTCGCTATAATTGGCCGCATGCAAGAATCCGGACTGAGACGAAATTTAAATGTGAGTGTCACAGCCATGTGATGGCACCAAATCGTGCCATGACATTTTTTTTCAAATCTCACATTTTTCGTTGACAGTTCATTTAATTCGGACGTATTTTTTAAATATTTCGGTGAGTTTTTGTTTTTTTTTTTCATTATATTTAAGTTGATTGTTTCTTTTTGTGGTTTTGTGTGGCAAAAACATGAACGAAGAAGAGATTTTGGAGGAGAGACAATACGTTGTTGAAATAGAAGACGTCCAGCGCCGCTAAGTTAAAGCCACGCTGTGCCAACACCAAAACCAAAAACACAAATGGCAGTAAATTAAAAAACTATTGGAAAGTCCGTACGAAAGTCCGATATAGATTAGGTTCGTCGGCACGCAATTCGAGCATCAATTTCGCGCAAAAACCCTCCGTCTCGCGAAGCCGCAACCACTCCTTTCTCTAAACGGTACGCCTTCGTCGCAATTTTTCTTCTTCCCGGTTGTCTTCGTCACTACTGCTGTCCAGCAACAATACAGCCGAGGTCACAGCAATCGCAGCAAAACACTTTCTTTTCGACATTAGAATATGTAATTTCACACAAGTTTTAACTTTTACTATTCGACAAGAATCGAAATGAAATAAAAACTTTTGTGTCAAAATGCGAATAAAAATATTTCTTTGCATACCCATGAAAAAATGTGAGGTCTACATCCCATGTACTCGCTATATTGAAATGTGTATGAAAATACTCTCTGCATGCACATGAAATAATGTGATGACCACATGCCGTGTACTCGCTTTATTTTTGATAGCTACATTAAATGTAAAAAAATTTGAAAAGAAAAATTTCACAAAACTTCACATGAATTTTGGGACAGAATCAACATGAAAATATGTGAAGTTGACATGCCGTGTACTCACTATATTTTTGCTTCTTCACGTGAGCCACATGTTCAATAAATGTGAGCATTTATTTATATTTTTTTATGACGTTACGCACACATTTTAATGTGGTTTTTGCATGTCGTGTACTCGTAGCTTTAGGTACATATAATCAATGTTATTATTCTGTAGTCTTTAAGATATTATATGTAAATGTTTATCTGTTTGATGAAATAAATAAATAAATAAATCAATAGAAAAAAAAAATCAAAGGAAATGGAAAAAGTTCGGCCGTTTCGTACTTGTCATTTACAGGCAACAAATGAGAGCAAATATTTCGTTGCTATCTCTGCGCAGTTTTCCAAGTCCACCGTGATTTGGCAATTGGAATTTAAATTGGATAATAAAAAAGACTCATAATTGTGGAACACAGCTACTTATGTATGTATGTACATATACAGTAGAATCCGCTTAAGACGCTCTTCAAGGAACCGACTGAAAATAACGTCTTAAGCGGGAAAATTAAAAAAATACATCCAGTTAAAAATATGGTTATTTTATAAAAAGAGTTAAGATTATACATGTCTTATGCTAGTTTTCCTTTCATCCCTTGTACTAACCATTGTACGCAATCAAATTCTAATGCACTGACACCAACTGTATGTACGTCAGACGCACGCACACAAGAAATGAAACAAAACTGACAAAAGTAACGATTAATAAAATGATACGCTTCGTGTGGTTTGTTTGCAAAAAACAAAAGTCTCTGTAAGAACTGCCGGCGGTGGCCGTCGGCGTGAGCGTCTTAAGCGGATTCTTCTGTATATATGTGTATACAAGGCCCGGGCACAGACAGTAAATTTGTTGTTTGTGGCCCGGGCTTTGCGGGCCTACGCCTAAATCGACCCTATGGATATTTAAATATAAGAAATTTCTATTAATTCTTTTAAAATCAACTTAAATTAAACAGGCCTACAGGACTTATAGGTATGTACATATGTATTTGATTGATGGTATACATATAAAGAATTTTGTTACTGCTTTAACAGCAGTATCGAAAGTAAAGTTAATCTTAACCAAGCAATCGCTGGTGCTACTAGAATGCTTGTGTTTGAGATCAATAAGATAGGCAGTCTTAGGCAGAGACATTAAAAGTACGCTAATAGAAGGCGACGTTTTATCACACTTTATATTTTGTTTTCAAAGACATACGTCATACATAGTAAAATCTCCTGTGGAGTGCTTCCATAGCAGTTTGTTCAATGTAGAGCAATACAACTTGAAACGAGCAGAGAAATTCAAATTGCTATAATTAGTATCTCATAGGGCATATTTAGTACTGAATGGGTTTTAAATAATGTACCCAATCCTCATAGGGCATATTTACTTAAATATACGTGTATGCATATATTTAATCTATAATACCTAATTTGGGAAAAAGGTGAATATCATAAACACTTAGACTAAAAACACATATGCATGGCAAATGCCACAGTACCCAATAACTGAGTTACGTTTATACATTTCTGAAATGTACAAAAACATGAGCACTTCCCTTTTGAATTGCTGAGATCTTCGTTCGTGTTTACATTCACCTTCTTATTAAATTTAAAAGTATACCTACTTGTCAAAGCAGTGAGACTGCACTCATAATCACGATTTTAAATTCTCCAGCGCTCTTCTCTACTGTCAGTTCATAAAATTACTGTGATGGTGATGCTGATGAGGATGACATATCCTGCTTTACACATATGCATGTAATGTACCTATTATTCATTAGTTCCATCTTCGTAATCATTCACTAATGAAATTTCCCAAAATCCGAATTCCTAAAGGTAGGTTATCTCTTCCACATAAGGTTATGACACATACAACTCAATTAAGAACCTATGCAACTTTATGCGATTGTCCTCGACTCTTGTTTAGAATATGAGTCAATGTTTCGTCATCAGCTTGAAACTACTGAATATAAAATGTCTGATAAAATACTCAAACATGAATCATTAGTGACTCATGCCATTCCTTTTGCTTATATACGGCTCACTTTGTATGTATATAGTACACGTATAGTAGTAAATTTATTATTTTCTAGATCACACACATTCAAACACCATCTAACTTAATTCTTAGTGTACATCACAGCATTTAATTAGGATGTACCCAGCCACCAAATGCAGCTTCCAGTTCTGCAGCTATCTGTAGGCAAAGTTTATCTTGATAAGGAGCAGCAACAACCTGGAATCCTTTTGGAACTCCATCAGCATTTAGACCCATTGGTACATGTGTGGCGGGGAATCCCAAAATATTGAAAATCGACATCAATCCCACTCCGCTTAGATGAAAAACGGATGTATTGTGTGACATAGCCGTTCTGTGAAATGTGGGCATTAATAGAACACCTTCGGTCCCCAGAATATTCTAAAATATTAAAAAGCTTAAAGATATTGTTAAACAAGACGTCGACCGAACTTACGATTAGCTCGGTTTTAACTCTTTCGCCTTCCTTTTGCCAATAGTCTACTTTGTCTTTCGGTATAAAACCATTCACGTCTCTCAGCATTTCCAAAAACAGACCATTGAAAGAGTATTTTGAGTCACCCACGAAAGTTTTTCCGAGTTCAGTATACACATTGTCAGGCCACTAAAATTCCAAAGAAATAAAAAATAAATGAAAATCGGTTTCCAAAGTACCCATAGCTTCAGACTAGCTTACGTTGGGTTTTCCAGGAATGGACAAAATGCTTGGGATGTTCAAATCGAAAGTTGACGCCATTGTGATTTCCATTGCATTGCTCAATAATTTCAGTTTTACCTAAAAAAAAAAACGACGACAAGAATTACAGTTGTACAAATGGTGATTTAAGATCTAAAATATGTACTTCTTTAGGTTTCATTCCATTGATCTCAAAATGTTTGACAGCTTTTAAAATAGCCCGCTTGAAATCTCCGTCTATCGAGAAGCGTGTTGAAGTGAATTCGTCTTCCACCATGTAGTGTACCTAAAGTTAAAAGTAGTTTAGACGACGGATTGTTTTTTAATTTAATAGCAACTTACTTTTATATCTTTTGTGTGTATAAGCTTGGATAATTCCAATTTGTCAGCGTTGCTACCACTCATGATCTGCAATAGCAGCGGTAGGTCCTTGGCATAACGTGTCATTGGTCCCAATTGCAAATACTTTGCAAACAGCTTATCTTCTGAGTTGGGAAAATGACCCGTCACTGAGAGCAGACCTCCGGTAGGTTTGTGACCAAAGACCCCATTAAAAAGTGCCGGCAGTCTTATTGATCCAGCAATGTCGGAACCAACTCCAAATGCTGTAGCTCCACAGCCATTAAGTGCACCCTAGATAGTATCAATTAGTATCATAGAAATTGGAAAAATTGATAGTTTTTAAATACAGAAATATTAAGAATGATTTTCTAAACGTAAAGTAATTGACTGATTCTTAAAATATTTTTGTATGATACTGTTTTCTATTTTTGTTGTTATACTTCTCCTCCGGATGAGCCACCCGGTGTTTTCCGAGTATCGAACGGATTGTTACATCGTCCATGTGTTTTAGTAGTGGTCTCCCAACTTTGACAGAACTCAGGATTGGCAGACACAAGAAGGGGAATACATCCAGCACTTCTTAACAATTCCACAACTTCACCATTATTTTCGCTTTTCAACAAATAACGGTGTATATTACCGACAACGTGAGACATACCTGTAAAGCGAAATATCTTATTAGAACTGGAATGTTTTATAATCCGAATTATTTATGTATACATATTATGAAATCAGCCAAAGGACTTCTTAAATTGAGAAACCTCCCAATAGAAGCCATACAGCCTTGAATTTGGACAGAAAGGGTTTATGTCCTGCACAGATTTTGGGAAACCACGGGATGACTTTGACAAGAACTTTAAAGTATCTAATCCCAAATGGCAAGACTGGATAAAGGCATATCTTCATAGATACATGGAGAAATTGGCCGGAGAAGGATTGTACTCGGAGGTTAGAGTCAAATCGGATTAAAGTCAACAGCAGTAGTTTCCGAGCTGTGTTACTTATTTTTACAAATTGTCTACATGCTTTGACTCTTTTTAAAATATTTCAAGTCTTCTGCCTCTTTTCTGGTGTAAGCAAATCCTTCTGAAAAATTCACTCCGCTCTGAATGGCTCAAATCAAATCTAATTGATCCAAGTAAATGAAGTCAATATGGTAGATATTAAAACAGGACCCGATAACTTAAGCATCGGATTATGTAGAGTGAAGAACATTTAAAGAAGAAAATGAAAACGGCATAAGTAAAAAAGAAATAAGTCGGGTTTTATTTTTTTTTTACTGAACTTTTTAGATTCAGAAAATATGTGTGGCAAACTTCATCATGATCAAAATATGTGGTGCAAAACATCATCATGATCGGTTACCTGGAAGTGGGTGTAAAATCGATTCCCAGAAATTGAAGATAAAAAAGCTTCCGCCATATTGCATTTACAACGTCATCAAATAAACCGTAACCCGGTGCGCTTCGCTCCACCTATCTTTTCAAAATTTGCCAGCACACATAGTTATTGGGGTATGGTAGAAAGGAATTACATAGTAGGAAGCAATCACTGCTGTCCTATTTTTCAACTTCAATTTCCATTTTTTTTTTCTATCTGTCTGTCTATATATCTATCTATCTATCTGTATGTCTGTCTTTTTATATATCTATACTGTTACACAAAAATTGTCAGTACAGGCCTTACGGGGGAGCTTTTTTTCAAACACTGAAATCGCCACGGAAATAAAAACCAAAGCACTGACTTACACAGGTTTTGTTTGTAATTTACCACAAATTTACATACATCCCACCAGTGTGACCAGCCACCTCCACAGTCGGTGTCTGAATGATTATGTGTGACTGCCGATCGTTGTGTATATAGAAAACGAAAGAAAGAAATCTAACAGTGTTACCATTATTAAGTTAAAGCTAATAGTTAATGCTTTTTCTGTGGTTTTTGTCAAAGAGCTTTGGGATTTTGTGCTTTGAGAACCAATAAAATTAATTTGAGTATGTGAGGGTATTGCCATAGCGTAACGACTATAACTATTGGCACTGCCAATAATTGTACTTTTTGCAGTGCCAATTGTTATATCTTTCAACCGTTATTGGTTGCAGATTTAAAAAAATTACAAAAAAAATCACGATTGAATTATTGGCAGGGGGTGCCAATAATTACATCGTATTGAGCTACAATTATTGGCACTGCCAATAATTATACTTTTTTTGGGTGCCAATAGTTATATCGGGGTGCCAATAATTATAGTTATTGGTAAGCATATTTTTATTTGAATTTTATAGTATATTTTGATCTATACGTTAAATATTTAATAATATTAACCAACAAAAAATTGTTTAAATAATACGCTAATATAAAAATGTTTTTTCATAACTCAAAAAACAGTAAAGTTGTGGCCAATCAAAGTCAACATTTTCCTTAAGGGTGCCAATAATTGTAGTCGTTACGCTATGGCTTTTGTTTTTTCAAGTTTCGTGTTTTTCTGGTGAAACCGTTAAAATGAAGTTGAACGTTTTTTCGATTTTTGTGATTTATAATGAAGGTGCGATATGAGTTTTGGGTGCGGAAACGAATAGTGACTTTTTTTTTTGTTTTTAGCCTACATCTCGTTAGCTAATCGTTTCCGATATATAACATTGGTACACCAAATTACTCGAAAACATCCCCTTTACAACATACCAAAATTTCATCAAAATCGAGGTGGTACACAATTATATTTTTTTGGCTCAACAAATTGTGTTGTTTTCATATCAGCAGATGGTAGCCCTATGGGTATTACTCTCCGATTTGCGGCGATACTATGCATACTATGGTAACCCAGTAAGAGCTTAAAAGAGGGACAGATTTATGAAAGCTGTTGCAACTAGAATGAGAGGCAAACGTCCTATCTTCCCTGTACTGACAATTTTTGTGGAACAGAGTATAGTTGACTCCAGCGCCACCTATCGGATCCAGATTTTATAATTTTCTCTTTAGGCACCGAACCAACATATACATACATACATATTGTACCACCTAGCATTTATTTATCTATACGCATTGCATATATGTACATATATGTAGGTACTCATCGCATCCCCTCCATGCGCAGAAGTCGACTGCCCGCCCACCCGTTTGGATTTTCGTCATCGTATGGCAAAATCCCGGAATTACCCCACTGGATTTTTTGCTAACGTGCGCTTAGATGTTTACACCTAAAAAAAAAAAAAAATAAAAATAAAAAAATGCTGAGACTCGAACCTCCAACCTCAGCGGTCCTGTGCATGCTTTGAGCCCTGATTTTATTTCTGTGCATCGAAGAGAAAACTAGAACACAACCTACAAATCTGTTCCAAAAAACTGTAATGCATGTACATACATACATATGTATTATGTACATTATGTATGTATCACTATAATAGTCAGCTCAAAGTACTTATAAGAGAAAGAAACAAATAACTTGAAATTTTGTTGGTTAGATTACGAATTTCTAGCTTCTATAACCGGGTAAAAAGTCTGTAATGTCAGGAGCGAATAATAAACACGTCTATTCAGTAGACATTAAGCCGACGAATAGTTAGACGTGTTTTTATTAAATTTTCATTTAGATTATGATATTTTGATGAAATTGCCAAGAGTAAAACTACAATATTATTTACCTTTTCGTTAATTTCATAAGAAAATAAGACTGCGAAAACCTGAAGAAGTGCAATTCAGTTGAGGGTGTCTGTCTACTAACTTTTGTGATGTATTTTGTATGTACACATGTAAGTATCGAGTGGCTAGCCTTTGAGAAAAGTCTAGATTGTCGAAACAACAAATAATTTTAAAATATGCTTCCATATAAACTAGTTTACTAAAAAGGTAATTTCCCATAACATGAGACATTGAAAAATAGTCGCAGCCCTGAAACATGTAAATCAAACTCAAATTAGGGCATATAATACTTTGGGTAACATTTACGTAGAATTATTTGTCATTTTAGAGTTCTCTGTAGCCAAACAGTGAGCATATCAAAGTACAAAGTACTTTTTTTACAATTATTCTAAAGGTTACATAGGTTAATAGGTAGTCTAAATACGACACGTTAATTTCGAATTTAAATCGCCAAGTTATTTGCGTAGTGCCGTAATTAGAAATTCACGAATAATTTCCGATAGAATTTTACTTTTAATTTATTGTTTCATTTCCTGCACTGTACAGAAATTGATTTTTTTTTGTAATAATCTCACAAATTAAATAAAGTTTAGTATGCGTTTCATTGCCCATTAGCTTTTCAGTCAATTTTAAAACAAAATCTCGATGCAGTTCAATTAAATGTGCTTACAACATTGAAACAGGCTTGAATAAAAAACAAGTCTTAAAATAATTGCATTGTACACATCCGTAATTGCAAATAATTAATGACACTGCATTCCAACTTCCAATGGAACTTACCCTTCAATCCACATGATTCCTTCACAGTAAATGGGACGCCTAAAAGTGGATGCCGTCGAAAAAGTGCTTCCAACTGCTCTGGAGGTGTTGTCTTAATTAATTGATCAACTTGTATGGCATCCTTAATTGCCTCTGAACATCTATCTTCAATAATGACATTCAAAATGGGATTGACCGCTCTGATTCGCTCCACGTACGCTCGGACTAATTCCTCTGATTTTAACTGCCAAAAAAATAACGTCTATTGATTTGAAAATTAAAAAAATATATTTTTTTTTGCATTTACCTCTCGCTGTCTTATTTTCTCAATCAACTGCACGATAGGTACGTTGGTCAGCTCAGGCTGACTTGGCGATGGTACTTTTATCCTCTTGCCACCAGTAAAATAAGCCACAAAAGGGGTCAAAATAACACCAATAACATGAAGGATTGAAGCGACAATTCGTAAAAGTAGTTCCATGACCGTTAACACGACCCTCGTTGCGGGCAATTTTTTTTTATAAATAAAAAAGGAAAAAGGAAGAACAACAGCGCTCACTACTCGAATGCAACTAACGCGTACCGCTTACTTTTAACGAATGAGCTGAAGTTTAAGTGCCCTTAACTAAAACGCGCGTGTTCATGCTGAGTTTAGCGCGCCGCGATTTATTCTTAATCGATTGCAGAATAGGAATTAAAAATTGTACGAGTATTTAACATTCCGTTTCCAGCTTTTATTGTGATTTTGTAGTAGGAATTGTTTTGCCCTGCTCTATTCGTTTTGCATTTTATTTTTATTTTTATTTTGTTTATTGGCACGAATGGTAGCCAGCCCGAATGTATGTATTTTGTAGTATTACTCGTATCAACAAGTTTAATGATGTAGAAGATGCGATGGCACGATGCGACGCTCCGAAGAATACGGGTGGTGCTGAAATGTAGTAATTTTATTAAACAGTTTTGGTATAACAATATGACTAGTAAGAAAGTGGAGGAAACTGTACAAGGCCTGTGTTTCATCTAGAGATACTGTGACCCATTTTAAAACAAAGTTGAAGGGTGACATTCGTTGTTATCATATCACTGTGTTTATTACATGTACTGATTGTAACAGTTGTATTCTAGCTTGTTGAATCGAAGGGTACTGCAGAAGTGCATTGAAATAATTAGAAATATCATTTAAGCTTATGCGCTTAGCTTATCAGTAGTGCTTGGCATTTTTTTTGGGAATTCTCTGAGAATGAAATTGTCTGGAGAAGCGCTATATGGTGAAGCTGCAGATTTCCAACACATTCTGACGTACATTGTTTCATCTATGTAGATAAGAGCTCTTCAACTGTATTGCCTCACATTAGTTGAAATCTACAGGGTGACACAAGAAGTATTATTCGATGAAATTACCCGTAACTTTTTAATAAATATTCAAATGTGTTTTTTTAAAGTTCCCCATTTACAAATATTAGTCATATGTATGTGTGGGTGACTGTGATGTGACGTAGTAGCAGTCGCTTGTCAGGCTGAAGGTTCTCGGTTCAAATCCAGATGTCTGCGAAACATTGATTTCTCACGAAATAAAAATAAGCTGAACAGTCTCAGAAGTTAATGTCAAAACCTACTGCGAAGGCATAACACTGGCAGTAGGATGGTGGTATGGTTAAAGAAATTGATCGCACAAACTATAGTAAGAAACACCTAGAAAAAAACTTCTGTGAATCATAAGCAACGACAAAACTTTCAATCATACACAACTTTCCAGTTATCATGTACACCACCCATATAGTTAGTTGAAACTTGAAACCTATCATCTGAGTTTCCTATCACTACGACGCGTCGATTTGTCTGACTCTCGTCCTTGTCCTTCACGTACTCGCGCTGTGTGTAAAAATGATAACGGTATTCATATCACCTTTAGCGTGTTTAAATTATAAAAAAAATAAGTATGGAACAAGTGAAACATACATATGTATGTGCAGATAGTTTTTGGTATGTATCGCATCGGTTGCTGTCATTCTGTCATTCGCTAATTTGTTTGTAGATGTTGTTTTATTTTCTACCCATAGTTCCTTTTTTTCGCAAATATATTTTATTATTGGTTAGGTTTTATGAGCGTCGTCTGTAACAGGTGCTATTTCACCCAGCAGCATGAAAAGGCCCATTATGAATACCCTTGGTGAGGATAAAGCATTTTGGTCTTAGTATGCATCTTTTGAGTTCTGCAAGCAGTATCTTAGCCAAGTCGTCCAGACAGTCAGAAAACCGTGCGCCTAAGACTCTATTCCATCCTCGTCCATGCAGCTTCTTCGGAAGTCGTTTGCGACGATACCATACATAACTTCTGGCCATGTTTCCTATGGTACAGGGTCCGGAGCACGTTGATTTGGCTTTTTCCATTGAAAGCAGGGTTGTTGATCTTTTTTGGACGATTGCGGGCCATAATCTTGATACAATCACAATCACAATCAGTGGTATATTCGATTCTATGCTGCATTGAAAGTCAGTAGGATCAACCCATCAGCTAGTATTATATACATGTCAGAGCCATTTCTGGCCAGTTTGTCATTCCCTTCTACTCATAAATGTCCTAGTACATAGCAAAACGAAATTGTGTAGTGTATAAGCGCCAGAAGGCAGTCTTTTAAGCATTTTGAAGTACCGAGGTAGGAGTCCAGTGCTTCAAGTGCGGTTTGGCTGTCTACGTAGATAGCAATATCCATTTGTGAAACTTTTCTTTCTGGGACAATGTGTACTGCTATTTATAAGTTGTGCATCGGCTCATTTCAATACACAGAAATGTGTTTTCCTGATCGAAATCAATCAGTTAATCTTCCATTATGGAATGGAAATAACCAAAGAACACTAAAATATGTCCAACGAAGTGATGCCAAATATTTAATGTTTTTTTTCTTTAATTTTGAAGAGCTGCGCTGCATGCAGCATTTACACGCGTTCTCGCCTATTTAAGCGTGTGGTTTGTTTTTGTCTGCATGAATAACTCTGCACATGTATTTTGGGCTTAAGAATTCCCGCTGACCATGAAAAAGCAGTTTGATATTTTTAAAGTCAAAAAAGTTAAAATAAAAAAGTATGTACGTACATACGCATGTAGACATATTTTTGAAAGTTTTGAGTCCACATAATAAAAAGCTAAAAGCTTAATTAAATTAGGTAGATCGTCATTCAACACGATCTATAAAATGCAATCAGCATGTACTCGCACTATAATAATTACCACATGCATTGCCGAAAATATAATATGGCCACAGTCGTAAGCGCTTTCTCTTGATAAACAGAAATCATTTACAATTCCAAAAAGGGGTAATCACAAGGTTGTTACCTAAAGAGGTAAACATTTGAAATAATGAAACGCAGTACCTGAGATGATCTCTGTCGGGCAATAGAAGGCTTCACAATACATACATTCTGTGGATATTGCCTAAAGGTCCTTCTTAACTTAATAATCATCATAACCATAGCGTATCTAGGTGCACACGAAAAACCCGCTCTGAAATCAGTACATTACATATCTATAGTCGCAATTTATATTCATACTGGGTTCCACCGGATCTAACAATAAAATAATGTAAAGCTCTATTGTAATTTTAGTCATGAACCACCATTTAACTTTGGCCCACAAGAGTGGTTACGCCATTTGGGTAAAGTTTCTTTACAAGGTTGATTGATAAGATATTTGCTGCACAAGGCAGTAAACTATTATAATAACCAATTTTCGCCAATATGCTGTTGGAACGAAATTATAACGAGCTGATATGGAAGACTCTTATGAGCAGTCAATCTTAACGCAATGCGTAGGTACAACTGCAAGTGGGTCATCATTTTAGAAGTTGGAAAGGAGCTAGAGTCACTTGCCTACGATTGCACGTAGACATTGTAGATGTGTTAAGAAAACTACTATTTGGAATATAGGAATATAGTCAGTCATTAGGAAAAGTAGGTAACACTTGTATTTAAGCGACAAACATTTAAACAAACATATGTTCTGTAATATGTACATATACAATGATTATTAGAAGTTATTTCACATTTCTTTCTTTTATCCTTATATGATATTTCTTCAATTAAATATATTTTATATTATTTTGAAATATGGAGAGTCTATTTCTCATATGTATGTAAAAAGTTTTCCAGCGGTCAATTCATTCATATAATCCTTATAACCGAATACCGAATAAAAATAGTCGACGATTGCAAAGAAAGAATACAAAAACCGCCTGTGACTTGGAGGATTTAATTTAGAGATTTAATTAATAGTTAGATACAGATACATAAAAACAAACAAAAAAGAAATGCTTTGCTAATACAAACTGATCGGTCTTAACACAAAAGGTCACTAGTATCTCTTCTGTCCAATATTCCATTTCGCGCACTATTAAACTTCCGATGTATTTAATAATACATGTGTATGTGCATATCTAAATACACATTCGTATAAATATGTACATAGCAATGGTAACTCTTAAGCGCGCGTTTTTGTTTAAATTAATTCACAGTTTATGTTAATCTATCTCCGCATGCTTTGTGCAATGCAACGTCTTTAATTTTTTTTAGATCCAATTTTAAAATTCTACAGGGCGGGCCTTGCTCAAAACATAACTTCTTGTTGGTGGTGCTTTTTGAATCCCAAATATATCTTTATTTAAAAAAAAAACATTAAAACAGTTCTGCACTCACAAACAAAATTTCACTTTTTATGCACCAATTGCAGCACTATAGGTAGGTATGTGTCCATACTTTTACGTTTATAATTACCTTGCAACTTAATTAATTTAATCAGGATGCATTTAAATAATGCATTTTTTCTGACTATTAACTCAAAATAATGAACTGCTTATTCTATGTACATACATATATGTATGTATATGCAAGATGCGAATAAGTAAGAGCTGGCTTCACATGCGATACTATACTCGTACTTAAGACGCGACCGGCGCTTAACTTCGTTTGACGATAATCGGCCAGCAGCGTATTCAGCGGAAGCATCGAAGCATTTAGGCTTTAAAAAGCTTTTTTCTTCTTTTTGTATTTATTTACACTGCCATCCCATGCTGACTGAATTCACTGGATTTTAACCGTTTATCGCAAATTCACAGCGCCACATAGTCACGCAAAGTCGTATATCCGAACTGTTTAAGTTAATAACTCCGAAGCAGTTACATTAAAACAATAAACTTTTGGGGTAGAGCCGTACAACCAAAAAAAAAATTAAGTATTCCATAGCATTGTAACTTTAAGAACCTCGTATAGGTTGAGGTCGGTACGGCATTATACAAAATGACCTTGGTCAACTGGTGTCATTAGAATTTTTGGCTCTCCAATGCGGTTTACATATACATACATACATATGTATATATTTGAGTATTTTAAATTTGGGTACTATCTAAAAAAAAAAAACGGGTTAAAATTATTATCATGAGACAACCAAATGAATAATACATTTGGACGACTGGAACCTTATTTTAAAATACCACAACAACGATAATTGACTATAGTGCTACTCGTACGGAAGAGATTTAAGGTTCGCGTCAATGTTCACAAATACGAGATTATAAACGGTACGTACGACTGAATTCTATTGCAGGTGGAATGCACTTGGATATAGTGTGGGAGGAGTTATGTATATCCAACTAAAGCTTAGTTTTTATTTTATGGTAATAGTAAAGCAATATGGTATGTAGAGTTTCTATCGTGCGTTGGGTTAAATTTTCTGAAATGCCACATTCTGGCTGTACTCGTATCTAATTGAAAGCTTTTAGTCTTAAATTGGTTGTGCATACTTTAGTGTATTTTGATAATATCTGTACATACATACTTATGTATGTATATAAAAGTATGTAGTAAAAATAAGTACGCCAAAATGTTGTTTTTCTTTTTACTTGAAGCTTGATCGTTTTGCGTTATAAATTCATTTATATTTTTTTTGTGAACGTAGGTAGATAGTGTGTGTATACAAGTAGAAGATAAAATGTCAACAAATTTCATTCTAAAAAGCGTATGTTAATGTGTTTGATTTTATTGATATTATTTATAATGTAGGTATGTATACGTACAACCAATGGAGCATGGCAATTTTACGGAATTGTATAAAAAGCACGATTTCGATGCTTGTGCACGTCTGAATATATTGAATGCGATGGATTCGAGATTATTTGTAAATATTTTTATAGATAGAAACAATGCATATATGTACATAATATGTATGTATAAGTTTATATTTTTATTTTTTATAATCTTAAATCTAGATTAAAATGCAAGATAATATTGATTATTCTTAATCGAATAGTTCAAAATCAACGTCACTACAATTAAAGAAGTTAGATGAAATCAGCAGGGCCAGAAAACAATATATAAAACTATGCATTTATGTCAACAAAGCAGAAGTGTCAATTTGGACGTAGAATTGTCATCAGCGACAGAACAACGCAGAAGTGTCAGTTGTCAGATATAGGAGCGGGAGTCTTCTAACAATTCGCATTAGCTAGCTGTGCTTGCTACAAAGATAATAGGTCTATTGGGTAACTTGTGTTTTTTCGTAAAAGTATATAAAATTATATAAAATCACATAAATTAGTGTTTGTTAACCGAAACAAATGAGAACAAATCGTAAAAAGAGAGCCAAATGAGAGTTGCCCTTCAATTGAGAAAGATGTAATCTTATGCACCAGCTTTTTCTTTGGGTGCGTCTCCAACGCTGTCAAACCAGCCATCTAACAGTTTGTGAAATATCAAAATCTTACTCAGAAAAAAGTTACCAAACAGACCAAATAAGAGATGGTACCCAAAAATGTTATTTCCTGTTATCGTTTGCTATAGTTTCAGTGGTGTAGCTAATTGTTGTCTATAAAATATGCTAGGTGATCAGTTGTGTGACAATGTTCTTTTTCCAGGCATTCCCATACTAATCATCTTTAATGCCGGCCAAGCGATCTGCACAGGATCACAATATATTACTTGCCACTGGAGATGCTATAAACGGCTTAGCCAGGTCCAGATACAGTATGTTACAAATGCATATTGTATACTTAATTGAATAAGTGTATAAAGTACATAATGCACATTTAAAAATAGTCGGCCAGAATACCTTATTGCACGCATTAAATTAAAAAAAAATAAAAAATAAAATTTTTTACGAATCTACACAGATTTATCGAAATAATCGGCAATCAACTGCAATATTGGACTCTCGTACATATGTACGTACATATGTACATCACACATGCATATAATGTACGTTATGTATATCTAAGTAGGTACGATGCTACAAAGAGCTGACTTTTTTTTTTTAAATCGATTGCCTTTCGCGCAAATGACTTTTGATAAATTAATATACGTTGTTTTTTTTATCCATTTACAGCAAAGCCCTGCAGGTTCAAATTGCTAATCTTTCTTTTCTTATAACATTTGTCAATATAATCGATTCAAACATTAAATATGCATTATAAAATTTAAAAGTTCGTTTCATATGTATGTAAATATGAAATTATTTGTTATAGTTAATAAATGAGTTATTTGCAATTGATTTATAACTATGATATTATTGTTGATGGCTTTAATATGAGATAATATGAAAAATGCTTTTTCCAGTTTAGTAAAAACACTTTAGTCAAAGCCAAGAGCAATGAGCTCAATGAATAACCTGATCTTCGGGGCTTACTACACTAATTTCACATATCACGAAAGTGTGCGCCTTAACGGCTTAGTTCCCCCAGAAGCGTTACTCTGTTTTGATCAACACGGTCTGATCCAGGATAGATCAGCGGTGCCGCTTGTCCTCCGTGTAGCTCGCATGACTGTGGCGGCTCTACTACGATAGAGATGTCGCACAGAGGAATACGGAGCGTCTCCAATTTAGTAGGTCGCGTCGGTTTCGGGGCGTGATGTGTACGATGCAGAACAGCAGCATCAAAAGTTCTGGTGGCTGCTGGAAAAAGAAGGAACTCTCTCGTTGGTTCCGTATTACCGTATTAGTTGGCCGCGCTGTGGAATTATGTGGATATGCCGTGGCCGGCTTACATAAAGGCTTAGGTAGACTAGGATAGTAGTGTTAAATTTTATGAAAAAAAAAACAGAACAAAAAAACAGCACTTGAAAAATATAGAAAAAAAACAAAATAAAATAAAATAAAACACATCGCAAACCTTAAAAACAAAATAACGTACTTAACTACGTAGCTAGAGAAAATAAGTATGTAGCTGTAAGATTTATTATTTCAGATAGTTTTAAAATAAAAATAACATTTTGCTAAGTTTTTCAAACAAATTGTTCTCAGTTTAAAAATTGTAAATATAATTAAAATCCAATAGTATAAGTTAGGTTGCGTCGAAAGACAGGCGCAAATTCATAGTCAGATAAAGCCAACATTAAAAGAATTTATTCACCTACATAAATTAAAATATAATTTTTGCTATTCATAGTCACCTTATAGTCGACTTTAAGCTTATAGCCGACTCGAAATTTTAAATGAGCCAAACATCACTTTAAATAATTAGAGTTGGCTTTAAGCGACTTTTAAATTTCTCATATAATATTTTGAGTTTTGATTTGGGTTTGTTCGTTCAAATCACTTTCAAAAAACACTTCAAAGTTGATACTAACTAATACACAGGCAAAGGTGTTTATGAATAACGAAAAGTTATAGCCGGCTTTTTTATTTAGTCCCGGTTGTAACTATAGTCAGCCTTAGGCACTATTCATGGGTTGACTATGAATTTGCGCTATAGTATAAGTATTACGTTTAGCTTAGAGTGCCCGTTTGTCCCAGAAAGTTAGAGTAAGATACATAGTTAAGTTAGTAAAGCTAGTTTTATGCAATTTTTGTCTAGCATATAAGTGTGAAACCACTCTGCATTTATGTATGTAAATATGTACGTATGTATGTACATTGAAATAAGAAAAACAATCATTTTAATTTGTTATTCCTTTGAATAGAGTCAATACTTGCATCAATTCAGGTTATTATCTACAATCTTATAAAGGGAAAATCTTATAATAATTGATAAAGTCAATCAAAGTCAAAAATCCTTTTTGAAACATGACTTTATGAATCGCTTATTGAATTATAACTTATGTAGCTTTTACGAAGAAATAGTTTTTGGTAAGTATTTTCTCGAGAGCGAAAGAGGCGGAAACTTTGTTTTGGAAAAGTCGGGTCTCGACGTCGAAAAAGTGTCAAATCGCGCAATCTGAAATCTCCCAACGGCAACCCTACGAAACTATGCCCGCTAATATTATTACCAGTAATGTAGCAAACTTTCTATTCTTATTATTGTTGCATCAAATGATATCAATGAAAAATGGTTGTGCGACGTAAACAAACACTTTATCAGTAAAATAAACAATCATACACTTTTACTGCTTCTTTATCCGACTAGGACTTGGCATGGCTCACAATTAAAAATAACTAATTTGCCAAAATTCACCAATTGGTTAAAATGCGATCAATTCTGATACGAGCGACATCCGTTCAAGTGCGCGTGCTCATTTAAGAAATGCTCTGTGCATACGAGTACATATAAAGAAAATACCTTTATTAAATAATATTCTTAGGTACGTGATGCAATAGTATAAAACAGGTAGGTTTTTAGGTAGGTATGTACACTGCCGACCATAAGTTTGGAATCACCATCTAATTGTGCATTTTTGTTTTTTTTTTATGTTAAAGATGATAAAGACATCAAATCCATTTTCTTTATGGATTCGAAATTATTTACAAATTAACAAAATAATACATCCAGACCTTTTTTCAACGAACAATTTTTTTTTGAAGTGAATATGTACTTCTTTAGCGACGTACATATTTGTTTTTGAAAATGTAGCGTTACGATAAATGTGTTACGATAAAGGGGAAATGTGTATACAGTAAGGTATGTCTGTCCGTCTGTCTTTTTGTCTATCTGTATGTCTGTCTGTCTGCCTGTCTGTATATCTGTCTGTTTGTCTGTCTGTATGTCTGTCTGTTTGTCTATCTGTCTGTCTGTCTGTATGTCTGTCTGCCTGTCTGTTTATCTGTCTGTCTGTCTGTCTGTCTGTCTGTCTGTCTGTCTGTCTGTCTGTCTGTCTGTCCGTCTGTCTGTATTTCTGTATGTCTGTCTGTATATCCGTCCATCTGTCTGTCTGTCTGTCAACTTCTATATTAATTGACCAAAATGATTCATATTCACAGTTTATGTTGGTATAGTGCCTTAAGAAAATCTGGACTTGATAAGTGGCGCTGGAGTCAAGTTATTAACAACTTCTTTATTAATTGACCATAATGAATATCAGCTGTATATTATTATATTTACCACATTTCACCACATTTTCTATCAATTGTTTTTGACATGGTTAGGCCTCCATAAATATAGGGCATACTTTTTTACAGCTATTTTATAGTTCAGATTCTTGACATCAAAGATTTTGTTTGTTTTGAAATTCAAACTTACTTCAAAAATTCGAATAAAGTTGAAGATCAGTGAGTGATTCCAAACTTATGGCCGGCAGTGTACATATTTTAATTTAATCCTGAATTGCTATTAAAATACATTATGTATATGATTTATTACCTAAAACAGCAAAAACAAAAATGATATCAGAGTTATTTCGTTAACTGGTCACACACCACGGACAACATTCGAAATAACTGAACACCACCAAAATGACAAATAATGACAAAGACAACCAGATATACCAGACTCAGGATTGCCGAAGGAAGAGAACATAGCTAAACGACCTAAGAAGGTCATTCAAGAAAGCTTTTATTGCAGTGCTTGCAACCAACATGGATACGAGTATGACGCTTCTATTAGACTCCTATAGAGCACCAACTGTTGACTACGCTGGAAAATTCATTACTATGTTGTAGTTATTTTGTCTGTTTTTACCTTTCGTAGACACCGGTAAATAATTGCAGTTTACTTAAGACAGGTTTGGCTACTTGAACCACAGACATGGAAAATGTAAAGAACTAGTATATGTACATACATATGTCTATAGAATACAAAAAAAAGGTAACCACAACTTTACTGATGGTAAGTGCAATGGGATATCTCGTTGTTTGTGGAATTCAGTTTACATTTTTAAACAATGGGAACATTTAAATAAAATGTTCTCGAGGAAATAAAATATAGTTCATATACATATGTACATATGTATACGCGTACATGCAAACGCTTGTGTATTCTTTATTTATCAACTGCTTACATTAAGTTTAAAATGTGGATAGGCGTGGAAAATGAAGACAGCATGCCAGGCGTATGGGCAAGGTGAAATTTGAGTAAAAAAAAAAGTCTGGCTATAACCCATAAAGAAATTAAATCAGCCTTATTTTTGACGATTAGATAAGAAGTTGGATTGTTTATTAGTTAGATAGCTTTATATTTTATATACATAGGTACAGTGGTAGAAAACTAATTAGAAACAATGGGAAAAATAAATATTGTTTATTTTCGCTTCCTTATTTTCATATTTATTTGCAAGCTATCTACAACGGTAAAACACCGTTTTGGTACCAAATATCATTGCGCTTTTAATTTTTACCTCTATCGATCACTGAAATTCGATCACAAAAGATAAATTAAAAAAAAAGTGCCTCGTTGAGATTTGTAGGTGAAATTTGATGGAAATATAATTAGATATAGAGATCGAACATTGATATAATAGTGAAATATTACGGCAAATCTTAAAACTTTCAATTATTTTTAATTGAAATTATGTTACTTTAACTAGTAAGAATATAAAAAAAAAGAGAACAAACAAGTGTTGCACACCAAAGATGAGAAGGCTTATCGTGCAGTGATACTGCCGGGAAAAAGGATCAGCGGATGCAACTGGAAAGGATCTGCTGTGCTCCAAAAATATGGTCTACTCTGCTATAATGGTGTCCACTGAAACTGGCATCATAGCAAACCCCAAAAAACAACAACTGGCCGATTGAAGACGACATACTAACTTGTCGACAGAGTAAGGCCAATTCTTTTTGCACTGGCAAGAACATTCACTTTGCCATGTCGACCCATTTAAGTGCACACATTACACCAAAGACTACAAGGAACCGACTTTTGGAAGCAGGTTTGCAGGTGTCCAAGGACGTTCGGATCTGCTCTTGGAATGTTCTCAGTTCAGCCGCAGCTTTAAAGCTAAACGCATCGACTATCCCTCATCATAGTGTAATTTGATTTTTTCTTTTTTTTTTTTTTCTTGACGATATTATTCTCACAAAATTAGTAAACGGGCTAGATCTCCCAATATAGAGGACGGGTCACTGTCCTCTGAAAAGAAACTTAAATCGCTGCCAAAAATGGCAACTAATAATAAGGACTCGCGGTCCAATTATTGGAGCCCCCTGCAGTGTTTACCTGATAGCGACAATGAGAGTGAAAATATGGACGAAATCATATCGCCAAATAAATCTCATAAAACAGTTGTTCCCCCAATTAAAGTCATCCAAAAAACTGGTGAATATGTGCACAGTGCCTTGAAATCTCTAAGTGTATCCGATTATGCCATCAAAAAAATGTCTATTGGCATCAAAATTATGTGTGACACAATGGAGTCTTATAATTCTGTTCTTACTAAATTAAAAGAAGACAACTGTCAGTACTTTACTCATGATGTTAGGAGTGACAAAGTATTTAAATCTGTGTTGTACGGGTTAGGCCCACTTGACACAAACTCACTAAAAAACGAATTGGTTAAATGTGGTTTAAAGTGTAAAGACGTTAAAATGATAACGAAAAAATACGATCACTACACAGACACACTTTACATTATATTTTTTGAAAGTGGCAGTGTTAAACTTAATGAACTAAAAAAAAACATTCGATCTATTTTTCATACACAAGTCAGTTGGAGCTTTTACCGCAAGCAAAAAAATCGCTTAACGCAGTGCCGTAACTGCCAAATGTTTGGTCATGGTGAAAGAAACTGCCATATTAAAACATATTGTGCTATCTGTGCCGGCCCACACAAGACTGAGGAATGTGATGGCAACAACTCGAATATCAAATGCGCAAACTGCAAGGGAGACCACAAATCTACCGACAGCGCATGCGTTAGCAGAAACCAATACCTGGAAATTAGGGCAAAACTTGCAGAGAAGACTAGTCGTTCTTCTCTCAGCAACAAGTCGAAGCTTAACCACAACTTCAACAACAACATTTCTCTCCACTCAATGAGCGATTTCCCATCTCTCCCAAATCGATCTGCTGTGAAGCGGGTGAATGTCGAGAGCAGCAGCGCTTCTCGGTCGAATGCATGGGATCATCATCATACCACACCAGCGTTTGCGCCTTCCAGCAGCAGCAACAACAACGCATCCATTGCTGGTGAGTTATTCTCAATGGAAGAATTAAACACGCTCGTTATGGAAATGATAACGAAGTTAGGTTCATGTAAAAATAAAGTAGAACAATTTAACGTCATCACACAATTAGCCACTAAGTTTCTGTATTCTGATGTTAAGTAATTTAATAGATAGTAATGTAAATATTATTACCTGGAATGCCAGAGGTATTAGAAACAAACACGTTGAATTTATTAATTTTTTGAACACTAATAATATTGATATAGCACTAATCACGGAAACTTGGTTGAACTCTACAATTCGAATTTCAACTTCCGATTATAAATGCTATAGAATTGATAGAATTGATAGAAGAGGTGGTGGAGTCGCAATTTTAATAAGGAGGTCAATTCAACACAGGCTTTTGAGGAGTGTGCAAACACAGTTTATTGAAAATCTGGGTGTGGAAGTCAAGCTTAGGAATGGTAATGCAGTGAAAATATTCTGTGTGTATTTTCCTGGTGGTGGAGGTGGAATCTCCAGTACTGAAATAAGATCTGGATTAAAGTCCGATCTAAGAAAACTTTTTAGCTCGAATGGTGAATTTTTAATAGGAGGTGACCTCAACTGCAGACACCGAGACTGGGGCTGCAACCGCGCAAATTCTTGGGGAAATGTCTTGTCCAATCTTGTTACTATGTTACCAGTACATGTCTTGTTTCCGTCCAGTCCTACTTATATTCCAGCTGGTTCTCGTGGTCGTCCTTCTGTACTTGATCTATTTATTACCAATATATCTAGTTATATTTCGCAGCCAGTATCCATAAGCGATCTGTCCTCAGATCATAATCCTGTCCTCTGTCAACTTCCATGGTCGGGTGAAAAAGTAGATCACTATGTTCAAGATTTTAAAAACGCAAACTGGACAACTTTTCGCACTGAAATTAAAAGAAAACTGCAAAACGTACCTACGAGTTTAGAAAGTGTAAATAGCAATGAAGATGTTGACAACATTGTCTATCAATTCACTCAACATCTACTAAGTTCAGCTGATTGTAGTGTACCAAAAGTTGAAAAAAAATATTCCTGTATGAAACTCCCGGCTCACATACTAGAACTCATAAGACTGAGAAACATGCATAGGCGGAACTGGCAGAGGTATAGACAACCTGATTCTCAAAGTCATGTTCGATACCTCAGCAATCTAATAACTAAGTACATTCATAATAAACGCAATGAAGAATGGAACTCCAAGCTTAGCTCACTGGATAAGGCATCTAAACCTTTCTGGAACATAGTGAAAGTTGTTAAAAATAGAAATAAGCAAGTTCCAAGTCTTGAAAGTAGTGGTACCATATACTACACTGACTTTGATAAAGCCAATGTACTCAGCGATAAATTCGCACAAAATTATTCTGTTGCTCAACATCTAGGGGATGCAAATACAGACTCCCTTGTATACAACTCGATACACACATTGAACTCTGCAGCAATGGAGACACCGACGAGCGAGTTTGTAGGCGAAGCAGATGTAAAATTTTTAATAGACAATTTGATTCTAAAAAAATCTGGTGGGCTGGACAGCGTAAGAAATATTTATTTAAAACATCTACCTAAAATTGGTACTAAATTTATTACTTATGTAATAAATGCATGCCTAAAAATGCAATATTTCCCAACTGCATGGAAGGAAGCCAAAATAGTGCCTATACCGAAAGCAGGAAAACCCGCTCATAGACCGGAAAGTTATAGGCCTATTAGTTTGTTAAGTAGCTTAAGTAAAATTTATGAAAAAATATTAAAGGACAAATTGTTAAAAATTATTAATGACCAAAATCTCTTCCCCAACGAACAATTTGGTTTTAGGCGTTACCATAGCACTTGCCACCAAATTCTCAGAATTTGCAATTCTATAAAGACAAATCGTGCCGTAGGAAAATCAACGGGATTGATACTTCTCGATATTGAAAAGGCATTTGACACTGTTTGGCACAATGGTCTTTTATTCAAAATGCTTAGTTTCAGTTTCCCCATATTTCTATGTAAAATTGTTCAAAGTTTTTTGTCAAGTCGTTGTTGCAGAGTATACGTCAATCATAGTCCGTCCCATTTAGTCAACGTTCCCGCAGGCGTTCCTCAAGGCTCAGTTCTTGCACCGATATTATATAATTTATACACATCAGACATCCCAAACTTACCGGAATGCGAAATTGCCGTGTATGCCGATGATACTGCAATATACTCGTCGCATGAATTCGGTCTCAATATTGAGACGAATCTGCAAAATGCGGCAGAAATATTAATATTATATTATAGTAAGTGGAAAATAAAAGTGAATACGGAAAAAATTCAAGCTATCTTTTTCACTAGAAAAAGAAAGTCTTGTTTCTTACCGTCTACCAATTTATCAATAAATGGCAATTCCATACAGTGGGAGGCGGTTGTTAGATACCTAGGCGTTTATCTTGATAAAAAGCTTACATTCAGGGAACAAATTGCGAGGACAGTACATAAAACAGGTATTGCTATTAAGATGCTATATCCATTTATAAATAGGAATTCTTCACTGACAAACGAAAATAAAATATTAATCCATAAAGTGATCTTCCAGGCAATTTTACTGTATGGCTGTCAAGTGTGGGGCAAATGCTCCGATTGCCATATCAAAAAATTGCAAACACAGCAAAATAAAATTTTGAAAATGATGCTCAACCTTCCTTGGCATCACTCCACATCCAATCTACATAATAGAGCCAATGTTGAATTGATATCTGATAGAATTCGCAAACTGATCGAGACGTTCTTGATCAGATGTGACTACTCTGATAATCCATTAATTAATGAACTGAAAACTACCTATCAAAGACTATAATGATTTCCACATGTTTGAAGATATATTGATTCTAGTCTATTTAATTGTTAATTTATTTATTTATTTATTTATTTTTTTTGTTTTTAAATTTATTTGTTTATAATAATTTATTTTTCTGTTAATTCAATTATTTGTTTATTTATTCATTTGTTACATTGTTACATAATTTTTCTAATTACTTATGTATTTGTCAATCTATTTATTTGCTAATTTAATTATTTATTTATTTATCTATCAATTTTTAATCTATTTATCTATTTGTTTATTTATCTATTTGTTATATTACTTTTTTGTTAATCTAATTATTTGTTAAATAATTTATATGTTTATTTCTCCATATGTGATATTATTTTTAAGTATTTATTTATTTATTTTTTTATTTATTTATTTATTTATTTATATATTTATATTTATTGATTTATTTATTTATTTATTTATTTGTTATATTACTGTATATTTCTTTGTTAATTTATTTGTAGTAGCTATATGCTATATTGGCTTTCTTTTGCTTAATTTAATTTTAATTTTAATAATAATTTTTTTTTTTTTTTTTTTCTTGAATTGAGGGGTTTTCTCGTTGTTTCCCCTCAAAATAAATAATCCATTGTAAAGTATATATGTCAATATTTTTTTAAGAATATTTCAGTTGAAAGATATAGGTACATATCATATCTCTGTATTGTAAATTGTGTGGTGACTTGCCTTTGTAATTTTATAACGAAATAAAAATATCTATCTATCTATCTTGGAATGTTCGGTCACGGTGCAGTACGAATGCAGCCGAACAACTATCAGAGGCCCTAGACTGCAGATATAACCGCCATCCAGGAAGTACGATAAGATGGGCCAGGTAGAAAAAGGATGAAAAACTGTGATATCTATTACGGTGATTTCTATACAGAAAATAAATAGCGCTTATTCGGATGTGGATTTGTCATTCGCGCCAGACTTTGGCAAGAAGTCTTCAGCTTTCGGCATGTGAGTGAGCGTCTCATGACAATCCGTGTCAAGGCAAAATTCGCCAACATCACCTTCATATGCGCTCATGCCCCCACAGAAGATAAAAACGGCGCTACCAAAGATAATTTCTACGAGCTCATCAACAAAACATACGAGCAATGCCCTAAACATGACGTTAAAATCGTATTGAGCGATTTTAACGCCAAGGTATGGAGAGAGGACATCATATCATCATTTCATCATATCGATAAGTGGACATGGCGGTCTCCGGATCGACAAATTGTCAACCAAATCGACCACATTGCGATCGACAGCAGACGCGCCTTCAGTAATCTGGACATCCGAACTTTTCGGGCGGCCAACATTGGCTCGGACCAAGGTATGAATGTGGATATCAACAACGCCATAACAACGAAATACTGTGAGAAAGTATAATGTCGAAAAGCTAAAATCGCAAGACACCGCCAGAACCTACAGAGAACGCGTATCCAGATCTCTCGCTACGAGTCCTATCGCAGCAACAGCTAGTACAGAAGACCAGTGGCAAAACTGCCAGCAAGCCATCATAACCATAAGTGCCACGAATGATGTTCTGGGTTTCACACAACCACCACCTCGAAACCCCTAGTTTGATGAAGAGTGCAGACTAGCTAACGCGGAAAAAAAACAGGCGTATAAAGCGGCGCTGCAAAGAAGGCCTAGATCTGCTCGCATGCTCTACGAGCAACAGAGACGGGAAGAACATCGGCTTCTAAGAAGGAAAAAGAAAGAGCACGAGAAGCGTGCGATTGGGGATATTGAGAGATGCTTCTCCAGGAACAATGTACTGAAGTTGTACCAGAAGTTAAAAATAATGTGCCAGCAAAACAAGTCCCGTACAGAAACCTGAAGAGACGCAGAAGGAAACATTGTGGTAGAAACACAGTCGGTGCTGAGAATATGGAAAGACTACTTCTGCAGACTGTATAATGGCGATGAAGACCAACACCCCACTGTCAGGCAGAATGAACCATTCAATTTAGATGATGATAGCCAAAACTCCCATCCACATGATCACAACGAAATGCGGATAGCAATATCCATGCTGAAGTCCAACAAAGCTGCTGGACCTGACGGCCCCTATCAGTGCGGTTCAGAGTCCACCATAGACCAAATTTTCACACTTAGGCAGATCCTGAAAAATGCATGAAGTCCAAATCGATACCAACCACCTGTTTATTGATTTCAAGGCCGCCTATGACAGCATATGGAGGGATAGAGCCATGTCTAGTTTTGAAATCGTTACTCGCTGCTCAATCAAGGTCGATAATGACCTCACCGAGTCCTTCGATGACAAAAAAGGATTCAGGCAAGGTGCCGCGCTGTCATGCGACTTCTTCAACATCATACTTGAAAGAATTATTTGAAACTCACAAGCCAACACACAAAGAACAATCTTTCAAAATTCCGTTCAACTACTTGCATACGCCGACGGTATTGACATCATTGGTAGGACACAGCGAGCTGTCACCGGTGCGTTCGCGAGTATAGAAATGGAAGCGGCTAAAATGGGTCTATCGGTAAACGAGGGCAAAACAAAGTAGGTATATGCTGTCAGCAAAAACACACAACATCGACGAATTGGACAGAACGTCACAATAGACAGATACATTCAACTTCGAGGTAGTAAAGGACTTTGTCTACATCGGCTCTGCCATAAAAGAAAAAATGACATCTCATCGGAAACCAAACGAAGGATTACTCTTGCCAATCGCTGTAAAGAAGGCAATTGAGTAGTAAAGTCCTCTCCCGATCGACTAAGGAGACTCTATATAAGACCCTTATCATCCCAGTCTTGCAATATGGAGCTGAAGCATGGACTTCATCGAAAGTGGATGAAGATATCCTTGGTGGCTTCGAGAGAAAAATCCTTCGTAAGATATTCGGTCCCGTTTGCGTTGACGGGTTTTGGGGGAGAAGATTCAACCACGAACCACAGCGTAATCGACCTGTGAAAAAAACTGCACATTGGGCTTTTAAGATGGCTAGGACATGTAGAGCGTATGGGCATCAACGCTCCAACTCGGAGAATATTCGATTCTAATTTGAAGGGTCAGCGCAACAGGTCGTTCTAAGGTGAAGCGCACAAGTAGAACAAGACTTCAACCATCTTGGAGTGCGCAACTGGAGGCGGTTAGCTAAGGACCGGGCTAACTGGAAGGGGTTGTTGGTTGAGGCCTTGGTCCACCCCGGACTGTAGCGCTACCTGAGTAAGTAAGTAAGTTTGCAGGTGTCCATTGCTCGCAAAAATCCACAAGATTCATAAAAAAAATGTAAAACGGCAGTTGCAATTTGCTAAGAAGCATCCATCAAAAGATGTCGCATTTTGGAAAATAATATTCTAGAGTGATGAATTGTAGTTTAAAATGTTCTGATCCGATCGCGAAAAATATGGGAGACGGGGAATTAATAAAAACCTTGATCATAAATACACCATTAAAACAATTGAACCTGGAAACAGCGTTGCCAGGTTTTGGTGGAAAAAATTCCCTTTTTTTGCATGCAAAATATTTTTTTTCCCCGATTTAACGTTTCATTTTCCCCGTTTTTCATTTACTTTCGATTTCGGTGAACTGCAAATAAAACACTTCTTTTCATACAGTCTTAGTATTCTTAATAACAACATAAAAGAGTAATAGCACTTACAGTATATATAATGTACATACTTCATTCTTCATTGATTGCTGAATAAATGGGTATAAATATAACAAAATATAAAACTTAAAATAAAAAACAAAGAAAAGAAAAGAAAAAAAATTAAAAAATCACAACTTAAGAGTTAATCACTTAATTTTAGTAGCTTTGTTCAGTGAGGAAAACTAGAACAAAAAATCACTGATTCGTGAAAAATATCATATCCAAAGTTAGCACAGAAAAGTACAGCCCATATGTTAGTTGTCAAAATAACAATTTTATTGTCGATTACTGTAATTATGTTTTCCAAATTATTTATAGCATTTTACAACAACTGATTGCCCTTTTACCGATGGAATTTCGATCAGAGTATACATATATATGTAGTAAGACTCTGATCTCGATTTCTTCCATTTGGTAGACTTATTTTGTCGATTCACTTTTCACTTCGAGTTAAAAAAAAAAACAAATACACAATCACAGCTGATTTTGACATCTGTACACCAGTCTGTTCTACCTCAAGAGTAGGTGCAAGATTTCCTGTATTTTTCTGTTCTGGATAACCTTACTGAACACAAAGCAGATCAGTTTCGGACAGACATTTTTCTCGCTGAATACAAGACCATGTACTTTTCTACCCATGACAGCCTCAATGAACAGACCTTGTATTAAAATAGTTTAAGGGAGCAAAAACATATTCTCAAATGAAAAAAGATATCATTATGTCAAATATATAAAAAGGGCTTTAGTCAGTGCCTCATGCGCTGTTGCAACTTTCAGCCAAATGCAAATTTGAGGTCGTGTGTATAAAATTGTTTGCACTGACGCACTATGTATTCCTGTGATATTTTCAATCTATTGCTTTGCTAAATAGTATTTATTTATTGAAAATGTCAATGAATGGAAACATTTTTTAATGCAGTTCATTTTCCCCGTTTTGAAATCTTTTTCCCCGTTTCCCCTTTTGGGTTCAAAATCCCTGAAAACGGGGAAAAATCCCGCAACCTGGCAACGCTGGGTAGAAAGTCCACAAACTCCGCGGAACTTTTGAAAAATATTGAGAAAATATTTAAAGATGCCAGACTTGGTAGCTAGTTCACCGAAACGCTGCGCTGTTCCGCTGGTTTGTTGAATAAAGCCTACCCTACAAAGAACTAGCTCTTCTCATAAAATGAAAAGATATTAAGATTCAATTTATATGAGTTTTTGCAAACTTAAGCCTACAAATTAAAAACAAAATTTGATTTTGGATTTACAATTACAATGCGTCTAGATCAAAGTTTGAAAGAAAGTATGTTTTCTGCAAATGCGTCTTTGTAAGCATTGGCTTTTTAGCTGGCCTGTAGCTCCTAAGTTCGTTTTCCATAGCACGTCTCCGGACTGTGGTTGAATGCACATTAGGTTCAAGTCCACTCAGAATTTCTTGCGAACTCACAAATGGAAATTTTATAATTAAACTGCAGATTATTCTTCTGTAGGTTGTTTTCCAAGGTCGTCCCCCTGAATGCACTGTTAAGGACGTTACATGCTGCTTTATATTTCTTTTTACTTACTGGCATACAAGAGATCTATAGATGCTATATTTTTTTTAGCAATTGATGATTGAGATTATCCTCTAGATCTTCAATTATTTTTGTTTTTAAATGGTCTCTAGATCTTTTTTCGATGAAAACTGCACTCACGAAGAGGATCGAAATTTCACTAATGCAAATTCTTACGATTTAATTTTGCAAACTGTAAAACTTACAGTTAGTTCTTTTCATTGTGTTGTTTGTTGCAGAACAGGAAGTTGTTACTTTAGGCTTGCACCCAGTCATGTGTTATGGTTATTTGTTTTTGTAATTTTTTTTATATGTGAATTGTTATTGTTTTCAATTATGTTAAAGGTGTGTAAGTAGCAATTATAGAGTTAATTGAATTCAATTGAAACAAAATTCTAACAACAAGACGCCAAAACTGAGTTTTGTTGCTTTTGTTTTGCACATCACTGTATGTATATAAGGCATATGTGTGCGCATTTTATATACAGAGAAACCTGTCTAGTTGAACATCCTTGTAAGTTGGCCAATATTTTACTGCACCAAGAAACTTCCATACAATATTTATTTCGTGGGTTGGCTCTTACCTCAAGCAGAGGTCATATCAGGTTAAATTTAGAGGTTGTCTTTCAGACTCCTTCTTAGCAGGATCCGGCGTCCCTCAAGGGAGCCACCTAGGTCCACTTTTATTTATTCTTGCTATCAATGATGTTCCATCAATCATAAAACATAGCAACATTCTAATATTTGCCGACGATATGAAGATCAGTAAAGCAATTACAACCATAAATGATTGTAGACTTCTGCAATCAGATATTGATAGTTTCAGTACCTGGTGCTCTAAAAATGGTTTAGTCCTTAACCCACTCAAGTGTCAGTCCATGACTTTCTCTAGGAAACTGGTACCGACTATATTCAACTACTTAATATCGAATCACTCTCTCAGTCGGGTTTATAGTTTTAAGGACCTGGGTGTTTACTTTAGCCCTGAACTTGATTTTATAGAGCATATAAACCACATTGTGAATAAATCAAATTCAATGTTAGGTTTCGTTAAAAGATGGTGTAAAGAATTTAAAAATCCTTATGTCACTCTCTCACTATTTAACAGTCTTGTCCGTCTTGTGTTGTGGGCACCGTAGCGCAAGTGGTTAGTGCGTCGGACTACTGAGCCAGCGGTCTTGGGTTCGAATCCCGCCGCAAACACCTAAAAGTTTTTCACGGTGCCCACCTCTTTCGATTGTCTGACAAGCATCAAAGAGTATCATTTGTCACGATTGAGCTTCTCAACTCGCCGTTCGGAGTCGGCAAAAAACTGTAGGTCCCTTCCATTTGTGCAAAAATATAACACGCACACACAAATGGTTGCGAGAAGCAGGCCCAGGTTCACCTCGAGCTGTAGCGCCAACTAAGTAAGTAAGTAAGTCCGTCCTCACCTCGAATATGCTTCGCAAGTATGGACACCTTATCAGAAAAATCTCAATACTCGTATTGAAGCTGTCCAGCGACGCTTCATTCGATTCGCATTGAAAGGTCTTCCCTGGGACGATCCTTTTAACCTCCCCCCATATTTGCATCGGATAAAACTGTTGCAAATGCAGCCTTTGGCTCAAAGAAGGGTCAATAATGATATCATTTTTATGCATCAACTGATCTCAGGTCTGATTGATGCACCTGACCTATTATCCTGTTTAGGATTAAACTTTCGTGGGGGATCGCATCACCTGCGTAGTATAGAGTTACTGCATGTTCCTCATCACAGAACAAATTACGGGATGCATGAGCCTATTAGCCGCATGAGTAAAATCTATAACTTAAATGTAAACATTCTTGACTTTAATCTTAACAAAATTACACTTAAAAATGTCTTGCGTAATGTAGTTCCTCGAACATAAACTCTAAATGTTCGTTCTTGGTATATCGATCTTTTATATTTATTTAAAAAAAAAGAAACAAATACACACCCGTATAAGTTAGCCACCTGTGGAAGTTGACCAAGCATCTTGCCCCGCAGGTGGCCAACTTACCAAGATTTCACTGTATTAAATATTGAATATCTGTAGAACAGAATTTGTACGTAATAGCAAGTGCTTTGAAACACTTAGCCGAAAAGCTTCTAATCATCCCAATTCAGCGAAAACTTTCGTTCTTTTCAGGATAAGTCGGACATACATATGTATGTATGTATATGTACAACATATACAGTGGTTGAAAAGTAATCCCCAACGTTGAAAAACTAGCCGCAAATTGTGCTCGTAGAAAGAGAACTCTAGATACATACATAGGTGGTAGGTGCATACATTATACATATACTCGTATATGTATCGTACAATATTTAAAAGTCGAAAAAAAGTGGAAATTTTTTGTGATCATTTATTTTTAAGATGCAAAAAGCAAAAAATATCGCATGCTGATTAAATAATTATTTTTTGGTGTCATTTCATTGATCAGAAACAAATATTTAAGTGAAACAAAGAAACAAATACATAACTCAATATATACTTCTGTTATTCGTTATTAGGAGAGTTCGTAAGCACATTTCATATCTTTTTGTCAAAGTAAATATTTAAAAAAAATACAAAAATTATTTTAGTATTGCAATTTTTGTATTTTATTAAGTCAGTATTCGCCGGGTATCGAAGATTGTCCTGGTCCTGGCATAAAACGCAGGTTACTTGGCATAGCGCTTCCATTCCCCAATATGCTTTTGTATTTGTACTGACGTAATAATTCCATCAGCTTGGACAATATACATACCATATGTATTATATTATGTTCAGTAAATACTCCGATACTGTTTAACATCTAAACAAGTGATCTTGTAGGTTCGCTCAAATTTGGTATAGCGTACGCAGACAATTTGGTGGCGTACAGATCAGGCCCAAAAATCAAGGTTATTAATATCCTTTTGCAACGTGACTTCGATCGAATTAAGGGTTATGGCGACGATAAGCGGCTCATTCACGGCGGGTTCGACTTCTCCGATGGGATACTGAAAAGCAATACACCGTGTTTTGGAGGCTTGTTGATGAGGAGGGGGTCGATAATGCGATCTCCTAGGTCGGTGCGTTACTAATGTAACATCCTAGTTTTTAAGTTAGGTTAGTTATGTAGGTTAAGGTAAGCTAGGGGTTCTTCGTGGAGTAGCCGGGCCCGCTATTGCGATGCATCGTTTCCGAGAGGTGACCAAAGTTGCGGGGGCACTGTAATGGCACTGGCCAAGCTCCGGGGACGCAATCAGGATGGTGACCACGCTTACCACCTTGATTACAGTTAGTTTAGGGTGAGTAGATTAGGTTATTTTATGTAGTTTAAGTTTTTATAGTTTTAAGGAAAAAATAATAAAAATGGATATGGAACCCAAGTTTCCAAACTTTTCTTGGGATATTTGTGTTAAATTGGCGTACTCGTAGTACAGTTAGGTTAAGGCCGAAAGGCAATAGTTTAAAACAATAGTGTTACGCCTGAAATGCCACCTAAGGGCCAGTAAGCTAGATTAAGTCATTTTTGAGCATTTTTGTCTAGCATGTAAGTTTATAAAAGTTTTTAAAAGTAAAAAAAAGAATTTTCAGTAAATATTTACCTTATACCTATTACTTTTTGCTTTTAATTCAATATGAGCTTGGCTTCTTTTTTTTTATAAAGGCCTGAAAATTGGAGACGTTAAATAATAAAACATAAAATCCATTACTGTTATGAAAATGCATTTTTTTATTTTGAATAGATTTTTCTCTTTTTTTTTTTGTTGATTTCAATCGATTCTTTTTGAGTGCTACTATACGACTATTTTCATTTTTTATAGGTACTCAATTGCAAATTTTATTTCGAGTCGTTTTCTTAATATTATGAGGGCTGAATCCAACCACCGAAAACCCTTTCAAGTTCCAAAGCAACTTCAAAACAATTCCTATCCGCATATGGACTTGCTACTACTTGAAATCCAATTGGCAGTCCATTCTCATTCATGCCCATAGGTACATGTAAGCTCGGGAAGCCAATCATATTAAATAGTCCAGATAACACCGTACCGGGTGAATGAATAATGGACATGTTGTGCATAAAGGCCTCCCGATGGAATGTGGGAAAAAAGAGCACTCCATCCGTGCTCAAAGCTGCCTAAAAAAAATCAATTTCAGTGAATATAAATCAGGCCCTTATCAAAAGTACATAGGTAGGCATTTACTTGCAACTTCGATATGATCATTTCTTTTCTTTCCAAATAATAGTTTTGACGAAGTGCGGGAAACATTGCGCTCAGATCGTGTAGACCTTGAAAATATAGAGCCTGAATGGAATGTTTAGCCTTTCCCGTGAAGTGCTTTTTGAGCTCTGAAATAATGGTTGTTTTCAACTAGAAAAAAATCAAAATAAATTTAATAAAGTGCTTTTCCAAAACGATGTGATCTGACCTACTTCCGGATTTGACGGATTTTGATGTATATTTGGTGGATGGAAACATAATAATGTGGTGGCCACTATTTCCATGGTATCGTTCATTTCTTCTATATAGAGCTGTGAAATTATTATGTCGTTTAAGGGTTTTATTATTTTTTTCTTAGCAAAGTTGTTTACTGATTTACCTTTTGGACTTCGTTGCCTTTGGATTTAAAGTGGTTACATGCTTTTTCAATCGATTTCTGTATTGAGTCACTGATAGGGATAGTGGTCAAACGCCAACCCATATCCATATAAAATATCTAAATAAGGAAATTAAAATAACCGATGAAAAAACGATTTTACAAATCAACAGCACACATTTAAACCATCAACGATATGTACAATTGGCAACAAGTTCAGAATATTACAAGCACACTTAGACCTATAAAGGTCCATTGCTATAAGGCATACATAAGTTTAAATGATTTCAACAGGGACTTTAGGGATAAAGACATAACCTAAACGCCGCCGGCTTATTTAATAAGTAATACAAATAATCAACACTAGTGCGCCCGCGCGAGATCTCTCGCAAGAAAAAACCCAACCCCCGAAATCCAAACTTCCCATCCAAGATCCAACATTCCCATATGATTTCCATCTGTCAACTCATGAAAACCATATACCTATAGGAAGTGTTTGTTTTTTAAAACTTAATTTTGCTTGATATATGTACTACATACATATGAATCTTTTGTTCATTACCACTTGCATAAACAGCAAATTTTACCAACCATGTTGAGTGAACTTTTAAAACAACAAATACTTCCCATATGATTTCCATATAGCAAATATATCAACCAAAATTAATTTTCATCAGTTGATAGATGGAAATCCTATGGGAAGTGTTTATTCTTTTGGGTAGAATATTCGTTTTGGTTTTTTTTTTAATTTTTTTTAAAATTCATGAAGTGAAATTGCAATTCGTCACTGCTCCAGGAAATTCTCTTTCTTTTGACACCTCATTTGTTAAGATTGGTTAAGTGTGAGAGCCGCAAATGGTACCTATACTTCAGAAATAATATATATGATGATCATCAGCTAGACGAGATTTAGAAAACCATTCAAATCTAAACTCACCTTCATTTCATTTATGTTGGTAGCTTTTATTAACTTTGATACGTTTCTTTCGGCTATTACATCCAATAAAAGCGGGAGATCTTCTGCAAAGCGGGTTATCGGTCCCAACTGTAAAAGCTGTTCAAATCCAACTTCGTCCACATTCGGAAAATGTCCTACAGTCGAGACCAGCGCTCCGGTTGGCTTGTGCCCAAAAACTCCACTAAACAAAGCTGGAATTCTAACCGAACCACATAAATCCGAGCCAATTCCAAACACTGATGCTCCAGCTCCATTAAGAGCTCCCTCGCCACCGGAAGAGCCGCCTGGTGTATAATCGGTGTTGTACGGGTTGTTACATCGACCATGAGTCAGTGTCGATGTTTCCCAACTTACACAGAATTCCGGATTCGCTAAAGCCAGTAATGGAATACCTCCGGCTTGTCTAATAATGCTTACTATTGCGCCATCTTGTTCGTTTGTGAAACCTCGACGGTAGTGACTTCCAACGACGTGTGATAAGCCTGAGACAAAAAAAAATTGTTTCTATATAAAAGATTTGTTTTTTTTTTAAACAAACCTTCTACGCCACAAGCCTCTTTGACAGTAAATGGTACTCCAAAGAGTGGATATTTCTTGTACAGTTTATTCTTTTCTGCAGTTAAATTAATAACTCGGTCTGCTTTCATGGCCTCCTCGACGGCATCGGTAAATCGGTCGTCAATGACAGCATTCAGAATTGGATTGACCTCTTTTATTCGGATAATGTACTGTCTCACCAATTCTTCCGAAGATATCTACGAATGAATGAATTGGTCACTATCATATTATATTGACTTATCTTACATTTTAGTACGTACCTGTCCAGATTTCAATTTTTCTACCAGCTTTCTCGCTGAAAATGTTAGAATTTCATTCTTAGACTGTGGAATCTTTTCACGTTTTATAGGCTTGAACAGCATGCAAATAGTTTGTATATGGATGCCGATCCAGTAAACAGCCAAAGCAAGAAAGCGCAAAAGTATTCGCATTGTTTAGAAGGATCGTAGGCGTTAGATTTAATATTTTATCGACGGAATCATCAGTCAGGTGTCCGCGATGAATGTGAATTCTAAATTGGCGATTTTCTTCGCCCAGCATGCAAACATCCATAAAGTTTGAAGAGATTAGGATTCCATAGGTCAGTTAAAGTTAGCTTATCTGTGAAAATGGTTGCAGTGACTATACTCTCAAATTTAGACGTAAATAATAAAAACAAATGAAAAAAATATTTAGAGTTGATAATTTGAATATAATGTGATAATGCTGGCATAGTTTACGCATCCTATTCGAAGTCAAGACATGACTAAGTCTGGCAAGTTCAAAGCTCATTTTTCATACCTACGTAAATATTTTTTTCCATCCACCAGGCCATTTTAAGACGGATAATGAAATAAAACTGATACCTACACATATGTTGTACTTATTAAACTACATATTATGTTATACGAATTAAACAAAACAGGAAGTTGTAAAATTCTACATTGTAATTAAACTTAACCTTCGTATCAATTCGAGGGCACCAGGGTATCCTTTCGACCCTTATAACCACATAGCAATATTTCCATGAACTACTTGAAATTCAATTCTGCTTCAAATGGTCTAGGTACCTACTCAATCCGAAATAAATATAATCCATTAATTTTATAAAATTTATTTACGGAGTTAATAAAAAGTATATTAATTTCGTATTGATACAACGCTTAAGAAAACCCCGTTGAATTTTTTGTTCAAATAACCATTCAATAAACGAAAGACGAAACTCATGTTCTATACGTGCACATACTCGTATGTATAAACTATAAATGCCAGCCTGTGCCTTGTCCATGTGTTTCGCATGCCTGTGTGATTTAAAAAAAAATTGAAATCCGCTGGTATGCGTGCGCAAACAGGCTTGCGCATTCATGCCCGCCTGTGGATAGCAATGACTGCGCAAATTGTGTTGCTAACGTCATTTGTTTTGGTATGAATTTAGTGACATTTATGAAAGTTTGTCCGAATTGTGGTAAGTGAAGGGTGATTCATATGAGGAATGCGCGTGCATACATACTAATGGATAGCAAAATAAATTTGCGCAAACCGAAAATTTGCGAATTTTTGCATGCCTGTGGATACCCATTTTAAGCGAGTTATCACTTTTTGTGTTCAGTAACTCTGTCCTGGACAAGTGCTGGACAACTTTTCTGCACCTACTCTCGAGGTAGAACAGGTTTATGAGAAATGTCAAAATCAGCTGTAATTGCATATGGCTGACTAGATCTACATTTTTTCACATATCTGTGCTGTTTTAATCTGACTTTTTTTACTGTTTCACACGCAGTCACAGTAAAATTTTGCCTTAGTTATTTTATTCCACTTGCACAACAGTTGCAAATGACATTTACCGAGCCCATGTAGGCACTCTGTTATATTTCATCTGACAGCTCTATAATAAACGTCACGATTTGTGCTGCCGCACGTATGTAATTTTCATAAAAATAAAACGAGTAATACAGGAAGTAAAATAAAAAAATAACTTAATTTTATTCAACAACAAGTGATTTAGAGATAATAATTATTCTTATCTGTTGCAGTGTAACAGGGTCATTTCAATCTCATTCCATCTCGAAAAATCTTTCAGTAATCATTTTTCAAATGGCTGTAAATTACGAAGGATATAAATCACCGCTTTCCTCTCGCTATGCAAGCAAGGAAATGCAGTTCCAGTTTAGCGAACAAAATAAATTTTCTACATGGAGAAAGTTATGGGTTTGGCTCGCGGAGGCGGAAAAGGTAAGATATTCCAAAAGTCTTAAATTTGCTTTGTTCACACATATTTTGCAGGAGCTGGGTCTCGAGATATCCGACGCTCAAATCGAGGAGATGAAGAAGAATATTCAAAATATAGACTTCGAAGCGGCTGCTGCGGAAGAGCGGCTAACTCGCCACGATGTTATGGCTCACGTGCATGTTTTCGCAAAGCTGTGCCCACTGGCGGCTCCAATTATACATTTGGGAGCAACTTCGTGCTATGTTGGCGATAATACTGATCTCATTATTTTGAGGAACTCCCTAGATTTGCTTTTGCCAAGAGTGGGATCTGTAATCTATTGTTTAAAGAATTTCGCCGAAACACATAAGTCGTTGCCGACTCTGGGATTTACGCATCTTCAGCCGGCTCAGTTAACAACAGTGGGGAAGCGAGCTTGTCTTTGGATCCATGATCTACTCATGGATGAGCGTGCTCTTAGAAGATGTAGGAATGACCTACGATTCCGCGGTGTTAAGGGAACCACGGGAACTCAAGCATCTTTCATGCAATTACTAAACGGCAATGGTGAAAAAGTAAGAAAGCTTGATTTGCTTGTCACGAAGTTAGCTGGATTCGAGAAACCATACGCTGTCACAGGACAAACATATTCGCGGAAGGTGGACGTAGAACTACTAGGAGCACTGTCCAGCCTCGGAACTTCTATTCATAAAATGTGTTCTGATCTGAGGATTCTTGCTTCTCGAAAAGAAATCGAAGAACCATTCGAGTCCACCCAAATCGGCTCTTCAGCAATGCCCTACAAGAGAAATCCTATGCGGTCAGAGCGCTGCTGTGCGCTTGCCAGGCATATTATCACTGTTTATGCTGATGCTGCCAATACACATGCTACCCAATGGCTGGAACGAACTCTTGATGACTCCGCTAATCGCCGTTTAAGCTTGTCGGAAGCGTTCCTATCGGCCGACGCAGCTTTACTGACCCTGATCAACATCTCGCAGGGGCTTGTTGTCTATCCAAAGGTTATCGAACGTTACATCGCTCAGGAACTGCCATTCATGTCTACGGAAAATATTATCATGGCGATGGTGAAAGCAGGTGGTGATCGGCAGGTTTGCCACGAAAAAATTCGTGTTCTTTCGCAAGAAGCTGGGGCACAGGTGAAACAGCACGGGAAAGACAACGATTTAGTTGAACGCATTCGAAACGATGCCTACTTCGCACCAATTCTTGATCTGCTTCCAGCAATATTGGATGCAAAGACGTTCACAGGCAGAGCCAGCGATCAAGTAACCGAATTTTTAGCTGAAGAAGTTGACCCAGTGCTAAGTAGTTATGGGGACGCGCTGAAAAATATGGAAATCGTCACACTGACTATTTGAAAACAAAGCAAAAAGTAAAATGCGTTAAGTGATTATCACTTTTAATTACCGCTGAATAATAAATCTATTTTCATGTTTGTTAAACGATTTATTTAATTAAAATCTTCTAGGAATCCAGTTTGTATACGGCTTATTGCCTTGCGATGTTAGATTAATTTTTTTATAGTGGTTTCAGAAAATTGAAAGTTGGCGAATTTATCTATAAGAGCGGGAGCTATCAGAGAAAAAAAAATTTCAGGATAGAGTAATGCCGTCTTTAACTAAATGTTTAATGGTAAGTTACAATGTTTGTAAATTCATATGTAGTTGCTAACGAGAATACTGAGTTATTGACGCCATAAACGTATCGGAACATAAAAAAATACAAATTAGAATTAAGTTACTTGATGGAGAACCCGTTAGAAATGCAAATTTTGTTTTTTTGTTCTATAGTGCGGTGTAGATTTCGGATTCGACCAACTAAAAAGAAAACTAGACAAATGGTTTGGAAAGGAATTAATATGTTTGTTGTACACAACACATTCTTTACCGTGGAACATTTATGAAAATATAAGAAAATCCGCGGAACATGTGTACTGAAAAGAGGGAGTTTATCTTCTCTAGAATAATTGGAATAATCACAAAGCTGTTTTCAGTTTGCTTCGTCAATATTCCTGACATCAATGCTGGCGATATCGTAAGTTCCAGCAACTTGACAAGATCATGTCTTAAATATTAACTGCTGATGTAGCTGATGTGGCAAATAAAGTTGGAAAAATTGAAAGTGTTTATAACGATACTTAATATATTAGTGGGAGACTTTCATTCAGACGGCTTCTCCTGTGTCGTAGTATATATTTTTCTAGAAATTGGGTCATAAAATAAAAATGTCAGGAGTTATTAATCGCTATGCTCTTCGACTTTGTTCATACTGCGCAAGAGTTCTTTTACGCCGGTGCATTTCTTGGCTGTAAAAGCAGCTGAATTAGAGCTCAAAGGTTTCATAATGTTGGTTAACTGAAATGATTATTGTTTATTGTTTATTGTTACACACATTTTTCGGTTAATGAACATACAATTACAAAGCCTACATAATAGACGTGTTTTTTTTCAAATCTATATAGACTTCGAAAAAGCTCTCCAAGTAAAAATAAGACTGGATAATTATCCAGGCTAAGGTTTTGTTGTATTTTACATTGACTATATAAAGGGTGATTTTTTAAGAGGTTGAGAACTTTTTTTTAAAAAAAAAACACAAAAAATTCGAAAAAATGAATGAAATATTTATTTGAATCGATAGTTTGAACCTTGCAATTTAATGTTTAAAGATAATTTCATGCAAATGTTGGCCGCGGCTGCGTCTCAGGTAGCCCATCCGCTGAGTCCAATTTTGGCATACTCTTTCACACATATCGGCCGGTATCTCACGAATGAATGCATGGATGTTGGCTTCCAGTGCGTCAATCGAAGCGGGCTTGTCCCTATAGACATTAGCCTTGACATACCCCCACAAAAAATAATCTAATGGTGTCAAATCGCACGATCTAGGCGGCCAATTGACCGGCCCGAAACGTGAAATTAACTGTTCACCAAACTCGCCTCGCAATTGCGCCATTGTTTCGCGTGCTGTGTGGCATGTGGCACCGTCTTGTTGAAACCACATATCATGCAAGTCAAGAACTTCCATTTCGGGCAAAAAAAAGTTTGTTATCATCGCTCGGTAGCGTTCACCATTGACAGTAACGCTGCGATTCGCATCATCTTTGAAGAAATATGGCCCAATAATGCCGCCGGCCCATAAACCGCACCAAACAGTGGCTTTTTCGGGATGCATTGGTAGCTGTTGCAATGCTTCTGGCTGATCTTCACTCCGAATGCGGCAATTTTGCTTATTTACGTACCCATTCAACCAAAAATGAGCCTCATCGCTGAACACAATTTTTCGATAAAAAAGCGCGATGAACATTTCGAACCGAGCACGAATTTTGATAGTAAAATTCAATAATTTGCAAGCGTTATTCATTTGTAAGACGATCCATGGTTAAATTGCAAACCAAACTGAAGCTGTTTGACAGTGACACAAGGTACTAAACACACGTCAGCTGTCAAAACCAGTGTTGCCAAAACCAAACCAGCTAAAAAATCACCCTTTACATAGATTTGAAAAAAAAAACACGCCAAATAACAAATATGGGTATGGGAACTTCTTCCTCCCCACCTCTTAAGATAAGCTACCGTCTACAGAACTCCCATACATAAGTGTCCGGCACAGACAAATAAAAATGACCAGCGGCCTTATTACTCTTTTGAAGTGGCAACAAAAGCTGTGGGTTTTAATGCCTTTTATTATGGAAATAAAACCCAATATTTATATTTTCAGTATAGGGATATATGTACATATATTTTAGAAAAAAATAACAAAATCCAAATGACAACATATTTTTATTTTATCAAATTAGTATGGCAATAAAAAGTGAAGCATAGACTTTACTTGAATTTGTAACAATTTGCCTGCAACAGGCATAATTTATGCTTAGTTTTCATGTTAGTTTTATAAGTTCCGTGACGTAAGGCCAAATGTCAAAATTTAGCCTTATGTCTTCTCATGGTCCAAAACCAAAGATTCGATTTAAAAATTAGATATTTAATTTCTGAGCATAATATGGAGTAATAGTAAAAAATTCGCGGGAATCTTAAAAGAATTGCTAGTCAGAGCCCTACACAAGTACGGGTCACTTGTCTGGTGGAAGGCAGCTCTCAAGAAAAACATATTGGAAAGATTAGCGACTATACAGAGAACAGCTAGTGTGGCCATAACAGGAGCTCTGCGCACAACATCCACGGCAGCACTGGACACTATTCTATATCTCATACCACCTGATCTGCATATAATGCACCTGGCAAGCTAGAGTGCGATCAGACTTGGCGCTATACTTAATGAACTTAAAACTGGCAACCTCAATAGAACGGATGACTTTTAGACTTCGATACATAGTACGAAACGATGCACCCGGAGAGAGAAGGTTGGGCAGCACTGCGCCTACACGGCAAAAACACACTGCGGTCTTCACGGGTGGGTCGAAAACCGACAATGGTACCGGTTCTGGAATTTATTCAAGAGAACCGGAGCTAAATACGTCTTTAACCGCCTATAACCGCCTATTACCTATGTAGCATCGGCGAAAATAAAGAATACTATCATTAAAATGACAGTCAATAGGCGGACATAGGGTGTCCAAGGCTCTTTGGCCGGCCTTAGATCACAAAAAGAGCAAAGTAATACTTGGACTGAAAAGGTCAAAGTTAAGAACTTTAACAGGAATACTTTCCGGACATTGTCTCCTGAGAAAGCATGTCAAAAGAATGGGATATTCTAGTACGGACGAATGCAGATACTGCAATGACTTGGGCTCAGCTGAGGATGTTGATCATATCCTTAGTGAATGTCATTCGCGCAAAAAAGTTACTTTTTTAAGACATTGGAGGAGGAGGGCCAAACTGGCCACAATCAAATTTTAAATTTTGCAGCGAAATCAAATGTTTTGACGGTAACGTTTCGGCTTAGGAACTATCAATAGATGGTTCCAGAGGATCGCGATGGGCCCACCATGGTGCCTAGTGTTTTGTCATGGCTCAGCCTAAAAAAATCAGGTGATTTGGACCCAATAGAGGGCGCTTAGTTAAGTTATTAACAAATTCTTTATTTATTGACCAAAGTGAATCATATTCACAATAGGTATCTCTATCTATATATCTTGGTTTAGTGCCTTGATTTGAATTCAATTGAATGCCACCACACAATCTACATTATAAAAGAATTCCGAACTCCGAATTCCAATGATTCCAACCGACTTGCCTTATGATTTTAAAAGACTTCAATTTCCTGTTGCTGTTGCAATCACCATCAATAAAACACAAGGGCAGTCTTTGAAAGTCTTTAGAGCTCTATGTTTCATGCTCGCGAGTGGGCAAACCATTATTTGTCTACACAACAGATGGAAAAACAAAAAAAAAAACTTTTTTCCAAAGTAAAGTACACAAAAAAATATATGCATTACCTTTCCAAAAAAATTTACTGTCCAACTACTTCTTTTCTATCATACTATAAGCAACCCGAATGTTTTAGTGCGTGGGCAACAGCTATAGTGTGTTTATAAAATATAAAGTTTATATTTTATGTTTTATTTCTATTTCTATTTGTATTCCATATTTTGTCAAATGCCGTAACCCGTGACACCTGTTTGCTATCACACTAAAACTGTTTTGCAAATAATTCTTCTCTGAAAAATTCAAGTTTTTTTAGAAGACTTTCTAAAAAGCGTCGAGTCGTTTCCCAAATAGCATCGGGTAGGTACATACTTGTATATTGTACTTCAATATTTCAACTCAAATAATTGAAATAAAATCCGAGGGCTATAAAATAAAGACTTACGAAACCCACGTATCATAAATGTCAGCACTAATGCCTACAATTCATCGGAAACCCCAATCCACTTTAAAATTAAGACTTTTATTGGAAACATATCGATTACAAATACCCACACATCAAAGTCCCCATTAATGACAAATTGCTGCCTGAAACAATCAATGCATCCCAGCGTAATGTACACACGTACATACATACGAGTTCGTATGCAAGTTGCCTTTCTCCACTCCCCGAAACGATATACGATATAAAATCAAAACCCATAAAAATGTACGTCTAAGAGCTTTTTATCCCATTTACACCCTCAACATCACCATTAAGGGTACATTCATGGAACGTCTTAGCGTCATGTCATGACCATACGCCGCAACCTGTTTTGAACGACACGAGTTCGCCAACTATGTAGCCGATTTGTGGCTTCTAAAGATGTTTAACAAAGCCTTTGGGGCCAATTATTTAGCTAAGAGAAATCGAAGCCCCCCTTGCAATCAGCTGTTCTTGCTCTCAGTGAAACAAAAAAGCTTTCTCTGTGGGTCGCTCTCTTCTTAAGCGCTGCACTTGGAAAAGCGGAAGTGGGGTTGGGAAGACGGTCTGCGTTTTGGTTCATATTCCCATTGATAGATAACAAAGAGCCAACAAAGCGCGAACGAGGCAATGCTGATGGATTTCTTAAGCGCAGGTCCTTAAAAGTTCTTATCTCCTGTGCCACACTTATGTGTTTGGAATTTTTATTTTATGTTAATTATGCTTCTCTGAGCGTTGTTTTCCTTGTGTTTTTCTCGATTATTTATGTATGTACTAAGTCCCGAAAGCTCTCCTCGTGACACACAGGGCAAACAAAAGAAATACCCAATTCCAGAAAAAGAACCACACTGACTGAGAGAGAGCACATAAAATCGAAAGCAAAGTAGGGTAACCTTGCTGCTTCAGAGATGTAGGTTGTTGTTGTGCTTCTCGGCTAAAGTCCTTTTGTGTGGTGGCCATTCGGTTGAACCAGAGCGCGTGAGATCCTTCGTCAGAGCAGCAATTCAATTCGGTTCCAGATTCAGGTGCGACTGTGACACTTGTCGGAAAGTCAATGGTTCTAATCGGAAAAGAAAGTTGTGTCTGTTTTCTTCTTATTTGTCGTCGGCGCTGTTCTATTTGTGGTGGACAATGAAGTGCCAGTGGTGGTCCTGTGTTAAATAATTACATTTAGATTTTATTGTCTCGTTTCTTCTATTTACATATATTTACTTGTCGGTGCATGGTGTAAAGGTGTTAGACTTTCCCTGTGTAACAATTTCCATTAAAAGTGGTGAAGTGATTGAATTTTTTTTTATTTTTGAAATGTGAAATCCTTCAAGAAACGGAAAAAATCATCTTCACACAAAAAGGTATTTATAAACCACGTTTATGGCGTGTGAAAATGTATATATCTTGGTAAACAGTTTACCCGTCCTTATCACACTCCGATTGAATAAAAGACCCTTGCAGGACTCGCACACAGAATTTCGAAGCTAAAGCTAGTGGTGTCGCTACTTGTATCTCTTATCTTGACTTGAGGAAGCCAAAAAAGAACACGGGAACGAGTGTATTATCCTGTGTAGTGTGACAAAAGAGGTAAATAACATATTTGACATTTTGCCGTGTATAGGTGAAATAATAATTTATTACGAAAATCGATATATCGCTGCTCTCCAAGCAAGAAGACACAACACAATGACTAGGACAACGACTACGATGACGATGACGACGAATAAATTTGATTTGCCACGAGAGGGAAATTCCAGGACATTTTTATTTTTGGTTCGGATGGTTCAGTTGCTGCCGTTATCGGTTCTTGTTATTGGTTCGGTGGGCGGTAGGGGGTGGTTGATACTGTTGTAGTTGTCTTATAGAGTTTTAAGGATAATTTATTTCCTTGCTCCATGAAGTCTGACGGGTTTTCTTTGTGTGTAACGCTCTGGTAGGTGCTTTGTTGTGTTTTCTTTATCGAAGCGACATTTCCGTTGTTGGCGCTGGTGTTTTTAAAATGAAATGTATAGCAAAATCTACAGAAAGTAATTTTATTTTGAGAGCGATAGAGAGATGGCGGGGCATCTTTGGAAATGCCATAACACCTTGGCATTTTCTTATTTTATTCAATTTTACAAATTGATACCAAAATAAACACTTAGGAAGCCGTTAACTGAATGCTTTTGTTGATGAAAGGCAGTATTTGATTTGGGAATAGTTATTGGTATTGCTCAAGAGAAAATACGGATCCTAGCCCGCACAATCAAAAGAAAATCCTTTTCAGCATGCCACCGTGCATATCAATCAGTTGGCGAGAGAGGTTCCTTTCATTATTTCTTTTATTTCTATTTATTTTTTTGCTATTCGGTTTTTTATTTCTGTTTCCTTTTTATTATCTTGGACACAAACGAAAAGTTACGGAAATAAAGGCGAATGGAAGGATGACTGTTTATACCCCTTTGAAAAACCCTACTTTGGCATGGAATTGTTTACTCTTCAACTGGTTTAACTAGAAATGCAAATTGTTGCTTTATTCAAATCTGGGCAAGGAGGAAAGAAAAAAAGGTATCCCATGAAATGGGATGTCAAACGATTCTCTCGCACGGGATGAATAAGTAATATAATTTTTCGACAAAATCAAAAGGGAGTTACTCTAGTTGAAGGAAAAGTTTAATCTAACTGTCTGTCTGACTGCGTGACAGTTTGATTAAAATGCCTGATAAGCTGGGTTTTTATCGTGCGTAATAAATACAGGTTCTCCGATTGATTGCAAATTTACCTTAATTTTTATTTATGTATACAAAAATTGAAAGACAGTTACACGCGATGGCATCAATAAACATTTACGTTGCTTATATTTTTTTTTTGGTTTTAGGTAAAGTACCTACCTTTGTACTTCATTGAGTTATTGTCTAATAAATCACAATTTATTGTCCATTATTTCTTTAAAATTTCAATGTTAAAGCTTAAATATAAAGAATAATGATAGTGTCCTTGACGCGGTTGAGCACGCACAATGTTTTGCAATTTATGGTTCAATCTTTTTAGATAAATACAATGACCGACATCCTGTAGGCGAGTAGGTAGAAGTGGTAGTTTCGATGGAAGAAAAGCCCAAATAGCGCGTAAATGGCGCCGGCCGTTTTGATGCCACAACCTCAGGTGACCCGTTTATTCGGATGTAATGTTGAGATATTTATATTTATTTATTTTGATTTTTATTTCATTAAAATTCTAAGCTTAATACATGTATGTTAACAAAAAAATATTGATTAAGTATAATGGCTTCAGAAAATATTTGTAAGAGCAAAATTCGAAAATTTACATTACAATTGATCAGCAAGATTTCAATGAAATTGTTAGGTACATTCTGTTATTCAAGAGAATAAGAGGCGAATGAACCTCAGGTTAAATAAGGCTTAAAAGAATGAATGTGGGGATAATATTTCATAAATATTCTTAATCTGTGCAAGTACCTATGTACATAAATAGAACTCTATTTTTGAAAGGACCTACAAATTCAGTCAAATTATTGGATTAATAATATTATTTATAACTGAATGGATTAAAGAAAAAAACCACATTTTGATTCATTTCTCTCGCATCTTAAGTCATTGGGTAATTTATTAAATAAGCGGGCTGAAATCACAGTATAAAAAGGACAAAAGTGTGATTTAATAATTCTAGGAACAGTTACTAAATTACAGTTGTTGGCTCTTAAATTGTAATCCTCTTGTACTCTTGTAGAGATATAACCAGCACTTTTAAAAAACTATTTTAAAATTTTATAGTAGTACATAATGTCTTACAGGTAAAATACCGAGATTAAAAAACAATGGAAAACTGGGTGTACAACGGTTTACTTTAGAAAAAATGCGAATTGAATGTTTTTGCCTAATAAGCAACTGTTCGATTTTATTGGAGTAAGTACCACCCCAGCAGCAAATACAAATACCATATTGAAGCTTTGATTGCATAAGGCCACTGTAAACTACTCGTAGTTTCAATATTGATTACGGGCAATAAAGACTTAGGTGATAGATCTGCCTGACAACATTGTTAAGATAAAGTTTCAAATGAGATGTATGTTCTATCCAACTAAGCTTTTTATCTAAGGTAATAGCCAGGTATTTAAAATTGTCAACACATTCAATTTCAAAACAGCCATCACTTCAACGTTAATCAGACCTAAAATTGGCGGAGAGAGCTGGAACTTAGAGCAATGAGGTGCATGATATAATAAGGATAAGCCTTCAGGAACCATTCCCAATAAATTAAAAAAACATAAACTTAGTTTTGCTGCTAAAAACTAGCTTGTGGAACCTAAACCAATGACGGAGAGTTTCTATATCATGGTTCATATTATTTAAAGTTTCAAAATGGTTTTTATTGGAGTAAGAAAGAGCAGTGTCCTTCGCAAAAGCAGTTATTACACCTTTAAATGGCTGAGAAAACAAAGAATTGACGAAAATTAAAAATAATATATCCACCCTGTGGAATTTAGGAAGAGGCTCTCCAATCTTTTTCGAAGAAGAGTTTGCCCAGTATGCGTTGCCTGCCTCTTGTTCGAGCTGGATATTTGCACAAAAAGTGAATAAGTGTATCTTTTTCATTTTCATCTTTGCAGCAACGGCAGAAACTGCTGTGAGGGATCGCTATTTTGGCTGCATGGTTCCCTAATGGCCAGTGCCCTATACTAACTGCCACTACTTTAGCGGACATCGTGTAATAGGTTTGGTTTTTAATAAACTTTTGCGTTCTCATTTTAAGTAGTTACTTGAACATAGTATCCATGCACCAATGGGTAATCGTCTATGTACACAGATATATGGGCCCTACGAATAAGGTACCAATGGAGCTAGTCTCCAATGAGCTAGCTTCCACTAAATTTAGGACCTAGTCTATATGAACTAACTCCCACACTTTTAAGGAACCAAAACCCAACTGTAGAATAAACTTAGCGCCAACATAAGAATGAATTAAATCCCAAGAGTGGGATTTTGTTCTTTATGGACTAAGTCCCAATTGAACTTATTCCCAATGTATTTAAAATGAAACAAAAATTATCACTTTGAAATGAATATGCAAGTAGTTGAACGGACTTTTAAAAGATCGTTCCACGTATGTTGGCTTGTGAGTTTCGAACAAGTCTTTTAAGTTGAAGAAATCGCATGACAGTGCGTCACCTTGTCTTTTTTCGACATCGAAGGTCTCGGTGAGGTCATGCACAGATGGATGTTTGGCAGGGATGTTAAAACTAGACATAGGCGGCCTTAAAATCGATGAACAGGTGGTGGGTATCAATTTGGACTTCTTGGATATTTTCCAGGATCTGCCTCAGTGTGAAAATTTGGTCTATGGCTGACTTTCCTGGCCTAAAACCGCACTGATAGAGGCCAATCAGGTTGTTATCGAAAGGTTTTAGGCGTTCACACAATATGGCAGATAAGATCTTGCAGGTGATGTAGATGAGACGGATGCCTCTGTAATTAGAGCACTTGACAGGGTATCCTTTCTTGTGTTCCTCCGCTTGCCACTCACAAATCATAGTCCATTTTAATTATAATGAAGTAAGCAACTCGACCGAACAGCCCAAAAATTACAACACAACTACAACTTAATCACTTTGGTGGTACACAATGCAAATCTATTGAACGAAATATGTTTCTAAATTTTTGGTCCAAATACCAAATGTTGCCATTGCTAAAAATTAGCAAAAAACAATTTTTTGGCAAAACAAATTAACCCCGGTTGAAGTCGATTTTTTTTGTAGAAAAAAAATAAAAATGAACTAACTCCTACTTTTTTTAAATTATTGCATTATCTCCCAAATGGAAGAACTAAATCCCACTGCCAGATTTTATGGGATTTAGTTTATTTTGGCTAGTGGTAGTGCACTCCATTGGGACCTAGTTCGTACTGCCAGATAATATATACATACATACATACATTATGTATGTACGTACTCGTACGTTGGACTTTGTTTAAAATGGGTAAAGTTTATTTTATTGCTTGATTGCTGTTATTTCACGCGTCATATTGAATTTTCGTCCGATTATACCTAAAGGTGGATTACATAATTCTGTACGGATTGAATTACAAATATTTACGGCTACGGGCTAGACGGAATTCCTTTTTTCGTTCTTTATATATATATTTTAATTTTTATTTAGTTTAATTTTCGGCATATTTTACCTGGATCCTGAACATTTCATACACAAACAGATTGTCCTGTTTATGTATCACCCGAAACAGCCACATTTCAATGCCCCCCAATTCTTACTCAAGTTACTCAAAAAGTATATTTGGATGTAATTTGTATACATATTTTAAATACTGTGCACTTAAAACATTCAACAACATTTTGATAAACCAAGAACCCTCTTATTTATATGAGAAAATTATATTTGCTACTTCATCAAGATCGTTTGTATTCATACAGCCACGGTTCAGCTGCACTGACTCAGAACAACAATTTTTTGTCTATGTTATCAAACAGTGGAATACCTTACCCTTAGACATAAGAAGAAGAAGAAGAAGAAGTTCCAAACGTTTTGAAAGCGTTTTATTCGGATATCTAATCAATAATACTTAACCATCAGAAATAATTTGTTAATTTATTATGTTTTGTTTCTTCTTTGTTTTATATAATACAAATAAATTATCTTGCTTAGCTGTTTTAAATGTGCATAGAAATATTTATTCTCTGCTTTTCTTTAACTTGTCACTAAATTAAATTAAATTATTATCTAACCTAAATTGTCAAAAAACTTAAATATATCAGATTTTATTAATTAAAATTATATTAGCTTTTGCTCTAAATGGACTTCAAGTCTAAAGCGGCCCCTAGACGCTCAATATTATTCTGCAATAATTAATATTGCGCAATATTATTGATCGTCTATAGATAATATTGCGAGGTTGTACAATATATTGCGCAAAATCAAAATCGGTTTGATATTTATTGTGTAATATAAAAAAAATTGTATCGTCTGTAGGTAATATTGCACAATATTCTCTCATCAATTATTCAAATGCCGTGCAGAAATGTGAGTGAGCACCGTGGTGGTAGTGGTTAGTGCGTTGGACTACTATGCAATGCTGCCCGGGTTCGAATCCCAGCCTGGATCTAACACCTACAGAGTTTTGTCACGGTGCGGTGCCACCTCTTTCGAATGTCTGACAAGCATCAAAGAGTACCATTTGTCAATGAGCTTCTCAACTCGCCGTTCGGAGTCGGCAAAAAACTGTAGGTCCCTTCCATTCCTGCAAAAATACAACACGCACACGCAAATGGTTGCGAGAAGTAGACCGAGGTTCACCCCGAACTGTATCGCCACCTAAAGTAACTAACAGAGGAGTAGGAAAGAAAAGCTTACGCAATGGGTTTGCCAGCGTGGAAGAACACCGCTTTAGAATTATTGGAGATATACCGTCTGGACCGGAGGATTTTTGAATGTTAAGATCTTTAAGTACTCTTGCAACTGTACGAGTGCGAAAGTGGATTTGTCCCATGGAGTATTCAACGCTCTCAAGTACAAGCGGAGGCAAAGCGCAATCTGGAAGCGTTGAGCTAGCTGCAAAATGTGCAGCGAGCAGATTGGCTTTGTCCAATGAGCTGACTGCTGGAATGTCATTGCAAATGAGCATCGGAATTGATGACGAGGCAGAATTCTTAATGTTTTTTATAAACCAAAAATGTTTACTACCCTTGGGACACTGTAGTATTTTTTGCCTCAATTTTTGATCATGGAAGAATTTCACACGTAGACTATGAGCATTGCAGTCATTTCTGGCTTGTGTAAACTTCTTTCGGTTTTCCTCAGTGGGGTTGGCTTTAAAGGACCGAAAACTTAACTCCTTTATCGCGATAACCTCTTTGAGTAGAGTCACACCACGCTTTTTTCCTTGGGCTTGATACCCTTCATTTCAGTTTGAGATCATATCAGTGTCATTTGGTTCACACACCACTAGCTTATTTAATAAATTTTTATGAGTAAACACATTTCTTTTTTTATACTACTCTTTCATCCATCTGCGCTTTTTCTTTTCTTTTTTTTAAGCCCTCGGCCATACAACAAACTTCAGTATCACTCAACATGTTTTCTATACAAATATCAGCCGACTACTATTTTGGGAAAAATATTGTATCGTCTAGGGCAAAAAGCAAATAATATTGCACAATATATTGCACGATAATATTGTGCGTCTAGGGGCCGCTTAATGTAAAAGATACTTCAAACAAAATAAATAAATAAGTATAATCTTACAAACAGAAAAGATAGTCAAAAAACTGAAAAGCGAGTAGAATGACAATACCAATGCCGGGCTTAGAAACAAATCTGTGTTAAAGGTTTTTTTTGTGTCTCTACATTGTATTTAAATTTTAAAAATAGGACGGTCCCAGTTCACCTACATATGTATGTATGAAGTATGAGTATCCCTATTGGCGTATCGGCATTACTTTCTATTCATTTAAATTATACTTTCGTTATTTTACGTATTCTTTAATTCTCATTGCTAGCTGTATATATGTATGTATATGTACATACATACCTATACATAGAATACAAATATCCTCGTACAAAATGCAAATATTCCTCACTGTCTGGTACCGATTTATCACAGTATCTAACTATAGCATGAAAAATCCCCCATAGATTTGTTTATTATTTTATGCCCAAATGCGACTCTCGTAATGCCCAGTGGGGCTTCTCATCTTGATTATACCACTTGTTTATGTTGTAGCAAATCGAATATTGTGGATATTGCCATTAGAAAAGCAAGAGGATGAAACATACTGAATCCCACGTTGTCTTCAATCCTATAATTCCATTAAATTGTCATGTGATGGGATTTCCATCTTAATTTAATGGCTCTCAGTAATTATTTTATTAGGCTATTCGTATGTACGTATGTTACATGTGTATATATACATATGTACATATGTTTGTCTATCAAATTAATAGTTAAAATAAATTGGAATTAACAAGTGAATCTGTTCATGATTTCATTATTGTAATTTAAAAGATCTTCAGCAAGTTAATAGTACCAAATTTGTTTAACCTTAAACACGAGAACAATAATGTAATTTGTATTTATTTATAATTTGCTTGACCTGAGAATTCGGGTGGAAAAGTCAGGCATATTTCCGACGAAATGTTTACCTACATATGAACATATGTTTGCATATCCCTAATTCAAAACTTTGTTGGGCTATTAACTTTTTTTTTTCTTTTATATTTGTTTAAAATTGTAAGGCTTTTCAAAACGGATTTTCTCTAGCGACTACACACAGGGTAACTCGTAGGGCGACTATTAAGATGGGAGTTGAGTGGGGTTTTTCGGTGAAGACATATTGGAACATCGATTTTGAGATCGTTACAGGCAACTATTAAATTTTTGTCCGGTTAAATCATTTATCCGCACTAAACAATTCTGTTCAAAGGTAACAGCCACAAAAACAAATATAGGTCCAGTTCTATTATTCGCTGTCAGTTTTCTGTGATCTAGATCTAGACTGTAACAGCTCGCATAAGCTGAGAATGGCAGTCAATAGTACGGTGCGCTTTGTTTACAACATAGATTGAAGAGATCAAATGTATTTCACATCGTTTTAAAGAGTTTCTAGGAATGAACCTAGAGTATGTACATATATTGATTTTAAAATTCTAAATTTTATGAAAAGAAAGTATATTTGGTTGGATTCGGTTCATGTGTCATGTCCAACACGGTGGTTTTCCTTTTTTTTATAACTTTTATAAACTTGGATTTATTTATTTTTACGATTTAGTATCCCCGATCGTAGTTTAAAGTTAACTCTCTGTTCTCCCCATTTTCTCAAATCGTCCACCCGACGCGTCCGGTTAATTTGCTTAATACAGTAGAATCCGCTTAAGACGCTATCCCTCTTTTAACGCTCTTTTTCTCCGGTCCCTTTATTTTGATAAGAATTCGTATGAAAAAAAATCCGGTTAATACGCTCTATTTCCCGCTTAATACGCTCACACAGCTAAACGATACACTTCGTAAAATTTGTATTCCCTTGTTTTTGAATGTTTTTCCCAGAAAAACCATTCGATGCATTGGAATATACGGTGGCGCCGACGGCTACCGCCGTTCTTATAAGGATTGTTTGTTTTTTGCGAACAAACCATATGGAGCGTGTCGTTTTTGTGGTCGGTACTTTTGTCAGTTTAGTTTCATTTCTTGTGTGCGCCTTACGTACATACAGGTGGTGTCAGTGCATTCGATTTGGATTGCGTACAATGGATAGTACAAGGGATGAAAGGAAAACTAGCATAATATATGTATAATTTTAACTCTTTTTATAAAATAACCCTTTTTTAAACTGAATGTAATTTTTTAGTTTTTCCCGCTTAATACGCTATCCCGCTTAAGACGCTATTTTCTGTCGGTCCCTTGAAGAGCATCTTAAGCGGCAAATTTATTTCCTACGTTAAATTTCCGAAATAAGATACCCAAAAATTTACTAACATTTTCGACAGAATTTTTTGACCACCTCACAAAAAATGGTCAATTTTGGTAGTCAGAATGAGGTTTCTCAGAAAATTAGAAGTGGATGACTATCTAATCCACATCCATTCTGACTACCAAAGTCCTTAGAACACTAAACGTGCTCAGGGGTTTTATGCTCTATTTTTGACCTTTATGGAGTACTAGCAGTCTAAAACGGCTTCTTCTGTATCCAAATCCATCACTGGGTGGCACCTAAGCCGACACAATTTCCTCAAAAGCATTCTATTGCCCTAAACTTTTTAATCCGACTATGATTGATTTGGAGTACCTCCTCCAGGTTACTGAGAAGTAGCAGCCTAAAATGCTCCTGCGACTGCATGCTTATTCCTGACATTCGCATATAATATATGTTCGATATCTTCTGCAACACCTATATCATTGCAGTATCTGCAGATATCCGTGTCTCTGATTCCGAGCCGTTAGGCGTGTTTGCCCAGGAGACAATGTGCAGATTACCATCCTATAGCTATTCTTATTTGTGCCCTACTTATGATTATAACTAGTATCCCTACTGCAACTTCATATCAAAAATAGCCAGGTGAATATCTTTTTTTCTACTCGACAAACTCTAATATCCGGAATTCGTTCCTTATAATATTTGAAAGTCATATAGAACTAATATCCGGCATATATATGTATATCAACACATATTAATCAATAATGAAGCTACAATATCAAAAAGTCTGAGTACAATAACAATGTTATGTTACTGGGTGGTGGTCACATTTTCTTTGGGCGAGATAAGGGTTACTTTTAAGTTTTATTTGAAATGTTTGTTTCGTCACTGTGCTTAACTGTTGTATGTTCTCAGGACATCGCATAGCCGATTTGTTAATTTTCTTATGTGTACATTTGTAGATATTTAACAATATTCATTACAAGACAACACCAATGTTAACATTATGCGTACAAATGAAGTGTTGTTAGCACGAAATCAAGTCTTACTTTACTTTACTTAACTTTAGGTGGCGCTACAGTTCGGGCTAAACCAGGGCCTGCATCTCGCAATCATTTGTGTGTGCGTGCTATATTTTTGCACGAATGGAACGGACCTTCAGTTTCTTTGCCGACTCCGAACGGCAAGTTGAGAAGCTCCTCATGACAAATGATACTCTTTGATTGCTTGTCAGACATTCGAAAGAGGTGGCACCGTGAACATTTTTTTTATGTTTTCCTGGAATTGAACCCGGGCATCATTGCGTAGTAGTTCAACGCACTTACCGCTACACCACGGTGCTCACAGTAATCCAAGGTACTTTAAACCTTACTAAGATGTCCAACTTCATAATTGTAGTCCTTTGTAATGATTTTTTCAATACAAACCGTAATGCGCAAATCCTCGGATAGGATAGGTTTCGGGGAGTACCGATACCGAGTACGCTTAGCTTATTATTATTCAATTGAAGTCTCCATATGCATATTGTCGGGATGGGAAGAAAGTGTATGTGATTTATAACGGGAAACACAGCCCTTAGGCATTCATGGTTTGTCGCGTTCATTTATAATTTTACATGGTTGTTTGCTTTCCATGTATGACACCTCTAGGCGAATTGGGAGGAACGAAAGGATGTACACATGTATGTAATATTTTCTACATGAAACTCGAAAAATTCAATCGCCTACAAAAGTGTTCTGCTTCAATATCTTTTTTGTGTAATTTTAAATTGATAAAATTATTTGCCTTAAGCCATTTTAACTTTTCCAAACTTTCCGTCGATTAAATGCTTTTCTAATGGACTAAAAATTTTATGCACAAATTGGTTAGCACTCACACAAAGTTTATAAGCATATACTTTCCAATTAAAATTCCTTTATATTATCATATGCCATGAATACGAGTGTTTATATATTACGAATTCAATTACAGGAGACCAATTTCATAATATTACCGCATGTTTGTTCGAGTTTTCTCGCTCTAAGTCATTAAACATTCATGATGTTTTTCTCTCCGTCTATGCTTACTTCTTCACAAGTAACAACAACACAAGCCTAATGTGTAATGTGTTATGTGTGTTGTGTGTGTGTGTGCAATGGTGCGAGCATCCCTATCATTTCCTTTACGATGAAGTTGTTGAAATAAATATTATTCCTTTTAAATTGAATTTCCAGTTTTAGAAACTTAGCTTTTTTCAGCCATAAAGCCATCCTGCTTCTTTTACAATCTCCGTCCACCCTCCTGATCATCCCGGATATGATTCAATACTATCATATCACCTTGGTTTTTTTAAGTATCCTTCTAGTTTTCACATACACATCTTCTTGGCAGCATCCAGCATACTCCGTAGATTGGATTAAGCAATATTTCTAAAGAATCATTTCGAGGAGCAGATGAGTGAGATACTGTACGCATGTTGATGATTCATTGTGAGGGAGCAGCATCAATCAGTGTCTTGCAGCTGCTTTTGATTTATGGAATTGATTTTAAGTTTCTTTATAGATTTATTCGAGTGTCGATTGCTCTTCATCCGACAATTATAGACATTTCGATTTTTCATTTCAAAGATACCATGGAATAGGTTGTTACATACATCATATACGATATTATACATATGTTCATTTATAAGTGTATGTAATGTGTGTATGTATTATAGAAATGGGGGCGTTATAAAAACGCGAATTTCTGCTTGCGCAGATAAAACGACAGTTTAATTGCGATGAAAATATAAAAAGGGGATTCCAGAAGGATTCCCTTCAATAATTGGCAAATTTTTTGAATAGCTAAGTGCAGCACCGCACGCAAACCCCATCCATCACTATTAGGGGATCCAGTTTTTTTTTTGCCGAAGGATACTTGCGTCCTTATAGGCTTTTGCCCTCGTTCAATGCAAAGCAGACAGAAAGTATTAATAGAGAAGGAATGTCTCGAATTTATTGCAATTAAGAGACATGTTATTGCTATGGCACCAATTAGAACGATTTATGTTTTGATTATGAGCTCAAGCCCTGATAGATGTCGTGTTTAGGGAAAATTTGCATTTTTCGTAGCAAATTTTATTATATGTATACCTACATATATGTATAGTACAATAATTCTGAATAGAGTATGCGGGAAATTGTGTTATATTTTTGGAAAAGAAGTATGTATAGGTGTAGAATTTGGTGAATATTTTATTTTTGGGGTTATTACGAGTGTATGTAATTGGCCGACCTTGATAATTTAACTTGGCTTAACTTTAAGTAGGTAATGCCATATTTTTTTTTTGGTTATTCACTGTTCCTTGTTCATGTGATGCTCTATGCTATATGATTCATTACACTATTTTACAAAATTTTTCTTTTTGTTTGTTGCCCCGAATTTCATAGCTGATAAAATAAATTTATAGCACATTAGTATTCTCTAATCTACCGTTAATTTTTCGTACACCTTCCGTTACTTAATTATTTATTGTTCATTATTTACGTGTATTTATTCGTTGATCACTCGCATATTTGAATCAGTATCACTGTGGAAAGACTATTAACGGAAGTTTTTTTTTGCCATGAGTAGGTAGTTTAAAAAGTTGTTGTTTAACCCTTGTGTCTACACCTAATAAAAGTTCATCTTGTCTACACCCGGCATACCCGGGTAAACGTAGGTATACATGCGCAATATTTTCCAAATATACCAGCCGAGAATTACTGTACCCTACAGCAGCGGGCAGAAATATGAAGAAGTACAGGTTAAGATACACTCTTACACAGCAAGCACACCCGGGTGTACTGGTGTAGACATAAGGGTTAAACAATTAAAAATATTTTTGTTAGATTTATGTAGAGAATAGGACGTGTTCAAAAATACTAGAAAAATAATTGCAGAGTTCGTTAAAAATACCTACCTATTTGTATTTGCTGTATTATGGCATGCCATAATAAAAAAAGACAAGCCATTGGCTTCTAATAATTGTGTTTGTAAATTTCGTGTTGAATACTTACGATTGTGGGAAAGTGGCAAAAGAAGTGCATTTAAATTTGGAATCTCAACTATATGGCGAGAGCCAAAAAATCATCTTATTTTTATTGTTATTTTTGTAGCGTAGTCAAAATTGAGCTAAATGGTAGTACCCAAGCACCACGTCTGTACAGCATCCCAGTTGACGTGCCAGTTCCGTCAGTTTCCAAATGACAATTATATCTGAACTCATAGTACAAAATGATTTAGAGTCAAGCCCATCCAAAAAAATATTGCTGACTTTGAAAGTTCGCCAGACGATAAGCCCCAATGCTTTTAGGTGAATGAGCTAAATGATCTTGGAAGAGATTTGAATCTCTCTAAACAACCCTATGAATTATGTTAGTTGCATCACAAAATTTAAAGATTCGATAACTGAGATTTATTCATATGCTTGGACAGCTTTTGTCTTAGTGATGCAAAACGTTTTTGGAAATCGAAAATGAAACAATTATAATATTGCACTAGTAAAAGATCTTCTTTTACAATTAAAAAAACATGGGATCTAGTATGAGTTGTATTAATCTTCACTTTCTCCATAGTCACCTCGACAGGTTTCCCGAAAATCTAGGAAATATAGGCGAGTGGCAAGGAGAACGTATAATGCATCAAGATTTCCGCGTCATCGAGGAGCGTTATCAGGATTTCTGGGATACGCATATGATGGCTGACTACTGTTGAGCTTTCAAACGAAGTTAATTGGAACTTAAAATGAACGTTATTTTATAATAATTTATTTTGACCAAGTAAATGTAAAATATAAATGGTAGGCTGAATGTAAATAACGCGTGTTTGAGGATGAATTGAACGATATCTGTCAACCAGTCGAATTGAACGATATCTGTCAACTAGGCTATCAAATATTGAAAATATATTTTTATGACAAAAGTTTTTTTGTATGTTATCAACCCTGAATATCATCAAATAAACAACAATTTACTGAAAATTCCCTGTTACTTTACTAGATTTAAACAAATATCCTAGAGTAACATCTGGGGTTCCTCAAGGGAGTCATCCTGGGCCATTATTATTTCTGTTTATCAACGATGTTGCACAAGTCGTCAAACATTCTGAGTGCCTGCTTTTGATTATTTGATTGCTATATGATTACGACTTATTACAACAAGATGTGGCCGCGGTCAATGACTGATGTGAATGGAATCACCTCCTTCTTAACATTTCTTAATGTCAATATTTCAGTTTGCTTGGATCCAATTCGAATCCTGTTACTAGAGTAAACTCTAAGAAATACCTTGGTATCATTCTCCACCATAAACGGAACATACGGATTATGCAGTCCAAAAACCAATGCGTTGCTTAGTTTCCTAAATCGGAATACCTTAAAGGTCTTATATGTATCTCTGGTAAGACCCATCTTACTGTATGGCATTATAATATGACATCCATTTTATAACACTCATTCTAAAAGAATTGAGAAAGTCCAAAGAAATTTACGCGGCGGTTTATGATAAAACAGCTCAACTCAACCTACAGTTTTTGGCTAACTCCGAACGGCGAGTTGAGAAGCTACTCATGATGCCACGCACACCCACTCCCCCGCTCGTTTGTTTCCACCTAGATTATAAGTGGAGCCTGACTTTTTGTTTTAATATATCCATTTCTTCAATCCTTCATTTCGGAATAAAGCTGTTTTTCTTTTCATTACTTACTTCGGATCGGGCCATCACATTTCTCTGTTTTTAAAATACAAATGTTTACGTGGACGGATGCTGAATAAAAAAGGAAACTTTCTCAATTTCGTCAAAGTCCTACAGGATGAGGAATTTATGAAAAGCCTAAATTCTAATTTCCCTATGTTTATAGAAAGTGGTGGAATTATTGATACCCAAAAATTGAAGTATTTAACTGTGACTTTTAATTTGTTTTAATAAATAGTTGGATGATTTGACAAAAGGATTCCGATAGAATGTCCATTTCTTCTTTGGGTGTTTTGAAATTTTCTTTTTTTTTTTTTGCATTTTGGGCGATTTGACACTGAGCCTATAATTTTACGTGTTGGTTAATAGGTATCAGTAGTCTTGAATATTATCGTAAGTACTTTTCTATCATGTTCGTGAGGGACTTGATTCATTATCAAGTTCGTTGTCCTAAATTATTGTCACTGCTTGAGTTTTACTCACCGTATCCGTTGCCTTCGTAGTTATTTTCATCAGAGACGTCAATTCTATGAAAGGGTCTATGGATTTATTTTTGGATATTTCCAAAGACATTTTTAAAGACAAACTTATTTTTTTATTAAACTAACACTAGAATCATTTTTTTTTCTTTTATTCTTTTATTTTATCTCTTTTATTTCTTACCTAGTTTTAATAACTGTTATCTTTCTTCATTTATTATACTTTATATACATAGTTAGTCTGTAAGGGGATTTTATAATCTAATTGATGAAGTTAATAAATAAAATAAATAAATAAATTATATAATTCTAACTAATGAATTAATATTCAAAGTGGGATTTCAGGTTAATCTTCAAAAAGTTATTTATTATAAGAAAACCACCATATTGAATTTTAATTAAACTTAAACCATAAAACAGAAGGTATATTTTCGGTGGTAGTTTCCATCGCAATGAAACTCATAGAACGCACAATGATAACCTTCAAGCACCTGCGCCCTCCTCCATCGACATTTCGGCTTTAAGCAATTTGTCCTTTCCATAAAACGATGAATATGAAAACCTTCTGTCTGAACTTGATACCGACACCACAAACCACTTTTAGCCATGAATATGTTACAAGTCCAAAAAGAAGAAAAGCAAGTGAATAAAAAATGGAAAGCTCTTATCACCCCCCTAATTCTATTTGAAGGAGATTACAGCTCAGATCAGACACGGTGGTCGTATCTCGAGCATGATATCTCAGAGTGGGCGACAGCAACCTACGTATCACAACTGTCGACGTCAGTGTTCAGAGATAAATTCTGAAGTACTTACTGCTTTTAGAGCCTAGAATAAATTAACATTATTTTGTCAATTTAACAAGATATTTTTTTATACAAAGACACAAGCACATTACATCATCGGGCTCGGAAGGGTTGAATAATTACTGACTGAGTACCGCATAAGATCCCAAGATGTAACATTTTATACTCAAATCTGTCTGGTACATCTCCTAATATGGCATCATTGTGTGCCTTGTGCCAGATGCTTCTAATGTTTACCGTTCCGTGCGGTGGGTCTAGAAATAGAATACCACCCGCCCCGCCATAAGGTAAAAATACATATATACATTTGCTCTTTTTAAATGTCCTTTGAATGTAGCGTCCCCGCCGCAACCAACCTGAACAGTATCGATTTTCTTCTTAGGAACTTTTCGTGTTTGGCTCCATTATAAATTAAATTTTGATATGACCATGACGGTTGCGGAAATTAAATTTATATTTCGTTTTATTCTTCTTTACAGTTAAAAACTTTAAGCAATCATGACTTCCTCCGCCGTCGCTAATGAGGCTTAAGGGAAATTAATAGAGAAGTCTCCGCGCTATTATTCTACAGCAGCTTGTATTTATGAACTTCAAGACAGACTGACGGAACTAAAACTTTCGGTTTCATTGTTATGACACCGATTACAACCACAACACTAATAACAACAACCACTGTTATCGCACCCGGCAGAAATGTGATTCTGGTAGACCATCCTGATAGCCAACAAGTAAACCTAAATGGCGATGACGCTGAAAGGCTCGCTGATTCCACAGTTCCTATAATGTTCGAAACGCATCTGGCATTTATTATCTTCAAATGTTTCGTCATAGGTTTCATAATTTTAGCTGCGGTTTTTGGGAATATGCTCGTGATAGTGTCTGTTATGCGGCACCGAAAATTAAGGTGAGTTTCACGAAAATGAGAAGATGGGGCATGTTCGTCAGTCAACGCGCTCTTCACACAATATTACAAATATGAGAAATTATTGTCAGCGATAATATCATAATTTATAATTAAGTCTGAAGGGCCGTTAAAAAGTTTATGACGAATGTGCGCTGAATTTTTTAATATTTAAAATTTAATGGTTGGAGTATTACTTTTTTTTTTATAAATTTTGAATATACTACCTTCTCCCTTTACATCACTAAAGAGATTACAGTGTAACGGGAACTGTCAACTCAATTTTACGTAGCCGAAAGGTGAATAAGTTAAACTTAATTGATTGATGTAAAAACGAAATATAAAACGAGTATGTCCGTAAATAATAATCGAGGAGTATGTCATATTTTGACAGATTTGCTGGAACGAATTTATGCGAAGCATTTTATTACTTTCAGTGACGAAAGTAATCAATTTGCGAATGTCATGTTTAGTGTTTTTAATTAAAGTTAACAGTCATTTCTGCAGGTTGTCGTAAAAATATAAAAATAAAACATGGAAACGCTTTTACTTCCTAGTATTTCCAAGGTATGTCTGGCTGTGTTGTATGGATATAGCATGCTCAATAGAAAGAGAAATAAAGCGTGCTGCTGTCACACTAACAGTCTACAAATGCAATAAAATTCAACAAATTTTACTCTACGGCTAGAAGTATTTGATTTTTTTTAATTTATTCATAACTTTACTGCAGATGTTTAAAGCTAAATCTTCTATAGGAGCTCTAAATATTAATAGGAATTTCGCACAGTTTTCTTATTTCTTTGATTGCCTTTAATTAAATTAATTTAAGTTTATAAATCTTTACAAAAAAATCATCGAACTAAGTAAATGCCAGTGTTTTACGCGGATTTTTTAGGAAATTTTATTTTGAGTATATTTGACTAATTTATTTTATAAAAATATAAACATTTTATTATTTTCTTAAGTTGATTAGTTTGACTAAGGCCACCTGATTGATGTCTGGATAAGATTAGATACATTAAATCAATACATAATTCAAGTTTAATAGAAATGACATCCATCGATTTTATATTATTTAAAAGTCGCTTCCATGATGCGACTCATACATAACATCATATTTATACAGCACATCACAACCGGACGGTCTCCATTTAAAATACTTAACATACCTGCATTTCTAGTACCGGCGATCCAAAGAACATCATAGAATACATCGAATAATCTATAATTTAAGTATTGTGTGTAGACGTAATTTCCAGATTAGGGTCTCAGGAAGTATGTACACTGGTCCCTTGCTTTGCGCCTGGGTTAGGGGAATGAAAAGTCTCGCGCAGTGCGAAATCGCGCAAAGTGAAACCGCGCAAAGCGAGGTATGAATTTCATGTAATTTAGGGTGTTGCGTTCCTGAAAAATGAAATGAAAGCATTTATTTAAGCCGCGCAAATCGAATTTTGGTAGGCAAATGCATTTCGCGCAAAAAAGAAACCGCGCAAAAAGAAGTCGCGCAAAGCGAGGGACCAGTGTACTTTACAGTTGACTCCGCTTGACCGTTAGACTACATATTTCCAAAATGACCGTTGGGGGTAGAATCGAATAATTCCATAAGCATTGACTTTTTTAACAAAGCGTCCAATCTGTTTGATGGTCAAAACTATATTTTTTAAGATGATATAAGTATAAAATAAAAAATCGAATGATTTTGCTAAAAATATTTGGGTAGACGCTAACATTTTTAAAATGTTGTTTCAATTAATCAGTTATTTCAGTAAGGCAAACTTCGGGTACTTGCAAATGTATTTCATGTTAAAAAATAACTACTTCAAATAACAGATTTTTTCAATTAAACACACAAAGAGCTTTAAATTTTGTTTTATATGCCTAAGCACCAATAAATTTATCACATGGACGCAAGGATAGGAACACACAGCTTTTTTTAATATTTATGTATTCCAATATATTAACCCCTGATTCATGCTATACATATTTCGAAAATACACAGAGTACTAAAGTGGAATTCACTTAGTCAAATTTTATCTCATAAATCTTAAAGCCGGGCCATTATTATTTCAGTATCGTGTCGATGACCCAGGTGCTTTACGCATTCATCTATATATACAATATGACGGTATGTATATGTAGTAAGATTTATTCAAGATGCAATATTCAGATTATACAGTACTACCTCGACAATGTGAAATAATTAAGACATGCTCAGCTCAGTTCACAATTTGAGGGTTCACATTTTTGTATTTGTATTTTATCCTTTTTGAAATGATCTGTAACTTGATTACTGGAAAGTTAAAGAAAGTTGGCAAGACCATAGTAATTTAACGATGTAAATATACTGGTCCCTCGCTTTGAGCGAATTCTTTTTGCGCGGTTTCACCTTTGCGCGAAATGCATTTGCCTACCCAAATTCGATTTGCGCGGCCTAGCTTTACGCGAATTATGACACGTTATGTGCTGTTACCTTGAAAATTTCCGTATTTTATTTGTCTACACAGATTTTTTTCCTTCATTCATATGTATGTGCATGTGCACGGCAATGCAAACGGCCGAGCACGTTTCAAAGAAACATAAGGACTGCATTGGCACCTTACCAGGAATTGCAAATTGAAAAGTCTAGAAAAGTCAAGCAATCTGTAGTGACAGATCTTTTTAAACGGCCACCAAATGTAACACAAGATCATTTCTAGCTCCTTTATTTTTCCTAAATGAATTGTTTTGTTTTAAGTTTGTTTTTTCTTTTTATTCGTTTTTTTTTTAAATAAAGTATTGTGGAAAAACTTATTACTAGCACGGTGGTGTCTTAAATGCTTATACAGTAGAATCTCGGAAAGATGAACTATTCCAAAAGATGAACTACCCAGAAAGATGAACGGAATTTTTTCACCATTGCAATATTCTAAAAGATGAACGGGTTGATTTTTGGATACACGAAAAGATGAACGCTCTACCCATATTTTTTTTGCATTTTTGCATTTCATTTCGTTTGTTTGCAGACCAGTGTGAAGTGAATTTATGTAGAGGAAAGATGCCACAAATTAAAGGCCGAGTAAGGTTTTTAAATTCAAAAGAAAGGTGCAAAGTGTTAAAAGACATCTTAGCCAAAATTAAGTACCTACTCAAAATTAAGTACCTTCTCCAAAAGAGGAACATTTCGAAAAGATGAACAGGGCCTCTTTCCGAGATTCTACTGTATTTCACTTTTCATAAACGCAACCCACTAAATTACATGATGTTCATACTCCGCTTTGCGCGGTTTCGCGACTTTTCATTCCCCTAACCCCCGCGCAAAGCGATGGACCAGTGTATAAGTTAATTAATTATTGTATTTTAAATAATGCACCGTAAACAAAAGCCGTAATTTTCGTAGAATGCCATGACATAATAATTTTTGGAGTTCTAAAAAGATTAGTTTATGACCTATTTCAGAGTTGTATAACAAAACGTTCCCGTATTGCAAACGTGGAAAAGTAATCGATTATTTGCACAAGATATCTCGAAATAAGACCATCTATGAAAAGGACGAGATAAGGCAACTTCTTTAAGATGTTGGTAGCGATATGGACGAAGAAGATGAAGCTTGCTTGGATGACATAGAGACGGATTCTGAAGAGGACGATGAAATATCCGCCAGTAATTGTGAAGCATTATAGGGTTAAGTAAACAACTCAATATAAATGTAGAAGGAAGCATCAATGAAGAATTTTTCTTGTTTTTTCTTGTGAACAAAAGTTGAAATTTTCGAGTATCAGAGTTCACACTTTAGACTTGAGAATGGAATGCTTACTTTTTCTGGTGCACATTTTTGGATAATTCACATTTTCGAGGTTTACATTATCGAGGTAGCACTGTATTCATAATACATACACTGAAAAGCTATCCGCTATTTTTTTTTACCTCTTTAGTTCTGTCTATAAAGAAGGAAGTTGTTTCCATTAATATTTAACGCTGTTAAATGATATTTAACTCTGTTAAATATTCTCTGCTGCTCTTTCTGATACAAGTAGCTGAGCACACTATTTCCTACAAATTGGTGATCTGTATACGGGTATACATAGGTAGAATCTACCAGCAGAAAGTAGAGAGATTACAAGTGACATTGAACACGTTTGTTCTATTTCAAACCATTAAAGTTGGAACTATGCTATATCCATATCCTATATAAGTCAACTTTCTCCTCATTTCTGTTTTTTTAAATTGTATACAAAATGAGTACATGATCATTTTTTTACTCTTTCGACACTTAGCCAGAATTAGATGTTGACATTGAGATATTCGCAGCCGTTTTAATTCACCTGATAGGGGGAGAAACACTATATTTTGATGAAAACTGCATTTTCTTATATCCTGTCACACAGGTGTAACTCCAAATACAGTTGACAGTTGAAGCAAGGTCAGTTCATGTGGCAAACAAACTGGAAACATCTTGCCAGCTAGTGTCACGTAGAGTGACATGCTGCTTTTTTGTATGGTTTTCCATTTAGCAATCTTTCTTCATTATGAGAGATTTTCTAGCTACTTAACGGAGCATCCACATTTTAGTATTCGCAATCAACCCACTAGAATGGTTTTCTTTATAATGAAAAATTGCAAACATTGCTATGAACAGCGAATGATATTACTTACGTACAGTAAGACGATGCTACCCACGCTCACGTTCTTGTTTATAAATTGTACACGTATCTCAAACACGTGGAATAATTTCAATAATCGATTTCATTTTTGAGTTTTGGAAGTTGTTTTTGTACATCCCTTCCTTGTAGGTATTCCGTTGGGATAATCGAACACTTTCAACATTTACAAATGGATAATTATATTATAAAGCTGGAACAATAAAGACGTATTTAAAATCCGGTTAAATCTTAAATCCGAACAAGTTGTTTCGTTCTGGTATGAGAAGTGTTTGGCATGAACATTTTGGCTGGTCTCTAACCTTCAATATTGACTACCTGATCGCTCCAAGCTTTAATAGTCACATATTGGTGACGCGAACATTTTTTTTCCTTTTTAGTTCATTAAAGCTTTTTTTTTATATTTTTTTATTTTAGGTATGTATTTATTTTCTACTTTTTAGTATCTGCATTTTTTTTTTACAAGTTTTTGTCGGTACGTAGCCAATATGATCTGATATCTGGAAGTGGGTGTAATATCGATTGCCAGATTCCTTCTTCACAGAAAGTGAAGTTAATATAAAGCTTGTAAGAAACGTAAATATGGAATAGATGGGATAAATATACGCACAGGTTGCTCCGCATTTCGATTCTCAGCTATTAGCTCACCCTGATTTTTGCGCTGAATGAATTATGAAAACTTTTGCCAATTGATCGGCTAGCTGCTATCAAATCCTTGGGTCATTTTGATTGTAAGGCATAAAACACGAATGTCTTCAACTTCGTTCTTCCCGACGTGTGAATGTACATTTTAACGAACTTAAGTTCTGTAACGTATAAAGCTACATGCATATGTACTCATGTATGTATGTATATGGGAAACTTATTGTCTCTAACTCTCGCGCGTTTAACCTTTACCTTATCGGTATCTTCTTGGGTGTATTTTCCTTACTAAGGACATTTTCGAAGGCTATGCATCATTGCTGGAGATAACTTTTTTTTGTTAATAGGGGAATCTTCCATTTATAACCAATTAAAAATATTGTCTAAGATTTAGTGGAAAACTGGGTATGGTTTTCATATTTACAAGTTTGCAACTTATATATGCCAATTGTCAGTGAAAAATTGCCATTCCTGCATTTTTATATCAACTTATTGAAGTATAGACATTAGCAAACTTTATTTAAAGCAATTCATAAAATAATGCAAAACACTTGATTTGGCGAACACAACAAGCTCTTGGCAAACTATTATTAAGATTTGAACCTATTTAACTCAGCTCGTTATTTAAAAATGAGTCAATAGAAGGACGTTCATTTGCTATTAGTGCACAAAGAAGATAACTTGACAAGTATCATCCTTTTTATTTTGTTTAAGTTTTTTTTTGATATACACGAATGTGTGCAAGCGATACATTATAAATGGACTCGTATGCATTGCATTCGAAACAGTTTGAATTCAAATATTAAAAATATGTGTATGATTCTACCTCGATATATTTATAAATAGGTAGTAGAAAGGTCAAACTTTTGTGTATCGATTTCGATTGAGCATCTCTGCATTGTTGCGATGCTAATGCACAATATTTGCTTGGCATTAAAAAAAAAGTGTGTGTGTCAGTCACACTTGGTAGAAGTGAAACCTTTTTTAAAAATGGTGTTTATATTATTTGTATTGGTCATATAATTGTACGAATGAGATAAATACGGAGAGATACAGATTGCGAGCGAGCGAAGAGCGAAAAGGACGGACAGAAGAAAGATATCATACATATATCATTCAACATGGACAACTGAATTTAATATACCTACAAATATAGTTTAATTACTTAGTTATTTTGATTTACCAAAATTACCAAAAGTTTGAATAGCTATGTACATAACTTCATCTACAAAATGTTTCTCAAGTTGACTTTATCAACATTGCCTCGGTATATTTTGAGATTTTGAATGATGTTTCATAAATAATACATAATACTAACATAAATACTTCTTTATGTGACGATATAAAAGACGATATAAAGATCAGTAAAACCGTTACAACCATAAATATCTGTAGACTTCTGTTATCAGATATTGATAGTTTCAGTATCAGGTGCAGTAAAAATGGCTTAGTCCTTAAACTAATCAAGTGTCAGTATCTACATTACAGGAAAATGATACCGAGTGTTCAAGTAAATCGTATCAATTCATTCTTTCTGTTGCCGTATTTAGGTTCGCCCCAAACTTTGACAAAGCATATAAACCACATTGTGAATAGATCATACTCAATGTTAGGTTTTGTGATAGAAGTGTAAAGAATTTGAACGACCTTATGTCACTCTTTCACTCTATTTTAACAGTGTTGTCCGTCCTCCTCTCGAACATGCTTCGCAAGTACATATGCACACCTTACTGTAAGACCACAATTACGTGCGTAGATTAGTTACTGTATGCTCCGCAACCATATGAGTAAGCTCCATAATTTAAATATTAGCTTCGTTGGCTTTAATTTGAACAAAATTACAATAAAAACTAAACTACAACTAACTAAACTAAACTATATGCATACTATGTATGTATGTATATACTATGTATTATGCTATACTTAATAAAAACAAACAATAGTTTTTAACCATCTTACATGTAAAAATCAATTTAATCCTCGTTCAAATAGTCAATAATCATACTTTGCATTTTTGGCACAGAACAGATCAACTAAAACGCAAAATTCATATTTTCCCGAAATCCAGACAAGGAAATATAATGCATACATATTTATAGCCTGCGCAATGTTATGTTTTTTGTTTTGGCTCATTCACTGTATGTTTTTGAGCACATACACACTCACACACATACAATGGGTTTTACTCATATGATTTCATTCAAATTTCTCCTACCTACTTGAAAGAAGAAATAAATCCGTCATACTCGTAACTCGTAAGTCGTAAGCTCGACAGCTCGTACGTAGTAAAAGTCAAATCCAATATTTTAGTTCTCAATTTCATTCATCACGCTCTCAATATTTCAGTTGGAAAAGAGTTTGATGAGAGTGATTTCACATACAATGCTATCATGTATGAGCGCGCTAGAACTGTCTGTATACCACCCGAAACCCCACCAAGTAGCACACACATGCACATGCACTACGTGAGCGGTGAGCGGCCGCCCGACTGAGCTGGGCTGGGCTGTGCACAAAGCTGAGACTGAGTGTAGACTGCAGACTCTGTAGAGTGTAGGAATTTTATCTCATTCTAACGTGTGCTAATACGTTGGGTTCTGAAAGAGATGCAATGTTTTTCATGACGGAATTTCGTTACACGATTTTGAGTTCACACCGCGAGCTAAGAAGTTTCACTTCAAATATCATGATATTTTGACAATCAGTGCAGTGCAACTATGTTTGTTCTCATAAATATTTTTAGAAGTCATTTTAACTAATCAATATTTTTATTACCATTACGCTTAAAATTTTAATGAAATAAAGATTAAATAAAAATACAAAAAATTAAATGAAATATGTACGTACTGATGTTACTCGATCAACAATACATATATCAATGATTTCTCTAAAGCTTTTTTTTTTCGACGTTAGGTTAGGTTAGGTTAGGTGACTATTTCCGTTTTAGGTTGGATTGATTCACTTAGCCCAAGGTAGGTCCATTGTATTGCCAAATGAACCGATTTTTATTGGTACTCTTGGACCAATTTTAAGAACGGGATAAATTTCCATATTTTATTGATATCCGTTGAGGAAATATTTTGAAAGTCTAACTATAAGCATTCTCCCAGGAGAAAGCTGGGCAGCTGCATAGGAGGTGATAGAAGGATTCCTCCTCCTCATCCATGCAGCTGTGGCAGAAGTCATTGGCGACCTGTCAATACGCCAACCATAATGCCGATATGTGCTCTGCTAATTTTAAGCAAGCTTTTAGTCTAACGTCGGCCTAGCTGAGGCCAAGTTTGATTGGCATGGCTACACGTATCAAGGTTACGCCATCTTTCATTAGCCTGTTGCATAGAGATTTTGTGTTTTATTGTTTCTATTTGTACATGGGCTTCCCTTTCTGTGGTAAAAATCCCAAGTCTTGTACCTTTCCTGGCTAGTTCCTCTGCTTCACAGTTACCTGGTATATCACTATGACCAGGAAACCAGCACAGCCAGCGTGAGCACGCACCTGCTCGATATCTCGTTTAGAGATGCGCGGCAGTGCCTAACCTATTTTGATCTTATAATTGCTGATTCGAGTGCTTCTACAACTGCTTGGCTATCACCGTAAATGAAAATATCATAATTGTACATCGATTTCATCAACACTCAGCGATCTGGAAGTCTTAAGGACAAGTTCAGACTGAGCTGGCCCGAAAAAATACCCGCTCCTATATCATCACCTGTCTTGGATCCATCCGTGTAGATCTCCAATGCGGATTTGTAATTTAGACAGATATAAACTGCCTATTCCTGTCGGCTGGGAAAATTAGTCCTATATTTTATATTTAAATCTAGGAGGGGAGTCATATAGCCCGTGCTTCCTTTATTTAGATTATTCATTGAGAGTGTGCCCTAAGTTAGAAGAATCCGAATGCGAGGTTTGCTTAAGTCGCAACACCGTTTTTGCTGCTATGTCCCTACCATTAATGTCCAACGGAAACATATTTAACATTGTTTGACTTGGGGTATGCTGTGCTTCTTAGTGAATATCACAAGCTCCGTTTTTCCCGGCTTTTTCTTGTTTAGCCAGGGTGAGCTTAATTTCGTTAAAAGTTAAGAGCCACCATTGTGGCGACAATATCCCTCCATGTGGTGTTCCACGCTTTACTGACCCTTTGGATTTATAGTTTTCCAGTTCTACGTTGATCAACGTGCTTAACAGCATTTTTGTTGGATCTAGAAACTTAGTCTGCTATTAATCTTCAAGTTGTCAAGTGCTGCTGATAAAGCCTTAGTGTTTATATTATTGAAAGCCCCTTCTATATATCCAGGAATGAAGTTAGTTCCCCAAACTGTACAAATACAAATTGGATACTGTAAAGTTGACGTTTATTCAGTCAAATCTCGATTAACCGGGAAATTTTGAAACTACATACTTTCCTTTCACGATGCTTACTTCTGCAATCGATTATCCGGATTTTAATTCAGTATCCGTTATTATGTTTGTCGGTTAACTTGCATTCTTATATGTATGTACATAATGTACGAGTATGCATTTGTTTTATGTTTGTTAACTTGTTTTGGAGGTGTTTTTATGCCAAACAATGTATAATGTTTCTTTTTAAATTTAATTTTTTTAGTCAGATAATTATTTATTCGTTAAATTGGGATTTTCGATTATTCAGGATGAGTATCTCGGTCAATCGAGGGCGGCTGTGTTAATATGCAATAATTACATGCCTTGATGAAGGTGATTGAGCATCATAACTGCTGTGGTTTATCTCTAAATTTGCGCACATACTCTTAATCGCTGTAAATACACTGCTGGAGAAAATTAGAGGAACGACACCAAAAAGTTAAACATTTTAATATTTGTTCGACTTATCTTTATATTTTTGATGAGCGTTTATATTTTGTTCAATTTTACATCGTTTTTAAGAAAAACCTTGGTATACTTCTGATGATGTTATCGATGCTATCTTGGATGTTGCATTGCGCATATCGCTCACCTGGTCGCCTATATACTTTTCCACGTCTGTCGTTTGGCTTCAGGCATAATCTGGACTTATTAGTAAAAAGCACTCGCTTCCAGTCATCCTCAGACTAGTTTTCATAATTTCGGGCCAACCCGCGCTACTTTATGGCGTCTGGTGAAAAGGGTGCCTATGGTCTTAATACAGAATCTTCGAGTCTTCTTCTTACAGTTTTGGAAGATACCCGAACACTTCCAGAAGTCTACTCCTAATCTCAATTGATGTTGTGGTCCAGTTTCTGAGGGAATAACTTACCAGAAATTGGTCGTCTCTTTGCGGTTAGCCCTTTTCCTATCTTGTACCTGATTTCATTTCAAAGAACCGGTTTCTCTATATCGCTTTACGTTACGAAAAATAATGGACTTGGAGACATTTAGTATTGAGGCCACTTCTTGGTACGAATGTCCATTTTTATATATAGATACCTCTATATACTACCTGAACTTGAGTTAAGTCTGGCGCTTTCACGTAAATTATTCGCTGTAATCACACACAATATTCCAATAACCGTTTGAAAAGATAATCGAAAGAATATCCGAAAAAAGCGCGAAACACCAGCTTGGTCATACGCATTGAATGAGCAAATGTCAACTGGCTGTAACTGAAGCTCTTAAAGTGCATTTACGTTAGCCGAATGAGTTTAAATCTCTCACCTATCTACATACCATAAGAGTACCTTGAAATATATAAAATGTAACAAAAAGCATCCCGTTAGTTTATATTTAACCATCAAACAGAAAACTATCATCGTTCCTCTAATATTGTCCAGCAGTGTATAGTGAAGGCCATTTTTTTCTGTTGACTGTAAAAATGAATTGCTGTTTCGTGATAAAAGTACCAGATTCATTCTTTGCAATCTAGTTGAAATGATTCTGTTCTCTGACTCTAGGACTATTTTCTATATAACTTTTTTTGATTAACGCTATGTTCCAGCTATTTTCAAGTGAAACCTCTCTAATGTGTTAAAATATTCTTCTTAAATAAGTTAAACAAAGTACCTACATAACTACATAACACAACTTTCAAATGCTCCCACACATTTTTCTTTTATCGCTCCTTTTTTATGTTATAACCTTCGGATAATCACCTCAGTTTCGAAAGTTTCTAACTTTTACATCTTCGCTACTAAATTGCACATGAAATTCTAAAAGAACACCAATAATACAAACTAATTCTTGTATATGCATTGTATGTTCAATTATAGTTATTAAAAGTAGGTGCTTTCAAATTGTTACTGGAAAGGCTTATGTAAATCAGGAGCCTTCATAACTCCTACAAGATAAGCGCGCTAAATACTCGCCTTGGGAAGTATGAATTCAATTATTAAAATAAAATAAAAAAAAAGCTAAAAATATTCGTACAAACTTTTTCGTTTTATCTTCGTGAAGGTATGTGCAAAAAACGAGAACTCTTAGTCCTTAAAAGCATTTTGAATTCATACAAGGCACGTTGCTGAGTATTTCCCCTGAGGTCGATTAGTTGGCGGATCTGTCTGAGGGTGAGATTTTTTTTATAATTTTCCTTTTTTTTGAATGAGTAAAAGGAAGAGGAGAGGAATAGGAAAAAATGAGCATCCGGTGGTGTTTTTTTTTTAACCGATGCATTGTGTTTTATGGTTTGTAGTACAACAAAATTACATCAAAGGACCTTGCAAAAGGATAATGCTTGCGGTTATGTGGTATTATGCTGTGTTTTAGAGCGAATTTTCCTCATTAACGCCCCGTGATTGCAAGTTTCAGTCTACTACTGAAATAGGATAGTGAAGGGGAGTGAAGGTAAATGTACATAGGCTTCAAAAGTGAGATGGCATTAAAATGAATTTTGAGTAGGTACCTGAGCTTTGTAGAACACAGTCGTATTTATTGCACTCGTATACTCGTATACGGTATACGTATATAGCTATCGTCAATGCACAACTGTAATCACGCTCTTATTAATTGCACATTACGGCAGTAATGTTTAAAGTCAATATTCTGAAGTAGAAGATAGAATTGTTATGAAATAGCTTTAATTACAGCGATGAAGCACGGGTATTAAAATGCATGTATTCGGGTGCTCTTAACAAAGCATTATTTCAACTGTAGTGGTAAGGTAGGTACTAATGGTGGTCCATGAACGAGTAGTAAAATTCTAGAATACCCAGGCCATTATTTTACTTCTTTGTCATTATGATATAATGGGTAACTGTTAAAGTTTCAAGAACTATTTTTATCTACATATTTAAATGTGCTTGCCATAAACTGTGAGCATTACATTTTCTTTTGCTTTTGCATATTGTAGCTTTTTAGTCATTAGATGTTTTGAAATGTATAACTTGTTGATATTGATTTTTTTGGGTGATAAAATGCAAGTTGCCGATGCTATTTTGCTTTCTGGCAGTTTTTACGATTAGTGATGGTTTTGTCATTTACTTACTTAGGTGGCGCTACAGTCCGGGATGGACCAAGGCCTCAACCAACAACCCCTTTCAGTTAGCCCGGTCCTTAGCTAACTGCCTCCAGTTACGCACTCCAAATTGGTTGAGGTCTTGTTCTACTTGTGTGCGCCACCTTAGGCGAGGTCGTCCTCTGTTGCACTGACCCTCCGCGTAAGTATCGAATATTCTTCGAGCCGGATCATTGAAGTTCATACGCTTCACATGTCCTAGCCATCTAAAACGCCAAATGTGCAGTTTTTTTTTTTACCAGGTCGATGTCGCTGTACAGCTCGTACAGTTCGTAATTGAATCTTGTCCTCCAAAACCCGTCAACGCAAACGGGACCGAATATCTTACGAATGATTTCTCTCTTGAAACGACCAAGGATATCTTCATCCGCTTTCGATAAAGTCCATGCTTCAGCTCCATATAGCAAGACTGGGATGATAAGGGTCTTATATATGATGTCATATAGATGCTGAGATTCAATTTATCTGGCATACTTTCATCTGACGATATCTTAGATATGAGTTGGTGCATGCTCACCATTAAGTCATCTCCAGCTGCTTTAAATAGCTCTGTGGGTAGACCGTCAGGTCTAGCAGCCTTGTTGGACTTTAGCCTCTAACAGCGGGGTGTTGGTCTTCATCGCCATTATACAGTCTGCAGAAACTAGTCTTTCCATATTCTCAGCATCGACTATGTTTCTACCACAATGCTTCCTTCTGCGTCTCTACAGGTTTCTGTACGGGACTCATTTTGCCGTCGGGTAAAACTTCCGTACATTATTTCTGGAGTTTTGTCAGATGTGATTAAACTATTTCCGACTGAATGGTTTCCATTGATGTGATCTTTTCAAAGACAAATAAGCCTTGAACTATCAGAATCTTTCCATCACATTTTATTATATTGTACGAGTTAAACTCGAGCTCGAAGGGTTCCGTACCAATTTTCCTAATTTTATAATGTAAAGTGTGTTAGCATAATTTATGATTATGCCAAATGTCTGTGACATACCGACAGACTGACTCCAATGCGATATTTTGCGCAAAGGTGCTAATATCAAAATATCGAGCAAATGTGGCATGTGGCTTCGTTTTTTTTGCCAAACTGTTGCATCACGTTTTTGCTTTATTTTGTAAAAAACATGATTTTAGAAGCATGAATTGTTAGACCAAAACCATCTTGATACAAATTAACAAATTAATACGCCTAGTAATGCGATGGTTACAAGGCTTATGTGGCTCAGATAGCAAGTGTTTTATTAACCAACCGGAAATTTAAAATGACAACTCTTAATAATACAGACAAAATATGAATTCAAAAAGGACTCATGCCCTGCACGAATTATGAGAAACTCCAGCTTGACTTCACCAGATACTTTATGGTCTCGATACCAGATAGACAGATCTGGAACAACTCCGACAATGCCATAATCGGAACATCCAATTTAAACATACGGTTCAAAAATAGAGGAAGGTACCGGAGCAGATGTCTTCCCAGGGGAACAGTCTTACCCACTAGCCGACTATTGCAGCTTCTTCCAATCAGAGAAATATGCTATTAAGAAAGTAGCACAAATTGTTCTAGCAAGGAAACTACCAGCAATGGAAATCACCATTTGCGTGGACAGCCAAGCCGCACTTAAAGCACTGGACTGATTTCCGTGAACTCAAAATACGTAAAGGAGACTTAAAGCGATCAAGCACCACACAGCTCTACTCTGCTGGGTACCCGGACATGCGGGTATAGAAGGGAATGAAACAGCAGACCGACTGGCCAGGAAAGGCTCTGATATGGATGTAACACTAGCTGACAGACATGTCTTACCGGATTTCAATACAGCTTAACATCTGCAGACCGCATCACCACCAATTTAGCCGAGGACCGATGGCGCATCGCTAACGATTGTGCCATAACCCGCAACCTGTGGCCCGCAGTCGACTAGAAGAGAACAATATCCTTACCTTCTATGAAAAAAGACAAATCCATGTATTCATCAGTGTTATAACCGGACACTGTATTAAAGGAAACATGGCCAGAAGATACGGCATCCTTCTGTAGAAGTTGTATGGATGAGGATGAAATAGAATCTATAGCACACTTTCTATGCCAATGCCCGGCCCTTCAGGAACGGCACCTATCTTGTATGGGAGCACGGTTCTTAAACTGCCTGGATGACCTGGCTCACAGACCTAAAGAGATTTATCAATAGATCGAAATGGTTTTGTTAAATGCATGTTTCGACATGCACAACTATGGTATTCATAATGAGCCTTTACGGCCTCTGGGTGAAACTACATTTACTGCAAGCGATCCTCCTAACCTAACCTAACCTATATGTGTTCATATGCATTGTGTTCATATTTTTCCTGTGCACGTGATTGGTGTTCATACGATATGAACAATTGGTTCATATGACAGATATGTGCACAATTATGAACATATGAACAAACAATTAATTCGATTTTCATTTGGTGATGTTGAAACATATGCTTCGTTTCTGTTAATTTAAAAAAAAAATATAAAAAAAAAATTTAACAATAAAATGGACGCAGAAGAAAATTACTTTGGCCACTTCATCAATCGGCGCAAAATCGATTTCGTCTGGATTATCGTTTTCCAAATATTCGTCATTGATTGCATCGTCGACATCTGTACAAACATCACACACACCAAATAGACCCAAAACAAAACACAAAAATAAAAGAAAAATACCAAAGAAATCTACTAAAAACAAATTATGACTGAACACGAAATTAAATAATGTTCGGCTTTGAACAACTGTAGACAGTGCTACCGGCTAAAATTAACGTACAGAAAAATGTCCGTAAATTTAAGTTTAACTGATTAAAGCAACTGCTTCCTTTTAATTCAGAGTTCAATTTATTTTAGAAAAATAACATTATTTTACATGGAAAAAATACATATTGAATTTGACAGCTGGCACAACTTTTATAGGAGAATTTCCGTAATGGGATATTTGTTGTGGATGGATGCATTCTGCATTATGCTTTCAACAAATAAAATAATAAAAATAAAATAATAAGAACAAAAATAAGAGCGTCCGAAATCTACTGCAAATTGAGCATACATCTTGCATCTTATGTAAAATAATTATATTTTAACTGTTTTTTATATATTTCTTTTTTAAGGGTTACTCCACCCAATTTCAAATAAATTGTTTAATTAAGTGCTAAGAGTGGCAACAACTGTATTTTTTATAAAAATATTTTTGTCACTTAACATAAATAAATTAATATAAAAAAAATCTACATTTGGCATATGAACATAGATGAAACTTCGAATGCGTTCAAATGTAACAACGTGTTTATATGTCAAAATCTGCGCAATAGTGTTCATATGGTCGCAAAAGATTGTGCACACGATATGAACGTGACATGTTCATACGTACATATGTTCACGACGTGTTCAAATGTGAGCATACATATTTTTCGTGTCACGTTTGGGACAAAATTTTACTCAAATGTGCACACAAATATGCACAGTGAACATATCCTCTCAAAATAGCTTTAATGCGTACAATATTAATCTTTATATGTACATTTTTCGTTTTGTGTTATTTATTCGACGTGATGAATGCAGTCGTCTTTTATTTTGTTCGAGAAGTTGTCCGAATCTCTTTTTCTGTTTTAGACATCCTAATTGCCATGGTTGAAATGACATACGTACATGTGTATGTAATCGTATGTAAAATACGTTTCGTTAGTCCACAGTTCATAATAGAGTCTTTCTTCTTAGAACTCTTCGTGTCATGATCCAACAAAAACAAAATAAATACCTACTCCGAAACTTTCCGAAAATATTTCTAGTTTCCTTTCATTTATTTGGACGTGGAACTAGAAAGAAATGTGCATTCAAATCAATTTGAGCAATTTACTCGTTCCAACAAATGCCTCCTTTTTACAATACTTTGCAGTTGAATTAATAAAAAGAAGACAAAAACCATCAACTCCGCCTGTTGCAGAGGAAAGACTAGACGATATCCTTAATGCACTTTTTACGATATTCAAGTTTGAACACATTCTTTTCAGCTGCGCTCCAGCACACTCTATTAATAAGAATCTGAAATAGAATCCTGTGACAAGGTCACGTCTGAATCCACACGAAATGAAATACAAAATCCTTGTAACGTGGTCTTCTTCCCTTGAAAAACTTGAACGTTCACGGGATGACAAAATCGAAAAGAAAAAAAAAACTATACTGAGTGCACTCTGCAATGAAGATTGCTCATAAAATTGCAAACTTTTTTCGTAGAGATTTGTCCTTGCGCCAAAATGTCGCCCCAACCGTGACCTTCGGAAAAGTTTCCTGCCATCATGCTACCCCACTCAGCTTTTATTTCATTTCAGTGGCAAACTAAATCAAATTGCAATGAAAGTGAATATGACATATCCTGCACTCCAACCATGACAACAATACATTACAAAGAGAAGAACAAGAAGAATAAAAATAATTGTGAGCTTCCTCGTTCGGTTTTCAATCTATTTTGCAGGATTATTACGAACTACTTTGTAGTGTCGTTAGCTGTGGCCGACATGTTGGTGGCCCTTTGCGCCATGACATTCAATGCATCCGTGGAGGTGTCGGGTAAATGGATATTCGGATCAATCATGTGTGACGTGTGGAACAGCTTTGATGTGTACTTCTCCACGGCTAGTATATTACACCTTTGTTGTATATCTGTCGACAGGTGAGTTATTGAGTTATTTTTGCAATCAATTCATCTCCCTTCCCTTGGTTGTCCTTCCTGTTTTCTCGTTCACATTTAATTAGAAAGAGGGACGACCAAGTTAAGTGAGACGAAGTAATTAATCGAGAAACAATTCCGATTTTTCTAATTACTCTTATCAACCGATATACAACCAGTTCCTCCATTCTACTCCACAGGTACTACGCCATCGTTCAGCCACTGGACTACCCGCTCATAATGACCCACACGAAAGTCATCCTTATGCTTATAGTGGTTTGGCTGTCACCCGCTCTGCTGTCGTTTGTGCCAATATTTCTCGGATGGTACACCACGGAGGCGAATTGGGAACACCTGAAAACAAACCCACATGTAAGTACTTTTGTTCTTCCCGATAATAATGATGATGATGCTGATGATGATGAAAACTTTGTGCAAACTTTCGGACAACACCTTACAGCTAGCGTAGTTCCTAAGTGAAACAACACCACCTCACATTCCCGTCAGAGTGTGTTATCAGAGTGCGCCAACAAAGCAAGGCATTCTGATGTTGTCCGTGGTAATTCGATGATTCGTGTTGTGTACTATTTGCTTCTTTCTTGGCATAGGAAATTTCTAATTTATTTTTAAATTAATTTTCATCGAGTGATCTGTTTGGTCAGGTTTGGTATAGTTTCCTCCTTCGCTCCATACTTTTCTTATAATAAAGTGAATGAAGCACTTCTACCACTCAACAGATAACCTTCGCGTGTACTTGCATAATGCAATGATGCTATTATGGTTCCCAGTAATTGTATTGATGGATACTAAAAACTTAATAACGTTTATTATGCATCAGCACCGAGGAAGAATACGCGAATTTAAAATGCAAGAGAAAGTATTTTCGAGCTCTATGAGGTTTTAGCGTGGCGCGTCGTAGGGTAGAAGGCTCTAACCTAATTAAAGTTGTGCTTGTCTTGGAAAACGATGTTTACGCAATGTACACTTAAAGTATTTTTTTTCAATTAAAGGTTATTTAACGTGGGATGTCCTGATGTCGGTCTGGTCACCGTTGAATTGTTGAATTGTTTTGTGTAACTTTCAGGTGGCAGTTTGAAACAAGCAATTAATTAAAATAATACAGTTAGAAATGTAGAAATGATTGCTTTTTTGTTTTGTTAAATCGTTGAATCCCCAAAGTCCTTGAATTACAATCTGTCCAGCGAGGGAATTGAAAATTCTCAACGAAACGAGGTCATAAATTAGGCAGACTACATAGTCACTCAATTACGACGAATTTATATAACAAGGCACAGCGAGGGCAAACAATAATAAAGGCAACAAGTTCTCTTTGACAGCTATGGATGAACCCATATTATTAGTCTCGTTAATGACATACATACTTATGTATCTCTGGTATTAACTTATTTTTTCTCAATTCCGAGGATTTAGATGTGCGATATTTTTTTTTGTATCGAGTTCAAGTGGGAATAATACCCAATGCAGTTGAAGAGTTTAGACGTCTCTAATTTCATTGTATGGATACTACAGGGAATACATACAAGTCGGTGAGGATTATTTAGCTTAACTTGCTGCTTAACTCTTCGAGGCCACTTTAGTTTAGTTTAGTTTATTTTGCGGAAAGTACAAGTAAGACATAGTCTTATATAGTACATGAATAACATAAATACAAATCAATGGAATTAATATTAAATTTAAACAAAGTTTGACTTTATTTTAAAATTAAATATACAAATATAAATATTGAAATAATGTACGGAAACTATAATTAAAAATAAAAAGGTCGAAATGAGGGGAGCGAGGGAGAGGTAAGAATGTCAGGGTGATTATTATAGTTGCTGTTAAGAGAAATGTTGAAATGTTATCGGCTGACTTCTTTATTCTTTACTTCAATTTCTTCTCTCTATTACATCTCAATTTCTGTTATACTACTACAACTACATATTATTATATTACTACTAGCTGCCCGCTCGGCTTCGCCCGTGCATGCAAAAAGTCGTGTCACTCACGTAGCACATCTACATTATGTATACTATTTATTATAGATGACCCGGCGAACATTGCTCTGAGCAAAATTGATTAAAGTATTAATGTCTTTTTGAAAGTCGAGCCTCTCTATTAAAAGAATGAAGCTCTTTTGGAATTAAATTGAATTCAATGCATTTTATTTACACGGAAAATGGATTTCACATATTTCAGGTCACTGCAACGCTTTGTTATAAACAACGTTGTTTGCGGAATGGAACAATTGGAATGGAATGGAATGGGATAGACATTGGATATATGGGAAGGTTAGTCTGACGACATTACCAATTACCAAATCGCAAGAAAACAGTGGATGAATAAAGATAATTTGTATTGATGCACCTCCAGATTCGAGTTTTGAAAATCACAATGTTCTGGAAAAAGGCACAAAATTCAACACCAATCCATTGAATTTCACTTGGTCACTGAGCGAATACTTTTATTCATTTCTTTGATCATAGAACAAAATACTTTCGTCAATTTAAAATTGAAAAACTGCAATAACTCGCTCGTATCTAAAAAATATAGTGTTAGGTACTTACAATACATACATTGTCATTTAGTTCGAAGAATCAAAGACAAAGCGAACGCACTCCAAGATTTGCAATCTACCAATATAAACAATCCACAAGTGTGGATTGTAAGTCTTTGAAGTTTGAATTTGAATAAGTGACATTTCGCAAGAAAGTGGCGTTGGTTAAAGTGTTTTTATTTTTGCATTCATTTAAATAATATTGCGAATAAATTAATTTAAAAATCGGCCTATAATAGGCACAGGATGTCAGTGAACTAGAATACGAAGTTTTTCTTCAATGTGTGCATTAGTTTTTGTGTTTATCGATTCGTAAGATTGTCAGGTAAGAGCGTCACACTGAGATTTATATATTAACCCTGGAAAGATAATCTGCGTCAAAATGACTCACTCGCGAGCGAAATATACCGCTCTTTTGCTAATTATTATGAATCACGGGATGGGCGTTCGTGACTTTCCAGCGAGTAGGTATCTAGAGCAGAAAACTCCCGTGCCATTGAGTGAAGTCACATCAATTTGGAAATACTCACAACCCTGTGAGTAAATTTTATACATGGGTGTCATTTTATACATCAAAATATGATTATCTTTCTAGGGTTAATAAGATTTGAATGAATATGTACCAAGTTCGAAAATTAAAATTTGAAAACGTGTAAAAAAACAGTTATGTATTTCGAAGGAATATAATCTCAAAATAGTAATCCATTTTCCGAATTTGGAGCTCTGACAATTGTTTCCACTGTCGAAATGAAAAAAATTGGGAAAATTGTCCAAATTTGGAACTTTTGCAACCATTTGAACTATAATATTATGATCAAAAAGAAAAAAAAGAAAATTCGCCATACAAAATGTATGGAACATCGATTTTTCTGAAATTTTGGCTTCGTTGTGTTTTTACCTGGTTCAATACGAATCCAACAAAAAAATTCCCATGCAAATCGGATGAAGTTCAGCCGAGTTATGCTTGCACGAATAGACACCAATTCATTTTTATATGCTACATACATACACTCCGCGCCACTTGAATAGAAACAAGGATTTTTCTCAAGATTAAACCGTTTAGCGCTTTGGTAAGTTAAAATAGCAACTTTATTGCTTTATTGTTTCAAAGAGGAATTCATACCGAAAAACAATGCATACTCAGAATAATGCAAAACGTCATGTTAGAACGTTATTTTATGCATTTTTGCATTACTGTGAAGAAAATAGGGTTTTTTTTTTGCTCCACTTGAATACAAACATTCGCTTAACGGTAGTCGCTGCATTTCTTTATTCTTTTCATTGAGTGCAAAAATGGGCCGAGCAAATGCATTAACTTCTGCAGAAAAGGTAAAAATAGAAGTTTAAGCTAAAAATGTACTCCCCTTACCCACAATCGCCGAAAAAATTGCAGGAAGTGCTGAAGTTGTATGGTCATTTGTGTAGCAGAAAGAAAACTACGGTAAAAACATAAAAGAAAGGTAAACAGGAGCCACATCAGAATCAGACAGAAGAATAATCCTTAGATTAGCTTCTAATTCCAGCGTCTCTGCCGCATAAATCAAAGCAAATGAAAAATGTACACACCGCGCTCGACCAAATGGGAGCGCCGAAAAAGACGCTCGTGTGGCATTGGCCTAACAGAAAATCAAATCTCAAGGCTTTCTGCTCACATTTATTCGTTTTAGTACAAGCAATCTACCACTCGTGCCACCTTGCATCTTAGCATTATTTGCTGATGGTACAGCGATCCTTGCAGTAGGAAAAAACCAAGAAGAATCTACGTGAAAATTACAGGAAACAGTTGATATGATAACAATCAGGTACTCAATAACTCAACATTGGTATACATACAACATAGGTACATATGTTGATTTTTATAATTAAAAAAAAAACCAACTTCGGGTCACTAGTCCGTCCTGTATTTGAATTCAGCAAAAAATTCAGGTATGAACTTAGATGCAAACCTTGGCAGGCAAGTACACAAAGGAAAAATGAACAATAAATTGAATTGAAAAATTTAACAAAAATCTAACTTAAAGATATAAATTGCCTCAGCGGTAGAAAAGCAACACTATCCACTCAAAGCAAACTTTTTTTTTACAAACATTAAAACCATAATGGACATAGTGGTTTCCAATTTGACGATTGTGTCAAGTAAAGTATATTTGAGAATTAAAAAATAAATTAAAATATTATTGTTAAACAAAGTAGGTATAGGTACTGAGATGTATGTGGATGCACTCTGGTATGTGAGATACCTGCAACATTATCAATAATTATGCAATGGCTCATGAGAGGAGATTGAAGCACAACACCAACGATGAGGCACTCACTCAACACTATTTAGTCTAATCGTACTTGAAGACTTAAACGCACTTAACGCATGAGTCAGTAGTCGTTCGCATTACGTTTCTTTAGGTTTTTTAGCTCCAGGTTAAAGTCCGTATGTTTTGGCGGAGAGAATTACACAAATATCGAAAAATGGATCTTGCGATCCACCGGTACGTGGATCCATCGATTTTCAGCTTTATGAGTCGTCAACGAATATATTTATAGAGGTGATTTATTTATTTATTTATTTGCTTGCTAACAAACCATCAGTGGTCAAACTATCGTCTCATTTCAAACTCTTGTCATTGCTGACTGTCTTTTCATAAATCGTAGTACTTATGTAAATGTACATGCTACATATACATTACTTGGTTAATTATTATGAACATCACCCTTCCTACGAGTCAAGAAGAGATTGAAAGTTGACTGTCGGAAAAATAAGTCGATCGTACATTTTGGCATGTATGTATGTATGTGGTAAGAAACATTTCAGAGGAGAAAGCTTGAAACACATTTAGCTTCGGTCCCAAGTTCGTCTACTCTTTCATTACCTCCAGTCAAAGTCCAGCAGTGGATTTAGATCATTCATTGCTTCCTATCTGTTCTTAAGGAAACATGCCAAAATAATGGGTCTTTCAAACACGGACAAATGTAGATACTGCAACGACATAGGAACATCGGAGGATATCGAACATATCCTCTGTGATTGTCAGAGGATTTCGTAAGCAATTTTTAGGGAATTACTTCTTTAATAAACTGGAGAAGGCTGGCCAACCTGGCCACAATAGAATTCTAAAATTCTGTAGGGAAATTAAATGTTTTGATGCAAGTGTTTCGGTTTAGGTACCATCATACGATGGTCCCAGGGTATCGCGATGGGCCCATAATGGCGCCTAGTGTTTTTGTGATGGCTCAGCCTCATAACCCCTTTCTAACCTAACCTAACCTTCCTTTCTGTTGGCAGCTTTCACAATAGCAGCACGATCTTTTGACGCTAATGACCAAACATGTGTTTCTCTAATCCTTCCGTATATGCATACGTTGCATCATACTTGTTTTCCGCTTTGGTTAGTAATCGTGTCCTTAATGTACTCACGCTGTATGTTACATTAAGTTAACAGTAACACATGTTAACACATTCGATTCCCACGATCTGCGCTGGACAATCTCAAGTGTTAAGCATTTATCCAGGATCAAACTGCATATACATAAATAGTCGGGTAAAGATCTAAATTCATGAGTGATCGCTTAGTCTGCTATTACACGATGAACCAATAGATGTATGCATCTTTTTTGAATTCTTCTTTGTTATTTTATCCAATGATTCAAGCTCTATTACACGTTGAAACCAAATTAATAAATCCAGTTTGACAGTCATCTTTATTTTTTATTTCGGCGTTGGTCTGTTTTCTTTAAAATATGTATGTTTCGGTGCGTTGCATTGAAATCTACTCCATACATAACGAAACCATATAAAGCAGAATAGTAAAAAAAATGGACAAAATCAAAGAGAAACATCAAATAGATTCACCGAAATTGTACCCACGCGACGCAGGGCAGCTTGTTATTGGTCTCATCTTTTTGAATTTTTTTCTCTTTTGCACTAACGTTGTTCGAAAAGATGCATGCATCTAGATTCATCGTTTATAGTAGACTAAATGATTCTTTTTTTATTTGAATAAATATCAGTTGTTTGCTGTAACCGTTTTATTTGTAACTCATAAGTATTCATATCAATATGCTTTGTGACATATGTATTTTTGACATTTTAAAAGTCATAAACATAAAGAGAACTGTCTAAAATCATTTTCGAATTACACATTATTACATTAGTTTTGATTTATGCTCAAAGGTTATTTATAGTATGGGTGTAGAAGCAAGCTTTAATTTTTCCAACACTGCATTTAAAAACGTTATTTTTTTTTTTAATTCAAACATTAAGCAAACTCATAAATACCAAACATTTCCTTTTCCATAGAAATAACGACTTTTATCTCCTTCCCTATTTGTTTCCTTTTGCAATGTGTTGACGCTATCGGAAAGTGTCCTCCATTTCCTCTTGTATATGTACTTGAAATACTGCATTTAGAAGAAAAAAATGGTTTACCTACGCATGTACTTGAACATTCCAGAGGCAAGCAAAGCTTTGTAATGCAATATCTATAAATGGAAAAACTCACTTAAGATAGACTTGACATGGCATCTCTGTATTCATACATACAAGACAACCGAGATTGGCTACGTACAATGTACGAGTAGGTAGGTATTATGTGTAGCACCTTTACACTAATTTGGAAAGTATCTTCTGCGTAGGTATAAAGTGTTCGTTAATAATTTATGTTCTAATGTAACTTCATTGCGCCTTGTAATCTAGAATTTCAAAATATTAACAAACTTTTAAATTGCATAGCAAAACAAGAAAACACAAAACTTAAGAGCCAGTTCTACTACCGAAGAAGTTAAACATCTTAAAAATTTGAACAGATAACGTAAAACAGTGTCGAACAATGAATGAATAATTTGTAATCCTATTAAATTCTTTTATTATTATCGACAAAAAAGCTTACGAAGGTGTACGCAAAATAAACAAGAAAAAATAACTTAATTCAAGAAATTCATAAGTATTTACGGCCAAGTTAGCAAATGTAATAAGAAATAATGAATCACAACTAAACCTCAAAAGGTTATTTCCCCAAACAACAACACAACCAAAGAGGAACAGGGATTACAGTTTCTATTAGTACATGCCTATTAAATAAATGTTTGCGAAATATAATCCAGCATCTACCATCCACAACCAAGTTCCGGCTAGCACACAGGAAATGGATTCAAATACATCATGGAGAGGTGTGCGATGCCTGATTAAAAGGATAAGCGTCATATACATATGTATATACAAGTGTACATACATATATATGAGCCGCAAACAACTTTTATGTTGATTATTATTTATATTTGGCAGTATTTGCTCGCCAACTTGAGAAGGATTACTGCAGTGGGGGGTCCTGGCACCCCACTAGGAAATTGGGTTTTATTTGGAAACTTCTTCCGCAACATTTCGAATCAGAAGCCTATCAATTTCCAGCTATTAAGACATTTCCTCCAACTGCCTCCAGTCGGCGATGGTGGTGTATGCCCTGTAATTGGATTTTAAAGTGGGCACTCAAGGCATAAGGTAACAAATGGTGCGAATTTATGTATTTCCATGCAAATTGCCTTCCAGTCTCAGCGGCTCCGTTTCATTATTGTAATAAACTTTTTATTGAAAACATTAGGGTAGGTAACCGACGCGACGTACGAGTATATACAAAAGTATCGGGAGATATTCGGAACAGATGAGATGGTAAATAAATGAGTTTGTGTGGTATTTATTAGATTAGCACACACCTCAGGATAGCACGTGTGTCTTTGTTTGTATGTATCCATGTTACGTATCGATGTGCGAAGGTTTTTATAGGATGCTGGTTAAGAAAAATGTACTCTTGATTTACAAGTAAATGCTGCTATTTATTAAGTGATTTCAAGAACAGAGGCATACAACGTTATTATATGCATACACGTTTGGTTAAATTGAAAAGAGAGCGATAAAATTAATTGGAATTGCTATCCGATAAGGTCAATTGGAGCAGATATCTTGAAAATAACCTTCTTTTGAATGGATATAAGTATGTGTGTATGTATGTATGGAAGTGCGCAATCGCGAAGATTTTAAACTGGGGATCTATCGACTAGAGAGTTGGAATTGTCGGAAGGCCAAGGCTTAAACGAGTGCCTTGAGCTCACCGACAATACATAGCTTTGTAATTTGTGCATAGACAATTTGTGTAATAATACAAAAGGGCAAGGGACCAATCGGTGCCGGTCCACTTCCAAGAGACGAAAAGACAGGCCTGTGCACTGCGAGTATGTATCTAATCTATGTGTGTATCGGAGAAAATCCTAACCCTTTGTAAGGTTTTCTTTTTGGACACTTGAAACCGAGAAAGCCTAAGCGACAAAGAAACGTACTGATTATGTAACGAGGAAAGGGAGACTCCGTATAACAACTAAGGTGGGATTCCATCTATGAAATAAATTCATAAATACAAATGGCAGTTGGGAACCGGGTTTTCAGAGACATGCGTTCCAAAAGCCGATCTTGCCGTGTTGTCGTTTTTTTTTTTTGGGTCTTCTGCTCTCAGATTGCCTCTCCGTACTGCCCATCGAGCTTAATTTCTTCAAAAGCCATCTCACAAAGTTTTCGTTGCATCCCACAACATCTGCGATTTGCATATTTGGAAATATTTTTGTCATAAAGAGAGAATGCTTCCTTTATCTGCTTCGCAAAATAAAACAATCGTAAGATACTTTAACTCTTCACAAAACACTTTGCCGGGGTTTAGAGCGCTAATGGGTTATTGACTTGAGTATTTTTTCTTTTATACATAAAAGAGATCAAGCATTATACAGAAAAACTATATGGTAGGAAAGGACCGGTTTTTTTGCACGGGGTGTATTTCAATGACTTCAAAAGAGCAATACATTCGTTTTCTCAAGCAATCCTGTTATTTTTTTTGTTGACCTATGTCGTTTCAAATTCTTCAATTTTCCATATTGATAGGTTCATGAAAACTTCCGTTTGAAATGTTTCCGCATACAAATCAGCATCATAAATATCTCAATTGAAGGCGAACCTTACCTATCTAAGCCCAGCAAAGCCCTGTGTATCTTGTTAAATGTGAGAATTTTGAAAACATTTCGATTTCGATACGTTCTCTGCGGGCGGCGGCACATCGAATCGAATCCATCCGACCTTTTTCTCATCCATATTATGTTAATCATAAATCATTATACGAACTTATTAATTTTTTCTTTCAAGTTCCTTCTTCTTTTAAAATATAAAAAATAAAAAAACAAGAAGAAGGCAAACAATCAATATTCCTAAATGCGCAGATGCTTTGCGTTATGTTCACCTCTCTGAGTTCGGTTTACGTACGTGTACAGGAAACAAATGTGTTCCCTTATCTCCTTATGTCGTAGCATGTCATTAAAACCAACGGTATTTTAAGCATCTAATAAATATTTAATTGCATTTACATAGTATCTTGGAAAACATTCTTGACACTAACCTTCTACCTACCTAATTGCTGATGCAGTCGTCCAATAAAAAGAAAGCAGACCAAGACCAGCCTGTCTCATTGCCCCCTTCTAATGATAAACTGTTCACGTCCAATTTGAAGCGGCATCTCTTCCTTCGGAACACCAAATTAATGTCCTTAAGTAAGAAAGTAAAACTTATAAAGTTACGTATATACATATATGTACATATATTGAATTTTCAAGTGAACCCACATTAATATGCCATCGTTCCTAAATATTTATCATTTGAATCATTTGCCGTGGTGCCTAAGTTATTTATAAACTTGGAAATTCCATTGTTTTGATGGTGGAAAAGTATGTGCGAGTAGTCTTAACCATTGAGAGGTTAAAGACAGCTCGCACCAAAGCGGCGAGAGTGCCCTTATGTTATGGGACTTAAAGCGTGTGGTGTTTTAAGGGTGGATTTAAGAACACCACATGCGACCATTAATTTCTATTATATTGACAGAACCACCTGAGGAGCACAGCGCACTCACATTGGTTATTGTGTTTTTGGTGTTTGGGCTTCCAACCCAGTATTGAAAGTATATGTCAAGTGAAGTACGTGTTCTAAACGATAAAGAAAAAGTTGGGAAAAATGAAAGAAAAAGTATAGATAATGCTTAAACGATGCGAATGCACAAGCTCTGAAAATTAATTATTGCGAGAATATACAGACACATATACGCACATATGTATGGATGTATGGAAGTCATAAGAATATGTACTATAAAACTTAAAAAAAAAAACTTTTTCATTTCAGATTTGCGAGTTCAAAGTGAATAAATCATATGCAATCATAAGTTCGTCCGTAAGCTTCTGGATACCGGGTATTGTGATGATATTTACATATTATAAAATCTATCGGGAAGCCGATCGACAGGAACGACTTCTTTACAGGTAAATGAAGAAAACTCAATTTGTATCGATTGGTGTTGTGAATTGTTTTGGTGGTGGCATTATAGGCAGTAAGTGAAGTGTTTTTCCCGATACAATAAGTATGAGTTCTTATACTCGTAAAGGCGACCTCATTTCACATTGTCTTGAGTTAAAGTTGCTTTTGAGATTTGTATTTGTGTAACAGTCCCATAAATATTAAAGTTTGCTTTATATTTGGACATTTACGAGCACATTAAATATGCGAGAAAACTAATCATCTAATTGGGTTGATCCTTATCGGATGATGTTTTAATAAAATATGTCTTAGTCTAAGTGTAAAGCTAGCTTTAATTTTAGATAACGGGTGTTCAAAGTTAGTTTTACGTTGCTGAAATGGTTTGGAAAAACGAATCTTTAACCGCAAAGATGTTTAATTCTTGTGAATTCAAAATTAATTCAAAACTAGTGAACTAGAGGTACTGGAACTGGGTGTCCTCAGTAGCGGCGTTAGGGTAGGGCGCGGTTTGGCGACCGCCCAGGGCGCCTGACATGAAGAGGCGCCAATCCAGTTGCATATTGTGACTTGTTGCATTTTCGGCAGCGGCCAGGTCACCTGTAAGAGTCTAAAATTCCCTAAATCTGGCGACAAAATCATTAAGGTTGCAACACTGGAACACGAATACCTACTGATATACATTTACTGGGAATCTCCGTCAATAGACAAAACGTATTATTTATCCCCTTTTAGCATTGTATTCAAAAAGAGCTAGTATTATTTTTGACTTACTAAGAAGCGGAACACAGCTCATTACACCGGTGCACTTGAAAATAATTCGAATCCGTCACATTGTTTGGGGTACTTCAGAGGTTGTTAATATTTCTTCCCGCTTCCAATCACTTAGGATAATATAAATACTATAAAAAACGCAGTAAAATACGAGAATAAGCTGTGGATCTCGATAAATGCACAGAAGTGTTGAAAAATACTGCGCTTTCTTGGAAGAGTATAGAAAGACAGGCTTTAAAAGTGCCATTTAAACAGCGAAGGAATTAACTGAAGACCTTGAAATAGAACTTGTATTTAAAGCCACAACAAGAATGCGATGTTTTAATGCCAAGCTGGTAAAACTGCCCACGATGAACCTTCAGCTTTTCCAGAAAATAAATTTGAAGTTAGACTTTTCACCTGTCTGTTGGACACTATACCTTAGAATGATTTGGACAGTTAAAATAGTGCTAAAAATGTTCATCCTTTTTTAACATAAAAAAGATTCCAGAAAAACCAGACCTTCTCAAACTCTGTGATGATCGCCAATTTAAATTAACTGTAGGCTCTAAATCAGTTATAAAAAGTTCTATGTTGTGTGATGAACTCTGCGATCGACAATATCTCAATCTAGATTGCCGAAATTGGCAACTTTTTCAATCGAAAATGAAATTGAAGAAAACATACATAGACATGTCAGAAAACATGTCATATGTAAGAGAGTTTGCCGATAGAAAGGCCAGCAAATTAAAATTCTTTTAGTTTTTTTTTAATACATGTGTAAATGGTTATTATTTAATTCCTTCCCTTGTTTTATTCTTTCCTCCTTTCACACGGGTTTGTATGGCAGATAGGGGCGCCGTAGAAATCTCGCACAGGGCGCAGGTAGGTAGTGCTAACCGGCATTAGCTATTGATAGCCTCTGAACTAAAGCACATCAACCAAGATAATACCAACCAATATGACATATGAGTTTCGGTACTTTTAGCTGCAATCGTTTGCGTAAGTCTGTAGCTTTTCATTTTATTTTTCAACATAATCTCTTATTAACTCGATATATTTAGCCCAGCGATGCTCCAACTTTTTTAAAGCAGTCAGAATAAAGGATTTGTCGAATCCTGCCTCTGCTGCTGCGATAACCTCTTTATTTTACGCGAATCATTTCTTCATTTTTGGAAACAAAAAAGGACAGAGATCTGAAGAATATGGTGAATGGTGCCTACAGCCGCAGCAATCTCCTGAACTTAAATTCTCCTATCGTCCATCACCATTATATCAATTTTATCGACCATCTATGGCGTGATAACATCAATTGGACTTCCACCACGTTCGGTGTCCTTTGCGAACATGCAGTGCATATTCCTTTCAATGTTTATACAACTTTGCTTTGGTCTCTGCAATTGGTCTTCAACAATATAAGAAACTGTCTGTCAAACACAAACTTAATGACATATCTCTGTCTAATATTTTGTATATTATGGTTTGAAGAATATGTGGCCCGACAATGCAAAAATCACAATCTTTAAAGAAACTACGTATTCATAAACATACATATGTATGTATGTGTGTATATCATTTTGTTGTTTTTGATAGCAGTGTATGTTTAAATCTCTGGACCCCTACTTTTTTCAGGATCAAGACTTGCTGGCATACTCTAAGTAACTATATGCTCAAATTACCACAACCCCATCACAGGAGTTAATTAAAAAATGTATAGTTCACAATTGCATTCTATTGAAACTCATTACTTATACATACATATGTATGAAGCAGAACCTTACCAATAAGTTTGTACATAAAGCATGCTTGCGACCTTTTTCATTAGGTCGTGGTTAAATCCTCACTTGGTTTTTTCTAATCATTTTTAATTTTGTTTTACTCGCATCTTTTGCCTTTCGCAGTTAAAATAATCAACAGTCGGCAAAAGAGCATACTAATTTGAAGTTGTGTACTCGTGTTTCCTATGTACATACATATATGGAATGTATCTATTATTTTATTTCACTGCTTACTGTTTACTTTTTCACAGATCTAAGGTGGCAGCTCTTCTGCTAGATAAACATTTACAGATCCAGCACATACCCGTCCCCAGACCCAGCATCCATGTCGAACAAACTTCCATAACGACGATGCGACGAGAAAAGAAAGCGGCAAGAACATTAGGAATAATTATGAGTGCGTTTCTTGTATGTTGGCTGCCATTTTTCTTATGGTAAGTAAATCACATCCGTGTACAAACTTAAACTTATGCCTCTTTTTTTTTAAATTTGTTGTAGGTACATAACTTCGTCGCTCTGCGATAGCTGCACGACACCAAGAATCGTAGTTTGTATCCTTTTTTGGATAGGCTACTTTAACTCCGCACTTAATCCGATCATTTATGCGTACTTCAATCGTGAATTTAGAGCCGCGTTCAAGAAAACGCTTCAGGTAACCTTTCAGCTTCTCTTTCTATCGGCTTCTGACTCTTAACTAGTGCATTACATTGAACAGTTATGCCTAGCTGTAGTTTTTACGTAAACAAAATCCAACACAAATTTGTATTTTTTAATATCCCCCCGGTAATTCCAAAATCAGTCATGCTGCCCGCACGCGATACTTCAATGCCACGTCAGTGACGGAGTTGATCTTCCACCTTATATGCACTCAACGGCATCCTCAGAGATACATATGAACATCATACGGTCCCGGAACTACAACTCTTCGCAACAATTTCAATCATTGTACTAGACTTAATAAACAAAATAAAAAAAAGAATTAATCTAAGAATCTGTAGAACTGTATGGAGCACAATTTTCTTATTCTTGCTAGACAATCGTCTACTCATACATACATATATACGTACCTACATATTTACATAGATATCGTATTTCTTTTTAAGTTTATTGTAAATCTTTTATTCGATGAAACATCACCACTATCTGGTTAAATTTTAAGATAAAAATGAAAACCTACGGTAAGAAGTATATTTATGTATAGAGAAACCTTAAAACAAAAAACTAAAAATTATCAAGAAGCAACATCAACCCTAGAACAACAGTAAGCTAATAACAATGCCAATACTATTAATGACTGATTACAAAATGTATAGCGATTAAGTTTATAAATATTATAATTGAGTATATTGATATTTAAAAAAAAAGCAAAAACAAAAATACAAGTTACCTAGTTACTGCAACATTTTTGTCAAATGGTGCATGTGAATGTGAATGTTAATGTTAAGTGGAACAGAGATGTGTATTTTAAATAAATGTTATAAATAAAAATTAAAGTAAAAAAAAAAATTATGAATAGAAATGACCAAGTTCCTCGATTTTAAATTGTTTTTTTTGTTAAATAGAAGCGATTTGAGTAATTGGAGCCTCTACAATAGGGGTGGCCAAACTTTTAGGCTATGCGCTCGACTTTTCGTTGAAATTGGTTACGCGTGCTACCTGCCCATTATTTTTACTTGGACGAAAATACATATGCGCACCATGAAAAGGTCACTAGCCAGAATGGATACGTCATACTAAAAAATAAATAAATAAATATTTGGCTTCAGCAGCCCTAGGCAGGGTTGCCGCGAGAAAATTTCAAAAAGCGTCCAAAAAAGGGGTCCAGAAGCAAAAAAGGGGTCCCACTTATATTTGTATGAAAAAATGCAATTTTTCGAAAAACTGTATCTTATTGCTGAACTTAAAATAAAATAAATATTGGGAAAAAAATAACAAAGATAAAAAAAAGCATGTATGCAGAACGAGTTTTTGGAAGGGAAATTCTGACTAACAAAAATACTTTGTTGATTTCATCACTGGTTGAACAAAATGGGTGTGTTGTAAGAGTAAAGTACCATGTTTTACAAGTAAAAGAAACATGAAATGAAAATAAATTGAAAAAAGGGTCGTATATTTTCAAAATGCGTCAAAATCGGAGTTTTATTGAAAACTGGGGTCCTGGGTCCCATCGCCGAAAAGGCGTCAAAATGACGCAAAAACGTCCCAAACGGCAACGCTGGTCCTAGGTAGAACCAAGCCTAGCTTCCCATTTGTGTGTGCGCGTTATATTTTTGCACGAATGGAAGGGACTAACAGTTTTCTGCCGTCTCCGAACGGTGAGTTGGGAAGCCTTACATGAAAAATGATACTCTTGAATGCTTTTTTTTTTTTTTTTTAACACTATCAGATCTGGTTAAGATACGAAGCAGAATGTTAGATTTATCTCGCAAAATCTTCCTGCGAACTCTCTCTATTCGGTTTTCTTCGCGGTTTTCACCAATCATTTAAAAATTTTGTTTTCCATTTTTTCATTTTTTAATAAAACATATTTTTTCTTAAATGTTTAATTCACTTGCACAAAACAAAAACCAAGAACTTAAAATCTCCAATGATTTTGAAATGATTTGACAGCTGTGTTTGACATTTCAAACAAATGAATTCGAAATGGATTCCAAAAATTCGAAATCACTCGGAATGCAGAACACTTAATTCCATTTCGAGTGAATTTCAATTTCGGTTTCAATCCACTTTCACTCGAAATGCAGAACAGGGGGGAAAGTGTTCTTATCTGAACACCGTGGATATCGGAAATATCTACACCGTTCTGGGCAAGATAGCTCACCTTTTTGCCCAAAGCCCAAATCGGGACGAAAACACAAACCACGAAGTTTTTCATTGCATACTCTTTCTGGGATGGAGTGCAGTCCAATGTTGTTACATTTTTTTTGCTGACCATAAAGTAACTTTGTATCAGTTTTGTGATAGCATTATGTTTTGAACCCAAATTGGTTCCGCGGTATGATCTGCGTTTGTTCGCACGTGAATAAAATTGACTTAGTTATAACTACTTCGAATACCTTCTCGATGTTAGGCAGGAGACTGATTGGCCTATAGTTTGAGGGATCAGAAGGATCCTTATTTTTTTTGTTATTGAAAATACCTTCTATGTTTTCCTACAACTCGCAAAGTAGCAATTGCTTAGCAAATTATTAAATATGACACAATACCACCGTATGATTTGGATTGGGATATGTTTGAGTACGATATTGGGAATGTTATCTAAACCGCTAGATTTTTTATGATTCAGCTTCCTGAATATGTCAGTCAGTTGTTCTAATGTGGTAAAGTAATTGTTCGTCTATTCGGTCGTTAGTTGGTCAGCTTTTAAACTATCAGAAAACCTCAATATAGCCGGATCTTCGCTACTGCGGATCTAGATCTAGCTTATCTACTCCATCATCAACAGCAAAATGGTTATCGATGATGGGGCAGTTCTCATTTTATGACTACATATAAGGAATCCCATGTATCAACTGATGTAAAATTGCAGTAAACCTTATTGTTTGGTTATAAGAGAATCAATTTTACTTGTCGGTTTTCGATCAAATTCATAGTTCCAAACCAATGTGTATAAGATGTATATTTGATTCAGTTTTCGTAATATAACATTATAAATATTGTATGCTTAAACAAAGGAAAAAATTCAAATAGCATTTAAAAGAAGAATGAAAATATGTAGTTGATTTTTGTCGAAACCTTAACCGGAAAGTCTTTGAAGTTGAAGGCTGTCGTAGTTTTCTCAGAATTCTATGAGTTGTAAGTGTCCTTGAATCGTCTCTGTATCAATTGGTAAGCATTGTAGACCCTTAAAAATCACAAACGATAGAGCATAACAAACATTAGAAATTACTTTAAACATACTTTTCTTTGGCAGCCTTAAAGGATTTCTTTCTCGTCTTTTTTGTTGTGGAGTTTTCAGCGACATCATTTTGTGGCAAGTCATTCGGTGATATCATTGTAAGATTATCTAAAAGAGAAGCTGCTTTGGAAACATGGTTATATACTAAAAAATTATGTTGGTTTTACCAGGATGGCAGAAAAATGCAATGGAATGTCGTCCTCTGGCTCTCAAGTGTTCTTGTTCCGGTATTGCAACACGGTGTTGCTATAAATTAAAAATATTTTGATAACAGTTACATACAAATGTCTATCAATATTTACCAAAGCTGGATAACGCTCCTGTGTCCAAATAGAAAGAATCTCACCACAATTAATGAGAATCGCTCCAGGCAAATGTCCAACTCGCTGCCATTTTTCACTTCCGGGTAACTTTACTTCTAAGCCACCTTCAGAGTCTTGTGCAAGCAGAGTAAATGTTCCATAATCAGTATGTGCACCACATCTGATCACATTACCATTTAGAAATTCTTTACTGGTACTAGCCACGTCAGTAGCATCTTCACTATGTCCCTTTTCCTCCGCATCTGTTCTTCTTTTCTCTCTTGGATCGTCTTCTGGCGTGAAGTCTGGCATCTCTGCGAGGCATTTCTGGTAGGTATACTTACATCTACCTTTGATAAGTTCATTTTTGTCATCCTCCTCGATAATCGGAGGGTAGTAGAGAAGACGTAATGTCGTCTCATTGTCATTATCCCCCGAGAGCATGTGTGAGTGTTTCTCAAGGAAGAACGTTTGTGGAATTTCTGGTTTTTTTGACACGAGGTTAGGAATATTAAGAAGCAGAGTTTAATTTGCATTACCTAAGGACACTGCCAATGCCTGCAATACGAATCTAGCCAATGCCTTGAATTCTGTCGCCAAAGTAGATATATGATCTGCGAATCCTGGCAATGGCTCCTCGGGAAGATTCTTTGAGTTCAAAGTGCAAATGTTGAAAGCGTGTCTCAGTTCAGGGATATTACCCTGAAATCTTTCACGTCCTGGCTCAACATAGCCATGATTGTTCTCTCCAGAGCGTATATAGTGCTCTTTAACATCCGTTGGGAGTTCACAAAAATCATCTAAGTGATCCCATGCTGTTTTTAACTGAAATCAAATCATAATAATTAATTTCATGGAGTAAATGCATAATAAAATATTTTTTTTTACCTTTTCATCGGAGATACCATGATTGACTAACAGGGCCATTCCCTTTTCGGAAAGTGCCCTCTGTAGTGTTTGGGCAACTCGATTCACAACGGACTTTACGGGACATTCCTCTGTGCCTATAAATTGGAAAAAAAAAAGAATTATTTTTCGAATTGCTATAAATCATTGGTCAATGTTGTGCTTCATTGTTTATTTTACTACCATCAGCTTTACTACTTAGACTTAATTTCTGGACCACATTTATTAGTTTTATTGAAGGGTGAGATGTATCGCGACCTTAAGATCTGTTGTGTCCGCTACAAGTCCTAGACGAAGGAACATCCCTCTTGTCATTATTCCGATTAGAATCGATTAGAGAGAGTTTCGCTCGCACCTAACCCAGACGAGAATGCCATAGGTCATAGCACCTCGTCCAGACCGATTTCCCTGAGAAATCGCAGTAGGAGATTGGGTGCTAGAGTGGTAGATCCTCAGTTGTAATTTAGTATTTACCCAGGTAGAAGTGGTGGATTTGATGGAAGAAAACACAAATAGCACATAGAGGGCGCCGTTTTGATACGGTATTTACCCAAGCACTTGAATCTTTTCTGGGTTAATACCCCACATCCCACAAGTATGTGTTCTGGAGTTTCAATGGACGCATTGCAGAATCTACATGAGTCTCCATCTGATAGACCTAGCTTCGTGAGATGTCCATTGAGTTTACAATGCCCCTTGAGGAACGCAGTCAGGATGCAGAGTTTGTTTTTTTCACGGCTAATGCAAACTTTGAACCTTACCAGTAATTACTGTTGAGGCCTTGGTCCACCCCGGACTGTAGCGCCAGCTAAGTAATTAACCTAAAGTTTCTTCGCCTGGCCCTGAGGCCCTGAGTTTTTGTCCAGGACATAGTCCCGTTTGCCTTCTCATATAACCGGAGCTCATCCTTTATGGTGTGTTTCCCTATGACACAGGAGGGCTCAACGCTCAGGCCACCCTTACAAAAAATGTAAGTTAAATTGAAATCAGGCAGCCAACTTGAATAGACTGATTATTTTTTTTTCGTTGGTTTGCCACTCTGGAGGGCATTTCTGTTGCAAAATTTTCAGCAAAATCTGACTTAACGAGCTTGACCTCTTTATGAGATGAGCTTTTTTGGTTGAATAAAGAACACTATTCCCCATTTTATTAACGACAAGTACGATGCATGTATGTAGTATGTTTGAGAACTCGCATACCTGTTACTACACTAAAAGAAATTGACACGTATACTATGTATTTATCTGTATTAAAATGCCTACACTTACTCGTTTGTACAGTACATATAACATAAAATTTATGAAACATAATTTTTGAAATAATTCGTACAAATACGTTATTTCTAAGAAAAAAGTTCAATGTAAAAATTATAAATATAAAATACATATGTACTGGTATTTCGTTAAAATTACATGTTTTTTCTGACTTTCTTCATCGCCAGGTAAAATAGCACAAGTCAAGACTGCTTATCTCGCTACGTACCTGTTGAGAATATATGCATATGTACATATGTATGTATGTAAGTATAAGCTCTGTGCGCAGTGTACCGAAGTCATTTATCATAAAATGGAAACAAAATAAAATCGTGTGACATTAATTTACGAGTTTTGCCAGTAATTCGCACACACCAACACAACCGCAAGAGCTATCAACAAATTCTCTCGTATTTACTAAAAGAATTATTTTTCCTCGAAAGCATCATGACGGGTTTCTTATTTTTTTTTTATTTTCAAAATTCCATACCTATATTTTTGCGGAAATGTCTACTTTCTCGGTAGCGTCAACTGCCAACCGATTCGACGCGACGCGACGGCCAGATGAACTTTTAAGGCTGTTCTCTTAGATAAGTGCTGATCGATGTCGACTTAGTTTTCGCTTAATTGATAGTAAATTGTTTTCAATAATGTCGAGTTAATGTCAATCCTATAGTACGATCCATTATAAAACCGGTAAACAGTATTCTGCGTTCCGTAAACGTAAACAAACCGAAACTACCTGCAGCAAGTATCTATAGAACTGTATATCTTAACTTTTTATTCACGGCAGGTTTTAAGAGACACTGTGAGCATAAAAATATTTTACGTAACAGATTTTATTTGTTTACACTGTAGCTATAGACTCGTACAATGAAAATACGTATTTAAATGTGTTCACCAAAACAGTCCCGAAACTAATCTTTAAGCTTTTGGCTGCAAGATTGTTTGTTTATTATCATATGAATGTGGATAACTAGCTATTATGACGTTTCCGCTGATATTGCGTTTTCGATAATGTATATAATCACAGACACTATCGGTTGAAAAGTTGAGTAATTAGAACACCATTAACGGCAACTTACTCGTATGTGTGTACATTCATGATTGCAAAACGAGTAAGTAATCGCCTATCAAGAAATGTCATGGTTTGATAGGGTGAATCATCACAAGTTTGGAGTGGTCCCCAGAATTGAAATTTAATTGCTTTAAAACCAACACACACACGGATGGATGCATCGGTACTTTTATATAAAGTTGAGATACAATTAAAACTTAAAACCGGCTAGGTAAATTTTGCTAATACGATAATGACGATTTATCAAGGCGATTTAATTAGTGTTCACTTAAAAGGACAAAATTTAGTACAAACAGTTGCGTGCTACATGAATCGCCACTTAGAAGCGTGTTACTATTAAAAACTGTATCTGAGATTGCGATAGAGAAACCACCCTTTATAAGCACACGGACTGGTGGAGATAATTAAACGGCGCGGTGGCAAAATAAAATTAACACCTTGAATAGCTTTTAGCTCACGTTAAATAATGTATTATATTAATAGAGTTAGAGATGGGTTCGAAAGTTTACCCATCTTTAATTTCCACAAATTCAAATTGTATACAAAAAATTCTGAATCAATCTGAATAATCTTTCTTGTGCGTGCCATCCATCACCCCAATTTAGTAAAACCGATAGCGGAGTTCTTGTAAATTTTGGACGAAATCAAGAGACATTTGGAAAAAGGGAAAGGGCCAATTGCAAATGATGTTTTCAAGAAGTTTAAATCCGTTTTTTTTCGCAAATAATAGACTTACCTAAGGCAAGTAACGTAAATTACATAAATATACAGTTGATACGAGTATTTTTTAACTAACACATAAACCTGTCATTTGTGAAACTTATTTTGTACTTGTTTGGAAAGTAGAACAGCTTTTGACTACAAACAAATGGGAATGTTGGAAGTAAGAAGATCTGAATGGAAGAACCAACTAGATTCGGATTTAGTTTGGCCGTCATTTCAGTTTGGATCAAATTTGGCATTTGACAGTCGTAGAGAGTGGTCGATAACAATTTATTGTGGAGCAGCTAACGTCGCAACAAGTCAAGTGCTGAAGGTTTACTGTTCAATATAGACGACCACCATTTTTGGCAAAATATTGTTATGAGCGAAACACATTTCGACTTGGCTGGTTTTGTTAATAAACAGATAACCGCTATTAGGGCACCGAAAATACTCAATTAATACACCAAAAACCACTTCATCCTCGTAGTGTAACTGCATGGTGCTCCATTTGGGCCGGCGGAATCACTAGGCCACATTCTTTGAGGATGCTAGCGGCAATACTGTAACAATTACTGGTGACCACCATTGGTACATATCGTGCTACAATGCAAATCTTGCGAGAAAATTTTCCCGGCCTTTCCCGTATGAATAATGTCAAAAAGTAGTGATATCGAGTGCACCTACGATCTCCTGGTTTGACCCTTCCCAACTTCTTCCTAGTTTAAGTACCGCCTTAAAGAAAAATGTGTACATCAACAAACCAACCACAACATTGATGCTTGAACAGCATTTGAAATGAAATTGCTGAAATAACACCAGAAGTCTGCGAAATTGTTATGAAAAATGTTTTAAAAAGCTCGCTTTTAATCCGCGGCCAGTGGCGGCCACTTGAACTACATCATATTGCATACATAATGTTAAAGACTATATAAAATTGTATTTAATTTAAAAGTTGTTAAAAAAAAAAAACGTCGACCTGGAACATAAGGAACATAAAACACCAGGAAAATGAATTCATTCAGTGCAATTAAGGTGACAGCACATTGAAAACTATCGTGTTTGTAATATTAGTATTATTAGTAGTATTATTTAATGAAGAAAATGTACTCAAATTACTTCTTTTTTTATAAATTAAAAATAGTTTATATGGAAGTAAAATGATGGGGGGTACACGGAAGTACAGTGTTTGATAGAGTAGTCCAAATGCTCCCTTAGTACTCACTTCGACCTTAGCTTTCGCAACTATAAATTCGATATGAGGATTGAGGAACAAAACTAAGTTTGGAATCTATGAGTACACCGAGATCTCTTGTAAGGGGCAAGAGCTCAATACAATAATCAAACGGATGTTGCATTTGAGATCGCGTGAAAGAGATTACTAGAAATTTACGAGTGGTCAGCTTTAAGCAATTATTCAAGCACTAATTCGACACAATTAAAAAATATTTTTAAAACATCAAAATACATGAGACAGCGGCATAGTTTAAAGTTGAACTCATGAACAATATCATCAATAAATATTATAAAAAGGAGCGGCGCTAGTTGGCTTTCTTGTGGAACTCTAGAAGAAATTTAAGAAATATAAGTGAACTACTACAAGTATTAGTGGACTACTACAAATATTTGAAGACGTAAAATTGTATAAATGTTCATTTTGTTTCTTAAAAGTCTGCACAGATACAACGACAGACATTGGCCGAATATTTATTCGAACGACACCATGGCGTACAATACCTTAACTTATTTTGTTCGTTTTTTTACGAAGGCTGATGGTAAGGCACATTTCTTTTGTAATGAAGTTTACTATACAGTGAAAACTTGGTAAGTTGGACACCTGCGGTGCAAGCATTTTTGTCCAACTTATGAGGGTGTGTATTTTTTATTTTATTTTTTTTTTTTTGAATAAAAATAAAAGATTGATTTCGTACATATCATTATGTACATACATACAGTGTGTGTTTATAACTGCTTATAGTTTCCACTAAAAAAAAAACACTTTAACCATTGAAGTTAATCACAATCTGAAGAAAAAGAATTAGTCATTTCTATATTGCACACGATGAAACAAGAACGAACATTTCCTCAAGTTACCGCTATGTCTAGACGTTTTGTTCAGTGGTTATGCGAAAATGTAGAACAAATTCCATCACATACTACCTTTGCCCAACTTTCGCAGGTTATTTCATATGAGAGAAGACATAAAGTGTTCAAAGTTGCGGACAAGTTCCAAGATAGGCAGGTGGACAACATTTAAAGGTGTTTTAAGGAACATTTGTATGGAATTTTCTTGGTGCAGTCAAATATTGGCCAACTTAGCCAGGTGGCCAACTTACAAGGGTGTCCAAATAGACAGGTTTCACTGTACATACATACATACTTATATAAAATTTAATCTGGAAGAGTTTGGTCGCATCTTAGATATTAGCATTACTTTATTTTCTATTTTCATACATTTTCTATATTTAGCTTAATATAGTGCAAACAAATAAAGTAAATGTCGAAGTTCAGCACAGTGCACTAACAGTGAGTTATTTTTAATCACCACTTTTTGTAGAACGCATTAAAATGTGTTTTTTTTTTCTTTGCCAAATGTAAAACCCCGCCAACCCATTGCCATTAGCTCGCAGCAGGTCGAAGACCCCAGACACAGACTTTTAAAGATGAAAGTGATATTCGTGTATGTACACATGTTATTAAAGCACGAACAAATTGTATAAAACAGTATGTATGTAGACGAAATGTTGTCGCGTTATGAAGCAACTAATTTTTAAATTGTTAATGACTATGACTCATCAAAGTCATAAAAGAAAATGGTAAAAACAACAACAAGGTTTTCAATTTAACTTTATTGTTCAGATAAGTAACTGTGTATTCTTAAAAAAATGAATTGTATGGAACCTTTATAATTTCGATTTCAAGAACTTGTCAATATTAAAAATACAAAGGAAGACATAAAACCATACTTTTGTGTCGCAAAAAATTAATGATTAAAACAATAATTGTAAAAAAACGTTATAATTTTTTTTTTTTTATTATTTTATTAATATGACCATAATTTTTATAACTTTATATAAAAGGCTATAGCAAATTGTAAATTTAAGATCGACAGACAAATAAAAGAATAAAAGATCAGCTTTGTCAAAATAATATCTAGGAAAAAAAAAAAACTAGCAAACTTGTGCGATTCTAGCGGTTAGGGAATTCAGGTTTGACCAAATTCCTGTGAGCAGGGGTAAGTGCGTTAAACTACTACGCAATGCTTCCAAACTCCTGGAAACAATTACTTCGAACTTTCCTCTATAATGAGCATGGTGATATATGTGAACTTCTGTTATTATGAAAGAACGGAGGTAATCACATTTGTTTTTGGAACCCATAGCTGCTCTTTATATTCAACGAGTTTATGCACTTGCAATCTCGACTTACATAATGTGTAAAATGTGTAAAATTATTTTACTTTGCTCTCGCCGCGACTTTATGGCATTATTATATTATTCTATATCTGAACGGACGTTTATTGATAGCGTTTAATTGCTTTGTGTTAATCATTTATTTTACCTCATCTTTAAACGCTGTGAATTCTAATTATAATTTTTATAAAGTCACGCTGTGGTTACTCGATGATGTCAGTAAAACCTACCAAATAAGCATACTTGATTCAGACAATAGGTACATAGGTATAGGGTTACGTCCACCCTGATCATGGAATGCTTAACCACGAGATTACAAATAAAAGCACATGGTCGTAAATCTAAAAATGCGGTACACGTTTTGATTAGCATTGAGAAATTATTTCTTAAAATAGACATGGAGTATTAAATACTATACAACTGGGATTGGTTTTCAATGAATGGGGCTAATTTTTTGTATTATAAAATACATAATACATAGTAAAGTTTCATGTTGGTGTTTGGTCCTCGAATCATCATTTTTTTCCTGCCGATATTTTTGTTTTTCAAATTTTTTTTTATCCATAATCGAATTCCAAACGGCTCCACCCTGCCGTTAAAACTTTCCTGAAACAAAGCTATTTTGAGGTATATTTTGACAGTGGCCAGAATAGTAAAAAATAATTTATATTAGTTTTTGCAAGCAGAATTTGTAGCATTGTCCCCCATCACCTTGTCCCTTTAACTCTTTCAGCCACAGTTTCTTATATGTAGATGATTTCATAAATTAAACAATTGGATATACTTTAGGTATATAGTTTAATAAGGCTTCATTTTTGTTTAATGAAGTTTGAAAAAAATTAATACCGGATAGGGCTTCAAAGAAATGAGGTATTTAGTTCACTAACAACCCTGGTGGTGGGCAAACAAATTTTGATGACAAATCAATTTACAGGCAAAATGTAACACAACTTTATTTTTATGAAAATCTATAAAACATGTTTTATCTTTGCGAATACAATTCGTGCTGGACTTTTTATAGTGCTGCATTTTGCGCATCTTCGCGACGTAGATCGCTCTGGGTGATGCATGTTACTTTACAGGCGTAATTCTTTTGGAACATACGGCCAAAGCGCATTGGTTTTAATAGCACAATGTCAACGACAGCTAAAAAATGCAAAATAGTTAAGCTCTTTGTCAGTAGATGGCATTAAAGCATGTTTTAATGGACTGAGAATAGTTGGTTAGTAAGTTAAGAGTTAAAAAGGAAATACATACAATTTGACATTTCAAAACAATAGCACTGCCAACTTAGCTTCCAGAACTGCGTTTAATTAACTGAAAGATTAGTTTAGACTGTGAAACCGAACGAGTTAAGCTTAAAGTTTAAACTCTCACTGTGAAACTGGGCATTAATGCCAGAAGAAACAGATGCACGACAGTATTGCTTGCATTAACTTACCTCAAACAGACGTGCAGTAAGAGTAAGGTGTTGATATTTCATCGTATTGCCAATGTTTTTCTTGTTATTTCATAGAATGATTTGACACCAATATGAACATTTTCCTATTATAATTGCACTAATTTGTTAGTCTCAAATTGGATACTTACATCGCAGTTACCCATAGAAAGATTTTAAGATGTAGCGGTAAAATAATTGTCTAATCACTCAATTTCAGCACAAATATATTGGTTTAAAATCATGTTCTTCGGCACTAAAAATAAAAATAGGCAAGTGCAAACACTTACTTTGGGTGGCGCCACAGCTCGGGGTGAACCTGGGCCGGCTTCTCGCAACCATTTGCGTGTGCGTGCTATATTTTTGCACGAATGTTGGCAACACAGGTCGGCAAAGAATATACAAACGTCAACAAGTATGTATTGTATGTGTGTAGGTAACTATTACTCAAATATCAAATATTCGGTGGGATTAGGTCAAACGTTTGTACTATATCTGTACATTGTACATATGATACATTTTCAGATATATTTTTCTATGCTAGAACAGCAATAATACGTCAAGACAATATAGCTTTACCCTATATAACTCAAAACCTTATTAACAAATTTATTCCTTAAACAACATGACTGCATTATGAAGACTGTTGATTGTGTATTATCTTCAAAAATTAATTCATCACACACAAATGTTTGTGGTCTCTTAATAAAAAAAACAGAAAATCTTTTGTTTGTAAACACTCCAAACATATATAATATTATATTGCTTTTATATTTTTATATGTAACATATTATGTAGATCCATGACAAGGAAATAAAGTCCAATGTAAGGTTTCTCAGTTTGTGTAATAAAAATTATCAACGATAATCAGTAGTAGGTGAGTGGAGTATAACACATACAAACATATGTACATACAATACATTCATAAATGTGTTTCGTTCCAACAGTCGAATTTGACATAAAATTTGATAAGATTCCGTAAATATTTAGTCTTAAGTTTAAATATTACAAATACATATGTATACATACATATGTATATACATTATGTATGTATATTAATGAGTACCCATTCCTATGAGTGGTTGTGCAGTTTAAATAGAAACACTCATGCTTACTGCATGATAACTGATAAGCATTGTCAAAAATAAGCAACTTAATAATAAGACATGATTGGAATTTAATACAGTTAAAGTCGAATTTTTTAAAATTAATTTTAGAAAATGATACGAGCAATTAAAGTACATCTTTTGTGTTAAAATAGTTTTTCTTATCATTAAAATGAACTTTCAGAGAACGTTACAAACACACTGATTGGGATAAAGATATTGTGCGTTGTATTTTAAATTTCGTACCTATACCTACATACTCGTTATTGATTAAAGGTTTGCTCTCGGGCAAATAAACAAACTTTCTCGTACATTTTATTTTAATAATGACAAGGACTTACGAATAGGAAAGGTACATAATATGTATATACAGATGTATCTAAATTCATACTTTATAGCGAAACGCGGATATCATAAGCACATTTCATTGCTCTCATGAGATTTACTATACATACCATGTCTATATAAAATTATATGGTAATGTGTAAATGCATTTATATATACATATACATATGTACATATCTAAATAAACAGAGGTCTGTCTAATTTTTTTTACAGTAACACCATTGCTGATTTCGACCTTCAAATAGTTTATGCAAAGTATTTTCTTACTTGTAGACTTGTAGACATTGATATTCGCTACAATCGTTAAATGCGTCTTTTGTTTATAAGGGTGTTGGTATTCGAAAAAAAGTACAGTTATGCTTTGCTTATCTGAATCAATAATATGTAAGCAAGCTGGCATTCGGATTTTCGAATCTTCTCTTATTGGCCATTTCTAGAACATAAAACTAAGTTATTAAAAACAAATACAAACTACCTCCATATGTAGAACCCGAATCCAGCGATTGTCAAACTTTCAGGCTATGTGGCTATGTCCCTGAAATTGGTTACGCATTTTTAATGCTAGGTCCTCCACACTGATATCATCTCAAATGGAAATAATGTGGTTATCTGGCTTACAAAAATCTTTGTTTGGCTGCATTTTTTGAATGAATGATATGTATATGTACATATGTATGTACAGTAGATTCCGCTTTTTTGGGACGGCGGATAATCGGGACAGCCGCTTAACTGGGACAAATTGTCAAGAACAGAACAGAACAGATTTGTTTTTTACTTGATTGTCACATCGCATTATTGGGACAGCTGATTAGTTGGGACAAAATCGGTCTGGACCGAAGTGTCCCAAATAAGCGGAATCCACTGTATGCGTTTTTTTCATAATTATTTACACACGCTAAAGGGGATATGAATAGGTACACACAGCGCGAGCACATGAAGGCCAAGAACGAGAGAAAGACAGATCGGCGTAGTGAAAAGAAACTCAGATGTAAGGTTTTAACTTATTCTATGGGTGGTGTCCAGGATAACTGGAGAGTTGTGTATTATTGAAAGTTTTATCCTTGCTTATGATTCACACAATTTTTTTCCAGATGTTTCTTATTGTTGTTTGTGCGATCAATTTCTTCAGCCATATCACCATCTTACTGCCATTGTTATGCCTTCGCAATAGGTTTTAACATCAACTTCTAAAAACTGATCAAATTATGCATTTTCATTTCGCGAGAGATAAATGTTTCGCAGACATCTGGGTTTGAACCGTGACCCTTCAGAGACTACCACTATGCCACAGCCACCCAAATATTTTGCGTTATGGTTTTTGTATTTACTTTGTATTAATTTGTGGGTTATTGGTAAACGGTTCGCGGTCGACCAGTCAAACGTGGTCTACGGTTTTACCAGCCGTGGTCTTAGCTGAAAATACATACATCAAAACGGCTAGAAGCAAGACTGAACAGTGAGAATGTGTACCATTTCTGTAATATATATGGTATTTACATACACACATTTTAGGCGTGTTTTTATTGAAACCTATATAGACTAAAAATGTTTCAGCAGCATGTTTTTCATATAAAATACAGCAAAACCTTAAACTGGATAACTATCCGACCGGGCCATTACTTTAATTGAGGTTGTTGCAATAACCGAGTCAAAAAATAGTACATACAAAGTACATAGTAGGTACCCACATTTTTATTTATTTTTTATTGTGAAATTGTGGATTGAGTCTTTTTGGATGACAATTTTTTTTCCATGGGTGACTCTCTTAAATCTTATTAGTTAAAATGTTATCCAGTGAAGCTGAATTTTCAATAGGCTGGGGGGGGTTCCATAATGTAATTTATTCAAAATTTCACTATTTTACTTTATAGAAAGTTTAGAACTTTTTCACAATGCAACCCGAACCGGGCACCGTAGCGCAAGTGGTTAGTGCGTCGGACTACTGAGCCAGCGGTCTTGGGTTCGAATCCCGCCGCAAACACCTAAAAGTTTTTCACAGTGCCCACCTCTTTCGAATGTCTGACAAACATCAAAGAGTAACATTTGTCTCGATTGAGCTTCTCAACTCGCCGTTCGGAGTCGGCAAAAAACTGTAGGTCCCTTCCATTTGTGCAAAAATATACCACGCACACACAAATGGTTGCGAGAAGCAGGCCCAGGTTCACCTCGAGCTGTAGCGCCAACTAAGTAAGTAAGTAACCCGAACACTACCGACCACAGAGAAAATGTTAACTAAATGCGCTTGCAATACAAAACGCACATACATATCATAAACAAACATGTGTATCATACTAGCACAAGTAAACAAAAACAAAAAGGAAGACAATAAGCGAACGAAATAAGAATTCAAACGCACAAAATTTGCGTTTATCAAGTTACTTTGTTTTTAAAGTTGCATTTACTGAATCAACGATGGTAAGATTTTAGGTGTTGCTTTTATCAATGACTTGCGCGTATCAAGGGGTGGATTTTATTGAGGTTGTACTGTATTTTTATTTGTAATTGTTATTTCATTGTTTTCTTAACACAGTAAGATATGTTTGTACAATATCTTTTAAATTTGCGTTAGATTTAGTAAATTTAATGTATGTATATGTAGTTTATGTATTTGAAATTGTTACTTAAATAGTAAACATCTAAAAGTAGATTATAATTGAATAAGAACTCCAAGTTATATTTTCCTGACAAAATTTAATAAATGAACAAAACAAAAATAATAAAATACATAATTACAATAAAAATAAAATTATTCGATCAAATTAGAGCAAAAAAACAATATTCTTACGAGTGTCTACATAATGACATACATATGTACTATGTACATACATATATGAACATATATGTATAATAGATAATTACATATGTAATTCCAATAGCATATAGCACAATCATTATGTTCGATAATGATTGCTCACATCATTTGCCTTTGCTTCTGACAATGGACCTTAAGTTTCGTTTTGAATGCTTTTCACGTTCCACCTGTTGTCCTCATTTTCCGTTTCAAATAGCAATGACATATTTTTTTTGATTCAAATGCCGTTTGTTCCACTCGCATTAAACAACTCAAAACCTGATAATGGATCTTGTCAATAGGAAACAAGCTAACTTCAAAACAATACAGACCGGGCCTGTACACAAAGTATGGGATAATCTCACTTCACGATCATTTCCTAACTAAAAATTCCTGCAATCAATTAACACAATCGAGACTCGACACACCTGCATACATTTATTCATATGTACATTTTCAGCAAAAAGAACTTCAAAGTATGTAGGTATAGATATGTTTGAACGTACAATTAATTATCATACACATATAGGTATGTACATACATATTTATTTTGAACATTAATAAAATTCAATAATTATGCACCCAGTGCACCCCATCTTTGCAAAGAAAAAATAAATTAAAAAAAAAAAAATCAAACTCACCACAGTGTGCGAGGTCAATGATTGGGACCAGACTCTTTCCAAGAAGAGTATCGCCCTTGTCTGAAGAAGCGGTTTTGGCTTTAAGCATCTTGTGTTTTGTGTTCGTCTTGTTGTTCTTCAGTTGTTGTTGTAACAGCGCGTATCCTTTGGTATCGTTCTATTTATTTCTTAAGCAATTTCACGGATTAAAACAGAAAAACAAATGCCTATACGAAGTGTATGCAATCGTGTATGCGCGAGTATGTGCGTCAGTTGCTGCTAATAAAGGACCGATTTATACGTTTGTAGAACGAACACCTGTGAAAACGTCACAAAATTAATTTCAAATTACCACCTAGTCCCATATCGGCGACTAGTACAAAATACAAAAACTTTAATTGTATCTTTTTTAGTTCTATCATGGCTTATCAAATTCAATGATTTTCTTTGAGCGTTGGATTGCCACTCGAAACCAAAAACGTACATGCAAACGATCGAGTGCGTGCTTGTATGAGTTAAATAAAGAGAGTTTTAACGCGCAAAGGTGATGTTGACGTGTATGTGTTGAGTTTCGTTTACCTGGCTCGTTGTCGGTTAGAGTTATTCTCCGGTGCTAAACTATCTCATTTACGTAGCAACACATTGTCGATTCATAGGATTTTAGCATGAATTTAATATCAAAAATTAAAAAAAAAAAAAAAAAAAAACGGAATCTAAAAGAACTTTCAGTGTGAAGTTTTTGTAGAAAATAATTTACACCCCTTTGTTGTCTTTTAGAATGTTGCGAATCTACTTACACCGAAATATAAGGAAACATGTTTTGCTATTGAAATTTCCGTGATCGTTGATAAATGGTTCAAAATATGCACTCTCAATTCAAAAATAAAACAAATGCTACACTTTCACCGAGGACTTGATGCGTCAGCAAGTTGTAATCTCCACCAGCGATAAACTTAATTCAATCTAAATATATGTACATGCATATAAGTACTTTTGTTAAGTCACCAAGCAGGAGTTTTAACTGATCGCGAACACTACGCGAGCGCAACTTATCGATAACTTCGAATTGGAACACTATCGCGACACGACTGACCGACTCGCTTTCCCAACATATACAAAACACTAAAAATAAAGTAAAAACCACAATACTCTGATCTCTGAGGCAGGGCAACTTCAACTTTTATATTTATGTACATACATATGTATTTATGTATGTATGGATCTGGTAAATGGTTCTTGTGAATAAGACAGTAGTGGTTAACAGGTATGGATACCCTACGAACGAGTACCACGATCCACGTTTGATTATAATTTGTTTTGAGGTCGTCTCGTCGTGTTTCGTATAGTACATTTGTAGTATGTGGACGTTCCGATGCCGTTCCAAGTTCCAATTCAAATCACTTGAATGAAATTAGCCAACATGCGCAGAGAGAGAATTTGCAAAATAACAAATGGGATCAAATCTCTCGTTATTATCAAAGAATAATCAAATAAAATGGTTAATGCTTTGTTCCACTTTATTTATTAGTGACAGTAGTAATGCATACATATTTTGTATATGTAAACATTTGTGCTAGTAGCAGATATTCTATCACATGGGAAATGAATCTTTGCATGCAAAACAAAAACACGAACTCTGGCATTTACCAAACATAGATACTAATTTGAATGTATTGGTGAATTCTCTTAACAAAATCTAAAAATCTCAGACTTTGGTTGTGGGCGCCATTTTGAAAAGACTGATTTTGACTCATGTGAACATGACAGGTTTACCTATACCAGTTTAACTATCCATCCATCTATCGAAATATGCACATTAAAGTTTTGTTTTCGTAACTGTGCGTACAGTGCAGCAAAAATATCTGCACAAATTGGTAGCACTCACCCCAATTCTCAATCAGGGCTCGGACTTCAGAAGCCGGATTTCGCAGTAGATGAAAACAAAAATCGCAGTAAAACCAAAATTTCCGCAGATTTACAACTTCATGTTAAATACGTAATTTTATTGAAAATTAATAAATAATAAAAAATAAATAATATAAAAATAACTTCATTTGGCAAGCCTTTACAGAAAAAATGAATAAAATAACTTAACAAAAATATATAACTGTTAAGTTCAAACATTTAGGGCAATTCGGTGGGAATATTCCCTCCCAAAAATTGCCAAATTGCCCTAAATTATTGAAAATGTTTAGTTTTAATAGAAGATATACATAGCTATTTAACTAAAATAAACTGACCTTCAGTAAATTTGTATTTTTCCAAAAATTGAATGAAAAATTATGCGGTGGTACAAAAATATCTCGAAGATTTTGAATTGGAGAATGCGCAAACGTTAGTGATGTTTCTTCATTTGGTTTTAATCAAATTCATTTGGAAGAATTATAACATATATATAATATATAACATATAACATATGTACATAGGTACTCCGAAAGTCATGACAGTTGAGGTAGGCGTCGAAGAGATAACAATAATTTTGATTTATCATTTTGTTTTACTGCGCTGCGATTCAAACAAAAATCGCAGTAGATTGTGAACAAACCACAGTGGTGCAGTGGATTTGAAATGTTGGCCAAAAGCGCAGCAGATTCCCTCCCGTTACGATCTACAAACATTTAAGACCAATGCGCATCGGTATCTCCTCTTTCATCCTCCCTAAATCTCCCTATGGCCCGCGCTGTGCAAGACATTTTAAGGGTATTCATAACCCCTTTAGCGCGCGTGAATTATAAAAAAAAAAAAAAGATCTACTGCGATCGCAGTAAAGTCCGAACGCTGTTCTCAAAGTCATATTTGTGAGTCGTATACGACTATTGCCGCATTTTGTAATAGCAAACACATTACAAAATACAGTTATGCTCGTATACGACTCACAAATACGACATTGAGAATTGGGGTGACTGTTTTGTTTCGATATGACATGATTGATTTAAATCATAATAATAAATTATAATATCAACTTTTCGATAAAAGATTGGCTTTTAAAAACAACATTTTTTATAAACATACATTTTTTGTATAAGAAAAATATTGACGTTTAAAAATAAAATCTACTATATAAAAAAATAAGTCTGAATTAGAATTAAATTTTTCTCGAACAATGCCGGAAGGTACCTATCCCTGGTGTTCACCAAGGATTAGGCTCTGTGGAACCTCCTGCTATTGTGTGAGAGAGAAAAAAATAAATATTAGTATTTTAAATACTTTATGGTTAAAGCAAAAATAATATTAATAAATTCCTAGATACATTATTTCAGTTATTTTCATTGAATTTCACAAATTCTATACATTTCCTTTTAAACATTCTAAAACAATTTTCATTTTTAATATAATTAGGTAACCTATTGTAAAGCCTTAATCCCTTATACATAAGAGTATTTTGTGAAGATGTTGAGACTTGATGCCGTAATCTAAAGTCGTTTGCATTTCTTAGTTGATGAGCGTTACCAACTTGTCTAACTTCATTTGTTAGATAACTGGGCGCATCGCCATACTTTACTTTGAAAACATATAGTAGCATATTAAGTTCTAGTTTTTGCTTAATGCCACATTAGAGCTTCCAACATATTCCGTATCGGTGTGAGTTTATTACATCTAAGTATGCTTCTCATTGCTTTATTCTGTAGCTTTTGAAGTCTTTCGATTTGTCCCTGGTTGCAGCATGTAAATAATATTGTCGAACAGTATTCAAAATGCGGTTTTATCATCGTATTGTATACCATAATTGATGTCCTGATATCCAAACGTTTTCGAATCTGTTTAAAGAAACCAATTTTTTTACCTATTTTATAACATATGTAGTCCACGTGCTCATGCATTTTTAGTTCCTTATCAATAATAACTCCTAGATATTTTATACTTCTTACATTTTCAATTTGCTGGCCATTTATTTCGATTATTATTCCAGTGTTCGTTTAATTTTAATTTATTCATCTTGAGCCATACTACTAACCGACTAACGTTGTACATTAACTTAGATTTGCATTCTTCTGAGTTCATTCCTTCTGCATATATCAATGTATCATTTCAAATTTCCCTTTTATAATTATTCATTTGCCTAGTAATTGGTTGAATAGTTTCTGAATTTGTCAAATATCAAATTGAATTTATTACTCAGTTCGACCGAAAAGTAAAACAAATCAAACTTTACTTGAGAAACAGAAAAAAAATTAACTACATTATTATATTATTATAGCCACGACAACAGTAACACTCACGAATTCACGATATAAACAAAAACCGTACAGTACGTTGGAATAGTTAATTGTATTGGTCGATGATAGATGAGATGATAATAGATTTAATCGTACTTCCGCACCTCTAGGATTGATTCTACTGTTTTTTAATTCATTTGCAATTTTTAAATACGATTTATAGCTACTACTTGCTGTAAAGTGACCGCCTGTTTTTTTGGAATTAAATAAATAAATAGATAATATATAAGTACCTATTTAAAGTCTGTAACAATGGGTTTTTGCTTTAAAATCTTAAATTTCTGGTCTTTTTTGACACATATGTACAAAGATTATGTATATCATGCAAATGCTCACAATTGGGGGCAGATATCATTTCCTGTACACAAACTACCTCGACCATCCTGTAGTGTTACTGTTGCATTTCCGTTTATGAATTTTGATCAGTACTGTACCGTTTCAATGTGACTGGCTGCTAAAGTGCTGACAAAACTGCAAGTTGTTAATTGACTTCGAATTTAAATTAAATTGGTTTTTGGTTTCTTGTGTTATTTTTTTATGGACTAATTAAGAAAAACTTTTTGGAATCGCAAATTGACTGCTGATTGGTTCATACTGATAAAACAGCCAGCAAATCTGAAAAACGAGGTTAATTGTGCTAAGTTTATTCTGCGTCATAGGTACCTACCTACTGTTTTAGAGTTTACTAACATCCGTAATTGCTATTGGTTGCTTCTGTTATATTTGTTCCTGATATAATATGTACATATGTATGTACATATACATATGTTTATGTAGTTGGAGTTGCATTGAACTGGCGGCAACTAAAGATGACTTATTACGTACTTACATACATACATAGTACATTATGTACAGTAAAATCTCTCATCAAGTAAATCACCTTTTTGGGCAACCAATTTCTAATTTCGCATACAAAATGCATTCTTATAAACGGATAGCTCTCATTACCGGACGAAAAACTCCGGTCTCGTGGCTGTCCGCTAAAGAGATATCTCATGTTTTTTTTTGAAATATACTAAACGCTTGTTGTTTTCACCGGGAGAACGAATCTAGTCTTAATCAAAAAAATTAATCAATAGACCTAAGCGGTTACCGTTTGTGACCACAGAACTATTTGGCAGACGAAGTGTGAACTGACATGATCAGATCAAGAATGTTTGATTTACACAAAGCAATTTGTAACAATATACCCCGCAATTACTTATTGAAACGAAACCAAATATTGATATCATAGTTAGAATGTATATTTTGTAGCAAAATAAATCAAATTATTGAAAGACTTCATATTTTAAATTACAGTACGACTATACTCAAGTGATAACTTGCCCTTATGAACCATTCGTTGCAGTTTCTAAAAAAAAAAAAACAACAAATAATACATCTTT